>JAZHRO010000078.1:7500000-10000000 GCA_037157565.1 Thalassia testudinum | reverse complement strand
ATTAATTGTGCATTGGGTTCAATGTAGGAGTATCTAGTAGTATTGAGAGGTTCTACTTCAGAAGGTTCTTCTTTGAGGTACATGTTTTTTTAGTGTAAGCGAAGGCCTCTAGAGATATTCTTGGTCATAAATTGGATTTCTCTTGCATTTGTTTTTGGTAATGTTTCTTCACAAACATGGAATGTGTCAAATTAAATGATTCTTTATTAAGAATATTAAATATTTGAGTCCCTTGAGTTGAAGTTGGGGTTTTCTTTATGATGAAGTGGGGCTCTCAATTGTTGGCCTTCATTATGATTTTCATGCTAGCATTGACTGCATTGAGCCTCATGGAATTACTGTAACTGCCAGCATCTTAGCTTCTGGCTTCCATGGTGATAATATGTATGGGTTAGATATCTTGATCTATCCAGGGGCTGAAGGATTTTCAAGACATAGTTTGAAGAGAGGAAGACTCTATAGACTGGAAACTTGAGATTGGAACCTTGTCACTCGAGCAGCATAGAAGTGTGCACACTAGTTTGAGTTATATACTCTCTTGGTAAGGAGGGATCCGGAGATTCTGACATTAAGAAATAAAAAAAGGTTGCTGCATACGTTTATGATGGTTTGTATTTGGTTGAAAGGTGCTGGTTCGTGATAAGGGGCAATGGCTTTTCTACTTATAACTTTCAACTTAGAAGGAAGTTTGAGCAACAAAAATTTGATATTAAGGTGCTTTGGGCATCAAGGCCATTAAAAGTGCTCTTTGGCCTAAGCATGGAAGATATATCTGAGGGTAAGGAGAAGAAACCTGTGATTGTTGTGAACATCATTGATGATGATCTCTCTGATTCTTTCACATATATAACCCAGATGATATATCCTTATCAATACAAGCTGAACCCCCCATGTGCTATCCTGATTTGGGTTCTCCCTATAACCTATTTCAAAAGAAATCTCAATGATGGTAGGCTCTAGTCAATTAGTAAGTAGGCTAAAAAATAGTTAACTAGCATCTTTGAGGTACTTTTGAGTCAAAAAAATAATGGTGTTTGTTAATATGACACAAATTTGGAGTGAAGTTGTTTGATCACAACAGAAGATTCATTTTAATTTCACTTACAGTTTTCATTTTTCAATTCGGTGCTACAGTTACCATACAGAACTTTTAACATAGAAAAGAAGTTTCATTGCTCTTCAATTACTCTCTTGTATAACTTGGATTTTTTGGTTCTTTTCAAAAAAACTTGGATGTTTTGGTTGGATTGTGAGTTAGATAATATCACTCATCAGCAAGAGCTTTTCTGAGAGTGAATTTTCTGATATGTAGACTATAAAACTGTGATAGGTAAGAAACTACCTGGTCATCTCTTTCTTGTTTGCAACTTAGAATGACCTTCATGGATTGAGGGAATAGGCGAAAGAAAGTGCAATGGATATCTATATTTGGTAGAAACTTTGACTCCTTGGTTACCATTCCGTGCAAACCTTTAACGTGAACAATCATATGCCTATCTAGCTAAACCATTGTTCCAGACTTTTCATTTAAACAGTGATATATTAAATCTTTATGTGTTGTGTTCATGAGCAGCTTATGTCTTACCTATCTGATCATGTTCAGCGTGTTTCAGGTGGCATTATCATTGCACTTGAAGGTATTAATGGGAGCATATGTGGAACTCAAGCATTGATGGAAAAAAGAGGTAAGGGGTGCATCATTGTTTTCCATTCCTCCATGTTATACTTGGATACCAATTCTCTTCTGTGCATCCTCATGCATATCGTGACTTTTGGTGAGCCCTTTGTCCCACCAATCAAAAGAGTTGGGAAATATGTGAATCCAAGGGACTGGAATTCATTGATTTCTAATCCAGATGTAGTAAGTTATTTAGACTTGTTTTGTTCCCCTTTTATAATACATACAGATAATGCTATTTTCTTTGTTAAGGTGTCACGGGAACAAGCATTGAATGCTTCCATCCTTCTAGACATTTTTAGTGGTTTTTCAGCCCTGCTTGTGAATAGGGAAAAGTCCTTTTTTATTCCTTTCAAGATGGATGAGGATGTGGCTGTCACTTGTGGTGATGCTCTACAAGCTCCTAGAGCATCTTTGCTGATTATGGTATTTAGAATTACTGCTTCTAGGTTGCCAATTGAAGGCAAGCAATTGGAATGGCTTGGTGTTGAATCTTAACAATTGATTAGCAGGATGGAAATTGAAATTTCTATCTCAGGTTGGGAGGCTGGTGCTATTGAAGTCAGGTCCAATCTGCCCTTCCTTTTCTTACTTGTCCCTCTTTTCCTTGTCTATGAAGTTTTTCAAAATGGTGGATAAGTTGTGATACAGATTCTTTTGGAAAAGGGATAAGGAGAACAGTAGAGTCATGTGCATGGTTTCCTGGGAAGAAGTCTGTACATCTGTTGTAGAGTGTGGCCTTCGGGTGCTAGACTTGGAGGTTATAATCAATTGCTAATGGTTAAGTGAACATGAGAGTTATGGGGAGGGATAGGAGTCTTTTCTCTAAGGTAAAAAAGGCTTGCCATGGTAGGAAACTTAACTTGGATGGACAGAATGATTCCTTGCTAGGGGGATTCCTCTTTCTGGAGAGGCTTGTTGCTTGAGATGCCCATGGGGATTCCTTTTTTTCCTTACAGAGTTGGGGAATGGTAGACTTTTCTTTTTGAATGGATGACTGGACTAGTTGTAGGGTTCTTGACTCTTTGCTTTGGCGTCTAACCTTCAGGCTTCTTTAGCTGATTGCTGGGACAATCAATTTGTTGCTTGGACTCCAGCTCTTCGTGCCTTCCTATCCGATCGAAGGGCAAGGATTTCATGAAGATGAAGGAGGATATTGCTATCCCCTCCCCTACAGATGGGGTAGGGTTCTAGATGAATTATAAGCTAAAAAGAAGGTATTTTATACATCTTTTTGACATTTTAAGTTTTAATATAAAACATACCCCTCATTAAAAAAGTAAATCATATCACTTGAGAGAACAAGTTGCCCATCACATTTTAATTTGTAACTTCCTGTTATGTTCTGTATTTTCACTTTTAACAAGGAGCCTCAAGTATGCTTTCAACTCAAGTATGGAGCTTGGCCAATGTACTTGTCTTTTATTTACTTTTGTATGCTTGACATATTTTGTGTAAATCTTCTTAATTTCTTGGAAGCTTATTCTGTCTATTAATGGTTTCTTATTAGGATTTGGGTTTTCTTGGACTTTGACCATGCAATCTTTTAAACTAGTTTTTATTTGCTTTTTCCTTATATATGCCTTCCATCAAGATTGTTCACAACTCTTTTGCTCCTCAAAATTGTGATCATCATGGTTATCTAGGGCCCTAGGCTAACTTGACTTGAGTGTGGGGCCAACCATGTGTTTAAGCTCTTTACCATTATGGTTGGATGGATGTTTGGATTTTCTATTATTTTTTTTTATGCTATTTATATTTATAGCATTAAATTTGCGAGTGCAGCGTAATTAGTCAACTCTAATCTTCTTTTGTTGGCTAGCACAACTGAGATTTGTATACTCTTGACTTCTATTTTTTTAATAAAGTGTTTAGCATACAGAGAAGGTTTTCTAAATTGCCTATCGTACAGAAAAAAATGTTCTTTAACACAAAATTCGGCTGGAGTTCTGGTTGTGTTGAATTAGAATATTCCATTTTAAGATTCCATTTCAAGACAATCATGGTGGTTAACATGGAAAAGTTTGAACTCTTTATTTCATGATATTTGAAAGCTGGGTTTTGGGGAAAAGACAATCTTTTAACTATTGGGTTGTGGGATCCCTAGGATGATGTCCCTCCTGGGGTTAGGTGGTTGAATGTGTCACAAGAAAAACAAATATAGTTGGCTGATTTATTTTCTAGTCAGGAGGTAACACAGGTAATTCCTTAAGAAACACATGGAAAACTCATTAGTCATCGATACATTTTCTATTTTTATTTTTTCTCTTATTGCAACACAGTATCTTGACACCACATTGTAACACTACTCAAATTATATTGAAATCTTGCATTTCAAACTTTTTGGCCATATAATGCATTGGTAGTTAGCATATGTTCATCATCTTTGGTATTCATTGTCACACACTTTAACAGTCCTTGGTTATATACATTTAGATGATGCTGTCACTGCTTCAACTGCTTGGATTGGAAGAGGTTTCTCTTATGTTTGTGCTCCGCCCAGAGAGTATAATGCTCGTTCATTATTTGACCTAACACCTTTTCAGGTAAATATGGAGGTATCACTTAATTTACCTCAAGCTAGACATTCCATTTCCTTTTTTTTTAGCTTACACTTTCTGTCTATTTTAAGGAGGAATGCTTGCACCGACTACATAATCGCATAGAAGTTATGTATGATGGCACCAAAATTAAGCATCAGGCAAGCCACCATGTAGATATGACCCAGCTTCCATCTGCTTGATCTATTGCTTCTATTTATTGAGATCAGATTATTGTTTCAAAGTAGTTGTTTTCTAGAGATAGTTTGTCAATTTTTGCATAAAAGAGATCATCTATTTTAACCAAGAGATTTGTATTTTCATTCATTTCTATTTAGACCCTTTACCTTGCTTTGTGATCGTTAACATCAAACATTAAAAGCCCTTTGGCATGTTGCTTTTCCTGGAGTGGGATACCAAGGCCTGATCTCAGAGGAATGGAAGGAAATGGGTTGGCAAGGGAAAATTGAAGTTAGGTATGCTTCAATATGCCTATGAACTGGAAAATTGATGACATGCTTTATTATCTTAATGCTGAAAGAAGTGTACATTTGCAGTTATAAGTGGAAATTTTATAAGCTTTATTTCTTAGGTATGAAATTGCTAGCCTTGAAGGCTTTTGTTATTAACTGTTTTTTTTATGCAGTTAAACCACAAACATTGGCTGGGGCTGTTTTCCTGAAGCTACTTTTAGGTACCAACGGTAAATAGCATGTGAGTGTTGTGTTGCTTTGGATTAACCAATCATATTTGTTGATCATCTCTCTTTCCATATAGCATGAGCTTGGACCTTTCCAAGGAGACTATTCGTAATAACCATAAGGTAGGGGTTATCAAACTTGCAATGAGTAAAGTGAAGATTATATAGGTACAATACTTACACATATAATGTAGTATCAAATTTAATGATAGAATGCTACTAAAGATAGAAGTTATTGCATATATGGTATAGTCTTAACAATGAATTTACTGCAACTATGACAAAGGTCAACTTCCAATTACAATACAAGGAAGCAAGGCAGCAGACATAACAAGATAGGTTTCTTGAATTGTTGGTCTTCAACTTTATTTTGAATTGTTGGTCTTCCCAAGGAGAATTTTACATAGCTAAAGAACATCTTGGGCTTTCAAATAAGGAAGATGTGAAGCTCAGAAGAAGCATTGCAATATGGGATGGATGCTAAAGTTTTATGATTTCTCGTATAATTTCAATTTGGTTGATGAAAAGGGTCCTCGTATTTTTATTTTTTCTACATTTTTCTTTTCTTCTCTTGTATTACCTTTAATAGGGGAATGTGTATTTTGATGATCTTGAAAGTCAATAAAAAGGATTTTGTACTCGTGTGCCTATGTTTTGTGTTTGTTTAAAAAAATTATTTCTTAGTACAGAATAAAATTAAGTCCTATATATATAGACATCATTAAAGTGAATCAATAGTGGCAATTAAATGGTAAAGAAACTATTATTAAAGTAAATAATTAGTGGTGATTTAGTGATATAAGAAAATACTATTAAAGCAAATAAATAGTGGTAATTTAGAGATAAAAAATTATTATTAAATAATATCAATAGAGGTAATTAAATGTCAAAAAAAAATGTCATTAAAGTAAATAAATAGTGACAATTTATTGACAAAAAAAAGTCATTAAATGATAAATATAGTGACATTAATATCGTCAAATAAATTTACTATAGAAGATCATTAGAGACATTATTTGTGGTAATTAAAGTGTCGTTAATATCATTGATTTAACGGTAATTGTATAATTGTCGTTGACCTTTTAGGGATGCTAACGAATGCATCAATTAAGTGGTAATTATTTTAAGTGTCATTAATTATGTATAGCGTCAAATAAAAAGTCTATGGTGGTAAATATTAAATGTCGTTAAAGGTTATTTTTTTTTAGTTGAGTCGTTCGTAGGGACGTAAAACATGATTTTCAAAGTTTTTCCTACTAACTAATCTATCATAATGTAACATAGAAATAAAGATCAGATGTTTAGAAAATTAGATTTTTATTTCTAATGGCAAATAGTTCTTAAACTAGGAATTAAAACAACTATACTAAAGAATAAAGAGAATAGATGAATGATGATGTTACTTGTGAGATGCTTGTACAAAGTGTGACAACATTTCAGATCTATAGCATCGGGAGGAAGATCGGAGAGATGTTGCAGAGAGAGGTTGGAAATGCACCTAGTGGAAGTTGCCTCTCAAATTGTGGCCTTGGGGTTCTTTTTATAACTTAAATGAGGGGTAAAGCGGGTATCTTGGGTCCCAAACTCGTGCAACACCTTTGGAGCTATTGGAATCGTCAATTGGGAGATCAACGGACAAAATTGTGCCTTAAAATAACCTTCCATGTGCCTTAACAGCGCGGAACGCACTAGATGGTGCCATGTGTCACACACTTTGTCGTTGGATCCACCTCCTCACGCTCCTTGTGCATGCTCGCTTTCATTTTTAGTCATCTCATCTCACGATCGAACGACTTAAACTCATCGTAGAATCGCCTCTCCTTGAGCGAATTTCAACGTGTCCACCCACGCGTGATCATGTGTGTTCATCTGCACTGCCTAATCTAGCGCATCTCCACGCACCACGTAGTCGCCTTTGCGTCGATTGATTTGATCCAACGACCCAATTGGAGTCGCGCTCCATTGCCTCTCCAATTTCAGTGCCTAGCTCGATTTGATCGCACTCCTTGTGCTTGCATACGAGCGTGCGAACCATTGTGTTGCACTGCCTCTTGTGTTGCAGTTTGGTTTTGTCGCGCTCGTTGCCTCAGCATTTGGATGGAGATCTAATGGTTGAGATGAACTTACTTGATGAAGGATGCGACGGTGGATGATGTGGCTTGATCGTGGTCGTTAGATGATGATCCAACGACCCACGATGAAGCTTCAGCGGTTAAAGACGTGGAGGTGGGTTGTTGGGATGGCATGGCGTCACGTGGTGCCATCTTGACTGCAATCTTCTCGCCTTTGTAGTTGGTGCTACAGGGTTCTGTTCGGGTTGATCTTTATATCGTTGGACTGCGATTGTTTATCCAGATCCATTCGTGTAGTCGGATTTGACATGTGGCTTGAAATTGTGCTATCTTGTTCCTTGGCCTCTGATATTCTACGGGTTGTATGTGATGCTACGGAAGTCTGATTAAAACGATTTTGGAAGCATTGAACTCCCGTCTTTGTCCTGATCAGATCTGTACAGTCTGATTTATCATCTGCGGATCATCTGTAATTAATATCGTCTTTTTTTTAGAGCATAAAATAACATTATGATCTATAAAGCTAATAAATTAACTATGATGTAAATTATGATGCTTATGCATGCATAGTTCCTAAGTTAAGCTAAAATCTAACTTAATTTAGGTCGATTAGGTCTTATGATTGCTGTGTAATCATACCCTCTATGTTTAAATTTGTCTAATCCCTAACAAATCCAAAATTAAATGCAAAACGATCCTAAATGATGAATTTCTATCAAAAGCTCCAGTAGATATTTATTTCTTTTATTTTCATCCAAAATTTTAAAAATCCAGATAGTTATGAAAGTGTAGTGTTGTAACTATGGATCCAAGTGAAAAGTTAATCCACATCTAAAGCTCGTATTTGACTCTTAGAAAAATTTTATTCGGAAAGGCAAACTTTTTTTCTCGGGGTTATAAAATAATCTGTAATTTCAGCCCTGACTTTTGGCTTAGGTAGAAGATGTTTGAGTTAAAGTAGGTTTGTATTTGGTGGTTCCCACTAATTTGAAGCTACATATAGGTTAGTATTACAAAACCTAGATTTCCAAACTCATTAAATAATTTAACCTAAAGAGAGGTGGAGAAACTATCTTTCTTTAGTTTTTTTGTACTCATTCTCTTTTTCTTTTTCTTTCTCTTTCTCTTTCTCTTTTTTTTTTCTTTTTTTCTTCAAGCTCACAATCTCACCAGATTTGTCAATATATTTTGTGACCTCTCATGGCATTAACCCTTTGATTAAGTTTTGATAATCCTATGACTAAGGCAGAATTCCTTAGCCTATATTCAAGTGGTCAGAAATATAGAGTAGGTTAAAGCTGTATTTGATGGATTGTAAAGGAAATGGGTATTGTTGCTTCAATATGCTTGAAGTAAACACAACATAATTAACATACTCTTTTTTTTTTTTTTTTTCTATTTTTCTATTTTTTCTATATATATATATTTCTTTTGCTTTTCTCTTTTTCTTTTTTTTTTCATATATATTTATTTCTACCAACACAACGTAATGTAGCACCTATGTACATTTTTATTCATAAGGCATTATTCGAGATTGAGGGTGTTCAAAAGGATATCGAGTGACTTATTTGGTGGAAGTGCGTATTCTCAGCATCGGGAAAGGAAAGGATGCACTACAACAAGTTCTACTTTTTCTGTCGGTTGAAAACTAATGACAACCATTCTAACTGATGCTAAAAAGCGACGGCATAAGTACTGTCGTTGTTTCTTTTTCACGTCGGTTATAAGGAACATCTGACGTCGAAATATCGTTCGTCCAGCAGACCAATTGGATCTTTTCCTGTCGGTTGATAACCGATGAAAATTAGATTTCTCGTCGCTTATTTAAAAAAATAACGTTGTTAAGTTACTCTTTTGCGTGCTAACATGCCTTTTTTTTTTTCAGTTTTGACGTCGTTTAAAGAAAACGACGTTGCTTATAGAAGTGATGTTAAAAATATTTTTTTAGTTGTTTATCATAAGAAGCGATGTCATAAAATGGGAATAGTGATTTTTTTGAACCTTCTATGTCGTCCGTTATTAGATAAACAATGGTAAAAATATTTTTACCATCACATATATGTCGTCGGTTGTTCAAATAATCGACGGCAAATGTATGTATTTTTTTTTAATTAGCAAATGATGGAAACTACCTACTAAACTTAAAATGAAAATGAAGAGATTTATATTTCATAAATATAAAATCTAGTATATTGAAAGTTTGAAAATAAAATATTTACATAAAAAAGGTTACATGAAAAATATAAGAAAGAAAATAGATAAAAATCAAAATACAGTTGTCTCAATGCCACCAGCTCCACCTGCAGTACCTATGGAGTCATCGTTGTCTTGTCTATAGATGTTGGGATTTGTGGAAGACAGATGCTTTAACTGCCCCATCTTCTGAAGAAGGGCTATAAGCGTTTGAAGTTTATAATCCATGGCATTCATTTTATTCTTCATCTCCACCTCTCTCTTCTCCTTCTCTCGTCTCTGAAGTGTGTCAATTTTTTTATGCGGCTGATCGACGACATTAGATGAGACTACACCTTTCCTCCCATACCAGGTGGATAACGTGTATGCCCTCCCCTCACTACAAGCAAAACCACCATGGTCCGATGGCATCACTCTCCTAAATGTCTTCTCTGCATCTAAAGGTTGTTGGATGCTCTCGGAGGTCTCATCAGTGGGGGGATGTACTAATTGTACCATTTGATCTTAAATGTATTAAAAATATTATTATAATATGTATATACAAAGTTATAAATTTTTTTAGTTTAAGAAACTTACGTATTTCTCCTGGTATGACTGATGAATCCACTTACGAGCACCCTCAGCTGCAGCCTTACTGTAGGTGACATCGTAGATATCCATTCTATTCATTTCCATCTCATTATATGCTGCGGATTGAAAATATAAAAATGATACAATTAGATTAAAATAACTTAAAAATTAAGTAATATTTAATTGAAAAGTAATTTCAATACTTACATAACGATTCCTAATCGTTTCGATGCTCCTTCGACTCAAACAATGGGTCTGTGGTGCAGCCTCAACCCTATTGGCCTTATTTTTTTTAACTTGCTCCTATAGACATATACAATAATGTTTTCTTATAAATTTAAAATATATGAAATTAGTGAAATAGTTTTTAATTACTTCTTAACCTTTATCTTCGGATCTAGCTAATGCTCGCATGCCTTTTTCCTATCGTCAGACATGACATCAGGAGGAGCATGACCTATTGCCTCCTCGGGTGAACTCATGTTCGAGAAAAACTACATACCAAATATCAATTCTTATAAATAATATAATAAATTATGTATATAAAAAAAATGTTAATGCTTAAAAATTCTTATATTTCTCTTGATCTTCGTCCTCCAATCCGTGTGGATTTTGGTGGCGTACTTAAGGATATATTGGGAGGCATTGGGGTTGTCACCTAAATCGTAATTTGTTTATACTAATTTTAAAAAATATATGTCAATCTTACTGTATAATAATTTTTAGATAAAGTTATAAAAGAAATAACTTTGATAAATAAAATTACCTCCAACTAACAGAGAAATTGACTCTTAAGCTCTGCAGGCACCTTTCTTCAGTCGAAGTAGTAAATAGGCACAATGGACTTAATAATTGTGCTCACTCGACTGATGAAACCCGGGTAATTCTCCGCCTCCCCTGTGGTTCTGAGCCTAATCGTATTCTCAGACCCTGAGGGACACGTTGGGGTCTAGATTCTTTGTCTTTCCCCGTCCTCTTCTTACTTTACCTGCGTAAACATTAATCATATTCATTATATATTTCTAAAGTTATAATAAACTTTAAAATATATAACTAATTTTAAATTTAAAGGTATATGAGTTCTTACCCCAACTTGTGCCTACCGGTAAGTGATTCGCATGAACTAGGAATGTACTCCTCACCATCTCATCCTTCGCCTCCTACCCCTCCTCTCCTGCTTCATCTGATGCTCCATAATCTGGATCATCCTCTACTTGCTCTAGCAAGGTCTGAGTAATTTCCTTTCCCTTTCCCTTCCCCCTGCATGTAGTAATCGTGCCATTTTCATGGACATACGAAACATGACTGGGGGGAGCCTGTTGTCGGGGGGGTGGCTGAACCTACTGTTGGGTGGGTGGTTGAGCCCGAGGAGACAAATTTGGCTACGTCGATGGTTTTAGTCTTAGGAGGACCATTGTTTTTGGGATTTTTCTTAAACAATCTCATCTGTAACAAGTATAAAATGTAATAATTAAGACAGCTGTAAATCATTAATATATAAATCATTAATGAAAAAAGTTTTCAAAACGAAAAAGAAATATTTAAAAATTATGGCAGAGTTTCCCCTTAAATTGGGAGGTTTCTCTATAAATCTACATATTAAAGTTAAAGTGGACACACCCTACATAAAAAAAGTACAAAGGCAAAACGCAAGTGGGTACATCCCACATATATTCAAATAAAACATGCAACATAAGTGGGTTCACCCCACATCTATTTAATGAAATAAAAAATAATATGTGGGCACGCCTCACATATATCAAAAATATATAATTTCATCCAATTAAATTTAATGCATTGAAATTATATCTCTAAGTATAACATCCTCCAAGTATGCTTGTCACCGATAATGTCCGTCACCGAGTATGCTCGTCACCAGTAATTTGAAAAACAAAAGTAATTAAAATCCCGCGTAGAGCAAAAGTAAGAAATTTTGAACATGTATGTGTAATTGGTTTAAGTTTAGTTATTTATAACGTATAGAAAATGCCAATTGTAGTTTAAGTTTCTTAAATTTGAATATAAATTTGATATAAACAGAAATAAAATAAATTAAAGAAATTAATACTTACCTTAGATATCTACATCTATTACATTTGAATCTATATGACTTTCTTCCGTTAATTCTTGGTATGCTTCAGACTGTGCATCAAAATGATTACGCGGTACTGTTTTTATTGATATAACCCATCCCCTTTGGTAATTATCGAGTACGGAGAAAACTTGTACTGCTTGACATGTCAATGTGAATGGTTTATCAGATTGAAGAATTTGGTGATTAGGATTTAAACTCAAGAAATTGTGTTTCTTGTCAATTTTGAAACCAATGCCCTCTTTAAAAACATCAAACCAATGACATTTATCCCAGTAATCCAGTATATCATTTTGTAACGTCTTCGAACAAACCACTTTGAAAAACCTGCTCATCTTTGTGAATGAATCAACAACTGGCTCTGGTTGTATCCCCTGAATTGTCAGTGGAAACAATACTTGCATATAAACGTGTGAGTCATGACTTTTCAAGCCAGATATCTTTTCCTACGCTTCATTCACACAACGGGAAAGCTGCGAGGAAAACCCATCTGGCACTCGAATTTCCTTTAAGAAGGAGAGCGGTCTACTCTTCTGGTCTTGATTTAAGTTATAAATAGCAGGTGAGAAGTAGCTATCATCCTCATGAATATGCAGCTCCGGACGTATCCCCGAACTCTTCATGTCTTTTCTTGTTTTATTCGTGTCCTTTGGATCATCGATCAAATTTAATACGTCTAAGATGTTATTCATCACATTCTTTTCAATGTGCATAATATTAAATTATGACGTATTGTAAGATCTTTCTAGTATGACATCTACATAAAGAAAATGCCTTTCTTTCAGAATTCAGAATTCCTTGAGGCCGTTTGGTCTTGTTTGAATGGTCGACCTAACCGTATCTCATCCATTTCTTGTAATCTCTTCATTATAACCTGACCTGGCAATCTGATAGAATCTGTACTAAGTTTATTTTTTGGATTTTTCTTTGAATACAGACATGTCCTACCATCAAATTTACTCTTAAACTGTGATGTTCGCCATCTATGTTCAATAGGTAGAAATCTGCGATGTTATAAGTAATAGAATTTCTTACTTTCTGGTAGTTGTAGGTAATGAGTGTTCCATACAGATTGGGCAAGCAAGCTTTCCTTTATTGCTCCAACTTGACAAATTTACGTATGCCGGGAAGTCGTTTATGGTCTACAACAATGCTGCATGCATGTTGTAAAATTCTTTCTTTTTTGCATCATACGTCTTCACGTCGGTGAACCGTAATTATTTTAGTTCATCGATTAATAGCTACATCTATTGCATTTTCTGGTTATTTTGGATTGAAGATTAATAGGGTCAGCATCATGAATGACGATTTTATACACAACCAGGGAGGTAAGTTATAAGTGACCATTACCATTGGCCATGTAGAGTACGACGAGTATATACTCTTAAATGGATTGAATCCATCACTTGTAAGACCCAACCGCATGTTCTTTGCTTCTTAAGTGAATGGATTGTTTATTTCATCAAATCTCTTCCACTCCTCTGAATCAGTAGGATGACGTATTCTTCCATTTTGGGATTTGCAATCTTGGTGCCATGTCATCTATTGTGTAGCTTTAGTTGATATAAAAAGCCGTTGAAGCCTTGGTGTCAGTGGGAAGTAACGAAGAACCTTCTAAGGTTGTTTCCTCTTACTTTCATTTTTACCTTCCTTATATCTCTCAAGTCCACATTTGGGACAGTTACTCAAGTTTGCAAATTCATTTTCAAAAAGAATACAGTCATTCGACATGCATTGATCTTTTGATAGTCCAAACCAAGCTTTCAAATCTGTTTCCTTGCCTCATACAATGAAGTTGGAAAACCATTAAGGTTATTCAATAACTCAGCAATAAACTAAAGTATTTCTGAAACTTTAATAAAAACGATAACTCTGATATTTTCGTAACACCGGGAGCAATAGGATCCTCAGCTGCCTTAACAGCATCATAGAACGGATCACAACTAAACATATCTTCCTCGTCTATATTTATATCCTCTCCTGGTCTCATCTTGTTCAACATTTCTTGTATCTCTTCACCTTCATTATCACCAATTTCCTCGTTGATCTCTTTGTTAATAGTGTTCTCATTGTTTATGACCTTTTAGGTAACTTCTCTCCATGAGCTATCCAAGTAGTGTAATGCTTCTACCATCTATTACAAATTAAGTGGTTGAGCACTGTATTACGATGATGCAAGGAACCATTCAAACATCTTCTGCATGGGCAGAAGATATTATTAAATTGACCTCCTCGCCTAAATATCTTCTTATCGTCGTCAAAGGCCCAATCTAGGAATGAAATTACTCCATCCTTATATCTGGTGCAATCTGAACCTCACAATCCAATCCAAGATTTATTCATTGTAACCTAAAATTTAATGTAAACAAATCATTTGTTAGGAAAGGAAACGACTGAATGATGTGTATCTTGATTAAGATTTTCACTTTATACCTCATCCTCAAAAGATTTGATCACAACTTCGGTTTGCTCGTTACATGTAACCTTAGTGTGGTGAAATTTTGGCAGCATCTCCCCACACTTCTCCAGTATACCCCCAATATTAACCTTAGTTAGATTTCCTTCAACACCCAATTAAGGGTACCATAGAAAACTAGATAAGATTAGTTGGTATACCAGAGAAGAGTAGGAAGAAACAACCGAAATTTCACCGCACAAGGTTACATGTACAAGCAAAATAAGTTGTGATCAATTCTTTATGGACCTTCTTTAGTTCGGTACTTCACCGAATTAAAGTCGATCGAGTCTTATGGCATGCTATAAAGACAACACATCATGCATGTAAGTAGGTATACATACACTTTCTGCATTGTCTGTATAACATGATCATAAGTCTCGATGGGTGAGTAATTTGAACACAATTTGAGTCGGAGGACTTTTACCCTAGGAGTTAGAGTATTTAATATTTGTCCTCGCATGCATATTTCTTCTTTAGCAAGTGTGCACATCAAAACAACAAGTAATTTGAATATTAAAGAAACTCAATAAAAAACTAAAATATCTTTCAATTAAATTAAAAAGATTAAATGTATATATACCTCTAACTATGTACTCAAGCCTCCGAGTGCACCCGACACTGATAATCTGCAATTTCAAAATGAAAATTAATTAAATAACATATTATAATCTTAAATGTTATAAGAGATAAAAAGGGGAAGGGGGCGGAGGCTAACGCCATGGTTAAGGCTTTGAGGAAAAGGGTGGGAGTGGTGTTGGAGGTGAGGAGGGGGCGAAGAGATAAGGAGTGGTGGGAGTGGTGTTGGTTGGGTGACGAGAGGGTTTTAACAGGAGGAGGGGAGGTCATGATGGGGCACTATGGTTGTGACATGTGACAGGTA
This sequence comes from Thalassia testudinum, assembly GCA_037157565.1. NCBI lineage: Eukaryota > Viridiplantae > Streptophyta > Magnoliopsida > Alismatales > Hydrocharitaceae > Thalassia > Thalassia testudinum. Next base: position 9,984,817 of record JAZHRO010000078.1, on the reverse strand, counting down.
GGGGGTTCTAGAAAGATCCAAGGGTTACAGTGTAGTCCGACCATCCTCCGCGACCACATTCTTCTTGCCGTACGCCCACACTCCCATCCTCCTCGACCCCCACAGGGTAGCTGACCAAATGCACCCTTCCCATATCCAGCACATCCCACCATATGCCCTCCACATCCATTCCCCAATCTTCCTCACCCTCCTCACACACTCCAACCCCTCCGGCCTCCAAAACACCTTCTCCGCTCCCCCCATGTGCTCCCCCAACAGGCCCAACCTAAATCCCCTTACAACCCCGTCGCCACTCTCCTAACACCTGATCTCGATCTCCGTGTCCCTCCTCCCATCCATCGACCTCTGGTTCAAGTTGGTCGACCCCACCACCATGTACTCATCATCCATAATCATCAATTTTGAATGCACATATATCAAAGATTCTCCAACGCTACGGTTTGAAACCACATTCCTAAATGGTTTTAGAAACCGACGACAATGAACCAACAACATATCCCATTTTTCTAGTAGTATGCCTAATCATCCTAACCTACCACTCACCTACCTAACCTAATTAGTCACCCTCTTGGTCGGCCGTGGACCTTAATTCTTAACCTAAATGGTCGGACAAACTAGGTTCATATCCTATAGAAAGCCCAATCCCTAAAACCTAAGACAAACCCTATCTTGTCCTTTTACTTTAGCTACCACCTATATCTAACCTAGCCACCAATTAAGCACCTAAGTATCTGGCCCTAGGTAACCCTAATATCCTTCATATGCTTGGCCACCTTACTTACCTAAAACTTAGGTTTAATCATCACCCTTTATCATAGATCTTATGGCCTATGCCTTTAGATAAACCTTAATGCATATCCTCTCACAACAACCATGTTAGTTGTTCCCTCCTACCACTTATCCTCTCCTTAAGGTCGACCACCTAACATAAAATCCCAACAATTAAACCTATAACCAATGGCCCTAAATCCACCTAGGAAACCCTAATCTTATCCCTTAAAAGCCAACCTAAGTGGCCGGCCATATCACCATAAGAAACACCTTAGTTGGTCGACCACATCTCAACCATCCATCTCTTATCCAAAGGTTCTCCTTCAATCTTATAAAATTCAACGATTAAAAATTCACATCTTATAAAATTAATCCAACAAGATATCAACCAACAGGAGGAGGCTATCGGCACGACGGGGAGGAGGAGAGGAGGAGGGGGGAGGCAGGAGGGGAAGGGGGAGGAGGGTGTCGGCAGGAGGGGGAGGAGGAGGGGGATGGCAGGAGGAGGAGGAGGAGAGGGGGAGGGGGGCGGCAAGAGGGGTCGGGGAGGAGGACGGCAGGAGGCAGAGGAGAGGTGGAGGGGGACGGTGTTGGTGCTAAAGCACCACAATCGTTTATTTTGATGATAGCAAAACACGTGTCTTTTAACATTTGCATTTGAGTTCTGGTTTTCAGGTTAATTGCAAATGGAGACGTGGTTAGATGGAGTTCGAGCTCGCATTCATGGAGGATTGGAGGAGCTTGGTGGAGAACAAAGGAGCTTTGCGAGGAGCAATAGCTTGAAGAAGGAAGGAGATGAAGAATATGATATATTTCCTTTCCTTTGTACTATGTATTTTTGTTTCTTTTGTTGCTCTTTATTTTTGTCTTAGATCTTATGTTAAAGAGCCTCAAAGAACCCTTAAAGTAGTCTTAGGAACACCTGCACTATCCTATGATACTTAGGTTTTCTATAGAGAGCTTAGAAAACCAAAATAGGATTCAGACAACCTTTTCAGATGTCTAATCTGGATTTTAGACGTCTGATAAAAAACTTTTAAGACGTCTGACTGTTGACTCAGACGTCCGATTACTTAGGCTGGATTTAGTTAGTTGTGTTTGATGAAATTAGACGTCTAGACCTTAGTACAGACGTCTGATGCCTTTGCCAGACGTCCAATTAGTGGACCGTTGGCTTCCTTACCAAACGTTTAGGACATGGCCGTTAGCCTCGTATTAGACATCCGTAGAGGACCCCAGACGTTTAATACATGACCGTTTTACCTTGGCTGACCCAAAATCTCTTCTCAGAGATTGTCTAGCCGTTGTACTCCATTGGGAATCCATTTCCGCAGAAAAATAGGTTTCCAGACGTCCAGACCTTATGCCAGACGTCCTGTGTGTCGTCTGATGGACATACACTAGAACCTTGTTTAGATCTGATTCAAGTCACGAAGGAAACCTGCCTAAAATCAAACGTATGACTTAGTTTCCAGACGTCTTAAACGGGTTTTCCAGACGTGTGATGCCAGGACCAGACGTCTGATGACCCTGTCAGAATCTGACCCTGTCAGAATCATGATTATTTCAGATTACGGCCTGATTCTCTTGGGCCTTGTACCCAACGGCTATGGAAGCCTTTCAAGGTCTTCCTAGGTTCTCTATAAATAGAGGAGAACCCTTGCCACTCAAACACACACCTTGCAAGACTATTTCCACTCTTTTTGTGTCAAATTGAAGTAGAAAAAGCACTTGCTCTCAAAGGCTTGTTTCTACATCCAAGTACCTCATCCAATTTGCGCTCCCGCTCTCCCTCCGCGATTATGAGAGCGACAAAGTGCCGCCATGTGGTTCACGCATCCACGTCATCACTTCGATGCACTTCCACCAAAGGAAAGTTTCCTAACTCCTATAGAAGCTAGGTGTTAATATTTGTGGCTCTATAGGATTCTTGTACTTTTATTGTTCTTTGGTTTGAGTATTCACTTTGCGAATTCTTGTCTCCATCGAGGGACAAAATCCTCCATGTGAAGAGGGGTTGAGGAACGCTACCCTCGCACTTGTAGCGTGGTTGTACTTGAGGTTGAACTACCCTCGTTGAAGTAGTTCGTATAGTGGATTTGATCGACTAGATCGATCGAAAAATCCTAACTCGAGAGGGTTAGGTGGTGGTTTTCACCTGGGTTAGGTTTCCACCTAAAAATACTTGTGCCTAATTGTGTGATTGGTTATTTTGTGAGATTCGATTTTTAATTCTGCATTTTTTACGTCACGCTAATCTCATCCCCTCCAAGTAGGAAATTTCGATTGGTATCAAAGTAGGTTTTGCATTTTCGGCGTTACACACCGGCGAAGATCTGATGGAGGGAAGTGTCACTGCCACCAGAATCGTCGAGGGACAGTCCACCGTCCGACTGCCTTTCTTCGATGGAAGCAACTACGGCTACTGGAAGTTACGGATGAAGATGTGGCTTCAAGCCATTGACTTTGCGTTATGGGAACGTTGTGAAACACCATACGAAGTCCCGGAAAAACCAGAGAGAGACTATTCGCAGCAGCAGACCTGCGAGCTTTCCCACAATGCGAAAGCTATGAATGCGTTATACTGCACCCTTGGCCTGGAGGAGTTCAACCGTATATCTCAGTGCGCCACTGGATACGAGGTATGGTACACTCTAGAAGTTACACACGAAGGTACGACTAAGGTAAAGACTTCTAAAATAAATTTACTTAAGAATTTGAATATTTTTCTATGAAGTCTAACGAATCCTTAAGTGAGATGAACACTAGATTCACTCTCATAGTAAATAGTTTAAAAGCTTTAGGTAAGACCTTCATCAAGGGGAGCTTCAAGGAAAGCTACTTTGTTCCCTTGGATTGGAATGGGAGCAAAAGGTCACCGCCATTGAGGAGACAAACGAGATGGAGGAGCTCAACATGGAAGATTTCCTAGGCAATCTAATGACCTACGAGACAAAGCTGAAGCATAAGAAGAAGGATACACCAGAGCCAAAATCGAAGAAGACCCTCGCATTCAGAGTCGCATCAGATAGTGAGGTAAGTTCAGATGACGAAGACTTTAAGTTTTTACTTGAAAAGTTTTCCAAGTTTTGTAGGGAGTCAAAGAAAGAAACGAAGGAGAAGGAAAGCTCGAGATGTTGCTACCACTGCAACGAGAAAGGACATCTACGACCAGAGTGCCCTCTTCTCAAAAAGGAGAAGAAGGAAAAGGAGAAGTCTAAGAAAAAGGCGTTCCAAGCAACGTGGGACGACTCAAGCTCGGAGGAAGAAGAAGAAGGGAATCCCCAGGAAGAAATCGCCTGCATGAGCTTCATGGCGATAGAGGGTGACAGCGAAAGCGACTCCGACAATGAGGTACATTCCGATTTACAAGATGCTTTTGATGAGTTATTTGAACTTAGTAAATCACTTAAGGTAGAAAATAAAAATATTAAAAAGAACCTTAGTTTTCGTAAGAATGAAAATGAAAGGTTAGAAAAACAACTTAAGATCTAGAAGCTAGTCCTACAAATGATGACTTATTGTTAGAAAATCATAACCTTATTGAAAAAAATAAGTTGATTGAGGAAAATACTAGTTTAAAAATTGAAATTTCTGATTTGAAGTTCAAGATGCTTGCTATTGAAGATGAACTTGCATGTCTTAAGAAATATTCTAACAAGTTAATCAACAAAATAGATAATTTACATAGTCTTAAGATTGAGAAAGGATTTCCATCAAGGAGACTCACTAACAAATCTGGATCCAAGCTCACTTGGATACCGAAGAAAAAATTGGAATCTTGTTTTGTAGGTTTCAAGGGTGAGTATAGTACAAGAGATTGGACCACAAGCTCAAGAACGGTCAACTCGAGTTGGGAAGACCAAAGAGTAGACCAAAGAGAAGGACAAGAAGACCGACGAGACGACGAACAACCAAACAACCCGCCGCACGTCGACCGCCAGACTGGAGATCGGCGCCAATGCCTGGGCCTCCAAGATACGGATGGGAGCCCCATCTGATGTGGCATCCACCACCTCCATTTGGGCCATTCTATTGGCCAGGTAGGTGAGGTAACCCTTAACCCTATCTTTTTATCCTTAGCATACAGATAGGGGGAGTTAAAATTATGAGCTATTTGTCAATTATTAAGGGGGAGATCTTGTTAAATTAGCTATATTTTCTTTAGAAAGGGGGAGAAAGAATTATAGCTATCTTGTCGTTACAAAAAGGGGGAGGTCATTTCAACCCAATTATAGAAGAGCATGTTTTAAGGGGGAGATATAGGATATTTAAAATTGATAAAAACCTTTTTGATAATGTCAAAAAGGGGATGATTTTATGCATTATTTTTTATGATTTTGTTATCATCAAAAAGGAGGAAATTGTTGGTGCTAGAACACTACGATCATTTATTTTGATGATAACAAAACATGTGTCTTTTAACATTTGCATTTGAGTTCTGGTTTTCAGGTTAATTGTAAATGGAGACGTGGTTAGACGGAGTTCGAGCTCGCATCTATTGCGGATTAGAGGAGCTTGATGGAGAATAAAGGAGCTTCGCGAGGAGCGATAGCTTAAAGAAGGAAGGAGATGAAAAATATGATAGATTTCCTTTCCTTTGTACTATGTATTTTTATTTCTTTTGTTACTCTTTATTTTTGTCTTAGATCTTATGTTAAAGAGTCTCAAAGAACCCTTAAAGTAGTCATAGGAACACCTGCACTATCTTATGATACTTAGGTTTTCTATAGAGAACTTAGAAAACCAAAATAGGATTCAGACTGCCTTTTCAGACGTCTAATCTGGATTTCAGACGTCTGATAAAAACTTTTAAGACGTCTGATTGTTGAATCAGACGTCTGATTACTTAGGCTGGACTTAGTTAGTTGTGTTTGATGAAATCAGACATCCAGACCTTAGTACAGATGTTTGATGCTTTTGCCAGACGTCCAATTAGTGGACCGTTGGCTTCCTTACCAAACGTTGAGGAAATTACCGTTAGCCTCGTATTAGACGTCCGTAGAGGACTGTATACGTCTGACACATGACCGTTTTGCCTTGGCTGACCCAAAATCTCTTCTCAGAGATTGTCTAGCCGTTGTACTCCCTTGGGAATTCATTTTCGCAGAAAAATAGGTTTCCAGACATCCATACCTTATGCCAGACGTCCTGTGTGTCGTCTGATGGACACACACTAGAACCTTGTTTAGATCTGATTCAAGTTAGGAAGGAAACCCACCTAAAATCAGACGTCTGACTTAGTTTCCAAACGTCTGACTTAGTTTCCAGACATCTTAAATGGGTTTTCCAGACGTGTGATGCCAGGACCAGACGTCAGATGACCCTGTCAAAATCATGATTATTTCTGATTACAGCTTGATTCTCTTGGGCCTTGCACCCAACGGCTATGGAAGCCTTCCAAAGCCTTCCAAAGCCTTCTTAGGCTCTCTATAAATAGAGAACCCTTGTCACTCAAACACACACCTTGCAAGAATATTTCCACTCTTTTTGTGTCAAGTTGAAGTAGAAGAAGCACTTGCTCTCAAAGGCTTGTTTCCACATCCAAGTGCCTCATCCAATTTGTGCACCCGCTCTCTCATCGCGATTACGAGAGCGACAAAGCGCCGTCGCGTGGTTCATGCATCCGCGTCGTCACTTCGACGCACTTCCACCAAAGGGAAGTTTCCTAACTCCTCTAGAAGCTAGGTGTTAATATTTGTGGTTCTATAGGATTCTTGTACTTTTATTATTCTTTGGTTTGAGTATTCGCTTTGCGAATTCTCGTCTCCATCGAGGGACAAAATCCTCCTTGTGAAGAGGTGAGGTTAAGGAACGCTACCCTCGTACTTGTAGCGTGGTTGTACTTGAGGTTGAACTACCCTAGTTTAAGTAGTTCGTATAGTAGATTTGATCGACTTGATCGATCAGAAAATCCTAACTCGAGAGGGTTAGGTGGTGGTTTTCACCCGGGTTGGGTTTCCACCTAAAAATACTTGTGCCTAATTGTGTGATTGGTTATTTTGTGAAATTCTATTTTTAATTCTGCATGTTTTATGTCACACTGATCTCATCCCCTCCAAGTAGGGAAACTACAGAGGGCACGTGGAGGAGGAGAGGGGGAGGGGGCGGTAGGTGGGGCTGGGGAGGAGGAGGTGGAGGCTGTTGGCAGGAGGAGGAGGAGAGGAGGAGGGGGGCGGCAGGAGGAGTCGGGTAGGAGGAGGAAGGCGGTAAGAGCAGTCTGGGAGGAGGAGGTTGTCGGCATGAGGGGGAGGAGGAGGACGGCGGGGAGATGGAGAAGTGGAGGAGGGCAGGGCGGCGAGGAGCTACCTAAGGAGGCGGAGGAGCACCGGCGACTGACGGAGGGCGAGGAGTGACAAATAGATGACGGAGGGCATTCACCGAGGAGGATCAGGAGGAGCGGCGAGGGTTTCTATGAGTTCTACGAGGAGGAAAGGACTCTGCGCGGGAGTATGATGAACATATATTTCTCATCGATTCTATCAGAAATCGACGGTAAAGGATAAATTAAATCCACCCTCCATTGCGCCTAAATTTTGGCTTGAAATTTTACCCGACTTTTCCTCGTCGCTTATTCTACAAACCGACGACAAAAGTTAAAATCAAACCCGCCCAAATTTAAGCGCTAACTTTAACCTTCTTTTCACCGTCGCTTATAACAGAACTGATGGCATATATTTTTCTGCCATCGGCTATTCCAATAACCGACGATAGAAGTCAAAATCAAACTCGCCCATATATTAGACGCTAATTTCAACCATTGTTTCCTCGTCGCTTCTTCCATTAACTGATGGCATAAGTTAAAACTAAACCATTAAACATGCCTAAATGTCAAGCGTTAATTTTAACCATCTTTTGGTAGTCGCTTCTTACAGAAATCGACGCCCAAAATGTATTTACCGTCTCTTCATAAAGCAACGGTAAATATTAATGACCATTGCCTGCCTATTGCTTTTTTTCAATTGACGGTAGGTCGAGTACTTGCCTTCACTGTTGCTTACTTAAATAAGTGACGGTAAAAATATCTTTACCGCGGCAAGGAACCGGCGACATATCCCATTTTTCTAGTAGTGATGGGACAACGTATTTCTTACCTTGATATTGATACTCTTCTTCAGCCAAGGATTCTATAAAGGGCGATAGTAACCATCCACCTTAATCTTAATTTTATTAGAACTTGTTTTTTGCATATTTGTTTTATTTGGTGACTCCAAAAATTCTCACACTAAGAATTTGTACGTAGGAACCGAGAGCAAAAACTATACCTAACTTTGAGTATTATTATCCAATTACTCAGAAACTAAGATTCCTTATACTAGCTTAGAGCTCCAGTAGACTTTTTACTCTCAGCTCACACTTGTTTAACGTCATTTGTCGGACCTAAACCCAAAAGAAATATGTATTTCAATATTGTGGGTAAAGAGTAATAATTGTTGCTGAGAGATTCAGGATTAGTTTGAAGATATGATCGTGTGGTCCAAGAATCAATGATCCGTAAATGCGGATCAACTGATGATGCAGCCTCACTCTGAGGAGTTTTTCTGATTTGAAATGTAAAATAGGGTTAGATAGATGAGGTTCATGATGCAGAGCTTGTTCATTAATCCAATTCCATAATTCTAGAAGAGGTGGTGGAGGATCTGGATTGAAATCATGATTGAAATTTAAATCTGGTTCTGAATTAAAATTCAAAGGATCCTCATAGTAGTAATTGATGTAAAAAATCGTAAATTCTCCAGGCTCTGGGTCATATGAGGATAAAAGTAGAGTTGTGTTGAATTCCTCAAAATCCTCATAAGAAATTACTTCTTCCTCATCAGAAATCACTTCTTCCTTAAAATCAAGCCATCCATTTGAACCAGTTGGATTATAATTTCTTCCTCAGTGAGGTTATTTATTTATTTTCCTGGTTCATGTCCTTTCATTGTCCAATTTCTCGAACCCCCTCAAAATTCAATAATTCTTGAATTTCAAGGTGGATATACTGAGGATTCTTTATGTCGTCGTCTAATTCATCATAACATAGTCCCAATAGTTCCTCGATCTCATGAATGTCTTTTTCAATTTGATTATCTATGGTAGGTCGTAAATCAGAAACATCCTCAAGTACATCACTTACCTCTCTTGTTGATCTTGAGATTTGGCAAAATTCAGATTATTCTTAGTGTGAATTGCCAAAACCTCTTCAATTGGTCTCGTGAACTCAATAAAACCACATTCAATTTATTCTTTTGGGAAGCTTTAAAGATATTGAGTTGACAAGTTTCTTCGAGATGTGATTTGCATATTCTCATCTTATAGTTGATCAGAGCCTTGGCTATGGTCGAGAAAGGTCTTCCTAAGATTATCGGGGTGTGGTTCAAATTTTTTGATGCCTCCATATCTAAAACTAAAAGGTCCACAGGGTACTCAAAATTCCTCACTTTTATAATCACATTTTGTAAGAGTCTCTTTGGAATCTTAGTTGACCTATTAGTAAACTGAAGCGTAACATCAGTGTGTTACAAGGTACCTAAATCCAACTCTTCATATAATTCCATGGGGATTAGATTGATGGAGGCACCAAGGTTCAGTAAGGCTCGTTCAAGATAAAACCATCTATTTCACATGAAATTAAGGGCGTCCCTGGATTTTTCTTTTTAGGAGGGAGCTTATTTAAGATGATGGCACTGGCTTGTTCAGAAATTACGACTCTTTTTGATGATTTGGCCTGATGTTTCGGTGTGCACATTTCCTTAAAAAATTTCGCACAGATCAGGATGTTCTCAAGAGATTCAAGGAGTGGTATATTCACCTGTACTTGCTTTAAAATCTCAAGCCACTTCTTATATTGATTGGTTTTCTTTTCCCTGAATTTGTTCAAGGCTTCAAGAAAAGGTGCTTGAGAGAAATCATGAGTGTTCAAATCTTGAGCTTTGTTGTCTAGATTAGCTTGGTCTCCTAGGTTAGATTCGAGCTCCTTGAGATCTTGGTAAGATTTGGATGTAGAAGAATAAGGATTTTGGATTTGTTTCCCACTTCTCAAGGTGACAACACAGGCATAAGCATTAGGGTTAGAAGGGTGAGGTGGGTTTTGCAAAATGGGTTGAGCCTAAGTTGGGTTGGGATTAACAAAGCCAGGTGGGTGCTGGGGAGTAGGTTGAATTTTGTATGCCTGTTGCTCCTTTGTGTTGTTTTGGTTAACCCTATTGAAATTCCTTGTGTTGGGGACGGGTTGAGATGGCAGTATCCTGTGTTGTCTAGCATCAACTAATTGGTTTAATCGTCCCATCAAATCTGTCCTCAATTGATCCATTTCTTCTTTATGTCTCAGATTCATTTCCCGCATTTCTTTGAGGACTAGACTCAGATCAGAAGGTTGAGTTTCCTGAGTAGGTTGTGGCTGGTATGTGTTCGGTTGTGTGTACCTACTGGTTTGCCCATAAGTGTTTGGCTTAGTCAAGTTAGGACCTTGGGTGGGCTTCTGACTTGATCAAGCAAAGTTAGGATGGTTGCACCATTCAGGGTCGTAGGTATTTGAATAGGGATCATTTCTAGTGTATCCCTAGACTGCCTTAACATCCTTAGAGTAATTAGGCATAGGGATGACTAGTTCAGAATTTGAGGACATCAAGGTCCCTCAGTACCCAGAAAGAGATGGGTCCAAGTAAAGTTGGCTCATGGGTGGAGCCATGGTTACGTCATTAATATTGTGCACTACTTCCTGACCTAGAGGATTGGGGAGTTGGGTGTGGGTTGGCATAGAAGTTCCTTGGGTAGGCATAGTGTGTATTCTGGAATGTGTACCTAAGGATTCTTGCCCTTCAGAAGGTTGCCTAATTTCTTATCCAAACTCTCTACATTTTTCCTAACGAGTTCCACCTTATCCAATCGTTATGCAATTAATTCTAAATCAACCGAATTTGAGTTATCCTTAATTTCATAGACTCCACTATTTGGTTGATTTGATTTGTTGAAGGCGGACATTGAAGCATTGGTGAGGGAATTTTCACTCATATTCTCAAATAATTCAAAGGCTCCCTCAGCATCTTTGCTTAGGAAATTGCCCCCAGATATTGTATTAACAAAATTCTTCAAATTGTCAGTTACCCATAATAGAAAATATGGGCCAAGTGCCACTTGGGAATCCCATGATGAGGGCATTTTCTAGCTAAGTCATTAAATCCTCCCAATTCTCATGCAATTGTTCCCAAGGGTTCTGCTTGAAGGTTGTAATGGCACATCTAAGGACATTTATTTTTCCTATAGAAAAGAATTTTTTTAGAAAAGTACTTCTCAAATCTTCCCAAATTAGGATTCGTCTACCAATTGTCCTTAACCATTGAGCAGCTTTATCTTTTAATGAAAATGGGAACATTTTCATCATTAAGATATTCTCATTCATTTTCCTCAGGCCAAAGGTCCTTCCTATGTGTAGAAGTTCTTCAAGGTGATGGAAGAGGTCATCAGAGTTGTGGCCATGGAAGTAGGGAATTAGATTAATGATTTTTTATTTGATCTCAAAATCATTTCCATCTTGAGGTAACCCTAACAAAAGGTTCTGGTTGGGCATCGGGAGGATTATAAAAGTCTCTGAGAGGTCGGTCTGCTCTCCCATTTTGGAGTCGGGTAATGGCTTGTACTACGACTTGCATTTGTTTATCATGATGCCAGCCTTGCCTATCAATCTGCCTCTGTAAGAGAGCCATTGGATCTAGATTTTGTTCATCCTCTTCATCCTCATCTTCCTCGTGGTGACTAGCCATTAAAGAAGGTTTAGATTCAGATCTTGGATAATCAGGTCTTCTCCTAGGATTTCTCTTTAAAGTTGGTAGTAAATCAGGATGTAGAGATCTTCTACCTTGCATGCACCAGAAGAATGTCTATGGATGAGAGAGGGAAGATAGATATGAGAATACCCACCCTTACAGTACAAGAAATCAAGCTAATCCTTAAGTGTAATCCCTAATTAGACCTAATTATGGCTCCCCAAAACATGACTAGGTTAGATCAACCCTTGAATTACTTGGTTGACCAAAAGGGTGGGACCCCTTAGAACACCCTACACGGTGGGATACTACTAAGGGTTAACGTGGTTACCACACTGACCTTTCTTGTCACCAGTGGGTCCAAGTAGACAAGGCTTTGACCTTAGTCTAATCTAACTTTAAGTTACAAAGAAGATTAGTCCTGCCTAGGCCACGTTTACTCAATTTTAGACTTAGGCTTGAGGTGCTTTTGGAATATGATGGGTGTTAAGGGGGTGTTGCCTTTAGGATTGATTTCAAAAGTGAAGTGCACAGGCAAGGGGTTTACAAGCAATTTTTTATGATGAAGTGAATTTTAAGGTTAAATTGCTTATATAATTGTGTTTTAGGGTTTCGTAGTTAGATAAATTCAAGCAAGGTTTTGATGAACACACAAGAGTTTCCTTGTAAGTCCCAATTTATGAGATAAATTTCCTTTAGAAGTGTGCAGTGCAAAGGGTGCTCTACCTTAAGGTTTAGAAACCTTAGAAACAAGTAGCTGCTAAGATGATCCCTTTAAGTCCAAAATCAGGAATTTGGTGCGACCTAAATAATGTAATCAATTGGTCCCATTGCACCAACAACTATGCACTCATAAATATTTTGTCAAGAATTTTAATGCATGTTTTTTATTTATTTTTTAAATTTAAAGTGTACTGCGGATTCTGCAGTCTGTTTTGACCTTTAGTTAGTGATTGAATAGTATATGCAATCAAACGTGCAGAAAATATTTTTTTCAGAATTTTTTGAGATTTTATATTATTACAGGAATCCAACGTAATAAATTTCAGATAAATTAGATTTGTATAAAAATTTCTATGATTTTTTGAAATTTGAAAAATCAGGAGTAATAATAGATTTGATATCAATTTAGTTCACAAAATTTTAAAATTTTTATATAATTAGAATGGTGTGAAATTTGAATATGTTGTTCCTAACTTCAAAACCTACATCGAATAAAACTTTTAGAATTTTTGGACATGTGAATTTTTGGGAATTGAATTTTTAAGATAAGATTTTGTTGAGAGGTGTTTTTGTTGATTTTTTTTTTTAAAATAATATCTAATAGGTCAAATCTCAACACAATTAATTAAGTTATTTAGATGAGAGTTTGTTGAGAGGTGGTTTTGTTGATTTTCTTTTGAAAATAATATCTGATAGGTCCAATCTCACCATAGTTAATTAAGTTATTTAGGCTTAATTAATTGTGCAAGAATGTAACTTAGGTTAACTTGAATTAATGTCGGTTGTGTAGTATAGGGTCAAGTTAACCTAACATTTTAGATTTTAAATTCTTTTTAACTAGTTGAGTTCAGGATGTTCACTGGGCGATATAATAGTAAGCTCAATTCACCATTAATTCCTAAGCATAAATTACTAACTACTTAATCAATTAGATCATAATTACAATATTTAAGCACATAAATAATTGCACAAGAGATAGATCAAATTAGCATATACAACATTCCATTAGAAAGAAACACATTTACAAATGAAATCTAACAGTAAAAATCATGTAAACATGTTTATTACATCAATTATGTCTAATTACAAGAGATTAAAGTAAGAAAATGATATACAAGAAATATATTTGCCTTTTACAACATTTGATACTCAAAACAACAATAAAAGAACATGAAAGTGTAATATAAGGGCAAATCAGACGTCTGATTATAATATTGAATGTCTTAAAAGTAAGAATTAGATGGCTAAAAATATGGCAAGACGTCTGATTTCTCCATTTTTCTTCTTTCTTCTTGAGCTCTTAATCTTTAACCCTCTCTTCTTCCTCTCTTTTGTTTCTTAACTGTTCTGTTGTTGCTTTCTCTCTCTCTCTCTCTCCCTTTTCTCTTCTTCCTCTTCCGAACCCTCTCTGTTTTCTTCATTTAGCTTTCTCCTTAGGTTCTCTCTCTTCTAAGTTTCCCTTAGTGCTGTGCATATACGTTCCCACACTTAACCAATTGCACAAGCACTTAAGCTCATTTAGCCTTCAATTATAAAAAGTTGATTTTCTTATTGGTGGCTCAGACCGGTCGGGAATACGCAACATTCCCTAGAGGGTGGGACCGGACCTTACTGGGTCCGAGCTTAGTTCTTTATTGGTGGATTTTTCTCAATTTATAGCATGCATAGCATCCAGCCTCCCAGGCCTGCACACATCCTCGCCCTCACGGGCCCAAGCTCACGCCCATGCGCAGGCACGTGCAATGCATGCAGCCACACGCTATATCAATTTCTTTGCACCCTGCGCTAACTATCAAAACGCTATCTTCACTTTTTTGTATTATATTAAGGCCAGCACTCCAGAATACCCGAGGTGGGACTATCTTTCCCCGATTTTGTCTGATATCGACCAAACTTTGGCTAATCAAGTGATCGAGCAAAGGCTCAGTTGTCCAATTTGATCGAGCAAAGGCTCGATCGAGAGCTAATCAAGTGATCTATAAGATTGTAACACCAATTTGGTGTTCAGATCTGATCTGACCCTTTGATTTGAAGGGCGAATATGGAAGGTTCGCACAGCCATAATGGTCTTTAGGAGGGTGACTCAAGTCTAAGGACCTTTAGGAAAGTGTCTGACCACTAGAAAAGGTCAAGACTCAATTCAGAAGGAAATTCCACTCCTAGAGGGGAAGGAAGGGGGCTCTAAATAGCTCCAGGAAGCAGCAGAAGCTTGAAAGCTTCATTCCCAGTGTTAAGAGCTCGGAATTGAGCTCCAATTCATCCATTAGAGAGAACAACCTCAATAGGTGATTTGAACAACCTCTGTAGGTTCTTGCGACACAATCTGGGTAGATTTGGTGATCAAAACTCGCCAAGAACTTGAAGAACTCAGTGTTGGGTTCTAAAGAACCCAAACTGACCAGAAACATGAATTATACTAAATCCTTAATAAACCTGAATTAAATCAATTCTAAAACACTCCAGGTCATCCCAGAATTCCATTGCACCCCTTAAAACACAAAATTAATCCTTAAATCCTCAAATTGGACCTGGAGTTGACCAAAACCAGCTTGGAGTCAACTTTTTGTTGTAGACTTCCTCAGATCAAATTGAAACCCTAGATCAGCTCTATTCTGCCTCATAAAGTGATTCAGAGCCTCAAAACCTAGTTTTGATCGGATTCACTAGGGTTTCAGGCTTCATCGCCTGAACTTTAAATGGGGTTTGTTCGTCAGAACAAACCATAGAATTTCCAAGTACAAAGGAAGCTATGATGAATTCAGCATGTTATACTCTTGCTTCTGGACCTTAATTCAAGGTCAAAAACCTAACGAACAGGCTCCTCCAACTCCACCGGAGTTGGAGAAGACGGATGTCTAAACTGAGCTCCAGATGTTAAATCATCAAATTAATCGTTGCTATATAATTCTTAGGTCCTAAGTAATCAGTTTGAAGCTCCTCACGAAGTTTCGAGGGCTGAGTCACGGTTTTGACTTGCTGGAGCTCTAGTGAGTTTGATTCTGATGTAAAGAGGTGAAAATTTCAATAAAACAGGCCATTAATGACCTGTAGAGCTTCTTAAGACCTAGACAGATCTTAAGAACTCATCAATTGACTCAAGGAATAATCAGAACAAAGGATTCGTCATGGAATTCGGAAAATTAACATTATGAGTTCAACAGAACTCAGAATGCCTCCTCTCACTCAATTGAGCGAGGGAAAGTATTCCAAGGGGTGAAGCGATGCTAGTGGACTAGGTAATTAGGTGGTTAACTCATCTCTGAGCCGCCATTGACATCGAGCTCATAAGAGAGGGGGAATTAGGTGTTTCTAGTAAATTGCTCTATAGGAGCAATTGAAAGCTTCGTAGAGGTCCTTAGGAGTTAAGGAAGTGATGTAGGACCTTAATTAGGTGTGGAATAACCTCTGTACACTTCACCTTGGACAGTGAAGTGTCCAGGTGCGTGTGAAATGAATCAGGTGATTACATGGATAATTAGGTGAATTCTAAGGCGGTTTAGGGTCCTGAGAATGTGCTAAGGTGATGAAGGACCCTAGATGAGTGTGAATTAGACTCGTGGACCTCCGCCATAGACAACGGAGGTCACCGGTGACGGTGAGGTGGTCTATGCGATATAGGCACTATCTATAAAGGAAAGAAGGTGGAAATGAACTGTGAAAAGGTAAGAAGAGTGGAATAGTGCTTAAAAATGCGGAAGAAGGCTTGGCGCGGCCGGACTTGGCCTGACCGGAGCTGAGGGAGATGAATTTAAATTGCATTAAAACTAAGATAATCCTACTCCTAACTACAGCTAACCTACTTCTATCAGTTAGGGCTACTTACCTGGACTAAAGGAGGTGAGAAGTCTTTATCGATGGCTCATAACGGAGGAAGAAATCAGAAGATAAGGGAAAGAGCTCCGGCGAGAAGTTGAAGGCATCAAGATAACGGAGATGATGCTCCAAGGCCCTGTTATAGCCTTCCGGAGAGGAAGAGGAGGTGAGAGAGATGAGTCCTTCGCGTGGAGGAGCTTCGATAGGGGGTGAGAGGTCGCCGAAGGTAGAGGAGGAATAGCCTATTGCCGGTCGTAGTTGGGGAAGAGGGAAAGGGGACTGACCCTTGAAATCGGAGGGGTCGAGGTCTATTTATAAGCTTCGGCGGCTGTGAAGGGGAAGGAATTTGGATAAATGGATGTCTAGGTATAGTTTAACCTCTGGCGTTGCCTTCTACGCCGGTGGAGTTAATGCCGTGACCTAATTAGGATTTAGGGCAAATCCAGATCGGTGGATGGAGAGATGGCGGTGAGCGTAAGCTTTAGGAGCTTGGCGAGGAAGACAGGTCGCGAGATGGACGGTGATCAGACGGTGTTCGCACTGCCGATCGTGAGCCGTCAAAGCACGTGAAGAAAGAAAGAAGAGAAGTATTCATAGGGACCTGAATGCCAGGAAAACTAAGGACCTTTTTGGGAAGAAAAGGACTCGATTGTATTAAATTATAGGGACTAAAATGCAAATAGAGGCTTTTATGGTTAATTTAAATTATTTCCTTTTCTAACTTTTTATATATATTTATAAATTAGATAAATATTATATAATTTCCTTGTATTTACATTTTTGACCCATTTATTTATATTTATTAAATTTATTTATTAGTTAAGTTATTAAAGACTTAGGTCTTAAGTTATTCTTAAGTTAAATAAGATATTAATTAGGTAATTAATTAGTGGTATTTCAAGCCCATGTATTAATTAAGTTATTAATAATATTAATTAAGTGATAATTAGGTATTTTAAACTTATTTTTAAGTCATTTATTGATTTGTTCCTTATTCAATAATTAACCCTTATATATGCAATCCCTAGCTAATTAACTAGGGAAACTAGTTAATTAGGGGTAATTAGAAGCCATGATGAGCCTCTCAATAATATCCACCAAAAGAGATTTTTTTTGTTTTCAAAAAGCAAGCAAATGCTGGCCTAAGGATCAAGCAAGCACCTACTTTTTTTTTTGGATTTTTTTTTCAAAAGAAAATCTAACGTAATCTAGGATACGAGTATTTACCTTAGATTAGAAACCTACACTTTTTTTCTATTGTTGCATTTCTTCTCGGATTTCCACGCTTCTTGCACACACGAAATCAATGAAAATAAAGCAGGTTAGAAATCTCAAAAAGCACTAGGAAGAAAAGCTTTAAAAATTTCCGTTGCTGCCCTGGCAACAACTTATTCGTCGGGAAATGCGTAAAATATTATTTCTATCGTTGTAGTGCGAATCATGTCGAAACAAATAAATTTATAAATCAAAATTGGTGAGTCCTGAGTCGTTCGCAGGGAGGCAAAATACGATTCTCAAAGCTTTTTGTACTAACTAATCTATCCTAATGCAACATAGATATAGAGACCAGATATTCAGAAAATTAGATTTTTATTGCTAATGGCAAATAGTTCTCAAACTAGGAATTAAAACAACTATGATAAAGAATAGAGAGAGAAAATAGACGGACGATGTTGCTTGTGGGATGCTTGTGCAAAGTACGGTAGTACTTCAGATCCAGAGCATCAGGAGGAAGATCGGAGAGATGTTGCAGAGAGAGAGGTTGGAGATGTGCCTAGTGGAAGTTACCTCTCAAATGGGGGCTTTGGGTCTCTTTTTATAGCTGAAATGAGGGGCAAAGTAGGTATTTGGGTCCCGAACTTATGCAACACCCTTAGAGCCGTTAGATCCGTCGATCAGGAGATCAACGAACCAAATTGCACCTCAAAATAACCTTCCACGTGCCTTTGATGGGAACACCATCATAAGCCATAACTAGCTTAATTTGATCTAAAAAGGTTGATAAAGCCTCCTACATTTCTATTATAAGGTCCTAAGGGCACATTATCCTATTTTCAAAAGAAGAGAAGAATACAAGGTTATTTCTGCAAAATTAATAGCATTCCAAAAATATAGAATAACCACGGGGTATTTCAGGGGTGTATTAAAGGTTATATGGTTATTAATGTCTAATAAGTGGGTTCATTCAGAACGAAACAGGTTTTCATGCATTTCAAGAATTAATGGACATCTGAAACCTTAAAAATAAACCTACATAATTAACTGATGTTCTGGGGATAAAATTCATCTAAATCTTATGAAAATCATATAAATATTTTCGAAGGTTTAGTACCTTTGATTTGACCATCTGAACCTAATTTGAGCAAAAATAGTCTTAGATAGATAATTGCCTTAATTTGGATTTTTGCATAAATTGTCTAGTCAAACTTGATCAAAACATAAATCCGACTTTACCATCAGATTCCTTGGGTCCAAATTTGGTTTGTACCAAAATTTGGGCCCAATATGAGATCATGTTAACCTAGTTTGCATTTTGGACCATGTCTGACTCTTGTTCTCTCAAATAACTCAGCTTTTGAAATGTTCGCAAAATGCCTGCCAACTTCATCTTCTTTTCAAAATAGTCCTTTCCGCCATTGGAGGTCAACCAACTTCTAGGCAAGCTTTGACCGATTTAAATCCTACCTAAATCTCATTCAAATCCCACCAAATTTGGTGGGATTGATGTTCACACCTAGGGAAACTTATTGGGATTGATTCTAACTCCTAAATCCCTCTGATTTGTGTGTGCGAATCCATGAAATCAGTGGGGTTCTTCTTGAATCCCAAACAAGCTAATGGAGCTTGTTTCCTATTCTAAGAGCTCTCCTAAGACCTATAAAGGACCTCCCTCACCTGCCTTACCTCCTTAGAGAGAAATAGAGCCAAAATCTACCCTTCTTCCTCCAATCTCCAGCTCGCTCCACCTTGCTTCGGCGACTCTCCTCCAGCTTCTTTGTCGGCCACCACGTACGATAGGCGGTCGCTTCCACCTCCCCCTGTCTTTTCGCACCTTGCAATACCGGCGAGGTGCTATCTACCCCTCCTTTGTCGCCGTTCTTCACCTCCAGAGCACCCTCCTTCTCTGACGTCGACCACGTCATCAACTCTACTCCATCTACAGATCACCACAGTATCACCACCGCTCTGATTCGACCGCTCATGCACTCTCACACTTGCCATCTTCCACCTCGCTGGCATGCCTCCGGCGAGCCCTAGCGTCTACTATAGCCCACCAAATCGCTCGCTCTTGAGCTCCACACCATCGCCGTGACCCGCTAACCAAAACCCCTCAAGAAATTGGGGGGATTGGCCGCTTATTCGCCACATCGGAAAACACCTCCTCCACGCCACTCTCCTGAGGTCGTCATACCTCCACACTGGACCTGTCGCCACAACACGCACACCACCATACTTGCCGATCCACGGCGGAGGTCTTGAATTGTTCTGATGCGGCTGAGAGGCCTTATTCGTGTTTTTAGGTATACAGGTCATCACACCATTACCGAAGCTACTTCGAGCTAGCTCGAAGCATGTTCTTTAGACATCTACTCCAGGTCTTCGTCCCAGGTGAAGATACGGTGTGTGTAGTAAGAGGGGCTGATACCAATTATATCATCGAGAGTCCATCCAATGGCTCTACAATGTTGTTGGAGAACAATAATCAGACAGGATTCCTAATCAGGTGTGAGTTTAGAGTTGATAATCACAGGATACGTCTGATTGGAACCCAAAAAGATGTACTTAAGATGGTCAGGAAGAAGCTTGAGTTCTAGAACAGGGTTATCCGCAGCAGCGGGAGGTTCGGGGTGTGTGTCAGGAGCAAGGGAAGGAGTTGTGGGTGTATCTAGGCTAGGTTCGGACTCCTCTGATTGCGGGTTTTGATCCTCTTGTGGTTGATCGGAAGTAGTTAGGTTGTCCTCAATATACGGATCGTCAACCATAGCCTTGATGTCACATATTTGTTCTATAACACTACAATTAATCCCTTGTTAGGCCTTAAAGATGTCAATCTTTAGTGTTTGGTTCCCGAATTTTAGTTCAATTTGGCCCTCAGAATTTATATTAGCTCTAGCAGTGGCCAGAAAGGGTCTCCTTAGTATAATTGGTGTATCCCTTGGGTTTTATGGAGCATCCATATCCAAGACTACAAAGTCCACCAGAAAATAGAAATCCCGCACCTTAACGATGACATCCTTAAGAACTCCTTTAGGTGACTTAATAGATTGGTCAGCCAATTGTAATGTCACCTTTGTAGGTTTAAGCTCAGATTCCTCAAGATGGTCAAGTAGGGATGTATGTATTAGGTTTATGGAGGATCCTAAATCTAATAAAGCTCTGTCAAATTGGGTATTACCAATTGTATAGGAAATCAGGGGAGTACCTGGGTCTTTTGCCTTAGGTGGGAGTTTACTCAAAATTATAGAGCTGGCTTACTCTGACAGTACGATTGGACTCCCACTTTTGGTCCGCGGCTTACGCTTAGGTGTACATACGTCTTTCGGAAATCGTGCGTAAGCCGGTACGTGGTGGATCGCATCCATCAACGGGATGTTTATATGGACTTGTTCAAAGAGCTTGACTAGATCCTCCTTAAGAGCCATGGTTTTGGTTGTCCTCTTTCCCTTGGTCAAGGCCTCAGGAAATGGAAGCTTGGATGGTTTCTCTAGAATAGGTTCAGGTTCTTGATTTGGGACAGGGGTGTCCTAGATAACTATCCTAGGGCTTGGGTTACTACCAGGCTGAAAGTGGCTTGGATAAGGTAGGTCTTGTGTTGCTTTGCCACTGCGGGTTGTAACAGAATTTAGTCTTGCCTGGTTTTGGTTTGGAGTTGGTAAAATGGGTGGCTGCTGTTGAAATCCCACATACGATGTCGAAGCTTCCATCCCGTCGGGTGACGGAATAGAAGGGACTTGATAAATCATGTGGGCTTGGCCCAGATTTGGGTTCATAACGCGCCTCTGGTTTGGCACGATGTTCGGATTTGGCAGAGGTTGCGAAGGGAGTGTGCCAGGTTGGCGGGAATTCAGCATTTCGGTGAGTTGATTGCGAACCTCTGTGATCTCGTCCTTGTACTGTTTTTGCATAGCCACATTCGTCTTCTGAATGTTTTCCAGAGTCTGACGAATAAGAGTCATTTGATCTGTTTGAGTTGGCCTAGATTGATAGGTAGGGTTGGGTTGAGGCTGAGGCGGCTGATATGGATGAGGAGCTTGTGGACGGGGTTGATATGGTGGTCTTTGATTCTGATTATTTCCCACCCATAGGAAGTTGGGATGATTCTGCCATCTAGAGTTATAGGTATTAGAGAATGAGTCATTCTGGATGGCGTTGAGGTCCTCGCAGGTCTGAGGAACCTCAGAAAAGTCAGAGTACGAGGGTTCAGAGTTCCTCCAACTAGAGTAGGTTGTATCGGAGTTTCCTTTGGTCCTAGAGTCAGGAGGGGGTGGATACGGGTCCATCCCATGAGAAGATCGTTGATAGATGTTATGCACTTCCCTCCCAAAAGGCGACTGTGCAAACAGGTTTTGCGCAGAGGTGGCTCGCTGCAGATGTCGAGTCAGCTTGTCCACCTTCTTTTCAATGATAAAGATCTTGTCCAACCGACTAGTCATCAATTTCAAGTCGACGGATGTGGACAGGCCCTGCGTCTCATGTGCCCCCCTTGGATTCGTCGATGCGCGGGCATTCGTCCGGTTGAATAAGCCCATGGAGTCATTATTGATAGAGTTCTCGCACATATTATCAAGAATCTCCCATACAGTGTCTTCGTGTTGACCCATGATATTTCCTCCGCATGTTGCATTGACGAATAGGCGGATATCTTCACGGAGTCTCTGGTAAAAAGACTGGACTTGTTCCCATTTAGGAACTCCGTGATGGGGGCACTTTCGCATGAGATCCAGGAAACGGTCCCATGCTTCATGAAGTGGCTCTCCAGATTGCTGGGTGAAGTGTGTGATCTAGTGTCGTATGGCATTCGTCAGATCAACTGGGAAGAACCTTTTTAGAAACTCGGATTGTAGTTCAACCCATGTGTTGATTGGATGCGTTTGAGTCTGATACCAGTGAGCTGCTTTGTCCATGAGGGAGAAGGAGAACATCTTCATGAGAAGAATATACCGATTTTGGACATTTGACCCGAAGGTCTGGGCCAGATGTTTGAGTTGTTTGATGTGCTAGAAAGGATCCTTGGAATTAAGCTTATAAAACTTTGGAATAGCAGGAATCATGTTGGGCTTGAGTTCAGAATTAGGACCTCCAGTCGGGATTTGGACTCAAGGTTTGATTGCCATCGCAGTGAGATTATAGTGATCTCGCATCATAGGACGCTGCGGTAGGTTTACAAAGGCTTGAAATAAATCATTAAGGTGCTGGAGTTGGTTCTCAAGGTTATTCTCTTCTTCTACTAGTTGTGCCATGATGATGGAAGGAGAATTTGGTTCAGATGAATCAGAGTAGATGTCTATGTGGTGGAGTTGCTGCACAAACACGGACATCGAGACCTGGCCTCGACGGGAGTGAATCACTAAAGGAGGCGTCAAGGATGGTCTTAAGGACCTCTTACCGAACATGCATCGATGGTTTGGACGAGAGTAGAATGTGATGGACCCAATCAAAACACCCAAAAATTTGGATGACTATAGAGGTTCGGGATGGATGATACCCCTCAGTCAGAAAGTTGTCCACCTGAGAAATACCTTGGCAGCCAGAGAGGGAGAGCCCCGTAAAGACCCCTACACGGTAGAGCGTCCCCACGAGTTACAGGGTTTCCCCCAATCGACCTCTCTTGTCACTGATGTTCCAGGTAGACCAGAATGTGGACTTTGACCTCTTATGTCTACCAGTTTTAGTTAAGAGCAAGGGTGCTTAAAATTCCACTTGAACTTTAGATGTATTAAGTGCCAAAGTGACCTAATTTCAAGGTTAGTTGACCCAATAAGAGGGTCAACTTCACCTATTTGTCCTTTGAGAAGTTTAGGTCCCTTCTTTTTAGGATTCAAGTGAGATTAAGAGCCTGAGTTTTTATGATTTTCTTGAATAGATCTCTTCAACCAAGGCTTAGGCACACCTCTTTTTGGAGAGTTGATTCTTGCTTATGAAGCTGTGTCTCTAAAGCCTTAAATTGAAATCCTTAGTTTGGCTTTAATCTTGGTCCAATTTAGTTTTCCAAAATGTGGTATCTGGGGCTCAATCAAGAAGGTGGTAGCCCTAGTTATCTTAAGTGGGTGCACAAATCAATGTTGTTGTTGAAATCAAATCAGGAAACTTTGGTGAATTAGCTAGAGATGAAAACAGGTAGCCCTAATTGATTTTATCTTATTTTTTTCCTTTTCAGAATGCGGGGCTTAAGAGAAAGAGATTAATTAGAAAGTACATGCCCCAGGTGTGTTTGCTGTGCGACCGTCTTTTTTTGAATCTTCTTCCCCTGAAACAATCACAACAAAAAGAGATATATCAAGTTAGTACCAAATCAGCAATTGTAATCCAGATTTCTAAATTGCCCGTTGCTCCTCGGCAACGGCACCAAAATGTTTGGAGCGCTTGATCGAGTTTTAGAAAAGTCGCGTTGTAGTACAGTCGAAAAAGTGTTCAAAACAAATACAATTTATTACTCGAATTTAAAAATTCGATGTCGAACATAGGGAGAAAATTAGGGTTTAGAAATCAAGATCACAACTTGAGAATTTGAAAGAATATAATATGCAATAAAAATCAATGTTATAGTGCAACAAGATAAGAATAAATGTAAGGCACTAAAGGAACCAATGTATGAATAAAGCATAAAATTGGACGTTTGATTTGTAAATCAAACGCCTTAAAATGTGGATGCTGTAGTGCTTGACTCTTCTTCTTCTCCTTCTTTTTTCAGTCTCTGGCGGCTTCGTTCAATCTTCTTTCTTTTTCTTCTTTATCTTCTTCTAATTCCTTGCCTTAGCCTTTCTCTTCCTCTGCCTTCTTCTCTGTCTCAGCTGCCTTCAGCTCCTTCCTTCAGTTCCTTCCTTCTGTTTCTTTTTCTTTCTTTCTCTGCCTTTTCTTCAGCTCCTTCTTTTGCCTTCGCCTTTTTCTTCTTCTCTCTACTGCAGCCCTTCTCCTTCCTTAGCTTCTGACTTCGGCCTCCTCCTTCTCCTTCCTTGGTTTCAGCCTTTAGCTTCCTCTTCGTCCTTGTCTTCTCCTTCCCCTGCAGAGCAAAACTTACCCCTACCCGCGCAAGCTCTCTTCTCTCCTTTCTCTCTTAGGTTCGCTCTCCCAGAGCCACTTTCTCGGGTAATCGGGTCGGATACGTGCCTGGGACCAGGTCCACTGACGTGCGGTGGTAGGCGAGGTGTGAGGTTGGATTGGGTTACCAGGTCCGCGGGGGGTGGTCGTGGATGAGGCGTCGGGTCGGGTGAGTCCCCTCTCACCCCGTGAGTTGGGGGGAACCAGCCTAATACAGAAAATCAATTTATGCAGCTTTGGCGCTACAGATGTTTTCGAGGTGGGACTATCTTCCCGCCTCTTTCACGCGTGCATGCAACAGAGAGGTGTCACTCGATTGCAGCTACGGGGATGGCTCTTGCCTTCAATTGGCCACCTGGAGAGGTTTGTGAGAGTACCTCGTGCGACCTGGATTGGATCCTGGAGCGAGCACGTCCTGGAGAAGCTTACAAGGGAGCTTCAAGCCGTGCATCAATGGCGGCGAACCCCTGGACCTGAAATCACACAAATGACCTTGCAGCCATGTTAAAAAGCTCAGGGAGCTTCTCCAAGGTGTGGCAAACATGCAGAGGTGGTCAGCGTGGCATGGGACCGCCTGTGGGTGCGTGCCTAGGGCACACTGCGGCCGTGTGTGTGGGTGTGTTCGGGGGTGCTTGTGGGTGAGTGGCGGAGTGTTGTGAGTGGGGGGTTACGTTAAGTGAGTCAGGGCAGAGCTTATGGATTGGTCGGCGAGGAGGGAAGTGGTATGTGGTGGTGGAGTGGTAATGGCTAACCGCGGCGCTGTTTTTGGCGCCTTTATGTTTATTATCGTATAGTCTTTATAGTATAAGACAAGACTGCTACGGTTGTCATTACAATAGAAATTTTTTTACTCGGAAATAGTTTTCCCGAGGTCGAACTCAGGGAGCTACTGGAATTCTAGAAGTACAAAGTTTCTCTATTGAATTACAAAAATAAGAGAGAGAGAGAGAGGGAGAGAGATAGATTTTTGTCTTGGCTTCTTCTTCTTCTCTTTGTGCTTTCTCTTTGATTATGTCTTCTTCCCTCTTCTTTCTTCTTCTGCTCTTCCTATCTTCTTACAAGGAGGGAAAGAGGGTGTTTAGTGTGATGAGGCGGAGCTTTTGCGACGGTCGGCGAGTCATATGGAGTTGCAAAGTGATGGAGGCGACTCGCTGGAGGTTGGCCGGAGGCGAGGAAGGTGATGGTGGACAGGCGTGGTCGTGGGGCAATCAAGTGAAATAGAGTGGGGAAAAGAAAGAGGGGAAGAAGGGTAGTAAATGTAACCTACCTGCAGGGATGAAGGGGGCCGGAGAGGCGGGCAGTCGTATCGACTGTCGCCGGAGAAGAAATACCCAGAGGGAGGGAGCGGTGACGAGGAAGTGGGCAGGGAGGAGTGCGCTTGGTGCGGCGCGACACGGGAAGATGAGACGAAGCGGGCTCTGCTGCAGGTATGGCAGCAGAGCGACGAGGAGGAGGAGCAGTTGCCAAAGCTGGTGGGTTTCCTGCCAGAGTGGGGAGAGAGGAATTTTTGAGGGTTTCTTCGCCAAGACCAGTCTACTTCAAGTGGCTGGTCTTGGGGTTTCTTTAAAAGGCACCAGCAGAGGGGCAGATGCACGGAGGGTGAGTGAAGCTCTCACCGGAGGTCGCCGCAGGTACAACACCCATACCTCTCAAGCGTTCGCACGAGAGGTATGGTGCGAATCAGGGCATTGGGAGCTGCTCAGGCGGTAGGGAACTTCTCAGGGAACCCCCCTTTCACATCTGAGAGCAGCTCCCTGGGGAATCGAGGAGAAATCGTCCTCGAAGCTTCGCCGGAGTATGGGTCCTCTGCTGCATTGGCAGAGGGACCGGAATGCAGAAAGTGACAACAAAAGTTGGGGGGTTTTCGCAAGGGTTTTCAAAAGTTAGGGGTCAGAATGTAATTAGGTGGACTATTTTGCAAAGTAGGTCAAGATGACCTTCCCTTAGGTCCAAATTTTGGTAAAAATCTAATTTGGATCTAAGGAATCTAAAGGTGAAGTTTGATTTTAGGTTTGAACACGTTTGACTGGACATTTTGCGTAAAAACCCAATTTAGGTCAATTGATGAGTTAGGACCCTAATTTAGGTCAAACTAGGTTCCAAAGGCCAATTTGAATGTTCTAAGCCCTAGGGGATATTTTTCCATGATTTTTAGAGGGTTTATTTGACTTTTATTCTGACCGAAACCTTGTTGAATTAAGCGGGTCTGTTTTAGGGTTACCAAATGTCATTTAATTTCTAGATTGCACATGAACCCATTTCTGATTGATTCAACCCACTGTTTATCTTATTTAGATCATTTGACCTATGCTCTGTCTCTGAGAAGTTTCGTTTATGTACTGGAATGGTAAAATTGCAGTTTTAACCTTTATTTCATGTTTTCTTCTCAGAACACTTATTCCTCCAATTAAGCCCTCTTCTAAGCCATGTAGGAGCTTTTATTCTCTGTATTAGGTCAAAATGAGCTAGTTATAGCTCAGATGAGGTTCTCATCATGGAGTGGCCTCGTCGGAGTGGTGGCCGGAGGTAAAGGGGATGTTGGTGGAGTGTGGCAGTGGTCGTTCGAGGGAAATAAAGAGGGAAAAATAGAGTAGAGGGTGAGAGGACTTATCTGAGGGTGAAGAAACGAAGGGGGAGGTAGGGATGGCTGCCGGCTCATATCGCCGACGCCGGAGACGAAAGTGCACAGTGAGGGAGGTTGACGAGGACGAAGGGGAGGCAGGAGCGTCGGCGGGTGCGGCGCGACGCGGAAGAGCGAAAGGAAGAGGAACCTGCCACCGTTATTGTGGCTAGGCGACAAGGGAGAGTGGGGGAAGTTACCGAATCTTGATAAGCAGTTTAGACAGAGGAGGAGAGATGAAATTGAGGGGTTTCTTCGGCTGAATTCAAGCTTAGGAGATGCGAAATGAGTTGGGATTTCTTAAATAGGTCATGGAGGTCGGGTTTATGCTTGGAAGCCAAGCTTCCAAGCACGGCAAGTTCTTCGGCAGAGGAATTGAGAGAGACCCAAATCTCTCAAGCGTTCGCATGAGAGATTGGGTACCAAATAAGGCTTCTAATTGGGTTCACATTGGAGGAGATTTCTTAGAGAATCTCCCTTTCAATTTTAAAGGAGATTCTTTGAGAGTTCAGGGAGAAATCACCCTTTCAAGCTTGCTGGAGTAGGATTCCCTCCACTATAATGGCGGAGGGACCTAATTGCAAAGAACGAAGAAGAAGATAGGGGGTCAATTGTAAGGGTTTTGAAATCTAAGGGTAGAAATGTAATTGGGTTGGACCTATTTGCAAAGTGGGTCAAGATGAATTCCCCTTAGGCCCAAATTTTGGTAAAAACCTAATTTGGACCTAATAAATCCAATGGTTAGGTTGGATTTTGTGTTTGACCACGTTTGACTGGGCAATTTACGCAAAAATTCAATTTAGAGCAAACATCTGTGTAAGACTCCATTTTAGGTCAAAATATGTTCTGATGGTCAAATTGAAGGTTCTAAGCCCTAGAGAATATTTTTCTATGATTTTTAGAGGGTTTGGGTGAATTTTATCCTGACCGGAACCTTGTTAAATCAAGTGGGTCTGTTTTAGGGTTACAAGAAGTCATTTAATTCTCAGCATTCACACGAACCCTTTTCTGTTTGAACCAACCCACGTTTTATCTTGTTAAGACCATTTGACCTGTGTTTAGCCCTTGAGAAAACCTGTTGTTTCACTGCAATGGTAAAATTGCTGTTTTACCCCTTGTTTCTTGCTTTTCTCTCAAAATAGTTATTCAGTAAATGAGGACCTCCAGTTGGTTATGTAGGAGCTTTTGTTCTCTTCGTTAGGTAAAAATGAGCTAGTTAGGTCTCATGATGGTGTTCCCATCAACTATCTTGCTCCTTGGTCTCTGATCTTCTATGGGTTGTATGTGATGATACGAAAGTCTGATCAAGACGATTTCGAAAATGTTGGACTTCCGTCGTCGTCCTGATCAGATCTGTTCGGTCTGAGCTATTATCTGCGGCCTTGAATCATCTACAATTAATATCGTCTCTTTTAGAACATAAAATAGCATTATATCTATAAAACTAATAAATTAACTATGATGCAAATTATGATGCTCATGCATGCATCATTCCTAAGTTAAGCAAAAATTTAACTTAATTCAAGTAGATTAGGTCTTATGATTGCTGTGCAATCACCTATCATTCCCAAGCTAATGGGAAAATTAAGGTCTCTAATCAAAAGATCAAGAAAATCCTTCAGATGACAATTTGACCCGGTAGGAAGGATTGGTCTAGTCGGTTAGACGAGGCTTTGTGGGCATATATGTCAGCCGACAAGACACCCATAAGCATGTCACCATATAGACTTGTTTACGGGAAACTGTGTCATCTTCCTGTAGAAATTAAGCACAAGGCCTATTGGGAAATTAAAGCATGTAATCTTGACCTCGCTGTGCTAGAGATCATCGTAGGTTACAACTTAGTGAACTCAAGAAAATATGGAATGATGCTTACGAGAGTTTTAAGCTGTACAAAGAGAAATTGAAAGCCTTCCATGATCAACACATTTCATGCAAATCCTTCACACCTTGTCAAAAAGTGTTGCTCTTCGATGCCCATCTCAAGCTCTTTCTTAGTAAACTTCGTTGCAAATGGACTGGTCCATTTGAGGTTGTTTTAGTCTTCAACAATGGAGCTTTCGAAATCATTGAATCCAACAAGAATCAACCCTTCAAAGTGAACAATCAATGGCTTAAACCTTTTCTTGAGTCACACTCTTTACGTCTTGTTGGAGTCTATTATACGCTCCATTAACCATTCCATGCTCCTCGGGAGATTACCCTAGATTTGTACATAGCTATTTTCCATTTCTTTCTTTCTATTTTACCCGTCTGTGTCTACTTCCGCACTTCGAGTCTAATCTACACATTCATTCACTTATTCCTATCCTCCGCTTAGTTCGATTGTTCCCTCTGACGTTTGTCAGAGTAGAAATCGTTTGCATGAGATCGTTGATCTCCTCTATCTGAGTCCTTCTGTCACCCTATACTAAGTAAAGTTTAGAGTTCTTTTCATCCCTTTCATACAATGGTGACATTGTATAATTTTGGCATGGGGGGTATAAAAGTGAATATCCTTTACTTTAATTGTATTAATAGACACATAAATTTCATTAAAAATCATAAAAATTTAGAAAATTCATAAAAACTGTAAAGATTAAAACTTATAGTAAAATATAAAAGTAAAAACACAAAAATGCTCTTTTTATGGGGAGGCAATTCTGTGAGACGAATTACATTAATAAGAAGAATTTTGAAGAAAATCTTTGAAAGGACCTTATTTAGTAAATTATACATAAATTATTAAGCATAAAGAGTCCTAAATTTTTAAAATACTTTTTAAGGTCATAAAATAAAAAAAAAATATTATATATAAAAATGTTCCTGAAGATATCTAAGTAAGAGCATTAATACCTACTAAGGACTTCATCTTGAATACTTTTCAAAATAAATATTGGAAACGGGATTTTTCGAGTCAAAATATGAAACCTAAGTGTGCGATTTGCATTCCCGCTCTTTACTTTGAAAATAGAGTAAATAAGATGTTCTTAATTCATATACAAGACTTAATTTTTGGAATTAAATTGTAACTTTCTTGGTCAATAAGACTAGATTATGTCCTTTTGTCTTAGAATTTCTATTTTTATCACTAAGTTGAGTAAAAAGACTGGATACTTAGAGTTAATCAAATAAAGAAGTTAGTTTGGAACCTTAACCATAAGGCCTAACGGGGTATAGGTAGCTTAATCAGTCGAGGACATTCCACTAGATTTGATTGGTCTACGCCTTAACAAATCCAGCTTGGTGATACTAATGGTATAGGGGTCTAAAAGTATATGGCTTTGTTGTCCACTCTCCGGGTTGTGAGATAAGTAACTTAACTGTCCAAACTTCGCACACAATAGAATTGACTTACAGGCATCTGAGACCACGAAAACACATAAATCATTGGGATCGGTCTCGTATCCTTTTTACCCCAAGGATTTCCACGAGGCGACTCTTGAAAGAATGAAGGATGTGCCACTCACCTAGAGGAAAGATATGGAGTTTCTTTATTAGCAAGAAAAATGAGATAAAAAAATATGTTA
Source organism: Thalassia testudinum (assembly GCA_037157565.1). NCBI lineage: Eukaryota > Viridiplantae > Streptophyta > Magnoliopsida > Alismatales > Hydrocharitaceae > Thalassia > Thalassia testudinum. The sequence goes on along the minus strand of JAZHRO010000078.1, from coordinate 9,954,374 downwards.
CACCTTACAATAATGCACCTCGGTGCAAATGGGTGCTTATGCTTATATATACCAAATAAAGCATCTCGCTACAAATGGATGGTATCCTCCATCCAATAAAAGAACACCTTAATACAAATGGATGTTTTGACCTATAGAAAAGGATTAGAAAAATATGGAGATAAAAACTAGGAATAAGAGACCCAGTAGTCCAATCGAGGAAATATATGCCTTGACTATTGACCTTGAGATAAAAGCAAGTGAAGAGAAAGCAACTAAGTTTGAGTAAGGCCAAGCCAAAGGCTTGATTTGGGATGACTTGATTGAGATTTTGATGCCTTGAGATATGGATTTTTATAACTTCGGGTGCCTGCAAGACGAATCTACTTCACTTGCACGGACATTTTACCTTATAGATACTAAACCTTGAGTGGGCAGTGAAGCCTGAGAAATCGAACTCTGAAAACTAACGGGTGATGCTTAAAGGAGACAAATTGACAAAAGCCCTGAGTCTAGATGTTCGTCATTGATGCTGTGGGATGGTTGGATTAGGGGTCTTACTCACTTCCTGATTTTGGTTAATAAAGGGTGTTTAGTTAATTTACAAAAACTTAAGTCGATTAAAATCAAAATTCACAAGCTTAAGGCCTAATCTGTGTCTATTGAATTTTTGAGTTAGAATTTAATTTCCAATCTTTGAGTCTTATTACATTTTCCATCTTGACCTCTTTGATTTCTAAGATTTTTTGAGTGGTGTATAAATTACAAAAATGGTATCAGATGGTTTATAATAGAATTTCTGTCAAGAGTGTTTTCACAACGAGTATCTGTTTTGAGAAGTACTCTTGAGTTTTGAATCCTTTGTAAATGGATTCTCGCTTAATGCTCTAAAAGGAAATTAATTATAAGTATTTATTCAATCTAAGGTCATATTTATAAAAGTATAAAAAGTGAAAAACTTTGAAAACCCTTCTGACCTAATCCTTTCTTGAGAATTCATAGTTACAATTTTGAAACCTTGGTGTGTTAAATTTATCATATTCACTAGTTATTTTGCTAGGGATTAGCAAAACTTTAGCATGAGGGTATAATGAGAAACTCATCATAGCTTATAAAAATCCAAAAATAGATTAAATAATCAAGTAATTAAGTATTTATAATTAATAACTAAAGATAATATTAAATAAAGTAGAAATAGATAAAAACATAAAAATCACTTAATTAAGCCTAATTATATTTTATAAAGTCCTTAAATATTTAATAATAAATAAATGAATAAAAATCAAATAAAAATATTATTTGTAATAGCATAATATTAAGTATGTAATAATAATAACTTAAATACCCAAAATAAATAAATAATAATAATAATTCAAAAAATAAATTGATGCCAAAATAATGTTCGTCAATATTTATTATACTATATACAAAAAGTTGATATAAAAATAACCTTAAATATACCCCTAAATCATTCATTTACTTTCTAGGCCTTTGGCATTAGATTTAGGTCCTTAAAATACATTTAGGTCCCTCTGAGCATTCTTCTTCTTCCCTGCGATCGATGGCCAATGTTTACCCATGTCTTCTTCTCCAATGTTGGCAGCATCAGAGGGTAGAGCTTCACTTCCTTGCACGACAAGCTTAGTCGTAACAAACTCTTCCCATCCATCGATGTGGATGCGTCATACGTGCTTTGTGAACACCTGTAGGCATCGTCATCGTCAGAGATGATGATGGACCTTTCTTGGAACCTAAAAGAATTCTTGGCTAGATTCAAACCCTCCTACGCTCTGGTGGCCTATAAATACCCCATACTTGACTTCCGATCAAAAGGTCAGCTCCCTTTCCCTCTTCCCCAACCCGAGCCGATGACGTTGGAAAATGCATTTAAATGATTCGTTCGTTGTAGCAAGCATTCACGACATCAGTTTTAATAAGAAAACTGAATGGTGAGTCCAAATGTCGATCTCAGGGAGGCAAGAAATTGGATCAGATTATCGCTTTACTGTCACAAGATCTTCGTTTTGTTTGCTTGCAAAAAGAGAGAGAGAGAGTGAGAGAGAGTGGTAGGGTTAGAGATTCGTGGGAGTGCAGCGATAGCTAATTATGTACGAAAAGTAGACATGATGAATCATAATAAAATCTAGCTAGGAATGAGCATGAGACAATAATTATGATATCAAAATCTACTTTATTGAATATCAAATATGGTTTGGAAGTTGTGATCAACAAAACTTAGATGAATGCTTAAAGGAAAATAAACTACAAGCTATCAAAGGCTAGAAACTAAATGCAAGGAGGTGGATGGCGTCGAGGCAGCCATGACGGTGGAGGGGTTTCCGTCGGCGACTTGACATCTTTGGGAACACTTGTTGAAGCTCTATGGAGGTGGGGATGTGCTTTGTAGAAGCTAGAGATAGATCCCATTTGCAATGGAGGTCTATGGGTCTCTTTATAGTGGAAGAAAGAGATCTAAAATAGGCATCGCATCAATAGCGACAGCAAGGACGTCGCTGCAAGCGTTGTTGTAGGCAACTCACATGCATGCTGTCGCCATGCATGCACAGCTGGTGCCCGCAAGGAGAACCGCGGGGCATTGGATCAACATCGCGGATCGCCATCGGACGACCGAGGATGCATCCAGATGGCTTATCATCGGGCCCATTACGCTCAACGTGCAGGAAGAAATCACGGTCGTTGGATTGCATGTGGAGGGCTGAGATTGCGCGTAAGATTGCGCTTCTGATCGTGCCTTGGGCACACTTACGATCATGCATTGGAGCTGGCATCAGACCATGCGTGGATGGATCGTGTGCTTCTGGAGGCGCCACGTAGCCACTATCTCGTCGTTCGCTTCCGCATCAAGGGCTGAATGTCACCCGCACGCGTGAGAGCGGATCAAATGCACTTGCGGGGCTTTGACCTTTCGTTTGGTGTGCGTGAGTTGGAGCGCTAACCGTTGCTCCATCCACACGGATTGTCGTGTGGATGACTTTGGGCCCCCGTGACATCATCCGTTGGATGGAGATCCAACGGTTAGGATCTCACGTGGACCTCTCTTCAGATCCTAAGGTGCGCGGTGAGGGGGCTATGTGGTCTCTTTCCAACCATTGGATGGACATCCAACGGCCGTGATTGACGTTGCATGCGATGGAGGCTTGGGCGGCTGCCACGTGTCACCTTTTGGGCCATTGATCAGTAAATCAACGATTAGAACTTCCTGGACTTGTGGCAGCTATAGAGGTTAGATGGAGGTGATTTTGAGTCCGTTGGACTCCGTTCGTCGATGTGGATCCATTCGTATGGTCTGATTGCTCATCTGAGACTTGTTTCAATAGGAATTGGTACAGTAGACCATTAAACATTAATTTTAAGCAATCTTAACCTAACATAATGCTGAATGCATGCAATGCTCCCAATCCCACTGTAGCGTGATATAAATGTGCATGTGCCGTTGAGATTGACTTTAATTGAGGTAATTAACGTTATTATTTGTAGAGTCATCAGTCGATGATAGGCTATTCTTCTATCCTTTGGTGACCTTCTTCCACTTCTTCAGATTAGTTCCGGTGAAACTGATTGTCTCCCTTGATTCTTCGTCTACAATTCCACCTCAACGGCGGAGCTCAACCTTCATCTCTTCCTCTGATCAGCATTTGTCTTTCGTCGGAGTTTCTCCATCAACCTTTTGATTTCTTCCAACCTGATGAAGCTTCACCAGTGCCTCCTTCCTACATTCATCCAGGTAACAAGTAGGTTACCTTAGTTTAATTCTTTAGATTACTTTAGAGTAGTTAATTAAGTAGATTAGCATAGATGCTTCTCTGATTCTCTTTCTTCTTTTCCGACTCCAATAAGGCCAATTTGGCCTTGTTCGAACTTCAATTCATGAAATCCACACCTGTTTCACCTTCCCCGCCACTTCATGATACACACTCACCTTCTTCCTTTCTCGATTAACCTAATATCCCAATTCACCTAAATTCCTCCCAACCTCAAACATCTGCTATCCATGGCGAAGGTCAAAGGAGTTCTTTCATCTCAATTACCCACTCACATAGCATCGCCTAATGTCATAGATTCTTTCACCTAACTCAATTGATCGAATCTTTAATCCTTGAGTTCAAACGAACTCAAGTTATGCTTTAGATCAATTTGAGTTTATTGTGTTTGTTTAAGCTTCCAGTTATCTAATTGATGAACTCTTAAGCTTCACATGAATCTCAGGAAGCTTTTGAATGTTTTGTTTGGCTTTGTCATGGAATATTGAGTTTTGACAAGCAATGGCATTAACCCCGGAGCTCCAATGAGCTTCGACGGTTCTTATCTAGAAAAGAAGCCCTCAAATTGAGTCTCAATGATTTGAAATTACTTAAGAATCATTTAGTAATCCTTTTTCACCATTTTGATTTTGTTTTTCCAGCTTGAATCATCCTAAGCTTAGTCATCTTCCTCAACTCCGATAGAGTTGTTTAGAGTGAATCATTCTCTCTCCGAACTCTTAGTTAGGTCTGAGAGTTTCTGTAGATCATCCTAAATATAGAACAACCTCTAGATAGGTTGTTAGTTGATTGAATCATTCTGTCGATCAAAGTACCATTTGATCTCAAGTGGTGGATCTGAGAATCCTATTCTAGTGATCAATTTCCTTGATTGATGACACTATTAAATTCCTTAGATCATTTGGAATTGATCTAGGCCTTTAATTTGATCTGAGAAGCTATAGCATTCAAAGTCATCCTTTCACCTTGATTTAGTCAAACACTGATCACCATTGAAGATCAAAGGCCTTAAGCTTGTATTTAAGGGTTGGAGAATACTCCTTAGGATGATAGGAGTTTGTTAGTTAGTTTTCTATGAACTTTTGAGTTGATTTTAGTCTATGGTGTGCTACTGTGTGTGATGGGTTCAGTATAGATGCAGGAGAGTTTATTTGAATTTAGATGAGATTTCAAGACTCTCTTAGCCCTAAGGAAAGCAATTTAATCTCCTGTAGATGTTGAGAACCAATCTGGTAGTCTAGAATTAAGATTTGGCTTAATTTAAACTCCTATTATCCTCCTCTGTTGGTTTGATTTTGGAAATGTATTTCCAGGTATTCTATATGTTTGAGAAGCATTCTTCTATGTTGCTAAGTTCTTACAATCGTTTTAGGCATTGAGAGCAAGTAATAGGAAAGAATGAGAGAGAAATTTAAGGCTTAGACACACGATCTGCAGGTGTGTATTTGTTTGAGTTGTTGCTCAAGCAGCCTTGTCTTGCAATAGAATTCATGGTGACTCGTGGAGCTTATCGAGTAATTGATGGATCCAATGGAGAATATGAGTCTTAGTAAAGCTATTGAGAAGATTTGTGGTTCAATAGGAGAAAGGTGCACTTGAATTTGGAAGAAGAATTGGAGCTGAAGCTCTGCTGTCGTGCACTGAGAAGGAGGGGGACAACATGGTCCCACTCCGTAGTTTGTAAGTACCTGAAGTTGTATATTTTGAATCACGCTACATACCTCACCAAGTGACTACGACGCTATAAGCGTGATGAGCACTGATACCCTCTATCCATTAATTGACTATTGACTATATCCTGTGGTCCATGAGGGGTGGCCTGCAGGCGTGATGCAGTCCTATGGTGATGCGTGGCACCCGCCGATGTAACTGTCACTACAACAAAACATATTTTTTACATTCATGTTGCTAAGACAGATTTATTTTTTGAGACCAAAATGAGGTGGGTGACAAAAAAATCGTCCCTAAAAATTAGTTACCTTTTTTTAAGGTAGATAAATTGTCCCTGAAATTTGGTCACCATCTTTATTGCTTTAAACAATTTTCATTTCGTCTTTGGAGAGTTTCCACTGTGCGCCTGTGACCAAAGCAAATTTTTTTTTTAACGAAAATGAAAATGGTGTGGGAGACCCATCTTCTAAGGCTTACCATCTTCTTCAATTGTGCCCTCCTCCTACCTCCTTATGCCTCCATCGACCACAGCTCGCCCCCTTCTCCACCACCAATAACTCGTCCTCTCCTCATCCTCCTCCACCTTCTCGTCAACAATCCTACCTTCCCATCATCCCCAACATTGTCATCGTCGCCCCGTCCTCTCCCAGCCACTGCCCTAAGCTCTATCTTTCCTCAAGCATGTGGATATACATAACTCCCCCTCCCCTCTCCATTAGCACTCTCCCCACCTCCCCCACTGATTGTCGCTGGAGAGATATGCTTCTATTCTTGCCATTGTAGGCTCTTCCCTCCCTCTCCTCCACTTCCGATCGAGCTTGATTGCTCGATTGACTCCCATTCAAGGCATTAGATGAGGCATTCAAGACAATCTAATCCATCAGACCTCCTCATCAATTCCCCCATAGACCTCTCCTCATCATCCATTTGATTACTTCTCTGATTCCTCATCATCTCGATGGGGTTGTGTGAATGCTGAGACCAATGATAGCAATGCTGCTCCTTTCCTTGGTATGTGTATCCTGAAGCACCATAAAGGGTTTTGTCAATAATGGGTGACAAATTGCAAAAGCAACTCGTTTAGAAATCAATAGGCCTTTTTGTGGAAACTGCTTTAGAGAATAAAAAATGAAGCTATACCAATTAAATTTTAAATAGATTCTCTGTTCCCTTTCTAATTGTGTATTTTACTCTAGGAACAAGGGTGGTAATGAATTTTTTTACCAACTATTTTAGTGTTTTCCTATAAATAACGGGAGGTCCAACAATGATACTGATATGTACTTATGGCAGGAATTCATAGGTAGATGCATATGGAACTACATACATGATTAATAAAATAGATAACCTTATACAGGTCCTATTCCTGAAATGGGCTTGCATGTTAGGACATGGAATATCTATAGACGAAGTTTGATGAACGTGTCACCCTCTATTGTTTTGTAGCAAGAAGATCTAGTGAGCCTCAAGAGCAACACCAGCATTCCCTTGAAGCTCTTGATGTACTCTATTCTTGTAGGGTGATTCTCCTAAGGACTATTGTAGGCAGGCTAGACAGGTTCTCCCACGAACAGCCTCCTCAACTTTACGTAGTTGGAAGTGTCAAGTGTGAAATGGTGGTAGATTCTGGCTGGTAAAATAATCAGGTCACCCATCTTAATCCAGATAAGTATGTACTGATCATCTTTGCCACGAACATCGAAATCTCCACTTTTTTCCAAGCAATAATGAATCTCTTCATTAGCATATGAATATGCTAACGGAAAAAGTTCCTCAACTTGTAATTCTTGACCTTCCCAGGGCATAACTCTAAACAATCCATGTAATTATAACCACAGGTTTCTTGAATCTTCTTTATCTCCCCATTTTCTTCATCACATGGATCCAAATGCCAGTATAAGATCCCAATTTCAGCAAGTTGGCCCAAGGAGACGTACTACTTGGGGTTGCGGTGGTGGGAAGCCTATCCTCCTCGTTCTCATCTATCAATTAAGCCTCAATGACCATGAAACAGGGCTTTGGCAGCAACGGCTACTGTCATTCACATGCTGTGTGGTGCCATCAGAGGCACACCACCTAGCTATGAGGGACTGGAAGAAGAGTAGGGCTAGGCCTTCCAAAAAGAGTGGTAATGATATAGACTGTACTCTATCTGTATTTTTGAAGCATAAACAAATCTTGATGCTAGGCAACCAAATGCTTGCAATTGATCTAAGAGAAAAGAGCCTATTTCTTTTATTGAGAGATGGGTGATACAAAAAATGAGCGATGAATACATATTTATTTAGAGTAAAATACCTATTTATGCGTGTTCCTAGGCCTATAGAAGCATTCAACATTATAAATATTGCGTAACATGCATTATATCTCATTTAGACTAGATTCTGTAAATTATATATTAATTTACTCCTTTTAATGGCAAGGGGAGAGAGGACGACACATTCATGAGCCTCGGATTGAAGATCCAACCGTACAGATCTAATTAGGGCAACGATCGAAGTTCAACACCTCCAAAATTGCCTTGATCGGACCTTCGTAGCCCAAGGGGTAGGAGGATGCAAATCTAGACCTCAGATGACAAATCTGATAGAATGGATAGACTCGGGTCAACGATCGCAGCGCAACATTGTGAAGATTGACTTAATCAGATGCCCGTAGCGCCTTCTTCATGCAAAAGAAGATTAATGGTGCAAATAGTGCCATGTGGCACCGTCTAAGCCCTCTAAATCGCTCACAGCACCTCCCTTTCATCCGTGCCCTCTCATCCCAGTCGTTGGATCTCAATCCAACGGTTGAGATGTGCCAGCAACAGCCTCCTCCACTCCATTGAAGAAAAAGGGCACGCACAAGATCAGCAATTGGATTCTAATCCACCGGATGATCTCGCGCCATGCCACTGACCAGCTACCCTCCATCCTAGCCGTTGGATTTCAATTGAATGACTATGATGCATCCTCAGCAAGCCATTCATCACCAAATGGGAGATATATGCACAATCCTCGACTGTTGGATTTCAATCCAACGGTCCACAGCCATTCTCAAAGGGAGTAGTGAAGCTGTGGGCCCTCATCCCTCTCAAACTCGCGATGAGAGTTCAAGCTGAGAGATGTGGCGCCCACCTTAGCAAAATTAGCCTACTCAATCTTGATCGAGCAGTAGAGCCAATGCCACAAGCAAGGAGCACGCTTAGCACTTCTCAGGCGTGCAAGGGGCGCGTGTTGGACCGTCTGATGATGATTAGAGGGCGGTAGGTACACCACGTCGTCTCAGAGATGGGTGGAGTGCGATAATGCGCTATCACACGCGTTGAGGGTATGATGTGAAGCACGTTGCGCATACGATTTGGAGTGTCAATCAGGCATCCTATGACCATGATTCCACCTCGCGTTGCCAGTGCTATGTAGTGTAGTTGCACGCAGTTTTGTGCGTGATGTGCAACTTTAGTGCGGGTGCTGTGCGTGGAAGCATGTTGGACCCACAGCATTGATGCCCTTGTGCAGCAAATGATTTGCCACAATCCCTATAAATATCCCCTACACCCCCCTTTGGCCATTCATCCCTTCTCCATTCTAATGTTCTCCAAAGCTCCAAGAGCCGCTCTAGAGCTAGTGCCAAGCTCGCGATGCTCCATTAGTGTAAAAAATATTTTTGTAATTCCCTATCTCTCATCCCAATTCATGGAGCACCCGTGGCCATCTTCTCACCCCCCTTCGAGAAGCAGATCCCATTGCGACACCGCCCCGCTTTGTCCGTAGTTCGCCCAGCTCTGTCCTCCTTCGTCTTGATCTTCATCACCTACTTTCGGGTGTCACATCAACATGACTCGTCCTCAAAGTAGCTGTTGAGGGAGATTTCTCTCACCTCTCTCTTTTATTCACTTTCTAGAATAGATTTTTATTTCTACACTAGTTTCTGTAATAAACATTTTCTATCCATATATTCAAAACTTGTTCTCTCTCTCTCTGTCTTCCTTTCTCTCTTTCTCTTTAATATTTTGTAGGTAGAATAGTTAGATAGAAATTATTCTGACTTGATTTCTGCCTCATAAAAACACAAAAAAAAATAGAAAATCATAAAACACCAAAAACAAATAAAAGCAAATGTCACTTTTCCTAATCAAACTTTCACTTCCCTGTATTTGACTCAGAACTCACTTGAGTTTTGGTTAAATTTATCTGATAAGCGGATTTTAGCGACTGCGACGATCGGGTTTTCAAAACCAAAATTTTTCTCACGCCAAATGTCGCTGATCATTTTGGTGCTATATTCGGGGAGGCAACGGTCTTTGATTTTTTCCCGTGTTTTCTTCGCACTTTTTATTCTCTAACTAATCTTCTCCCTGATTTATTGTCTTACAGGTACCTGACCAAGGTATGCCAAAGCAATATATCAGAGTAAAGTGTGGGTAGATAATATGTAAGTGCTCCCACTTTCCCACTCACTAGATTCATTTCACCATTAAAATAACTCAAACCCAAATCGACCTAGGTGCTTTTGTAAGCCCTAGGTTAGAATTGGTTGATTGATTGTCACTCCACCCATTTCACCTACCCACTTAAAAAAAACTACAAAAAAATTCTTTCTCTGATTGTGGGACATAAATTGAAATTTACACACATTAAACACCCAAAATTTCTGACTTAAGGTGCACCACTCTTATTTGATTCAGTCACTAATCGGGACTTCGACCTATGAACCCAATACACTTAAACTAAGTACACACATTATGACTATTTCTTCTGTGTGCCTTGTTTAGTGGTGCAAAAAAGCCAGTTGATTTATTTGTTTGGGACACACCACTTAAGTTAAAATTGATTCATCTAGTAGCTACTATGTAGGATTCAACTCTTAGGGTTTAAACTAGGCACTCCATGTTATTTTGATTGTTTTTTTGAAAAAGGAAAGGGTAGTTATCCAGAGTGATAACTACCCAAAAATATATATAATAGAATCAACAATAAACAACATACAACAGGTAGACGCTAAGGTCCTTAACTCACAAGGATTCAACCCAAAAAGAAATCAAGGAGTCAATAGACTCAACAAAATTCTCTATGTAAGGTTTCTGGCCCCTGGAAACCACCGCATTTCTGCCCAACCAAATTCCCTAAAGGACTGCCAACGGCTTGGCCTTCTTCTTCGTACGGAAAACGAACTGTCTGCCAACACCACTTCCACTTCTGAAGCTATGCCAGAATTCCTCAAATAGCCGACACTCCCACCACCTTCCGCCCATCTTGCCCCAAATTTGCACCACAAAAGGGCAAGCGAAAAAAAGGTGGTCAACATCCTCCTCACCACCCCCACACAAAGAGCACACCTTACACTCTCCAGGAGCCCACCTTGCCCTCCACACCTTAGTCACCAGCCTTCTCCTCCTAAGCAGCCAGGCAAAAATCTTGACCTTCAGCGGACACGCGGCTTTCCAAATCTGTTTGCAGTCCCTCACCAGATCTAACTCCACCTCAGGACCACCAGCGGACAATCTCCTGTACGTAGTCGCTACCGAAAACTCACCTTCATCCCAACCAAACATGTCTGTACCAGTCGCCGGATGCAGTCCCTCCAACTCATCAAGTAAGACCTGAAAATCATGCGCTCTCGCATTTGACAGACTGCCAATGAAGCGCGGGCACCACCCATCTTCCCATACCTCAGCCATAGACGCAATCTTGTTCTGGGACAAGGCAAACTGTCTCTGAAATCTTTTGCAAAGTGCTCCATCACCCGTCCAGTCATCTTGCCAGAATATGAAAATCTCCCCTGTTCCCAACACAGGGACAAAGCAGTTCCTCACCCTAGGGGCCATCGTCGACAAGCCTTTCAGGAAGTGAGAAGCATCCTTAGGTGGAGACACCAGGAGATCCCAACGCACCGGACAACCATATGCCGTCTTGAACACCTTGCCCAATAAATCCCCCCTTCTTTCCAACAGGCACCCCACCCATTTCGCCAACAGACTGTCATTAGATCTCTCCAAATCCCTCATGCCGAGCCCCTCGTCTTTCAACGGTCTGCAGACCTCCTCCCAAGCAACCAACTTGGCACCCTGTCTACTCGTCCCCTGATTGGACCAAAAGAAACTCCTCATAGTTCGCTCAATCTTTGTAATCACTTGTCGAGGCTTCTTCAGTACAGAAATGAAATACGACGGCATCGCCGACAGAACCGCCTTGAGCAGGATCAACCTCCCACCTCTAGACAGTAGCCTGGACGCCCACCCCTCCAACCTCCCTACCAACCTCTCCACCAGGGAGGCCCAGTCTCTCACCAGAATCCTCCCATCTGACAACGGTAGGCCCAAATACTTAATTGGAAGCTTACCCTGCTCTGTGCAAAGACCCAAACTGCACCCCCTCGCCTCCATCTCAGTCATATTGAAACGACAAAATCCGACTTAGCCAGGTTAATCTGCAATCTGGACGCCTCGCCCAGTAAGAAAACAAGGAACCTCATTTTTCTGGCCTCCTTTTCTCCACCTTCAATGAAGAAGATTGTATCATCCGCATACTGGAGCAATGGGATACTCGTCCCATCCCTCAAGGAGAAACCACTCACCAAGTTCCTCTCACAATACCTCTTCGTCGCCCTAGCAAGAGCATCCACGGCAATCACAAAGAGTATTGGGGCCAGCGGACAACCTTGCCTCACCCCCCTCCTAGGTTGGATCCAACCCTCAGCTGGGTTTCCGTTGATAAGAACCGAGAAAGACGTCGTGGTGATGCACCTCTTCATCCATTCAATCCACACCGGCGGGAACCCCCTCTTCACCAAGGATGCCAAAAGAAACGACCACTAGATCGAATCATAAGCTTTGCTGAAATCGACCTTCCATAAGAAAGCCTTCTTATCTCTCTTCCAGGATGAAAGGATTTCCAAGGCCATCACGAAACCCTCCAAAATATTCCTGCCAGGAACAAAGGCCGTCTACACCGAGTCTACAATCCCACCCAGCGTCCTCAATCTATTTGCTAGAAGCTTTGCCACCACCAAGTAGATAGCATTCGAAAGAGCTATCGGTCTATACTAAATCTCTTCAATGCCCTCCCTCTGCAGCAATCAGAACATGTAGAATTTGTTTAGCCTATTAAATCCCGAGTTACCTGTTCTAAACTCTTGCACCACTTGCATCACGTCTTCTTTCACCACCGGCCAGAACTCTCTGTAGAAGGAAACCGGAAAGCCATCCGGCCCTGGACACCCATCCGCATTCAACTCCCAAATTGCCTCACGGACTTTATCCTCCCCAAAAGAACCCGTCAAGAAGTTGGCGTTTGTCTCCCGGATCTGTGGTATCTCAGATCCCAACCACCTCCACCTTCCCCCCTGTCTCTATCCAGTAAAATCTCTAAAATAACTCACAGCTGCCCCTCCCACCGCCTCCCTTCCCACAAACTCCTCCCCATCCACCACTAATCTGTCAATCCAGTTCCTCCTCCTGCCCGACGCAGCCATATGAAAAGAACGGGTATTGGAATCACCCTCCTTCAGTCAGTTTTGCCTAGACCTCACCCTCCACTCCACCTCCGCTTTCCGGTCTTCCTCCTGTATCACCTGAATCTGCCTCGCTCTGTAAACCCTGTCATCTTCTGAAAGGAGCCCAACATCCTCTGCCCTGTCTAGGCAAGTAATCGCAGCAAGGGCCTCCTCTTTCTTCCTCCCGCGTTCCTCCCTAACCTGTTTGATGTGGGTCTTCAAGAAAGATCTCAAATCCCTCAGCTTCGCTTCCAATCTGGCAGCCGCTAACCCATCCGCCTAAGATGACCTCCACCGTTCCTCAATCAAACCCCTGAAGCCCTCCTCCATGAGCCACGCTTTGTCGAACTTGAAGTAAGTACCATGCCTCCATTCCTCGTTCGACGCCCACAGCAGGGGGTGTGATCCGAGAACGGATGCTCCAAAGATCTAACCTCCGCCATCGGGAACAACTCTGCCATCGCCGTCGAAACCAGAAATCTGTCAATACGGGACCGCTGCCCTCCAGAGTTCCTTCAAGTGTAGAGACAGGACAACGGAGGCATATCAACCATCCCCTGGTCTGCCACAAAGTCTGCAAACGCCTCAGAGCCCTGGTCCAACCCCCCTCGGTCACCCGGTCTATCTTCAGCTCGCAGAGTAACATTAAAATCACCACCTATCAGCTAAGGAACCCCCTGGAAAGCTGCTGCAACTTGGCTCAAATCTTCCCATAAGACCTGTCTTCTTCGACCCTCTGTCGGGCCATAAACCGAGGAAAGGAGCATACATGTGTCGTCCCAGCGTCTCTGAAGTCTAATAGTGACAACATGGGATCCAAACAGAGTGTCCAGTAGGGAGAACTCCTTCCATCCCACAGCAATTCCCCCCGCACTCCCATCCGTATCTAGGGCCAGGAAACCCCCACAAATTCCTCCCCCCACCTCCCTCCACAACCTTCCATCATAGCTCCCCCACTTCGTCTCTTGGAGGAAGACCACATTAGGCCCCCATCTCTGAATATACCCTCGCAAAACTGCCCGTCTCAACGGGTCATTCAGACCCCTCACATTCCAAGACAAGACCTTAGTCATGAGGACTTCCAGGAATTGCCTCCAGACGTCAGCCGTCTAAACCCCATCATTTCGGCCACATCATCCTCCTCTTCCATCAACAAATGTTGGTCGTCCGGGCTCCCCTCACCACCACACATCTCTCTTCCTTGCCCCGCAGCCTCCAGATCTCCTTCAGCCAGCAAAACCGCGGCGCCAGCACCAGCCCCCAGCAGCACAACCTCGCCCTCAGGCAGCCTAGCCGCCTCAGTTGTCCTCCTCCCTGCCCTCGCATCCACCAGCCCCCCAGCTCCACCACCAGCATCTGCCGCCTGCTGCCCCTCTGCTACCTCAGGGGACCTCGGAGCAGATAAACCTTCGCCGCCGCCCCCAGCAAACGCCGTCGCTGATGACCCAGCGCCACCAGAGGTACCCAGCCCCTCCGGTGATCGACGTCGGTCGACCTCAGCCACTCCCCAGACGAGGTCTTCCGAGCCAGCACCCTACGGTACGACCAGCGCGGCCGGTAGACGAGTCTCTGCGAACTAGCCAACCTCCGCTCCCGCCGTCGCCCGCTCCCCTCCCCCCAGCCGCATCCTGCCCCGCCGCCAGAGTCGGACCGGCCAAAATGCGCCTCGAACTCCCACCAACAACTCCTCGCCCCCCCCTCCGCAGAGACCTGAAGACGCGGAGTCTAGCACGCAGGAGGACTCGACTTGGCACCAGTACCGGAGCCCCCAATCCCCGTACCCGGGTCACGCCCACCCGACCCGAGTCCACCAACCGCCTCTCCCACAAAGCCAGGAGCCAACGCTTCGCCACCAACACACCTGCAGTCAGCGGGGACGCCTGGCCTCAGTGCCGCATTTACCTCCCTCGACCCCTCTGCAAAAACCGCAACGATTCCCCGCATCCTCGCCCCTTCGCCTGCCACCGATTTCGCCACGGGAATCGCAACTGCCCCAAGATCCTCGCTGCAATCTTCGCTGCGACCCTCGACCTTCCCAAGAGCAGCCCGGCCCTCCTCCGCTCACTCGCCGCTACCGCCTCCACACGTCGTCGTCGCTCCGCCACCCACCACCTCAGCAAAGGATCTAGGGTTCCCGGAACCCCAAGAGACGCGGAGAAGCCAGGCAGAGCTACCCCACCTGAGCACCGACCTCTCCATCAGCTGCTGCCTCGGTCTCATCTCCACCCAGGCCTCGATCCGCGACAGATCGGCCGCCTTCAGGCCGAGGTCCACGCATCCACGCAATCTTGCAAAATGGGCAACTACCGCCGCCACCACCTCCACCGTGCGGAGGAAGAGCGGAACCCCCTCAATCAAGACCTTCCTCCTCGCGCCAAACGGCAGTCTCTCCGCCAAAGCGCCATCAGACCTGACCGGCCATCGGCACCTCACCACACCACCGCCACATCGGAGCACCCTGAAGACCAGCCGCCTCAACTCCACCCGGCTCAGCCCCAACAACACCATCTGCCCACCTCCCAGAGAGGCCACCCCTAACCGACTCCCGTCAATCCCCAAGTAGGCGGCGACTGCCTCCCTCAGGGCCTCCACCTCCACCAACCCCTCCAAGACCACCGCAACCAGCACCGACGCCAGCCTCCCTTCTAGTGCTCCCATCTCCTCCGAACACGGCACTTCGACCTCCACGAGGGGCGCCCCCTCCGGAGGGGGTGGAGGTGTCACCCCTCTCCTCGAAGAGACCACCTTACTCGACCTCCGACGCCCGCAGCCCGACCTCCGATGTCCCAGAACGCCGTAGCGCAGGCACCGCATCGGGTCCCTGCACATTGCCGCCAAGTGCCCCTCCCCAAGGCACTTGAAACATCTCACCGGCGCCGCACCTTTCCACGACCTCCTGCCCACCACCGTCCAGCCTGGGCCATCCCTCCCCGCCTCACTCGCCAGCCGCTCGGACGTCTGCCACCCTGTCGCCAGACCTCTCTCTCTCTCATAGTTTCCAGAAAGGAATACATCTTCACTAGTGATTTCAAAACATGGTTTACCTCATAGAACTTGATTGAATAGACCTAAAGTTAAACCCTAAAAGCTATTAAACAAGCTTTGAACCTTAAAATCCACCTCATCCTTAATAATCATGCTTGAAAATTCTTGGTTGTGCACATTCACACATTTTAAACTAATTATTAAGGGCACAACCCATTTAAGGGCCCACCGCATTCTAGAGCACAACACAATCCTAAGCTTAATTAAAATTGAGTAAACGTTGGCCTTAAGGATTGGACTTGCACTTCGAGGCTTGTATTAAGATTATTTACGATTAATCTTCTCTTACTGGTCCATCTGATGTCTAGCTAGGGGAGTATAGTCAAACGATAGTAATTGGGGGGTATCAAAGGAACCTAAGGCGAAAGCCAAGGGAGGAACCTTCACCCTAATTCCTCCCTCTAACGAGTTGGATTGACCGGGTAGGAGTAGACTAAATCATTTTTAATCTTAAGACATTTTGAAAGTTTCTAGGCCTTTAAGCTACCCTACCTAAGCACAGGGTTATTTGCTTGTGCTGCAGGGCTCCTTTTTCCATCCTTTCGACTTCCTTTTAGTGAATGCTTGTAAGGAGGTCACTGAATCCTTGATTGGAAGGACCTTTAGACAATTCTTGGAGGTGTAGGTTGAGTTTTCTCCAGGAAGAGTAGACCCAGCTCACCTTAGCTCATTTTAGCAGAAGCCAGCTCATCTTAGCTTGGTTTAGCAGCTTGCAAAGAACTAGCAAGCTAAGCTAGCTAAGGTAGCTTTTTGTAGTTCTCTTTAGTAGCCACCAACTCCAGTGCAGCTCAAGATAGCTTCCTTCAGCTCCTTTCCCTAAAAAACCTTAGCTCCCTCTGCCTTCAACCCTACTCCTTGCTAGCTAAGCTAGCTTAGCTTAGCTAACTCCACCTCCATGGCACCAAGAACCCAACCCTAACTCACCCAACTTAACTCCACCTCACCACCTAACTAGTCCACCAAGTAAGCTACCTACCTACACCTACTCTAGCTTGGCACCACCACCACCACACCTCTTCACCCCACTAACACCACCAAAAGGCACCTTCATTTTGGCACCAAAAACACCTAACCACCCTCCCCATCTTGGCACCAAAATGAACCTCCATCCTTGCCCTACATCCCACCACACAATTCATCTCCACCATCCAAACTTGGTGCCACCTAGGACTCCTTCTAGAACCATTTTGGTGCTACCACCGAGAGGCACCAAGGATGGTAACCACTAGCCTTTCATTTGGCACCAACCTATGGTAGCCCTAGGATCAATTAACTACCCCAAAAATGCATCCTAACCATCCATCCCAAAGCCACCTACACTCCCTCCAAACCCCTCCATTTAGTTCCACCTTTCTTAGTCCTTAAATCACCTAACTACCATCCAAAACTCATCCTAGCCCTCCATCTTATTCCATGCCAACTACCCTCTCCCCTACTCTTATAAAAACACCACTAACCACCACTTAAACATCATCTTCTTTTAGTTTTAGGTTCCACCATAGCCTTTCCATTCATGCCAAGGAAGAGGAAGGAGAGAAGAAGATCAAGGGGGTAACCTACCCGCCCCCTTGCTGTCTTCTTCTTCTACTTCTCCTTTGGCCATGCCAAGGAGGAGGAGCTCTCTACATTGAGGGGATGGCTAGGCAAAGGAGGAGCCAACAAGGTGGTTGACGCCCACCTTGGAGGAGAGCTTGAAGGAAGGCCAATTGAAGAAGGAAGAGGAGAACTCTTTCCAAGTGTAGGGAAACCACACTTGGAGCAAGGGCCATCCTGATCTTCTACTAGAGAATTTCCCCTTCTTTATCTTTCCATGTTCTTGTATTAGCTAGTTTAGTTTCTCTTTTTGTTGTAGAAGCATTTAGCTACTTGTCATCAACTTTGCTAGAAATACAAGTCATATTTGCCTTCCAAGCTCATGTTTAAATCTTAGTGTGTTTGTCATGTTGTTCTTGTAGTTGTAGTGCACCACAACTCTCTTCTAATTACCCTAGGCACACTTGCTTAGGGTGAGCTTAGAAGGGAGGACATTCTTGTCACTCTAGAGTAGTTGATAGGTGTAGCTTTAGTGTACTTTCATCTTCGCATTCGTTGCTGGACTATTTATGAAAACCCTAAAAATAATAAAATTAAAAATACAAAAAGATATGTGTTGATTTGAGAGGCGAGAGAGAGAGAATCATTTCTATGATTAAAAAATTGACCTCCTTAGACGACCCTAGATACTCCACTATCTAGGTTTTATAAATTGTAAAAGTTGATTGTAAATAAATGCGTTACAATGACATCAAAACCCGCTTTTAACAAGATGCGTATTTTCGCTCACTTTTTGGTGCTGTTACTGGGAAGCATGACTTAGTCACATATTTTCTCTCTTGCTTTATTAGGTATTCATAAATTTTGTTTTGTGTTTTGTTCAGGTGCGAATCATGAGTGGGAGCGGGATTCGAATTTGCTTGGAGCCAAAACTTCAAGTGATCTTGTCTTCCTGCGTACTTCAGGTTAGTACCCCAGGCTATCTCTTTTTACAAAAGCCAAAATCTCTGGAAAAAGTCTTTAAATTATAAAAAAATCAAAATAAAGAAAAATTAAGGGTGGTGGAACCCTAAAACTCATTGTGTTGCTTGTTTGCTTCATTTTTCCACCACCTTTTCCTTATTGGTGTCTGATTTTTGAAAATCTAGACTTCTATCTTGACTTTCAAAAATCAGGTTCAGGTACTTAGCAACTTTCTAAAATCACCAAATTTCACCTAGAAAAGCTTGTTTGAGTCAGAAACCTTGAGTCTAATTTTCAAGAAAATTTGTTGAATAGAAGAAATTTAAAAATTCACGAATTGAATAGGGGTCTGACCTTGTTTTCTTACTATCTGTGAATTTTATAATATTTTATACTCATAATATTTGGACAAAATTTATATTGTTGGAAACCTTGAAAAATTATCTACATCAAATAAAATTCGTAAAAATTTTTTAGGCCATTTGAGGTTGCTGTAGTATCAATTCCTTGAATCTATCATTTCTAACTCTTGACACACGTAAGAAGAAAAATTCCAAAAATATATCAAACAATTTTCTAAAATCATAAAAAAATAATTTTTAGATTCCTTTTTTGATTTTACATCAATTGGTGGTGTATTTTTTTTGTTTGGATCACTACTCTTAAAGATTTTGAAAAGAAATTCATTTTTTTTAGGAGCTGCATACATAGGATTTTTACATTAGGGTTTTAATTTCTCTCTTAGTCACATTAACTCTAAAGGAATCGAACTTCACCAACTACAACTTGATTGTTAGTATTTGTGGAAGTTCAAAACCTTGTTTGAAATTTTAACAAGAGAAAATCCTAAAAGTCATAAATTCTTGATTAAAATCCTAAAACACTTGAACAACAAATCCTCATTTGTAAACCTCCTTTAAATTGGCTTGGGCACCACTTCCCGCCCAATTCGCACAGAAAAAAAAGAAATAATCAGGCATTACCTCAACTAACGCCTATCACATTCCTTGTGCACTTTAGGCTCCTAAACCTATTTAAAATTTTGTAGCAATTTGACCCCTAAGGTTTCATCCAACTTAGGCTTGCTACTTAGGTTTTAAGTTTTCTTTAGTTGGTATCAATTCCTTTATCTATATTTGGCGCTAGGTTAAGGGGCCGTGTCAAATGACTAGATGAGGGTTTATACAAACCCTCAGTGATTTTCCTGGGACATGCTTGGGCCCAACCTCACCTTATTTAGCCTAACCAGATTTGTTGAGGGAACAAATATCTACTATTGATTTCTTATTTCCTAGATAGACCAAGTCTTAGGTTAATTTTTAGGGAGTCACATTTAAGTTAGGTATAGAATTTTGTTGCTTGATTGCACACTTCTCTCATCTCTCCCTCCTCTCCTCCCCGTTTCTTCCATTATTTCACGGGCGGCAGTTCCAAACTCCACACTTAGAGGGACCACTTGATTTTGCCCCCACACAAAAAGACTTTTCTCGTATTCTTCCTCTTCTTTGCATTTAAAAAAAAAGGAAAAACAAAATAGGTCCTCTAACCCACAATCTTACTCACATGCTGATTTTTCCATCCCCCATCTAGCTGCCCTGGAGCTACATAATCAGGCCCCCCCACCTCATCTCTACTCCATGATAGCTGACAAATGGCTCAGCTACAAGCTAATCAACAATAGTTGACTAGGGCTATAACAAACCTAGCCAACCAAGGGAGACTTGCCAAACCTTCCCAAGCTCCATGGGCTCCACATCTAACCCCATCTAACATCCCAAAGAGAGAAAATTTGCATAATTTAAACACTACCCTGAGTATAATCATTATTTTGAGGCTTTCTATGGTTCACTGGGGAATTACACATATTCAAATCATGGCCCCACTCAAAATATCTCCACCCTACAGGAGAAATTTAAAAATTCCTTTAATTGGAGGAATTACTCGACTCACTCCTGAACCAAACTGGTTCCTTCTTAGAAACAAAACCCGTTTAGAGGGTATAGTTCAAATCAGACTTTCTATCAACCCGGGCCATCTCAAGAAGACACCAATGCCCAGATGGTGAAAACCCTGCAGGGAATGCAAAGCAAGATGACAGAAGTAACCGATGTTATTAACAATCTCCATGATCAAGTTGTGGTTAATCTGACCCAGAGACCTATTGGACATTTACCATCCCAGCCCATACCCAACCTTGTCAATCAAAAGAACCAATATCCAGGTGGAAATCAAAATCAGAACCGCACTAATCAGCCTCCCATTAACCCCATACCTCAGTACCAACCAGGTTTCTATCAACAACAGGCCCCTTAACCTCCTCCCAGGCATAACCAAACTACACATGCAGATACTTTGAGGAGTGAAAAAACCACCACTGATTTAGATCCTTCACATGAAATGGATGAAACTTGCTCTCAACCTATGCAAATTGAATCTCCTAACCCTAATCAGGAAGAAGGAAAAGAAACACAAAAAATACAAGATTCAAATCCTATTCCTTACCCTCAAGCACTGCAACCCAATCCTTCTAAGAGAAAGAAACCAGAGCCCTCTCACCAAGATCTTTTGGACTTATTTGGGCAGGTTGAGACTAACATCCCCCTCCTAGATGCCTTCCCTGCCTATGCTCAATTTTTGACAGCTGCATGCACTCCAAAGCGGCAGGCCCAGAATGTAGGGTGGTCCTTTTTGAGACCGTGAAATCAATTATACAGAGCAAGTTGCCTGTCACGAAAAAGGACCCGGGCACACCACTCATTTCGGTTGTCATAAATGACACCACCTTTTATCACGCCCTTCTCAACTTAGGTGCCTCTATCAATCTCATCCCCCCGGTCTTATTCGAGGAATTTCGAATCGGTGAATTAAAACCTACTAAGGTTCAATTTCAATTGGCAGACCGGTCTACCATTAAACCACGGTGAGTTGTTGAGGATATTATTGTCAAGGTCCGGAATTGTCTATTTCTGGTCCTTGACATAGAGGTACCTATGACTCTCACAAATGCCCCTGTCATCCTTGGAAGACCTTTTCTGATTACCGCAAAAGCTAATATCAATTGTCATTCCGGAAAAATGGATATAAGTTGTGGTAACTGGACTATCTCATTGGATATTTTCCAAGCTTCCAGGAGGTCCATCGATTATGAATTTTTTGAGGACGCTAATGATAAAATGGTAGTCATTGAGAAATATGTGTTGATCAATTCTTACTCTGCTTTGACCACTATTGATTCATATTCTAAATATGATTATGTGGTCAAAGACATTTCAGATCAATTAGGGTTTGACCTTCATTCTTCAGTTCTTCCTAATTTTCCACCTGACCCATCCACACTAACTTCACCCACCCTGCATCACATTGACTTCTCCCCCTCCTTTTCCATTGGACCTACCACTCGACCCACTCGAGTTTGGCTTTCTACATGAACTCAGACCATGGCCAGACCCAGGTCTTCCTTCCATTTTTTCATTTCAGTTTTATCCCAATATTTTTACTCATCTTTTAGGGTATCCAGAGGAAGACCTTTTTCATGAGAGCATTCAAGTGTCCAATTATTTACACAATGATCCATCTTCTGTGCATCACTTCACGCCCGGCTGAATAGGCGTAAAAGATAGCATTAGATGTGAGGTAACCCATCATTTTTCCTGTTTTCCTTTTCACTTTCTTTTCCAAGTTTTGACCACTTAGAAACTGACTGCTTTTCACCAAGGTGACCTCTTTTCCCTCTTAATGCATAAGGACATTGCATATCATAAGCATGGCGGGTGTTTTTAAAATTTTCACGGTTGATTTTGGATTTTCAAAACCTAGGAATATGCAATTTTTCTTTCGCATGCATCTTATTATAGAAAATCATAAAGCTCTTTGAAGAAAATTTTGAAAAGAGGGACTAAGGTTGAAAGATTCATTTTTACGGCACAATGGGATTTAATCTTTAACAAACTAGGGATAAGGATACAGATCTAATTGTTAGAATATCTAGGTCTATTGTTAGACTAGATCAAGTGTCCTCTTAATTCCACCTGAACTCGTGATGATTTAGGTGACTTGATCTCTTTTTGTGACCTGAAAATTATTTGTCTTAGTTTTAGACCCAAAAACTTGTGTCTGTTGCAAAAATTCTTATGTCAAAATTCACACACAGCCAACACTTAAAAACAAATTAGAAAAATTAGAAAATCCCCTTATTTGGTTTTAGTGAAATCCGAAGCAGATCATTGGTTTGAGTTCCCACCATCGAGAAGGAGAAAAAAGCCTCCTTTGAGTACACGATGTCAACATATTACCGCCTCGATGCTACTCTATATTTATATTTCATATCTTTAGATGGAGCATTAAGGCGCAATTTTGTTACTCAAGTGTCTTGGATGACGCTCTACCCATAGCGTCGGAGCAAGAGCTTGAGTTTTCTTGGAGCGTCCCTTTACACCGCATTGTGTTTTTGGGTTGCACGCTCCTTAGTGGTGTCTTGGACAGTACTATCTCAAAGTGCTGGTGCCAGAGCCCCCTTGAGGATTGGTAATAGGAATGATGATCCCAACACATCTGTTGTAGGATTAAGCTAGGAGTAAGCATGGGGGAGACAAAAAAAAACATGACCTTATAAATATCCTTATGAATGTTGGCATTCACAAAGCACAGACACAAGATTTTAAAGGATTATGCAAGTTGCGAGTCGGATTCAAGAGCCAAGGAAATCCTAACTGCAAAACGATTTTGGGTCATCCTGATTTATCTAATTTTTGATCTAAAGACAACCCGATGTTTTATCTTTAACAAATCCCGTGTTTGTCATGTTTTAAATCAACCGAAGTCTCGTAATCTTCTCAAAAGTAAAAGAAATAGTCTTTCCTAAAAATTCATTTCGTGAAAATAGTTTTGCTAAGAGACTAGCAAAAGATAAGTATGGGGGTGTGTGATAAATGCTAGTTTATCATCATTCTTATGCTCTAAAATAGATCTAGCTCTTAGGGTTTCAACTCCGCAAGTGGGTTTTCGACCTGCATTTAGGCATTTACTTAAGATAGGCATGCATTGCATTTTATTATCTTTTTGATGCATTTACTTGAGTGTTAGGGATAGATAGAAAGACAGATCCTGCATTCCTTGGCACTTGGGAAGGTAGAAGATGAAGAAGAAGCTCCTATCAGCTGGATCCCAGCTAGATCTAGCTCATCCCAGCTGGATCCCAGCTCCTTCTAGCTAGATTAACTCATCCCTAACTCCATTCAGCTCATCTCAGTTGAATGGTAGCTCAAGTTAGTTCACCTCAGCTCCATTCATCTCACCTTAGCTCGATGGCAGCTCAAACTACCTGAAGACAGTTGACCCCAGCTCCATTCCAGCCCCTCCATCCTAGAACATTTCACTGGAAGCTCAACCTGACTAGGACTAGCTACTAGCTAGACCTGGTCAGCTGAAGATGACCTTAACCAGCTTAAGTCAGCTCAAGTCCAGCTCCCGGAGGCTCAACTCAGCTCAACTTTGTTAAACTAAGCTACTTGACCTAATCTTGCTACTCCAGCTAGCTAGGTAATCTCCGGGAAGACCAGACCCAACTCACCTCAGCTTATTTCAGCAGAACCCAGCTCATCATAGCTTGGCTTAGCAGTTAGCAAAGAACTAACAAGCTAAGCTAACTAAGGTATCTCCTTGCAATTCTCTTTAGCAGCCACCAACTCCAGTGCAACTTAAGACAACTTCCTTCAACTCCTCTCCCTCAAAAACCATAGCTGCCTTTGCCTCCGACCCTACTCCTTGCTAGCTAAGCTAGCTTAGCTTAGCTAAGTCCACCTCCATAGCACCAAGAACCTAACCCTAACTCACCCAACTTAACTCCACCTCACCACCTAACTAGTCCACCAAGTAAGCTACCTACCTACACCTATTCCTACTCCAGCTTGGCGCCACCACCACCACACCCCTTCACCCCACTAACACCACCAAAAGACACCTTCATTTTGGAGCTAGAAACACCTAACCACCCTCCCCATCTTGGCGCCAAAATGAACCTCCATCCTAGCCCAACATCCTACCACACAATTCATCTACACCATCCAAACTTGGCGCCACCTAGGACTCCTTCTAGAAGCCATTTTGGCACCACCACCAAGAGTCACCAAGGATGGTAACCACCACCCTTTCATTTGGTGCCAACCTATGGTAGCCCTTGGATCAATTAACCACCCTAAAAATCCATCCTAAAGCCACCTGCACTCCCTTCAAACCCCTCCATTTAATGCCACCTTTCTTAGCCCTTAGATCACTTAACCACCATCCAAAACTCATCCTAGCCCTCCATCTTATTCCACGCCAACTAACCCCCCCTTACTCCTATAAAAACACCATTAACCACCACTTCAAAATCATCTTCTTTTAGTTTTAGGTTCCACCATAGCCTTTCCATTCACGCCAAGGAAGAGGAAGGAGAGAAGAAGATCAAGGTGGCAACATAACTGCTCCCTTGGTGTCTTCTTCTACTTCCTTCTCACTTGGCCACGCCAAGGAGGAGGAGCTCTCTACATTGAGGGGATGACCAGGAAAAGGAGGAGCCAGCAAGGTGGTTGACACCCACCTTGGAAGAGAGCTTGAAGGAAGGCCAATTGAAGAAGAGAAGGAGAACTCTACT
Source organism: Thalassia testudinum (assembly GCA_037157565.1). Lineage (NCBI taxonomy): Eukaryota > Viridiplantae > Streptophyta > Magnoliopsida > Alismatales > Hydrocharitaceae > Thalassia > Thalassia testudinum. The sequence continues at coordinate 9,929,291 of JAZHRO010000078.1, read as the reverse complement.
CTTGCAGCCTCCATGCATATAATTAATATTTAAGGCTTATGCTTAGTTAAACATAAACTCAGCACTTGTATAGTCTATTTTTATCTTGGAACTGACCAGATCTGTTAGGGAAATTTAGGTGATATCTTGTCTACTCCGCTCCTTTTCATGCCTTTATGTTTACAATGAGGACATTGCATCATCTAGGTATTGGGGGTGGACATTCATTTCTGAATTATTTTGCCAGTTTTGTGGATTACTTCTATTTATTCTCTTTATTTACAAAAAAAATTGAGAATTAGGAAAAGAGAACTTAAGCATTAGGAGTTTTTCAACTTTAGAAAATAATACGATAGGACCTGAACATTTAGACTCTTTAGGTCTTTGGGCTTAATTAGCTCGAGTGTGCACTAAAGTGTGGACCTGTCTCTCGAGTCCTCGCTGATAACACTACACAAGGGGGAGATAATTCTGTTAAATAGGGCTCATCTTAAGAATAAAAGGCACAACATAAGTAGAATGGGAGCATTGCATGCATCATGTACTATGATTGCTTATAAAACTGTATTAATGGCCATTTGTGTAAGCACTTGTCAAAGCAGGCCTCAGATGAGCAATCGGACCACACAGATGGATTCAGAACGACGAACGGACTCCAACGGACTCAAGATCGGCCAAATCCGACATCCGGAGCTCCTACAATGGGCCCAAGAAGTTCTGACCGTTGATCTGGTGATCAACGGCCCTCGTTGTGCCACGTCACCCTCGCTCCACTGCATGCCACTCTCCCTTTAGCTGAGATCAAATCTCGACCGTCGATCTTCGATCGGACGGTCGAGAACCGCGCGCTCGCCTGCAGTCGTTGCGATAAAGCGTGGGCATGGCGCAACGATTAGCGCACACGCCTGCACGCACACGACGCGGGTTCGAGCCACGTAGTGCGTAAAATTGAAGATGAAGGAAGCGCGCAGCGAAATTGGGCTGCCCGATCAGCAGCGGGCGGCCGAGATCGCGCCACGCGGCGCGCCCTCAGATCGCGAGTGCCCATGCGTGCGCGCACACCGGGCGACGACGCTCGCGCACACGCGCGCCCTAGGCGCGATTTGAGCGCATCCAACGGAAGATCTCAGCCATCCGATCTTCGATCGGACGGCTCTCACGCAGCGGCTGTAGATCGAGCACGAAGAAGAATAGCGCGGGAGGTTGACCGACGGGCTAGAGGGCTTCACCGATGCTTTTGGAATGGTTTTAGCGATGTCCCGGACGTCGCTAAAGCCCCTTCTTTTAGAAAGCCCTTAACCTTATTTAAACCTCCTCCAACCACTCATTCAAGGCATTCACTTCCCTTGCTACTACTCTACCCCTCTCTTAACTAGCTTTAGGCCCTCTTGTAATCGCCGGAGATGATGAGCTGCCGACGGAGCCTCCTCCACCGCCGTGGCTGCCTCGCCGCTCTCCCACCTCTCTCTCACTTCCTTTCTTTTAAGCTTTCCCTACTGTTGTTTGAGCATGTATTTAATGTTGTAAGCTATGAACTAAAGCTGCATGATTAATGAAATACTTTCCATTCAGTTGTTTATTTTAATTCCTGTTTAAGTTGCATGGTCAGGCAAGAAATAACTCTAACCCTAATCTCTCTCCCTCTCTCTCTCTATCTCTTCTCGCTTTTCAAACTGCGTCTTTCGCAAGCAAAACTCCACGTTTTCTGTGACAAGTGATAAGCAAAATCCAGTTTTCACGCCTCCCTGAGACCGACACTCGGACTCACCTCCGTTTCTTTACTTTAAAATCGACGTTGCAAGTGCGACTATAACGACACTTCTTAACACACACGCACAAGCGCACGTCAGTTTTTGGCACCGTTGCTGGGGAGTCAATGGATTTGTTTTGTCACCTCCATTCCACATCCATTTTCACGTTGTCTAATACTTTGTTTCCTTTTTACTTGATGGTTGCAGGAATTCGGCGCTGAGACGGCGAAGCGACGCATCCCACGACGGTAACAAGGGAGTAGGCGCAACAAGGATCGATAGTGAGTAATTCTTCTCTCATGATTGCTTGCTTGCGTGAAAAAACTAAAAAAATTGTAAAAATTGAAAAAAATTGGCGTGGTGTATGATTGCTTGACCCATATGCTTAACACATCACCCCACAAAAATGTACACTCCAACTTTCTGAATAAATTCTTGGAGTGTTCTTTTCTTTCTTTTTTCTTGAGTGGTGTTTGCGAAGCCACCGTGAGTTGACCTGGGTCGCACCACTAAACCCTAAAATCGACTCATCTAATAGAAGCTGCATGATCATTAGGATGAGTACATTAGGATTTTAGAGCCTCTACAGAATAAAAGGAAATCTACTTTCACCGAATTGTGTGCAGAACTTGACGTGCCCATTGAAACTTGTCTGAAAACATTAAGACACGTCAACCCTAAAAAGCACTAAAGTAAGGATGAAACACTAAAAGACACTACATCTTAAAAATCCTTGCTTGAAAATCATATTTTGATAGAAGCACATATCTTGAAAGTGGAAAATTAAGAGGCACCACCCCAATCAACGCCTCATCACATAACCTTAGCACAAGTACTATCCTAGCCCTTTAAAATTTAGTAGACGTGCCCTAGGCAGAATTGAGTTAAGTCTCGAAAGGCAAGGTTTTGTTCGCTAGGCACTTGGCTTTCATTCCCTTGGTAGAATCTGGTAACTAGGCTGCGGGGTAGTGTCAAACGGCTGCAGTTGTGGGGTCTACGGAACCGGAGGCGCAAGCCAAAGGAAGAACCTTCCTTGCAATCCCCTCGTAATCAACCTGGCCAGATTAGCCTTGGGAAGGGGAGTCCAATGCCTACGGACTTAATCACCCTTTGTGAGATTTCTAGGTCTCCTGAGGAATACACCATAAGGACTAGGCTTGTGTGCTTGATTGAAACACATTTCTCGCATTTGTCGCCCTCCGCATCCCCTCCTGCTCTTCTCTAGTGTATGCACGAGAGACGCTCACAGCATCCCGAGTTGTGTGTTTTGGGGTAGGAATCTAGGCGACGTGATTCTGTTAGGAACATGGCGGAACCTAGGGTAGATGAGGTTGAGGATCAACCCCCACCAGACGCAATGGCCATCATCCAAGTCTAAATTAATGCAAACCATCGTCTTCAGCAACAACAAATCCACACCATCATGCAAGCCATGCAACGGTTACAGAACCCACAAGAACAACCACCACCACCTTTCCAAGACATACAAGGGCAACCACCACTTGATATACCTCCATTTCAGGATCAGCCGAGGCCCCTCCGCGATTTCTATAATCCCTCCGCTATTAGAGTCGAGCCGCACCTTAGGATCCCCGAAGGGGGAGATGATTTTGAGCTAAAATCGAATGTCTTAAGTCTGATCCAGAACCACTTTCATAGAAGCTCAAATGAGGATCCCTTCCAGCATCTAGAGGATCTCGGCCGCAAAGCACGAACTGTGAAACCTAGGAATATTAGCCTTGACATTGTTTTAATCAAGATGTTTCCCTTCTCATTAAGAGACAAGGCTTCTCATTGGCTTAGAACCCTAGGTAGACCCATCACCACCTGGGAAGAACTGAGGCATGCATTTTTAAAGAAATTCTTCCCCATAGGAAAGACTAATGCCCTCAGAAGAGCTATCACTACCTTTACACTCCAGGGTGGGGAACAATTTCATGAGGCGTGGGAAAGATTTAATGAGCTCTTAAGGAAATGCGCACACCACGAAGTACCAAGGTGGCAATTGGCCCAGATTTTCTACCATGGTTTGGACAGCAACCTGCGAAACTTCGTCGATTCCTCATGCGGTGGGAACTTCCTAAATAAGGACGAGGAGAGCGCGTTTGAGCTCTTTGAGTCTATGAGTGAGAATTCGTTCAACAATGCCTCCATGACCCAGTTTAACAGGTCCAGTCAACCCCGTGGTGGGATTTATGAGGTACAAGTAAATTCTGGAATGGTTGACATGGACATCATTGCAAAGAAACTAGATCGAGTGGAATTGGTGGACAAAAAGATTGATGAGCTACTGAACCAGAAGAGGAACCCCTTACAGACTTTCTCAGCAAAGGGAGCACATAATGTTGACCTGGTCCAACCCTTAACCCAACTGAACCTGGAACAACCCCTGACCACGTTCCAGGGAGGGGCCTTTGCTCCTTCAACCCTTGATTACTCTCTTCCCTCTCCATCGACATCGGCTATCCTTGAAGATGTGCAAGCTGTCCAAGGTTATGCGAAACCTGACCCTTTCTCTAACGCTTACAACACTGGCTGGCGTAACCACCCCAACTTTGGTTGGACAAACCAGAAACCACCGCAATTCCAAAACCAGCCCAGGCCAAACCAGTTGCCACACTTGCCTCCCTATTAGCAAGAACCACCAGTTAGACCCCAATACAATCAGAATAGGGTGGCCCCTCCCCCACAAAATCAAATGGACACCTTAATAAAGATGATGGCTGACATGAACCAGAAACATCAGGAGGAAATGGCCTTAGTAAAGGGGCAGTTAAGCCAACTCTTGGACTGTAAGCAACAAGGATCCCTACCTTCCTAGCCACAACCGAACCCGCGAAACATAATTAACATAGGCCTTAATTCGCAAGGGTTCCAAGGCAACCCCGGGCAGGCTCACATGGTCCAGCCAGCCCTGCAAACACCCCCTTGGTTTGGTGCTTCTTCATCCTCATCTTCTCAAGGATCAACCCAGGACCCCAATGCCTCTGCGAATGCGGTGACCTTGAGAAGCGGCACCAAAACCCAGCATCCCAAGTGGCCGACTCTCCCCAAGACTTCACCTGCTGAAATACTTGACTCAGAAGAGGCACCAACAAATGACCCAGAAATAGAACCAATCCACATTCAGACACCCTACCCTGAGGCCTTAGAAACAATCAAGAAAAAGAAGAATGTTGTGGAAACTGAGGAGCTGTTGGAAATCTTTAAGCAAGTACAGATTAATATTTCACTCCTTGAAGCCGTCAAACACATCCCTGCTTACGCCAAGTTTTTAAAGGATGCCTGTACACCCAAGCGTAAGCCGAGACCTCAAGCACCTAGGAAGGTTGTGCTCTCTGAACAAGCAAGTTCCGTTATATCAAACAACCTTCCACTCAAGCAAACTGACCCAGGAGCGCCCCTGATTTCCTGCAATATCGGGCACATGACATTTGATAGAGCGCTCCTGGACTTAGGTGCTTCTATCAATCTGATTCCAACAACCTTGTACCACCAATTTGGTTTCGGAGAGCTGACACCAGCCCCTGTCACCATCCAGCTGGCTGATAGATCAGTGAAAACCCCGAAGGGGGTTGTCGAGGACGTGATTGTACAGGTCAAGGACTTCTATTTTCCGGTCAACTTTTTGGTGCTCGACATGGAAGTCCCTGAAAAATTACAGAACGCACCCATAATCTTAGGCAGACCTTTCTTAGCTACGGCGAAGGCAAACATTGATTGTGACACGGGATGTATGGAAATCGCCTTCGGGGACAGGAAAATGCAATTGGATATCTTCCGGACGACAAAGTCTTTTGATTGTGATTGCGTTGAGGAACATGATCCCGTGGAAACTTTGACCGAGGAATGCCTCACCCTCAGTTCTGTATTAGACCACCAAACCCGTAATGACTGTTCTGACCCGTCACTACTCGTGGACCTCTGTAAGGCTGAGTACCATCACACAACACCATTTGAGGAGATCAATGTTGATCAACTCCCGCCCTTTCCCTTCCCATCGACTATGGTTCCACCTGCACCTGAACTTAAGCCATAGCCCGAGAATCTCAAGTATGTCTTCTTGGGACCTGATCAGACCTTCCCAGTGATTATTAATTCTCATCTAACCAAGGATCAGGAACTCAGATTGACTGCGACCCTTTCAGAACATCAGGCCGCCATTGGTTGGACCATCTCTGACTTAAGAGGAATTAGCCCCACCTATTGCACCTATAAGATTTATCTGGAAGACGGGGCATGACCCTCCCGCCAGATGCCGAGACGTTTAAACCCAGACATGCGGGAGGTCGTTAAGAAAGAAATTATCAAATGGCTTAACGCCGACATCATCTATCCTATCTCCGATAGCCCCTGGGTGAGCCCCACTCAAGTGGTTCCAAAGAAAGCTGGGCTCACCGTTGTCACCAATGATCATGGCGAATCCATCCCCACCCGCACCACCACCACATGGCGGGTATGTATTGATTATAGGAAGCTCAATGAAGCCACTAAGAAGGATCATTTCCCCTTACCATTCATTGACCAAATCCTTGAAAGATTGGCAGGGTAGAAGTATTTTTGCTTCCTGGATGGATATTCAGGATATAACCAAGTCGTGATTGCTCCGGAGGATCTAGAAAAGATCACATTCACTAACCCGTATGGCACGTTTGCATTCCGTCGAATGCCGTTCGGGTTATGCAACGCCCCTGCGACCTTCCAGTGTTGCATGTTAGCCATTTTTTCAGAAATGGTGGGTGAATACTTAGAGGTCTTTATGGATGATTTCTCTGTATTCGGGAATTCATTCGACCATTGTCTGAGCAACTTGGAGAAAATCCTGAAACGATGTATCGAGGTTAATCTGGTGTTAAGTTGGGAAAAGAGCCATTTTATGGTTCAAGAAGGAATTGTCTTCGGTCACATCGTATCGCATAGGGGCATTGAGGTAGATCGGGCTAAGGTTGATTTGATTTCCAAACTTCCTCCACCTAGCTCGGTCCAACAGATTTGCTCATTTCTGGGACATGTTGGCTTCTACCGAAGGTTCATTAAAGACTTTTCCAAGCTTTCCAAACCCTTGACCGACCTTCTAGCCAACGACACCATATTCCACATGTCTTCTGATTGCATCCGGGCTTATCACACCCTCCGGGACTTAGTCTCCACCGCACCTGTACTTCAACCCCCAGACTGGTCCCAGGACTTTGAGATTATGTGTGATGCATCAGATTTTGCCATAGGCGCTGTCATGGGACTGGCAAGATAAGAATCCCATGGTGATCTACTACGCGAGCAAAACGTTAGACGAGGCCCAACGAAATTATACGGTCACAGAGAAAGAGTTGCTCGCTGTAGTCTTTGGATTTGAAAAGTTCCGATCGTACTTGCTGGTATCCCACGTGACGATTTACACTAACCATTTAGCCATCCGGCACCTGTTGGCCAAGAAGGACGCAAAGCCCAGGCTCATTAGATGGATATTGCTTTTGTAGGAATTTGACCTGGAAATCCGAGACAAGGTCGGATCAAGGAATGTGGTGGCTGACCACTTGTCTAGACTTCATCCAGACCACATTGGACCCTCCCTACCTCTATCCGACGCCTTCCCTGATGAACACATCCTGGCTGTGCAAGACAAGAGAATGCCATGGTATGCTGACTACGTCAACTACCTAGTTGTAGGACAAACTCCACACAGCTGGTATAGACAGCAACGGGACAGGTTCTTGGCTGAGGCCAAGCGCTATTTCTGGGATGATCCCATGCTGTTTCGCCTCTGTGCTGATCAGATTATCAGGAGGTGTATCCCCGAAGATGAAGTTCAGAGTGTGCTTTCCTTTTGTCATGATTAGGCTTGTGGTGGTCACTTCTCTGGAAAGAAAACGGCTGCAAATGTTTTGCAGTCTGGATTTTACTGGCTGTCCCTATTTAAGTATGCACACAACTTTGCCAAGACTTGCTCACGCTGCTAAACGCTGGGGACCATGACCAAGAAAGATATGATGCCCCTCCAGCCTATTTTGATTGTCGAAATCTTCGACGTTTGGGGTATCGATTTTATGGGTCCCTTTCCACCATCCAACGACTTCGAGTACATCTTGATCTTGGTAGACTGTTTCCAAATGGATTGAAGTTGTCGTCACCAGCCGATGCGATCACAGGACTGTCATGGACTTTGTTAAGAAGAACATCTTTTCCCGATTTGGAATACCCAAGGCCATGATTAGTGATGGTGGCAGTCATTTTATCCATTCCCACTTCCGTGACCTACTTAGAAAATACGGGGTGAACCACTGCATTGCTACCCCGTATCATCCGCAAACAAACGGGCAGATTGAGATCTCAAATAGACAAATCAAGAACATTTTACAGAGGACTGTGAGACCTGAAAGGAAAGACTGGTCCACACGAGTTGATGATGCCCTGTGGGCATACAAGACCGCTTTCAAGACCTCGATAGGCATGTCGCCTTATCTCCTGGTCTTTGGCAAAGCCTGCCATCTTCCTGTCGAATTGGAACACCGGGCTTATTGGGCTGTCAAGCAATGTAACATGGATTCCCACTTAACCGGTGCGCAGAGGATGCTCCAATTATCTGAGCTCGAAGAAATTCGTCGGGACGCCTTTGACAATAGTCGATTGTATAAGGAGAAAATGAAAGCCGTCCACGATCGACTCATTCATAGAAAAACCTTTGAGCCTAACCAGCAAGTCTAGCTGTTTGATGCCCGCCTAAAACTCTTCCCGGGGAAACTCAGGTCCAAATGGACTGAACCATTTCGGGTGGTTAAGCCCTACTCTAATGGGGCGGTTGAAATCGCTGATCCTAACACTGGGCATACTTTTACAGTTAATGGTCAAAGATTGAAGCATTTCCTGGCCCAGGTTCCCCCACAGGAGAGTGTCACCCTCGTTGAGGGATGACACGAAGCACCACCCAGCTGGAGGCGTTAAACTCAGTGCTTCCTGGGAGGCAACCCAGAGGATTCAGATTGGTCCGGTATTTTACGTCACTCAGGTACTATCTTGTTGAACCCTTATGCATCCATGTACTTGCCAATGAGGACATTGTCCAACTTAAGCATGGAGGGTGATAAATTGCATAATCCTGAGCTCATTTAATCAGTCTGAATAAAATAAAATAATTAAAGAAAATTAATTTAGGAAGAAAACTTAGGCATTAGAAACTTGTCAATAGTGGGAAATAATACAAAAAAGAACTTAAACACTTGGACTTTTCAGGCCTTCAGGCTTAATCAGCCCTGGTGTCCGTTAAAATATGGATTTAGTTTCGAATCCTTGCAACCTTAAGCTATTCTAATCCATTTACTAAATAAGGTAATAAGTATACGACTTATCAACTCACCCTCTAACTCAGAAAAACTTTGAGTTTAAGCATCTGCACACATTTTCGCACAGACTCACTTCTCGGAGATTTTGACAGAAATTGGGTAGTTAATGAACTTTCTAAGGTGGTATGGCTGGCAAGTTGTCGTGGGTAACAGTCCATTGGCAGGTTGTCTAAAACCCAGCTACGGGACCATTTCTTCTTCATTGCCTCTAGGTACATTTGAGATCAGGGAAGCCACCTACGAAAAAAAAAAAGAAAATAAACCATACTTCATCGCACGAATATGGCTGGCAAGTGATCGTGGGTAACAGCCCATTGGTCGGTTGTCCAGAGCCCAGCTCAATAACGACACAAAAAGAACTAAAACACTTAAGGAAGAAGCAGGGAAGTAGTACAAGCCAGGGAGATATACATTGGAAAAATCCTTGTGTTGACCCCAATTAAAACAAACGTAGGGAGAAAGCTACCAATCGAACAAATACACCTTCAGGTAAATATATTTCCTCTTCCGGTCACCTAGGGGTGTAGAAACCCGAAGTCTGTCTGAATTACCGATAAGTGAGTCTATCACAATCTTCACACCAAGATGCTTAGCACTTAGGGTTTTGACCGAGTTTTGGGTGGGTTGGGTAGCCGTAAAAAGTTACCAACCCACACTGAATCCTGAAAAAATTCTAAATATATACATATACATATACATATGTATAGTTATATACCTTAAAGCAAGGATTCAGGTGATTCGTATTTTGGTAGACACCCGGGCGCTACTTAGTCTTTGTAGATTAAGATCTTGGTATATTTCCTCCTATTGACAAGTGTTGAAGTGTTTAAGCAATTACTTCTTAAATTCTGAAAAAAAAAGGCTAGAATAAACCTTGCTAGGGATTAGCAAGGAGTAAGCATGGGGGTATGATAACACTACACAAGGAGGTGATAATTCTGTTAAATTGGGCTCATCTTAAGAATAAAAGACACAACATAAGTAGAATGGGAGCATTGCATGCATCATGTACCAAGATTGCTTATAAAACTGTATTAATGGCCATTTGTGTAAGCACTTTTCAAAGCAGGCCTCAGATAAGCAATCGGACCATTCTACTTATGTTGAAGAGGACGACCGATTGTAAGAGGTCCTTTTAAAGGCCTTAGGGAAGGCTCCAAGCTTAGAAAGAAGCTTGAAGCACTCAAAATTTTAGGGAAGAAAATCCCCAGGATTCTTATGTTCGCATAATCTTTAGGGCTCAAATCAGGGTTCAAGATGTAGCTCAACCGATTGGGAAGGTTCTCAGGATCAATCCCTCTAATTTTGGAGGGATTCAGTTGAGAAATCAGAGAGTAATCTCTGATTGAAGGTCGGCTGCCATGGGTTCACACTTGCCATAGCGGTAAGGACCTGTTTGATGAAAACGATGAATAGTTAGGGGGTAAATGCAAATAATTCGAAAGTTGGGGGCTTGGCTGAAAGAAATAGAGACTTAATGGACCAAATTGCAAACTTGGACAAGATGGACTTCGATTAGGCCCAAATTTTGGCAGAAACCTAAGTTTGACCCAAGGAATCTAATGATGAAGTTGGATTTCAGTTTTGATCAAGTTTGACTGGGAAATTTGCACAAAAATCTAAATTAGAGCAAAATTCCATCTAAGGACTCTGCTCCAGGTCAAAATGGGTTCAGATGGTCAAACCAAGGATACCAAACCTCTCAAAATATTTTTCTATGAATTTTAGGGGGTTTAGATAAATTTTATTTTGATTGAAACCTCTTTTATTTAAGTGGATCTGAAATTAGGGTTTTATGTGCTATTACGGTTCTCGAAAAGCATGAAACCTCATTTCTATCTGTATGGACCCACTTATTAGACTTTAATGCTCATTTAACCTTAATTTACCCCTGACAAATCTCGTGGTTAATCTGTGTTCATGATATGCTGTTAAAATTACAAAATTAACTTTGATTTCCCTTTTTTCTTCTCAAATCAGAATGACGTGGAATTACAACTCTCATATGATTATGTAGGATCATTTATCTATCAAATCTAACTAAAAATGGATAGTTAGGGCCTATGTTGGTGTTCCCATCACTGCCTGTGGCAAATTTGTCAATGCTATTTATACTCGTAAAAGACAATCGAAAAACCTAAGAAGGGTGATCCTTTAGGAGACAATAAGCTCTGCGGTCCAAAGTGAGTTGCCTCCAAAGAAAAAAGATCCGAGCACTCCCCTCATTTATGTGATGATTAATGACACAACTTTTGACCATGCCCTATTTAACTTAGGTGCCTTTGTCAAAATTATCCCCACTATTCTATTTGAAGAATTTTAGTTCGGTGATCTGAACCCAGTTGAAGCGACACTACAATTGGCAAACCGATCTATAATTAAACCTAAAGGAATTGTGGAGGATGTTATCGTTCGGGTCCAGAACTATGTATTTCCTATTGATTTCTTGGTCTTGGACATCAATGTACCTAAGGCCTTAAAAAATGCCCCATCATCCTTAGAAGACCTTTCTTGGCCACCACAAAAGCAAATATTAATTGTCATTCAAGAAAAATGGACATTACTTGCGATGGTCAAACAATCACACTTGATATCTTTCAAGCTTCCAAGAAATTCCATGATCAGGACTTCTTTGAGGACTTAGATTCTGAGATAAAAGATTTGGTGGAAGAATCAATGCTTATTGACTCTTATTGTGCTCTGACCACTTTAGAACATGATTTCTTCGATGATTCGGAGTTTGAAATGGAACAAGTGGTTGAAGACACAATAAATACTTCACATTTAGAGATTTTTCTTAACTCTACTCTTCCTAAATCACCACACCGCCTAATTTCACCTCACCCTCCCACCCTAACCTCATCACCTACTTTAACCCCAGACTACTCCACCTTTCACTCCACTTTTGACCTTTCACATGATTTCCCCAAGCTTAGCCTACATCCAGAGTTAAAACCCTGACCAAACTCGAGTTTTGTTTCCATTTATCCACCTCATACCCGTCCCCTCAGTTCCAATTATCATTTTGAGGACCAAGAGGAAGAAATGCTTAATGAAGGCCTTCAAGTATCTAACTACCTCCATGATTTTTTGGCCCTGCTACATGCTACGCCCAGTTGAAAAGGCATAAAAGACAGCCCTTGTTGGGAGGTAACCCAACATACTTTTTCCTGCTTTCCTTTTTCTATTTTTTTTCACAAGTTCTACCAATCCTGATTTTGACCTCTTCTCACTAAGGGGATATCTTTTTACCTTCCTTATGCATGAGGACATTGCATATCTTTATCATGGGGAGATGCTTTAAATTTTGTCGATCTTTTCAGGATTTTCAAAACCTAAAAAGAAACCTAAAAAAAATAAATAATTAAGCAATCATTTTTGCATGCTGATTGATGTAAACATGTTTATATTACATAAAATGTCTATTTATGCATGTTCTTAAGCATAGAATTGCATTACATACTATAAATATTGCATAGCATGCATCATCTTGCATTTAGATTAGTCTGAATAAAATTGAGGTTAATTGTCTCCTTTTATGGTCAGGGATAGGGCGACTTTTTATCAAGGCCTCGGATCGAAAATCCAACCATACGGATCTGATCAGGGCGACGATTAGAGTTCAACGACTCCAAGATTGCCCTAATCGGATATCCGTAGCATTAGATAGAGACTGAGGAACCCTAGAAGATCAAGGGCCAAGATGGCATTAATCCACACTTCAGACCACAAATCCAACTGCACGGGTGGATTCGGATCGACGATCGCAACCTAACGATGCAAAAATCGACTCAATCTCATACTCGTGGCACCATCTACATCACCCAGAAGATGGACGGCCAAGATGGCACCACGTGGCACCATCTCGGCACCCCAACCGGCCGCATGCAACCGTTGAAGCCCTTAGCGCCAATGCCTCTCTGGATCTCGGACCGACGCCTTCATCATCAGAGGCTAAAGAGGAAGCAGTCTTGACTATTGGATCTCTATCCAACGGTCCAAATTTCGTGTCACACGAACGCTCCGCTTGCCCATCCACGCGCGCAGCGCAGTGGATAAAGTGCTCAACCGCCTCCAGACGCGGGTTCGAAACTGTGAGGCACTTCAATTAGGCACGGATGAGCGGGCGCTATCGACCACACGATGGAGATCGGGCGGCCGTGCGTGCCCAATCGGTTGGATGCTCCATCTGATGTGGCAAGGAAGCGTGCCATCGCACGTGATGAGATGCGCGGTTTGGGCGAGGATGCGCTCTCAGTCATTCGATCTCACGATCGAACGGCCAAGATTGAGAGATTGTGGACAAGTGTTGAAGCACGGGGAGGCGAGCGGGCACACGCGCGCCGCCCACTACGGCCACGTTCAGGCCATTAGTGAAGGATTTATCCGTCATTAAAGGTCCTAAATTAATGATTTTCAACATGTAATGACCAAATTGCCCTCACTCCTTACAACTATAAAAGGAGACCCCCTCCATATGAAATTCTCATCCCTTCTTCTCTCCTCTCACCCCTTCCAAAGCTCTAAGAGCTTGTCCTAAACCCGGGATGCTCCTCTAGAGTAAAAATCTTAATTTTTCCACCTTCGTCCCCCTTCGTGGAGCATCCTGTGATTGTCCTCTCTACATTCGAGAAGCGGATCCCGCGACGACGACGACGTGCTACTTCATTCCCGTTCTTCCCGCTTCGTCCTCCTTTCTGCTCCGTTCCCCGTCTTCCAGGCATCGTCCGTCCATCTCGTCCTCCAAGCGTTCGTCGAGGAGGATATCTCTCTCTCCATTCTTTTTACTGCTTTCTAGAATAGATTTACTGCTTTCTAGTGTAATCATTTCTCGCTTTCTAGTAGTAATGAGTAGTGTAATGAATAATTTTTGATAATGAAATCCATGTTTATTCTACATCCCTTTTGCTTTTATTTGTAATATTCTCTCTCTCTTCTATTTATTATTTGTTAAATAGATAGATAGTTTGTAACCAACTATTCTGCTTCGTGGCAAATAAAACAAACGTGTATTTTTAATCAAACGTCTGCCTCCCTGAGTTCGACCCGGGATTTCTATTCCGGTATAAATTTTATTTGTTGAACACAAGTTCTTCGTTATTCAAATTACAATGACAGGTTTTTAAAATCAAATCCGATAGCGTAGTAACCCGTAGCTTCAACACTGATGAGGCGGAGATTCGTCGGGAAAAGGTTTGAGTTTCGAAACCCATCGCTGTAATTTGATTCACAAGAAAATCTGTCAATCAGATAATATTTATAATCGAAACTTGAAAAGTGAGTCCAGCGTTGAACATGGGGAGGCAAACGTTTGGTTTGAAAAATCCATGTTTCACTTTTTATTTGTTTTTGTCGTTTTTATCTTTTATAATTTTTTTGTGTTTTTATCAAACAAGAGATCAGGTCGATGAAAATTTTATCTAACTAGTCTACTTGCAAAATATAAGAGAGAGAGAGAGAGAATATCAATATATTGATGAACAAATATTTCCTACAGTTATGAAAGTGGGAAAACTACATTACAAAAAGCGAAAAGATAGAGATAGGTGAGAAGAATCCTCCTCGACGGTCGCTTAGAGGACGGCTCGCTCTGACGGCACCTCGAAGAAGGTGGTAAGGAGAGGGATGAGAGAGAACGACGACAGAGGAAGCAAGACATCGTCTCAGCGAGGATCTTCTTCTCGAAGGAGGTGAGAGGACAGCCACGGGATGCTCCACGAATGGGGATGAGAGGCGGGAAAATATTTGATTCTACTCTAGAGGAGCATCCTGGGCTTGGAGCAAGCTCTCTCTAGAGCCTTGGAAGTGGCAAGGAGAAGAAAGGAAGAGATGGTGAAGAATGGAAGGGTGTAGGTCCTTTTTTACTGGAAGAGGAGAGGACAATTTGTGTATAGGGCATTAGTGATAGCTACAATTGTTGCTGAAGATCCACCCAATTGTCGCTGAAGATTTGTGCCAAGTAATACCTACTGCTGTTGTACTTGCGTGCCCATCAAGCGACGTGTCACGCATGCGTGCGCATTGGCGTTGTGCTGCTCACGTTGCGCTAGTGTTGTAGTGCGTGTGCGCGGGCTAGTGCGTAGGCGTGTGCTGGCAGGTGGCCCAAATGCCAAGTTGGGGGGGGGGCATAGGGATTCGAACCCATGCTCCTCCCTTGAGAGTTCATGCCTCCATCAACAGGCCACACCCATCTTTGTGTTGTGAGTAGGAGCTTTGAAGAGCGGCGTGGATGGCTTCCCAGTCGTTGGATCAATCAAGATCCAACGGTTGGGAATGGAGGGAGTGGATGATGAATGGTGTGGGTGGGTACTGCTGGCTGAAGTTGGGCGGCCTAGGTGGCACCACGTGGCGCCATCTGGGCTGTCCATCTTCTTTGTGATGTAGAGGGTGACATGGTGCTCGGATTAAGATGATTTCTGATCGTGATTTTTACGCGGTTTGTAAAATTACGTCGTTGTAATGCGCAAAATCGATCAACTCTTAAATTTGTAAGACCTAGATAGTGGGGTATCTAGGGTCGTCCAAGGAGGCAAGTTTGTAAAAATTAAATCTCTTGCTTGGAATATAAATCTCAACTTTCTTTTTGATCTTTTTCAATATATCATTTTTATGTTTTTGAAATTAAGGCAACATGCGAAATTGTTAGCGAGAAAGTGACTTACACTCAACTCAATATATTACTTCTAAAGTGGCAAGTAGAGCCTCTCCCTAAGCTCACTCTAGGCAAGTGGAGGCCTAGAAAAATTAGGGAGAGGGAGTGAAGAATGCTAAAAGCAAAGCAATTAAAAATGGAACTAAAGAAATTGCAAAGAAGGCAACTAGATTAATGAGAAAGTGTTTTACAGAAAAGCCTAGTAGATGAATGCTTCTACTAAGAGAAAATTGCAATAAATAAAAGAAAACACAAATCCTCTAGATAGATGGTGAAGAAGAGGGCTTCTTGCTCCAAGCTTGGTAGCTCCCGAGCTTGAAAAGAGTCCTCCAACTCCTTCCTTGATATGCTCCGCCAAGGTGATGTCCTCCAAAGCAAGCCCTAAGGGGGTGTGCCCTAAGCTTCTCTCCAAGGGTGGATGTCCACCCTAGGTCCTTCTCCTTTTCCTTGCCATCCTCCTTGAAGTAGAAAAGTCCTCCTCCTTGGCGTGGCCCAAGTTGAAGAGAGTGGAGAGAAGAAGGCACCAAAGGGGCTGGTGATGTGCCTCCTTAATCTTCTTCTCTACTCTTCTCCTTGGCCGTAGGTATAGGTGGATGTAGGTGGAATAATACAGTAATGGAGGATGGGAATTATGTGGTGGTAGGGTAGGGTATTTATAGGATGGGAAGGGGGGTGGTTATGGTGATTTTTTGGAGGGAAATGAAGGGGTGCTTGGATATTTTTGGAGGGAAAAATGGGAGGGAAATGAAGAGGTGCCTTGGTTTTCCCTCCAAAAATACCTTCTAGAAGGCAATTTTGGAGGGAAAAAATGGAGGGTGGAGATGGGTTTTGATGGTGGATGTAGGGTGGTGATGGAAGGGATAGTTGGCACCAAAATAAAGTAGGAGTTGGTGGTCTTTTTGCTGGAGCTTAGGTAGTAGGGTAGTAGGTTTTGGTGCCATGGAGGTGGATTAGCTAAGTTAAGCAGCTTAGCTAGCTTAGCTAGTAGGGAGTAGAGTTGGAGGCATTTGGAGCTAAGGTTTTCAGGGAGAAGGGCTGGAGGTAATCATCTTGAGTTGCACTAGAGTTGGTGGCTGCTGAAGAGAGCTGCAAGGACATACCTTAGCTGGCTTGGCTTGCTAGTTCTTTGTTAGCTACTAAGCTAAGCTAAAGCAAGCTGGCTTCTGCTGAAAGGAGCTGAGGTGAGCTGGGTCTAATGCTCCCGGGGAGGATCAAGCTGGGTGAGGCAGCTAAGGTAGCTTAGCTCAACTGAGTTGAGCTAAGCTAAGTCCCCGGGAGCTGGACTTGAGCTTCCTAAACTGGAATGAAGTCATCTTCAGCTGGCCGGAGTTGAGTGGAGCTGGATGTAGCTAGACCTGAGCTGGGGTGAACTCCAGTCAACTTAGCTGAGTTAGCTAGAGCTCCTTGTGGACTAATGGGAGCTGAGATGAGCTAGACTCAGCTAAGTTGAGCTGGATCTGAGTTGACCTGAGCTAGGGTGAGCTAAGATGAGCTCTCTTGAGTTGCCATTCAGCTGAGATGAGCTGAATGAAGCTAAGATGAGCTAACCCTAGTTCAAGTGAGCTGGAATCCAGCTATGGTGAGCTGGATCAAGCTGAGTTCCAGTTAGTCTAAGCTTCTTCTTCACCAGTTGCCTTCCTGAGTCTAGGGTTTTGGAGTTCTGACAATCTGCATATCCCTAATACTCATAAAAACACATTAAAAAGACAATAAAAAGTGTAATGCATGCCTAACCTAATTGATGCCTAAATGCAGCCCAAAAACCCATTTGCGGAGCAAAATCCTAAGAGCTAAGTTTGTTTTAATGCATAAAAATGATGATAAACTAGCGTTTATCAATTTCCACGCTGCCGGACTGCGACTGTCATTCCGGATCCACCCGTACGGTTAGATTTCTCATCCGAAGCCTGTAAGAACGTCGCATTGCCCCCTAGCCATTGATCTTCTTCGTACTTCAGATGGTGCTACAGGATTTCGATCAAGACGATTTCGGAGGCGTTAGACTCCGATCGTTGTCCTGATTAGATCTGTATGGTTAGATCGTCTATCCAAGGCCTTGAAATAAATTTCCTTACCTCATAGCCATAAATGGGACACAATTAACCTAAAATATACACTACTCTAAATGCAGAATGATGTATTCTATGCAATATTTATAATATGAAATGCATATCTAAGCTTAGGAACATGCATGAATAGACATTTTAACCTAAATAGATGTGTCTACATCATATCCCCATGCCTATCTTTTGCTAGTTCCTAGCAAAATTAAACTATATGCTTTGTATAGAAATAGAATTAGGACTTGATCGCTTAGGCCTAAGTTGTTTATTAATAATAAAAAATTTCAACTAAAGTCCTAACCTACAAAAACTCAACAGTACCCAGGTGTCTACCAGAATGCAGACCCTCCAAGTCTTTGCCTTATTTGAGAAAGGAAGATACATATTTTTTGCTTTTTCTTCTTTTCTAATTTTTTTGGACTTTTGGAGTTTGAGAGTTTTGGGATAACTTTTTACGGCTACCCAACCCGCTCAAGACTCGAAAAGGACTCTAAGTACTAAGCATCTTGTGAAAAGGGTGATAGACTTACTAAGCGACCGTTAAAATGGACTTCAGGTTTCTACGACCCTAGGTGACCTAAAAATTCTGCCTAAAGGTTTATCTTTTCGATTGGTAGCTTTCTCTCTACTTTTTATTTTTTTATGGGGTCAACACAAGGGCGAACCCAGTGTATATCTGCCCGGCTTATTCTACTTCCCCGCTTCTTCCGTAAGTGTTTTGGGAATTATTTGTGCATTTTTGTGAGTTGGGCTCTAAACAACCGGCCAATGAGCTATTACCCACGGTAACTTGCCGGTCATACTCGTGTGGTGAAGTGTGGTTTATTTTTCTATTTCTGCTTTTCTATTTTTCTATTTTTTCTTTTAATTTTTGAGTATCATTTTTTTTTTCCTAGATAGGTGACATCCCTAGTCTAAGATTTACTTAGAAGCAGTAGAATGAGTATGGTCATGTAGCTGGGCTCTAGACAACTGACCAATGGGCTATTACCCACAACAACTTCCAGTCATACTACCTTAGAAAGTTCATTAGCTATCTAATTTCTGTAAAAATTATCGAAAAGTGAATCAGTACAAATAGTGTGTAGATGCTTAGGCTTAAAGTCCTCTCAAATTAGAGGGTTGGTTGATAAGTCGTATACTTATCACCCCAATTTATTTACCAAATTAAAATAAAATTACTTAGCGAGGACTCGAGACTAAGTCCACGTTCGAGTGGACACCCAGGCTGATTAAGCCCAAAGACTTGAAGAGTCTAAGTGTTCAGGTCCTAAAGTATCATTTCCTAAAGTTAATAACTTCCAAATGCCTAAGTTCTCTTCTCCTAATTTATTATTATTATTTTTTTATTTTTAAAGAAAATAAAAGAAGTTCCATGGAGGTAACAAAATATTTTTAGGACTAAGTATCCAACCCCTATGCCTAAATGATGCAATGTCCTCATTGTAGAAACAAAGACATGAAAAGGGCGGTGTAAATACAATATCACCTGAATTTCATGAAAATTCGATCACTTCTATAGAGAAAATGGAATATCTACATGTGCTAAATTTATTGCCTTCAGCTAGGCACAGTTCACAAGTAAAGAAGACATTAAAAGTTTAGAAGCGCAGGTCAAAATTAGAGTAAGAAGTTTGATTTTGGAACCTGCGAAAAGATGTCCACAGATGTGGACTAGATTGGAATGCAGACCCATGCCCCAAGGTCAAGTGATTCTCAGGTTCTGGATGAAAATCACTCAGAACCGGAGATTATTGTGCTTGCAGGGCTGGGCTTGCGGTTTGGTGGTGTGCGACCAAAGACAAAAGTGGCGGACAATGGGTAGATCTGATTCACTAAACTCAGGTGTCCACTTAGAGTTCAGCTCAAGAAGATAGTCAATTATTCTGATCTTGAGTTGCACGTCGAAGATATCATGAGGGTCCTGGTAGAAGGTAGGTGATTTCAGGTCAACAGAAACCCTTAGATCCAAAATTGTGTTTCCCTCATAATTAGACTCCCAAATTTTCATTTCCACATTTCTATCCTCCAAAATCAATGTTTCTGGGACCTCTAAATTGTTGTACAACCCATCTAAAATATCCAAGTCCAACAGTTGCGGCTGAATCAGGATTGACTTAGGTACAATGATCTCAAAAGTATCATCATTTAGCTCTTTGGGGTACGGTTGAGAAAGGGGCCACTGATTGAATCATCCAGTAAATGAGGATTCAGATCCTCGAAGTTAGCCCCAACCCGATCATAATCTTTAATAATCGGGCTATCAAATGGTTCGTTATACTCCTCGAGCCCGTTTGTCTCACTAAAATTGTTTTCCTTAACTTTGAGTGAGACGTCACTCAGAGATTCCTCACCCTCAGAAATAAAGAATTCTTGATCCTCATTTATATATGTCTCAAAATCATATGTCATTTCATGGTCCATGGAGACATATTTTTCGTCGTTCCCTGGCTCAGGGATCTCGGGTGAAGCAATCGATTTATCCTCAATCGGTTGCTCTAGACCAACCTGGTCATCTTTTGTCTCAGAAAATGTATCACCCTTGATAGGCGCCTGAGCGGGTTCAGACATTGACTCTCCTGAAGGGGGTTTATTTTGAGAATCATCCTAAGATTGGACTAAGGCAACCATGAATTTCATCCTCAATCTTGACAATTTCCCAAGTAAAAACTCACCTGGGCCCCTATCTCTAACATCTTGGAGCAAATCCAATAGAGAGCTATTCAGCTCATCAATCATTTTGATCATGGGCTCCAATACTTCAGTTCATGGTTTGGCTGAGCTTCTAAAGATTGTATGGCGTTCCTCAAGTTAGCCAACACCTTGTCTTGGACCTGGTTCACCTGAACCGAATGGTTCAATTCAAGGTTGGGTGGGTTTGGGTTCAACCTAGGGGAGTTAAGATATTGAGGTTCTAGTGTCCCTCCCTGATAGTAGGTTGTCTCGACTTGTTCAAAGAATGGAGGTGACCTATGCTTAGCATAATCCTGGGGAGGGTAGGTGTTATAGTCAACATATCCTTCTTGATTGTAGATCGGGTTAGGTTGATCATCAAAGGGTAGAGATCTATAATCATTGTAGGCTTGAGAAGGATAATATTCATAATCTTGTTGTCCAGGGTTAGGCCCTGGACACTGAGGTCCGGATTCATATCTCCAATCAAAGTTATCCCGACTAATGGATGGGTAGTCATAAGTCAAGTCGGGATAGTAATCATCCTAAGGATAAGTGTTGGTTGGAGGATAGGATGGGAAATGTGTGTAGAATGTGGAACCATACATGGTGGGGTAGGAGGGAAAAATAGAAGAAAGAAAGGAGCCCTACAATACAAGCAATCAACCCTATCCTTAGGTGGGTTAGCATAAAGACCTACAGACTCCCAGGACCCATCTTGAGATGACAGAAATGATTTGGTCTACTTCTATCTGGTCAATCCAACCAATTAGAGGGAGGGGATGGGGAGAAGGTTCTTCCTTTGGCTTGCGCCTCCGGTTCCTTTGATACCCCCCAATCGCAGTCGTTGGACGCTACTCCTCTAGCTAGACATCAGATCGTCCAGTATAAGCAGATTAATTGAAAAAAATCTCAATCTGAGCCCCAAAGAGCGAATCTATTCTTAAGGCCAATGTCTACTCAGTTTTAGTTAGGCTTGGGATGATCGTACTCTTGGAATGTGATGGGCCTTTTAGATGGGTTGTGTCCTTAATGATCAGTTAAAATGTGTGTGCATCCACAACTAGGGTTTGCAAACAAGGTTATTTGATGATGTGTCTTTTAGGGTTTAACCTTGTTTAGTAGCTTTTAGGGTTTAATTTTTAGGTTCGTTCAATCAGATTTAGTAGAACACTCCAAGTTTTGAAAGCACTTGTGATGATATATATTCCTTTAGAAATAAAAAATAATGTGGAGTGCTTGGTTCAACTCTAAGTGGCAAGCTACTTGATTGATCACTTTTATCTTAAGTGGTGTGGCCCAAGAAGCTTAATCAATCGGCCTGTTGCACCACTTGATTAAGGCACCCAAAATGTTTAACCTATTCAAATTTTCTACTCACTATTTTTGTGTTGAGTTAAGGTGTACCGGATCCATAGGTCAGATTCTGATTAAGTAGTAGAATCAATGTAAAGTGGTGCGTCTTAAGTCAAGAGTTGTGGGTGTTAATGTGTGTCTCTTTCAGTAAATCCCACAATCAGATAACTTTTTTTAATTTTTTAATTTCTGTGGGTGGGCGAGATGAGGCGAAGTGACAATCAAACAACCAGATCTATCCTAGGGTTTATAAAAGCACCTAGGTTGATTTGAGTTTGAGTTAATAGTGTGGCAAAATGAAATCTAGGGTGGGAGTGATGGGGGTACACTTACAAAATCTTCATTCGCAGTTTTCTCCTATCTAACTACTCTGGCCCACCTCAGAAGAGTACTTGCAATCACAGTAAGATTAGAGAAAAAGTGAGACAAAAGTTAGGTAAGGCAGAAAAACACGAAAAAAAATCAAAGAGCATTGTCTCCCTGGCAACAGCGCCAAAATGATGGGGCGGAGATTCATCGCGAAAAGATTTGAGTTTTGAAACTCATCATAATTCGATTCGTAAGAAAATTCGTCAATTAGATAATATTTATAATTGAAACTCAAAAGGTAAGTCCCGGGTCGAACATGGGGAGGCAAATGTTTGATTTGAAAAATCCACATTTTGCTTTTTATTTGTTTTTGTCGTTTTCATCTTTTATAATTTTTTTTGTGTTTTTATCAAAAAAAAGATCAGGTTGATGAAAACTTTATTTAACTAATCTACTTGCAAAATATAAGAGAGAGAAAATATCAATATATTGATGAACAAATGTTTCCTACAGCTATGAAAGCGAGAAAACTACACCACAAAAGAGAAAAGATAGAGATAGGTGAAAAGAAACCCCCTTGACGGTCGCTTGGAGGATGGCTCGCTCTAACGACACCCTGAAGAAGGTGGTGAGGAGAGAGACTAGGGAGAACGACGACGGAGGACTAGGCAGGACGTTGTCGCGGTGAGGATCTTCTTCCCGAAGGAGGTGAGACGATGGCCACGAGATGCTCCACGAATGGGGATGAGAGGCGGGAAAATATTTGATTCTACTCTAGAGGAGCATCCTGGGCTTGGGACAAGCTCTCTTTAGAGCCTTGGAGCTAGTGAGGAGAAGAAAGGAAGAGATGGTGAAGAATCGAGGGGTGTATGTCCTTTTATAGTGGAAGGGGAGAGGATAATTTGTGTATAAGGCATTAGTGACAACTCACGCCTGCTACTCCTGTGCTTGCACGCCCATCACGCGATGTGTCGAGCACGCATGCTAGCATTACGCTGTTGCACTTTGCTCAAGCTGTGCTGGCGCTGTAGTGCGGGTGTGTGGGTTGGTGGACGCACATCTGTGCACGTACGTTAGCCGGTGCACCCAAATGCCAAATTGGGGGGGTCGCGGGGATTTGAACTCGCGCCCCTCTCTTGAGAGTTCACGCCTCCACTAGCAGGCCACGCCCATCTTTGTGTCGTGAGGAGGAGCTCTGAAGAGCGACGTGGATGGCTTCTCAACTGTTGGATCAAGATCCAACGGCTGGGAATGGAGGGCGTGGATGATGAATGCTGTGAGCGAGTGTTGATGGCAGGAGTTGTCAATGTGGAAATCATCTCAATCCGAGCACAGTGGCACCCTCTGCAACAAAAAGAAGATGGGCAGCCGAGATGGCACCATGTGGCGCCATCTGGGCCGTCCATCTTCTTTTTATTGCAGAGGGTGCCACTGTGCTTGGATTGAGATGATTTCCACGTTACCGGACTGCGACCGTCACTCCAGATCCATCCATATGGTCGAATTTCTCATCCGAAGCCCGTAAGGATGTTGCATTGCCCCCTGGCCATTGATCTTCTTCGGACTTCATATGGTGCTACGGGATTCCGATCTAGACGATTTCGGAGGTGTTAGACTCCGATCGTCATCCTGCTCAGATCAGTATGGTCATATCGTCCATTCGAGGCCCTGAAATAAATCTCCTTCCCTCTTGACCTTAAAGACGTAATTAACTTACAATATTCACTACTCTAAACGTAGAATGATGCATGCTATACAATATTTATAATATGAAATGCAAATCTAAGCCTAGGAACATGCATGAATAGCCATTTTAACCTAAAGAGAAGTGTCTACATCACATGCTTTTTTCAAAGACCCGTAAAAATCATTCAAAAACTTTCTTGATGATTTTCAAAACACGGGTGATGGGAACACTATCATGAGCCATTACTAGCTCAATTTAGTTATTATTAAGGAATAAATGCTTCTACATAACCGCCAGAGGACTATAATTCATTGCATAATCATTCTGAGGGAAGGATAAGAAAATATGGCTAAAACTGTAATTTTACAATCATATTATGAATGCAGTACAATCATGGATTTTTCCAAGGGGTAATTAAGGTTTAAATGGCCTTAAATGTCTAACAAGTGGGTTAATACAGACAGAAAAGGATTTTCGTGTGTTTTGAGAAATAAATGACTTCTGAAACCCTAAAAATAGATCCGCTTAATTAACTGAGGTTTTGGTCAGGATAATATTCACCTAAACTCTCTAAAATTTATAGAAAGATATTCTCTAAGGTTTGATACCTTCAATTTGACCATCAGAACCCGTCTTAACCCAAAATAGAATCCTAGATAGACATTTGCCCTAATTTGGGTTTTTGCATAAACTACCTAGTCAAACTAGGTCAAAACCAAAATCCAATTTCACCATTAGATTCCTTAGGTCAAAATTAGGTTTGTACCAAAATTTGTGCCTAATTTGAGACTGTCTTGACCTAGTTTGCAATTTGGTTCTGTCTGATTCTTTTATATCACACATATACCCTTAACTTTCAAAATCCTTACAAAAAGGCCCTTAACTTTCTCATCATTTTCACAAATAGGTCCTCGCACCATTTTTGGAAGGTTGAACCTTCACCGTCGAGTTTCGAGTGAGGATTCCTCGCTCGATTCTCAATCAATCTCTCCTAAATTTGAACTGAAGATTCCTTGGGAAGTTACTTTCCATTTAAGCCATTCCTTGGCCTCTATGTCTTTCCCAAAAGGTCTTGCGAACCTTTCAAAGGTTCGGGTATCCGACATATGCGTGACCTTCCAAGCTTGGAAGGGCTTCCTATGGCATATAAAAGAACCCCTGTTGCATTCCGCTTCTTTCCAGTAAGTCTTGGCACGTCAAAAGGACCTAGAAGCCTATCTCCAACCATCGTAGACCCCTGCTCTGGTGATCTCCTGGACTCTCCTCCTCCAACCGTCCAGCCATCAAATTGGACGACCGACTAGCTTCCTCTCTTCCTTGCGACCCTCCCCAGCCAAAGGGAGGGTGTTTCTCCGTCTGACTCGTTGTTGTCGCCTAACCGCCTCTACCTCCTTCTCCGGCTTCGGTCGACCAACACCGGAGCCCTCCGTCTCTCTACCTCGTCCCTAAGTCCCTCTATCTCTCCCTTTTCCTCTCTACATTATTCTCCCACTCTCGCAACACACGCACAACCATCGATTCTCCCTCAATGCCGTCACCTTCTTTTTCTCTGGCGAAGCTCCGACGATGCCTACATGCCGCCACACTGCTCGAAACTCGCCGCTATCACACCCATTAGCATCGCCACCTTCCAGAGAGCAAAAGCCCTTTGGTTGTTCACTCGATTGGCCTCTCTATAGGCCCTCCGAACAAACCCATCAGCAACTTCCTTCTCTGACTTCGTCCGATCACCACAGCCACTCCTAGTCCACGCTGAACCCCTCACCACATTCACCGGTCCCCAATGATCTTGCCGAACGCTTCTGACTGGGCCAAATGCCTATTTTGCTTGTTTCAGGTGTTTAGCTTCTGTTGCCATTAGCAGGTAAGCTTCAAACTTGCTTGAAGCCTTCTTCCATACTTGAAGCTCCAGGTAACCCTCCCAGGCATTGCGGAACACCTCCAGGAAGGATCCCAGGGTGCCAATTGAAGGTGTCATCCTCAGCAGTTGCTCCAATTGGCGAAGAACGATTAGCGCAGTGCACGCGAAGAAAGGGTGGGACTTTAGTCCCACCTTGGAAGATGAGGAGTAGTAGAAGTCGCTTAAATTGATTTTGTCCTATAGCCTTATCGCCTCAGTAGCACAGGGTGAGGTTCCCTTGCATGTGCCCACGCACGCCCTCGCCCGCGGCCACACCACGTGGGTCTGGGCTACGTCCGTTTTCCCGAATACCTGGGTCTATCCTGGTTTGCTTGGTTCTAAGAGAGGAAGAAGAGAAAGAGAGAGAGGGTGGTTTTGCTCTGCTGCCCTCCTCTCAACACTCGTGAGATCTAACAAATGCCTCTGCCTCTGCTGGCGTGCTGAGTCCTATGCTGCGCCTTCTTTGAAGCTAAGGGAAGACGAGAAGGAAGAGAGAGAGAGAAGAAAGAAGAGAAGAGGAAAAGAAGAAGAGAGAAGCCTCTCCCAGAGGCTTGAAGAGAAAAGAGGAAGAGGCCTTTGCCTCTATTAAGGCGTCTGAGTGCCTATTCTATCGTCTGATATCTGCTGATACCTTGGTTCTTTTGATTAAATTGAGATGTGCTTGGCTTATATGATCTATTACTTTGAGTAGCTTGCAAAGCTTAACATTATAGGGTAATTTGGTGATTCAAATCACCATTTTACCCACTCATCTTTTTGAATTATTGACATCAAATTTCATTTATATATCATTCTTGTTTGAAATTCTTATATCGCATTTGAATTGCGATCTTGAGAATTATTTTGCCAATTGCTCCCTGAGTTCGACCTCGAATTTCTTTCGAGTAATAAATATTATTTGTTTTTCTTGCTGATTCAATCTATACTACAATGCAACGATTTTAAAACCCATTTCAGAGTGACAAACAACGGGACTAAGGTTGTGATTTCATTTCAAAAATGGTATACTTAGGATTTAATTTTAACAAACTTAAGGACGAATCCAAGGATCTTTTGGCTAGAATTTCAAGTCTAAAAATTTAGATTTGATTAGTATATCTCCTAAAGAAATCCTCCTGAACCCCTAAAGAAACCAATCGTTCCTGATTCCATTTTCGATTTGAATAGTACTTGACTTGGTTTTCGGTCCAGAAATTTGAATTTCTTTTGAAACTCAAGTGTCAAACTTATTCACACATGCAAAGACAACAAAACTCAAGCCCCAAAAACATTTAAATAAATAATTTCCTTTTTTTTAGCTTAAGATGAAACCTGAAACATTTTTTATTGGATGAGTTCCTACCATGGAGGAGAAATTTCCTTTTAGGAAGTGATGCCAACACGTTGCCACCTTAGTGCTTACTCCATATCTATATTTGATATCCATATATAGAGCGTATAAGCACATCTTACGGTTCAGGTGTCTCGGACGATACTGTCCCAAAGTATTAAAGCGAGAGCCTGGATTCGTTGGGAGTTTCTCTCATAGTGCCATGAGGTGTCGAGGTGTAGGGCTCCTAGAGGTGCCTTGAATGATTCTATTATAGCTTCGAAGGAAGGGCCTCTTCGAGGCGACGGGGACGATGATTCTGACACAATTCTATTGAGGGCTAATATGAGACTAAGCATGGGGGAGCAAACTATTCAAAAAAAAAAACACGACCATACAAAAAAAAATTCCAAAAATGTTGGTCATTCACAAGCACAGATACTTGAATTTCATTGTTACATAAATTCTGGATCGGTTTCTTAGGTCAAGGAGGTTCTTACTGTGAAAACGATTGACAGGATAATTGGGATCAGAAGTGGGAAATTAGTTGAATTCTTGGGAAGATACATAGATCCTATTTTATGATAACCTTTGAATCTAAGGATAAATCCTAATGTTTTATCTTAAACGAATATCGTACCCTCCTTACTATTCAAATCAACCAAAGTCTCGTAAAAATGTTCCCCTCAAAAACAAAAAAATTAACTTTCCATAATATTATTTTGCAAAACAATTTTGCTAAGGGACTGAAAAAATATAAGAGTCGGGATGCGCTAAACACCAGTTTATTATCATTCTTAAGCTATTATTACACTTTGTTCTTAAGGTTTCAGCACTTGAATTAGGGTATTAGGTTGCATTTAGGCATTCACTTACATTTAAGGTTTAGACATGCATTGTTAGGATTTCTTTTTATTTTATGTATTGATACACTTCATTTTGATTGTGAAGGATGAATACACCATAGAAACCAGCTAAATCCTGACAATATGAAAGACAAAAGAACAAGAAGTAGATAGAAGCTCATTCCAGCTCATCTCAGCTGGATCCAGCTCATTCGCAGCTCCTCCTAGCGCATGGCAACTCAACTCTACTAAGATTAGCTACTAGACTTGAACTAGCTACCTAAAGAGTCATCATCCCAGCTCATGCTAACTCGTCTCCATCTCATGAAGATCAACTCAGCTTGATGTAAACACGTTTACACTACTTAAGATGTCTATTTATGCATGTTCTTAAGCATAGGATTGCATTGCACACTATAAATATTGCATAACATGCATCATCTTGCATTTAGAGTAGTTTGAATAAAATGGAGGTTAATTGTCTCCTTTTATGTGCTTGGATAGGGTAAACTTTTTATCGGAGCCTCGGATCGAAGATCCAACCATACAGATGTGATCAGGGTGACGATTGGAGTTCAACGACTCCAAGATCACCCTAATCAGGCATCTGTGGCATCAGATAGTGACCGGGGAACCCTAGAAGATCAAGGGCCAAGATTGTGTAAATCTGCACTTCAAACGACAAATCCAACTACACGGATGAATTCGGATCGACGATCGCAGCCTAACGACACAAAAATCGAGTCAATCCGACATCCATGGCACCATCTACATCATCCAGAAGATGGACAGCCAAGATGGTGCCACGTGGCGCCATCTCGGCCGCCTAATCGCCCGCACACACCCGCTGAAGCCCACGCATCTGCCCTTCTTCGCTGTTGGATCAAGATCCAATGGCTACGACACCCCCGCGCTGAGGTCAGGTGCTCGACACAAATGCACCCCCAGCGCGTTGGTCGAGCGCTCTAACACGAAGCGAGAGCGCGCGTTCGAGCCTCGCCATGCGGAATCTTGAGCGGGGGCACGCCTTCAATCGACCGTCGGATCGCGATCGAAAGATTGCACGCGCCCGATAGCGCCCACGTGCTATTGCATGCGCGGCGGTAACGCAGCATCACACGCGATTGGGCGCGTGCTGAGGAGGCGGGCGTAGTGCAATCTGAGCCGTCCGATCTCGCGATCGGACGGCTGAGGATGGCTGAACGTACGCAAGGGTTACGCACACAGGCAAGCTAGCAGGCGCGCACGTGCCACCCACTACGCCCATGTTCAGACCTTTAGCGATGGTTTTATCCGTCATTAAAGGTCATGAATTAATGTTTTTAAAGATGTAATGACTAAATTGCCCCCACTCCTTGCAACTATAAAAGGAGACCCCCTCCACACGAAATTCTCATCCCTTCCTTCTCTTCTCTCACTCTCCAAAGCTCAAGAGAAGCTTGTCCCACACCCGGGATGCTTTTCGCAAGATAAAGTCAATTTTTCGTCCCCCTTCGGAAGTGGATCCCGCGACAACAACGACGTGCTGCCCAGTTCCCGTTCTTCTTCTTCGTCCTCCTTCGTCCTGCTTCGTCCTCCTTCATTCAGGCGTCGTCCCATTCGGCTCGTCCTCCAAGCGACCGTCGAGGAGGATATTTCTCTCTCCATTGTTTTAATGCTTTCTAGTGTAGATTTATTGCTTTCTAGAGTAGATTTACTACTTTCTAGTGTAATCATTTTCCCGCTTTCTAGTATAATGAACGATCGTTCTAATGATGAAATTCTATGTTTATTCTACATCTCATTTTGATTTTTATTTATAATATTCTTTCTCTCTCTTATTCTCTCTCTCTCTCTTTTCTATTTATTGTAAGTAGTTAGATAGTTGTAATCAATTGAATTATTTTGTGACAAATAAAAACAAACGCGTTATTTTTAAATCAAACATCCGCCTCCCTGTATTTGCCCTGGAATTTCCATTTCAGTATAAATTTTATTTGTTGAACACAAGTTCTTCTCTTTCATGCTACGACGACAGGTTTTCAAAACCAAATATGTTAGCGTAGCAACCCGACGTTCAACACAGCTCAACACAGTTGTGGCCACTAAACCTAACCTAGCTAGCTAAGGAGTCTTCAGGAAGCTCAACCCCAACTCACCTCATCTCCAGACAAGCTGAAGTTAGCTCCTTTCAATTGAACCCTACTCAACGTAGCTACTAGCAAAGAACTAGCTAGCTAAGTTAGTTGTTGAGTTCATAGGCAGCTCTTCATTGATAAGTCCACTTTTGTGGACCATTATTTAGCCTAAGTACTATTTAATTATTTACTCTTTGTTGTTAATTGACTAGGAGATATATGGTAATTTACCTTGGCCTCCATTTAATTTTATGCTCAGATTTTACGTTTAATAATATATGTTATGGTAATATAATTTATTTTATGAATGCAGGCTAGGTACAAGGGTTCACACGACATTTCTATGTTTATAAGACATCTGGAGCTAAGGATGGACGTTTGGGAATTGTAGGACAAGTGTCTTGACTTTACATTTTTTTAAGACGTTTGATGATGAAGTCAGACACCTGATAAAGTACGGCCAGCACTTATCTTCTGTTCCAACCACTCGTGATCTTCGCAGAGTGGTTGGAGAAGTCGATGGTTGAAGAGAAACAGATGGAGAGTTTTCTTTTAAAAAGCCATGCCATCCTCTCAACCGGAACGAATCTTCTCCCCCTCCCTGCGGGGATCACCTCCCTGTCGATCACCGTGGAACAACGCACACCATGAACTCTAGCGTGCACCGAGGCTAGAACGTACTCCTCCGCCCTTCGCTTGCCATGGTGTGCACGGTGACAGAGCGCACACCAACACCGCCACCTGCCGGCAGCCATCACCACCATCTCCCTTCAACATGGCCATCAATACCTTTAGTCGTTCACCACCAACATATAACGCCCATCACCACTTGCAACCTCCCCTGTTGAACCCATCAGAGCCGACTCCATCACCCATCATCCAAGCACCACCACCGTTGCCACACCACGCCTATGCCAACTCCATGCCTGCTGCGTGCACATCGCTAGTAGCAGTCCATGCGCGCCCCCCCTCACGATCAGAACCACATGCCTGTGCTCCAACCCGCGCACGCACGACCACCACGGGCCTTTGTGCGCGCACAACCAGCCAGCGCACGCGCAACCACCATTAGCGCACAATCGGCTTCTTCTCCTTTGTTTTCCTCTTCCTTTTCTCATCCTGTTGCAACTCCACGCCCGAAGAACCCAATGTTGTAGCCACGTCGTCCTTGACTCCGACCTCATCCTTGACTCCGACCTCACCAAACTACCTCCATGCTCCGACGTACCATTCCCCCCTTGTTGCAAAACTAGCCGATGGTGCCCTCATCGACGCATGCAAGCCACCGCCGGCCATCATCTCCTCGTCGCCGGTGACGCCTCCAGCCACCTCCTGCTGTGAGACCAACATCAATGCGAAGCCCTTGTCGAGGTGAACCTTCCCCTCGATCCTCGTCGTTGGCCGTGGACCCTCCTCCTCACGTGAGCATGGCAAAGGAATGCTCTGTTTTGCTATAGTAACACTCCAATTAATATTAATGAAAGATGCCATTGCCGCTTTACTATTCATTTATTTAATGATTTAATATATTGCAACGAATTTGAATGAGAACCTTCCTGATATGAAGTAATTGTATAGAAAGTTGAATTAGATTTAAAATAGTGTTGCAAGAGTTCGAATGCACATCCATTGATATTCCCGAGTAGATACATCATCATTAATCATTTCAATAGGCTAAATCCTCTTGGTGGAAACGACCTAACTATTTTCGTAGTTAGTTTTGAATTATGAAGCATTTTGAAAAGCAATTTTCTACCATGTGACATACTACAACGACGCAACATTTTATGTTAAAGTTTTCAATGAAAACGAAGATCGCTCTTTTAAATGACACTGTTGCTGGGGAGGAAACACGCCTATTAATTTTTTCAGGAAATTTATATTATTTTTATGCTATTTTGAAAGCTTTTCTGAATTATTGACATTGGTTCACTTTGTGTGGACGAATTGAACGACAAATGCGGCGGATGCGCACGGCGGATACGATATTTTTCGTGGACCTTGATGCCACCTAGAGGGAAGCAACAGGAACACGTGGGCCTTGATCCCACACGTGTGGAAGGAGGATTGGCAACTGGAGATCTATTTATACTTAGATGAGGCTAGATAGACCTTGGACATTTAATCTTTGTCTTGTGGACTTGTGTTGGGCATTTTCGGGAGTGTGTTCCCATTTTATTTAGGTTATAGGATTATTCGAATTGTTTGAACTACATGTTGGTTAGTTAGTTATATTAGGTTTGTTTGCTTATTATTATTAAAAAAAAATATTCGAACTATCTGCTAGATGCTGCATATCTATAACGCGACCATTTAGGATTGAATGAGCAGCCTCTAGCTTTTCTTTTTGCATTGCAAACATCCTGCATTGAAGAGAGCTGGAGTAAGGTACGCCTTTTCTTGTGCATTAGTTATCTACACACGCATTGCATTTGGACATAATTAAAAAAGATCATTTAAACTGATTTGAAAATATTAATCAAGTGGTCACATTACTTCTTGAAAAGGAAGAAAAATATACAGGAAGTGTTTGAATAACGTGGCTGTGATTTTCAAAAGGAGAAATCACTTTTCGCAATGTGATGCACACTTCCTGCACTGAGCACACACTATAGGCACTGCACTAGGAGTTGGACCCTTAAGGCTATAGGCATTGATGTCTTTATTGGTGCAAACCCTCCTATCTTGCCTTGTGACGGTAGTATTAACTTTTGCCTGAGTGACTTGATACTCTAAGGAGGGGGACACCCCTTAAAGGAATTTAAGGGTAGTTAAGAGGCATTGCTAACGCAATGTCTCAAAGGAAGGGTTCGTCCTACTTGCATCCCTTGGTTCCATCCTTGGAGTACCTTTTTACTTGAGCATTAGAGAATATCATCGCAACAAAGTATACGTTTTTAGGGCACTCGAAGGTCAATTAGGGTGCGTAATTGCTTGACAACTTGATTGATCACCCAGAAAGGACTAAAAGTAACCTCAACTTTCTTAACAGTCATTAACCAGAAAATTCAAGTGCCTTATTTCTCTTATACCACTTACGTGGGAGTGGAGAAACACTGCCTTGACTATATTTGGTTAAGCTGAAGAGTTGGAAGAGGACTTAAAGAACTTTAAATCAACAAAAGACCTCTTGCCTTGTGTTTCTTTGGTGTGTGAGTGATAGAGCTCTTTAGGAAGTTTCTGTTTTTAATCTATCTAAGTCTTAAGAGAGTTAAAACATTTAATGGACTATCCTTACTCCTATCATTTTAATTAGGATCCCATGCCTCGAGCATAT
This sequence comes from Thalassia testudinum, assembly GCA_037157565.1. NCBI lineage: Eukaryota > Viridiplantae > Streptophyta > Magnoliopsida > Alismatales > Hydrocharitaceae > Thalassia > Thalassia testudinum. The sequence continues at coordinate 9,896,036 of JAZHRO010000078.1, read as the reverse complement.
CCATCCTTTGATGGGTACATTGATAATTCATAGGATCATTCATATTCCCATCCTGGGAGTACTGGCCCGATAGCTCCCACTTTTGAGAAAAGCCTAGGAGCGGGATTTTCCACCCATGGAATCCCCACTACTATGCAAACACCCAACCCTCCCACCCTTCATGATTTTCCTTATTGAGGTTGGACAGATACTCCTAGGCAACCAGAACCTGAGATTAACTATCTTCCCCAATCTGATAGTAGTAGCCTCTCCTCTTTTATGATAGAAATGCAAAAACAACAAAATGAAATGATGAAGTCTATGGGAGAGATGTTGAGGAATAGTCAATAATTAAAAAAAGAAATTAGACAGCTTAGCTACTCTCTTACTAGTGATTTTGATCCCTACCCATATAACTGTGATCATGAAAATAATTGAGGAAACTAATGACAATAGGGATCCCGTTTTGAGTAGCTATCACTTAGACTCTCCCCATGAGACACGGCCACTAGAGGAGAACGATCCTACTGATTATCCACTCAAGCTATATTGGAGTCAAAAGAAAGGGAAGATGGTACCTCTTGAGGACCTTGACCCTAATGATAATATTTTCCTTACCCCTGATAACCCAGGTCAAGGTCGTATTGTTCATATCACTTCCCCTATTAATTATCTAGTGGAACCCCATTCTACCCTTAGTGAGCCTAATCCTGACCCTCCACTTAGGGAATCAACACCTATCATTCAACATTCTGAGGACTTAAATGCACCCAATGAAGGTGACCCTAAGGGAATGAAGGATGAATTGGATCAATTTTGGTATCAGGGATACAAAGAGTCTATTTTAGAGGAGGATGATAACCTGATGGAGGAACTCGACCTTAGAATCTGGAGTGAATCTCAGTGGGATTATGTGTTATTCGAGGACTTGCCCCCTCAGGATATAAATAATCTGGTGAAATACGGATTCCTTCCTACTTTTGATTTTGAGAGTCATCCTCCACAAAACCAGGAGTTGATATTGGAGGAGGACGAACACAATAGTGAGAAGCCTAGGAGAGACTCTTGGGGACAATACACATCAATTGAGGATTTATGCCTCGAGAAGAACAAAGAATTGAGTGATATAGGCTTACTCCAAAACATCAAGATTGATCCTCCTTCAGAAATAATTGAGGATACTAAAGCAACTCCTTTCTTTACTAATGAATCACATATACACCCCAGCAAAAAATTGAGTGAACTAAAAGAATCTGGGGATGAAATTAATGATAATGATTCTGTTGCTTCGACCCTGCCATCAAATGAATTTAATTTGGAGTCCACCATTGATTCACATATACTAGAAGGTGAAAATATGACTCCGATCATTAATGATAGGCAGGGTGACGTGAATTTTTATGCAATAATTGTTAGGGAGAATACACAATCTGAATCGTTGTTGGAATTGGACTCAACATCGACTAAGCCCTCATTGGACTTAATCATTACCTCCTAACAACACAAACAACCGTTACACTCCCTAACCGATCCTTGGCTCAGGTCTCTGCTCACATACATTCTTTCTGGGGAGCATATCAGGCTAGTACATCCTTAGGTAGAATGGCAAGTTTGGATTGATGCTTATACTTTTAGTCTCGCCATTCAAGGGTTTGAAATAATTATGTTTATATCTTTTAAAACCCTTCCTGCTTTGGAGGACCCTTGTGATCCTCCACTTATTTTATTTCGAGAGGTCCCTTATCATGTTCCTTTTATTATTCCTAGACCTTCCCAGGTTGCCTACGAGGTTCTCTGCTTTCATGTCATCTAGTGAGCATTCGGGATAACGTTGTATCATCAGCTCGCCAACATCCGTGGCTACCTGTTTTCTAGGCCTGTCCTGTTATACATATTTTTAGAGCCTAGCTCTTTCTATTTGGAACTAGACTTACAGGTTCCCTATAAGTCTGGCTGCCAACAGAAAATGCAGCGCTTGTTGGGAGGCAACCCAGCGTTCTGAATAACACCATCATCAGATGATTTCTTTCCTTTCTTCCCCTATTTTAATTTTACAATGAGAACATTGTAGGATTTAGGCATGGGGGGGTGCATTTTGCATTGTAGGCAGTATTCATGCACTTAGGTTAGGTGCATTAGTATATAAAAAAAAACTCTTGAGCTGAACTGGTTAGTCCCTAGCAGAAGATTGTTATAAATGAAGTGTCATTAAAGATTTTCTTCTTAAATTGTTTCTTAAGTTTAGAATCCAGTACATTTACTTCACTTGCACGTAGACTTGGTAATGGATCCTTGAAGAAAATCAATAAGCATTTTTAGTCTACTGAACCATTGGACAGTTAAGAGGGAGTTAGGCATACTATCTTCTATTAGATTCACCTATTATTTATGAGAAAAAAGTAGAGAGACTACTGGTGCTCTAAGTCTAGTATAAGGACTCTTAAGTTTTGGATAATTAGATGATGATACCTTAAAGTTAGCATAGTTTTTTCCCTCTATTCCTACGTGTAAACATTGTGTGAATTCCTGAGAGTCACCAAATAAGGCAGATACACAGAGATTGGGTCTTAATAAAACTATTACGACCGTCCTTCATAGAGTCCTCAGCTGAAGGAGGGTAGTAATGTTAAAGGTCAGAAATACGATTGTCCTATCCATCTTTTCCTAGTGCCAAGAGTAGGCACTTCTACCAAATAAGCCACATAATATTCTCTTAACCATCATCATTCCTAATAATGCCTCATAAATAAAAGTATGCGTCGTTTTGTGCTTGTAGTTGAAAAAAAAGGAAAAAAAATAAAAAAATTAAAAACAAAAAAGAAAAAAAGAAGAAACATTTATTTTTAGAAAAAATATGAAAAAAAAGAAAAAAAAAGAGAGAGAAAAGAAAAAGAAAAGAGTTTAAGTTTGTAGTTTTATCTTCGTATCAGTTTTCATTATGTGATGATGTTTTTGAGGGAGCAAAAACACCCATCGCGATCCACCAAATATGACCAATACCTATTTTTCAGTATCTTTGATTGCCCGAATACTGGCTGAGGTCCTCTAACTTTGTTGTAGGGTTATTAGGATTTTAATTGAAGTGTGAATGTCACGTAAGGCCACCAAACAGTGAGTACAGTTACAAAATCTGGCAAGATATGTGATCTCAGAAAAGAAGGAAAATGTGGAAAAGAGTGAGCACAAAGGAACATCAGGAGAGCACAGTTGTTTAGCTTCTCTCTGGGTTGACTCATTTGATAGTCTAGAGAGTTAGAGTCTGCAGTACTAGACTACATGTAGCACCAGATGAGTTTGTGCCACCAAATACGAATCCATTTAATTGAGTATCTCCTACTTAAGCCTGAAGGTCGGGGTCAAATTACAGATTATTTTCTGCTTTATCCCCGAGGGAAGTAGTTACCTATCCCGATAGAAATATTTACCAAGGGATAAGTACGAACTGCAAATGTAAGTTGGTTATTTTCACTTGGATCCGTTACTTAGGCTACTATCACTTCACATTTGTCTGAATTTCTAAATTTTTGAAATAGGAAAAGAAGAAACGTTCTGGTTACTTCCATTGTTTTTCACTTTTTACTAGAAACTAGAAAAACTTAGGCATGGGGGCATTTGATAAGTCCACTTTTGTGGACCATTATTTAGCCTAAGTGCTATTTAATTATTTACTCTTCATTGTTAATTGACTAGGAGATATATGGCAATTTACCTTGGCCTCATTTAATTTTATGCTCTGATTTTACGTTTAATAACATATGTTATGATAATATAATTTATTTTATGAATGCAAGCTAGGTACAAGGGTTCACACGATATTTCTATGTTTATAAGACATATGAAGCTAAGGATGGATGTCTGAGAATTGCAGGACAAGTGTCTTGACTTTACATTTTTTTTAAGACGTCTGATGATTAAGTCAGATGTCTGATAAAGTACGGTCAGCACTTATCTTCTGTTTCAACCACTAGCGATCTTCGCAGAGTGGTTGGAGAAGTCGGCAGCTGAAGAGAAACAGACGGAGAGTTTTCTTTTAAAAAGCCATGCCATCCTCTCCACCGGAATGAATCTTCTCCCCCTCCTTGCGGGGATCACCTCCCTCTCGACCACCGTGGAATAAGCACACACCATGAAATCTAGCGTGCACTAAGGCTAGAATGTACTCCTCCGCCCTTCGCCTACCGTGGTGTCCGCGGTGACAGAGCGCACACCAACACCGCCACCTACCTGCAGCCATCACCACCATCTCCCTTCAACACTGCCATCAATACATTCAGCCGTTCACCACCTGCAACCTCCCTCGTCGAACCCATCAGAGCCAGCTCCATCACCCATCATCCACGCACCACCGTCGTTGCCACACCACACCTATGCCAACTCTATGCCCGCTGCACGCACACCGCTAGCAGCAGCCCATGCGCGCCCCCCTTATGACCAGAACCACGCGCCTGTGCTCCAGCCCCCGTGCACGCCCGGCCATTGCGGGCCCTTGCGCATGCACAACCAACCAGTGCACGCGCAGCCACCATCAACACACAGCTGGCTTCTTCTCCTTCGTTTTCCTCTTCCTTTTCTCATCCTGCTACAACTCCACTCCCAAAGAACCCAAAGTTGCAGCCACGTCGTCGACCACAAGAGCTACCCACGACCATCATCCTCGACTCCAACCTTGCCAAACTACCTCTACACTCGGACGTACCATCCCCCCCCCCCCCGTCGCAAAACCAGCCGGTGGTGCTCTTGTCGACACATGCAAGCCACCGCCGGCCATCATCTCCTCGTCGTCGACGATGCCTCCGGCCACCTCCCGCCGTGAGACCAACATCAATGCGAAGCCCTTGTCGAGGTGAACCTTCCTCTCGATCCTTGTCGTCGGCTGTGGACCCTCCTCCTCATGCGAGCACGGCAAAGGAATGCTCTGTTTCGCTACAGTAACACTCCAATTAATATTTACGAAAGATGCCATTTCCACTTTACTATTCATTTATTTAATGATTTAATATATTGCTACGAATTTGCATGAGAACCCTCCTGATATGAAGTAATTGCACAGAAAGTTGAATTAGATTTGAAATAGTGTTGCAAGAGTTCAAATGCATATCCCTTGATATTCCCGAGTAGATATGTCATCATTAATCATTTCAATAGGTTAGTTCCTCTCTGTGGAAATGACCTAACTATTTTTGTGGTTAGTTTTGAATTATTAAACATTTTGAAAAGCGATTTTCTACCACATGACATACTACAACGATGCAACATTTTATGTTAAAGTTTTCAACGAAAATGAAGATCACTCTTTCATTCATCAACTTTTCTAAGCTCCTTGAAGGCACATTCCAGCTCAAGTCAGCTCCTCCTACCTAATCTTAGCTCCTACTAGCTACTAGCTAACCTTGGCTAGCTAAGTTAGCTCCAAAGTCCACCTCTTACTCTCCTCCATCTAGCTCCGTACTCTACTCACCTCCACCAAAAAGTGGTGCCACCTTTTTCCCTACAAAAATCACATAACTACCACCCAAAGGCACCTCTTCATTTTCCTCCCATTTTCTCCTTCAAAAACATCCATGCACCCCTTCATTTCCCTCCAAAAATACCATAACCACTAGCCTCCTACACTTCTATATAACACCCCCATAACCACCACCTTAGAACCATCCTTGGCTTACCATATTTTCTACCTATATCTACTACAAATTTGACCTTGGAAGAAGGAAGAGGGAAGGTGATCAAGGAGGCTACCTTTCCCCCTTGGTGCACAACTTCTTCCCTCTTCCTTATGCCTAAAGCCAAGGAGCAACTAGAGGAGGATGGCTAGGCAAGGAGATTGTGATGGTGGACATCCACCCTTGGAGGAGAAAGAGAGGAGCAATTTGGACCACTACACCATCTAGGAAAGGAGCAAGGGAGCATCTTCTTCAAGCCCGGGAGCTACTGAGCTTAGAGCGAGGATCATTCCGAACTTCACTTGGAGGATTTCTGTCGTCTTCTATCTCTCTTTTTTTATGGGCTATTTTCTTCATTTTGTAACAAGCATTCCTTTTCATGTGACTATTCAATTTAGCAATACAAAAAGATTTTGCCTTTCAATTTTTGTGCTTTCAATCTAGGAAATGAATGGGTGCATGGATGTTTTTGGAGGGAAAAATGGGAGGAAAATGAAGAGGTTCCTTTGGGTGGTAGTTATGTTATTTTTGGAGGGAAAAAGGTCGCACCACTTTTTGGTGGAGGTGAGTAGAGTAGGGAGCTAGGTGGAGGAGAGTAGGAGCAGACTTTAGAGCTAACTTAGCTAGCTAAGGTTAGTTAGTAGCTACTAGGTGCTAGGATTAGGTAGGAGGAGCTAGCTTAAGCTGGAATGTGCCTTCATGGAGCTAAGAAAAGTTGATGAAATGCTACCTGTGAACTCAGCAACTAGCTTAGCTAGCTAGTTCTTTCTTAGCAACTACGCTGAGTAGGGTTTAATTGAAAGGAGCCAACTTCAGCTTGCCTAGAACTGAGGTAAGTTGGGGTTGAGCTTCCTGAAGACTCCTTAGCTAGCTAAGGTTTAGTGGCCAAGCTCAACTATGTTGAGCTAAGTTGATCTTCATGAGGTAGAGATGAGCTGTCATGAACTACGATGATGACTCTTTAGCTAGCTTAGCTAGCTAGTTCAAGACTAGTAGCTAAGTGATAGATACATAATTATTTGCGATAAAATGGCTATTTATGTGTGTTCCTAAGCTCATCGAAGCATCCAAGATTATAAATATTGCATAACATGTATCATCATGCATTTAGAACATCTTGTACAATTTGTTTATTAATTTACCTATTTTAATGGATAGGGAACAAGGTGACACATTTTAGGGCCACATATGGAAGATCTAACTGTACGGATGTGATCAGGGTGATGATCGAAGTCTAATGCCTCTGAAATTGGCTCGATCAAACTTCCGTAGCATTGTTTACAATCCAAAGAAGATCAATGGCCAAGGGATAGAGTGATGTGAATATGAACTTCAAACGACAAATCCAACTGCACGGATGGGTTCAGGGTGACGATCCTAGTCCAACGACGTGAAAATCTTCTTGATCGAACATTCGTAGCGACCCCTATCAGCAATGGAAGATGGACGGCTCAGATGGTGCCACGTGGCACCATCAGAATTGCCCAAAGTCTCCCAAAACTCCTGCTCAACTTTTGAAGCATGCCCACCATCCAATCTGGGTCATTAGATAGCCATCCAACGGTCATACGTGTGCCCCATTGCCCGCAAGAGTCCCATCGCCCATGCTCTCAAGTCCTGATGGTTGGATCTTGATCCAATGGTTAGGAAGTGGTCCCATCCCCTCTCCACTGCACTTCAAAGGGTGCAACTTCACACAACATTGACCGTTAGATCTTGATCCAATAATCCACACTCGTCCTTAGCCACTGCAGCATAGCGGAGATGGAGTACCCTTCTCACCGAGAAGACGCAGGATCGAGACCTGATCCGCATGCTCTCCTCAGCAGGCGTGCATCAAAATTCCATCGTTGGATCATGCACTGACGCTCACAATAGTGCTACATCACACCGCATTTGCAAGTATGATTTTAAAGTGCGCGCAGCACACAATGTGGGCCACACGATCCTCATCACATAGCACAAACGTGACCATGTGGCAACACTGTTGGAGAGGTGCACAATGACGCACCATCACACATGTAGGAGGCGCGATTTGAGGAATGAGTGGGTGCGATTTTGAGCCCTACGATCATCATCTGACAGTGGAGGAGCCTCCTCACCATGCTTGCATTGCACCAGCATTGCAGATAGTTGCATGTGTGTACTCGGCTGCAATGCGCGTGGTCTGTGCTTGGTGTACGGCCATTATGTGCCATGCACGACTAAAGACCATTTTTTGCCCTTTATCCACCCTATAAATACCCCATACACCCACCATTTGCAAATCATCCCTTCCTACTCTCTCCTTGCCCTCCTCCAAGCTCCAAGAGCCACTCTAGAGCTAATCCTAAACCTGGGATGTTCCATTAGAGTAGATATAATTATTTTTCCCTTTCCTCATCCCCATTCGTGCAGTGATTGTGGCCTTCCTCTCACATTGATTCCAGAAACCGATCCTCATTGCGACATCTTCCCACCCCATCCCTCTTCCTTCGACTCTGTCCTCCTTCCTCCAGCCTATCACCTCCTTCGTACAAGCACTAGCTAAGCGAGTCGTCCCCCAAGTAGCCGTCGAGGGGGATTCTCTCTCTTCTACTTCTTTTTACCGCTTTCATAGTGTAGACTTATATTATGTAATTAGTTGTAATAAACATTGCTCTGCTTTTACAAAATAGTGTTTTGTCTCTCCCTCTCTCTCTCTCTTTCCTTTATTTTGTAGGTAGATTAACTCGATAGAAATATTTCAACCTGATCTCTTGTTATAAAAACACCAAAAAAATTAGAGGACCACAAAATACCAAAAATAAATAAAACCAAACACGGGTTTGATAAATCAAACATTCGTCCCCCCATGTTTGACACGGGACTCACTGAGTCTCAATAAATTTATTTGATAGTTGGAATTTTTGCGACTACGACAATAGGTTTTTTGAATTCTAATTTCTCTCGCAAATTTCCCGCTCATCACTAAGCTTAGTAGAGTTGAGCTACCATGAGCTGGGAGGAGCTGAGAATGAGCTGGATCTAGCTGAGATAAGCTAGAATGAGCTGGGATCCTACTAGGATCCACCTGGAATGAGCTTCTATCTTCTTCTTGTCCTTCTGCCATTCATATTGTCAGGGTTTAGCTGGTTTCTATGGTGTATTCATCCCTGACAATTAAAATGAAATAAAATGCAGTGAAATGCAACCTAATACCCTAATGCAAATGCTGAAACCTTAGGAACTAAGTGTAATAATAGCTTAAGAATGATGATAAACTCGCGTTTATCAATCGACCAAAATTGAATCTGGTTGATCGAAACTTACTTTGATCGATCAAATCTAGGTGAATTTCATCTCGCCGAGATTCCTATTCAGTGAATCAAATCACTTGATTTTATTCACTAATCCCTCACTATTCTCTGATTTCAATCGTTTATTACATCCTACCTTATTTGGTTTACCCATTCCCTATAAAAATAACTTTTTACCACACAAAACTCCATCCACCTCCTTCCATCAACCAAAAATACTCCAAGGCCTCACAAGACCCCATCCTGGTCCCCTTCTCTAACGACCACCTCCTCTTTCCACCGACCAAGCATCCTCCACCACCGACGGCTCCGACCATTCGTTGGTCGACCATCCACGGCTGCAACATCCTCTCTGGCAACCTCTCCTCGTCACCGTCTCTAATGTAGACACATCAATTTAGCTTAAATTTCCTATTTATGCATGTTCCTAGGTTCATAATTGCATTTAACATTGTGAATATTGCATGACATGCACCATATTTCATTTAGACTAGATTATGTAAATTATAGATTAATTCACCTCTTTTAATGGATAGGTGACAGGGCAATACATTTCTGGGCTTTCGATTGAAGATCTGACCGTACAGAGGTGGTCAAGGAGATGATCAGAGTCTAATGTCTTTGAAATCACCTTAATCAGACATCTATAGCATCTTTTACAAGCCACAAAAGATCGACGGCCAGGGGACAGATTGATGCAAATTTGGGCTCAAATGACAAATCCAACCGCACGGATGGATTTGAGTTAACGTTTGTAGCCCAATGGTGCAAAAATTGACCTAAACCAACATTCATAGTGTCACCTATGAGGAAAGGAAGATGGACGGTCTTAATGGTGCCATATGGCACCATCATGACTGCTCATAGATCCCCCTGCCTTCCCTTCACACTCAAAGGGATGATCCTCAAATGATCAGAGTCATTAGATTCTAAACCAATGACCCTGATCAACCCTCCAGCGCCTTCTCATTCTCTACAGTCGTTGGCCAGGAAATTGTAGCCGTTCGATCTTAGATGGACGGCCATGATTGCACGATTGGTGCCTCAGCACAGTGGTCTCGACCACCTGTTCGCAAAGAGAAGACGAGTGTTTGATCCTCAATTTGCAGCTCCCCTTAGCATACGCGAGGAAGAAATTCGATCGTCTGATCTCGAAGGGATGCACCAGATGAAGCCACACTAGCATCGTGTCACACCTCACAGCTTAGCACACGCGGACATGTGCATCCTCATTCGCTTGATCAAGATCTAGCGACAGCGTCTTCTCCACGTGGCACCACCGATGATGTAGAGCTCTGCACACATGATCATACACGCTTCAAGCATGATATCAGGTGCACAATCTTGCATGCTTGTGACCCTCGGATCTTCATAGACGGTGGCGTGCATCTCCTCGCTGCAACAGGTGTTGCTCCATGCCTTGCCAGCACATGCACGCACACGCAGTGGGTGTGCTGGGCTATGCACAAGCATTGCTCACAAGCAACATGTCTCATGCATGAGGGTACGTTGAGATGTGTGTGGTTGCGTGCACACATGCCCTTTATGACCATTTCAAGGCCTATAAAAGGCCATGCAGACCCCCTTCCTCCATTTCTTTTCCTGCTCTCTCCATACCCTCTTCAAAGCTCTACAAGCTTGTCTTAAGTCGAGATGCTACATTAGAGTTTAGAAAATAATTTTATTCCCTCTCTCTCATCCATATTCGTGGAGAACCTGTGGTCGTCCTCTCACCCCCCTTTGGGAAGCAGATCCTGCTGCGACGTCGCCCTACCTCATCCCCAAATCTTCCAACTTCGTCCTCCTTCCCCTAGCTCCTCACAACTCTCTTCCGGGTGCTCCATCAATGTGGCTCATCCACCAAGCAGTTGCCAAGGAGGATTTCTTCTTCTCTTTTCCTTTACTACTTTCCAACGTAGTTTTAATTCTACACTTAGTTGTAATGAACATTGACCTGATTTTATAAGGTAATTAGTCACTCTCTCTCTCTCTCTCTTTCTATCTCTTTTATAATTTCAAGTAGAGTAAATAGCTTAGATATTTCTCTGATCTGATTTCCTACTATATAAAATACCAAAAAAAAAATCACAAAATACCAAAATCAAATAAAGTAAACATAGATTTCTTCTAAATCAAACGTTCGCCTCCCCATATTCGACCCAAGACTCACCTGAGTGTCGATTATAACTATTATTTGATAAGTGGATTTTTGCGACTATGACAATTGGGTTTCCTAACCTCGATTTTTCTAGCACAAAATCTTTCTCATCATTTTGGCATTGTTGCTACGGAGGTAACGTTCTTTGATTTCCCACATTTTCCACCTTAGTTATCTTTTACCTCACTTGTCTCCATTCTTGTTGTGATTGCACATACTCTCTCGAGGCGAGAGAAAGCAATAAGATTGGAGTAAAGTGCAGTTGAAGGTTTGTAAGTCTTCCTCCATTCTCCATCCATTAGTTTCATTTCGCCACAGTAATAACTCAAACCCAAATAGACCTAGGCACTTTTGTAAACCCTAGGTTAGAATTGGTTGATTGACTATCACTCCACCCATTTCACCCACCTGCTAAAAAAAATATACAAAAAAAAAATTCCTTCTCTGATTATGGGAATTTATCTAAAATATACACACATTAACACCCACAAATCTCCACCTAAGGTGCACCACTGTACTTTGATTCTACCACTTAATCGGAATCTGAGCTTTAGATCCAGTACACATTAACTCAATATACATAAGTGAGTAGAAATCTGAATAGGTTAAACATTTTTGTGTGCCTTAATTAAGTGCTGCTACAAGCCAATTGATTGATCTGTTTAGGTTGTACCACTTCTGATAAAATTGATTTATCAAGTAGTTACCTCTTAGGATTCAATTGTTAGGACTAAACCAGGCACACTACATTATTTTTCATTTGTAAAGGAATATATATAGACATCCGTGATTTCAAAATTTGGTGTGCCTCATGAAACCTTGATTGAACAAAGCTAACAATTGAGCCCTAAAAGCTACTAAACAAGGTTAAACCATAAAAGACATCATAAAATAACCTTGTATGACCCTAGTTGTGCATGCACACACATTGAAACTGATTATTAAGAGCATAGCCCATTAAAAGGACCCACCACATTCCGAGAGCACATTTAAGCCTAAGCCTAATTAAAATCAAGTAGACATTGGCCTTAAGGATTGACTCGCTCTTCGGAGCTCAGACTAAGATTATTTCCGATTAATCTACTTCTACCGATCCATTTGATGTCTAGCTAGGGGAGTACAGTCAAACGAGAGTAGTTGGGGGCTATCAAAGGAACCCGAAGTGCAAGCCAAAGGAAGAACCTTCTCCCCAATTCCTCCCTCTAACTGGTTGGATTGACCAAATAGAAGTAGATCAAATCATTTATAATCTTAAGATGGGTCTTGGAAGTCTATAGGTTGTTAGGCTACCCACTTAAGGATAGGTTTGAATTGCTTGTACTGTAGGGCGCATTTCTCTTTTCCCTCTCATATCTCCTTGTATCCTTCAACATCCTACACACACTTCCACCCCTACCCTCCTACCAACACTTATCCCTAAGATGGTTGTTATCCCGACTCGACCTATGACCATCCTTTCACTAGTTGGGATTACTCTGATTGAAGATATGATTCTGGACCTCAGTGTTCAGGGCCTAGCCTTGGACACCAAGACTTTGATTATTATCCTTCTCAGAGCTACACGGATTATAGATGTTCGCCTTCCTATGAACAACCTGATTTGATCTACAGTCAAGAAGGATATGATGATTACAACACTTACCCTCCCTAGGATTACATTGCATATAGGTCACTACCCCTTAATGAACCACCTGAAATAGCCTACTATCAAGGAGGACCCCAAGAACCTCCATCTTTTGACCCTCATAGGCTAAACCCAAACCCACCCAACCCTGAACCGAACTATTTGGCTCTGGTAAATCAGGTCTAAGATAGGGTGCTGGCTAACTTGAGGAACACCATTCGATCTTTTGAAGCTCAGCCAACACCCTACACTGAAGCATTAGAGCCCATGATTAAAATGATTGATGATTTTAACAGTTCTTTATTGGTTTGGCTCCAAGATGTTGAGGATAAGGACCCAGGTGAGTTTTTTCTTGGGAGGTTGTCAAAATTGAGGATGAAATTTATGGTTGGTTTAGTCCATTCTTGGGATGATTCTCAGGATGAACCCCCTTCAGGAGAGCCAGTGTTGGAACCCATTTAGGCACTTGTAAGGGGGACACATTTTACGAGACTAAGATGACAAGGTTGAATCTGAGCAACCAATTGAGGACATACCGATTCTTTCACCTGAGATCCCAAGCCAAGGTACGAGGAAAAATGTCTCTATGGACCAAGGAATAACATACGATCTCGAGACATAGATTAATGCGAATCCAGAATTCTTTAATTCTGAGGGAAAAGAATGTTTAGTTGAAGTCTCACTTGAGGTTAAGAAGAATGAATTTAGTGAGACGAACGGGCTGAAGGAACCTGATGAATTATTTGAGGGCTCTATAACTAAGGATTACAATTCAATTGAGGCTTACTCAGAGTATCAAAATCTCGATCTAATTAGTAGCCCCATTCCTCAACCACGCCTTGAAGGGATTAATGATGATTTTGTTTTTGAAATCACTGAATCCAAGTCAATTCTGATTACACACCCATCTAAGTTATCCATGTCTAACAATTCTGATTCAACCAGAATTGTTAGACATGGATAACTTAGATGGGTGTGTACCAATCTAGAGGTCCCAGAAACCCTGATTTTGGAGGATAGGAATATGGAAATGAGATCTGGGAAGCTAATTTAGGGGAAAAGGAAATTGTGGATCTAAGGGTTCCTATTTGCCTCAAACCACCAACCCTTTATGAGGTTCCTTATGATATCTTTCATTTTAAGGATGTGTAACCCAAGTGATCAATCGATTACGCTAAAGAAAATCCAAGGAGACATCGTTGCAGTAGCGAACCAATCGAATCCAAACATTAAAAATATAACCACGTGTAGATGTGGGTGTCGATCCACAAGGAAGGCAAAGAACATCAACTAATTATTATTTAATCTCGAAACTACAAGTTCATAAGAGGATGAGACAAAAGCGAAGGAAAGCAAACTAGAGGAGGGTATCCCCCTCCTTGGCGATGCAAAGCACGGTGATGGTTGAAGACACAATCGTGGTCACGATGTAGGGACTCGGCGTTATCACCACCGAGTCAATGGAAATGGAGAATGTGGAGGAAATCTCCACAACGCAGTAGACACAGTGAGTACGTGGTGATGCATGGTTGTTGTGGAGGAGGTTATGCCATGGTGGTCGAGAGGAGGAAGAATAATAAGGCACACCCTCTCTTCTTCTCCCTTCTTCTTGCATTGGTGGAGAAGCGGTGGCCACCACCTTAGGGAGGAGGAGGGAGATATGCATTGGTGGCCTCCTTAAGATGTGAATCTAGATCCACATTTTGTGGATATCATTAAGGTCTTTCCAAAAGGAGACTATTGCCTTGAGTGCCCTCCATAAGAGTGCACACCACCAATCAAATAAGGGTGAATTTGCATAGGAATCCACCCTCCTCTTGCATTTTCTTGCATTCCAAGATTCCAAATATACCCCCTTTTGTAAACAAAATAAACATCGATAATTATATATAAGGAGATTATTATTTATTGTGCATAGGCATATGCATAATGCAAAGAAAATGTAAACATGTAATTATTCGTAGTACATGCCAAAATGCATGATACTATAAAATGTAAGCAATGCTAAATTCAAACACATGGAGCTATTTTAAATGTGTATGCTTCCTAAATTGGGAGAATTAACTAATTAATGCATGCAAATTATATTAGTCTACATATCTTTATTTCATGACTAAATGCATGTACTAATATGTCCTCCTATACAAGAAATAACAACCAAGGTTTTAAATATCGATATCGATATTGTATCGACAAGTCAAAAAAAGGATATATCGGGGATATATCACTGATATCGATGAATTTCGGGGAAATTGCTCAAAAAGGTATAAAATATTAAAAACTAATTAAAATTAGCATTTTTATGAGAAATATATCATAAAGAAATGTCTGAAAAATGTGTGTGTGCGTGTGTGTTTCCCCCTTAAACCCAGTGTTTCCCTGGCCAGCAGCCCCTTTTCCAAATTGAAACCTTTTTTAACCCAGCCTTTCCCGCCCACCCAACACCACCATCTCGGCGATATATCACCGATATTTCAGCCATATCATCCTGTATATTGGTGATATATCACCGATATCCTAGAAAAATGATACTGCAAGTGATATCGATACACCCAAACCTAGCGAAACTGATATATTGCCGATACATCCAACCTTGATAGCAACCTTAGGCTTAGTAACTGTCCACTAAAGTGGACTCATCAAATACCCTCATGCCTAAGTTTTGCTAGTTCCGAGCAAAACATTATGTTTAAGAGTACAATCATCTAAACTAAGATAGATAAATCAGGGAGCCTTCATCTCTCAACCTTTAAGGAATTGATTCTAAATCTCAGAGATTAGACTCAAATCTAGTAATGTACCAATCAAGATATGAACATCTTTACCACTTTGGATTCCATTTAGCCTCAACCTTCAGTCCCGAGCACAGGTTTCTTAGACTCTCAAGCCCACCTAGGGTTTGCTAATCCCAAAGTTTTAAGTGTTCATGCTCAATGTGTGATTTTATTAATGGGCATCTACAATTGTTCTTCCTGTACGTTCTTGAACTGGACTTACCCCTAACCTCTCTAAACTCACCTCATATTGGCCTTACTCAGATTTAGCAGCTTTTTCCTCACCCTTTTTTATCTCAGGGTCAACCTAAAAGATATATCTCCCCGGCTAGGCCTTTTGGCCTCTTATTTAATTTCCTCGGTTGTTTCCACTCAGCTCCAAATCATTTTTCTTATTTTTTATCCCACTTTATTATTCCTCACTCTTTCACATGCCTCTAAACCTCTACAGTGCATGTTTTATTTTCTTTTTAATTTTGTGTTTATTTTTTTATTATTATTTGAAACACCCATATATAACGAGGTGTTTTTTCTAGTACCCATATGTAGCGAGGTACCATTTTATTCTCCATAGCACTTGATAAATCTACATTTAATGATGATAATTCCATCAACCATAGTTAATTTTAGGGGTATATGTGCACTAATAACACATCATGATGGGCATGGGAGCATTGCATGCATTGCGAATTAAGATTGCTTATAAATCAATGTTTAATGGCCATATGTACAAGTGCATGTTGAAATAGGCCTCAGATGAGCAATCGGACTACACGGATGGATTCAGATCGACGAATGGAGTCTAACGGACTCGAAATCGCTTAAATCCGACATTTGAAGCTCCCCCAACAAGCCCAAGAAGTTTTGGTCGTTAATCTGGCCCACAATCGACCATGTGGTGCCCACACTAGCCTCCATCGCACGCCAACACAACCATAGCTCCTCCATCGTGAAATCCTGACCGTTCGATTTCCATCCAACGATCGACCACACCGTCACCGGACTTCGCCTCCGTGACTAATCGCGCAGGCAGCACAGCAGGTAGCGCCTCGGCCTCGCAAGCGAGCAACGAGCGTTTGACTCCCGCTGCACCCTAAATCGCACCCCAGCCTACATCGTAGCTGATTCAAACTATCCAATCACCATCGAATGGCTCTAAGGTAGGCTACGTGGCACGCTCTCACGCGCCCGATGCGAACATGCGTAAGCAAGCGCAAGCGCATGCTCAGAGCTCGTAGTGCGATCTGAACCAGTGCTCAGGGCACGATCTCAAAGATCGGACGACCCACGTTGCATGCACATGGATTGCGTGGAGGAAGAAGCACGCGCACGCGCTTGGACCGACGGGCGAGGGGCTTCACTGACACGTATGGAATGGGCTTAGCAACATCCCGGACGTCACTAAAATCCTTACTTAGTTTAGAAACCCCTTCTTCTCTATATAAACCTCCTGAACCACCCCATTCAAGGGCATTGAATTCACACACACTCTCTATGCAATACTAGCCCTCTCTTAGCTCCACTAAACACTCCATACCCGCCTCGGAGTTATTAAGCCGTCGACGGAGCCCCCCTCCACCGCCGTGGCCACCTTGCCTCCTCTTCGCATTCTCTTTACTTTAGTTTTATGTTGCACTTGTTTAAGCTTTCATCTATTGTTATAGTTGTAAACAAAGTCTAATTACATGCTATAAGTTGATGTTATTTCGTATATCATAGCTCACATCCTCTTAGAATGATTGTCATGTTTTAAGCACAAGCTCTAACCCTACTCTCTCTCTCTCTCGTTTTCTCGCAAGTAAGCAAACTAAACATTCCTGTGACAACTAAAGTAACAAACTAATCCGATTTCATGCCTCCTTGTGTTCGACACTTGGACTCACCAAATCCACATCTTAACTTAAAACTGACGTCGCGAATGCATGCTACAATGACATAATCAAACCAACGCTTTCTGTGCATGTTAATTTTTGGCACCGTTGCAGGGGAGGCAACGGATTTCTTTTGTTGATTTCACCCCGCATTCATATTCACATCTTCTAACTCATTTTCTCCCTCTACTTGATTGGTTGCAGGAACTTGATGCTTGGGCAGTGGAGTGCAATTCGAGACGGTAGATACGGAGTAAAGTGCTGTGAAGACCTTTTGTGAGTACCACTCCACCCATTGATTGTTTGCTTGCCTAAAAAAAATACAAAAAAATGTAAAATCAAAATTATCGTGGTGAATTGCTACTTGACCCACATTCCAAACTCATCACTCAACCAAAAAAAATACACTCTAACATTCTTGAAGAGAATCTTTTTGGAGTGTTCTTCTTTCTTTTGAGTGGTGTTTGTGAAGCCACCATGACTTGACTTGGGCCACACCACTTGCCATAATTAAAATCAACTCACCTGGTAGAATTGCATGAACACTAGGGTGAGTACACTAGGGTTATTTTTCTAGTACCACATCATTCTAAAGGAAATCGACTTTCGCCCGTTATGTACAAAACCTTGTGAGCCTACTTAAACCTTGTTTGAAAACATTAAGGAACTTCAACCCTAGAAAAGCATTAAAGCAAGGATAAAACATTAAAAGACACCACATCCTAAAATCCTTTCTTGAGAACCATGTTTTGTTAAGTGCACACACACGCTCAAATCGGTTAACTAAGAGGCACAACCCCAAACAACACATCACATATCCTGAGCACAAGCACTAGCCTAGCCCCTCATTAAAATGGAGTAGACGTGCGCTAGGCAGAACTAGTCTAAGTCTTGAAGGTGTGATTAGGTTTGCTAGGCACTTGGCCTTCATTCCCTTTGTAGAATCTGGTGTCTAGGCTGTGGGGAAGTGTCAAACAACCGCGGTTGTGGGGTCTACAGAACCGATGGCAAAAGCTAAAGGAAGAACCTTCCCCTTAATCCCCTCGTAATCAACCTAGCTAGATTAATATCGGGAAGGGAGGTTAAGTGCTTGAAGATTTGATCATTCCCTTTGAGGCTTCTAGGTCGCCTAAGGTATACACTATAAGGACTAGACTTTCTTGCTTGTTTGTGCACACACTTCTCACACTTGTCTCTTTCTGCATCCCTCCCTGTTCTTCTCTAGTGTATGCACGGGAGACGATCACTTTATCCTGAGCTGTTTATTTTAGAAAGGGAAATCAGGAGGAGACTTGATTTTTCAAGGGAGATGGCTGACCCAAGAATTGATGAGGTTGAGGACCAACCTCAACCCAATGTTATGGCCATCATTCAGGCCCAGATCTCTGCCAACCACCAACTTCAACAACAATAAATCCAAACTATCATGCAAGCCATACATCGATTGCAAAACCCTCAAGGGCAACTGATGGGAACACCATCATGAGCCCTAACTATCTCACTTTGACCTAGAAAAGGGAACAAAAGCTCCTACATAACCAAGTGAAGGGCCTAACTCAAGGAATAACTGGTTTGAAAGAAAAGTAAGAAATAAAGGATAAAACTGTAATTTTACCATTGCAGTGCAACAACAGGATTTCTCAGGGCCTAAACATAGGTCAAATGGTCTTAACAAGATAAAAAGTGGGTTGATTCAATCAGAAAAGGGTTAGTGTGAAGTCTGGGAATTAAATGACTTCTGGTAACCCTAAAACAGACTCACTTAATTTAATATGATTCTGGTCAGGATAAAATTTAACTAAACCCTCTAAAATTCATGGAAAAATATCCTCTAGGATTTATAACCTTCAATTTGGCCTTTAGAACTTATTTTGACCTAAATAGGGGTCCTAGTCAAATGTTTGCCCTAAATTGGGTTTTTGTGTAAAATGCCTAATCAAACGTGGTCAAACCTAAAATCCAACTTTCCCATTGGATCCCTTAGGTCCAAATTAGGTTTATACCAAAATTTAGACCTAAGGGCAGTTCACCTTGACCTACTTTGCAAAACAGTCCAACCCAATTACATTTATGCCCCTAGCTTTTGAAAACCCTTGCAGACACCCCCTATCTTCCTCGTCGTTCTTTGCAATTAGGTCCTTCTACCATTACAGCGGAGGAATCCTACTCCGGCGAGGATTCAAGGGGGATATCTCCTTGATTCCTCAGAGAATCCCTGTCAAATTTGAAAGGGAAATTATCTAAGGAATTCCCAATCGTGTGAACCCAATCTCAAGCTCTGATTTCCACCCAATCTCTCATGCAAACACATGAGAGATTTGGGTATCTCTCACCTTTCAAGTCCGGTGAGGCTGCTCGTGCTTGGAATCTTGCCTTCCAAGCACAAGGCCCTCTGCCTGAGACTATAAAAGGGACCCCAGGTCCTCCCGTTCATCCCCAGCTTGGTTTGGCTGGACATAACCCCCCAATTTCTTCTCTTCTCCTTTGGCCAAACACCCAGCGAGCTCCGGAGACCTATCTCTCCTCCTCTCATCGCTTTGCGGCAATTCCAGTGGCAGAGTTGTCTCTGCCTTCATCATCCACGTCGCGCTACACCTACACAAGCGCCAACTACCCTCTTGTCATCACCGTCCCCCTCCAATTGGGATCTTCGTCTTCGGCGGCGGCAGACACGAGCCGACCGCCATCCTATCTCCTCTCGTCTATAGATTAAGTCAGCTATCTTTCCTCTCTCTCCTCTTCCTGTTTCCCCCTCTTTATTTCCCAAAACATCCCTCGATGCTTACAGACCACCACCATCTTCTCCACCTTCGGCAGACCACCGGCGAGGTGCTCTCGTCATTCCACGCACCCATCCACCTCGCCAAACACCTCAAAAGCTCCATCACATTCCATTGATCACTTTCCCACTTTCCATTGACCGCCACACGCTCCACACATTCCCCCCGAACAAACCCAACTCCACGACCACAGGGTGACCTAGGCACCCACGCCCAGGCCACCCCGTGCCACGCCAACCACCGAGACACCTTCGCCGTGCCACGGCGAAGCCCCATGTGTGATTTAACGAGGCCGTAAGGCCGTTTGACTTGAGTACAAGTTTGGACATCGGTCGCCATTGGAGCAGACGTGAAGCTTGCAAGCTCGAATCAGGCAGCCTCGCTCCAGGCTCTAGGTCCCAAGCGACGCGGGCACTCTTCGTGAACCACTCACGCCCAGCGATTGGCTTGGGAGGACTCTACGGCCGTAGCAATTGAGCGCAACCTCTTGCGGGTGCACGCGAGAAGTGGGTGGGACATTTAGTCCCACCTCGGAAACTTTCAAGCGAGTGGTGCAGCATAAATTGTAAAAGTGCCAGGGGCTTATTGCCTCCTAACACGGGGTGAGGTCCAACTCGCCCTTTATGCCTTGTTCGTGCCCCACGCTCCGCGGACCTGGTATTTTGACCCGATAACCCGTGCACTCCTCGCCTACCACCCACGCCGGTGGGCCTGGTCCCGGGCGCACTGACCTGACCCGTTTACCCGAGAAAGACTCTGGGAGAGCGAGCCTAAGAGAGAAAAGAGAGAGAGCTTGCGGGGGAGGGTAGGAGTAGGTTTTGCACTTGTAGGGAAAGGAAGAAGAAAGAGGAAGCTGAAGGAGAAGCTAAGGAAAGAAGGAGGAAGCCAAGGTGCAGCCGCAGAGAAGAAGGTGGCTGAAGAGAAGGCAAGGACTGAAGGAGGAGGGAGCTGAAGAAGAAGCTAAGGGATAAAAGGTAGAAGAAAGCTGAAGAGGATTAGAAGCTAAGGAAAGAAGAAGAAGAAAGGAAGAAGAAGATAGTTGAGGCTTGCAAGGCCAAAGCAAAAGAAGAAAGAAGAAGTCAGAGAAGAAAAGAAGCCAAAGAAGCTAAAGAAGAAGGAAAGAAGAACAGAGAAGCCAAAGAAGAGAAAGCCAAGGTAGAAAGAAAAAAGAAAGAAAAGAAAGAGAGGAATGAGCCAAAGAAAGAAGCAAAAGAAGAATCTAATACTTTTTAAGACAT
The DNA here is from genome assembly GCA_037157565.1 of Thalassia testudinum. Lineage (NCBI taxonomy): Eukaryota > Viridiplantae > Streptophyta > Magnoliopsida > Alismatales > Hydrocharitaceae > Thalassia > Thalassia testudinum. Next base: position 9,874,674 of record JAZHRO010000078.1, on the reverse strand, counting down.
TTTATTGGCCAATTCTTCTCAATTTCTCTTTTATATGTTTTCTAGCTACATTTTATTATTCATAAACTCATGTTTGACATTCTGAATTATATTTTGAATAGTTTTAAGTGTTCAAATTTCATCTATTATTGAGATTAGTGCATGAACTCCATTTTGCTCCCTGTGTTCGACCTCAGGCTTAAACTTTGAGTAATAAAATTTATTTGTTTTCAAAGTGATTTCAACTATACTATGACGCATTACTTTAAACTTGATTTTGCCTTGTAAACAGCAACCCCCACTGAACCCACCTAACCCACCACAACCTCCCGAGGGCCAACTAAGGCCTCTCCGTGATTTTTACGATTCGTCTGTTATCCGGATCGAGCCACATCTTAGGGACCTCGAAAGGGGAGATCATTTTGAGCTGAAACCTAATGTCCTGAGCTTAATTCAAAGCCACTTTCATGGGAGCTCAAATGAGGACCCCTTCCAACACCTTGAGAAGCTAGATTGGATCGCTTGAACTGTGAAACCCAGGAATATTAGCATGGACATTGTTTTTATTAAGATGTTCCCTTTCTCCCTAAAAGGCAAAGTATCTCACTGGCTTAGAACCTTAGGGAGACCCATCTCCACTTGGGAGGAACTGAGGCATGCATTCTTGAAAAAATTTTTCCCCATAGGCAAAACTAATGCCCTCAGAAGAGCCATTACCACATTTACACTACAAGGTGGGGAACAATTCCATGAGGCGTGGGAAAGATTTAATGAATTGTTGAGGAAATGCCCACACCATGAGGTTCGAAGGTGGCAATTGGCCTAGATCTTCTACCATGGTCTGTACAGCAACCTGAGGAACTTTGTTGATGCCTCATGTGGTGGCAACTTTTTGAACAAAGATGAGGAGTGTGTGTTCGAACTCTTTGAGTCCATGAGTGAGAATTCGCTCAACAATGCCTCCATGACCCAGTTTAATCAATCCAGTCAACCCTGTGGTGGGATCTATGAAGTGTAAGCCAATTCTGGAATGGTTGACATGGACATTATAGCCAAAAAGTTGGATCGAGTTGAGTTGGTGGACAAAAAGATTGATGGGCTGCTGAACCAAACCAGAAACCTGCTACAGACCCTTTCCCTAGCAAAGGGAGCTTACAATGTAGATTTGGTGCAGCCAATGAACCAAATGCACCTATAACAACCCCTGACCATGTTCCAGGGAAGGACCTTTGCTCCCTCAAACCCTGATTACTCTCTCCCCTCCCCCTTTGCACCTTCTATCTTTGAAGATGTCTAGGCAATTCAAGGTTACTCCAAACCTGACCTCTTCTCCAACACCTACAATGTTGGATGGTGTAATCACCCGAATTTCGCTTGGACGAACCAAAAATCGAACCAATTCTAGAACCAACTTAGGCGTAACCCCCCTTCCTATCAGCAAGGTCCACCAGTTAGACCACCCTATAATCAAAATAGGGAGGCCCCTCCCCCACAAAACCAAATGGACACGCTGATAAAAATGATGGCTAATATGAATCAGAAACATCAGGAGGAAATGGCATTAGTGAAGGGACAATTGAGCCAGCTGTTGGATTGCAAACAACTGGGATCCCTTCCTTCTCAGCCACAATTGAACCTGAGAAATGTGATCAACAGAGGCCCCAATCCTCAAGGGTTCCAAGCCAATCCTGGGCATGTCCACATGGTCTAGCAAGCCCCACAAACAACCCTTGGTTTTGGTGCTTCTTCCTCTTCTCAAGGATCTACCCATGGTCCCAACGCCTCAGCCAACACAGTTACCTTGAGAAGCGACACTAAAACCCAAGACCCCAAATGGCCGACCCCTCCTGTGACCTCACTTCCTAAGATACCCAATTCTGAGGATAAGCAGGAGGAACCCAAGGACCTGGAGACTGACCCAATTCAAACCCAAACACCATACCTTGAGGCCTTGGAGAAAAGGAAGAAAAAGAAAGCTGTAGTTGAGAATGCGAAGCTGTTGGAGATTTTCAAACAAGTCCAGATTAATATTCCGCTCCTCGAAGCAATCAAGCATATCCTAGCTTACGCTAAGTTCTTGAAGGATGCCTGTACACCAAAGCGTAAGCCGAGAACCCAAACACCTAGGAAGGTTGTGCTCTCAGAACAAGCTAGTTCAATGATATTGAGCAGCCTACCTCTCAAACAAACTGACCCATGAGCACCCCTGATTTCTTGTAATATCGGGGACATGACATTTGATAGAGCGCTCTTGGACTTAGGTGCTTCGATCAACCTCATCCCGACTACCCTTTATCACCAGTTTGGATTTAGGGAATTGAAACCCACGCCAGTGACTATCCAACTGGCTGAAAGATCTGTGAAAACCCCGAAGGGGGTAGTCGAGGACGTAATTATTTGTGTCAAGGACTTCTACTTCCCGGTTGACTTTTTGGTCCTTGACATGGAAGTCCCCGAACAGCTACAAAACACACCCATCATTCTGGGCAAACCCTTCTTAGCTACAGCTAAGGTGAACATTGATTGCGACACAGGATGCATGGAAATATCCTTTGAAGGCAACAAGATGCAATTGGATATCTTCAGGGCGGCTAAGTCTTTTGATTGTGGCTGGGTTGAGGAGCACGATCCCATGGTACCTCTGGTTGAGGAATGTCTCACTCTTAGCTCTTTAGCAGACCATCAGACTCAACCAGTTGATGACTACCTTGACCCACTCCAGCCTGTGGAGGTTGACCTATGTAGAGCTGATTACCTTCAGCAACCTCCATTCAAGGAGATTAATGTTGATCAACTCCCACCTTTCCCCTACCCATCAAATGTTTTCCCACCTACACCCGAACTAAAGGCTTTGCCCGATAATCTCAAGTATGTCTTCCTAGGACCTGATCAGACCTTCCCTGTGATTATCAATGCCCATTTAACTAGGGATCAAGAACTTAGGTTGACTGCAACTCTCTCTGAACATTGAGCAACCATTGGGTGGACAATTTCTGACTTAAGGGGAATTAGACCTAAATATTGCACTCACAAGATCTATTTGAAAGATGGGACTCGACCTTCTCGCCAGATGCAGAGACGATTGAACCCGAATATGCGAGAGGTCGTTAAAAAAGAAATAATCAAATGGCTGGATGCATATATCATTTACCTGATTTCCGATAGCCCCTGGGTGAGCCCCACTCAAGTGGTACTCAAGAAAGCCGGGCTCACCGTGGTCACCAATGACTAGGGCGAATCCATCCCCACCCGCATCGCTACCGCATGGCGGGTGTGCATCGACTATAGTAAGCTTAATGAGTCCACCAAGAAAGATCATTTCCCTCTTCCATTCATTGACCAAATTCTCGAGCGATTGGCAAGGTAGAAATATTTTTGCTTCCTGGATGGATATTTAGGATACAACCAAGTTGCTGTTGCACTAGAGGATCAAGAGAAGACAACATTCACTTGCCTGTATGGCACGTTCGCATTCCGTCATATGCCATTCGGGTTATGCAACACACCCACGACCTTTCAGCATTACATGCTAGCCATTTTTTCAGAGATGGTGGGTGAATGCCTGGAGATCTTTATGGATGATTTCTCTGTGTTTGAGAACTCATTCGACCATTGTCTTAGCAACTTGGAGAAGATCCTGAAGTGATGTATCGAGGTCAACCTAGTTTTAAGTTGGGAAAAGAGCCATTTCTTGGTTCAGGAAGGGATTGTCCTCGGTCACATCGTCTCGCATAGGGGCATCGAAGTGGATCGAGCTAAGGTTGATTTAATTTCCAAACTTCCACCCCCTAGCTCGATCAGGCAAATCCGATCTTTCCTAGGACATGTTGGCTTCTATAGAAGGTTCATTAAGGATTTTTCCAAACTTTCTAAGCCCTTGACTGACCTCCTAGCCAATGATGCCCTTTTTCACATGACACCTGATTGCATCAAGGCTTACAACACCCTTAGGGAAATAGTCTCCACTGCACCTATTTTACAACCCTCAGACTGGTCCCAAAACTTTGAGATAATGTGCGATGCATCATATTTTGCCATCGACGCAGTCCTAGGACAAAGAAGAGAGAAGAAACCCGTGGTGATCTACTACACGAGTAAAACGTTGGATGAGGCTCAATGGAATTACATTGTCACAGAAAAGGAATTGCTCACCATAGTCTTTGGGTTAGAAAAGTTCTAATCATACCTTCTGGGATCCCACATGTTGGTTTACACCGACCACTCAGCTATCCAGTATTTGTTGGCCAAAACAAATTTTAAACTTAGGCTCATCTGATGGATCCTGCTCTTGTAGGAATTTGACTTGGAAATACGCGGCAAAGTCGGGTCCAAGAACGTTGTAGCTGATCACCTGTCCAGACTTCACTCGGACCACATCAGACCCTCACTACCCTTGACTGACACCTTCCCTGATGAACAACTTCTAACTGTGCAAGGATGAAAGCTACCCTGGTATGTAGACTTAGTCAACTATCTGGTGGTAAGACAGACTCCGCACGGTTGGTCCAGACAGCAATGGGATAAGTTCTTGGCAGAAGCCAAGCACTATTTCTGGGATGATCCTATGCTGTTTAGACTCTGTACTGACCAGATCATTAGGAGGTGTATTCCTAGAGAGGAAGTCCAAAGTGTGCTATCTTTTTGTCACGACCAAGCCTGTGGTGGCCACTTCTCTGGAAAGCAAATGGCTGCAAAGGTTTTGTAGTCCAATTTTTACTGGCCATCCTTATTCAAGGATGCACACAGCTTTGTGAAGACTTGCTCTTGGTGCCAGACATTAGGGACTATGACTAGAAAGGATATGATGTCCCTCCAGCTCATTTTGATTGTCAAAATTTTTGATGTTTGGGGCATTGATTTTATGGGTCCCTTCCCACCATCCAACGGCTACGAGTACATATTAGTCTCAGTGGACTATGTCTCAAAATGGATCGAAGCCGTAGCCATCCATTGAGCATACTGGACTGTTAAGCAATGCAATATGTATTCCTAGTTGGTCAGAGCTCAAAGGACACTCCAACTCTCCGAGCTCGAGGAAATCCGTCGGGATGCTTATGAGAACAATCGACTTTACAAAGAGAAGATGAAAGCCGTCCATGATAGATAAATCCATAGGAAAACTTTTGAGCCCAATCAGCAAGCCTGGCTTTTTGATGCAAGATTTAAACTTTTCCCTAGGAAGTTGAGATCAAAGTGGATAGGACCATATCAGGTGGTCAAACCTTATCCCAATGGGGCGGTTGAAATTGTAGATCCTAACACTGGGCAAACCTTCACAGTAAACAACCAGAGATTAAAACATTATCTTGCCTAGGTTCCCCCAAAGGAAGTAGTCACCCTCATTGAGGGTTGACACGGAGCTTCGCCCAGCTGGAGGCAGTAAACTTAGCACTTCCTGGTAGGCAACTGGTCAGGCGTGTTTCGCGTGTTAGAAATCGAGATTACAAGTAACCTGTCGTCATAGTTGCAGAACACGTCGATCAAATAAAATTTATACTGAAACTCCAAGGGAGTCTTGGGTTGAACACAGGGAGGTGACGTTTACTTTACTTAAAAATCACGCTTCGTTTTGTTTCTTTTTAGTATTTTGGGGTTTTGTTATTTTTTTGTATTTTTGAAATAAAAGAAAATAAGCAAATGTATCACAAGATAGAGATGTAGAACAAATATGATATATATTACTTCCAATGTCAATTACAAGAAACTATGAAAGCATATAAAGAGAGGGAGGTGAGAGGAAATCTCTTGAATCGGCTGTTTGGCGAGACGACGGCGCCTGGCGGAAGCTCGGACAAAGGAGGTGAGGAGCGGGACGATAGAGGTGAGATGCTGGAGGACGTCGAGTTGAGGAAAGCTTCGACGTAGCTCTGGAATGGAGGTGAGAAGATGGAGTTGATCTGCTACCGGAATTGAGGTGGGAGGATGGCTCCAAGGTGACCTATGAAGGGCGATGGGAAGTTGGAGTATTTGGTGGGGCAGAGGTTCGCTACACTAATAGGCACCTTGGGATCTTGAGAACAAGCTCTAATGGAGTGTTGGTAGGCTTGCTAGAGCTTGGGAGTAGGTGGGAGTAGAGTAGGTAGAGATGGCTTGGAAGGGAGGGGGTGTAGGTCCTTTTATAGTGGAGGAGAAGAGGCTAAAAATGGTTAAAGGACCTTTAGCAACCTCCAGACCGTCGCTAGAAACGTTGCTGTAGACAGCTCACCTCCACCCACGCCCATAGCTAGCTTTGCTGGCTTGTAATGAAATAGCGATGGCTGTAAGCGTTGCTGTAGGTCAACTCAGCTGTCGCTGAAAGCTGGCTCCAACCGCCCTTGCGCCGGTGCCGCACTGCCCTGCTCATCACGCGCGCTGACTACGTGAGTCCTGCTGTGTGCGCGTGTGCTATGCGCTGGCGTGCGCGTGCGCATGCGCACTGCCTTGCCATGAGCTGTCATGCGCGTGCGCGGGCGCTGCCTTGCGCTGGCGCTGCCACTCCGCCCGCCCAATTGCGACTTGGAGGGGTTGCAGGGATTCGAACCCGCGCCCCTCCTTTGCAAACCAGCGCTCCCACCATTGCGGCAATCCTTCCCTTGTGTCGTGTGGAGTGGCTTGGTGCATCCGCTTCCCAGCCGTTGGATCTTGATCCAACGGCTAGGATTGAAGGGCGCGGATGAAGGAGTTGGGCAGTGCTGCTGGCTAGTGTTGGGTGGCCTGGATGGCACCACGTAGCGCCATCTGGGTCATCCATCTTCTTCTTCTTCTTGTAGAGGGTGCTATGGTGCCCAGATCAAGATGATTCTCGCGATGCCGAACTGCAATCGTCGCTCCGGATCCATCCGTACAATCGGATTTTCCATCCGAAACCTGTATGGATGTCACATTGCCCCCCTGGCCATATAAAATAGAGGAATTAATATATAAAATATACAACTATCCCAAATGCCATGCAATGGATGTTATGCAATATTTATAACATGATATGCAATGCTAAGCTTAGGAACTGTCAAAAATAAGCAATTTATCATGAATTTATGTGTATTCATCAGCAACCCAGAAGATTCAGACTGATTAGGTACACTGTGGCACTCAAGTGATTTCTTTCCGTAACCCCTTGCATACATTTATTTGCCAATGAGGACATTGTCCGACTTAAGCATGAGGGGTGGTAATTCGCATTCTCTGAGTTTATATTATCAGCTTGAATTATATATATAAAAAAAAAATTAGGAAGGAAAGCTTAGGCATTAGGAGCTTATCAACTGTAGGAAATAATACGAGAAGAACCTAAACACTTAGATTTTTTAGGCCTTCAGGCTTAATCAGCCTTGGTATCAATTAAAATGTGGATTTAGCCCCAAATCCTCGCAACCTTAATTTACATTAATCTAATCAATAAAGTAGGGTGATAAGTATACGACTTATCAACCCGCCCTCTGACTCGGAGGGACTTTTAGTCTAAGCATCTGCACACATTTTTGCATTAATTCACTCCTTGGAGGTTCTAACAGAAATTTGGTAGCTAATGAACCTTCTAGGATGGTATGGCTGGTAAGTTGTCGTGGGTAATAGCCCATTGGTCGGTTGTTCAGAGCCCAGCCACAGGACCATTCTCTTTTATTACCTCTAGGTAAATCTTGGATCAGGGAAGCCACCTACTGGAAAGAAAGGAGAAATAGAAAAAATAGAAAAAAGAAAAATAAATAAATAATCCACACTTTACCACACGAGTATGGATGGCAAGTAGTCGTGGGTAACAACCCATTAGCCAGTTGTCCAGAACCTAGCTCACTAAATGCATGAAAAAGTCCAAAACACTTAAGGAAGAAGTGGGGAGGTAGAGCAATCCGGTGAGATATACACTGGAAGCACCCTTGTGTTGACTTCACACAAAATAAAAGTAAGGAGAAAACTACCGATTGGACAGATACACCTTCAGGCAAGCATTTCCTTTTCCGGTCACCTAGAGGTGTAGAAACCCGAAGTCTGTTTTAGTTACCGTTGAGTGAATCTATCACAATCTTCACACCAAGATGCTTAGCACTTAGAGTTTTTTTTGAGTTATGGGTGGGTTGGGTAGCCGTAAAAAGTTACTTACACACTCTCAACTCCAAAAATCCAAAAAATTAGAAAAGATAAAAAAGAAAAAAATATATATATCTGTATATATGCTTTAAAGTGAGGACTTAGACGGTTTGCATTTTAGTAGATACGCAGGCGTTGTTTAGTCTCTGTGGATTAGGCTCTTAGTATATATGTCCTCCCATTGACAAGCAACATATGTCTAAGCAATCAATTCCTAATTCCGACTGAAAATAACGGCTAGGATAAACCTTGCTAGGGACTAACAAGGGATGAGCATGGGGGTATGATAACTCTACATTTAATGATGATAATTCCATTAACCAGAGTTTATTTTAGGGGTATATGTGCACTAATAACATACCATGATGGGATGGGAGCATTGTTGGTGCTAGAGCACCACGATCGTTTGTTTTGATGATAACAAAACACGTGTCGTTTAACATTTGCACTTGAAGTCTTAGATTTCAGGCAAATTGCAAATGGAGACATGATTAGACGAAGTTCGAGCTCGCATCCAGGACGGATTGGAGGAGCTTGATGGAGAACAGAGGGGATTCGCAAGGAGCGATAGATTGAAGATGGAAGGACAAGAAGAATAGGATAGAATTTCATTTTATTCCTTTCATGTACTTTTGCCGTTTCTTTTGTTGCTCTTTATTTTTGTTACTTAGATTCATGTTAAAGAGCCTCAAAGTACCCTAACAGTAGTCCTAAGAACACCTGCACAACCCTAGGATACTTAGGTTTCTATAGAAAACTTAGAAAACCAATATAGGGTTCAAATAGCATTTCCAGATGTCTAATTCCAAAATCAGACGTTTGATAATGTATTTTAAGACGTCTGACTGTTGATTCAGACGTCTGATAACATGTAGGCTGGACATAGTTAGTTCTGTCTGATGAAATCAGACGTCCAGACCTTAGTCCAGACGTCTTAGGAGACGTCTGATGGACTTGCCAGACGTCCAATTAGTGGACCGTTGGCTGGCTTCACAAACACAGTAGAATATGACCGTTAGAGCCTTATCAGACGTCCATAGGCCTTTCCAGACATCTGATAATTGACCGTTTTGCCTCGACTGACCCGAAAATCCCTTCTCAGAGATTTTCTAGCAGTTGCAAATCCATTCCCATGAAAAAGTAGGTTTCCAGATGTCCAGACATAGTGCCAGACGTCCTGTATGACGTCTGATGGACTTGCACTAGAACCCTATTTAGATCTGATTCAAGTCAGGAAGAAACCTGCCTAAAATCAGACGTCTGATGTTGTTCCCAGACGTCTTAAAGTGGTCTTCCAGACGTCTGATGCCAGAATTAGACGTCTGATTACCCTGTCAATGCAATCATTGTCCCTGATTTTGGCCTGATTCTCTTGGGCTTTGCACCCAACAGCTATGGAAGCTTTCCTAAGCCTTCCAAAGCCTTCCTAAGGCCTCTATAAATAGAGAGGAGCCTTTACACACCTAGATACACAAGACACACACCTTGCAATACACTTTCAAACCATTTTGTGTCTCTCTTGCTCTCTAAGCTCTAGTTCTACATCTAGAGAGCATGAAGTTGTTTTGCGCACCCGCTCTCCCGCCATAGTTCACGAGAGCAACGTTGCGCCATCACGTGGCTCACGCACCTGCGTCATCGACTCGACGCACTCCTTGCAAAGGGGAGTTTCTTAATTCCTATAGAAGCTTAGGTTTAAAATTAATTTGTTGGCCCTATAGGATTATTTGTTATTTTATCTTTGTTATTTGGTTGGGTATTCGCTTTGCGAATTCCCGTCTCCTTCGTGGGACAAAATCCTTCTCGTGAAGAGAAGGGGTTGAGGAACGCTACCCTCGCACTTGTAGCGTGGTTGTAATTGAAGTTGAATCACTCTCATTTAAAGTGATTCGTTTAGTGGATTTGATCAACTTGGTTGATCGGAAAATCCTAACTCGAGAGGGTTAGGTGGTGGTTTTCACCCAGTTTGGGTTTCCACCTAAAAATTATTGTGTACTCGTGTGATTGAATTTTTTGTGAGATTGTTTATATTTATTTCCGCAATTATTACGTCACCCCCTCCGAGTAGGGAAGAAACCACAAGCACTGCATGTATTGTGAATTAAGATTGCTTATAAATCAATGTTTAATGGTCATATGTACAAGTGCACGTTGAAATAGGCCTCAAATGAGCAATCGAACCGCATGGATGGATTCAGATCGACGAATGGAGTCCAACGAACTCAAAATCGCTTAAATCCAACATTCGGAGCTCTCCCAACAAGCCCAAGAAGTTTTGGTCATTGATCTGATGATCAATGGCCAACAATTGGCCACGTGGTGCCCGCAGCAGCCTCCATCGCACGCCAACACAACCGTAGCTCCTCCATCATGAAATCCTGATCGTTGGATTTCCATCCAATGGCCGATCGCGCTCGCACTGGGCTTCACCTGCGCAACTAATCACGAAGGCCGCACAACGGGTAGCGCCTCGGCCTTGCAAGCGAGCGGCGATCGTTTGACTCCCGCTGCGCCCCAAATCTCGCCCCAGCCCGCACCACAGTTGATTCAGGCCGTCCGATCACCATCAAATGGCTTTAAGGCAGGCTACGCGGCACGCTGTCACACGTTTGATGCGAACACGCACGATCACGCGTAGGCATGCACTCAGAGCTCTCAGCGCGATCTGAACCAGCGCTCAGGGTGCGAAGATTGGACGGCCCATGTTGTGCGCACACGGATCGCACGGAGGAAGAAGCACATGCACGCGCTTGGACTGGCGGGCGAGGGGCTTCACTGACACTTATGGAATGGGTTTAGCGACGTCCCGAACGCTGTTAAAACCCTCCGTTTGGAAATCCCTTTTTCTCTATATAAACCTCCTCAACCACCCAATTCAAGGGCATTAAATTCACACACACTCTTCATGCAATACTAGCCCTCTCCTGGCTCCACTAAACACTCCATACCCGCCCCGGAGTTGTCAAGCCACCGACAGAGCCCCCCTCCACCACCGTAGCCGCCTTGCCTCCTCCTTGCACTCTCTTTACTTTAGTTTTATGTTACACTTGTTTAAGCTTTCATCTATTGTTATAGTTGTAAACAAACTCTAATTGCATGCTATAAGTTGATGCTTTTTCGTATATCATAGCTTACATCCTCTTAAAATGATTGTCATGTTTTAAACACGAGCCGTAACCCTACTCTCTCTTTCTCTCGTTTTCTCGCAAGCAAGCAAACCAAACATTCCTGTGATAACGAAAGTAACAAACTAACCCGATTTCATGCATCCTCGTGCTTGACACTTGGACTCACCAAATCCACATCTTAAATTAAAATCGACGTCGAGAACGCATACTACAATGACATAGTTAAACCAACACGTTCCTCACGCGTCAGCACCCATGTGTAAAAAGGTGCTCTAACCCTCCTACTCATTTTATTTAAACACTCCAACTCTTTTTCTAGTGAGTGGCTATCCTTCCTCCTTTCAAGAACCTCCCTTAAGCAAGACGTAGAAAGATTTGGGGTGTAAGGCTGGGCTCTAGACACCCTGCATCTAGGGGCTTACTTGAACCAACGTACTAGCCATACCATGCAGGGATCTCTATTAGGTTTAGATATAATTAATGTGCATTTACTTAGAATCTCCAACCATGACCTTGACGGAACCCACGGTAAGCCCATTGTGGTTGCCCAACTATGCAAGTTCATGTGTGTGTAAGGGCACACTTTAGTTATAAGGATCTCCAAACCACAGGATAGAAAAGAGAATCATATACTCCCTATACTATTGACTTAATACCTTGGCCATTCAATTTCCTCAAAAACTCGGAAACGATCTATATCTTAAGTAAGTACATGAGTTTTTAAGCCTCTGATAGGCCCAAAGGATATAACTAAGACTCTTTTTCAATCCCTCAAAAGTGGTTGATGATCGAAAAATTTTCACTTGCAAGAAGAAAATATACATGGTGTTAATATAGTCATGATAGAAAATAATCAATCAATAAAAAATAATTAATATTCAAAATTAAATCACAATACCAATATCGAATCAATAAGAAAACGTAAACACCGATAAATTTACCGTTATATCAATAAATAATGCTCATACAAATGACGGAGAATTCATTATCCACAGTAATAAAAAGAGAACGGCGAAAGGGACTGAACGAGGAAAAGTACGAGAAATAATAAAAAAAAAAAGCAACCCCGAAATTCATCTAACATATTTTAATCATTAAATCATTACAAAAATTTCTCCCAATGGCAGTTAAATGTAAAAAGTAATCTCCGTTACTGTAGCACAGCAGGGGAACTTCCCTCCCCCTCTCGTGCGCGCACGTGGGGGTGGTGGTGGCTCGACGAGAGACGGCCAGAGACGGCCGCCGGAGAGAAGGGGACCAGCGGCTGGAAGCGGTCTGCTGGTGGTGGTGCGTGGAGAGGGAGCCCGTGGCGGGTCTGCTGCTGCTGTGAGAGGGGCGGTGGCGAGGAGAGCACGAAGGTGGAAGTCGCGGTGAGGAGCTGAGCAGGTGGGTTGGCCGCTCGTCGATCGGCGGGGCACAGGCCAAGAAGAGGAGGGCGTTGTGGACGGTAGTCTCTGGCGCCGCTGTGGTTGGGTCTCACGTCGAGGAGACCGAGGGCACGGTGGTGGAGTTCCGGCGAGGAGGCGGAGGTGCTCTGTTCGGTGAGTCCTCCGCGGCTGGGAGGAAGAGCCGAGGGGAGAGCGGTGGGTCCTGTGGTGAGGAAGAAGAACGAAGGTGGAGGCAGGGGAGGGAGATGAACGAAGAGGGTTGGCGATCTGCGGTGGTTTTTTAATCGACGTGCGTGCATGAGGGAGCACGATCGAGGAGGTTGTCGTCAGCAGAATCGAGGCGGATGGCACGGTGGCGAGGGTGGTGGCCCGCGGTCGCTGGAGGTTGTGTGAGGAGGTCACAGTGCGGAGAGGAAGAGTCATGGTCTCTTGTGGTCGCGGTGGCGGGGTAGATGTGGAGGGGGGGCACAGTGGTCGAGAGGGGGCTGAGGTGACGCACGGTGCTGTGGTGGAGCGGCGGATCGCGGTCGTGGCTGTTCAATGAAGCTCTGTTCTCCCTGAGTTGGAGGAAGGAGACGAAGGGTAGGGGTGGGGCGGTCTTCGACTGGGATTGATGATGGAGAGCCGGCCTCTGTTGGGTGGAAGCGGGAGAAAATATCCCATACTGGAGAGATTGACGGATATTCTTTGAGGAATTTTTTATTTGTCGATATGTAATCCCATCTGCAACAAATAATTAATGAAATCAATAATGAAATGTAATGTATCTTTAAATTTAAAGTTGAATTAATTTACTTAATGTAATATATATTTTAACTTAAATTCTATATCAGCAATAATGCACTTAAGTTTTAATTTGGTTCGCGAAAGCGGATTTATCAGTTAACAACTTGGTCTGTCTAATTTTATCTATCATAACTCAGATTGTGTCAAACACAATATTAATTGCTTTATTTTCATTTTGTTGTTTTTTATTTTTACAAAATTTTTATTTTTTTCATAAAAGTGATCCAAGAAAGAAAAATAAATTGCAAAATACACCCCATAAACTTAAATCCTACAGTGTCCTCATTATAAAATAAAGATATAAGGGGAAAAAAGAAAGAGCTCACCTGAGCAGGGAGTTATTAGAGTTAGGTTGCTTACTAACAAGTGCTGCATTTATGTCAGTAGCCAGACGGGGAAACTTGTAAGTCAGGTTGTATATATAGGTGAACAAGCCCTAAAAATACACGCAACAAGGCAAGCCTAGAGAAGAGGTAATCTAGGATGTTGGCGAGCTAATGATGTAAAGTAATGCCAAAGGCTCGCCAGACAAGGGTAGGAGTGGGGTTCTCTTGGGCTACCTTGGGAGGCTTCATTGAATAGGCATGAGTAGTGACCTCCGACAGATTGGATGAGGGGTAGAGGTAGTGCTGCAATGGTGTAGGAGGGTAGAAAAGGTGATTCTTGGTCAAAAAGTGAGGGACGGGTAGTGAAAGGTGCCTTGGTGTAGTGGGTGGAACGACATAAACAACAATAATAACCCACCCTCGATGTTCCCTTCTAGGAAGTACAGGTCTGATATGAGCCCCAGAGATAATGAAAATGAGCAATGATTTGATCCAAGTACTAAGGAGTCTAAGTGGTTAGGTTGCGGGATAGCTATAAGATCGAGGGAATTCTTGGTCAGTTTAGTATCCAATCCTAACAACCTTTTCAATTTTGTAATATCATCTCTAGCAACCCTGGTGAGCAATGCATAATCATCTTGCCTATCAGTGATTATCATTTCATGGAATGGAGTCAATGTATTGCCTTCTTAATTAAATGAACCAAATATTGACTCCTGATCACAATCATATGAAGGTAGGTCAGAAGCAACCAATTCATTGGATCCTTTAAAATAGTTAATTTTGACCCCAGCTTTTTTTCGCCACTTAAATACCCTCTGAGGGGTATGATTGATTCTTCCTTAAAATCAAAGGTTGCTTCCTCAAGCAATACATATTGGCCTTGGGAATCACTCCAAATTCTCAATCCAGGTTCCTTCATTATTTCATCATCCTCCTCTAAACTAGGCTCCTCAATTACTTGAGGCAGTGGTTCCTCAAAAATATCAAATTATGCCTTAGCTAGGTTCATTAATATGTTCAAATGTCTAGTTCAAATCCTCAGATAGATTATAATTCTGGTTCGAGCTCCCTAAGGATGGGCTCAAGTTCCACCTCTAAATCTGTAGGGGGAGTGGAATTGACAACATGACTACTACCCTATTCATTGAATGTGAAGAAGATACTATCGTTTGGGTCGAGTTCTTCTAAGGGTACCATCTTCTCCTTTCTTTGACTCCAATAAAGTTTAGGTGGGTATTCCATTTCCACTTTTTCTTCCTTGGGTGGCCACATTTCTCGATTTGAATTTAGATTGTAGCTACTCCTCCAACATGAGTCCCTATCAACATCATCAAAATATCTTTAAGTATCAGGGACATAGGTGGAGGGCCTAAGATCAAGCCTAGGAGGGTAACTAAAGTAGCCATTATCACTTTCATCTTCCAAATTCTGAGTGTTCCTCAAGAGCTCTCCCATACTTTTATACATTTCATTTTTAAATTTGAGAAACTCTAAACGAGAGGGAGAAATATTACAATCGACTTGGGGAGGATCATCAGATTGGGTGTCTCTTTCCATAGGAATTAGTGTCCACCCATTAGATGTAAAATCATAGTAGGAGGTAGGGTTGGTTGTTTCTATTCTAGCTGGGGCTTCAAATGCAGGGTGTCCCACTCCTAGGCTCTGCTCAAAGTGATTGGGATATATCTGACCAATACTCCCATAGTGGGAGTAAGAGGGATCTCATTGATAGTCATTATATCCATCAAAGGATGGATCATTTCAGGGTATGGGATCTGGGATGGGTTGTTGGAAGGAGTGTGGTGGATAGGAGTAGAAGTTATCCATTTAAACACCTACCACTTCAAACACAAGTACAAGGGACTTCCTTTTTTTATTGGTTTTAGGTCTTTAGAACTTAGATTTTTGCTTGGTGGTCAAACAAGTTATATAGACATTACACATCCTAGTTGACCTAAGTATGTGCCAAAAGACCTACTACCAATATGAGTTACCCAACAGTCAAGATTGTCTCTACTAGCACCTCAAGGCTCTGGTAGAGGGCAACCTAGTGGCTCGTGGACTAATCACCTGGTGGCGCAAGGAGGAGAGATAGAAGGGGTCTCTAGTGACCTTAGGTGTGTGTGCTCGAGTGCAAATTATGTGAAACACACCATGAAAAAAAACTTTTTGAGTTTTGAAGAATGTGCAATCAAGTCCTTCAAATAATTTTGGCCACTATTTTATGATCACTCCTCATAAACAGTCCCAATTTCTTTCTTTGGTGACCACTTGATTAATCAATTCAAGTAATTCTTTTAATCCACAAATGCATATGCATGAGGAAATAATTCATGCTAAGATAAGAAGGCGTACCTAACTCCAACCCTCTTCATGCAATATGCATATCAGTGAAAGGAGATTATTATTTATTGTGCATAGGCATATGCATAATGCAAAGAAAATGTAAACATGTAATTATTTATAGTACACACCAAAATGCATGATGCTATAAAATGTAAGCAACACTAAATTTGAACACATGCAGCTATTCTAAATGTGTATGCTTTGTAAATTAGGAGAATTAACTAATGAATGCATGCAAATTATATTAATCTACATATTTTATTTCATGACTAAATGCATGTGCTAATACGTCTTAATATGCAAGAAATAGAAACCTTAGGCTTAGTAATAGTCCACTAAAGTGGACTCATCACCAAGTGTAGCGTAATTGATTATCTTTTTTATTTGAACTCTAAAACAACAAACACATCTATTAATCCATCTTCCTTATTGTCCGACATTTTGGATTTGGGTTGCATTCTCATAGCCCCACAAGTAGAAAAGTCTTTGATTATGGGTATTTATCACTCAAAGCCTTAGAACTACTCGACCCTGGGGCATGGGTTTGCATCACCATCTGGTCCACATCAGTTGACATACCCTTCTTGCGGGTCAGAAGATCAATCATTTTATTCTGATCTTGACCCACACATCTGAGTCCTTGATCTCTTCCCTCTCTTTGTATATTATGTCTAACTGAAGGTACTAAACTCAACATCTGTATAGCCTATTTTTACTCGAAACTAACCAGCTTCAGTATGGAAATTTAGGTGATATCTTGATTATTCTGTCCCTTTTTCATGTCTTTTTATACAATGAGGACATTGCATTAGCTAGGCATGGGGGGTGGATACACTTAATTCTAAATTATTTTGTCAACTCCGTAGATTCTTTTTATTTATTTTCTCTTAATATAAAAAAAATGAGAATTAGGAAAAGAGAACTTAGGCATTAGAAGTTTTCAACTTTAGGAAACAATATAAGTAGGACCTGATCACTTAGACTCTTCAGGTCTACGAGCTTAATTAGCCCGGGTGTCCACTAAAATGTGGACCTGTTTCTCGAGTCTTCGCTAATGTTAAGTTTATTTTAATTGGTTAATAAGTTGGGGCAATAACTATACAGCTTATCAACTTGCCCTCTGATTTGAGGGGACTTATAGTCTAAGCATCTACAAACTTTTTGCACTGACTCACTCTAAAGGTGGTCTTAACAGAATTTTGGTAGCTAATAAATATGCTAGGGTGGTATGGCTAGCATGTTGCTATGAGTAACAGCTCATAGCTAGGTATCCAGAGCCCAACCACGCAACGCATTCTCTTTGATTGTTTCCATTAGGTAAATCTTAGATTAAGGAAGCCACCTACTTAAAAAAGAAAATAGAAAAATCCAAAAAGAAAAGAAAAGAAAGTGAAAAAAAAAAATAAGCCACACTTCACTGCATGAGTATGGCTGGCAAGTTACCATGGGCAACCCTCCATTGTCGTTTGTCTAGAGCCCAGCTAACAAAATGCACAAATAATTCCCAACACTTAGGGAGAAGCGAGAAGTAGAATAAGTTGGGGAGATATACACTAGGTTTGCCCTTGTGTTGACTCCATAAAAATAAAAGTAGGGAGAAAGCTATCGTTCAAATAGATACACCTTTAAGCAGAATGTTTCATTAAAGGTCACCTAGGGTTTGTAGAAACCTAAGGTCCATTCTGTTTTGCCGTTTAGTGAGTCAATCACTTTCGCACAATGAGATGCTTAGCACATAGAGTTTTTCAAGTCTTGAGTTGGTTGGGTAGCCATAGAAAGCTGCCTCGAAACCGTAAACTCAAAAATTCCAAAAAAATTAGAAAAGAAAAAAAAATCTCTCTCTTTCTTATTCGGAATAAGGTGAGAACTTGAGCAGTCTACATTTTGGCAGGCACCCGGGCACTATTGAGTCTTTGTAGCTTAGGTCCTTAGTTGAAATCTCTTACTCTTGTTAAATAACAAGTTCCTTAGTGATCGAATCCTAACACTTTTTATAAATAGCATTTAGTTTAATTTTGCTAGGGACTAGCAAAAGATAGGCATGGAGGTGTGATGTAGATACATCCATTTACCTATTTATGAGTGTTCCTAGGCTCATAATTGCATTTAACATTGTGAATATTGCATAACATGCATCATATCGCATTTAAACTAGATTATGTAAACTATAGATTAATTTGCCTCTTTTAACGGATAGGGGATAGGGTGATACATTTTAGGGCTTTGGATTGAACATTTGACTGTACATGTGTGGTTAGGGTGATAATTAGAGTCTAACGTCTCCGAAATCACCCTGATCAGACATTTGTAGCATCTTTTACATGCCATAGGAGATCGACGGCAAGGGGAGATGTTGACACAAATTCGAGCATTAAATGGAAAATCCAATCGCATAGATGGATTTGGGTCAATGTTTGCAACCCAGCGACGCAAAAATCAACCCGATCCAACATTCATAGTGTCACCTACAAGGAAAGGAAGATGGACGGTCCTGATGATGCCATGTGGCATAATCGCAATCGCTCACAGGTGCCCCAACCCACCCCTCACACTCAAAGGGACATCCCTCAGATGATTAGAGTCATCAAATTCCAATCCAACAGCCCTAATCTGCCCTCCAGTGCCTTCTCATTCTCTACACTGGTTGGCCAAAAAATCGTAGCTGTTCGATCTCAGATGGACGGCCACGATCGCACAATGGGCACCTCAACATAGCAGTCTCAACCACCCATTCACAAAGAGAAGGCCAGCATTCAATCCTCAATTTGCAGCTCCCCTTAGCACACACGAGGAAGAAATTCAACCATCTGATCTCGAAGGGATGCTCCAAATAAAGCCACGCCAGCACCACGTCACAGCTTACATCCACTCGATTAAGATCTAGCGGCTGTGTCTTCTCCACGTGGCGCCACCGATGGTGTGGAGCTTTGCACATGCGATCATATGCGCTTCAAGCATGATCTCAGGCACACAATTTCAGGAGCGCGATCTTGCGCGCTCGTGACCCTCGAATCTTCATCAAACGGTGGCGCACATCTCCTCAATGTGACTGCTACTGCTCCATGCCTTGCCAGCATGTGCACGTGCACGCAGTGGGTGCGTTGGGCTACACATAGGCAACGTGTCTCATGCATGCGGGTGTGTTGAGAAGTGTGTGGTTGCACGCACACATGCCCTTTATGACTATTTCAAGGCCTATAAAAAGGCCATGCACACCCCCTTCCTTCATATCTCTTCCTACTCTCCACACCCTCTACAAAGCTCTACGAGCTTGTCCCAAGTGTTCGTTCGTGAGACGCATTAGAGATTATAACTATCATTGTAGTGTGAATCGTGATGAAACAAATATCATTTATAAAGATTTTGGTGAGTACCGAGTCATTCGCAGGGAAGAAAAACACGATTTTATGCGAAAGCTTTTCAGAAAGTCATCTTAAACAAATATTTATATATTTATATATGCATGTATAGACATCAAATATCTAGAAAATCAGAACTTTATTGCTATTTGGAAATAGTTTTTAAACTAGAATCACTATGCTAAAGAGTAGATAGAGAAATAGAGAGAGAGATAGCAGATGACGACGATGCCACTTGTGGGATTCTTGTGTGAAGTGCGAGAGCACTTTAGATCCAAAGCACCGAGATGAATGCCAGAGAAGAGTTGCAGAGAGGGAGAGAGGCTGGAGTTGTATCTGGTGGGAGTTGCCTTCAACTGGGGGGCCCTAGGCTCTTTTTATAGCTTTAATGAGGGGCAAATTGCGCATTTTAGCCCTCTAACTCATGCAACAACCTTAGATTGATCAGATCCGTTGATCAGGAGATCAACAGCTTTGACCTGGCCTCAAAATAACCTCATATGCGCCTTATATGTTTGGATTCATCCTGTGGCTGACATGTGGCAACTTCGGAGCTGCCCGATTGCGATCGTGCACCCCTCGCCGCTCGCCTCACACCTGCCTCACTCACACTTAATTCAAATCGTGCGCCTTCAGTCTCAGTCGTCCGTTCGCGTGATCGAATGGCTTAACTTGCGCACTGCATCGCCCTCATTTGGGCGCGTGGATTGGGGCGTTAGCGCACACGTCAGATCGTGTGTTAGCATTGGATGGTCCTCGTCGCACCACGTGCCCACATCCACGCCCTTCGCTCGTCATCCAATAGTCCAATTGAGTCCAAGCGCACCACCTTCCTAATTTGGTGTGCGGTGAGGCTCGATCCCATGCCCCTCACTTCGGTTGGAGCACGCTAACCGCTACGCTATAAGCGTAGATGGTCATGGGTATGAATTAGGCAAGCTTGCTTCTCAATCGTTGGATGGAGATCCAACGGTTGATCTTGATCTTCCTTGATGAGGCGCGGTTGAGGAGCGGTTGACGTGGCATGCTTGTGGCTGTTGGATGATGATCCAGTGGCCTATAAGGCACAAGAAGAGCACTTCAGTGGTTGGGGCACAGTGAGGGGAGGCTATGATGGCACTACGTGGCGCCATCGTGGCCGTCCATCTTCCTTGCTTCGTAGACGATGCTATATGATAACTCTACATCTAATGATGATAATTCCATCAACTGGGGTCAATTTTGAGGATATATGTGCGTTAATGATATACCATAATGGGCTTGGAACATTGTATGCATGATAAATTAAAATTGCTTATAATCAATGTTTAATGGTTGTATGTACAAGTGTGTATTGAAACAGGCCTTAGATGAGCAATCGGACCGCATTGATGGATTCAGATCGACGAATCGAGTCCAACAGACTCGAAATCACTCAAATCCGACATCCGAAGCTCCCTCGACCAGCCCAAGAAGTTCTGGCCATTGATCTGATGATCAATAGCCCACAGGTGACCTTGTGGCAGCATCCAATGTGCCCTCACCCGCAGTACACCCCCGACTTCATCGCACAAAGCATTTTAAGTCATTCGATCTGTGGATCGAACGGCTGAAAACACGCGAGCATCGCCCGCGTCTCCAACGCTTCAAATTCGTACCGTTGGATCTCCATCCAATGGTTGGCAGCAACCGCACACGATTTCGCCTCTGCGACCAGATGCAGAGACAATGCAGCAGTCAAGTGCCCTATCTACACATGCCAGGTGCGGGTTCGAGTCGCGGCAGGACACCATTTGGCAGCAGAATCACGCGCCGACAAAATTGAGTCGCTGATGCAGAAGTCGACGGCAGGGATCGAGCCACGCAGCGCAGTGGATGCACGTGGATACGCCCAGGCTAGATGATGTGCAATCCTCAGCGTGCGCCCATGCAAACTCTCAATTGTCCTATCTTAGATCAGACGGCTCACAGAGCGATCATGCGGATTGTGGGAGAAGCACGAGAGCCTACGATGGATTGGCACGAGAAGGGGCTTCACCAACGTTTCTGACATGGGTTTAGCGACGTCCTAGACATCGCTAAAACCCTTAGTTTGTAAACCTCTTTTCCCTATATAAACCCCTTCAACTACCCCATTGGGAGGCACTGAATACATACACACCCTCCAAGCCTTCTCCTAGCTCCACCAATTACTCCATACCTGCCCCGGAGTTGTCAAGCCACCGACGGAGCTTCCCTCCACCACCGTGGCCACCTTGACTCTTCCTCGCACCCTCTCTCTTTACTTTAGTTTATGTTGCACCTGTTTAAGCTTTCATCCATTGTTGTAGTTGTAAACAAACTTTCATCGCACGTTATCTATTGATGATATTTCATATGTTATAGCTCACATCCATCTAAATGATTGTCATGCTTTAAACACGATCTCTAACCTTGCCCTCTCTCTCTCTCTCTCACGTTTTCTCGCAAACAAGCAAATCAACCATTCCCGTGACACTTAAAGTGACAAAATAATACGATTTTACGCTTCCTTGTGTTCGACACTTGGACTCACCAACTCCACTTTCTAAATTAAAATTGACATCACGAACGCATACTACAATGGCATAATTAAACAACCACGTTCTGTGCCTGTCATTATAGGCCTCTGATTGAGATAATTTTTGCACTGTTGGCCTACTGTTCTCACGTTAAATCGGTGTTTTAAGATTGTCGTGTTGTAGTATAGCCAAAATAGCACTCAAACAAATAAATTTTATTACTTGAAAAGGTTCCGAGGTTGAACACAAGGAGCAATATGGAATTTAAAGCTCAAGATCATAATTTAAATCAAGAATAAAGATTACAACAAAGATAATGTCAGGATCAATATGCAAAAAGAATATAGTAAAATGGTGATTTAAATCACCAATTACTCTCACAAATAAAACTTAAATAAAGTCTCAAATATATGCAATTAAAGTATCAATATATGGTGTTTTTGTTTTTCTTCTCCTCCTACTGGTTCTTCTTCTTCTTTGTTTCTTCTTCTCCTCTTCTTCATGTGTGGCTCCTCGTCTTCTTCTTCTTCTGCTCTTCTTTTTTCCCTCTTTCTTTCTTCCTCTGCTGCTCAAGCTTTCTTCTTCTTCTTTCTCTACTTCTCTGCTTCTTCTTCTTCTTCTCCTCTTCTACTTCTTGTGCGGCTCCTTCTCTTCTTCTTCTTCTTTTCTTCTTCCTCTGTTCAGCTACTTCACACAGAGGGGGAGCTTCTTGAATTGGCTAAATGTTAGCCAATTCTCTGTGCAGCAAAACCCTCCCCCTACCCTGTGCGATCTCTCCTTCTCTTTCTCTCTTAGGCTCCGCCCTCCTAGGGCCTCTTAGTGGGTGATCGGGTAATCGGGCAGGTGCAAACCCGGGTCCAAGGCTGCGGGCATGGTTGCAGCTGAGGAGTGAAGGGCTTAGGTAGGTCGGGCGCACCAGGTCCGCGGGTGTGGTATCGCGGACGAGTGGTCGAACTCGAATAGGTTGTGTTAATATGGTGAAATTATCGTTGAAGTGCGTTTAGTGATTAACCTAAATCGAGTCTAACCATCTTTCATAATTTTTTTTTTTACCTGGCCTACTTAATTTTATCTTGGTCACTTTTAGGCCCAGTGTCGATCTCAGGGAGGCGGGGATTAAAGGTGAAGAAGTTTCTACGCCTTTTCTAAAACGTATCTCTTCCGTCCGTTTATTATGTTTTTGGTTTTTTTTCTATTTAAGATTTTTTTGCTAATAATTTTGTTCCTGAGGTACACCCTCAAAATCAGGTCCTTGGCTTCGAGCCAAATTGTTCTTGGTTTTGAGCCAACTTAGGGTTTCCAAAAAATCGATCCTGCTATTCGTAAGACCGAGTACCTGCAAGACAAGGATTATCTTTTCTCTTTTACTCTTTTTTTTTAATCTTTTTAATAGTAGGAAACAAAAGAGAAATAAAAAAACAAGATATGTTGCTTGTAGAGAAATAAATATATTCCATATATATATATATATATATAGGGGTGGGGGTGGAAGTGGAAATAGCGTGTAGCACAGTGTCGAGTTAGTCCACGTCTAGAAAGACGCAACCAACAAGATGAAGTGCCGCATAGAGTGTAGGATGGATGTGTGGGAGTGTGTGCAGAGGCACTTTCTTTACGCGGCTATCGAGGAATATCGGCAACTGGTGCAGATATTCCCGCGATATAACACGTGGTGGAGTGACTAGTGCGTAGGGATACAGGTAGGTGATGTGTATGTAAATATATATATATGTATATATATATATGTGTGTGTGTATATATATAGATAGGGTTGTAACTATATAGGTGTATATGTAGTTATGTATATATATATAGATATGTAAATATATATATATATATATATATATATATATATATATATATATATATATATATATATATATATATATATAGTTGTATAGGTATTAATATGTATGTATATATATATATGTATGTATATATGTATAAGTATGTATAGGTGTGTACAAGTGAGTGTGTGAGTGTGTACACGTGAATGTGTACAAGTGAGTGTGTGTGTGCATGTACTTGGGGGTGGCTGTGAGAGGGAGCGGGCGAGTTAAGACGTCTGGCGACCGCGGGAGTTGTCTGATCTCGCAAGGGCGCAGACGCGGGCACGAGCGTAGAGGGAACGCGCGTGTTGTTGTCGCACGCAGGCGGGTGCGAGAGTGTGGGAGAGAGGGCAACGCAGCGCACTGCATAGCGCAGCGCATTGCGCTGCGGGCGAGAACGGGAGCGGATGCAGACGTGGGCGCAGGCGCAGATGCGGGAGCTGGCGCTGATTGGCGGGAGGCAGTCGCAAGAAGGAGAGAGAGCGTGCAGTGACCGGATAAGTGACAAACCGATCACCGCATTGTGGCTACAGTTCTGCGCTGGAAGGCGCCTGCGTGCGTAGGGAGAGCTTGCGGACGTAGCTGGCATGTGCGCGGTGGCCTGCGCGACTGCTAGAGGTCGTTGCTGCTGCTGCTGGAGCTTCCGACCTTGGAGCTCTGGCAATGGCGGCGAGAGCTTCCAGTGAAGAAAACAGAGGGTGAAACCACCACGCCCAGCTACTCACGAAGGAGCTGGGCGATGGTGGAACTCACAGTGGTGGTCATGGGACCACTGTGAGCTTGCTCCTGCCCGCAGTGTGTCTCTTCAGTGAGAAGAGAGACTGCGTATGGAGAGGGAGAGGGGAGGAAGATGGCCTCGAGGAAGGTGTCTACGGGTGGTGTGTGTTCCAGGCTCCCTTTACACAAGGGAGAGGGCAGGGCTTTTTAAAGGAGCCTGCCACAGCCATGCTGCAGGCAGAGCATGCTGCTGGTAGAGGAATGGCGCGAAGAGATGCAAGCCCCATGCCCTGAGCCGCGTGAGGGAGACAATTTCAAAGTCAAAAATAAAAGATGAGAATGGTGAATTTGCAATCCAACCCTTGATGAAGACGTTAATTAGATGGCCAATTATTTGCATTATCCTCCCCTCTCAATTAAATGCATGCATGTATTTATTTACAAATGCAACTATATTTACATAAGATACAATGGCGGTGCTAGGAAATAACACAAGATGGCATAATTAGTGGTGTATTTTTGCTGTGCAATCATACCCCCATGCCTATCTTTTGCTAGTCCCTAGCAAAACATTTTGTAATGTATTTAGAAATGATCTTAAGCTGATGATTTTCTTCCGAGGCGACGTGGGTATGTTTGTTGGATATTGTGAGAACCAATTGCAGAGAAAACTACCAGTGCTTTAAGTCTTATGTGACATAGACCATCTCTCGACTAACCTGGACTCTTGATATTTAAACCTTAAGTATGATTTCCAGGACTCAGAAGGTTTTGGTCGTACTCGAGAGCTCAAGAGATTAGATTATGGCTTGTGCATAGTAAAGGATCAAGACTGAACAGATGAACATTAAGACTCAAGCCCAGGGTTTCACGAATCTTTAAGTGCAGGTTGGTCCCAGTCTCAGCTCGTGTCTTCGGATTGACCCCTAAAAAGATGACGGAAAACTCAACTCCCATTTTATTACATTTGTGGCTCAAAGAATATATGGTAGAAACAGGGTATTTGTAACTTGCCCTAAAACACTTTGAGGGAGAAGAATTTACAAACATTTACGAGATATACTGACTTATTTGCACAGTTTTTTTTTTTTTTTGAAACAAGTGTCACTATATCTCTTACAACTTTATTTGGATGAGCACACTTTTCTTTTGGTGGGAGAGTTCCTTTTTGGTGGAAAGAGTTTCTCCTAGTCACAAGACTAAAGACTGGGATAAAAAGTCTACCTGCGCACACAGGTAAGGACTCCACCTTCCCTAATGAACACTAGGGTTGGATCTTATGTTCACCTTGTCTTTCTTGATATGTGTAGTGTGAACCAAGATTACCTAGGCTCTCGAGTAGAAGCAACCCAACGGATCCTGTACTGATGTCTCAGGTAGAAGAATACGTCCTTAGTTAGGAGAGATTCCGATCTATCTTGTCAATGCTTAAGTGAATTAAGCCGAGCCTGAGCGAATCAAGCTTCTGTGTCTTGGAAAGTCTTCAAAATAGTGGTTAAATATCCATAAACACTTATTGTATTTTTGTTTCAGCCTTCAGATCATTTCTAAACACCCCCCTTTTTTTATGTACATATTTATAGATGGATGGAAGCTGCATGATGCCATATAATACCTAGATCCTATGGATGCCTCTCCACCCTCACATGTCAAACGATGCTATGTCCTCATATGTATGCAAGGTAGAGGAAGGTCCAAAGATCGGGGAGCGAGAGCTGAGGTGCAAGGTATATAGCAGGGTGGTATGGTAGGTGGATGGTGGGTGGTGAAGTGAAAAGGTGCGAAGTGAAGTGTATGTGATAGTGGAGGAGTGCTGCTGGGGTGCCTCCCAACGAGCGTTGAATTTAACGTCCCTAGTTGGACTCGGAATGAGGCACGACATTAGTTACCCTCCAGCAGGGCGATCGTTTCTCCAACGGGGGTAGGTTCATGGGTAAGATAAGGTTTTAAACATTGCCCGTTGACCGTAAATTTATGCCCAGATTTGGAATCTTCAATTTCAACAGCCCCGTTGGGAAATGGCCTCGAGACCAAGAAGGGACTAGTCCATTTGGATTTCAATTTCCCAGGAAAGAATTTGAGCTGGGCATTGTAAAGCCAAACTTGCTGAGATGGCTCAAATTCCTTCCGCCGAATTCGGCTGTCGTGAAAAGCCTTAGTGCGTTGCTTGAAGGTTAAGGCAGAATCATAGGCTTCACGACGGAGCTCTTCCATCTCTTGGAGTTGGAGTTTCCTTTCTCGACCACACAGGTCTGGGTCAAGGTTACATTGGCGAACCGCCCAATAAGTGCGGTGCTCCAGCTCCACAAGCAAATGACAAGTCTTCCGGTAAATGATTCTATAAGGAGACATACCAAGGGGAGCCTTGAAGGCGGTCCGATACGCCCATAGTGCGTCAATCAGCTTGTCGGACCAATCCTTACGGTCAGGTCGAACCGTTTTCTGGAGAATTTGCTTGATTTGCAGGTTCGACACCTCAGCCTGGCCGTTCGTCTGAGGATGATATGGAGATGCGATTCGATGGTGGACTCCATATTTTCTCAGAAGTGCCCGAAAGGAAGCATGGGTAAAATGGCTTCCTCCATCCGAGATAATGGCTTGAGGGATCCCAAACCGTGCAAAAATGTGGTCTTTGACAAATCGAGTGGATATGACATGGTTAGCATGGCACGTGGGAATAGACTCGATCCATTTCGAAACATAATCAAAAGCAACGAGGATGTATTCGAAGTCATTGGAAGGAGGAAAGGGACTCATGAAATCGATTCCCCAAATGTCGAAAATTTCAGTAGCTAGGATGGGTTGCAAGGGCATCATGTTACGATGTGACATTGACCCTAACGACTGGCACCTAGTGCAATGTTTTGCATAATTGTGTGCATCCTAGTGAAGGGAGGGCCAAAAGAAACCGCACTGCAACACCTTGGCTGCAGTTTTCCTCCCAGAGAAATGGCCTCCGCAGGCCTGGTCGTGGCAGAAGGATAGCACATTGGGGAATTCGCTGTCAGGAATATAGCGACGGATGATCTGATCAGCACCTATTCGAAAAAGAAGTGGATTATCCCAGAAATAATACTTTGCTTCTGCAATGAGACGCTTGCGCTGATTTTTAGGCCAGCCATGTGGAAGGGAACCAAAAGGAAGGTAGTTGGCAATGTCAGCATACCAAGGTCCACTTGCCACATTCATTGCCAATAGGTGCTCATCAGGAAAAACCTCGTTAATCGGTAGGGTAAGTCCAATGTGGCCATGGTCCAGTCTAGAGAGATGATCAGCCACAGCATTATGGGCTTCGACCTTATCGTGGATCTCAATGTCAAATTCTTGGAGCAGAAGGATCCAACAAATCAGTCTAGGCTTGGCATCCTTCTTGTGCATGAGAT
Organism: Thalassia testudinum; assembly: GCA_037157565.1. Classification (NCBI taxonomy): domain Eukaryota; kingdom Viridiplantae; phylum Streptophyta; class Magnoliopsida; order Alismatales; family Hydrocharitaceae; genus Thalassia; species Thalassia testudinum. Next base: position 9,846,847 of record JAZHRO010000078.1, on the reverse strand, counting down.
GGCGAATGGCCGCGTGGTCAGTGAAAACAATAACATGCGAGCCTAGAAGGTAAGAGTGGAATTTCTCCAGCCCAAAGATGACTGCCAGTAGTTCTTTCTCAGTGGTTGTATAATTACGCTGGGCCTCATCCAACGTCTTACTGGTGTAGTACACCACGAAGGGGTGTCTATCGCGTCTTTGTCCCAAGATGGCTCCGACTGCAAGGTTGGAAGCGTCACACATGAGTTCAAAGTCGAGGGACCAATCAGGCGACTGGAGAACAGGGGCCTTGGTGACAGCCTCACGTAACGCGTGAATGCTCATATGCAGTTGGGGCCCATATCAAAGGGTACATCGGTCGATAGGAGATGAGTTAAAGGTCTAGAAATCTTGGAGAAGTCTTTGATGAATCTTCTATAGAAACCGACATGTTCCAAGAAGGAGCAGATTTGTTTGACAGAGCCAGGCACAGGTAAATCAGCAATTACATCAAGCTTAGCTCTATCAACCTCGATACCCCTATTGGAGATGATATGCCCGAGAACAATTCCCTCGTGTACCATAAAATGACTTTTTTCCCAGGAAAGCATGAGGTTCACATTAATACATCTCCTAAGCATACGGGTCAGGTTGGCAAGACAGTTATCAAAAGAGGGTCCAAAGACCGAAAAGCCATCCATGAAAACCTTGAGAAAGTCACCCACCATGTCATGGAATATTGCCAGCATACATCTCTGGAAAGTTGCTAGCGCGTTACAAAGTCTGAACGGCATCCTTCTAAATGCAAAGGTGCCGTAGGGGCAGGTAAAGCTGGTTTTCTCTTGGTCCCTGGGGTCAATTGCCACCTGGTTATATCTAGAGAATCCATCTAGGAAATAGAAAAATTTATTTCTCGCTAACATCTCCAGGATTTGGTCAATGAAAGGTAGCGGAAAGTGATCTTTCTTAGTTGCAGCATTCAGTTTTCTATAATCTACACACACTCTCCAAGATGTAGTAGTGCGTGTAGGGATGGATTCACCCCTGTCATTGATACGGATGGTGAGTCCCGCCTTTTTGGGCACGACGTGAATCGGGCTCACCCAGGGGCTATCGCTGATTGGGTAGATTATACCCGCATCCAGCCACTTAATAATTTCCTTTTTAACGACCTCCCGCATGTTAGGGTTGAGACGTCGCTGCATCTCGCGGGAAGGTCGAGTCTCCTCCTCTGTATATATACGGTGTGTGCAGTAGGAGGGGCTAATGCCAGTTAAGTCTGATAAGGACCATCCAATGGCTGCCTTGTGTTCCATAAGGACCTTTGTTAGTTTGCACTCTTGCTCCCTGGTCAATTTTGAACTAATGATTACAGGGAGCATTTCATTTGGCCCCAAGAAAACATACTTAAGCGAATCAGGCAACTCTTTCAGCTCGGGAGTGGATGGTGAGAGATCTGGCATTTCTTGGGATGAGAGTGTCCTAAGCGGATTAGAAGAAAACAAGTTAGGAGGAAGAAGTTGGCCCTCAGTTTGGCTAAGAAGAGGGGCATCTTGGATAGATGGATCCAAAAAGGGATAGCCCCAGTGAGTAGTATGTGGGCTCAAGGTCCTAGTGTGGAGTTGCAATTCCGCCTGATTTGGCGGGAAAGAAAGGGCAATCCGGTCTTCAAGAGTGTGGATCGGCGGTGAGTAGCTCGAATATGACTCAGACCATGAGGTATGGGAAGCGGAGAAAACCTCATCAGAAGTCTAGTCAGGAGAAGGTATGGGAAAAAGGAGGGATGGGGGAATGTCACAATATGTGTCAGTCAGGCAATCGTCTGTGTTTAAAGGCAATCCACAGCAGTCAGAATAGCTCCCAATTAGTTTGATACACACGCTGACGGCCATGTCCTCGTTAGACGTGTCATCCTCGATGCAATCGCAATCAAAGTTCTTAGCTGCCTTGAAGATGTTAAGCTTGAGCTTCTCAAATCCAACGGCAATCTCAATACAGCCCGACTGACAGTCGATATAGGCGCAGGCTATGGCCAAGAAAGGTCTACCAAGGATGATCGGACAATTAGAAAGTGAACTAGGAACTTCCATATCCAAAACAAGAAAGTCAACAGGAAAATAGAGACTTTTGACCCTAACACCATGTCTTCCACCACACCCTTTGGTATTTTGACAGAACGGTCTGCCAACTGTAACATGACTGGGGTGGGTTTCAGATTTCCTAAGGCAAATTTCTCGAGTATGATGGTTGGTATAAGATTGATGGAAGATCCTAGATTAAGCAGAGCACGGTTAAAACTACAGCCTTGGATTCTACAAGAAATAAGCGGTGTGCCCGGATCTTTCTGCTTCGGTGGTAGATTTGACAGTATAGCACAACTCTCATGAGGCGAGAGAACCATCGGATTCTTTGTTTTCTTTAACTGTCGCCTGGGTGTAGTGTAGTCTTTGAAAAATCGGGCGACAGTAGGTATGTGGTCGATAGCCTTCAACAGGGGTACCTTGATTTCAACATCCCTGAATAAATTATGCAGGTTATCAAAGGCCTACGTATCCTTTTTCTTGCCTTTTGGCTCCCTCAGTAGAGCCTCAGGGAATGGGACCAATTCTGGCACTAGTTTGGATGTATCGTCCTCTCGCGAATGCGGTGCGCATCCCGAATGAGAGGGCGATGAAAAAGATGGGCCAGGATCAGGTTGAGGCTGATCGACGGTTTGCTTACCGCTCCTCGTAGTAATCGCATTGGACGATGCGGGTCCAGTGGGATCATAAGGTGGAGGAGGGTTCACAATAGGGACATAAGGGTGAGGTGCTGCTGCGGGATTAGCCTGAAATCCCAGAGGAATGCTCGGTGCTTGCAGAATCTGATGAACCTGCCCCTGAGAAGGTCGTACCTGTGGTTGAGGACCACGAGGTATGAAATTTCGCGGGTTGGGAACAGGTTGGGCTGGAAGAGTGCCCTAAGATCGAGTGGCCATACGTAGTTGATTGATCTCAGCATTCTGCTGCGCCAATTGGTGCCGAAGAGAGGTCATGTTCTCTTCATGGCGCTTAGACATTTCCGTCATCATTCGCATCAGTTTATCAAGAGGACTTGATGCATGTTCTGTTTGCGGTATGCAAGGATCCGATGGTGGATTCGCCACAGGATTAGACTGGGCCCTTGGGATGACGGGTGTGGACGGTCGCATTGGCCTACCCGTGGGCTTTTGGCGCTATAGGTTATTAGACCATGCAAAGTTCGGATGATTTCGCCACCCTGGGTTATAAGTAGCAGAGAACGGGTTGTTCCCCAGGGCACAAGCGTCTTCTAAGCCAAAAGACGAGTTCGCATGTAAATATGCATTCGAGCACACGGAGGCTTGGTCCTCCATGTCAAAATACTGGCTTGCAGAAGCCAGATCCACATGACTTACTGAATCGCTCTGTGCAACACTCGGTAAGGAAGACCTCACGGGGTTTTTGGGGATAAGCCTGGCATTGGAAGGATTGGGATTGTGACGAAGTGGTGAGGTGGGGGTGTTTGCCATAGAATAGGCGGGATTGGCTAGAAGCTTGTCCAGCTTCTTGTGCACGATGGAGACTTCATCCAATTTTTGTGAGATAAGGTTAAGATCAGTGGATGAATGGGAGGGTCCCGTGTCAACTTCGTGAACATTACGGGGTAGGGTGGTACGATTAAAGGCGACAATGGAGGCATTGTTCATTGAGTTTTCTCTCATGTTTTCAAATAATTCGAATGCTCCATTCTCGTCTTTATTCATGAAATTCCCACTGTAGGAAGCGTCTGCAATCTGCTTCAAAGTCTTATTTAGCCCATAATGGAAAATCTGGGCTATATGCCACTTAGGCAGATCGTGGTGCCGACGCTTCCGGGGGAGGTCATTATACCTCTCCCAAGCCTCATGAAACTGTTCGCCGTTTTGTTGCGTAAAGGAAGTTATAGCACGGCGAAGCGCATTGGTTTGCCCGATTGGGAAGAATTTCTTGATAAATGTTGTTCGCATCTCTTCCCAAGAATGGATGGTTCTCCCAAGGGTGCGTAACCATTGTGACGCTTTATCCCGCAACGAAAATGGAAACATTTTCATGAGGACAATCTATAACCCGATGTTTCTTGGTTTAACCGTTTTAGCCAATCGGGTTAGGTCTTCCAAATGGAGAAAAGGATCTTCACTTGCAAGGACATGGAAGTGAAAGTTAATTAGGCTAATTATATTGGGTTTCAATTCAAGATCGTCCCTGCCCATGGGGACTCGAATTTATCCTATGGTCTCTATAGTAGCGGGATTTTGATAAGAGCTAAGAGACCTAGGCTCCTCCCGTTCGGGAGGGTTCTGCATTTCCTCCAAGGTTTCCCTAATGGCTTCAATCTGTTCATTATACATTTCCATTTGGGCTTGGAGGCGGGTTATGGGGTCCATGGCTCTACCACCTAGTGGGTTTTGAGGGTGGTTTCCTCCCTCGGGATTTGGGGGTGGGCGTGCAGCCATGTTTGTGGAGGAGGATGACGATTCGGCTTCTTTCCTAAAATTATTAGACAATTCAAACAATTTAGGGTTTTGTGACCTCCTCCCAAACATGCACTACCGCAGGAAGAATTGGGGAGATAAGAAGGAAAAGGGGATGAGAGAAAAGACGCCGCAAAGGTACACTTGATGACAAATCAAGGCAATCAAAGTCCTAACCTCTACAATGTGCCCTTAGACGTAAAGATCTAAGTTACCTACTATCACAACCTACGGAACCAAATGCGAGCACCGCGGAACCACCGGGCTAGATTGAAAGGCCGTTTGCCCCAGTCTTAGACACCCGATAGCACGCGGGAACTCGCACCAGCACGTAGGCGCTACACGGAGGTAGTTAGACCTCCAATCCTTAATAAGGGTCAAGTTTCTACCAGTTTTAATTAGAGGCTTAGGATCAAGTGCTTTCAGGAATGTGAAGGGCATTGTATATGGGTAATGCCCAAGTGCGTTGATTTTAGAAAGTGTGTAAACCAAGCATGCAACGGGGAAATCTCCCTGAATTGAAGTTTTAGTTGGTGAATGGTTTTTAGAATTTCAGCCTTTAAGTAGTATGGATTTTAAGATTTCGTTGAGTTACCAATTCAACCAATCTCCGGGTTTTGAGAAAATACAAGTTCTTCTATGCCCAAAAAACCCTTCTTCAATGTGAGTTGGTTAATGCATGCTAAAAATGCAATGTGCTTCCCTAGGTGGAAATTTCTTTGTGGATGCATGAGTCAATTTTAGGTTAGTGTGAAAGGGAGCCAAAGCACTTCAATTCAAGTACTCCCAATTACCAGAATGATGTTCCACACACAAGACTCAACCTCATGATAATGTAAAGAAAATCAAAGTGTTGGGGTTGAAAAATTCGGGATCAAATCTAAGGCACGTGAAAGGTCGTGGTGGGGTTGGAATCAACTCAATTCCAAGCCTCCCCACAAAAAATGTGATCCTGAAATATGGATAAATGAGGCAAGGAGGGATGGCAGTCAATCTATTTAATCTTGCCTCAAAGAATACTTCACATGACGAAAGATTCAAGAATCAAGATTCTTGGATCTTTGCTATGCGAAGTTTTGCGGGAAATCCCCAGGCAGTGGGGGTGATAGCAGACAATCAAACAAGTGATTTTTAATCCACTTGCCCTAAGAAATCCCAAGAAGTGTTTTTAGGTTTTAGGTTATTTTTTTATTAAGGTTACAAGTTAACCTAAGTTGCTAAGAGAGAGACCTACCTTTTCAGCAACGTGGGCGAAGCTCCAGTGCGACGCTGGCAACTTCACGCTCTCGTTCCCACCTTGGATCTGCCCACGTCTCCAACTTCCTCTACTTGCCTCCTCCTTGCAACTGGTTTTCCTGCACACCAGGAAACAAAAACACCCGTGAAGAGAAGGGTGCGAGAAGAGAAAATCAAAGGAGTGGAGTAGAAACTTACCTCAATGAGCACCTCCCCGACAACGGCGCCAGAAAAAGGGTGGTCGAACTCGAATAGGTTGTGTTAATATGGTGAAATTATCATTGAAGTGCGTATAGTGGTTAACCTAAATCGAGTCAACCATCTTTCACAAATTTTTTTTTTTTTACTTGGCCTACTTAATTTTATCTTGGTCACTTTTAGGCCCAGGGTCGATCTCAGGGAGGTGGGGATTAAAGGTGAAGAAGTTTCTACACCTTTACTAAAATGTATCTCTTCCATCCATTTATTATGTTTTTGGTTTTTTTTTATTTAAGATTTTTTTGCTGATAATTTTGTCCTTGAGGCACACCCTCAAAATTAGGTCCTTGGCTTCAGGCCAAATAGTTCTTGGCTTTGAGCCAACTTAGGGTTTCCAAAAAATTGGTCCTGTTATTCGCAAGATCGAGTACCTGCAAGATAAGGATTATCTTTTCTCTTTTACTCTTTTTTTTTTTATCTTTTTAATAGCAGGAGACAAAAAAGAAATAAAAAAACAAGACAGGTTGCATGAAGAGAAATAAATATAGTCTATATATATATATATTATATATAGGGGTGGGGGTGGAAGTGGAAATGGCGTGTAGCACAATGTCGAGTTGGTCCACGTCTAGAAAGACGCAACCAACAAGACGAAGTACCGCGTAGAGTGTAGAATGGATGTGTGGAGGTGTGTGCGGAGGCACTTTCTTTACGTGGTTATTGGGGAATATCAGCACCTGGTGCAGATATTCCTGCGATATAACGCGTGGTGGAGTGACTAGTGCATAGGGATACAGGTAGGTGATGTGTATGTAAATAAATATATATATATATATGTGTGTGTGTGTGTGTGTGTATATTGATAGGGTTGTAAATATATAGGTGTATATGTAGTTATGTATATATATATAGATATGTAAATATATATATAGGTATATATATTTATATTTGTAACTAGATATATATGTATATATGTATATAGATATATATAGATATGTGTATATATATATATATATATATGTATGTATGTATGTATGTATTTATATCTATAGATATATGTGTATATATGTATGTATATATGTATATATGTATATATGTATAAATATATATATATATGTATGTATCTATACTTATATATAGTTGTATAGGTATATATATATATATATATATATATATATATATATATATAAAAGTATGTATAGGTGTGTACAAGTGAGTGTGTGTGTGCATGTATTGGCGGGTGGCTGTGAGAGGGAGCGGGCAAGTTAAGACGTCTGGCGGCGGCGGGCGTCATCTAATCTCGCAAGGGTGCAGATGCGGGCGCGAGAGCAGAGGGAATGCGCGCGCTGTTGTCACGCGCAGGCGGGTGCGGGAGTGTGGGAGAGAGGGCAACGTAGCGCACTGCGTAGCGCAGCGCATTGCGCTGCGGGCAAGAATGGGAGCGGACGCAGATGCGGGCGGGGGCGCAGATGCGGGCACTGGCGTTGACTGGCTGGAGGCAGTCGCGAGGAGGAGAGAGAGCGTGTGGTGACCGGATAAGTGAGAAACAAACCGGTCACCACACTGTAGCTACAGTTCCACGCTGAGAGGCGTGAACAATAACTACAGTGCCGTGCGAAGTGAGCAACCGGTTGCGGCCGGTTCTGCGTGCACGGGCACGCTAGAAGGCGCTTGCGCACTCGGGGAGAGCTTGCGGACGTCGCTGGCGTGCACGCGGTGGCCTACACGGCTGCTGGAGGCCGTTGCTGCTGCTGCTGGAGCTTCCAACCTTGGAGCTCTGGCAATGGTGGCGAGAGCTTCCAGCAAAGAAAACAGAGGGTGAAACCACCAGGCCCAGCTGCTCACGAAGGAGCTGGGCGATGGTGGAACTCACAGTGGTGGTCGTGGGACCACTGTGAGCTTGCTCCTGCCCACAGTGTGTCTCTTCAGTGAGAAGAGAGACTGCATATGGAGAGGGGAGGAAGATGGCTTGGAGGAAGGTGTCTGCGGGTGGTGTGTGTTCCAGGCTCCCTTTGCGCAAGGGAGAGGGCAGGGCTTTTTAAAGAAGAAGGAGCCTGCCATAGCCATGCTGCAAGTAGAGCATGCTGTTGGCAAAGGAATGGCGCGAAGAGATGCAAGCCCCATGCCCTGAGCTGCACGAGGGTGACGATGTCAAAGTCAAAAATAAAAAAAGAGAATGGTGAATTTGCAATGCAACCCTTGATGAAGATGTTAATTAGATGGCCAATTATTCACATTATCCTCCCCTCTCAATTAAATGCATGCATGTGTTTATTTACAAATGACACTATATTTACAAAAGATACAATGGCGATGCTAAGAAATAACACAAGATGGCATAATTACTGGTGTATTTTTGTTGTGCAATCAATGAGGCATGTGAGGGGATCGTGCAGGGGACCTCACCCCCCTGTGTGTCGAGGCAATAAGTCGATGACACTTTTTCAATTTATGCCACTGCAGGCATTCTTCAGCTAACGAGGTGGGACTATCTTAGTCCCCCTCCTTTGTTCAACAAGTGCCGAGGAAGATCCTTCCAATTGAGGTCTAGGACGCAGTCAAAGAGTCCAATTGATCACCTGTTCCTCTACCTGGGTGGATTCCGCTTCACCTGGGGCATGTCCCTGGAGCTGGAACCTCACAAACACTACTGGAGCTTGCTCGAAGATGCTCCATTAATGGCGGCTGAAGGTCCTATACCTGAAAACATCAACACGGCCTCGCAGCCACATCAGAAGTGCTCAGGAGCTTCGCCAGACATCAGGGAATGTAACTGTGGTGGTGGTGTCGCATGCGAGTGGATGTGGAGGTCTGTTGACCTTGCAGAGTGTATGTGAAAGTGCATGAGTCGGGGGGGTGATAGAGAGGCCAATCCCCTCAATTACTTAAGGGATTTTGGTCGGTGGGTCGAGGCGATGGTGAGGAGCATGGAAGCTGTGCCATTGAGTGAGTGTGGAAGCCGCTAGGGCTCGTCGGAGGTCTGCCGATGAGTTGGAAGATGAAGTCGCGGAGGGCAAATCGGCAGTCGAAACGAAGTGGAGAATGTCTGGAAACGAAGAGTGGATGATGAGGAGTCGTTTAGGAGAGGTATTAGATGATGGGGAGCAGAGTTGGCGTCGGTTGAGATATGGCCAGTGCTGGAGACGAAGCTGCTCTAATAAGGGGTGGACGGTGAGGATGGAGATAGGAATGTCGGCTGGTGCTGCTCGGAGCGAAAGAAGGCAAGGAAGGAGAATCTGCTGCTGGTATTGCGATCAGAAGATGAGGGGAAGCAAGGAGGGTCACTGGAGCTTGAAGAGCAATTCATTCGGAGGAGGAGAGAAGAATTTGAGGGTTACTTTGGTCGAATTCAAGCTTGAGGGGTTCGGCCTCACCTGGGCTTTCTTTCATAGGTCATCAAAGGGCGGTTAGAGCTTGGGAAGAAAGCTTCCCAATCTTGGAAAGCTCACCAGATTGAGAAATCCCTCGAGACCCAAATCTCTCATGCGTTCACATGAGAGATTGGGTAAGTTTTAGGGCTTAGGATCAGGTTCGAAAGGAAGGGAATTTCTTGACGAATTTCCCTTTCAAATTTGAAAGGGATTCGTCAAGAAATCAGGGAGTTCTTTCCAATTTAAGGTCGCCAAAGCAAGTAGGAATAGGTTTAATGGAGGTAGGGACCTTTTTGTGAGAACGACGACAAATTTAGGGGTCTATTTGAAAGGATTTTGAAAGTTAAGGGTAGAAATATAATCAGACAGGACCAATTTGCAAACTAAGTCAAGACAAACTCATCTTTAGTCCAAATTTTGGTATAAACCTAATTTGGACCTAAGGAATCCAATGGTGAAGTTAGATTTTGGTTTTGAATATGTTTGACTAGGCAATTTATGCAAAAATCCAAATTAGGGCAAATGTCTGTCTGTGACTCTGTTCTGGATCAGAACGGGTTCTGATGGTCAAATTGAAAGTTCCAAACCCTAGAGAAAATTTTTTCATAAAATTTAGAGAGTTTAGGTGAATTTTATCTTAATCAGAACCTCAATTAATTAAGCGGGTCTATTTTTAGGGTTTCAAAATGTCATTTAATTCTCAGAACACGTGCAAACCCTTTTCTGCTTGTTTTAACCCACTTGTTGACTTTCTAAGACCATTTGACCTTCATTCAACCCATGAGAAAACCCGTGGTTGTACTGCAATCATGGTAAGCTAGAAAAGTTATAGTTTTAACCCTAGTTTCTTATTTTTCTCTCAGAATGATTATGCAGTGACTTATGACTCTCTAGTAGTTGTGTAGGAGCATTTACTGACTTAATTGGGTCAAAATGAGCTAGTTATGGCACATGATGGTGTCCCCATCATACCCCCATGCCTAGATTTTTCTAGCCCCTTAGCAAAATTTCAAGGTATTAACTTTGATTCAAGACCATAAAACTTTTGATGCTTAAAACTTTGATGTGTGCTTTCATTTGTAGAATAGGTTAGAATGCTGATAGTAGGCCTAGAGGTACTCAAGTACCAACCAAGATCCAGACCTGATCAGCTCTAGCCTCAGTTCACCGCAAAGGTTTCTAAGGCCCATAGGAACTAACCTAAGGTTCGTTGAACTCCGTGGTTAAAGCACCTGTGCTTGTAACTTGTTTTAGCCCCGGTTCAGTTTGCAGTTCGTTTTTGTTAGAGAGAGATAGAGGAAGTTTCCTTTGTTTTTGGAGAGTTTTCTCTCTCTTTTCTTTTTATTTCTAGCTTCAGATTAGCTTTACAACACGGTCTATATCGGATTCCTAGTCCCCACCATGAATCCTCGCAAGGTCCCTGGCAATCGATGCTTCGGGATAGCACCGCCCATGGCAATCCCCAGAATCCTGGCTTTCAAGATTTTGAGATAATTCCCCATGACGTTCTGTAGCTAAATCCTGACCCTGGCAATCGACATTTTGAGATAATGTCGCCCATGGCATCTGAACTAGCATAAGGTGCTTAAATGCCCCCGGTAGGATATATAGATATCCTAGGAGACAAGCACCGAGGAGACGATATGTTATTGCGTATCTTCGAAGGGAATTTCCCGCCTCTCCGCGCCGGGAACTCGTCCAAATCAACTTGTGTTGATCAGCCGCTCCTAATCTAGGTAACTTTTTTCAGAACGTATTTAACGCATTTTGCATGATTTTGATACTTAAGCACACTGATCCAGACTGTGTGTGGATTGGGGTGCTTAGGTTATCGAGTCTTGCAAACCAAAGGTCAGTTAACGAGGTCAAATAATCCCTAAGCCTTAGACCTAATACTTCAGTTTCGTATTTTCCCCAACCTCTTGAGGACTATCCAGATCTTAGCTGGTACTTGAATTTTTAAGCCTAGGATTGCAGCCCAAGAGGCCTAAAATCAGCGTTCCTACTAATCTCTTCTTTGTTTCTTTAACACTTTTTTGCCTTTCATTTTCTTTCTTTTGATTTGGTCTAGAACTAAGTCAATTCTTTAATCTTTTACTAATGACTATCTCTTTTTCTTTTCTTTTCAAATTGTGCTCCTTTTTGACATTTTTATCTCCTCCCTTTTTTTCTCCTCAAAACTAATATGCAATCCATTCAAAATTTCCTCCCCTCTCCTATTTTTGTTCTTTTTTCAATTTTTTATTTTTTTGGTTTTTTGGAGTATGTGATTTTTTTGATAAAACCCTTTCATGTGAAGTGATTTTCACAGTGTTTTGCACTTTAATACCCCCCCATGCCTATGCTTTGCAATGCCCTCATTGTAAATTAGGTGGGTTTAAGTTTAGCTTAGATCATTCAATAGAACAGGTGTTGGTTGGGTGAATGGGTCGAAGTGACTGTTGCCGATGATTTCAAGCTTGGGTACGGGTACCAGATGTGGAGTCAGTTGTTCTAATGGATGAACCCTATAGTGCAATATGAGTTCAGCATAAGATGTTTTAGGAAGGGTTTTGGTTTTTTTCAAAATGATGGGTTGCCTCCCGTTCAGCGCTGAGTTTAACGCCATCAGCCGGGCGCAATGAGCTCAAAGGGATGTGATTGTTTTCATGAATGATATGATCGTGATGGATGAGAATTGGATGACCACAGATAAGTATCAAAGCATGGTGGAGAGTCATTCCATAATGTCTCAGATGTAAGTTAGGTTGATTTATTTCTGGATGATCTATCTTGAGTTTTGGCGGAGGGAACATTTGGAAGGTATAATGATCATGGGTTTTTGTAGTAAAGTTATGGTGTTTCCAAGGCTCAATAGAAATGGGTCTAGTTAGTATACCCCAGATGGTTCCTCTCATGCTCTGTGACCTATCAAATTGATACCCGAAGAGTCATTGTGATTCTTTTCTTTTGGGTTTGAGATTGTTTCCTCGGGAAATGACTCATAGATTGGGTTTTCAAATGAATTTTCCCTATAATCGTCATCCCAATTAAATGTGAATGTTTGGAGAGTGCCTTTTAAATCATGAAACTTGAAATCTGTAAAGGATTCATATTTTGGGTGAAGGCCACTCTTGATATCATCCAATCCTGACTCTTGGTGGTCCTCGAGATAAAATGTCTCCATATCCATGGACTCTAAATCTGGTCTGTCACCATGTTTCCCGACATTGCTAGGTATATCCTCAAGTGCAAAGGTGAAAGCCTCCACTATACTTATGTCATTATGCTCGACTAGATCATCGTCTCGAATGTGAAAGGTTTCTAATTCAGGTTCTAGGTTTTTTATTAAGGATATGGTCATGAGGTCCTGTATAAAACCTAGTTGTTCTGTCAAGCATTGTCCTTTTGTTGCCTCAAAAATATTAATCTTAGTATGTTGATCTCCTGAGGCAATTGTCATATGCTCTGATTCACAATTGATTATGGCTCTTGCAATGGCTAAGAATGGTCATCCTAAAATCATGGGTGTATCCTGTATGTGTGGTGGTGTCTCCATGTCAAGAATTAGGAAATCTGCCAGGTAGCTGAAATCCTTAACTTTAATTACCACATCCTCTATCATCCCAGTTAGTGTGATTAGGGCTCGGTCAGCTAGTTGCAAAGTGACATGAACGGGTTTTAGCTGTCCAATTGGTAATTTTTCAAATAGGTTGGTAGGGATGAGGTTGACTGAGGCGCTCAAGTCTAGCATAGCCCGCTTGAAGTTTATATCACCGATATTGCAAGAAATTAGCAGGGTGCCTGGATCAGATTTCTTAGGAGGTAGACTATTTTGGATTATGGTACTTATATTTTCAGACAGTACTACTTTTCCTGTTGTTTGTTCTTCCATCTCCTTCCAGGGTAAGTCAGATGAGTTTGGGTTCAGAGTGAGGATATGATGAACACACATAAATTCATGATAAATTGCTTATTTATGATAGTTCCTAGGGTTAGCATTGCATATCATGTTATAAATATTGCATAACATCCATTGCATGGCATGTAGGATAGTTGTATGTTTTGCATATTAATTCCTTCATTTTATATGGCCAGGGGGGCAATGCGACATCCATACAGGTTTCGGATGGAAAATCCTACCGTACGGATGGATCCAGAGTGACGATCGCAGTTCGGCATTGCAGGAATCATCTCGATCTGACCACCGTGGCACCCTCTACAAGAAGAAGAAGATGGACAGCCTAGATGGCACCACGTGGCACCATCCAGGCCACCCAACACCGGCCAGCAGCACTGCCCAATTCCATCTTCATCCGGACCCTTAAATCCTAGCCGTTGGATCAAGATCCAATGGCTGGGAAGAGGTTGCACTAAGCCGCTCCTCACGACACAAGGGAAGGTCTAGCGCAACGGTTAGAGTGTCGGTTTGCAAAGGGGGGGCGCGAGTTCGAATCCTCGCAGCCCCTCCAATTCTCAATTTGGCTAGGCGCATGGCAGCAGCAGCGGCAGAGCGTGCAAAGCGCCAGCGCATGGCAGCGCATGCGCACGCCAACACATAACAGCGTGCACACAGCAGGGCATGCATGGTCAGTGCACGTGATAGGTGGGGCAACGTAGCGCAGGCGCAAGTGCAGTTGGGGCCAGCTTTCAGCAATAGCTGGGCTGACCTACAGCGACGCTTATAGCCGTCACTATTTCATTGCAGGCCAGTAGAGCCAGCTAAGGGCGTGAGCGGATGTGAGCTGTCTACAACAACGTTTCCAATGACGGTCTGGAGGTTGCTAAAGGTCCTTTATCCATTTTTAGCCTCTTCTCCTCCACTATAAAGGACCTACACCCCCTCCCTTCCAAGGCATCTCTACCTACTCTACTCCCACCTACTCCCAAGCTCTAGCAAGCCTACCAACGCTCCATTAGAGCTTGTTCTCAAGCTCCCAAGGTGCCTATTAGTGTAGCGAACCTCTACCCCACCAAATACTCCTCCTACTTCCCATCTCCCTTCATAGGTTGCCTTGGAGCTGTCCTCCCACCTCCATTCCGGTAGCATATTAGCTCCATCTTCTCACCTCCATTCCGGAGCCACGCCGAAGCTTTCCTCAACACGACGTCCTCCTGCATCTCACCTCCGTCGTCTTTCTTCTCACCTCCTTCATCCGAGCTTCCGCTAGGCACCATCGTCTCACCGAACAGCCGATTCGGGATATTTCCTCTCACCCCCCTCTCTTTTTATGCTTTTATAGTTCATTGTAATCGACATTGGATTGATATATATCTCATATTTGTTCCATTTCTATCTTGTGATTCATTCTACTTGTCTTTTATTTCAAAAATACAAAAAAAAAACAAAACCCCAAAATACCAAAAACACGATCACATTGATTGTGAAATTTCAAACTTGTTTGAACATTTAAAAAGAATAACCCTAAAACACATTCAATTAAATTGAATCCTAAAAGACATAAATACAAAAAAATTGTGTGACAACTTGATTTACATTGGAACCACTTTCCAATTCTTGCACACACACAAAAAAATTGTAATAATAGGGCAATAACCCAAATTAATGCCCTCCACATTCCGTGTGCACTATAGTATCCTAGACCTAACTAAAATCCATAGCAACTTGACCCCTAAGGCTTTATCAACTTAGGCTTGCTATATAGGTCTTAAGTCTTCTTTAGTTAATACCAATTCTGTCATCTATCTGGTGTTCAGGCTGAGGGGCAGTGTCAAACAACCAGGTGCGGGTTTGTACAAGCACCTAGGGTTTTCCCTGGGAAACGTTCGGGCCCAAACCTCCCCTTAAGCAACTTGGCTAGATTTATTGACAGAATGGGTATTCACTATTGATTACTTATTTCCTACGTAGACTAAGTCTTAGGTTTAATTTTAGGGAGTCACACTTAAGTTAGGTTTAGCTTTGATTGCTTGTGTGCACACTTCTCTCATCTCCATCTCTTCTCCTCCCCACCCGTTTCTTCCATTTTGCACAGGCGACGGTCCAAAACTCCACACTTGGAGGGATCACTTGATTTTGCCTCCCCAAAAAGACTTTTCTTGCATTCTTCCTCTTCTTTCAAAATGGAAAATCAAAATTGGTCCTCTAGCCCGCATGCTAATTTTTCTTTCCCCTATTTTTCCACCCAGGAGCTACTTAATCAGGCCCCTCCACCTAATCTCTACTCTATCATGGCTCAACTACAAGTTAAGCAACAACAGTTGCATAAGGATTTAACAAACCTAGCCAACCAAGGGAGTCCTGCCACACCTGCCCAAGCTCCACACGTTCCACATCTCACCCCTTTTAACACCCGCAAGAGAGAAAATCTGCATAAATCTCGTGTTGAGTATAATTATTATTCTGAGGCTTTCTATGGTTCAATAGGGAATTATGTTTATCCCAATCATCACCCCACCCAAAATGTCCCTACTTTCCAGGAGAAATTGAAAAATTCCTCTAATGGGGGGAATTATCCGGTTCACTCCTGGACCAATCCGGTTCCACACCAACAACAGAACCCATTTGGAGGATATGGTTCAAATCAAACTTATCAATCTGGGCAATCTCAAGAAGACATTAATGCCCAGATGATGAAAACCCTGCAGGAGTTACAAAGAAAAACAAAGGAAACAACTCGTCTTATTAACAATCTCAATGATCAAATTAGGGATATTTCGACTCAAAGACCTGCAGGACTCTCACCATCCCAACCCACACCAAACTTTATTAATCACAGGAACCAACACCTGGGGGGATACCAACATCAGAACCACACGGTTCAGCCTCCTATTAACCAAATATCGCAGCACCAACCTAGTTTCTATCAACATCAGGTCCCCCCACTTCCTCCCAGTGATCACCAAGCTACGTATGTAGAGACTTTGAAGAGTAAGGAAACCACCATGGATTTAAGGTCTTCACATTCAATTTATGAAACTAATTCTCAACCAATGCAGATTGACTCCCCTAACCTCAATAAGGAAGAATAAAAAGAAATTCCAAAAACACCTGATTCAAACCCTATTTCCCACTCTCAAAAACTGCAATCCAAAATCAGAGCCCTTTGACCACAATCCTTTGGACTTATTTGAGCAAGTCGAGAGGAATATTCCCTTCCTAGATTCTCCCCATGCCTCTAAAAAAATTACTTCAAAAAGGCATGATCAGAATCTAGAAAGGTTGGTCCTTTCTAAGACAGCCAGCTTAGTTTTTCAGAGTAAGCTGCCTTTCACCAAAAAGGACCAGGGCACATCACTCATCTCAGTTGTCATAACTGACACCATTTTTTTTCTCACCCCTCTCGACTTAGTTACCTCTGGTAATCTCATCCCCCTGGTCTTATTTGAGGAATTTCGATTCAGTGATTTAAAACCTACTAAGGTTCAATTTCAATTGGAAGACCAATCTACCATTCAACTGCGGGGAGTTGTTGAGGATAGTATTATCAAGGTCCAGAATTGTCTATTTTCGGTAACTTTTCTGGTCCTTGACATAGAGGTACCTAAGGCTCTCATTAATGTCATCCTTGGAAGGCCATTTCTGATTATGGCAGCAGCTAATATCAATTCTCATTCTGGGAAAATGAATATAAGTACAGTAACTAGACCTTCTCATTAGATTTATTTCAAGCTTCCAAGAGGTCCATTGATCACAAAATTTTTGAGGACACTGATAATAAAATGGAAGCAGTATTTGAGAAGTCTATGTTGATCCAATCTCATTCATCTTTGACCACTATTGATCTAGATTTTATTGATTCTTATTCTAAGGATAATTATGTGGTCCAAGACTTTCCAGATCAACTAGGGTTTGACTTTCCCCCTTTTCATCTTCCTGATTTTTCACCAAAAATATCCACACTAACTTCACCCATCCTGCATCTCACTAACTCCTTTCCCCTCCCTTTTCTATTGGACCTACCACCTGATCCACCTGAGTTTGGCTTTCATCATCAATTCAAACCATGGCTAGACCGGGGTCCTTTTTCCATTTCTCTATTTTATTTTGATCTCTTTATCTTTACCACTTATCTTTTTAAGGATCTTGAGGAAGACACTTTTATTAAAGACATTCAAGTGTCCAACTTTTTACATGATTTTCTGTCTTTCGTGCACAGTACGCCCGGCTGAATGGCGTAAAAGATAGCACTGGATGGGAGGTAACCCATCATTTTTCCTGCTTTCTTTCTTTTTCCAGGTTTTGACCATCCTAAACCCAACCTCTCTTCATTAAGGTTATCCCTTTTCCCTCCTAATGCATGAGGACATTGCATATCTTAAGCATGGGGGGGTGTTTTTAAAATTTGACGATCGATTTAGGATTTGCAAAACCTAAACACATGCATTTTTCTTTAGTTATTTTATTTCCCTGCTTGCATACCCAAAAAAATAAAAGTGTTGAAAACTTTTTAAGGAAAAATTTTGAAATCGGGACTAAGGTTGAAAAACTCATTTTTGGTACAATAGGATTTAATCTTTAACAAACTGGGGATGAGGATGTGGATCTGATCATTAGAATTTCAGGGTCTATTTTAGACTAGATCAGATATCCTTCTCTAAAAATTCCACCTGAACTCATGATAGTTCAGGTGACTTGATCCTATTTTGTAATGTGGAAAGTATTTGACTTAGTTTCTGATTCAAAAACATGCATTTCTTGAGGAACTTCTTGTGTCAATTTTCACACACAAGCCAACACTTAAAAACAACTAAAAATTAGAAAAACTCCCTTGTTTGGACTTAATAAAAGTCTGAAGCAGATCATTGTTTTGAGTTCCCACCGTCGAGAAGGAGGAAAATGCCTCCTTTGTGGATGCGATGTCAGCATGTTACCACCTCGGCGCTGCTCCGTATCTATATTTCATATCTTTAGACGGAGCATTATTGCGCATTTTAGCAACTCAAGTGTCTTGGACGGTGCTCTACCTATAGTGTCGGAGCAAGAGCTTGAGTTTGCTTGGAGCGCCCCTTTACACCGCATTGTGTTTTGGGGTTGTGAGCTCCTGGGTGGTGTCATGGACAGTGCTATCCCGAAGTAGTGGTGCCAGAGCCCCCTCGAGGATTGGTAACGGGAATGATGATTCCGACACATCTATTGTAAGACTAAGCTAAAAATGAAACATGGGGGAGAAAAATAAATAAATAAATAAATAAACACGTCCCTATAAATGTTGGCTTTTCACAAGCACGGACATAAGGTTTTAAAGGATTTTGCAAGTTGTGAATCAGATTCATGAGCCAGAAAAATCCCAAAAACAAAAATTTCAAGTCATCTGAATTAACAAGCGATTAATTTGTGAACTTTTTGAAGGATATATTGATCCCATTTTGTCTAATGGCTAGATCCAAAAATAAATCCCGATGTTTATCCTTAACAAATCACGTGCCTCCTGTGTTTAGATCAACCAAGGTCCCTTAATCTTTTTCTCCTTAAAAGTAAAAAAAAAATTACATTTCCCAAAAATTCCATTTTGTAAAAATTTAAGTTTTGCTAAGAGACTAGCAAAAGATAAGCATGGGGTTGTGATAAACGCCAGTTTATCATCATTTTTATGCATTAAAATAAATCTAGCTCTTAGGATTATGCTCTGCAAACAAGTTTTTGGGCTGCATTTAGGCATCAATTAGGTTAGGCATGCATTGCACTTTTTATTGTCTTTTTAATGTATTTTTGTGAGTGTTAGGGATATCTAGATTGTCAGAACTCCAAAACCCTAGCACTCAGGAAGGCAACTGGTGAAGAAGAAGCTTAGACTAACTGGAACTTAGCTTGATCCAGCTCACCATAGCTGGATTCCAACTCACTTGAACTAGGGTTAGCTCATCTTAGCTCCATTCAGCTCACCTCAGTTGAATAGCAGCTCAAGAGAGCTCATCTTAGCTTACCCTAGCTCAGGTCAGCTCAGATCCAACTCAACTTAGCTGAGTCTAGCTCATCTCAGCTCCAATTAGTCTACAGGGAGCTCTAGCTAGCTCAGCTGAGTTGACTGGAGTTCACCCTAGCTCAGGTCTAGCTACATCTATTTCCACTCAACTCCGGCCAGCTGAAGATGACTTCATTCCAGCTTAGGAAGCTCAAGTCCAGCTCCCGGGGACTTAGCTTAGCTCAACTCAGTTAAGTTAAGCTACCTTAGCTGCCTCACCCAGCTTGATCCACCCCGGGAGCATTAGACCCAGCTCACCTCAGCTCCTTTCAGTAGAAGCCAACTTGCTTTAGCTTGGCTTAGTAGCTAGCAAAGAACTAGCAAGCCAAGCCAGCTAAGGTAGCTCCTTGCAACTCTCTTCAGCAGCCACCAGCTCTAGTGCAGCTCAAGATGACTACCTCCAACTCTTCTCCTTGAAAACCCTAGCTCCAAATGCCTCCAACTCTACTCCCTACTAGCTAAGCTAGTTAAGCTGCTTAACTTAGCTAGTCCACCTCCATGGCACCAAAACCTACTACCCTACTACCTAAGCTCTAGCAAAAAGACCACCTACTCCTAGTTTATTTTGGTGCCAACTATCCCTTCCATCACCACCCTACATCCACCATCAAAACCCATCTCCACCCTCCATTTTTTCTCTCCAAAATTGCCTTCTAGAAGGTATTTTTGGAGGGAAAACTAAGGCACCTCTTCATTTCCCTCCCATTTTTCCCTCCAAAAATATCCAAGCACCCCTTCATTTCCCTCCAAAAAAACACCATAACCACCCCCCTTCACATCCTATAAATACCCTACCCTACCACCACATAATTCCCATCCTCCATTAGTGTTTACTTCCACCTACATCCACCTATATCTACGGCCAAGAAGGAGTAGAGAAGAAGATTAAGGGGGCACATCACCAGCCCCTTTGGTGCCTTCTTCTCCCCACTCTCTTCAACTTGGGCCATGCCAAGGATGAGGAGCATTCTACTTCAAGGAGGACGGCCAGGCAAAGGAGAAGAATCTAGGGTGGACATCCACCCTTGGAGAAGGAGAATTAAAGGTGGTAGCTACCACCTTGGAGGACATCATTTGGAGGCCATCTCTTGCCAAGGAGGAGTTGTCTTTTCAAGTCAAGGAGTTACTTGGCTTCGAGAAAGAAGCCCTCTTCTTCACCATCTATCTAGAGGATTTGTGTTTTATTTTTCTTGTATTTTCAAGTAGAGTAAAAGCATTCCTCTATAGGTTTTGTGTGCACAATTTTGATTTAAGTCAAATTGCATTCTTTCAATTTCTGTTGCATAGCTTGTTACAAATTTTGCTTAGCAACTGTTTCACTCCCTCTCCCTAATTATTCTAGGCCTCCACGTGCCTAGGGTGAGCTTAGGGAGAGGCTCTACCTATCACCTTAGGGTAGGTTTCTTGAATTAGGTATTAGTTGTTTTCTAGCTTTCAACAAAAACTTACATGTTGCCTTTATTTCAAAAATCATAAAAACTATATATTCAAAAAGACCAAAAAGAAAGTTGAGATTTATTTTCCAAGCAAGAGATTTAATTTTTGAAAACTTGCCTCCTTGGACGACCCTAGATACCCCACTATCTAGGAATATAAATTTAAAAGCGAATCAGTTTTTGTGTGTTGCAACGACTTAAAACCCTAATTTAACAAACTGCACAAAATGCCAATTTATCATCATTTTTATGCATTAAAATAAACCTAGCTCTTAGGATTATGCTTTGCAAAAGGGTTTTTCGGCTACATTTAGGCATCAATTAGGTTAGGCATGCATTGCACTTTTTATTATCTTTTTAATGTGTTTTTGTGAGTGTTAAGGATATCTAGATTGTCAGAACTCCAAAACCCTAGCACTCAGGAAGGCAACTGGTGAAGAAGAAGCTCAGACTAACTGGAACTTAGCTTGATCCAGCTCACCATAACTGGATTCCAACTCACTTGAACTAGGGTTAGCTCATCTTAGCTCCATTCAGCTCACCTCAGTTGAATAGCAGCTCAAGAGAGCTCATCTTAGCTTACCCTAGCTCAGGTCAGCTCAGAT
Organism: Thalassia testudinum; assembly: GCA_037157565.1. Taxonomy (NCBI): domain Eukaryota; kingdom Viridiplantae; phylum Streptophyta; class Magnoliopsida; order Alismatales; family Hydrocharitaceae; genus Thalassia; species Thalassia testudinum. The sequence goes on along the minus strand of JAZHRO010000078.1, from coordinate 9,825,627 downwards.
CCAACTCAACTTAGCTGAGTCTAGCTCATCTCAGCTCCAATTAGTCTACAGGGAGCTCTAGCTAGCTCAGCTGAGTTGACTGGAGTTCACCCCAGCTCAGGTCCAGCTACATCCAGCTCCACTCAACTCCGACTAGCTGAAGATGACTTCATTCCAGCTTAAGAAGCTCAAGTCCAACTCCCGGGGACTTAGCTTAGCTCAACTCAGTTGAGCTAAGCTACCATAGTTGCCTCACCCAGCTTGATCCTCCCCGGGAGCATTAGACCCAGCTCACCTCAACTCCTTTCAGCAGAAGCCAGCTTGCTTTAGCTTGGCTTAGTAGCTAGCAAAGAACTAGCAAGCCAAGCCAGCTAAGGTAGCTCCTTGCAACTCTCTTCAGTAGCCACCAACTCTAGTGCAGCTCAAGATGACTACCTTCAGCTCTTCTCCCTGAAAACCCTAGCTCCAAATGCCTCCAACTCTACTCCATACTAACTAAGATAGCTAAGCTACTTAACTTAGCTAGTCTACCTCCTTGGCACCAAAACCTACTACCCTACTACCTAAGCTCTAGCAAAAAGACCACCTACTCCTGCTTTATTTTGGTGCCAACTATCCCTTCCATCACCACCCTACATCCACCATCAAAACCCATCTCCACCCTCCATTTTTTCCCTCCAAAATTGCCTTTTAGAAGGTATTTTTGGAGGGAAAACCAAGGCACCTCTTCATTTCCCTCCCATTTTTCCCTCCAAAAATATCCAAGCACCCCTTCATTTCCCTCCAAAAAAACACCATAACCTCCCCCCTTCCCATCCTATAAATACCCTACCCTACCACCACATAATTCCCATCCTCCATTAGTGTTTACTTCTACCTACATCCACCTATACCCATGCCCAAGAGAGAACAAGAAGAAGAAGATTCAGGGGATATTCTGTCCCCTTGCTGCCTTCCCCTCTTCCCTTCTCTCTTGAGCCACACCAGGCAAAGGAGAAGCCAGGCAAGGAAGATCTTTGGAGGAGATCTTGAAGGTGGTCCACGCCACCTTGGAGGAGCTTTTGAGGGTGGTGCACGCCCACCCCTTGGAGGAGAGCATTGAAGGTGGTAGCATCCACCTTGGAGGAGCTCTCAAGGAAGGAGAAGGAGGCCCTCTTTTCAAGCCAAGGAGCAGCTAGGCTTGGAGCAAGAAGACTCCCTTCTTCACCAAATTTTGCAAGAGGATTTGTGTTTCTTTTATTGCTTTTAAATTTTTTCATTTCTAGTAGAAGCATTCATCTACTTGTCTTTGAAAAGAACACAAATTCTAGTTAATCAAATTGCTTTCTTTTTAATTTTCTATTGTAATTGTTATTGTTGTTCTAGCACTTATTCTACTTCCACTCCCTAATTACTCTAGGCCTCCACTTGCCTAGAGTGAGCTTAGGTAGTGGACATTTTAATCTCTTAAGTTTCAGGTTAGCATTTTAGGTGTTAGCACTTTTTCGTCACAATTTGCATTTTGCCCGTATTATTTCAAAACACAAAATATATATATATATATATATATATATATTTAAAATACCAAAAAGAAAGTTGAGATATATTTTTAGCAAGAGAATTGAATTGCAATTTTTGACTCCTTGGACGACTTTAGATACTCCCCTATCTAGGATACAAATTTAAAAGCATATGCAAATTCGCGTGTTACAATAACATTAAAAACCTGCTTTTACAAATCACGTGACTTTTCGCATCATATATATATCATATTTGTTCCATTTATTTCTTGTGATTCATTCTACTTGTCTTTTATTTCAAAAATACAAAAAAAAAATAAAATCCTAAAATACCAAAAGAAACGAATCGAAGTGCGGTTTTCAATAAAGTAAACGTCGCCTCCCTCTGTTGGACCCAGGACTCCCTTGGAGTTTCAATATAAATTTTATCTGATCGACGTGTTTTGCAACTACGATGATGGGTTACTTGTAACCCCAATTTCTAACAAGCGAAACACGCCCGACCATTTTGGCACCGTTGTCGAGGAGGCAACGGAATTTACTTTATTGTTTATTGCGTTTCTTTGCATTTACATAGCACTAACCCTACTTGTCTTTGATCTACTGTCTTGCAAGTACCCTAGCATGGAGATCCAAGTGCGGTAGATCGGAGTGAAGTGCGGGTAGAGTACTCTGTAAGTGTCCCCCACATTCCCCCCCACTAGTTCATTTCGTCACAATCATAACCAAGACCTAATCTACTTAGGTGTTTGCATAAACCCTAGGATAGACTTTGTTTGTCTTGTTTGCCACCTTCACCCATCTCACCCACATCTTATATAAAAAAAATAATAAAAAGATATTTTCTGTGGGACGAATCAATTTACACACTTTATACACCCACATTTGAGGCACATAATCGGACTTGATTTTCATCTACTCAGCCGGGTTTCCGACCTGTGGACCCAGTACACGAATTCAACAAATAAAAGAGTAGAAATCATATTAGGTTAACCACTTTTTTTTGTGCCTTAATCGGTGGTGCATTTGAGCCAGTTGAGTGAATTGCTTGGGCCGCACCACCTAATCTAAAAGAGGTTCATTTTCTAGCTGCCCCATAGGATTCAATAATTAGGTCAAGCCAGGCACTCTGTATTTTTCTTGATTTCTAAAGGAAAATACTTGATCACGTGCTTTCAACAACAAACTTGGTTTGCCTCACAAAACTTGGTTGAAAACACCTAATATTTGAATCCTAAAAGCTATTAAGCAAGATTCGAATCTTAAAACTCACCTCACCATTAATAATCTTGCTTGAAAATCTCTTGGTTGTGCACATTCACATGTTCTCAAACAAATCATTAAGGGAATAACCCATTAAGGGCCCATCACATTCCAGAGCACCAATTTCCCAAGGCTAACTAAAATCAATTAGACGTTGGCCCTAAGGATTCATTCGCTCGTCGGGATCCAGATTGAGATTATTCACGGTTAACCTGCTTATACTAGTCAATCTGATGTCTAGCTAGGGGAGTAACATCAAACGACCGCAGCTGGGGGGTACACTAGGAATCGAAGGCGCAAGCCAAAGGAAGAACCTTCTCCTCAGTCCCTCCTAACTGATTGGATTGCCTGGACATAAGTAGTGTAAATCATCCATAATCTTAGGATGGATTATGAGAGTTAGTAGACCTTAGGCTACCCCATTTAAGGATAGGCTTGTATTCTTGTGCTGCAGGGTGCCCTTTTTTCCCCGTCCTTCTGACTTCCTTCCAGTGTATGCTTGGGAGGAGGTCGTTGAACCCTAGATTGGAAGGACCTTTAGACCATTCTAGGAGGTAGAGGTTGAGCTATAGCCAAACAGATCCCATGGTTGGTCAACAACTACCTCCCCCACCTCCGAACCAGTAGGAGCTAATTCAGAGGTAGTTGGAAGAATTATAGCAGATGCAGCAATGGTTCCAATGCATGCATGGTCAGGGTGCTCGGCCCTTGAAGGATTTTTACGATCCTTCAAACTATGGGGAACGTCCTGACGTCATGATTCCCGCTGGAGACATAGAAATCAAGCCCCAAGTCTTAAGTTTGATTAAGCATTTCCATGGGCTTCGCTCAGAGGACCCATTCTAGCACCTGGAGGATCTGACTACTTTGGTTCAGACCACCAGAGCAAGGAATGTGAACGAAGAGCAAATGATCATAAGGCTTTTCCCCCACTCTCTCAAGGATAAGCCTGCAGATTGGTACCGAACTATAAGAGGGCTGATTGAAACTTGGGCTGCTCTTAAGTCGGCTTTCTTGAAGAAATTCTTCCTTATCGAAAGGACCAATGCCTTGCGACGAGCGATTACCACTTTTGCCCAGCGGCCGGGGGAATCGTTTCATGGTGCCTGGGAGCAATTCCAGGAACTTTTGAGGAAGTGTCCACACCACGAAGTGCCGAAATGGTAACTCGTGTAGATTTTCTATCACGGGTTGGTTGAGCAACTCCGTAATCACGTGGACGCCTCCTGTGGAGGCAATTTCCTCAACAGGGATGCAGATAGCACATACGACCTTTTGAGGAAATGAGCGAGAGCTCAATTAATCATGCCTCCATGGATGCATTCAACCGGTCCCAACAACCTAGGTCAAGTGCTAATTAGATCCAGGATTCTCATTCATTTGACATGGAATTAATTTGTAATAAACTGGATAAAATGGACTTGGTTGCTAAGAAAATGGAAGAATGGATGTCTGGGAATTCAGGAAACACTTCTTTACCCACTCAATCCTAGAATTTGGGATTCCATTCCTCATGAGCTCCCACGGGTGGGAATTCATGAACCAACTCAATTCGGCTCAACCTGTGAGCCAGGATTTCTTGGAACCATATGGGTTCCAAACTGGGGCCTTTGATCACAGTTTCTCTGATCCTTCCTTCTCTTCATCCTCATTTTATGAGGATGCATATGCAATGCAGGAGAATGTTAGGTCCAACCCGTATTCCAACACTTTTAACTCGAGATGGAGGAACCACCCTAACTTCTCCTGGAAAAATCAGGGGCAACAGACCCAATCTTGACCCAGCAACTATGCATCTCAAAAACCTATGGGTCAGGGTCAAGTATACACCCAATTGCCCCCGAGACCAGTTAATCAGCAATCTTGGAAGGCCCAACAATCCACGAGGCAGACTGATTTGAACCGGCAGATGGTAGAAATGCAAGGGTCCATGCTTCAGCTTATGCAACAAATGAAGACATCCTTGGATAACTTGCAATCTGGGTTAATTGCAAACACCCGACAACCCGGGTCCCTACCATCTCAACCCGTACCAAACCTGCGTAATGTGCAAAATCAGGGCAATAGAGCCTAAGGGTACAGGAATCAAAGGGACCCACGCATGCATGCTTAGGTGGTTGAGCAAGGTCCCTCTTCTTCTTCTTCTTCTGGTTACATGACCAACCAAGGCCCTCCAATCTTCACTAATCCACCTCAAGACCCAAACCCTTATGCCTTTGCAAACTTTGTCCCCTTGAGAAGTGGGAAGCAGACCTAAAAGCCAGAATTACCTTCTAGAAGTCAAAATCCTGGGGAGCTTTAGAAAGAGGAGGAGGCTGAAGAAGACAATAAGGCCTAGGGACCGAGAATTGAAAATTCCACCCATATCCCGTTCCTTAAGGCCCTATTGAAAACCAAGAAGAAGAAAACCCTAGACAGCAACAAGGAGCTTTTGAATTTATTCAAGAGCGTAGAGATCAATATTCCGCTCCTCGATGCTATTAAGCACATTCCGGCTTACGCTAAATTCTTGAAAGAATTGTGTACCCAAAAGCGTAAGCCTAGAGAACTCACTTTAAGGAAGGTGATTCTCTCTGAGCAGGCAAGTTCTGTGATCCTGCATCACCTTCCTCAAAAGAAGAAGGATCCAGGTGCCCCCTTGATCTCATGCATTATTGGGGAATACACTTTTAATAGGGCACTATTGGACCTAAGTGCATCCATCAACCTAATCCCAACGTCTATTTATGAGAGGTTTGGTTTAGGTGAACTTAGGCCAACCTCATTAACGCTATAATTAGCGGACCGATCGGTCACCACACCGAGAGGCGTTATTGAGGATGTAATTGTCAAGGTCAAGGATTTCTATTTTCCTGTAGATTTCCTCATCCTTGACATGGATGTACCTAATGATTTGAGGAACACGCCCATCATTCTGGGGCGTCCATTCCTAGCCACTGCCAAGGCAAACATAAACTGTGAAAGCAGTAGTATGGAGATCGCCTTTAAGGATAAGAAATTAACTCTGGATATTTTTAAGGTGATAAGAAGATTTGAGGATTGTGGATTCATTGAGGAACTCGAGGATCAGGATCTTGAGACATGTATGACAATCAATGCACTCGAGTATTCCATTAGCTTTACTGAACCCAACCCACAACCCTCCTCTGTGGTAGACCTACCACATCCTGAAGAGGTTGTTGATTTTGTTCATTCCCAGCCTCTTCCACTAGATCGTCCTGATGAATCTTCATCAGCATCCTCCCTTCCTTCTATTCTAAACCCACCCTAGCTGGAACTAAAACCATTGCCCAAAAATTTGAAATATGAGTTCTTAGGACCTAAAAACACGCTCCCTGTGATTATTAGTGCTGATTTGACTAAGGAGCAAGAATTGAGGTTGATTAAGGTGCTTAAGAACAACAAGGAGGCAATTGGTGTTGGTGCCAGAGCACCACGATCATTTGTTTTGATGATAACAAAACACGTGTCATTTAACATTTGCACTTGGAGTCTTAGATTTCAGGTCAATTGCAAATGGAGACGTGATTAGACGGAGTTCAAGCTCGCATCCAGGATGGATTGGAAGAGCTTGATGGAGAACGTAAGAGATTCGCGAGGAGCGATATATTGAAGAAGGAAGGAGATGAAGAATATGATAGATTTCCTTCTTGTGTACTCTTTGTATTTTTCGTTTCTTTTGTTGCTCTTTATTTTTGTTACTTAGATTCATGTTAAAGAGCCTCAAAGTACCCTAACATTAGTCCTAGGAACACCGGCACAACCCTAGGATACTTAGGTTTTCTGTAGAAAACTTAGAAAACCAATATAGAGTTCAAACAGCATTTCCAGACGTCTAATTCCAAGATTAGACGTCTGATAATGTGTTTTAAGACGTCTGATAAACATTTAGGCTGGACTTGTTAGTTTTGTCTGATGAAATCAGACGTCCAGACCTTAGACCAGACGTCTTAGAAGACGTTTGATGACTTTGCCAGACGTCCAATTAGTGGACCGTTGGCTGGCTTAGCAAACACTGAATGATATGACCGTTAGAACCTTATCAAACGTCCTTAAGCCTTTCCAGATGTCTAATATATGATCGTTTTGCCTCGGCTGACCCAAAATCTCTTCTCAGAGATTTTCTAGCTGTTGCACTCTCTTGGAAATCTATTCCCACGAAAAAGTAGGTTTCCAGACGTCTAGACATAGTGCAAGACGTCCTGTTTAGATCTGATCCAAGTCAGGAAGAAACCCACCTAAAATCAGATGTCTGATGTTGTTCCCAGATGTCTTAAAGTGATCTTCCAGGCGTATGATGCCAGGATCAGACGTTTGATAACCCTGTCAGTGCAATCATTATTCCTGATTTCTGCCTGATTCTCTTGGGCTTTGCTCCCAATGGTTATGGAAGCTTTCCAAAGCCTTCCAAAGCCTTCCTAAGACCTCTATAAATAGAGAGGAACCTCTTGCACACAAACATACACCTAGACACACCAAGAACAAGCATTTCCACTCTTTGTGTCCAAAAAGAAGCTCCTGCCCTCCAAGCTCAAGTTCTACATCTTGAGAGCGTCAAGCCTTTGCGCACCCGCTTTCCCGCCGTAGTTCACGAGAGCGACGTTGCGCCATCACGTGGCTCACGCACCCGCATCATCGATTCGACGCACTCCTTGCAAAGGAAAGTTTCCTAATTCCTATAGAAGCTAGGTTTAAATTACTTTGTTGGCTCTATAGGATTATATTTGTCATTTTACTTTGTTATTTGGTTGGGTATTCGCTTTGCAAATTCCCGTCTCTTTCGTGGGACAAAATCCTTCTTGTGAAGAGAAGGGGTTTGAGGTACGCTACCCTCATATAAAGTAGCGTGGTTGTAATTGAGGTTGAATCACCCTCGTTTAAGTGATTCGTTTAGTGGATTTTGATCAACTTGGTTGATCGGAAAATCCTAACTCGAGAGGGTTAGGTGGTGGTTTTCACCCGTTTTGGGTTTCCACCTAAAAATTATTGTGTACATTGTGTGATTGATTTTTTGTGAGATTGTTTATTATCTTTTCCTCAATTTATTACGGCACCCCCTCCTGGTAGGGCCGCCATTTCCTACAATTGGTTGGACCATCCACGACCTTAGGGGAATCGAGCCATCTTATTGTAGTCATCGTATTTTCATGGAAGATGGATCCTGCCCTTCTCGAGAAATGCAAAGGAGACTAAACCCGAATATACGAGAAGTGGTTAAGGAGATAATTAAGTGGCTCGACACTAGGATTATTTACCCAATCTCAGATAGTTCGTGGGTTAGCCCCGTTCAGATTATACCCAAGAAGGTGGGAATAACCGTTATGACTAATGAGAGAGGGGAAACCTTCACCACTTGTTCAACTTCTGCTTGGAGAATCTGTATTGACTATAGGAAGCTGAACACAGCCACTAAAAAGGATCACTTTCCCTTGCCATTCATCGATCAAATCCTCGAAAGGTTAGCTAGGCAAAAATATTTTTGCTTCCTAGACGGTTATTCGGGATATAACCAAGTCCCTATCCATCCTGAAGACCAGGAAAAGACTACTTTCACATGTCCCTACGGAACCTTTGCATTCCGTAGAATGTCGTTCGGGCTTTGCAATGCGCTTGCGACTTTTCAAAGGTGCATGCTGTCCATCTTTTCTGACATGGTGGGAGATTGTCTTGAGGTGTTCATGGATGATTTCTCCATTTTCAGAGATTCTTTTGAGTCTTTCCTGGCTAACCTGGAATTGATCCTTCAGAGAAGCATCAAAACATGGCTGGTCCTTAGCTGGGAAAAGAGCCACTTTATGACTCAGGAGGGCATCGTCCTGGGTCACGTGGTCTCTAATCGAGTAATTGAAGTTGATAGAGCTAACGTGGATGCTATCTCTAGACTTCCTCCACCCACATCCATAAAATAGATTCACTCTTTCCTTGGGCATGTGGGTTTTTATAGAAGATTCATTAAGGATTTCTCGAAGGTTGCTCGGCCCTTGAGTAACCTTTTGGCCAAAGACACGCCGTTCGAGTTTGATGAATCATGTCGTAAGGCATTTGATTTATTGAAAACGGCAGTCACCTATGCCCCGGTATTGCAACCACCGGTCTGGACAACCCCATTTGAGATTATGGCTGACGCATCTGATTATGCCGTCAGGGCTATCTTGGGTCAAAAGATTGAGAAAAAGCCCTCTATGATTTACTACGCTAGCAAAACTCTGGACGAGGCCCAGAGGAACTACACCATTACTGAAAAAGAATTGCTAGCCATAGTTTTTGCTTTAGAAAAATTCATGGCTTATCTGTTAGGTTCTCGTGTCATCATCTATATCGACCACTCATCCTTGAAACATCTCTTGGCCAAAAAAGATGCCAAACCCTGGCTTATTCGCTGGATTCTGCTGCTTCAAGAGTTTGATCATGAAACCAGGGATAAAGTCGGGGCACAAAATGTAGTGGTGGATCACCTCTCGAGAATCCTAATTGATTCTCTTCATCCGGATGTTCTGATCTCTGATACTTTTCCGGATGAAACTATCCTCATAGTCTCGGGTATCCAAACCCCCTGGTTTGTGGATATTGTCAATTATTTGGCCGTTGGTCAAATCCCCCAGGATTGGACCAAACAACAATGGGATAGACTTGTATCTGAGGCCAAATATTATTTTTGGGATGATATCGAGCTGTATCGCATTGGCGCAGATTAGATTATCCCCGATGCATCCTGAAAGTCGAGTTCCATAGCATACTTGAGTTCTGTCACACATCCGCATGTGGTGGACACTTTTTCGGGAAAAAGACGACTGCAAAAATTTTGCAATTCGGATTCTATTGGCTGTCATTATTTAAGGATGCCCAGGAATTCTCTAAGTCATGCACCCAATGCCAGACACTCGGGAACATGGCTAAGAGAGATATGATGCCCCTGAACCCAATTCTTTCCGTTGAAATTTTCGACATTTGGGGCATCGACTTTATGGGACCCTTCCCTCCATTTGGACACCAGTATATTCTCGTCACTATTGATTACGTGTCCAAGTGGATTGAGGCAATTCCCACTCGAACCAATGACCACAAGGTGGTCATCGATTTTGTGAAGAGAAATATCTTAAGTCGGTTCGGGGTTCCTAGGGCAATTATTAGTGATGGTGGCACACATTTCACTCATGCCCAGTTTTGGAATTTACTGGGGAAATATGGGGTGAGCTATCGGATTTCCACACCTTATCACTCTCAGACGAACAGACAGGCCGAGGTCTCCAATCGGGAGATCAAGAACATTTTGCAGAAAACCGTTAGGCCTGATAGCAAGGACTGGACCCAAAAGCTATCGGTATGTCTCTGTTCCGTTTGGTGTTTGGGAAGGTGTGTCACTTACCCGTAGAACTTGAACACCAGGCATTTTGGGCCATCAGGAAATGTAATGTGGACTTAAGTTGGCCGGGAAAACCAAGAAACTCCAACTATCTGAGTTGGAGGAGCTTCGAAATGATGCTTATGAAAACACCAGAATCTATAAGGCAAGGACCAAAGTTCCCCATGACCAGATGATTTCATGTAAGAGCTTTGAGCCGAACAAGAAGGTCTGGCTTTTCAATTCTCGATTGAAGCTTTTCCCCGGTAAACTCAGGGGTAAGTGGGGTGGCTCATTCGTTATTGAGCGAATTTTCCCTAACGGGGCCGTCAAAATATCTGACCCAAAGACGGGTAATATTTTCAAGGTCAATGGATAGCGTCTCAAACCCTTTGTTGACCATGTGTTCCCTGAACCCATCTCGGATAAGGTTGCTCTTACCTTGTCGTAACCATCGCGGGCTAATCATCGCCCAGCTGAGGGCACTAAACTCAGCACATGTAAAGACTGTTCCAAGCTGACCAGAGTCTCATGGAAACCAGGCGCTATTCTTCCACTTCTACTCTCCTGCATGCTTTCATTTTTTTCACAATGAGGACATTGCAATAGCTAAGCATGGGGGGTTGGACATATTTTATAACCATTTTGTCAGCTGTAACAGTGATTTCCTATTATTTGATTCTTGTTAAAAAATAAATAAAATAAATAAAATGAAAATTTGAAAAAGATAAAAAAAAATCAGAATTAGGAGACGAGAACTTAGGCATTAGGAGTTGTAAACTTTAGGAATTGATACTTTGAGACCTGAATACTTAGACTCTTCAGGTCTTTGGGCTTAATTAGCCTGGGTGTCCACTCGAATGTGGATTTAGTCTCGAGTCCTTGCCAATTAAAATTTATTTTAATTTGGTAAATAATTTGGGGTGGTAAATATACGACTTATCAACCCGCCCTCTGATTTAGGGGGACTTTACACTGACTCACTTTCTGGCAGTTTTTTCGAAAATTAGGTAGCTAATGGACTGACTTGGGTGGTATGGCTGACAAGTTGTCGGTGGTAACAACTCATCGGCCGGTTGTCTAGAGCCTAGCCACAAGATCGTTTCATTGTACTGCCTTTAGGTAAATCTTAGATCAGGAAAGCCACCTACTTAAAAAAAAGAAAGAAAGAAAAAAAATATAAAAGAAAGGAGAAAATAAATAAATAAATAAAATCACACTTGACCACACGAGTATGGCTGGCAAGTTGTCGGTGGTAACAGCTCATCGGCCGATTGTCCAGAACCTAGCTCACAAAAAAAAATGCACAATAATTCCCAAAACACTTAGGGAAGAAGTGGGGAAGTAGAATAAACTGGGGAGATATACACTGGGTTCGCCCTTGTGTTGACCCCATATAAAAGAAAGTAGGGAGAAAGCTACCGATCGTAAAGATAAACCTTTAGGCAAGGTCACATAGGGTCATAGAAATCCGAAGTCCATTTTAATGGCCGTCTAGTGAGTCTTTCACTATTTTTCACAAGATGCTTAGCACTTAGAGTCCTTTTCGAGTCTTGGGTGGGTCGGGTAGCCTAAAAAAGTTATCCTGTAACTCTCAAACTCCAAAAATACAAAAAAAAAGAAAAGAAGAAAAATGAGAAATTTTTTTTTTTATCTTCTCTTCTCAAATAAGGCGAGAGCTTGGACGGTCTGCATTCTGGCAGGCACCCAGGCAGTATTGAGTCTTTGCAATTAGGTCTTAGGGTGAGATTTTCTAAAGCAATCGCTAAATTTTGCCTAATTACTCGAACCCTGATTCTACTTTTATACATAGCATTTAGGTTAATTTTGCTAGGGACTAGCAAAAAGTAAGCATGGGGGTATGATGAACACACATAAATTCATGATAAATTGCTTATTTATGATAGTTCCTAGGCTTAGAATTGCATATCATGTTATAAATATTGCATAACAGCCATTGCATGGCATTTAGGATAGTTGTTTGTTTTGTATATTAATTCCTTCATTTTATATGGCTAAGGGGGCAATGCGACATCCATACGGGTTTCGGAAGGAAAATCCGACCTACGGATGGATTTAGAGCGACGATCGCAGTTCGGCATCGCGGGAATCATCTCGATCTGAGCACCGTGGCACCCTCTACAAGAAGAAGAAGATAGATGGCCCAGATGGCACCACGTGGCGCCATCTAGGCCACCCAACACCGACCAGCAGCACCGCCTAATTCCTTCTTCATCTGCGCCCTTGAATCCTAGCCATTGGATCAAGATCCAATGGCTGGGAAGCGGTTGCACCAAGCCGCTCCTCACGACACAAGGGAAGGTCTGGCGCAACGGTTAGAGCGCCAGTTTGCAAAGGGGGGCGCGGGTTCGAATCCCCGCAACCCCTCCAATTCACAATTTGGCCGGGCACTTGGTAGCAGCAGCAGCAGTGCGTGCAAAGTGCCAGCGCATGGCAGCGTGCGCGCACGCCAGCGCATAGCAGTGTGCACACAGCATGGCACGCGCGGTCAGTGCGTGTGATAGGCGGCGTAGCACAGTGTGAGCGTAAGCGCGGTTGGGGCCAACTTTCAGCGACAGCTGAGCTGACCTACAACGACACTTACAGCTATCGCTATTTCATTGCAAGCCAGCAAAGCCAGCTAAGGGCATAAGCAGATGTAAGCTGTCTACAGCAACGTTTCCAGCGACGGTCTGGAGGTTGCTAAAGGTCCTTTATCCATTTTGAGCCTCTTCTCCTCCATTATAAAAGGACCTACACCCCCTCCCTTCCAAGGCATCTCTACCTACTCTACTCCCACCTACTCCCAAGCTCTAGGAAGCCTACCAACTCTCCATTAGAGCTTGTTCTCAAGCTCCCAAGGTGCCTATTAGTGTAGCGAACCTCTACCCCACCAAATAGTCCTCCTACTTCCCATCTCCCTTCATAGGTCGCCTTGGAGTTGTCCTCCCACCTCCATTCCGGTAGCAGATCACCTCCATCTTCTCACCTCCATTCTGGAGCCACATAGAAGCTTTCCTCAACACGACGTCCTCTTGCATCTCAATTCCGTCGTCCCGCTCCTCACCTCCTTCGTTCGAGCTTCTGCCAGGCGCCGTCGTCTCACTGAACAGCTGATTCGGGAGATTTCCTCTCACCCCCTCTCTTTTTATGCTTTTATAGTTCATTGTAATCGACATTGGATTGATATATATATCATATTTGTTCCATTTCTATCTTGTGATTCATTCTACTTGTCTTTTATTTCAAAAATACAAAAAAAATAACAAAACCCTAAAATACCAAAAAGAAATGAATCAAAGTATGATTTTCAATAAAGTAAACGTCGCCTCCCTGTGTTTGACTTGGGACTCCCTTGGAGTTTCAGTATAAATTTTATCTAATCGATGTGTTTTGTAACTACGATGATGAGTTACTTGTAACCTCGATTTCTAACACGTGAAACATGCCCGACCAGGATATCAAGTAGTGGAATAGTGACTTGTGCATTCCTCAAAGGTCCTGTTATATCAATTTCTGACAATCCTTTAGTGTGGAAGTGAGAAATGACCTGGGATAAGGGAGTAGATGGGCTATCTTTAAGGGTGGGTTTCATAACATTGATCATAGCACAATCATGGTGGGAAGGTGGATGGGGAAAAATTGAGCCTTGCTGTTGGTAACCTGTATATGATGTCGTAGCCTCCATCCTGTCGAGTGATGGAGTAGAAGGGGCCTGATAAACAAATTGAGCTCGGCCTGGATTTGGGTTCATAGCGCACCTCTGGTTTGGCACGTTATTCGGATTAGGTAGAGGTTGTGAAGGAAGTGCACCAGGTTGGCGAGGATTTGCCATCTGGGCAAGTTGATTGTGAACCTCTGTGATCTCATCTCTGTGCTGCTTTTGCATAGTTGCATTCGTCTTCTGAATGTCAGCTAGAGTCTGAAGGATAAGAGTCATTTGATCTGTATGAGTCAGCCCAGATTGATAAGTTGGGTTAGGTCGAGGTAGAGGTGGCTGATATGGACGAGGAGCTTGTGGTCGGGGCGGATATTGAGATCTCTAATTTTGATTATTGCCTGACCACGTGAAATTGGGATGATTACGCCATCCAGTGTTGTAGGTGTTTGAGAATGGATCATCTCAATGGCATTGAGGTCCTTGCAGGTCTGAGGAACCTCGGGAAAATCAGAGTATAAGGGTTCAAAGTTCCCCTAACTAGAGTAGGTGGATCCAGAGTTTCCCCATCCAGAATCATATGGGGGTGGATATGGGTCCATCCGCTGAGAAGGTTGGTGATAGATGTTGTGCATGGCCTCCCTGTTAGAGGGTGGTTGTGTGAATGAGTTTTGCGTAGAGGTGGCTCACTGCAAATGTTAAGTTAGCTCATCCACCTTCTTCTCAATAATAGAGACCTTGTTCAGATGACTGGCCATCAATTCCAAGTCGATGGAAGAGGACAAGTCCTGCGTCTCATGTGCTCCCTTTGGATTCGTCAATGCACGGGCATTCGTCCGGTCGAACATGCCCATGGATTCATTATTGATGGAGTTCTCGCACATATTCTCGAGAATCTCCCACACGGTGTCTTCGTGTTGACCCATGATGTTTCCTCCGCAGGTTGCATTGATGAATAATCTAATATCCTCATGGAATCCCTGGTAAAAAGACTGAACTTGTTCCCATTTAGGAACTCTGTGATGGGGACACTTTCGCATGAGATCCAGAAAATGATCCCATGCTTCGTGAAGTGGTTCTTCTACTTGTTGTGTGAAATGTGTGATATGGTGCCGTAAAGCATTTGTCCGACCAACGGGGAAAAACTTTCTCAAAAACTCGGATTGAAGTTCTGCCCAGGTGTTGATTAGGTGAGTTTGGATTTGGTACCAGTGAGCAGCTTTATCCATGAGAGAGGAGAACATTTTCATGAGTAGAATATCCCGATTTTGAGCTTCTGACCCGAAGGTCTGGGCCAGATGCTTGAGTTGTTTGATATGCTAGAAAGGATCTTTGAAATTACGCCCATGGAATTTGGGAATGGCATAAATCATGTTGGGCTTGAGTTCAGTGTCAGGACCTCCAGCAGGGATTTGTACTCGAGGTTCGATCGCCACCGCAGTGGGATTGTAGTGATCTCGCATCATTGGCCACTGCGGTGGGTTCACAAAGGCTTAGAATAGATCATTGAGGCGCTGAAGTTGATTTTCAAGTTTATTTTCTTCTGCAGGTTGTTCCATGATGATGGATGAAGGAGAATTAGGTTTAGATGAGTCGGAAGAGATGACAATAGGATTGGTTTGTCGCACAAACAAGGAAGTCGATGCTTGGCCTCGACGTGAATGAGTGGCTAAAGGAGGCCTCAAGGATGGTCTTAGAGACCTCCCGAACATGCACCGATGGAGTAGATGAGAGGTAAAATGTGATGGACCCAATCAAGACACCCAAAAATTTTGGATGACCATAGAGGTTCGGGGCGGATGATACCCCTTAGTCAGAAAGCCATCCACCTGAGAATTAACTAGGCAGCCAGAGAGGGAGAGTCCCGTAAAGACCCCTACACGGTAGAGCACCCCCACGGGTTACAGGGTTTCCCCCACCTGACCTCTCTTGTCACTAATGTTCCAGGTAGACCAGAACGGGGAATTGACATCTTAAGTCTACCAGTTTTAGTTAAGAGCAAGGGTGCTTTAGAATTTCACTTGAACTTTAAGATGTGTTGAATGCAAAAGTGACCTAATTTGAAGATTAGTTGACCCAACAAGGTGGGTCAACTTCACCTGTATTGTCCTTTTGAAAATCTTAGGTCTCTCTTTTAGTGTTTAAATGACTTTAAGATCCTGATTTTAGGGTTTTGCTTGAATAGATCAGTTCAATCAAGGTCAAGGCACACATTGTTTGGAAAGATGATTTCTTGATTAAGCAAGTGTGTCTCTAAAAGTCCTAAACTGGAATCCTTAATTGGCTCTAATTTGGTCTAATTTAATTGTCCAAATGTGGTACCTAGGGCTCAAACAAGAATGTGATAGCCCTAGATACCTTAAGCTTTAAGTGGGTGCACAAATCAGGATTTGTTATCCAAATAAAATATATCAAATCAGGAAACTCGATGAATTATCTACGGATAGAATGCAAGTAGCCCTAATTGATTTTTTCCCTTTTAACCTTTTTAGAATGAGGGGCTTAAGAGAGAGAGTAGTTAGAACTTACCTGCCCCTGGCGTGTTTACTGTGAGGCTGATCTTCCTTGAATGTATCCCTCCTGAAACAACCACAGCAAAAGCGATATGGCAAGTTAGAATCTAAATCAAGAGTTGTAATCAAGAGTTCTAAATTTCTCGTTGCACCCCAGCAATGGTGCCAAAATGCTCGCGCACTAAATCGGTGTTTTAAGATTGTTGTGTTGTAGTATAACCAAAATAGTGCTCAAACAAATAAATTTTATTACTCAAAAAGGTTCCGAGGTCGAACACAGGGAGCAATATGGAATTTAAAGCTCAAGATCATAATTTAAATCAAGAATAAAGATTGCAATAAAGATAATGTCAGGATCAATATGCAAAAAAATGGAGTAAAATGGTGATTTAAATCACCAATTACTCCTCATAAATAACACTTAAATCAAGTCTCAAATATATGCAATTAAAGTATCAATATATGGTGTTTTTGCTTTTCTTCTCCTTCTACTGGTTCTTCTTCTTCTTCTTCTTCTTCTTCTTCTTCTCTGTTTCTTCTTCTTCTCCTCTTCTTCTTCTTCTGCGCTTCACTTTTCCCTCTTTCTTTCTTCCTCTACTGCTCAAGCTTTCTTCTTCTTCTTTCACTGCTTCTTTGTTTCTTCTTCTCCTCTTCTTCTTCTTGTGCAGCTCCACTTCTTCTTCTTTTCTTCTTCCTCTATTCAGCTACTTCACACAGAGGGGGAGTTTCATGAATTGGCTAAGTGTCATCCAATTCTCTATGAAGCAAAACCCTCCCCCTACCCCGCATGATCTCTCCTTCTCTTTTGCTCTTAGGCTCTACCCTCCCAGGGCCTCTCAGTGGGTAATCGGGTAGGCGCAAACCCAGGTCTAGGGCTACAGGTGTGGTCGCAGCCGAGGAATGAAGGGCTTAGGCAGGTCAGGCGCACTAGGTCCATGGGTGAGGTGTCGCAGATGAGGTGCATGAGGGGTGCGTGCGGGGGACCTCACCCCCTATGTGTCGAGGCGATAAGCCGATGACACTTTTTCAATTTATACCACTGCGAGCATTCTTCAGCCAACGAGGTGGGACTATCTTAGTCCCTCTCCTTCGTTCACTAAGAGTCGAGGAAGATCCTTCCAATTGAGGTCTGGGATGCAATCAAAGCATCCAATTGATCACCCATTCCTCGCCTGGGTGGATTCCGCTTCACCTAGGGCGTGTCCCTGGAGCTGGAACCTTACGAACACTGCTGGAGCTTGCTCGAAGATGCTACGTTAATGGTGACTGAAGGTCCTATACCTGAAAACATCAACACGGCCTCACGGCCACATCAGAAGTGCTCAGGAGCTTCCCCGGACGTCAGGGAATGTAACTATGGTGGTGGCATCACATGCAAGTGGATGTGGAGGTTTGTCGACTTTGCGGAGTGTGTGTGAAAGTGCGTGAGTCAGGGGGTGATAGAGAGGCCAATCCCCTAAATTACTTGAGGAATTTTGGTTGGTGGGTCGAGGTGATGGTGAGGAGCATGGAAGTGACGCGGTTGAGCGAGTATGGAAGCCGCTAGGGCTCGTCGGAGGTCTGTTGGCGAGTTGGAAGATGAAGTCGCAGAGGACGAATCGGTGGTCGAAACGAAGTGGAGAATGTATGGAAACGAAGAGTGGAAAATGAGGAGTTGTTTAAGAGAGGTATCAGACGACGGGGAGAGGAGTTGGCGCCGGTTGAGGTATGGTCGGCGTCAGAGACGAAGCTGCTTTGATAAGGGGTGGATGGCGAGGATCGAGATAGGGACGCCAGCTGGTGCTGCTCAATGCGGAAGAAGGCAAGGAAGGAGAATCTGCCGCTGGAATTGTGGTCGGACGACGAGGGGAAGAAAGGAGGGTCACTGGAGCTTGAAGAGAAATTCGGCCAGAGGAGGAGAGAAGAATTTGAGGGTTACTCTGGTCGAATTCAAGCTTGAGGGGTTTGGCTTGGCCTATGTTTTCTTTTATAGGCCATCAGAGGGCAGATAGAGCTTGGGAAGCAAGCTTCCTAAGTTTGGAAAGCTCACCGGATTGGGAAATCCCTTGAGACCCAAATCTCTCATGTGTTCGCATGAGAGATTGGGTAAGTTTTAGGGCTTAGGATCAGGTTCAAAAGGAAGGGAATTTCTTGACGAACTTCCCTTTCAAATTTGAAAGGGATTCGTTAAGAAATCAGGGAGTTCGTTCTAATTTAAGGTCGTCAAAGCAAGTACGGATAGGTTTAATGGGGGTAGGGACCTTTTTGTGAGAATGATGACAAAGTTAGGGGTCTTTTTGAAAAGATTTTGAAAGTTAAGGGTAGAAATGTAATCAGACATGACCAATTTACAAACTAAGTCAACACAAACTCATCTTGGGTCTAAATTTTGGTACAAACCTAATTTGGACCTAAGGAATCCAATGGTGGTGTTGGATTTTGGTTTTGACCACGTTTGATTAGGTAATTTATGCAAAAACCTAAATTAGGGCAAATGTCTGTCTGTGACTTTGTTTTGGGTCAAAACGGGTTTTGATGGTCAAATTGAAAGTTCCAAACCCTAGAGAATATTTTTCTATGAATTTTAGAGGGTTTAGGTGAATTTTATCTTGATCATAACCTCAGTTAATTAAGCGGGTCTATTTTTAGGATTTCAAAAAGTCATTTAATTCTCAAAACACGTGCAAACCCTTTTCTGATTGTTTTAACCCACTTGTTAAATTTTTAAGACCATTTAACCTTCATTCAACCCTTGAGAAAACCTGTGGTTGTACTACATTCATGATAAGCTGGAAAAATTGTAGTTTTAACCCTAGTTTCTTATTTTTCCCTTAGAATGATTATGCAGTGACTTATGACTCTCTGGCAGTTATGTAGGAGCATTTACTGACTTAATTGGGTCAAAATGAGCTAGTTATGGCTTATGATGGTGTCCCTATCACCTACGATCGCTAATCCAAATCCATTCATGCACTCGGATTTTAATCTAAAGCTTGGATTTCTGTCATCTTGCTCCTTGGCCTCTGTTCTTCTATAGATTGTACATTAAGCTACCGATGTCAGATCAAGACGATTCTAGAAACGTTGAACTCCCATCATCATCCTGATCTGATCCATACAGTCTGATATATCATTTGCGACTTTGGATCATCTACAATCAATTTCGTCTCTCTTTTAGAGCATAAAATGGTAATATTATCTCTAAGGCTACTAAACTAATTGTTTTGCAAATTATGATGCTTATGTATCCATTGTTCCTAAGTTATGCTAGAATATAACTTAATTCAAGTAGATTAGGTCATATGATTGCTATGCAATTGATGTAAACATGTTTACACTACTTAAGATGTCTATTTATGCATGTTCTTAAGCATAGGATTGCATTGCATACTATAAATATTGCATAACATACATCATCTTGTATTTAGATTAATTTGAATAAAATGGAGGTTAATTATCTCCTTTTATGTTCATGGACAGGGCAAACTTTTTATCGGGGCCTCGGAACAAAGATCCAACCATACAGATGTGATCAAGGCGACGATTGGAGTTCAACGACTCCAAGATCGCCCTAATCAGACATCTGTAGCATCAGATAGAGACTGGGGAACCCTAGAAGATCAAGGGCCAAGATGGTGTGAATCCTCACTTCAAATGACAAATTCGACTGCACGGATGGATTTGGATCGACGATCGCAGCCTATCGGTGCGAAATCGACTCAATCCGACAACTGTGGCACCATCTACATCATCCAGAAGATGGACAACCAAGATAGTATCACGTGGCACCATCTCGGTCGCCCAACCGACCGCCCTCAACTTCTGAAGATGCTAACCGGCACACCCTTCCTCTGAGCCGCACTTGAAGAAGTTGCCTTGACCGTTGGATCTTGATCCAACGGTCCTGATCGCGTGTTTAGAAGATCAGCAGCTTGCCCATCCACGCGCGCAGCGTAGTGGATAAGGTGCTCGGTCGCCTTCAGGCGCGAGTTCGAATCCGCATGACGAGGCGAGTGAGCGCGGGCGAGCAGGCGCGTGCAATTGTGCGATGAGGGTCTAGTGGCTACGGGCGCTCGATAGCTCCCACACGCTATTGCACGCCCGCGCCTCATGTGCCATCACACGCGCAAGCGCACGCTGAGGAGCGGGCAGGGAGGCGCGAGATAAGTAGTCCGATCTCACGATCGGACGGTTGAGATCAGCTGAATGTGGAGTGGGCATTACGTGCAAGCAGGCCAGCGGCTGCACAGGCGGTGCCCCACTACGCCCACGATGGGGCTTTAGCAATGGTTTTATCCGTCACTAAAGGCCCCTGATTTAATGTTTTTCAAATTAAAATGACCAAATTGCCCTCACTCCTTACATCTATAAAAGGAGACCCCTTCCACACGAAATTCTCATCCCTTCCTTCTCTTCTTTCCCTCTCCAAAGCTCAAGAGAAGCTTGTCCCACACCCGGGATGGTTCTTACGCGATAAAGTCAATTTTTCATCCCCCTTTCGGAAGCGGATCCCGCGACGACGATGACATGCTGCCCCATTCTCGTTCTTCCTGCTTCATCCTCCTTCGTCCTGCTTTGTTCCCCTTCGTCTAGGTGTCGTCCCGTCTGGCTCGTCCTTCAAGCGACCGTTGAGGAGGATATCTCTCTCCCCATTCTTTTTACTGCTTTCTAGAATAGATTTACTGCTTTCTAGAGTAGATTTACTACTTTCTAGTGTAATCATTTTCCCACTTTTTAGTCGTAATGTTTAGTGTAATAAACAATCCCTCTGATAATGAATTCCATGTTCATTCTACATCTCTTTTTGATTTTTGTTTGTAATATTCTCTCTCTCTCTTCTATTTAGTGTAAATAGATAGATAGTTTCTAATCAATTATTCTGCCTCGTGACAAATAAAACAAACGCGTATTTTTTAAATCAAACGTCTGCCTCCCTGAGTTCGACCCGGGATTTCTATTCCGGTATAAATTTTATTTGTTGAACACGAGTTCTTCGCTTTCAAACTACAATGACAGGTTTTCAAAACCAAACACGTTAGCGTAACAACTCGAGGTTCAACAGCAATCACCAAGCCCAGGATGCTCCATTAGAGTTTAGAAAGTAATTTTATTCCCTCTCATCCCCATTCATGGAACACCCGTGGTTGTCCTTTCATCCCCCTTCAAGAAGTAGATGCCCCTATGACGCCACCTGATAAATGCTAGTTTATCATCATTCTTTTGCATTAAAACAAACCTAGCTCTTAGGATTTTACTCCACAAACTGGTTTTTGGGTTGCATTTAGGCATAAATTATGTTAGGCATGCATTGCATTTTTTATTGTGTTTTTGATGTGTTTTTGTGAGTGCTGGGATAAACAGATTGTCAGATTCCTAGAACCCTAGCACTCAGGAAGGCAACTGGTGAAGGAGAAGCTCAAACTAGCTAGAACTCAGCTTGATTCAGCTCACCATAGCTGGAATCCAGCTCACTTGAACTAGGGTTAGCACATCTTAGCTCCATTCAGCTCATCTCTACTGAATGGCAGCTCAAGAGAGCTCATCTTAGCTCACCTTAGCTCAAGTCAGCTCAGATCCAACTCAACTTAACTGAGTCTAGCTCATCGCAGCTCCCATTAGTTCACTGGGAGCTCTAGCTAGCTCAACTGAGTTGACTGGAGTTCACCTTAGCTCAAGACCAGCTACATTCAGCTCCACTCAACTCCAGCCAGTTGAAGATGACTTTACTTTAGCTCAGGATGCTCAATTCTAGCTCCCGGGAACTTAGCTTAGCTCAACTTTGTTGAGCTAAGCTATCTTAGCTACCTCAACCAACTAGGTCCTCCCCGGGAGCAGCAAACCCAACTCACCTCAGCTCATTTCAGAAGAAGCCATCTTGCTTTAGCTTGGCTTAGCATCTAGCAAAGAACTAGCAAGCTAAGCTAGCTAAAGTAGCTCCATGCCACCCTCTTCAATAGCTGCTAGCTCCAGTTCAGCTCCAGACTTCTTCTATCCAGCTCCTCCTCTCAAACCCCAGCTCCAATTGCCTCCTCTACTCTACTACTAGCTAAGATAGCTTAGCTAGCTTAGCTTAGCTAAACTCCAACTCCCTTGGCAATCCAATACCCTAAAACCCTACCTAACTAGCTCCACCAACTAAGCCTACCTGAGCTCACCTAAGCTAGCTCCACCCTACTCCTTTTGGCTCCACCACCTAGCCACCTTTTCACCCCATCACCACCACCAAAAGGCACCAATTTTGGCCCCAAAAACTACCCTAACCACCCCTCCCTTTTGGTGCCAAAATACCCTCACATCATGGCCCTACACCTACCCCCTCCAAGCCACATCCACCATCCACATACCCCTCTTCTAGAACCCTACCTTCGTGCCACCTAATCCCCCTTCTAGAAGGCCATTTTGGCACCAACTTCAAGGGACACAACCACCCATAACTACCACCTATGTGACCCTTTGGTTGGCGCCGATCATCCTTAGCCATAGGATCTACTAACTACCCTTAAATCCCATCCTAGCCATCCATTCCAACAGCCACCTATACCCCCCATCCTACTCTATAAAAAGACCCTTAACCACCACCATTTTTCCCATCCTCCCATAGTATATTTTCCACTCTAATTCCACCCATAACCCACGGCCAAGGAGAAGGAAGAGAGAAGAAGATTAAGGGGGCACATCACCTGCCCCCTTGGTGCCTTCTTCTTCCCATTCCTTCACCTTGTGCCATGCCTAGGAGGAGGAGCAATCCATCACCATGAGGACAGCCTGGCAAAGGAGGAGTTTTTAGGGTGGACATCCACCCTTGGGAGAAGCAAGTACATGCCCCCCCTTGGGCTTACAACTATCTTGGAGGACACCTTCCTGGAGGAGCCTTTCAAGGAAGGAGAAGGAGCCCTCTTTTCAAGCCAAGGAGCTACTTGACTTGGAGCAAGAAGCCTCCTCTTCTTCACCATTTTATATAGAGGATTTGTGTTTTTCTTTTCTTGTATTCTCAAGTAGAATAGAAGCATTCCTCTATAGGTTTTATGTAAACAATTTCCATCAATTCAAGTTGCCTTCAGTTAACTTTTTGTTGCATAGTCTTCTAGAATTTTTGTCTAGCATTTTTTTTCACTCCCTCTCCCTAATTACTTTAGGCCTCCACATGCCTATGGTGAGCTTAGGGAGAGGCTCTACTTGTCACCTTAGTAGTAGTGTAGTGAATTAGGTGTAGGCTATTTTTCTCGCTATCAACAATTCGCATGTTTCCGATCATTTCAAAACTATAAAAATTATAAATTTGAAAAGATCAAGAAGAAAGTTGATTTCCATTTCCAAGTAAGAGACATATTGCAAACATTTGGCCTCCTTGGATGACCCTAGATACTTCCCTATCTAGGTTTTATAAATTTAAAATGACTCTATTTTTGTGCGTTACAACGATAAAACCCTAATTTTACAAACCACGCAAAAATTTGATCACCACCCTACCTCATCCCCAATTCTTCCAGCGTCATCCTCCATCCTCCAGCTCCTCACCACCCTATTCTAGGTGCTCCATCAACGCAACTCATCCTCCAAGTAGCTGTCGAGGAGGATTTCATCTCTCTCTTCTCTTTTACTGCTTTCTAGCGTAATTTTAATTTTGTACTTAGTTGTAATGAACATTGACCTGATTTTATGAAGTAATTGTTCTCTCTCTCTCTCTATCTCTTTTATAATTGCAAGTAGAGTAGAATAGCTTAGATATTTCTCTGATTTGATTTCCTGCTATATAAAATACCAAAAAAAATATGAAATCAAAAAATACCAAAGAAAATAAAGTAAATGCAAATTTCTTCTAAATCAAACGTTCACCTTCCCGTGTCTCGGTTGTAAATATTACTTGATAAGTAGATTTTCGTGACTGCGACGACCAAGATTTTGAACTTTGATTTTTCTCACGCAAAATCTCGCTCATCAGTCTCCCTTCGATGGTCGTCCTTGCTGCTAGACAATCACTGCCCTCCTCCTCTAAAGCACTGCGATTTTAGGACTGATCTTTGTCAATCCTTGGTATATTCATCTCCACTCCATGCTTGTTTTTGATACATCTTGGTGTTTGGATCTTGTTCTAATGTGATTTGTTGTTATTTTTGTGTTTTTCGGCCACTGTTCTTCTCTGTTCTTCCCATGTTCATCACTGTTCTTCGTGTTGATGTCATTTGATCTATTTCATTCTTATTTTCTTTGACACTATCTATTTGTGATCAATCAAATTGTTTGTCTTAATCGACCCAAAATTGTCATAGTCATTTAGTTCTATTATGTTATTGATCGACCAACTTGTGATTGACTAAAATAAAACTTGATCAATCAAAACAACTCTGAATTTTAGGTTGCTTCCTATCCACTTTTTAATCAATCAAATTTCCTTTGTTAATCAACCAAATTGACTTTGTAATCGATCAATTGCACCTGATTAATCAACCAATACACGTTTTGATCAACCAACTTATTCTATTTTATCAACAAAAACTATAACAGGCCGGTGTTTATGGCACCCAAATGCTCTCATGCTTCCACCTCAACTCCTCGTGATGACACCTTCGACCAATTTTTCATTAGTAATGAGACGTGGCATAACTTTTCACTCTACTCCCACCTCTCCCCTTGTTCGGAGATATTTCAAGCGAAAGATCAGATTATTTTTATTATTGAAGTATACTTACACGTAAAATCCCAAACAACAAAAGGATTTATGAAACTCATTTTGGATTTTTGAGTCCCAGTTGAACTCAGGGAGGCAAACACGTTTTTGTTGATTTGATTTTTGCTCTTTACAACCATCTGTAATTATAATTCCACCCTAATACACCCTAAGCATGATGGTAATTGGTTTTCCTCACACTAATCTCTCCCATGGAATGCTCGAGTCGAACGGCCATTGTGTAATGGAGATAGATGTAACATGTATATGTGCAATGCTCATTCCGAAACTCATGGATTACATGCATGCTATCGAGGGAGTTCAAATATAGAGTCGTGTCGTTGACTTGTGCGGGAATGACCATGTATATTTTTTCTACTTTTGATTTTCAAATTTTTTAATTTTTTTTAGACTTTTGAAAATAAAAACTACCAACCTAACTAGCAAAATACTAAAAACCTAATGTAAGTAGTGCTCACCTAATCTATGCGAAAACGATGATGGTGCTGCGGAAAGTGACTTGGTGAGATTGTTGGTGAATGAGGTGTGCAAGATGTGGATAAGGGTTAGGCATGAAGCGTGTAGTTGTGGTGATTATTAGAATTATAACAAAAATAATAAACATTTTTTTTCTTATATATATTAGAAGAAGACAAGTTCAAACTAAAAGAAATATTGCATTAGGGCAACATCACTATCAATGTTATAATAAATAAACATAAATAGAGAAATGGTTCAAAATAAAAAAGCAACAATATAAAGCTAGCTAATAGAAGCTCCACCCCATCAGTAGTGCCACAAGAGGGTCATCGGCTTATGGAGAGTGGTGGCAACTAAACCAAGACCATGCGATGGTCGTCTACATGTCGCACCAAGGGGGGAGCACACCCAAGCTATGGAGGAGCTTGGATGTGCCCTTAGAGAGAGAGAGCTTGCAACAAAAATTAAAAGAGAGAGAGGAAGGTTGACTCTTGTTGATGAAGATGGAGAGGAGGGAGGTGGCGGTGCTCCAAGGAGGGGGGCACCACCGACCTCTAACGGTGATGGTCGGCCTTGAGGTGGAGGTGGAGGAGCTTTCCTCCAATGGTGGACATTGGGAGGAAGAAGAAGAAGAAGTGCCCTTAGATGATTTTTTTTTGTGGGAGAGGAATAATGACGTACGCACCTAGTTTAGGTTTTTTTATGGAAGCCTTTAAATAGATGGAAGTCACCACCTATGTAGGGAGTTCAAAGGGTGCATCAACTTTTTGATTTGCAAAGATGGAAATCACCACTTATTGTGGCATTAAGTTGGCATTTTTTTTGGTTGGGTGCAAGGATGGTAGGCACCAATTTTCAAGGGATATAATTGTGCACTAATTGGTAGCCTAACAAAGATGGAAAATGCCAACAATTGGGGGTTTAAATGGATCATCTTGTCACCTATTTTTGTGGGATTTAGAGTGTGAGAAAATATTGTGTCTCCTAATATGGGTGGTAGCACCATTGTAGGGATTTAGGTTGTGAGAAAAAGAGCCTTGCAAAAGGTGGAAGTCGCCACTTTTGTAGGGGTCAAGTTGTCGCCAATTATGGTGGGGGCAAAATAGGAAGGGTATAGTGTGTGCATTTTTAAAATTTGTAGAATAAGTTGTGTAGAATTAGGTGGGATTTGGGTTGGGTTAACCTAAATTAGGTGGGTGCAAGCCTAATTAGATCTAGGTGAATCCAATTGGATTGGTGTGAACTCAATTAATTCTAAGTGCACCTAATCAAGTAATAAGTGAGCCTAATTAAGTCGATGTGAGTCCAATCAAGGCTTAGTAAACCTAATTAGATCTAGGTTAGCCTAATTGATTCTAGGTGAACCCAATTAAATCTAAGCTAGCCCAACTTACTCAGGAAGAGTCTATTTGAGTCACATTTAGCCCAATTTGGAAATCTAATAGGGAATTGGGATTGGAAAGGCAAAATTGGTATATAGGTAGGCCAATTAGGATAATAGTAGGGATAACGTCCTGGATGGCAGGATAACACTATTGATAGTGTTATCCAAGTTTCGGGATTAAGGGATTAGGTCAACTAGGGTGGGTGTGGTGCTAGGTTTGGGTAAAGCTATCCTAGGGTTTAGAGATTGGGGATAGGGTTATCCATCTCTCTCTTTCTTTATTTCACGCAAGTTCTCTCTCTCTTTCCTGTCTTCTGCCCTTTTATTCCATGCTTTATTCTTCTCTATCTATCAGCAACCTTCTCTGTTTCTGTTTATTTCATGCCAAGATCATCTTTTGGTCTTCTTATTACCTATAAAACAAATAAAACATCAAACAACATGATAATCTCATATTATTCTATGAACAACTATATAAAATGATGCAATGCATGATATGCTTCTTATGAATGCAATATTTATAGAATAGCTAGGTTTCTAACATTATTTAGGTTAATTAAGATCTATGATTACTGCGCAATCATACCTCCATGCCTAAACTTTGCTAGTCCCCAGCAAAAATTGCATGAATGTTTTGTCTTCAAACTAAAGTTTTGCAACTTAACTAGACACTTATTATCAATCGCACATCAGAGAGAATGTCAGGATTTTTATTCCAATCGGCCTACAACATCAAGGATGAACATCTAGACCCAGGTGGCTAAATGTCTCAATCTCTTATAAGCTCCAACCGCTAGCTTTCGAAGTTTGATTTCTTAGGCTTCACTGCCCATTGAAGGTTTGGTAGCTATGATTTTCAAGAGTCTATGCATGTGCAATAGACTCAACCTATAGGCATCCAATGTTGTAAAAATCCAGATCTCAAGGTATTACAATTCAATCCTAGTCAACTCAATTCGAACCTTTTGTTTGGCCTTACTCAGATTTAGTAACTTTCTCCTCACCGGTTTCTATCCCGAGGTCAACATTCATTGACATATATCTCCCCACTTGGACCCTAGTTCTCTTTTACGACTTTATTTTTCTTCATTTTTTTTTCTTTCCATTTCTTTTTTAGGAATGAACAAGACACCCATATTTAGTGAGGTGTCAAATTATTTGAGGATAGCATCCATGAGTAGCAAGATACTTTTATTTGGTGGAACAACACCCATTTGTAACGAGGTGCTTACTGACATGAACTTTTCCCAACTTCTCTTTTTTTTATTCTCAATTCATTTTCTTGGTCAATGGCTCATCCTTCATCCTTTCAAGAACCACTCTGCAGAGATCCTTGAGTTGAAAAGGACACGAATCCGATCCCAGTGATATCTGTGTTTTCACGATTTCAGATACCTTAAGATCAATTCTAATGTGTGAATTTTTTAAACTGCTTCAATTACTTAGTTCTCAAATCCAGAGAGTGGACAACAAAGCCCTATACTTTCTTACTCCTAGACCATTGGTTTCAGCTAGCCAGATTCGTCAAGAATCAGACCAATCCTAAATCTAGCAAACCATCCTTGACTAATTAAGCTAACTATAGCCTGCAAGGCCTTTTGGGATAAGGTTCCTTACTAACTTAGTTTGATTAACTCTAAGCATTAACCTCCCTACTCAACTTAGTTGGAGACATGCAAATCATTCTATTTAGAGGACTAAAAACTATATTTTTGTCTTTTTTCAAAAAAAAAATGGAAATTAAGTTGCAAGAATTTTCAAGTATTGGTAAAAATAACTCAGCAATTACACTGCCCCTCCCATGCCTAAGTTCTTGCATGTCCTCATGCAGGAAAATAAACATAAAAGAAAGGTAAGGGTAGAGATCAGCTCGAATAGTATTTGAGTTGCTAGCTTTCAGCATATCCAATACCTATAAATGTAGAGCATAAAAAAGAAATATGTTATGTATAAAGGTTTCCTTTTTTTGAAACTATATATAGGTGTTGAGTTTCACTCCTCTAGCTGAGCGTAAACTCGAAAAGGATATGTCAATATGGTGTTTAGAATGGCAATTAGAATGATGAGGAGTTTAATTTCAATCGCCCTTAGTAAACCGCAAATGCAGACCAGCTATCCATAAATTCCAAGCCCATAGAGTCAAAAAAATATGAAAATGGGACTTGGAATTATCTGCAGCTAGATGCTACAAAGGAAAGATAAAAGAATGTGGGTGCCTAGAAGAAATGAAGATGGAGGCTGATCGGGCAAGTTTTGCGAGTTTGAAATTAGGGTTACAAGTAACCCGTCGTCGTAGTTGCAAAACTCGTGATCAAATAAAATTTAGACCGAAACTCTAAGGGAGTCCCGGGTCAAACACAGGGAGGTGACGTTTACTTTAATTGAAAACTGTGCTTCATTTTGTTTATTTTTGGTATTTTAAAGTTTTGTTATTTTTTTGTGTTTTTGAAAGAAGACAAGCAGCATAAATCGCAAGAGATATGGAACAAATATGATATATATCACGAATGTCTATTACAATAATCTATGAAAGCATAAAAAGAGAGGGAGGTGTGAAGAAATCTCCCGAATCGACTATTCGGAGAGACGACGATGCTTGGCGGAAGCTCGGACGAAGGAGGTGAGGAGCGGGACAACGGAGGTGAGATGCAAGAGGACGTCGGGTAGAGGAAAGCTTTAGCATGGCTCTGGAATGGAGGTGAGAAGGCGGAGATGATCTGCTATCGGAATGAAGGTGGGAGGATAGCTCCAAGGCGACTTATGAGTGGGGATGGGAAGATGGAGGAATATTTGGTGAGGCAGAGGTTCGCTACACTAATAGGAGCCTTGGGAGCTTGAGAGTAAGCTCTAATGGAGCGTTGGTAGGCTTGCTAGAGCTTGGGAGTAGGTCGGAGTAGAGTAGGTAGAGATGCTTTGGAATGGGGGGTGTAGGGGTGTTTATATAGTGGTGGAATGGAGGTGGTTTGCGTGCACAGGCCTTTAGTGACATTTAAGACATCGGTAAAGACCTGCCAGAGACATCGCTAAAGCATTCATGCGACTTGGCTGGAGCTTGAACACTCGACTGCAGTTGTCGTAGGTCGGTGATCATCGGTCATTTGATCAGGCGTGGATGGCTATGATTGCGAGAGGAGAGCGCGTGCCTGCCAGCATTTGAAATTCGCACCACTGGTGCATGCGTTGGCAGCTGTCGGATGAAGCATCGCATGGTCGAGGCACGCCCGCAAATCACGCGCACTTTGATTTGAATCACGCGCCTCGTGCGATTGTGAGGATCGGACGGCAGGTGCTACTCGCAGTCGACTTAAATGCACCCAGATGGCATGCGTGTGATATGGCGTGCACCTTCGCGTCGGTGGGTGACGTTGGATCGCGTGTGGGGAATCTCGACCGCTCGATCGCGATCGGGTGGCCCTATTGCAGCTGGCACTGTAGCGGGCGTGGCGAATCGTGGCACGATCTTGCGCTCGCTCTTTAAGAGTGCTTGTCCTCACCGTTGCGCCACATCCACAGGTGTGTCGCAAAGAGGAATTGCGGCCGCATGGTGAGGGCGGCCTCTCAGCCATTGGATTTTCATCCAACGGTTGAGATCACTCGATGGATAGCCATTGGAGATGTGGCGGGTGGCTTTGGGTGCTCCAGATGGTTCCACGTGGCAACATCTAGACCGTCCACCCTTCATTGCTTGCAGAGGATGCCACGGTGCTCAGATCGAGGTGATTTCTATGTTGTCGGACTGCGATCGTCGCTTCGAATCCATTCGTACGGTCAAATTTTTCATCCGAAGTCCATAAGGACATCGCATTGCCTCCTGGCAATATAAAATGAAGGAATTAATATACGAAACATACTACTCTCCTAAATGCCATGCAATGGATGTTATGCAGTATTTATAACATGATATGCAATGCTAAGCCTAGAAACTATCATAAATAATCAATTTATCATTAATTCATGTGTGTTTATCAGAGGCATCCTAAAAAGGTGATGGAGAATGTAGGTGAATGGGGTGTGAACGAAGTGATAAGTGGGGGAAAAATCATATGGGTCTTGGAAATGATGTGGAATGAAAGGAGGGACTTAAGTGGTGTAGTCTGAAATGATATAGTGAACCACTTCGTGAGTTGATTTGGGTAAGAATGAATCCAAGTGCAAAGTAAGTGTATCGATTAAACTCTAGTGGTCCATCTCAATCTTCTCTTCATCAATTTTTTTTGATTGACGCAAATCATGTTGGATACCTGACTCAAAATCATCAAGCTCTTCCTTTGGGTGATTAGAAATCTCACAAGGATCACTCATTTCATGTCCAAATTCATGATGTGAATCCTTATAGACAATCGGCGAAAATTCATTATCCATCAAAATCATTTCCCAAGGGGGTATAAGATCGAAATCCAAGTCCAACAAAGCCTCAAATTCTTTCATTTTCAATTCAGTGGCTTTCATCATGTTTTCAATGTCAGAATCCATAAGTAGAGATGGGAAGGTAGAAGGTGCAGGTTCATCAAGTCCCAAATCCAGCAACGCTTCAAGATCTCTCAAGTTCTCAAAATTAGAAATGGGTTTTCTAAAACATGGGATTTAATCACATTTTCATCAAGATTAAGATCAAATTCTTCATCCCAATCTTCTTCCTCAACTGAAATAGGGTTCTAGGACAATTCAAATTTCACCCCATGTATATATGGTATCTCATGAAAGTTCATATCGTGGATGCATTTATCATTTTTCAATCTTGTCATGGGGTCTCTAGGTAATTTCACACCACATTTTCCAGGATCTAAATCATGCATTCTATCAACCACCTCGTGTAAATGAACAGTCTCCACCAAGGTGTTAGAATTAATCAAGTATATCTGATGATCATGAAGTGTAGGCATATCTGCTGATCCCACATCTACAAGGAGGTTGGCAGTGGTTGCATCGACGAGAGAGTAGAGTTCAAATCTTACACCATTACGACCATGGGTCCAAATGAGGATAAGCGTGACTGAAGGTCGAGGCCTGATGTAATCCATGCTGTACATCATAAAATTACACCATTACCAGGTTTGAATCCCCAACAACGGTGCCAAAAAATGATCGACGATCTGGATCGCTAATTAATTAGGGTTAATTAATCATGTTGTAGTATAGTCTCAATTTAGAAGGATGTCATTTGATTTATATATAATTTTTATTAGTTTTATTCTAAGTCATTCACTGGAAAGCAGTTATTGATATGCATCACTCTGTGTTCCAAAAATGATCTTTTATTTCAAAAATGTCAATTTTATATACAAATGAATGAATAATAAATGAAAGAATCAAAGAATGTGCTAATCTAAGTTAATTGTGTACAAAAATGAAAGAATTATGTTAATGACGATGCCTCAAGAATATTTACAGGTGAAAAGGCATGAAAAAGTTATCTAAACTAATCTATGGTAATTGTGTACACTAAGATCTAAACAATGCCTAAATGAAGACACAAAAAGAATATAAATATATACTAACATAAGCTTTACTAACATATATAAATACTTATACTAACATTTAATACTATGTACAATGATGTATATAAGTGTCACTAAAGCCTTAGCAATATATACAAAAATAAGGCAAAACAATATACTATATCTAATACATTTACTCTATCTACACATTTATATGTGTATACTATACTAATATATATATACTAACTATGTACTTATATTAAGTATATACTATAACACACACATACACACTCAACACATATTACTCAACACACACTTAACACATCCACAATACACAGACACATAACACTTAATAAACACAGCAAAAATTTGTGATTTACAGGCTTAACTGTTCGCAGGATCAATGACCCACTAGGGGTCGGATCGGTACCACTACTAGGCGGGGCCCTAGGTTATTTAGTGTGAATTTTGGCATATTTTCAGGCCCATTCAGGCCCACAAATGTTTCCCAGTCCACGTCCATGCCAGGGCACACGTGCACATGCACACACACACGCGCACACCACACATGCTCGAGAATATGCTCAGTATTTGTGCCCTGCATTGACGACCGGTGAGGTCGTGAGCGCAATGCTTATATGCAAGTGCGGCTAGTTTGAAACCATCGATGTGGCACTATAGGAGCTCCGATTCAAGTGTGATTCACCATGTGATTTAGTCAACTTCAAGCCTTAATTTAAGTGCTTAATTGGTCCTTATTTTCAAATGAAATTATATAATTTTAAAGCCTATACATAGGGCTACTTATTGGTGTATTGTATTTAGAATAATTAATTATTTAATTATATTTAAAAAATTGTTAAAGTTACTGAAATAATCATACTGATTTATTACTTAATTAGCAAATTAACATACAAATTGATAACTTAATGGCTCAAATGACTTATAATTTAATTAATGTACATTATTAAATATTTTTACATATTTTTAATTTTCTTTTGGTTATTTATTTTAATTTATACACATTCAATTCACAAATTACATAGTTATATACATAATTACAGTATAGATACTATTTTTTAGTATAAATACGTTATAAATATATTAAAAATACTTTAAATTATAGTATACAAATATACCACAAAATTTACTTCAGTAATTTATTTATTTACTAATTTAATTTATATTAACTTTATAATATAGTTAATTAACCTAATAACATAATTATATACAATAAATACTTAAATAAATAAATATTACAGTATATTATAATTACTTTAATCTATATTTATAGTTATAAATATGATTATACATATATACATATTTATTTATATTTACATAGGTATATGTACAATTAATGTAAATAAATAAATGTATAACTATATAATTATGATATATACAATTTAATTCAAAATAAATGTTTATTTAATTAAATATAATAAATATATAAGCTATTTATATACATTTTAGATACATAACTCATTATTTGCAATTATCTTAATATTATATAGTATGTACAAGTATAAATACTATCTATAAGGTATATTTATGGAATTTTGGACTTTGTCAAAGTTTTTATGTTCTTATATTTTATAGAGAGAGAGAGAGAGAGAGAGAGAGAAGGTGAGAAGAGAGGAATAAGGACTCTTTTTGGGTTTTTATGTGTTGAGTTCTTTATTTCATACCAAAGTAGACCTAATCGTCTAATGGTATGTTCTACCAACTAGAGGACTCAAAACTTACTCAAATTTGACACACATCTGAAACTATTCCTAATTTAACTCAAGACATATTTATTTTATTTATTTATAATATTTTTTGATTTTTTTCTTTATTTGCAATTTCGACAAATGAAGCTTAAAGAGATATTATGATGTGCAGCCTAAACCTTGAATTTCAGTTTGGAAGTCTAGAAATGGAAGGTAATGCAATCAAAATGTCCAAACAACATTATACAATATATTTGAACCATAAAAAATGATTTCTAACTTTGAATTTCACCAAAATCGACGTTTGGACAAATTTCACATATTACATGCTGTTGATAGTGATTTTAACCAGACTTTACAAGCTATTTAAATCCAAGAACAGCACATGAATGCTTATAACAAGAAATTCTATCAATACAACACTTCAACAGCTCAGATGGAATCTGGATTCAACTTAAAACCCTCATAATACCCCAAGTGTAGTTACTGCTGCTGCAATGCAACTACTGTCAACATTCCAGATCTGATCAAAATTCAAAACACTATAGAAATCACTCAAAATCCACTGCTTAATTATCAAGAACCATCTTGCAATTTCATTGAAAACACTAATGTATTGATTGAATGCTTGAATTCCAGGAATCACATCAGATCTAGGTGATGGATCAGGCATCCCAGACAAAAATCAAACCAATCAAATATGAATTTCATGTGTCGTAAATCATCTCTTAAAGGTCTGGAACTCAATAGAAATCAGATTGCAGCTCGAAAAACCCTAGAAACCCTAACTAATCCCTTCCCTTATGTTATTAACAACATGAAGGGAAGGAATCAATATAGGTGTTCAAATCATTTTGAAAACATTCCCAGACCTTCATTAATATATCACAAACCTCATTAGACTTCTGCAGGTCAAATTAAATCAATATGAATTGAAATCAAAGTGTAGCCGATCTAGGCACTTATTTGGGCTCGCACAAGTGATTTGATCCCTTTGAATCCCTACACACCATTGATTGGTGTTTAGGGATCCTAAGCAATACTCTAAAATCATTTGAATCATTGCTAGAGCCTCAAATTACTGCAACTAATTTTCCTTGGCTTTAGCTATCAGTGAAGAATAGAACTTAGGATCTGAGATGGAAATTGGGCAGAAACACTACTCTTAATAAAAATTCAATTAAAATAGTTCATGTCCATCACCATTAGTCCAATCAAACAAATACATACTCAATTTCATCATTCAAATCAAATTTAAAATCGATTTCATCCAAAAATTCTCTGATCAACATATATAATTAAATCTAATATAAATGCTCAAATTGGTTCAATTCAAAGCATGGAAAGGGCCTTTGTGGTCTCATGGTGTGAATGGGAGACCCTTTCATGGACTTGGAGCTCCATTAGATCTGAGAGCTACTGAGCTTGAGATCCAATGGATGCTCAGGTGGATGGAATGATCAGTGGATTAAAACATCGAGGGAAGAAGATGAATGTGATCGTGAAGTGTAGAGGGAGATTGTGGATCAAAATGGATGTATGAAATTGCCTCTTTGATCAAGGTTGATCAGAGAAGTCCTGTCGACGGTGGCTAACACTACAACTAGTCTACATCTAATTCTAAGTAATCAAATAGTGAATTACCATCTAAACTATCTAATCTCCTCTAAATCTATCTAGAAAGTGAGTAAATCTAACTAATAAAGCAAGAAATCTATCTAAGAAAGCAATAAAATCCTATCTACTCAAATGAAGCAGTCCAAGGTCCACCCACCATTGGCAAGTAGCGATGAAAGGAAAGGACCTTCAGCGAACGAAGGTGGTTCCCTAGGATCCACCAACTGTCAGCCGATGGTGAGTTGAAGGATAGAGAAGACCTATGCTGTCACCACAGGCGATGAAGGAGTAATTAGAGTTGGAGGGGTGGAAGGAGGGATCGACTTAAGGGGGAGGGAGTTGATAAAGGATCAAGAGCTCATTAAGGAGCTCCTTATATAGGTGAAGGGGAGCTCAGGTCACCGCATTTGAGGGAGGAACAAATTTAGGTTAAACAATGGAGATGGGACGGAGAGGAGAGTGGGAAAAGTCACACCAAAATTTAGCCGTTGGATCATATTTGGGGGAGGATGCGATGCTACGCGCAACAGTGCTAAGGCAATGGTGGAAGATCCACTGTTGATCTCACAATCCATGGAACGGACAGTGGCTGCAGCTTCTATTCTTTGTGATGAATAGTGAATTGACATGCAGCTGTAGGTCTGTTAGGTAAATTGCACAAAAAACCCATTGAAGTGAACCGATAGAGAATTTGCAAGAGAATCCCATAAGTGGTAGAAAATAATGTAGAGCGGTCCCTAATGGCTTACAAATAAGCCTTTAGGGCTTTTTAAGTGAACAATTGTAAATGCTTGAAGAACCTAAGTGAAAGACTCTAGATACAAGGTCTAATGATGTCCAAATGCCATGAGATTTTAATAGAATGTTAATTGAACATATTGGAACTTAATTCAAACCTTGATTTGTACTTTAAAGCTCAATTATGTGTTCAATTATCTTTTGGATCATCCAATTTTATTTTATGAATTAAAAATCTCAAATATGACCTAATTATGTACTTTTAACACAAATTGAGTGTTTTAGGTCATTTCCATTAATTCTCACACTTAACCCATTTATTATATTAATAAGATGGTATCTAATCTAGATTCTAGCTTAACTTGGGCATTTTAGCTGTGATGAGCCACACCTCATCAGTGCTCAAGTGTCTCATAAGGTATCCCAGGTCCTCCTCCTGCATGGAGGCAGCAAAAGTTGAGCTCGTACTATCTACCTTATGGTCTGGTATTACCATCGAGGGTAGACATGGGTCATAGATCTTGTCCGCGTGTCTCTCAAGTGGATCGAAACCATCCGTAGCAACCATGCCATCCTACACAAGTATGGGCAGATCAAAAATATGAAGTTCATCAGAGTCATCATAATATACAAAATCTAGGGTGTCAGGATCAGAGGAGTACCCCAAACAATCCAAGTCAAGAAGTGGCAAGATGCGAAAAGTATCAGTAGTAATCATCCCATGTGGAAGGTCAAAGTTTTCAACTGCCTCTTCTTGAACAACCAAATCAATGAGAGCAATAGAGGATGTGTAAGCAGTCGACTCACAACATGAAAGCTCAATGTTCGCACAAAATTCAGAGTCATCATCCTCTGAGTCCTCTTCGATAAGATCACAATGTGGGTTCTTGTTTGCCCTAAAAATATCCAATCTAAGTTTCTCATTCCGAAGGGCGATCTCCATACACCTGGATCCACAATCAATGTTGGCTTGGGCGGTCGCCAAAAATGGGCGACCCAAAATAATGGGTGCATCACGAAGACTAGGAGAAATATCCATATCCAGAATGAGAAAGGTCATTGGGAAATAGAACCCATGGACTTTAGCAATAACGTTCTCCACCACGCCTCTAGGCACTTTGACTACCTTTCAGCCAACTGAATAGTGACCAAGGTGTGCTTTAGCTCCCCAAATCAAAAGTGGTCAAAAACAGTAGTGGGGACTAAATTAATGGATGATCCCTAATCAAGAAAGGCCCGGTCAAAAGGAGCATCCTATAACTGACAAGAAATGAGTGGGGCTCCCAAGTCTTTCTTCTTCGGTGGTAGGTGAAATAAAATGACCACACTAGCTTCTTCGGACAATATCACCTTGTTGGCCTTGTCGGCTATCCTAAACTGTCGCTTAGGTGTACAATAGTCCTTATAGAACTTGGCAATAGTAGCAATGTGATCAATAGCATCGAGGAAGGGAACCTTAATGTGAACATCTTTAAAAATTTCTTCAAATTTCTCATTGGTTTTCATACCCTTTGTCTTTCCCTTCGATTCTCCAGTTAAGGCTCTAGGAAAAGGGTAAACGGATGTTGGTGATCTCAATGATTGATTCTTTTCCTTTTGATTTCTTCTCCTTAGGTTTCTTCTTGATAGGGTCTGGATGGGAAGAGAAGCAAGCCTGAGGAGAAGATCAAGAAGTGTCCTGACCCACCTACCTATGTAGTGGGTCTTTAGTAGTCTTTCTACTCCTCAATGTGATAGCATTGGCATCGGCATAGTGTACATGAGGGGGGGAGGAGAAGAAGCAGCAGAATAGGTAGGGGTAGGTAGCAGAGGAGTAGCTTGGGGCTGAGCATATCTAGGGGGTACAGGAGGTGCCTAAAATACTACATGTGCTTGTCCTAGTGGTACTTGGAACCTAGGTGGTGCACCTGGGATCTGCACATTCCAAGGATTCGGGATGGGCTAGGATGGCAAGGCTCCCTACAATCTAGTCTCCTGTGACTGGTTTTGTCTTTCTTGTACTAGTGTTTCTATAAGAGTGAAGTAGCACTTCTCCATTTGTTGCATACCTTTTTTCATCTCTTTTCTCAACTCCTCCATCAGGTTGGCCCGCGATGGAGTGTTAGCGGAAGCATTATGCATAGGTTGATAAATGGGTTAAGAGTTGTGTTGAGATGGGAATGGATGCTACCCAAGGTATGTGGGTGCCACATTCCCGTACTATCTGGGCTGGTGCTATGGAGTAGGCGCGGGTTACTATGTGCTCCCAGCCAAGGAGAAATTTGGATGTTGGGGCCAACCAATGTTATACATCTCAGAGTATGGGTTGTTACACCCATATCCTTGGATCGCATTGATATCTTCATAGCCCGAAGATGTCTGAGACATATACTCATCAAAAGGATATGCACTAAAGTCATCATGATGTGCATAACCCTAGTCAACTAGAACCAGATCCAACTTATTCACAAGTTCCTAATACGTAGGAGCCCATGAAGATATAGAGGAAGGAGGGGGAATAGGAACATCCCGAGTAAGCAAATAAGGCCTAGAGGGAGGAGCTCGGGATGAGGAGGAAGAATAGACAGAAGCAGCACTAGATCTTGCTGAGCGAGAATGCCTGAGCTCATCAAATTTCTTGTTCAATAGGTCCACACCATCCAACTTCTTCATAATAATGTCCATGTCATCCCAAGCTAATTCTTCCTAGGCTTTGTGGATAGACACTTTTTGCTGGCTGGGGCACAATTACTAGCTTATAGAGGCTACGTTTAATGAGTTCTCTGTGAAGGATTCAAACAAGTCGAAGGCACTGACCTCATCCTTGGTGAGGAAGTTCCTACAACTAGATGCATTAGCTAAGCATCGATGTGTCTTGTCCAACCCATGATAGAAAATCTAGGAGAGGTGCCAACGAGGCACCCCATGGTGAGGACACCTCCGAAAAAGGTCATGAAAATAATCCCAGGCCTCGTGCAACTTTTCCCCCGATTGTTGGGTAAAAGTTGTGATGGCCCACCTCATCGCATTAGTTCGACTGATAGGGAAGAACATTTGAAGTA
The DNA here is from genome assembly GCA_037157565.1 of Thalassia testudinum. Lineage (NCBI taxonomy): Eukaryota > Viridiplantae > Streptophyta > Magnoliopsida > Alismatales > Hydrocharitaceae > Thalassia > Thalassia testudinum. Next base: position 9,786,319 of record JAZHRO010000078.1, on the reverse strand, counting down.
ATTCTTTGCATAATTCCTCCGAGGTAAATATAGGTCCCCCGATAGTCCTGAACCAATATGAAGCTTTGTCCCTAAGAGAGAATGGGAAAAGCTTCATGAGAACAATCCCAATGTCAACATTCCTAGGTTGAACTATTTCCACAATCTAACTTAGGTCTTCCAAGTGTTGGAATGGTTCTTCATTCAAGTTTCCATGAAAATAAGATTGAAGCAGACTTATCAAATTCGGCTTTAACTCGAATGCATCTCCACCTATGGGCATCCGGACCTGAGGCAGCACATTGCGTGCAGCTGGATCGTAGAAATCTCGTAGTTGTTCTCTACGTAATGGGTGTTGCATTCTATCTAGCGTGTTGAGAATGGCCTCAAAGCGATCATGGTTCTGTTGATCATATGCTGCCATTCTGGCCTCAACCATGGCCATAACATCATCTACATTCCCCTGAGGGGGAGGAAGAGGATGACCTTGCTCAGCCATAGCAGCTAAGGAAGAAGAAGGAAGAGGGAAAGAGGTAGAAGCAAGAGAAGAAGAGGTAGGTGAAGAAAGTAGTCGCCTACGAGATATAGGAATTCTCCTTGAGGGTTCCCAAGGTTCGACTAATTCAAGCCCTAAAGGCCTCCTACCATGCATACACCAACTGCAGGAGGCTGGTGTGGTGAAACAAACAAGGCAAAAGCCTTGTAAAAAAGATGTGGTCCTTTAATTAAATGACCAGATTTTTAAATTTAGTCCTTAATCAAACATCTTCTTAGGAGTTTTTCTTTTTAATAGATTGGGCAAATAGTGTCAAACAAGCGTGAGTTTGATTTGTTCTTTTAAATTAACCCTAACTCCTAAGTGAATTGGACCTAGACAATTGCCTAGGTTCGAATGTGTATTAATTTTAATTAAGGTAAGTGAGGGGATCAATCAAGAAATCAACCTCACCTACTAGGCAACTAAGTTTGATTAGGTCCAAATAAGGGCAATTAGGATCTCTAAAAAATTTAAACCCTAAAGTTTTTAGTCCTAGGGTTTGACCAACCCACTTGATTAATCGATTAAAGACCTCCAACAGTCATATTTCCCTTTTGATCAATCAACCCTTTTTAGTTTAATCAATTAAAGACCTCCAATGGTCAAATTTTCTTTGAATTTATAAAGTAAATCAAAATCTCAATTTAATCAATCAACATGGAATCAATCAAACCATTCATTTAATCGACCAAAAGTAATTTTTATCGACCAATCCTAAGTTTTGATCGACCAAAGCCATATTTCCAATATTGTCAAAACAGATTGAAAAACACCTATAAATAGGACCCTCGACCCCCATTTCAAAACACTTCTCAAGAGCTTTCTACAAACAAAACATGCACATTCTTTTAGGTGTAAAAGAGAAGACGTCTTGTAAGAGGTTGTGTCACCATCATTCAAGTGGTACGATAGTGGATTGGACTAGTGTCGACTAGTCAGAGAAATCTTAAGCTGAAAGGCTTAGGTAGTGGTTTTTACCCGCAGGGGTTTCCACTCTAAATTACGTGTTATCATTTTTTTTATGTGCCTATTTAAATTTTTAATACGTGGTGAATGATTTTTTAATTGATCATAGAGTTAGACATTACACTATTCAACCCCCCTCTAGTATATACTTGATCCTTTAGGCTCTGCACATACTCACAATCTCATCAACCACAAGTCTTCCCACACATTGCGAGAACGGATGGCCTAAGTGAGGATAGTTAATTCGACCAGGTGGCTGAAGGGATCTTCCTTAAGTAGGTCGTGAAAGTGTTTGATCAGATTCAAGATGGTAGGTTTGATCTTGAAGTCCCCTTCAGGAATCACCACCCCAGGTCTTTCCCCATAATTTGAAGGATCGTATAAATCCTTAAGAGGGATGACAAGCTCCTCAGTGGGTAGTGGATTCTACCTTTGGTTGGCTAGGTTCGTGACAGTCCTAGTCAACTATTGTTGATTGGTTTGAAGTTGAGTTAGTTGCTCAACCAACATAATTAAAGGATTGGGTGGGGGACCTTGATTTTGTTCACTTGGCAACTTAGGATTTTGGGGCATTTCCAGACCAAGGAAGTCAGGTATGGGGATGTTAGAATGCGAGTTAGATTCGTGCTGGTTAGGTTGTGAATTAAAGGTGGAGGTGGCAAGATTTTCGGACCTATTTGGATGATTTTACATGTTTTTAAAAGAAGAGGAAGAAGTAGAATGTGAATAAGTTGATCAATTTGTGCAGAAGACAATCAAATGGTCCCTCCAAGTGCTGATTCTAGGACCTGCAACTATGCATACACTTATGGAAGAATGGGGAAGGAGAGAATGGAAAAGGAGAGAGAATTCTAGGACCCAAGCAATACAAAATCTAAGCTTAACCTTAAGGTTGACTCCTTAAAAACCTAAGACTTGGTTATATATTTACCAAATTATCAACAATTAACCACCCTTTCTATGATTAACATAGTTAACCTGCAAAGGGGAATTGGGTCCAAGCATGTCCCAGTTATTAGTACTTCTGTTTTGATGCACCAAAATTATGTTATCTGCCTAGACTAATCTTTCAAGACTCTTTCATTGACTCATTGAAAGGAGCAAAGCTCGCCACAGTCTTCCGTTGAGTTTTTATATTTGTTTGAATCTAGATTATTTGTAAGGAACCTCAAATTTTTTTCGTGCTAAATATAATTTTCTAAAATCAAGTTTTTAGGTAAATTGATCAACCAATTACTTAAATGATCGACCAAACCTCTTTGATCGACCAATCACTTAGTTAATTGATCAAATTTATTCAAATTAGGAAGTTGATTAAGATACCTTTAATCGACCAATTAGCTTAATTAATTGACCAATAGGTGATCGATCAAATAACTAATTTAACCAACCAAAAGATATTTTGATTGACTAAACTACCTTAATTGATCGACAAATGAATTCGAAAAAACTCCTTTCTAGGTTGCTTTTCTAGTATAAATAGAGAACCCTGGTAGCCTTTTTCTACATACAATCAAGAAAGAAAAATCTTCAGAAAAAGAGCACTCATGCTTTCATCTCTGTAGTGCTTCTGCACTTCTGCTCCTATGATTTCAAAAGCATTTCGATCAAAAGTCCTCTACGAAAATATTGGTTTGATTTTCCATTGAGGTTCCATAGGATTTTATTGTATTTACATTTATCTACTACTTTGATTCGGGTCCCAAGTTATTTTGGGAAGACCATTGTTGTTATGCTTCTCTTCAGGTGATTAAGAGAAGGAAATTTGTAAGAGGTTGTGCCACCCTCATTTCAAGTGTGTGTTGGTGGATTGACTAGCTTGACTAGTCAGGAAAATCCTAAGCTGGGAGGCTTAGGTAGTGGTTTTTACCTAAGAGGATTTCCACTATAAATTCAAGTGCAATCATGTATGAATTTTTGTGGCTTGAATTTATTTGCTTCGTAGTTAATTTTTTAAATTATCAAGTGATACTATTCACCCCTCCCCTCTAGTATACCACTTTAGATCCACAAGACCTTCATTTGGTATCAGAGCCATACCCATCCAGAAGATGTCAAAGTCCTCTGCTAACATGTATGCTAAGGGACAATCTGCAATTTGTCCTCCATTGTTCGACGACACAAACTACGGATACTAGAAGTCCATAATGCAGATCTTCCTAGAGTCCATGGATTTTGAGGTTTGGGATGTCATTGCCTCGAAGTATATATGCCCCGAGATCAAGGAAGGAGTTATGGTGACTCCAGCTGATAAGAAGTTGGCAACCCACAATGCAAAAGCGATAAATGCCATTAGCATTTCTGCTGAATCACCTAAAGAAACCTTCTAGGGCTTCAATTTGATAGAGAAGCAATAACAGTAGCTTCGATTTGGAAGGAACACAAATGTAGTCGCGCGCAAAGAGAAAGGGATTGATTTAGTCCCACATCGGAAAGCCTTAATTTGGATTTGCATATTTAAGGAATTACATGCATTGGCTGTTTGCCTTCGAGTCACTGTGGTCAGGTCCCTACCATCACGAGCTGCATACGCCCTCACCCGTGCACATGCACACAGGTCTAGGCTGGTCTGAACCGGGTTGGGTCCATGCTTGAGTCGGTCTGGAAAGAGAGAGAAAAGGAAAATCTATGAGAGAGGTGGGGGGGTTTGCACTAAGAGAAATTGAGCTTGACTTAGGCTTGAAAACTTAAGGAGTCTGAGGCACTTGTGAGACACCTGACTTGAGGTTTGAATTAAGAAATAAGCCTAAGTGTGAGAGGCTTCCTTAGTGGTCTCAAACCACCATTTTTTGCTTCATATCTCTCTCTCTCTCTTCCTTATTTTTGTCCATTGAATCCGATATACGTTTTACTATTCATTGAATATATTTTTTTGCTATCTTGAATTTTGTTTGAATATTAGATTAGCGTTTGATTTACGATTCATTGCTCCATACGAACGACCTCGGAAACTCACATTTCTCGAGCTTATAAATTTTAAGTGTTGATTTGATTTTCATTGCTATACTACAATGCATATTTTTCTAAAATGACGGAAATTCGCTAACATTTTGGCACCGTTACCGAGTAGCAATGCACACTTCAATCACTAGTCGTGCTTATTCTACCTTGATTTTAACTTGCTATAGTTATTTTGTTGTGTTGTTGTGAGGTGAACCATCGCGAAGATCAACCACTCAACCAACCACACCAGGGGCAGGTAACTACTATTCCCTCTTCCATAATCCCCTCCTCTCTTGAAAAGATTGAAAAGGAAACAAATCAATTAGGATCCAACGTACCTTATTTTCTTAGTAATCATCAAAGCAAAAGTTTCCTGATTTATTGTGATTTGATCAGATTTGATTAGAGATCCCCATCCTGAAACCTACACTTATTAGAGACATATGGTTCCTTGGGACTATTCACCTTAATTAAGCCCAAGGTACCATCTTTGGAAGAAATTGAACTTGGAAACAGAGCCAAACTAGGGTTTCAACATTAGGGTTTCAAGGACTAGTACACATTTGCATGATTAAAAGGAAATATATTCCTACATTGTGTGCTACCCAAGCCCTTGTTTGAATTGATCTTAAGTTAACCCTAAAATCAAGGCTCTATAATCACTTGGATCATTAAAATTTGGAACCTAATAACCTGTTTGAGAACCAATTCAAGGTGGTTTGGGTGCTTTGGCCTAAACTTCATCCTCAACCTTAGGGCAGGTCAGGTGAAGTTGGTTCACTTTGTGAATCAAACAACCTCTAAATTAGGTAACAAATTAAATCAGCTCTAAATTCAAATGAAATTCAAGGCACAAGCATTATTAAAATGATAGACTTAGGTCTTAACTCACTCATTCCGGTCTACTTGGAATCGTAGTGATAAGGAAGGTCGGGTAGGAGAAACCTTGTACCCCGTGGGGACGCTCTACTGTGTAGAGATCTTTATGGGACTCACCCTTCCTGGCTGCTCAAGTAATTCTTGGGTCGGTGAGTGATGATAACATCATCATCAACCATATCTAGCTTTATTTTGTCATAATCAACAGATAAATTCTCCTGCGTAACCGCCAAAGAGCCTTAATTCACTGCATATCCATTCTAAGAGATAAATAGTAAAACAGGGGTAAAACTATAGTTTTAACATAATATCTTAATTGCAGAACAATCACGGGGTTTCTCAGGGGTTAATTAAAGGTCAAATGATCATAAGTGCCTAATAAGTGGGTTCATGCAGACAGAAACGGGTTTTCACATTTTGAGAATTAAATAACATCTAAAACCCTAAAAACAGACCCACTTAATTAACTGAGGTTACAGTCAGGATAAAATTCAGCTAAACCTTCTAAAAATCATAGAAAAATATTCTCTAAGGCTTGGTATCCTTGATTTGACTATTGAAACCCATTTTGACCTACAACAGTCTCATACATATAATTACCCTAATTTGGGTTTCTACGTAAATTATCCAGTCAAACTTGGTCAAGACCTAAATCCGACTTCACCATTAGATTCCTTGGGTCCAAATTAGGTTTGTACCAAAATTTGGGCCCAATCAGAGATCATCTTAACCTAGTTTACATTTTCGTCCTATCTGATTCTTCTTCTCACTTAAACCCCTTGCTTTCAAAATTATTTGCAAATACCCCCTAACTTCATCATCTTCTTTACAAATAGATCCCCACTTCCTTCAGACTCCTAAACCCAACTCTAACATCCTTCAATCAAGGAGTTTTCCCTGATTTCTCGCCTAATCTCTTCTAAATTTGGAAGGGAGACTCCTGAGAGATTTCCCTATGATCTAAACCTAGTCTTGGGCTCTAAATCTTTCCCAATCTCCCATGTGAATGCATGAGAGATGTGGGTATCCCACATGCGCAGATTGGATGGAGCTAGAAAGCTTCCTTCCATGCCTAGAACCCCTCTCTAAGACCTATAAAAGGACCCATATTGCATTCCTCACTTCCTTAGCTTGGTTTGGATCGGTTCTCCACCTTCTTCTCCTTTCTCCGGCTAATCCCTCCACAAGCTCCGGTGAGCTTCATCAACTCCCTTCTTCGCTGGCCGTCACAAACCATAGCCGGCCGATCTACCTTCCTCAAGTTCCTTCGCTGCTCGCAATACCAGCGAGGGCTATCTTCACCTCCCTTCCTCGCCATTCTCCCTCATCGGAGGTCTTCACCTTCCACGGTGCCGGCCAGCCAAAGTTGGTGCCATCTTCCCCTTCCGTCTACTTAGAGTAGGTAGATTAAGTTCCCTTACTTCTTTAGGTTCTATTTATCCCCTAAAAACACAAAAATAAACCCTCGACGATCATCGCAACCCACCTTCGTCCTCCTTTCTGGCCGAACCTCCGACGAGGTCCTCCGCATGCTCCACACCTCCAACAGCCTCACCAACACTCCCAAAAGCTCTGCTACATCACACTCATCAAAACCCCTAACCTATTCCACCCTTTCGCCTACTCACAACCACCACCGAACAAACCCACCTTCACGCTTCCTTTCCATCACTGATCGACCACTCCAAGCACTCCCACACCCCATAGACACCGCCATTAGATTCCTTGACATACGACAATCCTCCTGAGCCTTTTAACAAGGGCTTTTAGCCCATATTTTGGATTTCAGGCAGACTATCAGAGCTCCGCCACTGTGCCTTATCTCCGACATTCTTTGAGCTCTAGGTCGCACATGCCCCAGGTGACATCCCTAAGATACGCAGAAACACCCCAAGACCACTCCCAGGTTGTCAATTGGAGACCACACCACTTGCTGCCACTCCAATTAAGGATACCTTCACTATAGCAGCGCACGCGAAGAAGGGGACTGAAGAAAGTCCCACATCATGGGATTTGGAGGCTCTGAAGATGAATAAATTGAATTTGTGATATGCCCTTATCACCGTAGTACACTGGGTTGAGGTCCCACTCACCACGCACACACCCGACCTGCTTAACCTAAGCATTCACTCTGCTGCGATTCATGCCTGCAACCCTGGACCCAAGTACACATATCTGAATACCCGATTAGCCGGCATCTGAGAAAAGAGGAAAGGGGGAAAGGAAAAAGAGAGTAGGGTAGGGAGGATTTTGCTCTCTTGAGGGTTGGTTGAACACTTAGCCATGAGTATCCCTTGTGTGCTGGGAAGGAAAGAAGAAGCAGAAGTGGAAGAGGTGAAGCAAGGTAGAAGAGAAGAGAGCCGTGCCTGAAGAAGAAGAAAGGAGAAGTCACTATAGCAGGCGACAGTTAAGTCGTCTGATACACCTGCCAGACGTCTGATTTGGGTTTAATGCTGGTACTATTGGAAATTTTAAGTACCTAAGTTGCACGATTGAAACTATTGTAGCATTATTTGAATAATTAATATATATGTGCTTAGGCTAATGATTGGTGATCTAAATCACCATTATTTTGTTCTAGGTATCTTTTTATCTCTAGATACATTGAGCTTCATTGAATACTTAATGTGACATATTAATATTCATTGAAATATCATTATTGTGCTCAATTTCTTGTGCTTATTTATTTATTGATTAATATTTGCATGTGAATTCATATTTACTCCCTGTATTCGACCTCGGACTTCAAATTCGAGCTATAAATTATATTTGTTTTCGTGTGATTTCAACTATACTACAGCGAAGTATTTTAAAACATCGATTTCGCATGTTATACATTTTGGCACTATTACCGGGGAGCAACGTACAATTCATTGCTATTCGCTATTTTATTTGATTATATCTAAGCACTAACTTGCCCTGTTTGATTTCTTGTGATTTTGCGAGGTACATCACAAGGCAATCTTCTACGCAAATCAACCACTCCTAGGATAGGTAATCTCTCTTCTTCTCTAATCTTCTAATCCTTGGAAGAGAGAAAAGGAAACAAAACCAATTAGGATTCATTTGCCTTGTTTCTTAGTAAATCATCATTTAAAAGGCAAGTTTCCTGATTTGCAAAAAATGTTCATATTTGATTGAAGCTTGAAGTGATTCTATTTAGAATTCCCTACCCAAACTGCCTGTACCTATTAAGGACTACGCTTAATTTCTAAATCACTTTGGGCTAACACACTTCTTGCTTGAAGCCCAAGGTGAACATTTTCGGATTTAATTGGACTTGAAATAGAGCCAATTAGGGTTTTAACATTAGGGTTTGAAGTGTTGGTACATGTTTGCCTGCACTAAAGGGAATTAACCCTCTCGCATTTGTGTGCTACCCAAACCCCTGTTTGAAAAGATCTAAGCAAGAAAAATCCTAAAAATCAAGCTCTAATTTCACTTGAACCTTAAAAATTATGGACTTAATAACCTGAGAGTCAATTCAGGGTGATTTCTAGGTCTTGACCTAGATTTCATTCTACCATCTTTAGGACAGGTCAGGTGAAGTTGACCTACATTGTGGGCCAACCAACCTCCAAATTAGGTCACAAGTCTAATCAACTTCTAATCAAGTGAAAGCCAAGGCACAAATTAGGAATAAAATTAGTAGACTTAAGGTCTTAAGTTCGTACATTCCTGTCTACTTGGAACCGCAGTGACAAGGAAGGTCGGGTGGGGGAAACCCTGTAACCCGTGGGGACGCTCTACCGTGTAGGGGTCTTTGCGGGGCTCTCCCTTCTTAGCTACCCAGGTATTTATCAGGTGTGGATTTTTTATTCAGAGGTATCATCCACCTCAAAATTGCCTTAGTCATCCAAAAATCTTTGGGTGCCTTGATTGAGTCCAAATAACATCCAGTCCCTCATCTTTTCTATAGAGCACATACACAGGAAGGTCATTAGGTTCCTAACCTAAGAGACCACACTAGACCTTTTTGGGAATTTCTTTCAAATCTAATCAAGTTCCAATTTAATCCTGAGTTTGATTCTACATCTCTTGATTCCACCATCTGATTCAAAAATGCAACCTAACATGTTAGGAAAAGTGATTAGGAAACTTGTGTCCCAAATGACCATAAAAGACAAAATCATTAAGGATGCTTACAAACATCATGAAGAGTATTCTAGATCCTCAAGTCCATTTAGGGAGATTCAGGTTAATGTCACATCAAAATTCATTTTTAACCATGCTCAGGTGATTTTTCCCAAATGATACATGGTTCAACCCGGGATGATCTCTTACGAGAATATTTCGAATTGAGGACATTACATGACAATAAGTATTTACAATGTTGGTCAAACCCCATACTTTTTGAGAAACACCAAGATCTCATGAAGGCCCGTGGTATAGCACTGGATGCATTATATGAAGGCATTAATCAAAAATACCCATCAAAGGATAATGAGACACCTTGGAGCAACACTAAAGATCAACATGTACCAAATCCCAGGTTTGAGAATCAAGGTTATAGTGGACCCCCAACCCAAATGAATTTAGATTCAAATTTCATAGCAATTGACATTCCTGATCTTAATGAGGGTGGGGAGGATCCAATTGCAGGTGTTCCCGATTTCGAGTCATCCCTAGAAAATCAAGAGCCTGGTTCACCAAGTTAGATTTCCCCGACACCTGTGATGATGAGCTTAACACAGACATTCTCGAGAATGTAAATCCCAAGCCTTATCCTATTAAGGTGATTCTCGAGAATGATTTTGACATCCCTATAGAGCCCAGTATAGATTCTAGTGATCCAATCCTTACCCTTAACCTAGAATCTGGATTCGAGCCTATTTGGGATAATCATGAGGCCCAAAATGATAAAAGTCAAATTTCGAATTCGAAATACAATTTAGGGCATGTATTTGATGAATACACCTCTCCAACCTCCTCTGAGAGACAAATTGATTTCTCAAAAGTCATGCCAATCTATGATACAGAAATTGAGGAGTTGGATGAGTTAGGAATTGATTGGGTCCACCCTAAGAGCCAAGAACCTAAGCCCATGCCTAATCAGGACACCTTTCTGAGCTCGAAATCTGAAATTAGGTTAGATCCAAGTCAGGTTGCTAATTTTACACATCTTGATTCTTTTTGTGGTGGAACCTCTAATCTGGGATCAAATTCAGAACATGATCTTCTCAAGTTCTCCAACGATTTTGAATCTTACTCTGATTTCGGAGAACCTTTGTTTCCTGACAATTATGAACTAATCTACAACCTCAGCATCCATGATTCATTTTTCGACTCCAACTTTGAGGTCCCTTGTCCCAAGATCATTGATTCAAAATTAGGTTCCATTAAGATGGAATCATTCCTTTTTGATCTTCGGGAATCAGAAACAATTGCCGAGAGTGTCTGCAATCCCAAGTTTGAATCTTTTCTTGACTCAGATTTTCATGATCCTATAAGCACTCTTCAGGCATTTACTTGTGATTTTGATGGCCATTATAAGGACTCTCTAGATGAACCTACTTTTGAATCCTTTCTAGAAGAGCCCTCAACTCACATAGTTTTAAAAGAAACTACCTCTTCTACACCACATACAGAACCTTCTCAGATCCGAACCTAACCCCAACCTGCAACTGGAATCAACTTCTACTCTGACTCTCCTCTCGATAATCTGGTAGCACATGATTCTCCTTCATCTTTTGATCGAGTTTTGAACATCGATCAGACTACAAATCACATCCCATCTAGTTCTGATCACTTTTGTAGGGTTCCTACATCCTCCACAAACTCTTTTTCATTTAAGGATCCCTACTCTACCAGGCTGATTGTAATTAGCCAAACCCGTGATTTTCACTTCCATATCTTGTTGAGCCTCAAAGTATTTGGTGGGCACCATATCTCTTGATCCACATCCATCAAACCACCATATTGATTGGGTTTGGGCTGCATCATCAACCTGTTAATCTAAACAAGCACTTGGTTGGGCCAACCTAGCTAGTGATCAAGGTGCTTGTTTTACAAAATTCCTCTGATTTGACCACTCCTCCATGACCACTTTTTGCTTAGCTGAAGGCATTGAATTTATGTCTTAACGGGAGGCAACCCATCATTTCAAAAACCTGAGACCCTTCTGATTATCCTTTTAAGCTTCACATCTACTACACTCTGAGTTCAATTTTAGAACAACCGACTCTACCTGTGGTATTCGTATCAAAGCTTGAAATCGTCCGCAACAATCATCCCGACCCATTCACCCACCCTTTTGATCTTGTTCTAACCCATGAACCCAACTGATTTCATACCCTCCGGTTTATAATGAGGACATTGCAAAATTAGGCATGGGGGGTGTTAAAGTGCAAACATATAAAAATTCAAGTTTCTAAAGGGTTCTCACAAAAAAATTACTCACATTCAAAAAATCAAAATAATAAAAATTGAAAAAGAACAAAAAAATGGAGAAAGGGGAGGAAATTTTGTGAGATTAATTGCATATCATTCTTGAGGAGGACAAGAGGAGGTGATTTAAACGTTAAAAAGGAGCACAATTCGAAACAAAAAAGGGATAGTTATTAGTAAATGATTATGAAATCTACCTAAGTTCTAGACCAAATCTAAAGAAAAGAAATTAAGTCCTAGAATAATAGAGACACAAAGAGATTAGTATGAGTGCTGATCTTAGGCCTCTTGGGCTTGTTTTAAGGCTTAAAAATTCAAGTATCTGTTAAGATCTGGATAGTCCTCAAGAGGTTGTGGAAAATGCGAACCTTATGTATTAGGTCTAAGGCTCAGGGAGTATTCAGCCTTGTTAACTGACTTTAGTTTACGGGACTCAGTAACTTAAGCACCCTAATCCACACACAGTCTGGTTCAATGCGCTTAATAATCAAAATCATGTAAAAGCATTTACTCTATTATGAAAAAGCTACCTAGATTAGGAGTGGCTTATCAACACAAGTTGATTTGGATGAGTTCCCTATGTAGAATGGTGGGAAATTCCCCTCGAAGATGCGCAATATGATACCGTCTCCTCGATGCTGGTCTCCTAGGATATCTAAATATCCTACCGGGGGCATGTAAGCACCTTATGCTGATTCAAGTGTCCTGAATGTCGATTGCCAGGGCCTGAATTTAGCCACAGAATGCCACGGGTGGCACTATCTCGAAGTGTCGAAAGCCAGGGTTCTTGGGGTTGCCATGGGCGGTGCTATCTCAAAGCATCGATTACTAGGGACCCTGTGAGGATTGATGGTGGGAACTAAGATTCCAATACAGATCGTGTTTTTGAGCCAATCCAAAGCTAGAAATAAAGAAAAGAAAAAGGGAGAGAAAGCTCTCCAAAAATGAAAAAATTCTTCTATCCCTTTCTCTTACAAAAATGCACTACAAACTGAACCTGGACTAACCATGTTACAAGCACAGGTGCTTTAACTGCGGGGTTCAACGAACCTTAGGATAGTTTCTGTGGACCTTAGAAACCTTTGCGGCAGACTGAGGCTAAAGTTGGTCATGTCTGGATCTTCGTTGGTACTTAAGAACCTCTAGGCCTATTATTAGCATTCTAACCTAATTTCTAAAAAGAAGAATAAATCAGAACTTTGAACATCAAAAGCATGGTCTAGAATTCAGGTTCATTTCATAAGATTTTGCTAAGGGACTAGAAAAAGTTAGGCATGGGGGTATGATGATAACATCATCAGCATATCTAGCTTTAATTAGTTATAATCAATAGATAAATGCTCCTGCATAACTGCCAAAGACCCTAATTCACTGCATATCCATTTTAAGAGATAAATAGTAAAATAGGGGTAAAACTATAGTTTTAACAGAACATCTTAATTGCAGAACAATCACAGGGTTTCTCATGGATTAATTAAAGGTCAAATGGTTATAGGTGCCTAATAAGTGGGTTCGTGCAGAAAGAAATAGGTTTTCACATGTTTTGAGAATTAAATGACATGTGAAACCCTAAAAACAGATCCACTTAATTAATTGAGGTTCCATTCATGAAAAAATTCACCTAAGCCTTCTAAAAATCATATAAAAATATTCTCTAAGGTTTAGTATCCTTGATTTGACCATCGGAACCCATTTTGACCTAAACAGAGTCTCTGGTAGATAGTTACCCTAATTTAGGTTTCTACGCAAATTACCTACTCAAACTTAGCCAAAACCTAAATTCGACTTTACCATCAGATTCCTTGGGTCCAAATTAGGTTTATACCAAAATTTGGGCCCAATCAAAGACCATCTTTACCTATTTGCATGTTGGTCCTATCTGATTCTTCTTCTCTCACTTAAACCCCTAGCTTTCAAAATTATTTGCAAATACCCCCCTAACTTCATCATCTTCTTCAGAAATAGGTCCCTGCTGCCTTCAGACTCCTGAACCCAACTCCGATGAACTTCAATCAAGGAGGTCTCCCTGATTTCTCGCCCAATCTCTTCCAAATTTGGAAGGGAGACTCTTGAGAGATTTCTTTATGATCTAAACCTAGTCTTGGGCTCTAATTCTTTCCCAATCCCCCATGCTAATGCATGGGAGATGTGGGTACCTCACATGTGCAAATTGGATGGAGATTGAAAGCTTCCTTCCATGCCCAGAACCCCTCTCTAAGACCTATAAAAGGACCCATCTTGCATTCCTCACTTCCTTAGCTTTGTTTGGACTGGTTTGGACCGGCCAATCCCTCCACAAGCTCTGGCAAGCTTCATCAACTCCCTTCTTCGCCGGCCATCAAAGACCATAGCTAGTAGGTCTACCTTCTTCAAGTTCCTCTGTCGCTCGCAATACCAGCGAGGGCCATCTTCCCTTCTCTTCCTTACTATTCTCCCTCATTGGAGGTCTTCACCTTCCACGGTGCTGGCCAGCCAAAGCCAGTGCCATCTTTCCCTATCATCTACTTAGAGTAGGCAGATTAAGTTCCCCTACTTCTTTAGGTTCTACTTGTCCCCTAAAAACACAAAAATAAACCCTCGACGACCGTCGCACCACACCTTCATCCTCTGCTCCGGTCGAACCTCCGACGAGGTCCTCCACATGCTCCACACCTCTAAAAGCCTCGCCAATGCTCCCAAAAGATTCGCTACATCATACTCATCAAAACCCCTCACCTATTCCACCCTTTCGCCTACTCAGAACCACAACCGAACAAACCCACCTTCACGCTTCCTTTCTGTCACTGGCCGACCACTCCATGCACTCCCACACCCCACAGACACCGCCATCACGTTCCACAACCTACTGCAATCCTCCTAAGCCTTTTAACAAGGGCTTTTAGCCCATCTATCAGAGCTTCGCTGCCGCGCCTTATCTCCGACGTTGTTCTTCGACCTCCAGGTCGCGCACACCTTAGTTGACATCCCCAAGCTATGCAGAAACACCCCAAGACCGCTCCCAGGTGGTTAATTGGAGACCACACCACTTGCTGCCACTCCAATTAAGGATACCTTCACTATAGCAGCGCACGCGAAGAAGGGGACTGAAGAAAGTCCCACATCATGGGATTTGGAGGCTCTGAAGATGAATAAATTGAATTTGTGATATGCCCTTATCACCTCAGTACACTGGGTTGAGGTCCCGCTCACCATGCACACACCTGACCTGCTTAACCTAAGCCTTCACTTGACTACAATTCACGCTTGTAGCCCTGGACCCGGGTACGCATATCCGAATACCTGATTACTCGGCATCTGAGAAAAGAGGAAAGGGGGAAAGGAAAGAGAGAGCAGTGTAGGGAGGGTTTTGCTCTCTTGAGGGTTGGCTGAACACTTAGCCATGAGTATCCCTTGTGTGCTGGGAAGGAAAGAAGAAGGAGAAGTGGAAGAGGTGAAGTAAGGCAAAAGAGAAGAGAGTCGTGCCTGAAGAAAAAGAAAGAAGTCACTGTAGCAGGCGACAGTTAAGTCGTCTGATACACCTACCAGACGTCTGATTTTGGTTTAATGCTGGTACTGTTGGAACATTTAAGTACCTAAGTTGCACAATTGAAACTATTGCAGCATTATTTGAATAATTAATATATATATGCTTAGGTTAATGATTGGTGATCTAAATCACCATTATTTTGTTCTGGGTATCTTTTTGTCTCTAGATACATTGAGCTTCACTGAATACTTAATGTGACAGATTAATATTCATTGAAATATCATTATTGTGCTCAATTTCTTATGCTCATTTATTTATTGATTAATATTTGCATGTGAATTCCTATTTTCTCCCTATGTTCGACCTCGGACTTCAAATTTGAGCTATAAATTGTACTTATTTTCGTGTGATTTCGACTGTACTACAGCGAAGTATTTTAAAACATCGATTTCACGCGTTAAACAGTGAGTTTCTGATGCAGAGCTTCATCTGCCTCGAACTACCTTAGTCACCTAGCCTTTTTGGGTGCCTTAATTGGGTCCAAGACACATTTTGTCCCTCATCTAATTTTTAGTGCATGTATAGGAGGAGGTCCTTAAGACTAGTCTTGAAACCTCCATTAGCAGTTCTCTCTCCTCGGGGTCAAGCCCCGACTCAATTGTTTAGGTCACCTTACAATCAGATCGACATCTCTTCTAATCATTCCACATCTGAGCCTAGTTCTCCATCCTCTACTTCCATGAAGAATCAAGATCTTGAAAGAGGAGGTCAGGTACCAAACTTCCAGAACCAATTACAGAATCTCACGGATCTACTTCATGCATTCATGAACCCTTGACCGCATTCGTAGATGCAAGATCATTACAATCTCGCAGCAATGGCTATTGAACTCAGGGTGTAAATTCCGGCTAGAAGACCTGATACAAAATTGAAGTCAAATCTTATCAGTGCGATTCCTAAATTTCATGGATTGAACTTTGAAGATCCTTTCCAGCACATCAAACAACTGAAACATCTGGCCCAAACTTTTGGACCACCTATTCAAAACTGGGGCATCCTGCTCATGAAGATGTTCTCCTACTCTTTGATGGATAAAGCTGCCAATTGGTATCAATCTTTGACTCCGCCAATCAACACCTGGGAGGAACTACAATCTAAATTCCTGAAGAAATTCTTCCCGGTGAGTCACATTAATGCCTTAAGGCACTAAATCATGCATTTCACGCAAAATGCGGGAGAACCACTTCATGAGGCATGGGATTGCTTTCTGGATCTCATGCCAAAATACCCTCATCATAGATATCCTAAATGGGAACAAGTCCAGTCTTTTTTCCAAAGACTCCATGAGGACATCAGATTATTTATCAATACAACCTGTGGTAGCAGCATCATGGGCCAGCATGAAGGCACTGTTTGGGAGATTCTTGAGAACATGTGCAAGAGTTCCATAAAAAATGAGTCTATGGGTATGTTCGACCAAATGACTACCCGTACAATGACAAAAACATGAGGGGCACACGAAACATGAGACCTATCTACATCCATCGATCTAGAGTTGGCGGCCAGTCACCTAGATATGGGCTCTATTATTAAGAAGAAAGTGGATGAGTTGACTCGCCGACTATAGAGAACCACCTCTTCACATCAAAGCACATATGCACATTCTCCCTCGAGTAGGGAAGCCATGCATAACATTCACTACCACGCATGTTAGGGGATGAGCACGTATCCAACCTCATCTGATCCTAGTTTCGGAGGAAACTCTAAACCATCTTACTCTAGTTGGGGAATCTTTGAACCCTCATACTTTGATTACTTTAGAGCCACTCAGACCTGCAAGGATCTCCACGCCATCCAGAATGATCCATTCTCCAACTAATATAACCTTGGATGGCACAATCATCTAAATTTCGCATGGTCTGGAAATAACCAGAACTCGAGACCTCAATTCCAACCCTAACCACAAGCTCTGCGACCATATCAGCACGTTCAGCATAGGCCCAACCCAAACTTCCAAACCAAGCCTAGCAAGGAAGACCAAATGAGCTTGATTTTGCAAACCTTGGCTGATATGTAGAAGACCAACGCAGCCATACAAAAATAGCATAACATGGAAATCACAGAGGTTCGCAACCAAGTCACACAAATGGCTGAGACTCTCCAACTTGGTGCACTTCTTTCCCAACCTTTGCCTGATCCAAATAATTTGATGAAACAAAGATGCATTATGAACCCAAACTAAGTCTAAGCTCATTATGTTTATCAGTCCCCCTTCACACCCCCACTTGACAAGTTGGAGGCTTCCACATCATGCTTAGGATATTAGCAACAACCACCACTATTGCCAACTCCAAATCCAAATAGGGAGGTGATGGGAACACCATCATGAGCCCTAACTAGCTCATTTTGACCTAGAAAAGAGAACAAAAGCTCCTACATAACCAAATGGAGGTCTTAACTCAAGGAATAACCAGTTTAAGAGAAAATCAAGAAACAAGGGGTAAAACTACAATTTTACCATTGCAGTGCAACAACGGAATTTCTCATGGGCTAAACACAGGTCAAATAGTTTAAACAAGATAAAAAGTGGGTTGGTTCAAATAGAAAAGGGTTCATGTAAAATCTAGGAATTAAATGACTTCTAGTAACCCTAAAATAGACCCACTTAATTTAACAAGGTTGTGGTCTAAATAAAATTTACCTAAACACTCTAAAGTTCATGGAAAAATATCCTCTAGGGTTTAGAACCTTTAATTTGGCCTTTAGAACCTATTTTGACCTAAATAAGGGTCCCAGTCAAATATTTACCCTAATTTGGGTTTTTGTGTAAATTGCCCAGTCAAACGTGGTCAAACGTAAAATACAAATTCACCATTGGATTATTAGATCCAAATTAGGTTTGTACTAAAATTTGGACCTAAGGGGAATTCACCTTGACCTACTTTGCAAATAAGTCCAGCCGAATTACATTTATACCCCTAACTTTTGAAAACTCTTGCAGACACCCCCTAGCTTCCTCATCGTTATTTGCAATTAGGTCCCTCTGCCATTACAGCGGAGGAAATCCTACTCCGGCGAGGATTCAAGGGAAACAACTTCCTGATTCCTCAGAGAATCCCTCTCAAATTTGAAAGGGAGATTCTCTGAGGAATTCTCGTTCATGTGAACCCAATTTGGAGCTCCAATTCCTACCCAATCTCTCATGCGAATGTATGAGAGATTTGGGTCTTTTTGGCCTTCCAACTCTGGTGACTTGCCCGTGCTTGGAAGCTTGCCTTCTAAGCACAAGGCCCTCCGCCAGAGGTTATAAAAGCTTCCCCTGACCCTGCCGCAGATCCCCTACTTGAATTGGCCGGAGATAACCCCCAATTTCCTCTCTTCCCCTCTGGTCAAACTCCCAGCGAGCTCCGACGACCTTTATCTCCTTCTCTCATCGCTCTGCCACAATACTAGTGGCAAAGTTGCCCTTGCCTCTTTCGTCTGCATCGCACCACACCAGCCAACGCTCTAGTTACCCTTTCGTTGTCATCGTCCCCCTCCTACTGGGACTTTCGTCTCTGGAGACGGCAGACACGAGCCATCCTCCATCCCTTCCCCCTTCATCCTTAAATTAGGTTAGGTACTTCCTCCCTCTCTCCTCTTCCTATTTCCCCCTCCTTATTTCCTAAAATATCCCTCGACGCTCACAAACCACCACCATCTTCTCCACCTCCGGCAGACCACCGGCGAGGTGCTCCGCCACTCCACGCATCCATCCACCTCGCCAACCACCTCAAAAGCTCTGCCATGTCTCACTGATCATCAACCTTCTTCCCATTCACTGCCACACGCTCCCAACACTTCCCTCGAACACACCCATCTTCACAACCACAGGGTAACCTAGGCACGCACTCCCAGGCCGCCCCGTGCCACGCCAACCACCGTGCCACCTTCATCGTGCCAAGGCGAAGCTTCCTGCGTGTTTTGATGAGGCCGTAAGGCCGTTTTGCTTGAGTGCAGGTTTGGACCTCAGCCGCCATTGGAGCAGGCTTAAAGAAGCTTGCAAGCTTCATCCTAGGCTCCAGGCTTCAGGCGTCAGGTTACCAGACATGCGAATTTCCTTCACGCATGATTCCAGCCAGCAATTGGAGTCCAAGCCCCCTGCAGCCTCTGCAATTAGTGAACACCTGCTGCGGATGCACGCAAGAGGAAGGTGGGACATTTAGTCTTACCTCGGAAGTTTTGGAGAGGGTGGTGTGATATAAGTTGAAAAAGTGTCAGGGGCTTATTGCCTCCTGACACGGGGTAAGGTCCCACTCATCCCACTCACCTCGTCTGTGGCCCACGCTCCGCGGATCTGGCTCTGACCCAACTACCCGTGCACTCCTTGCCCACCACCCACATAGGTGGGCCTGGTCCCGAGCGTGCTAACCAGACCCGTTAACCCAAGAAGGCTCTGGGAGAGCGAGCCTAAAAGAGAAAGGAGAGGAGAGTTTGTGGGGGAGGGTAGGGGTAGGTTTTGCTCTTGCAGGGAAAGGAAGAGGAAGGAAGAAGCCGAAGGTGAAGCCAAGGAAGAAAGGGTGGCAACTTGAGCAGCTAAGGAAGGAGAAGGCACTACAAGGCTAAAAGAGGAAGCTGAAGGGCTGAAGGCAGAAGAGAGCTGAAGAGTTGCAGAGAAGCTAAGGAAAGAGGTAGAAGAAAGGAAGAAGAAAGAAGCTGAGGCTCGCAAGCCAGAGAAGAAGCAAGAGAAGAAAGAAGGAAGAAAAGGCCAAGGTAGGAAGGAACAGAAGAAGGAAGAAAGTCAGAAGGAAAGGCAAAGGGAAAGAATCAAAGCAGAAGGAAGAAGCCAACGACAAAAAAAGAAAGGAAGCCAGTGAAGAAGAAAGAGAAGAAGAAGGCAGAAGAAGAAGGAAAAATCAGAGGAAGACACTGTAGCACCACACTTATAAGACGTCTTATTTTATAATCAAACGTCCAATTTTTCATCAGATCTTCATTAGTTGTAGCTACAATTCTTTTTATGCTCTATACTCATGCTTTACATTCTGAATTAGATTTTGAGTAGTTTTATGTGTTCCATTTACATTTATCATTGAGATTAGTGCGTGAATTCCATTTGCTCCCTGTGTTCGACCTCGGGCTTAAACTTCAAGTAATAAAGTTTATTTATTTTCAAAGTGATTTCAACTATACTATGACGCATTACTTTAACCCGATTTCACTTCAATAAACATTTTGGCGCCGTTGCCGGGGAGCAATGCGTAATTTATCACTAATCTCGGCATTATTTTATATTTGTGCACTAACTTGCCCTATTTGTTTTATTGTTATTTTTGCAAGGTATTGCACGAGGAGATCTCCCGTGCAAATCAACCACTCCAGGGCAGGTAACTTCGCTATCCTTCCTTAATCCATCTCCTAATCTGGGGAAGATAAAAAGGAAACAATCAAATTAGGAATCACCTGCCTTCTTTTTTAGTAATTATCATTTTAAAGACAAAGTTTCCTAAATTGCGAAAGTTTTTTAATCTTATTGAAGTTGAAGCGATTTTTAGAGATCCTACCCCAAAATTCCTGTGCCTATTTGGAATCACGCTTAAATTCTAAATCTCCGTGGACTACACACTTCTTGTTTGAAGTCCAAGGAGAACTTCTGTCAAAAACAAAAAGGATTGGAAATAGAACCAAATTAGGGTTGCTACAGTAGGATTTTGGAGTGCTAGTTCACACGTGCTTGCATAAAAGAAAATAAATCCACCTGCATCTATGTGCTACCCAAGCCCTTGATTAAAAGGATCTAATCAAGGCAAACCCTAAAATCAAGCTCTAAAATCACTTAAACCTTAAAAAAACTTGGACCTAATAACCTGGGAGTCAAATCAAGGTGATTTCTAGGTCTTGACCTAGAAGCATTCTGCCATCTTCATGGCAAATCAGGTGAAGTTGAACTACATTATAGGCCAACCAACCTCCAAATTAGGTCACAAAGACAAAACATCTAAAGTTCAAGTAGAACCCTAAGCACCTTTGATCTTAAATTAAAGTGGCAGACTTAAGAGGTCAAGGTCCCCATTCTGGTCTACCTGGAATCTCAGTGACAAGAGAGGTCGGGTGGAGGAAACCCTATAACCCGTGGGGACGCTCTATCATATAGGGGTCTTTGCGGGACTCTTTCTCTCTGGCTGCCCAGGTAATTCTCAGGTGGACGACTTTCCAATGCATGGGTATCATCCGCCCCAAACCTCCATAGTCATCCAAACATCTTTGGGTGCCTTGATTGGGTCAAAAACACATCCAGTCCCTCATCCCTTCTCTTTAGAGCACACACATAGATTTTCAGTGGGATTCTCTATTCAGAACTAATCACTTCAGCCTAAGATTTGAATTCTGATTCTACATCTTGATTCCACCATCTGATCCAAATATGCAGCCTAGTTACTTAGGATTACCATTCAAGAAACCTGAATCACAAAGATCCATGAGAGATAGAATGATTGAGGATGCCCTTGAATTTTATGAAATTGAATACAAAACCTCAACACCAGTAGAAGACATTCAGGTTAGTGTACCAACAACAACTTTCATCATAAATTGTGCCCAAGTGTTATTGACAGAAGCCACAAAAGGATCAACCCTAGACATTCTCATAACAAGATACATTGAGATAGAAAAATTGCATTACTTTGAATACCTTCAATGGATGACAAATCCTGTACTATGGGAACAACACCAAGATGATTTTGAAAAATGGGAAGAGATGATGAGATTATTGAAACAAGTTATCGATCAGAAATACCCGTACACGTCCTAAACAGATAATGAACCACCTTGGAATAGTATTAAGGGTCAATCTAATTTCCCAAATTCCAGGTTTGAGGCACAACGTTGTTGTGGATTCCCAACCCAAATAGAATACAACATGCCTAATCTTGAATTAGGTTGGGAAGTTCCAATTGCAGGAGAACACGATTTTGAGCCAGCCCTAGATCCTAGGTCACCAAGCATAGAATTCCAAGAATCTTGCAATAATGAGATTAGAACTAAACCTCTCAAGGGTGTAAATTCCACCCCTTATTCTAATAAGGTGACCCTGGAAGGTAACTTTGACCTAGATTCTAGTAATCCAACCCACATCCTCAGCCTAGAATCTAGATCTAAAACTTATTGGGAAGATTATGAGTCCACGTATGATGAAGATCAAAGTTTCAATGAAGAGTATGATTCTGGGCCTCTATTTGATAAATATCCCTCTCTAACATCCTCAAAAATTCAGATCGATTTTTTAGAAGTCACGCCAATCTATGATACAGAAACTGAGGAGTTCGAAGAGTAAGGTTTTGATTGGGTCTTTCCTACAAGCCTAGAACTTGAGCCTAGACCAAATGAGGAACCGTTTTGAGCTCAAAATCGAAGAATAGGCTAGACCCAAGCCAGGTTGCTGAGTCTACATCATGTGATTTACTCGATGGTGGAACTCCTGATCTTGAATCTCATTCAAAACTTGATTTTCGCAATATCTCCGATGATTTCGAATCGTACCATGGTTTCGGAGAACCTCTATTTCCTAAATGCGACGAGCCAATCTACGACCTCATCTCACACGATTCATTCTCTGACTACGACTCTGAGGTCCCTGATCCCGAGATCACTAACTTGAATTCAGGTTCCAATGAGATGGAATCATTTCTCTTCGATCCTCAGGAATCAAAACCAGAAAATGCCGAGAGTGACTACAACCCAAAGTTTGAATCTTTTCTCGACTCAGATTTCCCTCATCCTATAGACACTCTTCAGGCATTCACTTTTGAATTTGAGAGCTACTATGAGGACTCTCTAAATGAAACCACCAGCAACTCCTTTCTAAAAGAGCTCTCATACACAATTCTTATTGAAGCCACCTCCTCCACTTATACAGAGCCTATCCAAACCCATTTTCAACCCCGACACACAACCGAACTCAATTTCTATTCTGATTCCCCTCTTACTGAGCCGATTGCAGATGATTCAACTCTACATCTATGCCAGGTTTCGGACATTGATCATACTGCAGACCATGCTCCATCATCCTCTGATCACCCCTGTAGGGATTCCACATCATCCACTGATTATTTTACGAATCCCTACTCTGACCAGGTTGATTCGACTCAGCCAAACCCCGAATTCACACTTCCACATCCTTCCGAGCTCCATAGCATATGGTGGGTTCCACATCTCTTGATTTACATTTATCAACCCACCAAATTGATTGGGTTTAGGCTACATCATCAACCTATCAATCTAAAGGCTACATCACCAAATTGATCTATAAGTACCTGGTTGGACCAACCAGGCTCTTGATCAAGGTGCTTGTTCTACAAAACTCCGCCGATTTGACCACTTCCTCTCCATACCATTTCCCACTCGGCTGAAGGCATTGAATTTAGTGCTTAATGAGAGGCAACCCGTCATTCCACAAACTTGAGATCCTTTTGATTATCCGTCTGTACTTCACGTCTATGGCACCCTGAGTTCAGTCTTAGAACAGTCAATCCCACCTCTAGTACATATGCCAGAGCTTGAAATCATCCGCATCAGTCATTCCTAACCCATTCGCTCACCCGATAAATCCTGTTCTACGTCCCTGAACCCAACACTATTTCACACCCTTCGTTTACAATGAGGACATTGCAAAACTTAGGCATGGGGAGTGGTAAAGTGCAAACATACAGAAATTAAGAAAAGTCAGAAGGATTCTCAGAAAAAATCACATATGCCAAAAATACCAAAAAAATAGAAAATTATGAAAAAGAACAAAAAGTTGGAGGAGGAGAGAAAATTTTGAGGCCATACAAATCATAAGGAGAAAATGAGGAGAAAAGGAGCAAAATGTCAAAAAGGGAGCACAAAATGAAAAAAAAAAAAGAGATAGTCATTAGTAAGAAATTAAGGAATTAATCGAAGTTCTAGACCGTATCAAGAAAAAGAAGAATGAAAAAAAAAAGTGCTAATGAGACACAAAAGAGATTAGTAGGAACGCTGATCTTCTGCCTTTTGGGCTAGACTCTTAGGCTTAAAAATTCAAGTATCCGCTAAGATCCGGATAGTCCTCAAGGGGTTGAGGAAAATGCGAAGCTTAAGTATTAGGTTTAAGGCTTAGGGAGTATTCAGCCTCGTTAACTGACCTTTGGTTTGAAGGACTCGGTAACCTAAGCTCCCCAATCCACACACAGTCTAGTTTAGTGTGCATAACTATCAAAATCATGCAAAAGCATTTAAATGTTCTGAAAAAAAAAGGTTGCGTAGATTAGGAGCGGCCGATCAACACAAGTTGATTTAGACGAGTTCCCAGCACGGAAAGGCAGGAAATTCCCCTTGAAGATGCGTAATAACATATCGTCTCATCGGTTCTTATCTCCTAGGATATTTACATCTCCTACTGGGGGCACATAAGCACCATGCTGGTTCAGATGCCATGGGTGGCATTATCACGAAATGTCGATTGCCAGGATCTGGATTTAGCTACAGAACACCATGGGAGGGATTATCTTGAAATCTCGAAAGCTAGGGTTCTGGGGGTTGCCATGGGCGGTGCTATCATGAAGCATCGATTGCCAGGGACCTTTTGAGGATTGATGATGGGGACGAGGAATCCGATACAGACCGTGTTGAGAAGCTAATCCGAAGCTAGAAATAAAAAGAAAAGAGAGAGAAAACTCTCCAAACAAATAAATCCTCTGTCTCTCTCCTACAAAAAAATGCACTGTAAACTAAACTAAGGCTAAAATATGTCTCAAGCACGGGTGCTTTAACCACGAAGTCCAACGAACCTTAGGATAGTTCTGTAGGCCTTAAAAACCTTCGCGGAGGATCGAGGCTAGAGCTGGTCAGGTCCGAATCTTGGTTGGTACTTGAGTACCTTTAGGCCTACTATCGACATTCTAACCTAATCAAAAAGAAAAAGCACTCATCATAATCTCAGAACATCAAAGGAATTCATGGTCTAGAACAGAAGTTAAAACCTTAAAATTTTGCTAAGGGACTAGCAAAAGCTAGGCATGGGGGTATGATGGGAACACCATCATGAGCCCTAACTAGCTTATTTTGACCTAGGAAAGAGAACAAAAGCTCCTACATAACCAAATTGAGGTCCTAACTCAAGGAATAACCAGTCTGATAGAAAAGTAAGAAACAAGGGGTAAAACTGTAATTTTACCATTGCAGTGCAACAACAGGATTTCTCATGGGCTAAACACAGGTTAAATAGTCTAAACAAGATAAAAAGTGGGTTGGTTCAAACAGAAAAGGGTTCATGTAAAATCTAGGAATTAAATGACTTCTAGTAACCCTAAAACAGACCCACTTAATTTAACAAGGTTCTGGCCTGAATAAAATTCACCTAAACCCTATAAAATTCATGAAAAATATCCTCTATGGTTTAGAATCTTCAATTTGACCTTTAGAACCTATTTTGACCTAAATAGGGGTCCTAGTCAAATATTTGCCCTAAATTAGGTTTTTATGTAAATTATCTAGTCAAACATGGTAAAACTTAAAATCCAACTTCACCATTGGATTTCTTAGGTCAAAATTAGGTTTGTACCAAAATTTGGGCCTAAGGGGAATTCACCTTGACCTACTTTGCAAATAAGTCCAGCCTAATTACATTTATACCCCTAACTTTTGAAACTCTTGCAAACACCCGTCTAAATTCCTCGTCATTCTTTGCAATTAGATCCCTCCACCATTACATCGGAGGAAATCCTACTCCAGCGAGGATTCAAGGGAAACAACTCGATTCCTCAGAGAATCCCTCTCAAATTTGAAAGGGAGATTCTCTGAGGAATTCTCGTTCATGTGAACCCAATTTGGAGCTCCAATTCCTACCCAATCTCTTATGCGAATGCATGAGAGATTTGGGTCTTTTCGACCTTCCAACTCCGACGACTTGCCCGTGATTGGAAGCTTGCCTTCCAATTTCCTCTCTTCCCCTCCATCCAAACTCCCAGCGAGCTCCAGCGACCTTTATCTCCTCTCGTTGCTCTGCCACAATACCAGTGGCAGAGTTGCCCTTGCCTCCTTCATCCGCGCCGTGCCGCACTAGGTAACGCTCTAGCTACTCTCTCGTCGTCGCCATCCCCCTCCTGCTGGGACTTTCATCTCCGGCGACGGTTGACACAAGCCATCCGCCATCCCTTCCCCCTTCGTCCTTAAATTAGGTTAGGTACTTCCTCCCTCTCTCCTCTTCCTATTTCACCCTCTTTATTTCCTAAAATGTCCCTCGACGCTCACAGACCACCACCATCTTCTCCACCTCCGACAGACCACCGGCGAGGTACTCCCGCCACTCCACGCATCCATCCACCTCGCCAACCACCTCAAAAGCTCTACCATGTCTCACTGATCATCACCCATCTTCCCATTCACCGCCACATGCTCCCAACACTTCCCCTGAACACACCCATCTTCACAGCCACAGGGTGACCTAGGCACGCACGCCCAGGCTACCCCACGCCACACCAACCACCGTGCCACCTTCGTCGTGCCAAGGCGAAGCTTCCTGCATGTTTTGATGAGGTTGCAAGGCCATTTTGCATGAGTGCAGGTTTGGACCTCGACCGCCATTGGAGCAGGCTCAAAGAAGCTTGCAAGCTTCATCCCAGGCTCCAGGCTTCAGGCGTCAGGTTCCCAAACATGCGGATTTCCTTCGCGCACGATTCCAACCAGCAATTGGAGTCCAAGCCCCCTGCAGCCTCTGCAATTAGTGAACACCTACTGCGAACGCGCGCAAGAGGAAGGTAGGACATTTAGTACCCTAATGTAAACACATTTATTGAGGGTGAAATGCATATTCATGCATGTTCCTAGGCTTAGATTTGCATTTCATGTTATAAATATTGCATAGCATGCATCATTCTGCATTTAGAGTAGTTGTATATAATTTAGGTTAATTATGTCCATTTTGTGGTTAAGAGAGAAGGATATTTATTTTGGAGCCTCGAATTGACGATCCGACCGTACGAATCTGATCAAGACGACGATCGGAGTCCAACGCCTCTGAAATCACCTCAATTGGAGTTCCGTAGCACCATATGCAGTCCGAGGAAGATCAACGGACAAGGGACTAGGAGACATAATTTGGAGCTTCAAATGATAAATCCGACCATGCGAATGGATTCGGGTCAACGATCGTAGCCTAACGGCGTGAAAATCGACTCAATTTGACCTCTGTAGCAGTCCCTACAACAAGAAGATGGACGACCCAGACTGCGCCACGTGGCATAGCCCAGGCCGCTAGCACTTGCACACAGCACCGCACGTGCGCAGCAGCGCAGGTGTGCGCGTGGGCGCGCAGGCATGCATGGGCGTAGCGACAGCGCGTGGGCGCACGTGCGCGCGTGGCAAGGCAGGAGCGGTGACAGCGCAGCGTGAGGTGGACTACAATGACGCATGAGCTGGACTTACAGTGATGCTTACAGCTGTCGATAATTCATCACATGCCAGCAAAGCCAGCTGTGGGCGCCAGCGGGCATGAGCTGCCTACAGCGACGTTTCCAGCACGACCTGGATGTCACTAATGGTCCCATACCGATTTTTGCCTCTTCTCCACCACTATAAAAGGACCTACACCCCCTCCCTTCCAAGCGATCTCTACCTACTCTACTCCCACCTACTCCCAAGCTCTAGCAAGCCTACCAACACTCCATTAGAACTTGTTCTCTAGCTCCCAAGGTGCCTATTAGTGTAGCGAACCTCTACCCCACCAAATACTCCTCCAACTTCCCATCTCCCTTCATAGTTCACCTTGGAGCCATCCTCCCACCTCCATTCCGGTAACAGATCAACTCCGTCTTCTCACCTCCATTCTGGAGCTACGCAGAAGCTTTCCTCAACCCGACGTCCTCTAGCATCTCACCTCCGTCATCTCGCTCCTCACCTCCTTCATCCGAGCTTTCGTCAGGCACCGTCGTCTCACCAAACAATCGATTGGGGAGATTTCCTCTCACCTCCCTCCCTTTTTATGCTTTCATAATAGATTGTAATAGACATTGGATTGATATATATACCATTTCCGTTCCACATCTCTATCTTGTGATTCGTTTGCTTGTCTTTTATTTCAAAAACAAAAAAAATAACAAAACCCTAAAATACCAAAAAAGAAACGAATCGAAGCACGGTTTTCAATAAAGTAAATGTCGCCTCCCTGTGTTCGACCCGGGACTCCCTTGGAGTTTTGGTATAAATTTTATCTGATCGACGTGTTTTACAACTACGACGACGGGTTACTTGTTACCTCGATTTCTAACACGCGAAACACGCACGACCATTTTGGTGCCGTTGCCGGGGAGGCAACGGAATTTACTTTATTGTTTATTGCGTTTCTTTGCATTTACATAGCACTAACCCTATTTGTCTTTGATCTACTGTCTTGCAGGTACCCTAGCATGGAGATCCAAGTGCGGTAGACTAGAGAAAAGTGCAGGTAGAGTGTTTTGTAAGTGTCCCCCACACCACCCCCACCTTAGTTTTCATTCCATAACCGAATAACTCAAACCCAAATCAACTTAGGTGCTTTTTATAAACCCTAGGATAGATTTGGTTGTTTGTTTGCCACCTCCACTCACCTCGCCATCCACATAAATAAAAAATAAAAATAAATAAAAGTGTTATCTGATTGTGGGATTTTTTGAAAGCTACACACTTAACACCCACAACTTCTTATCCTAAGGCGCACAATCACTTTGATTCTACTAGTTAACCGGGATCTGACCTGTGGACCCGGTACACTTCAACTAAATACACATAAGTGAATAGAAATCTGAATAGGTTAAGCATTCTTGTATGCCTAAACTAAGTGGTGTAATAGGCCAATTGATTGAGCTGTTTGGGCCGCACCACTCAATCTAAAACTAATCCATCAAGTAGCTTGCCACTTAGGGTTGATTCTTAGGGCTGAACCAGGCACTCCACATTATTTCTAATTTTTAAAGGAACATATCATCACCCGTGCTTTCAAAACTTGGAGTGTTCTACTAAACCTTGATTGAACCAACCTAAGAATTAAACCCTAAAAGCTACTAAACAAGGTTGAACCCTAAAAGACACATCATTAAAAAATCTTGTTTGAGAACCCTGGTTGTGCACGCACACACATTTTAACTGATCATTAAGGGCACAACCCATCTAAAGGGCCCATCACATTCCTGAAGCACCATTGTCTCAAGCCTAACTAAAATTGATTAGACGTTGGCCCTAAGGACCGATTCGCTCGTCGGGATCCAGATTGAGATTGTTCATGATTAACCTGCTTATACTAGTCAATCTGATGTCTAGCTAGGGAAGTAGCGTCAAACGACCGTGGCTAGGGGGTACACTAGGAACCGAAGGAGCAAGCCAAAGGAAGAACCTTCTCCCCAGTCCCTCCTTCTAACTGGTTGGATTTCCTAGACATAAGTAGAGTAAATCATCTATAATCTTAGGATGGATTCTGAGAGTCTGTAGATCTTTAGGCTACCCAAACTAAAGATAGGCTTGTATTTTTGTATTGCAGGTCTCCTTTCTCTTCTGATTTCCCTCCTTACTTCACCATGTACCCTTCCACATCCTACACACATTTCACATCCTATCCTCCTACCACCACTTATCCCCAAGATGATTACTATCCCGACTTGACTTGTAATTACCCATCCACTAGCCGGCATGACTTTGATTGGGGATATGAATCCGGACCTCAGTGTCCAGGGCCTAACCCTGGATGACAAGACTATGATTATTATCCTTCCCAAAGCTATAATAATTATGGATCTCCATCCTTTGATGACCAAACCAACTCGATCTACAATCAGGAAGGGATATCATGATTATAACACCTTCCCTCCCCAGTATTCCACTGAATATAGGTTGCCACCATCCTTTGAACAACCTAGAATGACCTACTTTCAGGGAGGGACCCGAGAACCTCAACATCTTGACTCCCCTAGATTTAACCTGAACCCACCCAAACCTGAACTAAACTAGTCGGTTCAGGTGAACCAGATCCAAGATAGGGTGTTGGCTAATTTGAGGAACACTATACAATCTTTAGAAGCTCAGCCAACACCATGCACTGAAGCACTAGAGCCTATGATCAAAATGATTGATGAACTTAATAGTTCTCTATTGGATTTGCTCCAAAGTGTTAGGGATAGGGACTTGGGTGAGTTTCTTCTTGGGAAATTGTCAAGGTTGAGGATGAAATTTGTGGTTGCACTAGTCAAATCTTGGGATGATTCTCAAGATGAACCCCCTTCAGGAAAGCCAATATCTGAACCCGATCAGGCACCTGTCGAGGGGGATACATTTTCTGAGACTGGGGATGACCAGGATGGGCTAGAGAAACCATTTGAGGATGAACCGATTGATTCACCCGAGATCCCCGAGCCAGGGAGCGAAGAAAAATATGTCTCCACGGACCATGAAATGACATATGATTTTGAGACATATGTAAATGAGGATCATGGATTCTTTGACTCTGAGGGTGAAGAATCTTTTGGTGAAGTCTCACTTGAACTTAAGGAAGAGGGTTTTAGTGAGACAAATGGGCTTAAGGAATCTAACAAACCAGTTGATAGCCCAATTATTGAAGATTTGGATTCGATTGGGGTTAACTTGGAGGATCCAAATCTTGATGATTCAATCAGTGACCCCAATCCTCATCTACACCCCGAAGAGTTGACTTCTGAGATCTTTGTGCCCAAGTCAATCTTGATTCAGCCACGATTTCTAGACTTGGGAGAATCATATGGGGTGAATAATATGCTAGAGGTCCCAAAGCCTGAGCCGTTGATGTTGGAGGATAGAATTGTTGAAATAAAGATTTGGGAGGCTAATTCTAAGGGAAGTTTGATTTTGGATCTAAGGGTACCTATTGACCTAAAACCACTTACTTTCTACCAGGACCCTTACGATATCTTTCACGTGCAACCCAAGTTCGAAATAACTTATTATTTTTCTAAGCTAGATGTTAAGTGGATAACCGCACCTATTGAACCATCTTTACCCGTTGTCCGACACTTTGGTCTTGGGTTGCACACTACTAAACCATAGGCCCGGTCCCGCAAACACAACAACCTTCGGTTCTGGGTGATTTTCATCCAGAACCTGAGAACCACTCGACCCTGGGGCATGGGTCTGCACCATAATCTCATCCACGTCTGTGGACATCTTCTGCAGACAAGTTTCAGGATCAACCTTTTTATATTGATTCTGACCCACACTTGTGAATTCTCAATTTCTTCTTTGTATGTATGTTATGCCTAGCTAAAGGCATTAAACCTAACACGTGTGTATACACTCTTCTCTCTGCGGAGCTGACCAGATTTTCACGACACTCAGGTGATGTTCTGTTTACTCTGCCCTTTTCATGTCTTTATTTTTATAATGAGGACATTGCATCATTTAGGCATTGGGGGTGGATAATCAATTCCTGAAATCATTATGTTAACTCCGTAGAATTTCTTTTAGTTTCTTATAAAATAAAAAAAATTGAAAATTTAAAAAAAAATTAAAACAAAGAAAGAAATTAGGAAAAGAGAACTTAGGCATTTGGAAGTTATTAACTTTAGGAAATGATATAAGAGGACCTAAACACTTAAACTCTTCATGTCTTCGAGCTTAATTAGCCCCGGTGTCCACTCGAATGTGATTTAGTCTCGAGTTCTCGCCAATTAAAATTTATTTTAATTTGGTAAATAATTTGGGATGATAAGTATGCAACTTATCAACCCGCCCTCTGATTTGGGGGACTTTAAGCCCAAGCATCTACACATTTTTTTGCACTGACTCACTTTCTAGCTGACAAGTTGTCGGTGGTAACAGCTCATCGGTCGGTTGTCCAGAGCCCAGCCACAAGATCGTTTTCATTGTACTGCCTTTAGGTAAATCTTAGATCAGGAAAGTCACCTACTTAAAAAAAAAAATGAAAGAGAAAGAAAAAAAAAGAAAGGAGAAAATAAAATAAAAAAATAAATAAAATAAAACCACACTTCACCACATGAGTATGGCTGGCAAGTTGTCGGTGGTAATAACTCATCGGCCGATTGTCCAGAACCCAGCTCACAACAAAAAAAATGCACAATAATTCCCAAAAAACCTAGGGAAGAAGTGGGGAAGTAGAATAAACCAGGGAGATATACACTGCGTTCACTCTTGTGTTAACCCCATATAAAAGAAAGTAGGGAGAAAACTACCGATTGTAAAGATAAACCTTTATGCAAGGTCACCTAGGGTCGTAGAAACCTGAAGTCCGTCTTAACGGCCGTTTTGTGAGCCTATCACTTTTTCACAAAGATGCTTAGTACTTAGAGTCCTTTTTGAATCTTGGGCGGGTCGGGTAGCCATAAAAAGTTATCCCGGAACTCTCAAACTCCAAAAGTACAAAAAAATTAGAAAAGAAGAAAAATAAAAAAATATATATTTCTTCCCTTCTCAAATAAGGCGAGAACTTAGGCAGTCTGCATTCTAGCAGACACCTGGGTATTATTGAGTTTTCGTAGTTTAGGACCTTAGTTGAAATTTTCTATTGTCAATAAACGACTTATGCTTAAGCGATCTAATCCTAATTCTACTTTTATACATAGCATATAGTTTAATTGTGCTAGGGACTAGCAAAAGATAGGCATGGGGGTATGATGTAAACACATTTATTGCGGGTAAAATGCCTATTTCTGCATGTTCCTAGGCTTAGATTTGCATTTCATGTTATAAATATTGCATAACAAGCATCATTCTGCATTTAGAGTAGTTGTATATAATTTAGGTTAATTGCATCCTTTTTGTGATTAGGAGAAGGATATTTATTTTGAAGCCTCAGATTGACGATCCGACCGTACGGATCAGATCAAGACGATGATCGGAGTCCAACGCCTCTGAAATTGCCTCAATCGGAGTTCCGTAGCACCATATGCAGTCCGAGGAAGATCAACGAACAAGGGACTAGGAGACATAATTTGGAGCTTCAAATGATAAATCTGACTACGTGGATGGATTTGGGTAGACGATCGCAGCCTAACGGTGCGAAAATCGACTCAATCCAACCTTTGTAGCAGCCCCTACAATAAGACGAAGATGGACGACCCAGACTGCGCCACATGGCGCAGCCAAGGCTGCTGGCACATGCACGCAGCACCGCACGCGCGCAGCAGCACAGGTGCGTGCAGGCACGCAGGGGTGCAGCATCAGAGTGTGGGCGCACATGTGCGCGCGGCAAGGCAGGAGCTGCGCCAACGCTGCGTGAGGTGGACTACAGCAACGCATGAGGTGGACTTACAGCGACGCTTACAACCGTCGGTAATTCAGCGCATGCCAGCAAAGCCAGCTGTGGGCACCAGCGGGCATGAGCTGCCTACAGCGACGTTTCCAGCAATGACCTGGTTGTCACTAATTGTCCCATACTGATTTTTGCCTCTTCTCCACCAATATAAAAGGACCTACACCCCCTCCCTTCCAAGCGATCTCTACCTACTCTACTCCCACCTACTCTACTCCCACATACTCCCAAGCTCTAACAAGCCTACCAACGCTCCATTAGAACTTGTTCTCAAGCTCCCAAGGTGCCTATTAGTGTAGCGAACCTCTACCCCACCAAATACTCCTCCAACTTCCCATCTCCCTTCATAGATCACCTTGGAGCCGTCCTCCCACCTCCATTCCGATAGCAAATCAACTTCGTCTTCTCACCTCCATTCTGGAGCCACATCGAAGCTTTCCTCAACCTGACGTCCTCCAGCATCTCACCTCCGTCGTCTCGCTCCTCACCTCCTTCGTCCGAGCTTCCGCCAGGTGCCGTCGTCTCACCGAATAGCCGATTCGGGAGATTTCCTCTCACCTCCCTCTCTTTTTATGCTTTCATAGTAGATTGTAATAGACATTGGATTGATATATATACCATTTTCGTTCCACATCTCTATCTTGTGATTCATTTGGTTGTCTTTTATTTCAAAAACACAAAACAATAACAAAACCCTGAAATACCAAAAAGAAACAAATCGAAGCGCAGTTTTCAATAAAGTAAGCGTCGCCTCCCTGTGTTCGACCTGGGACTCCCTTAGAGTTTCAGTATAAATTTTATCTGATCGACGTGTTTTGTAACTACGATGATAGGTTACTTGTAACCTCAATTTCTAACACGCGAAACACGCACGACCATCCCACCTCGGAAGTTTTGGAGCGAGCAGTGTGATATAAGTTGAAAGTGTCAGGGGCTTATCGCCTCCTGACCCAGGGTGAGGTCCCACTCATCCCACTCGCCTCGTCCACGACCCATGCTCTGCAGATCTGGCTCTGACCCGACTACCCGTCACTCCTCACCCACCACCCACGCAAGTGGGCCTGGTCTCGGGCATGCTAACCCGAATCGTTAACTCGAGAAGGCTCTAGGAGAGCGAGCCTAAAAGAGAAAGGAGAGGAGAGTTCGCAGGGGAGGGTAGGGGTAGGTTTTGCTCTTGCAGGGAAAGGAAGAGGAAAGAAGAAGTCATAGGAGAAGCCAAGGAAGAAAAGGTGGCAGCCTGAGCAGCTAAGGAAGGAGAAGCACGCAAGGCTAAAAGAGGAAGCTGAAGGGTTGAAGGCAGAAGAGAGCTGAAGAGTTGCAAAGAAGCTAAGGAAAGAGGTAGAAGAAAGGAAGAAGAAAGAAGCTGAAGCTCACAAGGCCAAAGCCAGAGAAGAAGAAAGAAGGAAGAGAAGGCCAAGATAGGAAGGAACAGAAGAAGGAAGAAAGTCAGAAGGAAAGGCAAAGGGAAAGAATCAAAGCAGAAGGAAGAAGCCAATGACAGAAAAAGAAAGGAAGCTAGGGAAGAAGAAAGAGAAGAAGAAGGTAGAAGAAGAAGGAAAAATAAGTGGAAGACACTGTAGCACCACACTTATAAGACGTCTGATTTTATAATCAGACGTCCAATTTTTCATCAGATCTTCATTAGTTGTAGCTACAATTCTTTTTATGCTCTATATACTCATGCTTTACATTCTGAATTAGATTTTGAGTAGTTTTATGTGTTCAATTTACATTTATCATTGAGATTAGTGCGTGAATTCCATTTGCTCCCTGTGTTCGACCTCAAGTTTAAACTTTGAGTAATAAAATTTATTTATTTTCAAAGCGATTTCAACTATACTACGACGCATTACTTTAACCCGATTTCGCTTCGACAAACAGCAGGCCTAATTGCTATCACTATGCGTAGTGGCAAAACTACTAAGGACCCACCTTATCCTGGTCACTCTAGTCCTAGTAGTTCATAACCCACACCTAGGATGGATATCAAGGACACACCTATTCCAAATCCATTGCCTGAACCAATCCTAGAGAAATCAATAGAGATTCCATTTCCTGAGGCCTTGACCAAAGGAAACAGAAAACCCAAACCTGTGGCACTTGAGGAAGACTTGGTCAAGCTCTTTGAGAAAGTCCAAAGAAGCATTCCCTTGATGGATGAATCCACCATGTACTGGCCTACGCATGACTTTTGAAGGACTTATGTACACCGAAGCATAAGCCGCAAAACAAAGACAGGAGTCCGATTGTGTTGTCTGAGCAAGCCAACTCTATAATTTTGAGTAAACTCCTGCAGAAAGTGAAAGATCTTGGCACCCCTCTAATCTCCTGTAAGATAGGCAACCTAGAGTTCGATCAAGCTTTATTGAATTTAGGAGCCTCCATAAACCTGATCCCCACCACCCTACTAGATCTTTTTGAGGAAACTAAGCTCAAACCGACTGAGGTGACTCTACAGCTGGTTGACAGATTAATAAAGTCAT
The DNA here is from genome assembly GCA_037157565.1 of Thalassia testudinum. Lineage (NCBI taxonomy): Eukaryota > Viridiplantae > Streptophyta > Magnoliopsida > Alismatales > Hydrocharitaceae > Thalassia > Thalassia testudinum. The sequence continues at coordinate 9,750,416 of JAZHRO010000078.1, read as the reverse complement.
CGAGGAGTTCTTGAGGAGGTTTTGGTTAGGATACGAGATTTCTACTTCCTGGTGGATTTCATTGTGTTAGACATGGATACTCCTAAAAATCTAAGAGATACACCAATCATCTTAGGGAGACCGTTCCTTGCAACAGTTAGGGCAAATATCAATTGCAAAGAGGGCCAAATCGAGTTAAAATTAGGTAATAAGACATTGAGGATCGATATCTTTAAGTCCTAGAAAGGAATAAACTATGGGGCAATCAAAGAAGTCTGCGACATAGGTTCCCTAGTTGAGGACCCGATTCCTAAGGTGAACCCAATTCTCCAAGGACCTCAGGAAGATCTTGACCCATAGAGCGAGCTGATCTAGATTTATCCCTGGCTTCCACCTTATCCTCTAAAGCAAATCCCAAATCCCCACCTGCTGCTGATAACCCGATGCATGAATTAAAGCCCCTCCCATATCGTCTAAAATACGTGTTTTGTGGTTCAAATCAAACATTTCCTGTGATTATCAACTCCCAACTTACTCCTAATCAGGAAATAAGTCTGATTTCTGTCCTCCATCAACATCGAAGAGCCATTGGATGGACGGTAGATGAGCTGACTGGAATAAGTCCCTCTTATTGCACTCATTGTATCTATACCGAAGATGGATTACGACCTTCTCACGAGATGCAAAGAAGACTAAACCTAAATCTTTAGGTCATGAACAAGGAAACTATCAAGTGGCTCAATACAGGAATTATCTACCCCATCTCTGATAGCCGTTAGGTGAGTCCCATCCAAGTTGTGCTTAAAAGGCAGGGCTCACCATGATTACGATCGAATTTGGAGAAATCATCTAGACTCAAATTGAGAACTCATGGAGAGTCTGCATAGATGATAAGTCCAATTTAGTGGATCATTATTTGACCTAAGTACTCTTTAATTATCTGTTTGTAGTTTCTAATTGATTAGGAGTTATATGGTAATTCATCTTAGTCTGCATATAACTTTGGGCGTCAATTTTACATTTAATAACATATGATATAATAACATATTCTATATGGTTGGATGCAGGCTAGGTATAAGAATCAAGCATTCATTCTACGTCTCTAAGATGTCTGGAGATAAGGATGGTCATCTAGGAATTGCCAACACAAGCTCCTTGATTTTACACTTTTTAAGACATCTAGTGATAAGTTCAGACATCTAATAAAGACTAGCCAGTGTTCATCTTCCATTCCAACCACTCGCAATCTTCGCGAGTGGTTACGAAACTCTGCGGTCGAAGGAAAACAGACGAAAACCTTTTTACAAAGGAGGCTGGCCATCCGCAGAGAACCTTCATCTGTTCCCCTTGCAGGGATCTTCTCCCTCGCCACCATCGTGCAGCAGGCGTGCACCGTGAAACCCAACGTACACCATGGACATGGTGTGCGTCGTGATCTGAAGCAGGCTCCATCTTCATCGCAAGCTCCACTGCGACGGCCGTGTGGTGACAGCACACAGCCACCATGACATACACGCCTATCATCTACCACCTTCTTCACCACCACCAAAACCATCCCAACACTACAGTCTCCACCCACCCTCTCCTCTTCTTTGTTTCCTCTTCTTCTTCTTCTCCATCAACGGCCAACAAAGAGGAACCCAAACTTCCATCGGTCACCTCTCCATGCAGCCACAACCACGGGCCTCAAAGCTTCGCACCTTCGACGCCGATGACCTTACCTTGACTCCACGAGGGCAGCCACACCCTCAAAATCGCCCACAAAAGCCCGCGCGCGTCGGCAAGCTACCACCATAGTTGCCAACCTTCCTCATCGTTGGTAACATCTCCGACCACCACAAGCCATCGTTCTACCACCAGAGCATTCCTCTCTGCCATCCCAACTCCTCTGATGAGTCTCGCCGGCAGCCGCGCCCTCCTCCGTGAGCATGGCCAAGGGGGAGCACATCCCTATTTTGCTACAGGAGAGCCCCATTAAGTTAATTAAAGATGATTGAGGGGAAGGAATTTTTGGATTTAATGTTTTATATTATGTAGCATTTGCATGTATGCTCCTCTGATTCTTTATATTTCATGTGAATGCTTATTCAAGCCATCTTTAACCTCATTTGATGCTACAACATATCACCAAATTTATTTTTACATCATTTTTGCCTCATACAACATAGTCGAATAATATACTAACATTGGTAAATTTATTAGTTTACGCTTCCCTGTGGATACAACCTGCTCTCCTGTGAGTGATTTATTTTAATTATTGACAATTGATTTTTTGTCGCTCAATTTCTACTTCGATAACTTATTTTATTAAGCAAAAATCGATCGTTCAATAGACTATCAAAAACTAAATACTTCCATGAAGAAAGACCATTTCCTCGCCCTTTCATCGATCAGATTCTCGAGAAACCGACGGAAAATTGATTTTTCTATTTCCTAGATGGCTACTCCAAATATAACCAAGTGGTAATTCATCCTAAAGATCAGGAAAAGGCCACTTTTACCTGCCCCTACGGTACGTACGCTTTCTGCAGGATGCCATTCAGGCTATGCAATGTGCATGCCACCTTTTAGCAGTGCATGCTAGCCATATTCTCTGATATGGTAGGTAAATACCTTGAAGTCTTCACAGATAACTTCTCTGTGTTCGATCAATCTTTCGATGATTGCCTCCTGCACATGGTTCAAATCCTCCAAAGATGCAACGATGTGAACTTGGTTCTCTTCTAGGAAAAAAGCCATTTCATGGTTTCAAAGGACATTGTGCTTGGATACCTCGTATCAAAGAAAGATATCCAAGTTGACCGAGCTAAGGTGAATTTGATTTCCAAATTACCTATTGATGGTAACACCATCATGGGCCCTAACTAGCCACATTTACTCAGGTTTGAATGATAAAAGCTCATACCTAATGATCTAAGGGTCACAACTCCACATCACTCTGATTTAAGAAGAAAATAGGGAATCAAGGTTAATTCTGTAATTTTAACAGCACATCACAAATACTGAACAATGACAGGGTTACTCAAGGGTTAATTAAATTTCAATTGAGCACAAAAGTCCAAAAAGTTGGTCAACACAGACAAAAATAAGATTTCACTCATTTCGTGAATCAAAACAGTACATAAAACCCTAATTATCAACCCCTTAAATTGAAGAGGTTTTGATCAGGATAAAATTAATCTAAACCTCATAAAATTCATAGAAAAATATTCTAAGAAGTTTGATACCCTTGGTTTGACCTATTTTGACCTAGAACAGCGTTACAGATAGAAATTTGCCCTGATTTGGGTTTCTGTACAAATTTCCAAGTCAAAAGTAGCCAAAACTCAAATCCAAGTTCACCATTATATTCCTTGGGTCCAAATTATGTTATCACCAAAATTTGGACCCAATCAGAATCCATCTTGACCTAGTTTGCATTTTAGCCCTTAAAAACTTTATTTCTTACATTTGACCACCTAGGATTCAATTTTATTGTGATTTGGTCCCTAAATTTCTAGTATTCCTTTCAAAAAGGACCTTTGCGCCATTGATGGTGTGAAAGCTCCACATCCGAGATTCAAGGGAGGATTTCTCCTTCAAATCATATCCAAATTCCTCCAAATTTGGAGGGATTGACCTAGAGATGATTCCCAATCAATTGAACCGCCTCAAGAGCCCTAAATCGACCCATAGAGATCAGGTGAATGTGAGAAAATTTGCGGATCTTTTTCTTTGAAATCACGTGCTATTCTAGGTTCTTTCCTTGCTTTTAAGCTCATTTTTTAGCTCTATAAAGAGCCATCGAGTCCAAGTCATCCCCCTTAGCCAAGTTTGGATCGGATTTCTCCTTCTTCTTCCTTCTTCGGCCTTCACGACTTCACCTCCAGCGAGCCCTCTCCAATCACCTCCTTCGGCTATCTAACCATCAAATTAGATGACCCTCCAACTTTCCTCTTCGTCGCAAGTCCTACCTGCCAAAGCAAGACTGCCGTCGCCTTCTTCCTCGTCACCGCATCACTGGACTCCACCATCTTCTTCGCGTCTGGCCAACCAACACCGGATGCCTCATTCACTCTCTCTCTCCCTAAGTCTCTCTTCTTTCTTCCTCTCACTCCCCTGCCTCCTTCTACGCCCTTAGAATCTAGGAACAATCACCACATCACCCTCAACACCACCATCTTCCCCACATCCGGCATGAGCTCCAACGAGCTCGCGCCAGCACTACACCTCAGCATACTCCACGTCACAATGCCCACAAGCATCACCACTCCTCACTGATCAAAAGCCCCAAAGAAATTTGGGGCTTTGATTGTGCTTCACCCCACTAAACATCACCCCCTCCGCTCACCATATCCGACGTCGATAGTCCTCCAGCCACCACAAGCCCTGAATCCACCACCACTACACTCGCCTTCACACGGTGAAACTTCTAAATGTATTTGACAAGGCCACGAGGCTGTTTTCATGTGTACAGGACTTCACCGGAGCATCATCGTCGCCTTCATCATCTCCGTCACCGACTGTCTCCCTTCAGCCATCATTCAACCTACTATGACCCTCGCTTGAAGCGACTTCAGGTTCTAAAGCACTCCAGATCTGTGATTGAAGTAGGAGGCATCAACTACTACCTCAATTCCTCAAAACATTCAGCTGCTACTCACGAAGGAAGCTGCGAAGAGAAAAGCGCTCACTTTAGTCCCACCTCGTAGGGGACAGATCCGACGCAGTGCATAAATTGAATTCTCGCCATCAGCTGACCGCCTCAAAAAGCACGGGGTGAGGTCCCCCTCTCCTCGCTCAACAGTTAGCCATTCTTGAGTGCGCTGAGCCTTGCCTTTGTGTTGTGCCTTGTGCAGATCTTCTGAGCCTTGGTTCATCTGAGGCCCTTGAGGATAAGGCATCTAAGCCTTAATCACGACGTCTGATTGGCTACTTGGTTGCTTTTCTTGGTTTGAGATATTCAATTGTGGTTATTGTTGAATTATTTGAGATATTGATTAAAACTTAAATTCTAGGGTTAATTTGGTGGTTTAAACAACCAATTTTATCCATTCTTTTTGCACTCTGATATTTGGCATTCTAAAACATTTTTCTAATATATATATTGATTGTCATTTTGATTCCACTTGCATATTATTCTTGATACTATGACTAGTGATTGATTTGCCATATTTGCTCCCTGCGAATGACCTTGGAACTCACGTTTATTTTTCTAGCATTATAAATTTAAATGTCGCATTGATTTTCGTTGCTTTACTTCAATGCTATATTTTTACATCAATTTTCGATGTAACACCTGTGCCTTTTTCAATCAAAGATATCCAATCATTTCTGGAGCATGTTGGTTTCTATCGACGATTTATATCCAATTTCTTAAAAATTGCATGCCCCTTAACAAATCTTCTCTCAAAGGACACTCCTTTCGAGATGACAAGTGAGTGCATTCACACATTCGAAATTCTACGCGACCGAGTTACCCAAGCTCCAATCCTACAGTCCCCTGACTAGTATTAACCTTTCGAGAACATGTGTGATGCATCTAACTATGCAATAGGAGTGGTGCTGGGGTAGAAAATTGATGGGAAATCGGTGGTAATATATTATGCCAGTAAGAAATTAGACGAGGCTCCGCATAATTACATGATTACGAAGAAAGAGCTGCTGCTTGTGGTATTCGGTCTAGAGAAATTCAGATCATACCTCCTAAGATCCCACACCATCATTTACTTGGATCACACGGAGTGAGGCACTTACTCACAAAGGACGCAAAATCGAGATTAATCCAATGGATCTTGCTATTACAAGAATTCGATCTTGAAATTCGCAATAAGGAGGGAAAGTAGAATGTGGTAGCAAACTATTTGTCTCACCTCCCCTCTTCGATCATTGACCCTTTCGAACCTATTACTGGCATTTTTCTTATGAACATCTCTTGGTCGTTAATGACTTCCTTGGTTCACTGATATTGTAAATTACTTGATCATTGGGAAAGTTTCGCCTAATTGAGCAAACACCTGGCAGGACAAGATGATTTCCGATGCCAAGTACTATGTCTGCAAAGATCCCTATCTGTTTCACATCGGTAATGACCAAGTAATTCGAAGTTGCATTCCTAACAATTAGGTCAATGATGCCATCTCTTTCTATCATGACCAGGTCTGCAGTGGCCATTTCTTTGGGCGTAAAACCACAGCGAAGATCCTCTAGTGTGGGTTCTTTTGGCCCACTATGTTCATAGACGCACAATCCTACTGTAGAGCATGTGCCCATTGCCAGACCCTTGGCAACATGGGCCGACATGATATGATGCCCTTAAATTTGATTATTGTGTGCGAGATCTTTGACATATGGGGGATTGATTTTATGGGACCATTTCTCGGATCTAATGGCTTCGAGTGCATCTTACTTGCTATTGATTATGTCTTGAAATGGATTGAAGCCGTACCCACAAGAACGAATGATCATAAAGTTGTTCTCCGATTCATTCAGGAGAACATCTTTTCCAGATTTGGGGTTCCTAAAGCCATATCAGCGATGGTGGGTCCCACTTCGCAAATGTGCACTTCCAGTCCCTAATGAAAAAGTATGGGGTGTCACATCGTATTTCAACTCCTTATCACCCCCAGACTAATGGATTGGCTGAGCTATCCAATAGGGAGATCATCCTTCAGGTCACTATTCGGCCTGACAAGAAGGATTGGTCCACCCAACCTCCGAAAAGCCTTATGGGCCTATAGGACCGCCCATAAAACCCAACTAGGAATGTCTCCATTCAGACTCATGTATGAGAAAGCATGTCACCTTCCTGTAGAGATGGAGCATGAAGCCTACTAGGCAGTATGGAAATACAACCTAGATCTTAGGAAGGCTGGAATCCACCGTCAGTTGCAAATGAGTGAGATCAAGGATTTACACAATGATGCATATAAGAACTCGAATATCTATAAAGAATGGATCAAAGCCTTCCATGACAAGCACATATCGCAAAAATCTTTCCATCCTGGTCAAAAAGTGCCCCTCTTCAATGCAAGCTTAAGTTCTTCCTAGGAAACTGAGATTGAAATGGATCGAACCTTTTCGAGTCTAAAGGATCTTTGGAAATGAAGCTGTTGAAATCAGTGGCTTAGACTCATTAGTTGTGAATAGTCAAAGATTGAAACAATTCCTCGAGCTCACCAATTCGAATCTAGCTACCGAATCTTTTGATCTCCATTCCCCTAAGCTACATTGCACCCAACTAATGGCGTTAAACTTAGTACTTAATGGGAGACAACCTATCATTTAAAAAAATCGAGACCCTTGCTACCCATTTTTTAGCTGAATTCTTATTGTATTTTAGGGTTCGTCTTTTAAAACAATCGACTCCATGTCCAATATTCATATGAAATCGTTCGCAACAGTCATCCTGACCCATTCACCACCCACCCAAACCTATTCTAAAGTATGAACTAAGTTGAACTCAAACCCACCTAATTTACAATGAGGACATTGCAAATCTTAGGCATGGGGGTAGTAAAGTGCAAAATGTTGTGAAATTCTATTCTTTGAAGGGTTTCATTTCAAAAAAGAAATGTTGAGCTGAATTGAAAAGGTTGATTTGAGGAGGAAAAAGAGGAGAAAAGAAAAATAGAGAGAAAAGGAAAATTGTGTTAGTCCCGGTAATTGTTGTCATTTAATTGTTGTCATTTAGGTAGTATAGGGTCAAGTTAACCTAACATTTTATTTTTATTTCTTTTTCAACTGGTTGAGTCCAGGTCATTCAGTAGGAGACATAATTGTAATTCTAATTCACCATTTTATTAGTTAAATTAATGACTAACCAATTACTATGATAATTATAAAATATGAAAAGCACATAAATACTTGCACAAAAGAGTAGACAATTAAAGCATGCAATTATTCTATTAATAAAAGAAAATGTAAAAGAAAGATTCACATTGAATACCAAGGTAGAGGAATGTTTATTACAATTTTCACAATATTACAAGGCATAAAAGTAAATTACAATGAATAAAGATGCCTTCTTTATCAATAAGCTCCACTAATTACCCTCAATGTAGCCTTCATCCTTTCATCAGACGTCCATTTAAAATGTTTAGACGACTTAAAAGTAAAAATCAAACTTCCACTTATAGCATCAGACGCCTCTTTCCTCTTTTCTTTTCTCTTTATTTAATTCTTCTCTCTTTCTTTGATTTCTCAGTTCTCTTAGTTCTTTAATTCTTTCTTATCTCTTTTTATTCTCTCTGTCTTAATTTCAACTTTTTTCCTTAAGCTCTTGCTCCTTCCTGTGCGACTAAAGTTTCCACACTTAGCCGATTTTTGCTTCACCACTCTTTTCTTCACTTATCAAAAAGTTTGTTAAGTGGGAAACATGGGTTGTTTGAGGATACACAGCACCCAGTAGGGTGGGACAAAACCCTACTAAGCCATGCCTGGTTTAGATTAGGCAGATTTATATCAATTTTTCTCAATGCACAGTCTCAGGCCAACTCACGCAAGCACACGCCTGTGCACACAGACATGCACGTGCACGTACACGCACTCAAATTAGATCAGAATGGGTTTATAGATTAGGTGCGCCAAGCGCTTGACAACTAAAGCGCTAGGTTCACCTTTTCATATTATACCAAGGCGTCACTCCTTCAAGTCCCGAGGTGAGACTAACTCGCCACTCCTCCTTCGCGCACTACTATGTCAGACCAAATCTTCAAGGATTGATTCCGAGCAGCTCACAAGACCAAATTGATCTACCAAGGGCTCGATCGAAAGCCCTTAAGATCTAGTTTCCAATTTTAACACTAATTTGGCGATTCGATTATGGTTATTCCAGAGATTCAAATGAAGAAAATGGCACTTTCGCCATGCTTGAAATCGATCCTCAGAGAGAAATTTTTAGGTCAACAAACCTGAAAAGAGGAAATACCCCTCAATTGAGAGATCAGGAGAGTTGATGGAGATTCCGCAGGGTTTAGAAGAGGAAGAGATGTCTGGGAAACTCTGGAAAGCTCAAGAAGCTTCAAATCTCTAGTTTAGAACCTCTAATTCAGAGTTAAATCAGATTAGGAGATAGATTAAGCCATCAGGAATTGATCTAAACTAATTCAATGAACTAAAAGGGACTAATCTGAGTAGTTTTAACTCCAAATCTCAACAAAAGCACAAGGAACAGTGTTGGGTTCCTTGTATAACTCAAACTATTCAGAAGATGGAAACTCAATCAAATCTCAATGGCAGAACATCTCATCGATTCTAAATCACTCACAAGTGATTCAGGATCTTAATAAACCTCATAAATCAAAGATTCAAACCATTACACTTGGAATCAAACTCAAAGATCACTTACTGAGGTCGAAATTTGACTTTCTAATTTAAAGCTCATAGAATCAAATTAAAAGCATAATCAGACAAAATTCAACTCAAGGAATCTATTGCATACATCAAAATTGTGTTTTGAGTACTCCTTGAGTGCTCTTAGCTTCATCGCCTAAACTCAAGAATGAGTTTGTTCGACAGATTAGCTCAAGAGTTCTTAGTCCTATCTAAGTACCAATCTAGCTTCTTAAGGTTCTACTCAAGCTTCTAGATCTGTCGCTAGGATCAGAAGTGTTCTGAAGAGATCTCCTCAGCTCTACCAGAGCTAAGGAAGATGATATCCAACAGAGAGTAATCCTCATTAAAACACAAACTTAATTATTGATTCCTATTCCCATGATCACAAAGAAGTGATCTGGAACTTCTAAGAGAGTTCTAAAGGTTGTGGCTCAGTTTTGGTTCACCGGAGCTCTAGCGAGCTTCGACGAACACCATTTGAATTCGCTGGAGATGAAATCTCCATGAAACTCATCAGAAATGATCTTGAATGATCCTTGAGGTCACAAAGAAACTCAGGAACTTCTCAATTAACTCCATTAATAGTTAGACTTAAAGATTGATTAAGAAACTAGTAAAAACTTCTATTGAGTTCACCTAAACTCAATAATGACCCTTTCAATCAATTGAGTTAGGGGAAAGACTCAGGGGAGTCTGGCGATGGTGTAGGAGTGAGTAATTAAGTGGAAGAACTCCTCCTGAGCACCATTGACAGCAAGCTCAGGAGGTTGGGGTGAGTTAGGTGTTTTTTGTTTAAGCATTAATTTGTCTGATTGAAGGCGAGATTGAGGTCCTGTAGTTGTGAAGAGGTGATGGAGGGCCCCTAGTGGATGTGATTTAAGCCATGGGAACTTCGCCATGGATGATAAGTCCACTTTAGTGGATCATTATTTGGCCTAAGTAATATTTAATTATCTATTCCTAGTTGTTAATTGATTAGGGGATATACGTTAATTCATTTTAGTCTGCATATAATTTTATGTGTAAATTTTACATTTAATAACATATGATATAATAACATTATTTATTTGATGAATGCAGGCTAAGTGGAAAAGTCAGACGTCCATCTTTACTTATATAAGATGTCCTGAGCTTAGATTGGATGTCTGGAAACACTATCACAAACTCACTGGCTTTACATTTTTTTAAGACGTCTAAAGCTCATATCAGACGTCTTATATGTCACCACCAGACTTATCCTTTTGTTCCAACCACTCATGATCCTCGCGAGTGGTTGGAGAGGCTTACAACTGAAGAAAACAATAGACGAAGAAGTTTTTAAAAAGGCACGGCTGGCCATCTGCAAAATCACCCCTCCCCCCCTGCGGGGATCTCCTCCATCCTCTCCATCATGATCTTTGCCTGCACCGTGAACTTCAGCGAACACCGTGGCCCCTACGTCCTCAACATCACCTCACCTTCACCAACTCCGCAGCATGCACGGTGACAACGTGCGTGCCTCCCTTGCCCCGTCAACATCACCACCACCACAGCAACCACACCCAACCATCCTCTTCCTCTCAAACACCATCACCGCCACCAACACCTACCAGCCAAACCCCTTCCTATTCCTTCTTCTTCGTTCTCTTCTTCCTTCCCCTACTCCTTCATACGCAGCAAAGAACCCAAACACCACTGCTGCCACATCAAGTGCACCTTGCGCCCACGCCTCTCACCGGCCTCCCATGCTCACATACGATCTCCGTGCACCTACGCCAACTCCACGCCCACGCATGCACTGCTAGCAGGCCAGTAGTGCGCTCCCACCAGCAGCCGGCAGTGCACGCACGCATGCATCTCCAATAGGCCAGCAGCACACGCGCGTGGCCATGCACGCCTCCAGCAGCCTCTCTTCTCCACGTGCCCGCGCGTGCCTCCTCACGTCGCCTGCAGCAAGTAGTAGGAAATAACCCAACACTCACTGCCGACAGACCTCACTGGCGAGCTTCATCTCCTCCAGTCAGCCGCCACCAACCTCCTCGTGACGCGCCGCTGCTACCATCATGAAGCACTCATTGAGGGGCACCATCCCCTTGACTCTCGTAGCCATCCATGCCCAGCCCTTCATGCAAGGAGGAGAGAGGAGAAATCCTCTGTTTCTCCTCCAATTAAAAATTACCAAGTTTGCCATTGTGGGGGTACACTATTCACTTATTTAATTAATAAATTTATTGATGTGAATTTACATAGATACCCTTCTACTTAGTTGAAATTATTTATGGTGGAATGTCTCTACTGAATGAGATCGAGCATGTCATATTGATTATAGTAAACAAGTTATATTCTATTGGAGATTAATATTTACAGTGTTATCCTGTGCCAAGATCACTATTCACTTGTTAACAGAATATTATATGGTGGTGATTTTGCATCTAAACACCTACATTCTTGATTAAGTGTTTAGAATGAGAATTCATGTTGAAAAAGAATTGCACGAATTAGCATGCACACCCATTAAGTTTCCCGAATAATTGGGGCACCACTCACTAGTTTAATAGGCTAATTCCTTCCCGTGGAGACGACATAACTATTTTTGTGGTTAGTTTTTTATTATTAAATGTTTTGAAAAGCTATTTGCTACTACGCAACAAACTATAACGATACGTCATTTTATGTTAAAATTTTTATCGAAAACAAAGATCGCTCTTTCAAATGATGCCGTTGCCAGGGAAGAAACACGCCTATTAATTTTTTCAGGAAATTTATATTATTTTATGCTATTTTGAAAGCTTTTCTTAATTATTGACATTGGTTCTCTTTGTGTGCACGTATCGAACGACAAATGCGACGAGCGCGCACAGCAGAGACAACACTTTTGGTGGACCTTGACGCCACCTAGAGGGCAGCAATAAGAGCACGTGGGCCTTGATTCCACGTGCATGGAAGGAGCATTGGCGACTGAACATCTGTTTGTGTCTTTTAGATTTAGTTTAAGCTAAATAGACATTAGACATTTAATTTCTATCTTTCGGACCCTTGTTGGGCATTTTTGGGAATGTGTTCGTAGTGTTTTTTATTTCTTATCACTCTTGTATGTAGGAGCATATTTTTGGGAGTGTGTTCCCATTTTATTTACATTATAGGTTTATTTGAATTATTTGAACTGCATATTAGTTAGTTAGTTAGTTAGATTCCATTTGTTTGCTTATTATTAAAATATATATATAATAAAAATAATAATAAATATTCGAACTGCCTGCTAGAAGCTACATATCAATAGGGCGACCATCTAGGATTGAATGAGCAGCATCTAGCTTATATTTCTGCATCGCATACATCCTTGCATGAAGAAAGCTGGGGTAAGGTACATCTTCTCTTTAGCATCAAATGTCTGTCATGCATTTGCATTAGACTTAAATTCAAGACCACTAAAGTGTTTGAATCGAATTAATTCAGTGGTCACTTTAAAAATTGGGACTACTAAGAGGTTGGACCTTAAAGTCTGTGACTTGAAATTGTGTGCAAAAGGATCTTGTTTGCGAGATTTCAAAATTTAAAATGAGAACGTGTGTTGCACACCTAAGACACTGTGCACATCACACATAAGGTCACTAGATAAATTTCTACCTCTCTGCTTTTGCACCACAAGGGAAGTTAGTCGGAAATCAACAAGCTTATCCACCAAGTTACTTCGATTCCTCGTGTGTGGGCTCGATTCGAGACTTCCATCCCTTGCAGGTAGGTTGTAAGCACCAACGAAGGTCGGCCTAGGAAACGTAATTCTTGCAAAACTTGTTTGGCCACCAACTGAACACTTAATTCTAAGATCTAGAATCCACTAAAAATAAATCCCACTGTATTTGCGTTTGTTTTGACATTGGTAGAACTCTCTATGAAGTTTCTAGTTTTGTTCTGATTTCTTCTAAATCCTAAAAAAGTTAAACCTATTTTGCTTAAAGAAATGGATCACCCTTACTCCTATCATTCATATTATTAGAGTCAATACTTCCCATCTTTTAACCAAGATCCCATGCCCTGAGTGAATCCATTCTTTGATGGGTACAATGAAAATGCATGGGATCAATCATATTCCTATCTAGGGAGTACTGGCCCAATAACTCCCACTTTTGAGTAGAGCCTAGGAGCGGAATTTTCCAACCTTGGAATCCCCACTACTATGCAAACACCCAACTCTCCCACCCTTCATGATTTTCCTAGTGTCTATGAGAGAGATGTTGAGGAATGGTCAACAAATGAATAAGGAAATTAGATAGCTTAGCTACTCTCTTACAAGTGATTCTGATCCCTACCCGTACAACAGTGATCATGAAAATAATTCTAAGGAAACCAATGACAATAGGGATCCCATTTTGCGTAGCTATCACTTAGACTCTCCCCATGAGACACGGCCACTAGAGGAGAACGATCCTAGTGATTATCCACCTGAGCTATATTGGAGTCAAAAGAAAGGGAAGATGGTACCTCTTGAGGACCTTAACCCTAATGACAGTATTTTCCTTACCCCTAATAACCCGGGTCAAGGTCGTATTGTTCATGCCACTTCCCCTATTAATCATATGGTGGAACCCCATTCTACCCTTAGTGAGTCTAATCCTGACCCTCCACTTAGGGAATCAACACCTACCATTCAACATTCTGAGGATTTAAATGAGCCCAATGAAGGTGACCCTAAGGGAATGGAGGATGAATTGGATCAATTTTGGTCTCAGGGGTATAAAGAGTCTATTTTAGAGGAGGATGATAACTCGATGGAGGAACCCAGCCTTAGAATCTGGAGTGAATCACAAGAGGATTATGTGTTATTCGAGGACTTACCCCCTGAGGATATAAATAATCTGGCGAAATCCGGATTCCTCCCTTCTTTTGATTTTGAGAATTATCCTCCGCAAAATCAGGAGTTGATATTGGAGGATGAACACAATAGTAAGAAGCCTAGGAGAGACTCTCGGGGACAATACACATCAATGGAGAATTTATGCCCCGAAGAGAACAAAGAATTGAGTGATATAGACTTACTCCAAAACATCAAGACTAATCCTCCTTCGGAAATAATTGAGGATACTGAAGCAACTCCTTTCTTTACTAGTGTATCACATATACACACCGACAAAAACTTAAGTGAACCAAAAGAATCCGGGGATGAAATTAATGATAGTGATTCTGTTGCTTCGACCCTACCATCAAAGGAATTTGATTTGGAGTCCACCATTGATTCACATATACTGGAAGGTGAAAATATGACTCCAATCATTAATGATAGGTAGGGTGACGTGAATGTTTCTTCAATTGTTAGGGAGAATAATACAGAATCTGAATTGTTTGACTTGACACAAAGTAAGCCCTCCTTGGACTTCACCATTACCGCCCAACACCACAAACAACCCTTACACTACCTAACCAATCCTTAGCTCAAGTCTCTGCTCATATACATTCTTTCTGGGGAGAATATCAGGCCAGTACATCCTCGGGTCGAATGGCGAGTGTGGATTGATGCTTGTACTTTTAGTATTGCTATTCGAGGGTTTGAAATAATTATGTTTATATCTTTTAAAACCCTTCCTGCTTTGGAGGACCCTTGTTATCCTCCACTTATTCAGTTTCAAGAGGTCCCTTTTTATATTCCTTTCGTTATTCCTAGACCTTCCCAAGTAGCCTATGAGGTTCCTTGCTTTCATGTCTTCTGGCGAGCATTTGGGATAACGTTGCATTATCAGCTCACCAACATCCATGGCTACCTGTTTTCTAGGCCCGCACTATTGCACATATTTTTAGGGCCTAGCTCTTTCTGTCTGGAACCAAACTTACAGGTTCCCTATAAGTCTGGCTGCCGACAGAAAATGCAGCACTTGTTGGGAGGCAACCCAGCATTCAAAATAACACCATCATCAGGTGATTTCCTTCCTTTCTCCCCCTGTTTTAATTTTACAATGAGGACATTGTAGGATTTAAGCATGGGGGGTGCATTTTGCATTTTTAGGCAGTATTCATGCATTTAGGTTAGGTGCATCAAAAAAAAAATCTCTCTTTTCTTGAGTTGAATTGGTTAGCCCTATCAAAATATCTTTATCAAGGAGATTTCATTAAAGATTTTCTTCTTAAATTATTTCTAAGTTTGGAATCCAGTACAATTACTTCACTTGCACATAGACTGGGTAATGGATCTTTGTAGAAAATCAATAAGCATTTTCAGTCTGATGAACCCTTGCACAGTTAATAGGGAGTCAGGCACGCTATCTTCTATTAAATCCACCTCATATTTGTGATAAGAAAGTAGAGAAACTACTACTGCACCAAGTCTAGTGCAAGGACTCTTAAGTTCTGAATAATTAGATGATGATACCTCAGAGTTAGGCATAGTTTTCGCTCTCTGTTCCTGTGTGCGTACATTGTGTGAATTCCTGAGAGTTACCAAATAAGGCAGATACATAGAGATGGAGTCCTAATAAAACTATGACAATGGTAGATGGTTATGACCGTCCTTCATAGAGTCCTCGACTGAAGGAGGACAATAATATCAAAGGTCAGAAATACGATTATCCTATCCATTCCTTCTCGGTGTCGAGAGTAGACACTTACACCAAATAAGCTATACAATATCCTCTTGACCATCATCATCCCTAATAATGACTCCTAAATAAAAGTCTGTGTCATGTTGTGTTGGAGTTATATAAAAAGAAAAAAAGAAAAAAATAGAGAGAAAGAAGAAGAAAAGAGAAATATTTATATTTAGAAAAAAAAGAGAAAAAGAAAAAGAATAAAAAATTCCAAGTTTGGAGTTTTATCTTCGTATCATTTTTTGGTCAATGTTTTTGAGGCAACAACAAAAACACTCATTGCGATCCACCAAATATAACTCATACCTACTTTTCAGTATTTCTGATTGCCCGAATACAAGCTGAGGTCTTCTAACTTAGTTGTAGGGTTATTAGGACTTTAATTGAAGTATGAATGCCATGTGAGGCCACCAAACAGTGAGTACAATTACAAAATCTGGTGAGATTTGTGATCTCAGAAAGAAAAGAAGGAAAAGAGTAAGCACAAAGGAACATCAAGAGAGCACAGTTGTTTAGCCTCTCTCTAGGTTGACTCATTTGATAATCTGGAGAGTTAGAGTCTGCAGTACTAGACTACAAGTAGCACTAGATGAGTGTAAGCCACCAAATATAAATCACTTCAACTCAATATCTCCTACCTGAAACAAAAAGCTAGGGTTAAATTACAAATTATTTTCTGCTTTATCCCCGAGGGAAGTAGTTGCCTATCCCGATAGAAATATTTACCAAGGGATAAGTACGAACTGTAAAGGTAAGTTGGATTTTCACTTGAATCCATTACCTAGGCTGCTATCACTTCACATTTGTCAGGATCTCTAAATTTCACAGGCTGCTATCCTGTATTTCATTTTTGCTCGAGACTAGCAAAACCTAGGTATGGGGGCATTTGATAAGTCCACTTTAGTGGATCATTATTTGGCCCAAGTAATATTTAATTATCTGTTCCTAGTTGTTAATTGATTAGGGGATATATGGTAATTCATTTTAGTCTGCATATAATTTTATGCGTAAATTTTACATTTAATAACATATTATATAATAACATTATTTATTTGATGAATGCAGGATAGGTGAAAACGTCAGACGTCCGTTTTTGCTTATATAAGATGTCTTGAGCTTAGATTGGACATCTAGAACCACTATCACAAACTCACTGGCTTTGCAATTTTTTAAGATGTCTGAAGCTCAGATCAAACGTCTGATGTGTCACCGCCAGACTTATCCTTTTGTTCCAACCACTCGCGAGAACAAAAGGATAAGTCTGGCTCACGAGTGGTTGGAGAGGCTTACAGGCGAACAAAACAACAGACGAAGTTTTTAAAAAGGCATGACTGGCCATTCGCAGAATCACCACTCCCCTCCTGCGGGGATCTCCTCCAACCTCTCCACCCTGATCTTTGCCTGCACCGTGAACTTCAGCGAACATCGTGGCCCCTGCATCCTCAACATCGCCTCACCTTCACCAACTCCGCGGCGTGCACAGTGACAGCATGCGTGCCTCCCTTGCCCCATCAACATCACCACCACCACAGCAACCACACCCAGTCATCCTCTTCCTCTCAAATGCCATCACTGCCACCAACACCTGCCAGTCAAACCCCCCTATTCCTTCTTCTTCTTCATTCTCTTCTTCCTTCCCCTGCTCCTTCATACGCAACAAAGAACCCAAACACCACCGCCGCCACAACAGGTGCACCTCGCGCCCACGCCTCTCACCGGCCTCCCAAGCTTGCATACGATCTCCATGTGACTACGCCAACTCCACACCCGTGCACGCACTGCTAGCAGGCCAGCAGCTCACGCGCACGGCCGCACGCACCTCTAGCAACCTCTCTTCTCCACATGCCCACGCGCGACTCCTTACGTCATCTACAGCGAGCAGCAGGAAATAGCTCAACACTCACCGCCAACAGACCTCCTCACTGGCAAGCTTCATCTCCTCCAGTCGGTCGCCACCGACCTCCTCGCAACACGCCACTGCCACCATCGTGAAGCACTCGTCGAGGTGTACCATGCCCTTGACTCTTGCAGCCATCCATGCCCAGCCCTTCACGCGAGGAGGAGAGAGGAGAAATCCTCTATTTCTCTTCCAATTAAAAATTATCAAGTTTGCCATTGTGGGGGTACACTATTCACTTATTTAATTAATAAATTTATTGATGTGAATTTACATAGATACCCTTCTATTCAGTTGAAATTATTTGTGGTGGAATGTCTCTACTGAATGAGATCGAGCATGTCATATTGATTATAGTAAACAAGCTATATTCTGTTGGAGATTAATATTTATTATGTTATCCTGTGCCAAGATCACTATTCACTTGTTAACATAATATTATATGGTGGTGATTTTGCATCTAAACACCTACATTCTTGATTAAGTGTTTAGAATGAGAATTCATATTGAAAAAGAATTGCACGAATTAGCATGCACACCCATTGAGTTTCCTGAATAATTAGAGCACCACTCACTAGTTTAATAGGCTAATTCCTCCCTGTGAAGACGACCTAACTATTTTCGTGGTTAGTTTTTGAATATTAAATGTTTTGAAAATTAATTTTCTACTACGCAACGAACTATGACACGTCATTTTATGTTAAAATTTTTATCGAAAACGAAGATCTCTCTTTCAATGGATAGCGGAGGTCTTCAGTGGAGGTGTAGTGGATTAGGTGGTAAGGTGATGTAATCATGTAATTAATGAAGTAGAAATGATCGCGAGAAGATCTAAAGTGTGATCAATGGATTTAAAAGACAAAAAGAGGCTCCCGACAAGTTCAAAGGACTCGCCGGATCTAGGGAAGACGTCAGAAATTGAGACATTTAACTAAGCTACACTACTAACTAAACAAGCTAAACTAATGTATGCTAATCTATAGTCCTAATTCTACTGTTACCTGGACGAAAGGGGGTAGAGGACCCGTCGAAGGATCGTGATGGAGGAAGAAACCAGAGGGTCGAGGAAGAGCTCTGGCGGAGAAGAATACATCGAGTAGAGGGAAGAAGATGGCGGTGCAACCTCATCACTAGGTGTGGCGGAGGAAGGAGGAGATTGGGAGATGATTAGGGCTTCAAAGAAGTCCGAAGGAAGGGAGGTAGAGGTTGCTGGAGGTTGTTGATGAATAGCCTATTGAGAGACTCAGTGGGGGAAGAGGGTAGGGAGTCGCTCCCCGAAATTGGAGGTGTGGAGGACTATTTATAGGTGACGAAGAAGGGTAGGGGGTCAGCATCTGGATGCAATCACATCCAGGTACAGCGGTTTATGGGTCTTCGTCTCCGGCGACGATGAAGTCACCGTGCCTAAGTTTGTTGGGCTAGAGAGAATTGAAGCCGTTGGATGAAAAAGTGAAGGTGAGCGGAAGGATGGCAACAATGGCAGAGAAGTTCTGATGATAGATAGAAGGTGATCAAGAGGTATGGTCACTGAACCTCCTCGGCCATCCAAACTGAGGAAGAAGAAGATGATGAAGAAGGAAGTTGTGCACATAGGGACCTCTATCTAATAAAAGTTAAGGACCTAGCTGTAGGAAAAGGACTCAATTGTCATAGAAGCTAAGGACCTAAACATAAATAGTTGATTTTTAGGATTATTTTAATTTATTTCTTATTCAACCTTTTATATATAATTATAAATTAGGTAAATATTATATTCATGCCTTGAATTTATGTTTTCCCTTTTTCAGCTATATTTAATTAAGCGATTAATTTACTTAAGTTGATAAAGTACTTAGGTCATAAAATTAACTAAGTTAATTTAAATATTAAGTAGATAAGCATTTAATATTTGAGTCCAAATTATTAATTAAATTATTATTAATATTAATTGATATTTAATTTAGTGTTTTTAACTTATTTCGAAGGTCCTTATTTAGTCCTATAGTATAATTAACCATGTATTTAGTATATTCTTAGCTAATTAACTAGCGAAACTAGTTAATTAAGGGTAATTAAGAGCCATGATGAGTCTCTCATCACTGCACATACGCACGAGTGCTTTAACCGCTGAGGTCAATGAACCTCTAAGTAGTTTTTGCAGACCTTAGAAACCTTCACGGTAAACCCAAAGGCTAAACCTAGTCAGGTCTACATCTTGGCTGGTACTTAAGTAGCTTTAGGCCTATTTTTGGTATTTCAATCTAATTTTTAGAGATACAACTCGGTAAGGCATCCTGATAGTTAAAATCTAACTTAGAGATCTGGTTTGGTCCATAAGATTTGGATAGGGACTACTAAAAGTTAGGCATGGGGTATGATGGCAGCACTATCATTGGTATTAATAAACTTAAATTATCCTAACTACAGTAATAAATGCTCCTATATATTCATCAGAAGATCATAACTCTGTCTGAATTGCATTTGAGAAGAAGACAAGAAAATGGGTTAATTTTTCTATTTTAGCATCGCATGAAACGTCGTCGGTTCCAACCGGGTTTGAGGGTTTTGTTATAACGTTGTAGTAAAGCCGGTTATTGCCAACATTTCAAATATAATTTTTTTACTCGGAAAATAAAAGAGTTCCCGAGGTCGAACTCAGGGAGCAAGTTGTATTCTAGAGATATACATGTTTCTTTTACAAAAAGAAAGAGAGAGGGAAAGAATTTGTTGTTTTCTCTTTGTTCTGCAGAGGGGATGCTTTTCTTTCTCTCTTTCTTTGGTTCTCCTTCTTTCTCTTTGTTCTGCAGAGGTGATGTTCTTCTTTTTCTTCCTGCTGTTCCTGCGTTGGTGATGTTCTTCTTTCTTCAGAGCTCCTTGTTCTTCTTCTTCTTTGGTTTTCTGCCTTGACCTCTCTTCTTCTTCTTCTGCAATCGTGGTGACCCTTTCTCTTTTCCCTTCTCTTCTTTATGGCTGCAGAGCTTCTGCCTTCAGCTACTGAGTCTTCCTTTCTTCTTCTTCTGCTTTGGCCGTTGCTCTTCCTTCTTCTTCAGCCTGCCATCTTTCCTGCTCTGGCTGCTGACCTTCCGTCGTCTGACCCGGTGCTTCGACGACTTAACCATGCATTTGCTACAGTGCAGCTCCTTCTTCTTCGCCTGCACTCCTTCTTCTGCGGGTCTTCTTCTTCGCCTGCACACTTCAGAGTTTCTCGTCAGAAGCAAAACCTACTCTACCCTCCCCCCCCCCCGCGTCTCTCTCTCTCTGAAATCACTCTTGGGAAAGCTCTCCCAGAGCTACCGGGTAATCGGGTTCGGGTCGGACCCGGGTCCAGGCCCACCGGCGTGCGTGGTGGGCGAGGAGTGCAGGTCAGTCGGGTCGGGTCGGGTCAGGTCCGCGGGGCGTGAGCGCGGACGAGACCGGGTAACCGGGCGGGTGAAGGGGACCTCACCCCGTGTACTGAGGAAGTAAGGCTACTGCAGTTTTGCATCTTATGTCGCTGCGGCTCTTCAGGGGTTTCCGAGGTGGGACTAAACGGCCCACCTCAATTGCGCGCCCGCAGCGGAGAATTCAGCAGGAGATGGCAGCGTCACGCGGAGTTTTCTTCCTCGGCTGCGAACCTGGTGTTTTGCCAAAACTCCTCGCAAGGCCTGGGAGTGAATCTGGGCTTGGCGCTGAGCGTGGCGCGCCTGTAGCTGCAGGCGGAAGCAGGTCCTCCTGCGCGTCAATGGCGGCGGCGGTCGGGTGGCCTGTCCACAAGAAAACGGCCTCTCGGCCTAATCAGAGAGTGTCAGGAGCTTCGCCAGGGTGCGGCGAAGCTCGTGTGGGTGGTGGCGAGGCGCGGGGCGGCGTGCGAGGGCTGCCCTAGGTCGGACTGTGGGTCGGAGGATGGGTCTGTTCGGTGGAGTTGCAGAGGGTGATGTGGGGGAAGTGGTAGGGCGGAGATTGATCAGGGTGAGGAGGCGGAGGTCCTGCGGTGGTCGGCGAGCCGTGTGGGTCGCTGAGGTGATGGGAGCGGCTCGCCGGAGGGTGGTCGGAGGCGAAGGGGGTGAAGGTGGTCAGAGTCGGTCGAGGGCTTAATTGACTAAATTGAAAGCGGGGAAAGAAAGAGGAGAAGAAGGGGAGTAGTTCTAACTTACTTGCAGGGACGAAGGGGGAGGAACAGGGCGACAGTCGTATCGACTGTCGCCGGAGAAGACGATGCCCAGTGGGGGGAGGACGGCGGTGACGACGGGGCAGAGGCAGCGCGCGCCGGTATTGCGCGACGCGGGAAGAGCAGGGGAAGAAGTCTCTGCTGCTGGTATTGCGGCAGAGCGAAGAGGAGGAGGAGGAAGAACCGCCGGAGCTGGTGGGGGTCTGCCGGAGTGAGAAGAGAGGAAAGTTGGGGGTTTTCTCCGTCAGATCCAGGCTGCCCTGGTTGGTGGAGCAGCGGGGGGTATTTATAGGGATGAAACAGGGAGGAAGGCGGAGGGAGACGATGTGTCTCCCTCGCCGGAGAATGGTCGGAACACGAACCCATACCGTCCGTGCGTTCGCACGGCCGGTATGGTGGGCTACAATGACCAGGGGGGTGCCCCTGCGACGGCTGACGATGCAGGGCACCCCCGGTTTACTTGCCAGGTCCCCCACCTCACCCTGCGCGGCGCCATGCTCCGCGCAAGGTCGCCGGAGCATGGTGCTGGCAGGGTTTTGCAGGAGGGACCTGATTGCAAAGAACGAAGGAGAGTTAGGGGCTAAAATGCGAGGGTTCAAAAGTTGAGGGCCAAAGAGTAAATATATGAGGACCAAAGTGTGAAGTCGGTCAAGGGGGTTTCTTCTTAGGCTCAAGTTTTTATACATGACTAATTAAGACCTAAGGAATCTGATGGTGAATTTCATTTTCATATTAAACCTTGTTTGACCGGTCAATTTACGCAAAAACCCAAATTAAGTTATTAATTGGGCATGGTTCTCAATGTAGGTCAAAATGGGTTCTAAAGGCCAAATTGAAGGTTCTAAACCCTAGAGATTATTTTTCTATGAATTTTAGAGGGTTTATTCTATTTTTACTTTGCCTCGAACCTTGTGAATTGAAGTGGGTTGTTTTAGGGTTACAGATTATCATTTGGTTCCTTGGAAGTGCTGTAGCCCTTGCTAGATCATCTCATCCCACTTTTATTCTTATTAAGCTGTTTTGACCTGTGTTTGGGCCCTGAATTACCCTGTATGCAGATTATACTGGTAAAATTGCACTTTTACCCCTTATGACTGGTTTTCTTCTCAAACTCAGAATTCTCTGAGTTAAGCCTTTCCTTGAGTTATGTAGGAGCTTTTATCCTTTGTATTGGGTCAAAATGAGCTAGTTATGGCTCATGATGAGGTTCTCATCAATCACTAATGCAAATTAACTAAGGAGTTGAATAGGGGTAAATTCAAGGTCAAATGAACTTAAAAGGCCAATAAGTAGGCCTGAGCTGACTGAATCAAGGTTTTGTGCATTTTGGAGATTAAAATATTATAGAAAAACCCTAATTTTAGCCTCACTCAAATTAAAAGGGTTATAGTGGAAATAAAGATTATCTAATCCTCCTAAAAATCATTTTAAAATATTATAAGAGGTTTAGCACCCCCACTTTAACCATCTGAACCCATTTGACCAAAAACAGAGATTCAGGTGGGAATTTACCTTATTTTGTCCTTATGTGTAATTTACCCAATCAAACATGGTCGAAACCCAAATCTAAGTTCACCATTAGATTCCTTGGGTCCAAATTAGGTTAACGCCAAAATTTGAGTCCAATCAAAGTCCTTAACTTAGTTTGCATTTTAGCCCTCAGTTCTCTATTCTTTACAACCCGACCCCTAACTTCTATGCTCTTCATACAATCTGACCCCTAATTTCTCTTCATGTTCACCAAAAGGTCCCTACCACCTATAGACACCTTGTGTACTAAAACGCAGCAGCAGAACCCAAAAGTGGTCGATTTCAATCAAGGATTTCTCCTCCAATTCCAACTCAAATCCCTCCAAATTTGGAGGGATGGACCACATGGTGATTCTCTACCATTTGAATAAGATCTTGAACTTCCATATGGAGCATAAAGCTCCGGCAAGCTTGAGAAATTTAGGATGTTTTTTGAGTTTCCAAATTCATGGGAAGCTTCTCAAATTCTTCCAATTTTAGGGTAATTCCTAGCTCTATATAAGCTCTCCTACTTCCCTTTGTGAGAGGCAGTCGAGTTTGATCGTGATTCCACCCTCTTCTTCAAGTCTGGCCACCTTCACCCTAGGCTCCAACGAACCCCTCTGCCCTTCCTTCTCCGCAAGTGCCAAGGACCAATTGACACTACCAACATCCTCCTCTCCTCCTCATGATTGTGGCTAACCAAAGCACGACCGTCTTCAACCCCTTCTTCCTCGTCATTCGACTCACAGGACCTCTTCATCTCTTTTGTGTCTGGCCAGCCAACGCTGGACACATCTCACCCCCACTCGTCCCTATAGGTCGCTCATCATCTTCTCCTCCTTCCATAGCCTAATCTAGGACCATTAGAATTAGAATTCGACCTCTCTCTTCCCCATTCCTTCCCTTTCTTCTCTACCTCCGACGTGAGCTCCGACAAGCTCACATCGGTGCTACACCACTCCAATCGCCAAACCGCCGCCGCTAACACCTTCCTCTTGATTCAGAGATCAAAATCCCTAAAGAAATTGGGGTTTTGACTTCCTGAAACCTCAGCTGGACAAACCCATCAACACATTGTCACCCCTCCACCGTCTGGCCATCCTCAACACACAAATCACCAAATCACCTCCACCATTACACTCCTCGCTTCATGGTGAGCTTTATGAACTTTTTAATTAGGGCTTTTAGCCTATATTTTGTTCCATAGGTGTTCATCAAATTACGCTTCATCTTCGGCACCGTTCATCACTGTCCGCCAATCTCTGACCTTGCCTCCACCTCTAGCTAGTGCGAAATCACCAAAAGAAACCTTTTGGGCTTCAATTTGATAGAGAAGTAGCTGCAGCAACTTCGATTTGGAAGGAACACAAACACAACTGCAAGCAAAGAGAAAGGGATTAATTTAGTCCCACACTGAAAAGCCTTAATTTGGATTTACATATTTAAGGAATTATGTTGGTTGTTTGCCTTCGAGTCACTAGCGTCAGGTCCCTACCATCATGAGCTACACTTGCTGATCTGAAAGATTTTCACTTGATTAGAATAGCAATAGAAATGATATATCGTTGTATTCTACGATGGTGGAAAATCCTTAGATCAAAGATTAAAACATATTTCAAATTAAACCACAATAAAGAGGTCGTATCCACAGGGAGACTGAACCCAACAAATTCGCAAATTTGAAACCATCAATTCAAAATGGTTGACCAGATGTTTGCATGTAAGAATAAATATTCACCAGAGTCACATCATAATACCAAAGAAATGTCTTGAAAAGAGAATAATTATTCCATGCATATTTAAGATGTGGGGTTAAATATTTGAAATAATAATTAATTAGTATCCATCAACCACTAAATGCATAGGAAATAGTCATGAATCTTTTACTTTTATCCTATATGAGAGAACAAGATAAAAGAGAGATCTCCAACTATTAAATAAAGCACGCAGGGAGAAAGAGAGAAAGTGAGGGGCGAAGGAACAAAATATCTAAATAACATAACCAAATAGTTATAATGGTAAGCAATGGCATTCAAATGTAAATAGAAATGCCCACCAAAATAGAGGAATCTCCCTCTCTCTTCCTTGCGCACAGGAAGGAGCTTCGCGATGCTCTGCGGAGAAATGCTCACCAAAATAGAAATGCTCGGCGGAGATCGACAGTGATGAGGGCTTCGCGATGACGTAGGTGGCGCGGGCTGAGATGGCCGGTGGTGGCCGCTCACCCACGGGAAGTCCAACGGCAGAACGTTGTCACGAGCATCAGTGGACGTGTTCGGTCAGTGCTTGGAGTCGGCAAGGGTGCTCGTGGCCGTGCTTGGAGTTGGCGAGGGCACTCAGGTGGAGTTTATGAAGTCGAAGGGGGTCCTGCTTGAGGGGTCACTCGCTGCAAGTTTGGGTCTCTTGGCGGAAGCAGGGGAGGAGAAGAAGATAAGAAGAGGAAGACGAAGAGGCTGACTATGCGCTGACGGTGGCTGCACGTGCACTGGGTGGATGTGCGCACACAAGGGCACACGACTTCTAGCCTTGAGGGGGGGCACGCACGAGCTGCTACTAGGTGGCTGAGCATGCATGCAGGCTGGAGCGTAGGCACATGTGGCCAATCTTGTGGTGGTGGAGTTGGTGATGGGGAGGTGAGATCGGCATTGCTCCATAGTGCAAGCCTAGGTCCATTGTGCACGTTCAGAGCACGGTGCAGGTGAGAGGACCATGGTGGAGAGGGTGGAGGTTCTGATGAGCTCACTCCTAGAAGATGGAGCCTTTTGAAAAAAACTATTGTATGTTTCCTTCCAGTGAAACTTCTCTAACCACTCGCAAAGAATGCAAGTGGTTAGAATGGCGGATAAGCATTGGCCAAACTTTATCAGACGTCTAACTTCATCATCAGACATCTTAAAAAAATGTAAAGTTAAGGAATTTGTCCCATCAATTCCTAGACGTCCATCCTTATCTCCAGACGTCTTATATAGGTAGAATGAAATTTGATTCTTATACCTAGCCTGCATCCAACCATATAGAATATGTGAACATATCATGCATTTTTAAACATAAAATAGACACACAAGATTATATGCAGACTAAGATGAATTACCGTATAACTTCTAACCAATTAGAAACTATGAATAGATAATTAAAGAGTACTTAGGCCTAATAATGATCCACTAAAGTGGACTTATCAAATGCCCCCATGCCTAAGTTTTGCTAATCCCGAGAAAAAGTGAAAATAATGGAAGTAATCAAGAGAATTCAAAAAAACTTAGAGATCCAAACTACTATGAAGTGATAGCAGCTTAGGTAATGGATCCAAGTGAAAAGTCAACTTACATTTAAGGTTCGTACTTAACCCTTGGTAAACATTTTATTAAGATAGGCAACTACTTCCCTCAGGGATAAAGCAGAAAATAATCTGTAATTTGACCCCAGCTTTTTGGCTTAGATAGGAGATATTGAGTTAAATGGATTCATATTTGGTGGTACACACTCATCTGGTGCTACATATAATCTAGTACTGCAGACTCTAGATCTCTAGACTATCAAACAAGTCAACTCAGAGAAAGGCTAAACATTGTGCTCTCTTTGCGTTCCCTTATGCTCACTCACTCTCTTTTCTTTTTCTCTTTCTTCCTTCTTTCTTTTCTGAGATCACATATCTTACCAAATTTTTGTAAATGTACTCATTATTTGGTGGTCTCACATGGCATTCACACGTCAATAAAAGTCCTAATAACTCTACAACTAAGTTAGAAGCCTTCAGCTAGTATTCGGGCAATCAGAAATACTGAAAAGTAGGTATAGGTCATATTTAGTGGATCGCAATGAGTGTTTTTATTGTTGCCTCAAAAACATTGACAAAAAATAACATGAAGATAAAACTCCAAACTTGGACTTTTTCTTTTTCTTTTTTTTTAATTTATTTTTCTAAATATAAATATTTCTCTTTTTTTTCTTTCCTTTTTTTTATATAAATTAACATAACAAGACGCAGACTTTTATTCATGAGGCATTATTAGGGATGATGATGGCCAAGGGGATATTGTGTGGCTTATTTGGTGGAAGTGCCTACTTTCGGCACTAGGAAAAGATGGATAGGACAACCATACTTCTGACCTTTGACACTACTACCCTCCTTTAGGTGAGGACTCTATGAAGGACGGTCGTAACCATCCACCATAGTCATAGTTTTATTAAGACTCAATTTCTGTGTATCTGCCTTATTTGGTGACCCTCAGGAATTCACACAATGTACTCACACAGGAACAGAGAGCGAAAACTATGCCTAACTATGAGGTATCATCATCTAATTGTCCAGAACTTAAAGTCCTTGCACTAGACTTAGCACACCAGTAGCTTCTCTACTTTCTTCTTACAAATATGAGGTAGATCTAATAGAAGATAGCATGCCTGACTCCCTATTAACTATCCAAGGGTTCAATAGACTAAAAATGCTTATTGGATTTCTTCAAAGATCCATTACCCAGTCTATGTGCAAGTGAAGTAACTGTACTAGATTCTAAATTTAAGAAACAAATTAAGAAGAAAATCTTTAATGAAACTTCCTTGATAAGAACTTTTGCTCAGGACTAATCCAATTTAGCTTAAGAAACAAAAGAGACTTTTTTTTTTTTGGCTAATACACTATCCTAAATGCATGCAAATATTTATAAATGCTATAAACATCCTCAGGTTATACCCCACCATGCCTAAGACTAACAATGTCCTCATTGAAAAAAAATAAAATAAAGACATAGAAGAATATCACCTGAGGAGGAGAGTGAGAGGAGCTAAGGCTCCTCAAGCAGAAGTGCATCCAAAGCCTGACCATCTAAAAGAGTAACATAAGGTTTAAGTCGTCGGCCATTTACTTTAAAGCTCGCACCAGAGGTAGGGTTCTGAATCTCAACAGCTCCATGAGGAAAGGCATTCATAACAACGTATGGCCCATCCCAGTGGGACTTGAGCTTTCTTGGAAATAATTTAAGTCTGGAATTGAAAAGCCAAACCCACTGGTTGGACTTAAAGGTCTTTCTAATGATGTGCTTATCATGGAAGACCTTTGTACGTTGCTTGTAAGCTTGAGAAGTTTCATAGGTTTCATTATGAAGCTCCTCAAGCTCACTTAACTCTAGCATACGTGCCTTTCCCGCTTTATCCAGATTCAAGTGAACATTTTTAATAGCCCATAGGCTTTGTGTTGGATTTCAACGGGAAGATGGCACGCCCTTCCATAGATAAGATGGAAACGAGACATGCCCAAGGGAGTCTTATACGCTGTTCTTAGGCCCAAAGAGCATCATTTAATTTTTTAGATCAATCCTTACGGTCAGGCCTGATAGTTTTTTCTAAAATTCGTTTAATCTCCCTATTAGACACTTCAATTTGTCCACTCGTTTGGGGATGGTAAGGTGTGGCTATCATGTGGTTGACTCCCAAATTTTGGAGTAGTCTTGTGAAGTGTACATTCTTGAAGTGAGGTCCTCCATCACTTATGATCGTCCTTGGGCACCCGTACCGAGAAATGATATTAGCCTTGACAAAACCCAAGGCTAAAAAATGGTCATTGGTTCGTGTGGTGATGTGCATACATCTAAATAGCCAAAAATGTTTATTAATGCATTTTCTTAGTGTCATATTAGCATCATGCATTGTAAATATTGCATAACATGCATAATCATGCATTTATGTCAAATTGTATAAATTGTATAGTAATTGTCTCCTCTTATGGCCAGGGATAGGGCGACTTTTAATCAAGGCTTCAGACGAAAGATCCAATAGTATAGATCTGATCAGGGTGACAACGGGAGTTCAACGACTTCAAGATCACCCTGATCGAACATCCGTAGCACCAGATATAGTTTGAGGAAGCCTAGAGATCAAGGACCAAGATGGTGTCAAGCTTCACTTCAGATGACAAATCCGACCGCATGGATGAGTTCGGATAGACGATCGCAGCCTAACGGCGTGAAAATCGATCCAATCCGACATCCGTGGCACCTTCTGGAAGTTACAGAAGATGGACGGGCGCCATCCTAGCCACCCAATCAGCCCAAGGAACCGCTGCTGCCTTTCTCTCCTCAACTAATCGATCAATCTCAGCCGTTGGATCTTGATCCAACGGTTGAGATCAACGTCCGCTGCTCAACCATCGCATACCCTCTCTTTCTCTCCATCGCACACACGATCGGATCTGGGCCGTTGGATCTTATTCCAACGGCCGTGAGCGTGCGCGCTTTGGTGAGAAACACAACAAACCGCGCGCACAGCACAGGGGGTGCATGTCTCTTTGCGAAGTGTTGGTCATGCGTTCTAAGAGCAGCGCGCCTCAAATCAGGTGCAGGCGCGGGAGCGAGAACGGGCTCAATTCAGCCGACAGATGGCAATCATGCAGGCGAGGAGCGAAGACGTGGCGCGTGGAGGTGCTTTGGATTGTGTACGCGCACGATGACGCCCTTCTGCACGCTCCATCGCACGCACAAGCACGTAGTTACACTGAAGAAGAAGCAGGTGAGATCATTTCTCAGCCGTTCGATCTCGCGATCGGATGGTTGAGAATCAAAGATCATGGATGAGCGTTGAACGCACAGAAGGCTAGGAGGTGGGCATGCACGCGAAGCTACAGCGATGTGGGGTCTTTAGTGATGCTTAAATTCATCATTAAAGACCCTCTCATTTAATGTTTTAACTATGTAATAATCAAATTGCCCCCAATCCATGCAACTATAAATGGAGACACCTACCCTATGAAATTCTGATCCCTTCCTCCACCTCTCTCCCTCTCCAAAGCTCAAGAGAAGCTTGTCCCACACCCGGGATGCTACTCTAGAGCCAAATCCAAGTTTTCTCGCCCCTGTTCCGGAAGTGGATCCTGCGACAACGATGACGTGCTGCCTCATTCCCACTTCTTCGTGCTTCGTCCTTCTTCTTCCCACTCCGTCCTCCATCTTCCAGGCGTCGCTCTGTCCGGCTCGTCCTCTAAGCATTCGTCGAGGAGGATAACATCTCTCTCCCTTCTTTTTATCGCCTTCTAGGATAGAATTTCCCACTTTCTAGTTGTAATCATTTTCCGCTTTCTAGTTGTAAAAGCAGTATTATTTTATCAAATGATTGTTCTCTCTCTCTCTTCCTCTCTCTTTTATTGTTTATATCAATTCCATTATAATTATCTCGCTTTCAAACAAAAATACCAAAAAAATATAATCACGGATTTTAGATCGACGTAACCTCCCTGTGTTCGACCCAAAATTTCTTTACAAATTTTGGCTAGATTTATCTGTTGATGGATTGCTTCGTAAATCGAACTACAATGACGGGTTTTCAAAATCCAATTTCGATCACGTAGTTTGCTGCTATCAACATTTTGGCATCGTTGCCGGGGAGGCAACGATTTTCAATTCTCTTTCTGCATTTCATGCACTTTATTGTTTTCTAACTTGCTTTATTTTTCATCTATTATTTTGCAGGTACCATAACAGGGAATCTTCAAGCGATAGATCGGAGTAAAGTGTAGTTGAAGACAACTATAAGTGCTCCCCATTCTTCCCCCTCCATAGATTCCATTTCACAACATTAATTCAAACCCCAATTAACCTAGGTGTTTGCATAAATCCTAGGGTTAGTTTGGTTGCTTGGATTTCCACTCACATTCATCTCACCCTCATATAAAAAAATTAACAAAAAGATATTTCTTGTGGGGTAAATCAACATACACACTACATACACTCACATTCAAGGCACATAAGCTAATTGATTTTTATCTACTCAATCGGATTCTGATCTGTGGAACCGGTACACGCAAATCAACATATAAAAGAGTAGAAATCAGTCTAGGTCGGTTATTTTGTGTGCCTAACTTATCAGCAAGGTCTTGGCTAACTGGCTAAGAATTATTCTACATGACCTGATTCATCCAGTACAGGCTGCTTTCTTGCCCAACAGATCACTTCAGGAGTCCTTTATATTGGCTCAGGAAATGGTTAGTGGCTAGCACCGGAGGAAATCCAAGGCCTTCCTGTGGAAAGTGGATTTCCAAAAAGCCTACGACTCGATTTCCTGGCCGTATCTTTGGGAGGTGTTTAGAAGAAGAGGCTTCCCCTCCATTTGGATTCAATGGATGAAACGCTATATCACCACTGCTTCATTCTCTCCTTTGATCAATGGGAAGCCACGTGGAGCTTGGATCCAGCCTCAACATGGGGTTAGACAAGGGTGTCCCTTGGCCCCACTGGTTTTTAACCTTGCAGTAGATGGGTTTGCAAGGTACGCTTGCAAATTGGCAGAGGTGGGTATAATTAAAGGGTACTCGTTATCAAACAGGAGACATTTGGCCCCCATTTTACAATATGCAGATGACACTGTGTTCTTTATGGAAGGGTCCAAGTCTGAGGCACATGCTTTGGAATTATTGGTGAAGATCTTCGGTGATATTTCAGGTCTTTGTTTGAACAAAGACAAGTCTTCTTTGATCTGTTTTGGTATGAATGAACAGGAACAGACGGAATTGGAAGGTACTTTGGGCTCACCCCGTACTAAATTGCCTCTGAGATACCTTGGATTACCTTTAAGGGCTACAAAGCTGAAAAAATCAGACTGGAATATCCTGTTCGAGAAGGTAGCTGGAAAGCTGAAAGGGTGGAGTAGTAAATTCCTATCTAAGGGTGGGAGACTGATTTTGCTCAACTCGGTTATCACTGCCATACCAGTCTTTTACTTCAGCATATTTAAAGCCCCTAAATGCATCAGGAAGAGATTGGACATTATGAGGAAGAGGTTTTTCTGGAAAGGAGCAGGGCACGAGAGCAGGTTCTTGCAACCTATCAGATGGAGCACTATCTGCAGACCAAAGGAGGCTGGGGGGTTGGGAATTAAAGCTTTAAAAGAGTTCAATGAGGCCCTACTGCTGAAATGGGCCATAAGAATATTGGATTGCAAGGAGGGGATGATGGATGATCTGATCAGGGACAGCTACGGGGGATCCAACAGCTGTCTGCAAAGGCTTCAGCCGAAGAGGCCCTCACCCTTTTGGAGATCTGTGATTTCTGCAGTCTCCTGCTACTGGCATCTGCTACAGCCTAAGCTTGGAGACGGCAGATGCTTTAGCTTTTGGAATGAGAGGTGGTCTAAACTGGGTCTGCTGAAAGAGACCTTCCTGAGGTGTATGGGGCTACTGCTGACAGAAATGCCGCAGTTAGCAGTCTGTGGTCCATGGCTGAAGGCTGCTGGCAGCTGGAAAGGCTACAACAGTGCAGGCCGGGCACTCGACTATGGGAGGAGAAGCAGAATCTGATGGAGAAACTGCAGCAGTTATATCTTATGACAGATGTGAAGGACACTTACTGCTGGCAGGGGGTCTCCTCTGTGAAGCAAGCATATGAAAAAATTACTAGATCCAACAATGATGTGGAGTGGGATCCTATTGACAAAAAGATTTGGCTTCTGAGAATTCCTCTGAAGGTCCAAATTTTCCTACGGCTTTGTAGACGGGAAGGGCTAATCACTGGCGATCTTAGGCACAGAAGAATGGGGATTGATCTGAATGCCTGCCCTCTTTGTGGATTTCACTCTGATAGTGCAACACACATCTTCTCTTGCTTGGTCATGGATGAAATCTGGAGGTTGGTGTGCTTTGAACCCCTTCCTCCCTGGGATATTATATGGCAGAGGTTCACCAATCCTGTTCGACCATTGGGGGCTATGGCAGCCGTTCTGTGGTGTGTGTGGAGGGCGCGGAATGATAAGCTATTTCAGGGGAGACCGGTGAGATGTGAGAATGTTGTAAAGGAAGCTTGGTCTCTCACACATAGTTGGGCAACTTTTTTGTAATACTTTTTTGATATGCAATACAATACCCTCCGGATTGCTATCGGTCTACGATAGCAGTCCTCACTGTTTCAAAAAAAAAAAAACTTAGTGGTGCAATTTTGGCTAATTGTTTGAGTTGTTTGGGCCGCACCACTTAATCTAAAATCAACTCACCAAGTAACTTCCCTTTAGGATTTTCAATTTAGGTCAATACCAGGCACTCCACTTTACTTTTGATTTCAAAAGGAAAAAGATCTTCACCCATGCTTGAAAATCTGGTTTGCCTCAAGACTTGATTGAATTAACTTAATTCCAAACCCTAAAAGCTACTTAGCAAGATTTGAACCTTAAAATCCACTCATAAAAAAATGATCTTGCTTGAAAACCCTAGTTGTGCATGCACTCACACATATTCAATCAATCATTAAGGGCACAACCCATCTTAAGGGCCCACCACATTCCATAAGCACTACAATCCCAGGCCTAAATAAAATCAAGTAGACGTTGGTCTTAAGGACTGATTCGCTCTTCGGGGCCCAATCTGATATTGTTTACAATTAACCTGCTTGTACCAATCAATCTGATGTCTAGCTAGGGGAGTAGCGTCAAACGACCGCAGCTGAGGGGTACACTAGGAACCGGAGGTGCAAGCCACAGGAAGAACCTTCTCCCCAGTCCCTCCTAGCTGGCTGGATTGATTGGACGCAAGTAGAGTAAATCGTCTATAATCTTAAGATGGATTCTGAGAGTCTGTAGATCCTTAGGCTACCCCACTTAAGGATGGGCTTGTTTTGTTGTGCTGCAGGGTTCTTATCCCCAGTCCTTCCGACCTCTTCCTAGTTTATGCTACGAAGGAGGTCATTGAATCCCCGATTGGAAGGACCACTAGAGTATTCTAGGAGGCATAGATTGGATTTTGGCTAAATTGATCCCATGGCCGATCAACAACCTCCTCTGCCTCAGAATCCACAAGAGGTATTTCAAAGGCAGCTGGAACACATGCAGAGAATGCAAGAATGGTTCTAGAGAATGCAGGGCACTCATCCCTTGAAGGATTTTTATGATCCTTCAAATTACGGGGAACGTCCCATCGTCCAGATTCTTGCCAAAGATGTAGAAGTCAAGCCCCAGGTATTAAGCCTGATCAAAAACTTTCATGGGCTTGGCTTTGAAGACCCGTTTCAACACTTGGAAGACTTGACCATTTTGGTCCAGAT
This sequence comes from Thalassia testudinum, assembly GCA_037157565.1. Taxonomy (NCBI): domain Eukaryota; kingdom Viridiplantae; phylum Streptophyta; class Magnoliopsida; order Alismatales; family Hydrocharitaceae; genus Thalassia; species Thalassia testudinum. The sequence continues at coordinate 9,716,021 of JAZHRO010000078.1, read as the reverse complement.
CACCAAGGCGCGAAACGTGAATGAAGAGCAAATGATCATGAGGCTCTTTCCCCACTCTCTTAGGGATAAAGCTACTAATTGGTACAGGACCATAGGAAGGCCAATTGCAACATGGAATGATCTGAAATCAACTTTCCTGAAGAAATTCTTCCCTGTCAGACGTACCAATGCTCTAAGACGGGCGATTATTACCTTCACCCAGCTGCCGGGGGAGCAGTTTCATGTTGCCTGGGAGCGATTCCAAGACTTATTGTGGAGGTGTCCATACCACGAGGTGTCGAAATGGCAGCTCGTGCAGATCTTCTACCATGGGTTGACTGAGCAACTTAGAAATCACATGGATGCTTTTTGCGGAGGCAATTTCGTCAACAAAGATGCAGATAGCGTGCACAATTTATTTGAGAAGATAAGTGAAAATTCAATCAATCATGCCGCCATGGATACTTTTAATCGGTCCCAACAACCCAGATCAAATGTTAATGAAGTCCACGACTCTCATTCATTCGATATGGAACTGATTTGCAATAAACTAGATAAGGTGGACTTGGTTACTAAAAGGATGGAGGAGTGGATGGCTAGAAACTTAATGAACAATTCTCGATCCACTCAATCCCAAAATTCGGGATTCCATTCATTGCAAGCTCCTTCTGGACGAGAGTTCGTGAATCAACTTGATGCAACTCAACCTGTGAGTCAGCATTATTCGGAACCCCATAAGTTCCAAACTGGGACCTTTGATCCCAGTTTCTCTGATCCCTCCCTTTCTTTCTCTCCATCCTTACCCTATGAGGATGTCTATGCTGTACAGGAGAACATTAGGTCCAACCCTTACTCCAATGCTTACAATCTGGGTTGGGGGAACCATCCTAACTTCTCCTTGAAAAACCCAGGGCAACAGAACCAATTCCGACCTAGCAATTGTGCTCCACAAAGACCAATGGGTCAGGGTCATGTTTACACTCAACTACCCCTGAATCAGGTCAATCAGCCAGCGTGGAATGCCCGTCAACCTGTAAAGCAGGCTAATTTGAATCAACAGATGGTAGAAATGCAAGGATCTATGCTCCAGCTTATGCAGCAAATGAAAACTTCACTGGACAACTTGCAAACCGAGTTCATTGCTAATTCTCGTCAACCCGAATCTCTGCCATCTCAACCGGTACCCAACCCGTGTAATATCCAAAATCCGGGCGGCCCAAGGGTATGGGAATCAGAGGGATCCACACGCACATGCTCAGGTGGTTGAGCAGGGTCCTTCCTCTTCTGCTTCTTCAAATCAAAGGTTTCTAGCTAATGAAGCCCCTCCAATCTTTCCTAACCCTCCCTAAGACCCAAACCCGTATGCATCTGCTAATTCAGTTACCTTGAAGAGTGGAAAACAAACTCAGGATCCACAACCACACTGTTCTAATCTACCAAATCCTGGAGAGCCTGAGGAGAGAAAGGAGAACTCTAAAGAAGAAATCAAGGCTCAAGAACCTGATTCCAATGATCTAACTCATGTTCCTTTTCCTGAGGCCCTGATTAAACCTAGGAAGAAGAAGGCAATTGATAGTAACGAGGAGCTCTTGAATATATTCAAGAATGTCGAGATCAATATCCCGCTCCTCAATGCTATCAAACACATACCGGCTTACACTAAATTTTTAAAGGATTTATGTGCACAGAAGCGTAAGTCGAGGGAATCTATTTCGAGGAAGGTAGTACTCTTCGAGTAAGCTAGTTCTATTATTCAGCATCACCTTTCTCAAAAAAAGTGAGATCCAGGTGCTCCTTTGATTTCTTGTGTCATCGGAGATTACACTTTTGATAGAGCACTTCTAGATCTAGGTGCATCTATTAACCTAATTCCGACTTCTCTTTACGAGAAGTTCGGATTAGGTGAACTTCGGCCGACTTCAGTAACGCTGCAATCAGTGGACCGTTCGGTCACAAATCCGCGAGGTGTTATTGAAGATGTTATTGTTAAGGTTAAGGATTTCTATTTTCCTATAGATTTCCTTGTCCTTGACATGGATGTACCTGAAAATTTAAGGAACATACCCAACATTTTGAGGCGCCCGTTCCTGGCTACCGCTAAGGCCAATATTAATTGTGAGAGCGGTAGCATGGAAATCACCTTTGGGGATCAGAATTTGAAATTGGATATTTTTAAGGCGATTAATGATGAGAACCTCATCATGAGCCATAACTAGCTCATTTTGACCTAATACAAAGGATAAAAGCTCCTACATAACTCAAGGAAAGGCTTAACTCAGAGAATTCTGAGTTTAAGGAGAAAACAAGTCATAAGGGGTAAAAATGCAATTTTACCAGTATAATCTGCATATAGGGTAATTCAGGGCCCAAACATAGGTCAAAGCAACTTAATAAGAATAAAAGTGGGATGAGATGATCTAGCAAGGGCTACAGCAATTCCAAGGAACTAAATGATAATCTGTAACCCTAAAACAACCCACTTCAATTCACGAGGTTCGAGGCAAAGTAAAAATAGAATAAACCCTCTAAAATTCAAAGAAAAATAATCTCTAGGGTTTAGAACCTTCAATTTGGCCTTCAGAACCCATTTTGACCTACATTGAGAACCATGCCCAATTAATAACTTAATTTGGGTTTTCGCATAAATTGACCGGTCAAACAAGGTTTAATATAGAAATGAAATTCACCATCAGATTCCTTAGGTCCTAATTAATCATGTATAAAAACTTGAGCCTAAGAAGAAACCTCCTTGACCAACTTTACACTTTGGTCCTCATATATTTACTTTTTGGCCCTCAACTTTTGAACCCTCGCATTTTGGCCCCTAACTCTCCTTCGTTCTTTGCGTTCAGGTCCCCCCTGCAAAACCTGCCAGCACCATGCTCCGGCGACCTTGCGCGGAGCATGGCGCCGCGCAGGGTGAGGGGGAGAGCCTGGCAAGTAAACCGGGGGTGCCCTGCGTCGTCAGTCGTCGCAGGGACACCCCCCTGGTCGCTGTAACCTACCATACCGGCCGTACGAACGCACGGACGGTATGGGTTTCCATCTCCGGCGTCCTCCGGCGAGGGAGACACGTCGTCTCCCTCCGCCTTCCTCCCTGATTCGGTCCCTATAAATACCCCCGTCGCTCCACCGTTCTTCCCAGCTCGGATCTGACGGAGAAAACCCCCAACTTTCCTCTCCTCTCCCTCCGGCAGATGCCCACCAGCTCCGGCGGTTCCTCCTCCTCCTCCTCTTCGCTCTGCCGCAATACCAGCAGCAGAGACTTCTTCCCCTGCTCTTCCCGCGCCACGCCGCACCCAGCTGGCGCCTCTCCGGCTCTCTGCTCGCCGCCGCCCCTTCCCCCGGGCATCTTCTTCTCCGGCGACAGTCAATACGACTGTCGCCCTGCTCCGGCCCCTTTCGTCTCCGTAGCTAGGTCAGAACTCCTCCCCATCTCCCCCTCTTTCTTTTCCTCACTGTCTTTTATTTGATTAAACCCTCGACCGCTCCTGTCCACCGTCACCCCCTTCGTCTCCGGCCATCCTCCGGCGAGCCGCTCCCATCACCCCAGCAACCCACACGGCTCGCCGACCACCGCAGAACCTCCGCCTCCTCACCCTGATCAACCCCCGCCCTTCCACTTCCCCCACATCACCCTCTGCAACCCCACCGAACAAACCCATCCTCCGACCCACAGTCCGACCTAGGGCAGCCCTTGCACGCCGCCCCACGCCTCGCCACCACCCACACGAGCTTCGCCGCACTCTGGCGAAGCTCCCGGCACCTTCTGATTAGGCCGAGAGGCCGTTTTGCTGTGAACAGGTCACCCGACCTCCGCCGCCATTGCCGTGCAGAAGGAGCTGCTTCCGCCTGCAGCTGCAGGCGCGCCACGCCCAGATTCGACTCCCAGGCCTTGCGAGGCATTTCGACAAAGCATCAGGCTCGCAGCTGGGGCGAAGGCTTCGCGTGAAGCCGCGATCTCCCGCTGCTTTCTCCGCTGCGGGCGCTCAATTTGGGTGGGACATTTAGTCCCACCTCGGAAAACTCTGAAGAGGCGCAGCGGTATAAAGCGAAAAAGTGCTGGAGGCTTACTGCCTCAGCACACGGGGTGAGGTCCCCTTCACCCGCCTGGTTACCCGGTCTCGTCCGCGCTCACGCCCCGCGGATCTGACCTGACCCGACTTAGACTGACCTGCACTCCTCGCCCACCACGCACGCCGGTGGGCCTGGACCCGGGCGCGACCCGTACCCGGCTACCCGGCAGCTCTGGGAGAGCTATCCTATGAGCGGATTCTGTGAGAGAGAGACGGGGGGGGAGGGTAGAGTAGGTTTTGCCCTCTGACGTAAACTCTGAAGTGTGCAGGCACAGGTGAAGAAGAAGGACCGCGGAAGAAGAAGAAAGCTAAGGGAGACATTGTAGCAACAAGCGGTTTAAGTCGTCTGATTGGAAAATCAGACGACCTCCTGAAGGGAAAAGAAGAAAGAAGGAGAGACGACGTCCTGACAGGAAAAAGAAAAGAAGAAAGAAGGAGATCTGAAGAACAAAAGAACAAGGAAGAACAACAGAAGAAGAAGAGGACCACAAGGAGATAAACACAGAGGAAGAACAGGAAGAACAAAAGCTAAAAAGAGAGAGAGACAAAGAGAAGAAAAGAAGAAGAACTCAAACTTTCATCTCTCTCCCCCTCTCTCTCTCTCTTTCTTTATTTTTGTAATAGAACATGTATATCTCTAGAATATAACTTGCTCCCTGAGTTCGACCTCGGGAACTCTTTTATTTTCCGAGTAAAAAATTTATATATTTGAAATGATGGCAATAACTGGCTATACTACAACGCTATAACAATAAAACCCGGTTATCTCTCGAAGCCACAACGTTTTAATTAACAAATTTGAGGATTGTGGATTTATAGAGGAACTTGAGGAAGATAACTTGAACATTGAAACATGTATGGCAGTTTCTGCAATCGAAAGTTCCTCCTGTTGTTATGGATCTGACCTGCAACCCTTTGTGGCAAACCCACCACATTCTGAAGAGGTTATTGATTTTGTTCATTTTCAACCTCTTCCTCTTGAAGAATCTTCATCAGCATTATCTTTACCTTCAATCCAAAACCCACCCTAGCTCGAACTAAAACCATTGCCTGAGAATTTGAAATATCAGTTTTTGGGACCTCAAAAGATGCTCCCTGTGATTATCAATGCCAGATTAACTAAGGGACGGGAGATTAAATTGATCAAGGTCCTAAAGGAACACGAGGAGCCAATTTGTTGGACCATTCATGACCTTAGGGGGATCGAACTATCTTACTGCAATCATAGAATATTCTTGGAAGATGGATCCCACCCTTCTCGCTAAATGTAGAGGAGATTAAACCCTAATATCCGAGAAGTGGTCAAGAAGGAAATTATCAAGTGGCTCGATTCAGGAATCATTTATCCGATCTTTAATAGTCCTTGGGTAAGTCCCATTCAAATTGTTCCCAAGAAAGATAGGATTACTGTTGTGACTAACGAGAAAGGAGAATCTGTCACAACTTGTTCAGCTTCCTCTTGGAGGGTTTGTATTGATTATAAGAAGTTGAACACAGCCACGAAAAAGGATCATTTCCCTTTGCCCTTTATCAATCAAATCCTGGAAAGGCTAACCGGGCAGAAGTACTTATGTTTCCTAGATGGTTACTTAGGATACAATCAAGTCCCTATCCATCCCGAGGATCAGGAAAAAATAACTTTCACCTATCCCTATGGAACCTTCCCTTTTCCCTTTATCGATCAAATCCTGGAAAGGCTAGCCGGGTAGAAGTACTTATGTTTCCTAGATGGTTACTTAGGATACAATCAAGTCCCTATCCATCCCGAGGATCAGGAAAAAATGACTTTCACCTGTCCCTATGGAACCTTTGCTTTCCGTAGGATGCCATTCGGCTTATGCAATGCACCCGCGAGTTTTCAAAGGTGTATGATAGCATATTCTTAGATATGGTGGGAGAGTTTATGGAAGTCTTCATGGACGATTTCTCTATTTTCAAAGAATCGTTTGATTCTTGTCTAGCTAATCTTGAAACGATCCTTAAAAGATACATCAAAACAAGACTAGTCCTTAGCTAGGAAAAGAGTCATTTCATGACACATGAAGGCATCGTCTTGGGTCATGTAATCTCTGAACGGGGAATTGAAGTTGACAAATATAAGGTTGATGCTATCTCTAAACTTCCTCCTCCCACATCTGTCAAACTAGTTCGATCATTTCTTGGTCATGTGGGATTCTATAGGAGGTTCATCAAGGACTTCTCTAAGGTTGCTCACCCTCTGAGCAATCTTCTTGCCAAAGATACGCCATTTGATTTCAACGAATCATGCCGTAAGACATTTGATTTTCTTAAAACGACAGTCACTTGTGCTGCAGTGTTGCAACCACCAGTTTGGACAGCCTCATTTGAGATCATGACTGACACTTCTGATTACGCAGTCGGGGATGTTTTGGGTCAGAAGATTGACAGGAAGCCCTCTGTCATTTACTACTCTAGCAAAACACTGGATGAGGCCTAGAGGAATTACACCGCTACTAAGAAGGAATTGCTAGTTGTAGTATTTGCTTTGGAGAAATTCAGGGCTTATCTCTTAGGGTCTCATGTCATAATATATACCGACCACTCGGCCTTGAGACATCTCTTAGCCAAAAAGGCTGCCAAACCCTGACTTATTCGATGGATTCTTCTGCTTCAAAAATTTGATCTTGAAATCAAAGATAAATCCGAGGCACAGAATGTGGTAGCGAATCATCTTTCAAGACTTCTGAGTGATTCTTCTCATCCAGTGATCGCATTTTTGCACGGTTTGTTAAATTAGGGTTTTAAGTTGTTGCAACATAAAAAATGGATTCGCTTTTAAAATTTATATTCCTAGATAGTGAGGTATCTAGGGTCGTCCAAGGAGGCAAGTTTGCAAAAATTAAATCCCTTGCTTGGAAAATCAATCTCAACTTTCTCTTTGGTCTTTTCAAATATATATATATATATATATATATTTAGGGTTTTGAAATAAAGGGAAACATGAGTTGTTGGCAGGAAAAAAAAACTACACCTAAAATGCTAAAATCTAAGCGACAAAAGATAACCTCTTTCTAAGCTCAACCTAGGCGCATGGAGGCCTAGGTTAATTAGAAAAAGGGAGTGAAATTACACTGGAGATAAAGCAAGTAATACAATAAAAAGTGCAACAAAAATTTAAGGAAACTTTAAAATTAAGACCAAAATGTTTTACATAAAACCCTAATAGAGGAAAGCTTGTCCTACAACTATCAAGGTATAAAAATAAAATAAGAACTAAAGGTCCTGATGATGAAGATGGTGAAGAGGTGAAGCTCCTTGCTCCAAGCTTAGTGGCTCCTAGGCTTGAAAAGGGCTCCTCCTTCTCCTTCCTTGCTATGCTCCTCCAAGGTGGTGTCCCCCAAGGTGGAAGCTACCACCTTCAATGATCTCCTTTAAGGGTGGATGTGCACCACGCTTTCTTCTCCTTGCCTGGCCGTCCTCCTGATGGTGAAGATCCTCCTCCTTCTTGGAGTGGCACAAAGGGAAGGAATGGGGAGAAGAAGGCACCAATGGGGCGGGTGATGTGCTCCCTTAATCTTCTTCCCTACTCCTTCTTCTTGGTCGTAGGTTTAGGTGGAAGTAAGGTGGAAATTATCTAATGGGAGGATGAAGAAAATGGTGGTAGGTGATGGGTTTTTATAGAGGTGGATGGGGGTGGTTGGCGTGGCCTTTAATGGAGGGCTAGGATAGGCTTTTGGGTGGTGGTTAGAGATCTAGGGCTAGGAATAAATGGCGCCAACCCAAGGGTCATCTGGGGGTGGTAGTTATGGTGGCGTTGGTGGCTTTTGGTGGTGGACAGACACCACCATTTTGGCACCAACCTAGGGTCTTATAGAAGGGGGGTTAGGTGGATGGTGGAGATGGATTTAAGGGTAGATATGTGGTGGAGATGAAGGGGATTTTGGAGGGAAAAAGTGGTGCCAAAATGGAGGTGGTTATGGTGGTTTTTGGTGCCAAAATGGTGGAGTCTTTTGGTGGTGGAGTGGGGTGGAAGGGTGCCTATGGTTGGTGCCAAGAGTAAGGTTGACTAGGTAGCTAAAGCGGGCTTAGGGTTAGGGTTAATTGGTGGAGCTAGTTAGGTGGGGTTTTAAGGTGGTAAATGCCAAGGGAGCTAGAGCCTAGCTAAGCTAGCTTAGCTAGAAGTGTAGTAGAGGAGTAGGCAATGGGAGCTAGGGTTTAAGGAGAGGAGCTGAGGAGGAGAAGTTTGGAGCTTGAAATGGAGTTGGCAGCTGCTGAAGAGGTTAGAATGGAGCTACTCTAGCTAGCTTAGCCTGCTAGTTCTTTGCTAGCTGCTAAGCCAAGCTAAAGTGAGCTGCCTTCTGCTGAATTGAGTTGAGGTAAGCTAAGTCTGGTGCTCCCGAGGAGGATCAAGCTGGGTGAGGCAGCTAAGGTAGCTTAACTCAACCGAGTTGAGCTAAGCTGAGTCCCCGGGAGCTGGACTTGAGCTTCCTAAGCTATAATGAAGTCATCTTTAGTAGTCTGGAGTTGAGTGGAGCTGGATGTAGCTAGACCCGAGCTAGGGTGAACTCCAGTCAACTCAGCTGAGCTAGCTAGAGCTCCCTATGGACTATTGGGAACTAAGATGAGCTAGACTTAACTAAATTGAGCTGGATCTAAGTTGACCTAAGCTAGGGTGAGCTAAGATGAGCTCCCTAGAGCTATCATTTAGCTAAGATGAACTGAATGGATCTAGGATGAGCTAACCCAAGTTCAAGTGAGCTGAATTCCAACTATGGTGAGTTGGATTAAGCTGAATTCCAGCTGATTAGAGCTTCTCCTTCACTAGTTGCCTTCCTGAGTGCTAGAGTTCTAGGGACCTAGCAACCTGTATATCCCTAACACTCACAAAAACACATTAAAAAGACAACAAAAATTACAATGCATGCCTAACCTAATTAATGCCTAAATGCAGCCCAAAAATCCGTTTGCGGAGTAAAATCCTAAGAGCTAGGTTTGTTTTAATGCATAAGAATGATGATAAACTGGCATTTATCATCCGGATATTTCGATTGCTGATACTTTTCTGGACGAGACTATCCTTGCAGTATTAGGTGTCCAAACTCCGCGGTTTGCAGACATCATGAATTATTTGGCCGTTGGTCAAATCCCTTAGGATTGGACCAAGCAACAATGAGATCCTCAAATATGAGGCCAAATATTACTTCTGGAAGGACCCTGAACTGTACCGCATCGGCTCTAATCAGATTATTCGTCGATGTGCTCCGGAAAATGAATTCAAAAGTATACTTGAGTTATGCCATGCATCTGTGTGTGGTGGACATTTATCCGGGAAAAAGACGACTGCAAAGATTTTGCAATCTGGATTCTATTGGCCGTCTTTATTCAAGGATGCTCAGGAATTCTCAAGGTCATGTTCCCGATGTTAGGCACTTGGGAGCATAACCAAGAGAGACATGATGCCTCTAAACCTGATTCTTCCTTCCGAAATCTTCGACATTTGGGGCATCAATTTCATGGGACCCTTCCTCCCCTCATTTGGACACCAGTACATTCTCATCGCTATTGATTACGTGTCCAAGTGGATCGAGGCTATTCCCACCCAAACCAATGACCACAAGGTGGTCATCAATTTCGTCAAGAAGAACATCTTTAGTCGGTTCTAGATTCCAAGGGCCATCATCAGCGATGGTGGTACTCACTTCACTAATGCCCAGATCCGTAATTTACTAGCAAAATACAGGGTAAATCACAGAGTCTCCACACCTTACCATCCCCAGACAAATGGACAGGCCGAGATCTCTAATCGAGAGATCAAGAATATTCTTCAGAAAATGATTAGGCCTGATCATAGACTAGACTCAAAAGATTGAGGATGCCCCTTGGGCCTACCGTATGGCGTACAAAACGCCCATCGACATCTCACCATTTCCTCTGGTGTATGGAAAGGGTGTCATTTACTCATAGAAATTGAACATAGGGCATTCTAGGCAATTAAGCAGTGTAATCTGGATTTGAGTTTAGCCGGAAAGATCAGGAAACTCCAACTATCTGAGTTGGAGGAGCTTAGAAATGATGCGTACGAGAATGGCAAGATCTACAAGTCTCGGACCAAAGCTCTTCATGATCAATTGATATCCCGCAAGAGCTTTGAGCTGAACCAGAAGGTTTGGCTCTTTGATTCTTAACTTAAGCTCTTTCCTAGCAAACTTAGGTCAAAATGGAATGGCCCATTCATCATCGATCAGATATTTCCAAACGGGTTCGTTCAGATCTCTATCCCAAAGATGGGTAATTCATTTAAAGTCAATGGTCAATGTTTGCAGCCTTTTATTGACCGTATTATTCTAGAACCCATCTCTAACACGGTTGCTCTAATCACATTGTGATTTCTTTAGCTGGACTTCACCTAGCTGATGGCATTAAACTCAGCAGTTGTACAATCTGACTCAGAGCTGACCCGAGCATCATATTCAAGTGATATCTTCTACATTCTACCCTTCCTTTCATGTCTTTTATTCTCAATGAGGACATTGCATCAGCTAGGAATGGGGGGTGGATTCATTTCTGAATCAATTTGTCAACTCTATAGAATTCTTGTAAATTCTACTTGTTTTCTTATATATATATATATATATATATGTATAAATTAGTAAAGAATATTGGGCATTATGACTTTTCAAACTTAGGAAATATTATAGGAGGACCTAAACACTAAGACCCTTAAGGTCTTTGGGCTTAATTAGCCCGAGCATCCACTAAAATGTGAATTTGTTTATCGAGTCCTCACCATCCTAAATTCCATTTCAATTTGATTAAATAAGTTGGGGTGATAAGTACATGACTTATCAATCCGCCCTCTGATTTGAGGGAACTTTAAGTCTAAGCATCTACACACTATTCGTCACTGACTCGTTGTTCGACGGTTTTAATGAAAATTGGGTAGCTAATGAACCTTCTAGGGTGGTATGGCTGGCAAGTTATCGTGGGTTATAGCCCATAGGTAGGTTGTCCAGAGCCCAGCCACTGGACCATTCTTTTCCTGCTGCCTTTAAGTAAATCTTAGAGTAGGGAAGCCACCTACTTAAAAAAAGAAAAAAGAAAAAGAAAGTCCAAAAAGAAAAAAAGAAAATAAAGGAGAAAAGAAAATAAAAAGACATAAGCCACACTTCACCGCACGAGTATTGCTGGCAAGTTATCGTAGGTAATAACCCATTGGTAGGTTGTCCAGATCCCAGCTCAAGAAATGCACGTTTAATTCCTAAAATACTTAGGAAGAAGCAGAGAAGTAGAATAAGCTGGGGAGATATACACTGGATGCACCCTTATGTTGACCCTATAAAAATAAAGGTAGGGAGAAAGCTACCGATCGTATAGATACACCTTTAGGCAGAATTCTCTTTAAGGTCACCTAGGGGCGTAGAAACCCGAAGTCCTCTAATTGCCGATCAACAAGTCTATCACATTCACAAAAAGATGCTTAGAACTTAGGGTTCTCATTAAGTCTTGGGTGGGTTGAGTGGCCGTAGAAAGCCACCTTGTAACCCTGAACTCAAAAATCTAAAAAAAATTAGAAAAGAAGAAAAAGGAGAAAAAGTGATCCTTCATTGAATAAGGCGAGGGCTTGAGGCAGTCTACATTTTGGCAGATACCCGGGTGCTATTGTGTCTTTGAAAGTTCAAGTCCTAAGTAAAAAAATTTCTTAATGTTGAAAATGACTTTTGCCCAAGTAATCCAATCCTAATTCTTTTATAAATAGCATGTAGTTTTTGCTAGGAAATAGCAAAAGATAGGCATGGGAGTGTATGTGCATACATCTAAATAGCCAAAAATGTCTATTAATGCATGTTCTTAGTGTCATATTAGCATCATGCATTGTAAATATTGCATAACATGCATAATCATGCATTTAGGTCAAATTGTATAAATTGTATAGAATTGTCTCCCTTTATGGCCAGGGACAAGGCGACTTTTAATCGGGGCTTCGGACGGAAGATCCAATCATACGGATCTGATCAGGGCGACGACGGGAGTTCAACGACTCCAAGATCACCCTGATCGGACATCCATAGCACCAGATATAGTTCGAGGAAGCCTAGAGATCAAGGGCCAAGATGGTGTCAATCCACACTTCAAATGACAAATCCGATGGCACGGATGAGTTCAGATCGACGATCGCAGCCTAACGGTGAGAAAATCAGTCCAATCTGACTTCTGTGGCACCTTCTGGAAGTCACAAAAGATGGACGGCCAAGATGGCACCACGTGGCGCCATCCCAGCCACCCAATCATCCCAAGGAACTGCCACTGCCTTCCTCTCCTCAACGAATCGATCAAGCTCAGCCATTGGATCTTGATCCAATGGCTGAGATCAACGCCCACTGCTCAACCATCGTGCGCCCTCTCTTTCTCTCCATCTCACGCACGATCGGATCTGAGCCGTTGGATCTTGATCCAACCACCGTGAGCGTGCACGCTTTGGTGATAGACACGACAAACTGCATGCACAGCATAGTGGGTGTGTGGCTCTCTGCGAAGCGTAGGGCACGCGCTCGAAACACAACGCACCTCAAATCAAGTGCGGGCGTGGGCGCAAGAGCGGGCTCAATTCAACCGTCAGATGGAGATCGTGCGCGTGAGGAGAGAAGATGTGATGCATGGAGGTGCTTTGGATCGTGTACGCGCATGATGACGCACTTCTACATGCTCCATCGCACGCACGAGCGCACGGTTACACTGAAGAAGAAGCAGGCGAGATCGTTTCTCAGCCATCCGATCTCACGATCGGACGGTTGAGAATCAAAGATCGTGGATGAGCGTTGAGCATGCAAAAGGCAAGGAGGCGGGCATGCACGCGAAGCTACGATGACATGGGGTCTTTAGTGACGCTTAAATCCGTCACTAAAGACCCCTCATTTAATGTTTTAACTATGTAATGACCAAATTGCCCCCAATCCTTACAACTATAAAAGGAGACCCCTACCCTATGAAATTCTGATCCCTTCCTTCACCTCTCTCCCTCTCTAAAGCTCAAGAGAAGCTTGTCCCACACCCAAGATGCTACTCTAGAGCCAAATCCAAGTTTTCTCGCCCCCGTTCTGGAAGTGGATCCCGTGACGATGACGACATGCCACCTCGTTCCCGCTTCTTCCTGCTTCGTCCTCCTTCTTCCCACTCCATCCTCCGTCTTCCAGGCATAGCTCCGTCCGGCTCATCCGCTAAGCATTCGTCAAGGAGGATAACATCTCTCTCCCTTCTTTTTATCGCTTTCTAGAATAGAATTTCCCACTTTCTAGTTGTAATGATTTCCCACTTTCTAGTTGTAAAAATAGTATTATTTTATCAAGTGATTGTTCTCTCTCTCTTACTGTTTATATCAATTTCATTGTAATTATCTCGCTTTCAAACAAAAATACCAAAAAAATATAATCGCGGATTTTAGAAAGACGTAGCCTCCCTGTATTCAACCTGGAATTTCTTTACAAATTTTGGTTAAATTTATCTATTGACGGATTACTTCGCAAATCGAACTACAATGACGATTTTTCAAAATCCAATTCCGATCGCATAGTTTTCCGCTATCAACATGAGGGTATGGCTTCTATCCATTTCGATACGTAGCCCACAGCCACAAGGATGCACTCATATCCGAAGGACACAGGAAAGGGACCCATGAAGTCGATGCCCCAAATATCAAAGATCTCAACTGGGAGAATAGGTTGCTGAGGCATCTTATCCCTTTTTTCGATGGTTCCCGTCTGCTGGCAATGTGGACATGCTCTCACATATGTATGTGCATCTTGAAATAATGTGGGCCACCAAAAGCTAGACTGAAGAACCTTATGGGCAGTCTTTTTTCCACTAAAATGTCCTCCACAGTGGAGGTCATGGCAGAAACTCAAAACACTTCTTTGTTCTTCGCCAAGGACGCAACAGCGGAATAACTGGTCAAGGCCTATTCTAAAAAGCTCAGGTTCTTCCCAGTGATAAAATTTAGCGTCAGCAAGAAACCTATCTCTCTTTTGCTTGTCCCAAGTACTGGAGGTGATGCCTGTGACCAGATAGTTCACTATGTCAGTGAACCAAGGAGTTTTGGCCTCCACTGCCATCAGAGACTCATCAGGGAAAGTCTCTTAGATACCGCCAGTAGGGGTTGATGCCTCAATAGGGATCCTAGACAAATGATTTGCTACCACATTCTCAACTCCTTTCTTATCTTTAATTTCCAGGTCAAACTCTTGGAGTAGCAAAATCCAATGAATTAGGCGAGGTTTGGTGTCCTTTTTAGTAAGAAGATGCTTTAAAGCAGAATGATCAGGGAACACCACAACCTTGGATCCCAAAAGATAAGACCGAAACTTTTTCAAAGCAAATACTACAGCAAGAAGCTCCTTTTCAGTGACCGTGTAGTTTTGCTAAGGATCCGTAAGGGTCTTGCTGGCATAATGCAGCACATGAGGTTTGCCATCAACCCTTTGACCTAAGATCGCTCCCACTGTGAAATCAAAAGCATCGCACATTAGCTCAAATGGGAGGGTCCAATCTGGTGCTTGGAGAATCGGCACGGTAATAAGGGCTTTCCTCAAGACTTGGAAAGCCTCGCCACATCTATCATCAAAATCAAAGGAGACATCCTTCGCTAACAGGTCGCAAAGTGGCTTAAAGATTTTACTGAAATCTCTAATGAAGCGCTTATAGAACCCAGCATAGCAGAGGAAAGATCTAACCTGACGAACATTGGTGGGCGATGGAAGCTTAGAGATGGAATCAATTTTTGTGGTATCCACCTCTAATCCTCTTTTGAAAACTACATGCCCTAACACAATGCCCTGCTAGACCATAAAGTGGCTTTTCTCCCAGCTAAGCACCAGCTTTGCCTCTTCGCAACGGGTTAAGACTTTATCAAGGTGCGAAAGGCATAGGTCAAACGACGAGCTGTAAATGGAGAAGCCATCCATGAAAATCTCAACAAACTCGTCGATCATATCAGAAAAGATAGCCATCATACATCGTTGGAAAGTGGTAGGAGCATTACATAACCCGAATGGCATTCGGCGAAACGTAAATGTGCCATACGGACTCGTGAAGGTGGTACGCTCCTGATCGTCAGGAAAGACGGCTATCTATTTATACCCAGAGTACCCATCAAGGAAACAAAAGTACTTGTTCCCTGCCAATCGTTCCAAAATCTAATCGATAAACGGTAATGGGAAATGGTTTTTCTGGGTAGCCATGTTTAAACGGCGGTAATCAATGTAGATCCTCCAACCAGTTGAGGATCTAGTGGTTACCAACTCTCCTTGGTCGTTCTCTTACACAGTGATTCCTACCTTTTTGGGCACCACATGAATAGGACTAATCCATTTACTATCTAAAATGGGATAGATAATTCCTGCATCCAACCAGTTCAGAATCTCCTTTTTAACAGCCTCCCGCATATTGGGGTTGAGCCTTCTCTGCATGTCTCGGAAGGGTTTCACGGACTCGTTCTTGTATATATGATGCATGCAAAGGGAGAGATCAACACCCTTAATATCAGTAATTGACCAAGCAATTTCTTCCTTGTGCCTTTGTAAACACTCAAGCAAAGCTCCTTCCTGTGATTCAGATAATGCAGACAAGATAATAACGGGGAGCTTGTCATTAAGCCTAAGGAAAGCATACTTCAATGTGCTCGGGAGGGGTTTTAGCTTCAACTCAGGGGCCTTTTGGATTGAGGGTTTAAGTTGAGATGTCCCCACCTCAGGTAGCGAATCTACCTTCACAATCCAGGGTGGGGACAGAGACTCTGTGTGTATCCCCAGCAACTCTTCTAATTCGAGTATTTCCCCTTCAGTTTCTTTAATAATCGGAGTGCTGGAGTAGTCTCCTCAATTATTTCATCAACAACCTCAATCTAAGAACAATCTTCAAATCCGGATTGCTTGTAAGTATCAAAAACATTCAACCGGATCTTCTTGTTCCCAAAGCCCATTTTAAGTGCCCATGATCTACAATTGATAGAGGCAATGGCTGTAGCCAAGAAGGGGCATCCCAAAATAATGGATGGCTTGGTGGGCTTAGTAGATGGGTCAATTTCTAGCATAAGAAAGTCAACAGGGAAGAAGAAGTCCTCCACTCTCACCAGGACATCTTCCAATAATCCTCGTGGTGTCTTAAGCGATCTGTCTGCGACCTGGAGGATGACTGGACTAAGCTTTAACTCACCTCCTCCCAAAAGGTCATAGACAGAGCTCGGTAAAATGTTCACCCCCGCACCCAGATCGAGCAGAGCCTTATCAATGTGTTGGTTACCTATAACCACTGAAATATACGGGGCCCCTGGGTCTTTCATTTTGGGGGGTGTTCCATGTTGGAGAACTGAGCTAACATGGTCAGGCAAGATGACCTTGGCTTGGACCTATCTCCTAGATTGACGCTTCTGGGTGCACAGGTCCTTTAAAAACTTGGCATAGGATGGGATCTGTTTGATAGCTTCCAACAGAGGCAAGTTGATCTGGACTTGCCTAAAAGTGTCCATAATCTCCTTCGTCCTATCCTTGGCTCCAGGCAAGCCAATAGAAGATTTCCCAGGAGCAGATAGGCGCTCTGGATAGGGCACCCTTGGCTTCTAGGTAGAGGGGTCTTCATGTGGGAGAGGGGTGGCAAACTGACAACATCCTCAGGGTGGGTGATTTCAAGCAAGGGAGAGCAGTGTGGCTCTTCCTCGGTGGAGATGGAAGTCGAGTCTGGTGTAGGAGGGGAATCCTGAGAGGTGACCGTAGGAGTGCTATCAAGCTTGTCGATTTTCTTTCCACTCCTCAGCATG
This sequence comes from Thalassia testudinum, assembly GCA_037157565.1. Classification (NCBI taxonomy): domain Eukaryota; kingdom Viridiplantae; phylum Streptophyta; class Magnoliopsida; order Alismatales; family Hydrocharitaceae; genus Thalassia; species Thalassia testudinum. The sequence continues at coordinate 9,699,200 of JAZHRO010000078.1, read as the reverse complement.
GTCACAACTTGGGTGAGCTCCCTAAATATGACCCCCTTGCCCTTTGGGTTCTCCTCAGAAGAGTTAGGCAACTTCCCTGGATCTCGCTGCCTAACCGGCTTAGTAAGATAACCAATTTGGGATTGCATATCAGTAATCATCTTATTCTGAGATTGGATGACCATATTCTGATGCTCTTGCATCGCTTTCATCATGGCTTTAAGTTCATCCATCATAGAAAGCTTATTCTGAGGAGGGTTTTCATAGGATGGCTGGTATATGGGTTGGGGAAGTAGGGGTCTTGTATTCCCTGAGTTAGAAGCATCACCTTGCTTCCATGAGAAGTTTGGATGGTTTCGCCACCCCGGATTATAGGTATTAGAATACAGGTTATTACAAGGAGGTGGGCGGAAACCTTGGGCCGCATTCAGGTCAGCCTGAATCAACTCAGGGAATTGATTTTCCTGATGGCACTCTACAGTGGAGTGCGTTGTGCTTTGGCAAATGGAGCACTCACTTGAAGCCTAAAAGATAGAGGCTGCTTGCGGGTTCATGTCGGGGTTTGCTAAAAGCCCATCAAAGTTTTTGTTCAACAATTGAATCTGATAAGCCAAATCTTGAGTAGCCCTGGCTTCATGGGCCTCTATCTTCCTCTACAAACTTTATGGTTTTCTTTCTTGATAGGCAAAGGACATATGTATGGAATTGTCACTTAATGTTTCAAATAATGCCCAAGCTTCATCCTCAGTTTTGGTCATGAAGGTTCCTGCACAGGCTACATCGATGGTTTGGCTGTGCCTTTCAGATAACCCGTTATAGAACCTTTCGACCAACTGCCATCTTGGCACCTGATGGTGAGGGCATAACCTAAGAAGGTCATTAAAGCCAGGGTGGCAAAACCATAATCTCGTGATTGCTCCCCTTCCTGTTGAGTAAAACCCATAATCTCTCTTCTATAATGGTTGGTTTTACTCATAGGGAAATACTTTTTCAAGAATTCTCCCTTAAGGGTGGCCCAATCATTTACCCTTGCATCAAGGGTATGATACCAGTGCTTGGCCTTATCCTTTAGGGAGAATGAAAATAGAGTCCTCATTAGGGCTTCATCAGTAAAGCCCTAGAGCTTCACCGTGGAACAAACCTCGGTGAATTCCTCAAGATGCCTGTAGGGATCCTCCCTAGTAGTACAATAAAAAGATGGGAGCCAAGATATGGTGCTGCTCTTGATTTCATATGGGTTATCCACTCCAAGTCTTCGGATAGGTAGGGCTTGCTGGGTTGTAGGGAGAAAATAGTCTCCCAATGTTCTCTGATTTTCACCAACCCTAATCTCTTCTTCAGGTCTTTCTTCAGCCAATTTTCTTCTTTCTTGGATAGCTTTCCTTATAATTCTCTTAGGCTCAGGGTTGAAGAGAGGACTATTTCTAAGAGAGCGCCTACCAATCATACACCAAGAAAACACAAGGCAAGAGGTCTTTTGTTGATTTAAAGTTCTTTAAGTCCTCTTCCAACTCTTCTGCTTGGCCAAATATAGTCAAGGCAGTTTTTCTCCATTCCCACTTACGTGGTATAAGAGAAATAAGGCACTTGAAATTTTTTGTCAATGACTGTTAAGAAGGTTGAGGTTACTTTTAGTCCTCTTTGGGTGATCAATCAAGTTGTCAAGCAATTACACACCCTAAATTGACCTTCAAGTGCCCTAAAGATGTACACTTGGCTATAATGATATTCTCAGATGCTCAAGTAAAAAGGTACTCCAAGGATAGAACCGAGGGATGCAAGTAGGGTGAACCCTTCCTTTGAGGAGATGCATTAGCGGTGCCTCTTAATTACCCTTGAATTCCTTTAAGGGGTGTCCCCCTCCTTAGAGTATCAAATCACCCAGGCAAACGTTAATACCACTATTTCAAAGCGAGATAGGAGGGTTTGTACTGATAAAGAGATCGATGCTTGTAGCCTTAAGGGTCCAAGTCCTAGTGCAGTGCCTATAGTTAGTGCTCAGTGCAAGAAGTGTGCATTCACCGCGAAAAGTGATTTTTTCTTTTGAAAACCGCAATCAAGTTATTTAAACACTTCCTGTATATTTTATTTTATTTTCAAGAAGTAATATGACCACTTGATTAATCTTTTCAAATCAGTTTAAGTGGTCTTATTTAATTATGTTCAGATGCAATGCATGTGCAGATAACTGATGCAGTAACATAAGAAATTTGTTCCTTGCTCCAGCATTCTTCTAGGAAAAAATGCACGCAATGCAGTAAGAAAATCTAGACGCTGCTCAAGCAATCCTAGATGGTCGTCCTATGGATATGCAGCTTCTAGCAGGTAGTTTGAATTTTTTTTTAATAATAAATAGATGCGCAATCAAAAGAACTAACTAACTACGAATAAACCTAGAATCTAAAGAATCGGGGACACTCCCCTAAAAACTGGCCCCAGAGTACAAGGGCGAGAAGATAAATAATTAATACTAAGTCTATCAACCTAAATCTAAACCAAGATCTAATAACTAAATCAGGAAAGGCTCCTCTGTATGCCTTCACGTGTATGGGATCAAGGCCCACAAGCACCCGTTGCTGCCCCTTAGGTGGCATCAAGGTCCACCAAGAATATCGCCTCCATCGTGCACGCCTGTCACGTTCGCTTCTTCCAAATAGATGTACCTCGCACAAGAAAAAGAAATAAATCAATGAATATATAGCCCCAATTAGAAATCACTATGAATAGGAAATATGTGAGAGTTTACTAGGCCCGTTGCCTCCCTGGCAATGGCGCCATTTGATCTGAAAGATTTTCGCTTGATTAAAATAGCAATAGAATTGCTATATCGTTGTATTCCGCGGTGGTGGAAAATCTTTAGATCAAAGATTAAAACAAATTTCAAATCAAACCCCAATAAAGATGTCATATCCACAGGGAGACTGAGCCCAATAAATTTGCAAATTTGAAACCATCAATTCAAAATGGTTGACCAGATGTTTGCATGTAAGAATAAATATTCACTAGAGTCACATTAGAATACCAAAGAAATGTCTTGAAAAGTGAATAATTATTCCATGCATATTTAAGATGCGGGGTTAAATATTTGAAATAATAATTCAATAGTATCCATCAACCACTAATTGCATAGGAAATAGTCATGCAACTTTTACTTTTATCCTATGTGAGAGAACAAGATAAAAGAGAGATCTCCAACTATTAAATAAAGCACACAGGGAGAAAGAGAGAAAGTGAGGGGCGAGGGAACAAAATATCCGAAAAACATAACCAAATAGTTATAATGGTGGGCAATGGCATTCGAATGTAAATAGAAATGCCCACCAAAACAGAGGAATCTCCCTCTCTCTTCCTTGCGCACGGGAGGGAGCGTCTTTGGTCGTGCGATGCTCGACGGAGATCAGCAACGATGAGGGCTTCGCGATAACGTTGGTGGCGCGGGCTGAGGTGGCTGCGCACCCACAGGAAGTCCAACGGTAGAACGTCGTCACAAGCGGCAGTGGACATGTTCGGCTAGTGCTTGGAGTCGGCGAGGGTGCTCATGGCCGTGCTTGGAGTCAATGGTGGCACTCGAGTGGAGGTTCTGAAGTCGAAGGGGGGTCCTGCTTGAGAGGCCACTCGCTACAAGTTTGGGTCTCTTGGGGGAAGCAGGGGAGGGGAAGAAGATAAGAAGAGGAAGACGAAGAGGCCGATTGTGCGCTGATGGTGGCTATGCATGCGCTGGCTGGATGTGCACGCACAAGGATGCTCAGCTTCTGGCCTTGAGGGGGGCACGCACGGGCTGCTGCTGGGTGGCTGAGCATGTGCGCGGGCTGGAGCGCAGGCACATGTGGCCGGTCTTGTGGTGGTGGCATTGGTGATGGGGAGGTGAGCCCGGCGTTGCTCCACAATGCAGGCCTAGGTCCATGGTGCACGTTTAGAGCACGGTGCAGGCGAGAGGACCACGGTGGAGAGGGTGGAGGTTCTAATGGGCCCACTCCTGGAAGATGGAGCCTTTTTAAAAAAAAACTCTCATCTGTTTCCTTCTAGCGAAACTTCTCTAACCACTCGAGAAGATTGCGAGTGGTTAGAACAGCGGATAAGCATTGGCCAAACTTTATCAGACGTCTTAAAAAAATGTAAAGTTAAGGAATTTGTCCCGGCAATTCCCAGACGTCCATCCTTAGCTCCAGATGTCTTATATAGGTAGAATGAAATTTGATTCCTATACCTAGCCTGCATCCAACCATATAGGATGTGAACATATCATGAGTTTTTACACATAAAATTAACACACAAGAATATATGTAGACTAAGATGAATTACTGTATAACTCCTAACCAATTAGAAACTATGAATAGATAATTTAAGAGTACTTAGGCCCAATAATGATCCACTAAAGTGGACTTATCACTCGCCCTCAACTGTGCACACGCACGCGGGTCTGGCTTAGCCTGAACCGAGTTGGGTCCATGCTTGAACCAGTCTGGAAAGAGAGAAAAAAAGGGAAAATCTATGAGAGAGGTGGGGGGGTTTTGCACTAAGAGAAATTGAGCTTGACTTAGGCTTGAAAAAATAGGAGTCTGGGCACTTGTGAGACATCTGACTTAAGGTTTGAATTAAGAAATAAGCCTAAGTGTGAGAGCCTTCCTTGGTGGTATCAAACCACCATTTTCTTCATATATATCTCTCTTCATTATTTTTGTCCATTGAATCTGATATACATTTTGCTATTCATTGAATATATTTTCATATATCTTGAAATTTGTTTGAATATTAGATTACTGTTTGATTTGCGATTCATTACTCCCTACGTACGACCTCAGAAACTCACATTTCTCGAGCTTATAAATTTTAAGTGTTGATTCAAATTTTGTTGCTATACTACGACGTGTATTTGTCTAAAATAACGGAAATTCACTATCAACATTTGACCACATCTGTACGATCAGATTCTCTATCCGAAGCCTAGAGATGTGTCCTCTCCCCTGGCCATTAAAAGGAGTAAATTAATATACAATTTATACAATATATTCTAAATGCATGATGATACATGTTATGCAATATTTATAATGCTGGATGCTTCTATGATCCTAGGAACATGCATAAATATCCAATTTAAGCTAAATAGATATGTCTACATCACACCCCCATGCCTATCTTTTGCTAATCCTTAGCAAAATTAAACTAAATGTTATTTATAAAATAGAGTTAGGATATGATTACTCAGGCACTTGTTATTTAACAATAATAAGAAATTTCAACTAAGAACCAAAGCTACAAAGACTCAACAGTGCCTGGGTGCCTACTAAAATGCAGATCACCCAAGTCCTCGCCTTATTTCGTACAAAAAGAGAAGAAATGTCTTTTTCCTTTTGTTCTTTTCTCTCTTTTTTGACTTTTTGAGTTTAAAGTTTCAAGGTAGCTTTCTACAGCTACCCAACCCACCCAAGACTCGAGAAGACTCTTAGTTTTAATTATCTCATTGTGAAAAGGTGATTGACTCTCTAAACAGCAATCAGAACAACCCTAGGTTTCTACAAACCCTATGTGACTCTTAATGGAAAAAATTCTGCCTAAAGTTGTATCTATTTGACCGGTAGCTTTCTCCCTACTTTTATTTTTATGGGGTCAACACAAGGGTAAACCCAATGTATATCTCCCCGGCTTATTCTACGTCCTACTTCTCCTAAGTGTTAGGAATTATTTGTGCATTTTGTGAGCAAGGCTTTGGACAAATGGCAATGGGGGGTTACTCATGACAACTCCTCAACCATACTCGTGCGATGAAGTGTGGCTTATTCATTATTTTCTCCTTTTTCTGTTTTTCATTTTTCCTTTTCTTTTTAGGTATTTTCTTTTTTTTCTGAGCAGGTGGCTTCCCTGATCTAAGATTTACCTAAAGGCAACAACCAAGGAGAATGGGTCGTGTGGCTGGGATTTGGACACCTGACTATGAGCTGTTACTCACAACAACGTGCCAGCCATACCACCCTAGTATGATTATTAGCTACCTAATTTTCGTTAAGACTGCCTATAGAGTGAGTTAGTGCAGAAAGTGTGTAGATGCTTAGACTATAAGCCCCTCAAATCAAAGGGAGGGTTGATAAGTCGCATACTTATCACCCAATTTATTTAACCAAATTAAAATAAACTTAAAGTGGTGAGGACTCGAGAAACATGTCCAAAAGTTAATAGACACCTAGGCTAATTAAGCCTAAAGACCTGAAGAGCCTAAGTGTTCAGGTCCTAGTGTATTATTTCCTAAAGTCAAAAAACTCCTAATGCCTAAGTTCTCTTTTCCTAATTCTTAATTTTTTTTAAATAAAGATAAAATAAATAAAAGTAATCTATGGAACTGATAAAACAATTCAAATATGAGTAGATCCACCCCTCCATGCCTAGCTAATGAAATGTCCTCGTATCAAAAAGGCATGAAAAAGGAGTGAAATAAAAAGGATAACATCTAACTTCCGTTATGATCTAGATCAACTCCAAAATAAAAGTAGAGTATACACAAGTGCTGAGTTTAGTGCCTTCAACTATATATAGTCCTCAAATATTAATTACAGACATTAAGGCTGAAAGAGTAGAGTTTCCGGGCCCTAAGATATAGGTCCTGGAGGGTGAGAGGGTTGCTAAAGAGATGATCCATGAAAGTGTCAAGCTGGTGATGTAGGGAGAGCCCAAATGGTCTCCAATAGAAGTTTTGCTAGATGAGCATAAAGGAGGTTTGGGTGGGTGCAGGAATTGTGTAATGGTTGGGCAAGAGAGCGATATGAAGCTTTTGTGAGGTGTTGGGGGTTCTCATAGGTGTAAACTCTAGGATGCTTAAGCTAGTTTTATAAATTAGGTCAGGCTTCCTAAGAGTTTTTCCCCATATCAAACATTTCTTTTTGATTCTCTACTCAAAATTGGGGTCCTGGATCCAACCATTTTGATCTTTAACATGTTCTTGTTCACCCAATACTTGACCCTCAAACTCTAAAAATTTGGGACAACGGTTTTGTTGGGTTTTTAATTGATCAGGTGAATCTTCCAACAAACTTTCAGTTTTGAGAATATTTTCCTTGCAAGTAAAATCCTCATCGCGGTATGCCAAAGTTGGTTGCACATCGTTATTTTTCTCAATCATTCTTGCAACCTCATGATTTTCTTCACGAGTTTAGGTTGAGTTGGCCATTAAGGGGTTTTCTATTGTGTGTATGGCCATCACCTCCTTGATTCTACCAAGCTCCTAATCTAAACCACATTGAATTTAATTCTTCTTTGTTGCCTTAAATATATTAAATTGATATGTTTTATTCCCAGAGGCAATCTCCAAGTCTCCCGATTCACAATCAATCCTTGCCTTGGCAGTGGCCAAGAAAGGTCTTCCCAAAATGATCGAGGTGTGGTTGAGTTATTTTGGTGCTTCTATGTCAAGGACCATAAAATCAATAAGGTAATGAAAGTTGTGGACCTTGACCAAAACATCTTCCAAAAGATCCCTATGTTTTGTGATTGAACTATCAGCCAATTGTAAGGTTATGTCAATGCGTTTCAGGTGGCCTAGACCCAGTTTCCTATAAAGTGTGGTGGGGATCACATTAGTTGAAGCACCCAAGTTGAGAAGAGCCCAATCAAAAGTAATGTTTCCTATTGTGCAGGAAATCAACGGGGCTCCTAGGTCGTACTTCGTAGGAGGTAGCTTGTTTAGGATTACTATGCTTGTGTTATCAGACACGACTATCCTCCTAGTGTTTTCAAATTCTGCCTTACACTTTTCCTTATATGAATTCATTAAAGATCTAGTGTAGGCAGGAATTGATCCGATAGCTACAAGTAGAATGATTATCGATCTGAAAGCTTGCAACAAAGATATTCTTTCCTTCAATTTCTCCTCTGGCTGTTTTTATTTGCCCATACAACAACATACTCTCGAATCAAACTCTGATTTTCTGTTGATCACATTCTTAGCCGGGAGTTTAGAATTCCTATTATGGGGTCCTAATGATATTAACTTGGGGTTGGGCGGGACCCTTGTGTCTACTGCCACTCCTCAAGGTGATTGTGTTTGTAGTGGCAAAGAGTTGTTGGTCTGTGCCTTAGGGAGGGTTGGGCAAAACAGGGTACTCCCGATTAATTATGGTGGGCATTTGGTTACCTCCGGGAGAGATTGGGGTAGCCTGATAGATAGCATGATCTTGAACATGTAGCTCCCCACCATTACCAAACCCTTGAAGCCCAGCGCCTTGGTTCTACAAATTTCTGGGGTTCGGTACTGGTTGAGATGGAAGAGATCTAGGCTGCTAATTGTGTGCACTGAATCCAAATTGCAAGGTGTCCAGCGAAGTTTTCATTTGTTGCATGAGCTAGAGCATTGACCCTTGCATTTCTACCATCTTCAAGTTCAAATCAGCCTACCCTGCGGGTTGTTAGGCATTCCACAAGGGTTGATTGACCTGATTCGGGGGGAGCTAAGTATATACTTGACCCTGACCCATTGGTTTTGACGATACATAGTTGTTGGGTCCAGATTGGGTCTACTGCCCCAGATCCTTCCAGGAAAAGTTAGGGTGATTTCTCGACCCAGAATTATAGGAATTCGAGTACGAGTTTGACCTAACATTCTCCTGTATAGCATAAACATCCTCGTAAGGTGAGGATGAAGAGTAAGAAAGAACATAAAAACTGGGATCAAAGGCCCCAATTTGGAACCCATAAGGTTCCGAGAAGTGATGACTCATAGGTTGAGTCAACTTAAGTTTGTTCATAAAACTCCTGTCCCTTAGGAGTTTGCAAAGAATGGAATCTCAAATTGTGGGATTGAGTGGATGTAGATGTGTTTCTAGAGTTGCCAGACATCCACTCCATTCTTTTGGCAACCAGATCCACTTTGTCAAGTTTATTGCAGATCAAGTCCATATCAAATGTATGAGAGGCTTGAACCTCATTGGCATTTGATTTGGTTTGTTGGGATCGATTGAAGGTTTCCATAGACATGCGATTTATAGAGTTTTCACTCATTTCCTCAAACAAATCGTATGGACTATCTGTATCTTTGTTGAGGACATTGCCTCCGCAGAAAGCATCTACATGATTATGGAGTTGATCATTCAACCCATGATAGAAAATCTACATGAGCTACCATTTAGGCACCTCGTGGTGTGGACACTTCTGCAACAAATCCTAGAATTGCTCCGAGGCCCCATGAAACATTTACCTTGGTTGCTAAGCGAAGTGGTAATCACCCGTCGTAGAGCATTGGTCCGTCCAATTGGAAAGAATTTCTTCAGGAAGACCAATTTCAATTCTATCCAGGTAGAGGTCAGTCTTCCTATGGTATGGTACCAATGTGTAGCCTTATCCTTGAATGAATGGGGAAAAAACCTCATGAGCATCTATTCGTCATCTGCATTCTGCGATTTGGTGGTCTAAACCAAAGTGGTATGATCCTTCAAATGTTGGAATGGATCTTTTGAGCCAAGCCTATGAAAGTGTTTAGTCAAGATTTGGGGCTTGATCTCAACATTGCTAGCGGGGATCACAACGCCAAGACAATCCTGGTAGTTTTAAGGATCATAAAAATCCTTCAAGGGCAAAGCGTCCTGACCATTCATTTGTTGGAACCATTCTTGCATCTATCGCAAGTGGTCTAACTATCTCTGAATCAGCTCCTGCTAGTTAGGAGGAGGGGGAGGTGGTTGTGGGTCAGCCATGGGATCAACTTGGCTAAAACTCAACCTACACCTCCACGAATGTTCTAAAGGTCCTTCCAATCGACGATTCAGCAGTCTCCTTCCAAGCATGCATTGGAATGAAGTTAAAAGGATGAAAAAAGGAACCCTATAGTATAAGCAAACAAACCTGTCCTTAAGTAGGGTAGCCTAAAGACCTACAAACCCTTAGAACTCATCTTAAGATTAAAATCGACTTAGTCTACTCCTGTCCAGACAATCCAACTAATTAGAGGGAGGAATTGGGGAGAAGGTTCCTCCCTTGGCTTTCACATCAGGTTCCTTTGATACCCCCAACTACTGTACTTTGACGATACTCCCCTAGTTGACATCAGATGAACTAGTGGGAGCAGCTTAATTGTAAATAATCTCAATCTGAGCCTCAAAGAGCGAGTAAATCCTTAAGACTAACGTCTACTCAATTTTAATTAGGCTTGGGATTGAATGTGTTATTGCCTGCAGATGACTACACGTTCGTAATTGGATTTGAAAACCCGTCGTTGTAGTTCAAGTTGAGAAGAAATCCATTCAAATAAAATTTATATCGAAAAATCTATAAAGAAACTCAGGGTCGAACATAGGGAGGCTACGTCAATTAAAATTCACAATTTCTTTTTTGTATTTTTGTTTAAAAGGTGAAATAATCACAATGGAAATAATATAGACAATAAGAAAGAGAGAGATAGAAAGAACAATCACTTGATATTGAATAATATTTTTACAACTAAGAAAGCGAGAAATGATTACACTAGAAAGCGGGAAATTGTTACAACTAGAGAGTAGGAAAATTCTACTCTAGAAAGCAATAAAAAGAATGGGAGAGAGAAGTTATCCTCCTCGATGATCACTTGGAGGACGAGCCGAATGAGACAACGCCTAGAAGACGAGGAATGGAGAGGGAAGGAGGACGAAGCAAGAGGAATGGGAACGAAGCAGCACGTCATCGTCATCGCGGGATTCGCTTCCGGAATTAGGGCGAAAACTTGATTTTAGCTCTTGAGGAGCATCCCGGGTGTAGGACAAGCTTCTCTTAAGCTTTAGAGAGGGAGAGAGGAGAAGTAAGGGATGAGAAATTCATATGGTAGGGGTCTCCTTTTATAGTTGCAAGGAGTGGGGGCATTTTGGTCATTACAACATTAAAAACATTAATTCAGGACCTTTAGTGACGGATAAATCCGTCACTAAAGGCCTGAACGTGGCCGACATGCGTGCACCCTCGCCTTCGCTACCTCAACGCCTACGCACGGCCTCACGTGCTCAGCCATCCAATCAAGAGATCGGACGGCTTAAACCGCCCTTGCCAGCGCCATGCGCCCGCATACGATCGGGCATTTGCACTGGGCATCTGATCGCACGTGGGTGCTATCGGCTGATCTGCGTCGCTGGATGCCCAACACATGGCTGTGATAGCGCTGCTGCACACAAGAGGGGCACTGCGCTTGCGACTCAAACCCACGCCTCCTGCCTACGTAGCGCCATCTGTGCGGTCGGATTTGTTGTTTAAGGTGCGGATTGACACCATCTTGACCCTTGATCTTTAGGGTTCCTCGATCTCTATCTGGTGCTATGGATGTTCGATTAGGGCGATCTTAGAGTCGTTGAACTCTAATCATTGCCCTGATCAGATCGGTACGATTGGATCTTCAATCCAAGGCCCCGATAAAAAGTCACCCTATCCCTAACCATAAAAGGAGACAATTACTATACAATTTATACAACTTGACTTAAATGCATGATTATGCATGTTATGCAATATTTACAATGTATAATGCTAATGTGACATTAATAACATGCATTAATAGACATTTTAGGTTAATCAGATGTACGCACATCACACCCCCATGACTATCTTTTGCTAGTCCCTAGCAAAAACTACATGCTATTTATAAAAGAATTAGGTTGGATTACTCGGGCACAAATCATTTTCAACATTAAGAAATTTTTACTTAGGACCTGAACTTTCAAAGACACAATAGTGCCCGGGTATCTGCCAAAATGCAGACCACCTCAAGTCCTCACCTTATTCAAAGAAAGATTTCTTTTTCTCTTTTTCTTCTTTTCTAATTTTTTTTGGATTTTTGAGTTTAGGGTTACAAAGTGGATTTCTACGACCACTCAACCCACCCAGGATTTGATGAGAACCCTAAGTTCTAAGCATCTTTTTATGAATGTGATAGACTTGTTGATCGATAATCAAAATGGACTTCGGGTTTCTACGCCCCTAAGTGACCTTAAAAAGAGAGTTCTGCCTAAAGGTGTATCTTTACGACTGGTAGCTTTCTCCCTACTTTTATTTTTTATGGGATCAACACAAGGGTGAGTCCAGTGTATATCTCCCCGACTTATTCTACTCTGCTTCTTCCTAAGTGTTTTTGGAATTTTTAGTGCATTTCTTGAGCTGGGTTCTAGACAACCGGTTGATGAGCTGTTACCACCAACAACTTGCCAACCATACTCGTGCGGCGAAGTGTGGCTTATTTCTTTTTGTTTCTTTTTTCTTTTCTCCTTTTTCTTTTTCTTTTCTTTTTGACTTTCTTTTTCTTTTTTTGTTTTCTTTTTAAGTAAGTGGCTTTCTTGATCTAAGATTTACCTAAAGGCAGCAAGAAGAGAGTGGTCCTGTGACTGGGCTCTGGACAACCTGCCTATGGGCTGTTTCCCACGATAACTTGCCAGCCATATCACCCTAGAAGGTTCATTAGCTCCCCAATTTCCATTAAAATCGCCAAACAACGAGTCAGTGACGAATAGTGTGTAAATGCTTAGACTTAAAGTTCCCTCAAATCAGAGGGCGGGTTGATAAGTCGTGTACTTATCTCCCAAACTTATTTAATCAAATTAAGATAGAATTCAAGGTGGCGAGGACTCGAAAAACAAATCCACATTTTAGTGGATACCCGGGCTGATTAAGCCCAAAGACCTGAAGGGTCTTAGTGTTCAGATCCTACTGTAATATTTCCTAAGATTGAAAGGTCCTAATGTCCAAGTATTCCTTCCTAATTCAATTTTTTTTATGTATATATAAGAAGAAAAATAGAATTTACAAGAATTCCACAAAGTTGACAAAATTATTCAGAAATGAATCCACCCCCCCATGCCTAGCTGATGCAATGTCCACATTGAGAATAAAAGGCATGAAAGGAAGGGTAGAATGCAGAAGATATCACTTGAATATGAAGCTCGGGTCAGCTCTGAGTCAAACTGTAAAACTGCTAAGTTTAATGCCGTCAACTAGGCGAAGTCTAGCGAAAGAAGTCACAACATGGCTAGAGCAACCGTGTCTGAGACGGGTTCCAGAATAGTACGATCAATAACAGGCTTCAGACGTTGACTATTGACTTTGAATGAATTACCCATCTTTGGGTCAGAGATATGAATATCCCCATTTGGAAATATCTAATCAATAATGAACGGGCCATTCCATTTCGACCTAAGTTTGCTGGGAAAGAGCTTAAGTCGAGAATTGAAGAGCCAGGCCTTCTGGTTCGGCTAAAAGCTCTTGCAGGAAATCAATTGGTCACGAAGAGCTTTGGTCCGAGCCTTGTAGATCTTGGCATTCTCATACGCGTCATTTCCAAGCTCCTCCAACTCAGATAGTTGGAGTTTCCTGGTCTTCCCGACTAAACTCAGATCTAGATTGTACTGCTTGATTGCCCAGAATGCCTTATGTTCAATTTCTACAGGTAAATGGCACGCCTTTCCATACACTAAATGAAATGGAGACATGCCGATGGGCGTTTTATGAGTCGTACGGTAGGCCTAAAGAGCATCCTCAAGCTTTTGAGTCCAGTCATTACGATCAGGCCTAGCCATTTTCTGCAAAATATTCTTGATCTCTCAATTGGAGATTTCAGCCTGTCCATTCGTTTGGGGATGGTAAGGTGTGGAGATTTGGTGATTAACCCTATATTTTGCCAGCAAATTATGGAACTGGGCATTAGTGAAATGAGTGCCACCATCGTTGATGATGGCCCTTGGAATCCCGAACCGACTAAAAATGTTCTTCTTGACGAAATCTATGACCACCTTATGGTCATTGGTTCGAGTGGGAATAGCCTCGATCCACTTGGACACATAATCAACAGTGACCAGAATGTACTGATGTCCAAATGAAGGGAGGAAGGGTCCCATGAAATCGATGCCCCAAACATCGAAGATTTCGACAGGAAGAATCGGGTTTAGGGGCATCATATCTCTCTTGGTTATTCTCCCAAGTGCCTGGCATCGGGAACACGACCTCGAGAACTCCTGGGCAACCTTGAATAAAGACGACCAATAGAATCCAGATTGCAAAATTTTTGCAGCCGTCTTTTTCCCGGAGAAGTGTCCACCACATGCAGATGCATGACAAAACTCGAGTATACTCTTGAATTCGTTCTCCAAAACACATCGGCGAATAGTTTGATCAAAGCCGATGCAGTACAGTTCAGGGTCCCCCAGAAATAATATTTGGCCTCAGATTTGAGTCTATCCCGTTCTTGCTTGGTCCAATCCTAGGGGATTTTACTAACAGCCAAATAGTTGATGATGTCAGCAAACCACAGGGTTTGGACACCTGAAACTGTAAGGATGGTTTCATCCGGAAAAGTATCAGCAATCGGAATGTCCGAACGAGAAGAATCACTCAAAAGTCTTGACAAATGATCCGCCAACACATTCTGTACCCCAGATTTATCCTTGATTTCAAGATCAAATTCTTGAAGCAGAAGAATCCAATGAATAAGCTAAGGTTTGGCATCCTTTTTGGCCAAGAGATGTCTCAAGGTCGAGTGGTCGGTATATATGATGACGTGAGACCCTAAGAGATAAGTCCTGAATTTCTCCAAAGCAAACACTACAGTTAGTAATTCCTTCTCAGTAACCGTGTAATTCCTCTAGGCCTCGTCCAGAGTTTTACTAACGTAGTAGATGACAGAGGGCTTCCTATCAACTTTTTGACCCAAAATAGCTTCGACCGCGTAATCAGAAAGATCGATCATGATCTCAAAAGGGGTTGTCCAAACTGGTGGTTGCAACACCGGAGCACAAGTGACTGCCATTTTAAGAAAGTCAAATGCCTTACAGCATGATTCATCGAAATCAAACGGTGTTTCTTTGGCGAGAAGATTGCTCAAAGGACAAGCAACCTTCGAAAAGTCCTTGATGAATCTCCTGTAAAGTCCCACATGACCAAGAAATGATCGAATTTGTTTGACAGATGTGAGAGGAGAAAGTTTAGCGATAGCATCAACCTTAGCTTTGTCCACTTCGATTCCCCGTTCAGAGATTACATGACCCAAGACGATGCCTTCCTGTGTCATGAAATAAATCTTTTCCTAGCTAAGGACCAATCTTGTTTTGATGCATCGTTTAAGAATCATTTCAAGATTAGCTAGACAAGAGTCAAACAATTCTCCAAAAAAGAGAAATCATCCATGAAGACTTCCATAAACTCTCCCACCATGTCAGAGAATATGGCCAGCATACACCTTTGAAAAGTTGCAGGTGCATTGCATAAGCCAAATGGCATCCTACGGAAAGCAAAGGTTCCGTAAGGACAAGTGAAAGTAGTTTTTTCCTGATCCTCGAGATGGATAGGGACTTGATTGTATCCCAAGTAACCATCAAGAAAACAGAAGTACTTCTGCCCAGCTAGTCTTTCAAGGATTTGATCGATAAAGGGAAAAGGGAAATGATCCTTTTTCGTGGTTGTGTTCAGCTTCCTATAATCGATACAGACCCTCTAAGAGGAAGCTGAACGAGTTGTGACAGATTCTCTTTCTTGTTAGTCACAACGGTAATCCCGACTTTCTTGGGAACAATCTGCATAGGACTTACCCACGGACTATCAGAGATCGGATAAATGATTCCTGCATTGAGCCACTTGATAATCTCCTTCTTGACCACTTCTCGCATATTGGGATTTAATCTTCTCTACATCTGGCAAGAAGGGCAGGATCCATCTTCCAAAAATATTCTGTGATTGAAATAAGATGGCTCGATCCCCCTAAGGTCATGAATGGTCCAACCAATTGCCTCCTTATATTCCTTTAGGATCGTAATTAGTTTAATCTCCTACTCCTTTGTTAATTTAGCACTGATAATCATAGGGAGCGTCTTATGTGGTCCTAAAAACTGATATTTCAGATTCTCAAGCAATGGTTTCAGTTCAAGCTAGGGTGAGTTGATGATTGAAGGTAAGGAAGATGCTGATGAAGACTCATCAAGAGGAAGAGGTTGAGAGTGAACAAAATCAATAACCTCTTCAGAAGGTGGCGGGTTTGCCATAGAGGGTTGCAGGTTTAAATCATCATCAGAGGAGGAACTTTCAAATGCAAAAACCATCATACAAGTTTCAATATTAACATTATCGTCCTCAAGTTCCTCAATAAATCCACAATCCTCGAATTTATTAATCGTCTCAAAAATATCCAATTTCATTCTTTGATCCCCAAAGGTGATTTCCATGCTACCGCTTTCACAGTTAATGTTGGCCTTGGCGGTAGCCAGGAACGGACGCCTCAGAATGATGGGCATGTTCCTCAGATTTTCAAGTACATCCATGTCAAGGATAAGGAAATCTATAGGCAAATAGAAATCCTTAACCTTAACAATAACATCTTCAATAACGCCTCACGGATTTGTGACTAAACGGTTCGCTAACTGCAGCGTTACTGAAGTCAACCAAAGTTCACCTAATCCAAACTTCTCGTAAAGAGAAGTCAAAATTAGGTTGATGGATGCACCCAAATCCAGCAGTGCTCTATCAAAAGTGTAATCTCCAAAGACACAAGAAATCAAAGGAGCACCTAGATCTCTCTTTTTCTAAGGGAGGTGGTGCAGGATAACAAAACTAGCCTACTCGGAGAGTACCACCTTCCTCAGAACATATTCTCTCGACTTATGCTTCTGTGTACATAAATCCTTTAAAAATTTCGCGTAAGCCCGTATATGTTTGATAGCGTCGAGGAGCGGGATATTGATTTCAACATTCTTGAAAATATTCAGAAGCTCCTCATTACTATCAACAGACTTCTTCTTCCTTGATCTAATCAAGGCCTCAGGAAAAGGAACATGAGTCGGATCTTCGGAATCAGATTCCTAAGCCTTGATTTCTTCTCCAGAGTTCTCCTTTCTTTCCTTAGGTTCTTCAAGATTCGGTAAATCAGAATAGTGTGGTTGTGATCCTGAGTTTGTTTACCACTTCTCAAGGTAACAGAATTAGCAGATGCATACAATTTGGGTCTTGGGGAGGGTTAGGAAAGATTGGGCTTCATTAGCCAAGAACCATTGATTTGTGGAAGAAGAAGAAGGACCCTGCTCAACCACATAAGCATGTGCGTGTGGGTCCCTCTGATTCCCATACCCATGGGCTTGATTGCCCAAATTCAGGATATTACAGGGGTTGGGTAAGGGTTGAGATGGTAGAGATCCAGGTTGACGAGAATTAGCTATGAGCCTGGTTTGCAAGTTGTCCAGCGAGGTTTTCATTTGCTGCATGAGCTAAAGCATAGATCCTTGCATTTCTACCATTTGTCAGTTCAAATCAGCCTGCCCTACAGATTGACGAACATTCCAAGCTGGCTGATTGACCTGATTCAGGGGCAACTGAGTGTAAACATGACCCTGACCCATTGGTCGTTACGGAGCATAGTTGCTGGGTCAGAATTGGGTCTGCTACCCTGGGTTTTCCCAGGAAAAGTTAGGGTGGTTTCTCCAACCCGGATTATAAGCATTGGAGTACGAGTTGGACCTAACATTCTCCTGTACAGCATAGACATCCTCATATGGTGAGGATGGAGAGAAAGAAAGGGAGGGATCAAAGAAACTGGGATCAAAGGCCCCAGTTTGGAACTTGTGGGGTTCCGAATAATGTTGCCTCACAGGTTGAGCCACATCAAATTGATTCACAAACTCCCATCCAGAAGGAGCTCGCGATGAATGGAATCCTGTATTCTGGGATTGAGTGGATCGAGAGTTGTTTATTGAGTTTCCAGCCATCCACTCGTCCATTCTCTTAGCAACCAAGTCCACCTTATCAAGTTTATTACAAATCAATTCCATATCGAATGAATGAGAGTCGTCGACTTCATTAACATTCGATCTGGGCTGCTGGGACCAATTAAAAGTATCCATGGAGGCATGATTGATCGAATTCTCGCTCATCTCCTCAAACAAATTGTGTGCGCTATCTGCGTGTTTGTTGAGGAAATTTCCTCTGCAAGAAGCGTCCACGTGATTTCTGAGTTGCTTAGTCAACCCATGGTAGAAGATCTGCACGAGTTGCCATTTCGTCACCTCATAGTGTGGACACCTCCGCAATAGGTCCTGAAATCGCTCCCAGGCAACATGAAACTACTCCCCCGACCACTTTGTGAATGTAGTAATTGCCCATCTCAACATTTTGGTACATCCAACAGGGAAGAATTTCTTCAGAAAAGCTGATTTCAACTCATTCCAAGTTGCAATTGGTCTTCCTATAGTCCTGTACCAATGAGTGACTTTATTCCTAAGAGAGTGGGGGAAGAGCCTCATGATCATTTTCTCCTCATTCACGTTTCGTGCCTTGGTGGTCTAGACCAAAGTGGTCAAGTCCTCCAAGTGCTAAAACGGGTCTTCAGAGCCAAGCCTATGGAAATGTTTGATCAGGCTTAACACCTGGGGCTTGATTTCTACATCTCTGGCAGGAATATGGATGTCGGGACGTTCCCCGTAATTTGAAGGATCATAAAAATCCTTCAAGGGCTGAGCGCCCTGCATTCTCTGGAACCATTCTTGTATTCTCTGCATTTATTCCAGCTGCCTTCGAAATACCTCCTGTGGATCTTGAGGCAGAGGAGGCTGTTGATCGGCCATGGGATCAATTTGGCCAAAATCCAATCTACGCCTCCTAGAATACTCTAGTGGTCCTTCTAATCGAGGATTCAATGACCTTCTTCCCAGCATAAAAAAAGTCAGAAGGACTGGGGATAAGAACCCTACAGCACAACCAAACAAGCCTGTTCTTAAGTGGGGTAGCCTAAGGATCTACAGACTCTCAGAACCCACCTTAAGATTATAAACAATTTACTCTACTTGTGTCTGCTCAATAAAACCAGTTAGAAGGAGAGGCTGGTGAGAAGGTTCTTCCTCCAGCTTGCACCTCTGGTTCCTAATGTACCCCCCAGCCGCGGTCGTTTGATGCTACTCCCCTAGCTAGACATCAGATTGATCAGTACAAGCAAGTTAATCATAAACAATCTCAAACTAGGCCCCAAAGAGCGAATCAATCCTTAAGGCCAACATCTACTTGATTTTATTTAGGCCTGGGATTGTAGCGCTTATGGAATGTAGTGGCCTCTTAAAATGGGTTGTGCCCTTAATGATCAATTGAATAGGTGTAAGTGCGTGCACAACCAAGGTTTTCAAGCAAGATTATTTATGATGAGTAGATTTTAGAGTTCAAATCTTGCTTAAGTAGCTTTTACGGTTTAGAATTAGATTTAATTCAATCAAGTTTGAGGCAAACCAAATTTTCAAGCAAGGATGAAGATCGCTTTCCTTTTGAAGTCAGAAATAAAGTGGAGTGTCTAGTATGAACCTAGATTGAAAACCTTAAGAGGAAGCTACTTGGTGAGTTGATTTTACGTTGAGTGGTGCGGCCCAAACAACGCAAACAATTGGCCACAATTGCACCACTGAGTTAGGCACACAAAATGATTAACCTAGACTAATTTCTACTCTTTTATGTGTTGATTTATGTGTACCGATTCCACATATCAGAATCCGGTTGAGTAGAAGAAAATCAATTAGGTTAAGTGCCTTGAATGTGGTTGTATGTTGTGTGTAAGTTGAATTACCCCACAAAAATATCTTTTTGATTTTTTTAATATGCGAGGGTGAAATGAATGTGGGTGAAAATCCAAGCAACCAAACTAATCCTAGGATTTATGCAAACACCTAAGTTAATTGGAATTTGAATTAATGTGATGAAATGAAATCTATGAAGGGGGAAGAATGGGGAGCACTTACAGTTGTCTTCAACTACACTTTACTCCGATCACCGCTTGACGATTCCCTGATAGAGGTGTCCGCAAAACAATAGACATGAGATAAATCAAGTTAGAAAACAGAAAAGTGCGTGAAAAGTGAAAAGAAGATCAAAAAATAGTTGCCTCCCCGGCAACGGCGCCAACATGTTGACTACGGATGACTACGCGTTCGTAATTGGATTTGAAAACCTATCATTGTAGTTTAAGTCACGAAGAAATCCATTTAACAAATAAAATTTATACCGAAAAATCTATAAAGAAATTTTGGGTCGAACACAGGGAGGCTACGTTGATCAAAATTCACAATTTTTTTTTTTTGTATTTTTGTTTAAAGGGTGAAAGAATCACAATGGAAACAATATAGACAATAAGAAAGAGAGAGAGAGAGAGAGAACAATCACTTGATATTCAATAATGTTTTTACAACTAAGAAAGTGAGAAATGATTACACTAGAAAGCAGAAAATTATTACAACTAGAAAGCAGGAAAATTCTACTCTAGAAAGCAATAAAAAGAATGGGAGAGAGAAGTTATCCTCCTTGACGATCGCTTGGAGAATGAGCCAGACGGGACAATGCCTAGAAGACGAGGAACGGAGTGGGAAGAAGGAGGACGAAGCAGGAGGAACGAGAACTAAGCAGCACATTGCCGTCGTCGCGAGATCCACTTCCGGAATAGGGGCGAAAACTTAATTTTAGCTTTTGAAGAGCATCCCGGGTGTAGGACAAGCTTCTCTTAAGCTTTGGAGAGGGAGAGAGGAGAAGGAAGGGATGAGAAATTTGTATAGTAGGGGTCCTCGTTTATAGTTGCAAGGAGTAGGGGCATTTTGGTCATTACAACATTAAAAACATTAATTTAGGACCTTTAGTGACAGATAAATCCATCACTAAAGGCCTGAACATGGCCAACGTGCGTGCATCGTGCACGTGCCCCCTCGCCTTCGCTGCCTCAATGCCTACGCACGACCGCGTGTGCTCAGCCGTCCTATCAAGAGATCAGACAGCTTAAACCACCCTTGCCAGCGCCACGCGCCCGCATGCGATAAGGTGTTTGCGCTGCGCGTCTGATCGCGTGTGGGTGCTATCAGCTAATCCGCACCGCTGGATGCCCATCGCACGGCTGTGATAGCGTGTCCGCACGCGAGGAGGGGCACTACGCTTGCGACTCGAACCCGTACCTCCCGCCTACGCAGCGCCTTAACTGCTGCGCTACGCGTGCGGTTGAGGCACGTGGATGAATTTGTGCGCGGGTGAGTGCAACCGTTGGATGAGCATCAAACGGTGTAGATGCATCGAGCGGTTGAAGAAGAGAAGAGCTGCGGCCGGTTGGGCGGTTGAGATGGCGCCACGTGATGCCATCTTTGCCGTCCATCTTCTGAGTGTTGCAGATGGTGCTACGGATGTCAGATTGGATCGATTTTCGTGCCGTTAGGCTGCAATCGTTGATCCTAACCCATCCGTGTAGTCGGATTTGTCGTCTAAGGTGTGGATTAACACCATCTTGGCCCTTGATCTTTAGGATTCCTCGATCTCTATCTAGTGCTACGGATGTCCGATCATGACGATGTTGGAGTCATTGAACTCCAATCATCGCCCTGATCAGATCCATACAGTTGGATCTTCGATCCGAGGCCCCAATAAAAAGTCACCCTATCCCTGACCATAAAAGGAGATAATTACTATACAATTTATACAACTTAACCTAAATGCATGATTATGCATGTTATGCAATATTTACAATGTATAATGCTAATGTGACACTAAAAACATGCATTAATAGACATTTTAGGTTAATCAGATGTATGCACATCATGTGCTCTGAAATGTGATGGGCTCTTTTAATGGGTTGTGCCCTTAGAAATCAATTTCGATGTGTGTGAGTGCACAACTAGGGTTTTCAAACAAGATTATTATGGATGTTGTGTATTTTGGAGTTGGAATCTTGCTTAGTAGCTTTTAGGGTTCAACTTTAGGCCTATTCAATCATGTTATATGAGGCAAACCACATTTTGAAAGCACTGGTGAGGAAATAATATAGAGTGTCTGCTTTAAACCCTAAGAATTGAATCCGACAGAGTAGCTACTAGATGAATTAATTTTAACTTAAGTGGTATGGCCCAAACAATAAATCAATTGGCCTTTTCACACCACTGGTTAAGGCACACAAAATAATCCTAGTCACTAATGCATGTAATCAATTCAGGTGTATCGAGTCCATAGATCAGATTCCCGGTTAGTGACTAAATTAGATGAGAGTGGTGTGCCTTAGATGGAGAAAGTGTGGGTGTTAATGGTGTAAATTTCAGATAAATCCCACAATCAGAGAAGAAGAATTTTTTTTTGTATTATTTTTTAATATATGCTAGTGGGTGGGTGAAGTAACAAACAAATAGAATCTAACCTAGGGTCGATGCAAACACCTAAGTCGATTAAGATTTGAGTTATTTATGTGATGGGACGAAGCTAGTGGGTGGGGAAGTAGAGGTGGACTTACAGAACTTATACTTGCACTTTACTCCAATCTATACTACCTTGGCCCACCTCAAAAGAGTACCTATAATCATAGTAAGAGAGGAGAAAAGTGAGATAAAAGTTAAGCGTGGGCAAATGCAGGAAAATCAAAGAGCGTTGCCTCTCCGACAACGGCGCTAAAATGATTGGCGAGATTTTTTGTGAGAAAAAATCGGAGTCTGGAAAACCCATCGTCACAATCGTGAAAATCTGCTTATCAGATAAAAATAACCGAAACTCAGGTGTGTCCTAGATCAAACACAGGGAGGCAAACATTTAATTTATGAAATCTGCATTTGTTTTATTTATCTTTTGGTGTTTTGTGCTTTTCTATTTTTTTGGTAATTTTCTATCAGATCAAAATAATTCTATCTAATCTACTCTACTTGCAGAATAAAAGAGAGAGAAAGAGAGAGATATAGTCAGATGAATAAAGAGAGAGAGTGAGAAAGAGAGACCAGTATTATATAAGTAGATTCAAATGTTTATTACATACTAAGTGTAGAAATAAAAAATTACTCTATGAAAGTAGTAAAGAGAAAGGCGGAGAGAAGTTATCCTCCTCAACAGTTGCTTTGAAGATGAACTGCATTAACAAAGCACCTAGAAGAAGGTGGTGAGGAGCTAGATGAAGGAGGATGAAGTCGGAGGAAGGACAAAGCAGCACGACGTTGCAATGGGATCCACTTTTCAAAGGGATCCACTTCTCAAATGGAGGTGCGAGGATGGCCGGCGGGAGCTCCACAAATAGGGGTAAGAAGCCCGAATAATTATTTTGATGTTCTCTAGTGAAGCATCCCAAGGCTTGGGACACAAGCTCATGAGGGATTTTGAGCTCTAGAGAAGGGAAGAGAAGACTAGGAAGGGATGAAGATGAAGGAGGGGTGTAGAGGAGTATTTATAGTGTGCAGCAAATCATTTGGCTGCACATGGTGATTAAGGCAACACGCGCAACACGCGCAGCACACACCGCACACACCGCTCGCGTGCCCACTCGCCCTATGCAAGCGTCGCGTGCGCAAACACCACTATGTGTTGCTGTCGTGAGGTTGAAGGAGCCATAGTCGTTGGATCTCGATCAGAGGGTTGTGATTGCGCAAGGCATGACTCACCAAATCGAGCTCAGCACGTCTGCAATCACGCGTCGGAAGATCATCCCCATTCGTGATGCCATGTGGCAATATCAGTGTCACGTGATCTCAATCGCATGGTGGAGATTCCGCGAGCATGATCCTCAATTGCTTAACATGAAGATATGGCTGCATCTCCACTGTCCAATCGTAATCGTACGGTGGAATTTCAATTTGAGTGAGCGCTGAGGAGAAGGTGTGAGGGGGATTCGAAGATGCATCTGAGGTTTGGGAGCGTGATAAACGCCAAATGCCCTAAAACTGACCTTGCTCTTAGGATTTTAACTCTCCAAAGGGGATTTTGGGCAGCATTTAGGCATTCCTGTAGGTTAGGCATTGCAATGCATTATTTTGTGTCTATTTGAGTGTTAGGGATAAGCATAGGGTCAAATCCCACAAACCCTAGAACTTTGGAAGGCAGAAGATGAAGTGGAAGCCCAAATTCAGCTGGACCCTAGCTGAATCCAACTCATCATAGCTGGATTCCAGCTCAACTTAGTTGGGTTTAGCTCATCTTAGCTCCATGCAGCTCACTTCAGCTGGATTGTAGTGTAGGCTAGCTCAACTCAGTTGACCTTAGCTCAATTCCAGCTCAACATAGTCAGAACTAGCTCATCTCAGCTTCATTTAGCTCACCTTAGCTGAATGGAAGCTCAGGCTAGCACAACATAGTTGATCCCAGCTCCTCTCAACTCCAGAAAACTCTACCTAACTAGGGTTAACTACTACCATCAACTAGCTAAGCCTAGTCAGCTAAAGAAGCCCTCAACCAGCTTAGGTTAGCTCAACTCCAGCTCCCAAAGACCTAGATCAACTCAACTTAGTTGATGCTGAGCTACTTGACCTAAGCTAGCTACCTCAGCTAGTTAGGTAGTCTTCAAGAAGACCAACTCCAGCTCACCTCACCTCAAAAGAAAACCAGCTCAACTTAGCTTAGCTTGGCAGGTAGCAAAGAACTAGCTAGCTATTGAGCTCCACTTCAGCTATCTTAAGTAGCAGTCTACTCCAGCAAGCTCCATTGCAGTTCCATGTCAGTTCCTCCTCAACAAACAACTTCCTCCACCATTCATCTACTAACTAATATATCTTAGCTAGCTTAGTTTAGCTCTTCTTAGCTCCTCCAACCAAAACCCTATCTCCTCTACTCCTTCCTCCATTACTCTACTAGCTAAGCTAGCTTAGCTAGCTCTACTTAAGCTCCCTACTCATGGCCTACTACCCTACTACCAAAGCTCCACCAAAAATACCACCTACTCCTACTTCATTTTGGTGCCAACTATCCCTTCCATCACCACCCTACATCCACCATCAAAACCCATCTCCACCCTCCATTTTTTCCCTCCAAAATCAACATCTTCTAGAAGGTATATTTGGAGGGAAAACCAAAGCACCTCTTCATTTCCCTCCCATTTTTGCCTCCAAAAAAACCAAGCACCCCTTCATTTCTTTCCAAAAACCACTCCATCTAAACCCTACACCTAAGCCTTAAACACATTCGCACCCTCCATTTTTGGCGCCAAACCTAACCCTTCTAAAAACATATTTATTGATGCCAAAATGGTGGCAACCACGACCATGGATAGCCACCCTTTCACCCATAACTACCCTCTTCACACCCTTAATGATAGCGCCAACCATCCTCCTCCCTTGGATCCCCATAACCACCACCAAATCCAATCCTAGCCCTCCATCAAAAGGGCACGCCAACCCCTTTTATCCCTCCTATTAATACCCCATCTAACAACCACTAAAACCCCATCCTTGGTTACCAAAAATCCTATACCTACACCTGCATAATTTGGCCAAGGAAGGAGAAGAAAAGAAGATTAAGGGGGCAACATACCCCCCCCCCTTGGTGCCTTCTTCTTCTCTCTTCTTCCTTGTGCCACACCAAGGAGCACTCTAAGGGGGAAGGCTAGGTAGGAGTAACAAGGTGGTGGAAGTCCACCTTGGAGGAGGAATTAGGAGGAGGATACCAAGAGGAAGGAAAACCTCTCTTCATAGTGCGAGAGCAACTACACTTGGAGCAAGAGTGTCTTCAATTCACCTGGAGGATTTGTTTCCTCATCTCATTTTATTTCTTGTATTAGCTAGTGTTTTTATTGTTTTCTTGTAGCAAGAATTCTGCTACTTGTCATTCATTTGGCTAGTAATACAAGAATTCAGTTGCCTTTCACTTTCCTTCTCTCAATTTAGTGTGTTCCTTGTTTCTAGTAATTATAGTGCACCACTCCCTCTCTAATTATCCTAGGTCTCCATGCACCTAGGGTGAGCTTAGAGAGGAGTTCATCTTGTCACTTAATTTCTAGTTGATAGGCACAGTCTCATTAGCACAATCATCTTTGCAATTGTGCCTGTTATCTCAAAAATCCTAAAAACAACAAAAATCAAAATTACAAAATGAGAAGTGTTGATTTGAGAGGCAAGAGAAAGAATCACTTATTTGACTAACAAAATTTCCCTCCTTGGACAACCCCAGATACCACCACTATCTAGGTTTATAAATTTAAAAGCTGATCGAGGTTTGTGCGTTGCAACGACACTATTTCGCATTAATTACAAAGCACGTAAATCTCGCATCACTTTTTAGCACTGTTGCGGGGGAGGCATGGCATAGCCTTATTTAATCTCTCTCTTTCCTATTTAGATCTTCACAAATTTTGTTTTGTTTTGATTTAGAGTGTGAAACAGGTGCAAGAGCAGGAATCAAATTCACTTGGAGTAAAAGCTTCAAGTTGCCTTTTCTTCCCGCGATCTTCAGGTAAGTACCTGCCAAAACACTGTTAGGAATCTAATCAAAAATCACAAAAAATTCTTTAAAATATCAAAAATCACAAAAACAAGAAAATTTAGGCTAGTGGAACCTTAAAAACCAATTGTGTGCTTGTTTGCCTTCATTATCAACCACCTTAGTCTTATTAGTGTCTAATTTTTGAAAATGCAGACTTCTATCTTAATTTTCAAAAATCGGCTTAGAAGCTTTCTAAAATCACCAAATTTCAGGCAAGAAAGTCCCTTTGCATTAGGAACCTTGAGTCCAAATTTAGAAGGTTTTGACAAGTAGAAAAAACTAAAAAATTCTTAGACTAAACAAGGGTCAAACCTTGTTTCCTTACTATTTTTTATTGTCCGTGAATTTTATAAATTTTTATACTCATCAAATTTGGACAAAATTTATATTACTAAAATCCTTGAGAAATTCTATACATCATATAAAATTATAAAAAAATTTTGAAGTTGATTAAAGTTTCTGCAAAATCATTTTTCTAAATCTATATTTTCTAACTTTTGACACCAGTAGAAAGAAAATTTCCAAAAAAATCCTAAACAAGTTTCTAAAATCTTAAAAAAATCTTTTTTGGATTCCTTTTTTGATTTCCCATCAGGTGGTTGTGTTGTTTTCTTGTTTGTACTATCACCTTTAAAGATTTTGATCAAAAGAGATTCATTTAAGAGTTGCAGGCTTAGGATTTCACACCTTGGGTTTTTTATTTCATTCTCTCTTAATCACACATACAATAAAGGAATCCAACCTTCACCAATTACAACTTCGTTGCCTTATCTTGTGTGATCATTCTCAAACTTGTTTGAAGATTTAAAAAGACAGAATATTTGAAATCACTGAAATTTTAATCAAAATTCCTCAAATCTAATCTATGTCTTCAATCCCAACTGTTTTGGCTTAGGCGCCAAATCACTCCACGGCCAAATTTCACACACAAAAAAAAGGAAATAATTGGGCATTACTCCAATCAACACCCATCACATTCCTTGTGCAATTTGGCCACCTAGGCCTAATTAAAATTTGTAGTAATTTGACCTCTAAGGTTTCATCAAACTTAGGCTTGCTACCTAGGTCTTAAGATTTCCTTAGTTGATTTCAATCCTTCATCCAAATCTAGTGCCAAACTGAGGGGTTGTGTCAAACGACCAAGCACGAGTTTATACAAGCCCCTAGTGATTTTCCTATGACATGCTTGGGCCCAACCCTCCCCTTAATCAGTCTAGCCAGATTAGTTGAGGGAACGGCTATCAGCTACTGATTTCCTATTTCTTAGGTAACCAAGTCTTAGGTAATTCTAGGGAGTCATCCTTAACTTAAGTCTAGAAATTTTGTTTGCTTGGTTTCACACTTCTTCTTCTCATCTTTCCTTCCTCTCCTCCCCATTCTTCCATTGCATGCATAGGCGGCGATCCTAGAATCCACTCTTGGAGGGACCTCTTGATTCTGCCCCCTGCACAAAAAAACCCTCTTCCTCTCATTTACGTTCATCAACAAAAATGGAAAACCCCCAAAACAGGTTCAATACTACTTCCACCTCTCACCCACAAGCCACCTCTAATCCTACCTCTAACCCTTCCACCCAAAATCCACAATCTAACCCACTCTCTGACATCCCCATCCCTAACCTTCTAGGACTGGAATTACCTGAGATGCCTCAAGATCAAAACCAAGGCCCCCTACCTAATCCTTTAGCTTTGATGGTTGATCAACTGGCTCAACTTCAAGAAAACCAACAACAGTTGGCTAGGACTGTCGTGAACTTGGCCAACCAAGGGCAAAATCCGCCACCCCCTCAACAACCTGTCGTTCCTCTTGAGGATTTCTATGATCCTTCCAATTATGAGGACAAACCAAGGGTGGTCATACCAAAAGGGGATTTTGAGATCAAACCAATTGTTCTAAACCTAATCAAGCACTTCCATAGCCTTCCTAGGGAAGACTCATTCAGCCACCTTAAAGAACTAATGCTCCTCGCACAGACAACCCGTTCTCGTAATGTACAAGAAGGTTTATGGCGATGAGGTTATTCCCACTTTCTCTTAAATACAAGGCCGCTTATTAGTTCAGAACTATTGGTAAACCTATCAATACTTGGCCTCAGCTAAAAAGTGCTTTCCTAAAAAAATTCTTCCCCATTGGTTGTACGAATTCCCTGAGAAGATCTATTATGACCTTTCAGCAAAACTCTGGCAAGACTTTACATGATGCTTGGGAACGCTTCCAGGATCTTTTAAGAAGTTGCCTGCACCACGAGGTTCCTTTATGGTAACTCGTGCAAATCTTCTGCCATGGATTAGAAGATCAACTTCGACATTTCATTGGCATCTCGTGTGGTGGCAACTTCTTGAACAAAGACACTGAGAGTGACTATGAGCTATTTGAAGAAATGAGTGAAAACTCATTTAATCATGTGTCCATGCACACCTTTGGCAAAACTACCAACCTACAGTTCAGTGTTCATGAGATAGGCACACAATCCATTCCCGTTACCCAAGATGATCTTCAATTGATTGCCCACAAACTCAACCAGATGCAATTAAATCAGAAGAAAATCAAGGAAAAACTTACATCTTGCCAGGCTCCTCATCTAACCCCGCCTAACAATCTGAAGAGAGAAAACTTGCATAACTCAATATTGTCCCTACTGAGTATAATTATTTTTCTGAGGCTTTATATGGTTCACCGGGGACTTACAGTTATCCAAATCCCAACCCCATTGAGAATATTTCCACCCTCTCAGAGCTCTTTAGAAATCCCTCCAACTAAAATTGGAGAAACTACCCAATGCACTCCTAGCCCAATCAAAAACAAAACCAATTTGGAGGGTATGGGCAGAATCGGACTTTTTACCAACCTAGGCTATCCCAAGAAGACATCAATACCCAAGTTATGAAAACCTTACAATGGATGAAAAGCCAAATGTTAAAGGTAACCCGTGTTGTCACAAACCTCCACAATCAGATTGGGGTTACTTCGACTCAGAGACCTACAAGACATCTGCCTTCCTAGCCTATACCCAACCCTACCAATCAGAGGAACCACCATCAGGGTGGAAATCCGAATCACAACTATCAACCTCCCATCAACCCAACAGCATAACACCCACTGGGTTTCCATCAACAACAAGCCCCCTAACCTCCTCCCAGGAACAACCAAACTGCCAATGCAGTTACTTTGAGGAATGGGAAAACAACCACCGATCCTAGGCCTCTCCCACAAACCTGATGAAATCCACACTACACCAGTGCAAGTTAACTCTCCTAACACCATCGCTCAAGAAGAAAAAGAAACTAATTTTCAAGACACGACTCCTGTCCCATTTCCCCAAGCTCTCCACTCCACCACCCATAGAAGAAAGAAATCTGAGCCCACAAATGAGGAACTCATGGAATTATTTGGGCAAGTTCAGATCAACATTCCTCTCCTAAATGCAATCAAATACATACCTGCCTATGTCAAGTTTTGAAAGATATTTGCACTCCAAAAAGGTAGACTAACAACCTAGGAAAGGTGCATCTTTTGGAGACAGTAAGCTTTGTGATACAGAGCAAGCTGCCTCTCAAGACGAAAGACCCAGGCACGCCTCTAATTTCTGTAATTATTGATGATACCACTTTCAACCATGCCCTTCTCAATCTCTATGCCTCAGTCGATATCATCCCCACTATTCTCTTTAAGGAATTTAAGATCAGTGATCTCAAACTTGTCGAGGTTACCCTACAGTTAGCCGACCGATCTTCAATCAAACCCAGGGGGATTGTCGAGGATGTCCTTGTCAAGGTCCAAAACTGTGTATTCCCAATTGACTTTCTGGTCCTTAACATTGAGGTACCTGAATCTCTGATCAATGCCCCTATCATTCTTGGATGACCCTTTCTAGCCACCGCAAAAGCAAATATAAATTGCCATACTAGTATAATGAATATCACTTGCACAAGCCAAACAATTACACTAGATGTTTTCAAATCCTCCAGGAGATTCCACGGTGATGACTTCTTTGAGGACTTAAATACTAAAACATCTAATTTGGTGGAGGAAATAATGCTAGTGGATTCCCTTCCTGACCATAATTTCTCTAAAGATTCTGACTCTGAATCAGTGGTCGATGGCACCAATGACTAGGAGACTTGTCCTCAATCCTACTTTCTTCTTGACTCATCACCTCACCACCCACTCCAACTTCCATTCAACCTCCCACCCTAACTTCACCCATAATTCATCTCTCTAACTTTTCCCCCACTCCCTTTCCCCTAGACCTATCATCTAATCCCCCCGAGTTTGGCCTTTATCCTGAACTAAAACCCTGACCAGACTCGAGTATTTTTTCCACTTTTCCCACTCATTTTAGTCCTCTTCATTCTACTTCTTATCTTTATGAGGACCAAGAGGAAGATTTCATTCTTGAGGGCATTCAAGTGTCCAATTATTTACATGATTGACCATCTTCCGTGCATTGCTTCATACCCGGCTAAATGACGTTTAAGACAGCACTGGATGGGAGGTAACCCATCATTTTTCCTGCTTTCATTTTTCTGTTCTTTTCCCATGTTTTGACCATCCTTAATCCGACCTCTTCTCACTAAGGTAATCTCTTTTCCCTTCCTAATGCATGAGGACATTACATATCATAAGCATAGGGGGTGTTTTAAATATTGATGATCGTTTCAGGATTTTCGAAAACTAAAACAATCATAAACTTTTCTTTTTGCATGCATTTTCATAAAAATTAGAAAAATCATAAAACTCTTTTTGAGAAAATTTTGAAAATTCAGGAATAAGGTTGAAAATCATTTCAAGGTACACTGGGATTTAACCTTTACCAAACTAGGGACAAAAATACGGATCCATTTGTTAGAACCTCTGGGTCTACCTTAGACTAGATCAAGTATCTTTTGAAAAATTTCTCCTGAATTATTAATGATTCAAGTGACTTGACCTTATTTAGCGACCTGGAAATTACTTAGCTTAGTTTTTGATCCAAAAACTTGTCTCTTTGCGGAAATCTTGTGTTAAAAGTTTCACACACAAAGCCAACACAACCCAAGCCTAAAAACATCTAAAAAAATCTAAAATCCCCCTATTTAATCTTAGTGAAAATCTGAGGCAAATGATTGGTGTGAGTTCTCACCACTGAGAAGGAGAAAATTACCTCATTTGAGGACGCGATATCAACATGTTACCACCTCGATGCTACTCTATATCTATATTTCACATCTTTAGATGAAGCACTAAAGTGCAATTCTACGGTTTAGGTGTCTTGTACGATGCTCTACCCATAGTGTCGGAGCAAGAGCCTAAGTTTGCTTGGAGTGCCCCTTTACAACGCATTGTGTTTTGGGGTTGTGAGCTCCTAAGGAGTGTCATGGATGGTGCTATCTCGAAGTACCAGCGCCAGAGCCCCCTCGAGGATTAGTAACAAGAATGATGATCCTAACACATCTGTAGTAGGATTGTAGGATTGATCTAAGGATAAGCATGGGGGAATAAAAAAGAAATGAGTTTCAATAACAAGACTGTATAAATATCCCACTAATGTTGGCATATCACAAAGCAGTGACACATGATTTTTAATAGTCTTGCAAGCTGCGAATTGGATTCGAGAGCAAAGGAAATCCTAACTGCAAAAATATTTTTCAAGTCATTTGAATTAGAAAGGAGTTAACCTATGAATTTTTGAAGGATACATTGATCCCGATTTATCAAACCCTTAGATCCAAAGACGAATCCTGAGGTTTTATCTTCAACAAATTCGGTACCTTTCCTATTTTCAATTAACCAAAGTTTTGTGGTAATATTCTACTCAAAGTCAAAAAAAATAGTCTTTCCCAAAAAGCCATTTTGCAAAAATCAATTTTGCTAAGAGACTAGCAAAATATAAGCATGGGGGTGTGATAAACGCCAGTCTATCATCATTCTTATGCCCTAAAACAGACCTAACACTTAGGATTTTAACTCCGCAAACAGGTTTTTGGATTGCATTTAGGCATTCCCGTAGGTTAGGCATGAATTGCACTATTTTGTGTTTTTAATGTGTCTATTTGAGTATTAGGGATAAGCATAGAATCAGATCACACAAATCCTGGCACTTTGGAAGGCATAAGATGAAGAGGAAGCCCAAATTCAATTGGACCCTAGTGATGAGACGGTTTTCTCTTTCAAAGTAATTTTGCACATGAAATGATGCATTGAAGTAGTATGTAAGTGGTGGAAAATCGACCATCAAAATAATTAAAATAACCACTCAAAAGAGCAGGTCATCTCCAAAGGGAGACTTACGTTTGTTAAAACTCACACACGTCGAAAACTATATGTTCAAAAAAATGCCAAAGAAACTGAGCCAAAATCCCCTTTCAAATTAAGGAAAACAAGAAGAGATAATGCTGAAATCTCATTTATATGAAAGAAGAGGGGTGATAATGAAATTCTACCACATTAATGAAATCAAAAGAATAAAACTTCACAATGGCATTCTTTGTAAAAACTAATTCACCCCTTTCACTATTGAAATAAGGGAAGTTGTTTCCCTTGGCCTTGCACAAAGAGGAGGGGATGACCAAATGCTCAAAGCTTGAGGAAGGTGCTCTCGAGGGAGGTGCATGCGATGACGGTGATGGTGTAGCCGACAGTGGCCAGAGCGAGGCATGGTGAGTGGAGGGAGGTGGTGGGTGTGTGCTGCTAACAATAGCTACACACACCCCTATTTAGGAGCAGGGAAGGGGGTGGCACTGCTGCAGCCACGCGAGGAAAAAAGGGAGGTGGGTGGTGGTGCGTGGGGGTCGCGTGCAACAGAAAGGAGGCGCAGCGGCGGTTAGGCACAAGCAAGAGTGGCTTACTCATGGGTGGCGCATGGGAGGCGCGCTGGTCACGCGAACTAAAGGCGATGCGAGAAGGAGAGGGCAGTGGGTGGCGGTGCGTGGTTCTGTTGGCGTTGGAGGAGCGAGCGATCTAATGGCAAGGAGGATGTGGGTGGTGGCCTGAGGTGATGGTGGTGGTGGGTTTGGGGTTGTTCCCATGGAGAAGATGAATAGTGACCCAAGGAAAAAAGAAATGAGAAATAGAAGAAGATAGTTACATGGCCACAGCGACCACATTCACAGTGAATTGGAGTCGCAAAGGGCTCACACACGGTATTGGCACTAGTTCACCGGCTTGGCATAGCGAGCTGTCACTTCGCTGGCCCATAGTATGGTGGAGCTCGGCCGTGAAGGCCTACAGTGGTGACGATGCACAGTGGTGAAGTGGGTGGTGACCTCCTCGAGCCTGGTTGTGGCTCCTCCTTTCTTATAGCTACAGGGAAGAGAAACAAACAGAGGAGGAATATTTAGATCCACCTTCTCCAGGTCCCCTTCATTGCCGCTCTTCAATGGCCACTTGCGCAGTTCCTACATCCGTTGAAAGAGAAGAGTGAATAATCAAATAAAAATAAATGAGGGTTATTTATGCATAACTCCTCACACAATACTCTTAATCCTATTTCAATGCATGTAATGTGTGTATGCATACAAATTAAATTATAACTATCCTACGTAATGCATGCTATCCTAATTAAGTTCTAAATCCTATTTACACATGAACAAAATATGAATGCAAGCAAAATTAAACTAATCTATTTACATACTAATGTATGTTATGCCCATGTTACTATTAATCTAATGTCTAGCCATTTACATATTAAATTAGCCCACAAATGTGGGCTCATCACCTAGTTGAATCCATTTCATCATAGATGGATTCCAGCTCAACTTAGTTGGGTTTAGCTCATCTCAGCTCCATTCAGCTCACTTCAACTAAATGGTAGTGCAGACTAGCTCAACTCAGTTGACCTCAGCTCAATTCCAGCTCAACGTAGTCAGAACTAGCTCATCTCAGCTCCATTCAGCTCACCTTAGCTGAATGGAAGCTCAGGCTAGCTCAACTTAGTTGATCCCAGCTCCTCTCAGCTCCATCCAACTTCTAGAAGCTCTACCTAACTAGGGTTAGCTACTGCCATCAACTAGCTAAGCCTAGTCAACTGAAGAAGCCCTCAACCAACTCAAGTCAGCTCAACTCCAACTCTAGAAGGCCCAGATCAACTCAACTTAGTTGATGATGAGCTACATGACCTAAGCTAGCTACCTCAGCTAGTTGGGTAGTCTTCGGGAAGACCAACTCTAGCTCACCTCACCTCAAAAGAAAACCAGCTTAACTTAGCTTAGCTTGGCAACTAGCAAAGAACTAGCTATCTATTGAGCTCCACTTCAGCTATCTTAAGATGCAGTCCACTCTGGCAAGCTCCAATGCAATTCCATTTTAGCTCCTCCTCAACAGACAACTTCCTCCACCATTCATCTACTAACTAATCTAGCTTAGCTAGCTTAGTTTAGCTCTTCTTAACTCCTCCAACCAAAACCCTATCTCCTCTTACTCCTTCCTGCATTACTCTACTAGCTAAGCTAGCTTAGCTAGCTTAGCTTAGCTCTACTTAAGCTCCCTACTCATGGCCTACTACCCTACTACCAAAGCTCCACCAAAAATACCACCTACTCCTACTTCATTTTGGTGCCAACTATCCCTTCCATCACCACCCTACGTCCACCATCAAAACCCATCTCCACCCTCCATTTTTTCCCTCCAAAATCAACACCTTCTAGAAGGTATATTTGGAGGGAAAACCAAGGCACCTCTTCATTTCCCTCCCATTTTTGCCTCCAAAAAAACCAAGCACCCCTTCATTTCCCTCCAAAAACCACTCCATCTCAACCCTACACTTAAGCCTTAAACACATCCACACCCTCCATTTTTGGAGCCAAACCTAACCCTTCTAAAAACCTATTTATTGATGCCAAAAATGGTTGCAACCACCACCGTGGATAGCCACCCTTTCACCCATAACTACCCCCTTCACACCCTCAAAGATAGCGCCAACCATCCTCCTCCCTTGGATCCCCATAACCACCACCAAATCCAATCCTAGCCCTCCATCAAAAGGGCACGCCAACCCCTTTTATCCCTCCTATTAATACCCCATCTAACCACCACTTACCCCATCCTTGGTTACCAAAAATCCTATACCTACACCTGCATAATTTGGCCAAGGAAGGAGGAGAAGAAAAGAAGATTAAGGGGGCAACATACTCGCCCCCTTGGTGCCTTCTTCTTCTCTCTTCTTCCTTGTGCCACTCCAAGGAGCACTCTAAGAGGGACGGCCAGACAGGAGTAACAAGGTGGTGGAAGTCCACCTTGGAGGGGGAATCAGGAGCAAGATACTAAGAGGAAGGAAAACCTTTCTTCATAGTGTAGGACCAGCCATGTAAGTACCTCTGTTTTGATGCACCAAAATTATGCTATCTGCGAAACTAATCTTTCAGGACTCTCTCGTGGTTTAAAGCTAGAAGATTGCTGACTTTGTCTTGGTGTGTTTTTATCTTTATTGAGTTTAGGTTATTTTGTAAGGAACCTCAAAATAAGTTTCAAACGGATTTTCGCACTTCACATAACAAACAAGTTTCTACGGTTATTGATCAACCAAATAATAAAATTGATCAACCATATGAATTGATCGACAAACCAACTAAATTAATCGATCAAATCAGCCCATTTTAGGAAGTTGATAAATACACCTTTAATAGACCATTTAGGTTAATTAAACAACCAATCATTGATCGATCAAATAACTAGTTTGACCAACCAAAACTCATTTTGATCAACCAATTTAATTTGCTTTTCTGGTCGATTTATTAGTATAAATAGAGGTCATATGCAACCTTTTTCAAACACACTCTCAAGAAGAAATCCATCTAAAAGAAAAAGCTTTTCATGCCTCCCTCTAAGTGCTTCTACGCTTCTGCTTTCACGACTTTCAAAGCACAACGATTCAAACCTCTGCTGAAATCTAGTTTGACTTTCCTTGAGGTTCCATAGGTTTATACTATTTTTATATTACTTGTTGCTTTCAATTACGGATCTCAAGTTGTTGACAGAAATCCATTGTAAGAGGTGCCACCCTCATTTCAAGTGGTGCATTAGTGGATTAACTAGCCTTAACTAGTCGGGAAAGTCCTAATCTGAGAGGCTTAGGTAGTGGTTTTTACCAGGGAAGGGTTTCCACTACAAATCCAGGTGTCTTCTATGCATGAATTTTTGTGGTTTGATTTGTCTTTACAACTACGATATTTACATTTATAGAAGACGATAATATTCCCCCCTCCCCTCTATATCCATTAAGATCCACAGGAACCCTCATCTGGTATTGGAGCGAGAGCATCCAGAAGATGTCAAAGTCATCTGTCGACACATATGCTGAGCGGTAATCAGCAGTTCGGCCTCCACTCTTTGATGGAACGAACTATGGCTACTAGAAGGCCCGGATGCATATATTCTTAGAATCTATGGACTACGAAGTATAGGACGTCATCGTGTCCAAATACACAACACCAGAGAACAAGGAAGGAGTAGCAGCAACCCCAGATCATAAGAAACTGGCAATGCACAATGCAAAAGCCATGAATGCAATCTTCTGTGGACTCTCTAAGGAAGAGTTCAACCACATATCTGCATGCGAGATGGCTCACGAGATCTAGAGCATCCTAGAAGTCACCCACGAGGGAACTTCAAAGGTAAAAGAAACTCATAAATTTACTAACTCAGAAATATGAGCTTTTCAGAATGAAGAAGGGTGAATCCATAAAGGAGATGTTTACTTGATTTACGGATATTGTAAACTCTCTACAAAATCTGCATCAAGACAAGAAGAACAAAGTCTTGGTAAAGAAGATCCTCCGGTAACTCATGAACGACTAGGAGATGAAGACCACAACCATACAGGAATCAAAGGATCTGTCTACTTTGAAACTAGACGATTTTGTTGGAAGTATGATGGCTTACGAGGTCTAGCTTCAACACATGAAGGAGCATGAGAATGAAGGAGTGAAGAAGAAGATTGTGGCACTCGAAGTCAATGATCAGCTTGAAGATTCTTCAAGCAAAGATGAAGAGGAAGACATAGTTCTTCTCTCGAGGAAGTTTAGGAAGTTCCTAAAAACCAAGAGGAGTTGGAGAAAGAAGAAAGAAGAATCTAAGGCAAAAACCATCGTCTGCACAACATTTTGAGAGGAAAAAAATGTCTCGAGGGTTTGGGAGGGGCGATGGCGATGGTGGAGAGGTTGACGAAGGATGGCGAACATGGAGATCCAGGGGATGGCGCCGTAAGGATTCTGACAGGAAAACTTTCATTGCATCTTCCAGTAGGTCATGGGCAGGGGGCAGTAAAGGGAGGTGGAGCCAAAAGAATGGCAATGTTGTTTGCTATAGGTGTTGAAGGCAAGGTCACATGGTGGCCATCTGTAGGGCTCTGATCTTGTGCCTTGCGTGTGGTGGCTTGGGGCACAGGAGGGACTCATGCCATAAGAGTAAGACAACGAAACCCTATGGAGACAATGTGCCCCACAATCAGGTTTAGGGGAGAGCCCATCCACTACCCCCCCAGAGGTTCTTAACTAGGTGATGGATGTGGAGGTACCGGTTGCTGATGATGTCGCAGCTGCTGAGTTGGTGCTACGAGGTTCACTAATTGGTGAGATCACATTGGGGTCCACAAGTTTTGATGAAATCTATAGATTGGTGAGTTCTTTCTCCCTCTCCACTCCTAGCTGGAAGATATCAATGCTGGGTAAATCGAGATTTGTTTTATTTAGGCTGGGAATGCTGGATGTGGAGAAGCTTCTCTTTAGCACTAGCTGCTTCGATTGTTTAACGATCATATGGAGATTGGTCTCGCCTTTTGATGCCGCCTCACAAGAGAGACCCCCTCAGTGGGCAGAGATCAGATTGGGGAGATTGGAGATTTGGGGACTACCATGACATCTGAGGATGCAGGGTGTTGTGGAGAAGGTAATTGCAAGGTTCGTGACACTTGAAGAGGGTGTTGAGGTGGGGTTGCAGGAAGGGGATGGAAGGTCGTTAATGGTGGATGTTCAAATGAACAGAGGGGGGCCAGTGCCGGAGAAGATCATTCTCCAGTATAGGGGAAGTTCATGGATGCTTCGTCTGAAAATACTTTTTGGCGAAATAAGTGTTACCAAGTAAGGGGATGGAAGATCCTTTGCAGAGGTTGTCAGTGGAAGGAGCAGACCTAAATGTGATAAAACTGTCCAGGCAGACTATCCAGAGCCTAAGAAGGGGAAAGAACACCATGAGTATGAGGTCATGGAAGAGGAGACAGCAGCTGCGGACCAACCTATCAGGGTGGTGGCTGACAGTAGTGCATTGGGAGGGGATCAAGAAGTTGGCAGTGCAATGGAAGGAATTCAAGGGAGAGATCAAGAGGATAGGCAGGATGGGAAGGTAGTAAAGGTGCTTACTCCTGATACTGTAGGGAATCTAAACTTTGGTGTAGGACCTTCATACAAAGAGAAAGCTATCAGGTCTCTCTATAAGCTATGGGGACGCATGGTGGGAGGTGGAAAGGGGACTGACGAGAAGGCCATTGCGGCTATTCTGAAGGTGGAGAGTTTTCCAAAAGGAACGATGGGTGATAATCAGGTGAAGGAATGAAGATCCTCACTTGGAATGTGCATGGGTTGCGCGATGGCATTCGAAAGGCATCTTTGGCACATTACTTGCAAGAGTGAGAAGTGGATTGTGCGCTCCTACAGGAGACACATCTGGAAGAAGGGGATGCCTCTGTGTGGTCCTCATTGCTGTAGGCAGGACAGGCAGATGTGCGATCCTTAGCTGCGGTGGGCAAATCTAGTGGCTTGGCTATCTGGTGGAAGTGATCTCGCCTACTGTTAGTGGATTCTTGGAAGGAGACTTACCAATTGACCTGCAGTTTCAAAATGGTCTGTGGAGAACATGAACTGTTTGTTACATGTATCTATGACCCATGTGCAGCTAGTCAGAGAGTTGGGTTGTGGGAAGAGCTTACTCATGTGGCAGCAAGAACATCTGGGAAGCCATGGCTGGTGGGGGGAGATTTCAACTACACACTGTCTGAGGGAGATATGGCGAGCAAGAGGGTGGACCAAGAGTCGACTGGGTTTCACTTGGCCGTGGCAGTGCTAGGTCTAAATGAATATCCGTCCACCATAGTTGAATATGCATGGAGGAATGGTAATGGGCAAATGTCCAAGTTGGATCGCTTCTTTGGGAGCTCAGAATTGCTGGAGAGGTTCGACTTATCATCAGTGATGGGTCAAGATCGACCATTTTCAGACCACACCCGCTCATGTGGGACTGTGGTGAAGGTGCCTCATGTGGTACCTATTTTAAATTTAGAAAGTCATGGCTGAAGGAAGAGGGTTGAGGGAGATGATCTCTCGATGGTGGAACTCAAAGCTTGTGGTTGGCTCTGCAGCCTTCAAATTAGCCACTAAATTAAGGGAACTGCAAACTCTGCTGAGGGAGTTTAGATGCACCTTTGAGATTTTAAGAGGTCAATGACGAACTGAGGCTTTACAGATGGTGAAGAGTTTAGATGTCAGAGAAGGTATGGGCCTATTGTCTGATGTGAAAAGGGGCCAGCGTGTCCATTGGCAATTGATGGTGGTGGAGGAGGATTTGAAGAGAGAGATTGACTGGAGGGAGAAATCTCGACAATTATGGCTGAAAGAAGGGGATGCGAACACTAGGTTCTTCCACTTAGCAGCCAATTCAAGGCGGCGTCATAATCTCACAGCTACATTGAGAGTTGGAGATCAAGTCCTCACTTCTATGGAGATATCAAAAGAGAAACGATCAGGTTTTTCAAGGAATCCACTAGATCCTTGGGAAGGGGGCAGTAGAGGATGACATCCTCAAATATGCTGAGAGTCAGGAATGTGGAGGGGGAACAGCTGATAGCACCTATATCTGAGCAGGAGGTGGTAGAGGCTATGCAGGCTTTGAATGCCGAAGGGTCCCCATGCCCAGATGGATTCCAGATTTTTTTCTATAAGGAATTTTGGCCAACGGTAAAGTCTGATGTTTTGGATGTCAGAAGAGAGTTTCAGGCTGGGAACTCAAGCTTTGAGAGAATTAATAGATCATATCTCTTCTTGTTACCAAAGAAACCTGGGGTAGAGAGGTTATTAGAGTTTAAACCGATTGTGCTATCCAACTCCATCTATCTAATTATTAGGAAAATTCTAGCCAATCGATTGAAGGGGATATTGGACTTGATCAGCCCAGTGAAATCTACCTTTCTTCTGGATAGGTCTCTACAAGAATCTTTCATTATTGCATAGGAAATTGTGATAGGGTAGCACAAAAGAAGGTGTAAGGCCTATATGTGGAAGGTGGACTTCAGACGAGCTTATGATTCAGTCACTTGGCCCTATTTATGGGAAATTTTTAAGTGAAGGGGATTCCTTGCTGTTTGGATCCAATGGATGAAGAGAAGCATAACAGCAGTTGCAGGATCTAAAAGGCACAAGCACACTAGAAGGGGGGATGAATAGTGTGATAGACAAAAATATGCAAGTAAATCAAACCACAAAAAAATAACACCAGATGTATAGTGGTTCCCCACTCACTTTGGTACTCCACTACCTAAGCCTCCAAGCTTAGGACTTTTAACCCGATTCCCTCAACCCCTAGGAAATCAATTTACTAAACGAGGTAATTAATGGGTTACCTCAACCCAATTACAACAACGGGTTTGTTACAACCCAATGAGCAACAGGCTCAATTACAAATAAGAGAACAGGTGTAAGACAAAAGAAATCTTACAGCTAAATACCTAAGCCTCTCAACAAATATATATAAATGATATTACCTATTTGAGAGCCTAGAATGAACGATATTTGCTTTGTGAATGCATGAACAAAACATGTTGAGGAGTTTGCAAAACGTAGAGAGATTTGAAGGCAACAAACACTTTTCTTCTCTTCAAATATGGTGGAAAAATGAAATTCAAAGCTCTGGAATTTTCCTTGTCTCTCTTGTGTATAAACTAAGAGTCCAAGACTCATTTTATAGAGTTAGGACGTTAGTGGGTTGTCTACTAGACGTTGGGGTTTAAATCCCAACGTTCATATTGCCTAAATTAATTTTCTAGTCATTCAATTTTGAGCCAACGGCTAACTGGTACCAGTACTGAAGTATGGGTACCGGTACTCCTTGCATCTAGATTTGGGTTTTAAAAACTTAACACAAATCTGTAACCCACTTGTATCGGTACTAATCATTAGTATCGATACCCATTCCCTCCAGTACCAATACTAATCATGAGTACCGGTACTTGACGTGTACAGGTTTGTTTCTATAAAAAAATCCAAACCTGTAACTCAAATGTACCGGTACTAAACTTTAGTACCTGGACTTGTGGGCTAAAAAGTACCTTTTTAAGTAAATTAATCAATTATGTTCTTTGAAAATGATCATAGTATAAATCCTAGTTTATCTCTAATTTATTTTATGATATAAGTTGATTCTTTGTTAAAAGGCATACATTCTATAAATTAGAAAAACCTAAACTAAAAACTAAAGGACAAAGATGATCTTCTCCTCCTCGATTCTTCCTTGTCATCTTGCCTCCTTCATGTCATGATCTTCTCCTTCTCATCATCATGCCTTGTTCGCACGCTAAATCAGTGTTTTTAAGATTGTCACGTTGCAGTATAGCCAAAATAGCACTTCAAACAAATAATTTTATTACTTGAAAAAGTTCCGAGGTCAAACACAGGGAGCAAATAGGAATTCACACACTAATCTCAATAATGCAAATGAGCACAAGAATTCAAACCAAATAAACTACTCAAAAATGATAATCAATGTAGAACATGAGTATAACAAAAATTCAACATGATAAAAAGAAATCTATAACAAAATAATGGTGATTTAGATCACCAATTATTAAGTATAGTTATATGTAAACTAGAGTAATCATTAATGCTACAGTAATCAAGATCAAATATCCGCACAGTAGCTTGAATGCTACAGTAGTAATCAGACGTCTCCCTTGGAGATCAGACACCTTAAATGGCCTTCTTTGTTTCTCCTTTCTCTTCTCTCACTTTTTCCTTCTCCTTCTTCTGCTTTCTTCTTTCCTTCTTCTTCCTTAGCTTCTCTTTCTTTCTCTTCCTTCTTATCTTCAAGCCTTCTTCTTCTTGGCTTTCTTCACACAATAGTAGGGGAGAGGCTTCTTGAATTCTGCTAAGTGTTAGCCTATTCCCATCCGTAGCAAAACCCCCCTGCCCTCGCGCTCTCTCTCTCTCCTTCACTCCCTATGGGTTCACCTCTTTCATGCCCTCCCAGGGCCAATGCAACTTATTGGGTAATCAGGTATTCGAGGGATCCGCGTACCTGGGTCCAAGGTCACCGGTGTGGTGTAGTCACCGAGGAGTGAAGGCTTAGGCGGGTCGGGTGCACCAGGTCCGCAGAGGAGAGGTCACAAATGAGGAGCGTGATGGGTGTGAGGGACCTCACCCCTCAATTGTTGAGGCAATAAGCCCTCAACACTTTTGCAACTTATGCGCTTTTACCGCTTCCAAATCCCACGATGTGGGACTATCTTGCCCACCTTCTTCGCATGCGCCTACAGTAAGGAAATCTTCTCCAATTGGAGTAGCTGCTAAGGGCAGGGACCTCAATTGGCCACCTGGAAGTGGTCCTGGGGCTCTTCCACACAGTCTGGAATGATGACCTGGGGCTATCGTGGCCTTGAACACTAAGAACAACATCAGAGGGATGATGCTGTGGCGGAGCTCCGACGTGATACCTGAAACACAAAGAACGGGCTAAAAGCCCCGGTTAAAAGGCTC
Source organism: Thalassia testudinum (assembly GCA_037157565.1). Classification (NCBI taxonomy): domain Eukaryota; kingdom Viridiplantae; phylum Streptophyta; class Magnoliopsida; order Alismatales; family Hydrocharitaceae; genus Thalassia; species Thalassia testudinum. Next base: position 9,656,376 of record JAZHRO010000078.1, on the reverse strand, counting down.
AGGAGGATCGCCGTAGGTGTGGAATGTGATGGCGACGTCCGTGGGGAGTTTTGTGCGTGGATGAGGGCGGACAATGATAGAAATGAAGGTGCGGAGGTGGGTCGGTCGACGGGGAGTTTGGGTGGATGGAATGGCAAGATAAGAGAGGGGTTTTGAAGAGGGTGGATAGGTGAAGGGTGTGGGCTTGTCGATGAGGTGGATGGAGGTGAGTAGCAGTGGGAACACTTCGCCAAAGGAGTGGTCGCAGTGGAGGACGAAGAGGGTGAACGACGATATCGAGGGCTTTATATTTTTGGTTTTAGATAGAGGAAACTATTCTAGGAGTCTTAAGGGAACTTAATTACCTATGCTAAGTGGACGAAAGGGAGAGGACAACATCAGCGTTGGTAGGCTGGAGCTAGGGAAGAAGGTGCTCCGATGAAGGGAGAGGTGATGATGACGAAGGTAGAAGATCTCCTGCTGGTACGGCCAAGAGTGGACGAGAAAGAGAAAAAGAATCTGGCCACTGGTTTTGTGGCTAGATGACAAGGGAGGTCAGGAGGGGTTGCCGGAGCTTGAGGAGCTTCGCAGCCGAAGAAGAGGGAGGAAGAGGAGGGTTTTCGGTAGGAATTCAAGCTTAGGGAGTTCGGCCTGGTCTGGGCTTTCTTTTATAGGTCATCAGAGGGTGATTAGAGCTTGGGAAGCAAGCTTCCCAAGCTTGGAAGGCTTGCCAAATTGGGAAATTCCTTGAGACCCAAATCTCTCATGCATTTGCATGAGAGATTGGGTAAATTTTAGGGCATGGGATTGGGTTCAAAAGGAAAGGGATTTCGTCAAGAAATAAGGGAGTTCTTTCCAAATTAAGGTCACTGGAGCAAGTAGGAATAGGTTTAATGACAGCAGGGGCCTTTTTGTGAGAACAATGACAAAGTTAGGAGTCTGTTTGAAAAGATTTTGAAAGTTAAGGGTGGAAACGTAATCAGATAAGACCAAGTTGTAAACTAGGTCAAGACAAACTCATCTTAGGTCCAAATTTTGGTAAAAACATAATTTGACCCAAGGAATTCAATGGTGAAGTTGGATTTTGATTTTGACCACGTCTGATTGGGTAATTTATGAAAAAACCTAAATTTGGGCAAATACCTGTCTGTGACTCTAGTCTAGGTCAAAATGGGTTCTGATGGTCAAATTGAAGGTTCTAAACCCTAGAGAATATTTTTATATGAATTTTAGAGGGTTTAGGTGAATTTTATTCTAATCAGAATCTCAGTTAATTAAGCGGATCTATTTTTAGAATTTCAAAAAGTCATTTAATTCTCAGAACATGTGCAAAACCCTTTTCTGATTGTTTTAGCCCACTTGTTAGCTTTCTAAGACCATTTGACCTGCATTCAACCCCTGAGAAAACCTGTGGTTGTACTGCATTCATGATATGCTAGAAAAATTACAGTTTCAACCCTAGTTTCTTATTATTCCCTCAGAATGATTATGCAGTGACTTATGACTATCTGGCGTTATGTAGGAGCATTTACTAACTTAATTAGGTCAAAATGAGCTACTTATGTCTGATGATGGTGTTCCCATCATGCCTCCATCATTTCCTATTTGCCTTGATCTTTACCTAAATCTGAAAAGCAATCAATTGCAAACATTAATCCATAATAATTTTATTAACACAAAAACAAGATGTGAAATAAGGTTCCAACAATCTCCCCTTTTTTGGTGTTGACAAAACTATCTTGCAAATAGATAATAAATAATTTTTAGCAATGTTATATGAAGGAAAAAATATTTAATTTAATCCTCCCCCTCAATATATGCTCCCTCTACAAAGCCCTTTATTTTCCTCCCCATTTTTGTCAATCATTAAAAAAAATGAAGGGGTAAAAAATATCATACCGTAAAATTACCAATAGTAGAATGGTGCTTGTGGATACCAAGCTCCACTAGTCCACCTTTCTTAACCTTCATGTAATTTGTAGAATGGTCGGAGTGTTCCATTTTGTGCCTTGAACGCCCACTGATCACTTTGATCCTATTGATCTACTCCTACAAAATAATATAAAACGTCTTTTCTAGGTACCAATTTTCTTGTGAGTCCTTTCAGGTTAGTACCTTTCAAACCCTGAGATTTATAGACATCTCTATAATTCTTTGGATTTTGGCCTTTTGGTACATCTTTGCATGCCTAGGTGCATGTGATTTATTTTGTGTATTCCTTTTACTCTTAAAATTTTGATTTTAAAGAATCACAAAATTCAGTGTTTAGCCTAGTAGTTATTTTGAGATTATTTAAAGTCTCCTCAAAATGCTATTTTGTGCCTTGAACGCCCACTGATCACTTTGATCCTATTGATCTACTCCTACAAAATAATATAAAACGTCTTTTCTAGGTACCAATTTTCTTGTGAGTCCTTTCAGGTTAGTACCTTTCAAACCCTGAGATTTATAGACATCTCTATAATTCTTTGGATTTTGGCCTTTTGGTACATCTATGCATGCCTAGGTGCATGTGATTTATTTTGTGTATTCCTTTTACTCTTAAAATTTTGATTTTAAAGAATCACAAAATTCAGTGTTTAGCCTAGTAGTTATTTTGAGATTATTTAAAGTCTCCTCAAAATGCTTATAAATATCTTCTAGCTCTACTATCTTTGCATGCAACTGATTATTAGTCTCTTTTGACATTTCTAATTCTATTTCTAAATATGATTTGTCTACTTCTAATGTTTGATAATTATTCTTTAAAACTTTATTTTCCTTTTTAAACAACCTAGCTTTATGATATAATTCCTCATAAGCTTCAAGTAATTCTTCAAAAGAAAAGTCAGGATTTACCTCATCTTTTGTGTCTTCTGTAGGGGCTACCAAGCAAAGCAGTGCGACCTCATCGTCATCGGAATCGATGTCCATGTCAGAGTTGCTATCACTCCACGTCACTTTAAGAGCTTTCTTCTTCTTCTTGTTTGCTTCTTTTGTGTCTTCCTTCTTCTTGTTTATAGGGCAATCCTTTCTCAAGTGCTCATTTTCCTTACACTCATAATAAATAATATTAAATGAAATTTTATTCACTTGCTTACCTTGCTTCTGGAGAAATTTCTAAAATTTTCTTGTGAGCATCTCCATTTCTTCATCATCTTCGGATTCCGGGGTGCTCAAATCCGTGTTCTCCGTAATTGCTTTAAAGGCAATACTCTTCTTCCTGCTTGACGTCTTCTCATTCTTCTTCATGTTCTCTAGTTGGACCTCATACACCATGAGGCTTCCAATTAAGTTGTCAAGAGAAAGGACTGAAAGATCCTTCGCCTCTTGAATTGCTGTCGATTTTGGAGACCAATCACTTGTAAGGGATCTCAAGATCTTCCTTACAAGCTGCTCTTCTTTCAGCCTGACTCCTAGATTCTTCATGGGATTTACAATCTCTCCAAATCTTGTGTACATATCTTTGATTGTTTCACCTTTCTCCATCTTGAAACACTCATAACTTTCTGTTAGAATAGATATGCGTGTTTCTTTAACTTTACTAGTACCTTCGTAGGTGACTTGTAGTGTGTTCCATATCTCGTATGTAGACTCGCAAGCCGAGATACTGTTGAATTCTTCCCTTGATAATGCACAATAAAATGTGTTTATCGCCTTCGCTTTGCCGTCAATTTTCTTCTTTTGATCCTCCTCCATGCTACTCCTTGCGGCTCCAGATCCAAGTATTTCTCTTGAATGAGTGTCCACGACTCCTCATCCGTTGCCTTAAGGAAGATTTGCATCCTCCTCTTCCAGTATCCATAGTCCGTCCCATCAAAGTAGGGAGACATGTGGATGACTGTCCTTCAATGTGCCTAGTTGATGATGCCATAGCGAGTAAGGATTTTTACTTCTTCTCGCAACCTGCTCTAATATCACCTATAGGATCTAAAAGGCACAAGCACACTAGAAGGGGGGATGAATAGTGTGGTAGACAAAAGTATGCAAGCAAATCAAACCACAAAAAAAATAACACCAAATGTATAGTGGTTCCCCACTCACTTGGGTACTCCACTACCTAAGCTTAGGATTTTTAACCTGATTCCCTCAACCCTGAGGGAATAATTTACTAAACGAGATAATTAACGGGTTACCTCAACCCAATTACAACAACGAATTTGTTACAACCCAATGAGCAATAAGCTCAATTACAAATAAGAAAACAGGTATAAGACAAAAGAAATCTTACAACTAAATACCTAAGCCTCTCAACAAATATATATATGATATTACCAATTTGAGAGCCTAGAATGAACGATATTTACTTTGTGAATGCGTGAACAAAACATGTTGAGGAGTTTGCAAAACGTAGAGAGATTTGAGGGCAGCAAACACTTTTCTTCTCTTCAAATATGGTGGAAAAATGAAATTCAAAGCTCTAGAATTTTCCTTGTCTCTCTTGTGTACAAACTAAGAGTCCAAGACTCATTTGATAGAGTTAGGACCTTAATGGGTCATCTACTAGATGTTGGGGTTTAAATCCCAACATTCATATTGCCTAAATTAATTTTCTAGCCGTTCAATTTTGAGTTAACGGCTAACTGGTATCAGTACTAAAGTATGGGTACTAGTACTCGTTGCTTCCAGATTTGGGTTTTAAAAACTTAACACAAATCTGTAACCCACTTGTACCGGTACTGATCATGAGTACCGGTACTCATGGGGTACAAGTTTGTTTCTATGAAAAAATCCAAACCTGTAACTCAAATGTACCGATACTAAACTTTAGTACCGGTACTTTTGGGCTAACAAGTACATTTTTTTAAAGTAAATTAATCAATTACGTTCTTTGAAAATAATCGTAGCATAAATCCTAGTTTATCTCTAATTTAATTTACGATATAAGTTAATTCTTTATTACGAGGCATACATTCTATAAATTAGGAAAACCTAAACTAAAAACTAAAGGACGAAGATGATCTTCTCCTCCTCGATTCATCATTGTCATCTTGCCTCCTTCATGTCATGATCTTCCCCTTCTCATCATCATGCCTCCATCATTTCCTATTTGCCTTGATCTTCACCTAAATCTAAAATGCACTCAATTGCAAACATTAAGGTATAATAATTTTGTTAACACCAAAACAAGATGTGGAATAAGGTTCCAACAACAGCGTCCTTCTCTCCACTAATTAATGGGAAGCCATGTGGTAATTGGATTCAACCACAATGCAAAGTTCGACAAGGATGCCCACTGGCTCCCATGAATTTTAATCTAGCTATGGACACCCTTGCTAGGTTTGCTTGCAAACTATCAAGTGTGGGCATGGTGAGAGGTTATTCGATGTCGAATGTTCGAGCTTTGGCACCGATTCTCCAATACGCTGACGACACAGTCCTTTTTGTGGAGGGAGGCACAAAGGAGGCTAAGATACTATTTAGTACGGTGTCTATCTTCGGGGAAATTTCAAGCTTGAAGCTCAATAATGACAAATCTTCCCTGATCTATCTTGGAATGAAAGGGTAGGAGAGCTCCATGATTTTTGCAATTCTGCACATGCCAATCACAACCCTACCTGTGAAATACTTGGGGCTACCATTGAGAGATTCAAAAATGAAGAAAAGTGACTGAAACTTCCTATTCGATAAAATTGCTACGAAGCTTGAGAACTGGAGTAGTCGCTTTATATTGAAAGGTGGGAGATTGATCCTCCTTAACACCATCATCACCTCCATTCCGATGTTTTATTTCTCTATGTTTAGATCACCGAAATCTGTGTGGAAGAGATTGGATGTGATGCGCAAATGATTCTTTTGGAAAGGGGTCAGATCTGAAGGTAAATTCCTCCAACCAGAGAAATGGAAAGGGCTTTATAGACCAAAGAAAGATGGTGGTATGGGGATATGCTCGCTGAAAGAATTCAACGATTCCTTCTTGCTGAAATGGGCTATTAAGCTTCTCGATGGAGGCAGCAAGATATGGATTGAACTAATCATGGATTCGTATGGATTCTCGCATGTGGAACGGGCAAGACTTGATCCGCGCAAACCTTCACCATTTTGGAAATCAGTAGCCAATGCTCTGCAAGAAAATTGGCAACACTTCTAGCCAGTGCTTGGGGATGGTACAGACTCTTCGTTTTGGACAGACCAATGGTCTTAGCGGGGGCTACTAAAGGAGATGTATCCACGTGCCTTTGATGCAGCAACAAACAAGGCAACCTCAGTTGCTAGCTACTAGGATGCAGACTGCATGCAGTAGGTGCCTGCTAGATGCACTTTGCATGAAGGTGGCAGATCACGTGAAGATATGGACAAACTGCTTCATGACTTGGAAAGTTTCAAGCCAAAGGGTGGATTGGACAGGTTCGAATGGTCCCATGGAAAATTTACTTCTGCTGAAGCATACAAAGTACTATTGCGTGCTAATGATCAAACCAATATGGAAGAAACCGATAGACAAAGTGCATGTTTCTGGAAGCTACGCATACCCCTCAAAGTGCAAATCTTCCTTTGGCTATGTAGGAGAGGACTTGTCACGGGAGAGCTGCAACACAGAAGGATGGGAACCCAACTTCAACAATGCCCTCTCTGTGATTTCCCCACCGATAGTGTGAGGCACCTATTCTCTTCGTGCTTGGTGATTGACCAAATATGGAGGTCCGTGTGTGGATATCCCTTGCCCACATTGGATGGCCTTTGGAGGGACTTTCAAAAGCATGGGAAACCACATGTAGCTATGGCGGCCTTGTTATGGAGTGTGTGGAAAGAGAGAAATGAAAAGGTATTTAGGGGGTATTAACTTGCAAAACACTGTGAGAAACACTTCACAAGAAAGGGTTTCATCAAAAAAAAATTCCATATTCCAAAAAAAAAAAAGGAGGTTGAGCAAAAAGAAGAGCCATTTTTGAAAAGGAGGGAAGAAAATTGAAATGAAAAGAAAGGAGCACAAAGGAAAAAGAAAATTGAGTCCCTTAGAAACAATTTGGAACCTACCTACCTTCTAGGTTGGATCGAATGATGAACTAAGACCTGAAAGGCCTAAAACTTAAGGGATTAATGGCGAATACCGACCTTAGGCCTCTTGGATCTGTATTAGATTTAAACATTCACATACTTGTCAAGATTCGGATTAATCCTCAAGAGGTTGGGGAAAATGCAAAGCTTGTGTATTAGGTCTAAGGCTTAGGGATTATTCAGCCTTGTTAACTGACCTATGGTTTGCGGGACTCAGTAACTTAAGCACCCTAAATCACACATAGTCTGGTTCAATACACTCTAAAGTTAAAACCATGCCAAAAGGCATTTTATCTGTTCTGAAAATGATCCTAAGATCTAGATTAGGAGCAGCTCGAAAACACAAGTTGATTTGGACAAGTTCCCGAAATGGAGAGGCGGGAAATTCCCCTCGAAGATGCGCAATAACATACCGTCTCCTCGGTGTCTGTCTCTTAGGATATCTAAATATCCTACTGGGGGCATGTAAGCACCTTGTGCTGGTTTAGATACCATGGGCGAGATTATCCCGAAATCTCAATTGCCAGGGTCTGGATTTACCTACATAACACCATGGGTGGGATTATCTCGAAATCTTGAAAGTCATGGTTCTGGGGGTTGCCATGGGCGGTGCTACCTTGAAGCATCGATTGCCAGGGACCCTGTGAGGATTGATGGTGGGGACAAGGAATCCGATATAGATCGTGTTTAGGGCCAATCCGAGGATGGATCTAAGGAAAAATATAATGAAAAGAAAAGAGAGAGAAAGCTCTCCACAAATCAAATTTTCCTTCTATGTCTCCCTCAAAATGCACTGGCAAACTAAACTGGACTAACCATGTTTTAAGCATGGATGCTTTAACCGCTGGGTCCAACGAACCTTAGGATAGTTCCTACGGGCCTTAGAAACCTTCGCGGAAGATTGAGGCGAAATGCAGTCAGGTCTGAATCTAGGCTAGTACTTGAGTACCTCTAGGCCTATTGTTGGTATTAAGATCTAATCCTTAGAGATGCGGCCCAATAAGGCATCTTGACGGTTAAATCCGACCTAGATAACTAGTTTGATTCAGATGGTTTTGCTAAGGAACTAGCAAATGCTAGGCATGGAGGTATGATGGGAACACCATCATGAGCCATAACAAGCTCAGTTTGATCTGATTAAGTAAATAAAAGCTCCTACATATCCATCAGAAGATCTTAAAGGCACAAAACATTGATTTGAGAAGACAAGAATACAAGGATATTTCTACAAACTTACCATTTTATCACAAAAATAGCATAACTGTGAGTTTTCTCAAGGGTTGAACAAAGGTCAAATGGTCTTAAGAATCTAACAAGTGGGCTAGAATAGACAGAAAAGAGTTTTCGCGCGTTTCAGGAATTAAATGACATCTGAAATCCTAAGAACATACCTGCTTAATTAACTGAGGTTTTGGTCAGGATAAATTCACCTAAACCCTCTAAAAATCATAGAAAATTTTCTTTAGGGTTTGGTACCTTCAATTTGACCATTGGAACCTATCTTGACCCAAAATAGAGTCTCAAACAGACATTTGCCCTAATTTGGGTAATTATGCAAATTCCCCATTCAAACTAGGTCAAAACCAAATTTCAACTTCACCATTGGATTCCTTAGATCCAAATTAGATTTGTACCAAAATTTTGGCCCAATCTGAAATCATCTTGACCGAGTTTGCAATTTTGTCCTATCTGACTCTTTTATCTCACACACATGCCCCTAACTTTTGAATCCTCTACAAATAGGTCCCCAAATTTATCGTATCCTTCTTCAAATAGGTCCCTACCTCCATCAAATCCTAATCCTACAACTCCAGCGAGCTTGATTTGGCATTTTTTTCTTGATTCCTTGATGAATCCCTCTCAGATTTGAAAGGGAAGTTTGTCAAGGAATCCCCTTCCTTTTGAGCCAGATTCGAAGCTCTAAAATTGGCTCACATCCTGGAGCGAACCTTTGAAAGATTCGAGTCCCCAACTCCAGTGACCTTCCAAGCTTAGGAAGTTTGATTCCCAAGCTCAAATCGTCCTCCAGAGGCCTATAAAAGATGCCCCAATGCATACCGTCCATCCCACGCTCGAATTCGACCGGAATAACCCCCAATTCTTCTCTCCTCCGACCGAAGTGCTCCTCGACGTCCGATGACCTCCTCCGTCTCCATTCCTCATCCATTCGCAATATCAGCAATGGATTTGTCTCCCTCAACTTCCTCCGCGTCGAACAGTACCTGCTGACGCCTCTATCTCCTTCGTCCTCGCCGTCCAACCCCCACCGAAGCTACCTTCTTCCCCGGCATCGACCATATTGCAACCGATGTCGCCTCTACTACCCATCATCTGCCAACTACCTTCATAAGTTCCCTAACTCCTCTACTTCATTTTCACCCCAACCACACTCAGTTTCGACTATGCTACCGCTTGTTCACTGTCATCCCTTCTACGTCCGGCCACTCCTCCGACGAGGCACATCTCACTCCACACACCACTAAACTCCTCGCTGTTCATCTCTACACCTCTGTCTCGACCTCAAGAGCAAAAGCCCTAACTTAGTTAGGTAGATTACTCCTCCAAACCCTCTGCCGAACTCACGCTCCTCCGTCCACCCTCTGCGAGGTCAACAGGCCTCATCGACCACCTCCACGCCACACACACTCACGCTCTCATCATTCCACGGCGAAGCTTCTGAACTTATTTAACAGGGCCAAAAGGTCGTTCTTTACATTTTAGATCAGCAGGTCCTCAGTTCCATCTCCAGGTGACGTGGCTACGTCCCAAGAATCATCCCAAGTCTTTGATTGAGGTCTCCATCAGCTGCAGCCATCCAATTGAGCGGAAGCATCTTCGCTGCAGCACACAAGCAAAAGGACGGGGACTTTAGTCCCAAATCATAAAGCGGCGGATCCCTAACAGCGCATAAATTGAAAAAGTGAAGCGAGCTTATCACCTCAAGTCACTTGGGGGATGAGGTCCCCCGCCACACGCATTACACGGGCCTCGCACGTGACACGCATTACACGGGCTAGGTCCAACCCGACCCACTTAACCCACGCACACCTCGGCTATGACCTACACCCGCAGCCCTAGTCCCGAGTGTGCTTAGATCCAAATCCGATAACCAATTACTGTGGAAGGCTCTGGGAGGGCGGAACAGAGAGAGAGAAAGAGAGAGAGCACGTGAGTCAAGGGAGGGTTTTTCTCTGAGGAGATTTCGACACTTAGCCAAAATCAGAGCCCCTCTGTGTGTGAAGAAGAGAAGAAGCAGAGAAAGAAAAGAAAAGCCAAGGGAAGAAGAAGAGAAGAGGAAAAGGACAAAGAACATTGCTTCCCTAGCACTGTAGCACCTGCTGCTTAAGTCAACTGATTGGCCTAATCATCGACTGATACTACTGTTGCATTGATATTACTATTGCATTATCTATACTTGAGCTTATTTGTGCTTAGGGGTAATTGGTTATTTAAATCACCATTTTACCCTAATCTTTTTGCTTCATTGACATTTGCTTTATCATATATACAATTCTTACTTAGATTTATTATTATACATTGATAGAATTGCAATCTTGAGAGTTAATTGTTACTTGCTCCCTGTGTTCAACCTCGGATTTCTTTCGAGCATAAATTTTATTTGTTTTCAAGCGATTTCGACCTATACTACGACATAGCTTTTAAAACCTGGATTTCACTTGTAAACATTTTGGTGCAATTGCCGGGGACCAACGTGCAATTCAATCTTTTGATTGCAATATCTAATTTGATACTAACTTGCTCTATCTCTTTTGACTGTGATTTGTGCGAGGGGGATTCATTGGCAGAAGATCAGCCGCACATCAAAACACTTCAGGGGAAGGTAAACTCCATCCAATTTTCCCTAAGCCCCTGATTCTGAAAAAGCTAAAAGAAGAAACAAATCAATTAGGTTCAACTTGCATTCTATTCTTAGATTAATCATCAAGTTGTCTGATTTGATACATTCTGTTTAGAGAACATCCAAACCCTGATTTGTGCACCTACTTAGGGTTTAAGGTATCTAGGGCTATCACCTTCTTGCTTAAGCCCTAGGTACCATATTTGGATGAATTAAATTGGACCAATAAGAGCCAATTAGGGTTTCCAGTTTAGGGTTTTAGAGACACTTGCTTAATCAAGAATTAACCTTCCCAAATAGTGTGTCTGACTAAGCCTTGATTGAATTGATCTATTCAAGAAAACCCTAAAATTAGGCTCTTAATTTCATTTGAACACTAAAAGAGGGACCTAAATTTCCCAAAGGACAAAACAGGTGAAGTTGACCCACCTTGTTGGGTTAACCAATCTTCAAATTAGGTCACCTCGCACAAAAATATCTTAAAGTTCAAGTGAAATCATAAGCACCCGTGCTCTTAACTTAAAATTGGTAGACTTAAGAGGTCAAGTCCCTAATGTGCGGTCTGGCGTGGAGGTGGTTGATGAGGCCTATCAACCTCGCAGAGGGTAGATGGAGAGGCATGAGTTCGGCAGAGGGTTTAGAGGAGCAATCGACCTAACTAAGTTAAGGCTTTTGCTCCTGAGGTCGAAGAAGAGGTGTAGAGATGAACGGTGAGGAGTTTAGTGGTGTATGGAGTGAGATGTGCCTCACCGAAGGAGTGACCGGACGCGGAAGGGATGACAGTGAATGAGCGGTAGTGTAGTCGAAACAGAGTGTGGTTAGGAAGAAAATGAAGTAGAGGAGTTAGGGAACTTATCTAGGTAATTGGAAAATGATGGGGAGCAGAGGCGACGTTGGTTGCGGCATGGTCGGCGTCGGGGAAGAAGGTAGCTCCGGTGGGGGTTGGACGACGAGGACGATGGAGATATAGGTGCCGGCTGGTACTGCTCAACGTAGAGGAAGCTGAGGGAGACAAATTCATCGCCGGTATTGCGAACGGACGAGGAATGGAGGCAGAGGAAGTCGCCAGACATCAAGGAGAACTTTGGCCTGAGGAGGAGAGAAGAATTGGGGGTTATTCCGGTCGAATTCGAGTGTGGGATGGACGGTATGCATTGGGGCTTCTTTTATAGGCCTTTGGAGGACAATTTGAGCTTGGGAAGCAAGCTTCCCAAGCTTGGAAGGTCACTGAAGATGGGGACCCGAATCTCTCAAAGGTTTGCACCAGGATTTGGGCCAATTTTAGAGCTTTGAATCTGGCTCAAAAGGAAGGGAATTCCTTGACGAACTTCCCTTTCAAATATGAGAGAGATTTGTCAAGGAATCAAGGAGAAAATGCCAAATCAAGCTCACCAAAGTTGTAGGACTAGGATTTCATGGTAGTAGGGACCTATTTGAAGAAGGAGACGATAAAGTTGGGGACCTATTTGTAAAGGATTCAAAAGTTAGGGGCATGTGTGTAAGATAAGAGTCAGACATGACCAAATTGCAAACTAGGTCAAGATGATTTCAGATTGGGCCCAAATTTTGGTACAAATCTAATTTGGATCTAAGGAATCCAATGGTGAAGTTGGATTTTGGTTTTGACCTAGTTTGAATGGGTAATTTGCATTACCTAAATTAGGGCAAATGTCTGTTTAAGACTCTGTTTTGGGTCAGGAGGGGTTCCAATGGTCAAATTGAAGGTACCAAACCCTAGAGAATATTTTTATATGATTTTTAGAGAGTTTAGGTGAATTTTATCCTGACCAAAACCTCGGTTAATTAAGCAAGTCTATTTTTAGGGTTTCAGATGTCATTTAATTCCTGAAACACATGAAAATCCTTTTCTGTCTATTCTAACCCACTTGTTAGACTCTTAAAACCATTTGACCTTTGTTCAACCCCTAAGAAAACCTGCAATTATTCTATTTTATGATAGAATGATAAATTTGCAAAAATAACCCTGTATTCTTGTCTTCTTCTCAAAATAATGTTTTGTGCCCTTAAGATCTTCTAATGGATATGTAGGAGCTTTTATTTACTTAATCAGATCAAGCTAAGCTAGTTATGGCTCATGATGGTGTTCCCATCAGGGGGTTGTCGGTCTGTGTAGGGAAAATTGTATGGATTTGTGACTCCCTAGTTAAGGAGTGGAGTGAATTTGTGTAAATACTTATAGTTGATTTTTTAATAAAATAATTCCCAGTTTGCTATCATTTTCGATATCATTCCTCTCTATCTCAAAAAAAAAAAAAAACTGCAAATGGAAGGGACACATCAAAAAGAATTTTCCACTTCTGAGGAAGGAATCAAAGATGAAGAAGAAATTCCTAAGAAGCGATGGGAAGAAGAAGGCTCTTTAAGCCACCTGTGATAAGTCAGACTTAAGCTCAGAGGAAGAAGAGACCTCCGAAGAAGAAGCTCTTCCAAGACTCATGGCCCTAGAAGATGAGGATCGAGAAGAAAGAAGGTGGAACATGGATAGCGGGTGTTCCAAGCATATGACAGGAGAGAAAGGCTTTTTGATTAGGTTGTTTTGGGAGGCGACCATGCCGGCAAGAGGCGACCATGGGTTGGTCAACGGAAGAACCTGGGACGACGAAGGCTGGACTACATGGAGATCTAGGGCATGGAGGTGGAAGGAGAGGAGAGGATCTGACGCTACTGGCAGAAGGGAGGCAGATATGAGGAAGACATATAGAGGGAGTTCAAGGGTTAACAGAAAGATTGTGTGCTTCCGGTGCCGGCGTTGGGGCCATATGGCAGCTACATGTCGCTCTCCCATTATGTGCCTGGCGTGCGGTGGTTACGGCCATAAGCGGGATTCATGTAAGACAACTGATGGGCAGATGAAGGGCCGTTCAAATATGCGCACTGGAGATTTGAATGTTAGGGCACAACCGCCACCACCGCCGCCCCCTCGTACTTACGGGGGTCTCACGGTCGACGTCGAGGTTCCTATGACAGAGAACATAAGAGCGGTAGAGTTGATATTGAGAGGGGCACTGATCGGAGAGGTAATGACCGGTAGTCCATCCTCAGAAAACCTGCACAATCTGGTAAGCTCTCTCTCTCTCCATCGACCAACTCGTGGCAAATCGCTTTTCTGTCACCAGCACGGTTTGTGCTCTTTGGCTTGGGGATGACGGATGTCGAACGGTTGCGTTTTCAATCAATCTCTTTTGAAGGTTTAACGGTGATTTGAAGGTTAGTCTCCCCCTTTGATGGAGCATTGCCGGAGAGGCCACCTCAGAGATTAGGCTCCAGGTCGGGGAGACTTGAGATCAAAGGTCTACCGCTACACCTGAGGTCAAGGGAGGTGGTGGCAACCATGATATCTGGATTTGCCCTAATGGCAGAAGATGCGGAAGTTGGGTTGATGGAGGGCGATGGACGGGTCCTGAGTGTAATGGTTGATGTCTTCAAATCAGGGTCGATCCTTGATAGACTGATTTTGAGATGTGGGGGTAGCTCTTGGCTGTTGCTATTGAGTTTCACTGTGGGTGACATTGCTACAAAGAAGACGCACAATAAGCCGTCTGATTTGCAAGTTGTTGAAGAGGTGAACTTGCAGGTCTTATGCAGGCCTTCTCCTGAAGAGGCTCCAATAACAAAAAAGTGCAAGGACCATCATCTGGGGGAAAGGGGGAAGATGATGGTTGAGGAGAAGGTGGAGTCAGTCAGGAAAGAAACAATGATGCCTGTGATCGAAGATGCAGGGAATGCACAACCAGATGTTGATGACAGAGAGATGCAGGTGTTAAAAGAGATTTCGCCTAACTCTCTGAAGACCCAACAAAAGTTACAAGAGGTTGAGGGTCTAAAATTTGGTACTGGATCTAATACCAAATCTGGTAAGAGCAGGTCACCCTATAGACTTAGACAGAGGAAGCCAAAGTCTGATCTGCTTTTGGATGAGAACACAGTTGCTGCGATTATGCAGGTCAGTAAATGTCAAAGCCAAAGGGTGGAGGGATCTCATGAAGGAAGATGAGAATCCTCACATGAAATGTGCACGACAAAAGTCGGAGGGCTTCTTTGATGAGATACTTGAGAGAGTGGGGGATCGATTGTGTGATCATACAAGAGACTCATATTGAGAATGAGTCTGATAGAGTATGGAATGACATTATGGCTACGGGGGCGAATGAATGTGTGATGCCTAATGCACATGGTAGGTCAGGGGGCATTGTTATTTGGTGGAGAAGGGCTTGGGCACACATTTTGGACGTACACAAGGCTTGACATCTGATGACCTACAAGTTCCAAACTCACCAGGGGCAAGATATTATTTGGATTACAGGTGTGTATGGCCCTTGTGCTGCATCTATGAGACAGGAACTATGGGAGGATTGGGCTACTGTGGCTGAACTAGTGTAAGGGGAGGCTTGGCTGACAGGAGGAGACTTCAATTGTGTGCTGACAGGGACAGATAGGCCATATGGTGCTACAGACAGTTCATCTGTTGGATTTCAATTGGTAGTTCAATCCCTTGGCCTGAATGAATATCCATCATCAGGAGTTGAGTTCACCTGGCGTAATGGTAATGGCTTATTATCTAAGATTGACAGACTCTTTGGGAATGTGTCTATCCTTGATAGATTTCAATTGTCAAGTGTTACTGGTCTGGACCGCCCTTTCTCTGACCATACTCCTTTGGTCTGGGGTAGTAGTGAAGAGATCCAAGCAGGCTCATACTTCAAGTTTAGAAAATCTTGGCTGAGAGAACCTGGATTCCATCAGAGGATTGGCTCATGGTGGCAAACCAAATAGGTGGAGGGCTTAGCTACTATCAGGTTTGCCTCCAAGCTGGAAACTCTACTTACAGTTCTGAAAGAATCTGGAGATACTGTGGTCACACTAAGGCAGCAGAGGTGTGTAGAGGCTTTGAACAACATCCAGGTGCTGGATTCTAAGGAAGCAGCAGGCCCTCTATCTGATGAGGAGCTTGCAGGCAAAAGAATGTGGTAGGGGGTGGTAGTGGAGGAAGATTTCAAATAGGAGATTGATTGGAGGGAGAGGTCAAGACAGTTGTGGCTCAAGGAGGGAGATGCCAACACAAAATTCTTTCACCTTGCGGCCAGCTCTCGGAGGCGAGTAAATTATATATCTTCCACTCTCAAAGATGGGCATAGACTATCCTCTATGCAGGAAAAAAGGGCAGAGGCTATCAGGTACTACAGGGGGGCTTCTCGGGCAACAAAGAGAGGGGAATGGAGGATGGCTATGAATGATGCGCCAAGAGTTACAAGTGATCAGGCCTCTCAACTAATAGCAACTATCACTGAACAAGAAACTATGAATGCTATTAAAGATCTAAATATGGAAGGCTCCCCTGGACCTGATCGTATCCAAGTGTTCTTTTATAAAGAAATGTGGAGTGTGATTGGGTGATGGAAGTCATAAGAGAGTTTGAGAAGGGCAATGTAGGTTTCAATAAGATCAATAAATCTTATCTTTTCTTACTGCTAAAGACTATGGGAGCTAAGAAGTTTTCAGACTTTAGACCGATCTCTTTGTCAAATTCCATCTACTTAGTGGTGAGTAAGATATTGGCAAACAGATTGAGAACTATTCTACAAAGCTTGATTCACCCTATACAATCTGCCTTTCTACCTAATAGATCCCTTCAAGAATCTTTCATTATGGCCCAAGAAATGGTGAGTGGATGGCACAGAAGGAAACGCAAGGCATTTATGTGGAAAGTTGACTTCCAAAAGGCCTACGACTCAATTTCGTGGCCATACATCTAGGAGGTATTCAAAAGGAGAGGTTTCCCCCCCATAGGGATCCAGTGGATGAAGCGTTGTATCACAATTGCTTCCTTCTCCCCTCTGATCAATGGGAAACCATGTGGTGCTTGGATTCAACCTTAATGTGGAGTTAGACAAGGATGTCCTCTAGCCCCCTTGATTTTTAATCTTGCAGTTGATGGGATCGCAAGATATGCATGTAAAATGACAGGGGTAGGGGTCATCAAAGGATATTCACTTTCCAACAGGAGGTCCTTGGCTCCTATTTTACAGTATGCAGACGATACGATTTTCTTTGTGGAAGGGTCCAATTCTGCTGCCCATGCTTTAGGGCATATGGTGAAGATTTTTGGAGACATCTCAAGTCTGAAATTGAATAGGGAAAAGTCTACTTTGATATGCTTTGGCATGAATGAGCAGGAACAGAACACACTAGCGGCTACATTGGGTACACCTCGGTCTAAGTTGCCAATTAAATATCTGGGACTGCCATTACGATCTGCGAAAAAGAAGAAGAATGATTGGAATGTTCTTTTCGATAAGATCTCTATCAAACTGGAAGGGTGGAGTAGTAAATTTTTGTCAAAGGGTGGGAGACTAATTCTCTTAAATTCAGTGATAACCTCTATTCCGGTGTTCTACTTCAGCATCTTTAAAGCCTCGAAGTCTATTTGGAAACGGTTGGACGTAATGTGGAAGAAATTTTTTTGGAAAGGGGCAGGTCATGAGGGGAGATTCATGCAGCCTGTGAAATGGGAACAGATCTGCCGGCCAAAGGAAATGGGTGGACTAGGGATTAAGGCACTTAAGGAATTCAATGAGGCTCTTCTGATCAAATGGGCGATCAAGATCTTTGAGGGCAAGGAAGAAATCTGGACAGACCTGATCAGAGATTGCTATGGTGGTTCCAACAGTGCACTGAAGAGGTTACATCCAATCAAACCATCCCCTTTTTGAAGATCGGTCATCCTAGCAATTAAAACCAATTGGCATTTGATGCAGCCCAAGCTTGGAGATGGCTGTGATTTTAGTTTATGGAATGAGTAGTGGTCAACTATGGGGATGTTAAGAGATGCTTATCCAAGAGCACATGCTGCAGCTGCAGATAAAGAAGCCCCTGTTAGCAGCCTATGGTCTGTTGCAGGGAAATGCTAGAGGCTTGAAGGGTCTGAATTATGCAGAACAGGTACACGACAGTGGGAGGATAGGCAGAATATGCTATTTGCATTGTAGCAGATCTATCCTAGACAGGGTGCGGCTGATACATATGGCTGGAATGGGAAGTTTACAGTGCAGCAGGCTTATGAAAGAATTATTAGGTCAAACACAAATGTGGAGATTGACCCGATTGATAAGAAAATACGGCTATTGAAGATTCCACTGAAAGTGCAAATTTTCTTATGGCTTTGTAGGAGGGAAGGCTTGATCACAGGTGACTTTAGACACAAAATAATGGGGATAATGTTAAATGCCTACTATCTCTGTGGATTACACACTGACAGTGTGTCTCATATTTTTTCCTCATGCTTGGTCACAGACAAGTTATGGAGGAAAATATGTCAGGAACCTCTACGTACCTGGGAATCCCTCTGGCAAAGGCTTACTACACCTGGATGACCAAACAGGTGATGGTTGCCACCTTGTGGTGTGTGTGGAGGGCAAGAAATGAAATGCTATTTCAGGAGAGACCAGTTTAGTGTGAGCTAATTGTAAATCAGTGCTGGACCCTCATACATAGATGGGGATCCAATATGTAATTAGCTTTATTTGTTTAATTTGAAATAAATTGCCCTTTGGATTGCTATCGTTTCACAATAGATTTCCTCACAGTTTCAAAAAAAAAAAAGGTTCGTATTATTGGTACTGGCCAAGTTGGTAACTCCTCTACTTCTTGTGATAATGTACATCTAGTTAGTGGATTAAAACATAATCTTCTTAGTGTAAGTCAAATCTGTGATAAAGGAAACAAAATTACTTTCACCACAAATGGTTTTAAAATAAGAGATAAGGAAACCAAACAAATTCTTCTAAAAGGAAACTAACATAAAGATATTTATATTGTTAACTTTGACAAATGTGACAACTTTGAATGTCTTGTCGCATCTTACGAAGAGGCAATACTTTGGCACAAATGGCTAGGTCATGTTCACATGAAGAACATCAGTGGACTTGTGAAACATGAGCTTGTCAAAGACCTGCCAAAGATCAACATCAAGAAGAACAAAGTCTTAGATTCTTGTCAAGTTGGTAAGCAAACCAAAAATCCCTTTAAACCAAAAAGCATGGTTAACACCTCTTGACCCTTGGAGTCACTTCACTTAAACTTGTTCGAACCAACCAAATTTGAAAGCTTAAGCAGGTGCAGATATTGTTTAGTCATAATCGATGATTTTTCGAGATTTACCTAGGTATCCTTCTTAAAAAGAAAAGATTTGACTATCGATGTTTTTAGTAACCTAGTAAGAAGACTATAGAATGAAAAAGGATCTGAAGTCATTAGGATTAGAAGTGATTACGATGGAGAATTTGAGAATCAATCATTTTCTGATTTTTGTTATCAAAATAAGATAAAACATGAGTTTGCTTTTCCTAGAGTTGCACCTCAAAATGGAGTAGTTGAAATAAAAATAGGACCTTGCAAGAGTGTGCCCGCATGATGCTGTGCGAGTCAAAGTTGCCTCAATATTTTTGGACTGAGGTTGTAAACACCACTTGCTATATCCAAAATAGATCCCTAATTAGACCAATCCTAAACAAAACACCCTTTGAACTCTATCATGGAAGAACACCTAGAGTTTCCTATTTCAAGATATTTGGTTATAGATGCTTTATACTTAACACCAACGACAATCTTGATAAATTTGATGCTAAGAGTTCAGAAGGAATCTTAGGTTATTCGACCAGAAGTAAAACATATAGAGTATTCAACAAGAAGAATTATGTCGTTGAGGAAACTACGCATGATGAGACACTAGTTCAACCTCAATCTTCTTTAAATGATGATGATGATGAAGTAGGAGATCCTTCAAACATACCAAAGGAAAATATTTTGAATGAATTACCAAAAGATATATCTTACATGAAGGATCATCCAAAAGAATTGGTGATAGGAGAACTATTCAAAGGAGTTCGAATCAGATCTTCTGTTAACACCTTAGCTTTCACAGGTTTTGTTTCTCAACTAGAACCTAAAATGTTAAGGATGCCTTTTCTGATAATTGTTGTATTATTGCAATGGAAGATGAATTAAACCAATTTAAAAGAAATCAAGTATGAGAACTTGTGTAAATCCCTACTTGGAAGTGTAAAATCAGCGTGATGTAAAAATGCGAAATTGAAAATATAACAATCTCACAAAAATAGACAATCACACAATGTACACAATGATTTTAAGGTGGAAATCCAACCCCGGTGAAAATCACCACCAAACCTCTCGAGTTAGGATTTTTTGATCAACCAAGTTGATCAAATCCACTAAACGAATCACTTAAACAAGGGTGATTCAACCTCAATTACAACCACGCTACAAGTGCGAGGGTAGCGTTCCTCAACCCCTTCTCTTCATGAGAAGGATTTCGTCCCTCGATGGAGACGGGAATTCACAACGCAAATACCCAACCAAATAACAAAGTAAAATACAACAATAATCCTATAGAGCCAACAAAGTGATTCTTAAACTAAGCTACTATAGGAGTAAGGATGCTTCCCTTTGCAAGAAGTGCGTCGGATCGGTGACGCGGATGCGTGAACCATGCAACAGCGCAACGGTGCTCTCGTGAACTACAGTGGGAGAGCGGGTGCGCAAATGGCTTGAAGCTCTCTAGATGTAGAAGTAGTCTTGGAGAGCAAGAGCTTTCTTCTAATTGATCTACTTCTTCTTAACACAAAAGAATGGAAAATGTGTTGCTTGGCGTGTCTGGGTGTGTGTTTGAGTGGCAAAGGTTCTCCTCTTTCTATAGAGGCCCTAGGAAGGCTTTGGAAGGCCTTGGAAGGCTTCCATAGCCACTGGGTGCAAGCTCCAAGAGAATCAGGCCGAAATCAGGATTAATCATTACACTGACAGGGTTATCAGACGTCTAATCCTGGCATCGGACATCTGGAAAACTCATTTAGGACGACTGGGAACAAAGTCAGATGTCTGATTATAGGCAGGTTTCCTTCCTGACTTAAATCAGATATAAACAGGGTTCTAGTGAATTGTCATCAGATGACATACAAGACGTCTGGAATGATGTCTGGAAACCTACTTTTCTGCAAAAATGGATTCCCAAGAGAGTGCAACAGCTATAAAATCTCTAAGAAGAGATTTTGGGTCAGCTGAGGCAAAACGGTCATGTATCAGACGTCTGGGATCTTCAACGGACGTCTGATACGGGGCTAACGGTCATATCCTTCATTGTTTGCTAAGTCAGCCAACGGTTCACTAATTCTACGTCTGGCAAAATCATCAAACGTCTTCTAAGACGTCTGAACTAAGGTCTGGCCGTCTGATTTCATCAGACAGAGCTAACTAGGTCCAGCCTAAATATCATCAGGCGTCTGAGACAACAGTCAGACATCTTAAAAGTCATTATCAGATGTCTGAGTTTCAGATTAGACGTCTGAAAAGGCTGTTTGAACCCTATATTGATTTTCTAAGTTCTCTACAGAAAACCTAAATATCCTAGGGTTGTGCAGATGTTCCTAAGACTACTGTTAGGTTACTTTGAGGCTCTTTAACATGATATTCTAAGAAACAAAAAAGAGCAGGAAAATAAAGACAAAAGTACATAGAAAGATAAACAGAATTCTATCATATTCTTCTTGTCCTTCCATCTTTAAGCTATCACTCCACGCAAAGGTCCTCTGTTCTCCGTCAAGCTCCTCCAATCCGTCCTGGATGCGAGTAGAACTCCGTCTAACCACGTCTTCATTTGCAATTAACCTGAAATCTAAGACTTCAAGTGCAAATGTTAAATGACACGTGTTTTGTTATCATCAAAATAAACTATCGCGGTGCTCTAGCACTAACAACTTGTTCCAAAACCTGACTCTCAGACCATCATAGGAACAAAATGGATTTTTAGGAGTAAACTGAATGAATCAGGAGAAGTAGTTAGGAACAAAGCTAGACTTGTGGACCAAGGGTATAATCAAGAAGAAGGAATAGATTTTGATGAAACATATGCACCTTTAGCTCACCTATAATCCATTAGAATGTTGTTAGCCTTTGCCGCCCACATGGAGTTTACACTCTTTCAGATGGACGTCAAAAGCAACTTTCTAAATGGGTTTATCAAGGAGGAAGTCTATGTTAAACAACCTCTAGGTTTTGAAGATGCAAACCATCCAGAATACATATATAAACTAAACAAAGCATTGAATGGTCTAAAATAAGTTCCACAAGCTTGGCACGACAGACTAAAAACTTACCTAATCGAAAATGATTTAAAAATTGGTAAAATAAATCCAACTCTATTTACAAAAAGAAAAGACAATGATCTCTTAATGATACAAATTTATGTAGACGACATCATTTTCGGTGCTACTAAAGATCTTTTATGCTAAGAATTCACAAAGGTAATGCAGGATTAGTTTGAGATGAGTATGATGAAAGAACTTCGGTTCTTTCTCAAACTTTTGATGGTGGACTCCTGGAAGAGCTTTTAGTGGCAGTAGCGGGTGATTTGGTGGAGTGTGGCGGTGACACGACTTCGCCGAAGGCATCATCGGTCGTGGAGAAGACGGATGGGAAGAGGGTGATTTGTCGATCAAATTGAGAAGATAAGAGGCTAGAACTAACCTAAGGAGATAGAGGTAGAGAGAGAACCTAACTTACTTAACAAACGAGGGAGGATCTCGTCAGCTTTGATTAGCTGACATCAGGGAAGGTGAAGTCCTCCGGTGATGAGAACAGTGAGGAAGATGGGGTCTGGGAGCCTCTACTTGGAACGGTGAGAAACAGAAGGAGAGGAAGAAGATCCCTCTACCTATCATACGTGGTAGAGGGAAACAACGGAGGATTGAGGGGATCGCCGGAGCACGACCGAAGGTGGCCGAGGAGGAAGAAGAAGAAGATTTTTGGCCTCGAATCGAGCTGAGGATGGTGGAAGATCGGTGAGCTTATATAGAGTTCAAACCTGAGATCTAAGTGAGGAAAAGGACTCAATTAACCACAATTTCAGAGGGAAGAATACCTCAAATTCCTCGAGCTCACCTAAGCTCTAGGATTTGATTCAGAGCATTTGAGATGGCTCAAATGATTGGGTAACTCCTCAAGATCATTCCCTCCAATTTTGGAGGGATATGGATCTGATTTGAGAGAGATTCCTTCCCACGAATCTCGGCTGAAGGTGCTTTCACACCTTCAATGGCGGTACGGGCATTCTTGCAAGAACGACGATAAACTTAAGGACCCGATTGTAAGAAAATCAAAAGTTAGGGGTTTGATGATGAGAAATAGAGATTTCAAGGACTGAAATACAAACTAGGTCAATATGGACTCTGATTGGGCCCAAATGTTGGTACTAACCTAATTTGGACCCAAGGAATTTGATGGTAAGGTTGGATTTGAGTTTTAAGCACGTTAGACTAGTCAATTTGCACAGAAGCTCAAATTATGGCAAAATCTCGTCTAAGACTCTATTCAAGGTCAAAATAGGTTCAAATGGTCAAACCAAGTGTACCAAACCTTTCAGCATATTTTTCTATGAAATTTAGGAGGTTTAGATAAATTTTATCCTGACTAGAATCTCTTCAATTTAAGCAAGTCTGAAATTAGGGTTTTGGTGCGCTATTTTGATTCTCAAAATGCGTGAAACCCTGTTTCTATCTATGTGAACCCACTCTTTGGACCTTAATGCTCAATTGACCATTAATTAACCTCTGGGTGATCCCATGGTTATTCTGCATTTGTGATATGGTGTTAAAATTGCAAATTTAACCCTATTTTAATGTTTTCTCCATAAAACGGATCTGCATGGAATTACGATTCTCAAGTTATCATTCAGAAGCATTTGTCACGTGATTTCAACTAATTCAAGTTAGTTATGGCTAATGATGGTGTTACCATGATACCCCCATGCCTAACTTTTGCTAGTCCCTAGCAAAATCTCATGGAAAGAACTAGATCTCTAGATCATGCTTTGATGTTCAGATGCCTGATTTGTGCCACTCTCACGAAATCAGATCAAAAAACCAATAATAGGCCTAATGGTACTCAAGTACCAGTCAAGATCCAGACCTGACCAGCTTCAGCCTGGGTCTGCCGTGAAAGTTTCTAAAGCCCACAAAAATAGCCCAAAGGTTCGTTCACCCCAGCGGTTAAAGCACCCATGCGTTAGATTTATTGTTTACAGGTTCAGTTTGCTAGTGCATTTTGTTGAGAGAGAGATAGAGAAGGATATTTCATCTTGAGAGTTTTCTCTCTTTTCTTTTTATATTTCTCTAAATCTAGCCTCAGATTGGCCCTAAACACGGTTTGTATCGGATTCCTTGTTCCCACCATCAATCCTCGAAGGGTCCATAGCTTTTGATGCTTTGAGATAGCACCACCCATGGCAAACTCCAGAATTCCTGGCTTTCGACACTTCAAGATAGTGCCACCCATGGCGTTCTGTAGCTAAATTCAAGCCCTGGCAATTGACATTTCAGGATAATCCTGCCAATGGCACCTGAATCAGCACAAGGTGCTTACATGCCCCTGGTAGAATATTTAGCTATTCTAGGAGACAATCACAGAGGAGATGATATGCTAATATGCATCTTTGAGGGGAACATTCCACCTCTCCGCGTTGGGAACTCGCCCAATAAACTTGTGTTGTCAAGCCGCTCCTAAGCTAGATCTTCAAGATGACTTTTCATAACAGAACACTTTTGGCATGATTTCCTTATTAAGTGCACTGAACCAGACTAGTGTGTGGATTTTGGGTACTTGGGTTACCAAGTCCCACAAACCAAAGGGCAGGCAACCAGGCTGAATAATCCCTAAGCCTTATACCTACTACATTAGCCTTGGACTTTCCTCAACATCTTAAGGACTAATCTATATCTTAACGAATACGTGAGTGTTTAAGCCCTAAAACAAGTCTAAGAGGCCAAAGATCAGCACTCTTACTAATCTCCTTATCTCTAGCACTTCAGGACTTAATCCATGTTTTGATTAGGTCTAGAACTTAAGTAGATCCCATAATCAATTGCTATAACTATCATTTTTTTTCTAATTTTTGCTCCTTTTTGACATTTGTTTGTATTTATCCTTAAGAAAAATTTTCAATTATTTCACAAAATTTTCCTCCCCTTTCTCTATTTTTTGTTAATATGTATTTTTTTGTGAGAACCCCTCAGAGAATTGATTTTTCATTTGTTTGCACTTTAACACCCCCCATGCCTAAGTTTTGCAATGTCCTCATTGTAAAACAGGACGATACGAATTTAGCTTGGTTCAAGGTTTAGAACAGGGTCAAAGGGTGGGTGAAAAGATCGGGATGACTGTTGCAGACAATTTTAAGTTTTAATACAAGTACCAAAGGTGGAGTCGACTGTTCTAAAGTTGAACCCTTAAGTACAATAGGAGTGTAGCTCAAAAGGATGATCAGAAGGATCTCGAGTTTTTGAAATGACGGGTTGCCTCCCGTTAAGCGTTAAATTCAATGCCTTCAGCTGAGTAGAAGGTGGTCAAGGAGAAGGGGTGGTCAAATCAGAGGAATTTTATAGAACAAGCACCTTGATGAGTAGCTTGGTTGGTCCAACCAAGTACTTGTCCAAATCAACAGGCTGATGATGCAAACCAAACCCAATATGTCTGGTGGGTTGATGGATGTGAATCAATAGGTGTGGAGCCCACCAAATACTTTGAGTTTCAAAAAGATATGGAAATGCAAATCTAGGGTTTGATTGAATCGGTTCAACCTAATCAGAGTAGGGGTCCTCAAATGAAAATGGATCTGTAGAAAATGTAGGAACCCTACTAGTGAGATCAAAGAAGGATAAGATGTGATTAACGGTTTGATCAGTGTCTGATTCCCGATCAAAAGATGGAGGTGAATCAAATGCAACTGGATCAGAGAGGTGAGTCAGAGTAAAAATTGATTCCAGTGGCGGGTCGGGGTTAGGATAGGATTTTGAAAGGCTCTAAATGAGGTGTGGCTGCATCGAGGTCTAAATCATCGACCTCAGCATCAAAATCAAAGAATGTGTCATGGATGCTGAGGTCATAAACTGGCTCATAATCATCAGGAAACAATAGATCTCCAAAGTCTGAGTAGGATTCGAAATCATCGAAGAATCTATGAAAATCAATTTCTAAAGCTGATTTAAGATCGAGATTTCACTATAGAACAAATCATGATGCATAGAATCAACAACCTGACTTGGATCTAACCTAATTTCAAATTTTGAGTTCAAAGAGGTGTCCTTATTAGGCAAAGGCTCAGGTTCTAGGCTCCTAGGGAAGATCTAATCAAATCCCAACTCTTCCAACTCCTCTGTTTCTATATCATAAATCAATGCGACTTATGAAAAATCTATCTATTCTTCTGAGGAGTCTAGAGAGGTGTAATCATCAAATATAGGCCCAAAATTGCAATTCAAATTTGAAATCTAATTCTCGTCATATTAGGCCTCATGATTATCCCAAATAGGCTCAGATCTAGATTCTAGGTCAAGGGTAGGGATTGGGTCACTAGAATCTGGACATGGTTCTATTGGGATGTCAGAATCACTCTCGAGGATTACCTTAACAGGATAAGGTGCGGGATTTACATCCTCGAGAGGTTGTGATTCAAGCTCATCACAAGTGTTTGGGAAATCAAGGCATAATGGACCAGCTTCATTGCTCTCTAAGGCTGGTTCATAATCGAGAACACCAGTAAATGGATCCACCCAACCCACGTCAAGATCAGGTACGTCATTCTGTACAAAGTTTGAATATGATTTCATTTGGATTGAGTATCCACTACAACCTCGATTTTCTAACCTAGGCTCTGGGAAAACATACTGTTCTTCAACATTACTCTAAGAAGTCTCATCAATTTCTAAGTGGATATATGGGTATTTTTTATTGATGATCTGTTTCAACAGATTTATCATATTCTCCCGTTTCTCAATGTCATCTTGGTGTATTTCCCAAAGTAGTGGGTTTGTCAGACATTGGAGATACTCAAAATTATGCAATCTCCCTAATTCAATGTATCTTATCATGAGAATATCCCAGGTTGAACGATTTATCATTTGTGTCAACATTAGCTGGGCAGGATTCAAAATGAAGGTTGTTGTTTCTAACACATTAACCTGAACTCTATTAAATGGATCTGAGGTTTTGTAATATTCATCATGATGTTTAAGATCAACCTTGATCATTTTCTCTTTCATGCTCATTTGGGATTCAGGTCTATTGAAAATCTTCCCTATGTTGTCAAGTTGCATTTTCAAATCAGGTGGTGGATCAAGATGTAGAATCAAATTCAAGTCCAGATCGAATTGATCAGATCAAATCAAAAATCTCACAGAAGATCAACTCTAGTGGAGGTCTCTAGGTCAAACCTAGGACCTTTCCTATGTATGTGCTCTAGAGATTAGATGAGGGACTGGATGTGAATTGAACCCAATCAAGGCATCCAAAGATTTTTGGATGACTAAGGTTGTTTCAAGGCGGATAATACCTCTAAATCAGAAATTCACACACCCAAGAATTATTTGGGCAACCAGGAAGGGAGAGCCCCGCAAAGAACCCTACACGGTAGAGCGTCCCCACGGGTTACAAGGTTTCCCCCACCCCACCATCCTTGTCACTGCGGTTCCAAGTAGACGGGAATGTGCAAATTGAGACATTAAGTCTACCAATTTTAGTCCTAATTTGTGCCTTGAGTTTTCAATTGATTTAGAAGTTGATTCAATTTGTGACCTAATTTGGAGGTTAATTGGCCCACAAAGTGGACCAACCTCACCTGACCTGCCCTAAAGATGGAGAATGAAATTTGGGTCAAGATCCAAAATTGCCCTGAATTGACCCTCAGGTTATTAGGTCTAAATTTTATGGTTCAAGTGAATTTAGAGCCTAAATTTAGGGTTTTCTTGAATAGATCTTTTCAACCAAGGGCCTGGGTAGCACACAAATGCGAGAATGTCAATTTCTTTTAATGCAGGCAAATGTGTACTAACACTTCGCAACCCTAAAATGGAAACCCTAATTGGCTTTATTTCAAGTCTAATTTGATCTCAAAGGTGGCACCTTGGACTCAAACAAGAAAGTGAGTAGTCCAAGATGTCGAGAATTTAAGCGTAAATCCCTAATAGGTACAAGAAATCAGGATAGGGATTCTCTAATCAAATCATCTCAATCTTCAATCAGATATAAATCAAGTTCACAAATTAGGAAACTTTTGCCTTTAAGTGATAGTTACTAGAAAAATAAGGCAAGCGGATCCTAATCAATTTTGTTTACTTTATCCTAATCAATTTTGTTTACTTTTTCTCTTTCCCAAGATTAAGAGGTTGATTAGGGAAGAAGAGAAACTTTACCTGCCCCTGGAGTGGTTGATTACGCGAAAGATCTTCTCATGATGTACCTTGAAACATCACAAACAAAACAGATAGGGCAAGTTAGTAATAAGCTCAATCCAAATAAGATAAGATCATGGGTGAATTGTGCATTGCTACGCGGCAACGTTGCCAAAATATTGTTATGCTTTCGTTGAGTTTTATGAAATGCAAGTTGCAGTATGATCAACAAAAATGCTTTTACAACATCTAAATTTATAAGCGTGCTTGAAAATAGGAAATTGAGTCCAAGGTCATTCGTAAGGAGCAAATATGGAGTTCACAACACTAATCGCATTCAGAAATAATGAACACAATCAATGACTCACAATTAAAGATATTCAATGAATAATTTACTTAAAATGATACTCAATGATAGGTCAAATTATATCTCAAAAGTTGCTAGGATAAAAAGAATAAAGAAGCACTAAAAAAGGTGATTTAAATCACCACTTATCTCCCACATTAGGCACATATCCCATGCATTCAATTTCTCAACAATGGCTCTTCAACCACTAATGCCTCAATTCCACATCAGATAAGTCCACAGTACAAGATCAATGCCAAGTCAGACGTTACAATGGATCATCAGATGCCTTAAGCCACCAAGGCACAGCGGCAGCATAGAGCCAATACCTCAACCAAAGCAGAGAATGGCTAAGTGTTGAGTGAGGAGAGGAGGGGCACAAATCCCAAGGTCAACTGTGCAAAACCCCCTAACCCTCCTTAGAATTTCTCCTCTTCCCTTCTCTCAGAACCAGGTATACAAATGCATAGTAACTAAGTTATCAAGTAATCGGGTATACGGTCCAGAGCTCCAAGCCTGCCAGTGTGGAGACAGGTGAGGGTGCGTGGGTCATGTGCATGGGGGACCCGACCCCACGTGTGCTGGGCGATAAGGCATGGACACAAAATTGTTTTATATGCTGTTAGTAGCTCTTCAACTTGTTGGTGCTAGAGCACCGCAATCGTTTATTTTGATGATAACAAAACACGTGTCATTTAACATTTGCACCTAAAGTCTTAGATTTCAGGTTAATTGCAAACGGAGACGTGGTTAAACGGAGTTCGAGCTCTCATCCATGGCGAATTGGAGGAGCTTGACGGAGAACAAAGGAGCCTCGCAAGGAGCAATAGCTTGAAGAAGGAAGGAGATGAAGAATAGGATAGATTTCCTTTCCTTGTACTACTATGTATTTTTGTTTCTTTTGTTGTTGTTTATTTTTTCTCTTAGATTTATGTTAAAGAGCCTCAAAGTACCCTAACAGTAGTCCTAGGAACACTTGCACAATCCTAGGATACTTAGGTTTTCTGTAGAGAACTTAGAAAATCAAAATAGGGTTCAGACAGCCTTATCAGACGTCTAATAATGACTTTTAAGACGTTTGACTGTTGACTCAGATGTCCGATTATGTTTAGGCTAGACTTAGTTAGTTCTATTTAATGAAATCAGATGTCTAGACTTTAGTCCAGACATCTTAGAAGACGTCTGATGCCTTTGCCAGATGTCCAATTAGTGGACAGTTGGCTGCCTTAGTAAACACTGAGAAAATGACTGTTAGCCTCGTATCAGAAGTCCGTAGAGGACCCCAGACGTCTGATACATGATCGTTTTGCCTCGGCTGACCCAAAATCTCTTCTCAGAGATTTTCTAGCCGTTGCACTCTCTTGGGAATCCATTTCCGCAGAAAAGTAAGTTTCCAGATGTCCAGACTTAGTGCCATATGTCCTGTATGTCG
This sequence comes from Thalassia testudinum, assembly GCA_037157565.1. Lineage (NCBI taxonomy): Eukaryota > Viridiplantae > Streptophyta > Magnoliopsida > Alismatales > Hydrocharitaceae > Thalassia > Thalassia testudinum. Next base: position 9,626,530 of record JAZHRO010000078.1, on the reverse strand, counting down.
TCTGATGACAATTCACTAGAACCCTGTTTCAATCTGATTCAAGTTAGGAAGGAAACCCACTTAAAATCAGACATCTAACTTTGTTCCCAGACATCTTAAACGAGTTTTCCAGATGTCTGATGCCAGGACCAGACGTCCGATAACCCTGTCAGAGTCATGATTGATCCTGATTCCAACCTGATTCTCTTGGAGGTTGTACCCAACGGCTATGGAAGCCTTCTAAGGCCTTCCAAAGCCTTCCTAGGGCCTCTATAAATAGAGGAGAATCCTTGCCACTCAAATATACACCAAGACACACCAAGCAACATAATTTCCACTCTTTTGTGTCTAAAAGAAGAAGATCAAATAGAAGAAAGCTCTTGCTCTCCAAGCCTTGTTCTACACCTAGAGAGCATGATTCCTATTGCTCACCTGCTCTCCCACCATAGTTCACAAGAGCGTCGTTGTGCCTTTGCGTAGTTCATGCATCCTCATCGTCAATGCACTTCTTGCAAAGAGAAGCATCCTAACTCCTATAGAAGCTTAGTTTAAGAATTACTTTGTTGGCTCTATAGGACTATTCTTGTATCTTTTACTTTGTTATTTGGTTGGGTATTCACTTTGCGAATTCCTGTCTTTTTCGTGAGACAAAATCCTTCTCATAAAGAGAAGGGGTTTGAGGTACGCTACCCTCGCACTTGTAGCGTGGTTGTAATAGAGGTTGTACTACCCTCGTTTAAGTAGTACGTTAGTGGATTTGATCAACTTGGTTGATCGAAAAATCCTAACCTGAGAGGGTTAGGTGGTGGTTTTCACCCGGGTTAGGTTTCCACTTAAAAATAATTGTGTCATTTGTGTGATTGTCTATTTTTATGAGATTGTTATATCTTAATCTCGCACTTTTTACGTCACGCTGATCTCACCCCCTCCAAGTATGAAATTACACCACTCACGATGTGACACTCAATGTGCCCTCGTCTTCTTCGCGCAATGCAGCTGAGTGCTCCTCTTTAATTGAAGTAGCTACTCTACTTCTTTCCTTGAATTAGAAGCCTAGGAGGCTTCACGAGATCTACCCGCAACTCCATGTCGTGGTAGCGAAGGAGTTGGTCAACAGATGGTGGCTGGCGAAGGTGGTTGATGACTGCGAAAGTAGGCGAAGACGGCAAACACCTAAAATCATGAATATGGGCTAAACACCCCAATTAAAATGTTCACAAGGATCACTAGGGTGCGTGGAGTTCAGTGGTGGTGTTCCTTCGGTGGATTGAGGTCGATCGTGGCCGAACAATGTCGAAGGAGGTGGAGGAATGATGGCTAGTCTGGTGAGGGCTTGGAGAGAGTAGAAGGAGAAATAGGGTAAGGGCTTTTGATGGTGGATTCATGGTAGAGCTTTTGGTGGCAGAAGCGGGTGATTGGTGGAGTGTGGTGGTGGCTCGACTTCACTAGAGGCATCACCGGTCGTGGAGAAGATGGATGGGAAGAGGGTGATTTGTCGATCAAATTGAGAAGATAAGAGGCTAGAACTAACTTAGGGAGCTAGAGGGAGAGAGAGAACTGATGAGAACCTCATCATGAGTCCTAACTAGCTCATTTTGACTTGAGAAAGTAAACAAAAGCTCCTACATAACCTAAAGGAAGGCCTAATTCAAGGGATTACTATTTTGGGAAGGAAACATGAACTAAAGGGTAAAACTGCAATTTTACCATTACAGTTCACAAATAGAATTTCTCAAAGGCAAAACATAGGTCAAATGGTCTGAAGAAGAGGAAAAGTAGGATGGTTCAGTTAGAAAAGGGTTATTGTGAGATTTAAGAATTAAATGACATTTTGTAACCCTAAAATAAACCCACTTAATTTCACAAGGTTCTGGTCAGGATAAAAATCAGCCAAACCCTCTAAAATTCATGCAAAATTATCCCCTAAGGTTTAGGACCTTCAATTTGGCCTTTGGAACCTATTTTGACCTAAGTAGGGGTCCTAGCTCAATATCTGACCTAATTTGAATTTTTGTGCAAAATGTCCAGTCAAACATGGTCAAATCTAAAATCCAACTTCACCATTAGATTCCTTAAGTCTAAATTACCAAAATTTGGGCTTAAGGGAAGGTCATCTTGACCCACTTTGCGAAATGGTCCATCCAATTACATTCTGGCCCCTAACTTTTGAAAATCCTTGCACAAACCCCCCTAACTTCCTCGCCACCCTTACATTCAGGTCCCTCAGCCATTACAGCGGAGGAATCCCACTCCGATGAGGATTTGAGGAGGATATCTCCTTGAATCCTCAGAGATCTCCCAGATTTGGAAGGGAGATTCTCTAAGGATTTCTCCATCGTCTGAACAGGATCTCCAGATCTAATTTACACCAAATCTCTCATGCGAATGCTCGAGAGATTTGGGTGTCTTGGGCACCTTCCATCTCCGGCGAGACCTTTGCGTTGGAAGGCCTGCCTTCCAAGCACAAAGGGCTCGGCCAGCAACTATAAAAGGACCCTTAGTCCTTGGCGCATCTTCCAAGCTTGATTTGGCTGCAGATACCCCCTCAATTTCCTCCTTCCACATCTCTGATCAATCACCCGCAAGCTCCCACGATCTCTCCTCCCTCCTCTCGTCGCTCTGCCACCAGACTAGTGGCAGAGTTATCTTCGTCTCACTCTTCCTCGTTGCGCCGCACCAAGCGCGCGCCTCTCCGACCTCCTCCTAGTCACCGTCATCCTCACCTCAGGGCTTTCTTCCCCGACAACGGCACATATGCGCCACTCGTCTCCTTTGCCACCCCTTCGTCCCAATACTCGCAGATAAGTTTCTCTCTTTCCACTCTCTATTTTCCCCCATTTAATTTCAGCAAACACCCCCCGACAGCCACTGTCCACCATCGTCCCCCTCATCTCCAACCGACCATCAGCGAGGTGAATCCGTCACTCCCCCACCTCGCATGCCTCGCCACTGACCTCATCACCTTCACCATCACTCACTGATCATCCTCCACCCCTTCACCAACCACCACACACGCTCTACACTGCCACCCAACACACGCACCTTCACAGTCACAGTCCGACCTAGGCACGCACGCCTAGGTCGTTCTGCGCCACGCCAACCCCCGCCACACCTTCGCTATGACACGACGAAGCTTCCTCCGTTGCTTGACAGGGCCGCGAGGCCGCATTTGTGTATCACAGGCCTGAGCCCCCTTCCGCCATTGACGCTAAAGCAAGCTTGCTTGCGAGGTTGCTCCAGGCTTCAGCTCGCCAGGCACCCAGGTTTAGAAGACGTTGTTTGGTCTCGTGCATGCACACCCCTAGGTGATTAGCGCAGCAAAGCTTCCAGTTGCTCCAATTATGCAGACTTTCTTCATGCGGGCGCCAGCAGAAGCAGGTGGGACTTTTAGTCCCACCTCGGGAACTCAAGAGTAAGGTAGGTGATATTTATTGTTCTTGTGTCCTTAGCTCATCACCTCCAAATGACACAGGGTGAGGTCCCTCGCCCATACGCACGCCTCGTCCGCGATCCCTGCCCCCGTGGACCTAGCACCCGACCCGTTTACCTGGCACTCCTCATGCACTACACCACGTCGGTGCAACTGGACTCGGGCACGCGAAACCTGACCCGATTACCAGGCTCTGGGAGAGCGAACCAAAGAGCGAAATAGAGAGAGAGAGACGCGGGAGAGGGTAGGGGTAGGTTTTGCTCCATGTGCGTGCACAGGGAAGAAGAAGAGGAAGCTGAAGGTGCAGCCGCAGCCCAAGCTAAGGAAGCCAAGAAGGAAGACGAGGAGCGACTGAAGAAGAAAATCCAGAGCAGAGGCTGAAGAAGAGAAAGAAGAGAAGACAAGAGCAGCTAAGGAAGGAAGGAAAAGGAAGGACTTAGCCGAAGAAGAAGACTGCAAAGGAACAAGAAAGAAGAAGACACGAAAGACAAAGCCAAGTGCAGAAGGAGAAGAGGCAAAAGCGAAAGGAAAGAACGCCACTATAGCAGAGGAAAGGAAAGCCAAAGAACAAAAGAAGAAAGAAGAAGGCAGAAGAAGAGTGGCCACAGAGAAAGAGAAGGAAAAATCAAAAGGAGAAAATTAAGCCTTGCACTGTAGCAGCAACCACTTAAGGCATCTGATTTTACATCAGACGTCCATTTTTTTGAATTTCTCTACACATTGACCTTATTTTTACTTCATAATTTTGATTGGATTGGTCATTGCCTTTTATTAAATTGTGAGTTGTCATCTTAAGTTTTTAAATACCAATTTGCTCCTTGTGTTCGACCTCGGATACCTTGGTTTTCGAGTAATAAATTCTTATTTGTTTTCGCGGCGATTTCATTTATATTGCAACGAACATCTTTTAAAACCACAATCTCGCCTCGTCAACATTTTGGCACCGTTGCCGGGGAGCATCAGGCATTTTAGAAATTATGATCACAACCTCTGATTCAGTACTGACTTAATCTCTCTCTTTTGCTGTGTTTGTCTCAAGGAAAGAAAAGGAAAGAAAAGCAGCCACACAACAACCACACCAAGGAATAGGTAAACTTTCATAACCCTCTCTCCTAATCCCCTCAAAGTCTGAAAAGGAAAAAACAAAGAAAAATCAATCTAGGGCTACCTGCTTCCATATTTAGTAATTCACCAAAGTTGCCTGATTTTCATTTCAACACATTTTGAATTGCACATCTAATTAAGGTAACTAGGGCTAAAACCTTCCTGATTGAGCTCCAGATTCCAATTTTTAAGGCAACTAAATTGAACCAACTAGAGCCAACCTAAGAATTACAAAGCTAGAGTTTTTAGAGACATATCTACTCTTAAGCAAAGAAGCAAAAATTTCAAAAAGAGGTGTACCTAAGCCTTGTTTGAAAAGATCTATCCAAGAGAAACCCTAAGCAAATTAGGCTCTTAATCCATTTGAACACTAAAAGAAAGGACCTAAAAGCTCTCAAAGGAACAAAGAGGTGAAGTTGATCCTTTGGGTCAACCAACCTTAAAATTAAGTCATTTTTTGCACTCAAAAGACCTAAAGTTCAAGTGGAACCCTAAGTACCTTGATCTTAATTAAAAAAGGTAGACTTAAGAGGTCAAGGTCCCCATTCCGGTCTACCTGAAATCTTAGTGACAAGAGAGGTCGGGTAGGGGAAACCCTGTAACTCGTAGGGACGTTCTACCGTGTAGGGGTCTTTGCGGGAGTCTCCCTCTCTGGCTGCCCAGGTATTTCTCAAGTGGACGACCTTTTTGACTAAAGGGTATCATCCGCCCCGAACCTCTATAATCACCCAACAATTTTTTGGGTGCCTCGATTAGGTCCAGCACCTTTTGATCTCATCAAATCCCTCGGTGAATGTTCGATAGGAGGTCCTTAAGATCTCCTTTAGAAATTCACTCCCGCCGAGGCCAAGCCTCGACGCCCTTATTTGTGCAGCAACCCCACCACATAGATCTTTCCTCTGATTCAGAACTAAGTTCTCCTTCTTCTTCCATCATGGCACAACCCATTGAAGAAGAGAACAACCTTGATTACCAACTTTAGCGCCTAAATGATTTCTTCCAAAACTTTGTAAACCCACCGCAGCGTCCTATGATACGAGATCACTATAATCCCACTGCGGTGGCAATCGAGCCTCGAGTCCGACTCCTGGCTAGAGGTCCTGATTCTGAACTCAAGCCCAATATGATTCATGCCATACCAAAATTCTATGGGCTTAACTCTGAGGATCCATTCCAGCACATTAAGTAGCTCAAACATTTGGCCCAGACCTTCGGGTCAGATGCACAAAACTGGGATATTCTACTCACGAAGATGTTTTCTTTCTCCCTCATGGACAAGGCTGCTCATTGGTATCAAACTCAGACTTGTCCGATCAACACATGGGATGAACTTCAATCCGAATTTTTGAAGTTCTTTCCCGTTGGCCGGACAAATGCCTTGCGCCACCAGATCACTCATTTCACCCAACAAGTGGGAGAACCTCTTCATGAGGCATGCGATCGATTCTTAGATCTCATGCAAAAGTGCCCCCATCACGGAGTTCCTAAATGGGAACAAGTCCAGTCTTTTTACCAGGGACTTCATGAAGACATTAGATTATTCATCAATGCAACCTATGGAGGAAACATCAAGGGTCAACATGAGGACATGGTGTGGGAGATTCTCGAAAATATGTGCAAGAACTCCATCAATAATGACTCCATGGGCTTATTCGACTGGACGAATGCCCGCGCATCGACGAATCTTAGGGGAGCACATGAGACGCAGGACTTATCCACATCCGTCGACTTGGAACCGATGGCCAGTCGATTGGACAAGGTCTCTATCATAGAGAAGAAGGTGAACGAGCTGACTCGGCATCTGCAGTGAGCCACCTCTGCGCAGAACTCTTTTGCACGGCCACCTCTTGCGAGGGAAACTGTGCAGAACATCTATCACCAATCTTCGCAGGGGATGGACCCGTATCCACCCCCATCAGACTCTCAGACCGAAGGGACCTCCGATCCACTCTATTCTAGTTGGGGGAACTCTGAACCCTCATATTTTGACTTCCCTGAGGCTCCTTAGACCTACAAGGACCTCAATGCCATCCAGAATGACCCATTCTCCAATACCTACAACCCTAGATGGCGAAATCATCCCAACTTTCAGTTGACGGAAAATTCTCATACTCAAAGACCACCTTATCAACCCCGTCCATAAGCTCCTCGTCCGTATCAGCCGCCTCAGCCTTGGCCCAATCCCACCTATCAATCTGGGCCAAACCAAGATCAAATGACTCTTATCCTTCAAGCACTGGCTGACGTTCAGAAGACGAATGCGGCAATGTAGAAACAGCACAAGGACGAGATAACAAAGGTTCGCAATCAACTTGCCCATATGGCAAATTCTCGCCAACCTGGCACCCTTCCTTTGCAACCTCTGCCATACCCAAATAATGTGCTGACCCAGAGGTGCGTTATGAACCCAAATCCGAGCCACGCACATATGATTTATCAGGCCCCCTCTATACCATCACCCAACGAGATAGAAGCTTTGACATCTTATTCAGGATTTCAACAGCAGCCACCCATCTTACCAAACCCAAACCAAAACCAGGCAGGATTAAACTCCATAACAACTTGTAGTGGTAAAACAACCCAAGACCCACATTATCCAAACCACTCCAAGCCTGGTAGTAACCCAAGCCCTAGGATAGTTATCTAGGATACCACTATCCCAGATCAAGAACCTGGACCTATTCTAGAGGAACCAACTAGAATTCCGTTTCCCGAGGCCTTGACCAGGGGAAAGAGGATAACCAAACCCGTGGCTCCTAAGGAGGATCTGGTCAAGCTCTTTGAACAAGTCCAGATAAACATCCCCTTGATGGATGCAATCCGCCACGTACCGGCTTACGTATGATTTTTGAAAGATGTGTGTACACCCAAGCATAAGCCGTGAACCAAAAGTGGGAATCCGATCGTATTGTCAGAGCAAGCCAGCTCTGTAATCTTGAGTAAACTCCCACCCAAGCCTAAAGACCCAGGAATTCCCCTGATTTCATGTGAAATTGGTGAAACCCAATTTGATAAAGCCTTGTTAGACCTAGGTGCCTTCATAAACCTAATACCTACATCCCTCCTTGACCACCTTGAAGAGTCCGAACTTAAACCAATTGAGGTGACATTACAGTTAGCAGATCGATCCATCAAGTCACCAAAAGGAATACTCAAGGATGTCATTGTTATGGTACGGGATTTCTACTTCCCGGTGGATTTCATAGTTCTGGATATGGATGCACTTGAGAACCCAAGGGATACGCCGATTATATTAGGGAGATCTTTTTTGGCCACTGCTAGGGCCAACATAAACTGTGAGGAGGGCCAAATAGAATTAAAATTTGAGAATCAAACTCTGAAGATTAACATCTTTAAGGCCCAACAAGGGATTAATTGCGAGGTTATAGAGCAAATATGTGATATCAAAGCCGTGGTTGATGAATCGCATGTTGAGGACAACCTGATTATACCTGATCAACCACCAGAAGATCAAAACCTGCAAACAAAGGAGTCTGAACCTGATCTAGACACACCCATAACTCCGACCCTTGTCCCTGATACAGACCCTGAACCGCCCGCTGCTGCTAATAATCCCGTCCTAGAACTCAAGCCCCTTCCCAATCATCTGAAGTATGACTTTATGGGTTCCAATCAGACGTTTCCTGTGATTATCAACTCCCAACTAACACCTGACCAAGAATCCCGTCTGATTACTATTCTCCAGCAACATCGCAAAGCCATTGGATGGACTCTCGATGACTTGACTGGCATAAAACCCTCTTATTACACACATCGAATCTACACGGAAGAGGGCGCACGACCTTCGCGACAGATGCAGAGACGTTTAAACCCTAATCTGTAGGAAGTCATGAAAAAGGAGATCATCAAGTGGTTAGATGCGGGGATCATCTACCCAATCTCCGACAGTCACTTGGTGAGTCCAATCTAGGATGTGCCGAAGAAGGCTGGACTCACTATCATTACGACTGAAACCAGAGAGGTCATACCAACCTGAATAGCCAACTCATGGAGAGTCTGCATTGATTACAGAAGACTCAATTCTTCCACGAAGAAGGACCATTTCCCACTACCGTTTATTTATCATATCCTCAAGAAACAAGAAAGAAATAAGTTCTTCTATTTTCTTGATGAGTACTCTGGTTATAACCAAGTGGTAATCCATCCAGAGGACCAAGAAAAGACACGTTCACCTACCCCTTCGGGACGTATGCATTCCAAAGGATGACATTTGGTCACTGCAATGCACCCGCGACTTTTCAGCGATGCATGCTTGCCATATTCTCAGATATGGTAGGTGATTATCTGGAAGTCTTCATCGATGACTTTTCAGTTTTTGAAACATCATTTGACGATTGCCTCCAACACTTGGACCAAATACTCAGGCAGTGCATCGATGTGAATTTGGTTCTTTCTTGGGAAAAGAGAAATTCCATGGTGCCTAAGGGAATCATCATAGGACATCTGATTTCGGAGAAAGGCATCCAAGTCGATCGAGCCAAGGTTAACTTGATTTCCAAACTCCCTATGCCTAGCTTGAGCAAGGACATCCGATCTTTTCTGGGGCACGTCAGCTTTTACCGTCGATTTATCCTTGATTTTTCAAAAATCGCATGCCCCCTGACTACTCTTCTCTCCAAGGATGTACCTTTCGAAATCTCCAAGGAATGCACTCAAACATTTGAGATCCTTCGTGACCGAGTTACCCAAGCCCCGATCCTACAGTCCCCTGATTGGTCTCAACCCTTTGAGATCATGTGTGATGCATCTGACTTCGCTGTAGGAGTGATTTTGGGGCAGAAAATTGACAGGAAACCCGTGGTCATTTACTACGCTAGCAAAACACCTGACGAGGCTCAGCGTAACTATATAGTTACTAAGAAAGAGCTGCTAGCCGTAGTATTTGCCCTAGAAAAATTCAGATCATACCTCCTAGGTTCCCATGTTATCATCTACTTGGATCACACTGCTTTGAAGCATCTCCTTGCAAATAAGGACGTGAAATCTCAATTAATCTGATGGATCTTGCTGTTGCAAGAATTTGACCTCGAGATTCATGACAAAGTGGGAAAAAAGAATGTGGTAGCTGATCACTTGTCCCACCTTCCTTATGAGATCATTGACCCTTTCGGACCTATCACGGAACACTTTCCTGATGAGCACCTCCTCACTATCGATACAGGGCTTCCATGGTTCGCTGACATAGTGAACTACTTGGCATCACATTAGATCCTATCCGATTGGACAAAGGCCAAGAAGGACAAATTGTGTTCCGATGCCAGGTATTACCCTTGGGAAGACCCATATCTATTCTGCATTGGTGCTGATTAAATTATTCGACGATGTGCCACGGAAGCATAAATCAAAGACATACTCTCCTTGTGCCACGACCAGGCATGTGGTGGACATTTTTCAGGACACAAAACTGCATCAAAAGTCCTCCAGTGTGGCTTTTACTGGCCCACAATTTTCAAGGATGCATACGAGCACTGTAAGGCATGTACCCATTGCTAGACCATGGGCAACATGAGCCATCGAGACATGATGTCGTTACAGCTGATCCTGGTATGCGAGATTTTTGACATTTACGGGCTTGATTTTATGGGACCCTTCCCTATTTCAGACAGCTTCGAATACATCTTACTCGCTGTTGACTACGTATCCAAGTGGATCGAAGCCATTCTGACCCGAACCAATGATCACAAAGTTGTTATCAAATTCATTAATCAAAACATCTTCTCAAGGTTCGGGATTCCACGCGCAATAATTTCCGATGGAGGGACCCATTTCACAAACGCTCAATTCAGGTCACTGATGACCTAATACGGGGTGTCGCACCGAATCTCTACTCCTTACCACCCCCAAACTAATGGTCTAGCTGAGCTATTAAATCAAGAGATCAAGAAAATCCTCCAAGTTACTGTTCAACCTGACAGAAAGGATTGGTCATCCCGGCTTCCGGAAGCATTGTGGGCTTATAGGACCGCCCACAAGACCCAATTTGGTATGTCTCCCTTCAGACTAGTGTATGGGAAGGCGTGTCACCTCCCCGTCGAATTGGAGCATAAAGCCTATTGGGCAGTACGGAATTGCAACTTAGATCTTTCTAAGGCTGGAACCCAAAGAAAGCTTCAAATGAGCGAGATCGATGAATTACACCACGACGCGTATGAGAACTCGCGAATCTACAAAGAGCGGGTTAAAGCCTTTCGTGACAAACACATTTCTAGAAAGATCTTTCATCCTAGTCAAAAGGTTCTACTCTTTGATGCCCGACTCAAATTATTCCCAGGAAAGCTACGATCTAAGTGGATTGGACCCTACCTAGTCCAACAAATCTTTGGAAATGGAGCCGTTGAGATAAGTCCACTCAGCCACGATTCCGAACCCTTTGTCGTGAACGATTAGAGACTCAAACCGTTCATTGACATGACCAATGCAGATTTGGCTAAGTCATCCTTTATCCTCTATTCTCCTTGAGCTTATTGCACCCAGCCGATGGCGTAAAACCCAGCGCTTAACAGGAGGCAACTCGTCATTCTTTGAAAAACCCGAAACCTTTTCTAACACTTCTATGCTGAATTCATATTGCACATTAGGGTTCATCCATTAGAACAGCCGACTCCACCTCAGGTACCCGTACCCGAGTATAGAAATCGTTCGCAACAGTCACCTCGACCCATTCGCCCACCCAACACCTGTCCTAATGAATGAACTAAGCTAAATTCGAACCCACCAAATTTACAACGGGGACATTGCAAATCGCAAGCATGGGGGGGTATGAAACTGCAAAATGTCATGAAAACTCAAATCAAGAAAAGGTTTCAACAAAAAAAATCACATATAATAGAAAACACAAAAAGAAATTGAAGAATCTTGAAAAAAGAACAAAAGAAAACTGAGGGGGAGAGAAAATTTTTGGGCTATACAAAACATGAGGAGGAAAAAGAGCAAAATGCCAAAAAAGGAGCACAAAATGAAAAACAAAAAAAAAGAATGGCCATTAGTAAAAAAATTAAGGGATTAACTGAAGTTCTAGACCACATCAAGAAAAATGAGAAAAAAGGTGCTAAGGAGACACAGAAAGAGATTAGTAAGAACACTGACTTTAGGCCTTTTGGGCTAGACTCTTAGGCTTAAAAATTCAAGTACCCGCTAAAATCTGGATATTCCTTAAGAGGTTGGGGAAAATGCTAAACTTAAGTATTAGGTCTAAGGCTTAGGGAGTATTCGACCTCGTTAACTGACCTTCGGCTTGCGGGACTCAGTAACCTAAGCACCCCAACTCACATACAACCTGGTTCAGTGCGCATAACTATCAAAATCACGCAAAAGCGTTTTAACGTTTTGAAAAAAAAAATCACCTAGATTAGGAGCAGCCGATCAACACAAGTTGATTTGGATGAGTTCCCGACGTGGAGAGGTGAGAAATTCCCTTTGAAGATACGTAACAACATATCGTCTCCTCGGTACTTATCTCGTAGGATATTTAAATATCCTACCAGGGGCATGTAAGCATTCTGTCGGTTCAAATACCATGGGCGGCATTATCACGAAATGTCGATTGCCAGGGTGTGGATTCGGCCACGTAACGCTATGGGCAAGATTATCTCGAAATCTCGAAAGTCAAGGTTCTGGGGGTTGCCATGGGCGATGCTATCACGAAGCATCGATTGCCAGGGACCTTTGAGGATTAATGATAGGGACGAGAAATCCGATACAGACCATGTTGAGAAGCCAATCTGAAGCTAGAAATAAAAAGAAAAGAGAGAGAAAACTCTCCAAACAAATAAATCTTTTATCTCTCTCTTACAAAAACGCATTGCAAACTGAACCAAGGCTAAAAATGTCTCAAGCACGGGTGCTTTAACCGCGGAGTCCAACGAACCATAGGATAGTTTCTACGGGTCATAAAAACCTTTGCAGAGGACAGAGGCTAAAGTGGGTCAGGTCCGGATTTCTATTGGTACTTGAGTACCTCTAGGCCTCTTGTCGGCATTCTAACCTAATCACAAAATAAAAAGAAAAAAGCACCTATCACAGCTGGTAGAAAAAAACTCATGGCCTAGAACAAATGTTAAAACCTTAAAATTTTACTAAGGGACTAGCAAAATCTAGGCATAGGGGTATGATGAGAACCTCATCATGAGCCCTAACTAGCTCATTTCAACTTGAGAAAGTAAACAAAAGCTCCTACATAACCTAAACGAAGGCCTATTCAAGGGATTACTGTTTTGGAAAGGAAACATGAACTAAAGGGTAAAACTATAATTTTACCATTGCAGTACACAAATGGGATTTCTCAAAGTCAAAACATAAGTCAAATGGTCTAAAGAAGAGGAAAAGTGGGATGGTTCGGTCAGAAAAGGGTTATTATGACATTTAAGAATTAAATGACATTTTATAACCCTAAAACAAATCCACTTAATTTCACAAGGTTTTGGTCAGGATAAAAATCAACCAAACCCACTAAAATTCATGCAAAATTATCCCCTTTGGGTTTAGTACCTTTAATTTGGCCTTTGGAACCTATTTTGACCTAAGTAGGGGTCTTAGCTCAATATCTGACCTAATTTGGGTTTTTCTGCAAAATCTCCAATCAAATATGGTAAAACCTAAAATCCAACTTCACCATTGGATTCCTTAGGTCTAAATTAGGTTTCTACCAAAATTTGGGCCTAAGGAAAGGTCATCTTGACCTACTTTGCAAAATGGTCCACCCAATTACATTCTAGCCCTTAACTTTTGAAATCCTTGCACAGACCCCCCTAACCTCTTTGCCATCCTTACATTCAGGTCCCTCAGCCATTACAGTGGAGGAATCCCACTCCAGCGAGGATTTAAGGAGGATAGCTCCTTGAATCCTCAGAGATCTCCTCCTAGATTTGGAAGGGAGATTCTCTGAGGATTTCTCCATCGTCTGAATAGGATCTCCAGATCTGATTTACACCAAATCTCTTGTGTGAATGCTCGAGAGATTTGGGTTTCTTGGGCACCTTCCATCTCCGGTGAGACCTTTACGCTGGAAGGCTTGCCTTCCAAGCACAAAGGGCTCGGCCAGCAGCTATAAAAGGAACCCTGGTACTTGGTGCATCCTTCAAGCTTGATTTCACCGCAAATACCCCCTCAATTTCCTCCATCCTCATCTCTGATCAATCACCCGCAAGCTCCAGCAATCTCTCCTCCCTCCTCTCGTCGCTCTGCCACCATACTAGTGGCAGAGTTATCTTCGTCGCACTCTTCCGCGTCACCAAGCGCGTGCCTCTCCGTCCTCCTCATCACCGTCATCCTCAACTCAAGGCTTTCTTCCCTAATGACGGCATATACGCGCTGCTCGTCTCCTCTGCCTCCCCTTTGTCCCAATACCCGCAGATAAGTTTCTCTCTTTCCACTCTCTATTTTCCCCTATTTAATTTCAGCTAACACCCCTCGACTGCCACTGTCCATCATCGTCTCCCACATCTCCGGCCGACCACCGACGAGGTGAATTCGTCACTCCCCCACTCCACACGCCTCTCCACCGGCCTCATCACCTTTGCCATCACTCACTGATCATCCTCCGCCCCTTCACCAACTGCCACACATGCTCTACACTACCACCCAACACACGCACCTTCACGATCATAGTCTGACCTAAGCACGCACGCCTAGGCCATTCTACGCCACGCCAACCCCCGCCTCACCTTCACCGTGACACGGCGAAGCTACCCCCATTGTTTGATAGGGCCGCAAGGTCGTATTTGTGTATCGTAGGTCTGAGCCCCCTTCCACCATTGACGCTGAACAAGCTTTCTTGCGAGGTTCCTCCATGCTTCAGCGCGCCAGGCGCCTAGGTGATGAGAACCTCATCATGAGTCCTAACTTGCTTATTTTGATCTAATAAAGTGAACAAAAGCTCCTGCATAACCTAAAGGAAGGCCTAATTCAAGGGATCACTAATCTGGGAAGAGAACATGAAATAAAGGGTAAAACTACAATTTTTCCAGTGCAGTTCATCAACAGGATTTTCCAGGGGCTAAACATAGGTCAACTGGGCTTAATAAGAGGAAAATTGGGATGTTTTAGTCAGAAAAGGGTTATTATGAAATTTAAGAATTAAATGACATTCTGTAACCCTAAAACAAACCCACTTAACTTCACAAGGTTCCAGTCAGGATAAAAATCAACTAAACCCTATAAAATTCATGGACAAATATCTCTTAGGGTTTAGAATCTATAATTTGGCCTTTGGAACCTGTTTTGACCTAGATTGGGGTCCAAGCTCAATATTTGACCTAATTTGGATTTTTATGCAAAATATCCAGTCAAACGTAGTAAAACCTAAAATACAACTTCACCAATGGATTTCTTAGGTCCAAATTAGGTTTGTACCAAAATTTAGACCTAAGGGAAGGTCATCTTGACCTACCTTGCAAAATAGTCCATCCAATTACATTCTGACCCCTAACTTTTGAAAACCTTTGCGAAAATCCCCTCAACTTTTTCGTCACTTTATGCATTCCGATCCCTCTACCATTGCAGCAGGAGACCATACCTCCAGCGAGGTTTCGAGGAGGATTTCTCCTCGCTTCCCCAGGGAGCTGCTCTCAGATTTCAAAGGGGAGTCCTCTGCGAAACCCCTTATTGCCTGAACAGCTCCCCATGCCCCGAATCGCCCCATACCTCTCGTGCGAATGCTCGAGAGGTATGGGTATCAGTTCCGACCATACCTCTGGCGAGGATTTTTGCCGACCACCATGCATCTGACCCTCTGCCCGTGCCTATATAAGAAGCACCAAGTCCGGCTGAAGGGGGCAAGCTTGTCCTGGCCTGAGATACCCGCTAAATCTCCTCCGTCCTCATTTTCGGTCAGACGCCCGCAAGCTCTGGCAACCTTCTCTCCCTCTTCCCATCACTCTGCCACCATACCAGTGGTAGAGTCATCTCCGCCTCACCCCTCCGCATCGCACCATACCCACCCGAGCTTCTCCGACCTCCTCCTCATCGCCGTCCTCTCCGTCTCAGGGCTTTTGTCTCCGACGATGGCACATATGAGCCAGCCGCCTCCCCCGCTCCCCCCTTCGTCTAAATACCCTCAGATAAGTCCTCTCTCTCTTCTCATCTCTTTTCTCGCATTTATTTCTTAGAATCCGCCTCGACACCTACAAATCACCTCCCTCTTCTCCACCTCTGGCAGACCACCGGAGAGGCGCCCCGCCACTCCATGCATCCACCCACCTCGCCAACCACCTCACAAGCTCCGCCATGTCTTACTGACCACAACCCCTCTCTCCATTCATCGCCACATGCCCCTAACACGTCCCCCGAACACACCCACATCTGCATGCACAGGGTGACCTAGGCAAGCACACTCAGGCCACCCCGACCACCGTCCCACCCTCGCCATGTCAAGGCAAAGTTTCCCATGTATTTTGACAAGGTCGTGAGGGCGTTTGCTTGTGGACAGGGTTTAGGCTTCCGTCGCCATTGAAGCAGGCACGAAGAAGCTCGACAGCTTCGTCTAGGACCCCAAGCTCCGGGCTCCAGGTCCCAGACGGTGAGGATTTCTTTCGTGCACACTATCAGCCCAGCTATTGGAGTCCAAGTCCCACGCAGCTGCTGCAATTCGTGAAGACTTCTGCTGTGGGGCACCTGCAAAGAAGGTGGGACATTTAGTCCCACCTCGGAAGATTGAGAGCAGAAGCGGTGATATAAGTTGAAAAAGTCGCATAGGCTTAGCGCCTCCAGTACATAGGGTGAGGTCCCCTCGCCCGTATACCTGCCTCGTTCGCGACCCATGATCCGCTGACCTGGCTACCTAACCCATTTACCCTACACTCCTCAGGCACCACCCACATCGGTGCGCTTGGACCCGGGCGTGTGTAACCCGACCCATTTACCCGGCTGGCTCTGAGAGAGTGGAGATAAATAGAGAGAGAGTGACGCGGGGGAGGGTAGGGGTAGGTTTTGCTGCATGGTGTTGTGAAGGGAAGAAGGAGGAGGAGGAAGCAGCTACAGGAAAGAAGAAGAAGAAGATCCACTACAGCTGCAGCCAAGGGAAGGAAGGAAGAAGAAGAAGCCAAGGAGGAAGCCGCAGAGAAGCTGAGGAAAAAGAAGGAGGAGGAGGCAGCTACTGAAGAAGAGAAAGAAGCTGAAGGTGTAGCAGAAGAAAGAAGGAGCTGAAGCACTGTAGTAGAGGTGCGGCTGAAGAAGAAAAGAGAAGGAAGGAGAACTCAAGGCAGAAGCCAAAGCTAATGAAGGAAGAAGAAAGGTGTGAAAGCAAAAGAAGAAAGAAAAGAAAGAAGAAAGAAGACCAGAGGCAGAGGCTGAAGAAGAAAGATAGAAAGCAGAAGAAGGCACTATAGCAACCGCGAGGTAAGGCGTCTGATTCACAGAATCAGACATCTAAAAAAGGGAAAGTCAGAGAAAGAAAGAAGGGAAAGATGCAACCAAGAAGAGAAAGAAAAAGGAATAAAGAGAAGAAAGAAGCCATCAAAGCAAATACTCAATTTCTTCTCACATTTCTATTCCCTTTTTAGTTTTCTTATACATGAACTCTCATTTATATTCTTGTTAAATATCATATTTTGAGATTGTGATTTTAGACTCTAAAATACCAATTTGCTCCCTGAGTTCGACCTCGGATATTTTGATTTTGAAGTAACAAAATTGTTATTTGTTTATACGACGATTTCAAACTACACTTCAATGAATGTCTTTTTAAAACATGATCTCGTCGTGTAAGCACCAAGTTTAGAAGACGCGGTTTGGTCTCGTGCATGCACACCCCCAAGTGATTGGCGTAGCAAAGCTTCCAGCTGCTCCAATTGCACAGACTTTCTTCCTGCGGGTGCCAGCAGAGGTAGGTGGGACTTTTAGTCGCACCTCGTGAACTCAAGAGTGAGGTAAGTGATATTTATTGTTTTTGTGTCCTTAGCTCATCACCTCCAAACGACACGGGGTGAGGTCCCTCGCCCATACGCACACCTTGCCCGCGACCCCTACCCCCGCGGACCTAGCACTCATTACGCACTACACCACACCGGCGCACCTGGACCCGAGCACACGAAACTCGACCCGATTACCTGACTTTGGGAGAGCAAACCTAAGAGTGAAATAGAGAGAGAGAGAGACGCAGGGGAGGGTAGGGGTAGGTTTTGCTCCGTGTGAGTGTGCAGGGAAGAAGAAGAGGAAGCTGAAGGTGCAGCCACAGCCTAAGCTAAGGAAGCCAAGAAGGAAGACGAGGAGCAGTTGAAGAAGAAAATCCAGAGCAGAGGCTAAAGAAGAGAAAGAAGAGAAGACAAGAGCAGCTAAGGAAGGAAGGAAAAGGAAGGACTTAGCTGAAGAAGAAGACTGCAGAGGAAGAAGAAAGAAGACACGGAAGACAAAGCCAAGTACAGAAGGAGAAGAGGCGGAAGCCAAAGGAAAGAAGCGACACAGTAGCAGAGGAAAGAAATCCAAAGAACAAAAGAAGAAAGAAGGCAGAAGAAGAGTGGCCGCAGAGAAAGAAAAGGCAAAATCAGAAGGAGAAAATTAAGCTTGCACTATAGCAGCAACCACTTAAGGCGTCTGATTTTACATCAGACGTCCATTTTTTTGAATTTCTCTATACATTGACCTTATTTTTACTTCATAATTTTGATTGGATTGGTCATTGCCTTTTATTAAATTATGAGTTGTGATCTTAAGTTTTTAAATACCAATTTGTTCCCTGTGTTCGACCGCAGATGCCTTGGTTTTCGAGTAATAAATTCTTATTTGTTTTCGCGATGATTTCATTTATATTGCAACGAACATCTTTCAAAACCACGATCTCGCCTCGTCAACAAGAACCTAATTTATTGGATGAACGAGGGAGTATCGCATCGGCTTTGATTGGTCGATGTCGGGGAAGGTGAAGTCCTCCGGTGTCGAGAACGGTGAAGAAGACAGGGTCTGGGAGCCTTTGCTTGGTACAGCAAGAAGCGAATGAAGGAGAGGAAGAAGATCCCTCTGCCTATCGTACATGGCAGAGGGCGACGAAGTAGGATTGAGGGGCTCGCCGGAGCTACGGTCAAAGGCGACTGAGGAGGAAGAAGAAGATTTTTGGCCTAGAACTGAGCTAAGGAGGACATTGGGAGAAGCGCGAGCTTATATAGACCTCAAACCTGAGCTCTAAAAGAGGAAAGCGGCTCAATTAGCCACGATTTTAGAGGGAAGAATCCCTCAAATTCCTTAAGCTCACCTGAGCTCTGGGACTTGATTCGGTGCTTTTGAGATGGCTCAAAAGATCGGGTAACTCCTCAAGATCATTCCCTACAATTTTGGAGGGATATGGATCTGATGTGAGAGAGATTCCTTCTCTCGAATCTCGTCTGAGACTCTATTCAAGGTTAAAATAGGTTCAAATGGTTAAACCAAGGGTACCAAACCTCTCACCATATTTTTCTATGAATTTTAGGAGGTTTAGATGAATTTTATTTTAACCAAAATCTCTTCAAATTAAGCAGGTCTGAAATTAGAATTTTAGTGTGCTATTTTGGTTCTCGGAGTGCGTGAAACCTCGTTTCTGTCTGTGTGGACCCACTATTTGGACTTTAATACTCAATTGAGCTTTTAATTAACCCATGGGTGACCCCATAGTTATTCTACATTTGTGATATGGTTTTAAAACTGCAGATTTAACCCTATTTAATATTTTCTCCTGAAAATGAATCTGCGTGGAATTACGATTCTCAGGCGATCATTCAAGAGCATTTTTCACTTGATTTCAACTAATTCAAGTTAGTTATGGCTAATGATGTTGTTACCATCATTGACTCTAAAGAATTACACCTAAATGTTGTTAAAAGAATACTTAAATACCTAAACCACACTCCAGATCTAGGACTTTTCTATCCGAAGTTAGCCACATTGGATTTTTATTCCTTTTGTAATGCTAACTATGCAGGTAACTTTACTAATGAAAAGAGTACTAGTGCAATGTGTCAATTTCTCAAAAATTCCCCAATCTCTTGGATCTCTAGAAAACAACACACTGTTTCATTATCAACAACAAAAGCCAAATATGTAGCTTCATATTCAGCCTATTCACAATTCTTATGGATGAAATAGACACTAGAAGATTTTGGATACTTTATGACAACACTAGTGCCATAATCTATCTAAAAACCCTATTCAACATTCTAAGACTACACACATTGATGTTAGACACCACTTCCTAAGGGATTATGTCCTAAAAGAAGAAATCAACTTAGAATTTGTTAAAACTGAAGATCAGTTAGCTGAAACATTTACAAAACCTTTACCAAAATATAGATTTAACCTTATCTGCTGATAGCGCGAAAATTCATCGCAAAAAAAAGATTTGAGTTTCGAAACCTGTCGTCGTAGTTCAATCGCAAGAAAATCCATCAAACAGATAATATTTATAACTGAAGCTCATGAGTCCTAGGTCGAACACGGGGAGGCAAACATTTGATTTTATGAAATCCGTGTTTCGCTTTTATTTCTTTTTGTCGTTTTTACCTATTATAATTGTTTTGGTGTTTTTATCAAGCAAGAGATCAGGTCGAAATAATTTCTATCTAATCTACCTACAAAAATAAGATAGAGAGAGAGACAATCATATATTTCTCATTAAATGTTTACTACAACTATAAAAGCGAGAAAACTACACTACAAAAGCAAAACGATACAGATAGGTGAGAAGAATCCACCTGACGGTCGCTTGGAGGACAACTCACTTTGACGGCGCCCTAAAGAAGGTGGTGAGGAGCGAGACGAGGGAAAATGATGGTGGAGGAAGGAGGACAGAGCAGGATGTCGTTGCGGCGAGGGTCTTTTTTCTTAAAGGAGGTGAGGACGATCGCGGGATGCTCCACGAATGCAGATGAGAGGCAGGAAAATATTTGATTCTACTCTAGAGGAGCATCCTGGGCGTGGGACAATCTCTCTCTGGAGCCATAGAGGTGGTGAGGAGAAGAAAGGAAGAGATGGTGAAGAATGAAGGGTGGTAGGTCCTTTCCTAGTGGAAGGAAGAGGAAGAAATTCGTCCAAAGGCTTTACTGACAGCTGCAATCGTCACTAAAGACCATGCAATCTATCACTGAAGATCTGCTCCACCGTTTGTGCCCACATCATGTGCTCGTGCCCCTCGCGCGTTTTCGCGCATGCACGCGCACTAGCACTGAGCTTGTGCGTGCTACAAGGCTGTGCTGTGCGCACAGCCAGTGCATCCAATTGCGAATTGGGGGTCCTGCGGGGATTCAAACCCGTGCCCCTCCCTCGGAAGCCAGAACCTCCACCATTGTGCCATGCTGCCCGAAGTGTCGAGAAGAAGGCGTGGGAGCTGCGAGCGTGGGGCAACCTCAGCAGTTGGATCTTGATCCAACGGCCGTGGTGTGAGATGATGGGGCACCTGTAGCCGTTGATGTCCGGTGATGGGCAGCCTAGATGGCACCATGTGGCGCCATTTGAGCCCTCCAACTTCTTTCTATTGTAGAGGGTGCCATGGTGCTCAGATCAAGATGATTTCCACTTTGCCGGACTGTGATCGTCGCTCCAGATCCATCCATACGGTCGGATTTTTCATTTGAAGTCCGTAAGGATGTCACATTGCCCCCTTGGATAAAAAGGATGCAATTAACCTAAAATATACAAAACTACTCTAAATGCAGAATGATACATGCTATGTAATATTTACAATATGAAATGCATATCTAAGCTTAGGAACATGCATGAATAGGCATTGTATCCTCAATAATTGTGTCTACGTCACCCCCATGCCTATCTTTTGCTAGTCCCTAGCAAAATTAAACTACATGCTATGTAAAAAAATAGAATTAGGACTCAATCGCTTAGGCCTAAGTTGTTTATTAACAATAGAAATTTTCAACTAAGGTCTTAAACTACGAAAATTCAACAGTACCCAGGTGTTTACCAGAATACAGACCACCCAAGTCCTCGCCTTATTTGAAAAGGGAAGATACATTTTTTTGCTTTTTCTTCTTTCCTGATTTTTTTGGACTTTTGGAGTTTGAGAGTTTCGGGATAACTTCTTACGGCTACCCAACCCGCCCAAGACTCAAAAAGGACTCTAAGTGCTAAGCATCTTGTGAAAGGGTGATAGACTCACTAAGAAGCCTTCAAAGCAGACTTCATGTTTCTACGACCCTAGGCGACCTAAAAAATTCTGGCTAAAGGATTATCTTTCCAATAGGTAGCTTTTTCCCTACTTTTTTTTTTTACAGGGTCAACACAAGGGAGAACTCAATGTATGTCTCCCCGATTTATTCTACTTCCCTGCTTCTTCCCTAAGTGTTTTGGAAATTATTTGTGAATTTTTACGAGCTGGGCTCTGAACAACCGGCAAATGGTCTGTTACCCACAGCAACTTGCCAGCCATACTTGTGCGATGAAATGTTGTTTTATTTACTTATTTTTATTTATTTGCGCCTTTTCTATTTTTTTCTTTTTTTTTTAGGTGTTTCTTTTTCCCTTTTTTTTTAAGTAGGTGGCTTCCCTGATCTAAGATTTGCCAAGAGGCAGCAGGAAGAGAATGGTCATGTGGCTAGGCTCTGGACAACTAACCGATGAGCTATTACCACCGACCACTTGTCAGCCATACCACCCTTAGAAGGTTCATTAGCTACCCAATTTTCATAAAATCCACCGGAAAGTAAGTCAGTGCAAATAGTGTGTAAATGCTTGGACTTACAGTCCCCTCAAATCAGAGGGCGAGTTGATAAGTTGTGTACTTATCACCCCAATTTATTTACCAAATTAAAATAAAATTACTTGGTGAGGACTCAAGACTAAGTTCACATTCGAGTGGATACTTGAGTTGATTAAGCCTGAAGACTTTAAGAGTCTAAGTATTTAGGTCCTATCGTATCATTTCCTAAAGTAAATAATGCCTAGTGCCTAAGTTCTCTTCTCCTAATTCTTTTTTTTTAAAGAAAATAAAAGAAATTCCACGAAGCTAACAAAATCTTTTCAAGACTAAGTATCCACCCCCCATGCCTAAATGATGCAATGTTCTCATTATAGAAATAAAGACATGAAAAGGGCGGTGTAAACAGAATATCACCTAAGTTTTGTCAAAATCTGATCAGCTCCGCAGAGAACAAGGAATATATGCATGTGCTAAATTTATTGCCTTCAGCTAGGCACGATTCACAAGTAAAGAAGACATGAAAAGTTCAGATGTGTAGGTCAAAATTAGAATAAGGAGATTGATTTTGGAACTTGCAAAAAGATGTCCACAGATGTGGACCAGATTGCGATGCGACACATGCCCTAGGGTTAAGTGGTTCTAAGGTTCTAGATGAAAATCACCCAAAATCGAAGATTATTGTGCTTGCGGGGCCGAGCTTGAGGTTTTGTAGTATGGAACCCAGACTAAATTGTCAAACAAAAGGTAGATTTGATTCACTAGATTCAAATATCCTTTTAGATTTCAACTCAAAAAGATAATAAATAATTTTGAGCTTGGGTTGCACCTGAAAGATATTATAAGGATCCTAGTAAAAAGTAAGTAGTTTTAGGTCAACAGGAACCCCTAAATCCAAAATTATGTTTCCCTCTGAGTTAGCCTTCCAGTTTTTTATTGCCAAATTCCTATCTGCTAAAGTCAATGTTTTCAAGACCGCCAAATCACTGTACACCCCATCTAAAGTACCTAAGTCCAATAATTGTGGCTCAATCAGGATTGACTTGGGTCTGGTGGTCTCAAGAATACCATAATTCAGCTCTTCAGGGTGTGGTTGAGCAATGGGGCTACTGATTGAATCATCAGGATTCGGATCATCCAAGTTAGCCCCAATATGATCATAATCTTCAATAATTGGGCTATCAAAAGGTTCATCATGCTCCTTGAGCCTGTTCGTCTCACTAAAATCCTCTTCCTTAAGCTCAAGTGAAACTTCACCTAAAGATTCTTCACCCTCAGAGTCAAAGAATTCTTGATCCTCATTTGCATGTCTCAAAATCATATGCCATTTCCTGGTCCATAGAGACATATTTTTTCGCGCTCCCTGGTTCGGGGATCTTAGGTGAAGCAATCGATTCAACCTCAATGGGTCGCTCTAAACCGACTTGGTCATCTCGGGTCTCAGAAAATGTATCCCCCCCAACAGACACTTGAGCGGGTTCAAATATTGGCTCTCCTGTAAGGGGTTCATCTTGAGAATCATCCCAAGATTGAACTAGGGCAACCACAAATTTCATCCTCAATCTCGACAATTTCCTAAGTAGAAACTCACCTGGGCCCCTATCCCTAACATCTTGGAGCGAATCTAATAAAGATCTATTCAACTCATCAATCATTTTGATCATGGGCTATAATGCTTCAGTGTATGGTGTTGGCTAAGCTTCTAAAAATTGTACGTGATTGCGCAGTAATCACAGGTCTTAATTGACCAAGATTAAGCGAGAACTTAGCAGAAGTTAGGGAAATTTATGCACGCATAAGCATTATCTGCATCTTTACTACTTTACTTTAGCTATGCATAAAATGACGTTATAATGTGCTAATTAAGTACATTATGTCGATTGCAAGAATAAGCTGATCAGGAGCTGGATCTGAAGCTGGATCAGGAATAACGGGAGTTGCAGCGGAGCTGGAGCAGAAGGCTTAGATTAGATGTAGGAACAATAATGTAAGGGAGTTAAAGGATTGCTATGCTATTAAGTAGGAATAAAGCAGTAAAATGTGAAGAGCTTAGGTCCATCCTAGCCCTAGGACAGCCTAGAGACTTCCCCAAGCCTTAGCCACCCTTAGATTAGGTCACAACACCCTAAAAAGCCCCAAAACCCTAGTTCCAACCCTAATCTGGACGTCCAGATAAGTTATAGGACGTCCAGGACCCTTAGCCATCTCCCGCACACCTCAAACCCACTCCTGCAGTGTTATTGGACGTCCATATACTTTGTCAGACGTCCAATTTCTGCAGAATACCCAAAACAGAACCCAAAATCCCCCTAACTCTGATTGGACGTCCAGACAACAAGTCTGGACTTCTGATTTTTGAGTATAAGACGTCTAACACAATTATTAGATGTCTGATACTGCTCTCCAGTTCCTGTTTTGAGATTTAAGCCTTGATCTTGGAACCTTAGGTCCCTAAACCCAATTCCAACCCCATAAGAACCTAAATTAAGATGCCCTAACCCAAGTACATCACCTCTAGACCGCCCTAAGAACCTAATTAGGTCCTCACTAAACCTAATTGACTTGGATCTTAGTCAATTCCATCAGCCTATTCAATTGGACTCATTGAGTCCAATTGAGCCCTGATCTCAGCACACACTGTCCAATTGGACTCAGTGAGAGTCCAATTGACCTAGACCTAAATTAATTGAGTTGTTTTACTCTCAATTAAGTTTCCACACACCCAATTAAATTTGTATTAAGTTTAATTGCACTTTACCATAGTGAATTAGGGTATATAACCCTAATTTGAGACATACCTTGACCTAAACCCACTAGAACCTAACCTAATCAACCTAGCCACCTAAGTTTCGACCCACACACACCCACACACACCATCCACACGAAAATACCTAGTCTAGAGTTCTCTAGAACTCTCTACCATGTGTGGCTGCCTTGGTTGCCAAAATTAGCAACCAAGAGCCATTCAATTTTTAGATCCACATTTGGTGGATCTAAAAACCACCATCCATCCTTGTTGGTGCTAGAGCACCACGATCATTTGTTTTGATGATAACAAAACACGTGTTATTTAACATTTGCAATTTGAGTCCTAGATTTCAGGTCAATTGCAAATGTGGACGTGTTTAGACGGAGTTCGAGCTCGCATCCAGGACGGATTGGAGGAGCTTGACGGAAAACAGAGGAGGTTCGCGTAGAGAGAAAGATTGAAGATGGAAGGAAATGAAGAATAGGATAGATTTCCTTCTTTTGTACTTGTTGTATTTTTCGTTGCACTTTATTTCCTTAGATATTTCATGTTAAAGAGCCTCAAAGAACCCTAACAGTAGTCCTAGGAACACCGGCACAACCCTAGGATACTTAGGTTTTCTGTAGAATACTTAGAAAACCAATATAGGGTTCAAACAAACTTTCCAGACGTCTAATTCCCAAATCAGACGTCTGATAATGTATTTTAAGACGTCTGACTGTTGTTTCAGACGTCTGATAACTGTTAGGCTGGACATAGTTAGTTCTGTCTGATGAAATCAGACGTCCAGACCTTAGACCAGACGTCTTAGGAGACGTCTGATGACTTTGCCAGACGTCCAATTAGTGGACCGTTGGCTGGCTTCGCAAACACTCCAGATATGACCGTTAGAGCCTTATCAGACGTCCATAGGACTGTACAGACATCTGATAATTGACCGTTTTGCCTCGGCTGACCCAAAATCTCTTCTCAGAGATTTTCTAGCCGTTGCAACGTTTGGAAATCAATTCCCACAGTAAAAGTAGGTTTCCAGACGTCCAGACATAGTGCCAGACGTCCTGTATGTCGTCTGATGGACTTGCGCAAAAACCCTGTTTAGATCTGATTCAAGTCAGGGAGAAACCCGCATAGAATCAGACGTCTGACCTTGGAATCAGACGTCTTAAAGTGGCCTTCCAGACGTCTGATGCCAGAGTTAGACGTCTGATAACCCTGTCAAATGTAATCATTGTCCTAATTTCGGCCTGATTCTCTTGGACTTTGTTCCCAACGGCTATGGAAGCTTTTCTAAGCCTTCGAAAGCCTTCCTAAGGCCTCTATAAATAGAGGGAAGCCTTTACACACCTACACACTAAGAGACACACAAGATACACACCTAGAGAGACCAAGATACACTAAGATCAAGTATTTCCACTCTCTTGTGTCCAAGAAGCTCTTGCTCTCTAAGCTCAAGCTCCATCATCTTGAGAGCATCATTCCCTTCGCGCACCCGCTCTCCCGCCGTTGTCTACGAGAGCGACATTGCGCCGTCGCGTGGCTCACGCACCGCGTCATCGTCGACGCACTCCTTGCAAAGGGGAGTTTCCTAAATCCTATAGAAGCTTAGGTTTATTACTTTGTTGGCTCTATAGGTTCGTTGTTTATTTTACCTTTGTCTTTTGGTTGGGTATTCGCTTTGCGAATTCCCGTCTCCTTCGTGGGACAAAATCCTTCTCGTGGAGAGAAGGGGTTGAGGAACGCTACCCTCGTACTTGTAGCGTGGTTGTACTGAGGTTGAATCACCCTCGTTTTAAAGTGATTCGTTTAGTGGATTTGATCAACTAGGTTGATCGGAAAATCCTAACTCGAGAGGGTTAGGTGGTGGTTTTCACCCGGTTTGGGTTTCCACCTAAAATTACTTGTGTATTGTGTGATTAGCTTTTTGTGTGATTGTTTATTGCTTTATATTTTATTTCCGCATTTATTACGTCACCCCTCCTAGTAGGGAAACCTTCAATCCTCTCTCTCTCACTCTCCCACGAGCTCCCACCATAGGTGTTATGACCTGATTCCGAATCCCTACGAGACACGAGAATCAGACCGACTCGACTGATCCCAAGACCCTGTCGTCCAACGAGAAAGTAACCAAAAAGCAGTAAAATAAACTACATTCACCATGCAAGTAACTAACAGTAACAAAAGTACAACAGTAAAGAAAAGAACTACTACAGTACATACCACCAAAATAGTAGAGAATTAAAAATAGGTACAGAAATATGAAGTTTACAATAAAAGAGTACAAGGTGAAACAGAAATACTCACTACTACAGAAAATCGGTACAGCAAAAGTACAACTACTGGGCTTTACTAAGCCCAGCACCCTCCGCAGCCGTAGGCTCTGGCTGCTCAACACCTGGTCCTGAAAAAGGTGACAAATATGACACGTCAGCAAAACGATGAGTAGAGTGGCAACCAGCTAGCTAAGAA
The DNA here is from genome assembly GCA_037157565.1 of Thalassia testudinum. NCBI lineage: Eukaryota > Viridiplantae > Streptophyta > Magnoliopsida > Alismatales > Hydrocharitaceae > Thalassia > Thalassia testudinum. Next base: position 9,599,170 of record JAZHRO010000078.1, on the reverse strand, counting down.
AATAGTAAAGGTGGACAAGTAGCTGTTGTTTCTAATTTCTTTCTTTATTTCTCTATTTACTTTTTCTTGATTTATTTCTTAGGTCTTTCTCTTGATCTCGAATGTTCCTCATGGGAACGATCTCGATTGCAGTCTTTTCCGAAAAGTAGAAGTAGCACGTGGTGCTCTCCTGGCCAGGAGAGTCCCCCGTGGTGGTTCTCCCTTAGTAACCACCCCAAGGTCGTTGATAGACGTAACGATGACTACGGCACGTGCGATAAACGCACGGGTAGCTACCCCGCACTGGCATGCGGTCAGTCGTTTCCATTAACGGGTGCACCCAAAGCACAGCACGGAACCAGTATATGGCAGAGCCCTCTCAGTAATAGGGGTCCAGCCCCTCCATAGTAACCAAACAGGGGTCTTGCCCCTCCACAGTCCGTGCACCCTCGCTTGACTACCCTGGTTTACCCAGTGGGCCTAACAAGTCAGAGTAGGACGGCTAGCTGAACCCCGGGGCCCATGGGGTGGCTAGTTTTCTCCCTACACTAGTAGCTCTCCCTGGTACTGCGTACGCGAGGGCCAAAAGTTGATACAAAGTGGCCAGACCTAACCCCAGGTCCCTGAGGCGGTTAGCTCCGCTCTGCACTAAATAGGGGGACAGTCGCTCTCGTTGGTACTTCGTACTCAAGGGCCAGCTCACTTCCCCACCCACTTTCCCAGTTCCATTCTATTTATTTTCCAGGAGCTCTACTCCAAATTCCCTGTAGGGTTCATACTCATATTTCTCAAGCCAAGCCATACTAGGTTTCATCATTTCAGTTTCATTCACATATAGCCCGTGTTTCTAACATTTAATATCAATTTATATACAAGCAGCTCAAATTTAGTTTCCAAACAACAGGAATTACATGTAGCAGTTACTAGCAACAGTACTCTACATTTCACAGGCGGCTGTTATCCAATTACAGGCAATTATCATTATTCTGTCTACTTATCCAAGATTGCAATTCAGGCATTCAAGACATTCGTTTCAGTGTTTCTGTTCCTAGGATTCATGCTACACCCTAGGATCTATCATTCAATTTAGTTTTCAGGTCCTAAGATTCATGCCATACCCTAGGATCTATCATTCAATCTAGTTTTCAGGTCCTAGAATTCATGCCATACCCTAGGATCTATCATTCTTTTCAGAGATGTATTAATGTTTGTAATTAACTAAGGGGAGCCACTCTACCCGCAAAATCGAGAGTAATGGGGGCGTGATCGGCAGGTCCACGTGCCTCCGCAACCACCAAAGCCGCAACAGAAAGAGGTCCTAACACAAGGATCAATCACAAGGAACCACTCAGAACAGGATACAAGTATTTTAAACAAGTAGAGGAACTAATTCTGAGAAGAACGGAATCCTAAACGTGGAAATCGAACCTCGAACGGACCCTAAATAGGTCAAAAACAACAACTCTGACTCAAATCAGATGTCTGTAACACCTTCCAGACGTCTTAAAAAGTGGTCCAGGTTATACCTCACTCTGCGCTGCTCCTCAGACGTCCAAGGATCCTGCTGAATCGTCTGGACCCAGTTCCAGACGTCCGACCACCTCTCCGAACGTCTGGAGACGCTCTCCGCCGTCTGGTGCCGTGCCCAGATGTCCAAACTGCGTGGGAGGGCGTGTCCCCGCGCCTTCCAGAAATGAAACCTGCATGCACGACGAAAACCTCCTCAACACAACACATCTCAGAACCTCGACGGAACGGCCTACATGGCCGCATCTGTAAAAGGAGGTACAGGAGAAATTTCGTACCTCTCAGTCACCTGGAGCTCCCTCCAGATGTCTCCTGTGTCGTCTGGATGTAGGTCCAGACGTCTGACTCTGGGAAAAATTCCCAAAATCAGAACCTCCTCGTCTTCTTCTCGCTGCGCGCGAGCTCGCCACGCAGCCGCTCATCAGCTGCTCGAGCTGCAGCAGCACCAGGGGAGATCTCCCCAGCACGACGCTCCTCCACACGCATGTCGGCCGACCTCGAGCTGCTACGGCGGGCTCTCTCTCTCTTTCTCGCACGCTCTCCCTCTTCTTCCCTCTCGCTGCACCTCTCCCCACCGCACTGCACCCAGCAGCAGCTGTTGCCCTCGCTCTCGCTCTCGCGCTCATGCTGGAAGGAGAAGACGGTGGGGTGGTAAACGAGGGAGAGGGGAGGGGGTATTTGAAGGCGTGGGGGATGCGTCTGTAGGTCAGTTAGGGGAGAGAGAAAAAGAAGAGGGCGGCGGGTTTCAGTTTGCACGTGGCACGCGTGTAGACTCGCGATCGTACGCACGCCAAAAATTTATTTCCAGACGTCTGGGAAGGCATCCAGATGTCTGACCAGACGTCTGGACCAACTCCCAGACGTCTTAAAGTGTGTTTTCTGTCTCGGGTCTTAATAATAGGCCTCTCTAGAGAATTCCATAATTCTCTAGAGTGCTTCCCGTAGGTTTATAAAAAGACCTCAGGGGTGGCCATTGGCACCCATTCACTTCCTTGGAAAAATTCACTCCATTGGTGCCATTCATGCCACCTCTACTTAGCTAGCCACTCCACCTCCACGAGCTCACTACCACCACCATGGAGGACATCATGCCGGGATGCTGGATCAAACCTCCCTCTCTCCAAGTATCGGCCTAAGCTACATTGGCCGCCCCTCATTCTTCTCCCGACCACTCCAAGGCCATTAGGGACCACCCCTGAATGCCCTTTATTCTGCTAGATTTAGTTTATGCTCTCCATGATTTTTACTACTTTTATTTACTGCTTAGTAGTGTAGCCCTTATTCTCCCCCAATGATGCATGCAAAATCCCCCCAGAGATTCTTGTATGCGATCATTTTCTGGTAGCTAGATTTACATTTTTAAGCATTCATGTACAAGCTTTCTTCTACCTTTTATGTTGCAAACACTCTCTTGAATGAATAGAAGATATATTTTTATATATATGTCTATGTGTTGAGAATCACCATGAGCTTAATGAAATATTTTTTGAGTGATTAATGTTGCCTATTTTTAATTCCTGATATACTTGCAACTAAGCATGTCATACCTAACTACGTAATAATCACAAACCGGCATGCGATCCTAAACTAAGTAGAGCGGCAAGAAGATTGATTTCAAAAGTAAATCAAATGCCTCCCAGAGACGAACAACCGGAAGTCAAGTCTCGTAATCTTTACAAACTTAATTTTTGACGAATGTTTTTGCGCGACTATACTACAATTTCCAACGACTTTCAAAATGCGCGAGAACGTTTCCCGTTAGTATGTTGTTCCTCAAGTTAGCCAACACCCTGTCTTGGACCTGGTTCCCTAAACTGAACCATTCGGTTCAGGGTTGGGTGGGTTCAGATTAAATCTAAGGAAGTCAAGATATTGAGGTTCTCGGGGTCCTCCCTGATAGTAGGTCATTTTCGGTTGTTCAAAAATGGTGGTGACCTATATTCAGTGGAATACTAGGGAGGGTAGGTGTTATAATCATCATATCCTTCCTAATTGTAGATTGGGTTGGTTTGGTCATCAAAGGGTGGAGATCTATAATCATTGTAGGCATGAGAAGGATAATAATCATAGTCTTGTTGTCCAGGGTCAGGCCATGGATACTGAGGTCCAGATTCATATCCCTAATAAAAGTTATCCCGGCTAGGAGATGGGTAATCATAAGTCGAGTCGAGATAGTAATCATCTTGAGGATATGTGTTAGTAGGAGGGTAGGATTGGAAATGTGTGAAAGATGTGGAAGGATACATTATGGAGTAGGAGGGAAAACAGAAGACAGAAAGGTACCCTGCAGTACAATCAACCAAACCTGTCCTTATGTGGGTAGCCTAAAGACCTACAGACTCCTAGAACTCGTCTTGAGATGACAGAAATGATTTGGTCTAGTTCTATCCGATCAATCCAACCAGGTAGTGGGAGGGGCTGGGGAGAAAGTTCTTCCTTTGGCTTGCTCCTCCGATTCCTTTGATACCCCCCAACTGCGGTTGTTTGACGCTACTCCCCTATCTAGACATCAGATGGACCAGTAGAAGCAGATTAATCAAAAAAAATCTCAATCTGAGCCTTGAAGAGTGAAATAATCCTTAAGGCCAACGTCTACTCAGTTTCAATTAAGCTTGGGATGATTGTGCTCTTGGAATGCGATGGGCCCTTTAGATGGGTTATGCCCTTAATGATCAGTTAAAACGTGTGTGCATGCACAACCAGGGTTTGCAAACAAGGTTATTTGATGATGTGTGTTTTAGGGTTTAACCTTGTTTAGTAGCTTTTAGGGTTTAATCTTTAAGTTCATTCAATCAAGTTTAGTAGAACACTCCACGTTTTGAAAGCACTGGTGATGATATATTCCTTTAGAAATCAAAAAATAATGTGGAGTGCCTAGTTCAGCCCTAAAGATCAATCCTAAGTGGCAAGCTACTTGATGGATCACTTTTATCTTAAGTGGTGTGGCCCAAATAACTCAATCAATTGACCTGTTACACCACTTGATTAAGGCACACAAAATGTTTAACCTATTCAAATTTTCTATACACTTATTTGTGTATTGAGTTAGGGTATACCGGATCTACAGGTCAGATTCTAACTAAGTGGTAGAATCAATGTAAAGTGGTGCGCCTTAAGTCGAGACTTGTGGGTGTTAATGTGTGTTTCTTTTAGTAAATCCCACAAGTGAAGAGTATATTTTTTTTTGTTTTTTTTGTTTTTATATATGCGGGGGTGTGATGAGTGGAGGTAGCAAACAAGACAAACAATTTCTATCCTAGCGTTCGTGAAAACTCCTAAGTAGATTAGGTCTTGATTATTAAGGTGGCGAAATGAAATCTATGGTAGGGGTGATGGGGGTACACTTACAAAACCTTCACCCGCATTTTTCTCCAATCTATCCACTCTAGCCTGTCTCAGAAGAGTACCTGCAATCATAGTAAGATCAGAGAAAAAGTGAGATAAAAGTTAGGAAAGGCAGAAAAATGTGAGAAAAACCAAAGAGTGTTGCCTCCCTGGCAAGGACGCCAAAATTATGAGCGAGAAAATTTGTCGCGAAAAAAAGATTTGAGTTTCGAAACTCGTCGTCATTGTTCTATTCGCAAGAAAATTCGTCAAACAAATAATATTTATAATCAAAACTCGAGGTGAGCCAAGGGTCAAACATGAGGAGGCAAACGTTTGGTTTTATGAATTCCGTGTTTCGCTTTTATTTCTTCTTGTCATTTTTATCTTTTATAATTTTTTTGCTGTTTTTATCAAGCAAGAGATCAGGTCAAAATAATTTCTATCCGATCAACTTGCAAAAATAAGATATATAGAGAGAGACAATCATATATTTCTCATCAAATGTTTACTACAACTATGAAAGCGAGAAAACTACACTACAAAAGCAAAAAGATAAAGATAGGTGAGAAGAATCCCCCTCGACGGTTGCTTGGAGGACAGCTCGCTCTGACGACTCCCTGAAGAAGGTGGTAAGGAGTAGGACGAGGGAGAACGACGGCGGAGGAAGGAGGACGGGGCATGACGTCATTGCGGCGAGGATCTTCTTCCCGAAGGAGGTGAGAGGATGGCCGCGAGATGCTCCACGAATGTGGATGAGACACAGGAAAATATTTGATTCTACTCTAGAGGAGCATCCTGGGCTTGGGACAAGCCCTCTCTAGAGCCTTGGAGGTGGTGAGGAGAACAAAGGAAGAGATGGTGAAGAATGGAGGGGGTAGGTCCTTTTATAGTGGAAGAGGAAGAAATCCGTCCAAGGGCTTTAGTGACAACTGCAATTGTCACTAAAGACCATGCAAGCTGTCGCTGAAGACCCACTCCACCACTAGCGCACACATCACGCGCCCGTGCCCCTCGCACCTTGTCACGCGAGCGCACGTGCTGGTGCTGAGCTTGTGCACATTGCAAGGTTGTGATGTGCGCATGGCCGATGTGTCCAATTGCAAATTGGGGGGTTGCCAGGATTTGAACCCGCGCCTCTCCCTTGGAAGCCAGAACCTCCACTATTGCGCCATGCTAGCCGAAGTGTCGAGAAGATGGTGTGGGAGCTGCGGCCGCAAGGGAACCTTAGCCATTGGATCCTGATCCAACGGCTATGGTGCGAGATGATGGGGCACCTGTAGTCGCTGATGACCGATGTTGGGCGGCCTAGATGGCACCACGTGGCGCCATCTAGGCCGTCCATCTTCTTTCTGTTGCAGAGGGTGTCACGGTGCTCGGATCGAGATGATTTCCGCGTTGTTGGACTAGGATCGTCTCTCCGGATCCATCCGTATGGTCGGATGTTTTATCCAAAGTCTATAAGATGTCACATTGCCCCTAGCCATAAAAAGGATGCAATTAACCAAAAATATACACAACTACTCTAAATGCAGAATAATGCATTTTATGCAATATTTATAATATGAAATGCATACTAAGCTTAGGAACATGCATGAATAGTCATTTTACCCTCAATAATTGTGTCTACATCATCTACCATGCACTAGGACTATCTAGGTTGAAAGAGCTTACTTGATAAATTTGATTATATTGTTTTCAACCTTTAATTGATCAAAATTTTCAAATTGATCGACCAAAATGTTTGATCGATCAATATTCCTTGATTGATCGACCAAAATCTTTGGCGAAAATTTTCCCTCAAAAAATTTGAAGTTTGATCAACCTTGTTATTTAATCAACCAATCCGGTTGGGTGGGAATTTTCCCTCCAAACCTTTGAACCCTGATCAACCAATGAACTTAATTGATCAATCAATTGCCGTTTTGATCAACCGAAACTGGGTGGATTTGCTTTTTGCGTCAGCAATTCAAATCACCTCTAATCTCGACCCTAGTCACCTAAGCTGAACCTAATTTACTCGATTACCTACCCTAAATGCATTTACCTTATTTGTCAACCTAACTTTATATAAAATACCATTTTTACCACTTAACCTATTTTTTTACTACACCTATACCCCACTTTGGTCCCACATCTCCTCTCCACCACCAACCAAAACACAAACCCAACCTCAAACCTCTCCTCCTCCAACCACCATGGTCGATCAACAACCTCCGATGCCATTGACCACTGCCGCTCGTTGCAAGATCAAGCCACGCCACCCTCGTCAACGTTGCCCTTGTTGACCTGCCCTCGACCTTGCTATCGACGCTGCTGACCGACGAAGCCATCCTTCTTGTCGTAGATCATCCTCTACCTCGTCGTGCATCCTCCTCACCTCGCAACCTCCCTGCCGTGCGTCCACCCTCATCGGTCATGCTCACCGTCGCCGATGACCAGGATGACTCCTTTTGATCGACTTTTTGATTGATCATGGTAACGGTTGAAACTTATTTTAAATCCATTCTTGTGTATATTTTTCTTAAGTTTAGATGTTACATGTGATGATCTTGTTGATCTTGTGATTACTTGCACTATTTTGCAGTATTTGTGAGCTACTCAATTCATGGATCTCTCTTTTTTTTCAAGTCTAAACGGTTTTGGCCAACCAATTAACTTGGCTGATCGACCAAAAGTTATTTTTCCAGAACCAAAGTCAAACCCATTTTGATCGACCAACATGATTGTTTAGAACTAAAAATGGATCCGAAACATGTACGTGCCTCCTCTTTCGAATCTCGTGATGACACATTTGACAGCTTTTTTATTACCGAGGCCGCCCATGAGTGTTTCTCCACACTCACGAAGCTTTCCCCCCACGTCGGTCATCCTGTCGATTTCCCTTATTTTGAGTCTATCTTTCCTAGAATCCGCGAGAAATTTGCATATCACAGATTCTAGATCTTTCTGAGCGGAATTTTTATGCAGGTTCCAAGATCAGCCGCATACCCGATGTTGACCCCATGGTTTATCACCTATTTTATGCCAATCTCAAGAATATAGGCGAGGGGTTCAACATTGAGCTTACCTCGAATGTCTATGACATTGAGGTTTTGGTTAACGCAGATGTCATCTCTGAGATTCTTTGTTGTCTATCTGTTGGACCTACCTTTCTTGAACTTCACCATGACACAGATGGAGTCTATCCGGGTGACCCTGCTCACTCCCAATCATTATGACTTGGGCTGTCCTGCCAAGTCACCTTAGTTTCGTCGTCTTCCACGTTTTCTTAATAAAGTTTTTTTGTGGAATTTTATGTCTAAGTCTACCTCCTTTAAGAACTACCCTGGTATCATGCTCATCACCCTCTACGCATTTCTTAAGAACAAGCGATTCAGCTAGAACCACTTGATTCTTTCTTTAATGGACAAGCAACCCACCAACTCCTTCCAGTTTGGAACACTCCTCTCTCACATCTTCCTACATTTTAGTGTTCCAATGGATAATAACCATAAACAGTTCATTACAAGAGTCCTCAATTTTTATAAGCTCACTTATACCAAGATGGAGCAAGCTCAGGGAACCCATGGCGAGGATATAGACCAACAGCAGCAGTAGCCACATGAGCCAGATAGACCCTCTTCTGCAGTACCACCTCCTTTCCTGTCGTATGAGCAGTTCACAGCAACCTATCCTCCTCCAATGCGACTTGCTCCGTCCTTCTACGACTAGGAGTGGGACCTTCTTAACAAACCGCTTATAGGCAAGGAATATGTTAGTATTCAGGACATTAATAACGGTATTTCTTTGATGACACACCGATAGTGTGAGACAGATTTGGTGATGATGAGACATGGGCATCAGGTATCTGAATACCTGAATGCTCAAGGCCAATTTTTCGATAGACTTGGAGAGTCTATTCACGAGATTCAGTACCAGCTTCACAGGCATCCTCTTCCTCACCGATCTACTATAGTACCTCCCTTATCAATAACACCTCCTCCTACTACTACAGCAGCGACAGATCAGCAAGTGACACCTCCTCGCCGGACATCGAAGTAGTCGACACCCAGATCTTAAACTCAGAGACGCCTTTGTCTTGGCCACCCTGCTTCATCAAAGAGATCTGACTCGATGAACCTCGAGTTAGATACAGACCTCTAGAGCACGATAAATGCCTTTATGGCCTCTTTAGAGTAGTTATATTATTTTGTCTGCTCAGATACTATATTTCTATTGCTACTTTTAATTTCTAGCCCTATGGTCAGTAGTACTATTTCTATCATGCGGATTGTTCTATCTTGCTTTTTCATCTCTATATATATATTAGATGCATGGTTATCTTTTTGTCGGCAGCATGTTTATTTCTATTGCATGTTTTATCTATTACTTCCTCAATTACATGTTTAAGGGGGAAATAATTTAAATTGATAGCTGCATATTTTACTTTTTGCTGAAACAAAAAGGGGGAGATATTATGCATATATTTTTGTCTCTACATAATTATAATTTTGCTATCATCAAAAAGGAGGAAAATGTAAGTACCTCTATTTTGATGTACCAAAATTATGCTTTATACGAAACTAATCTTTTAGGACTCTCTCATGGATTAAAGCTAGAAGATTGTTGACTTTGTCTCAGTGTCTTTTTATCTTTATTAAGTCTAGATTATTTTGTAAGGAACCTCAAAATAAGTTTCAAACGGATTTTCGCACTTCACATAACAAATAAGTTTCTAGGGTTATTGATCGACCAAATAAAATAATTGATCAACCAACCAACTTAATTAATTGATCAAATCAACACATTTTAGGAAGTTGATAAATACACCTTTAATCGACCATTTAGGTTAATTAATTGACCAATCATTGATCGATCAAATAACTAGTTTGACAGATCAAAACTCATTTTGATCGACCAAACTACCTTAATTAATCAACAATTTGATTTACTTTTTTGGTCGATTTGTTAGTATAAATAGGGGTCATGCGTAATCTTTTTCAAACACACTCTCAAGAAGAAATCCATCTAAAAGAAAAAGCTTTTCGTGCTTCCCTCTAAGCGCTTCTACACTTCTGCTTTCACGACTTTCAAAGCACAACAATTCAAACCTCTGCTGAAATCTGGTTTGACTTTCCTTGAGGTTCCATAAATTTATACTATTTTTATATTACTTGTTGCTTTTGATTACAGATCCCAAGCTGATGGAGAAATCCGTTGTTGTTGTTGTGCCTCTCTTCAGGTTAGTAAGAGAAGGGATCATTGTAAGAGGTGGATGCGTTAGTGGATTGACTAGCCTTGACTAGTTGGGAAAATCCTAAGCTGAAAGGCTTAGGTAATGGTTTTCACCCGGGAAGGGTTTCCACTATAAATCCAGGTGTCTTCTATGTATGAATTTTTGTGGTTTGATTTGTCTTTGCAACTATGATATTTAAGCTTATAAAAGACGATACTATTCATCCCTCCCCTCTAGTATCCATTAAGATCCGCAGGAACCCTCAAGCGACACTTGGAGCGAGAGTGTCTTCAATTCACTTGGAGGATTTGTTTCTTCATCTCTTTTTATTTCTTGTATTAGCTAGTGTTTTTATTATTTTCTTGTAGCAAGCATTCCTCTACCTGTCGTTCATTTGGCTAGTAATACAAGAATTCAGTTGCCTTTCACTTTCCTTCTCTCAATTTTGTGTGTTCCTTGTTTCTAGTAATTGTAGTGCACCACACTCTCTCTAATTATCCTAGGTCTCCATGCACCTAGGGTGGGCTTAGATAGGAGTTCATCTTGTCACTTAATTTCTAGTTGATAGGCGTAGTCTCGTTAGCATAACCATCTTTGCAATTGTGCCCGTTATCTCAAAAACCCTAAAAACAACAAAAATCAAAATTACAAAAAGAGAAGTGCTGGTTTGAGAGGAGAGAGAAAGAATCACTTATTTAAGTAACAAAATTGGCCTTATTAAACAACCCTAGATACCTCCACTATATAGGTTTATAAATGTAAAAGCTAATTGGGTTTGCGCGTTGCAACGACGTTATTTCGCATTAATTACAAGCGCGTAAATCTCACATCAAAGCGTGCTTGTGTTCCACTACACTGCATGTGCTTTATGCCCAACAGATGATTATGTTGGTGCAAGGGCACCACGATCGTTTATTTTGATGATAACAAAATACTTGTTATTTAACATTTCCTTTTGAGTCCAAGATTTCAGGATAATTGCAAATGGATACAAGTGTGAAGAGCTCGCATCCATAGCGAATTGGAGGAGCTTGATGGAGGAGAAGGAGCTTCGCGAGGAGCGAAAGCTTAAAGAAGGAAGGAGATGAAGAATAGGACAGATTTCCATTCATTTTGTTCTTTATATTATTGTTTCTTTTGTTCCTCTTTATTTTCTTTCTTAGATGCATGTTAAAGAGCCTCAAAGTATCAACACAGTAGTCCTAGGAACACTTGCACATCTCTAGGATACTTAGGTTTCACGTAGAGGACTTAGAAAACCTAAATAGGTTTCAAACATCCTATTCAGATGTCTAATACTAAAATCAGACGTCTGATAGTGAACTTTAAGACGTCTGAATGTTGAATCAGACATCCAAAAACACTTAAGCTGAGAACCACCAACTGTCTGCCAGTTTTAGATGACTAGCCTTTTGTCTAGACGTCTGATGATAGTACCAAAAGTCTAATTAGTGGAACATTGGCTTACAAAATATAATCATTGAGAAACGACCCTTAATCTTCTATCAGACGTCCTTAGAGGACCTTAGATGTCTGATAAGTGAACGTTAGCACTCGATTAAGTCAAAATCACTTCTCTTGAGGGATTTAGCCATTTGTGCCTTGAGAAATCCATTCTCGCAGTAAATTAAGTTTCCAGATGTCCAGACATAGTGCCAGACGTTCAACCTATCGTCTGACCCACTTACATTAGAACCTTGTTTTGGTCTGACTCAAGTTAGGAAGGAAACCCGCCTAGTATTAGAAATCTGATTTAGGTCCCAGACATCTTATACTTGACTTTTAGGCGTTTGATACTTTTCCCAGATGTCTGATGATACTGTCAGAATCATTAATTATTATGATTGCAACCTGTTTTGCCTTGGGATAATTCCCAATGGCTATGGAAGCATTCTAAGACCTTACAAAGCCTTCTTAAGCCATCTATAAATAGAGGAGTACCCTTACCTTGCAAACACACACCGAGTAACACTACTTTCACACTCCTTTGTGTCATAGAGAAGTAATCTTGCTCTCCAAGCCCCTTTCAACAAATCCGAGAGCGTCGTTACTCTGCCGAGATCACGCCCACGTACTTCCATCTAAGGGAAGTCTCTTTTGCCCATAGAAGTTAAGTTTAAGATTTATACTTTGTGGCTCATGGGTTTGTGTTGTAATATTTATTTATTCTTGGTTGGGTATTCGCCTTGCGAATTCCTATCTCCTTCGTAAGACCAAATACTCCTCATGAAGAGGAAGGATTTGAGGTACACTACCCTCGTATAAAGTAGTGTGGTTGTAAGAGGTCGTACTACCCTCGTTTAAGTAGTATGTTAATGAATTTGATCGACTCGGTCGATCAAGAAACCCTAACTCAAGAGGGCTAGGTGATGGTTTTTACTCAGGTTTGGGTTTCCACCTAAAAATCCTCTGTGCATTTGTGTGATCGTTTTTTATGTGAGATTATTTATTTCCGCATCGTTTTTATATTCCGCAAATCTCACCCCCTCCCAAGGGAAATTACAGATTATGCCGTCATAGTGAGGAGTGAATGTGGACCATTGGATCATGATTCAACGATCCTAATTACTCAATGGAAGCTCCCTCTGAGGATTGAAGGTTGCTAATGGAGTCGCGACGTGGCGAGCTCTTGGTTGTTGGATGAGGATCCAACGGCCGAGATTGCATTTCACATGCGCCTTTGAGGCTGAGCGGGGCCTCTTGAGCGACTATGGGTGGCTGGGATGGCATCATGTGGTGCCATCCTGGTTGTCCATCTTTTCTCTGTAGGGGATGCCACGAATGTTTGATTGAGTCGATCTTCATGTGGACGAACTGCGATCGTTGACTCGAATCTATCCGTGTGGTTGGATCTGTTGTTTGAGGTCCCGAATCATGTCACCTTATCCGTTGGCCTTTGATCTTCTTTGGCTTGTAAAAGATGCTACATATGTCGGATCAAGGAGATTTCGAAGGCGTTGAGCTCTGATCGTCTCCCTGACCATGGTCAGATTCTCTATTCCAAGCCTAGAGATGTGTCGCCCTCTCCCCTAGCCATTAAAAAGAGTAAATTAATATACAATTTATTTTAAATGTATGATGATGCATGCTATGCAATATTTATAATGCTGGATGCTTCTATGAGACTGGGAACATGCATAAATAGGCAATTTAAGCTAAATAGATGTGTGTACATCACTCTAGTATGGATCTGAGTCGATTCATCAAATACCCAAGATTTGGTCATCCATCGCATACACATAGAATAATAATGCATTCACACCATATTTTATCACAATAAAATGAACAAAAGAATCGAAACTGAAACATTTTATTTCAAAGAAAGTTCATAGCCATCATAAGTAGCGATGCAATGGAAAGAACTAAACATGAACTGAATCTAACTAATAGAATAGAAAGGAAATAAGAAAAAAAAATAGCGACTAGAACCAGTATTATAATGACCGACTATGGTGTTGTGCTCGGACTGGCACCATCAACTCTTGCACTTATAGAGCCTGACTGCAACTCTCCAAGACCTGAGTACAGAGTCCACAGAAAATATCAGCGAATGCTGAGTAGAGTAGCAAAGCGACAAAAAGAACTAAACTAAGCAAGTAGAGTATGAGAAAGAAAAGCAGGTATTGTTCTTATTAATTAAATTTTGTATTTGTGCCTTGCCACCATTTCAGTCAATTACTTATTCACATTGGTTCCTCAGAAGGCGTGAGGAGATCTTGCTGCGATATCTTAAACGGTAGGTTGTATATGGCCCACCCCTTGGCCTAGGGAGCGACCCATATCCACTCTATCGCCTAATTAATCGCCTTGGGGTCCTAGCTAACAATGTGAAGTGGTTACTACGGTTCATGTAATAAACATGCGGGGAGCTACCTCGTACTAGCACATGACTAGTCCTTTCCACTACAGGGTACGAGAACAACATAGCTCCAACCTCTCATAATAGCAATGCATACCTAACACCGCCCTACCCGATTGGTCGAAATAGCCTAAGCGAGTCACAAGGAGGCTAGCATACTCCCTAAGCCAAACTCTACCCTTATTAGGTATACCGAGCCTTGCCATTGATACTGGGCATGAGTACTGACTTTTGATAAATATCACAATTTTCTAGGCTTAAACAACCTCCCAGGCCTCACCAAATCATTTATCATAGGAAACGTTATTTATCAATCTTTTCGTTTGATTGATTCTCTTTCAGGGTTTCCATACAATTCCCATAAGTGAACGTTATCCATAGATTTTATTCTTATTCAGGTAGATTTTCACCGGATAGTCATTCTTCTCAGTGAATTTAAATGGAAAGATCATACTTTAATTAGTAAGCATGCATAATCAATTGTTATTCATGAGTTCCTCATGGACTAAGTCTCAAGTCATAACTAATTAGGATATTGACGGACATAAACAAGCATTTGACTCTACTTAATTGATATGTGATTCAAGTACCCACATCTCATGGAATATAACTGTTAAGGCTCAAGCTCAGCAAAGGGCAACATTTTTCCATATAGAGACAACCATTAACAGGAATATATATATCATGGCACATTCATATCGAAAATGAGAATTGAGGGATACTCTACTCGGGGTCACCGGTGTCACGGTGACTCCAGGATACGCGTTAGGATTTCCCAAGTTTCATACACATTTCACGTGCCCATCTCTAGATCAAGCTAAGAAAATAATGTCAAACATGTAATTAATAGAACTTAAGGGTAAAATCATAATTTTATCAGTTCTGATGAAACATTGGATCTTACCACATCAAAGTGTGTCTCGAAGCGATTCCAACAGTAGGTGATTTGCCAAAATCAGACTCTGAACGCTGCCCTGAATCAATTAATCACGAAACACAGGTTTATGAACCTGATTAACTTGTAATTTAATTTTTGAAAATTTTCTAGGTTTTCACTTAAGTCTCTCACTCTCTCCCTGCGTCTTCTTCCTCCTCGCGTCACCCCCGCCTGCGACGCCTCCATGCACGACGCCGACGCCAGCACGCCACCGCGACGTCTTCGGCCGTTCGGATGGCCCCGCAGGACTTCCACCGGTCATCGGCGACCCTCCAACGACCTCGTCCTCCTCCTTTCCTCTCTCTCCGACGCTCCCTGTCTCTCTGCGTGATGGGTTCCAAACCCATGCATGGACCACCTCCATGCCGGATTCGCTTCTCGGATAGCCCTCGCCAGCCCTCTTCCAGCCACCAGTAGCCGCCACCCCCTCTCTCTCGCTCTCCTCCTCTCCTTCCTCTCTCTCTCTCTCGTTTTCTCTGTGGTGAACCCACGCACGTACGTGCATGGGCTCGCCGGTGCCGCCCCTCTGGCTTATCGACTTCGCTGCCACGTCAACCACGCCGCCAACGTTCCCCTCTTCTTCCTCGCCTCGACTCCATTCCTTCCTTCCGGCCATCGACACCCTCTCCCCTCCTTCGTGGCGCCATGCATGTACGAAGGAGATGAAAAGAACAAGAGAGAGAAAGAAAAGAACGAGAAGGCTCATCGCTGATCTCACGGCTGTCGTCGTCGCGATTGCCCTCCTGCCGCCCCCTTCCAGCCCCACGTGCTGAAGCAGTTGGAGGCGAGAAGAAGGAGTTGGTGAAGAGGAAGGGGTACGATGGTGCACTCTTCCCTCGCTCCTGACATCCTTCTCTTTCCCTCTCTCTCTCTCTTTTTCCGAAGGTGAAGTATGGAGATTTGTTAACGATTGTGAAGGGGGTTTAATTCTTGGTTTTCTTGGAGGTGTATCTGAAGAGGGTGGAGAGACAGGGAGGGTCGTCTGGGAAAGGATAGAATTCCAATTATCCTCTCGATTATATATATATACATATATTACTTGTATCAACACACGCATTATTATTATTATTATTATTATTATTATTATTATATATTATTTTTATTAATTTTTAATGAAAGAAATCTTGCTGGAAAGTTTCCAACGGGAAGTAAAAAATAAATAAATAAATAAATTGATGGTTTTTTTTCCGAGAAGGTAAATAAATCGATGATGTTGAGTATGACATAAAATAAAAAAATTTTCCACTAAGGTTGACCAAAATTGATCAACTCTAAATTTCATTGCCCTCAAGCTATATGGGTCTAATTTACGCAGTCATATTGATGATTTTATTTAGACATGTTTAACTATAATCGGGGTGTGGATTATAGGGTGTAACATCTAGTAGGGGATAACCTACAACAAAAAATTGCTTTAGTGACAAAAGAATATTTGTTCCTAAAGGTAATTATTTTGTTGTTAAAATACTTTAGTGGCAATTAAAAAATTTGTCACTCCACTGTCGCTAAGAATGTCGCCGCTAAAAATTTGTGACATAATTTATCATCACTATATTAATAATTGTAGTATCAAATATAGTTGTCGTTAAATCGTCACTATAGAATCTTATAAAGTCAAATACAATCATTACAATTTTTACCCCTAAAGTGTATCTATAGCTAAAAAAATATATGTCACCAAAATATCACTATATAACAATGGTAGTGTCAAATATAGTTGTTACCAATGGAAGACACATGGAGTCAAAATGAAGTGGTACAATTGTCACTGAATAATATAGCAACAAATAAAATTGTCAAAAAATTGCTTCTAGATAATCACTCTATGATCACATATAGCAACAATCAGAAATAATATAGCAACAAATAAAATTGTCAAAAAATTGCTTCTAGATAATCACTCTATGATCACATATAGCAACAATCGGAAATGTTACCAATTTGTCCCTACTATATCACTCAACAACATTTCCATATATGTTGCAAGTGGTTGATATAACACAATTTTATTAAATATCATTCTCATTACAATTTTTTCTAAACAAAAAACATATGAGCTCCATTTGCCACTTTCATTGAGACTAAAAAATTGGTACATCTAGAGCCCTTTGAGGGGATTCACAAGAACTACAACAATATAGAGAAATCACAGAAAAATACAAGACAACTACAATAATAGCTTAAAGACCACTTCAAACTAGATGGAAACCTAGCCCCTCCTTTACCACAAGCCCAGATTTCTTCATTTCATTAACAATCCAATCTGAGCCCTCCAGGATTAGGTCCTTGGTCTTGTACCAATCACCATGTTTCATTGCACCCTTGAGAAAAAGGTCATGCACTCCATAGAGATTGGTAAAGATCCTATCTTCATCCTTTAGTCCACCAAATTGTGTCTTTTCTGGTGGAGGGGAAGGGGGTGGAGGCTGAGGAGTCCTAGATGTTGTAGCAGCTTGAGTACTCAGTGATTTGTACGCCAACTCATATCTCCTAATAGAGAATTATTGGGCAAGTCCCAAGTATAGCGGAGATTATCCTTATGGTTTCCTAAGGAAAGAATGCCAATTAAATAACAAAACTACCACATCATAACTACAAAATCCATTGATAATTTCTATAAAATATTTTTAGTCAACACCACATGGAAGTATATTATAATATTGCAGTCCAATGCATAAGAAGGTTGATTTTTCAAAGGAGTAAGCAAAAAATATAGCCACACTTCGCATAGTTAACTAATATGCCAATAGATATATAGACAAATAATTATATGGATCAAATGTTGGATCAAATACATGAAATATAGACGAAGTGGCAACATTGACCCAATTTACCAAATCACAACAAAAACACAATTAGAGGAAAAAAACCTAAAATAGTTCCACCAGTTCACATGCACTCACTCTTCTCCATTATTTGTATATCCAAGTGGGTGGGTAGATGGGTGGCTTCTATTAGTAGGACTTGTTTGGATTTTTCTTTTCTTTTTTTTCTGTTGTTAGGAGTGGGAGGGATGTGTGTGGATGCAACTACCAATAGGGAAAGTAAGGGAGTCGGTTCTCCTTGCCTTCACTTTCCTTTGTCCTGGAGCACCAAGCCCCTTATTAGGGAACTTCTTTAAGATTTGGTTGTAAAAGCACATCTTCAGATAGGAAGAGCCAACACTTATTGGACAAAAGAAAATCTACTAAAAACGGCTTACCAAGAATATCACAAAGGAGACCATGGAGTTGATTCCTTTCATCTTGCCATCATTTTGTCCTTGAGAAGATTTGCATACAGTAGCTCATTCCATGCATCTGATTCTAGAATAGAAAGCATTTTGTCATCTCATCTTTTGTCTTTCATTTGTTCTACTTTTCACTTCATAATCACGTGTAAAGTTTCTATATAATTAGTTTTTAACACGTACGTTGCTGCAGATCACTCATGAAATCATCATTTTACAAAGATATTGGAATGAAATCGTTTGACATCTCAAAAGACAATTAATAGATTATATCAAAATAGCCCCACGGTGACTTATCTTGTACAATGGCTATGAAACACAATAAGTAAAGGTGTCTCCCAAAGTTATTCTGCAATAACCTCCAAAAAGGCCCCTCAATTTTCTTTCATATTTCAAGAATTTTTAGTAACCACCATGCCAAATTCAAGAATTTGAAGTTCTACAAAAAAAATGGAAATGTAGTAATATATAAGATAGCTTTGTTCCTACCACATGGCTGCTGCAATCCGAGATTGTACCCTTGAGATAAGACCAAGATCCTTGGCAACTGCAAAGTCTCCCTGGTTGGTCTACTGCTTTATCAAAGCAATAATTCTGCCATATCCACCATGGATGTAACACAACCCATTCTAGTTGCTATCTTTTGAAAAAGTAGCAGAAATAGATTTGACAAATATCTCCATGCTTGAGAAGTAACTTTAAGTAAGAAAAATAAATGATCATTCTGTTCCTCCCATCAACTGCAACATTGGTTTCTACTTTCAACTCCCTCCAACTATTGGTATCTTCAACTTTCGCTACCCACTTATTCATCATCCAAACAAATGCCCCTCTCCAGTTATCCTATCCCTACATTATTTTATCTCGCATTCAAATTGGACCTTAGGAAAAGAATGTTAAATCATGCCTATAATTAGCATTAGAAGTCCTACAAAATAAAAAAGGCATGAAAAGCAACATTTGTGTATTATTTAATTATTCTCCAAATGGATGCCCACTTTTCTAGTATTAACACTTATTTTGATAGCTTTCTTTATCCTAAGAAAGACATGTATCAATGAGAAATCACATAAATAGAGTGACATCGACCATGAAACTCCTTTTTTTGATGTTTCAAGGAATTAACTCTAGTAACGAACATTGCAGCAAAAGACATTGGAGATATTTTTAAAGATTTTGGAGGTGAAAAACTCATGTTCCTAGAATTAAATCACTTTGAGATAGAAAAATTAGCAATACCTCTTGATATTTTTTCAATTTATTTACAACTTGCTTGGGTATGAAATCATTTTGCATTTTTCGTGTAATAGAATCGAGAATGATATTTACAACAAAAAATAATTATATGCCATCTCACGGTTGTATGGATAAATGCTAATACCAAATAAAAGTGTTCCTTCAGAAGTCGATAAAATATATAAACAACTTTATTTGATGTATATGCTATCACGAAGTATAAATAAAGGCTTGATATTAGTTTTAGTGTCCATCAATAATGCAACATAATTTAGCCAAATGAAAGTTTCAGTTGCAAATGATTCAAAAGAAATCAAGAAACATAACCTCCATTAGAAGACTACCATCACGGAAAGTATGAATCTCTTTATCAACTTCAGATTGATTCATTCTCAATCTATAAGTACCACGTCCTCTTATCAATTCAATTTGGCTATAGAAAAGAGGAAGAAGCAGAACGTTACAAATCATTGGGAAAGCTAAAATATGACACAAGAGAGAGAAGAGTCTTACCATGTATTTACTTCCTTGAATGTTCAGGAAAATGAGGAATGGATGAGTGATATATGCTGCACAAGAATTTGTATACACATTTAAACATCCTACATGTAAAATGGAAGTATCAATATAGATTCATTTGACTTCAGTGAAACCAACCTTAGGTAGGACTTGTCCCTTTTCAAGATAACCCACATAATTTGACATAATAGCTGCACTGGTAGTTGATACTTTCTACGCACATTCAGATCACCGGGTGGTGGGGGGGGTGGAGACAAATGAATGAACATGAAGGTAAAAGAGAACCAACTTCATATCATGCAAGGTAAAATCATGTGATGCTCACATAAAGTGTGCCTCTCACAATTGAAAGATACCATGGAGGCCTTTTAGCTCGAACCTGCATGGTGATTGGGCTATCTAGCCACCCAGTGTGGATCGGATTGTTTCTATACTCAGAAGCCCAGTAGAAAATCATTTGTTAGCATGTATCTATTTAGCAGAAGCTGTAGAATCTATATAGGATTATTGAGTATGAACTCCAAATGAAAATTTATTAAAAGCATAC
This sequence comes from Thalassia testudinum, assembly GCA_037157565.1. Classification (NCBI taxonomy): domain Eukaryota; kingdom Viridiplantae; phylum Streptophyta; class Magnoliopsida; order Alismatales; family Hydrocharitaceae; genus Thalassia; species Thalassia testudinum. The sequence continues at coordinate 9,578,795 of JAZHRO010000078.1, read as the reverse complement.
ATTTAAGAGATCAATAGCATAATCAACATTTGGCTATGAATGTTGTTGAGCTTAAGGATCATATTGGCTACTGCATCACTTCTAGACTCCCTAGATGCAAACGCATATCTTGAAACATAGTTGCACACATAAGCACCATAAGAAATCCATAAGAAGCAAATATATTTCATAGTTGAAATAAATCAAATCATATCTTACTAAACTGGAACTCGTGAATACCACCACCAGACTGCAAATTTCAAACAAAAATGCTTTATTATGAAACTTGTGATGCCACATAATAAAGAGATGTCATGGCAACCAAACTATATGTAATCCTTAAGATTTCATTTATCCTACATTGTTGGCCATAAAATGTCGGAAAAAAGAATGCAAGTCATTCAAAATTTTATAAAATCTATGATCATGTAACTGTAGTAACTTTGCAGACTTGATCGTCTTCTTCACCACTTCCAAAGCCATTGCTTCCTCTCCCTCACTTTATTGTAACCAAAACCCCCCAAAGTTCAGATGGGATTTGGGTGGTCTAATGGGGTCATGTTGACCTTTTAGGAGAATTTTAGATGGCTGAAAGATAGAGAACTTAACTGTCACACCTAAAGCCTCTTTTTCCAAGTGATCGATATTTTAATGTCTTCAAGAGAGCTGGTTGATCTGCTAAAGAAAATCAATGGTGCTTTTTTTAAAAAAAGTAACCGCCATTTGTGTAGGATTATGTCAATCACAATAAAGAATTCAAGATATAATAGAAACATTTTTTCCTACAAAACAATCATCTACCCTACAACAACATAGCTTCAAAAGGACTGGAAGCTACCTTAAAAGTGATGTCCACAACAAAGATAAGCCCCTGGGTGTCTGATGGTAACATTATCATCTACCATAACTAGCCTAATTTAGCCAAATTCTAGGGATAAAAGCTCCTTACTAATAAAAAAAAGGGCATAATTCAGTTTTGTCTTGAATTTGAGGAAAAAAAAGGGAAATTAAGTTAATTATGTTGTTTTAACTAGTAATTACAAATGCAGATTAACTAATGAAAAGTCAAATGAACTTAAATTCCCAAGAAGTAGGCTCAGACTGACTGAATCATGATTTTTTGAAAATTAAAGATTAATTTAATAATAAAAACCCTAATTACTGCCTTACTTCAATTGAAAGGGTTCTAATGGAAATAAATATACTATAAACCTTCTAAAAATCATTGAAAAATATTATATTAGGTTTGGAACATTCACATTGACCAAATGAACCCATTTTGACCAAAAATAGTGACCAAGGTGGGAAATTGTTATATTTTGGGTTAAAGTGTAAATTACCCAATCAAGCTTCGTCAAAACCTAAAATTGAGGTCACCATTGAATTCATTGGGTTCAAATTAGGTTACTCATAAATTTTGAGCCAAATTAGAGTCTCTTGACCAAGTTTGCATTTTAACCCATAAGTCTATTTATTGCAAAACCCCCTTATGTTTTGAAGAATCTTGCATCCAAGCCCTTGGCTGATGTCATCGCATCACGATGAAGTCAGCCTTCTTCTTCCCCTTCCAAATGCAGCAAGAGCAGCAGCGAATGCACCCATACATGGCAAGATTTGATCGCAAAATTGATTCATCAAATCTACACAAAATCTTGCCAAACTTGGTGAAATTGATCTTCAGATCAAGACCAATCCGGCAAGTCACATCATAAGCTTCAATTTGGAGTAATTCATCACTGGTGAGCCAAGATTTGTAAGTCTCAAAATCGTCCAAAATCGCAAGCAAGACTTGCAATTCTTGTCTCAATTGGTGCACCAATCTCCTTTATATAAGTGTTTGGACATTCCCAAGCACGGATTCGTGCTCAATTTCGGCCGAAACCTCCTTTTCTTCCTTGTCGGCAAGTTGATGCACCTCAGAGCTTATTCTTCCCACGTCCTCACCCTCTGCCATGTATAATAGGCAGAGGGCTTTCCTTCCTCTTCCTCCCACGGAGCTTCTCGCAAAGCTCCATGGTCCAATTCCTCTTCCTCGGCTCCGATGAACCCACCGTCTTCCTCCTCGATGGTGCACCACCGACGAGCTCTTCTTCTCCTTTCATCCAATTACCATAGGGCTTCTCTTCCTTACCCTCTTAATTAGATTTCTGGAGCTCTAGAGCTCCGTTTATCACCTCTAGCTCCTTCTCTGACCACCGCCGATGACCTTCACCACCACCTTGATCGTCTCATCTTCTTCGCCTTCCCACCTAATTAACTTGGGCAAAAGCTCCTCCTCACCCTCGCCAAGCTTTTGTCCAAGCTAATTGAAAGCTACATCCACTCCACCGTCATCTGCCATTCACTGCCGGTGAGCTTCTTCGAAGCTCCACGGCCACACCCATCCACCCATCCCCTCACCCAATTAGTTTAGGGCTTTACTTCGACGTTTCTCGCTGAAGCTTTTGGTGGTTTTTAATTGGAGCTGAGAGGCTTGTATCTTCAAGTGCAGGTCTCATCGGACTTCCTCATCTTCCCCGACACCGAGCGACATGTCTAGCAACTCATCGACGAAGGCACCTCCTTTCATAGCTGCGGAATCATCTAGGATTCACATCTAGGCCATGGATTTGAAATCCAACGGCCAATTGGCATCCAATTGCTCCACCAATCTCCAGCTCCATTACGTGACGAAGACAAAGAAGAAGGTAGGACACTTAGTCCCACCTCGTCCAAGAAGGAACCTGAAATCGGGCACAAAAGGAAATGAGCCCCATATTGAATCGCTCAAGAACTCAGGGCGTCGAGTCCCCATCCTCACATGCATGCACATGGCCGCACACACCCGGGCGCATTTAGGCCTAGTTCTGGGTCGGTTTTGGGTTGAGTTGGGCTGGCTTTTGAGAGGCTTTGGGCCGATTTTATGAGGCTAAGGCTTGGTTACAAAAACACATTTTTTTATTTTAGTTTCATTTCATATTGAGTTTGATTGTGACATTATTTGAGTAATTATATTCTTTTGCATCAAACTCCTGTGCTTCAATTTTCATTCACTTGATTAGTGGTAATTTGTGATCTCTTGCTCTTAATGAAGGACCTTGGAACTCACATTTTGAGATATAAATTTTAAATGTTTCTATTACTTTAGTTGGTATATTACAACACGAATTTTAAACTCAACGAAAGCGAGCACACAGTGTCTGCAAGTAATGTCTCCATAATAGGCGAATCTTGTCCTGACCACCAACATCCCACACAGTAAAGCTAATCTTGTACTCAACAGTCCCCACGTTGAATCCAATGGTGGGAATGGTCATGACAATCTGTCTCAGCTTCAGTTTGTACAAAATAGTCATCTTACCAGCAACATTCAGACCAACCATGAGAATTGTCATCTCCTTCTCAACAAGTAGACAACTGAAAACTTGGTGAATGATAACCCCATCTTGACACGTTCAAGGGAGAGAGAAGATCTCAAAGGGGAAGGGGAGAGGAAAGGGGAGATTTGAGGACTCTCGCTCGATCTTCTTTGATACTTATGAAAGGATCTCAAATCAATGGTGCTTACCATTAAAAAAAAGCAGGATCTTCAACATCCATATGTGAAGGAATATGCAAGTGTATTCCGTATGAGTAGCTAAAGGATTGGGTGGATAGCTTACCTTTGCAGAGGGGTGACGTGGTGGTTGAAGAAGAAGAGAGCATGCAACTAGAGAGCAGTCGAGGTTGGCATCAGATGTGACCGAGGAGGGGCCGTATGTAGTCATGTCGACAGAAAGGAGGAGGGCGCAATGTCATAGGTGGGCAAGGGGGTGATCACAGGCGAGTTGGTGGAGAGGAGCGATTAGGGCTACTACAATTGGTGGAGAGAACTGATTGAGGAGACCATCGGTGGTCAGTGGTCAGTGGTCAGCGAGAACAGGGAGGGAGAAAGACAAACATAGTATCAACGACATGGATTGTTGGGGGAGCGCTGGGGCGGGGAAGGGATCTGGGGGGAGCATGGGGGAAGGGATTGCGGGGGGAGGAAGTCGGCAGTTGACGAGAATAGGAAGGGAGGAAGATGAGCAAGGTGCGGCATGGTGTTGCACGAGGGAGATTTGGGGAAGAAGGGTTGCGGGGGTCATGCTGGGGAAGGAGGGTTGTGAGGGAAGTGTGCGGTGGGGAAAAATTAAGGAAATTTGTATTGTGGGAATGTAATGGGCGACGAAGTGGGGGTGAAATCGTATTACCAATAGAAATTATTTCTATAAAAAGAAAAATGAGGAAACTTAATTCCTATTTTTCTCTATTTTTTATGTGGTTATTTTATAAATTAATTCTTACTTTTGAAAGAGAAATGAATTAATATATTAAACTACTGCTTTCCTTCAATTCTTTATATCATTGATTAACTTATGCTTTATATGATAATATTAATTTGAAAATAATTATTTATTTTTATCTAATAAAGAAAATAAGGAAAATAAATTAGTACTTAATTACCTCTATTCTTCTATGTTATTGATTAGCTTATTTTGATAAAGATAATAACCTTTAAAAAACATTCTTAGATGATAATCATTCGTCAACAATATAATAAATGTATCATGAATTTTTAGGTTGCAACATACTAATTCATGAAAGTAATTAGAATATCATTTTGAAAAAATATAGAGAATTTATTAAGAAAAATCAATTTTTAAAAATTGATTGCTATCCAAATAAAACTGATGATCCTAGATTTGAAGGTATTAATGTAATGGTTATATCTATGTTAGTAAATTTGTTATGAAAGTAATATACATATTTATTGCTAAAATGATTTGTCAATTATTTTTATATTTGTACCACTGAGTTTAAGTAATAGTGACGGCTATGTATTTTGCTAAAATTAATCTTTAATTACAAAGTTAATATGGGGAGGATTTATATTTTTGTCGCTAAATTATACTAACAGTAACAAATATAGTTGCCATTAAATGTAACTATCACTTGACAAATTATTTTAGTGGCAATTATTTATACTTGTCACTAAATAGATTTCAATAGTGATAAATAATATTGTCGCTAAAGATAATTTATGCTTGACAAATTAATGTTGCAACAAATGTTATATATCTGTCACTAAATCTAATTTATAGTGATAAAGTTATTATGTGTCACTATGTTTATTGTCGCTAATGACAAATTTTGTTGTAGTATATGGTGCACTTTGGCCATCCAAAATATTATTTATTGGAGGATAAAAGAAATAAGCAAATAAGGTTTGTTAGGTTAGGATATAGGAATAGGTTGAGTGTATTTTTTAGAAAATCATAAGTTGGGTTTAATTAATATTAGTCAACCAATTAAGGTGGAAAACTTAAGTGTAGTGGTTGGCGAACCTACATGGGATTTAAGCTAGGTTAGGTGAGATGTGAGTGTGAGAAATTGGATTCCTAATTAGGTTAGGTCTAGGGTTGATTAGGCTAGGGCTTAATTAGAAAATTGGCTTTGCTTCATTGTATAAGCGAGCTCAACCTTGATTTTCCATTCTACAAGGCTCCAAATTGCTCCAAACATGGTACCAACACATAATCAAATAAGGACATCAAGGTGATATAGATAAGCGAAAATTGCATAAAAGTTTAAAAGAATGTAATATTTACAAAATACAGCTAAATGACTAATCTAACTTAACTAAATGCTTTGTGACCTAATTTACCCTAAAACTGGCATTAGTTAGGCATAATTAATGTTAATAAATATAGAAATATCACCTTACATCTCTCCCTTGATGTATCTTTAGTAATTTCAATTTTCATTCCAAGTTCCTCAGGTATATCCAACTGTAGTGGCTCTAGATGTTCAAAATTATTCTCTATAGAATTTTGGGCCTTCATTGAATTATAGTCCACCTTAGGTTCTTTAATAAAAGTAGGGATGACAACATGATTATTTTGCATATTCTCTTGCTAAATAGGCTCAATAACCCAATGAGAGCTTTTCTTGATTTTTTTTCTTTTATTTATTTTTTCAATGGCTATTTTGCATATTAGCCTTTGTGATTTTGCGTAAATGGTCCTCATGGCTGCTTTTCTTCTTCAATATCTTCTCCTTCATCCATGATACTAATTGCTAGACATTTATATCAAAAATATCAAAACATAAAATTATTTTTGATATATGAAATATATATTAAATATCTATTCTAATAACATGAATAAATGGTAAAAATAAACAAAAAAGACATGAAATATAAAATATTCGAAACTCATCGGGCAACAATCGAGACAACATTTGATGAAGATCAAAATGAGTAACAGAAGTTTTTGCAAATCTTTGATGAGAAATGGTAGAATCAACTTCGTCACCCTTATCATGCCATAACTTACTTCTCAAATCCCAAATTCTATTACACTTGGGGAGCATAGGATAATGACTTCTTTTTTATAATGATGTGCTTATGACCTAGTGTTGAACCAATAACCTGGTGTTGATTAAATACATAAGCAGCTTGGAATGTATCAGAATACTCGGGGCATGTTTGGTCATACAATGACAAAGTAGATATACACTCAAATTTCTCTTAGTAAGTCATTATAGCTCTCTAAAAGAAGTACCATGTTTACATTACTTTCTGTTATGATTATATATTTTTATTTGCAATTGAGTGGTGACAGAATTTTGATGTGGAAACTTTGACATTGCAAAATACGATCATTCAATTATTAAGTCAGACTCACAATGCATCAACTTGTAAAAGGAATTAGAGTGTATTCGAAAATATTCACATTGCAAAAAGAAACAAATTAATACATGCGTAATTAAATGATCTTGCTTATGTGGAGTAGAATTTGAAATTGAGGTATAAATGAAGTTTTATTTGACAACTTTGTGAATATTATTGGTATCTTTCATTTTAACCTTTCATAATGATCGATTTGAAGGGAGAAGCAAAATAAAAATTGATGGGATCTCATACCATTTGCAGGGATGAATGTAGTAGAGAAATAGACAGAGGACCTTACGACATATTGTACCAATGATACTAACTTAGGTAATTTTGATAACTTAAAATTGTGCTTAAATTGATGTAAAGTTAACATTTAGCTAATTTCTTTTTATTTCTTCTTTTATAGGATATTAATGATATTGAACTACTATTATGAAGATTAATTTAAATTTTTATCCATTTGGTTGCTTATGTTATCTTAGAATCCTCTATTTAAGATTAATTTTTCATTTGTTATAGGCTTATCTTTTGTGTCTTTTAATTTAATATATATATATTATTTTATAGTGTAATTAAATATCTAGAAATATATTCCGTATCTAATTTTTTAATAAATTAAATGTTATTCTAACACGATTCGATGCGGTTAAATCAATATAAATCAAATTAAAATTTGATCGATTTCATGTAAATGATGATGTCACCCATCGATTCATTAAAAGTTAAAATCAAGATGGCTGATCCCATTCGTAAAATCTTGCAATGTACTTATGCTCCCTCCGTCTAACCACGTATGCCATGGACGGGAGGAGGAGGAGAGAAAAAAAAAAAGAAAAGGAAAAGGTTCAGGGAGAGCACAAATCAAATTAGGCAGGATTGCATTGCACTGTTCCTCTGGGACACCATATACCCGTGGACCTGCTCCTTCCCTCCTGGCTGGGCGGGCTCTCTCTCTCTCTGGCTCCAACTCCCCCGTCCCTGGTCACCTCTCTCTCTCGATCCCATCTTCGTTTCGACGACGGCTTCTCCGTTCGTCTCGTCTCTTTGAATCGATCCATCATTAATCAATCACCAACAACCACTCCTCCTCCTCCTCCTCCTCCTCCTCAACTGAAGGAATGAACGACGAGGAGCCCCTTTCCTCCTCCACCACGACCACCTCCGCATCAGTATCGTCGTCGCCACCCGTACTGCTCCGCCCTCGGCGGGAGCCCTTCGAGCACGGGCTCCTCCCCCTCCCAAAGCTCATCTTCACGGACGGCACCCAATCCCTTTCCTCCATCAAGCAGAAGCTCCTCTCCTCCTCCTCCTCATCCTCTTCCAAACGGGTCTCCGCAGGCGCCGTCGCGGTTGCCCTCCAGATCGCCCCCGATCTCGCAGCCCTCGTCCTCCAGACGCTCCAAGCCATCCTCCCCAACGACCCTGACAACGAAGAAGAAGACGTCGACCTCCACGAACTCCTGCTGTTCCTGTACATCCAGACCTACAAGCGCCTCCTCCCCCGCACCCACAAGGACTCCGTCGCCGTCGCCGACGTCTGGCCCTCCACCTCCGCCTTCGATGGCTACCTCTCCGCCCTCTCACCCATCCAGGTCTCTCTCTCTCTCTCTCTCTCTCTTCCCCTCAGGTTTCTTTTTGGAGATTGATCGATCGATCCATCATTTATATTTGATACTCCCCTCCTCGTCCTTCTCCTTCTAATCCAACTCTAGACCTATCTTGGCGTCTATCTAAGAGCTTATATACGTATCGGGGGGCGGTGGGGGTCGCCACGCATAAAATTCAAACACGACCTAAGCAAAAACGGATGCCTTCAGATCAGTTTTCAGGAACGATCCTGTTAGACTGTTTAGATTGAATTTAGCTGTTTCAGTTGAGGGGGAAAGAAAAGAAAGAAAAAAGAAATGAAGCAGAAATTGAACTTGACTCACTGTTTCTCTTGATTTTTGGTCGAGATTTCTACTGGATTGGACAGGCGGGCGCACCACACGCATCTAATTTTGTTCTGGTTACTTAAAGCAGCCGTTGAGTTGGAAAGGGGAGGGACTTAGAATGTGGTCTCTGAGGGGGCGCTTGGTTGGCGGGTTAATCCACTTAACCCACCCACTTAACCCACCCCTCATTTGCATTGGGTTAAGTAAACTTAACTCAGGGTAAAGTTATTCCGCTGTCTATGTGGAATAACTTGACTCTGCTAAAACATTTAAACGAGTTAATTCACTTGTTCCACTATTTATTCCACTTCTTCTGTATTCTTTTACTTATTCCACAAACTTAGTAGGTTGTATTTAAGTAATAATACATGCTTCCGTGGAGGTAATGTTTGATGGTTCAACATTCAAATATCTCGAATGACCTTCAATAGTTAAGGATTAAATGGCTTTAAAAAAAAGAGATGTATGGATTCAAATGCTTGTAACATATGCATTAATGTTATAGTCATTACAAGTTTAATGGGACAGATTTGAGGGGGTGGATAGGTTGTGGAAAGCCCTATAAATGGGTGGCCTTGGAACACAACGAGAACTTGCAAGTCTTGGGAGTCCCGCAATATACTAATTGTGTATTTTTTCTAGAGGTAAGTGTGTTCCGGTACCTCTAGATACTGAGTGTTTCAGGAACTCTTCGATAACAGTTGGTTATTGCAACATCTTGGTCATCTGAGCGAAATGGAAGAATCTGTTGCAGCTGTTTCTTGGATGGTTATGATCACTCCTAGTTGGGGTGGATAAGCTTTTTTCGTTCTGCTTGAAGTTGTGGATAAGGATGAATTGTCTCTTTCTATGCAACTTTAGACTGTCAGTTTAGATGTGGTTTATGAAAGGAAATTAGGCCATATGGTGGGGCATTGCATGCTTGTATGTATGTAGAAATTGCGTTTCAATATCTCTCAATGGACTGTCTTATAGAAAATGTTTAGCAGCGTGCTAGGGTAAATTAAAATTTTGAAAGTAAAAAAAAGGAAATTCCAGTTGTGCATGTTTCATATGGCAGTGACCAAGCTTTAGAAAGCTCCCTGTAGATGAACTTCTTTTTTCCCACTTATTGTATGTTGAGCAAGTAAAATTTATCTCCTGAGTGTAACAATTGCGCATATGTGTACAATTTTCACTTAATGATGGTTGTTAATTGGATCCCCCAGGGAGGGAGTTTTGCCCTGAAAACATGGTTAGAGAGGTAGGTAAAATCATAAATTCTACTGAAACTCTGTTTTCTATCCCTGGTATTTTGTTCAGTAAACATTGTTAAATAACTTGGTTTAAGATTGTGTTTAGAATTCTTCTTTAGAGTTCCAGTCTAGGTGTGATTTGTGTGCTCCCACTTTTATTAACCATGTGGTGGAAATGGTTTAAGTGGAAGTTCAAACAGACATTGCATGCTGCAGTGTCAAATAGAAAAATTGCATGAAGTTTCTTTTGTTGTCCGGTAGAAATTAATCATCCTTAACTTGACGACCCACTCTTCTTTTGGGCAGCTTGTGCGAAGCAATAGCAGGAAGTTTATGCCATCTCAAGCTGATGAGGAGGCACATCAGTTATCATATTTGCAGAAGCATATGGCTAACTTGCTTACCCTTTTGGCGGAGCCTGTGGAAGGGGAGGGCGATGAATCTTTGGTTGGTACTTCTGTGAACATGCCTATTTACTTGTTATACATGCATACAAGAAGTGGTGGTACATTAAAGCAGAGATTGGCGGTTGAGTCTCCCAATTGTATTGGAACTAGGGCTCCAACCTCACAGTTCGTAAAACACACACACACATACACACAGAGGGGGAAGAGGGGTGCCAAATCTCAACTGTCAGGAGATGAGAATATGCACATTAACAAAACTCGAGCATCAGGAGACAAGAATATTCACATTAAGCATGTGAAAGAAATGTCGATGTTTATGAACTGCTTACTATTATGACAATCAGATGTAGTTGCTTTGTTTCTATGTACATATGTAATGCCAAATTGCATGTGCATCATGAACTATTTAGTTGTGTGTGTGCATACACAGTTGATGAATTTCTTTTTCTTGTAAAGGAACATTGTTCCATGATATGTACCTTTTATGTTAACCTTTAAGCATTTTTACTATAAAAGCCAAAAAATAAAAATAATTTGGAAATATGTTGCTGGAGAACCAAAGCAATCAACAGGAATTGTTGATGCTGCATTTTAGAGATCTCATATTAGTTGTGATTTTTTTTAAAAATATTTTTATTTATTAGCAATGTTATGTGATTATGCATGAAAGTGTTCACTTTAAAACTAACATCATGTATTTTCGCTTTTTTTTGTTTTTTCCTGCAATCATTTATTTAGCAACTTCCTCTACTGATATGTAGCCAACATTCTGGATGGATATATCATGTATCCAGTTGTAGTGATATAGTCAAATATGGATGGCTTTTTAAAGTGTCTACCCTTTTCCCCCGGTTTTTCTTTTGAAAATGTATTAGCCTATGCTGCTTTAATGGAAAAAACTCCCAAGGCAAACCTCTGTGTCTCTAAAACCTGGAAGAGTTTGAATTTTTGAATGCATGGTGGCATCTATTAAGTATTTATTTATTGTTTTTCTTTTCCTAAGAAATCGCATGACCATTGTTTTAATATGAGAAACTTATCCTAGTGTGACACCCTGGATTTAATCTGGTGCACAAACTTGTAAACTGTCCTGTAAACCTATGCATGTCACCAGTATGGATCACCTGGAATGGATCTATCACGTATATTTATACACACATGTGGCTTAGGTGGGTACACCTTACATACATTATGATACATGTACGAAGAAAAGAGTAGCATGCATAAGATGTAAATGACCATCGTCAACATTCATCCATATATATATATATATATATATATATATATATATATATATATATATATATATATATATATATGAAAAATATCTAGAGAGCACAATGCTCAAAATTAATCAAATGAGCATACAATCTCAACTGTGCAATCTAATTTCCAAAATGATAAAACCACTGCATTTGGTTGATGGTGGTTTTCCGATTTGTTTTGAGTTTGCACGTAATTTTCGTAACTACTTAATTATAACACCAAATAGAAAAATAGAATATTCTCCAACTAATGGAAGTTCTTCCTTCCTTTTTTGCCTCGAAGCTTTTCCTTTTGGTGATGTACCATACTACAATATGGAGTGGAGATATGACTTTATGGTACTTGTTTGAAAATTTCTTTCTTTTTCACGTCAGCTGTGTGTAGTTGATCATTTTATTCTACATTATTTCGTCTTCTAATTGTATTATAAAGTAACTCAAACATATTTAATATGGTCGACATCTACATGCTTCAAAACATGCATGAGTTATTTTTTATTACAATTTTGCAGAATCGCAAATAGATATCGTAACATAACCATGTACTTGTAATTGAAATCATTCTTAAACATGACAAATGTGATTTTGAGATGCATTAAATTCCTTGTGTGAAATTTTTTGTAATATAACAATAAGCATTACAAATATATATAGGGGCCCTATTGCTTTATACAAAATCTTTTAAGTTGCACAATACACGTTCATTTATACAAAAATTAATTATTCTCCATAGTAATTATTTGTGATTTCGTTTATTTTTTTTCGATGCATTGTCTAACATCTTAGCATGAATATAACATTATTATGTATTGTATTACAACTCACTGTATTATTATATTGCAATTGTATATTCAATTTTTGTTATTACAACACCCCTACTCTTATATTACAAAATCAGTGTAATAGATTACAACTATTTTGCGTATCGATTACAACTATAATTGATTGATGTTACAACTAGATAGTGTTCTTGTTACAATGATTTTTACACCTATATATTTCTTGTCGCATTACAGTTACACTATAATATTGTAATACAACTATATAAAATGATAGTTATTACAGCACTCCTCTTATATTACAAAAGCAGTGGTATACGTTACAACTATCATTAATTACCACATGTATTTAATATTAATGCTTATAACAATTGTATATAAATTCGTTACAACTTACGCTTTTTGCTTATCTTTGCTACTCCTATTTGGTTACAATTTTTTATGGACATCGTTACAACAGTCACTTATCGACGTTACAAGGCTCTGTTACTTTTAATCGGTTACAACATGCATTCGATGTTGTTACAATATCCATCGTATACATTACAATGGAAAAGCATCGTGGTCACAAACAACTCCATTTCTCATTACAAAACGTCTACTATTTTGTTACAATGTTTTTCGGTTGACTTGTAACATTATCAGTCTTATTGATTGTGAGTTGATTTATTACCATGTTTGTTCTATAGATTACATGAATAGTTGTAATTACATTCTAATTATGGCATATAATAATTGCAAATTTGTTCTATTACATGTTTATAGGGTAAGATTTGTTTGGATCGATGTTTGTTTGGCAACTCTATTATTTTCGCGTTGGTTACAAAATCACTAATGCTCATTTCGGTGGTATTGATCTCTTCCGTGGAATGTAAATCCAATGGATAGGAATCAGTGCTCATATGAGTCTTTATGAGCTTAGTGCTCTCTGGGGTATATATAGGTCTCCATACATGTCCATATTAGCCTAGCAACCATATCATATGACAATAGTTTAGTAGTACATTTAAACACAAGTGTAAAAGACGGTACAAGTATCTTGTGAAAAGCTTATAAAAAGTGCTAGGTAACCAATTGTAGCTACGTCGCCCCATTCTCCTTTGGAAACTCCATTATGTCATGCAGGATGCACAAAATCTTTGACACACACATACGAAACAACTCACTTCCTGCATCTGAGAAGTAGGACTCTACACCCTTAAGAGTTGGGAGCATGGTTTTGACCACCTCTAGTCGCTCCTTTAACACTTGTGTGTGACTCTATAATGCCCATATTTGTAGTCATCGTGGCACCCTCGTCCTTGTCATCTTGTCTTGAAATTTGGATAGATAGTATGGATGAGCCAAGTGGCTTAATAGGGTCACTTTCTAAGGTACAACAAGAGGTATATGGTAGTGTGCCAATTGTTGCTTTCTCTTATTTCCTAGCTCCATTATGAACACTTTACCTGCCGTCATTGATGTTATTTAATTACTTTTGTACTCACTTGCTCTCCAAGTGGATCTATAGGGCAAGGGTCTCTATCTACAGAATCATCTCTCATACTTACTGAGGAAGATTTCTATGTGCACTCCCACTCTCAAATCCTGGGGATGTGCTACCTTAGCCTTTGATGAGTCATACACCAAGACTCAGCTGTAAAGAGTCACCTTGGGTTAGTGTGACCTATTGATTTTTTTTCTTGGTAGGTGATTACCATACTCCTAATGACAAGGTGATTCCTATAGGGTAATCACCGGATGCCCCTATATGTAGGGATGAGAAATGGGCCTGGCCCTTCAAGGCCAACCTAGGCTCGACCTAAGCCCATTGAATTAATCAAGCCCATAGGTTGGCCCAGGCTTTTTTAATTTGTAAAATTCTAGCCTAAACCCAAGCCCGACCCAAAGTAAATGGGTCAGGGCCTAGATGAGATGGGCCCATTTATTATTCAAAAAGAAGGATGAAGTTTATAATTTAGTAAATAAAAATTATGAAAAAATCTGTGTAACTTAATTCAAATTGATAGTAAATACAAAAGTATTGATTATTAGAATAATACAACAACAACAACCAAGCCTTTTCCCACATTAAGTGGGGTCGGTTATATGGATTCTTTGCCTCCACGCAGATCGATTTTCAGCCATTTTAGGATTTAAATTAAAGTAATTGAGGTCATACTTAATAGTTTTCTTCCAACACTTATTTGGTCTTCCTCGCCCCTTGTTAGCGGGTTCAGCCTCCAACTTCTCACATCTCCTAACTGGAGCATCTAGTGGCCTTCTTTGTAAATGTCCAAACCATCTTAGACGGGCCTATCTCATTTTATCCTCTATCGGTGCCACCCTAACCCTATTTCTAATAAATTCATTTGAAATACGGTCCTTTCTTGTATGACCACACATCCATCTTAACATCTTCATTTCTGCCACAGACATCTTCTGTATATGCCTATAGTTTATAGCCTAGCATTCATAACCGTACAATATGGCTGGTCTTACCACAGCTCGATAGTATTTTCGTTTGACTTTTAAAGGAACCTTCTTATCACAGAGAACACCAGAAGCACCCCTCCATTTCAACTACCCTGCATTAATTCTATGTGTAACATCCCCATCAATTCCACCATCATGTTGGAAAATGGATCCCAAGTACTTAAAAATATCTTTCATTGGAATGCATTCTTCTCCAATTTTTACATCAATCCCTTCATTGTTACCTCTACTACTAAACTTACATTCCATATACTCAGTCTTCGTCCTACTTATGCGTAATCCTTTATCTTCCAGGGTTTCTCTCCAAAGCTCAAGTTTTTTGTTCACTTCATCTCTTGTCTCATCAACCAACACAATGTCATCAGCAAAAAGCATACACCAAGGTACCTCAACTTGGATATGCTTCGTCAACTCATCCATAACAAAGACAAAAAGATAAGGACTTAAAGTCGAACCTTGATGCAGACCAATGGTGATATCAAAATAGTCTACCAAATCATCCTTAGTCTTTACACAAGCTGCAGCTCCATAGTACATATCCTTTATGATTATTAGAATAATAAACTAATTAAAATTATAAACTTTCGTTGCCTGCAATTTTAACAATGTATGAAGAAACTAGAAATATTCGAAGAGGTAGTGAAGAAACTAGGGAGAATAGTGTTATTTACTAAGTTATGCTTGGTATTTGTTATTTTTAAGTTTGAATACATTACATATATAAGCTTTTTTTGAAAGGTAAAGATGATAGTTGCCCACTTCATTTACTTGCAAGCAAAAGTTATTAAGTCCAAGACTTGCACAAGACCAAAAGGGACAAAGGAGATAAGGGCGAGAGGTGCTGGTGTGCCATCCTCCTCGAAGGAGAGGCGTGTCGTTGTCTATTTCAAGTGTATTTTCCGTGGTCATGTGACATCTATTTGCCGTGACCCAATTGTTTGTTTTATGTGTGGAGGGGTTTGGCATAGGTGCAACGAAGTTGTTCGAGGAAGGTGTGTACAACCCCGGCACCTCCGCCACCTTTAGTGAACCCTTCGCTAGAGGTGGAGTTGCCTTGTTCTCCATTGGTGGGAGATCTTGACTCCATGCTGGGTTCTTTGGTGGGGGACTTGGTTCTAGGTAGCTTGACGTTGGAGGAGGTTAGGAGGGGATTGATACTCTCCTTAGGAGTTGGAAGGTTGCATTTTTCACACCTAGTAGGTTCTTGCCCTTTAGTTTGGTTTCAGAGGATGTTGGTTGCTTTTGTTTTAGGGAGCTTGCGTTTGGGAGGCCCCTGATTTGTTGGAGACCTCCCTTACATCATAATGGCACGTTGGTGGAGCGGCCACCTTTGAAGTCGAAGGTGGTGTTTCAGATTCAAGGTATTCCTTTGCAGTTGCAGATCTTGGATGTTGTTGGGAGTGCCTGTGTCCTTTGCAAGGGTGAGGAGTTGCGTTGATGTTGGGTTGATTGAAGGGGATCTTGTCGGTGATAGTTGAGGGGGAGTTGCTTGTGGGATAAGAGCTTCCTTCCATGGTCATGCTTAGGCTTGGAGGCTTCTCCTGGGTGTTGGCCTTTGAGCTTGTAGGCAAGTATACCGTTTCGGTTCCTAGGTCTCCCTACGCTGCGGTGGTCTAGTGAGGTCGGTTGGAAGGAAGGTGGCACATTTGATTTGGAGATCGGTGGCCAGGCCTGCATCTTACGATGGGATTGTCGCAATTGATGGAGCATTTTCGAAATTCAAAATGGAGTAACAACCTTCCAACTTTGATGGCGACGATTTAGAGGCAATTCGTAGGTGCATTTTCCAAATGGGGAATACCCCAAGAGGAATGCGTGCATTGATGGTCTGGTTTTTGGGGTTAATGGTGTGGGAACTTGTTGTGACATTGATGTGGACAATCAGTCTGGGGGGCATGGTGGTTGACAAGTGGGTGCTGGATCCGGATATGGATCTAGGGGTGGTGAGTGTCTGACTTCAGCCATTTTGGATTGGATTCTCTTTGAGACTTGAGTACCCAGCTTGTTTCTCCTCTCCTACTCATGCTGCCCCCTCCCTTGCGTTCGATTTGCAGACCGATGTCCAAAGGCCTAGGTCATTTGTGTCCTAGGACGATGGTGTGGTGGAGAAACTTGAGATACAGTGGGAGCTTCCTATGATTAGCAAGATGGTGGGGTTCCACCTGGCCTTTCTATCGTCTATGGGCTTCAACGACTACAGGAGCTCCTCCTTGGTTGGTGTCGATGGTATGACTCACATTGATGTCACACTGAAGAAGGCGACCATGTTGATGGTGGCGAACTAGCGATGTAGCAGCCGGGCTTCCTCATTAAGCAAGGGTTCGGTGTTCGCCAAGCTTGTGCAAGTAAGGCACGGTTTGCTGTTTAATTTGTGCTACAAAATGAAGATTCTTAAGGAGATGCCAATGGGTTCCTACTTAGCGTAGTGTGAAAGGATGGACGTGTCGGAGACTGATCAACTGGTTGCATGTGTGTTGAAGGTAAAGAAGGTTGTCGGGGGATTTAGCTTTAGGGACTATATTGGTTCCTATGGCTAGAGTGCTTACTTGGAATGTTAGGGGCCTATGAGATGTGACACGTAGGTCGATGTTGAGGAGGTACTTGTAGGAGTGGTGTGTTGATTTGGCACTGTTGCAGGAGACACACTTGGAGGATGTTGACTAGTGCATGAAGAAGAGTATTGGTGGTGATTGACTATTTAAGATGCTAGTGTTAAGATTGGAAGGGAGGTCTGGTGGCCAGCTTTTATTGTGGAATAGTGATTGTTTTAGGTTGGCCTCCTCTTTGGTTGCTTCCAGAGTGGCCTTTGGAGTGTTCATCAGGACTTCGGATGGGACCACCTGGGTCATCTTTGGTGTGTATGATCCTTGTAACGGGATAGTTAGGTCTGATGTGGGAGGAATTAAGGTAGTCTCCAGATCTTGCAGATGGGTGATTGTGGTTGGTTGGGGTCGACTTCAATGTCACCCTTTCCGCTTCAAATAGACCTGATGGTATAACAGATGTATCAACAGCATTTAGTGGACGAGTTGGAGCTCTTCTCGATTTTTGGTCTTTAGAGTTGCTTTTACTTGGAGGAATCGGTCTATTTCTACTCCCAAGATTGATCGGTTCTTATGTAATGTCACGATGGTGGAGGCATTTTAGGGTTTCGTTGTTTCGACCTTAGAGAGACCTTTCTTGGACCACACTCCCTTGCTGTATGGGATAGTAGGGTGGGTGGGTCTCTCTCTTCCTACTTTAAGTTCTAGAAGTCCTGGTTGTCCGAGCTTGGCTTCAAGGAATTTGTATGTGGTAAATGGTCGGAAGTCCCGCAGTCCACGTTTGCTATTCTTACTCTAGCTGAGAAGATCAAGGCAACCAGTACAACTCTTATTGCCTATAAGAAGGAGACGTAGGAGAGGTGTGATTAGGCTAGGAAGGATTCCCTCGAGGCTATTGCTGGGCTTGATTTGAAGGAGAGGGACACCCTACTGGGATCCACAGAGTTGCAGGAGAGGTCTAGGTTGTAGGCGGTGTTTAGGGAAGAAGATTTGAAGAGAGAGATGGATTGAAGACAGAAGTCTAGACAATTGTGGCTCAAGGAAGGAGATTCTAATACTAGGTTCTTTCACTTAGCGGTTAGTGTTGGGAGAAGGTCGAATTTTATCTCCATGTGAGTTGGTGAGGAACTTTTGGATTAAGAACCACATACTTCCGAGGTAGTTTATAGGCACTTTCAGGAGTTCGCTAGGAGGAGACCCTTTGGGGGTTGGAGATTAGGAGCCTTTGACAAGGTGACGTTGGATGGTCAAGGCTAGAGTGGAGCTTGTTCCGGAGGCGACCGAGGAAGAGGTGCTTGTAATGTTGCTCGGGCTCAAGGGTGAAGGTGCTCCTAGTGCAGATGGCTTGCATGTTCTTTAAGGAGTTGTGGGTTGTTGTTGGCTGACTTTATAGCCATGATTTGCAAATTTTTTGAGGGTAACCATGGTTTCGAGAGGGTTAATAGGTTTTACCTCTTATTGATGATTACGTGCCTATAACCCTTTTTAATGTGGTTTACTTGTGTTAGCCAACGAGCTACGAGCTATTCTCTCGAGTTTGATGTCCTTGATCTAGTTGGCGTTCTTATTTGGCGGAACCTTGCAGGACTCTTATTGTTGGCAGAGGAGTTGGTCTTGGCTTAGAGGATATCTGGAGCACATTCTTTTTTGTGGAAGGTGAATTTCTCTAAGGCCTACAACTCGGTGACATGGACTTGTGGGAAATTCTTAGGAGAGGCTTTCTTAAGTGGCTTTAGCTCATGGAGCAATGTGTCACGATGATGTCATTTTTTGTCCTAGTGAATGGGAAGTCGAGTGGTCTTTAGGTGCAGTCGCAAAGGGAGGTAAGGTAGGGATGTCCACTTTACCTGTTGCTTTTCAACATTGCTGTGGATATGTTGGCATGTTTAGCTTTAGTTTTAAAGGATTAAACATGGAGAGTGCTCTAGGCATTTAGTTTTAAAGGGTTGGTGCTTTGATTTCCTGGATGCAAACTTAGTTTGGTTAAGAAATTGGAATGGAATATGGAGAGTGCTCCTCTAATTTTGTTTCAAAGGGTGACAATGTGATTTCCCTTATGTTGTGAACCTAGTTTGGTTAATAAACTAAAATTTGGTGAATAGAGATGAATTGTGTACAAGTTCTCCAAAAATTAACATGGTTTGGTTATGGTGCTAAGAAACTGGTAGGATGTTGATGCTTCAAGGCTAGTGCCACATTTTTGTATTTTTGTATATTCACCTTTCAAATATAAAATAATTGTTAAGATTGACTTAATCCGGAGCATGGAGGCTCCTGTGTGCGTACGAAAATAGCCCCAACAGGGGGCTGTCCACACGTGTGGAGTAGGAAGAGAGGAGGAGAGCAGTCGGTGGCTGCTTGAGGAGGCTAACGGCCTTGGCTGGCCGACTGATGTGGCCGGCTGGTCTTGGTGGCTGGTTACTTGATGGAAGAAGAAAGAGAGGAGAGGAGCCTTGAGTATGAAATATTATTATTGCTCAAAATGAAATTACAAGGGAAGGCTCTCTTTTATAGAGAGAACATATCCCAACTATTTGGAAACAAATCAACTCTTTCAACTAAGAAATATCTTATCTTTCAAAACAAACCAAATTCTAAACTATTTTTCTTAAAACACTTTTACTAAAAATAACAAACTTAACTTCTAAACAAAACACCCAAAATTGGTCCTATGGATCCTTTAGTCGCTGACGGCCTTCTAGAAGCTTCCATGTGGACTGCCACGTGGATAGTCCATGTGGCCTTTATTCCCAACACTTCTCCTTAAGTCGAAGGCCGGGAGGCCGACGACTTGGTCTTCCACTTTTGTGGGTAGATGCCCCACCATTCATCTTCCTTGAGAGTCAAGTTCTCGGTCTTCTCCTTCGATGAGTCAATGGCGAAGCCTCTTGCGACCTCCGGAGTCGTTGCTTCTGTGGCAACTTGAGTAGTCGTCGCGACTTTCGTCATTGACTTTTCTTGAAGTAGAGTCCGTAACTTCTCAAGATCTTCATGGGTTAGGGAGTCCACATGTGAGGTACTAGTAGCCCCACGTGGTGGCTTCTTAAACTTCTCACAACACTTGTCTTGTGGATGATTATTGCGTTCACAGTGTTGGCACTTTAGGTAGATGCGGCTAGGTCCACGTCCACATCTTTGTCCATGCCCCACACCTGCTTCTGGAATAGTAAGTGCGGAGTTCTTGCCCTTTCAATGTGTCTTCATCCTTGGGGATCTCCATCTTGAGGAGACGTCAAAACATGGTCTTAAGATCCACCTTCCCGTTGGAAGTCAGGATTTGATCTTGGGCAACTCGATAACACAAATGCAATCCCGATAAAAACTTGGCGGATTGCCAAACTACCCGTGTCTCCACCTACTTGTCGCAACATAAGGGCTTGTAGATATCAACTCCTCAAACAATGCCTCCATCTTCTTGTAATATTTAGTCAAGGAGAGATCTCCTTGACTAGCTATCGATATGCGAGTGTAAAGATTAGTAATATGTGCGTTATTTGAGGTTCGGGCATATCTTTTTTCGAGGACTGTCCAAATCTCATATGTGCTCTTTCTGTAGAGCATGTTTGAGGTGATAGATGAATTCATCTAGTTCATGACAACATAATTCACTTTCTCAAACTCTTTCTTCTTGTCGTCCTTCAACTCTGGTGGCTCCTTGAGGAGAATGCTAAGTTTCTCCTAGCCTCCAACAAATATCTTGAAGGTGTGAGCCCACAAGATATAGTTGGACACGCCATTAAGCTTGATGGTTGTCCTGGAGACAACCACCTTGCTTTCTCCTAGACTAAGCGTGGTGTCTCTGACCGTCGTGGTTGATTCTGTCATCTTCTCTAGTCTTCCTTCTCTGTGTAAGGTGCCAGATTTGTTGAGGAGTTTCTAGATGCGTGGACCACTAACGTGCGGTCAATTAACCCACATGCACAAGGAGCCTAGACTGAAGGCTTTGATATCATGTCAAGATTGATGTAATTTGGAGCATGAAGGCTCCTGTGTGGGTGGGAAAATAGCCCCAACAGGGAGTTGTCCACGCATGTGGAACAAGGAGAGAGGGAGCAGCCAATGGCTGCTTGAGGAGGCCACCTTGGCTGGTTGGCTGATGTGGCCGGCTGGTCTGGGTAGCCGACTGAAGGTGGTTGGTTGCCTTGGTGGTGGTTGGCTACTTGGCCGAAGAAAAGAGAGAGGAGAGGGGCCTTGAGTAGGAAATATTATTATTTCTCAAAATGAAATTACAAGGGAAGGCTCTCTTTTATAGAGAGAACATATCGCAACTATTTGGAAACAAATCAACTTTCTAAAATAAGAAAGAACTTGTCTCTAAAAATAAACCAAATCCCAAACTATTTTTCCTAAAACACTTTTACTAAAAATAGCAAACTTAACTTATAAACAAAATACCCAAAATTGGTCCTATGGACCCTTTAGTCGTCGACCTTGCTGGGCCTTCTAGAAGCTGCCATGCGGATTGCAACGTGGCTTGTTGGCTGCCAGGTGGACAATCCATGTGGTCTTTATTCCCAACAATAATGTTCAAACTTCACGTCCTTAAGGTATACATTATCTCTCTTTGAGCCATAATTTCATCTTTATCAGTTATCTTGGTGGAGCTATTTAGTGATATCTTCTGCCTTGGGATAAACAAGTGGTCATTTGTTACCTTTGGAATGCAAGAAGATGAGGATGTAAGGTGTATGGAGATTTTACATATCTCGATGAGCTCTTTGCCCTTGAAATACTTGGGCTGACTGTGACAAATGGGCCTCTTAGATTGGAAGATTGGTTGGCAGTTATTGATAAAATGAAGAGGTTAGAAGGGTGGAAGTTAAGAGTCCATTCTTGTGGAAGGCTTTTGGTGTTATTGTGTCCTGTGCCTTTTGCAATTTCCATTTCCCCTTCTTAATCTCCTTCATGTTGGTGAAGGTGGAAAGGAGGTTGCAAGCAATGCTATCAAGGCTATTGCCTTGAGCTACCAGGTTACCGAGCCAGATGAGAAAGTCGGAGATCACCTTAGAGTTGTTTTGGGCTAAGCGCTTCATCTAGGCAATCACCTAGTTGCACTCTTCATTGCCTAGGTCGCCTTACGCCTCATTGCCCTACTCTGATTCGCTCTAGGTAAGATCGTAAGACTCTTCTATAGTTTGAAGTTATATATTATATATGCTAGTGTTATATGTTATGCATACATATATACACATCTGTATGTTATTGACAACTCTCATATACTCAACTTTACATTCAGCTTTGATTTGCCCTAGTAACTTAGAATATTGTTTGCTTGTTATAACATATATGTATAACTTATACATATATGTTATAACAAGCAAACAATATTCTAAGTTACTAGGGCAAATTTATACATATATGTTATTGTAAGTTTGTATTAATAATTATGATATATTCTTAGTTTAATGTTATATATTATATGTATTTTCTACCTTTTGTAAGTCTCTAATGATATATGACAATATATGTACAAGTTATGGTATTAAGCTCATATTTTACCATACATATAGTATATATAATATGTCACTATCTTACTTTGGTAGATACATATAACATATGTTTTAGTTGTTTGTTAGGGCTTGTAATTTACATATAAAATAGTATTCACATTGTATGATAATATAAATATATCTTTGCCATTGTTACTTAAATACGATAGGATTATTATTTTTTCTTCCACTTAAATAGTGTTATCAAATATTTTTTTATGCAAGTCACTACTATTGTATGAGTTAGTTGGGTACATTCAATATTTTAAAAAATAATTAGACTTATTGCCTCAATTCAATTGGGTGATCACTTTTTGTTGCTTCTTGCCTTGGGCAATTAAGGAGTTTGTCGCCTTGCACTTGCCAAATGCCCTTACAGATTTGGATGCGAGGCATTTGCAGAAGGCTTTTTTGAAAGGGTGCAACTACAGAAAATAGGGGCTTGCATCTTTTGTCTTGGGATGAGATTTGCAATTCTTGTTGGATGGGGGCTGGTTGTTCTTAATCTTTGAAAATGAACTCAACTCTCCTGGAAAAATGGGTTGGCATAGATTATGGTTACTAAAGTCGACCTTGTTACATCTATCTTCAAAGACTGCTACGGTTCGATGATTGCATGGAATGACAGACCAGACCATATCAGTGACAGTGAGTGCATCTACTTTTTGGAAGGGTATTTCGTGGATAATGCCATTGGTGATGCGGTTCTTTGGGGCAACGTTAGGAAGAGGAGATCATTTGCATTTTTGGTTGGATGATTGGAAGGGTGGAATTACTTTTTGCTTTGGCCCAGTGGTAAGGGGAGGATAAAGATGGTTGGGTGTGGGAGGGGATGATGTCTTTGTGAACGCTGCATATAAACTTGAGCGTGGACATGGAGTTCAACATTTGCGAGAATGTGTGCTAATTTGGAATATGGCTTCCCCCTTCAAGTTGAAAATTTTTGCTTAGCTGGTTAGGAAGGAGAGACTTCATTTTTTTTTTAATGTGAAAAGGAATAAGAGAATTTTGACAAAGGCTTATTTTAGCTGGAAGTTTATTTCAGAGTTGGATGTAACTTGTCGCATGTCTAATGAAGAAGAGGAAAACTACTCCCATCTAATTTTCAGCTGTCATATGGCTTGAAAAGTTTGGGCATATGCTATGTTTTCTTTTTTTTTGAGAAGGAAAAGAAGATTACTAACACTCGACAATCATCAGGATTTCATTCAATTATATTAAAGGAACATACTTCTAGGTTATTAAACCACAATTGAGTAAGACACGCGACTCCCTTATAACATTCTCAACCCAACCCTCTCCCTCTTGAAAATAGAAGCATGTTGTTGAAGTTGGACCACAATGCCACCCAGCCTGGAGTATCCACATGAATTAATGATTGGAAGGAATCCCACCATGTAGAATAGGAATACATATTAGTACAATGAATGTCACATCTCCAAACCTCTGAATAGAGTTGACACTCAAAGAAAAGATGATCCAAGTTCGCCCTTGCAGCTTCACAAAAAAATGCAATCTAGATCATGATCATTTGCCCATCTTGATTTCTCCCTTTTGGTTAGCCATAAAAAAATTTTAATTTTTAGAGGGATAGGCATCTTCCAAATTAAAGAGCAGTCTTCCCAGACCAAAGGCACTAATCCCATCTCCAAAGTCATCCTCCTATATGCTCTAGTCATAGAAAACTATTAGCATGATGTTATTATTATTTAGGCACTACTTGCCCCTTTTGTACAGTTTCGTTATTTGATATTTTTGCTTGGACTTATGTTGTAATTTTCCATTTCACCTCTCTATATAAAGAGGTGTATGGTTTTGGAGTTGAATAAGATTAATCATTTTCTTTGACTTGGTATCAAAGATTGGCGCTTTGATGTCCCACCCGCTCAAGGCCTCCATACACCTTCCACTCTAAACCTTATCTCTCACGCTGGTTCTACCGCCGTTGCTGCCAGGGGCCAGCAACAGCTTGCTGCCGGCTACAATAGTAGCCCGCCGTCGGCTACAGTAGCAACCCACACCACCGCTGCTTCCCAATGCCTGTAGGTTGACGCCGATCATCTCTAATGCATGCAGGTCATTGCTGGTGGCCTTCTAGTGCCGCCATCAACCATCGCCAGCAGGTGGTGGTGATTGGTGGGGGTCTTCCTTGCTGACAAGGGGGAGCACTTCTTAGGGACACAACTAGGGGTTTCTCCTTGTGCCCTAGCATGCATCTTGATTGATCCTAAGGGGTTGCTGTGTCTCTTGGGATGATTTCTAGGACCTCTAGGTCTTAGATCTCATGATTAAGAGGCTACAACCTTCCTTTACCGATGGAGAGAGAGCGAGAGTGAGAGGGAGAGCAAGGGGGAGGCAGGGCGGGTGAGAGTGAGGGTGTTCGGGAGGGAGAGGGAGGTGGTGTACCTCCTCGACAGTGGGGAGACTTGGGAGAGGGGCTCAGTGGCTGGAAGGTCCCCCGGAGGTTTTGGTGGTGGAAGTCCCATGCGAGGCATGTTGGGGGGAGGTCTGGGGTGGCAAAGGCGTCGAGTGGGGGGAGGTTCGGTGGAGGTTTGATGGGGACCGGTGTTTCAAGTGCTTGGGCACCGGGCACTGGGTGAAGGTGTGTTGTGAGCCTGTGCAGTGCTGGGGTTGCGGAGGCATTGGTCATCGCCGGGGGTAGTGTCGGAGGATGGAGGGCCAAGGCAGGGGGTGGACTCCGGGGGTGGGGGACTTGCCGCTGTCGTCAATGACACAAGTCCCCTTGACGGAGGTGGAGGCCCCGTGGTCGGAGGATGCGAATGAGCTCCGGACCTTGGTGGAGGGTGGCCTGGTTGATGTGAGGACTGCGGGCCTCTCGCGGCTCTCCGAGATTGAGGAGGTGCTGGGCGTGGCTTCGGCAGAGGCTGCGGCAAGGGTTTTCCCGGTTGGTGAGGGGAAGGTCCTGGTGATAGGGCTCTCCGAGGCGTCGATGGGGCGGTTGTGTTTCACGTCTTTGCGGCTGAGGTTGGGAGTAGAGTCGTGGAGGACTTCTGTGCACAATGGTGTTGCTAAAGAACGAGCACCGAGGAGGGTGTCGGTGAGGCTAAAGGTGGAAGGGGTCCCATGGTGGCTCAGGACGGTGGGGGTCATTCGAGCACTGGTTTCCCCCCTTCGCGCGCCTTCGACGGTGTTGGGGGGCTGGGCTTCTGGCAGGCTCACTGGAGGAGGTCGAGACGAAAGGGGGGGAGGCGCTGAAGGAGAGGGTGATTCTCCGGCATGGAGGTCACGCGTGGGTGATCTCTTGCGCTCGCAAGAGGTCCTTCGAGCTCGGAGCTGACCCCTCCGCAGATGTGGCTAGAGGAGTGGCGGAGGCAGGTGGCGAAGCGACGATGACGCCGCCCCCTGGGGCTAGGGTTTCGGTCGGTGACAATGACTCGAAGGGTTGGGGCGGTGACGTGGACGCGGTCCCCTTGAATGTGGCACGTGAATCGGTGTCGGTGGTCCATCTGGAAGCGGAAGGGGTGTTGACGGCACCGCAATCGGTGGAGCGAGAGCTGCTCGGGCATTCAATGACGGAGGTCCTCTCGACGTGTGATGCGGGGGACATCCTCGTCCCGAGATTTCTAGAAGCGGGGCCAGACAAGGTGCCCTCTTATGGGATGGGTGTCGGATCTGGCCTGGTTCCAGCTAAGGGCTTCGGTTCGGATAGAGTAGGCCCAGGTCTAGAGTGGAGGGCTAAGGACAATGCAAGACCGGATCCGGAGCGAAGACTTGTAGAAGCTTCTTCGTCAGGCCCTTCTCCGAAGTTGCTAGCGAAGGCCCCTGTTGCGGTGTCGCCAGATGCAGATGTCGGAGATGAGGATCGGTGCTGGAGAAGGTGCGACGAGGGGAGGATGGAGGAAGGGCACCGGGGTGATGTAGGTGCCTCACAGCAGGTGGAGGAGGCGATGGCTGGGGGAGAGGGGAGCATCGCTCGGAGCAGATGGCATAGAGGCTCCGCCACGAGATCACGCGGCCGGAGTGCCTCTGACAGGATGGAAGCCGTGGATGGTGGAGGGGGGATAGGACGGTGCTCTTCGGTATAGGAAAAAGTGGAGCTATCGAGGGTTCGACTGGAGGTGGAGGGTGGTGGTGGATGGCCGTGGTGCCAATTCACTTGCCTCGGAGATGGCAACACTGGACATCAACGATAAGGAGGTCATTAACACAGCGGAAGCCTGTGGCTTCCGTTTGATGAGGGGAGAGTGAACCACCATTCCCCCATGAATGGAGTGCTTACATGGAATGTGCGGGGTCTTAATGACCCATCGAGGAGGCGGATCTTGGGGCAGTACATCCAGCAGTGGAAGATGGATGTGGTGCTTTTGCAAGAGTCAAAATTGGCGGATTGTGATGCTAGAACATGGAGAGACATCAGTGGGAGGGTTTCCGTTGTGTTGGGGCCTCTGGCCGGTCTGGGGGTCAGATCTTGGGTTGGTGGGAAGACGTGTTTTCTTTGGAGGACTGCTTTGAAGGCGAACATGTTATCTCAGCGAAGCTGTCTCGGAGGATGGGTGGGGCTAGGATGGTGGTCACAGGGGTCTACGGACCGCAGACTCTCAGGCTAGAGGGGTGATGTGGGAGGAGCTCTCTTTGATAGCAGTAGGTTTTCGAGGTTGTCCGTGGCTGGTTGGGGGAGATTTCAATGTGACACTGCAGCTGGAAGACAGGCCCGGGGGGTGAGTAGGACAGGACCCTGGTTCAGATGATTTTGTTGACTTTGTGGCCACTCATGGCCTTATTGATCTGTGCTCGTCTTCTTGCACTTACACATGGAGGAACAATAATGGTCAGATGTCCAGGATTGATAGATTCCTGGCTAATGTGGAGCTGGCAAGGAATTTCCCAGTGGTGGAAGTGTCTTTGTTGGAGAGGCCTTTCTCTGACCATACCCCCTGGTATGGTGACCAAATGAGGGAGCTCATTTCGGCACTTATTTCAAATTTGATAGATCCTGGTTGCTCGATGAGGGGTTTTGGGAGATGGTGGAGAGGAGATCCTTCGTGGTGGAAGGATCGGCTACTTCTCGTATAGCGAGAAAGTTATTTTTGTTACGGGATCACCTCAGGAGATACAGAAGGGAGATCAGAGATTCCAAGAAGAACAGAAAGGCAGAGGTGTTGCAAACAATCACCAGGATAGACAGGCAAGAAGATCAGGCCCCGGTTTCAGTCGAGGACAGAGAGACAAGGATGAAGTTGTCACGGGTGGTACAGGAAGAGGACAAAAAAGCCGAGATAGAATGGATGACGAGATCGTGCCAGAAATGGCTTAAGGAAGGGGACTTGAATACCATATTTTTCCACCAAGTGGCGTCGGCCAGGAGGAGGAAGAATTGGGTAGAGAGACTGGTGATATACGGGGAGGAGTTTGCAGGCAGGGAGGAGGTGGGGAGGGCCGCGGCAGATTTCTTCACAAACTTCACTGGCAGGCAGAGTAGAGGTGGTTGGAGCTGGAGAGGGGAGGCTATCCATCAGGTCTTTGAGTCCTAGGCAACAGATCTCGTAGCCAACTTTTCGGCAGACGAGGTGAGGCGGGCGGTGTGGGGACTGAATGCGGATGGGTGTCCGGGGCTGGACGGCTTCCCGATTTTCTTTTTCAGGGAGTTCTAGATGCTGTTGGAGATAGATGTGATGGAGATGATGGAGTTCTCAGAAGGGAACAGGGGCTTTGATAGGCTGAATAAGTTCTACATGTTCCTGCTTGCCTAAGAAGGATGGAGCGGAGGAGATTCAGGACTATCGCTCGATTGCGCTCTCGAATGCTGCCTACCTTATAGTGGCCAAGGTGTTGGTGAACAGGCTTAGAGGTATCCTCGGGGACCTGGTGTCACTTGTGCAAACAACTTTTGTGCCAGGCAGGGGCATTCTTGATGACTTTGTTTGTGCTATGGAGGTGCTGGCGACCTGGAGGAGGGAGAAGAAGCAGGCGTTTTTGTCGAAAGTTGATTTTAGTAAAGCATACGACACGGTACAATGGGATTTCCTTTGGGTGTCTTTGCTGAGGAGAGGCTTCCCATTGAGGTGGATTGAGTGGATGAAGAGATGCATCACGACTACATCCTTCTCGATCTTGATCAATGGGAACCCAGTAGGAGGTTTGGTGCAGCCTAGGAGAGGTGTCAGATAGGGGTGCCCCTTGGCCCCTATGCTTTTTGTGCTGGCAGCAGGCACCTTGGCGAGGTCGACTCACAGAGCTTGCGAGAGAAGTCTGATAGTTGGCTTTCAGGCTGGAGAGAGGGACCAGCTTGCGATTTTGCAGTATGCGGATGATACCCTCTTTCTGGCTGAAGGAGTGAGGAGGGAGGCTAGGAGGATGGGGATCATGTTGGAGCTTTTTGGTGCAGCGTTTGGCTTGCGAATTAACTACCAGAAGTTGACCTTGTCTCGATGAACATGGAGGGTGAGGAGGTGGAGTCGGTGGGTGAGGCACTTGCAACGGAGATGGGATCCCTGCCACTGATCTATCTGGGCCTTTGTCAGATAGGAGGTTTAGGATTGGTGAGTGGCTTCCTTTGTTGGAGAGGATGGAGAAGAGGCTAGCAGGATGGTCAGCGAGATTACTATCAAGGGGGGGAGACTTATCCTTGTGAAGGCAGTTCTGGCGTCCATCCCTTCTTATCTCCTGTCGATGTTTAAAATGCTGAAGCATATAGAGAAGATCTTTGGTCTGATGCGTGATTTTTTCTAGTCCAATGTGGGAGTGATGGGAAGAGGGGCGAGGTTGGTGGCTTGGGAGGAGGTGTGTAAGCTTGTGCAGGAGGGGGGATTGGGGGTCAGAGATGTGGGGAAGGTGAACGATAGCATCCTCACAAAGTGGATCGCTAGGCTCGTGGGCCAGGAAGGTGGCATGTTTGGGGATATTATGAGGAAGTGTCATGATTCCTTTGTGTCCTGGGAGCCTTTGGACTTACCACCCTCATGAGTGTCCTTTCTCAGGGGGCTAGCGGCTGTGATGAGCAAGGTGCGTCCTTTCTTCACTCCTGTTTTAGGCTAAGGTGATGCTTTTAGATTTTGGCTGGACGATTGGCAAGGAGGTGGAAGGCCCATCAAAGATAGATTCCCTCGTCTCTTTGGGTTTGCGGCGACGTAGACGACCCTTGTGAGAGACAGTTGGTCGGGAGCCTGGTGTCCTACTTTTCGGGGAGGATTATCTGACCAGAGGTGTATAGACCTTCAGACGTTGTTTCAGGAGTTGGAAGGTTGGGAGCCAGAGGTGGGGGGAGACAGCTACAATTGGGATGAAGGGGATTTCTTTGTGGCAAAGGCCTTCCGTAGGTTGAGTGGTGGCGTGACAGACACAGACATAGACCTCTGGAGGGACTGTGGACTTATCTGGGAGGTGGATTGTCCATTGAAGGTGAAGATCTTCACATGGTTGGTAAGACGGGGCAGGATTGTGACGAAGAAGTGGAGAGCGAGGTGGACACAGATGGAGGACATGAGTTGCCTTCTTTGTGGTGGTGGAGAGGACATTCAACACATTTTTTTCAGATGTCCGTTTGTGGCGCATGTGTGGTAGAAGACGGGGATCGATTGGGTTGTTCCTCGAGATGAAGCTAGTTTCTGGTCGTCTTTCCGTAGGGGAGGCTCTCATGTGGGTTGCAATACTTTTAGATCCAAAATTGACGGGCGAGAGTCCTGGCAGTGTTGTGGGATGTGTGGTTGGGCAGGAATGGAGTGCTCTTTAGGGGGGAGAGATCCTATGTTGAGAATGTTTTTTGTTCCATTATGTCATAGGTGGAGTTTTGGAGGTCTAGAGTATGACTCTTATGTACTTTCTCTCGTTATTTTTTTAGAATGAAATGATATGTTCGTGGGTGGTTATCGTGAGGATAATCACCCTTCTCCTTTTTTTTTTTAAAAAAAAGGTCTTTCAGATCTCTTTTGATGGCATGTTTCCCTCCATAGGCACAATGGCATCTTTTAGTAGTTCTGAGGTGACATCGGATACTGCTATAGATGCAGGGAGTTACAAAACTTCTTTCTTTGTTCGTATCGTGAAGTTGGATGAGATTAACTATGCTAGATGGTCTCAAACGGTCCTCATGACGATTGACAGACACGATAAGGAGCATATTCTAATGGAGACAGAGTCACAAAATAAGATTGGGAAATACGGCACGTGGAAGAAAGATAATGGTATGGTTCAGGCATTGATCATGAACTTAGTGGAGTCCCAGATCAGTGATAGCATCATGTATTACAAAGTAGAAAAAGAGGTATAGGATTTTTTGCATGATACATATTCATAAAAGAATTCTAGCAAAGTCTTTTAGATACATCATGAGATCGGCAACCTAAAGTAGACAGGCTAGTCACTGTCCTAGTATTATGCTACCCTAAAGGGGCTCTTGGAAAAATATAATGTATGCAGACTGATTTGCACCTGCGCTGCTCAAAGGACATACATGAGAGAGTATGCAGTCCTATAGTTTCTTGATGGCCTTGGACTGGAGTATGAGGCAGCCAGGTCCCAAATTCCGACATTTTTCGAGCTTCTATTTCTTGAGGAAGCATACGGTCGAATGAGTAGAGTGGCTATGAATCCATCCACACCAGATGTTAGGCAGAATTTTACCTTGTTGGCTACTAGAGGATGTGGTATTCCATCTATCAGGGGGAGAGGGCATGGTTGGAGTTAGACTGGCAGACCTTGGACCATATGTTGTCATTATGGCATGGTTGGTCATGTAGAAGCTATGTGTTGCTCTAAGCATGGTAGACCTCTCATGGGTAACCAAGCTATATCTTAGGAGGAGTTGAGCGACATAGTATCATGTGTTGACTATGATGCAGTGGTGTAGCATCTCACCCAGCTGACATAAGAGGCTACGACTATCACAGATACAGTTCCACCTCATTAGGTATTGCTTATGCTTTGAGATCTAGTAGTGGTCTTTTTGATGGGCACTATGTGGTTAGTAGATTCAGGAGCATTTCGTCATCTGAGTGAAGACCAGAATTATTTTTGGCACATTTAGTCTATTCCTCTCGGTAGAACTATTCGAGTGGCAGATGGCAAGCATTCTAGAATTGATGGAAGAGGAAATGTTGCTGTTACTTCATCACTGAGATTGCTAGATGTTGTATTTGTTCGTGGCTTTCCTATTAGCCTTTTGTCAGTTAGTAGGACTACAAAAGATTTACATTGTCGTGCCATCTTTGATTAGTTGGGTTGTACCTTTTAGGACAAGCTCACGGGGAGGATGATTGGTAGCAGACATGAGGGGGGTGTGTATTGCCTGATCTAGACACCGTTTTTTGCTGTCAGGGAGAGGTTGTCTTTAGTGTTGGTATAGTTATTCAGTGTCATCGTCGACTTGGACACCCTTTGCTGGATAGGCTATGATGTGTCATTCCTTACATTTCACCTACTGTTGAGATTTACTGTAATGCTTGCCAATTAGGCAAGCATCATTGCATTAGTTTTCTTGCTAGTTCCTCCCAGAGCTCTGGTTCCTATTTTGACTTGCTGTACATGGATGTCTAGGGTCTAAGTAGAGTGTTTGACAGATTGGGTCATCGTTTTTATTTACTTATTGTGGATGATTATTTTAGAATGTCATGATTATTCTTGTTACGGAATAACTTTGATGTTGGATTAGTGATTGAAAATTTTATAATATTATGTAAATAAAGACTCAATTTTTTGCTACTGTGAAGATTGTTTGTTCTGATAATGTACTTGAATTTTGTACGGCAAAGTTGGTTACCTTTTACAAGTCTCTTGGTATTGTTCATCAAATATTTTGTCCCTTACATTATAGTAAAATGAGGTAGTTGAGAGAAAACATCGCTATGTATTAGATGTGGCCAAGACACTACTTATTCATCACAATGTACCATATATATATTGGGGAGATGCGGTACTTACTGTGTGTTACTTGGTCAGTAGGTTGCCTAATTTGGAAGTACAGGAGCAGGTCCCGTGGTAAGTTCATCCAGAGAAGGAATTGTCTCATGTACCATCCATGGTGTTATGGATGTCTGGCCTTTGTTCATATTTTGGGACTAGGTAGGGACAAACTTGCTCCCAAATATGTGAAATGTGTCTTTCTGTGGTATAGAACTACCCAGAAAGGATACATGTGTTATAACTCACGAGGCAAGAAGCACTATTACTATGTTAGTGCTGATGTTACGTTTCATGAGTCAATTCCATACTTCTCCACTGCTGGTCATCAGTTATCATTTGAGGGGAATTCTGATCCTATGCCAGTGTCACTAGGTCCAAAGGAACAGATTCTAGTTACTCACAATTAGGATACTACTACTGCTACGGAGGATAGCAATATATAATAGTTAGAGCCTACTCATGTCTACAGCTTACCAGTTACTTACACGTAGCATGAATTACACCAATTACACACCCCCATCACCTTTCTCCTCCCTCAGTCAGGTATGTGTTGACATTGATGTGACTTATCCTAGTGGTGGTGGTGCTGGTTCTTCAGGTGATTTTGGCCAACCTTTTGGGGAAGATGTTTCCCCTGATATTGTGCACGAGACTGAGGAGGATTTGGATCTTCCGATTGTTATTCGACAGGCTCTTCGTAATTGTGCTCATTACTAGGTTGCTAGGGTAATGCCTAGTGCTAACTTAGGGAAGTCATTTGCCATGTTCACTGCTGCATTATCTGCCACACAGATTCCCACTACCTATTAGCAAGCCATGCTCGATCCAAAATGGCACCAAGCCATGGAGATGACTACTTTGCATTCTCGTGGGACATGGGGGCTTGTAGATCTTCCCAGACACGCCAAGGTTGTAGGATGTTGTTGGATATTTGCATTGAAGTATAACTCTGATGGGTCCATCTCGCGGCACAAAGCTAGATTGGTTGCGAAGGGATTCACTTAGACTTATGAGGTGGATTTCTTCGACACTCTCTTCGGTAGTGAGGCTTCCTATTTTTTGCATCCTTATCTTTGTAGCTGCACACTATGACTAGCCGTTGCATCAGTTAGATGTGAAGAACACTTTTCTCTATTGTGATTTTCAGGAGGAAGTCTACATGCAACAACCTCCAGGTTTTGAGACTCAGGAGTGTGTATGTAGGTTGAAAAAGGCCATCTATGGCCTGAAGCGAAGCCTGCGTGCGTGGTTCTAGAAGTTGTTAGAGGAGGTACATGTTATGGGACTGTTGAGATTCTTTGCAGCTTACTTGCTCTTTGTCAGGAAGAACAAAGGAGTTGTGGCACTCCTTGTTTACGTTGATGACCTTATTCTTACTGGAGATAATACATCTGGGATAGTAGAGATCAAGTAGAAGCTAACTGATTCCTTTGTTATGAAGGACCTGGGTGAGCTAAGATATTTTCTGAGCATTGAGGTGGCACGAAGCAAAGATGACATAGTTCTAAGTCAATGCAAATATGCCCTTGATATGTTACAGGAGATAGGGGTGTGGGATTAGAGTCTGCCAATATACTTATGGATCATAAATGACATCTCTATGATATTGAGTCTTATCCTATTGATAATAGGTCTTATAGGCAGTTGGTTGGTAAATTTCTATATCTTATTGTTACCCATCTTGACCTTTCTCTTGCAGTGGGAAAGCTTAGTCAGTTCATGGATAAACCAACCAAGCAGCATTGGGATGCTGCTATTCAGGTGCTCAAGTACTTGAAGAGAGCACCAGGCAGGGGTATCTTGTTAGGGAAGGAGAGTCGATGAATGTAGTTGGCTATTCTGATGCAGATTATGTAGGTTGCATGCCAGATAGGAAGTCAACTACAGGCTTTTGTACTTATGTGGCAGGAAATCCCCTTGACAACAACCTGGAGGCCCAGCCAGACGGTCTCTTCTCCATCCTCTCTAGAAGCGGAAGCCAATCTTGCAGTATGAGGCATTTATCTGTGAGATGCAAGCCAAGGTAAGAGAAGGGTAAAGATCCCCTGCTCGTCCTAAGAGCAGTCCCACAAGCTACCCCCTCCTTCGACATATTACAAGGCACCAAACTGGACTTTCCATAGTTAGTCCACAAACTAGAGGCATTACTAAACAACTCCATAAACACACACAACTTGCCAGCTTTCGTCGACGAACCTTCTATTGGGAACAAAGTTTATTTGCAAACTGTACCATTGAGATCTCTCTATTAGCCCCTACCCTGAAGCCTCTGAACAAAACCTCTCTAACAGGATCTGAATGTCACCCTAGCAAAGGCATCCACTGTAAAGACAAACAACATCGGCGCAAGCGGGCCCCCCTGCCTGACTCCCCTCCTGGGCTCCACCCAACCGCTTGCTGGATTTCCATTAATCGGGACTGAGAAAGATGTTGTTGTGACACATCTCTTCACTCAATCAAGCCATTGCTGCGGGAACCCTCTCTTGATTAGTGCTACACACAAGAACTCCTATTGGATGGAATCGTAGTCCTAGCTGAAATCTACCTTCCAGAGGAAGGCCTTCTTCCCTGCTTTCCTCCTAGCAGCCATGGCCTTTGTAGGCAACACAAAACCATCAAGTATACCTCTCCCAAGGACAAGAGCCATCTGCACTGGCAAAACAATTCTCTCCAAAACCCCACGTAACCTATTAGCCAGGACCTTGGAAATGATGAGATATGTCGCATTTGATAATGTGATTAGCCTGTAGTCCTCGATAGCTTCTACCCTTTTCTTTTTAGGTAGTACAAAGAGGTAGAACTTATTGAGTCTATCGAAGCCCTTTCCTTCTGCAAACTCTGCTATCATCTGCAACTCCTCCTCCTTCACCAGCGTCCATAACTCCTTATAGAAGAAAATTGGGAACTCATCCGACACTGGGCACTCGTTGGCATTGAGCCCCCACACCGTCCTAATCTCTTCCTCAGAAAAGTGGCTATGTCTTCGCCTCCTGGGTAGACACCCTTCGCGCATCCTCCCCTATGCATCTCCATCTGCTTCTTCTACGGTCTCCATGGAAGTCTCTAAAGAAGTTTGCCATTGCTTGCCCAACCTTGTCCTTGCTCGAGTGGGAATCCCTACCCACCACCAGCCTGTCGATCTAGTTCCTTCTCCTAGCTGACACCATTTGGTGAAAAAATCTAGTATTGGAGTCTCCCTTCCTCAACCACTTCTACCTGGATCTTGTCTCGCACTCAATCTCCATCTTCTTGTCCTCCTATATCACCTTCAAATGTCTCACCCTGTAGTCCTTGTCCTCTGTGGATAGCGGCTCAACATCTTCCCGCTTGTCCAACCTTGACACCTTGGCTAGTGCCTCTCTCTTCCTTTTAGCCCTCGACTCCCTGAGCTCCTTCCTGTGCCCCCTCAGAAAGTCCCGCAAGGCTCTCAGTTTCCCTGCTAAACGAGTTGTCGTTGATCCGTCCACCTAAAACGACCTCCATTTCTCCTCCACCACCTCCCTAAAACCCGGCTCCAGTAGCCACAATCTATTGAATTTGAAATACGTGCCGCATGCTCTTGCTTTCTTCAGTTGCTACATCAATGATGTATGATTGGAGAAAGGCCTCTCCATTGGTGAGACATCAGCTAAAGGGCATGCCTCAGCCAACACCACATTAGAGAGAAATCTGTCTATCCTAGACTTTTGTCCATTGGTGCTCCTCCAGGTATAGGCGTGGGAGTTCGGGGCCGTGTCGATCAGCCCATGAGTAGCCATGAACTCAGCAAAATGGTTCGAACCTAGGTCTTGCCTTCCTCGCCCATCTGGTATGTCGTCCACCTATAGTGTGATGTTGAAGTCGCCACCAATCAACCAGGGAAGACCTTGGTTGGTCGCTGCGACCCTAGCAAGCTCCTCCCACATCACATGTCTTGCCTGAGCCTAATGGTCTGTACACCCCTGTCACCACCAGCTTGGAGCCATCCCTCCTTTTGACAAATGTGGCAAACAACATGTGGTTTCCTGTGAAAGCATCCTCCAATGCGAGGACATCCTCCCTCCACCCCACGAGCTACCCACTCGATTTTCCAGCTGCATCGAGGGCTCTGAAGCCCTCCATCCATGTGCCTCCAATCTCCCTCCACAAACTACCTTCACACTTCACCAATTTCATCTCTTGAAGCAACACGAATATGCTCTCCATTGCTTGATGTAGCTCCCTAGTGCCGCCCTTTTGGAGGGGTCATTCAAACCCCTAAACTTCCAAGTTAGGATGCCTAACATTGGGCAGAGGTGATTCCCTCCCTCGTGGACCGACGAAAGCCCGCTACCTCTGCCACTTGCTGCACGACCTCCTCATCATTAGCCATCGTCTCCGGCGGAGATTGCGGTTGCTCCACTACCCCCTGAGTGCGGCCATCGACTACCTCCCGCACTCGACCCTCACCTCGCGAGACACTAACCCTCTTCTTTTGTTCAAAGGCAACCTCTTTTTCTAGATAAGCCTAGGTTTTATTTTTAAAACAAAATGATTTAGATTGTAGTGTTTTTGGGTCACAGAGTACAGAAGATTTGGCGAATGAAAATGTTCTTAATTAGTTTCTATTTGAGCATATGATGGAGAGTCGGATAGAAGTTTTGTGGGGTTATTGGGTGTTTGTGGTGGGGCTGGGAGGGGATGGAAGCAGGGGCAGACTTCTGAAGTATGACGTGAAGATGCTGGCAACTGGTTCTCCAAACAACCATTCATGTCTTCACCAAAGAAGAATGCATAGTATGGGCATGTTTTGCAGAAGGATTTCAGCATTGGATTAAGCCTTCATGAGAAATAATGCAAGCAACATCTCCCTCTAGCAAAAGAAAAAGAAAAAAGCATTTGCTAATTCTGATCTTAAGGCTCTGCAAAAAATTATATGCTTAACAGTTTTAATATCTGTTTGTCAAAACTGACGCTGATTTTTCCTCCATTTGATGATTACATGAATGATTGAGAAATGGTCTCCACTCTACAGTCGCTTGATTTTTTTTTTTTTTTGAAAAGGAAAAGGCTACTGCAAGTTAGTAGTCATCCACGATATTAATAAAATAAAGCAAGGAGATTACATATCCCCATGGAAGAGAAAACATCCCTTACTACATTTTCAAGCCACACCCTCTCCCCATGGAAGGCTCTTGATATTCTTGTGATTCTCAGCTAACACTTCTACATGTTTCAACTTTCCCACATTGAAGTTATCTTGTGTTACATGAACATGTTTTATAGAAAATTGACTGGCTTAATCTTCACCAAGGGTTCTTTAAATTACGTCAAATATATATGAGCTTGACCTCTCAACTCTTTTTTTTAATATACATTCTTTTGTAATGCTTCAGGTCTTGACACCAGAAAGATTTGAACACCTTGGCCTCCTTCTCCAGCTTGGTGAAAAGGGTTCTGAAGGAAGTCATTTAAGCCAAGCGGCACTTTTCTTTGCTAATTCTGATCCAGACATGCCAGCTGCTCCTGTCCCTGCCTCTCAAGTTCACGAATGGATATTACAAAATATTGGTGCCTCTTTGGAGCATATTGCTGAAAAGGCCTCATCAAAAGAGAACGGCCCACAAGATGTGGACGTAATGATGGCTGACGTGTGCACCAACCAAAGTCAAGCAGGTGTTCAGAGTAGTTCAAATTCTCGAAGCCCTACTTTTGTGGAGGGTATGTCCAAAGCCTCTGTTGTTAAGAAGGCCAGTGATATTAAAGCAAGTTCTATAAAGGTGAGGCAGAGGGGTCTTATTTTTGGTCTGTGGGAAAGCATGAACCTGTTTTTTTATTGTTTATGAGATCAACTGTTTGAAACTTTGGTCTAATTACTGGCTTTAAATACAAAGTGAAGTGAGTTCTACGAGAAGCTATTGAATAAAACACAGAAAATGACTCCAACTTGCAAAAAAGCAAAAGAAATGGCATAAAGTTCGGAGTAAGGGTAATCTGATCCTTTTTCCAATAAGTATGTTCGAATTTCAATTTTAATATGCAGGATTTTTTAAATAACTTTCATATGGCTTTTGTATGCTCTAGTATTGTTTATTACATTTTTGGGGGAAGCATGTATTATCTGATTAAATTGATAGGATGAGTTTACCATATTGTCACCTCTGATTTAAATCTTTCTAGTTTTTGTCCTATTGTTCGCTAATATCATTTCCCTTTGACATGATCGCTTGGTTCTTTTTCCACAGGTTTTAAATTGCCATGACTCAGTCATTTATATTTTGGCACCTTTGAGATATGCTACAATTTATGGATGTTCCGATGCAACTATTGTTGTTGGTGCAGTTGGTAAGGTAAGGGTGATAAATACTCCACTTAAAGTTCACAATCAGTGGAGTGATGCTAAAATCCTTCGTATCCTTGACGAGTGCGAATTTGTTAGTGTAATAGTCAATATTGTTGATATAATGTGAGTTGGATTTTCTTTCAGGGATTCGGTAAAATTTATGCAATGGCAAAGAGTGGCACTATGATGATCTTTCTTTTTTCCTGTAAATCATTCATATTGTGACAAGTTGTGAAAGTGTGGCATGGCCTTGATGCGTGAAAATCCCACAAGTGGACCTTGGCACATGCGTGAAAATCCAACAAGTGGACCTTGGCACATGGAGAGAGAGAGAGAGAGAGAGAGAGAGAGAGAGAGAGAGAGGAGTTGGAGAATTTATGTAGTGAATAATTGTATTCAACTCAAATGATATTGGTGGATTCCTCTCTTTTTATAGAGAGATAATCCTACATCTAAAAATAAAAAAAAAGAAAATCAGAATCCCAATTTACCAAAAGCAGTAACAATTTATTTTAACTCATTATTATTCTCCTAAATAAGGCCATAACTTGGTCACTAAGCAACAACAACAACTAAGTCTTTTCCTACATTAAGTGGGGTCGATTATATGGATTCTTTGTCTCCACACAGATCGATTTTCAACCATTTCAGGACTTAATTAAAGTAATTGAGGTCATACTTAATAGTTTCCTTCCAACACTTGTTTGGTCTTTCTCATCCCCTCTTAGTGGGTTCAGCCTCCAACTTCTTGCGTCTCCTAACTGGAGTATCTAGTGGCTTTCTTTGTAAATGTCCAAACCATCTTAGACGTGCCTCTCTCATTTTATCTTCTATCGGTGCCATCCTAACCCTTTTTCTAATAAACTCATCTGAAATACGGTCCTTTTTTGTATGACCACACATCTATCTTAACATCTTCATTTCTTCCACATACATCTTCTGTACATGCCTATAGTTTATAGTCCAGCATTCAGAACTGTACAACATGGCTGGTTTTATCACAGCTCGATAGTATTTTCCTTTAACTTTTAAAGGAACCCTCTTATCACAGAGAACACCAGAAGTACCCCTCCATTTCAACCACTCTGCATTAATTCTATGTGTAACATCTCCATCAATTCTACCATCATGTTGGAAAATGGATCTCAAGTACTTAAAAATATTTTTCATTGGAATGCACTCTTCTCCAATTTTTACATCAATCCCTTCATTATTCCCTCTACTAATAAACTTGCATTCTATATGCTCAATCTTCGTCCTACTTATACGTAATCCTTTATCTTCTAGGGTTTCTCTCCAAAGCTCAAGTTTTTTGTTCACGCCATCTCTTGTCTCATCCACTAACATAATGTCATAAGCAAAAAGCATACACCAAGGCACCTCAACTTAGATATGCTTCGTCAACTCATCCATGACCAAGGAAAAAAGATAAATGCTTAAAGTCGAACCTTGATGTAGACCAATGGTGATATCAAAGTAGTCTGTCAAATCATCTTTAGTCTTTACACAAGCTGTTGCTCCATAGTACATATCCTTTATGAGGTTGATATATATAACTGGCACTTGTCTCTTCTCCAAAATTCTCCACAATATATCTCTTGAGACAGAATCATAGGCCTTTTCCAAATCAATAAAAATCATATGTAAATCCTTTTTCTTCACTTTGCATGTCTCCACATATGTCTCAAGAGATGTATTGCCTCAATAGTAGACCTGCCTAGCATAAAGTCAAATTGATTTTCAGTTACCATAGAGACTTGCCTCACCTTTCTTTCAATTATTCTTTCCCAAAGTTTCATCGTATGATTCATCAATTTAATACTTCTATAGTTGGAACAATCTTGTATTTCACCCTTGTTCTTGTATAAAGGTACCACAAAACTTTTCCTCCATTCTTCTGGCATCTTTTTACCTCTCCACATAGTATTAAATAAATTTGTGAGTCAAGTTATACCCCGTTTTCCCGTCATTCTCCAAATGTCTATAGGAATATCATCAGGCTCAACAACCCACCCACTTTTTATCATCTTCAAAGCCT
The DNA here is from genome assembly GCA_037157565.1 of Thalassia testudinum. Taxonomy (NCBI): domain Eukaryota; kingdom Viridiplantae; phylum Streptophyta; class Magnoliopsida; order Alismatales; family Hydrocharitaceae; genus Thalassia; species Thalassia testudinum. The sequence continues at coordinate 9,537,816 of JAZHRO010000078.1, read as the reverse complement.
CCTCTACTTCTTTCTTTTGTATCCTTCGATAACATGCCCGATTCATATACTCTTCTGTGGTGGCTAACTTCCCTAAGATGATATCATTCTTTTATTTTTCATTAAATAACTTATGAAAATATTTTTTCCATCTTGTCTTTATATCCTCACTAGCTATAAGTACCCTTCCTTCTTCATCCTTAATGCATCTTACATGTGTAAGGTCCTTTGTCTTCCGCTCTCTTACTTTAGCTAACTTAAAAATATTTTTTTCGCCTTCTTTGGAGTTAAGTTTCTTATAAAAATGTTCCCAAGCTTTTGCTTTTACTTCACTAACTATTTCTTTGCTTCTTTCTTTGCTCTTTTGTAGTTTTCCATATTTTCATCGGTTTTATCTTGATATAAGGCCTTAAAGCAGATTTTTTTAATTTTAAGCTTCTCCTGTACTTCCTCCCTCCACCACCAAGCCTCCTTTTGTCCTGGAACACCTTCTTTAGACACTCCTAACACCTCCTTTGCCACCTTCCTAATACAATTTGCCATATTTAACTACATTTCATCAGCATTACCATCAAGATCTCCAGTCTTTTGTTACATCATCTTCCTTTAAATCTCACTTGCTCTTTCTTAAGATTCCACCATTTAATTCTCAAATTCTTAGACATTAATTTTCTCTTCTTTGCCTTCTTCAAATAAACATCCAATACCAAAAGACAATGTTGAGCAGTTAAACTCTTCCCTGGAATAATCTTGCAATCTTTACAAGATAAACAATCCCTTATTCTCAAAGCAAAGTAATCGATCTGCGTTCTTCTTAAGCCACTTTTATAGGTAATCAAATGCTCTTCCCATTTTTTGAAGAAAGTATTTGCTATGAAAAGATCATAAGCCATAGCAAAATCAAGGAACGTCTTCCCTTCTTCATTCCTAACACCAAAATCATGATTTCCATACACTCCTGCATACTCTAAAGCATCTTTTCCCACATGCCCATTGATGTAAACACATTTACACTACTTAAAATGTCTATTTATGTATGTTCTTAAGCATAGGATTGCATTTCATGATATAAATATTGCATTACATGCATCATCTTGCATTTAGAGTAGTTTGAATAAAATGGAGGTTAATTGTCTCCTTTTATGTGCTTGGACAGGGCAAATATTTTATCGGGGCCTCGGATCAAAGATCCAACCGTATGGATATGATCAGGGCGACGATTGGAGTTCAACGACTCCAAGATCGCCCTAATCAGGCATCCGTAGCATCAGATAGAGACCGGGGAACCCTAGAAGATCAAGGGCCAGGATGGTGTAAATCCGCACTTCAGATGGAAAATCCGACCACACGGATGAATTCGGATCGACGATCGCAGCCGAACGACACAAAAATCGAGTCAATCCGACATCCGTGGCACCATCTACAACTTCCAGAAGATGGACGGCCAAGATAGCGCCACGTGGCGCCATCCCAGCCGCCCAATCGGCCGCAGGAGTCCTGTGAAGACCGCGCACCGTCTCCTCTCCGCCGTTGGATCTCGATCCAACGGCTGCGGTCGCTCGCGTTTAAAAACGTTCGCGCGACCATTTCGCCCGCGTAGCGCAGCGGCGACGCAGCTGCGGGCGAAGCGGAGGTCGCGGGTTCGAGCCGCGGTGAGGGGGTCGAAGGCGCGGGCGAGCGGGCGCGCACGAGCATCAGATGAAGATCCAACGGCCGCGCGCGCCCGATAGCGCCGACGCGCAATTGGACGCTCTGGTGGGCGCGCGATCACACGCGGGCGGTGCGCTACGCAGCGGGCGCGGACGCGTTCTAAGCCGTCCGATCTCGCGATCGGACGGCTGAGACGACGCGGACGTGCGTATGCGTTACGCGCGCAGGCCAGCCGAGCGGCGCGCGTGGGCGCGGCGGCGACGGCGACGGCGGGGCTTTAGCGACGGTTTTATCCGTCACTAAAGACCCCTTATTTATTATTTTGAAGATGTAATGTCCATTTTGCCCCCACTCCTTGCAACTATAAAAGGAGACCCCCTCCATACGAAATTTTCATCCCTTCCTTCTCCTCTCTACCTCTCCAAAGCTCAAGAGAAGCTTGTCCCACACCCGGGATGCTTCTCGCGAGATAAAGTCCAAATTTTCGTCCCCCTTCGGAAGTGGATCCCGCGACGACGACGGCGTGCTGCTTCGTTCCCGTTCTTCTGCTTCGTCCTCCTTCGTCCCGCTTCGTTCTCCTTCGTCCAGGCGTCGTCCCGTCCGGCTCGTCCTCCAAGCGACCGTCGAGGAGGATTCTCTCTCCCTATTCTTTTTACTGCTTTCTAGTATAGATTTACTGCTTTCTAGAGTAGTCTATTCGTCCTCCGAGTGATCGTCGAGGAGGACATTTCTCCCTCCATTCTTTTAATGCTTTCTAGAGTAATTGTTTTATGTTTTCTAGTTGTAACGAACAAACTCTTTTATGATAAATTCCTTGTCTATTCTACATCTCATTTTGATTTCCATGTATAGCATTCTTTCTCTCTCTCTTACTCCCTCTCTCTCTTTTATTTGTTGTAGATACTTAGATAGTTTAAATTGAATTTCTTCGTGACAAAATAAAAAGAAACGCGAAGTTTTTAAATCAAACGTTCGCCTCCCTGTGTTCGACCCGGAATTTTAATTTCGGTATAAATTTTATTTGTTGAACACGAATCCTTCGCTTTCGAACTACAACGACAGGTTTTCCAAAACCAAACACGTTAGCGTAGATTCTCGTTCAACATTTTGGCGCCGCTGCCGGGGAGGCAACGCTCTTTGATTTCTCTTCGCATTTTGTAACTTACAAATCATTTACCTCACTTTTCTCCTTTCTTATTGTAATTGCAGGTACTCTTTCGAGACAGGCAAAAGCGGTAGATCGGAGTAAAGTGCTGTGAAAGGTTTTGTAAGTTATCCCCCACCTCCCACCCATTAGATTTCATTTCATCACATAATAATTCAAATATCAATCAACCTAGGTGTTCTTATAAACTCTAAGGTTAGATTGTTTGTTGTTTGACATCCATACTCACTCCAACCCCCACATTAAAAAAAGAAAAAAATAAAAAAAATCTCACAGTGGTACACAACCTCATCTGATTTTCTAACTCAACCGGTAAACCAATCTTAGGAGCCGGTACACACATCCAAACACATAATTGAGTAAGAAATCAGATTAGGTAATCATTTGTGTGCCTAATTAGGTGGTGCATCAGGCCAGTTGTTTGAGTTGTTTGGGTCGCACCACTTCAAATAAAATCAACTCATCAAGTAGCTGCCAATTAGGATCAACTCTTAGGGATCTACCAGGCACTCCACATTCTTTTTAAACTTTAAATGAAAATATCTTCACCTGTGCTTGCAAAACCTGGTGTGCCAATGAAACTTGATTGAAAACACCTAAAGTTGAATCCTAAAAGCTACTAAGCAAGATTTGAACCTTAAAATTCACATCAAAAATAATCTTGCTTGAAAACCACTGGTTGTGCACGCACACACAAAGCAATCAATCATTAAGGGCACAACCCATTTAAAGGGCCCATCACATTCCAAAGCACATTCAAACCTAGCCCTAAATAAAACAGAGTAGACGTTGGCCTTAAGGATTGGACTCGCTCTTCAGAGCTCAGAACGAGATTATTTTCGATTAGTCTGTTTCTACTGTTCAATCTGATGTCTAGCTAGGGGAGCAGAGTCAAACGATCGCGGCTGGGGGGTACACTAGGAACCGGAGGCGCAAGCCAAAGGAAGAACCTTCTCCCCAGTCCCTCCTAACTGGTTGGATTGAACAGACAGAAGTAGATCAAATCGTTCCTTTATCTCAAAATGGGTTTTGAGAGTCTGTAGGTCTGTAGACTAACCCATTTAAGGACAGGTTTGATTGTTTGTATTGCAGGGTACCTTTCTTCCTCCCGTGTCTCATGAATCCTTCCACATATTTCACGCATTCCCGCTCTTTCCCTCCTGTTGTAAATTATCCTCAACATGACGATTATCCCAACTCGTATTGTAATCGACCATCAGTTAGTTGGGATAATTCGGATTGGGGATACAATTCCGGACCCCCGTGTTTAGGGTCTAACCCTGAACACTTTGATTCTCAATTCTATCCTTCTCAGAGTTGCATCGATTATAGATCGTCCTCCTTTCATGAACAACCTAATGCGATCTACAATCAAGAAGGATACACTGATCCTTACCCATCCTCTGATTTCACTGCCTTTAGGTCATCTCCATCTTTTGAACAATCTGAAATGACCTATTATCAGGATGGGTATAACGAATCTCAATTCGTTAATTCCTCTACATTGATGTCAAACCCGCCCAACCCTGAACCAACTCATTTGGTTCAGGTTAATCAGGTTCAAGATAAGGTTCTGGCTAACTTGAGGAATATCATTCAATCTTTAGAAGTTCAGCCAATACCTTGCATTGAGAGATTGGAGCCCCTGATTGAAATGATTGATGATTTAAATAAGTCTTTGTTGGATTGGCTCCAGGATGTTAAGGATAAGAACCCGGGTGAGTTTATACTTGGGAAATTAGCGAAATTGAGGATGAGATTCGTGGTTGCTTTGATTCAATCTTGGAATAATTCCCAGGATGAACTCTCTTCAGGAAAGCCAATGACAGAACCCGCTCAGGCACCTGTTGGGGGGGACACGTGTTACGAAGCTGACCAGATTGAATTAAAGCAACCAATTAAGGATGATCTGATTTCTTCACCTGAGATCCCTGAGCCGGGTTACGAGAAAACGTATGTCTCCTGGGAACACAAAGTGACAACTAATTTTGGGACATACATTGATACGGATCCTGATTTCTTTGATGGTGAAGATTCAAGTTGCGAAGTCTCACACGAGTTTTCAAATCACGATTTTTGTGAGACGATTGGGCCTGAGGAAGCTGATAGATCATTTGATAGCCCAATAACTGAGGAAACTGATCTTATTAGGGCACACGATACAGATCCAGAATCGCATTTTCTGGAGGAATCAATTCAATGCCCTGATTATCAGTTACACCCTGTTGAGCTTATTGATGATTCTAATTCTGAGATAATTAGACCCAAGTCAATTTTGATTCTGCCACATCATTTAGACTTGGAGATTCCAGACGGGGTGATGAATATACAAGATGTCCTGGAATTTGATACACTTAATGAGGAGGATAGGAGCGGGGAAGTTCTAATTTGGGAAGTTAATTTTGGAGGATATGGAAGATTGAGTCGAATGGTTCCTTTTAAGCTGAAACCATCAAATCAGAACCCTTACGACAGTTGTTTCGAGGATGTCAAACTCAAGCACACATTTAACGATTATCCTTTTGAGCTTCAATTCTCTGTAACCCGACATTTTGGCCTTGGGTTGCATCCTCACAAATCGCAGGCCCGACCCCGCTTGCATTCTGATTTTAGGTTTTGGGTAATTTTTATCCAGAACCTAAGATATTCTCGATTATGGGGTGTGGGTCTGCACCACAATCTGGTCCACATCTGTGGACCTCTGCTGACAGGTCAGAGGATTCTTCTGTTTATTCTAATTCTGACCTGCACATGTGAATTCTTTATTTCTTTTCTTTGTATAGTGTGCCTAGCTGAAGGCACTAAACTCAGCACATATACAGTTCTTTTTCATTTTCATCTCGGAGCGGACCCGATATCCACGCAATTCAGGTGCTTTCTACGCTTTTCCACTCTGTTTTATGTCTTTTTAATACAATGAGGACATTGTATTAGATAGGCATAGGGGGATGGATATTTATCTTTGAATTCATTCGTCAGCTCCGTAGATTTGTTTTATTTTATATAAAAAAAAAAAATCAAAATTAGGAAAGAGAATTTGGGTTTAAGAAAATTTTCGATCTTAAGAAATACTATATTATGTTCTGAACACAAAGACCCTTCAGGTCTTTGGACTTAATCAGCCTATGTATCCACTAAAATGTGGATTTGTTTTTCGAGTTCTCGCAAACTTGAATTTTATTTTAATTGGAGTAAATAAGTTTGGGTGATAAGTACACGACTTATCAACCCGCCCTCTGATGTGAGGGAATTTTGAGTCTTAAGCATCTACACACTTTCTTTGCACTGACTCGTTGTTTGGCGATTTTAACGGAAATTGGGTAGCTAATGAACCTTCTAGGGTGATATGGCTGGCAAGTTATCGTGGGTAACTGCCCATAGGTAGGTTGTCCAGAGCCCAGTCGCTGGACCTTTCTCTTTTTGCTGCCTTTAGGTAAATCTTAGACCAGGGAAGCCACCTACTTTAAAAAAAAAAAAAAAAGAAAAAAAAAAGAAAAAAAAAATCAAAAAGGAGAAAAGAACAAAAAGAAATAAGCCACACTTCGCCGCACGAGTATGGCTGGCAAGTTGTCGGTGGTAACAGCTCATCGACCGGTTGTCTAGAACCCAGCTCAGAAAATGCACTAAAAATTCCCAAAACACTTAGGAAGAAGCGGAGAAGTAGAATAAACCGGGGAGATATACACTGGATTCACCCTTGTGTTGACCCCGTTAAAAAAATAAAAGTAGGGAGAAAGCTACCGGTTGTAAAGATACACCTTTAGGCAGAATTCTTTTTGAGGTCACCTAGAGGCGTAGAAATCCGAAGTCCGTTTTAATTGCCGGTCAACGAGTCTATCACAATCACAATAAGATGCTTAAAACTTAGGGTTCTCATCAAATCTTGGGTGAGTTGAATGGCCGTAGAAAGCCACTCTTAAACCCTAAAATTTGAAAATCAAAAAAAAAAAAAAAAAAAGAGTAAAAACAGAAAAAGAAATTTTTCTTTAAATAAGGCGAGGCTTGAGGCGGTCTGCATTTTGGCTGATACCCGGGCACTGTTGTGTCTTTGAAAGTTCAGTTCTTAAGTAGACAATTTCTTAATGATTGAAAATAACTCAGGTCTAAATAATCTAACCTAATTCTTTTATAAATAGCATATAGTTTTTGCTAGGGACTAGCAAAAGATAGGCATGGGGGTATGATGTAAACACATTTACACTACTTAAAATGTCTATTTATGCATGCTCTTAAGCATAGGATTGCATTTCATGATATAAATATTGCATTACATGCATCATCTTGCATTTAGAGTAGTTTGAATAAAATGGAGGTTAATTGTCTCCTTTTATGTGCTTGGACAGGGCAAATATTTTATCGGGGCCTCGGATCAAAGATCCAACCGTATGGATATGATCAGGGCGACGATTGGAGTTCAACGACTCCAAGATCGCCCTAATCAGGCATCCGTAGCATCAGATAGAGACCGGGGAACCCTAGAAGATCAAGGGTCAGGATGGTGTAAATCCGCACTTCAGATGGAAAATCCGACCACACGGATGAATTCGGATCGACGATCGCAGCCGAACGACACAAAAATCGAGTCAATCCGACATCCGTGGCACCATTTACAACTTCCAGAAGATGGACGGCCAAGATAGCGCCACGTGGCGCCATCCCAGCTGCCCAATCGGCCGCAGGAGTCCTGTGAAGACCGCGCACCGTCTCCTCTCCGCCGTTGGATCTCGATCCAACGGTTGCGGTCGCTCGCGTTTAAAAACGTCCGCGCGACCATTTCGCCCGCGTAGCGCAGCGGCGACGCAGCTGCGGGCGAAGCGGAGGTCGCGGGTTCGAGCCGCGGTGAGGGGGTCGAAGGCGCGGGCGAGCGGGCGCGCACGAGCGTCAGATGAAGATCCAACGGCCGCGCACGCCTGATAGCGCCGACGCGCAATTGGACGCTCTGGTGGGCGCGCGATCACACGCGGGCGGTGCGCTACGCAGCGGGCGCGGACGCGTTCTAAGCCGTCCGATCTCGCGATCGGACGGCTGAGACGACGCGGACGTGCGTATGCGTTACGCGCGCAGGCCAGCCGAGCGGGAGCGCGTGGGCGCGGCGGCGACGGCGACGGCGGGGCTTTAGCGACGGTTTTATCCGTCACTAAAGACCCTTTATTTATTATTTTGAAGATGTAATGTCCATTTTGCCCCCACTCCTTGCAACTATAAAAGGAGACCCCCTCCATACGAAATTTTCATCCCTTCCTTCTCCTCTCTACCTCTCCAAAGCTCAAGAGAAGCTTGTCCCACACCCGGGATGCTTCTCGCGAGATAAAGTCCAAATTTTCGTCCCCCTTCGGAAGTGGATCCCGCGACGACGACGGCGTGCTGCTTCGTTCCCGTTCTTCTGCTTCGTCCTCCTTCGTCCCGCTTCGTTCTCCTTCGTCCAGGCGTCGTCCCGTCCGGCTCGTCCTCCAAGCGACCGTCGAGGAGGATTCTCTCTCCCTATTCTTTTTACTGCTTTCTAGTATAGATTTACTGCTTTCTAGAGTAGTCTATTCGTCCTCCGAGTGATCGTCGAGGAGGACATTTCTCCCTCCATTCTTTTAATGCTTTCTAGAGTAATTGTTTTATGTTTTCTAGTTGTAACGAACAAACTCTTTTATGATAAATTCCTTGTCTATTCTACATCTCATTTTGATTTCCATGTATAGCATTCTTTCTCTCTCTCTTACTCCCTCTCTCTCTTTTATTTGTTGTAGATACTTAGATAGTTTAAATTGAATTTCTTCGTGACAAAATAAAAAGAAACGCGAAGTTTTTAAATCAAACGTTCGCCTCCCTGTGTTCGACCCGGAATTTTAATTTCGGTATAAATTTTATTTGTTGAATACGAATCTTTCGCTTTCGAACTACAACGACAGGTTTTCCAAAACCAAACACGTTAGCGTAGATTCTCGTTCAACACCCATTTAAATCTCCACCCAAGAAAATCATTTCTCTCTGTGGGATTCCTTGCATTATCATATCAAGTTCTCCCCAAAATTTGTTCTTTATTCTTTCCTCCAGACTAACTTGAGGTGCATAAACTGAAATGACATTAAAGATCTTTTCTTCTAAGATTAATTTTATCAAAATAATTTGATCACTCAATTTCTTAACCTCAACCACACTCCTTCAAATCCTTATGAATTATAATGTCCACGTCGTTTCTACCTTTGTCCCTTCCTGAATATCATAGTTTGAAATCTGTTCTTTCGATTTCCTTTGCTTTTTCTCCAACTCACTTAGTCTCTTGAAGGTAAAGAATTCGAATCCTTCTCTTTACCATTGTATCCACAATCTCCATGAGCTTGCTGATCAAAGTACCAATATTCCAACTACTGAATCTCAACATGGATTGTCCTTAAACTTGGCCACTAAGCAAGCAAGAAAAATCTAGAGACTACACAGTCACTTTATTGGACTAAACTCAATGGCAACTCAATACCACATGGATTGTCCACGTGGCCACTGTGATGTGGATATGAGGAGTAATGGCTATATGAACGAAAGTAGAGAAGATATGTTCTGGTTCGAACTGATAGCAACCTTTATTTTATTTTTTTTCCTTTGGAGTTTGCAATCTTTACTTGGTCTGAAATGACATTATGCTAATTTATGTGAGACAAGCTAAAGTTCCATCAAAAACTGAATAGAGTAGAAGCTCTGAGGATAAATTTGGTGGAGGATTTGTAAATGGGTTTTGGTGAAGCTTTGATTTACTGAAGTTTATTTGTTCATATTGGGTTTGGGCTAAGGGTTTGTATCTATTTATTTTTTTCTTTTACTTTTTTACAGTCTGTTCGCGTGGAACACTGTGAAAGGGTACAAATAATAGCAGCCACAAAGCGTATATGCATTGCCAATTGCCGTGAATGCATATTTTACCTGGGTGTGAACCAACGACCTCTCATTCTTGGGGATAATCATAAACTGCAGGTAAAAATTTACGCTGTTAATTTTTGTTCCATCACATCTTTTGTGGCTAATGTAAGTAATTTTTGAATGTCCACAATGCTGTTAGAAGTTTTTCTATGTGGTCTATGTTTTGAAAAGTAAGTACTGTTTATGTTGCTAATAGGTGGCACCATACAACACATTCTATCCACAACTTAAAGATCATATGAGTCAAGTACATGTTGATGCAACCATCAGCAGGTGGAACCAACCTCTGGTGCTTGGAATGGTTGATCCTCATGATTCATTGTCTCATCCTGCTGGGGCTTCTGATGTCCAAGCAGAATCACCTGCTTGTCTTGATACTGACTCATTTACAAACTTTTTGGTATGTCCTTTGGAAGCTCACTTCTTCCTTCATAATTTTTATTTTTTGTGAGAAAGGAAAGGAAGATTACCATCACTCGGTAATCATCCAGGTGACTTCCTTCATAAATTCTTAAGTGGTGCTGTTGGGACAATTGTGTTTTCTCAAAGTGGTATGATAAAATGAGACAATGTGGAAGCGGTTTGATCATAGTTTTGTAGTTTCAGAGCTACCTATGTCCTCGCTTTACACAAGAGTGAGCTGTGTTTGAAATTTGATCTATCACTTTGTTTGGATTGTACATGTTTTTTGAGGGGTTCCCTTGTGAAAGTTGGTTCTGGATCTCATTTTCTTCTTGAAATGCATTCACACAGAAAAGGCCCGTATTTGACATGGAAAAGTTTTCTTGATGGAAGGGGAGCCCTAGTGGCAATTGTTGGCTAGGATTTGTTTTCATTTGAGGGTTGTTTACAATTTTATATCCACATAGTGTATATGGATGCACCTCCAACGGTCCACATACTGGTTTGCACAATAACTCTTACACTCCTGATCAAATCAGGCATAGGTTTCAAGCTTGCCCAACTTTTCAACATTCTTCTCATGAGAAGATCATTAGTGAAGACATTTTATGCCTTGAGAGTCAATGTACAATATGCACAATTTTCGAGGTCTGTCCTCTCATGAAGGTGTTTGTCTAGCATTACCTTCGGCTAAATTATAGAGGATTAAACTATTTGCAAGGTCAATCACAGCTTTATTGTCACAATATATTTCTATAGGCATTTAGGCTGAGTGCCCAAATCAGTTAGAACAAACCTTATCCATAACATCTCTGTTACTCCAAGTGTCATTGCTTGATTTTCCACTTCAGCACTAGAGCAGGCACACTGATTGCTTTTTACTTCGCTAATTAATAGGATTGGCACCTAAATAGATGGAATTAGAACAGATTATGCCCAATATACATCAGTGAACCTTTAGAAAAAATATTCATTTAGGAAATCTCTTTAAGCAGAAAAGAACTTTGCACATGGCATTAGGGTGTGTTTTGGTGGGTGCATGAATAAATTGGCTAAGAACATTTATTTCATATGTAATGTCAGGTTGGATAAGTGCCAAATAATTCAACTTTCCTTCAAGCTTTGTGCTTCTCGACGTTATTCAAAGGATCTCTACTTTTCAGGCTCAATTGATGATTTGCTTCAATTGGTGTAGCCACTGGCCTGTAGCTTAATTTTGCAGTCTCCTCTAAAAGATCCAAAATATACTTCCGTTGGCACAATTACAGTTGCTCCTTATATCTTGCAATTTCAATCCCAAGAAAGTATTTTAGCTTCCCAAGGTCTTTGATTTCAAATTCTCCTGGAAGTATTTTCTTCAACCTTTCAATCTCAACCTATGCATCTTATACCTAGAAATAATCATGTCATTTACATAAACTCAGAGTAGAGCAATTTTTTGAAAAGGAAAAGGGGTGGTTATCCTCGCGATTAACCCTCAAATATATATAAATATATATATTGTGATGATTTGTGCAATACAGGAGCGTGGAGGCTATCCCACGAGGAAAAATATGGCAGCAGTAGGGTGCTGCCAATGATGGTTGCACGTGTGAACAGGGAGAGAGAGATGGCTGTCGGTGGTTTTGAAGAAGAAAGAGAGGGAGGGAGTTGATGTGTTAGAAGAATTATTTCATTAATTCCATGATCAAAGGATTATAAAGGTTCTCTTTTATGAAGAGAGAACATATCACAATCTTCTAAAACAAGAAAAACTAAATCCTAATTAAATCACATCTCCTAGTTTTAGAAAGAACAAATCCTCTAAATAAAACTTTCTAAAAACTAACATACCAACTAAAACACCACAAAAGTTGGACCTCAAGTCAACCTAAGATATCCTTAGGGCTGGCGCCTCTTTGTATGCCCACTGGACTGCCACGTGCATGGCTACCATGGGACATTGCCACGTGGCACTTTTATTCCCAACACTCCTCAAGTTGAGGTTGGGAAGATAATGACTTGCTCTTCAAAACTTGGGAGGCTAAATGTCCCACCACTCTTCTTCTGTGCTCTCCACTTTGTCTTTGGAAGAAGCCACGGTGTAACCTCTTGCTACCTCTTAAGTTGCTTTTGTGGCGACCTCAATACTCGTTATGACGGCCGTCGTCGCCTTCTCTTTTCTTTCTTGAAACATAGCTCGTATCTTCTTAAGATCTTCAGGTGTCAAGGAGTTCATCCATGAGGTGCTAGTAGTCCCACGTGGAGGCCTCTCGAACTTGTCCTATTGCTTCATTCTAAAAGGTTGAGAGGAGTCTTTGTGCCTCTTTTTCTACACTCGAGAGCCACACACTTGAACTTGGCGTTCCCCAGAGTGTTAGAGGGTTTCTTGCCCCCCCTCAATCCGAGTTAGTGTTGTTGCTCCTACACCACGTGAGCCAACATATGGCACTCGATTCTTCTGGGCATGTATAAGGTCACCAAAAAGAAGGTGAAGTCGATGGAGATTATGGAACTTCTTGTGTGTGATTTGACAAGAGAATAGGCCATGCACATGGCTGTTGTCGTATAGGAAAAAGTTACGCATAACATGGCCTTTTCTTCTCTTCTTCCTATGTGTGTAGATGATCCCCCGAGAAGAGCCTAGATCGAAGGCTTTGATACCATGTGACGATTTACGCAATACAGGAGCGTTGACGCTCTTTCACGAGGGAAAAAATGGCAGTAGCAGGGTGTTGCCAATGATGGCTGCATGTGTGAACAGGGAGAGAGAAATGGCAGCTGGTGGTCTTGAAGAAGGAAGAGAGAGGGAGAGTTGATGTGTTGGAAGAATTATTTCATTAACTCCACGATCAAAGATTACAAAGGCTCTCTTTTATAAATAGAGAACATATCACAATCCTTTAAGATAAGAAACAAACTAAATCCAAATCAAATCATATCTCTTATTTTTAGAAAGAACAGTCATCTAAAACAAACTTTCTAAAAATCAACATACCAACTAAAACAGCACAAAACCTGGACCTCAAGTCAACCTAAAATATCCTCAGGGCCGACACCCCTTTAGATGCCCACTGGACTAGTACATGGCACTGCCAGGTGGCCTGACATGACTGCCATGGGGCACTGCCACGTGGTACTTTTATTCCCAGCATACACACACACATATACATTATGTGCGTGTGTAGGGAATGTATCCAGAGAGCACTGTGCTAAAAAATCCCAAAAAAAGCACAGCATCTCATCTGCACGATCTTGACGTCAATTTGATGAAACCGCTTGCTATTGTTTTAGTGGTTTTTGTTGATTTTGAATTTTTAAAATGGCCCATCACCCATCATCGACCACCACCACAATCGCCTATCACGATTTTGAATTTTTGTTTGCTGCACCAATGCAAACAATCCATCACGCCATGACCACCATCACCTCCACCTTCATCTATTCCAAAAATCCTCCCCCCCCGCCGTAGCCACCCAACCATGACCACCAACACCACTGCCAACCCCCATAGCCACCCTCTCCTTCAACCTCTTTCTTTCTCATGCTGCACCACCACAAACAACCCATCACGCCAACACCTCCATCGCATCCACCTTCATCTTCTCCATAAAAAATCTCCCCTCCCTCATTGTAGCCGCCCAACCATGACCACCAACACCACCGCCAACCTCCATTACCAGCCAGCCGCCCTCAACCTGCTCGCCAGGTCCACTACCATCCTCCTCTTCGTCTTCACCTCCATCTTCTTCACTTTCCCCTTTCACTGTTCACCGTCTTCATCAACCGAACCCATCATCTACCGAACTCTCCAACGTCATGCGACCATCTCCTACCATCATTCTCACCTCCGTCGTCACATTAACGTTCACATCTTCACCACCGTTGCGCTCCCGCCATCTCAACCGCCACCATCGATCACGGACGCCCCCCACACAGCAGCACGTCGATGGCCACTCTACTCCGATCGTCCACGTTCGGACACCGTTCGCCACCCCACCACCACCATTGCGAAGCTCCCTCGCCGGCGCACCACCACTGGCAGGCAAGCAGCCGACCGAGCCTCCTCACATGCACACACATCTCCCAAGCAAAATGCCTATTTTTCTACAGTAATGCATGAATTAGTTTTTATGTATTTTGCCATTGTAGATCACTATTTCACTTATTTAAATCATATTATATTAAAGTGATTTTGCATGTGAACTCTCCCTATTCTTATTCAATTGCTTAGAATGAGTATTCATATTGAAAAGAATGTTGCTTTCTTATTGTATTACAATTCTCAAAACCTCTTGTTGCGTACATTTTTTTATATCTACACTTGTATTACAATTATTACACTTTGTATTATTGTAACACACGGTAAATTCATTATACGATGGATGACACGCTTATTAATTACATTGATTGTATTACAATATCATTTGCATTAGAACTCTCATTGCATACATAATGTCATTTGTATATATTAAATCATTTTATTTGATTAGAACCCTCTTTTGCATATATTTTTTTAATTAACTACAATTATATTACAATTAACTTCATCTATTATGAAGTTGTTACAACTTGATAATGTTTTTGTTACAATGACCGTTTGTTTGATTGTATTACAACATCATTTTACCTTGGCAACGTTACAACTCGTACATGTATTCATTACAACTTATGTTTATTTTATTACATCGTTTATGTTATTTGATTACAAATAAAATAAACCTATATTATAATGGTTCATCGAAGCTTTTGCAATTTTTTGTTGGTGTTCTTTGCATTAGTAATGTTATTTGTAAATATTAAATCATTTTATTTGATTAGAACCTTCTTTGACATACTTTTCTTGATTAGTTGAAGTTGTATTACAACTTTGTCTATCTTGAAGTTGTTACAACTTGATAATGCTTTTGCTACAATAACCATTTGTTCTATTACAAATATAAAGCTTATTTGTTACAATCATATACATATTACAAATCTCATACCATGTTGTTACAACATTTTCAATTTTTCTTTTACTTGTTACATTTGATTTTTATTATGCAAACAACTGTATTCAAGTTCTATTTTTAGTATTTATTTATACTAATTGATTTGATCGGTTGCATTTTTATGAATGATTTTTTTTTAGTTATGAATTGCAGTTATTTGTTACAATACCACCATTGGTAAAGTTGGTGGTATTTATTCTATTCATCCAATTAAAATCCAATGGCTTACATCGAGTGCTTTTTTTGTGATTTTTGAGCACAGAGCTCTCTAAATAAGGTATATATATAAATGGCCTCGGGCCTACAAACGGTTGTAGGGGATTAAGCACTGCGGAATATCATCCCAAAAGTGTACCAATGCTAAAATAGATGCAAGAAAATTCTCCATGTAGGGAGTTTGGCCCCTAAAAACCTCTGCATTTCTCCAAAGCCAAATTCCTTACGACACAATCAACACCCTTGCAATCTCCTTCTTGGATCGAAATGCACATTGCTCCAACACCAGATTGCCCCTCCCAAAGGATGGCCAAAAGAGCTCCTGGTTGGTATAGTCCACCTGATGCAAATCTAGATGCCTCCAAACTTGAGCGGAGAAGAGACAAGAGAAAAATAAATGCTCCAGATTCTCCTCCCCCTCGTGACACAATGAACACCTAGTGTCCGCGTCCTGTGCTCACTTGGCCTAGCAACTTAGGACATTAAGTCCCCAGCAACCTAGGACATCAAGTCCCCTCCCTGCAGGCCCCTACAATGGCCTCCTTATCCAATGCCAAACCAAATAGTCTCGGATATCGAGATGCAATGGGGCCATCCCTCATCCAGTTGTTAGTCTAGAATCTAAATCTATCCCTTGTACCAATCAGCGGCGAGAAGAAATCTCATACCTTTGGGCCACCCGCATCAAGCTCCTGTAGAAGAAAGATGCCCCATGCCCAGGCTTGGCTAAACTCCCCCAGTCCAACAACCCTACATAGTATGCGTCCACCACATAATTCAGTAGACCAGGTCTACGGCCCATCATGCCCTCAATCCACTTGGTGAGCAAGTTGTCATTCATGGACCCCAGGTCTCACACCTCGAGGCCACCCTCTTTTATTGGCTTGCACACCTTTCCTCATGCCACCAACCTTGCCTCCTTCCCCGACTCCCCAACATTGGCCCAAAAGAAATCCCGCATTAGTTCCGTCAATCTTCTTTCCACCTTCTTAGGCAGCTTTAAGACAGACATGTAGAAAACTGGGATGGTAGAGAGGACCATCTTCACTAAAACCAGTCAACCCCCTCTC
The DNA here is from genome assembly GCA_037157565.1 of Thalassia testudinum. Taxonomy (NCBI): domain Eukaryota; kingdom Viridiplantae; phylum Streptophyta; class Magnoliopsida; order Alismatales; family Hydrocharitaceae; genus Thalassia; species Thalassia testudinum. Next base: position 9,521,461 of record JAZHRO010000078.1, on the reverse strand, counting down.
GAGAGCATCCTGGAGGACCACCCTACCAGCCTCCCCTCAACCCTTTCTGCCAACAGGATAAAATCCCGCACACTCAGGCCTGTTGTCTGTTCGTAGGAGACCCAAGTAGGGCATGAGCAAGGCAGCCAAAGGCGTACCCAAGGCCCCTGCACAACTTGTGGCCTCATTAACCTCCATTTGCATTGGGATGAAATTGGACTTTTGGAAGTTGATCCGTAGGTTAGACGTCTCCCTGAAGAGTTGTAGCAACATGCGTAGCCTCCTCGTCTCCTGTAGTGAACCCTCAACAAAGAATAAGGCGTCATCCGCATATTGAAGCAGTGGGACTTCAACTTGCTGCATTCAGAAACCTGCTAAGAGTCCTCTGCCATAGGCCTTGAAGGTAGCCCTCGTTAGCGCGTCATTGGCCTAGACAAATAATAAAGGGGCGAGGGGGCACCCTTGCTTAACCCCTCTGCGCAATTGTATCCATCCATTTGCCATATTTCCATTCACTAGGACTGAGAAGGATGTCGTGGTCATATACCTCTTCATCCACTTGATCCACCTCTGCGGGAAGCCCCTCGACACTAGGGAGTTAGGGACAACCACAGAAAAGGCCACTGCATCGAGTCATACGCTTTGTTGAAATCCACCTTCCATAAGAAGGCCTTCTTCCCCTACCTCTTTCATAGCGTTAGTATCTCCGATGCAATGATGAAACCATGCAATTTGTTCCTACCAGGAACAAAAGTCATTTGCACCGGTGAGATGAGGTCTCCCATCACAACTTGCAGCCTATTCGCCAACGCCCTGGCAATGATCAGGTAGGCGGCATTTCAGAGTGCAATTAGCCTGAATTCTTCAATCATCTCTGCCCCCTCCTTTTTTGGTAGTAGAAACATGTAGAAGCGGTTGAGCTTATCAAAGCCCCTGTTGCCTTCCTTGAACTCCCGAACTACTTGCATGACATCCTTTAACATTGGCCAGAACTCCTTATAGAAGATCATCGAAAAACTGTCCGGCCATGGGCATCCATCTGTGTTGAGCCCCCAAAGCGCACCCTTGACTCGTCCTCTGCGAAGGAAGCGGTCAAGCCTTCTGCCTGCATCTCAGAGATGAGGCGGGTGTCTGCCCCCATCCATTTCCATCTTCTTGGTGTGCTTGCACCCGTGAATCTCCTGAAGTGGTTCGCCATCGCTGCTGCTATTGCCTCTCTGTTAGTGAATTCCTCTCCCTCCACCACTAGCTTGTCGATCTTGTTCCACCTTCTCTTGCATGAAGCCATAAGGTGGAAATGCCTGGTGTTGAAATTGCCTTCTTTAAGCCACCGCTCCCTGAATTTCACAGGCTAGCTAATCTTCGCCTTCTTATTCTCCTACACCACCCCCATGAGGTGGGCCTTAGTCTTTTGTTCCTCCTCTGAGAGGGGACCCACATCCTCGCTTCTATCCAGTCTGGTGATCTCTGCCAGCGCCTCCTCCTTCCTTTGCTTTGTCCTAGCCAATATCTCCTTCCTGTGGGCCTTTAGAATTGTCCGCAGCTCCCTCAACTTGTGCTGAAGCCTCGCCGTCGCAGAGCCCGTGATAGTTGCATCTTGCCACTTATCTTTCACCATTCTAAAACCTTCCTCGAGCAGCCAAGACTAATCAAATTTGAAATTAGTCCGGATATTGACGTCTTCGTTTGTCCTCCACAATAGTGGGGTGTGCTCGAAGAAGGGTCTATCTAGTGGGATCACCCCTGCCATAGGAAAGGCCTCCGCCATCGCTATTTTGTAGAGGAAACGATCGATCCTAGATTTCAGCCCCATGGAGTTCCTTTAGGTGTAACCACAGGAGGTTGACACCAGATCGATCAACCCATGCATGGTCACGAAGTCCATAAAGGCCTCTGAGCCACGATCCTGTCTTCCTCTCCCATTTGGTTGGTCATCGCAGCGCAAGGTGGCGTTAAAATTGCCCCCTGGAGGTAGGTGGCCACCTGGGTGAGGTCCTTCCATAGCTACATCCTCGCCGTGTTGTCCATAGGCCCGTAGGCCGCAGACACCACAAAGATGAAATCGTTGCTCTTCCGTCGAAGGTGGGTTGTGACGACGTATCGCCCTACCATCTCCTCTAGCTCTAGCAGGTCCTTTTGCCAGCCAAGGAGAATCCCCCCGGACCTCCCCAGTGCTTGACGGGCCAAGAAGCCCCTTAAGGTGGCTCCACCAATCTCTCACCAAGTTCGTTGGTTGCACGCTTCTAGTTTGGTCTCCTGCAACATCACTATTGAGGCCCCCTAGGTGCGCAGGTAGCCCCCTAGGTGGCTCTCCGTGTATGGTCGTTGAGACCCCTTACATTCCAAGACAGGGCCTTCAACATTGGGAAGTCAGAGCAGCCCCCCCCGGAAACCCACCTCCTGCGCCATCTGCATCATCTCCTCATCCCTCTCTTGTTCCTCATTTGCCCCTCTCCCTACCTCCTCAGCTCGACTCTTTCGACCCCACTTCCTCCTGGTGGCAACCTCTCAAGACCCCCTTAAAGGAGAGCAATTTTATATCTATCCACTTGTCCATCTTTTGCATACTTAATAATGTAAGCCCCAAGAATGTGAGTATTATTTAGGATATTCCTAACTTCCCAAGTATTTTCCTTGTAAGAGCTCTTATTTCCTTTTGCATAGCACTATAGGAGCAACCCACCCTGGACCTATCTGAGCACCTTCTCTCCTCTTGGGAATCATAGCAGAAGTGAAGATAGAAAATACTTATAATTTAAATTGAAATTGGTAAAAACCAACCACCCTTTTACTTTTCAAAAAATAGGTAAAAATCATATATTTGATTGTAGGATCTTGTACAATCTTTAACTCCCTTTGTAAGAGCCATGGGAGTCTTGTCATTTGCCATTGTTGCATCGTTATTGATCCTTGCAACTCGACCACTATCATCAACAACCGCACGCATTTAGATTATCTAGATCTTCAATCATTACCTTTAATGGGATTGGACTTGGAGTTGAGGAGGAACGAGTAGAGTTGGTTGTATTGGTCTCATGATTTGGAATTTGCCTCAGTTACTGTTACTTGCAATAGAGCTTGCCATAAAATTTGCCCACTTGTGTTTGTAAGTAGGACCTTGAGTCTCATGTTTATCTCCATGATATTTGCCACCTCCCATCCAATCATCTTTCCAGAGGTAGGACCTTGGTCTTTATTTTCGCGTCTCTTTGGTTTGGCGTGGGATAAGGATGCGCTTGTTTCTGATGTTTGGGATGCAGAGGCTAGGTGTTGGTCTCCGATTCTGCAACCTGGTCTTTTGGATGCTTCTCTATAGGAGTTTAAGGATTTGCTTGAGATTTTGCATGGCACTTCTGCTAGCAACGAACCAATGAATGGTTTCAGATGGGAGGGTGGTGTTTTTATTTTGGCTGAGGCCTACAAGAAGTTGACTTTGGAGGTTGGTTTGGCACCTCTGATTTGGGAAGACTATTCTATCTTTTGGAGGTTGCCGATCCCGTTAAAGGTTAAGATCTTGTTGTGGCTGTTTAGAAGGGAGAAATTTGTGACAAAAGTTTTTCACTCAAGATGGGCTGAGGGGAGTGACTTGGATTGTGTTTTTTGTGGGGCAGCGATAGAGGATCTACATAATCTCTTTTTTCAGTGTAGCTTCTCCAAGGAGGTTTGGGATAGATGTGATGTAAGGGGGGTTGATATGTCCTCTTTTCACTCTTGGTGGGAGTCTTCTTGTTCCTTATTGTATGTCGATGCGGTAGGCTGGGTGAAGGCTATTTCTTTTTTGTGGCCGATTTGGTTGTAGCGAAATGACTCCATTTTTTGGAGGGGTAGGACTTGGGTTGAGAATATTATAAGGGAAGCATCCCCTCATTCTAAGATGTGGCTAAACATCCTGCAAGTCTGTTCCAATTTTTTACTTAATATATTTCTGGATGTCTATGGAAAATCGGTAACCATCCTTTTTCCAAAAGTCCATCTCCATGATCAGCATGACAATTCCTCTTCTCTTTATAAAAATATGGCTCACCTTCAAGGAAGGGAACATCCTTTACTACATATCTCTTCCTAGTCCAAGGATCCAAGCATTTGTGGCCTTTTGGGTAGAAGGCTATCTTATTCTCTATAATTGCCTTTAGGTCCGGTTTACTGTTTCCTGGTGAGAGGTTATGGATGAAACATAAACACAACCACCCAACACTTTAGGTGTCAATATAAACAGAGTTTTGTTAGGGATTGACACGGATAGGGGAGCGCTTCCACCAATCACCCAAGATGGCATCCTGCTGATCAAGAATTCACTTGTAAGAATGATGCAATCCTAATGAATGAATTAATTAATTATTTTCCAAAACAGTAATGCTCGAGCAACATCTAGGACATGTCTATTCTTCCACTGTGCCATTCCTTTCCGTTGGGGGCATGGCTACATAAGGTCTCATGGATAATGCCCCTATCCTGTAGAAATCCCTGAAGGGATTTATCTCGGTATTCTATCCCATTATCAAACCTGAAGACTTTTAAATTGGTTTTCATCCATGTTAGAAAACAATCACAAGCTAAGAACCTTGGACTTGTTTGACAGTAAATACATGTACATATATCTTGACCAGTCATCCATAATGGTTATGAAATATTGACAACCATCAAGAAATATACGTTTATATGCCCCCTAAAACATCTGTATGTACAAAAGAAAAAGGAGCAGTACTTCTATTCTTTGACACAGAAAAAAGTACTGTGTGAATGTTTATCTATCCACCAAGTTTCACATTTATTCCAAGAAACAAAGCAGGAAATAACTTTTTCAATCTAGAGAAATCAAAAGTCTTAAACAATCATGTCATAGATGAATCTGGTCCAAACCACCATGATGAATTTCATGAGAAGCTAGAACAAAAAGAAAACCTGAAGCAATCTTTACCAGGTGTTTGTAGAGCTCGTTAGAGACTAAACCAATTCCAATCTTCCTGCCATTCTTAAAATATGCATGGCAACTTGGTTCTTATAAGGTATCAGTAATCTGGCACATGTAGAGCATCAACAGAGGAGAAACAATCAAGAAGAGAGATGTTCCCTTTCTTGATCAGCATCATACTTGATTCATCTCCCAGTGTCACTAGGTCTTTTTAAGACCCAAGCTTATATTCTTGAAACAGTTTAGCATTACCTATCATGTAGTTGGTAGCATCACTATTTTCTGTCCACTTGTTAACATGAATGTCAAGATGTTCATTACCTTTGCTCCCTTAAATGACAGGTGCCTAATTGAGATTGTTGGTCTTTGATGATCCCTTTCTGGCAGAAATGATTCTTAAGAATATTCCCTGCAACTTACATATCTGATCCCTGGTGAGATCCATTAAAGTCAGCTTGACGCCAGTTTCCTGCCCTTGAGATTTTTCAGCACCTTGCACCTCAGAATCAACAATAGGAACAAGCTTCCCACTTTGAATATTCTGATCTCAACCTGTATATCTTGCCTTTTCTCAGGATGCAGGCCCTTAGTCCTGAGGAAAAAGGTGCATTTCCTGTTGGTTCTAGCAGCGTTGCTCATCCTTTTCCTCCACTTGTTCCTTGGTGAACAAAAGTAGAGTGATCTTCTTTTGAGAAAGAAAAGAGGGGTCTGAGTTGTGGATGAACATTTGTAAGTCCATTCCATTTTCACAAGTCCGTTCCATTTTCATTTAATATTTACTAATAAGTGGTAACCATCCTTTTTTCTCTCTCTCAAAAAAAAAAATAGTGGATGCCAACCCTCCATAACTTCATTAATGAGAGAAGTTAAGTACATTAGGAGCTACATAAGGAATTATACACCCTTTCAAAAAGGATCTACGTAAGGAATTATACAGATGTAAAATTCGCCAACAGAGTGATCTTGAACCTTGGTGTCATCACCACTATCATAATTCATGGAGCTCATCATCTGTCATTGCCCCTCATTAGCCTCAATTTGAATTACACTTCTTTAATATTTGGTACTTTGTCAGATAGAAGATCTGACTCCTCACAGCTTCAAATTTTGGGTTCAAACCTCCGAAGAAAATAAAAGTGCAGTTCTGATCTTCCATAAGTGATCAATTCTCATCTGCATGATAATCCGTGTCTTCCCACTTGGATTTTATAGGGTATCATAATAACTTGCCTCTGTCATGGCACCTTTTTGCAGAGTGTAGATTTCTTTCTTAAGATGATAGATTTGCACCTCCTTCTGCGACATGCTTTCCAACACCACCCACATGTCTTTAGTCATTTCTTTCTCAAAACAAATGCTTGGATCTCTGTTGATACAAAGTTAACTATCCATGTCTTCACTTGACCTTCCTGTAGATACTGTTTCTCCCACGACTTGTCTATAATCACAGGCTTCTGCTTCGTATCATTGACATATCTGACTTGTCTTTGGCCTGCTATTGCCACCTTAGATGCCATAGACCATAGCACAATCTTTGGTCAACTTTATAGTCATAAATTGAATATTGATGTTCTTTTGGCTTTTCATGAGCCCACCATCAACCTTTTCTTTAGATGCTACCATTTTTATGCAAGAAGATATTCTCTACATCTAAGAACAATGGACTTCATGCTTTAAAAGTGCGGGCACAACCTTAAGAAGAAACAATCCAGGTCTGATTGTCAGGAAAAACACCCAAAAGAGATCTCCAAAAAGCAAACAATGTAAATGGAATTCAATTCAGGTCACCACCACCACACTGGGCACATGACAGGTTGTTGGAGGACCGCCGATGTGAAAACAACACTTGGTGGTGTCACCTTATAGCCTTCTTGAGCACTATAGAACCACAAAAGGCCCAAAAGGGCCACTGGAGACCGCCACATCCCCCCCTCAGCTGCTGCCATCACTGCTGGTGTCTAGGCCCGTTGTTGGTCTAGTGACATGTCATCATAGGGGACTCCTGGACAACATGATGCCATGCCTGCCCACTGCTGTTCCTGTTGCATGAATGAAGAACCATAATGGAGTCTGGAAACTCTCTGGTTTGCAAAAAATAGTGTAGGAACCCTCACCATTCTCTCGGTACATGGAAGGTTTCTATCACGATCACCAGAGCAAGATCAGACCTGCTTTGACACCATATCGAACCATACAAAAGGACTCCAGATGAACCAAATATGACATCTGGGAAATGAATACAATTATTTTCTAGAGATACTCGCCCTTTTTTTGAAGGGGATATTGTCATAATTGCTGGGTCATATTATGGTAAACTTCTATAGAGTTGACACGGTTGTCTTTCTGCCACTGGATTTTTTACTTTTGATCACATAAATTTTGTCGTCTTTGTCATCCACCAGGTATGTCATTTTTTTAAATCTATACAGGCTAATAGAACTTCTGATCTAGATTGGCTAGTGGATTATGGAGCATCCTATCATTTATGTGGAGATAAAACTCAGTTTTGTTGTTTTCAAGCAATTCCAATAGGTGAAAAACTGAGGTCTTTGATAGGAGGCACTTACCCTCAAAATTTGCTAACTTCCACTTCATAATCAACCACTTATGGATTGTTTTTGGTTTGTCATCCTTTTTCTCAACTGTTGGATAGACTAAGCCATTGACATAAATCGTTCACCGGCAAATTGGACTTAATTGGGTCCAGAAGATTGATAGGCTGAACTGCCAGTTTTTGAATATGGGCTATCCATCCTAGTTACTATGCTAATGCGGAAAACCCTTCTTGACAAAAGGGAAAAAACCATAAGAGAACGACCCTTGGTGCTAGCGGCTAGGATTTCTTTTTGTTAACCCCTATGGTCTATTGTCATCTGTTATTGTTCTAATTGTACTTCTTTGTTTTCTTGAGGAGTATTCTCATAGTTTTCCTACCTCTATATGCTAAGAGCTAGGGTTATAGAATAAATTAATTTGGTAGACTGGTTCTGTGATGTAAAATTGGCCTACTCGGTCGAGTAATCCTAGGTGGTGCCCTCTTGATTGAATAGCTCATAGTCGGTCCTATAGTCGGCAACACCGACTACTTGGTCGAGTAGTCGATGTAGTCGGTCGAGTATTAGGTCAATTTTTGCATAGAGAAAAAATAGGTATATAGGTATATTCTTTTTTTAGGTCGAATAAAATCCTTCTCGATCCCTTTCCCTCGACTACTCTCCTGATGCCATTTATTTTCATGCGAGACTCCTCTTTGATCAAGCAAAAACCCTCCATTGCCCAAGCACTCGATCACCCAAGGTGTTGTTGCAAACTTTGCCTAGGTTTCTACCCCTGCTGCGACCCCACTCATCTCTTGCTGTGACCTTTGCCTAGGCTGCTGTGACCTTCGCCTAAGCCCTAAGGGCTAGCAGGCGATGAGTACTCCTTACTACGATACCTAAGCTACTACGTTGTTGCTGTTGTTGTGTGTGTCTATATATATATAATTTAAATATTTAAAAAATGCCCGACCGAGTACTCCCCGATTACTCCCTGCCTCCCTGGCATACCGTATACTCCTTAGTCAGTAGCTTGGCCGATTGAATATCGACTATTGTCTTTTACAACATTGATCTCGTTCATTTGTTCCAACTTGGTATCATAGTAGTAGTTCTAGATTAGTGCATGTATCCTCTTTGATTTCCATAACTTATCCACAAAAAAAGCCCAACCTTGCTAGGGGTAGGGCTTTCTGTGGACCATCGTATGCTCTCCTTGTCTTAGCTAGTTGGTGCTCTCTCTTTTGAGTGTCGTTAGCCCCTGTTGGGTTGGGGGGGGGGGGGGGCATTGCCATCCACTACAACAGTAAGCAACACCGCCCCAGGAGCGTTGCCAGCCATTGCAGTGGCTCCCTGAGGGTCGCCAATGCCTCATCAGGGTCCCTTGAGTGTCACTCGTGAGCGTGCTTCTCTTTGCACCACCCTTGGGGGTGCGGGCCTTCCTGTTTCGGATTGGACGTGGTCTTACGTTAACATGGACTTTACTATGGGTTTGATGGTTTGATTCTTGTCTTCTTGGTGTTTCACCGTTGGTTTGGTTTTGGCTGAAGCTTAGATGGCATCTGAAAGTTCGTTTGAGGTGACATCGAGGCACGATTCTTAGAATGGAGTGTATTAGAGCCCCCTTTTTGGTCCCAAGGTGAAGCTAGAAGAGACCAATTGCGCTCGATGGTCAAACATATTTGATGACCATGGAAGGTCCATGAGAAGGAGCATATTTTGCTTCGACCAGAACCAGAGGAGAAGAAAGTTCCTACTGTTAAGCATAAGGCCTTTGCTACTCTAGGAGGGACACATGATACTGTCATTGTTCTTAGGATTGAGTATGAGATACTACTTCGAACATATAGTTAGCATAGTACATCTTAAGTAGTTGTGTCAACCTCAGGTAAAGGAAGCAGATTGGCTTTTTGGTTTGGTCATTTACCTCTGCTAAAACTTCGGAGGATGTTGCTACATGTTTCTCCAACTACTACCTTTCAATGTGAGGCGTGCCAACTCGGGAAGCACAATTGGAGTGCCTTTCAAAGGTGCCAACATTGGGGGTCTTAAGCAAGGTTCGAAATGCCAATTTCGATACCGTGCCGATAAAATTCTAAATGTGCATTTTGTGGGCATATCGAGGGCATGCCGAAAAAGTGCCAATGATGGACTAGCAATAGACCAGCAACAACCTCGGCATCGACGCTGATTTCGTCGGCATGTCGCCGATTTCACTGGCATGCTATCGAAATCCCTGCATTTCGATATAGTCTCCATGTTGGTATGGAGTGATTTCCAAAATGGCCTTGCCGGCGACATTTAAATCACTGGTCTCAAGCCTTGTTCCAGTTACTTTACCTGGACATCTGGGAACTTAGTAGGAACCTCGATCATTTGGGGCATATTTAGCGATTGTGGATGACTTTTTTTGCCTCACTTAGATATTCCTATTGAAGCCTAAGCCTAAAGTTGGAGATATGATTGATGCCTTTCTGGCAGAGATTTGGAATCAATGAGGCAAAGTTGAAAATCACTCGATTGGACAATGCTTTGGAGTTCTGCATCACCTCCCTGTGTGCTCTTTATTAGGATCTTAGAATCATCCATCAAACGAGTTGTCCCCATTCATCCTAGCAAAATAGCATGGTAGAACGAAAGCATTGACATATCATAGATGTTGCATGGACACTCTTGATTCAGTATAGTGTCAAATAGATATTGGGGAGATGCAGTGTTGATTGAATGTTATCTCATTAATTGTGCCATTTATGGCCCTTGATGAGCAAGTTCCTTATTCTATCTTATTTCCAGATAGTGACCTATTTTGGAATATATTCATGGGCCCAATAGGGATAAGCTCGCTCCCTGTATTGTCTAGTGTATCTTTGTTGGATATTTGAGAGCACAAAAGGGGTATAGATGTTATTATCCGATTGGGAGATGTTAGTATGTTATTGTCGATGTCACCTTTCATGAGTCTTTCCCCTACTTTTCCATTGTCGGGAGAAGTCTTTCTCCTGAGGTTGCTAACATATCAATGCTTATTCCTCCCACGACCCTGGAGGCAATCCTGATCATTGATCTTGTGCTACCACCATATGAGCCACCACTCTCTGAGCTTGAGAGGTTTCATGAGCCTCCTGTTACACACAAGCTTCCTGTCACAGGAAGTAACCCCTTTCTTTTGTGCTAGGTTCCTCTCCTCCACCTCAGGTCAGCACATGTGATTTACAGGTAAATGATGGTGTGCTTGGTAATGATGACATAGGGTCTCTACTGGGAGATGGTGTTGCACTTACTTTGTCTTTTGCGTAGCTAAAAGTAGTATGTCAGACTGATCTTGATCTTCCTATAGCCATCCGCGAGGCCCTATAGAATTGTGCCAGATATCCCATTTCCAATGCTGTGTCCATAGGCTTTCTTGGAGGAGCTTATAGCAGTTTTTGCTGGTCCTTGTCCACCATGTCAATTTCCACAACTCACTAGCATATCATTCTTGATCCAAAATGGCTTTGGGCCATGGAGGATGAGATGGCTGCACTTCACTAACGAGGGATGTAGAAATTGGTTGATCTATCACTAGGTGCATTTGTTGTGGGGTGTAGATGGGTCTTTATCACCCGGATGGAATGGTCGCAAGATATAAGGTCCTTGTAGCTAGAGGGTTCACATAGACCCAAGGTTCGAAGTGCTGATATCGATGTCGTGTTGATAAATTTCCAAGTGTGTGTATCATGGGCGCATTGAAAGGCATGTTATGGAAATACCTGTGTATCGATGTTGGGTTATTGAAGGTCCGAAATTATTCGTATGGAGGGTACTTCGACGCATTCCAACATATGCTGACTAAATTTACTTAAAATGATCACAATTGCAAGTAAATTACAAATTACTAACTAAAAACTTTAAAAGGTTATGTAAGAAGGCTATACATGTGAAAATAAAAGCCTTGAATCAATACATAAATTAAATAAAGCATACTACACTAAGTCACCAACCAAAATAAAAATTTAAAAGACAATAAAATTTTAAGGACCTTATATGGAGTTGCTGGGATATTTGGAAATAAGAAAAACCAAGAATGTCGTGCGGGATCATCACCATCGTTGCCACTTTGTTGATTCCATCTTTTGTGGCTTTACAAGGCTTGAAGGTAATCACAGTAGGTGTTTCAATCCATATATGAATACATGGTTTGGTCGTCCATCATTGCTTATCTGTACTCTTGGTCACTCGCATAAATTAATATGCTAATACGAGGATATGTACTATCCATGTATTGGGGACTGCTAAGAGATTGATGTGAGGATCCTTGCCTTGACGTTCCTTGTAATGATGATGATGTTTTAGTTCTTCTGATTTCGGAGCCATGGTGATAAGGTTGGGGTGGGGTGGCTGTGGCATCGATTGTGGGAGTTGATAATCGAAGAAGCCATATGTTGGTGGGTTGAAGGAGGAGTAGGCATCACTAATGTACTATTCATTTCCTGACTGGGGATAAGATTGATAAGATGGATAAGATGAATAATAAGGTGGTGGTGGTGCAAAAGGCTGCGGGTTACAACTTTCACTATATGATCCTGTGTCATGGCTAGGTGGTGCACCAAAAATGTGGTTGCCGAAGCTTATAGAACCCATGGACGAGCTAAAATTGCTCGTGTAAGAAGTGCTATATCCCTCGTAATCCATGGATGCTGCACCGGGACTGGGAATATGTTGACCATGCATATTGATGTGTAGTTGCTCGTAGTCTACCACTTTGGTAGTCACCACTACTCGTTCCTCTTCCTCTCCTTGTACTATCAGGTGACTACTTCGATTCAATTCTACCTGTTACCATTTGTGCGTCTACATCATCATCTAAGTCACTCTTTGATTTAAACTGTGATGATTGTCTTTCTTCATCTTCTTCATCAAGTACTTTGATAGGGAAAGCATGACGACTAAATCTAGTCATATGCCCTTCAACATCAGCACTAATTTTCTTTGCTAGTTTTGAATCAGGCCTTTCCTTGACATCCATCATAGGTTGTCCAACATCATCTATCCAGCTTTCCAATACATCATCTCTCCCTTGAAAAGGTTCGCTAAATTAATTGGATCAGCTTTAGAGGTTTTGTAGCTCTCCGCTTGATGTCTTATCATAACCTTGTGTTATAATGGATAAACACAAGGTCATTAAGTCTTTCTTTGCCAAGTTTGTTCTTTTTTCAGTGGATGAGGTTGAATGTACTCCAATTCATTTTACATCCACCAATAGATGTCTGTGACAGCACCTTAACAGCTACCTTACGCGAGTTTGGAGCACTGGTCCCATAATAACTCTATTCAGCTGTGAAAGGAAAATATTATAGTTATTAATTAGCTATAAGCCTATAAGGCTATAATCACCACAAAGTCGACAATATTAGAGATATCGATTTTCACCAGGATGAATGCTTTTAATGGATTCTTATGCCAACCTCCTTACAAACATTGTCTTGTCTCTATAATATTTTAGTTGTACCATGAACATTATATTTCAATCAATTATTCATCAATTAACATATGCTTTACAGTTTTAAATTCATTATATATGCAATGTGTATACCTCACTCATGCATAATATATGTGCCCTTGTGACAGGGATAAGCTTCATTTCTTGCAAGGCAGTGATAAGATCATCGTGTAAGCCAAGTTTATGCTTGTAGAAATGTTTGGGATTTAGATAGCACCCTTCATTACATGAAATGATTAATAAATAAATTGTATTCGTAAATAAATGACTCAATCTCTACGTTTACAATTCTTAGAATTCAATATGTATACTTACCAATAAGGTGGATTGGGTGTGACAACATGCTACCCTTGCTTTCCTTTATTATCTTTAAGAAAGGATTGTTCAACTTTTTCGCATTTTCTGCCATTCTCAACTCCATTTCCATTGTTGCATAAATATAGCCCATCGTTAGCTTCTTATCCCCGTCCATCATCTTCAATACTAAGATAACGAGCTTCATGATGCCAGCAATGCGGGTATAATCATCGTAAAATCTAGAGTTAAGCAAGTCCTTTACATCCTTTCCAGCATGCGTATTAAACCACTTTTGTGAATTCACCATTGCCTTCAAACCAATCTTGTCATCTGTAATGCTTTGTATGACAATCAACAATCTAGTTGGTGGCGAGATGCATAATTCCAAGACGAATCAATTCTCCATTACAATATTCTCTCATCAGGGATAATATATATCCATGATTTTAGATAAATAATGTAACATTTAATGCCTTATCAACAATTGAAGCAATAGACTTTGACGTCCAAAGTCTTTTAAAATGAGGTCTATGCAATAGGTAGCACACGGGTTCTAAAGGATTCCATATTTACTTGATTTCATTATCTTTTTATCCTCTTTAAAATTGCTGCCATTATTTGTGATTACCTGTACAACATGCTCCTCGACTTTATCGATAACATCTTTTAATCCATAAATATATTTAAATCTTTTACTTTGTTTGATGCAGATGAAAATGGATTTTCTGTTACAATTCAAAAGAAAATTAATAATCTATCTCTTTCTTTGTGAAGCTAGTCCACCCATTAGTCATAATTGTGCATCTATACTGTGACCATAGCATCTTCAAATTATTGATGTAATTCTCTATTTCTGCCTTTTCCATAGGCGTGTACTTATTCATTATCTCGTGCGGTGTGGGAGCTGTAACTCTTGTCCCAGCTTTAGCAACAGTATCGATAACATTCTACAATTGTGGTCCTTCTGCCACATTAGCTGGAATTGCATGAACATTGAAAAGGCTTATCGCTTTACCAATTATCTCCCTTGCATTGCCCCACATAACCTTAAGTGTTTTTTGTTTGGAATCTCCTCTTATCCTAACACTCCCAGATCAGAAGGGATCGGTGATGGCACCTTTTTGCTTCTTGGCAGGTATTGCAACCTTGCTTGCACCAAGTCCAAGACCTGCATCTCTCATGCTCTGTGCTCTTTTGTCACCAGTGAATATTTGATGTTCATACTCACTTCTTAGTAAGTCTCTCATAGCTTTCTAAATTGTCTTCTCTTACTCGGATTGTCCTCTACATCACTTAGATATTGTAGGCCATCATCAGAATCTAAGTCAACATTTTCGTAATTTTGACTAGCGCCAAATAAGACCTACCAAGGTTTAGGAAGTTGGTATGTAGTTGCGGTCGGTTGGGTCATTGCATAGAGAGTGCGGTATTCAGATGAGTATGCGGATGAGTATACAGTTTTGTATTTTTTATTTTAAAAAATATAAAATAATTTGTTAGTTTATTAAAGTTTTTGTTATATATAATATTGTAACTATACAACTACCTCAAGTAGTATAATAAAAATAACATAGTTAATACTCTTTAATTATTATACAACTTAGAATATAAAAGATTAATCATCTTGAAAAAGAATATAGAGATTAAAATTCAATTGTTCATGTATATTATAAACAGTAGATCTAAATTAAGAACCTAAAATAAAAATTAAATAAAAAATTTCAAATCAATCAAATCAAAACATGTTATTAAGAATCTAAAATGAAATTGAGATTAAAAATCTAAAATTAGATCCAAGAATCTAAAATGAAACCTAAAACAAAAACTTAAAATCAAATGTAACTCAAAACAAAAAAAATAAAGTGTACAAGGACCATCATGCCAAATAATACTTAAAAGGCTAGAAAGAAGAAATCTCTCAAACACTCAAATCAAAATTATTTAGCATATATTTTAAGAGCTTGGTTTGCCACCACTGTCGACCAAAAGAGTCCCTCCCACCTTAAGAACTTGGGGGTTTTGCAGAGAGGGATGCGATGGGGGTTTTATTTTTAAGATTTGTGGGTTAATGTGTCAATGGGGTATCAGGTGTGGGGGTATCGAGTTAATGTAGGTTTTCTTGAGAAGAGCCTACTGGTGGGTTTATCTCAAAATCGGGTGAGTGTGCGGACGAGCAAATGCCTACTCAGTTTGCTTACTTGGCCAGACTCGAGTTTAGGACCGCATGGCACTACTTGATTCGGGAAGGGGTTCGCTGATGCCTATGCGAGCGCCTACTTGGCCTAGGCGGCTAACTTCTTGAACACTACGGATTGCTTCTTTAACCTTCTGCTTCTTGGCTTCCTTTTCCTGCCTTGACATTATTGACTTGGCAATCACTTTCTGTATATCATCGGGACAATCTTCACACTTTGCCACATTCTTGTCATCTCCAACTAGGTGGTACTTGAATCGTGTTATTCCACCATACATAACTGTTTTCCATAAAAGTTACACTCTGTTTGATATTTGCTTCCATCTTGCAATTTTGTGCAGTTCAACTACTCAATATCCTCTTTGCTGACATCACTTCCTCTAGCAGTAGCAGGGGCCTTTTCCTTTCCAGGCATACTATTCATAGTTCATACAAGGCTACAAATTTAGAAACAAAAGCAAATATGTTATGTTAAAAGGGAAAGGAAATACCTTCCAAATGTTTGGATGAGCGAGCCTGTAGATGCGTTGGAGTTGAAGATTCAAAAAGAGATCCGGATATAGCGTAGCTTGGAGACTTGAAGTGCAAGAAATTGGCTAGCGGTGGATCGATGGTAGCAACAATTGGAGGTAGCAACAGAAGCCTATGAGTATGAGATAGATTAACTTTCAAGTTTTCAATTATTTTCAAATCATGTATGGATTTGACATAAATGGTTTCCAAGGGTAAGGACCTAAGGCTCTTCTCATAAGTTATAATCGCGTTCTATTTACGTCACTTGAGTAGTATTGATTTTATTGAATTAATTAATTGTGTATTGGATTCACAAATCGAAAAAGCCATATGCAATTGGAATTTAGAACACCATAAATTAATAGCACAATTGATCCTTACCTGAAAGCTGCAACTAAAACCTTATGGTTTGCACTTGATTTCTCAAAAAATAGACTCATAGAGTCACCATCGGTCAGTAAAGCAAACTCAACAGCCAACACTTTGTAGTTAGTACTTACTACTCAGTAGTAAACTGCCAATAGCAAGCTCTCGTAATTAATACTCATTGAGGGAAGATCTCAATTCTCAAATAGATATGGAGTATCGATGAGTATGCTTCTATTGATAGTCGGTTACGTTGAATATTTTATGGATTTTTGATAACGATGTTCGTGGTGCGAAAGTAGCACAACCGAAACATTCGAATTAGATTCGATTAATATTTTTTGGGCCTTTTGTAAATATATCCTCCAGTGCGAAAGCAACGAAATATTCAATTAATATTTTATATCTTTTTTTTAAAGATGCCCATTAGTGTACGAATGCAACGAAACGTTTGATTAATATTTTATGATTTTTTTATAATGATGTTCGTTAGTGTGCGAAAGTAGTGAAATAGTCGGTTAATTTTTTATAGATTTTTTTGTAAAGTTGTTTGTCGATGTGTGAAAGCAACGAAATGTTTGATTAATATTTTATGATTTTTTTGTAAAGATGTATGTAGGTGTGTGAAACAGTGAAAGCAACAAAATATTTGATTAATATTTTATGATTTTTCTATAAAGATGTTCATCGGTGCAAAACATGCGATTACTTTTTTATAAGTTTTTTATAAAGTTCTTTTCGCATCTATTTCCTTTCAAACAAGACCCTCCTTCACATTCTTCGCCACCGAAGTTACTATGCAACCTCTCATCTCTTCATCTTTTCCCCCCTCCCTACCTCATCTTATTCATCGTTGTAAGACTCGTAAGTTGTAACGTAACCTACCTTATCTCATCATCTCTTTCCTTACCTCCTCTCTTAATCTTTTCCCACCAACAAATCTCACCTTCCCTCTCCTTCGTGTGTATGTGAAGGGAGCAATAGATCCACCACCTCTTTCCTCCCCAATCGCAAGCTACAATGCCATTGCTACCAAGGCTGTCAAAGGCGAGAGGCACTAAAAGGCGAGGGGGGTCCAAAATGCTCGAGGTGCTAGGCGCTTTCCTAGGTGCTCACCCGAGAAATATGAGGTGCTAATACACACATAGTAATCAAAATATGGTATGTTATCATTGCATATATATAATATAAAAGATATATAAGTGATTAGACAAATCGGCATAATGCACAAATATGCACATTGATACATATCATAGTGTGTATACAGTTTCATACATTTACACATACATATGTAAATGTACACATCATATTTATATGCTTTTATATTTATATGCTATGCTTATGCACATGTGTGTGTATGTACATATATATTTGTATATATAAGTTGACATGTACATACATACACAAACATACAAAATATATGTGTATATTTGTTTGCATATATATACCTACTATATGTGTATATCTATTTAAGCACATGTATATATGTGTATATCTATGCATATGTGCACATACATATGCATAGGTGGGTGTTTAACTAAGAGAGAGTACTCAATAATTGGCTGAAAAAAAATTAAAATCCTTAAAAGTATTTAAAAAATGAAAATCATCGAACTTGGTTTAGGCGTTCGCCCAGGATGCCTAGCGCATTGGCCAAGGCGCTCGTTTAGGTAGTGCCTTAGGCAAATCAGGCGAGGCGAGCCTTGTCGAGGTGTTAGGGCCTCGCCTTGCCTCAACCTGGTGCCTAGGCACACCTAGGCGAGCGCCTTGACAACACTGATTGCTACAGTGCTACACCACCATCGAGACTTGAGAATACCCATCGCCATCGTCACACCACCACTGACCATTGCTAGGCTGCTGCAGGTAGTAGGTTGTAGCTACAGCATGTACACATTGGACCACTGTAGGAGCAACATCAACGACAAGGGATCAGCATCGACACTCGACATGACCATTGGTGTACCGTCGGTAAGGTTGGTAAATCGACGATATGCTTGCGTATCAAAATCATTTTCGTGTCGATATGGTTGGCCCAAAAAAAGTTGTATTGGCGGCATGCCATCAGCATTTAAAACATTGCATAGACTTGTGGCATGAACTTCTTAAACACTTTCTCTCCAATTGCATGACTTACTACAGTCCGTATATTTATATCTGTTGTAGTTTAGCGGGATAGGCCTCTTCATCAATTAGATGTTAAAAATGCATTCCTATATGGGAACTTGCAGGAGAAGGTATACATATTGCAACCACTTGGTTATGAGGTTCAAGGGGAGTGTTCCAGGGTCTATCGATTGTGTAAGGTCATTTATGGTCTGAAACAGAGCCTCAGGGCCTGGTCGAAAGCTTTCTTAGGTTGTTAAGACACTTGGCTTCCATAGGTCATCATCAAATCACTCATTATTTGTCAGGAGACTGCAAAGGGTGTGGTGGCACTTTTTGTTTATGTTGATATTATTATCACAGGGGATGATGGATCTGGCATCATGGGGTCAAGAAATGTCTTGCAATGGACTTTGTTATGAAGGAAATGTCTTGCAATGGACTTTGTTATGAAGGATTTTAGACCACTTTGATACTTTCTTGGGATAGAGGCTGCCCGGAGTAGAAAGGGTGTTGTACTTTCCCAGAGAAAATATGCATTGGATTTGTTGCAAGAGACTGGTATGCTTGGGGTGTAGTCAGCGAATATTCCTATGGATCCTAAGGCATGTCTGTATTTTGAAGGCGTAGAAGTAGTTGATAATTGTCAGTACAGAGGTCTACTGGGTAAGCTTCTACCAAACAATTACGAGACATGATATTTCTCTCATAGGTGGGAAATTGAGATAGTTTATGCAATGACGATGTTGAGATACTTGAAGAACGCATTAGGAAAGGGGGTCTTGTTCATGAAGGGGACCTTCATGAGTATTGTGACCTACTCTGATGCTGATCATGTAGGGTGTCTGGTAGATAGGAATTGTATCACAGGTTTTTGTACTTATGTTGTTGGGAACTTGGTGACCTGGAAAAGAAAGAAGCAGACAATTATTTCTAGATCTAGTGCAGAGTTCCAGTATAGGGCTATGGCTCTTATAGTAGCAGAGATGATGTGGATGAAATCTCTCTTGGCAGACTTGCACGTGACTGCCGATACTCCTGTAAAGATGAGATGTGACAACAAAGAAGCTAGCTACCTTGCCAACAATGCCATGTTCCATGAGAGGACCAAGTACGTGGAGGTAGACTATCACTACACACGTGATTTGATCCAGAGAGGCCTTATTCGCACCTCACACATCTTTCTGAGGACTAGACAACAATCATCTTCACTAAGGCGTTGCCTTGATCTCCTTTTGATAACTGTTGTTCTAAGCTGAGTATGATTGACATTTATACTTTAGCTTGATGGAGAGTGTTAGCCCCTATAGTCTACTGTCATCTGTTATTATTTTAGTTGTATTTCTTTATTTTCTTGAGGCATACTCTTGTAGTTTTCCCAGCTGTATGTATTATGAGGTAGGGTTGTGGAATAAAGTAATTTGGTTCATTTATTCCAACTTTTTTCACTAGCCCACAAAATAAGGAGGGTTGTTCACAACATTTATAGTTACACGGTGTGTATGGACCCACACCTAATGATCCAAGTGCCCATTTACACAATCAACACTAAATGCTATTTTTCTGTCTGTTCATATGACGTTGCTTTCCAACGATGAAAAGGAATATAGATTTTACATAGTCAGTGGGAATCAATTCCAGTAATCTGCCCCCCCCCCCCCTTTTTTTTATGAAGTTCAATTCCAGACAATCTTATAATCTAATAATTGAAACAGAAGGTTGTCCCTGGTCATGGATGACAATTATGGTCTTATCCACAAGTTAGTAACATGCTATTTGATGCTTGTCTGCAGATTCCTAACTGGTTTGGTGGTGAGTCCTCTGAACCCACCAAGGATAATCCCTTTCCGTTGCCTGAAAATTATGTTGCCTCCCTAAGGAAACATGTAAGTTTATACATTATGTTTCATCTCAAGCATGCAATCAATACTTTCTTTCTAATATTTAGAAAGTTGGCTGATATCTAACTAGCGTGTGGCATCTAGACAATTGCAGGTATGCTAGATGGTTTTCTGCTTTTATTTTAAGCCAATAAAACTGTAAGGCCTAGTTAGGTTATTAGGATAACTCAAAAAAGCATGGCTTATCTTTGTTTAGTTTGTGGGACTGTTCAACCAATGTTCGAGAGACCTAACCCGGGATAAACCATCCTAGGGGAGGGATAGGATAGGCTTATCCAACAGGTAAGTCATTCCTCCCTATCTTCAACAACATAGGATAACCCATCAGGTTGGTTTTGGATACCAAATGGATAATCTTTCTGCATTCCAAATATAAATGTAGGATAATCCAATTCCAAAAAAATTATCTCACAAAATTTAGCTGTATTACCAAACTAGGCCTAAATAAACAAAATATTACTCCAGTTCACTGCCATCACTTCTTCAGACTAATATTATAAGTTCCAGAATAGAAAGGAAGTGAAATAACGTAAGGTCCAAAAACACTAATAATCTAATTTAGCACACGATTTTACCACATTATTCATGAGGTCCTAAGTGTACTTTTTTTTTTTGTTTTTTTTAAAGGGAAATGGTAGTTATTTGAATGATAACTACCCAGAGTAACTTTTATATATTATATCAAAACAAAAAGATTGAGACACTTAGCCAATTACAAGAGATGAAATAGATTCTACAAAATTTTTCACGTATGACTGCTGCCCTCTAAAAATCACATCATTCCTCCCCAACCATATGCCTCACAGCATCGCTAACAGCTTCGCCCTCTCCTTTGATCAGAAGACATTTTGCCCCATTTTGGTGCTCCTGCATTTGAACGATCTCCAGAACTCCTTAAAAGAAAAAGGTCTCCACCACTCCACATCCAGGTGCGTCTAGATCTGAGAAACAAATGGGCATGTGAAAAACATGTTCTTAACGTCTCATCTGTCACGTGACACATGGGACATTCCTTCACCTCCTCAAGTACCCATCTAGCTCTCCACATTCTTGTCATAAGTTTGCGCCTCCTAAGTAGCTAAGTAAAAATCTTCACCTTCAAGGGACATCCCGCCAACCAAATATGATTGCAGTCCCTTACCGTATCCAAATCGCCTATGGGGCCACCATCTCCCAGCCTTCTATAAGCTGCTCTCACCGTGAACTCACCTTCATCAATAGAAAGCATCATTTCCCTCCTCCGGTTAAAATCCTTGTACCTCCCACAATAATGTCTGGAACTACTGAATCCTCAAGTTTGAGAGGTTCCTAGCAAAAGAGGGGCAATAACCTCCCACCCAGATATCTGTCACAGATGCATCCTTATCTGTAGCCAGCATGAAGAGTCTTAGGAACCTGTCACATAAGCTCTCATGGCCTGTCCAGTTGTCCTGCCAAAACTTGAACACATTGCCTGGACCAATCACCGGAACAAAATAACTCGGTACCTCGGGTGCCACCAAAGATAGGCCCCTAAGGAAGTGGGAAGCACCCCTCGGTTTGGCGAGAAGGTCCCAACGCATTGGGCCAGCATAATAAGGCCAAATGACCTTCCCCACAAGGCCCCCTTCATTCTCCGGCAACTTGCTAATCCACGTCATTAGTAAGCTGTCATTCATCCTTTCCAGGTCCCTAACACCAAGCCCCCCCTCCTTCACTGATCTGCAAACCTCCTCTCATGCCACCAACCTCGTTCTCACCATAATTAGTCCAAAAGATAATATTCTCTATTGACAGCCATAGAAAGGTTCATATTGGCTCTTAAAAGGTGCTTGAAGTTGTGGAGAGAATGAGTGTGAAGGAGAGGGAGAGTAGGGAGGAGCAGGGTGGATGGTGGTAGAGAGGAGGTTGCGGAAGGGGAGGGCGTAGGAGATCCTATGCTTCAAGTGCTGTGGGCAAGGACATCTAGTGAAGGAGTGTAGGGTTCTGGTCTTTTGCCTGCGCTGTGGTGGAGTCAGGCATCGGAGGGCCTCTTGTGGGCACTGTTGGCCACCTCAGAGTGTTGCTAGTGGATGCCTTTGCCCTCATTAGGTTTCCATTGGGGGAGGTGATGCCTTACCTCCACCACTGGAGGGCGTGCCGCTCTTGGAGGTCAAGGTGACATGGTTGGAGGAGGTCAGGGTCCTTGAGAGGTCCTTGGCGACGATGCTGATTACGATGGTGGTGGAAGGTCGTGTGGCACTTAATGAGTTGGAGAATGCGGTCTCCCTGATCTTGGGGCTGAGGAGGGAGGCGGTTGGAGTGGCGGTTATTGGGCCCGAGAAGTTTGCATTATTTGGCCTTCGGCCGGAGATGGTGGGGGAGGTTGCTGTTCCAAGAGGTGCGCTGTGGGGAGGACGTGGTGAGGTGGAGGTGGCCAGTGAGGTCAGATGGGGCGGTGGTGGAGCGCCCACCGATCAGGTCAAGGCAGATGGTGGCTATTGAGGGGGTTCCGTTCCTCTGTACGATGGAGGTGGTTGCGGCGGTGGTCTCCCCTTTTGCGAGGCTTCAGTGGTGTGGGGAGCTCGGTCTAGGGGCGAGCGACCTCTTGGAGATCCTCACGCTGGTGGAGATGGTGCTGGGGAAGCAAGTTGAGGAGAAGGTGGTGATAAGTCTGGGGGGATCCTCCCGTTTGGTGCGCATTAGGCTGGAGAAGGAGCCTCACTCGTTTGTAGAGGCGGTGACGGGGGGTTCGACGACAGATGGTGGCGGTGGAGGCGGTCTGATGGCGAACGACAATTTTTGGAAGGTGAGGGGTTGTGGAGGAGATTGCGCGGCGGTTACGACTCCCAAGCAGCAATCTTTGGGCCATGCATGTGTAGAGGAGGCGATGACACCTCAGTAATAAGTTGCGTCACCTCCTAACTGTGGGGTACGTATCTTGGAGGCAGATTTGGGGACAGCTGTGGGTGAGAGTTTTTCGAATCCCTTGAAGCCTTGCTTGGTGCCGCGGGAGGGATTATTTGCTGACGTGGCGAACTGATCTTTTGTGGCAAATGGATCCGGGTCGAAGGGGAAGGATTCAGCTTCGCCCAGGTCTTTTGATGGGGATGAGGAGGGGCCTCGCCCTTCCCTTATTGATCGGTCACTAATTTCGATGAGATTTCAGCCCCATCGCTCAGGGAGGGCACGTAGGAGCGAATCTGGCCGGGAGGAGCTGTGCTGCGGTGAGGTGGACGGTGTGCATCATTGGAGATGGAGGTTGACGAGGATCTTGGTGTCGTGGCTCTCCTACAGGCTGAAGTGGAGTTATTAGCGGTGGTGTGTGAGGCAATCCTTGAGAGAGGAGGGGGGCAGCGGGGTAGCAGTGCATCCCCTTGGGGCGAAGATGGGGCACGACCCTTCCTCGAGCAAGGAATAGGGTGGCGGAGTGGCGGCACATCCCCCTGTGGCAGGGGTGGGGCGCATGCCTTCCTCGGGCAAGGAGATGGGTGACGCATATGGTGGCTCCGCGGCTGAAGGGGAGGTTGCGAAGGTGGCTGGTTTGGTTGAGGTGCTTGGTAAAGATGGCTCCGTGAGGGATGGGGTGTCTGCCGGAAGAGGTGGGGGTGGAGAGGGAGATGTAGTGGTTGGGGTGGAGGTTACTGCAGAAGAGGTTGGGACGGTGGGTTCGGAGGGGGAAGGGGAGATGCAGGGGCAGAAGGGAGTGGAGATTTGAAGGAGGTGGAGGAGATCAACGATGTTGCGGAGGTGGGATACAGATGCACTTCGAGGGGAGGGGGAGCTTTTTCCTTTCCATGACGAAAGTCCTCACATGGAATGTTCGGGGTTCGAATGACCCATCCAGGCATCCTGCCTTAAGGAGCTACCACTAAAAGTGGGGCCCTGAGGTGGTGCTTCTCCAGGACACGAAGTTGAATTATTACGAGAAACAAGTGTGGAGAGAGATTGGTGGGGGTGGACTAGGGGAGTTTGTGGCGTTGGATGCGGATGGGAGATCGGGCAGGGTGATTGTTGGTTATAAGGACGATGTCTTCTCATTGATGGACTCAATGATTGGGTCCTTTGTGGTCACTGTGCATTTGCTAAGGCGGTGGGACAATTTCCACTGCCTTCTTAGCTGTTTATGGGCCAAATGATGGGGCGCAGGGACATGGATTGTAGGAAGAGTTGAATCAGGTGGTAGTTAGATATCAGGGGTCCCCTTGGCTAATAGGATGGGATTTCAATGTAACTTCGGTGGTGGAGGATAAGCCAGATGGACGAGGGGGGATGGATTCTAGATTGGAGGACTTTGCTGAATTCGTTGCTACACTGGGGGTGGTGGATTTGCCTCCTTTTTGCACTTTCATGTGGAGTTCGGGAGGACAGAGTTCTAGAATTGATAGGTTATTTTCTTCGATGTCTCTCGCAGAGGCTTTCCTTATGGCAGAGGTCAAGCCCTTGGAGTGACCTTTTTCAGACCACACGTCGCTGCTTTAGGGGACAAATGAAGGTTGGAGGTATGGCACCTATTTTAAATTTGATAGGGCCTGACTGCTAGAGGGGGGCTTGAAGGGGATGGTCGAGGAAATATGGACATCGTTGCACACAGAGGGCTTGGTGGCTGCAAAGTTGGAGTCCAAGCTATGCGAGCTTAGATCGTTCCTCAGGATGCACGAAAGGTAGGTTAAAGAGGAGCGTGGGAGGAGGGATGCATTTGCGGAGATTGCAAGGTTGGACAGAGTTGATGACGTAGGTCTCCTATTTGAGGAAGATCAGGTGGACAGAGCATGACATCTGCAGGTGGTACAGAGGATCGAAAGGTAGAGATAGAATAGAAGGTGAGGTCTAAACAGAAGTGGTTCAAAGAGGGGGACTCTAATACTTGCTTTTTTCACATGATGGTGTCGGGGAGGAGAATAAGGAATTGGATTGACAAATTGCTGGTAATTAGGGAGGATTTTGCTGGCAGGGAGGCGGTAGGTGAGGCAGCGATTGGCTTTTATAGGGATTTCATTGGGAGGAGGCAGGGGGAAGGTGGAGGTGGTTGGGATTAGACATTCCGTGGGTTGGTGAGGAGGCGAGGAGACTTGCTGAGTCGTTTGAGGAGGAGGTTCATATGGCGGTTTGGGGATTGAATGCGGATGGATGTCCTAGCCCTGATGGTTTTCTGATTTTCTTTTACAAGGAATTCTGGATGATGATTAAGGATGACGTTCTGCAAGTGCTGAATGAATTTAGAGATGGGAACATGGGTTTTAACAGGCTGAACAAGTTTTTCGTGTTTTTATTGTCGAAGAGGGATGGGGCAGAGGCCAGTGAAGTCTTTAGGCCAATCGCCCTTTTTAATGTTCTCTATCTGATCATAGTAAAGATCCTTGTGAATAGGTTGAAGGGTGTGCTGGCGGATGTTGTGCCTCAGGTGTAGATAGCTTTTGTGCCTGGTAGGAACATTTTGGATGGATGCATTGTAGCTTCGGAGATCCTATCCTGTTGGAGGAGGGAGAAGAACACTTTCTTATGGAAGGTTGATTTTAGCAAGGCCTATGACTCGGTGCAATGGTCATTTCTGTGGGCCTACTTGATTAAGATGGGTTGCTACCCCTCTGGATAGACTTGATGGAGAGGTGTGTTACCATAGCATCATTTTCTGTTCTTATCAACGATAATTCGGCGGGGGGATGGATCCAATTGCGGAGAGGAGTCAGATAGGGTTGCCTGTTGGTCTCGATGCTTTTTGTGCTGGCAACAGATGCTTTGGCGAGAACGACGGTCAGATTGTGTGAGAAATTTGATAGGGGGTTTCTCCTTGGATGATGGGTCAGTGATTCCTGCATTTCAGTATGTTGATGATTTATAGAGGGTCCTGATGTAGAGGCAAGAAGGATGCGGATTTTGTTGGAGCTATTTGGGGAGGCCTCTGGATTGCAGATCAACCTCTCCAAGTCAAGTTTTGTTCCATTCCACATGACGAAGGAGGCGCTTAGGTATAGCTCGACACTTGGCACGCAACGGGAGGCTTTACTCATTTCTTACTTGGGCCTTCCCCTTACAGATAAAAGGAGTTTGGTACATGATTGGACTTCTTTGATTCGGAGATTGGAAGGAAGATTAGCAGGTTGGGTGTCCAGGATCCTATCCAGAGGTGGGAGGTTGGTCTTGCTCAAGGCGGTGTTGTTCGCTATGTCCTATTTTATTCTGTCTTGAAGATGTCGCAGCATGTTAAATGTACTTTTGAACAAGGTTTGAAATGCTGATTTCGATGTCGTCTTGATAAAATTTCAAGTGCGCATTTTGTCGGCACGTTGAGGGCATGCTGTGGAAATGCCTGTGTTTCAATGTTAGATTTCGTGGATTTCGATGCCCCAAAAATAGTCTGTTATGTTATATCTTGATGGTTTATTTGTCATGTTTTTATTTCATTAGACTCTTGTTATATTTTTTCCTAACCTTTCTATATAGAGAGCTGTAGGACTGGCTTACTAAATAAGAAAGCTTATTTTCTTCAACTTGGTATCAGAGTGCCAAGTTGGGGACTCCGCTAAAGAAAAACCTTAACCCTACCTCAACCCCTCCACCGCCGTCATCGCTGGACGCCATCGCCGTCACTGGCGGCAGCACCGGTGCCGCCGCCACAGCAGCAGTGCCATTGCTCGGCGCTGTTGTTGCTATAGCAGCTGCTCCATCGCCGGGCGACGTCGCCCTAGCGCAGCAGCAGCAGCATCGCTTCTCGGTGTTGTGTTACTTAGGTCACGGGAGAGGGTGGTGTGGCGTTGCTCAGGCCTCCGCGCATTGCTGCAATAGGGCAGCGAGCAATAGGGATGATTTAGGTTGCTAGTAGCTGCCTTCTCTCTGTCGAGTTGTTTCTAGCGGTAGGGAGAGGGCAGTAGGTCGTGGATCCCTCTTCGGCTGTTTCTAGGAAGGTTCTTGTTGTCTTGGTGATAGAGTTCTAGATCAAGAACCTTCCTATTTGTGGTATGATTTTCTCTAGATTTGTGGTTTGATTTCCCCTTATTTGATGATTCTTGGGGTGTGTATTCCTTTGTGAAGTGTAGAAGATATTATGTTGATTATGGGGTGTGTATTCCCCGGATAATGGTGTTTGATACAGAAATTCAGATCTGCAGTTTGTGTCTTTTTTTGTGTGTTTGGAGTTAGCATGGCTTCATCAGTAGAATCTGAGATGTCTTCAGGACAGGGTACAGAAAGTGGGGTGTACAAGAGCTCCTTTTTCACTCCAATTGCGAAACTGGATGAGACCAATTACTCTCGTTGGTCTCAAACCTTTCTTGTTACTGTTGAAGGTCATGAGAAGAAACATGTGCTTATGGAAGCACCACCGAAATAGAAAACAGGGAAGTATGCAACCTGGAATAGGGATGATGCTATGGTGAGAGCTTGGATCTTGAACAATGTTATTCCTTGCACTGGAGATGAAATTATGTATTATACGTCGGCTAAGGAGATGTGAGATAACTTGAAGATTGCTTATTCACATGAGTTGAATTCAACTCAAGTATTTCAGATGCACTATGATCTATGCCATTTCAGGTAGGAGGCAATGAGTTTGTCACAATATTACTCTACTATGAAGGGATTGTTGGAAAAATATAATGCTTGCAGGTCAATGTATACATCCACAACATGCAAGGATCACAAGGAGTTCGCAGCACATGTTTCTTGCAGGGCTGAGTGATGATTATTCTACGACTCTCTCTCAGATCCTTAATCTCTCTGAGCTTCCTCTGATTGATGAAATTTACAAGAGGCTGAACAGGTTGTAGGTTCAGTCTACTCATGATATAGTTGCCACCAATACATCTTTTGCCCATGCAGTTGTTGGTACCCGTGGTCGTTGGGGTGGCTTCTTCCGTGGTAAAGGTAGAGGATGTGGAGATGGTACATGTGGCAAGCCAACATGCACCTATCGTGGGAGGATTGGCCATGTTGAGGCCTAGTGCTGGAACAAAGCTTGGAAGGCCTACTATGGCCAACCAAGCTACTGTGACACTTACTCCTGTGACTCCTACTGAGCCCCTTACTTTTACATATGTTGACTGTGATGCAGTGGTGCAACGTCTAGCACAGTTGACTCATGATCAGCCATAGTCTTCTCACACAATAGCTCATGCATCAGTTTTATGTATAAGCAATATTTGGTTGATAGATTTAGGTACTTCAGATCACTTGTTTAGGAATCCCCAGTGCTTTGGAGGTATACATGAGGTTCCAATAGGACGCTTTGTCTAGCTCCCAGATGGTAGGCATGCCCCTATTTCTGGAAAAGGGGGGGTGTTTGTTTCTCCCACTCTACTCCTTCAAATGTGTATCATGTTTCTGATATTGCTATATAGTTGCTCTCTATTAGCATTATTACAAAGCAATTGAATTGCTGAGTCATTTTTGATGCTGTTGGGTGCATTTCTCAGGATTGCATGATGGGGAGGACGATTGGTGGTGGACATGAGGAGAGGGGTGTGTACTGGTTAGTGCAAAGTTCAGTTGTAGCTACTTGTCAGACGAGTCCTACTGTGAGTGTCTTGCAGCGATACAGACGACTAGGCTATTTATCTCTGGACAAGTTACGCCGATTTTTCCCACATCTGTCACCAGTTACGAAGATTCAGTGTGATGCCTGCCAGTTGGGGAAGCACCATAGATCCAGTTTTTCAGTTTCCACGCATCCCAGTAATTCTGCTTGTTTTGATTTGATCCATTGCGATGTTTGGGGCTCTAGTTGTGTGGCAGACAAACAGGGCCATCGTTATTATTTGATTCTAGTGGATGACTTTTCTCGCCTTTCATGGCTATTTTTTATGCATAATAAATAAGATGTTGGTATTGTTATTTAACATTTTGTGGCTTTTGTGAGGAACCAATTTGATATATGCATTACAATTATTAGAATTGATAATGCCTTGGAGTTTTGCACCAAGCAGTTGGTGGGGTTTCATAGCTCTCTAGGCATTGTATATCAGGCTTCCTACCCCCGCACTTCACAGTAGAATGGGGTTGCAGAATGAAAACATCGACACATTCTGGATACCGCTCCAGTGTTAATTATTCAGAATAGTGTACCACATATCTACTGGAATGATGCAGTACTTACAACCTGTTACCTTATTAACAGGCTTCCTTTGTCTATTATCCATGAGCAGGTGACATGGACAGTGTTATACCCTAATGTTGAATTGTTTCTCACACCTCTGAAGACATTTGGTTATGTAGCTTTTGTCCACTTGCTTGGACCTGGTCGGGATAAGCTTGTCCCTAGAGCAACAAGGTGTGTGTTTCTTGGCTATTCTAGCACTCAGAATGGATATAGGTGTTTTGATCCCATTTCTAGAAAACACTATATCAGGGTGGACGTCACATTTCATGAGTATATTCCTTTTTTCTCCAAATCGGGGTATCCGTTACGGGATGTGGAGATTGCTCTGCCTATGCTTGTGCCTTCAGTATCTATGAATGACTTTGCCAATAGTAGTAGAGAGAGTACCTCCTTAGAGCAGCCTATGAGCACATTCAGACTTGTTCCACCAGATGAGAAGCCATTTAAAGGCACTACATATTAGATACCTGTCAATTCCAGAGAGAAGCATACACACACCCCCCCGTCCAGTGATCACTGAACCACCATCTTCCACTCCCGTTCAGGTATATGTTGAGCCATCTGATAGTGCTTCTCCTGTTGATGTTTCCATAGGTTAGGTGTCTGTGGATATTGATGATGATGTGCTTATTGCCATTTGGAAAGCTCTTCGTTCCTGTCCTCAGTACCGTATTGTAGGGCATGTAGTCTCCACTGATATTGAGTACTGAGTTTCATACATTTACAGTTGCAGTTTCGAGCTTGATGCTTCCTACTTCATACCAGCAGGTTCTACTTGATCCTCACTGGAAGTCGACTATGGAGGAGATGCTTGCTCTCTATGACAGGGGTACCTGGGAGCTCACTTCGTTACCTTCTGGTGTACATCTTGTGGGAGTTAGATGTGTCTGCCTTGAAATACAACTCAAATAGGTCTATTTCTCGGTATAAGGCTCGTCTTGTGGCCAAAGGATTCACCTAAATCTATGGGGTGGATTTCTTTGACACTTCCTCGCCGGTTGCTCGTTTCTCCACGGCCTGTGTACTTGTCTCTATGGTAGTATGCCATGGATGGGCGTTACACCAATTGGATGTCAAGAATGCATCTTATATGGGGATCTTTAGGAGAAGATATACATGCAGCAGCCTTTGGGTTTTGAGATTCAGGGGGAGTGTGTTTGTAAGCTTAGGAAGGCTATTTATGGCCTTAAGAAGAGTGTCCTCGAGCCTAGTTTTAGCGCCTGTTAGAGGCCTTGAATGTGGTTGTGTTGCAGAGGTCGTCTGTTGACCATTTCCTATTTGTGAGGAAGATTAGTAGTGGTACTGTGGCTTTACTTGTTTATGTGGATGACCTGATACTTACAGGTGATGATGCAGTTGGTATTTCTCAGGTGAAGGAGTACTTAGCTTGCTAGTTTGTTATTAAAGACCTTGAGAGGCTCAGGTACTTTATTGGCATTGAGATTGTTATGAGCAAGAAGGGTATTGTTATGTCCCAGAGAAAGTATGCTTTAGACATTCTACAAGAGGTAGGCATGCTTGTGTCCAAGGGTGCTAATATCCCTATGAATCCAAAAGCATACTTATTTGATGGCACAACAAAACTGGGGATAAAAGGCCTATAGACAGCTAGTGGGAAAGCTGTTGTATTTGACCACAAGGATCGAAATGCCGATTTCGACATCCTGCTGATAAAATTCCTACCCTCGGCATGTTGTGGAAATGCCCATTTTTTGATGGTCATGCCGATGGGCATGCCGAGGGCACGTCGTGGAAATGCCGAGGGTATGCCGATGACTTACAGGCACAAAATCACAAAAATAAAAAAAAAATAAAAATGCTAAATTCCCCCTGTGTGTGTCCAAACCCTCCTATTTTGAATGTGTCTAGGTTCCCTCCAAAGTTTCAGAAAAAACCTCCCGCCAGACCAAATTTTGTAATCAGAACTCCTTCCTTAGTGGCATGCCGCCGAAACCATTGGTAGCTGTCGGCATGCTGGCGGCACACCTGTGAATCGACACTTCTATTGTGTCGGCACGACCCCCTCGTTGAAATACCCTTGCCGACGGCATGCTAGCGGCATGCTGTTGGCATTTAAATCACTGTTTGATCATCATGAGGCTGGATATTAGTCTTGCAGTAGGTAAGTTAGTTCTTAGATAAACCTACTTTTGATCATTGGTAGGCAGTGATGCAGGTATTGAGGTATATCAAGGAGTGTTCAGGTCGTGGTCTTTGGTTTTGGAGGGGCGCTCCTATGAGTGTTGTGGCTTATTCTAACACTGACTATTCTGGTTATAGTGGGGACAGAAAATCTACTACAGGTTTCTATACACTTGTAGCAGGAAACGTTGTGACTTGGAGGAGCAAGAAACAAAGTGTGGTGTCACGTTCGAGTGCTGAATTAGAGCACCGTGTCATGGCACACACAACAGCAGAGTTGATCTGGATATGGTCATTGTTGCGTGACTTGCATGTTATAGTTGATGAGCCTATGAAAATGAATTGTGATAATAGGGCTGCAACCTATAGTGAGCAATCCTTTATTCCATGAGAGAACTAGCATGTGGAGGTGGATTGTTATTTTACCAGGAGCCTTATCTAGCAGGGATTACTGCGTATTACTTGCCTTGCTTCTTCAGATCAGACAACAGATATGTTTACTAAGTCGTTATCTCACCCTATGTTTGAGAAGTGTAGAAACAAGCTGAGCGTGGTGGATGTATATGCTTCTGCTTGAGGGGGAGTGTTATGTTATATCTTGAGGGTTTATTTGTCATGTTTTTATTTTATTGGATTCTTGTTATATTTTTTCCTCACATTGCATTATATAAAGAGGTGTAGGATCGGCTTACTAAATAAGAAAGATTATCTTCTTCAACTTAGTCCATTCCAGAGGCATGTTGAGGGCATGTCGGAGGCACGTCGACGCATGTCGGCAAATGGTCAAAATGATTGTAATTTTAAGAATAAATATTTAAATGGATAAATGTTTCCATTTAAGCCCTAAATCCTATCTTATACTTCTTATTTAAATGGATAACTATTTTTAAAATTAAGGATTATAAGAAAAAAAGTTGTAATGCTAATTTAAAAGGAGATATATTGGTGATATATTGTTGACATTAGGGAATTTTGAGGAAATTACTAAAGATGACTTAAAATGGGTAAAAATGTTACAATATGAAAAAATGTATAGCTTCTAGAAGATTAAAATCATGTTTTGAGGATCCCTCTGTGGTACGGATCATTAATATGATTCAAGTTGATAATATGCGATACATAACTCATGCAATAGTAGTAGCAGCCTACCAGCAGCCAACAGTAGCAATGACATGCGACATGCTTCACGCGCGCGCAACCAAGCAACATGCAACAATGCAAACCGACATATCGTTAGCATGTCGACAATTTTGGTGGCATGTTGCCGGCATGCTAGAGACATCCCTACATTTCGATAAATTTGTCATATCGATATGGCATCTCGTTAAAAACTCTGTCGGCATGCTGGCAGCATTTTAATCACTACTTTTGAAGTGGGAAACTTATACAATTGACAACGTGCAATTCATGAAAGTATGTGTTATTCGAGATAAATGCAATAAAAAAATCATGTCCACTGTCGATCAAAAATGAAAATTTTTATGTGAAGGAAATGGAAGCATGAAGTACCACGTGGATTTAATCAAATAATCATTGGGCAATGGGCACCTACAACAACAACAAGAAGAAAGTCTTTTCCCACGTTAAGTGAGGTTGGCTATATGAATTTTTTGCCTTCACTTAAATCTATTTTTGCCTCCACTTAGATCAAAATTTTGTGGGCAATGGGTACACAAAAGAAAAAGTGCACCATGGTATTTCTTATTGTTTATGCTAATAAAATCAATGGATATTGTTAAGATTTAAAAATAGGATAGAATTTGCTGGAGATTCCTTTTCTCTCTTTTCTATTATTAGCAAAGTTTGTTTTGGTTGTTGGGTTGGCTCTCTCTCTAAAAGGACCAAACTCATTTGTTTTCTTAGAAGATTTAGAAATAATACTTGTAAAATCTTAATATGGTATTAGAGCGGGCCCTTCTGGGAATTCATATGCTCTCTACCAAACCTTAGCCAGCTTTCTTCCTGTTGCTACCTTGGGCGACTGCTGGTCCTTCTCTCTCGCTTCCAGAACTGCTGCTGTTGCTGCAAGGGACATCTCTTGCTACCAGAACTGCTACTACAAAATGGGCATTGCCAGCCTTGTTCCTTGGCCTCCAGCCCATTATAATTCCTATTCTGCAGCCCACTTGTCTTCTCTGCCTCTCGCCAGATCTTCCTCCTCTATGTCAGAAACGAAAATTTCAGCATCTGTAATTTTCAGGGAATTACTATTAAGCTTTCAAGATCTTCTAATTATGTTCTTTGGTCTCGTGCTTTTCGAATATTTGTGGGCGGTCAAGAGAAACTTCATGCCTCGACTGATCTTCCTCCATAATCCAAAGATAATGCCAAGTGTAGGAAATGGAAAAAGGATAATTATCAGGATAATGAACAATGTTGATTCAACTATTGCTTTAAACATGTTGTATGTAAAAAGATGGCTAAGGATATTTGGGATGCTCTAGAAAAGAGATATTCTATGAAGACGAGTAGTTCCTGTCGGATGGGCATCTATGGGGGAATATGGAATACCAATCAGGATGATATGTCTCCGGTTGCATATTTTTCAACAATAGAGTCTATTTGAAGAACTTGATATCTTTTAGCCTGCCTGCTGAGATAAGCAAATTAATGAAAGGGCAAAATGGCAGACATACCGATTTCTTGATGGTTAGCACGTTCGTGACCAGATTTTTTCCTTTAATACAATGCCTGATCTTGAGACCATATACACTCGCCTCTAGAAATTTGAGACTGATTCTATATCTTCTAGTCCTGCTGTTATGACCGATGCCCCTGCAAATGCTGCTCTTAGTGGGAAAGGAGGATGAGAGCGAGCACAACTGACCTATCCTTCATGTACTCATTGCAACAGAACTAATCATTCCCTGGATTGTTGTTGGGATAAATTTAGGAAGCCAACTTAGGCATCCCAACCTCCTTCCACTGAGTCTTCTACTACTCTGATTGCACCAGAACAATTGCCTTTACCATTTACTGCTGAGGAGATTGATTGTCTGAGATACCTGCTGAGGCAGGATTCTACTGCTACTGCTGCCACCACTATTGTGGCAGAACCTGCTACTACTACTCTGGATTCACCTACTTCTGGCGCTTCTGCTACTACTGCTACTGCTGTCCTTGGAGAGGAGGATGATTGCTGGGGTAACTGACTTACCCTCACAAGCTCCATCGACTACTATTACTATTGCCTGATGCTACTACTACTGCTACAACATCGTATCTCCTGTCTTCCACTATTGCTGCTGCCGTCTCGACCGCTACTACTGCAACTATTCCTGACGGATTTTTTTGCCCTACTGCTGTTTCTACTATGGTTGCTGCTTTTTCTACGACTGTCTCTACTGCCTACTGCTGTTGCTATGCGATTAACCTTGTTTGGTGGGAAGGATATTTTGACCCGGGTTAAGAGGACTTAACTTGGGATAAGTTATTCTGGGGTTGATGTGGGATAAGTTGCTTTTGTGAGTTATCCAATGTATTTTAGCAGGTTGACCCAGAAACTTTCCAAACAGCTATAGGTTAACCCATTAGGATAACCTTTATGACTTCCAAATAAAAATGAAGGATAACCCATCTGCAAAAAAGTTATCCCATAAAATTTATCCCTTCATCGAAACTAGCCCTTAGAAGATTTAAAAATAATACTTTCTATTCCTCTCTAAAATCTTAACATATATATATTTTTAAAAAAATCAATGGAAATATTATATGTGCAACCATAGAAGTGGAAAATCCTCGGTTCCTCAGTCAAGTGTAAACAAAATTAAGTACCTCATACTATTAGGGTGTGGTCAACCGGTAAGGATCCCAAACCTTGGCCGAGGGGTTGCATGTTAGAGCCCCTGCAGAGGGGTTGTACGCCAACTAGGACTACAAGTACAAGTATTCTGTTCATTTGGTTGGCTTTCTAGTCACTGCATATTGTTGCAGGTCAGTTTAGTTATGCTATCTTGCTGTGTAGACTTTTTCTTTTTCCCCTGATAAGTGAAAAGTCTTGCTGGTGCTTTTTTTTCCCCTCCTCTTGAAAATGTAAAGGGTGGTTAACCGGTAGATAACTACCTACTCGGATTATAAAATCACCTCAAAAGGATCATGGTTGCAAGTGATCACCACCCCAAGAAGAAACCAGGGAGGAAATATACCAAACAAAAATTTCAATATACTGTCCTTCACTCATAACATTGCCGTGCAGATGTTTTTTTTTTCCTGAGAAGGATTTGCTTTGCAGATGTTAAAACATTTTTTTGCATGATGTTGTCTTTGGCTAGAGGTACCCCTAGCCTTACTAATTTATCATTTGTTCTTCCAGCATCTGACATTGAGTGACATCCAACAAGCTATTCGAGATTTGCAAGTTGAGGATAACAAAAAGCGGGAATTGGCGTCTGCTCTTCATGTGCATTTTAAGGAATGGCTTTATGGTAATGCTTTTTCTATTGATTTTCAGTCTACTTCTCCGTTGAAGTCATACTCATGCACCGATAATTAGCTTCTGGAACTGATAAAACTCACACTTGTTTCATCAAATCTAAAGAACATACTGTGTGGTTGTTACACAACATGCTTAGAAACCATAATGTGAGAGAAGGGATCTCTGGCTTAGCCATTTAGGCAATATTTGGTAAACAGCCAAAATTCTTGGCCATGAAGCTTCTAGCCGCTGTCAACATGTTTTGTGTGCCTAAAAACCAACATGGTCAGTACCTGTGATTTTTAGCATTCATAGGCCACAGGAACTTTTTGCATCTTGAATATGACCATGCAGCCAATTGATGGAAAGCCTTAAATAGAGCTTTAAATTAGGTAGTCCAAGGACATTGTTTGGTTGAGCAAAAGTAGATTGGTATCAAACAATACTTTATGGCTAGTAATGTACAACTAAAAGCAACTTTTTAAATTTTCTAGTTGTATGGCTAGATTTTGTTGTCTAGCTTAGTTGCACAGATCCTTTACATAAAACTTATACTTCAAGAATTTGCCTTATTGCTTTCCAAAGGGAATTTGTCCTTAATGTTAGGTCAGGTGATTCATAGCTATGGTGGCATATGCTCCAAATATCTTATTGCTTGTTGTGTGGTTATATTTTCTCCTTGGAAGGTTGGGGTTTCAGACCCCTTAATTTCATATCTTATGCAATCTCACCCATTTGAATTAGAGGTGTACATGGGTTGGGTTGGGATATAACCCAAACCCAATCCACGATTTGCGGGTTGGGATTTTTTCAACCCAATGCAACCCATTAGACTAGCCAACCCAACCCATAAAAATTGGGTTGGATTGGTTCGAGTTGAATAGGCTGCTGACCAGTCAAACCTTATGTTTGTCTCCATGTCTCCAACATACTTTCTATGTGTTGAAGAGTAAGGAATGAAATATGAATGATTAAACAAAAGATTAATAATATTAAAGCTTAGTTAAAGATTAAACAAAACTCCATCGCTAGTTCGGATAGAAAAGGCTTAATCTAAACTTAGAGTTTGCAAGGTACTTGAATTTAATAAGTGTTACGTTATGTCTTGAGGGTTATTTTGTTATGTTTTTTATTTCATTGGACTCCTATTATAATGTTTCCTCACTTCTCTCTATATAAAGAGATGTAGGACCAGTTTAGTAAAATAAGAAGATTTATTTTCTTCAACTTGGTATCAGAGCCAAGTTGGGGACTTCACTAAGAAACCCTAACCCTACCTCACAAGTTCTCCACCGTTGCCACCTTAGCCATTGGCGGTAGCGTTGGCCGTTGCAGCAATGCCACCACCGTAGCAGCATCACCGCCTAGCCAGCGGCACTGTGCAGCAGGGGGAGCCTGACCTCTTACCGCCGCTGCCTTCTCTCTCTACCGGGTCATTTCCGGCGGTAGGGAGAGGGTAGTATGTCGTGGTTCTCTCTTCGGTAGTGTGTAGGAAGGTTCTTGGTGAAGGAGTTCTAGAGCAAGAACCTTCCTACCGGTGTAGTGGTGCAACACCAAATTGTGGTATGACTTTTTTGAGACTTGAGGTTTGATTTTGGGGTGTGTATTCCCCTTGTTGGATGATTCTTGGGGTGTGCATTCCCCTTGTTGGATGATTCTTGGGGTGTACATTCTCCTGTGAAGTGTTTGACGATATGGTTGCCTGCTTGTGTGCAGATTATGGGGTGTGTATTCCTTGGATATTGGTGTTTGATACTAAAATTCAGATTTATAGTTTGTGATTTTTCTGTGTTTGGAGTTAGCATGGTTTCATCAACAGAATCTGAAGTGTCTTCAGGATAGGGTGCAGAAAATGACATATACAAAAGTCCGTTCTTTGCTCCGATTGTGAAACTGGATGAGACCAATTACCCCTGCTCTAGTGACTTATACCGAGCCCCTGACTCTTGCAGATGTAGATTGATGCAATGGTACGTTTGGCACGATTGACTCATGATTAGCTATAGTTTTCAGGCATAATAGCTTACGCATCAACTTTAGGTATGAGTAATACTTGGTTGATAGGTTCAGGTGCTTTAGATCACTTGTCTGGGAATTCCCAGTGCCTTGCAGGTATATAGGAGGTTCCACCAAGGCGCTCAGTCCAGCTTGCAGATGGTAGGCGTGTCCTTATTTCTGGAAAAGCGAGGGTGTCAGTTTCTCCCACTCTACACTTGTCAGATGTTTATTATGTTTCTAATATGGCTATTTAGTTGCTCTATGTTAGCACTATTATAAAGCAATTGAATTGCCATGTCATTTTTGATACTGTTGGATGTACTTTTCAGGATTGCATGATGGGGAGGACGATTGGTGGTGGACATTTGGAGGGGGGTGTGTACCGACTAGTGCAGTGTCTAGTTGCAACAGCCTATTAGGCGAGTCTTGCTGGGAGTGTCTTGCAGTGGCATAGACGACTAGGCCATCTGTCTCTGGACAAGCTACGCTGTCTCTTTCAACATCTGTCACCAGCTACGAAGATTTAGTGTGATGCTTGCCAGTTAGGGAAGCACCATAGATCTAGTTTTCTAGTTTCCACGCATTCTAGTAGCTCTGCTTGTTTTGACTTGATACATTGTGATATTTGGGGCCTTAGTCGTGTGGTAGATAGACAAGGCCATCGTTATTATTTGATTCTAGTGGATGATTTTTCTCGCCTTTCATGACTATTTTTGATGTATAATAAATTTGATGTTGGTACCATTATTCAGCATTTTGTGGCTTTTGTGAAGAACTAGTTTAGGGCCTACATTAAAACTATTAGAATTGACAATGCCTTAGAGTTTTGCACCATGCAGTTGGTGGGATTTTACAACTCTCTTGGCATTGTATATTAGACCTCTTGCTCCCACACATCACAACAGAATGGGATTGTAGAACGAAAACATAGACACATTTTGGATACAGTTTGGGCTTTACTCATTTAGAATAGTGTATCATATACCTACTTGGCAGATGCATTACTTACAACCTATCACCTTAAACAGGCTTCCTTCATCTGTTATTCACGAGCAAGTGCCATGGACAGTGTTGTACCCTAATGCGGAATTGTTTCTTGTACCTTCCAAGATATTTGCTTGTGTAGCTTTTGTCTACTTGCTTGGACCTAGTTGGGATAAGCTTGCCCCTAGAGTAGCTAAGTGTGTGTTTCTTGGCTATTGTCGCACTCAGAAAGGATATTGATGTTTTGATCCCATCTCTAGAAAACATTATAGCAGATGTTACATTTCATGAGTCTTCCTTTTTCTCCACATCGGGATATCGGTTACAGGATGTGGAGACTGCTATGCCTATGCCTGTGCCTCCAGCATCTATGGATGACTTTGCCAGCAGTAGCAGAGCTGTTACCTCCTTAGGGCAGCCTATGAGCACATTTAGAGTAGTATCACCAGATGAGAAGACATTCAAAGGCACTACATATCAGCTACCTATCAATTACAGAGAGAAGCATACGCACACACCCCCCTCCAGTGATTATTGAACCCCCATTGTCCTCCCTCGTTCAGGTATATGTTGAACCATCTGATAGTGCTTCTCTTGTTGATATTTCTTCAGGTCAGGTGTTTATGGATATTGATGATGATGTGCCTATTGCCATTCAGAAAGCTCCTCATTCCTATGCTCAATACTGTATTGCAGGGCATGCAGTCTCCATTGATACTCTGAGTACTAAGTTTCATGCATTTACTGCTGTAGTTTCTAGTTCTGAGCTTCCTATTTCATATCAGCAGGCTTTACTCGATCCTTACTGAAAGTCAGCTATGGAGGAGATGTCTGCTCTCCATGACAGAGGCACCTGGGAGCTCACTCCATTATCCTCTGGTGCGCGCCTTGTTAGTGCTAGATGGGTCTTTGCCTTGAAATGCAACCCAAATGGGTCTATTTCTCGGTACAAGGCTCACCTTGTGGCCAAAAGATTCACTTAGACCTTTGGGGTGAATTTCTTTGACACTTTCTCGCCGATTGCTCGCCTCTCCACTGTCCGTATACTTGTTTTTGTGGTAGCACACTATGGATGGTCGTCACACCAGCTGGATGTCAAGAATGCATTCTTATATGGGGATCTTCAGGACGAGATATACATGCAGCAAACTCTTGATTTTGAGGTTCAGGGTGAGTGTCTGCTGGCTTAGAAAGGCTATTTATGGCCTTAAACATAGCCCCTGAGCCTAGTTTCAGTGCCTATCAGAGGCCTTGGCTGTGGTTGGGTTGTAGAGGTCTTCTTCTGACCATTCCCTATTTGTAAGGAAGACCAATAGTGGTACTGTGGCTTTACTTGTTTATGTGGATGACCTGATACTCACAACTGATGATGCAGCTAGTATTTCTTAGGTGAATGAGTACTTAGCTCGCCAGTTTGTTATGAAAAACATTGGGAGGGTCAGATATTTTCTTAGCATTGAGATTGCTATGATCAAGAAGGATATTGTTATGTCCCAAAGAAAATATGCTTTAGACATTTTGTAGGAGCTAGGCATGCTTGGGTCTAAGGTTGCTAATATTCCTATGGATCCAAAGGTTCATTTATTTGATGATACAATAAAACTGATGGATAAGAAGACTTATAGACAGCTAGTGGGAAAGCTGTTATATTTGACTATTATGAGGTCGGATATTACTCTTGTAGTAAGTAAGCTAAGTTAGTTCTTAGACAAATCTACTACTGATCATTGGCAGGCAGTGATGCAGGTGTTGAGATTTATCAAGGAGTGTCTAGGTCGTGTTCTGTTCCACAAGACAACTCTTATGAGTGTTGTTGCTTATTTTGACGCTAACTATGCTGGTGATATTGGGGACATAAAATCTACTGTAGGTTTCTGTACATTTGTAGCAGGAAACCTTGTGACTTAGAGGAGTAAGAAATAAAGTGTGGTGTTACGTTCGAGTGCTAAATCAGAATACCGTGCTATGGCACACACAGCAGCGGAGATGATCTAGAGACAATCATTGTTGCATGACCTGAATGTTACAATTGATGACATGAGCCTATGGAAATGTATTGTGATAACAGGGCTACAACCTATATAGCTAACAATCCCATGTTACATGAGAGAATTAAGTATGTGGAGCTGGATTGTCATTTTACTACGAGTCTTATCCAGCAGGGGTTACTCTGTATTGCTTGCCTTGCTTCTTTAGATTATACTGTAGGTATGTTTACTAAGTCGTTATCTCGTCCTATGTTGGAGAAGTGCAGAGGCAAGCTGAGCATGGTTGATATATATGCTCTAACTTGAGGGGAGTGCTACGTCATGTCTTAAGGGTTATTTTGTTATGTTTTTTATTTCATTGGATTCCTGTTATAATTTTGCCTCACCTCTCTCTTTATAAAGAAGTGGAGGATCAGAAGACTTATTTTTTTCAACTACAAGCTATATATAATAACTCAAAAACATATTCAACCAAAAAGATTGCTCAATTACACTCATGTTCAAGATGAAGCTCCATTGTGCAGAGTCTTCTTAGCCAACTACGTTTTCGACTCATTATTAAAATAACAGAAAACACACTGAGAGAAGACTACAAGAATCACCTCTTCCATGGTCTTCTCGCTCGCAGGCTTTGACAACCTCAATGCCTTGATTTCTACAATTTTGCTTGTGCCTCCGATAGCTCCCAGCATTTCATTCCTTATCTGTAGAAAAAAAAACTCGGAGATCACAATGTAACATTGGAAAGCCTTGACGAATCCCACAACATGGAAAATAGCAAGATCAGATCGTTGATCGCTACCAACCTCTGACCTTACTCTCAAGACAGTTGAGCTTGCACGTGGAGGTAGTGGAGCCTGGAGGTGGGAGAGGAGCAAGCCCTGTGCATTGCCTCGATGAAGTTGTGAGTTGAGAGGGCAATGCTACTTGCGCCTGGAGCTAGTGAAGGTGTGGCCATGTGGGAGAAATCGAGAGAAAAAGGGGTTGAGAGAGAGTGAGGGGTCGGTGAGGGAGATCGTGAGTTGCTGTTGCTGGGGCATGGCTCATGACTTATGGGCTTAGGCTTAGGGGCATTTATGGGTGGGGGGAATTAGGGAATTTGAAGGAGGTCAGGTGGGAGTTTTCCATTTGAGAGATTGGGTTGGGAGAGTTTGGCTCTCCTTAGAAATTATATATATTATATATATAATATATATGTATGTATAAAATTATAAATCAGGTTGTATTGGGTTGCGGGTTAGGTTAGTTAAACCTCAAACCCAACTTAACCTATTATAACTCTCAACCCAACCTAATTGGGAATTTGAATGCATCTTCTTTGATTGCATAGACTCCAATGTGTTGGCAGGAGGATTAGTCGATTACAGGTGAGTGATGCAAGTGACGCATAGGGAGATCAATTAACAATTACTACAGCAGCACAATAAATGCTTTGAATTAAACTAAGGCGCCAAGGGAGATGGAGAAATTTGATTCTAAGTTGGGCACCCACTAGCAGTTCCATGCAAGAATGTTAAGATGTATTGCACAGGATGGATTTATTTAACAACCCAATATTCCAAATAGTGGGATAAACATGAAACGGACGAGAAGTTGGAAAGGAACAAAATGTGGATATTTGGAAGGGGGGCTTTGACGGCTTGATGATGGGAACCAAGAACGGTCACAGAGGTGGTGGAGGTTTGATGGCTATGAGGCACTGATGGAGAAGGCATTAGCCGACATTGGAGTTGGTGGTGGTGTTGTTAAATATCATTGGTAGAGGGTGGTGGCGTGAATAAGAGGAAACATAAGCTTGGTCATGATGGTGGATGGTGGTAGTGGTGATGGTGAGGGTTTGAGGTGCGAGTGCAATAAAGGTGAAGGCCATTGGGGAATCCAGGGCATCCCGGGAAGAGGAGAAACACATTTAGGCACCACCATAGTTGGGTTGCGGAGATGGAGGGCCCATGATGTTTGCTTACTGGCAGGTTATTGCAATAAGGATAGGAGATGCTCCTTAAGTCCTCAAGAATAGAGATGGTGCAATGCTCAAGTCATTGCTAGTGAGGTTAATGACAAGGGTAACATAAGATCTGTTGGCTATCAATAGGACGAAGAAGGGTGGAGGAACTCTGACGTGGAAAGAAGCAATTAATAAGACAGATAAAGAGTTCTATTTATTTTCTTCTTGTACATGTAGTGGGGTGAACATTAAATAAAGGGTTAACCTTCTGCTTGATGTAGAACAGAGAATAA
Organism: Thalassia testudinum; assembly: GCA_037157565.1. Taxonomy (NCBI): domain Eukaryota; kingdom Viridiplantae; phylum Streptophyta; class Magnoliopsida; order Alismatales; family Hydrocharitaceae; genus Thalassia; species Thalassia testudinum. The sequence continues at coordinate 9,478,361 of JAZHRO010000078.1, read as the reverse complement.
TTGGGGTTACGAAAGTGATGGAAGGTGAGAAGGAAAGAAACACGCCAAACTTGCATGCGATTGAGAAGGGATAGAAGATAGATTAAAAGTCAAGTTAATTTCTACACTAGTTTTTACAATAGAGTTCCCCCTTTCATATAGGGGCAGAGTTACATAGAATAGCGAGAAAAACTAATCTTTTTCCTACTTGTAATGTGAGAAAGAAATTGATTTTCCTAATCCAAATCCCCAAAAATTATGACCCCTAATCCTAAAACCAATAAGACTTAAAGCCCTGATAGGCTGATACTAATTCAATTTGGAATTCTTAACGCAAAAAAGGGTAAATACAAAAGAAAATTTCTGTGCTCTTTCTTAAAAGAAACTTTTGCTAAGGTCCTTTCCAAAATATAACAACCAAACCTTTTCCCATACTAAGTGGGGCTGTCTATATAGATTCTTTGCTTCCACAGATTAATTTAGAGCTATTTCGGGACTTAAATTAAAGGTCATACTTAATAGTTTCCTTCCAACACTTATTTGGTTTTCTTCACCCCATCTTAATAGGTTCAACCTCTAACTTCTCGCATCTTCTGATTGGAGCATTTAGTGCCTTATTTGTAAATGTCCAAACCATTTTAGGTGTCTTTCATTTTATCATTTATCGGTGCCACCCTAACATTTTCTTGAATAATCTCATTTGAAATATGGTCCTTTCTTGTATGACCACACATCTATCTTAACATTTTCATTTCTACCACAGATATCTTTTATACATGTCTATAGTTGATAGCTCAACATTTAGAACCATACAACATGGTTGGTCTTATCGCAGCTCAATAGTACATTCCTTTGACTTTTAAAGGAACTCTTATCACAGAGAATACTAGATGCATCCCTTCATTTCAATCACCCTACATTAATTCTATGCATAACATCTCCATAAATTCCACCATCTTGTTGGAAAATGGATCTTAAGTACTTAAAAGCATCTTTCATTGGAATGCACTCTTCTCCATTTTTTACATCTATCCCTTCATTGTTTCCTATACTAGTAAACTTGCATTCTATATACTTAGTCTTTGTCTTGCTTAGGCGTAGTCCTTTAGCTTCTAGGGCTTTCCTCCAAAGCTCAAGTTTTCTTGTTACTCCACCTTTTGTCTCATCAACCAACACAATGTCATCAGCAAAAAGCATACACCATGGCACCTCAGCTTGAATATGCTTCGTCAACTCATCTATGACCAAGGCAAAGAGATAATGGCTTAAAATCGATCCTTGATGCAGACCAATGGTGATATCAAAGTAGTCCGTCAAATCATCCTTAATCCTTACACAAGCTGTAGCTCCATAGTATATATCCTTTATGAGGTTGATATATAAAAATGGTACCTGTCTCTTTTCCAAAATTTTCCACAAGATATCCCTTGGGACAGAATCATAGGCCTTCTCCAAATCAATAGAAATCATGTGTAAATCCTTCTTCTTGACTTTGTAGGTTTCCATCATATGTCTCAAGAGATGTATTGCCTTAGTAGTAAATCGGCCTGGCATAAAGCCAAATTGAATTTCAGTTATTACAGAGACTTGCCTTACCATTCTTTCAATTATTCTCTCCCAAAGTTTCATCGTATGGCTCATCAATTTAATACCTTTATAGTTGGAACAATTTTGTATGTCTCATTTGTTCTCGTATAAAGGTATCACAAAACTTTTCCTCCATTCCTCTGGCATCTTCTTGCCTCTTCAAATAGTATTAAATAATTTTGTGAGTCAAGTTATACCCCTTTCTTACATTACTCTCCAAATGTCTATAGGAATATCATCAGGCCCAATAACCCTCTTACTTTTTATCATTTTTAAAGCCTCCACGACTTCTTTCTTTAGTATCCTTCGATAGCTTGTCCGATTCACAAAATCTTCTGAGTTGTCTAACTCCCTTAAGATGATATCATTCTTTTATTTTTCATTAAAAAGCTTATGAAAATATCTTTTCCATCTTGTATTTATATCATCACTAGCTATAAGCACCCTCTTTCTTCATCCTTGATGCACCTTACATGTGTAAGGTCCTTTACTTTTCGCTTTCTTGCTTTAGCTGACTTGAAGATCTTTTTCACCTTCTTTAGAATCAAGTTTCTTATAAAAATGCTCAGAAACTTTTGCTTTTGTTTCATTAATCACTTTCTTTGCTTCTTTCTTTGCTTTTTTGTAATTTTTCATGTTTTCATCGGTCTTATCTCGATATAAGGCTTTAAAGCAAGCTCTTTTAATTTTAAGTTTCTTCTGTACTTCCTCACTCCACCACCAAGCCTCCTTTTGTCCTGGAACTCTTCCTTTAGACATGCCTAACACCTCTTTTGCCACCTTCCTAATACAGTTTGCCATATTTAATCACAGTTCATCAGCACTTCCATCAAGATCCCAAGTCTTTTCTTGCATCATCTTCTCTTTGAATCTCTCTTGCTCTTTCTTAAGATTCCACCATTTAATTCTCAAATTCTTAAACACCAATTTTCTCGTCTTTTCCTTCTTCATATGAACATCCATCACCAAAAGATGATGTTAAGCAGTTAAACTTTCCCTTGGAATAATCTTACAATCTTTACAAGATAAGTGATATCTTCTTCTCAAAGCAAAGTAATCAATCTGCGTTCTTGTTAAGTCACTTTTATAGGTGATCAAATGCTCTTCTCATTTTTTGAAGAAGGTGTTTGCTATGAAAAGGTCATAAGTCATTGCAAAATTGAGAAAAATCTTCCTTTGTCCATTCCTAACACCAAAATCATGATTTCCATGCACTCCTGTATACTCTAAAACATCTTTTCCCACATGCCCATTTAAATCCCCACTTAAGAAAATCATCTCTCTGTGGGATTTCTTGAGTTATCATATATCAAGCTCTCCCCAGAATTTGTTCTTTATTCTTTCCTCTAGACCAACTTGAGGTGCATAAACTGAAATGATATTCAAGATATCTTCTAAGACTAATTTTATCAAAATAATTCGATCACCTAGTCTCTTAACTTCAACCACACTCTCCTTCAAATCCTTATGAATAATAATGGCCACGTAATTTCTACCTTTATCCCTTCCTGAATATCACAATTTGAAACCTGTTCTCTTGATTTCCTTTGCTTTTTCTCCAACCCATTTAGTCTCTTAAAGGCAAAGAATTTGAATCATTCTCCTTACCATTATATTCGCAATCTTTATGAGCTTGCTGGTCAAAATACCAATATTTTAACTGCCGAATCTTAACTTCTTTTGTGACACACTTTGATGGCGAAGTGGTGGAATTAGCTTCTTTACTCGCATGCGTTCCTCATGCGAGAATCCTTGCTCATATTGGACTATATCCAGGTGATGATGTAGTTGAACTAACTTCTTTACTCGCATGAGTTCCTCATGCAAGAACCCTTGCTCCTTTTCTATTACATCCGGGCGGCGATATAGTGGAATTAACTTCTTTACTTGCATGCATTCCTCATGCGAGAACCCTTACTCATTTTTTATTACACCTGGGCGCCGATGCAGCGCGTCACAAGTAGGGAATGCCCCAACGAAATTTGAGTGTTTGCTAGAATCCATATTTAAAGATCCGACAAATTTCACATTGGCCGTCGGCTACCTAACACAACCCTCCTTTACCTGGGCTTGAGATCGACAATGAAAAGACATAAGAACCTCAACATAGGTGGAGTTAAATAGGCGCAACACGAGGACTTCCTAGGAAGTCACTCAACTTAGTACTACTCTCGGTAAAGTACGCTTAACTTCAGAGTTCTGATGGGATCTGATGCATTAATGTTGGTATGTTCGCATCTAATCCTTTCCAAAATAGAAATTATAAAAAATTTGTACTAAGCCTTGAACTCCTTGTAAATTGTATCATGTCTTCATCCAATTGTCATGACTCTTGGCAGCCATATATCCTAAAGTTGCTACGTTTCAAAAATTTACATCTAAGCCTTCGACGAAAATGCAGAATGCTTTCACTTGTACATCAAAAGTAAAAAATGAAACTAATGATAAAAGTGCAACATGTCTCCCTCTCATCTTCATCCCAACTCTGAATTTATCTATTTGCGAGGTGGCTGAAGGAAAACAAGCTCCAACTCTGCTACCCTTGGAGGAGTGGCTGAGGGGGCTAGAGAAGGTGTAGGTTGTCGAGCGCACCGTGTCTTTGTTGCTCCAGCCATTCCACTAACTCCATTGGTCTTTAATGAACTTAATGTAGAGGAGAACATACGGGGATTGGCACGTCCGTCGGACACTATGGGTCTATGTTCCACCTAGAGATGCAATGGCATGTGACATACCCTACAGGGTTGTGGCAGGAAAAGCAGGAACTTCTTGGAGTCAAAAATAAGCATCCTTGACAACTACACAAGGGATTGGTCAGAGGACATTATGCTTACAGGAGATCAAGCTGGAATCATGCAACTGCAGACATGGAACTGGTTTGGGGGATCTAAACTTGATAAGGTCGAGGCCATTGATGTCATTAGCGGATCTGGTAGGATGTTGATTGGATGGAGTAGGGACTCCTTTGATTGCACCGGCATCATCAAACAAAGGTTTTCCATTGCAATTGATTCCTACTAAAGGAATGGCGATTTCTCTTTTTGTGTAGTGAATGCTTGTGGGCTGTTTTCCATTGAGGCTAAGGATGCCTTTTGGGAGGAGCTATCCCTCTTGGTGTTCATGGAGTCTTGGTCTTGTCTAGGGACTTTTAATAGCACACTATCCTTGGAGGATAGGTCAGAAGGTAGCTGCGATTGTGATAGGAGTGCGGAAGGCTTTGTTGACTAGGTTGCTGATGTTCGGGCTGTGGAGATTGAAGTCCTCAACTGCTACTTCTCTTAGAGGAGCTTTGATGAGGGGGGCTCAAGGACTAATCTGGATCATCTGCTTGTCTTGTAAGCCTTCTGTGAGTGCTTTCCCCTTGGTCTAGGAACTGCCCTACCATGTCCATTCTTAGATTGCAATCCACTAACCTGGGATTCTCAAGAAGGCATATGCTTTGGGACATATTTTAAATCTGAAAGATCTTGGCTTCTTGAAGATGGATGCAAAGAGAAGATGTAGGCATGGTGGGGGGAATGTAACCTGATTGGCCACCCTACACTTGTCTACCAAAAGAAGAAACAATTCCTCTAGGATAAGCTAATAGAGTATTGGCGTGACATGGAAGCGATGAGGACTGAGAACTGTGGTAAGGGGGGAGCTCCTACATGGGATTTCTAGATTGGACCATTTGGAGGATCAACGAGACTTGGTGGTAGAGGGGGGAAAATATAGGGCCAAGCTAAGAAAGAAGACCTCGAATGAAGACAAAAAAGATGAAGTGACTTGGAGTCATAGATCGAGACAACTGTAAGGTTTTATATATTGATATCGACGTCGTATTAACTTAAAAATGGGATATATTGCCAATAGCTCGCAATTTCATGGAAATAGATTAAAATGACTTTAACTGTCACAAATTTTATGAAATTATGATATTAATTAGTACTGCAAGGATGAAGAAATGCTTATAAAGATCAAATCATAAATTTTAAGTGAAACATAATACAAATACAAAACACTTGAAGAAATTACTTGACCAAAATCCAAAGTGTAGATTAATTCTTTATTTAACTAATACCATCCTTCGACACCCAAAGAAGATGAGGAGAGGATGGTACAGATGGTGGTGGTGGTCATCAAGTGCTAAGGTTTTAAATGTCAATATCGATGTCATGTCGACAAGTCAAAAAAGGAATATATCAGGATATATTGCTGATATTGATGAATTTTGGGGAAATCGTTCAAAAAGGCCTAAAAAGTCTCAAAATGTCACAAATTTGATTAAAATTAACATTTTAATAACTAGTTAATCATAAAGAAATGCATAGAAGACGAAAATCATAAATTTTAATTGAAAACGTAAAACACACTAGTCATATATTGGAATGTCACCAAATCAATATCAGGTTGAGCTTCGACCTAGCTTGATACCTCTCCTCCGATTTTCTTCCTCTATTCATAGCACTCTAAGATATTCACAGTATGACTCCCACGTCATGTAGTTGTATCGAGTATTGTATTTATTGATGTATCGTTAATAGTTTTCATTACTGCAATATAAAAGTATTCCAAGATATGGATATTGACTGTGACTATTGGATGAGCTGCTTCTACTTCCAGTTCTAGATCTACCCTAAGTAGACTCATCTCAATGTCCTCTTAAATATGTGGATCCGGTAGAATCATCTCGTTTCAATGTAGAACCTGACGATTCACAAGGTTCACACTGTGTTATCGATGAACTTTGTGGTGGTCGAGGAGAAAGTGGTGCAGTAGAGTGGGAAGGTTGATAAGAAAATTGTTTAGGACCTTGAGATGCAAAATACTCAGGAAATATCCCATACTATAACTTGCAGATGTAGGATCATTTTGGGTACTACTACTGTGGTGGCAATCATATTCATAGGAGGAACCATAATAAGATGGAGGGTTGGTGTAGTTGGGGAAGTAATTAGATGAACTTGCGCCTTATCTTAGGGTTGGTATTGAGTATTGGTGTAATGAGATCTGCAGTCACCATAGTAACTTGATAATGATCCTGGGCCACTTCCAAAGATTGATTTTGCCGCCAGATTAAGGGATCCCGCTGATGAACTTAAATCATCGATAGGCATCATAGAATGGCCTGAGGCATACCCATACTCTGTCCCTGCATCATAGTCACGAGGTGAACTTGGCACAGGATGTTCATGTATATTTGTATATGTTTGTGTATATTCATGTTGGGCATCCTCTTTACTAGGACCTTGATTATATCTCTCATCTCCTCCACTACTTTCTGCCTGTGGTTCATCAACCATCACTGCATCATTATCTCCATCATCATCATTTTGAGTTCCTTTTAAAGGTGGCAAATCTTCTTTTGGACTCATTAGTTTGAAGGCCACAGATTACTCTTGTGCCAAATCTACTGCGCTTAAATTTAGGTACATCTTCCCCCATCTTCTTTGCTATCTCTAGATCAGGACCATAATTTTTGTCAAGTAATGGTTCTCCATTGCTATTCAATCATTCTTGTGAAATATCTTCGTTTTCTGTGTTTCCAAAAAGATAAGTGGCATCTATTGGGCCTATATACTCGGTCTCCATTCTTGTAAAACACATCCATTGGTGAATGAATTTATTGATTAATATTTTATGGGTTTTTATAATTTAGTCCGTCGGCAAATCATGTGTTCATTTGAGTCGCATACGGCAGGGGACAAGAAAAGAAATGAAAAGAATGCGTGTCTATGTAAGTTGCACAAGCAAACAAAGATATGTGACCGACATCTCCCCATATAGGTTACATATCGCCACTTTAAGGGAAAATTGAACTGCAGTCCTTCGTTTTTGGGCGGTATATCATCGATATCCCTCGATATTGGCGATATATCGACCGATATCTTGGAAAAGGATATGGTACATGATATCAATATGCTTCAATCTATTGATATTGATATGTCGGCGATATATTGTTGATTTGTCAAACCTTGACAAGTGTGATGTCGTTAGCGTCGATGTTGGAGATGGAGGATGAAAAGGGGGAGAGAGGAGTAGGGGAAGAAAAGGATATAAATAAAAAAGAGAATATACGGACTTTTTCACAAAAAATCATTAATATTTTGTACTCATTCTTCAAAAGGGCATGCATGTAAAAAATAATGATTTTAAGGGTACCCATGATAATATTAGGAATCTAGGGGTTCTAGTGTAAGATCAAAAGAACTCAGGGGCACCTATGTAAAAATCTCAATAAAAAATGTACTATTGTGCAAAGAATACGTAACTCTTTGCTACTTGAATCTTTTGGCTACATTGAATAATTATGAGAAATATAAATTATTAAATGAAATATGCAAACAAGATTTTATGTGTGTATTAGTTTAATTTGCAACATATTTTAGATTAGAATATATTAACAAATTACACTTTAATGGATATCTTATTATTGCTAAATTTTTAGCTTGGATACTTGATTCGTATATGTTATTTGTGTTGCACTATCAAGGGGTTCTTGATTACTCTTTGGAACATTACTATAAAATCTTCCTACATACCAAGGTTGTAGTTGTGATTATATTTATATACATATTGGTTGAGTTTCTGATGTGCTTTTATCTATTTTATTTCCTAACTGAAGTCCTTTATACTTTTTCCCTCCACTCTATATGAGAGAGGTTAAGGTTTCTTTGAGGTTATTCTATCTCTCTTCTTTTCACATGGTATTAGAGCGGTGATCATAAATCAACATTTTCATATCCCACAAATACTACTAAAGTCTCTCGATCCTCATTTTAGAGGATTTCTTACTGTTCACAAATTGGATCTAATGTAAGAGATTTTGCAATCATAGCCTCCAGCACCACCCAATTGTAGCCTCTGGCGTTGCTAAGTAATTGAGCAGTGCTGCTGGTCAATCGGATAGCATTGCCAGCGTTGCTAGCTGACCGAACAGTGAGTTCGTCAGCACTATTGTTGCCTCCTCCTGCTACTGGGTTGGGTTGTCGATTCTGCTGCTAGTTATCCTTCGTGCCATTGTTTGTCTAGACGCTATGTGGTTGCCTTAGGCATAACTGATCACATGAGTACGATATCTCTATGCTTGTGGGCTTCATGTCAGTCTTTGACTATAATTGTCATGTGTTGATTCATTTTTTTTTTACATTCTACAATAACTATATCTCCTGGAGTGGTTGGGTTCATCTCCTATTGTCTGCCTACTTGCCTCACGATTTTCACAATAGTTATTCTCTTTGCTTGTTACTATCTTCGATGAATTCTCTTCCTTTAGCCACATGCGGATTTACCAATTGTTGATACTGCCTACGTTGCTGATGCCTCTAATGTACATACTTGTGATTTCTATTATTCACAGGTAATGAGTGGTAGATTCGGGTGCTTCTACACACCTCATTGGGAATGTCGATGCTTTACATGACACTAGATCGGTCAAGCGAGTTGCTTCAAGGAAAGTGGCTATTGCTACTAGCTCTTAAGTTACCACAGTTGGTGACATCTAGTTTTCTTCACGTTCGTAGTTGTTGGAGGTTCATTGTGCACCATGATTCCCCATGACCCTTATTAAGTCAGTCGACTATGCAAGAATCTAAAGTGTCGAGTTATTTTCTATGAGTATCACTTCTATTTTCAAGATAACAATACCAACGAGATTATTGGTGGAGTAGAGAGGAATGGCCTTTGTTATCTTGACACTCCATCTCACTTTGCTTGAGCATTCTCTATCTTTGCCGATCCCTTGCTTTGGCATCACTGTTTGGGTCACTCTTCTTTTGGAAAGATGCACTGGATGTTCCCAAAGTTACCCACCTCTTCCAATTTTGATTGTAAAGCTTGTCAGCTTAGCAAGCATCATTGAGCTACCTTCTCCAGACGCATGAAAAGGAGGAGCCACTTCGCTGCTTCACTTCATACACTGTGATGTCTTGGGGCTCTCTCGTGTTGGTAGTATTGGAGGTCATAGATACTTTCCAGTCTTTGTGGATGGTTATAGTCTATCTAGTGGGGTTTTTCTTATAAATAATCGGTTAGAGATTCTTTATATTATGGGACTTTTTTTGTAGAAGTGCAGAATGTATAAACTTATCCTCTATTTAGATTTTTCATAGTGACAATGCCTTGAGTTCATGGAGGTAAAGCTACACATTTTTTACTGTCAACGACACTCTACATTAGACATTGTGTGCATATAAATGGGGTTGTTGAGAGGAAATTGAGGCACATACTGGATATTGCATAGACACTGTGTTTATGAAGGTGCCTTACCAATTCTGGGGACATGCGATCCACATGGCAACATATCTCATTAACCTGGTACCTTCATCTGTTTTGCATGAGGAGATTCCTTATCAGCTCTTGCATTCGGAGTCTAATTGTCCATTTGCTCTACCTCTACGAGTTTTTGGCTGTACTTATTTTATACATGCCTTTGGATAATAGGATAAATTTTCTCCACGTGTAATCAATTGTCTTTATGGGCTACTTACATACTTAGAAAGAATATAGTTGCTATGGTCTGACTAGTCGACGATGCATTGTTATTGTAGATGCTACCTTCTTCGGGAAGGTTCCATTCTTCTTCGAAGAAGGGTCTAGTCTTGCTCCTCGTGAGACACAGGTTTACCACTGACGAGAGAGACGACCATGTCTCCTTCCCTTGCCTATCGTACATGTTCTTCCACCAGAAGATAGCTCTGTTAAGCTACCACAGGTACCAAGTTAGGAAGAAATTGATGATATACTGATTGTGTTGAGGAAACCTATCCACTCATGTATTCTATGCCCTATGTCACATTATACTTTTATAGTACACCTAGGTCGAGACTTGCGGTAGTTTCCCTAGGCCCTGCTCAGTACGCTGATAGCATGTGGCTACTCAGAAGCGTCTTATACTTCATGATGGAGAGTTGCTATGGACGAAGAGATGGAGGCCCTAACTTCTTGTGGTACATGGGAACTTGTGTCTTGTTCCCCTAACACGAAACTAGTTGACTGCAAATGGGTGCACACTATGAAATATCTCACAGATGGTACCATTGGCAGATTTAAGGCCAGACTTGTTGCTAAAGGATTAACCTCGACATGACATTGATTACTTTGAGATCTTCTCACCTGTAGTGTGACTCCCATCTATTTGAATTATTATGTTGCTGCTAATAAGGACTAGCCCCTATTTTAGTTAGATATCAAGAATACCTTCCTTTTATAGGGATCTTGGTGTACATGTGACAACCTCCAGGTTATGAGATTTAGGGAGAGCATGTTTGTAGGCTCAAGAAGGCTGTTGAGAAAAAGAAAGCTTCATTCTTGGTCTGGGTGATTCATTCCTCATTATCACTAGTAAGAATCATATCAACATACACTGCTAGAATAACAACACGAGTATGCTTTCCATACTCAGTCTTCTTGATAAAGACAGAGTGATAAGAAATAGAGCGTTGAAACCCAATTTTCGCAATCTTCGTACTAAGCCTCTTAAATTAGGCATGAGGACTCTATTTTAATCCATAAATTACCTTCCGTAGATGACAAACATGCTCCTTCTGAGTGCTATAACCTGGTGGCTGTCTCATGTATACCTCTTCAGATAAATCACCATATAAAAGGGTATTTTTAATATCAAGCTGATGCATATGCCATCTCCTAATCAATGCAATAGAAATAATAATCCTGTTTGAGTAAAATGTCTCAAAATAATCTACCCCATATGTTTGAGTAAAGCTCTTAGCAACAAGTTGGGCTTTATACCTGTCCACTATCCCATCAAGCCTATACTTGATAGCATAGACCCATCTGCAATCTATGACTGTAGCACCCTCAGGGTAAGGTACTAGATCTCATGTTTGTTGTGACTGTAGAGTCCGTACTTCCTCATCCATGGAAGCCTGCCACCTGGAGTCACAAGAGGCCTAAGCAAAATTTGTGGGAATCGTAGAGGTAGTAATCGTAGAAGCAACCTAACGAACCCCATCTTCAAAATGGGAAACACTTATGTACTGTGAAAGAGGATGGAGCGTGCTCGGTCTCCTCGAAAATGGTTGCTCCTTTGTGTTAGAACTACTCCCATTTGCTGCATCAGGACAAATCCCAGTGTCTGGCAAAGGATGTGGCCTTGGGTGTTACACTTGAGTCTCTTCTAATGCAGCCTGTATAGATGTTCTTTCTTATGAGAAGTATGGAATCTTCTCAAAGAAGGTGATATCTGCAGTGACAATGTACCTCCTACGGCTCGAGTCATAACACCTATATCCTTTCTGTGTCCTGGAATACCCAAGAAAGACACATTTGACAGCCTTAGGAGAAAACTTGTCCTGATTCCCATGTGCCTGGACAAAACAAGTATAGCCAAAAACTCTTAGAGGTATAGCAAATGGCCTGTCACAATCTGGATGGATCACCTGGAAGGAAACCTGGTCACGAAGAACGGATGAAGGTACCCGGTTGATCAGATATGCTGCAGTGAGTATGGTATCCCCTCAGAATTGCTTAGGAACCTTCATATGGATCGTCAGGGTCATTGCAATGTCCAGGAGATGTCGAAGCTTGTGCTCAGCCACGTTGTGTTGCTGGGACGTGTGAGCGTAGGATGTCTGGTGAATAATGCCTCGAGAGAAGCTTTGAACATCTTGTTGCATAAACTCCAGAGTAGCATTATCACTGCGGAAGACTCGAATAATGCCATTATATTGATTTTGAACCTCTACCAAGAACTGCTGTATAATCTGGGGAATCGCTGAGCGGGTTTTCATAAGGAAAGCCCAAGTAAGGCGGCTATGGTCATCTACCATAACTGTATAGTATTTGTGTCCTCCTTGGGTGGGAATCCTATATGGTCCCTATATATCACAATGGACCAAGGCAAAGGGAATAGAACTCACGCTAGCATCGCTCGGGGGTTAGGTGCTCCTGCGGTGCTTCCTAAGCTGACAATCCTCACATTGTAGAGTCAAAGTTTGGTAGACTGGGATACATCTGTCACATCTTCTTGAGCGATGAGTACCCAAGCCTCTTATGCCATAGCCACGGATTAGTAGCTATGGAGACTGCTCCTACAAATAGTGTAGGTGTGTTCAGATAATAGAGATCACCTTGCTATATACCCCCACCTATAATATCGCATGTATGCCGATCCTTGAAGTAGCAATGGCCCTCATCAAACACTGCTCGATATCCAAGATCTTTGTAGATGCAATTCACAGACAAGAGGTTCATTGGGAATTCTGGAGCACAATGAACCTCTTCTACCACAATTTTCGGGGAAGCGTGCACATACCCAACTGCAGTAATAGATGATGTGGCTCCATTTAGCCACTCTAGCCTCCTTAAGCCCACGTGGAGCCTTGGGATCCATCAAATGCTCTACATCTCCAGTGGGATGAATCGAGGCCCTAGAGTCGACAATCCATGCTCCTCCGGTTCTTTTCCTCCTTGAATCTCCTTGAATTGCAAATGCAAGTCCTATATCTGAGTTTGATTTTTCTGATGTATCAAATTCATTTTCTTGGCATGAGAGAAGGCTTATCATGCTTGAAAGGAGTATCTTTTTCATTAGTGTAGAGGGAAGACTCATCACCACATATGCGATGTATGCGATAGGCTTAAACACATGCAAAAGAACATCTATATGGATTGATCTTGCTTCCATAGGCAGCACCGCCACCCAACAGTGGCTGCGCACCCATCTGATGGAGTGTGATGGTTGCCCACATCAGGATCAGAGCTGCCAGTAGTAGCGGCAGCAGCGAGACCCGTGACGATGGCAGGGCCTCCTACAGCACCGACGAGATCTCCTGTAGCAGCGGCAGGGTTGGTAGGCCACCTTGGCTGGGCGTGGTGGCTGGCAGCGGCGCTGGGGATCTCTTTCCCAATGTTGTTGCCATTGCTGCCATGCCCCATCTCATTTTTTGATGATCAAAGCTCCCTTAAGGTGGTGATTTGGATATCAAAACACCGGCTTAGGACCACCGTTCTGATACTATGTTGAGAAAAAGAAGGCTTCATTCTATTCAATGGAAATCCTATTCTCTTTTATATAAGAGACTTGGGAAAATTACAAAGATACCGTCTTCCTCCTCTACCAATCCCCATGAGAGATGGCTTCCATTGCTGAACCAATGTTAAAATTTTTCTTCATGATCCTACCATCACTTTTATGAGATAACACTAAGTTCTACATAACATTTAGTTCCTACATTTTCGATTGGTTTATGATTTTGATATCATTTATAATGACCCAGGTTTAAACTCGAGTCACATGAGAAAAATTGACCTTAACTTATTGGGTATGGGCCTAGTGGATCTAAGGTAACCCTCCAAAATGCTCAAACTCAAGTTATGGAGTGAGTTTCAATCCTTTATAACTTACTACTAAAATTTGCAAGTTTCTCGTGAGACTATTTCGAGGGTCTACATGTGCTGCAAGAGATGTTTAGAAGTAGCATTGGCTACAATTCCAATAGCAATGTAAGAGTCATTAATGGCTCTTCTAATCTTTGTGCCATTTCCAAACTCTCATTACTAGTTTCTACTTTAGGTAACTTAGAATGTAAGTTTATGCTACTTCTCTTGAACATTCTTGAACCAAAGGCTGTGGTAGCATGCTTTTGCTTCTTTTTTAGTTCGCTACCACTAGTCCTAATGTCTAAAAGTCAAGAACCTTGTGCTCAGGTTCAAATGTGTTGGAGTTGGAGGTGCGTGGAGGCCTTCTTCCGTGAGAGCATGCGTGTGAAGAGAAGAGAAGAAAGGGGGACTTGGCACATTAAAAAGAGGTGGTGTGAGAAGAGGGAGAGAGGAGAGGAGCTTTTTGGAATAGAAAGTTTATTATTGGAACTTAAATAACAACTATGTATTGCTTTCTTTTTAAAGTGAATCAATCTTATTTCTAAAAATAGAAAATAGGAAATCAAATCCTAATTAACCAAAGGTAGGAAATCCAACTTATTCCTAATTATCTCTAACAAAATTGCCACATGTAGCACAAAACTTTCTTGACATGCAAACCAAAAACCCTAAAGTCACGTCGTCAACTAATTGGACTTCTAATCCACATGGATAGTGCCACGTGGCCATGTTGTCACGTGCATTGTCCATGTGGCCTCCTCTTTATTCAAGCTAACAAAATATTTTTGTGATCTTCTAAGGTGTTCTGGGGTCTCTTTAAGGAAGACATTATAGTAGTGTAGTTTGTAGAGGGGAGTCTTAGTTTTAACAGGTTGAATGGATTCTTCATCTCTTTGCGTATCTATGAGATGTTAGAGTTGAGGACTTCAAACCCATTGCCTTTTTAAGTGCTAAGTATTTAATGGTAGTGGAGCTCTTGGATAACAAGATATGGGGTATTATGGATGATGTGATAAGTTTGGTCTAGTTAGATCTTGTTATAGGTCGTTCTTTTTCTCTTTTGACATAGAAGTGGGAGGAAGTCGTTTACGTGGACGTGGGACTTTTTAAGGTATATGATTCCTATCCATGGTAATCCCCTGCCAAAAGATGTTTTTTGACAAATTGAACTAGGTGAATGAACTGTCGTAACCACCACTACTCAGTACTAGTGAATCGTAACATGGTTGGTGATGGATTTGGCACAGAAGTGTCAAAAAGGAATGTTCTTTGGCACAAATGTTTATTTTAGCATTAAATGCCCTTGTTCATTGCACTCTACTTGTTCTAGAAGTTTCTTGTTAAGCTTTTCACTGAATCAGTCAGTAGTCTCCTTGCCACCTAACCGTTAATGTGTTCGACATCCTCTTCCTCATGAATGCATGATATCTAAGAGGAAATGTGGAGTTTTATGTTATTGGAACTTGAAGAGAAACAATGAGATTTGATCTCTTTATATAATGAGACCAATCCTGCTTTTCAACCCTAATACAATTTTTTTAAATAAATATATCTTTAACTAAATTAAATATATATGGCTTAGTTGAAGAAAATGAACTTTCTTAGTTTACCAAGTAGTCCCTACTGAAGGTTCGGCCCTACCAGGAGGGGGTGACGTAATAATTGCGGAATTGAAATATAATCTCACAAATAAGCAATCACACAAGCACACAAGAATTTTTAGGTGGAAATCCAAACCGGGCGAAAACCACCACCTAACCCTCTCGAGTTAGGATTTTCCGATCAACCAAGTTGATCAAAATCCACTAAACCGAATCACTTTAAACGAGGGTGATTCAACTTCAATACAACCACGCTACTTAAACGAGGGTAGCGTACCTCAACCCCTTCTCTTCACGAGAAGGATTTTGTCTCGCGAAGGAGACGGGAATTCGCAAAGCGAATACCCAACCAAATAACAAAGATAAAATAAACAAGTAATCCTATAGAGCCAACAAAGTAATTTTAAACCTATCTTCTATAGGAATTAGGAAACTCCCCTTTGTAAGGAGTGCGTCGAGTTGATGACGCGGTGCGTGAGCCACGCGACGGCGCAACTTCGCTCTCATGAACTACGACGGGAGAGCGGGTGCGCAACAGCTTGATGCTCTCAAGAGAATGGAGCTTGAGCTTGGAGAGTAAGAGCTAGCTAGGACACAAGAGAGTGGAAAGTGTAATACAAAGTGTTTCTTGCGTATCTTGGTCTCTCTAGGTGTGTTTTTGTGTTGCAAAGGTTCCCCTCTATTTATAGAGGCCTTAGGAAGGCTTAGGAAAGGTTCTATAGCCGTTGGGTGCAAAGCCCAAGAGAATCACCCCGAAATCAGGAACAATCATTGTTCTGACAGGCTTATCAGACGTCTAATTCTGGCATCAGATGTCTGGAAGTTCACTTTAAGACGTCTTATTTCAAGGTCAGGCGTCTGATTTTGGGCGGGTCTCTTCCTGACTTGGATCAGATCTAAACAGGGTTCCAGTGCAAGTCCATCAGACGACATATAAGACGTCTGGCACTATGTCTGGACGTCTGGAAACCTATTTTTTCTGTGGGAATGGATTTCCAAACGTTGCAATGGCTAGAAAATCTTTGAGAAGAGATTTTGGGTCAGCCGAGGCAAAACGGTCAATTATCAGACGTCTGGAAAGTCCTATGGACGTCTGATAAGGCTCTAACGATCACATTCTTGAGTGTTTGCTAAGCCAGCCAACGGTCCACTAATTGGACGTCTGGCAAAGTCATCAGACGTCTCCTAAGACGTCTGGTCTAAGGTCTGGACGTCTGATTTCATCAGATAGAACTAACTATGTCTAGCCTAATAGTTATCAGACGTCTGAATCAACAGTCAGACGTCTTAAAACACTTTATCAGACGTCTGATTTTGGAATTAGACGTCTGGAAATGCTGTTTGAACCCTATATTGGTTTTCTAAGTTCTCTACAGAAAATCTAGGTATCTTAGGGTTGTGCAGGTGTTCCTAGGACTACTGTTAGGGTACTTTGAGGCTCTTTAACATAATGTTCTAAGGAAATAAAAAGAGCAAGCAAAATAAAAATAAAAGTACATGAAAGGATTAAACAAAATTCTATCCTATTCTTCTTGTCCTTCCATCTTCAATCTAACGCTCCTCGCGAATCTCATCTGTTCTCCATCAAGCTCCTCCAATCCGTCCTGGATGTGAGCTCGAATTCCGTCTAAACACGTCTACATTTGCAATTGACCTGAAATCTAAGACTCCAAGTGCAAATGCTAAATAACACGTGTTTTATTATCATCAAAACAAATGATCGTGGTGTTCTAGCACCAACACCTACACCTCTATATAGGTGAAGGAAAAGTTACATCATAAACCCACTACAAAAATAAAAATAACAAAACACCCCTTATAACAAAAACATAACTCATAACTCAAAACACTTATCAAACTGGAGCATATATATCCATCATGTTCAACTTATTTCTACACTTCTCAAACTGAGGGCGAGACAACGACTTGGTAAACATGTCAGTAGTCTGGTCTGAGGAAGCAAGACAAGTAGTACGAAGTAGATCCTGTTGAATCAAACTCTTGGTGTAATGACAATCTACTTCCACATGTTTGTTCTCTCATGGAACATAGGATTGTTTGCAATGTAGGTGGCAGCCCGGTTGTCACAATGCATCTCTATAGGTTCCTGAACATTAACATGAAGATTTTGTAACAGAGACATGATCCATATCATCTCAGCTGCAGTATGTGCTATGGCCCTGTACTCAGACTCAGCATTGAGCGTGAAACAACACTTTGTTTTTTGCTCCTCCAGGTTACCAAGTTCCCAGCTGCAAAGGTATAGAAACCAGTAGTAAACCGCCTGTCACCATCACTTGCATAATCCGCATCTGAGTATGCAACAGACATAGGTGCCTTTCTCTGAAAAAGAATGCCACTACCTGGACATCCCTTGATGTACCTCAACACCTGCATCATAGCCTGCCAATGAACTTCAGTAGGCTTATCTAAGAACTGACTCAGCTTACGCACGGCAAGGCTAATATCTGACTTAGTGATAGTCAGATATAACAGCTTCCCCACTAGTTGTTGATATGCCTTCTTGTCTTTTAGCTTTATATTATCCTAAAAAAGATGAATTTTAGGATCTATAGGAATATTTGCATCTTTGGATCCTAGCATGCCTGTCTCCTGAAGAATATCAAGGGCATACTTCCTCTACGACATAATTGTTCTTATAGCAAACTTAATGCCTAAAAAATACCTCAGCTTCCTAAGATCTTTCATGACAAACTAGTGTGCCAAGTACTCCATCTGAGATATACCCTCTGCATCATCACCTGTAAAAATAAGATTGTCCACATACACAAGTAAAGCCACTATACCCCTACTGGTCTTCCTCATAAATAGTGAATGATCTGATGATCTCTGCATCCCAATAACAGACACCTCAGATAGGCGCTGGAACCAGACTCGGGGGCTCTGCTTTAGACCATAAATGGCATTACGAAGCTTGCATATACACTCCCCCTGAACCTCAAAGCCAGGTGGTTGCTGTATATATCCCTTCTTCCAAGTCTCTGTACAAAAATGTATTTTGACATCCAGCTGATGTAACTGCCATCCATAATGAGCTGCAATAGAGATAAGAATGTGAACAGTCGAGAGTCATGCAACATGAGAGAACGTGTCAAAGAAATCCACTCCATAGGTCTGGGTGAATCCTTTGGCCACTAGGTGGGCCTTATACCTTGAAATAGACCCATCTGGGTTGTATTTCAAAGTAAAGACCCATCTGACTCCAACAAAGTGTATGCCAGACGATAAAGATGACAGCTCCCAGGTACCTCTGGTAGTGAGTGCAGACATCTCCATAGTTGCCTTCCAGTGTAGATGTAGTAAAGCCTGCTGGTACGAGGTAGGTAACTTAGCACTAGATACAACAGTTGTGAATGCATGAAACTCCAAACTTAAAGAATTAGTAGAAACAACTCTCCCAGCGACATGATACTGGGCACAAGATCGTGGATCCTTCCTGATAGCAATAGGAATATCCTCATCAGTACTCATGGAATGAGGACCTGGAGAACTATCCACAGGTAACAGACTCTCACCCTTTACATCTGCTGACACTGTATCTGAAGAAGCCTCTTGAGTAGAGACCGCCTCTCGGTTATCAACACTAACTTGAGGAGTCTGTAGAATAGATGGAGGGGGTTTTACCCTATACACAACTGGCAATTATAGGTGTGACCCTTGAAGGTCCCTTCATCCGTTGGTATTAGCCTGAATGTACTGGTAGGTGGCTCAGTAGCCTGAGAAGGGCTACTAGTATTTGTGAATAAATCAAATGGTACAGAAGCAACTGGTATAGGCACACGCTCCGACACACTCTGCACCTGCCTGGCATCAACAGAAAAATAAGGTACAACTTCATGAAAGGTGATATTTGCACTGATATAATGTCTCTGGTGTAGGGGATCAAAACATTGATACCCCTTTTGAGTACGAGAGTAGCCAAGAAACACACACTTGACTGCTTTAGGTGTTAATTTATCATGCCCAGGTCCAAGGAGATGTACAAAAGCCACGCACCTAAATGTCTTGGGTGGAAGATCAAACAACTCATCATTTAGATAGAGCACTTGCCATGGTATTTGCTCGTGAATCACTGAGGAGGGCAATCTATTAATAAGGTAGCAAGCTGTGAGAACTACATCTCTCCAGTAGTTCTGTGGCACATTGTTATGGAGAAGAAGAGCTCTGACCATATCAAGGATATGTCTGTATTTCCTCTATGCAACTCCATTTTGCTGAGATGTGTGAGGACATGAGGTCTGGTGAATTATGCCATGTAAGCTATAGAATTCTGCCAGCCGACGAGTACAAAACTCCAGTGCATTATTAGATCTGGGAGTCTTGATGCAAACATCAAATTGATTTTTTTATCAACACAAACTTCTCAATCAGTGGACCCACTTCAAACTTATTCTTCATGAGAAACAGCTAGGACAATCTGAAAAAATCAACCACAATCAAATAGTATCGATGCCCTGCTCTATCAGGAGTCTTACTGGGACCCTAAACATCAGGATGTACTAACTGAAAACACGAAGTCGAACGTGGTCCTGTAACAGCTGGAAAGGAAGATCTATGGTACTTCCCAAGTTGACATGCATCCAAGGAAAGTTGTGTCGTTGGGGATACACGAGGAATAAGCCTGCGTAATTTTTTCAAAGAAGGATGACCCAACCGTCTATGCCACTGTAAAGCACTCCCAGATGTACTAACCCGACATGCTGCAGCCATGGGACCATGCTGAAGTCAGTAAACTTTTCCTTCATATCCATTACCAATAGTCTTCCCTGTCATTCTATCCTGGAAAATCCATCCATTCTCATCAAAGATGACATTGCAATTCATTTGCTTAATGATCTCACTGACAGAGAAAAAGTTCATGGATAAATCTAGAACAAACTGGACATGATTAAGTTGCATAGAAGGGGTAACATTAATTTCCCCCTGACTACTAATAGGAGTAAGTCGCCCATCAGCCACCTATACTGTATGACCTCGAGAGACAGGTTGAATCTGTCCAAAACACTGCAGATTCTCGGATAAATGATCGGAAGTGCCTGAATCAATCAATCACGTCACACCAGTAGTTGGAGTATCACCTACGGTGGTTCCTAGCGCAATCTCTGACTGTGACACTGCCATATTCACTGAAACACACTGTCACAAACTAAGTTTAATGTGCCGCAGAAAAGGATACACACCCTTGAATTTCTTCACACTTTATATTCGAAAATTAACCGACAATAGGGAATACATATCCCAACAAATATACCAATCGGGAAATATACATCCGAAAAATCTTCGCTCACATGGTCAATACTCAAGGGGAATACACACAAAAAAAAAATGCATCAAAGGGGAATACACACCCCAAAACTCAAACCACTAGATCACAGAGAATCATACCACGCGTAGGTTCTTGATTCAAAAGCCCATCTCCACAACACTGACGAACCTCCCTACAACGAACTGATGGTCAACAACTCTCCCTTCAGTGGCCTGTGTGGTGACTCGAAGAGAAGACGGTTGGCAAGAGGCGGTGATCGGCGAGTTGCTCTATCGCAGCGTCGGATGCGACAGCAGCGTGTTGCTCTCGAGCAAATTGCAGTGGCCTACAAGATGGCAACCTGCAGCGCATTACACAGCAGCAGCGGTGGCGACTTGCTGCTCTACAGATCTGCAGCGGCACGCTACACAGCAGCAGCGACAGTGGTGGGTTGCAAATCTGCTAGTGCGGTGGCAGTGGTGGGCTGCAGATCTGCGGTCGGTTGCAGTGCGCTACACAACAGTAGCAGCAGCGGTTGGCTGCAGATTTGTGGCCGGTTGTGGCTGCAGCAGCGGCGATCGGTGAGGTTGTTGCTGCAGCGGCGGCGGGGAGCCAGCCTGCCGTCGGGAGTGGCGGAGGCGGCTGGCGGTAGGAGGCTTAAGGTAGGGTTAGGGTTTGTTGTTTGGTGGAGTCCTCAACCTGGTGCTGTGATACCAAATTAAAGAAAATGAACTTTCTTAGTTTACCAAGTAGTCCCTACACCTCTATATAGGTGAGGGAAAAGTTATATCATAAATCCACTACAAAAATAAAAATAACAAAACACTCCTTACAACAAAAACATAACTCATAACTCAACATGCTTCAAAGGAACGGTACTATTTTTCGTAATGAGAGGTGTTGGGTGGATAATGTTATTAGAGGCGAGCGTTATTTCTAATTTTTGGCTGTAGAATTTGTAAGTCTGTTCCTTTTTCCCCTTTTTAATACAATTTACAGATGATTACTAGGCTCAGGTAATCTTCCACTTTTTCTTAAAAAAGAAAACATATTTCCTAAAGGGATAATCTCAAGATAGAAAATATAAAATATGTAAAGAGGACAACATGGCAAGAGAATTTGTTTATTCCCCTTTATTAAGCATGGAGAATCTTGGAAGATCTTCACCGTAGAGATCACGAGAATCTCCAATAGTATTAAGGTGAGGTGTTTTAGGTAGCTTTTAGTATTCTCCTATGTTAAAACCCTTCCTCTTCTAAAAAAAATGATGAGATTTTTTCATTGCTATTCTAATATCTAATATGGAGGTGGATGATTGTGCGCAAGCCTTGATAATGTCATGTGAGCTTCTTCACACATCGTATATTCATCTCCATTTAGATAGGTTCCTATTATGGGTGTGACGATTTGTGAAAGTGTGGCGTGGCCTTGATGCGTTGAAATCCAACGAGTGGACCTTGGCATGTGGAGAGAGTTGAAGAGGAGTTGGAGAATTAATGTAGAGAATAATTATATTCAACTTAAATGATAATGGTGGGATTTCTCTCTTTTTATGAAGAAAATTTTGCATATAAAAATAGAAAAATAGAAAATCAGAATCCCAATTAACCAAAAATAGTAACTCCTAATTTATTTTAACAACTCATGATTATTCTCCTAAGTCATAACTTAGCTGTGAGTGCACAATGAGCCTGTAGGATCTAAAGTTCTACACTAGGAGGGGGGGGGATAGTGTACTATAGCAAAATATAAAATTTAAAACGAAGCATTCATTACAAACCAAAAAAATATGAATCAATCATAACGAACTAGAAAGATCATACCTGATTTTAGAGTGGAAACTCTTTCTGAAAGAAACCACTACTTAAGCCTCCCAACTTAGGATTTCACCACAAGTCGATGCTAGTTAAATTCATTATCGCACCACTTGAATGAGGGTGATACAACCTCTTATAAGACCTCTTTTACACCTAAATAAGAGAAGAACAATGAGACTCTCAACAACTTGACTCTCAAATAAAAGCAACAAGAACATAAAATCACAATATATCCTATGGAACCTCAAATATGAAAATTGAGTATTTTCAAGGTTGCAGAAGGGTGCCCTTTAGAAGACGTTGAAAATAGGTGCAGAGGTGCGAAAACATAAGAGAGTGTTTTTTGCTTTGAAGCTCTTCAAGGTGTGTTTTAAAATAGGGGTCAAGGGGTTCTATTTATAGGTGTTTTCAGGCTTGATTTAGAAGGTTTGCAAATACGGCGTTGGTCGATCAAAATTAAGCATTGGTCGATCAAAATGAACTTTAGTCGATTAAAATAGAATTCTGATTGATTCTAGGTTGATCGATTAAATTGCATTTTTGATTGACTTGAAGTGAATTTCAGAATATGACCGTTGGAGGATTTTGATCGATTAAAAACATAGGTTTAGTCCATCAATTGGACTTGGTTGATCAAGAGAGAATTATTGGTAGATTAACAGTATTGGAAACTTAAACTTTAACCTAAGTTTATTATCTATCGAAGTCCAAAATGAATTGGTTTATATACTTGAGGTTCCTTACATATTTCTAGACTCAATAAGAATATAAAGACAACTCTGAAATGAATAAAAGTATTTTTCAAACCGATCTATCATGCTGTGTAATCATTCCTTTGATAAGCTATCTTAAGTAACTTGGAATGATTAATCCGCAATAAAACATAATTTTGTTATATCAAAACATGAGTATCAATATTCTTCTCTTTTTTAATGATAGCAAAATTATAATTATGTATATGCATGATCAAGCAAATGCATGACGCATGCCGCATGTAATTGAAAAAGTTATGCTTATAGAATAATTTTTCTCCCCCTTTGTTATTAACAAAAAGCTTAACAATTATGGATGTTGAAACATGATCTCCCCCTTTTTAAACGCTGAATGTAATTCATGGCATGTTTGTTATAGAAAACGTAAAGATGCAATTTGATATTGGATAGCTGAAATCAATGTTCGATAACAGAAAAGTACCAACATAAGAATAGAAATAGCAATCGGCAAATCATAGAATAAAATGTACTACAAACTAACATGCTGAAAATAAAAACAAGAATAAACTACGAAAAGCATGTGTCTGAAGGAAACTCTACATCTGTGTCGAAGTCAAGTGGATGACTGGATGCATTGGGTCCAACAAAAGATGGAGCTTGAAAGTGTAGTCGATGTCCTATATGAGGAGAGACTAGCTCAATTCAGGTGTCGTCCGGGACAGAGTGACAAGTGTCGTAGTCTACTGTTGACAAGGTGTTGAGGCTGTAGTTTGATCATGCTGGTGAGGAGGTGCTGTTGTTGCTCGTTTGGATCTGGGAGGCTGTTGATCACGCAACTTTAAGGCATCTACTCAGGTAGTTTGATATGAGTCTTGTGCTCCATCATCATTGTCATTGTCTCTCTCTATTTGTGCATAAGAGAGATGCCATCGGTAATGTCGTAAATGCTCAGAGAGTCATGCTTTGTGAATTGCCTATCATGGTTGTAGAAGGACAGAGTAGGTCTTACTGGAGGATAGTAGGTGGAGAAGTGCTGGTATGGGATATAGGACGATGGAGCAGTAGGTCTAGTCCGAGGTGGTGGAGGCTAGGAAGTAGTAGTAGTAGTTGCTTGTGGGGGGAGGATCCTATCAACTTGGTCTATGATGTTCCATATTGGAGTAGGTGTGCTCTCCAAAGATGTTGACCTGGGTAATGAACTGCTTGTGATTGATATCCATTGGCACACTAAAGTGATGGAAAATATGAGAGAGAAGGGTACCAAAGGGGAAGACACCAGTGGGTTTCCCCTCCGTAAAGGTGAGGATAAAATGGTTTCAATTAGATGCCTTGTTCTGCATGAAGGCGTAGCGGGCCACAAGCATGGGATCGGGGCAGTTTTCAAAAGAAGTGGATTTACACATAAAGTTCCATAAAAAGATGTTAAGAAATCGCGGAAGAGGACAAAAATAAGGTGACTTGGTTAGCTTGCCCAAGTAATAAAATTCAGTAGTCATCAAGGTCTCCCAAATAGTGTTAGTGAATGTGTCATGGTGGAGCTCTAGGTAGGTTGGATTAGTGGAGGGACATCCAAGTACCTGCATCAAAATATCGACATTGACCAGCACCTCAATGCCATAAACATTGGATGTAAGTTGGATATCGAATCCTTTGTTGATGTTGCGAAGATTTGCATAAAAGAGGTGACAAGCCATATGGTTCGCATCCTTAATCTGACTACCCCTAGCACCTACATAAAAATTTTGATCGAAGGGATGCTTGATTTTATGAAGAATGAGCTTGTCCCAAAGGTCGGGAATGACGTACTCGAAATAGTTTGAGGTCGATACGGCGACCCACATGTAGTGAAAATTTGGAATAAAGGGAGATTGTGCCTCGCGTTGTCATTAATAAAATAATGGTCAAAATATCGTTGCGACGAGTGGATGAGGAGTGTGATGTGAGCATTCAGAAGCCATTTTCAAGGTTTTATGCAAGTTTGGTCGACCAAAAAGGGCATGTTGATCGATCAAAAGGGTGTCTTGGTTGATCAAAGGGGGAAGACAGATCGATCAAAAGGTTCTATGCAAGTTTGCCTACTGAAATCAATTTTTTTGGTTGATCAAGAGATTATGATTGGTCAATCAAACACATGCTTTTGCGAAAAACTAGAATGGGTGATGAATCAAAGCAAGGATCGAACAATATTTCACACAAGAATCGGTCAAGAACATCAAGATTAAGACAATCATATTTGAGTGGATCCAAAAGAGTAAACAAAAGCAAGCATACAACATATAGCATCCACACTAGATATAAATTTATGAGAAAAAAATGAGACATCAACAACATAGAGAGGGGATGTTATATAGAGATTGACAAGATTGATCAAGAATCGGTGGTAGCAAGAGGGAGATAGATGGCCGGAGGATGGGGAGGTCGACGGAGGGTGGATGACAGTGAGGACGAACGTCGAGGAATGACCTTGGTTGACCAAGGTGTGGCTGATTTCGACGGTGGTGATGAGGTTGTTGGCTGATGAAGGGGTTAAGGGTGGTGGTGTTTGGTCAATGGAGGTGGTGGGGACCAAGTGTGGGGCTCTTCAGTTGATGGTGGGGACGGTGGAGATGGGTTGAGTGGAGGTTTGAAAGGTTTTGTTAAGTGTGGAAATTGTTTTTTAGTGAAGAGGTAAATAAAATGATGGTAAAATAGTTGTTTTTATAGAGAATAGGTCCAACCATAATAGGTAGGAATTCAGGATGGCCATCACAATGAAGTAGATTGGTAATCAAATCCCTTTGATTTGATTGAAAGAACACAAATCTTGGCGAGGTAATTTCGCCCAGGTTTGGTCGATCAGAAATTGTGTTTGGTCGACCAAATTCAAATGTGATCGATCAGAATGGAAGATTGATTGACAAATTCAAATTTTCAATGGAGGGAATTTTTCCCGCTCAAACATTGATCGATCAAAAGTTGAGGTTGATCGATCAACCTTTGAAAGTTCTGGAGGGAGTTTTCCTACTTAAAACTTAATTGGTCAAAATCATGTTTTGATCGATCAATGGGTGTTGATCGATTAAGGTAACTTGTTGAGCGATCAACAGTTAACAAGACTAGTAGTTAATTAGAAGTTAAAGTTCATTTAGTCTTGTTAGGCCTAATTCTCATCTAATAGTGATAAATCTATCTTTTGCTAATGATTTAGTGAAGATAACAGCTAATTATTTTTCAATGTGCACAAACTCTAAGGTTATTTCCTTTTTAAGGGTATAATCTCTTAGAAAGTGATGTATGATATCTATGTGTTTAGTTCTTGAGTGTGGAATTAGATTTTTAGACAGGTTAATGGCACTAGTATTGTCACAAAGTATCTCAATTTTTTCAAAACTAAGTCCAAAATCCTTAAGTGTTTGCTTCCTCGACAAAATCTGTAAACACGCTAGGGAAGCAGCAACGTATTTAACTTTAGCTGTGGATAGCAAAACACATGTTTGTTTCTTGTTGACCTAAGAGACTAGTGAATTTTCGAGAAATTGACAAGTTCCACTAGTACTCTTGCGATCTGTCTGGCTACCTGCATAGTCAATATCATAGTAGGAAAGTAAGTCAAGTGTGATTGACTTGGGATAGAATAGACCAAGATTTACAGTGTTTTAAAGGTATCTAAGTATTCTTTTTACAGCATTGTAGTGTGAATCCTTAGGGTTTACTTGAATCCTAACACAAAGACAGGTGCTAAAAAGGATGTCTGGTCTACTAGTAGTTAAGTATAGTAGGGAACCTATCATGCTTCTATAAAATTTTTGATCTACACACTTGTTTCGTCTTTTAGTTGTGTTGCTGCCATCGATTTTTTTTCCCTTCGTGTTGTCCATGCAAAACTTCTTCAATATCTCCTTTGTGTACTTTGTTAGAGAGATGAAGATGCCATCCTTTAGCTGATCAATTTGCCACCTTAGGAAGAACTTTAGTTCTCCCATCCAGTTCATCTCGAATTGATCCTGCATGATTTTCTCAAACTCTTGACATAGAAGACCATTAGTAGCACCAAATGATGTCGTCAACATAAATTTGAATTAGGATTAGTTCATTATCTTTTCTTTTAGTGAATAGTGTTGGATTAATTTGTCCAATTTTGAATTCATTATCGAAAAGGTAATTTCTTAATCTTTCGTATCAAGCTTTAGGAGCTTGTTTTAGTCCATATAAAGGGTTGTCTAAATTTTCAAATCCAAGTGATTGTTTCACATAGACTTTTTTAATGAATCCATTTAGAAATACACTCTTGACATTTATTTATAATAATTTAAATCCATATGAGCATCAAAAGGTAAAAGCATTCGAATGGATTCTAGTCTACATAAGTCTCATCAAAATCGATTCATTATTCCTGGTTATAACCTTAAGTCACAAGTCTAACTTTATTTCTCACAACTTTACGTGAGTCAATAAGCTTATTCCTAAATATCCACTTAGATCCGATTA
This sequence comes from Thalassia testudinum, assembly GCA_037157565.1. Taxonomy (NCBI): domain Eukaryota; kingdom Viridiplantae; phylum Streptophyta; class Magnoliopsida; order Alismatales; family Hydrocharitaceae; genus Thalassia; species Thalassia testudinum. Next base: position 9,450,607 of record JAZHRO010000078.1, on the reverse strand, counting down.
GAGATTGAGATTCTAATCTAGAAACTAATTCCCAAACATTATTCCTTTCAAATTGATTTAGCTTTTCTTGCATAGCTACAATCCAACAATAATCATTAAAGCTTCATTTATAGCTTTAGGCTCTAATTGGGATACAAAAACACTGAGAGCAAAGTTATTTACTGAAGATCTGGTTTGAATTCCTTTAGTAATTTCATCAATCACAAGATCCTTGGGATGATCCATAGAGTAGGTTAGATCTTTGGATAAGTCACTAGCTATGTTACCCTTTGGAATATTTGAAGGATCTTCTAAGATCTGATCATCATCTCTACTTGGAACTTTTTCTTTTTGATCTGATTCACATTAAAAGAGGTGTGTAAAGTTTCCTCATTCGATGAATTCTTTTTGTTGTAAACTCTATAAGCTTTGCTTTTAGAAGAATATCCTAAGAATATCCCTTCATCACTTTTTGCATCAAATTTAGCCAGGATTTCCTTTGTATTCAAGATAAAGCATTTACACCAAAAAACTTTAAAGTAGGAAATCTTAGGTGTCCTATCATAGTACAACTCGAAAGGTGTTTTCTTAAGGATTGGTCTAATGGAGGCTCTATTTTGTATATAACAAGTAGTGTTTACTGTCTCAACCTAAAAATATAAAGGTAGTTTTGACTCACGCAACATTGTGCGGGTACACTCTTGTAAGGTTCTATGATTTCTTTCCACTACATTTGAGAAGCTGCTCTAGGGAATGCAAATTCTTGTTTAATCCCATAATTTAAGTAGAAATGTTGAAAATATTGATTGTCAAATTCTGCATGATCATTTCTTATTCGTTTTTTTTTTTTTGAAAAAAGAAATGAAGATTACTGGAGTTTGATAATCATCTAGAAATATATATTAATAAAAATAGAACGGACTTACCGGTTGTTGAACCAAAATTCTGAAAAACAAAAAGCCTCCCTCACCACATTTTCTACCCAACATCTCTTTTCTTCTAAAAATGTTCCCGTGCCTCTGCAGCCAAAGGGACCAAAGGATGCCAAAAGCTTTTATACATCTGTCCATGTCAAGATCAAAGTGGTTCCTGAAGGAATTCCAGAAACTGAAAGCATCTGTGCTCTCCGCCGTTTGAAGATTGCATTGCTGCCAGACTGCCTTTGGAAACTCACATGCAAAGAAGAGATGATTCATGTCCTCTGACTGTTGACAAAAAGAACACAAGATATCACCTTCATCTGTCTATCTCCTAAAAACCTTTGTAACTACCTGTTCCCTTCTCAGAAGCCGTAGAAAAATCTTTATCTTCATAAAATTCTGCATTTCCAAAATCTTTTAGAATCCGAAGTCATGTCATTCATTTGATCACCGCTATGGGTTATCTTTTTATACATGCTCTTGACTGAAAGGGTAGCATCCTTCCATTGAAATTTGTCATCTTCACCTACAGCAGGAAGAACCTCTGAAATTCCTTGTAGCAATCGGTGAAATTTTTCAAAAATTTGCTCCGACAGACCCATGGGGAGGATGCTATTCCAAGTCTTCAAATTTTTGTCTCAGTAGCATCCTTATCTGCTGCCAATTGGAAAACTCTTTAATACAAATCTGAAAATTTTCCCATTTCACCCCAATCATGCAGCCAAAATTTGAAAGAGGCCCCACTTCCCAAACATGGAGAGAAATTGTTTGCATATTGTCGTAGAATCAGCTGGATGGAAGGCCAAAAGGAAGATACTGTTCCCTTGAAATTCACTCTTTCTGCTAAGTCCATGCTAGCACCATAAGAATCATTCACCACCTTTGTGACCATAGAATTTCCACTTGAGATCAATCTAACCACCCATTTCAATAGGAGTGCCGTGTTGAAAGCATCCAAGCTTCAAACACCTAGACCACCTTCACGGGTAGGCCTACATACCTCACCCCATTTCACCAATTACGCAAACTTTCCCTCAGAATTAGCTCCTTTCCAAAAGAATCTTTTTCTAATCACATCAATTTTTTTCGTAATCTTTTTTTGGTGGCCGGAAGATAGAAAAATGAAAGATCGGAATGGAAGATGAGACCGATTGCAAACGTACCAACCATCCCCCTCTAGAGGGCAATCTTCCACTCCACGAGGAGAGCCTACATGTAAGTCGCTCCACCATAGGTCCCCAATCAGAAGCCACTAGCCGCTTACCTTTTAAAGGGATACAAAGATATTTAATCAGCAATCTAGCAACAAACTCTCCCTTAAGAACTTAATCCTTAGGTTGGAGCAGGTAGGTAGCCAGTTAAGCAGTCATCTCTAACCAATGGATACTCTTCACTCTTGGAGGAGAGAAAAAAATTGGGTTGAGACCTTCGAGTAGAGAATGTTAGGAAGGAAAGAGTAGGTAGGGAATGAGCATTGTGCTTTAGCTCACCAATCGGTCGTCAGCATCATCTGCATCCTCAAAGGGGTTGGCGGAAGTAGAAAAGCAGGAGTAGGTAGTGTAGGGAATCCTATTATGACATCTATGGTTGTCACAACTGCAATAATAGTTGAAGAAGAACCCTTGCCTTCAAGAGGTTTCACAGGCAATCCATTTGGGCTTGGGTGAAGTGTTAGGCATAAGATGATTCAAGTGATGGAGTCTGTAACAGTCAATTAATTAGCTAATGTAGGCTTCCCAAATTTCTCCCAATGCTTTTTGGACAGGTGATTCGTTCATTTATAGTGAATGCATAGGGAGAAGATGTGTCTACATCCACATTCGCATCCAACAGAACCACCTGAACAACGACCTGTCCTAGAAGCCATGAGGGTAGAGGTGTCAAGAGTCGCAGTTAAAGGAAGAGAAAGTGGCTCCTCGATCTCTATTTTCTGAAGATGATTGTAAATTGACCTTAGATCTAGCATCGTATTAGCAAAGAGAATTTAGTCATGTGTAGAGTGGTATTGAGAACTGAGGTCGCTCAGAAACTTGTACGCCTACCATTGCCTACATTCGAAGGCCTGCTTATCGTAACAAGTAGGCTGGTAAATAATAAGCTTCTCGAATAAATCTTTGAGGATCGTGAAATACTTAATCAGGGTCATGTCATCTTGATTTGTATTCTAGACCTTCAGTAGATATTAGCTAGGTGGGAATTACTCGCCTTTTGGAATACCACTTTTTGAGCATATCCCAGATCTCCTTTACAGGCTCCATATAAAGCATATTGGTTGCAATTGATTGGTTGATTCTATTCATTAGCCAAATCATGACAAGAAAGTTGTTTTCCCACTTGTATTTGGCGTCATCTTTGGAGTTAGGAACTTTCTTTATTAGAATATGCTGCTAGAGACTGAGATCTCGGTCTCTGAAGTCACAGTCGAGGATTTCACTTCGACCATCAGGACATATGGAGTCTAGAGGGTTAGGCAATGCAAGAGGTTGGAGTGGAGGCGAGGAGAAGCCTCACCGTTGTCATAGAAGGTCGAGACTAGTGTCGTGAGAACCAAATAAGATTGAAATCGATCGAGTTTGATGGTTGTGATAGGATCCGGTGAGAGAGAGAGAGAGAGAGAGAGAGAGAGAGAGAGAGAGAGAAGGGGGGGGGGGATGACGGTGGTGGTGGCCTTGATAAGGGAGAGAAGGTTCAATGGTGGCGAAATTGACAAGAGAGAGAGAAGGCGATGTCAATAAGGGACCTAAAGAGAGAGGTCTGATGAAAGAGAAAGGACTTAGGGCTTCCTTGCTCTAATACCAAGTAGAAGAATAATGAGTAGTTCTCGTTATTGATGAATAGAAATCAACTTCTTAATATAGAAAGAGGAGAGAATGATAGTAATCCTAATCCTAATTAATTTGGAAACAAATTTGAATTAAATCAAATCCTAGAGATAACATTACAAAACAAAAAATTGTTACTTAATTCTCAAGAAACCTAATTTTAATTAAGCCTATTTCTAATTTTATCTCAAACAAATATTAACAAGAGGTTAGTGGCCCTATGATAGTTTTCTTGTGGACTTTCTCTTGCTAGAAGAGTACAACTTGTGGCATGGGATACTGATTGTAGTCTTGTTACCTGTAGCAAAGTGGCATGGGATACTTGTAGCACGGGATACTGATTAAGACTTAGGGGTCGGGCACCTAGGAACTATGAATGACACTTTGCCTGCAAATTGGGCAGCCAAAATAATGGATCCAGGTGAGAAGAGTTTTGTTTCCTTTCTTGTTGCTTATGCTTAAATGGAATAGCAGTTCTACAATATCCAAGGAGATTCCACATTTTGGAAGATTGTGGCAGCTGTTTGCCTAAATCGATGCAATTCTCGGCTAGGCTTGGATTGGGAGTTGATTTCTTCTTTGAAGGGAGAAGGGATACCTACACGAGTAAATGAGTTTACATGACTTGTTACCTCACTTTCTGCTGGTGGCAGAGAAATATGTCTTAAGGGTCCTGAATATCACCATGATCGTTTAATTGATTTTGTGGATCCAATAGCATTTTTCAGTGTAAATCAAAGGTTCTTAAGCCACACCACATGCAAACTAGGGTTTTTTATCCATGTTCACTCTGTTAACAACTATCCTGGGGAGAAGGCTTCCTTCGATTGCACTGTATGAATAGGTTATAAGAGGTTATATAGTATGAAAGTGTTAATGCATGCGTTATGCTGTTTGCGTTTCCTCATGGATCTTCATATAACTAGTCCCACGGCTTATTTGGAAATGACAATACAAAATTCTTTGCTAGGTTGGCTATCTTCTGTGAAGTTGATGACCCATCTGCTTCTTCTGCAGTCCTTGGTAGGGGGATCATTCCTTGCTGTTGCAGCTATGTAGCCATGGTAGGTGCTTTGTCTCCTAACTTACTCTAATGTGGAGGCTAGTGGCTAATGAGAATCAATAATGTGCTGTGCATCAAGTGGTACTTGGCGAGGCAGATGGCTCAACAGCATGACCAGGGGGATGGAAGCTTTCCTTGGTAGATAAGCCACTCTCCTGCTCCATGTTGGGGCCCTCATAGAAATGAAAACCTCTTTCTATCTGGGAAGGTGTAATTTCACATGGACTGCCACATGGCACAGTTACCATGTGGACAAGCCACGTGGCAGTGAGTTACCGAGTCAAGGCCATGTGGCCTATTTAGGGTCTTAGGTTGGTGGCTTGTATGTTATGTTTTGTGCTACATGTGGCAAGTTCTTTTAGTTGATTAGAGTCCAATTTATGATTGAGTTAAAATAGGAAAGAATTGATTGATTAAGTTTGTTTAGGATATGGTTTGTTTTGATTAAGATTTGATTTAGGTTTAGGTTTGGATCCTCTTTAAATAGAGATCGACATTTACTTGTTTGAGTTGAGTTGCGATAATATTCTACATTTCAAACTCCCCTTGCTGCCAACTCTCTCTCTCTCGGTTCTTGGTTCTCTCACACAGCCTTCATGCATGGGACCTCCACGTGCCAACTCCGTATCGCTCCCGTTGTGGATCGTCACTTTCTTTTAGTGGGTGTTGGTATAGATCTTGTATTTATCATGTGTCACATGCCCATAGGGAAAGTAAAAATCATTGGTTCTCTCTCGGGAAGAGGCTATCAACTTAAAACCATCTTGCTCTGTACCTACTTGGTCCGTGGGATGCCCCCAGACAGTGTAGGGGAAGGCCAAGTCCATACTAAGAGGAAGTCTGTTTCATCCGACTTCCTGATCCTGTTGTTGACTTCACTTGAGCTGTTTGACTTAGGTGTTTATTGGGACAAGTTATCCATTCCAGAAAAGCTCCCTCGCATGCCACCAAAATACCTGAAACCAGAGATTTCATATCATGTAGAAGCCCTGCCACCATTGGAAGTAAAAAATGGCATGCCACCAGCATATGTTGTGGAAATTTAGTTGCAGCAACCCTTTGCAACATATGCTGAATCCCGAGTCTGTCATTCACAGTTACACAGAGGTTGTGTCATATGAATAAAATAGGAGGGTTGAAATGCATAGAATCTTGAATTTCATTTGCTAGGTGATAAGATGTGTAGTTAATTGAGATGATTTAGCCATGAGGAACAAAAAGATACCTATATAGAGTGATTTTCTTCAAGCTAATAGTGCAACAGAATGGGGCTGGACTTGAAATTGTAGTGGTGGTGTCTAAAGAAATAAGGGCTATGTGGGGAGATGGGCACATGGGATAGAGTTGCATGGTGTTCCCCCTGTTGAGATTAAGGAGCGGATGATGTTCCCTTTCACCTCAGGATTCTTTTGTGGTTAAGATAGTATTGTTGTTTATTTTCTCTTTTCATCTTTGTCCATAGTTTTTGTGTATGCTCCAATATCCAGGATTTTTCTTTCCTTGTTAATTAATTTCAAAAGTATAACTTTTTTGTTCATGATCCAATGTCTGTTACCCTTTTTAATAGTTATGTAGCGTCTCTTTGATGTTATGGAAATTTGACCCTTGAACTTTGTTTTCCTTTTGGCAGCTTCAGGCAACATCCGGCAACTTTATTGCCTTCAGGGGGATTAAAATGATTGCATATTTCAATTAATCGGCAGGTCAACCTGTTGGTGGGTAAAACCCAGCTTCTCAAGGTTTTGCTGCAGTTCTTTGGTGATTTTCCACATGTATGAAACGAAAACCTTTTCCTGGGTGCAGAATAGATAGCGCATGTGATTTTGTTTTAAATTTCTCGTATGCCTTTGTACTCATCCCTTCTCTGTTTCGTTGTGAAAATAGAGGTTCTTTTTGATGGTCGGGTTTATTTTCAACACATGGCTTGCTGTGTTCTAGCTTGGGTTTATTTTCAACACATGGCTTGCTGTGTTCTTGTCAATCTTTGTAATCTTGAACTTCTGAATTTGACAGACATTTTTTTTGTTTCTTTTACATTAATGAAATCAACTAGCTAATAACCTCCTTGAAATGAACATAGAAAATAAGTTATGACATTAGAAAGTTTATTTGCAAATTTTGTTTGAGGTAATTCTTGCATCTTGCAGGTTAGACTTGGTTTTTGAACGTGGTGGTTCAACATTTCCATGTATTAGATATCATCCACACGGCATGCGTAGCTGTCAGAGAAGAGTTGAGGGAAATTGAAGTATAGATATTTTGACATATGATTTTTCTATTACTTATACTCCTTTTATAAGGGATTTATTCACAGCAAATTACAATAGATTTTTGGTGTAATCCAATACATGGCTTTCGACATCCCTCTTCTTTCATTTCCAAAAATGAACGTGAAATGCCTTGAGAGGTTAATGTTTAGGATCGAAATTTGAAGTGATCTCGGATTTACCCATTTTTGGGAAAGAAAGGCAGAAAGAAAGAGATTATACCCTTTCGTGGAGTTTTTACTTAAAGGGGTATTTTTGCACTAGAAACAGTGAGAATTTAGATTTCTTGTTCGGAAGGGAGGAAAGGACTAAGAGAGGACACCAATTTCCTTTGATTAATTTTCTGTTTGTGCTTTGCTACATGGAGAAAATGAAGTTTCTGTCTGTGCTGGTAGACAATACAATAGGAACTTAGATCGATAATTCTAGTTCTATAACATTCCACACAAATTAAAAATGGCTAATTAGATCAAAACTTATAGATAAAAAATGTCAGTGGTTATAGGGAATGCCAATATTGAAAATTTTGACTTGATTAAATCTATAATGAAGAAATTGCTTTATATTTTATATCTTATTTAATGATTTGGATCTTACTGTATGCGCAAAAGTTATGTGAAAAAAAAATGAATGGTATGATAATATGATGTAAGCTAGCAGGAAAGGATAGCAGGTTACGTCCCTTGGATTGTGGCACAAGTGGGGGCATGAAATGGCTCTTGCTTTCATTCTGCACTAACTAGTTCTAGTAAGTTAGACCCCCCATAGAATAAAACCCTCAAGGAAGGGGGTATGATGGTACACTCTAACAAGTGCTATGCAGGGTAATAGGACATTTGATGGACGAAAAATTCCAAGAATCATTAACGGCCTACGAGAAATGGGCTTCATGGGGGTCCTATAATCCCAATGCGTTGGGCCATACAGGACATGATCTCGATGAACGCTTGTCCTGGGCACAATAGGATTCTATGCCCTTTTAAGAGGCCATGTCATAACTAGAAAAATGATTAAAAGATCAATTTGAAATAAATAAAGTGTCAGCGTCGAATAATTTCGTTGGAATATACTCTTTTCAATCTTGTGATTTGATGCCCTACACTATTTACAGATTTTAGGGACGATGGAATCTTCTCTTGGAAGTTGCTCTTTTCCTGGAAGCTTCTCTTCATGTGGGCTAATTAGTCTTCACGATGTGTATTCTTTTGACCTTGTCAAAGTTGTTACGATGATTCTTCTCCGGTCCTTGTCTAAGTTCATCACAAGTCTCTCGCCATTCTTCGTAATTTATTTGATCTAAAGGGTCATTTTATTTTGGCAATTTAAGCCTCTTTTCCCTATTTGATACTCGGATTTGTTTGAACTGAGTACTCGGACATTGACCTATTTATTATAGTTGGGTTATCTGACTTTTGGCCAGAGTCATCCTTTTACCCCCACTCATGCTACTTGGGCACGTTCTTTATATAATTATTGATCTTGGAGATATGAGTACTTTTTCTTCTCAACTTATTTCGACTCCTTGTTTGAGTCTTCTAACATCTTGCTTTCTTGGATTACCATCTCTCAACTTCTTTATCTGATTATTTTGCCGAACTCCTCTGCATCTACTTTCTTTACCCAAATACCTTTCAACATCAAAATTATCAAATCATATTAGTGCTCATAACATTTTGTTTTAATTTGATAATTTTTATCTCCTATCATTTTCCCTCGCTCCTGAGTCCAAATTTTAAAGTCTGACTAAGGGGTAGTCCTGTAAATCTATTTTCCCTCATGTTAAGTTTAAATTTCCCAAATTTGTACTTCAAATGTTGGATTTAACTTAGGAATTTTTGAGTTAAATGGCCCCGACATTTATTTTGCAATAAAAATAGTTTTGGATAATTATCCCATTTGTTGTTTCTCGAAAAAGATATGTTATCGTCAAATGATGAAGTGGTGGTATGACATGGCGCTACCTGGTGCTTGATTACGACGATTGTGACACAAGTAATGATTTTACTTTTCGATGAGATCACCTTGTTTGAGTATATATATAACCATAGAGGAAGGTGGTGGTACAACTTTTCTCATTAGTTTTCGTCCCGAGACTTGTATACTTCAGAGAAACTAGAAACATAAAGTAGAGATCAATACTCCTTTCTCGATAGTAAGAATCAATCTTATACGCCACTGCAACTACTTATTCTTTGTTTGTTTGTATATTGTCTGCGATAGATACATTACACTTTGCTTTCTGTTGTTTGCTGGCCAAAAAATGACATAAGGATCTTGTGTTCTTGTACTTTGTAGGTTGTATCTATCATGGATCAACATTGCCTCAGCACCTCCAAATGGAAATATTAACCTAAGTTAGAGCTGTGGTACAAGCATATGTTTTGAAAAAGGCATAGCCTCCTAATGTGAGGGCTTCTTGGATAAGCAAAGAATAACGAATGGGTAGGGGACGTTGAGAGGCTTGGTATTGACGACCTATGTTGAGGTGGAAAATCAACAACCTAAATACTTAGTAAGGAGAAAATGCTTCATTCATGTCTGTCGGCGTTATATGAGAGGGATACGTATAGTCCCTCATACATGCATTAGGGGGAAGATAGGGACAAAAAGTAACAAAAAGTGATGGCACAAAAAGAAATGGTTAATGGTCCAGTAACCACCTGCTAGCGTTGGCCCGGTGGCTATCCCTTAACCAACTACATGCTGGCAATAATGCATTAGAGGAAAAGAAAACATCTAGGCCATGGAACCATCTAGACTCTAGTTGCATACACATACATATCCCATACGGTGTATCTACGACCGAGGTGATCTTGTATGTATCAATGGCCTCCCACTGCAAACTGAGAATCTCAATGCTCTATGTTGGGAAATGTTGGCGAATGGCTTGATACTCCTCCTAGGTTGATGAAGTTTTAACTATTAGTACAAGGACACCATGATCGTAAATTTTGATATTAATAAAATACTTGTGTTTTAACATTTGCATTTGAGTTTAAGATTTTAAGGTAATTGTAAATGGATACAAGTGTGAAGGAGCTTCAGCTTGCATCTATGGCGGATTGGAGGAGCTTAATGAAGAAGAAGGAACCTTCACTTGGAGCAAAAGCTTGAAGAAGGAAGGAGATGAAGAATATGACAGATAAATTCCTTTTTCATGTATTTTTTTTGTTGTTTCTTTTGCTCTTTATTTTTGTCTTAGAATATTTATTAAAGAGTCTCAAAGTTACTTAATAGTAGTTCTAGGAATACTTGCACAACTCTGGGATACTTAGATTTTTTGTAGAAGACTTAGAAAACTAGAATATGCTTCAGACAGCCTTATCAGACGTTTAATCTGAAAATCAGACGTCTGATATTGAACTTTAAGATGTCTGAATATTGAATCAGACGTCCAAACACTTAAGCTAGAGTTAGTAGCCTCTATCTGTTGAATTTAGATGACCAACCCTTAGTCTAGACGTTTGATGACATTGCCAGATGTCTAATTAGTGGAACGTTGGCTTAGAAAAATGATTGTTGACGATTAACCCTTAATCTTCCATCAGACGTCTGTAGAAGACCTTAGACGTCTGATATGTAAATGTTAACCTCGATTAAGCCCAAATCTCTTTCCAGAGACTTCTAGCCATTTGTACCTTGGGAAATCCATTCCGGTAGTTAAATAGGTTTCTAGACGTCTAGACATAATGCCAGACGTCCAACCTGTCGTCTGACCACCTTTCACAAGAACTCTGCTTAGGTCTGACTCAAGTCAGGAAGGTAATCTGCCTAGAATTAGACGTCTGATATTAGGTTCAGACGTCTTATAAGTGACTTCCAGACGTCTGATACTTTTCCCAGACGTCTAATGACCCTGTCAGAATCATTAATGATTTTGATTGCGGCCTGATTTGCCTTGGGATAATTCCCAATGGCTACTTAAGGCTTCCACAGCCTTCCTAAGCCTTCCTAAGCCATGTATAAATAGGAGAGGCACTTTCCTTTGTTAGACACACCTTGAGAAAGATTTCCACATCATATTGTGTCCTTTTGATCATTAGAAGTGATCCTGCTCTCCAAGCTTTAGTTCTACATCTTGAGAGCACCACATTCGTTGCACACTCACTCTCCCACCGTTGATTACGAGAGCAACATAGTGCTGTTGCATGGTTCACGCACCTGCATCATCAAACCGATGCACTTCCAGCAAAGGGAACTATCCTTTACCTATAGTAGCTAGGTTTCAATATTTGTGGCTCTATAGGTTGTGTTGTAATATTTCTTTGTTGTTTGGTTGGGTATTCGCTTTGCGAATTCTCTTCTCCCTTACGAGAAAAAATACTCCTTGTAAAAAGGAGGGTTTTGAGGAATGCTACCCTCGTACATAGTAGCGTGGTTGTAAGAGATTTAGTCACCCTTGTTTAAGTGACTAGGTTAGTGGATTTAATCGACTAGGTCGATCAGAAAGTCCTAAACTGAGAGGTTTAGGTGGTGATTTTTACCTGGGTTTGGGTTTCCACCTAAAAATTCTTTGTGCATTTGTGTGATTGCTTTTTGTGTGAGATTGAATATTTTATTTCCGCATTTTTTTTTCATATTCCACAAATCTCACCCCCTCCCATAGGGATCTACATCAACTTCTCCATCCCATAACACTAGGACTTCAGTGACGGCTTGGTTGTTCTTCTTCACCATGTGGCGGCTGAGGACCTTGTCAAGGTAGCAGGCTGTAGCTTCTGCTAGGGGCCAATGATCTTGTAACTGCCCTTCCTGGGGCATGGGACTATGCATGGTGGAGTTTGAGCTGAGATACATGAACGATTAGGTGTAGACGAGAACCCTCTGGTAGTTGCAACTCATGCAACCTTGCCAATGTAACACAAAATGGGATAAGGCCCGTAGTATTTTGGAAGCAACTTATTGTAGTGCTTGGGGCAAAGAGAGGTTGGCATGTAGGAGGGTAAAATGTAAATGAGCTGGAAGGGGCATAGTTAGCTATCGTGTCTTTTCTTGTTGGCCATCATACGCATTTAGTCTTGAGTGCACCTTAAATGTTAGTGTAGCTCGATGAGGATAGCGTCACATGTGTGCAGCATTTTTGCCACCTCTTCTGATTGTGCCTTTGCTTGTACATGTCTTTATGGTTGGGGGTGGCCAACTATACATGGCTACGAAGGGTGTGATGTGGCGGAATGCCAATTTGCATTGAAAGAGAACTCCACCCAAGGGAGCCATCTTATCCACAAGTGGGGGTGATTATCGTAGAAGCATCTTCACCACTTTGGTATGTCCATCGAATTAGGGATGGTAGGTTGATGTGTATCGCAACTTTGTCCCTTATAAGTAAAATAATTTGCACCAAAAGGTGCTGATAAAAAGTGCATCTTGGTTTGAGACTATAGGACGTGGCATGCCATGTAAACATACGACCATATCAACAAAAACATGAGTAACTCCTATTGCAGAGAATGGATGCTTCAATGGGGCTAAATGGATACGTTTATATAGTCGATCCATGATGATGGAGACAATGAAGCACCCTCGACTTGATGGAAGTGACTCTATGAAGTCCACTCGTTGAGGAGGGTCTCTAGTTGTGCCAGGCTTCTTGTAGCACAATAGTTTGCACCTACATCGACGATCAGTAACCGTCGGTATAGGTCAAAATGAACGTCACTGTAGGTATAAAGAGCTATTTCGATGGTTAAATGGGGTGTTGTCTTAAGAGGCAACACTGTAGCCTATACCGATGGTAAAAATCGTCGATGTTGCACGTACAACTACATTAATGGTCGCATTTTCAAAGTTGTCTAATTTTGTGATAGTATCAACAGCGACAATTTTATCCGTCAGTGTAGGATGAAAAATATCAATAAAACTATCACCATAGGCAATAACTCCAATTTTATTTAGAACATAATGCTAACATGACTATTTGTCATTAGATCCGTTAGTATAGACATGAAGATCTTAACTACCATATCCTATTCAATTTTATGATCCTGTAATATTTTACATCATCATCAACAACAATGTTTACCTTTATTCAAGAATAAAGAAAATTATACAAGATATGACTCTTGAAATAACAAATTACATTATTTATAAATTATAGATTCGTATCTAATAGAATAATTTTTCATATAATTCTAAAAGAAAATTGTCTACAAGCATTTTAAATGACGAGTCAGAAGTATCCTTTGAACACGCTCTATACACTCGTAAATTGGTAAACAACATTCTAGCCTAAGGCTAGAAGGTACAAGTAGCTCCTATCCTAGAAGTTGTTCATCAAAATGTAAGCCCTCCTTAGGTTTTCTTCCAATTGCTCCAATGGTTCATTGATTTCCAGGTACCTCAACTATGAGATCTTGAACAGCTTGCAAACGTTCTCGATCAACTTGAGGTGATGCACAACTGCAAACATTAAACATGATGCATGTTATAGCCCTTGTAAAAAAAATGATAATATAATTTACCTACATAAACACAAGTTGCATAACTATTATGACACATGAAAGAAATTAGCATCAGGTAATTATTTATAATTCTGTTGCACTTCATGATTACATCCTTAAACAACCTCCCATTGTTGTTTTGCAATAAAGAAATTCATGAAATATAAAAATTAAAAAATGAATGCTTTAACTTGGAACTAAAGAAAAGATGCATCAACCGAGAATTGAACCTGGGTCTGTACCTTGGAAGGACACTATTGTACCACTAGACTACCAATGCTATTCATGTTTCATGAACCTAAATTAATATAAACTACACTACAAAAAAAATCATAAAACAGAACCATTTCATAGATCATAGAAAGTAATTTTTTTTGAAAAAGATAAACATATAGTTACCCATTTGTATTGTAAAGCCACATCCCTTGTTTTATCGTGCAATTGTATAGCTATGTTTACATATTTAACCAAGCTCGATTCTCCACCGATTAACAATTTATGACCAATTTACTCCAAATATATAAAATCCACTAGGAAAGGAAAATCATTGTTGAAATATGAGATGTAGCAGAATAGTAGGGTAAATACCAACTACACTAAGAGGCATCATGCATTGTGATGCCCATGATATGTACAATACCAAACACTAAAATTTCATATTTTTTTAAGAATTATATTAGATAAAAGAAAATCATTGGGCGTAAGATTTAAACATCACTTAAGTTGGAAGACATCAAACTATGTTTGCATAAGAACACTATAGTGTGGATCTTTAGCAAAATTTTCATCTTAAAACTATTTTTCCAAATTGAGGTGAATTAATCCAGAAATAAATAAAAAATGGTACACATTTTATACTCGAACTAAAGGAGTACAAATATGGGTCGAATATTGTGCAATGAGTTAAATACTAGTGGAGGAACTTGCAACAATGCATTAGTTCGATTTATACACTTCACCTTAATAGCTAAAATATAGCAATGTAGTTCCCTATACCTTGGCCACAAAAAGTATCAGTACTTCTATGTGCATGCATACATTTCTGTAAATGTAGGTATGCTGGGACAAATTTTGCCACATATTAGTTTGGATCATATGTCACCAGGATAAAAAGACATTGTAGCCTAATCAAACAGGAGAAATGCACTTAACTCACTAAGGTTCAGAGAAATTTCCATCTCAGATAACAATGTTCTTCAACTACTCTTCACAACATCCAAGATAAGGACAATCACATAGAATCAAGGGCATAAGAGAAAGAAAGGCTAACCCCAGACAAGTGCTAAGGTGTCTCTGCATCTGCACTCCCCTTGGAATGTCCAACCTGATCCTTTCTATCTCCTCACCATGTCATATAATTGTACCCATGTATGTGAGAACATATAGTATAAATATAGGGATTTGCAAAGGTAGAAGGGGGGGATCGAAAAGTCGAAAGAAGTTTAAGTAGGAATGTTGATTCTTTTCAATTAATAAGACAAGCATTTAAGAAGATGCACAAGTTAGCCATTTTCAATTAATTTTTTGAAAAGGTTAGCATTTTCAACTAACAATAATCACTTACATAACATGGACTTTAAACTCAAGTAGGAAAAACATGGTCAGTCCAGCTAATAGGTTTTGCCGACTTGTATGTTTGAACCAACCCAGAAAGAGCACCAAACTACCCCTTACTGTTCTTCCCCACATCATCGAAGTCTAAATCCTTAACTGAATCATCCTTTGCATCCCAAGTCCTTTTGACTTGTGCAAAGAAAGTATTGCATTCATTAATGAGATAGGAGATGGGTAGAGAAAGGAATTCTCTCAACAAAAGTAGCTAAGACATTTTCCACATTAAGGTTACATATGTATCCCATGTTATCCTAGGACTTAGCCTCTTAAAAGAAAGCATATTGGCTTTTCAATAGACAAATAGAACATTCAAATCAAGGAATATAACATGGTCATGAAATGCAAAATCACACAAGGAAATACACAGACAGGAAACTAAATCACTTGAAAAATGTCCTTGGATAGCATTGTACTATGATCAATTCATTAGCAAGACCAATGACTTTTTTTTTTTTGAAAAGAAGCCAAATTACTAAATTAGTGACCACCTAAGCCTTATATCTAGCTATACCTAATGATCCTGATTGTACCAACAAGGCTTTGTTGAATAGCATAAACCATGCTTAAAACAGTTATTACAACTATCCTTTGTTTATAAAGTGGTAGGATACAACATGATTTCATATGTTTTATCTTTTGAAGGGGAGAAAGGATGGTTATCGTGGTCAGCAGCCATCAATTCCTACACTATAATAAGATATTCTTTCTTCCATTGAAAAAGAGACTAAATTTGTCTATATAGTAATGCATCCAACTCTTAGATATAAAAATTTAACTGACATAGTTGCCCTTTTGATAGTAAGATGAGTGATAAGGCTCACAGAGCAAATACATGCCTGGAGAATCATAGCCTATAGAAACATTTTCTTCTTTGTCAACATTCGACACTTATTGCATGTTAGGCACATCTTTTTCATCGTAAGTGACCTCGTCTTCCATGTCCATGTCCACCTATTTTTTTAGTAAAAGGATACAAAGAACCACAGGTTGTTAATTGTAGCCAATAGAATAAGCACCAAAAGCTTTAAGATGGAGATAAGCAAGTAGAATTTAAGAAAGAATGAATACGATACTACAAGTAAATAAACTAGACTTAACCTGAGAAAAGAAAAGGCACCAACACTATAAATAGAGAACAAATGTAGGTATAACTTCATCAACAATTTATAGTTGTACTAGTACTATGTAAAGAGTGGTCAAAGAACACACTATTTAAAAGAAGCCATTTAGGAGAAATTGAATAAGAAAGCAAGCTTAAAACGAAAGATATTCGAGGAAAACAAGTAAAAGACAAAAGAGTAAGACAAACAAGTTACAACAAAGGATATCCTTACACCTGCAATTTATTAAAAAGTGGTAAAAAGGCCACACATCAAACAAGCTATAAGGGCAAATGAACAAGCAACAGGAACTTACAAATATAGGCACTACAAGAAAATAGAATAAATATACAAGCAGCAGGAACCATGCTTTTGATATTTCCAATGTCATTCGTGAACCAAACACTACAACCTAGCATGTTTCTCTTGGCAGCTAGTTTGTAGTGGATCAATTACTTGCAGAGAACACGTCCACAGTATCTTTATCATCTAATGCCCCTTTCTTTTATGAATTGTCTGTATCTCCAAGCTTGCAAGATGATAAGTTAAACCTGTCTCCAATTCACCAATAAGCGAAAATGCGATTTATACAACTAATACATATGCAACTGGGGAGTATTGGTGTAGACTTTAGTAAACCCATCACAATACATGACAGGTAGATATTAAGCGCAGTCGGTGGTGGATCTTTTGAGAGTAGGGATTTTTATGAGCATTTAGAGCATGCATATCAACATGGCGAAGGTAATATTTGTTCTCCATTCTTTCAATGTACATCAAGTGAGAACCATCACAAGCCATTGTCTATTGTTTATTTAATCCTTAAATGCATGTTTTTTTAGAATTAGTTAATCTTGTTGTTTGACATTCAGAATCCTTGTAGAACTCTAAAAGTGTTTCTGTAGTTACTATTATTGTTATTTTTTGGAGTTGACCACTCCATATGTTCAATGGCATTGCTTTGGATGGGCTGCACAGATGGAGGGCACCATCGCTATGACAACAATAGCAGCTAAGAAAATTGGAATGTTTGACATTTTAATGTCTTGTTCTTTGTATGTTATTTTTACTATAATTTGGCATCTTTCCTATTGGAAATAGAAAAATTATAAGCAAATGCTCTTTTATTTACTTATACTAGTTGCCTTATTTTATACTAGTGTGATTTATGTTAATTTGGTTTTACTTTTCCAAGAAAGTATGCCTCAAAATTTGACCCATGGCTTATACGGGAGGATTGACCCTAAAAGTTGGCTTGGATTTGTTTCTTGCATGAATTATATGCTCTTCAAAAGCTGATATGCACAGTGAGAAGTTGCTTTAGTAAATTTTAAATATACATTTGCTGCAACTTGAATGTCTAAAATCTCGTTAAAAATTACTAAAGAAAGGCAAGTAAATAGCAATATTACATGCATCTCCAAGAAGAAAACAGAACACCTGATGTAAGTTCACTTTTTGTTATTCTTGAGTTTATTGGTGACAATATATATAGACTTTGTTTTGTGGCACTCAAAAGTGTGAAGATATTGCTAGCACGCTGCAAAATATGAAATGTCGGTATCTATATGTGATATGGACAAGACCAAAAGCGGGGAAAGTATGTGGATCTATTTTTGAAATTTTTTGAAATTGTTATATTACATGTTTCTACCATTTTAGAAAATTCACATTGGAGTACCCCTAGCATGTCCATTCATTCAAACATAAACCTAGCATGGTGACAACATGAACTAGGTTCAAAATTCACTGCATGAGATATAGAAATAAATCAAGGTGCACTTACCTTGGCATCAAACTCCAACTTTTTGATCTACCCTTGAATCCATGGAGTACCTCTAATGTTCTTTCGTTGTGATGATAAATTGAGATGACACAAAGTATTAGGGATAATGACACTTCATGTCCAACGCCTAACACAGATAGATTGAAGTTCAAAGAGGCAAGCAAATTAAGAAAAAAAAATAGCAAAAGGAGACTAGAAAAGAAAATATAAAAATACAACAGTAAATTTCACATTTGCTCAACATATAGGAGATAAGTTCCATTTACCAAAACAACTAAAATATCTAAATGAGTATCATGTGCTCAACAACAAAATTCCATGCATAATCTTAAACGCAAGATGGATATGTTTCCTTCAATAGTTAAAAGCCTTTAAAAAATCACCAAAACCACCCACATTCATACTCCGAACCATACACAATTAACTCTAACCAGAAGCAACAGCAACAACAAAGATCCAAAACTCCCAGCCAATCTTCACACTATGATAATGCCAATCTAAAAAGTTTATAAAAGATAATGAACTTATCTTTTGGGAAAAACTTGGGAGCTTCTAAAAAAATCTCTCACATCCATCATATCAGCATTAGATGATTAATGTAAACACTTAACTCTTCTTGAAAAGAATGCCACTAAATCTGGAAAATGTGAAAATAGTAACTCAAATTTATGTTGAATTCACACAAATTAATAAAAAATTATCTTCCATTCACACAAATAAAGTTTACCTTCACACAAACAACACCAAATCCAGTCCCAACTCAAATTTTAACCTCGCTGAGAGCTCTGTTTTCTCCATTCCATCTAGTAGCTGCATTCTTTAACATGTAGCAACTATTTTTGCATTTCAAAAAACTTTATCTTCCTCCAAAATGAATTAAACTTCATAAAAGAATAAGTGCAATTAAAACATTATCAATATGATAATTGAAAAAACTTTGAAGTAGAATCTTAGTTATTAAATGAAGCAACAACATTTCTGTGCCAAAGGTACTTATCTTTTGGGCACATATTCAAGATGAATATGTTCCCTTCAATAGTTAAAAGCCTTTAAAAAATCACCAAGACCAGCTGCATTCATACTCCAAACCATACACAATTAACTCTTTAACTGAATCTGAAAATAAAGAAGAAACAGCAACAACAAAGATCCAAATAACTCAGATGCAAGATGGAGTCAACACTAAAATTTCAAGTTGCCCTTTGCTTCACTGCCTTTATACCTACGAGCTCGGTTACAAACTCTGTCATGGATACTACTCCTAGTGACAATCTCTATCATGAATACTAGTACTTTTTTTTTAAAAGATCATGCCCACAATGGCAACAGAAAAGATCACAAAATAGGAATAAGCTTGAGAGGCTTAGCAAGTGGTCTTTATCCTTTCTGTCTTCCATATTTTTTAGTTAGCTGGGCAGATGTTATTGCCAAATAAGAAAAGGCAAAAAAAGGGAAGCAAGCAAAGAGACAATAATAATAGTGAGAAGTCAAATTGGAAATTGAAGGTAATTCTAGAATTAGATAGAAGCTAATTCCAGAAAACTAAAATTGTTACTGTGATGTCATGTGACGGTCCTTTACAGATCCAAGTACCGAACATTATTTCTAATTATCAATTTGTAGGTAAAAGAAAGCATGTTATTGGGACTAATCCAAAGGAAACTAATATAATCCTAGATAATTGGGATGATGGTAGTGAGGATGATAGTGGCTTTTGACTGTCGGCATTCTTGAGAAACCTATCAAACCAACAGGTAGAAGAATACATCAAGTTGCAGTTAGATCTTTGTGCTGTGCCCCAAGCAGGAGAGGGTTGATGGATAGAGGAGGGAGGACAATATCTCTTCCATGAACTCTGATTGTAGATGCTTATTTGGGAATTTGGTGCAGCATGAAGCTAATTTTTTAGAGTGCGACAAACAGAATCAAATTATCCAAAGCAAAAAAAAATCTTCTGTAGCCTGTGGTTATTGAATCCAAGTCCATTTTCACACATAAACAATAAATCTTTCTAGAAAAAAACTATGAAGGATGATACATTTCATATACTTATTCATCTACTCAATCAAGTCACAAATCGTTGGCTATAGCTTGTGACGAAGTCAACAAGAAAAAATTGTAATACATTTGCAAGAGTGTACCCATCCTCCAGGTGCTTATCGGCAAAGATGACGCATCGCTGGCTTGGCAAGATACCTGCTTTGTCTTTAAATAAGAACAATCCTAATACCAAATCTAAAAATAAAGATATACCTAGGAACAAAATAGAACCAATATTTAGAATCAGTATTATTAGTTTGATTAGCCGATGGATATGATTACAATTCTATTACTGCAATAAATATCCTTCCATGTTTGGTGCTAGTTTTAGCTATCATCCAAAAGACCTAATAGTTTTAACCTTGTTCAAGTTTCATAAATTATCAATCACTCAGAAGAATGTATGTGTTTGGTGAAGCAATCTTTATTTATCTAAATGCCTCTTCAACTAAATATAGGACTCCTCCAAATTGATTTTCTTAGACATTTGTTTACTTATAGAATATAGAACAAAGAAGAAAAAAAGTACAATCAAGTAGAACAACCAAAGTTATATACTATTTTTCCTCTAAACTAACCACCTTTAGAGTACAAATATTCTATAGACATCTTTGTTGTAAGTGTTATAATTGAAATTGAAATTGAAATTGCATGCAAGTAGAGAAAGGAAAGCAATCTTTATGTTGGTTACTGCCAACAAAAGATTAAAGTAGAGATGACCCATTGTTGCCTAACAGGTGCATCTTGCTATTTAATTATGCTTAATCAGAATCCCAAAAAAAAGCATTCAGGCAAGAACATAACGAATGTTGTGTAGCATTGCAATGATAGTAACTATAAGCACAAGAGAAAAGCATCAAGTTGCAATAAAGTACATCAGAACATAAACAATGACAAGGGTAGTCAACCACAAAAAATTAACTAATTGCCTCACACATGAGAGAAATAATCAATGTATCTAGCTAGCAAATGCTGATACTTTCTTCTTATCAAAATCATTTACCATGAAAAAGTTGCATTTGCCTCAGTGCTCTTAGTTTTGCATCTACTGATCCTAGGGTTTACCATGATAAGTTCAAGAATTTTATCACCGATTGTATCAATTTCAACATCAAATGGAGCTATTTTTAGATGGATATTGTCATTTAAAAATGGCTAAATTGATCACCATATGGTACAAAAGTTTACACACAAATAAATCACAAAAGCATGGTGTTCAGAAGCTTAATCGTGAAGAAATTAGTAAAGCGTAACCAACAAAATGAACCATATAAGAAGCATATATAAGCACAACATTCTTAAAAGGTATGCACTAACATTTACCAGAAATGTTATGCCATCCATGCTGACATCTATAGAAAAGGTCAATGACGTAATTTTCTCCTAACTTGATTACTATGATCAGCATTAGCAACAAGTTCATCCAACATATGAAGGGTGTACAGGCAGACAATAATTGGAAAAAATACGAAGTCGCATGATAAATTCTACAGAGAAAAGGATCATTGCCACTTTCCAGAAAAAAATGTGCAAACCTTTTTTCAATGGTTTTAATGGAAACTTTTCCTCCACTGCACACATGACTGCCAGTAGAAGTTTCTAATCTTTTCAACGAGATACCTTAAGTCCAAAAAGCCATTCAACAAAATTGAACTGGCAACCACAAAATGTCAAGTTAAATGAGAATCCAAGAAACTAAGTTGAGAATCATGTCTATGCACTAGATTAGAACAGATATTGAATGAAAAAAACTTGATAGCCAAATAAGTGAATCTAAATGACAAGAAAAATGACTTGATAGAAAAAAAGAATATGTACCCTTCATTTTGCATATTTCTACTGCTTAAACTTTTACTATCCAAGTTTTTAATCTTCTAAAATTTCATAATTTAAGCACCATTTCTCTGAATTAGTTTAAACAAGCTAACTCAAATCTTTCTCATCACAAAAAGGATCCTCTCTTACTTTCTATCTTGGAAAATGCCATGTGGTTTATTTGGGAGGAAAGGTCTAACATAATCTTTTAAAATAAACTAGGGAAACATGATTATGCAAACAAACAAAAAATTTTCTTATAGCGTATTATCAACAAGATTCTCTAAAAAACTATTCTAGGTATTTACTTTCCTTTTTCCCTTAACATTTCCTTGCAGGTATTTTCCAAAAAGTTGGTAGCCTTTCTATTTTCACATCCGATCATTAAGACTCCGAATCTAAGCCACTTCCAGGAGATGGACTATAATTGTTTCTTTCCCTTCAATAAAGAACACTTTATTTGCTTTTCTTGATTGCGTTGTACAAATCAAACTCGGTAATTTTTTTATAATAATTGTAACCCTTAAGATAACTCTTGGGATCTTGCTTTTTAGAACGAAATATTTTGGCTGTTGGCCCTTATTGTTAAAAAAAGCATGTGCATCTGGTTCCAGCTTGATTGCAATTTTGCTATTAACTGCAACCTAAAAAGGAGTAACATAAACACATTAATTATCAAGGTTGGCTTTATAACCAACAAAGAGATAGCTCTTAAGGCAGCAACATCAAAAGTGGCGTTACCAACATTTTACCAGGTCAGAAGGTCAATTTAGGTGGTAAGGATTCCATCTAGATCTCATGGACCTTGTTCCTTTTGGCGTATGATTGACACATGCCATCATATAAAATCATCATATTGCATGTTAAATGACTTGTGTTCTTTATTATCTGTGTTGAACATTGGTTCCAAATGAAAAGATGAAAAATGAAATAGATTCTTCCATATTATGAATGACATTTCGGGAATTTCCCCTTTTTGCAGTATTGGCACCAAGGATAATCATCAATTTCTTTAGAAATAAAAACAAAATAGGGAAAGATAGAAAAGGTGAAGAAGATTCACCTAGCAGATAATAATCACTCTATTTTCATTTCCTCTTGAAGCAAGTTCACAATTATCATAGGATTATTTCAGACCATAGACCTAAAATAACAAAATCAATTTTTTTAGGGAGAAGAAAAACCAAGTAGTAAACAACTTGCCTTCTAGAATTATTTGACTGCCTAACTAGAACTGTTTACCTTCTAGCAATGTAAAACTAAGTACACAAGAACTCTTTTAGCTCTTTGAATGGATTCATCTCTCTTAGGCATTTCATCGAACAACTTAGGTGCATGACACACCTTTCCTTTCCAACATCAAATCACCTAAAATTCCCAAATCTCCAATAGAACCCCATGGATGAAGTCGTAAAACATCTAGTTTTCATAAATACTAGATTCATGAGGGAAATGCTAAGGAATTGGGACATACCTAATGAGATATTGGGCACAAATGGAACCTCATGAATCTGAGCATTGCCATTGGAAGGTGGGTCCCAATACTTCAGCAAGATCAATGGGTGTCGCAGGATGATCAATCAGTATAGGGGTTGATCGGGATCCCTAGCTTGATCGATTTGTAGGACTGATCCAAAGAGTGGTTGATCCAGAACGCGAGAACGATAACACTGTTGCCAAATAGGGGGTGAGGCATGAGCGTTGAGATCAAGAGAACGAGTATAGAGTGAGACCATTAAGGGATGCGACACAAACTGTTAAATAGAGAGCGATGTTGAGTGTGGAGAGTGTCGAGGAAAGGGCGCGATGGCAGCAGCGGTGACCAGCGTAGAGAAGCTGTCGCGGCGGAGGAAAGCTAATGGGAGCTCGAAGACGGGTGAAGGAACGGGGGCGCTGCTTGTGAGAGAGGGGGACAGGGGGCGGTGTTGTGAGATGTTTAGGGTTATTTAAATGTTTACTTAAAAAAAAAAGATGACTGTGGGTGTAGATTTCATAATTAGCGACATATAAAAGATACCCTCAACAACGTATATAAATGTTGCTGTAATATCTCTGTCAGCAAAGGTAACTTATTTTGTAGCCTAGGAGGCACTGCTTGTGTGGTGTTGAACAATGCCGGCACAAAGATAAAATTTCTTATCTCGTGGGACCCTAGAAAGGTAGAAATTAGTTTTTCCCATGTGGTTCCAGTAATAGGGTGCTTATTATTTTGTTAATTGATTTTTGGCATCGAATAAATTCGTGATTTAAAATTGTATACGCTCATTTTCATGCTTCTACAATGCTACAGAATGAAACATTTGCTTCCCATCAGTGGTATCATAGCAAGCTTAAGTGCAAATTAGATGACTAGAATGTGAATATGATTCATGCTCATCTACAGGACATTTGCCAGTAATGTTAGATGTTTGATGATCATTAGATAAGACATCTGATCATCAGATCAGAAATCTTAAGGACATGTTAGGACGTCTGGCATTGTGTGGTGGACGTCTAGTATGCAAATTAGAGTTTAAGACATTTAGTCATAATGTTAGACGACCTATTTTGCTAAATAAGTCATCTAATAGGTTTGTTAGATGTCTGATATGTGAATAGAAATTATTTCTGTTCATTATTTTGGCCTAGTTAATTGCATGTCTGATTTAACACTAGATTGTTTGATTGCTATGTTAGACGTCTGATTATTGAATGATAATTATTTTTTTCCTTTGAACATGCAAGCATGCTGTCTAGATGTCTAATAATGGTTATCGTACACTCGATTAGTGTTGATTTTGTGAGAAGCTTTGATTCTAAGTGCCTTTTAACCTGAAATCAAATAGGATTTGATAGAACATTCGAGGAAAAATCCGATACAAGTATCAGAGAAATTCGTTTGTTTTCCAAAGTTTTCTTTTGTGGATATGCTTGCCTTTATTTTTTATTATGTTTCCTGTTTGTGTGAATGTTATCCATGTAGAGATAGGCATGTAGAATTTTAAAAAACAAAGTAAAAAGTATTTTGAAAAATTAATTTTATAATTAAAAATATGATTATTTCTTGGACTAAAGATTTTTAAAGCAATAGGATGCCTATGAACGTTCCATAGAATCTCAAAATACGATTATGACTAGTTAATAACCAACCTTGCTCACCTGATTAATTAGTTAATAACCAATCTACAATTGCATCCCTTGACATGTGATGTAATGAATTTTCTATATGCCAATTTTTTTTGTAGTTTTGGTTATTTCATCCTGGAATGTTATGACTGGATCATAGGCATACAATGTGGAGTGTTTGTGAGTGGGTTGAGTTATTTTTGATGTAATTCCTATAATTTGGGAGCTCTTTTTACATATAATGTACTTTTTATAGAATGTCCTCATGTGTATGAGATTGGATGCATGGGATGCAATCTCAAACATGATACATAGAATAAGATTAGAATATGATTTAAATCTTGACTAGGTCAAGAATTAGTTAATTTAATAGGATTAAATTGGACTTTTTCTTAAATTAAGACTTAGTTAAATTCCCAGTAGTATCGGTTCCCTAAATTTTCAAATGTGTCAATGGATTGGTCACGGTGATAATGATTCGTGATCCCATCCAAGGCAAGGGAATCATAACTATGTAGCTGTGTCAGTGAGTTCACTCCCTTGGGAGGGCATTGGCATAGCATGCACATAGAGCGGGTTGGCTTGTTTCCTAAAAGGGATGGGTTGTATATGTGTCTCTTGGGTGTATATGTCTTTCCCTCTCAAATTTGGATTTTGATAAACAAGTTATCATTGGAATCCTTATTTGATTCACTATGCTCTTAGAATTTCCTTTTTATTACTATTTTGACAAGTAAAATTCGACTTAGTCCCTCAATGCATGTTTTGACTCTATTTCCTCTCATTTGACCTAAGTCAGATAGTTGGAGTGTACGTAGGACTCAAGGCATGTGTGCTATCGAGGAGCCTCCAACATGGTTTCTCATAGTCACCATGACCAATTGGTGACCATAGGTAGAGTAGCTCTACTCTTTTTCTGTGAATGACAACATTAGTACTCATAACGTGCCTCTTTGTATTATATGCAATTATTCCAACTCTCTTACTGAGTACCAAGTCCTATCATGTAGTGCTAGTGGATGCCTGGGTACTTGATTGATTAAGTCATAATTAGAATGCTTTGTAGCAACCATGACTAAACAAATTGTATAGAAATGAATTGTTGTTGCTTCATTAAACACGAATCCATACTTATGACTTATCAAATGAGACAATTGTTATTTGTTAGTGAACCAAACCAAATAATTACTTTCATGAATTAATTAGTTGAGAACGTCTATTCTACACTCAAAAGTATCCTGGTTCTTATATAATATTAAATAGATATGAAATTAAGGATGAAATGAGAAATTTCTATGATATTATATAATGAAATGAATGATGGAAAATGAGAATGAGATCTGGGTGGTGAAATTGAGTTCATAATGACAACCAGTCTCGTTCCTAGTATCAGCAACATGGCTATTCGTTGTGTCAACAGCGTGATTGGCTATGCTTGTTTAGAGGTAGAGACTAGCATGAGTGACCTAGCCTTTCTATGACTTTTAGTTAGGCTGTCTGGCTAATCGAGTAGCTAGGTGCATTGGGTGCATGTTACTATTGTGAGGAGTTGGTGCTATTTACTTTCATACCATGTAGTGGAGATGACTGGTCATGTATTAGTGTGGGGTAGCTCCTCGCATGCATATCACATGGGTCGTAGTCATCACTTCACCTAGGTTGGGATCATGGGGCAGTTACTTAGATAGTAAAGCAGGTATAGGTCAACCTTTCTACCAAGCAGGTGTACTGTATGAACTCTACTATTTAGGATACCATAGCGAGGTCTCCTTGAGCCTTTTGAGGTAATTGATTTGGATAGGTTAATGATCAGAAGATGAGAAGGCACAAATAGTGAAATTCATAACTTGAAAATCAGAATAATTGATAAATAGTACTTGCTTTTCTTGCTTTCAACATTTGTTCCAGTTCTATTTTTCTTTTCTTTATGTTTCTGCTACTTAGCATTTGTTGACATTTTCCATGGACTCTATACTCAAGTCTTGGTGTGTTATAGTCGAATCTCTCAGCTGTAGGAGCTGATGGTACCAGTCTGAGTGCAACATTTTAGTCATAGTAGTCGTAGTATTTCCATGTAGTTCTTTAGTAGTACCTTAGTTCTATTTATTCAATAGTACTTTTACCTTGTTTTCTTCGTTTATGTACTTGCACATTATGATGGCTAGGATTGTTTTCTTTGATAGTATTCAATTTAGTTTAATTCTTCTTTATATATGTGATGTAATGCATTATGTGTGAGTATATTGTTCTATGTTTATTTGTTGGAGGACTAAATCTTGGCATGATTTGTAAATCAATTCAGGTTCCTACTGGTGTAGGAACTTGGGTCATAACATTGGCCTCCTCACCCTACTCTGTGATTACCCAGGTTCTGCCAAACATCAATGTTAAAACATTTATTTATAATGCATTAAATAAAAATAGAGTGCTAATAATCATAATAAAATCTACAACAGAAAACAAGAAAGTAAATTAAGTGCTCAAGTATAAGTATAGTCAGGAGAAAACTGGAGATAAAATGCATAACAAACTGGAACAAAACTAAATGAACAACATGTTCAGTACTGACTGTCTCCTATAGCAGAGCTTGATCCCATTGTAGAAAGACTAACTACAACTGCTACACTTGGTTGTTTAACAACACTTGAGTGTGGAACCGAAGGAACATATTAGTAAAAACTGAGTAAAACCAACAAACAGATACAAAAATAGTAATAGAGAGAAAGAGAGAGGGTACTATTTCATAAGTTAATCCATTTATTAATCTTTACATTTTTTGTTCATTTTACAAGTTAAGCTTGACTTATTACAGTTAAAACCTGTTAATCAACACCTCAGGGCAGGAGGCAATCTTTGTGTGGTTTCCTGAGGTGCAAGACCAGTGCAAGCCATCCTTTTGCTTGAGAAGACAGTTTATATCCATTGAGTCACCATGATTGGTCACCTTGGGGTCGTAGTCAAAAGGGGTGGTAATTACATCGTATGGTGTGAACACATGCAAGTGCTATGCATGTTGAACCATAGTCAGCCAATGCCCCATCCATTGGTCAAGAAAAGAAACGAACTCCAAAAACCCTCAAGCCATGCATCTTGCTTTCTTAGTTGGCCAACTAAGTCTAACCAAAGAGTCGTAAAGGGGCTAA
The DNA here is from genome assembly GCA_037157565.1 of Thalassia testudinum. Classification (NCBI taxonomy): domain Eukaryota; kingdom Viridiplantae; phylum Streptophyta; class Magnoliopsida; order Alismatales; family Hydrocharitaceae; genus Thalassia; species Thalassia testudinum. The sequence goes on along the minus strand of JAZHRO010000078.1, from coordinate 9,422,513 downwards.
CAACTCCCTAAAAAAGCCCAGGATTGATCTAAAAGGATCAAAGCTACAAACAAAATACGATGAATAGTGATGCTAACACTAGTTATCCAACTTTTAAATCTTTGACAAATCTGCCATTATTATTTCTGAATCATAATCTTAGACGATTAATTTTACATATATTCCATAACATCGAAATTCTCAGAGGGAGTGATGTCCTCTAGGGGTTCCCACCACACGTCAGAGTCGATAAGAGGTTGTTGTATTAGAGCAGGTAATTAGGGGAGAGAGTTTGGTGAGGGCTGGTGAGATGTATTGTGCTATGTTGTCGTAAGAGGGGTCATGTGGCAGCGATGTGTAGGAATGGGGTTGTTTGCCTTGCATGTGGTGAGCTTGCCAAGCCGGTCCCCCTACGACGTGAAAATCAAAGCCAAATACCTACCTCCACTTATCGATAGCATAACTTTGGGGGCTTTTGAAAACCCTTGGTTGCATGCAAAACGTGCCCAGCTGCACCACCCTCGACATTGCCCGCTCTTGACATTGAAGTTCCCCTGACAGTTGAGGTTTTGGCTATGGAGTCCTATTGTAGGACTCCCTGGTTGGAGAAATCATGGCTGGTTCATCTTCATTAGATGGCTTGCATCAAGCTGTGAGCACTCTTTCTCTTTTACCACCTATGTGGAAGGTTTCATTGTTGAATACATCTCGATTTCTTCTTTTTGGTCTGTGTGATGCTGATGTTGAGAGGTTGAAGTTTCAAACGACTATCTATGGTGATGTTTTAGTTCTGTGGAGGATGGTCTTACCTTTTGATGGGGGCCTTCCCAAACGCCCTCCTCAACGTGCCCTCATTAGTCGAAGATTGGTTGAAATTAGTGGTCTGCCCCTACATCTTTGGTTAACGGTCATTGTGCAACAGATAATATCTGGGTTTGCTTCATTGAAAGAGGGTTGTGTTGTTGGACTCCAGGAGGGGGATGATCAAATTATAAAGGTCGAGGTTGAGCTTTGTCAGGAAGGACCTTATCTGGAGTGGGTTGTTCTCCGATGTGGGGGCAGCTCGTGGTTGCTCCATGTTAGGGTGATCACTCAACCCTTGCAACCATTTGGTGATGAGGGGAATGTGCATCCGGCTAGAACGACTGGAGAGCAGCTTTGGAGGGAGGTGCTTGGTATACAGGGGATGGGTCTGGGCCTGGGCAAAAGAAAAAGGTTCCGAGTGCAAGGCTTCTAGGGAGGGTGAGTCCATGGAAGTTGGTGATAATCAAGGAGAGGCTAGTGTGGGCAATGGGGTGTTGGTACTGGAAACAAAGGATACTGAGGATGAGCGCGCACTATAGGTGGTCAACAAAATGCTTCACCAGACCTCTGAAAATAATTGGTTCATTTTTAGCATGCCAGTAGCTTCATTGGGAGTGGGTCCTTACAAGGTGGGTTCTTCATCTATTAGTCGCGCTATGCCAAGCTCTATAGGGTGATATAATCTTCGCAACCGGTCACCCTCAAAGATGCAAAGGATTGATGAGGATAGCGTGGACAAGTGTTTAAGTGTGGTACAATTGGCTAGTATGCCAAAGGGCTATGTGGGCTGTCAACATGCTTCATGATGAAAGTATTATCGTGGAACATGAGTGGGTTGCGTGATCAAAGCAGGTGTGCGTCGCTTCTTAGATATTTGAGCGAGTCGAAGGTTGATTGTGCTCTCATACAAGAAACACACATTGATCATGAGGGGGCGAATATGTGGCAGCTATTGAAGTTAAACAGGGGTGTTGATATCAAATTTCTTAATGCGATAGGGCATGCATGAGGATCGTTTCTCTATTACTTGCATGTTCCTGCTGGTAGAGGATAGCTTTTCCATGAATCTTACTTATGTGTATGGGTCGTGTGCGCAGGGAGATAGGTTGTCTTGTTCAAGTGAGTTGGTCTAGGTCTCTAATTTTGTTCCAGGGAGGGGCATGGCTCATGGGAGGTGATTTAATGCCACTATCTCCTCTAAGGACATATAGGATGGTAGGATGGATTCCTCGACTTATGGGTTTCAATCAATGGTGGTTGATTTGGAGTTAGTCGATCTCCCTACTTCGGGGGTAGCTACACATGGAGGAATGACAATGGTTAGATGTCTAGACTTGATCAATTTTTGTGCAATGTGAAACTTATGAGTTCATTCTAACCTGCTAGTGTGGTGGCCCTTGGATGTCCTTTCTCTGACCATGTTCCCATCTTGTGGGATAGTGTTGATGGGCTTGTCAACACTCTTGGTTGAATGAACTTGGATTCAAGGAGATGGTCTCCTTGTGGTGGGCCTTGTAGCAAGGGGAGGGCTTAGCGACTTAGCATTTAGCAACCAAACTTAAGGGGTTTGACAGGTGCTTTTTGAATATAGGAAGTCCCTTAATGTCATCAAGTCATGCGACAGAAGGAGGCTATTGACACAGTCCGTGATCTTGATATTAGAGAAGAAGGTGGGCAGCTGATCAAGATGGAGTTGCAACTGAGGAAAGAGTATCAAGCTTTTATTGCTAGGGAAGATCTCTAGAGAGAGATTGATTGGAGAGAACCTTCACGGCCATTGTGGCTTAAAGAGGGTGATGCGAATATGAAATTCTTCCATGCGACAGCCAGTAGAAGGAGAATGAATCTTATTTCTTCCCTGTGGTAAGGGGAAAATGTTTTCTCTGCACATGTGGAAATTTGTAATAAGACTAATAATTATTTTCAGCACGCGTGTTGGGCCAAGAGGAGAGTGGGCTCTCACCTCTTCAAATATGCCTAGATTGGGTGAAGATGAGGGTTGATCCTTGGTAAAACCAATTGTAGAGGATGAAGTGTTGATTGCATTGAATGGACTTAAGGCAGAAGGCTCACCGGGGCCTGACGGTTTCTGGGTATTTTTTTATAAAGAATTTTGGCTAGTTGTCAGACATGATGTGCCATTGGTGATCTATGAGTTTCAGAGAGGAAATTTTGGGTTTAAAAAACTTAATAGATCCCTTCTTTTTCTTCTGCCAAAAAAGTTTGGTTTTGAGACTTTGTCTGATTTTAGACCCATTGTCTTGTTGAATTCTAGTTATTTGATTATTGGAAAGATTCTTGCTAATCGCCTTTAGGAGATTCTGCAGAATTTGATTAGTCTTGTTTAATCAATTTTCTTGAAGGGGAGATCTTTACAAAAATCCTTCATATTGGCACAGGAAATGGTCTTTGGGTGGATAAAAAAAAGAAGGTGGCTTTCATGTGGAAAGTGGATTTTTCAATGGCCTATAATTTTGTTGCTTGGCCTTATCTTTGGAAAATCTTTTGTAGAAGGGGTTTTCCTGAGATTTAGATACAGTGGATGAAGTGGTGTGTTACCACCTCTTCTTTCTCCCCTCTTATAAATGGCAAATTGACAGGTAGGTGGATACAATCACAAAAAGGTGTACGTCAGAGTTGCTCGGTTGGTCTTATTTTTATTTTGGTTGTTAATACACTTGTGCACTTCTCTTTCAAAGCTTGTTCTGGGGGTCTTCTACATGGGTATACTCTTTCCTCCCAATGTACACTGACATGCATTCTCCAATATATGGATATTATTTTCTTTATTAAGGGTGGTGTTCGTGAGGCAAAGTGTGTGAAGCTTATTGTTGATATATTTGGTCATTCTAGGCTGAGGATTAATGGAGCAAAGTCCTCAATTTTCTTTGGATTGGCTGATCCAACTAAGTTACACATTTTGGAGATTCTCCAAACCTCTCTTTGTAACCTACCCATTCAATATTCAAGGCTTCCTTTGCATGGAAAGAAGATGAAAAGAGTGATTGGGTTGAGCTATATGAGAGGATATCACTTCAGCTAGTTGGATGGTGTGGCAAATTTCTTTAAAAGGGCAATCGCCTTCTTAACTTAGTCAGCTTCTAGAACTATGTTGAATAGACTTGATATCGTAAGGAAGAAATTTTTTGGGAAAGAAACCTTGCATGAAGGTCTTTTCCTACAACCAATCAAGTGTTGGTGATTCCTTCTTAAGTGGGGTGTCATCATTTTGAGAGGTGATAATGGCCTTTTGCAAGACATGATCTAGGATTCATATGGTGTGTCAAATGTGCTCTCCAATAGGGCTTCATCCATTACATGATAAGTGAAAATTTGCGATTTATAAAAGATTAAAATCTCATTGTCGTAGCTTGTAAAAAATCTGCACCAAATATATTTTGTTTAACCTCGTGAGTCTAAGGTTATTCTCTAGGAGGCAAGTATCGTTCGATCTTATTATCTCACTTATTTTATTTTTGATCTTTTTCTATATATTTATTTATTTTTCTATTTTAATGAAGATGAAAGTGACAAAATTAAATAAGAGAAAAGTAATGGTGAAGATAAGTTAACAACTCAAACAAATATTGCATTAACTAAATGTGAAGTTTATTACAAAATAAAAATAAAGTGAGAAGAGGGAGAGATATATAGAGGACGTAAGAGTTATAAAGAGTAGTGAGAGGAAGGCCAAGAAGATGATGTTCCATCAGAGGGTGCTTATAGGGCAACGGTGTTGATGTCGTCAGTTCGTGGGAAGCTTCAGGAAGAATGTCGGAAGAGAGAAAGTTGTGGAGGAGGATGTCGGATAGGATGTGAAGCCGTTGGAGGAGGAGAAAAGGATGGAGGAGAGGTTAGAGAGGGAGATGGATGCCTTGAACGTGCATGGATATGGGTTAAATAGATGAGAGAAGAGAGTTGAAAATGGAAATGCGTAGGAAATGGGATTGCATGTGCGTGGGAGGAGGCAAGGGAGAGGGGTCGTGCATGCTGGAATTGCCGTAGTCGAGGGGGAAGGGAATAAATGGGAAGTAAAGTGCTGCATGGGACGTACGTGAGAGGGAAAAAGTGGCGTTGAGGGTTGTTTTGCGGGGTGCGGGGGGCGGCGCATTAAGAGAGAGAGAGGAGAATTAACTTGGGTGTCGTCCACATGGGTATTTGGCATTCATGTCCAAGGCTTATTGGTATAAAATTGGGATGGAGAGGCAACTTAGCTGCAAGGATGGGAACTTAGCAAATGTTGGTGTACATTACGGTAATGCCCCTTCACCTTTTGGAAGGATTCTTTTTCTATACTTTCCTTCAAAGATTAATGTGAATTTCCTCGGTGTGCCAATTCCTTTCGTATTATTGAGGCTTTTATCTTCCAATTCATTCTCCCACATTTATTCCTCCATCAAATTAGGATTATTATAATATGCATATATTATGTATAAATAAATCCATGCATGAGTCTAATATGCTTACGATTATTAAGATGTAATATTTATAATGTAAATGTGCTATGTTATCTTAGGAACTAATCATTAAATAGATATATTTGATGTAAAATTATGGAATTATCATAACTTCATATTTATCTTTTGCTAGTTTCTTAGTAAAATACATGTGAATGCAAAGTTTTTACTTTGGAGTACTAACCAAATTTACTAACTGTTGGTTATTTGACATAGGTTGCAACTGAGAGGTTATTCTTTTGGATCATATAGCATAAAGGACTCTCGTCTAGATTTAGATTCAGTAAACCTTTTAGTTTCCAACTAACCTTAGCATTAAACTTGTGAAGTTGATGTCTTAGGCTACAAGGTCCACTCAAAGTCCTAAATTCATGAGTTTAAAGTATTTGTGCATGTGTGGAGTAACTTAAGTGCGGGCATCCAAGGTAATGAAACCATTGAATTACATAGACTCAAAGTTACCCCTTGCCCCCTTAAACCTTCCCTAGGTTTGGCCTTAGATTTGGTGGCTTTCTCCTCATTGATTTTTATCTCGAGTTCAACGCATAGGCGTATATCTCCTCGACTAGGCACATTGGCCTCTTATTCACTCTACTTTTCTCACACTCCAACTCTTTTTTTGATTTTTTTTACCTACTACACCTCATTTTTTAAGTGCATGCCTCCACTACAACTACCACATGCTTTATTAGACTCTTTTTTTAATTTTCATTTTTCATTTTTTTCTTTTTTAGCATCCATTTTTGATGAGGTGCTAAAATTTTTGGTGGAAGTACCCATGGATAGTGAGGTACCTTTTATTCTCCCAACACCTATGTATAATGAGGTGTTGCATCTTGACTAATTTTTTTAAGAACCCCCTTCATTTTTCTTGGTGAGTGACCTCCCTCCAAATTCCTTTCAAGAGTTGCCTTCAAAAGTAGTACCTTAAGAAACTAGGGACGTTAAGCTGGGTTCTGGACACCCAGGTAACAGGGGTTACTGCCATCAACGTGCTAGCCATACCCGTAAGGGCCTATTTTTAGTTCAAATATGAATTAAGTTTAATTAAGGAATAAGTCCTCAATCTCGATTCATATGAAACCCAATGTTTTACATAATTAGGAATGCCCACATATTGGCTCGTGCTTGTGAAAATTGGATGCTTAGTTTACATAATTCTCGTGCTATAGAGTGGACAATGGAGCCCTATACTTTCTTCTTCGTTAGTTCTTAACCTTGGTTAACGGGATTCTTCCAACATCCAGATCCAATCCAATAGAAGATTGTCCTTAACTAATTGAGCCAGCTTACGACCTGCATAATCCTTAAGTCTATGCTCCCTAAAGTTTTCCTACACCAAGTAACTTCTAGCCAGTTATTTAGGTCGAAATCCTAGGTAAAAACATGCAATTCATGCCTTTTACAAGGAATTTTTTTTAATGCAAAAACATGGGTTGACTAATGCATCTCAATCAATATTCTACCCCCATTCCTCTCATGAATAATGTCCTCATTGTTATGAAAATTCATAGAAATGGTGGAGTAAAAGGATAGCACCTGAGATTGGAAGTTCTATCGATCAGCTGCGGGTTGAAATAACCTAAAAATGAAGGATAAAAAGGAAAAGGAAATATAGTCTTTAATTCATTCTTTTGTAAATAAAAATCATATTTTTTGGAATAAAAGATGATTTTGGATGTTAGAGAATGCATATCAATAATTACCTCCCAGCGAATGACCAAGAACAAAACTAGTAAAAATTGTATATAAATAAAATGACATCCATATGGAGTGTGACACTTACTATTACAACACTTACTATTACAACAATAATTAACCCTAATTAATTAGAGATCCAAATGGCTCATCACATAGGATCCAATTATTTCACAATAAAGTGCCCAAAATTAGAGTTAAGTCCTTAAGAAAGTTCTAGACTCAGCAAAAGAGAAATGACCACGCCAACCAATGCGGTAAATGCACCGAACCACCCAAAATGGGTTCACGATTACCTAGAAATAACACGAAAACAAGAGAAGAGGCGACTACTCTACCTAGTGTCACTAGAGGTCATGGTGACAATGAACAGTGCCAAAGGGCTTAGGGACAGTCACCATGCCAGCCTTGTAATCCATGCATGCACTGGGGACAAATCCTAATTTTCACGGACCAAAAATAGGGTTGTAATCACTCAGCCACATTTGTGATTTTTTACTAAGGAAATAGTTGTAAAAAATGAAAAAAAATAGTACCAATGCATAGTACATGTCGATACGATTCTAGTGGCACCTTATTTGTTGAAATTCGAGGTTGGGAAGGCCTCGAACCGCTCGGAACTATACGAGGGGCTCCTAAACCAACCAGTTCAGGCAGACCAGTCAACGATCAACATGAACCACGCATGCGCCATGTGTCGCACACTGGTTGGTTCGTGTGATCGCCCGCATATGCTACCTGCGCCCATGCCCACACCTGCCGCTGCTAGATTTTGCCATGTGTCGGTGATTGGGAATGCCCGTGCCTTCCCTTTACGCACGAACGCCTGCAGGTGCGAGCGAGCCTTGCACTCTATGCACGACACATGTCGTGGATTTGAGGTGCACCTCTAGATTGAATGGCCTATGTCTGCAACCACCGTTGCCTCCGCAAATGTTGTGGTGGGAAGCCCGCAAAGCTTGGAATCCCACCTGGGTCCCTGAAACCCTAATTAAGCTTTCTAAATGAAATCTTAAACTCATTGCTTCTCTCTTTATCTTAGGTTTTGAAGACCCTTAGATGCTAATGACGACCCAAAACTCAAGAGGACTTATTTATATGCCCAATTTATGTTTAGGGTTAGGTTTAGTTGTGTAAAATACCAAAATTCCCCCTAGGTGTGGTTCACCTTACATTTAGGTCCTTTTTGACTTGTCTTGGTCATAACTTGAGCCATACATCTCGGATTCATGTGAAACAACCATCGTTCCTAGATTTTCAAGATTGAGTGCAGGGACATCTGAATCAAAGAGGTAGATGCCTTAAGTTGACAGGTTAGACGTCTGTAAAGAGCTATAGATGTTTGAGGCCTACAACATTCCAAACTCAATGAGTAACATACAAAATTAATTGCGATTAATAACAATGTTGGGTAAAAAGTGAACGTTGGTCATTTCCAGATGTCTTAAAAGGAAGCCAGATGTCTAAAATATAAGGAAAATTTTGATTGTTGATCATTTAAAGCAAAGTGGTGTCTAACAGATATCTTAAAGGTAAAGACATTTAAGGAGAATTATAGACATCTTCCAATCTATATCGGTCATCTAAACTAAGAAAATAGATAGCATAGGTTTCGAATGTGATACAAGACATCTGAAGGAGTAGGTTTGATGTCTAAAAGATCAAATACATATGTCCAAAAATAATATAGGATGTCTAAAAGACTAACAGAAGCTTAGTTTTGAGTTTTGAATGAGAAGAATATGGATAGGAGGGTTCTAATGGTATCCTAAGGATAATTTTGAATTAAATTCAAGGCTCTTTTACATTCTAAAAATAAAACAATAAAGAAATGAATCTAATCAAAATGAGAAGTCTTCATTTTCTTTTCCTCTTCATTTTCCTTTGATCTTCATTTCCTAAGACTCTATCTCTCAATAATTTCTGCAATAAGTATTAGTCCTTTCCACAAAAAGTAAGTATTTGTCATTATTGAAAAATACTTTTGTTGGGATCGTGATTTCGTGATTTGATTTGAAACACGTCATAGTATAGCTGCAAAATCCATTTTCAACAACAATTTTAATGAGACTAAGTGAGTCCTAGTCAATCTTAGGGAGGCGTATTTTGCGAAATTGATTCTGATTTTCTTCTCTCTCTACTCGTTTAGAATCGCAGTCTGGTATTTAATGTACAAATATAGGATTCGCCAATCACGTTGTTAACTCGTAAAACATGCGGGTGAGTTAGAAAGAGTACGGACATGAAAGTATGCGTGTTACGACTCGGTTCCCGGATCCCTACAGGACCTGAGACTGGCTCGCCTAGACTAATCCCAAGACCCAGTCGTCCAACAAGAAATAACAAAAAAGCAGGAAAGTAAACCACATTGACACATGTAATATAACTAAGCAGTAAAACGTACAAAGCAGTAAAGAAAAGTAAAAACTGCTGTTCCATTACATACCACCACAACAACAGAATAACGGAAACAAAAGTAATAGTAGAGACAACAGTAGCTAAGAAAAGGTCTGAATACTCACTACAACAGTAAGGGGGTACAATAAGGAAGTGTAGAAAACTACGGTTGAGCTCGACTGGGCCCAGCACCCTCTGCAGTAGGAAGCTCAGGCTGCTCAACTCCTGGTCCTGAATAGTGTTATAAAAAAGACATAGTCAGTGAACGCTGAGTAGAGTGGTATCTATACTATCTAAAGCAGTAAAAGAAACATGTTTAATTTTCTTTTCTATTTATTTTATTTTATGTGTATGTCCTTTTCACCCATTCCTCTCAATATCCAGATATTCTTGATCTTAGATGTTCCTCGTGGGAACAATCTTGATTGCAGTCTTTTCCGAAGAGTAGAAGGTACACATGGTGCTCTCCTGGCCGAGAGAGTCTCCCATGGTAGTCCTACACCCAGTCAACCACCTCGAGGTCACTGACAAGATGTAGCGGTGACTATGGCATGCGTGATAAGCGCATGGGTAGCTACCCCGCACTGACACGTGGTCAGTCGTTTCCGCTAGCGGGTATGCCCAAAGTACAGCATGGAACAGTATAGGACCTTGCCCTCTCAGAATAGGGGCCTCGCCCCTCAGAACCAAATAGGGGTCTCGCCCCTCCACAGTTCGCGCACCCTCATCTGACTACCCCGATTTACCCAGAGGGCCTAACAAGTCGGTGTAGGGTGGCTAGCTGAACCCCAGGCCCCGTGGGGTGGCTAGCTCTCTCCCTACACTAGTAGCTTGCCTCAGTACCGTGTACACGAGGGCCAACAGGAGTCGGTATAAAGTGGCCAATCCTAACCCCAGTCTCAACCCAAGGGCGGCTAGCTCCGCTCTACACGAAAAGGGGACAGTCGCTCTCCTTGGTACCACGTACTCAAGGGCCAGCACACTTCCCGTCTACATTCCAGTTTTCCAACTAACCACAGGAGTTCTACTCCTAATTCCTCGTAGGGTTCATGCTCATGTGTACCACATTTATTCCGATCCAGATTCCACCATTCACAATTCAGTTCTCATTTATATGCAGGCAGCTCATGTTTCCATAATTCAAAACATGCCACTGGTGATTTCATAGGCAATTGATTATAAAATACATGCATCTTGTATTATAACAGGCAATCCATAATTTTTTCACAGGAAATTGCTAGTAGTTTATCTCAATTTTGCATATAAGTACTAGACAGTGCATTCATATCCCTACCCTAGGGTTCTTGCCACATCCTAGGTTTCCAGTCAGTTAATTCTATAATACGTGCTTATTTGAACATTATTAAAAGCATTAAACCACTCTGCCAGACAATTTGGGAGTATTGGGAGCTTGAACCGCAGACCCAGGTGTTTCTACGAGCCCCAAACACGCAGTAGGCTGAAATCCTATAATAGGGAATACATCACAAAAGGAAGGTTCAAAACAATGTACAAGGGCCTCTAGTATGTAGAGAAACTCGCAAGGAAACTATAGGTACTTCGTTTGCATAAATCAGATCCCGATCGAATCCTAAACGGGTTAAAAATGTGTCTACAGTCCAAAATCAGACGTCTGGAAATAAGTCCCGACATCTTAAAAGATACAGAACTTTACCTCAAGTCCCTGCGGTGTCCTTAGATTTCCAGGCCTCCTCTGCAATTGTCTCAAGGCAGTTCCAGATGTCGGACCACTCTTCCGGTTGTCTGGAAGCACCTCCGGTCATCTGGTGAGCTGATCAGACATTTGAAAGTGCATGGGAGAGAGTTCCGCACTCCTTCCCAAGGCTGCTCCTATGTATGACAGTTGCAGCCACCAAATCAGGTGCAATAAACATGCTGCGGTGCAGCCTGCAAGGCCGTAACCGCGAAAGGAACGTACCTTTGCTATAAATGAGCTTTCAAATGTCTGGTTTTAACTCCATACATCCAGGCGCTCTGCCAGCCGTCTGGACTCTGCTCCAGACGTCTGATACTGGAAAATTTCCAGTACCAGAACTCGCTCCCAGCTCCTTTTGCTGTGCACCTCCTCGCGCCGTCGCAGCTCTAGCCGCTGCAGATGGTCGTGGACGCCTCTCCGGACTCTCCCCTCCTCCCACACGCACCCGTGGTGGCCGTGCGAGCTCTGCCGTGCCCCCACCGGTGCTCTCCGACCTCGAACTCCTCCTCCTCCTGCACTCTCCTCCTTATCGCCCTCTCTCTCTCCCTCGCTCACCTCCTCTTGTGGCTCTGAAGGTGGGGGCGGTGGTGTGTGGAGTGAAGAGGAGAGGAGGAGAGCGGTTCAAATAGGTGGAGTGGGGGCTTAGGGCTCGGCAGGGAGAGGAGGAAAAAGGAGAGAGAAGAGAAGGTCCTGTGCGCCACGTGCACGTAGGGCGTAGTACGCGTACAGAAATTTCATCTTCAGAGGTTCGAGAAAGGGTCCAGATGTCTGGACGGACGTCTGACTGAGACTCCAAATGTCTTAAAAGGCTAAAAGTGGGATGGGTCTTTACATCATAACAAACTTAAAGGAAGTTTCGTCCCCGAAACTTGAACTAGCTAGGGTATGGAAAAAGGAACATAAAATGCATAACAAACTTAAAGAGGACCAAAGTAGGTCCGAAATGATGTACCCTCAAAAGGCTCTGGGTACCGCTCTCGCATCACCACCTCAGGCTCCCAGGTAGCCTCCTCGTACCGCTGGCTCCTCCATAGGACCTTCACCAGTGGTATCTGCTTCCATCTCAGAGTCCGGATGGCTCTGTCTAGTATTTGCACTGGTCTCTTAAGGTAGGTCAGGTCTCACCCACCTCGACATTCTCGTGGCTCAGAACGTGACTGGGATTGGAGACGTACTTCCTGAGGTTGGACACGTGGAACACGTCGTGCACTCCAGCAAGCTGGGGAGGAAGGGCAAGCCGGTAAGCAACAGGTCCTACCCGCTCCAGGACCTCAAAGGGCCCCACAAACCTCGGCGCAAGCTTCCCTTTCACCTCAAAATGCTGCAGGCCCTTCATGGGCAAAACACAGAGAAAGACGTGGTCCCCAACCTCGAACTGCACCTCTTTGCGTTTTCGGTCAGCATAACTCTTCTACCTGCTCCTGACAGTGTGGAGTCATCTGTGAATCTGCTCTATCACCTCTTGACTCTGCCGGATCAGCCTGGGGCCAACCTCCCATTTGGTCCCCACCTTGACCCAACTCAAGGGTGCAGTACACCTTCATCTGTAAGGTGCCATGCCGATGCTCGAGTGGTAACTATTATTGTATGCAAACTCTGCCAGGGGTACGTGCTCCTCCGAGGAGCCACTCCAGTCCAGTACACAGGCGCGTAAGAGGTCCTCAAGTGTCTGTATGGTGCATTCTAACTACCCGTCCGATTGGGGGTGGTACGCGGTACTGAACCTCAACCGTGTCCCCAAAGCCTACTGAAACTCAGCCCAGAACTGGGAAGTAAAACGGGTATCCCTATCAGATACAATCTCATGCGGAACTCTGTGCAAGCGTACCAGATCGCGAATGTACCTCTCTGCCAACTGTGCTGGTCCCAAGGTGACTCGGATCGGCAGGAAACGCGTCGTCTTCGTTAACCTGTCCACTATCACCAAGACTACGTCGTGTCCTCGCTGGGTAACAGGTACACCCACCACCAAGTCCATGGTGATGCTCTCCCACTTTCACTCTGGCACAGGAAGTGGCTGCAACAGCCCAGCAGACCTCTGATGCTCGGCCTTCACTTGCTGGCACACTAAACACTGCTGTACAAACTCACCAGCATCCCGCTTCATCCCTCTCCACCAAAAGTCACGTCTCAAATTATGATACATCTTTGTGTTCCCGGGATGTATGGTGAACCTGGACCCATGCGCCTCAGCCAGGAGCTCTCTCAACAACTCCTCGTCCCTGGGAACACACAAGCGTCCCCCCATGCGTAGCACCTCGTTTGCAAAGGAAAAGTCTCCTGGGTCTCCTGACAGCACTCTGTCCCATAGCGCTTGTAAGTATGGGTCTGTCATCTGTCATGCGATGATGCGGTCTATTAGCTCTGGTCGCGCCTGCCGCGTCACTGTCACTGCCCCACAATACCCCTGTGACTCTCGAGGTCGCCAACTACCCAACTCCTACATGAGTCTCCAACTCTGCGCCTGTAGACTGGCCAAGTGGGTGGGCACCTTCCAGCTCAAGGCGTCAGCCACCACACTGGCCTTCCCTGGATGGTAGGAGATGCTGCAGTCGTAGTCCTTCAGGAGATCTAACCAACGTCTCTATCTCATGTTAAGCTCCTTCTGGTCAAACAAGTACCTAAGGCTCTTATGATCTGTGAAAATCTCAAAAGTCTCACCGTAAAGGTAGTGCCTCCATGTCTTCAGCGTAAAGACAACAACTTCCAGCTCTAAGTCATGGGTAGGGTAGCTATGCTCATGGGGCTTTAGTTGCCGCGAAGCGTAAGTGACAACGTGATCCTGCTGCATGAGCACGGCCCCTAACCCCTACAACGAAGCGTCTGTGTACACCACAAAACCGCCACTGCTGTCCGAGATGGTAAGCATAGGAGCTGAAGTCAGTCTCTCCTTCAACTCTTGGAAACATGCCTCACACGCATCTATCCAGGTAAAGGGCATGTCTTTCCGAGTCAACTGGGTCATAGGACGCACAATCTGTGAGAATCCTCTGATAAATCACCGATAGTAACTTGCCAGTCCCAAAAAGCTGCGTATCTCTATCACTGTACGTGGCCTCTCCCACCTGAGTACGGCCTGAACCTTGGCTGGGTCTACAGCCAAAACATCCCCCGAGATCACGTGCCCAAGAAAGTCACATGTCTCAACCAAAACTCGCACTTGCTATACTTGGCATACAGCCTGCATCGCCTCAAAGTGTCCAGAATCATCCGTAGATGCTATCCGTGCTACGCCTGGTCCTGCGAGTAAACGAGTATGTCATCGATGAATACCACCACAAACTGGTCCAAATACGGCCTGAAAACCCGGTTCATCAAATCCATAAAAGCGGCGGGGGTGTTGGTTAACCCAAACGGCATGACCAAGAACTCGTAGTGCCCGTACCGGGTACGGAAAGTTATCTTGGAGACATCGGTCTCCCTGATCCTCAACTGGTGGTAGCCTGACCTCAGATCTATCTTAGAGAACACTGTGGTATCTCGCAATTGGTCAAAAAGGTCGTCAATCCTCAGCAACGGATACTTGTTCTTGATGGTGATCCTATTCGACTGTCGGTAGTCAACAAAAGTTGCAGGATACCATCCTTCTTCTTCACAAACAACACAGGGGCTCTCCATGGCAACGCACTAGGCCTCACAAAGCCCTTCTCCAACAGGTCCTGTAGCTGTGACTTGAGCTCTTGCAGCTCAAGTGGTGCCATCCGGTACGGTGCAGTAGAAATGGGGCTGGTCCCTGGTACCAATGAGATCTCAAACTTGATCTCACACTCGGGCGATAGTCCTGGTAGCTCCTCTGGAAACACGTCGGCGCACTCACAAACCACTGGAATACTCTAAAAGTCAGCCACGGGACTAGGCTCTACCACTACACAGGCTAAAAAGCCCTCACACCCCTGGCTCAAAAGCCTTGCTGCTCGAAGCGTAGAGATGCATCTGAAACCTCTGTCCACCGATTGTCCATGAAACTCAAAAGGAGGCAACTCCGGTATGGAGAAGACACTCTTCCTCCTGAAATAGTCCACCAGGGCATGGTAGGCGGACAGCCAGTCCATCCCTTGAATCACGCCAAAATCCTCCATCGGTATCACAATCAGGTCAATGGGGAGGCTGTGTCCCCCTATACTGACCTCAAAGTCTGTGTAGGCCTCCTCAGCTACAAACAACTGGCCACCTGGGCCTCTGATCACAAATGGATCCTTTAACAGTACACTGTCTTGTCCCAAACTGATAGCAAATCTCGCAAGAACAAAAGAGTGTGTGGCGCTGGAATCAAAAAGTACGTACACTAATCTGCCAGAAATGGTAACCATACCTGCCACCACTGAACCTGAAGCCTTGACATCTCTGTGTGTCAGGGCATTGATACGCCCCTCAGTCCTCGGTGCAGACGAAGCAGCTACACTCTGGGTCGGGCGAGCAGCCGCTGGTCGGTACCCTCCTCGTGACTGCTACCCTCCCCCACGTGCCTGGGGACCATGACCACCAGCTCTGTATCTAGCGCTCGGTGCGAGGAGCATCTGCTGTGCTTCGGCCCTATATGGGCAGTCCCTCCTAATGTGGCCCAGCTGGCCACACTAGTAGCAGAGGGGAACTCGACCTCCTCCCTTAGTAGGTCCCTGCTGATGGCTGGGTGAGGGTCTAGTGCTGGCAGCTAGCCCCTGTCTGGGGTCCCCAAAGGTCACTGACGGTCCCGTAAAATGAGACGGCTCTCCTGCGGGTGCCGTGTGCCTCCTCTCTCGACGACCCTGAGAGTACTCTGGCTGGTAGGGCCTCTTCTGTTCGCTGTCGGTGTCTCGTGCGGCTGAGTTGGTCTCCTCGTAAGTCATGATTGCCTCAACCACTCGCAAGAAGGTGGGAAGCTTCACGGGTTTGACATACCCTGAATAGCAGGTCAGAGCCCCTCAGTGAACCTCCACAGGTGCTCTTCTATAGCCATAGCTGTCGAGGCAAAATGTGATAGATCTGGGAAATGCATGCGATACGTGCTGACAATCATCGTCCCCTGGCGGAGAGTGTGGAACTCCCGCCTCCTCTGGTCCTGCCAAGTCTACAGAAAGTACTGCTCGTAGAAGAGGGTCACGAACTGGTCCTACGTAGGCTCTCCCCTCTCCTAGCCTCTGACTGCCCTCCACCACCTGTGTGCCGCGCTCTCTAGCTGGTACGTGGCAAAGGCCATGCGGCACTCCGCAGGAGGGCGAAGGGTGTCGAACACCTTCTCTATTTGCTCCAGCCAGTCCTTTGCCTTAGATGGGTCCTCATCCCCCTTGAAGGAGGGGGGCTTCAGCTTCTGGAACTGGAACTGGCCGAAAAGCTCATGGTGCAGCTGTAGTGGGGGAATGGACACACCTCCAGGCAAGGAGGGCTCATGCTCGGAAGTGTTAGAGTGCGGTGGGGGCAGTGGAGGTCCACCCCCTCCCCCTCCTGCTTGTCCAGCGCTGCGGCGGTCTCTCTGTCCCACCGAGGACTCCCCCTCCACGTCCTCAGGGAGAGGTGCCCGTGGAGGCTGGTGGAGCTCCTCTCGCACTATATCTCTGATCAGCTAGGAGAGATCCTGTGCCTAAACGCCCAGGAGAAGAGGTGGGTCAACTAGTACCTCAGGCCCGACACGTCTGCCCCTCCGACCTCGTCCACGGTCGTGACCACGGCCTGCCTTGAGAACTCCCCGACGAGGCATCTCCTGCAAGGAGACGCAAAAGACAGAACAAAATGGTCAATGATATCGAATTTCTTCGAAAAAGGACTCAGAACGGATATCAAGGGGATAAGCTGTGGTGGCTACCCTAGTTACATGCACATGAACGGTTATTCTCAAGCCAATTGGTTCATTTCTCGGGATGACCTTGCTCTGATACCATCTTATTACGACCTGGTTCCCGGATCCCTATAGGACTCGAGACCAACTTGCCTCGACTAATCCCAAGACCTAGTCGTCCAACAAGAAATAACCAAAAAGTAGGAAAGTAAATCACATTCATACATGCAATATAACTAAGCAGTAAAAATGTACAAAGCAGTAAAGGAAAGTAAAAATTGCTGTTCCATTATATACCACCATAACAACAGAACAACGGAAACGAAAGTAACAGTAGAGACAACAGTTGCTAAGAAAAAGTCTGAATACTCACTACAGTAGTAAGGGGGCACAACAAGGAAGTGCAGAAAACTATGGCTTGGCTCGACTAGGCCCAGCACCCTCCGTAGCCGGAAGCTCGAGCTACTCAACTCTTGGTCCTGAACAGTGTTATGAAAAAGACAGAGTCAGCGAACGTTGAGTAGAGTGGTATCTATACTATCTAAAGCAGTAAAAGCAACAGGTTTAATTTTCTTTTCTATTTATTTTATTTTATGTGTATGTCCTTTTCACCCATTTCTCTCAATATCTAGATATTCTTGATCTCACATGTTCCTCGTGGGAACGATCTTGATTGCAGTCTTTTCCGAAGAGTAGAAGGTACACGTGGTGCTCTCCTGGTCGGGAGAGTCCCCCGTGGTAGTCCTACACCCAGTCAACCACCTTGAGGTCACTGACAAGACGTAGCGGTGACTACGGCACGTGTGATAAGCGCACGGGTAGCTACCCCGCACTGATACGCTGTCAGTCGTTTCCGCTAGCGGGTACGCCCAAAGTATAGCATGGAACAGATTGAGCCTTGCCCTCTTAGGATAGGGGTCTCGCCCCTCAGAACCAAACAGGGGTCTCGCCCCTGCACAGTCCGCGCACCCTCGTCTCACTACCTTGGTTTGTCCATAGGGCCTAACAAGTTGATGTAGGGTGGCTAGATGAACCCTAAGCCCCTTGGGGTGGCTAAATCTCTCCCTACATTAGTAGCTTGCCTCGGTACCGTGTACACGAGGGCCTACAGGAGTCGGTGTAGAGTGGCCAATCCTAACCCCAGGTCTCAACCCAAGGGTGGCTAGCTTCGCTCTACAGGAAAAGGGGACAGTCGCTCTCCTTAGTACCACGTATTCAAGGGCTAGCACACTTCCCGTCTACATTCCAGTTTTCCAACTAACCACAGGAGTTCTACTCCTAATTTCTCGTAGGATTCATGCTCATGTTTACCACATTTATTCCGATCCAGATTCCACCATTCACAATTCAGTTCTCATTTATATGCAGGCAGCTCATGTTTCCATAATTCAAAACATGCCACTGGTGATTTCATAGGAAATTGATTATAAAATACATGCAGCTCGTATTCTAACAGGAAATCCACAATTATTTCACAGGAAATTATTAGCAGTTTATCTCAATTTTGCATATAAGTACCAGACAGTGCATTCATATCCCTACCCTAGGGTTCATGCCACATCCTAGGGTTCTAGTCAGTTAATTCAACGATACATAATTATTTGAACATTATTAAAAGCATTAAACCACTCTACCAGATAATTCGGGAGTACTGGGGGCTCGAACCGCAGACCCAGGTGTCTCTACGAACCCCAAACACGTAGTAAGCTGAAACCCTATATCAGGGAATACATCACAAAAGGAAGGTTCAAAACAATGTACAAGAGCCTCTAGTACGTAGAGAAACTTGCAAGGAAACTATAGGTACTTCATTTGCATAAATCGGATCCCGATCGGACCCCAAACGGGTCAAAAACGTGTCTATAGTCCAAAATTAGACGTCTTGAAATAAGTCCAGACATCTTAAAAGATACAGAACTTTACCTCAAGTGCCTGTGGTTTTCTCAGACATCCAGGCCTCCTCTACGATCATCTGAAGGCAGTTCCAGACGTTGGACCACTCTTCCGGTCGTCTGGAAGCACCTCCGGTCGTCTGGTGAGATGACCAGATGTTCGAAAGTGCGTGGGAGAGCGTTCCACGCTCCTTCCCAAGGCTACTCTTGCGTACGACAGTTGCAGCCACCAAATCAGGTGCAACAAACACGCTGTGGTGCGGCTTGCATGGCCGTAACCGCGAAAGGAATGTACTTTCGCGATAAATGAGCTTTCAGACGTTTGGTCTTAACTCTAGACGTCTAGGTGCTCTGT
This sequence comes from Thalassia testudinum, assembly GCA_037157565.1. Classification (NCBI taxonomy): domain Eukaryota; kingdom Viridiplantae; phylum Streptophyta; class Magnoliopsida; order Alismatales; family Hydrocharitaceae; genus Thalassia; species Thalassia testudinum. Next base: position 9,403,462 of record JAZHRO010000078.1, on the reverse strand, counting down.
AAGCTGTTTGGACTCTGCTCCAGATGTCTGATACTGGAGATTTCCAGTACCAGAACCCGCTCCCAACTCCTTCCGCCACGCATCTCCTCGCGCCACCACAGCTCTAGCCACTGCAGATGGTCAAGGATGCCTCTTCGGACTCTCCCCTCCTCTCGTATGCACTTGAGATGGCTATGCAAGCTCCGTCGTGCCCCCACCAGAGCCCTCCAACCTCGAACTCCTCCTCCTCCTCCCACACTCTCCTCCTTCTCGCCCTCTCGCTCTCCCTCGCTCACCTCCTCTCGCTACTCTGAAGGTGGGGGTGGTGGTGTGTGGAGTGGAGAGGAGAGGAGGAGAGGGGTTTAAATAGGTGGGGTGGGGGCTTTGGGTTCGGCAGGGAGACGAGGAAAAAGGAGAGAGAAGAGAAGGTCCTGCGCACCACGCGCGCGCAGGGCATAGTACACGTACAGAAATTTCATTTCCAGACATCCGGGAAAGGGTCCAGATGTTTGGACAGACGTCTAACTGAGACTCTAGACATCTTAAAAGGCTAAAAGTGGGACGGGTCTTTACAATGCGTATCGGTGCACATGATCTCAACTATTCGTTGGCGACCAACAAAAAATTTGTTAATTGTTAAGTCCTCGATATCCTCCGGAATCGACATTTTATTTGCATGAAAGAGAGACTATGCTGAAAATATATATAATAGGAAACTTTATTTCATGGAACCATGTCATTACAATCGATGCTAGAGGAATGCATGTACAATGAATAATAAAAACTAGATCTATGTTAACAGAAAAGAGATGCATGCATGGATCTGATGGAGAATATGCATGCACTCTAGGATATGGTAGTACAATTGTACTAGTAGGCAATTAATGCAAAAACTAAAATATGAAGAACACTAAATCTATGGGAAAAGTAGGCACCAGAGGTGGTCTCTGGTGGTCGTACGTGTGTGGCTTGAGGTGGTAGGAGGGAAGGAGGCATGGCCAAGGTGGGTGGCTGGCCTCTTAATGAAGGTGGTGGAGATGCTCTTGATCTTGGATGTGAAGGTGATGCTTGTGGAGGATGGAGCTCGCTAATGGAGTTGGAGGTGGAGATGGTGTGGGTGTTCAAGAACAAGTGCTCTTGGGCGGCCACCTTGGAGACCTAATGAGCATGTTTCTGTGATGAAAAGTTAGGGTTTTGGGAGAACCCGTCCTCGTAGTCACAAAAATCACTACCAGATAAAATTTATAATTGAAACTCCAAGGGAGTCCAGGGTCGAACATAAGGAGGCGAACGCTTGGTTTTGTGAAATTCGTGTTTCGATTTTATTTGTTTTTGTCTTTTATGATTTTTTTTTGGTGTTTTTAGAAAGCAAGAGATTAGATCAACAAATGTTTACCTAACTAACCTACTTGCAAAATAAGAGAGAGAGAGAACATCAATATATTTATCTAAACGAATGTTTGCTATAGATAGAAAGCGGAAAACTACACTGCAAAAGCGATAAAGATAGAGAGAGGTGAGAAGAGTCCCCCTCGCCAGATCGAGCATGTGCAGATCGTGCAGCACTCGTTACGACACGTCGTTGTTGTCTTCACCGTCGGATCTCCATTATACGGTCCAATTGCAATTGCCCACCTTCGCTTCTAGATTCCTCCCCCCATCGCGACTCGAACTCGCGCTCACGATTTAGGAGTGCTACCTACAACCACTACGCTATGGGCGTGGTTTGTCACATGGACATGCGTGTGGAGGCCGCTCCTCGGCCGTTGGATCTTGATCCAATGATTGGGAATCTTCTCGTGGATTCTCTTTAGTTGTCAGCGGAGGCTGCGACTGGTCTTGGGCAGCCATGATGGCACCATGTGGTGCCATCATGGCTGTCCTTTCTGTTTGCTTTATAGGTGGCACCACAGATGTCGGATTGGGTTGATTTTTGCGTCATTGGGTTGCAATCAACGATTCAGATCTATCCGTGCGGTCAGATTTGACATCTAAGGTTTTTATTGGTGCCACTTTACCCCTTGGCCTTTAATCTTCCTCAGATTGCATATTGTGCTATGGAACTCCGATCAAGATGATTTCGGAGGCGTTGAACTCTGATTGTCGTCTTGATCAGATTCGTAAGGTCAGATCGTTAATCCGAGGCCCTGAAAGGGAGCTCCTTCTTTCCTGGCCATAAAGGGACATAATTATCCTAAAATTTATACACACTATTGTAAATGCAGAATGATGCATGCTATGCAATATTTATAGTATAGAATGCATATCTAAGCCTAGGAACATGTATAAATAAGCATTTTATCCTAAATAAATGTGTCTACATCATACCCCCATGCCTATCTTTTGCTAGTCCCTAGCAAAATTAAACTATATGCTATGTATAAAAGTAGAATTAGGGCTCTATCACTTAAGGCATTAGTTGTTTATTAACAATAGAAAATTTCAACTAGGATCCTAAACTACGAAGACTCGACAGTTGATAACACCACGCAAGGGGGTAGTAATTAGGTTGAATATGGCCCATCTTTAGAATAAAAGGCACAACATAAAGTAGAATAGGAGCATTGCATGCATCAAGTACCAAGATTGCTTATAAACTGTATTAATGGCCATTTGTGTAAAGCATTTGTCAAAGCACGCCTCAGATGAGCAATCGGACCGCACGGATGGATTCAGGACGACGAACGGAGTCTAACGGACTCAAAATCGGCCAAATCCGACATCCGGAGCTCCCACAATGGGCCCAAGAAATCCTGACCGTTGATCTGGAGATCAACGGCCTAGAACGCGCCACGTCGCCCCGCCCCCGCCGCCCGCACGCCCCCAAGCCAGCCAAGGACGCATCTCGGCCGTTGATCTTCGATCGAACGGCCGAGATCCGCGCGCTCGCCCGCGGTCGCCGCGACAAAGCGCGGGCGTGGCGCAACGGTTAGCGCGCACGCCCGCGTTGCGGCGACGCGCGTTCGATTCGCGCGGAGCGAAAATCATCTGCGGGCGAAGGGCGCGGCAAAATTGAGCTGCGCGATCAGAAGCGAGCGGCTAGGATCGCACCACGCGGCGCGACGACAGCGCCCCACCTCCCACGCGCGCGCTCACGCCGGGCGGAAACGCGCGCGCGCACGCGCGCCCGAAGCGCGATCCTAGCGCAGGCGCGGGAGGATCTCAGCCGTCCGATCATCAATCGGACGGCTCTCGTTCGACAGCCACGGATCGCGCCTGAAGAGAGAGAGGGGCGGGCGGCTGACCGGCGGCAGAAGGCCTTCACCGACGTATATGGAAGCGGTTTTAGCGACGTTCTGGATGTCGCTAAAGCACATTCTTCTTTTAGGAAGCCCTTAACTCTATTTAAACCCCCTTCTACCACCATTCAAGGCATCCTCTCCCACTTGCAACTACTCCACTCCTCTCCTAGCTAGTCTTAGGCACTCTTGTAATCGCCGGAGACGACGAGCCGCCGACGGAGCCTCCTCCATCGCCGTGGCTGCCTCGTCGCTCTCCACTCTCTCTCTACCTCTCTCTCTCTCTTTTAAGCTTTCATTTACTTTTGTTGAAGCATGTATTTAATATTCTAAACCATGAACTATGAATGCATGTTTAATGAAATTATTTTTCATTTAGTTGCCTTTTTAATTCCTGTTTAAAGTGCATGATCAAAACCAAGAGCTTTCTAACCCTAAACTCTCCCTATCTCTCGCTTTTCAAAACCGTTTCGTTCGCAAGCAAAACTCCGCCTTTTTCGTGATAAGTGGTAAACAAAATCCGATTTCCACGCCTCCCTGAGATCGACACTCGGACTCACCTCCGTTTACTTCTTTTAAAACCGACGTATCAAGTGCAACTATAACGACACCTCTTAACAGACACGCACGAAGGCACGTCAACAGTGCCCGGGTGCCTGCCAAAATGCAGACCGCCCAAGTTCTTGCCTTATTTGAGAAGGGAAGATACACATATATATATATATATATATATTATTTTTCTTCTTTTCTAATTTTGTTTTCAGATTTTTAAGTTTAAGGTTTCAGGGAAGCTTTCTACGGCTATCCAACCCACCCAAGACTCGAAAAGAACTTTAAGTTCTAAGCATCTTGTGAAAGGTGATAGACCCGATAGGTAGTTGTTAAAATGGACTTCAGATTTCTATGACCCTAGGTGACCTAAAATTCTACCTCATGGTTTATCTTTCCGATTGGTAGGTTTCTCCCTACTTGTTTTCAATTTTTTATGGGGTCAACACAAGGACGAACTTGGTGTATATCTCCCTTATTCTACTTCTCTGCTTCTTCCTAAGTGGTTAGGAATTATACGTACATTTCGTGAGCTGGGTTCTGGACAATCGGCCGATAAGCTGTTACCACCGACCACTTGCCAGCTATACTCATGCGGTGAAGTGTGCTTATTTTTTTTTCTCCTTTTTTCTATTTTTCTTTTTTATTTTTTCTTCTTTTTAGGTATTTCTTTTTCTCTTTTTTTCTAAGTAGGTGGCTTCCCTAATCTAAGATTTACCAAAAGGCAGCCGAAAGAGAATGGTTGTGTGGCTGGGCTCTGAACAACCGGCGAATGAACTGTTACCACCAACAACTCGCTAGTTATACCACTCTAGAAGGTTCATTAGCTACCTAATTTTCATAAAATCCATCGAAAAGTGGGTCAGTGCAAATATGTGTAGATGCTTAGACTTAAAGTCCACTCAATTCAGAGGGTGGGTTGATATGTCATGTACTTATCACCCCAATTTATTTACCAAATTAAAATAAAATTAACTTGGCGATGACTTGTGACCAAGTCCACATTTTAGTGGACACCCAGGCTGATTAAGCTTGAAAACCTAAAGAGTCTAAGTGTTATGGTCCTAAAGTTAACTACTCCTAATGCTTAAGTTCTTTTCTCCTAATTCTATTTTTTTTATCTTTTTGAATTTGATTTTTTTTGAATAAAAGAAATTCCATGAAGCTAACAAAATAATTTCAGGATTAATCATCCACCCCCCATGCCTAAATGATGCAATGTCCTCATTGTAAAAATTGAAGGTTTGGCCCTATGACGAGGGGTGACGTAATAAAATGCGGAAATAAATATAAACAATATCACAGAATAGACAACCACACAAAGTACACAAAGATTTTTAGGTGAAAACACAAACCGGGTGAAAACCACCACCTAACTCTCTCGAGTTAGGATTTTCCGATCAACCTAGTTGATCAAATCCACTAACCGAATCACTTTAAAACGAGGGTGATTCAGCCTCAGTACAACCACGCTACAAGTACGAGGGTAGCGTTCCTCAACCCCTTCTCTCCACGAGAAGGATTTTGTCCCACGAAGGAGACGGGAATTCGCAAAGCGAATACCCAACCAAAAGACAAAGATAAAATAAACAACAAGTCCTATAGAGCCAACAAAGAAATTATGAACCTAGCTTCTATAGGAATAAGGAAACTCCCCTTTGCAAGGAGTGCGTCGAGTTGATGACGCGGTGCGTGTGCCACGCGATGGCGCAACTTCGCTCTCGTAAACAACGGCGGGAGAGCGGGTGTGCGAAGCTTGATGCTCTCTAGAGAAAGGAACTAGAGCTTGGAGAGCAAGGGCTTCTCTTGGACACAAAAGAGTGGAACTAAATTGCTTAGGTGTGTCTCTTATTTCTCTTAGTGTGTATCTTGTGTCTCTAAGTGTGTGTTTGTGTTGCAAAGGTTCCCCTCTATTTATAGAGGCCTTAGGAAGGCTTTGGAAGGCTTAGGAAGGGTTCTATAGCCGTTGGGTGCAAAGTCCAAGAGAATCAGGCCGAAATCAGGACAATGATTACATTTGACAGGGTGATCAGACGTCTAATTCTGGCATCAGACGTCTGGAAGGCCACTTTAAGACGTCTGATTTCAAGGTCAGACGTCTGATTCTATGCGGGTTTCCTCCTGACTTGAATCAGATCTAAACAGGGTTTTTGTTCAAGTTGATCAGGTGACATACAGGACGTCTAGCACTATGCCCGGACGTCTGGAAACCAACTTTTCCTACAGAATGGATTTTCCAACCGTTGCAACGGCTAGAAAATCTCTGAGAAGAGATTTTGGGTCAGCCGAGGCAAAATGGTCAATTATCAGACGTCTGGATAGTCCTATGGACGTCTGATAAGGCTCTAACGGTCATATCCTTGAGTGCCTGCTAAGCTAGCCAACGGTCCACTATCTGGACGTCTGGCAAGTCCATTAGACGTCTCCTAAGACGTCTGGTATTAGGTCTGGACGTCTGATTTCATCAGACAGAACTAGCTATGTCCAGCCTAACAGATATCAGACGTCTGAAACAACAGTCAGACGTCTTAAAATACTTTATCAGACGTCTGATTTGGGAATTAGACGTCTGGAAGTGCTGTTTGAACCCTATATTGGTTTTCTAAGTATTCTACAGAAAACCTAAGTATCCTAGGGTTGTGCCGGTGTTCGTAGGACTACTGTTAGGGTACTTTGAGGCTCTTTAACATAATATTCTAAGGAAAATAAAAAGAGCAAGAAAATAAAGACAAGAGATACAAGAAAGGATTAAAAAGAATCTATCCTATTCTTCTTGTCTTCTATCTTCAATCTGTCGCTCCACGCGAACCTCCTCTGTTCTTCATTAAGCTCCTCCAATCCGTCCTGGATGCGAGCTCGAGTTCCGTCTAAACACGTCCACATTTGCAATTGACCTGAAATCTAGGACTCAAATTGCAAATGTTAAATAACACGTGTTTTGTTATCATCAAAACAAATGATCGTGGTGCTCTAGCACCAACAATCTCCCCCTTTTTAATGATGACAAAACCGTAAATAATGATGCATAAAATCCTCCCCCTTTTTGACATTATCAAAAAAGTTTGATTGATTTTACATTTCCTATAACTCTCCTTTAAAACATGCTCTTCTATAAATTTATTTTAACAAAGGTGATATTCTCCCCCTTTTTGTAACAACAAGATAGCTATTATTTTTCTCCCCCTTACTAAAGGAAATTTAGCTAACTTGCATCTCCCCCTTAAAAATTGACAATTAGCTCATCATTTTTTAACTCCCCCTATCTAAATGCTTATAAAAAGATAGGGTTAAGAATTTTACCTCACCTACCATGGCCAATAAAATGGCCCGAATGGTGGTGGTGGATGCCACATTAGATGGGGCTCCCATCCGTAGCTTGGAGGCCCGGGCATTGGCGCCGGTCTCCAATCTGGTGGTCGACGTGCGGCGGGTCCTTCGTTTGTTCTCCAACTCGTCGGTCATCTTGTTCTCCTCCTTGGTCTACTCCTTGGTTCTCCCAACTTGAGTTGACCAGCTTTGAGTTTGTAGGTCCAATCCTTTATGTTGTAATTATCCCTGAACCCTACAAAACAAGATTCTAATTCCTTTTTCGGTATCCAAGTGAGCTTGGATCCGGATCTGTTAGTGGGTCTCCTTGATGAAGATCCTTTCTCAACCTTAGGGCTATAAAAATTATCAACTTTGTTGATTAATTTGTTAGAATTTTCCCTAAGACATGCAATTTCTTTTTCTATAGTATTCAACTTTGTCTTTAAATCAGAAATTTCTATTTTTAGACTAACATTTTCCTCAATCAATTTATTATTTTCATTGATGAGGTCTTGATTTTCTAATAATAGGTTATCAATTCTAGGACTAGCTTCTATGTCCTTAAGTTATTTTTCTAACCTATCATTTTCATTTTTAAGAAAACTAAGGTTCTTTTTAATACTTTTGTTTTCTATTTTAAGTGATTTACTAATCTCAAATAGTTCATTAAAAGCTTCTTGTAAATCGAAATTTACCTCGTTGTCGCTGTCGTCGCTTCCGCTTTCGCTGTTGCTTCCTCTGGCCATGAAACCAAAGCAAGCGATTTCTTCCTTTTCTTCTTCTTCTTCCTCCGAGCTGGAATCGTCCCAAGTGGCTTGGAACGCCTTCTTCTTAGATTTCTTTTCCTTTTCCTTTTTCTTCTCCTTTTCGAGAAGAGGGCACTCTGGTAGTAGGTGCCCTTTCTCGTTACAGTGGAAGCAACGTCTCGGGCTTTCCTTCTTCTCCTTTTTCTCTTTCTTTAATTCCCTACAAAACTTGGAAAAATTTTTAAGTAAAATTCTAAAGTCTTCGTCGTCGGAACTTACCTCGCTATCCGACACGGCTCTGAAGGCAAGAGTCTTCTTTAGTTTGGGCTCTGGTGTATCCTGCTTCTTCTGCTTCAATTTTGTCTCGTAGGCCATTAGATTGCCTAGGAGATCTTCCATGTTGAGCTCCTCTACTTCGTTCGCCTCCTCGATGGCGGTGACTTTCTGTTCCCACTCCGGTCCGAGGGAACGAAGAAGCTTCCCTTGAAGCTCCCCCTTGACGAAAGTTTTCCCTAAAGCTTTCAAGTTATTTATAATGAGAGTGAACCTAGTGTTCATCTCACTTAAAGACTCGTTAGGTTTCATAGAAAAAGCCTCAAATTCTTGTGAAAGTAAATTGAGTTTAGAAGTTTTTACCTTAGAGGTACCTTCGTGAGTTACCTCAAGTGTGTGCCAGATCTCGTATGCGGTGGCGCATTGCGAGATTCTGTTGAACTCCTCCGAGCTGAGCGTGCAATACAACGCATTCATTGTTTTCGCGTTGAGAGAGAGCTCCCGGATCTGCTGCTGCAAGTAGCCTCCCGCGGGTTTTTCTGGGATCTCAAATGGCGTCTCGCATCTGGCCCAGATCGTGAAGTCGGTGGCTTGAAGCCAGGTCTTCATCCACAACTTCCAGTAGGGGTAGTTGCTCCCGTCGAAGAACGGTGGACGGGTTGTGGACTGCCCCTCGGAAATCCTACTTGTGGAACAGCTTCCCTCCATGATCTTCTTGCCAGGTGTTACTCTGATCTTGCAAGAACCTGCTCTGATACCAATTGAAGGTTTGGCCCTACGACAAGGGGTGACGTAATAAAATGCGGAAATAAATATAAACAATATCACAGAATAGACAACCGCACAAAGTACACAAAGATTTTTAGGTGGAAACACAAATCGGGTGAAAACCACCACCTAACCCTCTCGAGTTAGGATTTTCCGATCAACCTAATTGATCAAATCCACTAACCGAATCACTTTAAAACGAGGGTGATTCAGCCTTAGTACAACCACGCTACAAGTACGAGGGTAGCGTTCCTCAACCCCTTCTCTCCATGAGAAGGATTTTGTCCCACAAAGGAGACGGGAATTCGCAAAGCGAATACCCAACCAAAAGACAAAGATAAAATAAACAACAAGTCCTATAGAGCCAACAAAGAAATTATGAACCTAGCTTCTATAGGAATAAGGAAACTCCCCTTTACAAGGAGTGCGTCGAGTTGATGACACGGTGCGTGTGCCACGCGACGGCGCAACTTCGCTCTCGTAAACAACGGCGGGAGAGCGGGTGCACGAAGCTTGATGCTCTCTAGAGAAAGGAACTAGAGCTTGGAGAGCAAGGGCTTCTCTTGGACACAAAAGAGTGGAACTAAGTTGCTTAGGTGTGTCTCTTGTTTCTCTTAGTGTGTATCTTGTGTCTCTAAGTGTGTGTTTGTGTTGCAAAGGTTCCCCTCTATTTATAGAGGCCTTAGGAAGGCTTTGGAAGGCTTAGGAAGGGTTCTATAGCCGTTGGGTGCAAAGCCCAAGAGAATCAGGCCGAAATCAGGATAATGATTACATTTGACAGGGTGATCAGACGTCTAATTCTGGCATCAGACGTCGGGAAGGCCACTTTAAGACGTCTGATTTCAAGGTCAGACGTCTGATTCTATGCGGGTTTCCTCCTGACTTGAATCAGATCTAAACAGGGTTTTTGTTCAAGTTGATCAGACGACATACAGGACGTCTGGCACTATGCCCGGACGTCTGGAAACCAACTTTTCCTACGGAATGGATTTTCCAACCGTTGCAACGGCTAGAAAATCTCTGAGAAGAGATTTTGGGTCAGCCGAGGCAAAACGGTCAATTATCAGACGTCTGGACAGTCCTATGGACGTCTGATAAGGCTCTAACGGTCATATCCTTGAGTGCCTGCTAAGAGAGCCAACGGTCCACTATCTGGACGTCTGGCAAGTCCATTAGACGTCTCCTAAGACGTCTGGTATTAGGTCTGGACGTCTGATTTCATCAGACAGAACTAGCTATGTCCACCCTAACAGATATCAGACGTCTGAAACAACAGTCAGACGTCTGAAATACTTTATCAGACGTCTGATTTGGGAATTAGATGTCTGGAAGTGCTGTTTGAACCCTATATTGGTTTTCTAAGTATTCTACAGAAAACCTAAGTATCCTAGGGTTGTGCCGGTGTTCGTAGGACTACTGTTAGGGTACTTTGAGGCTCTTTAACATAATATTCTAAGGAAAATAAAAAGAGCAAGAAAATAAAGACAAGAGATACAAGAAAGGATTAAAAAGAATCTATCCTATTCTTCTTGTCTTCTATCTTCAATCTGTCGCTCCACGCGAACCTCCTCTGTTCTTCATTAAGCTCCTCCAATCCGTCCTGGATGCGAGCTCGAGTTCCGTCTAAACACGTCCACATTTGCAATTGACCTGAAATCTAGGACTCAAATTGCAAATGTTAAATAACACGTGTTTTGTTATCATCAAAACAAATGATCGTGGTGCTCTAGCACCAACAAAAATAAAGACATGAAAAGGGTGGAATATGCGTAGTATCGCCTGAATTTCATGATAATCCTGTCGGCTCCGCAGAGAGAAAGGAGTATACACACGTGCTAAGTTTATTGCCTTTAGTTAGGCATAATGTACAAAGAAAGAAGAAATTAAGAATTCACAAGTATGGGTCAGAATCAAAATAAAAATATTGATTACAGGACCTGCCAATAGGTGTCCACAGATGTGGACTAGATTATGGTGCAGACCCATGCCCTAGGGTCGAGTGGTTCTAAGGTTCTGGATGAAAATCACCCAGAACCAGACATTATTGTGCTTGCGAGGCCGGGCTTGCGATTTTGTGGTGTGCAACCTAAGTCTAAAGTGGCGGACAATGGGTAGATCTGATTTACTAGGTTCATATGTCCACTTAGAGCTTATCTCAGAAAGATTGTCAATTGTTATGTACTTGGGTTGCACATCCTCAATGTCAAAATTATCATAAGGGTCCTGGTAGAAGGTAGGTGGTTTTAGGTAAACAGGAACCCTTACATCCAAAATTGTATTTCCCTCAGAATTAGCCTCCTAGATTTTAACTTCCAGATTCCTATCCTCTAAGTTCAAGTGTTCAATTTCCATGACCTCAAGATCGTTGTACACCCTATCTAAAATATCCAAGTCCAACAATTGTGGTTGAACCAGGATTGACTTGGATACAATGATTTCCAAATCAAAATCATAATCAATCCCATCGGGTTGTGGTTGAGGGATGGGGCTACTGATTGAATCTTCTAGTGAATCAGGATTTGAATCCTCCAAGTTAGCCCCAATAGGATCACAATCTTCAATTATCGGGCTATCAAATGATTGATCAGGTTCCTTTGGTTTGTTTGTCTCACAAAAATCATTTTCATTAGGCTCAAGTGAGACTTCACCTAAAGATTCCTCACCATGAGAATGAAGAATTCTTGATCCTCATTTATATATGTCTCAAAATTATATGTTGTTCCTTGGTTTATAGAGACATATTTTTCCTCGCTCCCTGGCTCGGTGATCTCGAGTGAGAAAATTGGTTTATCCTCAATGGGTTGCTCTAAACCAACCTGGTCATCCCCGGTTTCATAAAAATGTCCCCCCTGATAGGTGCCTGAGCAGGTTCTAACATTGGCTCTCCTGAAGGGGGTTCATCTTGAGAATCATCCCAAGATGCAACCACAAATTTCATCCTCAATCTCGACAATTTCCTAAGTAGAAACTCATTCGGTCCCTCATCCTTAACATTTTGAAGCCAATCCAATAAAGAACTATTAAGCTCATCAATCATTTTGAACATAGGCTCCAATGCTTCAGTGCATGGTGTTGGCTGAGCTTCTAAAGATTGTATAGTGTTCCTTAAGTTAGCCAACACCCTATCTTGGACTTGGTTCACCTGAACCGAATGGTTCGATTCAAGATTGGGTAGGTTTGAGTTAAAACCAGGGGAGTCAAGAAATTGAGGTTCTTGGGGTCTTCCTTGATAGTAGGCCATTTCAAGTTGTCCAAAGAATGGTGGTGACCTATATTGAGCATAGCTCTAGGGAGGGTAGGTGTTATATCCTTCCTGATTGTAGATCGGGTTGGTTTGTTCATAAAAGAACGGTGACCTTTAATCAGTGTAACTTAGGGAAGGATAATAATCATGATCATAATGTCCAGGGTTAGGTCCTAGACAATGAGGTCTGGAATCATATCCCCAATCAAAGTTATCTTGGCTAGTGGATGGGTAGTCATAAGTTGGGTTGGGATAGTAATCATCTTAGGGATAAGTGGTAGTAGGAGGGTAGGGTTGGAAATGTGTGTAGGATGTGGAAGGATACATGGTGAAACAGGAGGGAAAACAAAGGAGAGAAAGGTGGCCTGCAATACAACCAACCAAACCTGTTGAAAGAGCGATCTCCGTTTTTGTTTAAAACTTTATCATAAAATGATGTGTTGTTGTATTTAATCGCGTGGTAGAAAATCGCTTCTCAAAACATTTAAATTTTTGAAATCTAACCACAAATAGTTAGGTCATCTCCACAGGGAGGAATTAGCCGATTTAAATTAATAAATAGTGTCTCATTTATTCAGGAAACTCAATAGATATGCTTGCTACTTCGTGCTTTTCTTTTTCTCACCTAAATGCTTGTTTTAACCAATTAATCAAGAATGTAGGTGCTATTATGCAAATTCACCATAATATAATAACATGTAAAATAGTGATCTCTATACTGGTAAGCACCGTAAATACTTATTTCTAAAACATAACTTGTTCTCCATAATCATGCATTCAATCATTAATGTGATATATATATATGTGCAAATAATTTAGGTGAAGTAGAAGGAGGACTATGCAATTTCATCGCAATAATGTAATGCGTAAAATAAATGAATAGGAACTTCCACAATGGCATTTATGGTAAATTTTAATGGACTAATCACTGTAGCAAAACAGGGGTTTTCGTTCCCTCGTGCGCACGCAGAGGAGAAGGCGCGGCTGGAGGTGCGGTGCTCGAAGTCAATCGGCCGGGATGTGGGCTTCGTGTTGGTGGACGTGGCGTCGACGGAGGTGACCGGCGGCGGCCGGTCAGAGCCTTGGATGCCGTCGGCGGCGGCTTGCGTGCGGGATGCATAGGGACGGCGGGAAGGGTTGCCGCGAGTGTGGGCAGCCTTGTGAGGTCAAGGCGGAGTCGATGGCACTGCTTGAGTGAAGCTTCGTGGCACGTGGAGGTGGCTGCACTTGGAGGTGGACGACCGGTGATGGCTTCTTTTGGGGAAGAAGATGAACAGTGGGATGGCTGGTGGCGCTGCGCGAGGGCGGCTTGCGTGCGAGCGGGTTGTGCGTGCTGCAGGGTTGTGCGCAGCGCAGTTGCGCACTGCGCGTGGCCACAAGGGCGCGGCACCTGCACTGTGGCTAGGTTGTGTGTGCTGCAAGGTGCAAAGGTGGGAAGGCGCGGGAGATGGCAAGCGGGCGCCTGCGGTCTGCTTACAGGAAGGAGGCGCGCGGGCGGGTTGTGGGCAGGCTGATGGTGCGGTGCCTGCAAGCACTTGGTGCGGCGGGGGCAGCAGGTGATGAGGGGCGCTAGAAGATGGCAAGCAGGCAGGCGCTTGCGGAGGGAAGTTGCAGGGCGCAGAGACCACGGTGCAAGCTTGAAACACAGAGTGCATTTGTTCCACAGTGGTGAGAGGGAGAAGATCCCCGCCAGGGGAGGAAGATCCGCCCTATCCTCGGAGGACACCGCTTCTTTTTGAACCCCACTCTCCTCCTTTTCCTTCGGCCACAAGTATCTCCAACTACTCGCGACGATCGCGAGTGGTTGGAACGATAGATAAGTACGGCCGGTTCCTTCATTAGACGTCTATATGGAGCATCAGACGTCTTAAAAATATAATGCCGCGGATTTGTAATTAATAATTCCAGAAGTCCAATCCAAGTCCCAGACGTCTTATAAAAGTAAAAATTAACTCCTGATCTTGCACCTAACCTGCATTTATCAAATCAATTATATTATCATAAAGTATGCTATTAAATGTAAAAATTGAAGCATAAAATTAAATGCAGGTCAAGGTGAATTGCCATATAACTCATAATTATTTAACAACTAAGAACAAATAATTAAATAGTACTTAAGCTAAATAATAGTTCACAAAAGTGGACTTATCACCTGTCCTTAGGTGGGTAGCCTAAAGACCTACAGACTCCCAAAACCCATCTTGAGATAAAAGAAATGATTTGGTCTACTTCTATTCAGTCAATCCAACTAGTTAGAGGGAGGGGTTGGTGAGAAGGTTCTTCCTTTGGCTTGCGCCTCCAGTTCCTTTGATACCCCCAACCATGGTCATTTGATGCTACTCCCCTAGCTAGACATTAGATGGACCAGTAGAAGCAGATTAATCGAAAAAAATCTCAATTTGGGCCTTGAAGAGTGAATCAATCCTTAAGGCCAATGTCTACTCAATTTTAATTAGGCTTGGGATGATTGTGCTTTTAGGATGTAATGGGCCCTTTAGATGGGTTGTGCCATTAATGATCAATTCAAATATGTGTGTGTTCACAACCAGGGTTTTCAAACAAGGTTATTTGATGATGTGCCTTTTAGGGTTTAACCTTGTTTAGTAGCTTTTTAGGGTTTAATCTTTAGGTTCGTTCAATCAGGTTTAGTAGAACACTCTAAGTTTTGGAAGCACTGGTGATGGTATATTCCTTTAAAAATAAAAAAAAATGTGGAGTGCCAGGTTCAGCCCTAAAAATCAACCTTATAGGGCAAGCTACTGATGAATCACTTTTATCTTCAGTGGTGTGGCCCAAACAGCTCAATCAATTAGCCTGTTGCACCACTTAGTTAAGGCACACAAATGTTTAACCTATTCAAATTTTCTACCCACTTATTTGTGTGTTGAGTTAGATTCTGGTTAAGTGGTAGAGTCAGGGTGATTGTGTGCCTTAGGATGAGAATTTGTGGGTGTTAAGTGTGTAGCTTTTAGTTAAATCCCATAGAAGAAGAGTATTTTTTTATTTTTTAATTTATGCGAGTGGGTGAGGTGAAGTGACAATCAAGCAACCAAGATCTAACCTAGGGTTTATGCAAGCACCTAAGTTGATTTGGGTTTGAGTTATTAGTGTAGCGACATGAAATCTAGGGTGGGGGTGGTGGGGATACACTTCATAACCTTCTAACTGCACTTTACTTCGATCTATTCCACTTTGGTTCACCTTGGAAGGGTACCTGTAATCACAGAAAGAAAGGAGCAAAGTGAGCTAAAAAGTTAAGGTAGAAAAACACGAAAAATCCAAAGAGCATTGCCTCCCTGGCAACGACGCCAAAATGATGAGTGTGATTTTGTGATGAAAAGTTACGGTTTCGAGAGAACCCGTCCTCGTAGTCACAAAAATTGCTACCAGATAAAATTTATAATTGAAACATCAAGGGAGTCTCAAGTCAAACACAGGAAGGCGAACGTTTGGTTTTGTGAAATCCGTGTTTCGATTTTATTTGTTTTTGTTATTTTTGTCTTTTATGATTTTTTTTGGGTATTTTTAGAAAGAAAGAGATCAGATCGACAAATTTTTACCTAACTAATCTACTTACAAAATAAGAGAGAGAGAGAGAACATCAATATATTTATCTAAACAAATGTTTGCTACAGATAGAAAGCGGAAAACTACACTATAAAAGCAATAAAGATAGAGAGTGATGAGAAGTGTCCCCCTTGACGGTCGCTTGGAGGACAGCTCGCTCTAACGTCGCTTGGATGAAGGTTGTGGGAGGCTGGAGGAAGGAGAACGGCAGTAGAGGAAGGAGGATGGGATGGGATGGCATTGCGGCGAGGATTTACTTCCCGAAAGGTGGTGAGAGAACGGCCACGGGATGCTCCACAAAGGAGGATGAGAGGTGGGAAACATATTTGGCTTTCTACTCTAGAGGAGCATCCCAAGCTTGGGACAAGCTCTCTCTAGAGCCTTGGAGGTGGTGAGGGAGAGAAAGGAAGAGATGAAGAAGAATGAAAGGTGTAGGGGTCCTTTTATAGTGAAGGAGAGGGGGCATTTCGTGTATAGGGCATTTAGTGACATCAAAAGCATTGCTGAAGCTTTGCCCTAAACATCGCTGAAGAGCCTACTAGTGCTTGTGCACGTGTGCCCTCCGCACGCAACAGCTGGTGAGGTATGGCTGTTAGAGCACTGTCAGAGCTTCATCTGATGATCGAGGATCCGCTTGCACCTACTCTTCAGATCACGAGCATCGCATGTCGACTCAAGCATCATCACGTGCGTACAACTGTAGAGGCGTGGTTGATGGCGAATTGTTCGATCAAAGATGGACGACTGGGATTGCACTCAGATCGCGCGCTGGAGGGCACGTTAGATGGAGCATCGGTCAGCGTGTGGTCGGGTGCGTGCAAATCGTGCATCACTTGTTACTCCACGTCGCCGCTGTCTTCACTGCTAGATCTCCATCACACGGTCCAATTCCTATTGCACGCCTTCATTGCTAAATTCCTCCCCACACCACGGCTCGAACTCGCACTTGTGATTTGGGAGCGTTGTCTGCGACCACTGCGTTGTGGGCACGATTTGTTGCGTGGATGCGCGTGTGGAGGTCGCTCCTCAGCCGTTGGATCTTGATCCAATGGTTGGAAATTCTTCATGTGGATGCTCTTTAGATGTCAGTGGAGGTTGCGACCGATATTGGGTGGCTATGATGGTGCCACATGGTGCCATCATGGCCGTCCGTTTTGTTTGCTTTGTAGGTGGCACCACGGATGTCGGATTTTCGCGTTGTTGGGCTACGATCTTCGATTCGGATCCATCCATGTGGTCGGATTTGGCATCTGAGATTCTAATTGGCATCACTTTCCCCTTAGCCTTTAATCTTCCTTAGACTACATAATGTGCTACGGAACTCCGATCAAGATGATTTCAGAGGTGTTGAACTCCGATTATCATCTTGATCAGATCCATACAGTCAGATCATCAATCCAAGGCCCTGAAAAGAATCTCCTTCTCTCCTAGACATAAAAGGATGCAATTATCCTAAAAACTTATACACACTATTCTAAATGTGGAATGATGCATGCTATGCAATATTTATAGTATGGAATGCATATCTAAGCCTAGGAACATGCATAAATAGTCATTTTATCCTAAATAAATGTGTCTACATCAAGACCCTTTTATAGAATTGGGAGCTCCTTAGTGACTATCCAAGAAGAGCTTAGAAAGACTCTAGGTGGTGGCTATTTTTGGTGAAGAATTGGTCTTCTTAGATCCACAATTTGTGGATCTAAGAATGGACTAAGTGGACTTAGGTTGGAGGGGCAATTAGGTCATAAGTTGGTGACACCTATGTGTGTACGCCAACTCTAAGTGTGGGTGTGTGTGTGCATGTCTTAAGTAGGCAATTGGGTGGTGCCTAAGGTGGGTCTAGGTAGGTCTAGGTGGGTTTCTAAAAATAGGTTCATACAACCTATTGCTAAGGTGATGGATCCAATTAAACTTAACACAAGTTTAATTGGGTCAATGTGTGTGTAATTGGGAGAGAAAATTCCCAATCAGGTTAGGTGAAGGTCAATTGGACTCTAACTAAGTCCAATTAGACTTGCATGGATTGAGATTAGGGCTCAATTGGATTGCATGAGTCCAATTAACTAGGTAGAATGTAATTGACTTTACCTGAGTCAATTGTGCTTAGTGAGAACCTAATTAGGTTCTTAGGAGGGTCTTAGGATAGTGTACTAGGCTTAGGGTACCTTAAATTAGGTCTCCTAGGGTGTAGGGTAGGGTTTCTAGGCCTTAAGGAGCAAGATATGACTTTAAATCCAAAATTAATAATTGGAGTAGACCTCCAGACGTCTGATCGGTGGATCAAACGACTTATACTTCACAATTAGAAGTCTGATCTTGAGTCTGGATGTCCAATATTGGATCAGTATGGGTGTCAGGTTCTATCTTGGGTTTCTGTAGAAATTGGACATTCAAGACATTGTCTGGACAACCAAAGGTGGGCTGGAAAGTGAGCTTTGAGGTGTTCTAGGCTAAGATGACCTAATAGAAAGTTGGCTAAGGTTTGAGAAGGTGGATAAGGCTATCCTAAGGCTAGGGATAAATGTAGGGATGTCCTATGTTCATATTTTAATTTTAACATTAGATCCTACAAGTAGTATAGTATACCTCTCCCACTTTTTCTTATTTACAACTTTATTCCAAGGCTTTTGCTCCAGCTTTGTTATAGCTCTGGCCTTTATCTAGCTTTAGTTTATCTTCCTAAGCTCCTTATTACCTGAAAACCAAATAATTTACCAATCAGTATAGAAAATTGGTATTATTTTAGAAATATCTATGTAATGTAGTAAAGATGCAAAGTATGCAATTCATTTATGAATTAATCCTAAGTTATGCTAAGATTTAACTCAATTTAGGTCAATTGAGTCATATGATTACTGTGCAATCATACCCTCATGCCTAAATCTTGTTAGTCCCTGGTAAATGCAAGACTAAATGCAAGTGTATGACTAAGTTATCTACAATTTGGTCCCTACAGGACTACTTATTCTTTTTATTAAGGGCTTAACTAAATAATTTTCTTTTGTTTTCATCCAAAAATCTAGAAATCCAGACAACGTGAAAGTGTAGAGACAATAGCTTAAGCAATGAATCCAAGTGAAGAGCCAATCCACATCCAAATTCTGTACTTAACCTCTAGCAAAATTTCTATTGGGATAGGCAAACTTCTTCCCTCGGGGATACATAACAAATGATCTGTAATTATACCATGGCTTTTTAGCTTAGGTAGAGATGTCTGAGTCAAGTGGTTTTGTATTTGGTGTCTCACACTCATCTGGTGTTACATATAATCTAGTACTACAGACTCTAGATTTCTAGACTATCAAACAAATCATCTCAGAAAGAAGCTAAAAAACTGTGCTCTTTTTGGTTTATTTGTACTCATTCTCTTTCTTTTTTTCTCTTTTTTTTTCTTTTTGAGCTCATAATCTCACATGGCATTAACATTTCAATTAAAGTTCTGATAACCCTAGAACTAAGTCAGAATTCCTCAGCCAATATTCACGTGGTCAGAAATTCAAAAAAAGTAGGTCAAAGCCATATTTGGTGGATCACAATAGCAGTAGGTATTGTTGCCCCAATGTAATTGACTCAAAATGAAATAAACATAACTATGAACTCAACACCTTTTTTTCATACTATTTCTTTTTTTCCTTCTTTTTCTTTCATATTTATATATATTTTTCTTTTTTCTCTTTTTTCTTTTCATATCTATCAACACAACGCAATACAATACACACAAATTTTTATTCACGAGGCATTATTGGGGATTGGTGATGTTGAAGAGGATATCGCGTGACTTATTTGGTGTAAGTACCTACTCTCGGCACTGGGAAAGGAATGGATAGGACAATGTATTTTCTGACCATTGACACTAACACCCTCCTTCGGCTGAGGATTTTGTAAAGGATGATCATAACCATCCACCTTAGTTCTAGTTTTATTAGAACTCAATCTCTGTGTATTCGCCTCATTTGGTGGCTCTTAGGCATTGTTTGGATCATAAAAAGCGTATTTGATTAAGAAAGCATCGTAGTATAGCACGGATCACGATTCTAACAAAAATTTAATATTGAGACGGTGAATCCCGGTTGTTCTCAGGGAGGCGTATGAAAGTGAAATTGATTTTGATTTTTCGTTCTTTACTTGGTTATAGTCAGACTCTAGTTTCAACAGTGTGAGTAAAAGATGCATCGGACGCATTGTTAACACCTGAAACATGTGCGTGCGTTAGATAAATGACAAATGTGAACGTGCTTGTTTTCACACAACCTCTATTATGCGATGGCGACTAGTGGAAAATGAGTCTATCGCTAAATCATTAATATCGTCTGGAACCGACATGTTTATTGCACTATATATGGATGAAACATGCAACTGATGATTTTTATTCCTTCCAAAATATTGTCATTACATTGCTAGAGGAAAGCTTGTACATAGAACTTGAAATACTATTCTAGCTAACAAAAAAGATATGCATGCATGGATCTAAAGTAGATTATGCATGCATTCTTAAAGCAAGTGTATTACTACTATTGCTAGCAAGATATTAATGCAAGAATCAAAACATGAAGAACATTAATCTAGCTAAAAGAAAGTAGGACATTTGGGTGGTCTCCAATGGCTGTGCGGCTGGAGGTGGTGGGAAGGGAAAGAGAGATGGCCAAGGTGTGTAGGACAACCTCTTGAGAAGGTGGTGGAGGAGCTTGCTCTTGGATGTGGAGATGGTGGTTGTGGAGGTGATGGAGCTCATGGATGGAATGAAAAATGGAGTCCAAGATTGGGTGCATGGTCGTCTAAGGGGTTCTTTAAATAGACCAAGGGATGACTTTCAAGTGGTTTCTCTAGAGAACTATGGAAGACTCTAGAGAGACCCTTAGGTGGCCGTCCAACTTAGTAAGAGTGGGTCTTCTTAGATCCACAAATTGTGGATTTAAGAAAGACTAGGTTGGGTTGCTATCTTTAGCAACCTAGGTGGCACCACTTGGTGAAGGTTCCAGTGGGCTCTAGAGTGGGCGGCCAAGGTGTGTCCATGTGGGTGTGTGTGCGTGAATAGGTGGTCAAATGGACCACCTAGGTCCATGGCTAGATTGGGTCTAGGTTGGTCTAAATAGGTTGCTAAAAATAAGTTCATACAACCTATGGCTAAAGTGATTGATCCAATTAAACTTAACCAAGTTTAATTGGTTCTGTGTGTGTAAGTGAGAGAGTGATTTCTCAATTAGGTTGGGCTTGAGTCAATTGGACTACTATTAAGTCCAATTGGACTTGGTTGAGATTTGAGCTCAATTGGACTCTATGAGTCCAATTGACTAGGTGAAGTGTAATTTTCTTAGATGCAAGTCAATTGGGGTTAGTGAGAATCTAATTTGGTTCTTAGGAGGGTCTTAGGGTAGTGTACTAGGCTTAGGATACCTTAATTTAGGTTCCCCAGGGTGTAGGATTAGGTTTAAGGGCTTAAGAAATCAAGATCTAGGCTTGTTTTCAAAAACAGTAACTAGAGAGGGGTTCTAGACATCTGATTTAATGATTAGACAACTTATATTTCAAAATCATAAGTCTAGGTCTCTAGCCTAGATGTCCAATGTTGAATCAGGGTGGAGTCTAGGTTTTGTCTTAGGTTTCTGTAGAAATTGGATGTTTGACACCTTGTCTAGACGTCTAATGTTCCAGCAGATTTGGTTTTAGGTTCTACGGGTAGTATCAAAGGAGCCTAGACGTCCAGCATCCTACTTGGATGTCCAGCGTCTTACCTGGACATCTAGAGATGGGCTGGAATATGGGTTTTGAGGTGTTTTAGGCTAAGGTGACCTAATCTAAGGGTGCCTAAGGTTTGGGAAGGTGTCTAAGGCTGTCCTAAGGCTAAGAAAGGTCCTATGTTCTTCATAGTTTAATTCAACATTAAAATCCTACAAGTAATGAGTACACCTCTTCCCTACATTATGTCTTCTTCTTGAGTGGCTTTATTCGTAGGGCTTCTGCACCAGCTCTGTTGCAGCTCTAGTTTCTTCCCTGCTTCAGCTCTAACTTCAGGCCATTTCTTGAGCTTTTATTGCCTACAATCCAAATAGTACACTAATCAATATATTATAGCATTATTTCATGAATATCTAAGTAAAGCAGAAGAGATACAATGTATGCTACTAATGCATGAATTGTCCTACAATTATGCTAAGTTCTAACTCAATTCAGGTCTTTTATGTCCTATGATTGTTGTGCAATCATACTCCCATGCGTAAATCTTTCTAGTCCCCAGCAAATCCGAAACTAAGTTATCTACAATTGGGTCCTTAGAGGATTGATTATTTTTATCAAGTGTAAAACTAGTGATTCTTTTCCTTTTCGTTTTCATCTGAGAATCTAGAAATCCAGACAATTGTGAAAGTGCAATTATGTAGCTTATGCAACGGATTGGAGTAAAAAGTCGATTCACCTCTAAAGCCTGTACTTGACCCCTAGTAAAATTCTATTGGGATAGGCAAACTTCCTCCCTTGGGGTATAACAAAATATTCTATAATTTCTACCCTGGCTTCAGCTTAGGTAGAGGATGTCTGAGTCATGTGAGTTTGTATTTGGTGGCTCATACTCATTTGGTGCATATATAGACTAGTACTACGGAATCTAGATTTCCAGATTATCAAGTAGTCAACTCAGAGAGAAGTGGGAAAAACTGTGCTCTCTTTGGTTCCTTTGTACTTACTCTCTGTTTTCTTCTCTTCTTTTCTGGTTCTTTTCTCGAGCTCACAATCTTGCCAGATTTATAAGTAGAATCAATATTTGGTGGTCTCACATGACATTATCACTTTAATAGAGTTTTGATAATTCTAACATTAAGTTAGAATTCCTCAGCCAGTATTCGAGTGGTCAGAAATATAGAAAGGTGGGTTAAGGCCATATTTGGTGGATCGCAAATGTGGTGGGTAATGTTGCCTCAATGCTATTGAAATAAACACTCAACACACTTATAAACTCAATTTTTTTTTCTACTTTTTCTTTTTCTAATTTTTTTTCTTTTTCTCTCTTTTATATATATATGTTTTTCTCTTTTTTTTCTTTTCTTTTTTTCTTTTTTTCTTTTTCTTTTTCAATTCAACACAATAGAGCATACAACATATGCGACTTTTATTCTGAAGGCATTATTGGGGATTGGTGGTGTTCAAGAGGATATCGGGTGGCTTATTTGGTGGAAGTGCCTACTCTCGGCACCGGGAAAGAGACATATAGGACAACGTATTTTCTGACCTCGATATCACTACCCTCCTTTAGCCGAGTATTCTATAAAGGACAGTTGTAACTATTCACCTTAGCACTAGTTTTATTAGAACTCGATCTTTGCGCATTTGCCTTATTTGGTGGCTCTAAAAAATTCACACAAAGTTCATATTCGGGAACTGAGAGCAAAACTATGCCTAACTCTGAGTATCATCACCTAATTATCTAGAAATTAAGATTCCTTGCACTAGTCATAGAGCACTAGTAACACTCTATTCTCACCTTACACTATTTGGTGGATTTTCTAGAAGAAGGTTAGCCTGACTCCCTAATCATTGTCCAGGGGTTTAGGAAAAGAAGCATTGCTTCTCGACGAACTATAGACATTTATTGGTCTTCACAGTGGATCCATTGCAAAATCTACGTGAGTATGAAAATTATACCGGATTCTAGATTATCGGAATCAACTTAAGAATAAAATCTCTAATGCAACCTCTTGATAAAAAATCTTATTCATGGATGCAATATATATAGATTCTATATACAATTAACCTCTTATGATTGTACTTTAGTATTATTCCCTTATCGGGCTGCATTCAGCTTAGTCCTAATTTAGAATAAAAAGTGAGCGAACAAGTCAGAAGTGGTTGTTGCAAATGATTTCTAGCTCCAATGTGAGCATTGGAGGTGGATTCGGTTGTTCTTAAATTATGGATCCTAAAGTACAATTAACATGCTTCTCAGAGGTTTTTTCTAAGTGTTGGCAGAAAATTTTTAGTTTAATGTATATTACCCCTCGATGCCTAAGTTCTTGTATGTCCTCATGCATGAATATAAATGAATTAAATTAAGACAGGGAGTAAGTGGGTAGAAGTCACTTGAAATTGCTCTTGAATTTTCATTCAGCATAAGCCAACATCATGATGTATAATATGTAGAAAAATATGCTAAAAGAAAATATGCTATGTATAAAAAGGGAAGCAGATACTATTTATAAATGCTGAACTTAACACCTCCAACTGGGCGAAAGCTTAATTAGATAGATCAATGATTGCAGAAGAGCAGGTCAAGATCAAAAGGAAGATGTGTTCGTGTGCTCCCAAAATTAGTGGTCTGTAAATGCGAACCAGCTGACGATGCATCCCTACTCCAAAGAGTCTATCTATAGCAAAATGTGGAATGGGGACCAAAAGTGGAGGATAATCAAAATGAGGATCATGATGCCAATTCTGTTGATCAATCATGTTTCAAAATTCAATGAGCAATTGTTGAGGAAGTGGATTGATGTGATGATCAAAATACACACCAACATCAGAGTTTGGATGATAGGGGTCTTCATAATGGTGATTGACATCAAAAATCATGCCCTCCCTAGGCTCTTGGTTATATGAGGGTATATGTGAAAATGGAAGTTCTATATGGAGGTCACTAAAGTCCTCATCAGAAATCATCTCATCCTCATTGGTACTAATCTCATATTCGTCAGAAGTTGTCTCAATCTCCGAGTCAAGCCATCCATTAGATTGACTAGGATTGTAAGTCCCCAATTCATTCTGCTCAATATTTCACCCTCATATGTAGCAGATTCCTCCTCATTTCTTGCTTCAAATGGCATTTTCATTTCCCTAGGAAAATTATTAACAACCATTCCTGATATTTGGATATCAGAATTAGGAATAGAGAGTGTAGTCTCAAAGTTTCCAACATCACCTTGGTAGGTGGAAGGAGAAAGATGCAAATTAGATGATGTCAGGTTGAAAATGGATTCACTTCCCATGGGAAGTGACTCAGAATAATTAGTAGTGTCAAATCCAGATGTTGTACTCAATTCATCCTAGCCTATATGATCATCAGGAATGATCGGTTCTTTCAAATGGACTGCTTGTACCTCAGGGCTTCCATTAAGATCCATATCCTCGCGTGGATCCACTTCCTTTATCTTAGCTGGGTTGTCCAACTCATGAGGTATCTCCTGAGATTTAGGGTATTCAGATTGAGAGTCAGTCTTGAGGATACTAATTCTTTCCTCCCCACTTTCACGAATGAGGTTCTCAAATGAGTCCATTTGGGATGTTCCCAGCTTATGTCCCATAACCACATACAGATGTTTATCCCCTTGAGTTTATTCCGAGTATCTGCTCCAGAGAATCCCTTGTAGCACTTTCACGTGTAGTCACCTCAAGTTCTTCTAGGTCTCAAGGCTATTTTCCATTTGATACTGTAAAAGCAGTATTTCTTGAAGTGTCCGATTCTGTTTGGTTAGTCTTGTCAACGATTCTAATTCCTGAAGGGTTGTCATTAAAGATTCTTGGACTGGAATCCAAGTCCGTATTTGTTCCAGATCAGTAGTAGTCTGGATTTCGTTCAGATAAATTGTGACCTTTTCCTTAGTCCAAGCTATCATTTGTTGCAATATGAAATGTGGTCGCATATGCAGTGGTAGCTCATTGGGGGTTCCAGGGGGTGAATTAGGTCTACTGATGTTACATGGATGAGATGTAGAAGTGCAAAAATCATGCCCTGCAACATAAGATGGGGTCTGTAATTCATGAAACACGTTAAAGATTATTTCTATCGTTGTAGTGTGAATCATGTCGAAACAAATAAATTTAGAAATATTTCGATAAGTACCGAGTCGTTTGCAGAGAGTCAAAATACGATTCTCAAGCCTTTCATACTAACTAATCTAACCTAATGAAAGCATGGAAATAGAGACAGGATATTCATAGAATCAGATTTTTATTGCTACTTGGAAATAGTTTTCAACTTATAAATAAAATAACTAGAACTATGCTAAAGAAGAGAGAGAAAAAGAGGAGATGAAGGTCGGCGTCGCTTGTGGGATGCTTATGTGAAGTGCGAAAGCACTTTAGATCCAAAGCGTCGGGAGGAAGACCGGAGAGAAGTTGCAGAGAGAGAGAGGCTGGAGATTTGTCTGGTGGAAGTCGCCTCTCAACTAGGGGCCCTAAGGCTCTTTTTATAGCTACAATGAGGGGCAAAGTGGGTATTTAGCCCCCCAACTTGTGCAACAACCTTGGAGCCATCAGATCTGTCGATTAGGAGATCAACGGATTAGATCGCACCTCAAATGGACCTCTATCGTGCCTTAAACGTGTAGATCAGCTCAGATGGTGCCATGTGTCACACCCGCAGCTGCTAGATCTGATCTGCACGCTCTTCCTTGCGCTCCTCGCGTGTGCGATCGCACTCTTTCAAACTCAACCGTCTGATCTGATGATCGGACGGCTCTCGTCGCATGCAGCACCACCTTAAGACCCCACGTGCAACGGGGCGTTAGTTCGAGTGTTAGATAATGCGTCATCCACATTGCCACATCCAACGTGCCTCTACTCACCACGCGGTCGCATTCGCACCCTTCGAGTACCATCGCATGACCGTATTTCATCCAAACTCATCGCCTCGTCTGATTTTGCGCTTTGCGTGATTCGAGCATGCATCTTGTGCTCTTGTGTGAGGTCGGTGACCAACGTGTTATGTGTGCCTTTGTGTCTTGATTTTGATTTCGTGTGTGGTCATCCTTAGCCATTGGATGACGATCCAACGGTTGAGATGGATTCCCACTTGATGAGGCGTGGAGAGGTGGGCGACGTGGCTCAACGGTGGTCGTAGGATGACGATCCAATGACTGTCGTTTCTCCTTCAGTGATTGGGGGCGTGGCAAGGGGCTGTTGGGATGGTGCCACGTGGCACTATCCTGGTCGTTCATCTTCTCGCCTTTGTAGATGATGCTATAGGGCTACGATCGGGTTGATCTTTATGCCGTTGGACTGCGATTGTTGATTCAGATCCATCCGTGCGGTTGTATTTGACATCTGAGGTTTTGATCTCTGCTATCTTGCTTCTTGGCCTATGATCTTCTACAGGCTGTATGTGCTGCTACGGATGCCCAATCAAGACGATTCTGGAAGAGTTGGACCCCCGTCATTATCCTAATTAGATTTGTATGGTCTGACCTATCATCTGTGGCCCTAAATCATTTGCAATTAATATCATCTCTCTTTTAGAGCATGAAATTGCAGTATTATCTATAAAGCCACCAAACTAACTACTATGCAAATTGTGACGCTTATGCATGCATTGTTCCTAAGTTTTGCTAGAATTGAACTTAATTCAAGTAGATTAGGTCGTATGATGTGCAATCAGACCCCCATGCTTGAATCTTGCTAGTCCTCAGCAAATGCAAGACTAAATACAAAGTGGTCCTAAATGACTAATTTCTATTAAGAGTTCGACTAGAGATTTATTTCTTTTGTTTTCATCCAAAATCTTAGAAATATAGATAGTCATGAAGGTGTAGGATCCAAGTGAGAAGTCAATCTACATCTAAAGCTCATACTTGACCTTTAGTAGAATCCTATTGGGATATGCAAACTTTTTTCCTTGGGGTTTTTAAAATAATCTGTAAATTTAGCTCCGGCTTTTAGCTTAGGTAAAAGATATTTGAGTCAAGAAGGTTTGTATTTGGTGGCTCACACTCCTCTGGTGCTACATATAGGTTAGTACTATAAAACCTAGATTTCCGAACTTATTAAATAATTCGACTCAAAGAGAGGTGAAGAAAATGTGCTTTCTTTAGTTCCTTTGTACTCATTCTTTCCCTTTCTTTTTTCCTTCTTTCTCTTTTTCTTTTCTTTTCTTTTTATTTTCTAGCTCACAATCTCACCAGATTTGCCAAGATATTTGGCGGCCTCTCATGGCGTTAACACTTTGATTAGGTTCTGATAATCTTATGACTAAGTCAGAATTCCTCAGCCCGTATTCAGCTGGTCAGAAATACAGAAAAGTAGGTCAAGGCTGTATTTGGTAGATTGTAAAGGGAATGGGTATTGTTGCCTCAATGTGCTTGACACAATGCAATTAACACACTTTTTTCCCATTTTTCTATATATATTTTTCTATATATATATATAATTTTCTGCTTTTCTCTTTTTTTCTCTTTCTTTTTTTTCTTATATATTTATTTCTACCAACACAACGTACTGCAGCACTCATGCACATTTTTATTCACGAAGCATTATTCGAGATTGGGGGTGTTTAAAAGGATATTAGGTGGCTTATTTAGTGGAAGTACCTACTCTCGACACCGGAAAAGGAATGGATGGGACAATGTATTTCTAACCTTGATATTAATACCCTCTTTCAACCTATGATTCCGTAAAGGATGATTGTAACCATCCACCTTAGTCCTAGTTTTATTAGAACTCGCTTTCTATGTATTTGCCTTATTTGGTGGCTCTCCCAAAAATTCACACAGAATTTATGCGCAGGAACCAAGAGCGAAAACTATGCCTAACTCTAAGTATCATTATCCAATTACCCAGAGACTCAGATTCCTTATACTAGCCTGAGAGCACCAGTAGACTCTCTACTCTCACCTCGCACTTAGTTGGTGGATCTACTAGAAGATGGTTTTCCGGACTCCTTAATTACTATCCAAGGGTTCCTGAGAAGAAGCATTGCTTCTTCTTGACAAACTAAAGATGTCTATCGGTCTTCACAGAGAATCCATTGCAAATTCTACATGTAAGTGTGAAAATATACTGGATTCTAAATTCAAGAATCAACTTAAGAATAAATCCCTAATAAAACCTTCTTGATAAAAATTCTTTATGCATGAATGCAATTTTTTTTTCTGATATAAAAATAAGACATGCAATGTCCACCCCCCATGCTTATTTCTTACAATGTCTTGATTGAAATGTATGCAGAGAAATTAAAATGCAATATGCGAGAGGAGGGGACATCACTTGACTGAGCTTGTTAGTCTAGGTCAGCTTGGATAGAAAAATACCTGTATAGGATACTAGGTTACCTTCCAGCCAGCGCTAAGTTTAACATCATTTGCTAGACCTAAATCGAAAAATGAATGATTAAATAAATGGATTGAGTCAGGATTAAAATGAAGATATGATCATGTGGCCCAAGAATCAGTGATCCACATATGTGGATCAACTGATGGTGAATACCAAGCCTAAAAGGTCAGACAAATAAAATAAATAGGCTTGGAATTATTTGCAGCCAAGTGCTACAAAAGAAAGAAAAATAAATGTGGGTGCCAGAGTGGAAAGTAGATAGTGGAAACCCTAAAGAGCAACGCATGAGGCAGATGAGGTGGATAAAAAGTGGTTAGTGGGGAATAAATCATATGGGTCCTGAAAGCGATAGGAAATGAAAGGAGGAACCTGAGTGGTGTAGTTTGAAATGGTATAAGAAACCACTTCGTAAGTCAAGTCAGGTGTGGACGGATGTAGAGTAGGTGAGTCAAATAAAATCTAGTGGTCCATCTCAATAGTTTTAGATTCACCCAAATCATGCTAGATATCCAAACTAGAATCCTCAAGCTCATCCTTGGGGTGACAAAAAGTTTCATATGAGTAGCCTAAATCTTGTCTTAATTCATGATGCAAATCCTCAAATGTAATGGGCAAAAATTCCTTTTTCCTTAGAATCATTTCCCCAGGGGGGAGTAAGATCAGAATCTAGATTAATCAAGACCTCAAATCCTTTTTGTTTTGTGAATTTTTGAGTAGGATTATAAATTTGATCTCAGTTGTCTTTCTCTTGGACTATATCTTCTAAGGGAATGTCTTCTTGTTTCTCATCAATCAAATCAACTTCCTCAAAATTCCATGATTCAGCTAAATTCTTTGCTTCCTCAAATAAATCATCATAAGTCATCCCCAATAATTTAGCAATCTCTTGAACATCTTTTTCATAAGGGGATTGTCTATTTTATTCAATCTTGAGATGTTGGGGATAAGAGTCAGGGTTTTCCTCAGGACTTTGGTGGATGTGAAGAGAAGGGTTCGAATTAGCTGAAACAAAAGTGAAGGCAAATTCGGCTTCTATATGGACTATCTCAGAATGATTAGCATTGCCGAATCCAGATATCGAATCATCTAAGCACATTTGATCATGGTAACCCTCAGACAAAATCATATCGGAACCATCCAACCGAGCCTGGCTGGGACTATCACTATCTCTAATCCTTATATCATTTTGATTTGGTTCTTTATAATCTTGTTTTGATTCTCCCAAGTTTTTCACGGTATCCAAATCCAAATCATCCGTGTGGTCCAATTGTGCATCTTTTGACATAATGGATTGTAATTCAGGTTCTGAATCAAGATTTAGATCCTCGAGTAAGTCTTTCTCCTCAAAGTTAGTCTTTGGGATATCGAAATTATCAATTAGTTCAGATGTAGGTTTGGGTAGGATCTATTCTCAATAATCACATGGTTGGTGGGTGGGCTCGGTGTTTGTAGAGGTTGGGATTAGATAAGATGTCATACTTAAGGTTGGATCCTCAACCTTAAGTGGCTTACCATCAACATGTAGCATACTCTGACCAGGTCTATGATGTTGTGCTTCCTGGATTTTATTGAGATCTTTTGTTAGGTTATCTGTATTTATTTTATTAGCTTCTCTCATTTGCTGGACTACTTGGAGTAATTGGGTAATCTCAGGATCACCACCATGGTCAGGGGTTTGAGTGGGCTAAGGATAACAATTTCCAGGATTTTTAGCCTCAGTCAACTTGGAATATCTGTCATTGTTAGGATTTGAATACCTAGAATCATATACTTGGTTGGGTGGTGTAGGGTTATCCCAATAAGGGGGTAAAGTGGGTTGGGTGGAATTGGGATAATTTGTAAAGTGATTTCAAGGATATGATTGATATTCTAGGTATTGGGACTCTGAGGCATATCCTTGATTAGGGGAGAGATAGTCCGGTCAAGATAGTTGGTCATGTCGATTAGGTGCTGGTCCTGTATGGAGATTATCTCTTGAGATTGTAGAGATCCTTGATATCCAGAAATTTGTGTGGAATTCCGTAACGATGAGGTAGACCTGGATATACCTGGTGAATATGAGGTGTAGGCAAGGGAATCAAGTCCCAGGTGTTGAGGAAGGTTTTCCCATCCTAAAGAAGTTGGAGTAAGGGATGGTTTGGGATAGGGAGAACAGGAGGAATAGTGGGAAGCAAAAGAGTATGGATCCAAGTTCTCCTCCTCAATTGGTTCTTCCTCATGGGAAAGGATTCAGACATAGAAAAATTGAGTCTTCTCCTTAGATTTCTCTCTAAAGGTGGTACCAAATTAGGGTTTAGAGACCTTTTAACGTCCATGTACTAGAAGAAAGTTAATAGATGAGAGAGAGAAGGCAGATGAGAGAATTCCCGCCTTCATAGTACAAACAATCAAGCTAATCCTTAGAGTGTAAGCCCTAATTAGACCTAATCTTGTCTTCCTAGAATATGACTAGGTTAGATCAACCCTTGAATTACTTGGATGGCTAGAAGGGTGGGACCCTCTAGGACACCCCGCACGGTGGGACACCACTAAGGGTTGATGCGGTTACCGCACCGACCTTTCTTGTCACCAATGGGTTCAAATAGACAAGGCCTTGACCTTAGCCCAATCCAATTTCAAGTTACCAAGAAGATTTATCCTGCTTAGGGTGCGTCTACTCAGTTTTAGGTTTATACTTGAGGTGCTTTTAGAATATGATGGGCGTTAGGGGGGGTGTTGCCCTAAAAATTGATTTCAGAAGTGTGAAGTGCACAGGCAAGGGGTTCGCAAGCAATTTTTATGATGAAGTAAATTTTAAGGTTTGATTGCTTGTATAATTGTGTTTTAGGGTTTCGTAGTTAGATAAATTCAAGGAAGGTTTTGATGAGCATACGAGATCTTTTATAAGTCCCAATTGTTGGGTAGATTTCCTTTAAGTTTGGAAAAGCAAGGGTGCTCTACCTTAGTGTGAGACCCTAAGAGCAAATAGTGCTAGATGATCATTTTAAGTCCAAAATCAGAAAAAGTGGTGCGACCCAAATAATGCAATCAATTGGGCTTATTACACCACTAACTAGGCACTTAGTAAATATTTTTTCAATAATTTTAATGTACGTTTTCTATTTTTTTAAGATTTAAAGTGTACTGGGGGTTTTGCAGTCTATTTTGACCCCTAGTTGGTGATTAAATAGTACATGCAATCAAATGTATAGAAAATATTTTTTCAGATTTTTCCTAAATTTTTTATTTTCACAGGAATTCAGTTCCACAAATTTCAAGTCAATCGGAGTTATATACAAATTCCTATGATATTTTGAACTCCGAAAGATTAGGAACAATAATAGATTTGATAATAGTTCAATTCATGAATTTTTAAAATTTTTATATAATTTATAATGGTGCAAATTTGCATATATTGTTCCTGACTTCAAAAGCCATGTCCAGTAAAAATTTTAGAATGTTTGGACTTGTGAATTTTTGGGAATTGAATTTTTAAGATGAGAGTTTATTTCATCTCGAAAATATAGGAGGTGGTTTTGTTGATTCCGACCAACAAGAGATTTTTTTTAATTTTTTTTTCAAATAGCAAGTAAATGCTAACCTAAGGATCAAGAAAGCACCTAATTTCTTTTTTTTTCTAAAAGAAATCTAACTTAATCTAAGATTCAAGTACTTACCTGAGATTCAGAATCTACAAATTTTCCGTTGTTGCATTTGTTCTCATATTTCCGTGCTTATTGCACACACGAAATCAACGAAAATAGAGCAGGTTAGAAACCTTAAATAAGCACTAGCAAGAAAAGCTTCAAAAATTTTCATTGCTTCCCCAGCAATGGCACCAACTTGTCTGTCGTGAAACGCATTAAAGATTATTTCTATCATTGTAGTGCGAATCACGTCAAAACAAATAAATTTATAAATATTTCGGTAAGTACCGAGTCATTCGCAAGGAGGCAAAACACGATTCTGAAAGCCTTTCGTACTAACTAATCTAACCTAATGAAAGTATGGAAATAGAGATAGGATATTCATAGAATCAGATTTTTATTGCTACTTGAAAACAGTTTTCAACCTATAAATAAAATAACTAGAACTATGCTAAAGAAGAAAGAGAAAAAGAGAAGATGAAGGTCGACGTCGCTTTTGGGATGCTTGTGTGAAGTGCGGCATCACTTCAGATCTAGAGCACTGGGAGGGAGATCGGAGAGAAGTTGCAGAGAGAGAAAGAGGCTGGAAATTTGTTTGGTGGAAGTCGCCTCTCAACTGGGGCCCTAGGGCTCTTTTTATAGCTTCAATGAGGAGCAAAGTGGGAATTTAAGCTCCCCAACATGTGCAACAACCTTGGAGCTATCAGATCCATCGATCAGAAGATCAACGGATCAGATCACACCTCAAATGGACCTTTATCGCGCCTTAAACATGTAGATCACCTCAGATGGTGCCATTTGTCACGCCCGCAACTACTGGATCTGATCCGCATGCTCTTCATCGCACTCCTCTTACACGTGATCGTATGCTTTTAAACTCAACCATCTGATCTGATGATAGGATGGTTCTCGTAGCGCACCACACCTCCTTAAGACCCCGCCTGCAACTGGGTGTCAGTTCGAGTGTTAGATAACGTGTCATTCGTACCACCACATCCAATGTGCCTTGGCTCACTACACGGTCGCATCCGCACCCTTCGATCACCATCGCATGGTCGTATTTCATATAAGCGCACTTCCTGTTCTGATTTCGTGCTCCGCACGATTTGGGCATGTGTCTCACGCTCCTGCGTAAGGACGGTGACCAATGCGCTATGCGCGTGTTTTTGTCTTGATTTTGATTTCACGTGCAGCTGCCCTCAGCCGTTGGATGATGATCCAATGAACCTCATTTCTCCTTCAGTTATTGGGGGTGTGGCCAACCAATTGGCTCCCAAGGTCCAACCAATTGAGGTCTAAGTAACCGCCTCCCTTGCATACACCAGCTAACTCGAGTTGGTGCAACCAAGCCAAACAAGGCTAAGGCCTTATCGATCAAGTGGTCCTTAAGATTAGGTGACCAGATTTTTCGTTAGATTTTAATTATTCAAGAAAATTTTGTTACAAAATCGATTGAAAATAATCCCAACCCCTCAAGCTAACCCATCTAGTTTGTACGAGGGGACTAAGGGGAAGGTTCTTCCTTTGGCTTTGTCCTTTGGTTCGTTTGTACCCCTTAGACGTGATTGTTTGACACTGCCTCACAGATTCAGTAATGGGTTCGACTAAAGCAGTTGTGATAACCCAATAGTTCGATAACAAATTTAAGTTAGTTAACGTATTTTACAAAATTTTGCTTAACCTTTTTTCTTCGATTTGAGTTTTGGTGGGTGGTTCACAAGGTGACCTAGCTAACTGACTAACCACTAGACTTGATTAGGTCTAGGGTAGTCAAGTGTCCTGTCTAGGTTATAACCCTAAAAGTTGAGCCTAGGGTTCATGCAATGGACTAAGTGTTTAGGCAGACCACAATTCAAAACATTCTCCATAGCACAATTTGAATCCAACTGCTTTCAAATTTGACAGGTAGATTCCTTTTTAATTATCTTTTGAGAGAATATTTTTTTAGAATTTTTACTATTTTAATTGAATAAATTCAATTTTTAATGGTTGGGGGGTTAGATTTAGAATTTTGACCCATTGTCGATTTTTCTTTTTGAAATAGTATCAATTTTTCTCCAAAAATTCAGAAAAAATATGAAAATAAAAGCTAATTTGACACTCTTTCAAACTCCATCATTTTTAGTCAAATCTAACTTGTGTGCTATTCGGAATCGCTTTCTGAAATTAAAAAATTTTCACATCAGAGTCTGTTTGACCCCCTTGTGTTTCGCAAATTTTGAAAAATTGTATGATTCAATTTTTTTTAAATGGACAATGCTATTTGAAAGTTGATTTGAAAATATAGCTTCAACTCAAATTTCAAAATTTCTGAGCTAGAAATTATTTGGCAATTGACTTTTGAAATCACAAAAAAACTCTAGTCGAATTTTAAGGAATGGTGAAAAGACTTTTGAAAATGTTTGAATTAAAAAATGAGCCTTTTTTAAAAAAATGTTTTTTTATTTTTTCAAATTTGTGAATTTTTTCTTTTTTTTGGAATTTTCTTTCTTTTTGGAGGGAAAATATTCAAAAAAAATTTTCTTCTTTTTTTCTAACCCTAAGATTCAAAAGAAACCTAAGTCTAAAATCTATTTTTTTTTTCTTTTTGCATGAAAATATTTAGATCTTTTTTTGGAAAGCAAATCTACCTAGGATTCTAAGAAAACTTAACTAAGATTTTGATGTGTAGCTGATTTCTTCAACTACGCTTGATGTGTGTGTAGATCCACTTTTCTTGTTTCTGCACATCAAAAGCAATAAGAAACAGATACACTAGAGTTAAGCTCACAAATCAAAACTCAAAATCGCGTTGCGTCCCCGGTAATGATGCCATTTGTTTAGATCATAAAGTGCGTATTTGATTAAGAAAGCATTGTAGTATAGTGCGAATCATGATTCCAGCAAAAATTTAATATCGAGATGGTGAGTCTTGGTCGATCTTAGGGAGGCATATGAAAGCGAAATTGATTTTGATTTTTCGTTCTTTACATGGTTAGAATCGGACTCCAGTTTCAATAGTGCGAGTAAAAGATGCGCTGGTTGTGTTGTTAGCACATAAAACATATGCGTGCGTCAGGTAAATCACAATGTGAACATGTGTGTTTGTGTTCGCACAACCTCTATTATGTGATGGCGACTAGTGGAAAACAAGTCTACCGCTAAATCATTAATATCATCTAGAACCGACATGTTTATTGCACTATATATGGATGAAACAGGCAACTGATGATTTTTATTCCTTCCAAAATATTATCATTACACTGTTAGAGGAAAGCTTGTACATATAACTTGAAATACTATTCTAGCTAACAGAAAAGATATGCATGCATGGATCTAAAGTAGATTATGCATGCATTCTTAGAGCGAGTGTATTACTACTATTGCTAGCAAGATATTAATGCAAGAATCAAAACATGAAGAACATTAATCTAGCTAAAAGAAAGCAGGACATTTGGGTGGTCTCCAATGGCTGTGTGGCTGGAGGTGGTGGGAAGGGAAAGAGAGACGGCCAAGGTGTGTAGGACAACCTCTTGAGAAGGTGGTGGAGGAGCTTGCTCTTGGATGTGGAGATGGTGGTTGTGGAGGTGATGGAGCTTGTGGATGGAATGAAAAATGGAGTCCAAGATTAGGTGCATGGCCGTCCAAGGGGGTCTTTAAATAGACCAAGGGATGACTTTCAAGTGGTTTCTCTAGAGAAAAATAGAAGACTCTAGAGAGACCCTTAGGTGGCCATCCAACTTAGCAAGAGTGGGTCTTCTTAGATCCACAAATTGTGGATCTAAGAAAGACTAGGTTGGGTTGCTATCTTTAACAATCTAGGTGGCACCACTTGGTGAAGGTTCTAGAGGGCTCTAGAGTGGGCAGCCAAGGTGTGTGCATGTGGGTGTGTGTGCGTGAATAGGTGGTCAAATGGACCACCTAGGTCCATGTCTAGGTTGGGTCTAGGTTGTTTTAAATAGGTTGCTAAAAATAAGTTCATACAACCTTTGGCTAAGTGATTGATCCAATTAAACTTAACCAAGTTTAATTGGATCAATGTGTGTGTAATTGAGAGAGCGAGTTCTCAATTAGGTTTGGCTTGAGTCAATTGGACTACTACTAAGTCCAATTGGACTTGGTTGAGATTTAAGCTCAATTGGACTTTGAGTCCAATTGACTAGGTGAAGTGTAATTGACATAGATCCAAGTCAATTGGACTTAGTGAGAACCTAAGTAGGTTCTTAAAAGGGTCTTAGGGTAGTGTACTAGGCCTAGGATACCTTAATTTAGGTTCCCTAGGGTGTAGGATTGGGTTTAAGGGCTTAGGAAATCAAGATCTAGGATTGATTTCAAAAATAGTAATTGGAGAGGGGTTCTAGATGTCTGATTTAAAGATTAGACAACCTATACTTCAAAATCAAAAGTCTAAGTCTCTAGTTTGGACGTCCAATGTTGAATCAGGGTGGAGTCTAGGTTATATCTTGGGTTTCTACAAAAATTGGACGTCTAACACCTTGTCTGGACGTCTAATGTTTTAGTAGATTAGGTTTTAGGTTCTGCGGGTAGTATCAAATTGGCCTGGACATCCATAGATGGGTTGGAATATGGGTTTTGAGGTGTTTTAGGTTAAGGTGACCTAATCTTAGGATGGCTAAGGTTTGAGAAGGTGTCTAAGGCTGTCCTAAGGCTAAGGAAGGTCCTATGTTCTTCATAGTTTAATTCAACATTAAAATCCTACAAGTACTGAGTACACCACTTCCCTACATTATGTCTTCTTGAGTGGCTTTATTCCTAGGGCTTCTGCTCCAGCTCTACTACAGCTTTAGCTTCTTCCTTGCTTCAGCTCTAGCTTTAGGCCATCTCCTGAGCTTTTATTGCCTACAATCCAAATAGTACACTAATTAGTATATTATAGCATTATTTCATAAAAATATAAGTAAAGCAAAAGAGATGCAATGTATGCTACTAATGCATGAATTATCCTACAATTATGCTAAACTCTAACTTAATTCAGGTCTTTTAAGTCCTATGATTGCTGCATAATCAGGCCTAGTTTGGTAAGGGGGATAACCCATCAAAGTAGGGGTTAACCTTGATTAATAGGAAGAATATTTTGACCCAGGTTAAGAGGACTTAACTCGGGATAAGATATTCTGGGGTTGATGTGGGATAAGCTTTTTTTGTTGGTTATCCCATGTATCTTCACAAGTTAACCTAGAAACTTTCCAAACAGTCACAGTTTAACCCACCAGGGTAACTGATGTAAACACATTTACACTACTTAAAATGTCTATTTATGCATGTTCTTAAGCATAGGATTGCATTTCATGATATAAATATTGCATTACATGCATCATCTTGCATTTAGAGTAGCTTGAATAAAA
Source organism: Thalassia testudinum (assembly GCA_037157565.1). Lineage (NCBI taxonomy): Eukaryota > Viridiplantae > Streptophyta > Magnoliopsida > Alismatales > Hydrocharitaceae > Thalassia > Thalassia testudinum. The sequence goes on along the minus strand of JAZHRO010000078.1, from coordinate 9,365,788 downwards.
TGGAGGTTAATTGTCTCCTTTTATGTGCTTGGACAGGGCAAATATTTTATCGGGGCCTCGGATCAAAGATCCAACCGTATGGATATGATCAGGGCGACGATTGGAGTTCAACGACTCCAAGATCGCCCTAATCAGGCATCCGTAGCATTAGATAGAGACCGGGGAACCCTATATTTATCTTTGAATTCATTCGTCAGCTCCGTAGATTTGTTTTATGATTAAAAAAAAAAAACAAAATGTTGAGCGAGAATCTACGCTAACGTGTTTGGTTTTGGAAAACCCGTCGTTGTAGTTCGAAAGCGAAGGATTCGTGTTCAACAAATAAAATTTATACCGAAATAAGAATTCCGGGTCGAACACAGGGAGGCGAACGTTTGATTTAAAAACTCCGCGTTTCTTTTTATTTTGTTACAAAGAAATTCAATTTAAACTATCTAAGTATCTACAACAAATAAAAGAGAGAGAGGGAGTAAGAGAGAGAGAAAGAATACTATACATGGAAATCAAAATGAGATGTAGAATAGACAAGGAATTTATCATAAAAGAGTTCGTTCCTTACAACTAGAAAACATAAAACAATTACTCTAGAAAGCATTAAAAGAATGGAGGGAGAAATGTCCTCCTCGACGATCGCTCGGAGGACGAATAGACTACTCTAGAAAGCAGTAAATCTATACTAGAAAGCAGTAAAAAGAATAGGGAGAGAGAATCCTCCTCGACGGTCGCTTGGAGGACGAGCCGGACGGGACGACGCCTGGACGAAGGAGAACGAAGCGGGACGAAGGAGGACGAAGCAGAAGAACGGGAACGAAGCAGCACGCCGTCGTCGTCGCGGGATCCACTTCCGAAGGAGGACGAAAATTTGGACTTTATCTCGCGAGAAGCATCCCGGGTGTGGGACAAGCTTCTCTTGAGCTTTGGAGAGGTAGAGAGGAGAAGGAAGGGATCAAAATTTCGTATGGAGGGGGTCTCCTTTTATAGTTGCAAGGAGTGGGGGCAAAATGGACATTACATCTTCAAAATAATAAATAAGGGGTCTTTAGTGACGGATAAAACCGTCGCTAAAGCCCCGCCGTCGCCGTCGTCGCCGCACCCACGCGCGCCCGCTCGGCTGGCCTGCGCGCGTAACGCAGACGCACGTCCGCGTCGTCTCAGCCGTCCGATCGCGAGATCGGACGGCTTAGATCGCGTCCGCGCCCGCTGCGTAGCGCGCCGCCCGCGTGCGATCCTGCGCCCACCAGAGCGTCCAATTGCGCGTCGGCGCTATCGGGCGCGCGCGGCCGTTGGATCTTCATCCGACGCTCGTGCGCGCCCGCTCGCCCGCGCCTTCGACCCCCTCTCCGCGGCTCGAACCCGCGACCTCCGCTTCGCCCGCAGCTGCGTCGCCGCTGCGCTACGCGGGCGAAATGGTCACGCGGACGTTTTTAAACGCGCGCGACCGCAGCCGTTGGATCGAGATCCAACGGCGGAGAGGAGACGTTGCGCGGTCTTCACAGGACTCCTGCGACCGATTGGGCGGCTGGGATGGCACCACGTGGCGCCATCTTGGCCGTCCATCTTCTGGAAGTTGTAGATGGTGCCACGGATGTCGGATTGACTCGATTTTTGTGTCGTTCGGCTGCGATCGTCGATCCGAATTCATCCGTGTGGTCGGATTTTCCATCTGAAGTGCGGATTTACACCATCCTGGCCCTTGATCTTCTAGGGTTCCCCGGTCTCTATCTGATGCTACGGATGCCTGATTAGGGCGATCTTGGAGTCGTTGAACTCCAATCGTCGCCCTGATCATATCCATACGGTTGGATCTTTGATCCGAGGCCCCGATAAAATATTTGCCCTGTCCAAGCACATAAAAGGAGACAATTAACCTCCATTTTATTCAAGCTACTCTAAATGCAAGATGATGCATGTAATGCAATATTTATATCATGAAATGCAATCCTATGCTTAAGAACATGCATAAATAGACATTTTAAGTAGTGTAAATGTGTTTACATCATACCCCCATGCCTACCTTTTGCTAGTCCCTAGCAAAAACTATATGCTATTTATAAAAAATTAGGTTAGATTATTTGGACCTGAGTTATTTTCAATCATTAAGAAATTGTCTACTTAAGAACTGAACTTTCAAAGACACAACAGTGCCCGGGTATCAGCCAAAATGCAGACCGCCTCAAGCCTCGCCTTATTCAAAGAAAAATTTCTTTTTCTGTTTTTACTCTCTTTTTTTTTAGATTTTCAAATTTTAGGGTTTAAGAGTGGCTTTCTACGGCCATTCAACTCACCCAAGATTTGATGAGAACCCTAAGTTTCAAGCATCTTATTGTGATTGTGATAGACTTGTTGACCGGCAATTAAAACGGACTTTGGATTTCTACGCCTCTAGATGACCTCAAAAAGAATTCTGCCTAAAGGTGTATCTTTACAACCGGTAGCTTTCTCCCTACTTTTATTTTTTTTTATTTTTATTATTATTATTTTTTTTAATGGGGTCAACACAAGGGTGAATCCAGTGTATATCTCCCCGGTTTATTCTACTTCTCCGCTTCTTCCTAAGTGTTTTGGGAATTTTTAGTGCATTTTCTGAGCTGGGTTCTGGACAACCGGTCGATGAGCTGTTACCACCGACAACTTGCCAGCCATACTCGTGCGGCGAAGTGTGGCTTATTTCTTTTTGTTCTTTTCTCCTTTTTGATTTTTTTTTTTTTTTTTTTTTTTAAGTAGGTGGCTTCCCTGGTCGAAGATTTACCTAAAGGCAGCAAAAAGAGAAAGGTCCAGTGACTGGGCTCTGGACAACCTACCTATGGGCTGTTACCCACGATAACTTGCCAGCCATATCACCCTAGAAGGTTCATTAGCTACCCAATTTCCGTTAAAATCGCCAAACAACGAGTCAGTGCAAAGAAAGTGTGTAGATGCTTAAAACTCAAAATTCCCTTAAATCAGAGGGCGGGTTGACAAGTCGTGTACTTATCACCCAAACTTATTTATTCCAATTATAATAAAATTCAGGTTGGCGAGAACTCGAAAAACAAATCCACATTTTAGTGGATACATAGGCTGATTAAGTCCAAAGACCTGAAGGGTCTTTGTGTTCAAACCATAATATAGTATTTCTTAAGATCGAAAATTTTCTTAAACCCAAATTCTCTTTCCTAATTTCGATTTTTTTTTTTTAATAATAAAACAAATCTACGGAGCTGACGATTGAATTCAAAGATAAATATCCATCCCCCCATGCCTATCTAATGCAATGTCCTCATTGTATTAAAAAGACATAAAACAGAGTGGAAAAGCGTAGAAAGCACCTGAATTGCGTGGATATCGGGTCCGCTCCGAGATGAAAATGAAAAAGAACTGTATATGTGCTGAGTTTAGTGCCTTCAGCTAGGCACACTGTACAAAGAAAAGAAATGAAGAATTCACATGAGCAGGTCAGAATTAGAATAAACAGAAGAATCCTCTGACCTGTCAGCAGAGGTCCACAGATGTGGACCAGATTGTGGTGCAGACCCACACCCCATAATCGAGAATATCTTAGGTTCTGGATAAAAATTACCCAAAACCTAAAATCAGAATGCAAGCGGGGTCGGGCCTGCGATTTGTGAGGATGCAACCCAAGGCCAAAATATCCGCGTTACAGAGAATTGAAGCTCAAAAGGATAATCGTTAAATGTGTGCTTGAGTTTGACATCCTCGAAACAAATGTCGTAAGGGTTCTGATTTGATGGTTTCAGTTTAAAAGGAACCCTTCGACTCAATCTTCCATTTCCTCCAAAATTGACTTCCCAAATCAGAATTTCCCAGCTCCTATCCTCCTCATTCGGCATATCAAATTCCATGACCTCTTGTATATTCATCACCCCGTCTGAAATCTCCAAGTCTAGATGATGTGGCAAAATCAAAATTGACTTGGGTCTAATTATCTCAGAATTAGAATCATCAATAAGCTCAACAGGGTGTAACTGATAATCAGGGCATTGAATTAATTCCTCCAGAAAATGCGATTCTGGATCCGTATCGTGTGCCCTAATAAGATCAGTTTCCTCAGTTATTGGGCTATCAAATGATCTATCAGATTCCTCAGGCCCAATCGTCTCACAAAAATCGTGATCTGAAAACTCGTGTGAGACTTCGCAACTTGAATCTTCACCATTAGGATCCGTATCAATGTATGTCCCAAAATCATTTGTCACTTTGCGTTCCAAGGAGACATACGTTTTCTCGTAACCCGGCTCAGGGATTTCAGGTGAAGAAATCAAATCATCCTTAATTGGTTGTTTTAATTCAATCTGGTCAGCTTCGTAACACATGTCCCCCCCAACAGGTGCCTGAGCGGGTTCTGTCATTGGCTTTCCTGAAGAGAGTTCATCCTGGGAATTATTCCAAGATTGAATCAAAGCAACCACGAATCTCATCCTCAATTTCGCTAATTTCCCAAGTAGAAACTCACCCGGGTTCTTATCCTTAACATCCTGGAGCCAATCCAACAAAGACTTGTTTAAATCATCAATCATTTCAATCAGGGGCTCCAATCTCTCAATGCAAGGTATTGGCTGAACTTCTAAAGATTGAATGATATTCCTCAAGTTAGCCAGAACCTTATCTTGAACCTGATTCACTTGAACCAAATGAGTTGGTTCAGGGTTGGGCGGGTTTGACATCAATGTAGAGGAATTAACGAATTGAGATTCGTTATACCCATCCTGATAGTAGGTCATTTCAGATTGTTCAAAAGATGGAGATGACCTAAAGGCAGTGAAATCAGAGGATGGGTAAGGATCAGTGTATCCTTCTTGATTGTAGACCGCATTAGGTTGTTCATGAAAGGAGGACGATCTATAATCGATGCAACTCTGAGAAGGATAGAATTGAGAATCAAAGTGTTCAGGGTTAGACCCTAAACACGGGGGTCCGGAATTGTATCCCCAATCCGAATTATCCCAACTAACTGATGGTCGATTACAATACGAGTTGGGATAATCGTCATGTTGAGGATAATTTACAACAGGAGGGAAAGAGCGGGAATGCGTGAAATATGTGGAAGGATTCATGAGACACGGGAGGAAGAAAGGTGCCCTGCAATACAAACAATCAAACCTGTCCTTAAATGGGTTAGCCTACAGACCTACAGACTCTCAAAACCCGTTTTGAGATAAAGGAACGATTTGATCTACTTCTGTCTGTTCAATCCAACCAGTTAGAAGGAGGGACTGGGGAGAAGGTTCTTCCTTCGGCTTGCGCCTCCGGTTCCTAGTGTACCCCCCAGCCGCGATCGTTTGACTCTGCTCCCCTAGCTAGACATCAGATTGAACAGTAGAAACAGACTAATCGAAAATAATCTCGTTCTGAGTTCTGAAGTGCGAGTCCAATCCTTAAGGCCAACGTCTACTCTGTTTTATTTAGGGCTAGGTTTGAATGTGCTTTGGAATGTGATGGGCCCTTTAAATGGGTTGTGCCCTTAATGATTGATTGCTTTGTGTGTGCGTGCACAACCAGTGGTTTTCAAGCAAGATTATTTTTGATGTGGTGAATTTTAAGGTTCAAATCTTGCTTAGTAGCTTTTAGGATTCTACTTTAGGTGTTTTCAATCAAGTTTCATTGGCACACCAGGTTTTGCAAGCACAGGTGAAGATATTTTCCTTTAAAGTTTAAAAAGAATGTGGAGTGCCTGGTAGATCCCTAAGAGTTGAACCTAATTGGCAGCTACTTGATGAGTTGATTTTATTTGAAGTGGTGCGGCCCAATCAACTCAAACAATTGGCCTCAAATGCACCACTAAGTTAGGCACACAAAGATGGTTAACTTAGAATGATTTCTACTCTTTTATGTGTTGCTTTATGTGTACTGGTCCCACAGATCAGAACCCAGTTGAGTAGAAACAAATCAATTTGGTTAGGTGCCTTTAAATGTGGGTGTACATTGTGTATTTGTTGAAAATTACCCCACAAAATTTATCTTTTTACTTTTTTTTTTTTATATAAATAAAGGTGGAATGAATGTGAGTGAGAATCCAAACAACCAAACTATTCCTAGGATTTATGCAAACACCTAGGTTAATTGGAATTTGGATTCAATGTGGCGAATGAAATCTATGGAGGGGGAAAGAATGGGTGATAACTTACAAAACCGTTCACAGCACTTTACTCCAATCTACTGCTTTTGCTTGCCTCAAAAGAGTACCTGCAATTACAATAAGAAAGGAGAAAAGTGAGGTAAATGATTCGTAAGTTACAAAACGTGAAGAGAAATCAAAGATCGTTGCCTCCCCGGCAACGGCGCCAAAATGTTGAGCGAGAATCTACGCTAACGTGTTTGGTTTTGGAAAACCCGTCGTTGTAGTTCGAAAGCGAAGGATTCGTGTTCAACAAATAAAATTTATACCGAAATAAGAATTCCGGGTCGAACACAGGGAGGCGAACGTTTGATTTAAAAACTCCGCGTTTCTTTTTATTTTGTCACAAAGAAATTCAATTTAAACTATCTAAGTATCTACAACAAATAAAAGAGAGAGAGGGAGTAAGAGAGAGAGAAAGAATACTATACATGGAAATCAAAATGAGATGTAGAATAGACAAGGAATTTATCATAAAAGAGTTCGTTCCTTACAACTAGAAAACATAAAACAATTACTCTAGAAAGCATTAAAAGAATGGAGGGAGAAATGTCCTCCTCGACGATCGCTCGGAGGACGAATAGACTACTCTAGAAAGCAGTAAATCTATACTAGAAAGCAGTAAAAAGAATAGGGAGAGAGAATCCTCCTCGACGGTCGCTTGGAGGACGAGCCGGACGGGACGACGCCTGGACGAAGGAGAACGAAGCGGGACGAAGGAGGACGAAGCAGAAGAACGGGAACGAAGCAGCACGCCGTCGTCGTCGCGGGATCCACTTCCGAAGGAGGACGAAAATTTGGACTTTATCTCGCGAGAAGCATCCCGGGTGTGGGACAAGCTTCTCTTGAGCTTTGGAGAGGTAGAGAGGAGAAGGAAGGGATCAAAATTTCGTATGGAGGGGGTCTCCTTTTATAGTTGCAAGGAGTGGGGGCAAAATGGACATTACATCTTCAAAATAATAAATAAGGGGTCTTTAGTGACGGATAAAACCGTCGCTAAAGCCCCGCCGTCGCCGTCGCCGCCGCACCCACGCGCGCCCGCTCGGCTGGCCTGCGCGCGTAACGCAGACGCACGTCCGCGTCGTCTCAGCCGTCCAATTGCGAGATCGGACGGCTTAGATCGCGTCCACGCCCGCTGCATAGCGCGCCGCCCGCGTGCGATCGCGCGCCCACCAGAGCGTCCAATTGCGCGTCGGCGCTATCGGGCGCGCGCGGCCGTTGGATCTTCATCCGACGCTCGTGCGCGCCCGCTCGCCCGCGCCTTCGACCCCTTCTCCGCGGCTCGAACCCGCGACCTCCGCTTCGCCCGCAGCTGCGTCGCCGCTGCGCTACGCGGGCGAAATGGTCGCGCGGACGTTTTTAAACGCGCGCGACCGTAGCCGTTGGATCGAGATCCAACGGCGGAGAGGAGACGTTGCGCGGTCTTCACAGGACTCCTGCGGCCGATTGGGCGGCTGGGATGGCGCCACGTGGCGCCATCTTGGCCGTCCATCTTCTGGAAGTTGTAGATGGTGCCACGGATGTCGGATTGACTCGATTTTTTTGTCGTTCGGCTGCGATCGTCGATCCGAATTCATCCGTGTGGTCGGATTTTCCATCTGAAGTGCGGATTTACACCATCCTGGCCCTTGATCTTCTAGGGTTCCCCGGTCTCTATCTGATGCTACGGATGCCTGATTAGGGCGATCTTGGAGTCGTTGAACTCCAATCGTCGCCCTGATCATATCCATACGGTTGGATCTTTGATCCGAGGCCCCGATAAAATATTTGCCCTGTCCAAGCACATAAAAGGAGACAATTAACCTCCATTTTATTCAAGCTACTCTAAATGCAAGATGATGCATGTAATGCAATATTTATATCATGAAATGCAATCCTATGCTTAAGAACATGCATAAATAGACATTTTAAGTAGTGTAAATGTGTTTACATCAGTAACCTTTATGACTTCCAAACAAAAAAGGAGGATAACCCAGTTGCAAAAAAGTTATCCCATGAAATATATCCTTCCATCCAAACTATGCCTAACTCTGAGTATCATTATCCAATTATCTAGAAACCAAGCACCAGTAGGCATTCTACTCACCTCATAAATGTTTGGCAGATCTTAATGGAATAAAACTTTCCTGACTCCCTAACCACTGTCCAAGGGCTTAGGAAAAGAAGCAATGCTTCTCCTCGACAATCTAAAGATGTCTATTGGTCTTCATAATGAATCCATTGCAAAATCTTTGTGCAAGTGAAAAGTTGTGCTAGATTCTAAATTAAGGAATCCACTCAAGAATAAAATCCCTAATAAAACCTCTTGATAAAAAGCTATGCATGAAATATGTGTAGATGCTATGTATAACCTTTCATAGTTGCACTTCAAAATTTTCCCATATTTGGGTTCACATTTAGCTTGGTCCTAAATTTAGAACAAAAAGGTGAGCGGATGAGTTGGAAGTGGCTGTTGCGGATGATTTCTAGCTCTAATGCAAACATTGGAGGTGGAGTCTATTCTTAAATTTAGGACCCTAAAGTGCAGTAAACATGTTGGTCAAAGGTTTTTTCTAAGTGTCGGCAGAAAATTTTTCAGTTATGTGCACTAACCCCCCCCCCCCCCCCCCCCAACACACACACACATGCCTACTTTCTTGCATGTCCTCATGCATGAACATAAGGAAAATAAATATAAGACAGGGGATAAAAAGGATAGAAATCACTTAGAATCGATCCTGAATTTTTCATCCAGCATAAGCCAACATCATGACAGAAAACACAAGATACAAGAAAATATGCTAAAATAAAAGATGCTATGTATAAAAGGGTATTTGTTGGTGCTAGAGCACTGCGATCATTTATTTTGATGATAACAAAACACGTGTCATTTAACATTTGCACTTGGAGTCTTAGATTTCAGGTCAATTGCAAATGGAGACGTGGTTAGACAGAGTTCGAGCTCACATCCAGGACGGATTGGAGGAGCTTGATTGAGAATAGAGGAGCTTTGCGAGGAGCGATAGCTTGAAGGAAGGAGATGAAGAATAGGATAGATTTCCTTTCCTTGTAATCGTTGTAATTTTGTTTCTTTTATTGCTCTTTATTTTGTTACTTAAATTCATGTTAAAGAGCCTTAAAGTACCCTAACAGTAGTCCTAGGAACACTTGCACAACCCTATGATACTTAGGTTTTCTGTAGAGAACTTAGAAAACCAAAATAGGGTTCAAACAGCCTTTTCAGACGTCTAATCTGAAAATCAGACGTCTAATAAATATTTTCAAGACGTCTGAATGTTGACTCAGACGTCCAACTATATTTAGGCTGGACTTAGTTAGTTCTATCTGATGAAATCAGACGTCCAGACCTTAGACCAGACGTCTTAGAAGACGTTTGATGACTTTGCCAGATGTCCAATTAGTGGACCGTTGGTTGCCTTAGTGAAAACTGAAGGATATGACCATTAGAGCCTTATCTGACGTCCATAAGTGTTCTCAGACGTCTGATAAATGATCGTTTTGCCTCAGCTGACCCAAAATCTCTTTTCAGAGATCTTATAGCCGTTGCAAATCTCTTGGAAATCCATTCCCGCAGAAAAGTAGGTTTCCAGATGTCTAGACTTCGTTTCAGATGTCCTGTATGTCGTTTGATGACAATTCACTAGAACCCTGTTTAGATCTGATTCAAGTCAGGAAGGAAACCTGTCTAAAATCAGACGTCTGACTTTGTTCCCAGATGTCTTAAACTAGTTTTCCAGATGTCCGATGCCAGGATCAGACGTTTGATAACCCTGTCAATGTAATGATTAACCTTGATTTTGGCCTGATTCTCTTGGAGCTTGCACCCAACGGCTATAGAAGCCTTCCAAAGCCTTCCTAGAGACTCTATAAATAGAGAACCTTTGCCACTCAAAGATACACCCAATACACACATAGCGACATACTTTCCACTCTTTTGTGTCAAAGAAAAGCTCTTGCTCTCCAAGCTCAAGTTCTACATCTAGAGAGCATCAATCATTTGCGCACCCACTCTCCCGTCGTAGTTTACGAGAGCGATGAAGCACTACCACGTGGTTCACGCATCCGCATCGTCGATGCACTTCCACCAAAGGGAAGCATCCTTACTCCTATAGAAGCTTAGTTTTAGAATATCTTTGTTGTCTCTATAGGACTATTTGTACTTTTCTTTGTTATTTGGTTGGGAATTCGCTTTGTGAATTCCCGTCTCCTTCGTGAGACAAAATCCTTCTCGTGAAGAGAAGGGGTTTGAGGTACGCTACCCTCGTATAAAGTAGCGTGGTTGTAATTGAGGTTGTACTACCCTCGTTTAAATAGTACGTTAGTGGATTTGATCAACTTGGTTGATCGAAAAATCCTAACTCGAGAGGGTTAGGTGGTAGCTTTCACCTGGTTTGGGTTTCCACCTAAAAATCATTGTGCCATTTGTGTGATTGATATTTTGTGAGATTGTTCTATATTTTATTCCGCACTTTATTGTGTCACCCCCTCCTAGTAGGGAATCTACAGTATTTACATGTGTATAAGTGATGAGTTTAATGCCTCCAGCTGGGCGAAAACTCAATCACATGTCCTCGATAAAATTGATGATTTCATTAGTAGGAGATTCCTGGGCCATAAATGGCTTGAGGCATTGGCCATTTACCATAGAAACATGCCCAGATTTTGGGTCCGTGATTTCGACTGCCCCATTAGAATAAGGGTGAATCACAAGATGCAGGCCAGTCCACTTGGACTTGAGCTTACCCACAAAGAATTTAAGGTGAGAATCAAATAACCGGACTTACTGGTTAGGCATGAATTCCTTTCTTCGGATGTGGTGGTCATGGAAGATCTTCACCTTATCCTTGTATATCTTTGCATTCTCGTAGGCCTCTCGTCGAATCTCTCCTAATTTACTGAGCTGGAGCTTTCTTTCATAACCTCTCTCATCGAGGTTAAAATGACACTTCTACATCTCCCAAAGGGCGTGGTGCTTTAGCTCGATAGGAAGGTGACAGGCCTTACCATACACCATAAGTATGGCGACATTCCGAGCAGGGCCTTCTACGCTGTCCAATATGTCCATAGTGCATTGATCAACCGATTGGACCAATCCTTCCTATCTGGTGTAATCGTCTTTTGGGGAATGAGCTTGTTTTGATGGTTAGATACTTCATCTTGTCCATTGGTCTGTGATGGTAACGCCATCATGAATCATAACTAACTTAATTTGGTTAGAATTAAGAGATAAATGCTCCTAAATGATCGCCTAAGGACCATATTTACATTCTGATATGTTTTAAGAAGATAATAAAATAGGGTTAATTTTGTTGTTTTAACATCACATCACAAGTGTAGATTAGCCATGGGGTTATTTAAGGGTTAATTAGAAGTCAATTGAGAATTAATGACCAAGAAATGGGCTTATATAGACTAAAACAGGGTTTCACGCATTTTGAGGGCGAAAATAATACTAAAAACCCTAATTATCAACCTCACTTAAATTTAGAAGGTTTTAGTCAAGATAAAATTAATCTAAACCTTCTAAAATTCATACAAAAATATTCTAAGAGGTTTGGTACCTTTAGTTTGACCATCTAAACCCATTTTGACCTAGAATAGAAATTCAGATGGGAATTTACCCTAATTTGTGATTCTATGCAATGTACCTACTCAAACATAGTCAAAACTCAAATCCAAGCTCACCATTAGATTCTTTGGGTCTAAATTAGGTTAGCACCAAAATTTGGGCCCAATCAAAGTTCATCTCGACCTTGTTTGCATTTTAGCCCTTAGAAACTCTGCCTTTCACAATTAGACCCCTAGGTTTCGAGTTATTTACAAACCCCCCCTAGATTTTGTCATCTCCATCACGAAATAGCCCTTGTCGCCATTAAATAGTAGGTTTCCTAATCAGAAACCTAACGACCCAAACTGCTGAACTTGATTTGGAGAGTTTTCCTCAGATCGAACACCAATTCCCTCCAAAATTGGAGGGATTGACAATCAGATCATGACCTTTTGATCGCACGAAGGATTGAGACCTAATTCAAAGCATAAACCCTCTAGTGAAGCTTGAGATCCGTGGACCAACAATCTCAAAATTCATGAACAATTCTCACGAATTCATGGAAATTGAGGGCTAAATCCACTTCTATTTAAGTCCTGGCATCTTCCCAGGCATTCCTGAGCCTGGTTCCAAGCCAAAACCACCTACTTCCTCTTTTCTCCAACCAACTCTGTCGCGGCTCCGGCAACCTTACGCCATTGTCCTTTGGCTGTCCAACGGTCAAATTGACCAGCCCACGACCTTCCTCTCCTTCCGCCTCTCGCTGGCCAAAGTGGAGGCCGTCTCCTCCTTTCCTCATTGCCAATCTCTTCACTGGAAGTTTCTTCATCCACGGCATCGGTGAGTCAAGCCACCGTGGACTTCGTCCCCTATTCGTCCAATAATTAGGTCCTATCCCTTCCTCTCTCTCTCTAGATTAGGAATTAGCCCTTTAGACTTCGATTCGACCGACAACTCACCATCTCCCCTTTCGTCTTCCCCAGCGTCGGCCACGCCTCCGACAAGGCTGTGCAATCGCTACACCACACCAAAATCCACAAAACCACCACCAAAACACTCCTCACAACTCATAGATCAAAAGCCCTCAAGAAATTGAGGGTTTTGATCTACGAGACACTCGGTCGAAGAACTCATCATTCCATTATCCGCCCTTTCACCATTTGGCCACCATGAGCCACCAACCATCAAATCAACAATGCCACCACCTTTGCCACCTCATGGTGGAGTTTTTAAGCTCTTTAATTTGGGCTAAAAGCCCATACTTTGTGTTTCAAGTACTTGTTGTGGCCTTCATCTTCTATGGTGTCGACGACCATTATCTGATGAGCACACAGCCTCGAGAGATCACTCAATAGCTGTGGCTTGGTGTGCAGAATCCATCAGGACCATTGGGTTGAAGATCCAACGGTGGGCGTGGTCCAATCGAGCGAACTCCTCCACGTTGAAGCTATTGAGAAGAACATGAAGAAGAGCAGCTCTTTTTGTACCTCATCGGGCAAAGACAAAATGAATTTTGGTTCATAACCTTCAACGTGCATTGCTTGTGTGCCCATGATCACAGGGGGTCGGGTTCCTTAACCCTACCCATTTGCATACACGCACGCTCGCTTACATGCATACGTGAATGCGTGGCCGGGTGCAAGCTTAGGAGTGGTTTTGCCTCGAGATGCGTGCACATGTGCCTTGGGAAGCATGCCTTTATGTGAAACACTTAGTGGATTTCTGGCCTATGCTTGTGTTATGCTTTGGCGACTTTAGGTCGTCTGACATTGGTGCCTGACGTCTAATTGTGATTGATTTGAGGGTACTGTAGAGATATTTGATGCTTATTTGACGTGGCTATTTGAGGATAACTGGTTCAAGACCACTGTTGAGAAATTGATTTGATTTGAGATATTGTGATATGTGCTTGATTGAGGGATTAATTTGGTAATTCAAATCACCAATTGTAGGGTTTTACTATTCTTTTTTTCCCACTGATTTCTGAGGCACAAATTGCAATTATAGAATATATTTTTGAGTAGATCATTTATTGAATATCTTGTTGTGGTTAATTATTGTGCTCATTTGTTTATCATTGCAACTAGTGTGTGAATTCTATATTTGCTTCCTATGAATGACCTCAGAACTCATGATTATTTTTTGAGCACTTATAAATTTAAATGTTGTCAATTTGCTTTTGTTGACTATACTACGATGCATATTTTAAACTCGACGAAAGTTCCCCCAACCGTCTGCGGATGATACGAGGTGGCAATGTGGTGATGTGCCCTGTATTTCTTTAATAACGACCTAAAATGGGCGTGGATGAAGTGACTTCCCCCGCCACTAATCAGAGCATAGGGGACACAAAATCTTGCAAATATAAATTCTCAAACAAAGGAGATAAGGGTCTTATGATCAACCCGCCTTGCCAGGATGGCCTCAACCTACTTTGAGACATAGTCAACTACAAGAAGTATGTGCTCAAAACCATGCGAGTTTGGAAAAGGGCCCATAAAATTGATGCCCCAGAGTCGAACACTTCTGCGACTAGAATGGGTTGGAGAGGCATCATGTCTCTCTGGGTCATAGAATGATCGATTGGCATCTTTTACAACACTTGGCAAACTCGTGTGTATCTTGGAAAATGGTCGGCCAGAAAAAACTTTACTGCAAAACCTTTGCAGCGATTTTCCAGCTAGAAGAATGTCCACCACAGGCATCGCTATGGCAAAAGGATAACACACTAGCAATCTCAGAGTCGGGGATGCACCTCTTAATAATCTAATTAGCCCCAATGCATAAGAGCAAGGGGTCATCCCAAAAGAGATTCATCCAGAAATTGATATGATATTGGTGGGGAATAAGGAATGTAGGCTGGGTCTAGTCGAGACAACTGATCCGCTACTACATTATGAGCTTCGGCTTTGTTGTGAATTGATGAGAACCTCATCATGAGCCATAACTAGCTCATTTTGACCTAATACAAAGGATAAAAGCTCCTACATAACTCAAGGAAAGTCTTAACTCAGAGAATTCTGAGTTTAAGGAGAAACCAAGTCATAAGGGGTAAAAATGCAATTTTACCAGTATAATCTGCATACAGGGTAATTCAGGGTCCAAACATAGGTCAAACAAACCGAATAAGAAGGAAAGTGGGATGATCTGACAAGGGCTACAACAATTCCAAGGAACTAAATGATAATCTGTAACCTTAAAACAAACCCACTTCAATTCACGAGGTTCGAGGCAAAGTAAAAATAGAATAAACCCTCTAAAATTCATAGAAAAATAATCTCTAGGGTTTAGAACCTTCAATTTGGCCTTCAGAACCCATTTTGACCTACATTGAGAACCATGCCCAATTAATAACTTAATTTGGGTTTTTACATAAATTGACCGGTCAAACAAGGTTTAATCTAGAAATAAAATTCACCATCAGATTCCTTAGGTCCTAATTAGTCATGTATAAAAACTTGAGCCTAAGAAGAAACCTTCTTGACCAACTTTACACTTTGGTCCTCATATATTTACTTTTTGGCCCTCAACTTTTGAACCCTCGCATTTTGGCCCCTAACTTTCCTTCGTTCTTTGCGTTCAGGTCCTCCCTGCAAAACCTGCCAGCACCATGCTCCGGCGACCTTGCGCGGAGCATGGCGCCGCGCTGGGTGAGGGGGAGGGGCTGGCAAGTCAACCGGGGGTGCCCTGCGTCATCAGCCGTCGCAGGAACACCCCCTGGTCGCTGCAACCACCCATACCGGCCGTGCGAACGCACGGACGGTATGGGTATCCTTCCTCCGGCGTCCTCCAGTGAGGGAGACACGTCGTCTCCCTCCGCCTTCCTCTCTGATTCGGCCCCTATAAATACCCCCGTCGCTCCACCGTTCTTCCCAGCTCGGATCTGACGGAGAAAACCCCCAACTTTCCTCTCTTATCACTCCGGCAGACGCCCACCAGCTCCGGCGGTTCTTCCTCCTCCTCCTCTTCGCTCTGCCACAATACCAGCAGCAGAGACTTCTTCCCCTGCTCTTCCCGCGTCGCGCAATACCGGCGCGCGCTGCCTCTGCCCCGTCATCACCGCCGTCCTCCCCCACTGGGCACCTTCTTCTCCGGCGACAGCAGGTACAGCCGTCCGCCTCCTCGCCCCCTTCGTCACTTTAGTTAGGTTAGAACTACTTCCCTCTATTCTCTCTCTCTTTTCCCCCTGCTATTTTTATCTAATTACCCCTCGACCGCGCCTAATCACCCTCACCTTCTCCGCCTCCGGCCATCCTCCGGCGAGCCGCTCCCATCACTCCAGCATCCCACACGGCTCGCCGACCTGCGCATAATCTCCGCCTCCTCACCCTGATCCATTTCCGCCCTTCCAATTCCCGCCACCCGACCTCTGCAAATCCACCGAACACACCCACTTTCCGACCCACAGTCCGACCTAGGGCAGCCCTTGCACGCCGCCCCACGCCTCGCCACCACCCGCACGGGCTTCGCCGCACTCTGGCAAAGCTCCCGGCACCTTCTGATTAGGCTGAGAGGCCGTTTTGCTGTGAGCAGGTACCTGCGCTCGTCGCCGCCATTGTTGAAGCGAAGCAGCTTCTTCACCTGCTGCCCCAGGTGCGCCACGCCCAGGTCACGCTCCCAGACAGTGCGAGGCGTCTTCGCAAAGTACCAGGCTGCAGTCGAGTAGAAGCTCTCGCGCGAAGCCCCCGCGCTTCGCCTCGACTGCCGCTGCTTCCTCCGCGCAGGCACCCAAATTGGGGTGGGACATTTAGTCCCACCTCGTAACCTTTCAGAGGAGCGCGCCCGCATAAAGGCAAAAAGTGCCTTATGCTCGTTGCCTCTTGAGCACGGGGTGAGGTCCCTCTCACTCACTCGCTCGACCCGGCCTCGTCCGCGACCACGCCCCGCGGACCTGGCCCGACCCGACTTAGACTGACCTGTACTCCTCGCCCACCACGCACGCCGGTGGGCCTGGACCCGGGCGCGACCCATATCCGACTACCCGGCAGCTCTGGGAGAGCTTTCCAAAGAGCGACTTCTGTGAGAGAGAAACGCGGGGGGGGGGGAGGGTAGAATAGGTTTTTGCCCGCTGACGAGAGCTTTGAAGTGTGCAGGCACAGGCGAAGAAGAAGAAGACGAGCGAGGCAGAGAAGAAGGACGACGAAAGCTGAAGGAAGGAGGAGCACTGTAGCAGCGGCGGTTTAAGTCGTCTGATTGGAAAATCAGACGACATCCTGAAGGCAAAGAAGGAGAAGGAAGGCGAGGCAGAGGAGGAACACAGAGAGGCCAAGGGAAGAACTGAAAGAAGAAGAAGAGCACGAGAAGAAGATCTGAAGAAAGGAAAAGAAGAAAGAAAGAAGAAGAAGAACAGGACCGCTCTGCAGAAGAAAAAGGAAGAGACGAGCAGAAACAAGAGCTGAAAGAAGAAGAAGAACATCACCACTGCAGATAAAGAAGAAGAACGAAGGAAGAAAGCAGAAGATCTGAGAAAGAAGAGAAGGAGAGGATAAGCTAAGAGAGAAGAAAAAAGAAGCCAACAAATTCTCTCTCTCTCTCACTTTATTTTTGTAAAAGAAACTTTGTACCCCTAGAATACAACTTGCTCCCTGAGTTCGACCTCGGGAACTCTTTATTTCCGAGTAACAAATTGTATTAAACTGGTAATCACCTCTCTCTATACTATACTACGACGAAATAATAGAACTATAGAGGAAGGTCGCCACCATGAATCTCGACATCAAATTCTTGCAATAGAAGGATCCACCTTATAAGATGGGGTTTGGCATCCTTCTTTGCCAACAAATGCTGGAGAACGGAATGATCAATGAAAATAATTACCTTTGACCTAAGCAAATACGATATAAACTTCTCCAACCCAAATACTACAGCTTGCAGCTCCTTTTCAGTAACTGTATAATTATGCTGAGCCACATTCAGTGTCTAGCTAGAGTAGTAGATTACGAACCGGTGGCACTCCTGATGTTGGCCTAGAGTGGCTTTGATAGCGAAATCGGAGGTGTCACACATCTCAAAATCTAGAGACTAGTCAGATGGTTGGAGAATTGGGGAATCAGATACAGTGCTTCGTAAGGTCTCAAAAGCGTTGAGACATGAGGAATTAAACTCAAATGGGGTGTCGATTAAAAGAAGATTCATCAAAGGATAGGCATTTTTTGAGAAATTACGAATGAATCTTCGATAAAATCCCACGTGACCCAAGAATGCTCAGATCTGTTTAACCAAGCTAGGTGGAGGTAATCTAGAAATGACTTTGGATTTAGCTCGGTCAACCTCGAGTCCATTAGATGAGGTCCTATGACCTAGTACAATCCCTCACCATGAAATGACTTTTCTCCCGTGAAAGTACCAAGTTAACTTCTATGCACCTCCTCAGCATCTTTGTAAGGTTATCAAAACAAGAAGAGAAATCATCTCCGAAAATGGAGAAGTCGTCCATAAATACTTCCACAAAGTCCCCAATCATATCAAAGAAGATGTCCATCACACAATGTTGAAAAGTCGTTGGTGCATTGTTTGCATGAAATCATCGTTGTTTAAGATATACGTTGTAGTATAGGACAAAATCGCTCAAAACATTTAAATTTATAAAACTCAAATTCAGAAAGGAGTCCGAGATCGTTCGCAGGGAGCAATTGTGTAATTTAATTCACCAATCACAAGAAATATATATGAAATTGAAATCAATAATATCCAGAATGATATTTCAATGAAGAAAGAGTATCAGTGCAAAAATATTGGGTTAAAATGGTGATTTGAATCACCAAATTAGTCCTTTCATGTTAAGTTCTTAATTTACTGAAATATTTCAACAGTAAACCACAATCAATAATCCACATCAATCAAGTTATTCAAATATTCCAATAGTAACCAGCAGAATAGCTTAGATGTCAACCACAGGCTTTAGACACCTTATCAGAAGAGCACAACTCCAACAAAAGAAGCACAAGGCTCCTTTCCTTCAAGCCTTAGAAGAACACAGTAGCAGCACCAACAAAGGCTCAAGGGCCTTACATAAAGCCCGTAGAGGCTAAGTGTTGAGAGAGGAGAGGGCTCAAATCTCAAAGCAGCAAAACTCGCCCCCTCTCTCTCAGAATCTCTTTCCTCCCTTTCAAGCTCAGAATGGACCAGACCCGGGTAGCAGGTAAACGGATCCACCACCCAGACTCGCTAGGCGTGAGCGCAAGAGAGGGTGTGGATAGGCGCGTGACAAGTGTGTGTGCAGGGGCGTAAGGGTAGGGACCTGACCCCAGTGATACGAAGGTAATAAGCATATGTGACTTTTTCCTTATATGCATAGTTGGAGGCACTTCAGTCCACAATGTGGTACTATCCCACAGAGTTTTCTTCGCACAGCAGTAGCAGGAGGTGAAGGCTCCAATTGCAGGTGAAGGTGTAGCTGGAAGCTTTAATTGGTTGCCTAGGAGGCTTCCTAGAACTGGGCTATACGAAATGGAGAGGGAATTGAGGGTGAACACGGAGAGCTGCAGCTGGAGCCAGAGATGATGGTGGCGATGGCGGTTGTTTGGCGAGGTACCTGAAATAGAGAACATAGGCTAAATGCCCCAATTAGTATGCTCAGAAGGTTTGTCGGATCACGGTGAGTGCATTGGTGGTGGTGGTTTGGTGTGTGCACGTGTGTGGAGGGATGATGGTGATGAGAACGAGAGTGGAAGGTGGGTGTGTTCGACGGGGAGGTAGAGGGAGTTAAACTCTAAATTTCCTTAGGGCTTTTGGAGGGTGAGTCATGGACGAGCTAATGGAGGTGGTGTGAGGAAGTTTGGTGGTCTGTGGCATGCGAAGGGCCTCACCGAAAGCTTGGCCAGACGTGAGGAAGACAGAGTGTGTGCGTGTGGAACGACAGTCGAAAGTGTGGTTTAAGTGGGTAGAAATGAAGTAGAGTAGGAGAGGGGTTTAGAGAACTTAGGGAGAGGGAGAACGGTTGAGGGAATCCGACTGTGATGGGTGATTGCACAGCAAAAATAAACCAGCAATTGTTCCATCTTGTGCTATTTCCTATCATTGCCAGTGCATATTTGGTAGCCATAGTCGCATTTGTAAAAATACACGCATGCATGCATTTATTTGAGAGGGGAGGAGAATGAATAAAATGGCCTTGTAATTAACAAATTCTTCAAGTGCTGCCTCGCAAATCCACCATCTTTATTTTTATTTTTATTTGACTTTCTTCTCCGCAGCTACAGGGCATGGCAGCTTCCTCTTTGCGCCAATCTCTGCAACAAGCTCTCCCTGCAGTCGCATGCACAGCCATGCACAGCCAAGGCATGGCTGTGCATGCCTCTTTCCTCTTTAAAAAGAGCTCAGCCTTCTTCCTTGCGGCGGAGCCTAGTCCAAAAAAAAAAAACACACACACACAGCAGCTTCCCTTCCAGGTCATCTCCTTCCCTCTCCCCTCCATACGCAGCCCCTCCTCCTTCTGTGGAGCTACTCTGCGAGCAGGAGCCGTTCACAGTGGTGCACAACCACCACTGTGAGTCCCACCACTGCCCAGCTCATCAAAGAGCCAGTGGGCGTGGTGGGTCTCTCCTCTGTTTCGTCGTTCCAGCCCATCGCCGCCATTGACAGAAGCTTCAAGCTTTGAAGCTCAAGCTCCGCAGCAGCAGCACATGCCTCCAAGCACCTCAGGCGCCTGTTCCGCGCCCTCTGCGTGCGCCTGCAGGCTGCCCTCGCCTCTCTACGCGCACGCCAGCAGCCGGCGTAGCCTCTTCCGCGTGCGCGCTAGCCGCTCCACACCGCCCGCACACGCTGAACCAGGCGCAAGCGGTCGCGCGAGCCGAGCGCGCACTGTGGCCACTGTTCACGCTAGAGAGCGCGACACTGTGGCTACAGTGCGGTGACCGGTAAGTTTCTCACTTATCAGGTCACCCAGTGCTCTCTCTCCACACCACTACTGGCGCCAGCCCGTCCGCGCACGCCTGCGCCCGCTCTCTCGTCTGCATTCACCCGTCTGCGCCCGCATCTTCACCTGCTTCAGCGCCCGCCTCTTCGCGCAGCGCGGTGGGCTATGGTCCATAGCACGCTGCGCTCCACCTTCCTCCCACGCCCGCTCCCTCCTACGCTTGCCCGCGTCTGCACGTGCGCGTGCACGCTCCTGCACGCACCATTAGACGATGACTGGAGGCTGCGGACGACTTAACTCGCCGCTTCTTCACTCCAGCAGATACGTGCTCTCTCTCTCACAGCACTCTCTCACTCTCTCTGTAGACACATACACACACACACTCACACTCTCGTACACACACTCTCACTTATACACTACTATATACTTATATATATATACATATATATATATATTTATATACATATATATATATATATATTTATATACATACATATATATATATATACATATCTATACACATATTAGTACCTATATAACTAAGTAGAAGTATATATACATATATATATATATATATACATACATATATATACAAATATACATACATATATACATATATCTATAACTATAAATACATATATATATATCTATCTACATATATCTATATACATAGATACTTACACTAATATATATATGTACATATACACATTTATATAACTATATACATACATTACTATATATATATATATATATATACATATACATACATCTATCTATACATATATTTACATACCTATATATATATATACATATATATATACATATATATACATATATAAGTACACATACACCTATATAATTATAACCATATATATATATATATATATATATATAGATATATATTTACATATATACATATATATTTTTTCATATCACCTACCATACGTTGTATCGTGGGAATATCTGCACCAGTTGCTAATATTCCCCGATACACGCGAACAGAAAGCGTCTTCGCACACATCTTCCACCCATTCATCCTACACTCCATGTAGCACTTTGTCTTGTTGGTTGCATCTTCCTAGACGACGATCAACTCGACACCATGCTACACGCCATTTCCACCTCCACCCCCACCCCTATATACATATATAATATATATATACTGTATTTATCTTATTTCTATTTCTTTCTCCTACCATTAAAAAGATAAAAAAAAAATATACAAAAGAGAAAAGATAATCCTTGACTTGCAGGTACTAAGTCTTGCGAATAGCAAGACTAGTTTTGAAACCCTAATTTGGCTCAAAGCCAAGAATCTGATTTTCAGGGTGTACCTCAAGGATAAAAATTATTAGAAAAAAATATTAAATAGAAAAACACCAAAAACATAATAAACGAACGGAAGAGATTCATTGTAGGAAAGGCGTAGAAACTTATTCACCTCTAATTCCACTTCCCTGAGTTCGACCCTGGGCCTAAAAGTGACCAAGATAAAATCAAGTAGGCCAGGTAAAAAAATTTTGTAAAGAGATGATTAGGCTCGATTTAGGTTAACCACTATACTCATTTCAGCGATAAAATCACCATATTAACATAACCTGTCTGAGCCCGACCATAGCTCTTTTTTGGCACCGTTGCTGGGGAAGTGCGCATTCAAGTAAGTTTCTACTCTATTCCTTTAATTTTCTCTTCTCACACCCTTCTCTTCATGGGTGTCTCTGTTTTTTGGTGTGCAGGTGAACCAGTTGCAAGGAGAAGGCAGGCAGATGAAGTCGGAGACGTGGGCAGATCCAAGGTGGGAATGGGAGCGTGAAGACGCCGGCACTGCACTGGAGCTTCGCACACGTTGCTGAACAAGTAGGTCTTTCTTTCTTAGCAACTTAGGTTAACTTGTCACCTTAATAATATATATATATATAAAACTTCTTGGGATCTCTTGGGGTAAGTGGATTAAAAATCACTTGTTTGATCGTTTGTCATCACTCCTACCGTCCCGGGATTTCCCGCCAAACTTCGCATAGCAAAGATCCTAGAATCTTGATTCTTGAATCTTTCGCCGTGTGAAATATTCTTTGAGGCAAAAATAAAAAGATTGATTGCCATCCCTCTTTGCCTCATTTATCTGCAATTCGGGATCACATTTTTTTGGTGGGGAGACTTGGAATTGAGTTGATTCCAACCCTACCACGACCTTTCACGTGCCTAAGATTAGATCCCGAATACTTCAACCTCAACAATTTTATTTTCTTTATCTTCTGATTGTGCCTTGTGTGTGGAAATCATTTCTGGTGATTGGGAGCACTTGAATTGAAGTGCTTTGGCTCCCTTTCACACTAATCTAAAATTGACTCATGCATCCACACATAGAAATCTCCATCTAAGGAAGCCCATTGCATTTTAGCATGCATTAACCAACTGACATTGAAGAAGGGTTTGTTGGGCTTAGAAGAAAACTTGTATTCTCTCAAAACTCGAAGATTGGCTGAATTGGTAATTCAGAGAAATCCTAAAATCCATACTCCTTAAGGCTGAAACTCTAAAAACCATTCACCAATTAAAACTTCAACTCGGGGAGATTTCCCCGTTGCATGCTTGGTTTACACACTTTGTAAAATCAATCACTTGGGCATTACCCGTAAATAACGCCCTTCACATTCTAGAAGCACTTGATCCTAAGCCTCTAACTAAAACTGGTAGCAACTTGACCCTTATTAAGGATTGGAGGTCTAACTACCTGCGTGTAGCGCCTACATGCTGGTGAGGGTTCCCACGTGCTATCGGGTGTCTAAGACTGGGGCAAACAGCCTTTCAATCTAGCCCGGTGGTTCCGCGGTGCTCGCATTCGGTTCCATAGGTTGCGATCGTATGTAACTTAGATCTTTAGGTCTAAGGGAACACTGTAGAGGTTAGGAATTTGATTGTATTGATTTGTCATCAAGTGTACCTTTGCGGCATCATTTCTCTCATCTCTTTTCCCTTCGTATCCCCCCAATTCTTCCTGCGGTAGTGCATGTTTGGGAGGAGGTCACAAAACCCTAAACTGTGTGAATTTCCTGATAATTTTAGAAAAGAAGCCGAATCGTCCTCCTCCACAAACATGGCTGCACGCCCACCCCCAAATCCCGAGGGAGGAAACCGCCCTCAGAACCAACCAGGTGGTGGAGCCTTGGATCCCATAACCCGCCTCCAAGCCCAAATGGAAATGTATAATGAACAAATTGAGGCCATTAGGGAAACATTGGAGGAAATGCAGAACCCTCCCGAATGGGAGGAGCCTAGGTCTCTTAGATCCTATCAGAATCCCGCTGCTACAGAGACCATAGGACAAATTCGGGTCCCCATGGGTGGGGACAACTTTGAACTGAAACCTAACATAATTGGCCTGGTAAATTTTCACTTCCATGGTCTTGCAAGTGAAGATCCTTTTCTCCACTTGGAAGACTTAACCCGATTGGCTGAAACTGTCAAACCAAGAAATATCGGGTTACCTATAGTCCTCTTAAAAATGTTTCCATTTTCATTGCAGGATAAAGCGTCGCAATGGTTACGTACCCTTGGGAGAACCATCCACTCTTGGGAAGAGATGCGAACAACGTTTCTCAAGAAGTTCTTCCCAATCGGGCGAACAAATGCGCTTCGCCGTGCTATCACCTCTTCTTGCTACTGAGGGAGCCAAAAGGCAAGAAGAAGGATACACAGGCCTTTGATAACCTGTGTAATTTATTCAGGGATGTTGAAATCAAGGTACCCTTGCTCGAGGCTATCGATCACATACCTACTGTCGCCCGATTTTTCAAAGGCTACACAACACCCAGGCGACAGTCAAAGAAAACTAAGAATCCAGTGGTTCTCTCGCCTCATGCGAGTTGTGCTATACTGTCAAATCTACCACCGAAGCAGAAAGATCCGGGCACACCGCTTATTTCCTATAGCATCCAAGGCTGCAATTTTAACCGTGCCTTGCTTGATCTAGGATCTTCCATCAATCTTATACCAACCATCATGCTCGAAAAATTTTCCTTGGGAAATCTGAAACCCACCCCTGTCACGTTACAATTGGCAGATCGTTCTGTCAAAATTCTGAAGGGTGTGGTGGAAGACGTGGTGGTTAGGGTCAACAGTCTCTGTTTTCCTGTTGACTTTCTTGTTTTAGATATGGAAGTTCCTAGCTCACTTTCTGATTGTCCGATCATCCTTGGTCGACCTTTCTTGGCCACAGCCCACACCCATATCGACTGCGAGTCAGGTTGTATTGAGATTGCCGTTGGATCTGAAAAGCTCAAGCTTAACATCTTCAAGGCAGCCAAGAACTTTGATTGCAATTGCATTGAGGATGACACGTCTGACCAGGACATGGCCGTCAGTGCATGTATTGGACTAATTGGGACTTATTCTGACTGCTGCGGACTACCTGTAAACACTGACGATTGCCTGACCGACACATATTGTGATGTTCCCCCATCCCTCCCTATTCCCATACCTTCTCCTGACTAGACTTTTGACGAGGTTTTCTCCGCTTCCCATACCTCGTGGTTTGAGTCATATCAGGGCTACTCACCGCCGGTCCACACTCTTGAAGATCGGATTGCCCTTTCTTTCCCGCCAAATCAGGTGGATTTGCAACTCCACACTGGGACATTGAGCCCATATACTACTCACTGGGGCTATTCCTTTTTGGATCCATCTATCCAAGAAGTCCCTCTTCTTGGCCAATCTGAGGGCCAACTTCTTCCTCCTAACTTTTTTTCTGATTCGCCTGGGACACTCTCATCCCATGAAATGCCAGATCTTTCACCATCCACTACCGAGCTGAAAGAGCTACCTAGTACACTTAAGTATGTTTTCTTGGGACCAAATGAAATGCTCCCCGTAATCATCAGTTTAAAATTGACTAGGGAGTAAGAGTGCAAACTAACGAAGGTCCTTATGGAACACAAGGCAGCCATTGGATGGTCTTTATCGGACTTAACTGGCATTAGCCCCTCCTACTGTACTCACCGTATATATACAGAGGAGGAGGCTCGACCTTCCCGCGAGATGCAGCGACGTCTCAACCCTAACATGCGGGAGGTCGTTAAGAAGGAAATTATTAAGTGGCTGGATGCGGGTATAATCTACCCGATCAGCGATAGCCCCTGGGTGAGTCCGATTCACGTCGTGCCCAAAAAGGTGGGACTCACCATCCGTGTCAATGACAGGGGCGAATCCATCCCTACACGCAGTCCTACATCCTGGAGAGTGTGTGTAGATTATAGGAAACTCAATGCTGCAACTAAGAAAGATCACTTTCCGCTACCTTTCATTGACCAAATCCTGGAGCGGTTAGCGGGAAATAAATTTTTCTGTTTCCTAGATGGATTCTCAGGATATAACCAGGTGGCAATTGACCCCCGGGACCAAGAGAAAACCACTTTTACCTGCCCCTTTGGCACCTTTGCATTTAGAAGGATGTCGTTCGGACTTTGCAATATGGCAGCAACTTTCCAGAGATCTATGCTTGCGATATTCCATGACATGGTGGGTGACTTTCTCGAGGTCTTCATGGATGACTTTTCGATCTTTGGACCCTCTTTCGATGACTGTCTTGCCAACCTGACCCATATCCTTAGGAGATGTATTCATGTAAACCTCGTGCTTTCTTGGGAAAAAAGTCATTTTATGGTACACGAGGGAATTGTTCTCGGACATATCATCTTCGATAGGGTATTGAGGTTGACAGAGCTAAGCTTGACGTAATTGCTGATTTACCTGTGCTTGGCTCTGTCAAACAAATCCGCTCCTTCTTGGGACACGTCAGTTTCTATAGGAGATTCATTAAAGATTTCTCTAAGATTTCTCAACCTTTAACTCATCTCCTATCGACCGACGTACCCTTCGATATGGGCCCCGATTGCATACGAGCATTCACGCAGCTGCATAATGCTGTCACCAAGGCCCCTGTTCTTTAGCCACCTGATTGGTCCCTCGACTTTGAACTAATGTGTGATGCTTCCGACCTTGCAGTCAGAGCCATCCTAGGACAAAGACGCGATAGACACCCCTTCGTGGTGTACTACGCCAGTAAGACGTTGGACGAGGCCCAGCGTAATTATACTGCCATTGTAAAAGAACTACTGGCGATCGTCTTTGAGCTGGAGAAATTTCGCTCTTAACTTCTGGGCTCACATATTATTGTTTTCACTGATCACGCAGCCATTCGCCATCTCATGCACAAGAAGGATGCCAAGCCCAGACTGATTCGTTAGATCCTTCTGCTCCAAGAATTTGACATTGAGATTCACGATAAGGCCAGAGCCCAGAATGTGGTGGCTAAACATCTTTCTAGACTGGACCTTGACCATATTGGACTTACTCTGCTTATTAATGAGATTTTTCCTGATGAGCACCTATTGGCAATTAATGTGGCAAGTGGACCTTGGTATGCCGACATTGCCAATTACCTTGCTTTTAGATCCCTTCCATGTGGCTGGCCTAAAAACCAGTGCGAGCGTCTCATGGCAGAAGCAAAGTATTGTTTCTGGGATAATCCACTTCTTTTTCGAATAGGTGATGATCAAATCATCTGTCGCTGTATTCCTGATAGCGAATTCCCCAGTGTGCTATCCTTCTGCCACGATCAGGCCTGCGGAGGCCATTTCTCTGGGAGGAAAACTGCAGCCAAGGTGTTGCAGTGTGGTTTCGTTTGGCCCTCCCTTCACCAGGATGCACACAATTATGCCAAACATTGCACTAGGTGCCAGTCGTTAGGGTCAATGTCACGTCGTGACATGATGCCCTTGCAACCCATCCTAGCTGCAGAAATCTTCGACATTTGGGGAATTGATTTCATGGGTCCCTTTCCTCCTTCCAACGGCTTCGAATTTATCCTCGTGGCTGTTGATTACGTTTCGAAATGGATCGAGGCTATTCCTACGTGCCGTGCTGACCATGTTATATCCACCCGATTTGTCAAAGACCACATTTTTGCGCGCTTTGGGATCCCTCGAGCCATTATCTCGGATGGAGGAAGCCACTTTACCCATGCTTCTTTTTGGCCACTTCTGAGGAAATATGGAGTTCACCATTGTATCGCATCTCCATATCACCCTCAGACGAATGGCCAGGCAGAGGTGTCGAACTGGAAAATCAAGCAAATTCTCCAGAAAACGGTTCGACCTGACTGTAAGGATTGGTCCGATAAGCTGATTGACGCACTTTGGGCGTATCTGACCGCCTTCAAGGCTCCCTTTGGTATGTCTCCTTATAGGATCGTTTACGGGAAGCCTTGTCATTTGCTCGTGGAATTGGAACACCACGCTTATTGGGCGGTTCGCCAATGTAACCTAGACCCAGACCTGTGTGGTCGAGAAAGGAAACTCCAACTCCAGGAGCTGGAAGAGCTCCGTCGTGAAGCCTATGATTCTGCCTTAACTTTCAAGCAACGCACTAAGGCTTTTCACGACAACCGTATTTGGCGGAAAGAATTTGAGCCATCTCAGCAAGTTTGGCTCTACAATGCCCGGCTCAAATTCTTTCCTGGGAAATTGAAGTCCAAATGGACTGGTCCTTTCCTGGTCTCGTGATCATTTCCCAACGGGGCCATTGAGATTAAAGATCCCAAATCTGGGCATAAATTTATGGCCAATGGGCAACATTTGAAACCCTATCTTACTCATGAACCTGCCCCCTTTAGAGAAACTGTTACCCTACTGGAGGGTAATTAATGTTGTGCCTCATTCTGAGTCCAGCTGGGGACGTTAAATTCAGCGCTCATTGGGAGGCACCCCAACAACACTTCGCCACTGTCACGCTCACTTCACTTTTCACTTCACCACCCACCATCCACCCACCCTACCACCCTGCTTTATACCCTGCACATCAGCTCTCGTTACCCAATATTTCTTCCTTTCTCTACCCTACCCTGCATGCATGTGAGGACATAGCATCGTTTGGCATGGGGGTTGGATAGGCATCCATAGGATCTGGGTATTTTAGGGTATCATGCTGTCTCCACCTATCTATAAATATGTAAAAAAAAAAAAATGGTGTTTAGTAATGATTTAAAGGCTGAAACAAAAATACAATAAGTGTTTATGGATATTCAACCACCGTTTTGAAGACTTTCCAGGCCACAGAAGCTTGATTCGCTTAGGCTCGGCTTAATTTACTTGAGCATTAACAAGATAGATCGAAATCTCTCCTAACTAAGGACGTATTCTTGTACCTGAGACACCAGTACAGGATCCGTTGGTTTGCTTCTACTCGAGAGCCTAAGTAATCTTGGTTCACACCACACATATCAAGAAAGACCAGATGAACATAAGATCCAACCCTAGTGTTCATTAGGGAAGGTGGAGTCCTTACCTGTGCGTGTAGGTAGACTTTTTATCCCAGGCTTTAGTCTTGTGTTTAGGAGAGACTCTTTCCACCAAAAAGGAACCCTCCCACCAAAAAGAAAAGTACGCTCCTCCAAATAATGTTGTAAGAGATATATTGACACATGTTTCAAAAAAAAAATCTGCAAATAAGTCAGCATATCTCGCAAATGTCTGTAAAGTCTCCACCCTACAAAGGTTCTTCAGGGCAAGTTACAAATACCCTGTTTTCTTCGAGCCACAAATGTCATAAAATGGGAGTCGAGTTTTCCGTCATCTTTTTAAGGGTCAATCCAAAGACACGAGCTGAAACTGGGACCAACCTGCACTTAAAAATTTGTGAAACCCTAGGCTTGAGTCTTAATGTTCATCTGGTCAGTCTTATTCCTTCACTAAGCACAAACCATAATCTCTTGAGCTCTCGAGTATGGCAAAACCTCCTGGGTCCTGGAAATCGTACTTAAGATTTAAATATCAAGAGTCCAGGTTAGTTGAGAGATGGTCTATGTCATGTGAGACTTAAAAGTACTCGTAGTCTTCTCTACAATTGGTTCTTACAATATCCAACACATAAACACACCTATGTCGCCTCAGAAGAAAATCTTCAGCTTAAGATCATTTCTAAATACAATACAAAAAATGTTCTGCTAGGGACTAGCAAAAGATAGGCATGGGGGTATGATTGCATAGCAAAAATACACCAGCAATTGTGCCATCTTGTGCTATTTCCTGGCATTGCCAGTGCATATTAGGTAGCCATAGTCGCATTTGTAAAAATACATGCATGCATGCATTTATTTGAGAGTGGAGGAGAATTAATAAAATGGCCTTGTAATTATCAAATTCTTCAAGTGCCCTGCCTCGCAAATCCACCATCTTTATTTTTATTTTTATTGGATTTTCTTCTCTAGGTCTACAGGGCATGGCAGCTTCCTCTTCGCTCCATTCTCTGCAACAAGCTCTCCCTGCAGCCGCATGCACAGCCATGCATAGCCAGGGCATGGCTATGCATGCCTCTTTCCTCTTCAAAAAGAGCTTAGCCTTCTTCCTTGTGGCGGAGCCAGGTTCAAAAAAAAAAAAAAACACACACACACACACACAGCAGCTTCCCTTCCAGGCCGTCTCCTCCCCTCTCCCTTCCATATGCAGCCTCTCCTTCTTCTGTGGAGCTACTCTGCGGGCAGGAGCCGCTCACAGTGGTGCACAACCACCACTGTGAGTCCCACCACCACCCAACTCATTAAAGAGCTGGTGGGCGTGGTGGGTCTCTCCTCTGTTTTGTCGTTCCAGCCCATCACCGCCATTGACAGGAGCTTCAAGCTTTGAAGCTCAAGCTCCGCAGCAGCTGCAACAAGGCGTTAGCAGCAGCTGCACAGGCCTCATGCACCTCAAGCGCCTGTTCCGCGCCCTCTACATGTGCCTGCAGGCCGCCCTCGCCTCTCTCTGCACACACCAACAGCCGGCGCAGCCTCTTCAACGTGCGCGCCAGTCGCTCCACACCGCCCGCACAGACTGAACCGGGCGCAGGCGGTCGCACAAGCCGAGCACGCACTGTAGCCACTGTTCACGCTAGAGAGCGCAACACTGTGGCTACAGTGCGGTGACCGGAAAGTTTCTCACTTATTAGGTCTCTCGGTGCTCTCTCTCTGCGCCGCTACCGTCGCTAGCCCGTCCGCGCACGCCCACTCCCACGTCTCTCTCTACGCCCACTCTCGCGTCTGCATTCACCCGTCTGCACCCGCATCTTCGCTTGCTTCAGCGCCTGCCTCTTCGCGCAGCGTGGTGCGCTGCGGTCCGCAGCGCGCTGCACTCCACCTTCCTCCCACGCCCGCTCCCTCCTGCACTTGTGCGTGCATGCTCCTGCGCGCACCATCAGACGATGGCTGGAGGCTGCGGATGACTTAACTCGCCGCTTCTTCACTCCAGCTGACGCGTGCTCTCTCTCTCTCTCTCTCTCACAGCACTCTCTCACTCTCTCTGTAGACACATACACACACACACTCACACTCTCGTACACACACTCAAACATATACACTACTATATACTTATATATATATATGCATATATATTTATATACATATATATATATACATATGTATACACATATTAGTACCTATATAACTAAGTATAAGTATATATACATATATATATACAAATATACATACATATATACATATATCTATAACTATATATATATATATCTACATATATCTATATACATAGATACTTATACTAATATATATATATACATATACACATTTATATAACTATATACATATATTACTATATACATACATACATACATACATACATATATATATATATATATACATAGTTATATATACATACATATATATACAATTATAAATAAATAAATAAATATATATATATATATACATATAGATATATATTTACATATATACATATATATATTTTCATATCACCTACCATACGTTGTATCGCGGGAATATCTACACCAGTTGCTGATATTCCCTGATACATGCGTACAGAAAGCGTCTTCGCACACATCTTCCACCCATCCATCCTACACTCCACGCAACACTTCGTCTTGTTGGTTGCGTCTTCCTAGACGAGGATCAACTAGACACCGTGCTACATGCCATTTCCACCTCCACCCCCACCCCTATATACATATATAATATATATATATTATATTTATCTTATTTCTATTTCTTTCTCCTGCCATTAAAAAGATAAAAAAAAATATACAAAAGAGAAAAGATAATCCTTGACTTGCAGGTACTAAGTCTTGCGAATAGCAAGACTAGTTTTGAAACCCTAATTTGGCTCAAAGCCAAGAATCTGATTTTCAGGGTGTACCTCAAGGACAAAAATTATTAGAAAAAAATATTAAATAGAAAAACACCAAAAACATAATAAATGAACGGAAGAGATTCGTTGTAGGAAAGGCGTAGAAACTTATTCACCTCTAATCCCACTTCCCTGAGTTCGACCCTGGGCCTAAAAGTGACCAAGATAAAATCAAGTAGGCCAGGTAAAAAAATTTTGCAAAGAGATGGTTAGGTTCGATTTAGGTTAACCACTATACTCATTTCAACGATAAAATCACCATATTAACATAACCTATCCGAGCCTGACCAATGGGCTGGAGTCGGAGAAGGTGATGAGGTCCGGTGACACGATAACAAGGAGAGGTCGAGCGCTGCCGTGCTTTGCCCGATGACGATTACAAGGATGAGGGGAGAAGGTTGAACCGATCAATTTGACCATTGGCTAGCTCAACGAAGAGGATGGAGAGGCTCGCCAAAGATGAAGGTGTGAATGGCCGGAGAAGAAGAGAGGGTTTTTCGGCTCTAAGCTTTGCTAAGGAGCATGGTATCGCGTGAGGGATCCTTTTAAAGGCCTTAGGGGGGAGTCCAAACGAGGTATGAAGCTTGGCAAGCTTGAAAACTCAGGGAAGAAGATCCCTAAGATTATGAGTGTTCGCATGGGCTTCTCGATGCAAATCAAGGTCAATTTGTGGTTCAGATGATAGATCACTCAAAGATTCTTCCTTCTAATTTTGGGAGGATTTGATTGAGAATCGAGTGAGAAAACCTCACTCGAATCTTAGTGGAGGAGCTTCGTTCACACCAATGGTGGAGGAGCTGGTATCTCCTTTTGATGGATCTTTGCCTGAACGTCCCCCTCAGAGATCAGCCGCCAAGTCTAGTGTTCTTGAGATCAGAGGTCTGCCTCTGCATCTGAGATCTAGGAAGGTGGTGGAAAACATGATAGCTGGGTTTGCATCTGTGTCCGTGGATGTTGCTGTTGGGCTGACTGAAGGGGATGCCAGTGGTCTGAATGTGAGGGTGAAGGTCTTCAGGGCTGGTGCCATTCCTGATAAACTGATCCTCAGATGTGGGGGCAATTCTTGGATGCTCCTTCTGAATTTTATTGTGGCAGATCAAGAGGTCATCTCTAAATTTTGTTCCCCCTCTTATGCTATGGTGCTGAAATCTAAAACTCCTCCCTTGCATCCAAATTGTGCTAATTAGGATATGATGGCTGAATGCTCTAAAGGCAGGGAATTGTGGGATGGGATAGGGAACCTGGGGGATGTAGAGATGAGGACTGAAGCTCTGGCAGGTGTGGCTGATGTGTGTCTGATCCAAGACCTCCCCTCCTGTGCTGAGGTGCTGAAGTCCAAGGCCCCTTCCCTGCAACCACTTGGTGACTGTCAGAAGGTGGTGGCAGAATGTTCGGGAGAGAGGGAATTGATAGATGAAAAGGGGGGCCTGGGAATTATGGAGATGAGGTCTGAAATTCAGGACATTGTAGATGATGTACCCCTGGTCCAAGAGGCAGCTGCAATGATGGATGCTGATGGAAAGGAAATGAGTTTACCAAATGAAGTTGTGAGTGAGGATCTGAAAACCCATCTGGGTGAGTCTGATGAAGGGATGATTATGAATGTGATTAATGAGCATGCCACCTCAGATATGGTGGACACCTCTGTGAGTCCTGTGAATTTGCAGACTTGCTCTCCTGTGGCTGAAGTTGTGCATGCGAAGTCAAAGACTCCTTCTGCTAGGAGTTGGAAACCTCCCTATAAGCTGAGATTAAGAAGGCACACTCCCACACAAAAGGTTGATGAATTAGTTGTTGCAGCTGTGATGAAGGTTAGCAGGACTTTTGCAGCTGTGAAGGGGATAGACTTGTTCACCTAATGATGATCTTGAGCTGGAATGTGCGTGGGCTGCGCGATAGAAGCAGGAGGGGGTCGCTAATTAGATATCTGTGTGAATGGGAAATTGACTGTGCCATTCTTTAGGAGACACGCATTGACTGTGCTTTTGATAGGGCATGGGAAGAGATGAGGGCAGGATCTGCAAATGACCTTGTGGTGGTCAATTCCATTGGCAGATCTGGAGGAATTTCCATTTGGCGGAGGAAGCAGATGCTGTGCTTACAGGAGGTGTCCATGGCTAGGCACCTTCTGACCTGTAGATTCACGAGAAGCCTGGGGGACAGTGTCTTCTTTGTGACTGGTGTATATGGGCCAAATGATCCTAACAGGAGGCAGGAACTGTGGGAGGACTGAAATCTGGCTGCAGAATTTGTAGGTGGGGGGGCTTGGCTTATTGGAGGTGACTTTAATTGTACCTTAGTGGGGAGTGACAGACCTAATGGGGTGGTCGACAGCTCCTCCACAGGATTTCAGTTGACAGTCCAGGCCTTGGGGATGTGCGAATTTCCATCATCGGGGGCTGAATTCACTTGGATGATTGGCAATGGGCTCATGTCCAAGATTGACAGATTTTTTGGGAATGCTGAGCTGTTAGATCTCTTCCAGATGTCTTTTGTATGTGGTCTTGAACGTCCATTTTCTGACCATACACCTTTGATGTGGGATAATGGGGAGCAGGTGGTGGCTGGTTCCTATTTTAAATTTAGGAGATCTTGGCTGAGGGAAATAGGGTTCAAAGACATGCTTGCCAGCTGGTGGAGGTCACAGCAGGGTGAGGGTACAGCCACCTCCAGACTGGCTTCTAAGCTTAAGGCTCTGAAGGGCATGCTGAAGGAGTATGGAGATATTATTTCAGTTCTTAGACATTAGAAGCATCTTGAGGCCTTGCTGAAAATTCAGGAACTGGATACCAAGGAAGCTGTGGACCATCTATCTGAACTTGATCTTGCTGACAGAAGAAGATGGCAGGGGGTGGTAATTGAAGAAGACGTGAAATTGGAGATGGATTGGAGGGAGCGATCTAGACAGCTATGGCTAAGTGAGGGGGATGCAAACACCAAATTTTTTCATTTGGCTGCTAGCTCTAGGAGGAGAACAAATCTGATCTCATCAATGGTTGTAAAGGGGCAGAGAATTACCTCCTTATCTGATATCAGAATTGGCCGTCAGATACTTCAAGGAATCTTCAAGAGCTACAGGTAGGGGCAACTGGAGAATGACAGCAAATGATTTGCCCAGGATTAATGAGTATCAAGGGGCCAGCCTGACTGAATCTATTTCTGAGGCTGAAGTATTGAAGGCTATTAATGATCTTAATTGTGAAGGATCTCCTGGTCTTGATGGAGTCCAGGTTTTCTTCTACAAAGAACTATGGGACATTGTGGGCTCAGAGGTTATGGGGGTAATTAGAGAATTCCAATGTGGCGATTTTGGCTTTGAGAGAATTAATAGATCTTATCTGTTTCTTTTTCCTAAAACTCCGGATGCTGAATCTTTCAGGAATTTAGACCCATTGCTCTTTCTAACTCATTATATCTGGTGATCGGAAAGGTCCTGGCTAATAGATTGAGGCCTGTACTGCAAGATTTGATCCATCCTGCTCAGTCTACTTTCCTCCCGGGTAGATCCCTTCAAGAATCCTTTATATTAGCCCAAGAGATGGTTTGCGGCTGGCATAAGAGGAGATGCAAGGCCTTCATGTGGAAGGTTGATTTCGTAGGGCTTATGACTCAATCAGCTGGCCTTATTTATGGGATGTGCTTAAAAGAAGGGGCTTTCCCCCTACTTGGATAGCTTGGGTTAAGAGATGTATTACCACGGCCTCCTTTGCCCCTCTAATAAATGGGAAACCCTGTGGTGCATGGATCCAGCCTCAATGTGGCATCAGGCAAGGATGCCCCCTGGCCCCATTGATATTTAATTTGGCAGTTGACAGTTTAGCCTGGTTTGTTTGTAAGCTTTCTGAAGTGGGTCTTGTTAGAGGATATTCGCTCTCTTGCAGGAACAGTCTGGCTCCCATTCTTCAATATGCAGATGATACTGTCTTTTTTGTTGAAGGATCCATGGATGGAGCATTGGCTTTGCATCACTTGGTTGATATCTTTGGTGAGCTTTCTGGACTGAGGTTAAATAGGGACAAGTCTGGTTTGGTTTGCTTTGGTTTATCTGAGGTGGAGCAAGAGGCCTTAGCAACCATCCTGATGACTCCCCACATCAGCCTTCCTATTAGGTATCTTGGGCTGCCTTTGAGGTTTTCCAGGTTGAAGAGAGGTGATTGGAATTGCCTTTTTGACAAGATCTCTATGAAACTTGATGGTTGGCACAACAGATTCCTATCCAGAGGTGGAAGGCTTATCTTGCTCAATTTGGTGATCACCTCCATCCCTGTTTTCTACTTCTCCATTTTCAAAGCACCAAGATTCATTTGGAAAATATTGGATGTGATGAGGAAGAGATTTTTTTGGAAGGGAGCTAGACACAAGGGCAGCTTCTTGCAGCCTCTCAAATGGATCAAATCTGCTATCCTAAGGAGCTGGGTGGTCTTGGGATCAAGTCCTTGCAGCACTTTAATGATGCCTTGCTGCTCAAATGGGTTATTAAGCTGCTGCAAGGTGATATGAAACCGTGGTCTGATCTGATCAGAGATAGATATGGAGCTTCCAACAGCAGATTTTCTAGACTTCAGTCAAACTGTCCATCACCTTTCTAGAAATCAGTAACTAAGGCTTTGGCTGATCACTTCCATCTGCTGCAACCATCACTTGGAGATGGCAGATCTTTTAGATTCTGGAAAGAGGAATGGTCTGAATTAAGGGTCTTGAGGGAGCTCTATCTGAGAGTTTTTGATGCAGCAGCTGACAAGAATGCTATAGTCAGCAAGATCTGGTCTTGCAACAGCAGCAGTTGGATTCTAGATGATGTGGAATCCAGCAGCAGCAGAAGAACAACCCGGTTATGGGATGAGAAGAGAAGGCTTTTATTAGACCTTGAAAATTTTAGACCTAGGCCTGGAACGGAGGACAGATATTTGTGGGATGGGATCTATAGTGTCAAATCTGGGTATAACAGAATGCTAAATTTTGAAGAGGGATGGAGACATGATTCCATTGATAAGAAGATATGGTTGTTAAAAATTCCTCTCAAGGTACAAATCTTCCTTTGGCTGTGCAGGAGGGATGGATTAATCACAAGTGATATACGCCACAGAAGATTGGGTACTGATCATCATGTGTGTTTTTTATGTGAGATGAGCACTGATAATGTAAATCATCTCTTCTCTTCTTGCCTTATCACTGATGTCATTTGGAGAAAAATTTGTCAGGAGCCTTTACCAGATTGGGATTCTATGTGGCATGGGTTTGAGGTGAGAGGGAAACCACATGTCCACATGGCTGCTTCTATTTGGTGTGTATGGAAGGCAAGGAATGAGAGACTTCTTCAGGAGAGGCCGGTATGTTGTGAGAGTATTGTAAGAGAGTGCTGGTCCCTCATACAGTCTTGGGGATCCTTTTTGTAATCTCCCTTCTTTGCACATAATATACTACTTCGGACTGCTATCACAGGACGATAGCTCTCCTTTCTGCTTCAAAAAAAAAAAAAAAAATCTCTTGGTTATTCTGTGTTCATGATATACTGTTAAAATTACAGAATTAACCCTAGTTTTTAGTTCTTTTCTCAAAATAGAATGAAGTGGAGTTATGACCCTCAGATGTTTATGTAAGAGCATTTAACTTTCAATCCTAACTAAAAGTGGCAAGTTAGGGGCTATAATGGTGTTTCCATCATGCGTTGTAGAGGCCGAAGGGCATTTTCTTAAAAGCAAATGCTCCAAAGGGAAATGCAAAAGTAGTCTTGTCTTGATCTTCTAGGTTAATCGCTACTTCTAGAAAGAAAAAGAAGCTTCACCCAGCTAACCCTTCTAAGATTTGATCATTGAAAGGTAAAGGAAAATGGTGCTTCTTGGTAGTTGTCTTAAGCTTCTTATAGTCAATGCAGACCTGCCATGAGGTCGCGGTGCAGGTCAGGATGGATTTGCCCTTTCCGTTCTTTACAATGGTGAGTTCTTTTTTCTTGGGCACGATTTACATAGGACTCACCCATTAGCTGTCGGAAATAGGACTCATCCATAGCTAATTTTAATTTTACATTTCTAGCAATACAAGTTGTTTTTTCCTTCTTAATTGTGTGTTTTATTTCAAGAAATTTTTAGTCTAGTTAAGTGCACTTCACTCCACTCCTCTAATTACCCTAGGTACACATTCCTAGGGTGAGCTTAGAGAAGTGGATTACTATTTGTCACTTAGGCGTAGTTTCGATTTCCAATTTCACAACTTCATATTTCATTTCCCCATTATCTCTTAAAAAAAACCTAAAAATACAAACAAAAAATACAAGTGTTGACTTGAGAGAGCAAGAGAGAGAATTAAGTTATCAATTAACATTTTTGCCTCCTTGGATGACCCTAGATATCACCATTATCTAGGTTATAAATTGTAAGAGTTGATCACTTTTACACGTCTCAACGACATTAACTTACATTAATTAAGGAACCACATACTTCTGCATTACTTTTTGGTGCCGTTACCGGGGAAGCACAACTTTACATAACATATTACTCTTGCTTGATATTTGGATCTAACCCATTTCTCTCTTTCCACTTCGTGTGTGCATGGACAAGTACATACCAAAAGAAAGTGGGATTTTGGGGGAGAGCTTAAGGGACCTTTTCTTCCCGCGTATTTTGAGGTCGAATCCCCTTTTCTTGTCACACAAAAATTCTAAAACAACTATAAAAAAAATTTAAAAAGGCTTTTTAGAATCAAAAACATCAAAAAAAAATTGGGGTGGTGGCCCTTAAAATCAATTTTCTTGCTTGATTGCTTTAGTTACCACCACCCTGCTCAAGTATTGGTGCACTTATTTTCAAAGCCAAACTTCTATTTGGACTTCAAAAATCAAGTCTAGCACCGCAAGCCTCGTAAAATATTGAAATTCTACCCCAAGGTTCCAAGTCAAGTTAGAAACGTACATTTCAAATTTCATAGTATTTGGATTTGTAGAAAATTTTGTAAAATTCGTAAACCACAGAGGAGTCAGACCTTTGATTTCGTTATTTTGCTAATGTTCACAAATTTTGGGAATTTTTCTACTCATCCAATTTATTCAAAATTGAGCTTTCTAGAATCCTTGGAAAATTACTCACAACATATAAAATTCTCAAAATTTTTGGCGGTTGGTGGTGTTACTAAAAAACCAATTTACCTACGAGTATCATTTTTAGACAGTAACACCAGTACCAAGAAAAATTTCAAAAAAATATCAAACAAATTTCCAAAATAACAAAAAAATTATTTTTATAATCCTTGTTTGATTTTCCTTTCAGTAGTGGTGTTGTTTTCCCTATTTTGACCGTTAATTAAAAAGAAAAGCCTAAAAGAAACTCATTTGATAGTTAATTTCCTGACTAGGGTTCAATTCAATTAGGGTTACTTTCATTTCTTTAATCCCACAATTATAAAGGAAACACACTTTCACCCATACAACTTGTTTGCCTTTGATTGTAAAACTCAAACTTGTTTTGAAAGTGTAACGAGAGAAACCCTAAAATCCATTAAATAATCTCAAACCCTAAAAGGTGAGAAAAACGACAAAAATTTTTGTGTTAACCAAATGTTTTGGCGTTGGACCCACTCCATCCAATACGCACACCAAAAAAAGAATTAATCAAGCATTACCCCAATCAATGCCTACCACATTTTTGTGCACTTTAAGTCTCCTAAGCTTAATTAAAATTGGTAGTTACTTGAACACTGATAGATTTACTTTAGTGGATTATAAGTAAGCTTAAATATATTCTTATTGGGACAAGAATTCTATTTAAGGCCTGCATTACAATGATCAAATTAATTGAGCTCTGGATTTAATATTCCTTGCATTTCATTCACATTAATTGATTAATTATGAACTTTTGAGGTAAGATTAATTTTGAAAGTTCAATTTTAAATGGCATCATTTCAAATCATAATTAGAATGACATCCTGGCATCTGATTTTGTTCTCAACAAAAATGACAAGAAAATCATCATAGAACTTACTTTCTTTTCGCTCTTCTAATTTGTGGCAAGCTTATTTTAAAGAGGAAGGATACGATGATCCTATATTTTTTTTGACAATCTCAGGTGATATTTTTGGCAACTTCAGGTCATGACATCTACAGGGGGATTTCTTTCCTTCTCTTCTCTCGCTGATTGCGGCCAACAGGGCAGGACCGCCTCCCTCTCTCAAATATTCCCCACCCGCCCCCCACCCCCCCCGCACTCCCGCCCCCCTCATGTAGGGAAGAAAAGAACCAACGCGGGGCCCACACCTCCGCCCCACCTCCTCGACCTCAACAGCCGCACCGCGAGCCACTGCCCAATAGCACCACCATGACCATCGTCGTGCACGACAGCGACAACCTTCACAGCGCCTTCCTCTGCTCAGCTCTTCATTGACGCCAGCCACCACCTCACCGTGACCTCCGCCTGGCGTGGCAACCCCTCGCCTCCTTCTCTCATTGACAGAGATCGCCACCGTCGCCCACGACCGCGCAACATCACCCTCTCCTCATCGGTCAGAACCGCGCCCTCTGCCGCTCGCCACCGTGCTCCATCGCTACAGCAGAACAGGCGCTCCTCCTTCGACCCACAATCGTGCTTCACCGCCTTCTCCTCCTCACCGCGGCCACCAGTGCCATCACAGACCACGCACCACCGCACACCCCCGCGCCGGCAGAACCACCCGCGCACACCCTCGTGTGCGTCCTCACCGCACGCAACCAGCCTTGTACGTACCCAAGCCCCTCGCGCGACCACGCGCGGTCTCGCACGGCCACCGCAGGCACATCCCCACCGTGCACTATTCATCATTTTCAACTGGCAGCTCCGAGAAAACCCAACAACCTTCACCGCGCAGCCACCTCTCTTCGGCATTAACGATCCTCTGGTGCCACCCATCCGCCACGCGCGGCTACGCGCGCGCGAGCAGCCACCTACGAGCACAGCAGGCGCCGCCACCCTCGGGCACAGCCAGCGCCGCCCGCAGCTACGCCAAGCAGCAGCAAAAGGGCACCATCACCACCGCCCTTCTCGTTGCCGGCGGCCAGCTTCGGCCATTGCATGCTGCCGTACCACCACGGGCGCGTTCCTCTCCTCCGGCCCTACTCCTTCTACCAGCCACACCTCCGACCGTGCCCACCTAGGCGTCACGCGAGCACGATTGAGCGAGTGCTCTGTTTTGCAACAGCAACGGTGCATTAGTATTTACATTGAGTGATATTGATCAACTCTTGTTTGATATTTTTATTATTTTATTGAGGTGAATTCGTGACATTGCACTTATACCTTTATGTAATTGTTCAACTCTTGTTGATCACTTTTGATTGCATCAAATTAGGACTCAGATTGCATTATTAATACACAAGCAAGTGAA
The DNA here is from genome assembly GCA_037157565.1 of Thalassia testudinum. Taxonomy (NCBI): domain Eukaryota; kingdom Viridiplantae; phylum Streptophyta; class Magnoliopsida; order Alismatales; family Hydrocharitaceae; genus Thalassia; species Thalassia testudinum. The sequence goes on along the minus strand of JAZHRO010000078.1, from coordinate 9,324,734 downwards.
AATTACATGAGATGTCAATGCACATGCACTATTCACATATTTGGTTCTTTGATTTATTAAGTAAAATTTGCATAAACAACAATTTACTTCTCCGTAAATTGAGGGCTTACATTCAGAACAACATATCCATTGATTGATTTGACGAATATTTATATTCAACCATCTTTTCGTCTTTACGAACATGATTGTTACATATCTGTGATCTTATTAGTTCTGTACCTCTCTGTAGATACGACCTAATATACCATGGTTAATTTTTATTGATACATATTTTTTATTTAGGATTTTTCCAGCATGATTTACGTTACTACAACGACATTTTTTTGACAAAAGAAAATTTCCCATTCAAATGGCGCCGTTGCCGGGGAGGCAATAGACGTAATAGGTTCACCTGATTTTATTTCTGATTTATTTTGAGATGCACATTGATCTGACTATTGGCTATTTTTTTGTGCACGGAATCTGATGAGACGATAGGCGCAGCGATGACGTCATCCTTGAGCGACGCCCACATGCACAGAGAGGACTCGAAGAGGAGACTTGGATCCTGCTTTCACAGGGGATTCTCCTTTGTCATAGATTTTCTTTCATTTCAGTATTCTCACCCTTGTAGCATCAGGGCTGATTTTCGGGGGCTTGTCTTTACTTTCTTTAGCAACTAAGACTATTTATCTATGGTGATTTGCTTGCCTGTTCTAAGAGAAAAGAAAGAAAAATATCGAGCTGCTTGTTTAGGAGTTGTATTACCTTAGGTGTATGCATTTAGGGGTGATTGAGCAGCACGTTAGATCTCATTTTGCATTGCATCCATTATCTGCATGAAGATTGCTGAAGTTAGGTATACCTTTCTATTTTTGCATCCAGCTCCTATCACGCATTGCATTGGAATTAAATCCCAAGACCACTAAATTGATTGACATTATCTAATTTAGTGGCCGTCTAATTGAAATTGGGATTGCTAATCAGATTTGACCTTAAAATCAAAATTACATTTGATTTGATCAAAAGGGACTTGTTTGTGATTCTTCTCAAAATCAAATTGATTTACAGTGTGATGCACACTTTTGACACTGAGCACGCACACTTGGCACCACACTAGGTCTCGGTCCCTTAAGGCTATAGGCACCGATTTCTTTATCGACGCAGACCCTTCTATTTCACTTCATGGTGGTGATACTATCCTGTGACCAAGTATTTTGATACTTTAAGGAGGAGGACACCCCTTAAAGGAACAAAAAGGTAGTTAAGAGGCACTGCATTCACATTGCCTCAAAGGAATGGTTTGCTCTACTTGTATCCTTTAGTTTCATCCTTGGAGTAACTTCTTACTAGATCACTTGAGAGTATCATTGAAGCAAGGGACAGGTCTTAGGGCACTCGAAGGTTGGAATAGGTCGTGTAACTGTATTGAATAACTTGTTTGGCCATCTATATCAACTAATTTAACCTCAGCCACCTCAAAACAGAGTTGGTCAGGTTCTCAAGTAGCCACTTTCCTCTTATACCACTTATGTGGGAACAGAGAGACATCGGCTTGACCCTTTTTGACCGATCTGTTGAGTGGGGGTGTTGAGGTGGAGAATCCGTCGTAAAAAGAGTTGAGTTTTGAAAACCCGTCTTTGTAACATAATTTGCGAGAAAAATCCGTTAACAGATAATTTTAATCGAAACTCAAAAGAAATTCCAGGTCAAACATAGGGAGGCGGATGTTTGATTAAAAAATGCATTTGATTTGTTATCACAAAGCAGATGAGCTAGTTGAATTGAATCTATATTAGCTATCTACTTAAAGAATAAAGAATAGAAGAGAGAGAATAATACACCTAAAGACAAAATAGAGAGAGAATGAAAAGGTATTTCTTAATCATTGAATCAAGTTTATTACAACTACTCGTTATAGTAGAAAGTAAGAAATCTTACAACTAGAAAGTGTTAAATCTACTCTAGAAAGCAGTAAAGAAAAGGAAAGGGAGAAATTATCCTCCTCGACGGTTGCTTGGAGGACGAGTTACGTCGACGGAGCACCTGGAAGAACATAGTAAGATGCTAGAAGAAGGAGAATGATGACGGACGATAGAGAACGGGGTAGGGCGACGTTGCAGCGGGATCTGCTTCCCGAATGGCGGTGAGAAGACAACTGTGGAATGCTCCACAAAGGAGGTGAGAAGATGGAAAATTATTTTTATAACTCAAATGGAGCATCCCGGGTTTGGGACTAGCTCGTAGAGCCTTTGAGGGGGTGAGAGAAGAGATGAAGGGATGAAAAATATGTGGGGGTCGTAGGGCTATTTATAGGTGAGGTTTGAAGGTGCAATTAGGTCATTTCAAGTTTAAAACATTAATGCAAGGGCCTTTAGTGATGAATTTAAGCGTCATTAAAGCCCTAAACATGGACTTAGTGCTCGCATGTCTTCCTGCCGATTCTCCTTTGTGCTCAATTTTCATCGGATGAACACGCGCTCTGAGCCGTCCGATTGCAAGATCGGACTGCTTAAAACACATCACGCCCGCTCCTTTTCAACGTGCCCAACGCCTGCACGTGCGATCGCATGTGGGCTTGGGCATTTGATTTCGCGTGTGCTCGCCCGCGCATCTCCTCGCGTAAGTCTCGCCCATCTGAGCGGCTCATGCCTCATCTAACGGCCGAAATCGGTTGCGCTTTGCACCTGTGCTGAATTGAGGCACGTGGTGAGCTTCGAACCTGCGCTCTCATCTCACGCGTGGAGTGTTCAACCAATGCACCAAGGCTGAGACTTCGTCGCATTTCCATCCAAGGTGTGTACGCTCGTGGCCGTTGGATCAAGATCCAACGGCCCAGATCTGATCGCGCGGTTGAGGTGAGAGAGGGAGCGGCAAGTCCTCACTCTTTTAATTGGGCTGGTTTAGGTGGTTGAGATGGCGCCACATGGTGTCATCTTGGCCGTCCATCTTCATATGCTCGTAGGTGGTGCCATGGATGTCGGACTTGATCAATTCTCGCATTGTTGGACTATGATCGTCGATCCGAACCCATTCGTGCGGTTGGATTTATCATCTAAAGAATGTATTTACACCACTTGGCCCCTTGACCTTTGATCTTTCTTGGACTGCATATGGTGTAATGGAAGTTCGATTGGGGCAATCTTGGAGTTGTTGAACTTCGATCGTCGCCCTGATCGTATCCGTATGGTTGGATCTTCAATCTGAGGCCTCGATATGATATTGTCCTATTACCTGACCACAAAAGGAGAAAATTAATTTAAACTTTATTCAATCTAACCAAAATGCAAGATGATGCATGTTATGCAATATTTATAATGTATAATGCAACTATACACCTAAGAGCATGCATAAATAGGTAATTTATGTGATATAAACATGTTTACATCACACCCCCATGCCTATCTTTTGCTAGTCCCTAGCAAAACTACATGCTATTTATAAGATAATTGGAATCAGATTTCTCGAGCAAAAGTTATTTTTTAACTCTTAGGAATTTCAACTAAGAGCTGAGCTACAGAGACACAACAACGTTCGGGTGTCTACCAAAATGTAGATCGCCTCAAGCCCTCACCTTATTCAAAGAAATATTTTTTTCTTCTTTTCTAATTTTTTTTTGGATTTTTGAGTTTAGGCTTTCGGAGTAACTTTCTGTGGCTACTCAACTCACACAAGACTCGAAGAGGACTTTAAGTTCTAAGCATCTTTTCATGTGAAGTGCTAGACTCATTGATTGGCAATCAGAACGGACTTCGGGTTTCTACACCCCTAGGTGACCTTAAAAAGAATTTTGCCTAAAGATGTATCTATCCTACCGATAGCTTTCTGCCTACTTTTATTTTTATGGGGTCAACACAAGGGCGAAACTAGTATATATCTTCCCAGTTTACTCTACTTCTCCACTTTTTCCTAAGTGTTTGGAAATGTACATGTATTTTTGTGAGTTGGGTTCTGGACAACTGACCAATGGGTTGTTACCCACGATAACTTGCCAGCCATACTCGTACGGTGAAGTGTGGCTTATTTTCTTTTTTTTCTTTTCTTCTTTTATATTTTTATTTTTCACTTTTTGGATATTTTTCTTTTTCTTTTCTTCTAAGTAGGTGGCTTCCCTGACCTAAGGTTTACCTAAAGGCAGTAGGAAAAGAATGGTTGTGTGGCTGGGCTTTGGACAACCGACTAATGGGTTGTTACCTACGATAACTTGCTAGTTATACCACCTTAGAAGGTTCATTAGCTACCTAATTTTTGTTAAAACTGCTGAAAAGCAAGTCAGTGCAAATAGTGTGTAGATGCTTATACTTAAAATCCCCTTAAATCAGAGGGTGGGTTGATAAGTCGTGTACTTATCACCCCAACTTATTAACCAATTAAAAATTGAATTTAGAATGGTGAGGACTCGAGAAACAAGTCCACATTTTAGTGGACACCCGAGCTGATTAAGTTCGATGACCTGAATGGTCTAACTGTTTAGGTCATATCGTATCATTCCTATGGTTGACAAATTTCTAGAGCCAAGTTCTCTTTTCCTATTAATTTTTTTTTTCAAAAATAAAGAGAAAATAAAAAGAATCTGCGGAGTTAACAAGATGATTCAGATAATGATATCCACCCCCCATGCCTATCTAATGTAATATCCTCATTGTATTAAAAAGACATGAAACAGAGTAGAGTAGAGAAGAAAGCACCTGAATTTCATGTTTAATAGGTTGGCTCCGAGATGACAAAGAAATTGTATACGTGTTGAATTTAGTGCCTTCATCTAGGCGCACTATATAAAGAAGAAGAAATAAAGAATTGACAGGTGTAGCTCATACTCAGAAGAAGAAAATCTAGTTTTGGACCTGATAGGAGAAGATGTCCACAGATGTGGACCAGATTGTGGTGCAGACCCTTACCTCATGGTCGGGCCTGAGATTTGTGGGGATGCAACCTAAGTCCAAAAAGTCAGATAATAGAGAAATCAAGCTCAAAGGATAATCAATGAATTTATGCTTGGGTTGGACATCATTTGAGTCAAAAATGTCATAAGGGTCCTGGTAGAAGGTTGGTGGTTTCAGACAAATAGGCACCCTTAGACTCAAACTTCTACTTCCTCAAGAATTGGCTTACCAAATCTTCATTTCCCAACTCCTATCTTTCACAATCAAGACTTCAGATTCCAGGACCTCTTGCATGATAATCACCCCATTTAAAATTGCCAAGTTCAAGATTGATGACTGAATCAAAATTGACTTGGGTCTAGTGATCTCAAAATCAAAATCATCAATATGCTCAATGGGTTGTGATGGAGAGAATTTCGCTTATTTATGAAGATGATAGTGATAAAAAGGTATGTCATTATAGTCATGTGGTGGAAAATCTCTCAGTCAAAGATTAAACAGATATTAATTTAAACCACAGAAAAAATGTCGTATCCACAGGGAGGATCGAGCCAAATAAATTCGTTATTGTCAAAATCCACTATTCCCTCTTTATTTCCCTCAAAAATCAAGTTAAGATTCCTTTTAAACTAACTAATCAATAACATGATATGCTGGAATCGTCATTATGCAAAACAAGAGGGAGATGCTCATAATATCACCAGAATAAAATATTATTATCTAAAAGTTCAAAATAGCAGCAATGGCAGTTAATGTCAATATTAATTCACGTGAAAACTGAGGATCAAATCTCTCTCTTCCTCATGCGCATGGAGGAGGCATCACCTACCGTTTGCTTTGGCGAAGTAGTTCCACAGGAGGAGAGGAGCACGCTGGTGGTGGAGGCGAGGGCCGAGACTGCCGGAGGTGGGCGGACGCCGGAATGGAGGTCGGTGGTGGTGGATTCTGCTGGTGTCATCATGCTGGTAGTGGAGTTGCCGTAGGCGATGTCAACGTCATGTAGTAGCAGGGAGGTTGTCGGTTGGCTATTGCGGTGGCATGTGGGCAGTGCACGTGCGGGATGTGCATGATGGTGGCGTGCATGGCCTGAGGCGTTTTGGGTTCTTTCTGCAAAATAGGGGAGGCGTGGTGAGAAGAAGAAGAAGGAGAGGAAGCTGGCTGGGTGCACATAGTTGGGAGCGCAAGGGCTGGGTGTGCACGTGGCTACTGCTAGGTGGCTGTACGCGCGCGTGCTGGTTGGAGCGCGGGCACGCGCTTGCTACTGGTGAGCCTACATGCGTGGGCGATGATGCGTTGCTTGTGCGTAGGTAGCGGGTGACTTGCTGAAGGTGGAGCGGTCGCGTGAGGCTGGCAGTTTGTGGATGGTGTGCATCTCCGTGAGGGGAGAGGGAAGGAGAATGAAGGTGAGGACATAGGTGGCATCGATGAGGTTGGCTTTAATCCGCAGTGCGCTCTCCGGCCACCGTGTTTGCTTTCTCCACAGTGGTGAAGGATGGAAGAGACGATCCCCCCCAGAGTTCGTAGCTCTCCTTTTATCTCTTGAACCCAACGCATAGGCATCTTCTTTAACAGATCTCCCCCGACTTTCCCTCATTTGGTTTAAGCCGTGCAAGATCTCCTCCAACAACGCCTGTACGATGAGGTGCTACTGTTGATAGGTTGTGAGAGGCACGACTCAGCTGCTGGCGGAGGAGATGGTGAATGGTGCAGTCAAAACCCTGCATAAATATATGTGTATCAAATTTTACCAAAGTATTCTCTAATTAATATAAACTAACACTTAACTCTAATTGTAATCTAATGAGGCATGTTTTACATGTACTTAAGCTAATTAGCACTCCACTAAAGTGGACTGATCAAATATCCACATGCCTAAGTTTTGCTAGTCCCTAGCAAAAAGTGAGAAACAATGGAAGCAACCAAAAAGATTTCTCCTTTTCTTCTTCCAAAAATTTAGAGATCTAGACACATGTGATGGGATAGTAGCCTGAGTAACGGATCCAAGTGAGAAGCCAACTTACATTTGAAGTTCGTACTTAACCCTTGATAAAATTCTACTGGGATAGGCAACTACTTCCCTTGGGGATAAAGTAGAAAATGATTTGTAGTTTGACCCTGACTTTTCAGCTTAGGTAGGAGATACTGAGTTGAATGGATTTACATTTGGTGGTACAGATTCATCTGGTGCTACATGTAATTTAGTACTGCAGACTCTAATCTCTACTATCAAACAAGTCAACTCAGAGAAAGGCTAAACACTATGCTCTCTTTACGTTCCCTTGCGTTCACTTACTCTCTTTTTCCTTCTTTTCTGAGATCACATATCTTGCCAGATTTTGTAACTGTACTCAATATTTGGTGGCCTCACATGGCATGCACACATCAATAAAAGTCCTAATAACCCTACAACTAAGTTAGAAGTCCTCAGCCAGTATTCGGACGATCAGAAATACTGAAAAGTAGGCATGGGTCATATTTGGTGGATTGCAATGGGTGTTTTTGTTGTTGCCTCAAAAATATGGACACCTGATATGAGGATAAAAGTCCAAACTTGGACCCCCTTTTTCTTTTTTTTAAAATATAAATATTTCTCTTTTCTTCTTTCTATATATATTTTTTCTTCCTTTTTTTTTTATAACTCCAACACAACATGACACAGACTTTTATTTATGAGGCATTATTAAGGATGATGATGGTCAAGAGGATATTGTATGGCTTATTTGGTAGAAGTGCCTACTCTTGGCACCGGGAAGGAATGGATAGGATAATCATATTTTTGACCTTTGGCATTACTACCCTCCTTCAACCGAGGACTCTATGAAGGATGGTCCTAACCATCCACCATAGTCATAGTTTTATTAAGACTCTATCTCTGTGTATCTGCCTTATTTGGTGACTCTCAGGAATTCGCACAATGTATGCACATAGTAACAGAGAGCGAAAACTATGCCTAACTTTGAGGTATTACCATCTAATTATCCAGAACTTAAGAGTCCTTGCACTAGCTTAGCACACTAGTAGTCTCTCTACTTTCCTCTCACAAATATTAGGTGGATCTAATATAAGATAATATACCTAACTCCCTATTAACTGTTCAAGTGTTCAGTAGACTAAAAATGCTTATTGATTTTCTACAAAGATCCATTACTCAGTCTACGTGCAAGTGAAGTAACTGTATTGGATTCTAAATTTAAGAAACAATTTAAGAAGAAAACCTTTAATGAAACTTCCGTGATCAGAACTTTTGCTTGGGACTAATCCAATTCAGCTCAAGAAACAAAAGAGATTTTTTTTTTTTGCTAATGCACTATCCTAAATGCATGTAAATATTTATAAATGTTATAATGCACTATCTTAAATGCATGCAAATATTTATAAATGCTATAAACATCCTCAGGCTATACCCCCCCATGCCTAAGACTGATAATGTCATTGAAAAAATAAAATAGAAGAATATCACCTGAGGAGGAGAGTGGGAGGAGCTAAGGTTCCTTAAGCCGAAGTGCATCCAAAGCCTGACCATTTGAAAGAGTAACATAAGATTTAAGTTGTTGGCCATTTACTTTAAAGCTCGCACTAGAAGTAGGGTTTCGAATTTCTACTGCTCCCTGAAGAAAGGTATTGATAACAACGTACGGCCCATCCCAGCGAGACTTTAGCTTTCCTGGAAATAATTTAAGTCTGGAATTTAAAAGCCTGATCCATTGGTTGGGCTCAAAGGTCTTTCTAATGATGTGCTTATCATAGAAGACCTTTGTACATTGCTTGTAAGCTTGAGAAGCTTCATAGGCTTCATTACGAAGCTCCTTAAGCAAAATAAGAGGGAGATGCTCATAATATCACCAGAATAAAATATTATTATCTAAAAATTCAAAATAGCAGTAATGGCAGTTAATGTAAATATTAATTCACGTAAAAACTGAGGATCAAATCTCTCTCTTCCTCTCGCACATGGACGAGGTGTTGCTTGCTGTTTGCTTTGGCGAAGGAGTTCCACAGGAGGAGAGGAGCACACTGGTGGTGGAGGAGAGGGTCGAGATTGCCAGAGGTGGGTGGACGGCGAAACGGAGGCTGGGGGTGGTGGATTCTGTTGGTGTCTTTGTGCTGGTAATGGAGTTGCCGCAGACGGTGTTGACGTCAAGTAGCAGCGAGGAGGTCGTCAGTTGGCTGTTGTGGTGGCGTGTGCGCAGCATGTGCACGGGATGTGCGTGATGGTGGCGCGTGCGACTTGAGGCATTTTGGGTTCTTTGCTGCAACATAGGGGAGGTGTGGGGAGAAGAAGAAGGAGACGAAGCTGGCTGGGCGCACGTGGTTGGGAGCGCAAGGGATGGGTGTGCGTGCTCAAGGGTGCGCGACTACTGCTAGGTGGCTGTGCACGCACGTGCTGGCTGGAGCGTGGGCATGCGCTTGCTGCTAGTGCGCCTACACACACGGGCGAGGACGCGTCACTTGCGCGCAGGCAACGGGTGACTTGCTGAAGGTGGAGCGGTTGCGTGAGGCTGGCAGTTTGTGGATGGTATGCATCTCCGTGAGGGAGTGGGAAGGAGAATGAAGGTGAGGACGTAGGCAGTGTCGACGAAGTTGGCTTTAATCCGCAGTGCGCTCTCCGGCCACCGTGGTTGCTTTCTCCACAGTGGTGAAGGACGGAAGGGACGATCCCCCCAAGAGTCCGTAGTTCTCCTTTTATCTCTTGAACCCAACGCGCGGGCGTCTTCTTTAATAGATCTTGCTCAAATTTCCCTCATTTGGTTTAAGCCATGTGAGATCTCCAACAATGCCCGCGCGATGAGGTGCTGCTATTGATAGGTTGTGAGAGGCATGGCTCAGCTGCTGGCGGAGGAGATGGTGAAAGTTGCACTCAAAACCCTGCATAAATATATATGTATCAAATTTTACCAAAGTATTCTCTAATTGATATAGACTGACACTTAACTCTAATTGCAATCTAATGAGGCATGTTTTACATGTACTTAGGCTAATTAGCACTCCACTAAAGTGGACTGATCAGGGTGTGATTGAGGAGTGAGGCTTTGAATTGAATCCTTAATAACAGGATCTGAATCCGCCATGCGAACCCCAATAGGATCAAATTCCTCAAATTTAGGGCCATCAAATGATTCATCGAATTCCTTAGGCCTAGTCGTCTCACTAAAATCGTGCACTGTAAACTCAGGTGAGACTTCGCATAATAATTCTTCACCTTTAGAATCAAAGAATTCTAAATCCGCATTAATGTATGTCTCAAAATCATCAATCACTTTTTGTTTCATAGAGACATACGCCGGCTCAGGAATCTTAGGTGAAGAAATCAATTCATCCTTATTTGATTGCTCTAGAACAACCTGGTCAACCTTGGTCTCTTAAAACGTGTCCCCCCTACAAGTGCCCAAGCGGATTCTGACATCGGCCCTCCTGTCAGGGGTTCATCTTGGGAATCCTCCCAAGATTGGACTAGAGCAATCACAAATCTCATCCTCAATTTCGATAACTTCTCAAGTAAAAACTCATCTAGGTCTTTATCCTTAACATCCTGGGACCAATCCAACAAATACTTGTTAGGATCGTCAATCATTTCAATCAGAGGCTCCAATTCTTCAGGGCAAGGTGTTGGCTGAGCTTCTAAAGATTATATTGTATTCCTTAAGTTAACTGACACCTTATCTTGGACTTGGTTAACCTGAATCAAATGGTTTGATTCAGGGTTGGGCGGGTTTGGGTTCAGTCTAGGGGAGTCAACAAATTGAGGTTCTTGATACCCTCCCTGATAATAGGTCATTTCAAGTTGTTCATAAGGAGGTGGTGACCTATATGCAATGTAATCTGGGGAAAGGTAAGGATCAGCATATCCTTCTTGATTGTAGATCATATTAGGTTATCCAAATGAGGGTGATGATCTATAATCAATGTAACTTGGAGAAGGATAACAATCAAGATCATGGTGTTTAGGGTTAGACCCTGAACACGGAGGTCTGGAACTGTATCCCCAATTAGGATTATCCCAACTAGAAGATAGATGAGAATAAGTCTGGTTGGTATAATAATCATTGTGGGAATAAGTAGTGGTAGGAGGGTAGGAGTGGAAGTGCGAATAGGATGTGGAAGAATCCATAACAGAATGGGAGGAAGAAAGGTGCCATGCAATACAAACAATCAAACTTGTTCTTTAGTGGGCTAGCCTAAAGGCCTACAGACTCCCAAAGCCCATCTTGAGATAAAGAAACGATTTAATCTACTTTCTGGTCAATCCAACCAGTTAGAGGGAGGGGCTGGGGAGAAAGTTCTTCCTTTGGCTTTCGCCTCAGGTTCCTTTGATACCCCTCAGCCGTGATTGTTTGATTCTGCTCCCCTAGCTAGACATCAAATTGAACGGTAGAAACAGACTAATCGAAAAGAATCTTGATCTGGGCTCTGAAGAGCGAGTCTAATCCTTAAGGCCAACGTCTACTCTCTTTTAATTAGGGCTATGTTTGAATGTGCTTTGGAATGTGATGAGCCCTTTATCTAGGTTGTGCCCTTAATGATTAATTGATATGTGTGTGCGTGCACAACCAGTGATTTTCAAGCAAGATTATTTTTAGATGTGGTGAATTTTAGGATTTAAATCTTGCTTAGTAGCTTTTAGGATTCAACTTTACGTATATTCAATCAAGTTCAGTTGGCACACCAGGTTTTGAAAGCACAGGTGAAAATGTTTTCCTTTAAAATCAAACTAAAAATGTGGAGTACCTGGTTTAGTCCTAAAAGTTGAATCTATTTGGCAGCTACTTGATGAGTTGTGTTTAGTCAAAGTGGTGCGGCCCAAACAATTCAAACAATTAGCCTGATGCACCACTTAATTAGGCACATAAGTGATTACCTAATCTGATTTCTACTCAATTATATGTTGATGAGTGTATTGATCCCAAATATTGGGTTATCGGTTGAGTATGAAGAATCAGAAGAGGTTGTGTACCTTTTGAGATTTTTTTTAAAAATTTTCTTTTATATGCGGAGGGTGAGGTGGGTGGAAGTGTCAAATAAACAATTAAAGCTAAACTTAGAGTTTATGTAAGCTCCTAGGTTAATTAGGATTTGTGTTATTAGGTGGTGGAATGAAATCTAGTGGGTGGGGAGGTGGGGTTACTTACAGACCCTTCAACAACACCCAACAACTCAAAAGTGCATTTCTAAAAATTTTTTTTCCAATTGGTCGTACTAACGCTTTGCGCTGCGTAATAACTAGCTTCCAGCAAAAACATGGTGAGCCTATGCACGAAGTTTGGGAGAGATTCCAAGATTTACTTAGAAGTTGCCCACATCACGAGGTGCCACTTTTGCAGCTCGTACAAATATTCTATCATGGTCTTGACGACTAGTTAAGGCGATTTGTTGATGCCTCTTGTGGGGGCAATTTCTTAAATAAGGATGCTGATAGTGCCTATCAATTATTTGACGAAATGAGTGAAAACTCATTTAACCACTCATCCATGGACACCTTTGGTAGAAATTCCAATCCTCGAGTAGGTGTCCATGAAGTAGGCACGCAACAGCAAGCTCTCCTAATCACACAAGATGATTTACAACTCATCTCACAGAGGCTGGACCAAATTCAAATCAACCAAAATAAAATGGAAGAAAAGATTAATGCACAACAACAAATCCTGTTTTGACCAATGATAACTCATGTTTTCCAACCGCGACCCTAACTTGACCCTTCTTTGTCAGGAAAATTTGCAACAAATTGACACAAGCGGATTTCAAAATTCCAATGTTGCACTTGATTTTACTTGGACTTTTGATGATCCTGCTCTATTTTCCCCAGTTAATGAAAATGTTTTTGTCCTCCAGGATACTTTTAGAAACAATTCCTTCATCCTTTATAATCGAAATTGGAGGAATAATCCTAATTTTTTCTGGAAAAATACAAACCAAGTTTCGCAATTTCAAAATCAATTTGGGAATTTTGGGCGAACCCAACCTTTGCAAGTGATGTGGGAAATACACGTTTTGTTAAATATGTGAAATAGTGTCGTTGTATGCGTAAATTTGTAATCAACTTTTACAATTTATATTCCTAGATAGGGTGAATATCTAGGGTCATCCAAGGAGGCCAAATTGTTAATCAACAAGATGATTCGCTCTCTCGCCTCTCAAATCAACACTTGTATTTTTTTGATTTTAGTTTTTGTTGTTTTTATAGTTTTCAAAATATCGGGCACAAATGTGAGGATGATATTATGCTAAAGATTACACCTACCAATTAAACCTAAGTGACAAGAAGAAAACCTTTTCTTCTAAGCTCACCCTAGGAAAGTTTGCCTAGGGTAATTAGAAGAAGAAGGTGTGGTGTACTAAGCTACTAAGAACATGAAAAGCACACTAACTAGTAAACATGAATTGGAAGGCAAATAGAAACTTGCATTACTAGCAAATGGAGTACATGTAGAGGAATGCTTCTTAACAAGAAAACAGTAAACCACTAGCTAAGACAAAGATAAAATAAAGATGGAAGAGAAGATAATCCTCCGGTTGAAGTTCAGAATAATCTTCGCTCCAAGCTCGGTAGCTCCCGGGCTTGAAGAAGATGTTCCCTTGCTCCTTCCTTCAATTGGTTCTCCTCCAAGGGTGGACGTCTACGCTAGATTCTCCTTGATGCCTGGTTGTCCTCCTTGGATGAAGAGCTCCTCCTCCTTGGCATGGCACAAAGGAGAGGAAGAGAAAGGAAGAAGGCACCAAGGGGGCAGGTAGGTTGCCCCCTTGATCTTCTTCTCTTCTTCTTCCTTGGCCTTGAGATGTAGGTGGTGTGGGTAGAATTTACACTAAGAGAGGATGGTTTTGTGGTGGTGGTTAAGGGGGGTAGAAATAGGAATGGAGAGGGGGGTAGTTGGTGTGAATGAGATGGAGGGTTAGGATGATTTGATGGAGTTGGTTGGTAATCCTATGGCCATGGAAAGTTGGTGCCAAGTGAAGGGATCTTATGGGTGGTTAACTCCCATGGTGCCCTTTTGAATTGGCGCCAAAATGGTTTCTAGAAGGGGGCTTGGTTTGCACCATTTTATGGAGGGTGCAGATGGCTTTTGGGCTTAGGTGTAGGGTTGAGATGGGGGGGGCGATTTTGGAGGGAATTGGTGGCGCCAAAATGGGGTAGCTATGGGTAGGTTTGGTGCCACCTTTTTGGTGTATTGTTGAGGTGGTGGTTGGGTGAAGGGTTGGCTTAGAGTTGGTGCCAAAATGGGGAGGTTGGTGGTAGCTTAGGTGGACTAGGTTTAGGGTTATTTGGTGGAGCTTAGGTTTGGTGAGTTAGGGTTAGGTTTTGGTGCTATGGAGGTAGACTTAGCTAAGCTAGCTTAGCTAGTAGGTAAATGGAATAGGAGGCAGCTGGAGCTACGGTTTGTGAGGTGAGCTAAGGAGGAGCTGCCTCTAAGCTGTACTGGAGCTGGTAGCTACTGAAGAGAGCTGCAAGGAGCTACCTTAGCTAGTTTAGCTAGCTAGTTCATTGCTAGCTGCTAAGCCAAGCTAAGATGAGCTGGCTTCTGCTAATGTGAGTTGGGTTTGGTCTTCCTGGAGAATACCTAGCTAGTTGGAGTAGCTAGCTTAGGTCAAGTAGCTCAGCTCAACCAAGTTGAGTTGAGCTCAGTCTCCAGGAGCTGGACTTGAGCTAGCTTGAGCTGGTTAAGGTCTTCTTCCGCTAACTAGGCTTAGCTAGTTGATGGTAATAGCTAGTCCTAGTCAAGTAGTGCTTCCAGTGAACTATTTTGAGCTGGAGGTGGTGGAATGGAGCTGGGATCAACTGTCTTGAGCTAGTTTGAGCTATCATTCTCTTGAGGTAAGCTGAATGGAGTTGAGGTGAACTAGCTTGAGTTATCATTCAACTGAGATGAGCTGAATGGAGCTAAGGATAAGTTGATCCAGCTAGAAGGAGCTAGGATCCAGCTGGGATGAGTTGGATTTAGCTGAGATCCAGCTGGTATGAGCTTCTCCTTCATCTTCTGCCTTCCTGAGTGCCAAGGTTTGCGGGATTTGACTTTCTACCTATCCCTGACACTCAAGTAAAAGCATTAAAAATATAATAAAATGAAATGCATGCCTATCCTAAGTGAATGCCTAAATACAGCCCAAAAACCCATTTGCAGAGTTAAAACCCTAAGAGCTAGATTAGTTGTAGGGCATAAGATTGATGATAAACTAACATTTATCAGTAGGTCGATATCAATAACCAATTAATGAAAACACTGTAAGTAATGCAACAACAAATGAACAACATTACTCGCACAATTTCTAATTTGCAAAATCAACTTACAGTAATGCCCGATCAAAGGCCCATAGGAAATTTACCTTCCCAACCTATCCCAAATCCTCACAATCAATGGAACCAATTTCAAGGCGGAAAAAATCAAAGCCAACAACCAATAAATCATGCACCTCAATTCCCACCTGATTTTCAAAACCTGTAACAAAATCAATGTTTCCCACCTCATAATAATCACACTGCAAATGCAATCACTTTAGGGAGTGGGAAAACTACACACGATGTGGGATCTTCACACAAAAATCAAATGGATCAAGATCAAAATTTTCCCACTTCTGCTCACTCTTAGGATAAAGAAAGTAAAAACACAACACCTTTTCCACAAGCATTAAACTCAAAGAAAAAGTAAATAAGAAAAATTGAGCCGTTTGAACAAGAATTGCATGAACTTTTTTGGCCAAGTGGAAATAAATATCCCTCTCCTAGATGTGATTAAATATATTCCTGCCTATACAAAATTTTTAAAAGAAATTTGTGGACCTAAAAGGCAACCTAAAAATCTCGGAAAAGGTAGTCCTCTCTTAGACAGCAAGATATGTTGTCAAGAGTAAGCTGCCTCACAAAAGAAAGGACCTGGACTCTCCACTCAAATTAGTTGTCATTAATGACACCACCTTTGACTGCGCCCTCTTAGATCTAGGCACATCCATCAACCTTATCCCCATCATGTTCTTTGATGTATTTTAGTTTGGTGTGCTTAAGCTAGTCGAGGTCACCCTACAACTAGCTTACCGATCTGTAATTCATCCAAAGGGATAGTGGAAGATGTGATTATTCGGGTACAAAATTGCCTCTTTGCTGTGGACTTCTTGGTCCTTGACATTGACATACCCAAATCTCTTAAAAATGCACCTATCATACTTGGAAGACCTTTTCTCGTCATCGCTAAGGCTAACATTAATTGATAGTATGGAAAAATGGACATTACTTGCTGTGGAAAAATACTCACCTTAGACATTTTTAAGGCTTCCAAAAGATTTCACAAGTTGGATTTCTTCGACGACTCAGATTCTGAAACAACAAATCTAGTTGAGGAAATGCTTTCGATTTCAAATATGGAAACATATGTTTTTCACTTGCTTCTTCTCCTGAGCTGCAGAAATCATCTAAGTCACCCTCCTCCACCATACCCGATTTCACGCTAACTGCTAACCCCATCCCATAACTCGACCCTCAACTCGATCTTAAACCCTTGTCGGATTCTTTAAAATATGTGTTTTTAGGCCCCAATCGTACAATGCCCCTTATTGTGAATGCACATCTTTTCGGGTACAAGAGGAAAAATTACTTCAAGTGCTAAGTACCGCAAAGCAATTGATTGGACTTTAAATGATTTAAAAGGCATCACCTCATCCTATTGCATGCATCGTATTTTTCTCGAGGATGAATCTCGACCTTCTTGCCAACCACAATGTCGTTTAAGCCCAAATATGTAGGAGGTTGTTAGAAAGGAGATCACTAAATGGCTCGACATGGGAATTATTTACCCGATCTCAGATAGTCAGTGGGTAAGTCCTACATAGGTCATACCTAAGAAAGCTGGCCTCACTATTATTACAAATGATCAAGGTGAAGAAATCCCAACTCGGACTGCCTCTTCGTGGTGTGTATGCATCGATTATTGAAAACTAAATACCGCTACAAATAAAGATCATATACGGTGGTGGGAGTCAGGTTGATGGACGAACCCAGATCTAGAAGGGCCCGATCAAATGGAGAATCCTGCAAGAAGTAGGAAATGAGTAGAGTAACAGGGTCTTTCTTTTTTGGCGGTGAGTCAGCTACAACCACGGCGCTAGCCTCCTTCGACAGTACTACCTGTCGTCCTATTCTTGAATGTCGCTTCGGGGTACAGTGGTCCGTGAAGAACCTCGCGACATCAGGAATGTGATCGATGGCCTCGAGGAGAGGGACTTGAATATGCACTTCCTTGAACATCGACCTCAGGTCCTCGAAATTTCATGTGTCCTTTTTCCGTACTACATTTTGTGTCAGAGCCTTGGGAAAAGGAATGGGAATCTCAAGGTCAAGTGGCCTCTTGCCCTTATCTACTGTAGGTGGCTCCTGAGATGAAGAAGGAGGCAAACCATTTTGTGGTGAAGGGTGTGAAAATCAGGACCCACCTGCCTAAATGGTGGGTCATGTGTCTTCTTCCTGCTCCTCAATGAAATAATGTTTGCATTAGCTTGCTGTCCATGAGGTGGTAGAGGAGTAGAAGGGGCAGAGTATGTGATGTTCTGTATAGAGGTGGCTAGCCTTGAACGTAACCAGGTGGTATAGGAGGCACCTTTAATATGGCGTGTGCCTGTCCCTGTGGTGCTTGAAACCTGGGAGGGGTGCCCTTGTTCTGCACATATGGTGGGTTTGGGATAAGTTGGGAGGGAAAGGCTCCCTGGGTCCTATGCTCCTGTAGCAATTGGTTTTGCATGTTTTGTATGTTTTGTATCTGGTCGGCCAATGCTTTCATGATCTACAAGCTATCCTGTGTAGACTTTTGCATCAATTCTTGTAGCTCCTCTTTCAGTGCCTCTAAATTGACTCGCTTTGGAGGGTGACTGGCAGCTTGATGCAACGGCTGATAGACAAAGCGTGATTGCTGCTGTTGAGATGGGAATGGTTGCTGCCTAGGGTATGTGTTCTATGCATTCCTGTACTGCCTGGTCTGGTAGTGTGGATCTTGATGTTGTCTCTGTGAGTTACCTGACCAGGAAAAGTTTGGATGCTGGCACCAACCAGGGTTATACATCTCTAAGTACGAGTTATTACGCCTGTGTCCTTGAATAGCATTGATGTCTTCGTAAGCTGATGACGTTTGAGGCATATATTCATCAAGGGAATACTCATTATAATTATTGTGTGGTGCGTAACCTTGATCATATGGTGCTAGATCGAGATTGTTCGCGGGATCCTGATATGTGGTATCCCGTGAATATGGAGGAGGTGCATCCCGAGTGAGCAGATTAACTCGAGAAGAAGGGGTTCGGGATGCATAAGAGGGTCTCGAGGCAGCAGAATTTTCGACTAGATCCTGTTGACCTCGAGCTATGTCATCGAGTTTCTTTCCAGCAAATCCACCTTTCCTAGCTGCTTAGCGATAATTTCCATATCAGCTCGAACAGACTCTGCCTGGGCCTCATGGACACTAACTCGCTACTGTCTAGGCCATTGGAATTGGTTCATTGATGCAACATTCATTGAATTCTCCGCCAGAGACTCAAACAACTCAAATGCGCTATTTTCATCTTTCGTGAGGAAATTCCTGCCATTGGATGCATTGGCTAGATATCGATGTGTGTCATCCAGCCCATGGTAAAATATCTGAGCGAAGTGCCATTTGGGCACACCATGGTGCGGGCATTTTCTTAGGAGATCATGAAATCGGTCCTAGGCATCATGCAACTTCTCCTCAGGTCCCTAGGAGAAAGTTGTGATCGCTCGCCTCATCGCATTCGTCTAACTAATAGGGAAGAACTTCTGCAGGAATTCACGTCGTATTCCGGCCATGTTCCAATCGGCTTCCCGATGGTCTTGAACCAGTATGAAGCTTTATCTCTGAGAGAACGGAAAAAGCTTCTTCAGAACAATTCCAAGATCTATGTCCCTGGGTTGAGCTATTTCCGCGATTCGATTCAGGTCCTTTAAATGTTGGAATGGATCCTCGTTCGAGTTTCCATAAAAGTAATTTTGGATCAACCCAATTGGATTGGGCTTGAGCTCGAATGCATCTCCGCCTGTGGGAATCCGGACTAGAGGTGTGATAATCAGCGCTGCCTATTCGTAGAAATCCCAAAGCTGTTCTCCTCGCGGTGGATGCTGCATTCTATCCAAAGTGTTCAGGATACAGTCTATGTTCTGTTTCTACCATTCCTTAGATTCAACGACCCGGGCTTCCAGACGAGCCATTGGGTCCAGATTTGCTGGATCCTGGCCAGGTCAGGGTCTAGGGTTAGCCATCTCAGCTAGGAGGATAGAAGAAGAGGGTAGGGAAGAAGATGGTTCGGGCGAGGTGACTCGCCTCCTTGGGAGTGGTTCCCAAGATCTAACCAGATGAGGTCTCAGTGACCTCCTTCCTCTCATACACCAGCCAACCCCTGGGTTGGTGGAGCCAGCCAGACAAGGCTAAGGCCCTGTCAATCAGATGGTCTTTACGATCAGATGATTGGATTTTTCATTTTAGGTTCGAATTCCTGAAGACAAATTCGTTGAGAATCGACTGAAAGTGGTTCCCGCCTCTTAAGCTAACCCAGCTAGTCTGGTTACGAGGGGACTAAGGGGAAGGTTCTTCCTTCTGTTTGTGGCTCCGATTCCGTTGACCCCTGAGCCACGGTCGTTTGACACTACCTCATAGACTTAATCACGAGGTTTGGCTAGAGAGGTTGAAAACATCAAGTAGTATGACAACGAATTCGGGTTGATTTTGTGTTTTAGAATTTATTTTAACCCTTTTTTCTTCACTGGGGTTTGGGATGAGTGGCCCACAAGGTGACCAGGCTGACTGGCTAAACAGTAGACTTAACTAAGTCTAGGTTAGCTTAAGTGTGGTCTCTAGAAATTTGGCCATAAGGGTTGAGCCTTGGGTTCGTGCAATTTCTAAGGCTTCAATAGACCACAAGAAAAAAACTAGTTCTCTAAACACACATGGAATCCAAATGAAGTGAAATTTGGAGAGTAGATTCCCTTTTCAATTATATTTTCAGATAATATTTTTTTTATAATTTTTACTGTGCCAACCAAATTTATAAGGATTTTTAAATGTTAGGTGGTCAGATATGAAATTTTGACCCTTGGTCGATTTTTTGCTTTGAAATAGTATCTAATGATTTTCAAAAATTTAGGAAAAATATGAAAATTAAAGTTAACGAGATCAGCTTTCAAACCCCACCATTTTTAGTCAAAACAGATTCATGAATTGCTCAGAATTGATTTTTGAATTTTAAAAATTTCAAATCTTAGTCAGTTTGACCCCCTTGTACTTTGCAAATTTTTAAAAATTTTGTACATGGAATTTTTTCAAAAATACAGTGTCGTTTGAAAGATGGTTTAAAAATAAAGTACTTGCTCGAGTTTCAGAATTTTTCACTTACTAATTTTTTGGCAAATGAATTTTTAATTAAGAAATTAAAGTTTGGCCGAATTTCAGCAAGTGGTGGAAAAGCTTTTAAAAAGGTGTTTGAAATTCAAATTCCACTTTCCACCAAAAAATTTTTTCTTTTTTTTCTCAAATGTTTTTTTTTCCAAAAATTTTTGAATTTTTTTTTTTGGAGTGAAAAACTCTTTCAAATTTTTTCTCTTTTTTTTAAGCTAACCTAAGATTCAAACGGAAACCTAATTTAACAACCTAAAGATTTTTTTTTTTAAATAAGCATATTTTTTTTAGAAAGAAATTTCTAGCTAAGAAAATAATCTAACCTAGAGTTCAAACAAAAATCCTAAGCTAAGGGAGAGATGTGCACCTTCATTTTTTTTCTGCACTCGATGTGTGCGTAGATCCTATTTTTTCTGATTTTCTACACACCCAAAAAAAACAAGCAGAGGAAGATTTGTCACTAAAAGCTTTAGATCCAAAATCAATTACGTTGCCTCCCTGACAACAACATCATTTGATGGAGGTGGAAATCGCGGGTTTGAAAATACAACTGTCGTTCTTTGTAGTATAGTTGCGAAATCCATTCGTCAAAATAATTTCTAAAATAACGAGACTTGGAGTCCCGATCGTTCGTCTCTAGGAGGCATTTAGAAAATGCAAAATAATTTTAGATCTTGCTCACTCTACTTGCTTAAGATCGCATGTCGGTCTACACTAGGTTACGTATTCATGCATGACATACTGTTGCAATAGAAATATAAAATGAGTGCAGGCAACTGATTATCATGCGAAAGATATGGTAGTCAAGCACATGATGATTTTCACACATAGATATAGAGATATATAAAAATATGATTTCATTGATTGCATGATGATGGTTACAGCACAGCTAGAGGAATGCTTGGTATAGGAAAGCTTGAAACATAAACTACCTGCTAGCAGAAAACGACTGTGTACATGAATCTATGGAGGGGATTATGCATGCATCATTGAGGGAGAAACATGGAGCTACACTACTAAGAAGTAATAAAGCAGTAAATCTATGTAGAACTGTATCTACTTAGCTAGCAAAAATAAGGGCATTCGGAGGTGGGCTCCGATGGCCTTTGAGTTGGCTGAGAGGAGGAGGGGTGGCCAATGGGGGTTAGACCGACCCTTGGTGTGGTGAGGAGGAGGTGATCCAAGCTCTTGGCGTGGGGCAGCCGCTGGCCATGGTGGGAGCTCGTGGAGGTGGAGGTGTGAAGGTGGGGTTATGCTATGGAAGGTGGAATGAAGCCAAGAGTGAATGTAGCATGGATGGGTGCAAATGGCCACCCCTTAGGTCTTTTTATAGACCTAAGGGAAGCTCTCTAGAGAATTCTATAATTCTCTAGAGAGGGCCTATTGTGGGAGCTTGTGAGAGAGGGAGAGAGAGGGTGGAGTGGTTCTTTTAGATCCACAAAATGTGGATCTCAAAGAAGACCCTTCCTTAGTTGCTTAAAATAGCAACCAAGGGTGGTGCCCAAGTGGAGAGAGTTCCAGAGAAGTCTAGTGAGTGTGTGGGTGCATGAATGGGTGTGTGTGTGTGTATGTGGTCGTGCCCTAGGTGGCTAAGTGAGCTAGGTTAGGTCCTAATAGGTTTAGGTTAGGGTAGGTCTCAAATTAGGGTTGCAAACCCTAATTTGCTAAGGAGAAAATACAATTAAACTTAACATAAGTTTAATTGAATGAGTGTGAACCTAATTAAGAGTGAAATAACTCAATTAAGTTGGGCTTAAGTCAATTGAACTCTCACTGAGTCCAATTGGACTTGTGTGGGTTGAGATTTAAACTAAATTGGACTCTATGAGTCTAATTGAATAAGCAATGGTAATTGGACTCTCACAGGTCGACTTTTCGCTTAGCGTTATAGTATTTAAGTGGTGGAAAAATCGACTAATAAGAAATAATGAAAATAACCACTCGTAGAAGAGTGGGTCGTGTCCACAGGGAGGCAATGATGCAATCAATACTTAATTATTTAATGTTACTTCGGATAGTGCGAAATTCCTTTTCAAATTGGACTTAAAATGTGAAGGAAAGTAGGTTTGCAAT
This sequence comes from Thalassia testudinum, assembly GCA_037157565.1. Lineage (NCBI taxonomy): Eukaryota > Viridiplantae > Streptophyta > Magnoliopsida > Alismatales > Hydrocharitaceae > Thalassia > Thalassia testudinum. The sequence goes on along the minus strand of JAZHRO010000078.1, from coordinate 9,302,425 downwards.
AACCTAAAAAATTAAGGGTGTAGGTGCAGTTTTCCCTCACAGAAATCCTAAATAAATTTAGGACAAATTAGTGCAATTTTCATGTGATGTATACTAAAGACAATTAGTACTTAAATCAAGTCCAAAATCAATCTTTAAACTAGCCAATATTAATACCATGCAATTAGAAAGAACTGTGAGTGCTTGAATGCAATTTTGCCACAATATAATAATAAAAATAAAATAAAATCGGTGGCAATGGCATTGAATGTAATTTTTAATTCTAACAAAAACAAAGCATTTGCTCTCTCTCTTCCTCACGAAAGAGAGAGAGCACCGGCGGGGCAGTTGCGAGGCTCAGGAGGACGGCGAGGACGGGGACTCTCCGACGGTGGCAGTGGCGGCAGCGGAGGTGGTCGGAGCTGGTCGGTGGAGATGGCTGGAGCTCTGACCTGTTGGAGGAAGAGGGCGGCTGTTGCTGCGGCTGTGGTGTGTGGGCGCAGGCAGGCGCTTGCTGATGGGCGTGCGGGCTGCAGGGACACAGCAAGGAGAGGCTGCGGGCACGCTGGAGGAGAGGCGCTGGCTTCTGCTGCGGCTGTGGTGTGCGGGCACGCTGGAGGAGAGGCACTGGCTTGGGTGCGAGTGCCCGCTGTGGCGTGGGGGCGGTGAAGGCAGGAAGGCGCACGCACTGGTGTGCGCCTGCAGTGGTTGGAAGATGGCGAGCGGGCAGACGCGAGGTGAAGACGCAGTGCCTGCGGGTGCGGGCGCGCGGTTGAGAGCGCTTGTGGGCGGTTGCGAAGGTGGAATGGCGCTCTGCAGGGAGGCGCGTGAAGCTGCTATGCAGTGCCTGCGGGTGCGGGCACGCAGCGTTTAGGCGTGCTGCAAGGACGGCTGGAAGGGAGGATGCAGGCTGATGGTGCGGTGCTGCAGGGACGGCTGGTGTGGGCAGTTGGTGAAGGCGCGCGGCTACAGGCGTTAGAAGTTGGCATGCGGGCCTGCGCTTGCAGTGAGGCGCGGGTTGATGGTGTGCGGTTGCCTACGGTGGTTGAGGGAGAGGCAGGTGATGGCACACGGGTGCTACTGCTTGAGGTAGAGATGGAGCAGCACAGTGCTCTCCCTCTCCACAGTGGAGAAGAGAGAGCCATTCCCCATAGGGGGGAAGATTCCTCCCTTGTGCACACCGCCTCTTCACTTTTAAGTCCTCTCTCTCCCTCAGTGCGCCAATCCAGCGATTTGCAAATCCCTTTCTGTTTTTGGCCTGCGATCGTTGGAGAAGATTGCCCCAAAGTCCGGCGGGGGAGGGGGAAAGAATCACGGCTGGATGTGTTGGGGAAATTATCCCCCCACCCTTGTTCTTTTTGGGTTTTATTACCTGCAAATAAAAAGACATAATCATTACACATTAAGTCATAGAATGTTATAGAATTAAATCATGATGCATACAATTATTCTATAACTTAGTGTAGTTATTAACAAACCTAAATTGTTAAAAGAGAATTACTTAGGCTTACTATTAGTCCATTAAAATGGACTCATCAGCTCCCTAGGGATTGATTATTTTTATCAAGTATATGCCTTGGAATTTTTTTCCTTTTCGTGTTCATCCTAAAATCTAGAAAACCAGACAATCGTGAAAGTGCATCTATGTAGCTTTTGCAATGGATTCGAGTGAAAAACTGATTTATCTCTAAAGCTTGTACTTGACCCGTAGTAAAATTCTAGTGGGATAGACAAACTTCTTCCCTTGGGGTATTCAAGATATTCTATGAATTTCACCCTGGCTTTAAGCTTGGGTAGAGAATGTCTGAGGGAAATGGTTGTTTATTTGGTGTCTCACTCTCATTTGGTGCTACATAGAAATTAGTACTACAGAATCTAGATTCCCAAATTATTAAGTGACTCAACTCAGAGAACGATGAGAAAAACTATGCTCTCTTTTGGTTCCCTTGTATTCATTCTTTCTTTCTCTTCTTTTCTTTTCTTTTTCTTTTCTTGAGCTCACAATCTCACCAGATTTATACATATATTCCATATTTGGTGGTCTTATGTGGCATTAACACTTTAATTGAGTTCCAATAACCCTAACACTAAGTCAGAATTCTTCAGCCAGTATTTGGGCGGTCAGAAATACAGAAAAAGTGGGTTAAGGCCATATTTTGTGGATCTTAATTTTATTTGGTGATATTGCCTCAATGCAAATAAAATAAACACTGAACACTCATGACTCTTTTTCTACTTTTTCTTTTTCTATTTTTTTTCTTTATTTTTTTTTATTCTCTCATTTTTTCATTTTTTAATTATATTTTTCTCATTTTTTCATTTTTAAAATTTTTTTTCTCATATAATTTTTCTAACACAACACAATGTAACAACACATTCACTAATTTTATTGAGCAGGCATTATTAGGGACCGGTGGTACTCAAGAGACATTGGGTGGCTTATTTGTTGGAAGTACCTACTCACGGCACCGGGAAAGATGGATAAGACAGTGTATTTTTGACCTTGACATCAATACCTTTCTTCATCCGAGGATTCTGTAAAGAATGGTCGTAACCATCCACCTTAGCCCTAGTTTTATGAGAACTTGCTCTCTGTGTATTTTCCTTGATTGGTGGCTCTCAATATTTCACATAAAATGTATATGCAGGAACTGAGAGCGGAAACTATGCCTATTCTCTGAGTATCATTACCTAATTATCCGGAATTTCAGATTCCTTGCACTAATCTTAGAGCACCAGTACTCTCTACTCTCATCTCACATTATTTGGTGGATTTTTAGAAGAAAATCTACCTGATTCCCAAAACACTATTCAGGTGTTTAGGAGAAGAAACACTGCTTCTTCTCAATAGACTAAAGACATATATCAGTCTTCACCGTGAATCCATTGCAAATTCTACGTGTGTGTGTGTGAAAATTATATTGGATTTCAGATTAAAAGAATCAACTAGAGGATAAAATCCCTAATACATTCTCTTAATAAAAATAATCTTATTTCATGAATGCACTATGTATATATGCTATAAACAAGTAACCTCTTTTATTTGTACTTCATAAATTCTCTTATCAGGTTACATTCAACTTGATCCTAAATTTAGAACAAAAGGGTGAGCGGGTGAGTCGGAAATGGTTGTTGTGGATGATTTCTAGCTCTGATGCAGGCATTGAAGGTGGAGTCGGTTGTTCTTATATTTAGAATTCTAAAGTACATTCGACATGCTACTTCGAGGTTTTCTAAGTGTTGGCGTAAATTTTTTTTAGTTTTGTTGTATATATACCCCCCATGCCTAACTTCTTGCATGTCCGCATGCATGAATATAAAAGAAAATATATATAGCAGGGAGTAAGTGGGTAGAGATCACCTAGAATTGCTCCTGAATTTTAACATTCAGCACTTGCGAAAAGGAAATATGCTAAAAGAAAAATATGCTATGTATAAGAATGGTATGTATAGGGTAATGAAGAATGCCGGTAGATGCTGAGTTTAACGCCTCCACCTGGGTGAAAACTCAATCACATGTCCTCGATAAGATAATGACTTCATCATCTAGAGGAGGTTTTTGGGCCATTAATGGCTTAAGGCTTACTATAGAAACATGCCCAGATTTTGGGTCCATGATTTGGACCGCCCCATTAGGATAGGGGTGAATCACAACGAATGGGCCAATCCACTTGGACTTGAGTTTCCCTGCAAAGAGTTTCAGTCGTGAATCAAACAACCAGACTTGCTGGTTGGGTGTGAATGCTTTCCTCCAGATGTGGTGGTCGTGAAAGGCCTTGGTCTTATCCTTGTATATCGCTGTATTCTCATAAGCCTCTCACCAGATTTTTTCTAATTCGCTGAGTTGGAGCTTTCTTTCATGATCTCCCGTATTGAGGTCAAGGTTACATTTTCGCACTGCCTAAAAGGCATGGTGAAAGGCCTTACCATATACCATGCGATATGGCGACATTCCGAGTGGGGCCTTGTAGGCGGTCCGATATGTCCGAAGTGCATCAACTAATTTATCAGACCAGTCCTTTCTGTCTAGTCTAACCATCTTCTGGAGAATCATCTTGATTTGCCGATTAGACATTTCGGCTTGCCCATTAGTCTATGGATGATACGGGGTGGCTATATGGTGATGTACCCCGTATTTCTTTAGTAATGACCTGAAGTGGGCATGGATGAAGTGGGTTCCCCCATCTCTAATTAGAGTGTGGGGTGTTCCGAATCTCGCAAAGATGTATTCCCGTACGAAAGCAATGACGGTTTTATGATCAGCCCGTCATCGGGATGGCTTCGATCCACTTTGAGACATAGTCAACAGCAAGCAATATATACTCGAAGCAATGCGAATTCGGAAAAGGGCCTATGAAATTGATGCCCTAAACATCGAACACTTCTACAACCAAGATGGGTTGGAGAGGCATCATGTCTCTCCTGGTCATAGAACCGACTGACTGGCGTCATTTACAGCATTGGGCGTACTTGTGTGTATCTCTAAAAATAGTTGGCCAGAAAAATCCCGACTGCAGAATTTTTGCAGCGGTTTTCCATCCCGAGAAATGACCACCACAAGCATCGCTGTGGCAAAAGGATAACACACTAGGAATCTCAAAATCTGGGACGCATCTTCTGATGATCAGATCGGCTCCAATGCAGAAGAACAGTGGATAGTCCCATAGGTAGAATTTGGCCTCTGCTGTGAATTTGAGTTTTTGGTCCTTAGATAAGTTTGCGAGAATCTTTCCTACGACAAGATAGTTTGCGATATCCGCGTACTATGGAACTCAACAGAGTGAATTGCCAAAAGTGATTCATCCAGAAATTGATCTGAAACAGGAAGGGAGTAAGGGATGTGGGCTGGGTCTAGTATGGATAAGTGATCCACCACAACATTTTATTTTTTGACTTTGTCGCATATTTTAATATCAAACTCTTGCAATAGAAGGATCCATCTAATAAGATAGGGTTTGGCATCCTTCTTTGCCAACAAATGCCGAAGGGCAAAGTGGTCTGTGAAGATGATGACCTTAGACTCTAACAGATATGATCAGAACTTCTCCAACCCGAATACTATTGCTAGCAGTTCCTTTTCAATGACAGTATAATTATGCTGAGCTTTATTCAGCGTCTTGCTAGCATAGTATATGACAAAGGGTTGTTTCTCCCGATGCTGGCCTAAAACAGCCCCGATGGCGAAATCAGAGGCGTCGCACATCATCTCAAAATCAAGAGACCAGTCCAGTGGTTGGAGAATCGGGGAATCAGAGACAACGCTTTGTAAAGTCTTGAAGGCGCCGAGACACGTGGTGTTAAATTCAAATGGGGTATCGGCTACCAGGAGATTCATCAAGGGTCATGCGATTTTTGAGAAATCGCATATAAATCTTCGGTAAAATCTGATGTAACCAAAGAATGATCTTATCTGCTTGACCGAGCTAGGTAGGGGTAATTATAATATGACTTCAGATTTAGCTCAGTCGACCTTGAGTCCATTGGCAGAGATCTTGTGCCCTAGTACAATGCCATCCCTCACCATGAAATGGCTCTTCTCTCAGGATAGTACTAGGTTTACCTCAATACATCGTTTCGAGATCTTGGTGAGGTTATCAAGACAAGATGTGAAGTCATCTCCAAAGATAGAGAAGTCATCCATGAATACTTCCACATAATCCGCTATCATGTCAGAGAAAACGGCCATCATACAACGCTGAAATGTCGCTGGTGCATTGCAAAGGCCGAAGGGCATCTACTTAAAGGCGAATGTTCTGAAGGGACATGTGAAAGTGGTCTTGTCTTGATCATCCAGGCTAATTGCTACTTGATTATACCCGAAGTATCCATCCAAGAAGCAAAAGAAACTGTGTCCGGCTAATCGCTCCAAGATCTGATTAATGAATGGTAAAGGAAAGTGATCCTTCTGGGTAGCCGTGTTTAGTCTTTTGTAATCTATGCAAACTCACCATGATGTCGTGGTGCGGGTTGGGATGTATACGCCCTTATCATTTTTTACAATGGTAAGTCTTGCTTTCTTGGGCACTATTTGGATCAGACTCACTGATGAGAACACCATCATGAACCATAACTAGTTCAATTTGATCTTAAAAAGTCAATAAAAGCTCTTACGTATCAGTTAGAAGGTCTCTTGAGCAAGATGAGTTATTTTGAGAAGAAAAGATGAAAATAGGGTTATTTATGCAATTTTACCATCTTATCATAAATACAGGATAAGCACGGGGTATGCCAGGAGTTTATTAAAGGTCATCTAGTCATTATTTGCTAATAAGTGGGTCCATGCAGACAGAAATGGGCTTTCACGCATTTCAAGAATTAATGGACATCTGAAACCCTAAAAATAAACCTGCTTAATTAGCTGACATTCTAGTCAGGATAAAATTCATCTAAATCCTCAAAAAATTATAGAAAAATATTCTTTAGGGTTTGGCATCCTTGATTTGACTATCTGAACCCATTTTGACCTGAAACAGTCTCAGACAAACTATTACCCTAATTTGGGTTTTTGCATAAATTACCTCAGCAAACTAGGTCAAAACCGAATCCAACTTCACAATTGGATTCCTTAGGTCCAAATTAGGTTTGTACCAAAATTTGGGTCCAATCAGAGATTATCTTTACCTAGTTTGCAATTTGGTCCAGTCTGACTCTTTCTCTGTCACACAACCCCTCAGCTTTTGAAATTCCTTACAAATACCCCCTATCTTTGTTGTTACTATTTGCAAAGAGGTCCCTCCACCATTGTCGTGGGGGAATCCTACTCCGACGAGCTTCGTTTGGCAAGAACTCTGTGATTACTTGATGAATCCCTCTCAGAATTGAAAGGGAGATTCGTCGGGTAATCTCCTTCCTATTGAGCCATGTCCAAGTCTCCAAATTTCTCTAAAAAGCTTATGCGAATCCTTCAAAGAGTCGGGTAGCTCTTGTGCATCAAGCTTACTAATCTTGAAAGCTTGGTTTCCAAGCCTTAAGCCTCCCTCTAAGGCCTATATAAAGACCTATGTTGCACACCAATCTCCTTACGCTCATTTTCGACCAGAATCCCTTTCCTTCCTCCCTCCTCTTCGGTTGAAAGGCTCCACGATGTCTGGTGACTCTCTCTGACCACTCTCGTCATTCGCTCGCAATACCAATGGTAGATTCTTCTTCCTCTCCCTCTTCCACGTCGCGCCATACTAGTGGGTGCCCTAATTCTCTTCGTCGTTGCCGCTTCTATCCCACCGGAGCTCCCTTTGTCTCCGTCGCTGGCTATACTAGACTGGGAGTCGTTTCTCCTCCCCGTCATTCGCTACCTACTCAGATCAACTCCTTAACTCTGCTACTTCACAACTCTGTCTTCGCCACTCGGACTTGACCACCGCATCGCCTTCCGTGACTTCATCTTCCTCCACTCTAACGACGCTCCAACGAAGCCTTCCCGCCGCTCCACCTCACGAAAACCATCGTCGCCACCTCCACTAGCTCTGCCGCGGCTCGCTCTATAAAAGCCCTCACTCAATTTTAGCTTTCACTCACCGTAACCTCTCCTCAAACACAACCACCTATGTACTCGCTCTCCGACATCGCTACACTCACACGCACACTCACACCATGCCAACCCCCTCATCACATTTGCCGAAGGCCGGCAATCCTCCTGAGAATATCTGATTGGGCCATCAGGTCATGTTTTCTTATCTCAGGTCCTACGCCGGAGCTCTGTCACTGCGCTTCCTTCTCTGGCTCCGTCTGTTGCGCTCAGGCTGAGTTCTTCCTCGATAATGATTCCAGGTGCTGTGGCCCACTCCCAGGAAGAGATTTAGGCTTCCAATTGAAGCATCAGTAGTTCTGTTCACTTCAATCAAATGCCTTCATCCATTGCAGCTATAGCATGAAGTAACCAGTGGGAATAATCCCACATCATGAGTAGCAAAAGCCTTTGCACGGTATAAGACGAATTGATCTCATTGCCCTATTGCCTCAGTGAGCATGGGGTGAGGTCCCTCTCCATGTACGTACGCACACCCTCGCCCACGGTCACGCCATGTAGGTCTGGTCTCTAATCCGCTTACCTGGATACTTGGGTCCGATTAGCATATTGCTGAGGGAAGAAAGAAAGAGGAAAGGAAGAAAAGAGAGAGAGGGGGGTTTTGCACTGCCTTCCTATCTCTCGACACTTAGTCAGAATCTGAAGAGGCCTTCACCTCTGTTGGTGCTGTGTTGTGCCTGTTCCTCTCCCTGAGGCCTAAAGGAAAAGGAGCTGGTTCTGAGACACTGTAGCATCAGAGGGAGTGCACTGTGCACTCATCCTACGTGACATTTGGTTGATTGATACTATTGCATTATTTAAGTAGAATTGTAATAGGGTAATTTGGTGATTCAAATCACCATTTTTACCCTAAACTTTTTGCCACATTGATTCTTGAATTTATATCTATATCATTTGTGCTTGAAATTGCTATTACATTGCTATATTCTTGCTTTCAATTGTGATCTTGAGATAAATTGTCATATTTCTCCCTACGTTCGACCTCGGAATTTCTTTCGAGCTATAAATTTTAAGTGTTCTACGCAATTTATAGGCCATACTACAGTGCATTACTTTTAAAACACCGATTAGAGCGTTCAACATTTTGGCGCCGTTGTCGGGGAGCAACGCACAATTTTGATCTCTTGATTGCACTATCTGATTTGATACTAACTTGCTCTATCTATTTCGTTGTGATTTGTGCCAGGGAATCCAATCAAGGAGAGTCAAACAAGCACCAAACACTTTAGGGGCAGGTAAACTCTATCCACTTTCTCCTAAGCCCCTGATTCTGAAAAAGCTAAAAGAAGAAAAAAATCAATTAGGGCTAACTTGCATTCTATTCTTAGATTAACTTTCACAAGTTGCCTGATTTGATACATTCTTTTTAGAAAGCATCCCAAACCTGATTCTTGCATCTACTTTGGGATTTAAGACACCTGGGGCTACCACCTTCTTGATTGAGCCCTAAGTGTCAGATTTGGAATTAATTGATTGACCAATTAAGAGCCAATTAGGGTTTCCATTCTAAGGTTTAGAGACACACTTGCTTAAAACAAGAATTAATCTTCCCAAACTATGTGTATCCTAAGCCTTGATTGAACTGACCTAAGAAGCAAACCCTAAGAATCAAGCTCTAAATCTCACTTAAATCCTAAAAGCAGGGACCTAGTAATCAAGGACAAATCAGGTGAAGTTGACCTACCTTTTAGGGTCAACCAATCTTCAAATTAGGTCACCACTCACAAAAACATCTTAAAATTCAAGTGAAATCCAAAGCACCCCCACTCTAAACTTAAAATTGGTAGACTTAAGAGGTCAAGTTATCCATCCTGGTCTACCTAGACCCTCAGTGACAAGGAAGGTCAGGTGGGGGAAACCTTGTAACCCGTGGGGATGCTCTACCGTGTAGGGGTCATTGTGGGACTCTCCCTTCCTGGTTGCCCAGGTAATTCTCAGGTAGATGACTTTTTGATCTAGGGGTATCATCCGCCTTGAACCTCTATAGTCATCCAAAAATATTTGGGTGTCTTGATTGGGTCCATCACACCTTCTATCCCTCATCTTCTCCATCGGTGCATGTTTGGAAGGAGGTCCCTAAAACCACCCTTGAGGCCTCCATTATCATTCACTCTCGTCAAGGCCAAGCCTCAACTTCCCTATTTGTGCAACCACCTGATCAGATCGACATATCTTCTGATTCATCTAACCATAGATCTCCTTCATCCATACTCATGGAACAACCAGTAGAAGAAGAAAACAATCTCCAGAATCAACTTCATCACCTCAACGATCTATTCCAAGCCTTTATGAATCCACCACAGTGTCTTATGATGCGAGATCATTACAATCCCACTGCGGTGGCGATCGAACCTCGAGTCCAAATCTTGGTTGGAGGTCTTGATAGTGAACTCAAGTCCAACATGATTCATGCTATTCCTAAATTTCATGGGCTTAATTCCGAAGATCCCTTCCAGTACATCAAGCAACTCAAGCATTTTGCCCAGACCTTCCGGTCAGAAGCTCAGAATCAGGATATCTTGCTCATGAAAATGTTCTCTCTCATGGAGAAGGCCGCTCATTGGTACCAAACCCTAACTCATCCAATCAACACATGGGCAGAACTACAATCTGAGTTTCTGAAAAAGTTCTTCTTTGTTGGTCGGATAAATGCTCTGCGGCACCAGATCACACATTTCACGCAGCAAGCAGGCGAATCGCTTCATGAGGCATGGGATAGCTTTCTGGAACTCATGCGAAAGTGCCCCCACCATAGAGTTCCTAAATGGGAACAAGTTCAGTCTTTTTACCAGGGACTCTGTGAGGATATTCGATTTTTCATCAATGCAACCTGTGGAGGAAACATCATGGGTCAACACGAAGATACCATGTGGGAGATTCTTGAGATCATGTGCGAGAACTCCATCAACAATGAATCCATGGGCATGTTCGACCGGACGACTGCCCGTGCATTGATGAATCCGTGGGGAGCACATGAGATGCAGGGCTTGTCCTCTTCTGTTGACTTGGAGTTAATGACCAGTCGACTGGACAAGGTCTCTATCATTGAGAAGAAGGTGGATGAGCTAACTCAACATCTGTAGTGAGACACCTCTGCGCAAAACCCGTTCGCACAACCACCCTCTAGGAGGGAGGCTGTGCACAACATCTATCACCGATCTTCTTAGGAGATGGATCCGTACCCACCCCCGTCTGATCTAGGGTTCGGAGGAAACTCCGAATCCGCCTACTCTAGTTGGGGGAACTCTGAACCCTCGTCTTCTGATTTCTTCGAGATTCCTCAGATCTGCGAGGATCTCAACTCCATCTTGAATGATCCTTTCTCAAACACCTACAACCCTGAATGGCAAAATCAAGGAACAATCAAAATTAGAGACCTCAATATCAGCCCCGACCACAAGTTCCTTGTCCATATCAGCCGCCTCAGCCTCAGCCCAACTTGACTTTCCAAACTGGGCCAACTCAAGAAGATCAAATGACTCTTATCCTTCAGACTCTGGCTGACATTTAGAAGACGAATGCAGCTATGCAAAAATAGCAAAAAGACGAGATCACAGAGGTTCGCAATCAACTCACCTAGATGGCAAATCCTCGCCAACCTGGTGTACTCCCTTCGCAACCTCTGCCCAATCCAAATAACATGCTGAACCAGAGGTGCGTTATGAACCTGACTCAGGGCTAGGCTCACTTTGTCTATTAAGTCCCTTCTGCTCCATCACCTGACGGGATGGAGGCTTCGACATCATACGTGGGTTATCAGCAGCAACCACCTCTTTTGACTACCCCAACTCAGAACCAAGCAGGACTAAATTTTGTTACCACTCGTAGTGGCAAAACAACTCAGGAACCACCTTACCCGAGCCACTCTCAGCTTGGTAGTTCAAACCTAAACCCTAGGTTGGTCATCCAGGATACCCCTATCCCAGATCAAAAAGCTGAACCAATTCTAGAGGAATCTGCAGAGGTTCCATTTCCCGAGGCCTTGACCAAGGGAAAGAAGAAACCCAAACCCGTGGCTCTTGAGGAGGACCTCGTTAAGCTCTTTGAGTAGGTCCAAATAAACATCCCGTTGATGGATGCAAGTTGCCACGTATCGGCTTATGCAAGATTCTTGAAAGATGTATGTACACCTAAGCGTAAGCCGCAAACTAAGGGTAGGAGCTCAATCGTATTGTCGGAGCAAGCCAGCTCCATCATTTTGAGTAAACTCCTGCCTAAAGCAAAAGATCCCAGCATTCGTCTGATCTCCTGTACAATCGATGATATTCAATTTGACCATGCATTATTGGATTTAGGAGCCTCCATAAACCTAATACCTACATTCTTACTTGACCACCTTGAAGAATTTGAGCTCAAACCGATAGAGGTTACATTATAGTTGGTTGATCGATCTATTAAGTCACCAAAAGGAATTCTCGAGGATGTCATAGTTAGGGTATGTGATTTCTACTTCCCTGTGGACCTTATAGTTTAGACATGGATGCTCCTAAGAACTTGAAGAACACACCGATCATTTTGGGGAGACCTTTTCTGGCCACAGCTAGGGCCAACATCAATTGTGAGGAGTGCCAAATTGAGTTAAAATTTGGAAGCAGGACACTAAAGATCTATATCTTTAAGGCCCAAGGAGGAATTAGTTGTGGGGTTATAGAACAAATTTGCGACATCGAGTCCATGGTTGACGACCCATGTGTCGAGGAAAACCTGCGTATCTCTGATGATCAACCACAAGAGGATCAAACCCCACACTTAGAGGAGCCTGAACCAGACCTAGAGATACCTTTAGCTCCTATCATTGCTCCTGAACCTCAGCCTGAACCACTTGTTGCTGCTGAAAATCCAGTCATGGAGTTGAAACCCCTCCCTGACCATCTCAAATGTCTTTTTGGGTTCAAATCAGACATTTCCTGTGATTATCAATTCCAACCTTACCTCTGATTAGGAAACCCGCTTGATTTCTATCCTCCAGCAGCATCGGAGAGCCATTGGGTGGACTCTCGATGACCTGACTGGCACTAGCCCTTTATATTGCACGCATCACATCTAAACCGAAGAGGGCTCACGACCATCCCGTGAAATGCAGAGACGTCTGAATCCGAACCGGTAGGATGTCGTGAAAAAGGAGATCATCAAGTGGTTAAATGCAGGTATCATCTACCCAATCTCCGATAGTTGTTGGGTGAGTCCAATCCAGGTTATGCCCTAAAAGGTAGGACTCACCGTCATTACAGCTGAAATCAGAGAGACTATATCGACCTGTATAGCAAACTCGTGGAGAGTTTGCATTGATTACCAAAAACTAAATGCCTCCATGAAAAAGGATCACTTCCCACTGCCATTTATTGATTAGATACTCAAGAAATTGGAAGGAAATCGATTCTTTTGCTTCTTGGACAGGTACTCCGGTTATAACTAGGTGGCAATCCATCATGAGGACCAAGAGAAGACTACCTTCACCTGCCCCTTTGGGACATACGCATTCCGTAAGATGCCGTTCGGTCCCTGCAATGCACCCGCTACTTTTTAGTGATGCATGCTTGCCATATTCTCAGATATGGTAGGTGAGTACCTTGAAGTCTTCATGGATGACTTCTCGGTATTTGGGGAATCTTTTGATGGTTACCTCCTGCACTTGGTCCAAATCCTCAGGTGTTGTATCAACGTGAATTTGGTTCTTTCCTGGGAAAAGAGCTACTTCATGGTACCTGAGGGAATTTTCCTAGGTCACCTCATCTCTGAAAAAGGCATCCAGGTTGATTGAGCTAAGGTTAATTTGATTTTCAAACTACCCATACCTAGCTAGGTCAAGGATATCCATTCTTTCCTAGGGCACGTTGATTTTTACCGCCATTTCATTCCTGATTTCTCAAAAATCATGTGCCCCCTGACTAATCTTCTCTCAAAGCATGTTCCTTTCAAAATTACCGAGGAGTGCACTCATGCATTTGAGAGCCTACGTGATCGAGTTACTCAAGCACCAATCCTGAAATCCCTTGACTTGTCTCTACCCTTTGAGATCATGTGCGATGCATTTGACTACATAGTGGGTGCGGTACTTGGGCAAAAAATAGATGGGAAACTCGTGGTCATCTACTATGCTAGCAAGACACTTGAAGAGGCTCAGCATAACTACATAGTTACTGAGAAAGAGCAGCTAGCTGTAGTATTTGGCCTTGAAAAATTTTGATCCTATCTTTTGGGTTCCTGTGTCATCATATACTCTGATCACACTGCAGTTAGGTGCCTCCTCGTGAAGGATGTGAAACCTCGACTAATCTGCTGGATCTTACTGTTGCAAGAATTAGACCTCGAGATTCGCGACAAGGCGGGAAAACGGAACGTGGTAGCTGATCACTTGTCCCACCTTCCTTCTGATATCATTAACCCTTCCAAGAGAATCACAAAACACTTTCCTGATGAGCACCTCCTGACTAACAATGTAGGACTTCCCTGGTACGTTGATTTGGTTAACTACTTGGCATCACATCAGACCCCATCTGATTAGATGGAGGCCAAGAAGGACAAGTTGCTTTCTGATGCCAAGTACTACATCTGGGAAGATCCGTACCTCTTCAGCATTGGTGCTGATCAGATCATCAGACGATGCATCTCGAAAGTGAAAATTCAGGACATTCTATCCTTCTGCCATGATTAGGCCTGCTGCAAACACTTCTCCGGACATAAAATCATAGCTAAAGTCCTCCAGTGCAGCTTTTATTGGCCCATGATCTCCAAGGATGCATACGACTACTGTAAGGCATGCACTTGTTGCCAGACCTTGGGCAACATGCGCCATCGCGATATGATGCCTTTACAGCTGATTCTCGTATGCAAAATCTTCGATATATGGGAGATTGATTTTATGGGACCCTTCCCTAAATCGAACAGCTTCGAATACATTCTCCTTGTTGAAGACTACGTGTCTAAATGGATCGAAGCTATCTCGACCTGAACCATTGATTACAAGGTGGTAATCGAGTTTATTCATTAGCACATCTTTTCTTAGTTCGGTGTCCCACGTGCCATTATCTCTGATGGAGGGACCCATTTTACAAATACACAGTTCAGATCCCTGATGACTAAGTATGGGGTGTCACACTGAATCTCAACTCCTTATCACCTCCAAACCAATGGACTGGCTGAACTGTCTAATCGGGAGATTAAGAAAATCCTCCAGGTCACTGTTCGGCCTGACAGGAAGGACTGGTCGGCCCGACTTCCGGAAGCTTTGTAGGTTTATAGGACTACCCACAAAACCCAATTAGGTATGTCTTCATTCAAATTGGTGTACGGGAAGGCATGTCACCTCCCCGTCGAGATGGAGCACAGAGCCTTTTGGGCAGTATGAAAGTGTAATCTAGATCTGCTTAAGGTCGGAACCCATCATTAGCTTCAAATGAGCGAGATCGAGGAACTACACAATGATGCGTATGAGAACTCGCGAATTTACAAAGAGCGAGTGAAGGCTTTTCATGACAAACACATATCTAGAAAAACCTTTCATCCTGGTTAGAAGGTCCTACTCTTTGATGCCAAGCTAAAACTTTTCCTAGGCAAACTCAGATCTAAATGGATTGGACCATTCTTGGTGAGACGAATCTTTGGAAATGGAGTCGTCGAAATCAATCAACCTAGCCTTGATTTTGAACCTTTCATCGTGAATGGCCAGTGACTTAAGCCGTTTATTGAACTCACTGATACGAACTTGGCTGAGGTATTTTTTGATCTCCATTCTCCCTGAGCTTATTGCACCTGACTGATGGCGTTAAACTCAGCACTTAACGGGAGGCAACCCGTCATTTTTTTTGAAAAACCCGAAACCCTTTTGACACATCTCTTTATTGAACTCATATTGCACTTTAGGATTCGTCCATTAGAACAACCGACTCCACCTCTGGTACTTGTATTAGAGCTTGAAATCATCCGCAACAGTCATCCTGACCCGTCCACCCACCCTTTGAACTTGTTCTAATGTACGATCTAAGCTAAACTTGAACCTACCTAATTTACAGTGAGGACATTGCAAATCGTAGGCATGGGAGGGTATTAAAGTGCAAAACACCATAAGAATCAATTCACAAAAAGGGTTTCATCAAAAAAATTATATATGCTATTAAAAGAAAAAAGGAGGTTGAGGAAAAAGGAGAGCTATTTTTGAGAAAATGTGAAAAGGAGGGAAGAAAAATTGAAAAGAAAAGAAAGGGGCAAAAAGATAAAGAAAGAAATTGAGTCACTTCAAAGTAATATGAAACTTACCTAACTTCTAGGTTGTATCGAATGATGAATTAAGACCAGGAAGGCTAAAACTTAAGGGATTAGTGGCGAATACCGATCTTAGGCCTCTTGGATCTAATTGGATTTAAGCACTCACGTACTTGTCATGATCCGGATTAGTCCTCAAGAGGTTGGGGAAAATGCAAAGCTTATGTATTAGGTCTAAGGCTTAGGTAGTATTCGGCCTCGTTAACTGACTTCTGGTTTATGGGACTCGATAACTTAAGCACCCTAAATCACACACAGTTAGTTTAGTGTACTTTAAATAATGAAATCATGCTAAAAGGCATTTCCTCTATTCTGAAAATGGTCTTAAGATCTAGATTAGGAGCGGCTCGAAAACACAAATTGATTTGGTTGAGTTCTCGACATGGAGAGGTAGGAAATTCCACTCAAAGATGTGTAATAACAAATCATCTCCTCGGTGCTTGTCTCCTAGGATATCTAAATATCCTATTGGGGGCATATAAGCACCTTGTGTTGGTTCAGATGCCATGGGCAGCATTATCACGAAATGTCGATTGCCAGGGCCTTGATTTAGCTACAGAACGCCATGGGTGGGATTATTTCGAAATCTTGAAAAATAAGGTTTTGGGGGTTGCCATGGGTGGTGCTATCTCGAAGTATTAATTGCCAGGGACCCTGCGAGGATTGATGGTGGGGACAAGGAATCCGATATAGACCGTGTTTAGGGCCAATCCAAAGATGGATCTAAGGAAAAATATAATGAAAAGAACACGAGAGAAAGCTCTACACAAATAAAAAAGTCCTTCTATATCTCTCTTACAAAAAATGCACTGGCAAACTGAACCTGGGCTAACCATGTTTCAAGCATGGGTGCTTTAACCGCTAGGTCCAACGAACCTTAGGTTAGTTCCTACGGGCCTTATAAACCTTTACAGCAGACTGAGACGAAAGCTAGTCAGGTCTGGATTTGGGCTAGTACTTGAGTACCTCTAGGCCTATTGTTGGTATTAAGATTTAATTCCTAGAGATGTGGCTTAGTAGGGCATCTTGACGGTTACATCTGACCTAGATAACTGGTTTGATTCATAGAATTTTGCTAAGGGACTAGCGAAAGATAAGCATGGGGGTATGATGGGAACACCATCATTAACTATAACTAGCTCAATTTGGTCTTATAAAGTCAATAAAAGCTCCTACATATTAGTTAGAAGGTCTTTCGAGCAGGATGAGTTGTTTTGAGAAGAAATGATGAAAATAGGGTTATTTATGAAATTTTACCATCTTATCACAAATACAGAATAACCACGAGGTACGCCAGGGGTATATTAAAGGTCATTTAGCCATTAATGCCTAATAAGTGGGTCCATGTAGACAGAAACGAGTTTTCACGCATTTCAAGAATTAATGGGCATCTAAAATCCTAAAAATAGATCCACTTAATTAATTGAGGTTCTAATTAGGATAAAATTCATATAAACCTTCTAAAAATCATAGAAAAAAATTCTCTAGGGTTTGGCATCCTTGATTTGACTATCTGAATCCATTTTGACCTGAAATAGAGTTTCAAATAGACTATTGCCATAACTTAGGTTTTTGCATAAATTACCCAATCAAACTAGGAAAAAATAAAAATACAACTTCACCATTGGATTCCTTAGGTTCAAATTAGGTTTTTACCAAAATTTGGGCCCAATCAGAGATTATCTTGACCTAGTTTACAATTTGGTCCAGTCTGACTCTTTCTCTCTCACACAATCCCTCAGCTTTTGAAATTCCTTGCAAATACCCCCTATCTTTGTCATCACTCTTTGCAAAGAGGTCCCTCCACCATTGTCGTGGATGAATCCTACTCTATTAAGCTTCTTTTGACAAGAACTCTATGATTACTTGACGAATCCCTCTCAAAATTGAAAGGGATATTCGTCAGGTAATCTCCTTCCTATTGAGCCATGTCCAAGTCTCCAAATTTCTCTAAAAAGCTCATGCGAATCCTTCAAAGAGTCGGGTATCTCTTGTGCGTCAAGCTTACCAAACTTGAAAGCTTGGTTTCCAAGCTTTAAACCTCCCTCTAAGGCCTATACAAAGACCCATGTTGCACTCCAATCTCCTTACGCTCGTTTCTGGCCGAAATCCCTCTCCTTCCTCCCTCCTCTTTGGTCGAAAGGCTCCACGACGTTCGGCGACTCTCTCCAACCACTCTCGTCATCCGCTTGCAATACCAGCGATGGATTCTTCTTCCTCTCCCTCTTCCGTGATGTGCCATACCAGCGGGTGCCCCAATTCTCTTCGTCGTTGTCGCTTCTATCCCACCAGAGCTCCCTTTGTCTCCGACGCTGGCTATACTAGACTTGACGTCGTTTCTCCCCCCCGTCATCCACTACCTACTCAGATCAACTCGCTAACTCTGCTACTTCACAACTCCGTCTTCGCCACTCCGACTTGACCACCTCATCGCCTTCCATGACTTCGTCTTCCTCCACTCCGACAATGCTCCGGCGAAGCCTTCCCACCACTCCACCGCACGAAAACCATCATCGCCACCTCCACTAGCTTTGCCGCAGCTCGCTCTATAAAAGCCCTCACTCAATTTTAGCTTTCACTCACCGTAACCTCTCCTCGAACACAACCACCTATGCACTCGCTCTCCGACGTCGCTACACTCACATGCACACTCTTGCACCACGCCAACCCCCTCGTCACGTTCACGGAAGGTCGGTGATCCTCCTGAGCATATCTGATTGGGCCATCAGGCCATGTTTTCTTATCTCAGGTCCTACGCCGGAGCTCTGTTACCGTGCTTCCTTCTCCTGCTCCGTCCATGGCGCTCAGGCCGAGTTCTTCCTCGATAATGACTCCAAGTGCTGCCGCCCACTCCTAGGAAGAGATCTAGGCTTCCAATTGAAGCATCAGTAGTTCCACTCAACTTCAATCAGATGCCTTCATCCATTGCAGTTGCAGCGCGAAGTAACCAGTGGAAATAATCCCACATCGTGAGCAGCAAAAGCCTTTGCGTGGTATAGGACGAATTGATCTCATTGCCCCATTGCCTTAGTGAGCACGGGGTGAGATCCCTCTCCATGTATGCACGCATGCCCTCACCCACAGTCATGCCACACAGGTTTGGGTTCTAATCCGATTACCCGGATACCTGGGTTCGATTAGCATATTGCTGAGAGAAGAAAGAAAGAGGAAAGGAAGAAAAGAGAGAGAGAGGGGGGGTTTGCACTACCTCCCTATCTCTCGACACTTAGTCAAAATCTGAAGAGGCCTTCACCTCTGTTGGTGCTGTGTTGTGCTTGACACTTAGACAAAATCTGAAGAGGCCTTCACCTTTGTTGCTGTTATGTTGTGCTTGTGCCTCTCCCTGAGGCCTGAAGGAAAAGGAGCTGGTTCTGAGACACTGTAGCATCAGAGGGAGTGCACTGTGCACTCGTCATGCGTGGCATTTGGTTGATTGATATTATTGCATTATTTAAGTAGAATTGTAATAGGGTAATTTGGTGATTCAAATCACCATTTTACCCTAATCGTTTTGCCACATTGACTCTTGAATTTATATTTATATCATTTGTGTTTGAAATTGCTATTACATTGCTATATTCTTGCTTTCAATTTTGATCTTGAGATAAATTTCCTTATTGCTCTCTGCATTCGACCTCGGAATTTCTTGAGCTATAAATTTTAAGTGTTCTATGTAATTTATCAGCTATACTACAACACATTACTTTTAAGACACCAATTCAGAGCATCCAACACTCACCCATTGGCTATTAGAGATTGGGTGTATATTACCCACATCCAGACATTTGATGATCTCCTTTTTAACAACCTCTAGGATGTTCGGGTTCAGCCGTTGTTGAGGTTGTCTCGAAGGTTTCACCCCCTCATCTGTGTAAATGTGATGAGTGCAATACGAGGGGCGAATACTGCGGAGATTAGCAATACTCCACCCTAGGGCAACCTTATGGTCTTCTAACACTGAAATCAACTGGTGTTCCAGTTCTTGGGTCAAGTGAGCATTGATAAAGATTGGGTATGTCTCACTTTCGCCCAGAAACACATATTTGAGTGAGTCAGGTAAGGGCTTGAATTCAATCAGGGGTGGATCAGACTCAGAAGTGGGGGTGGAAGTTGGAATGGGAGGAGTAGAATCAAAGGCGAAAGTATGATGATCCGGATACATGTGAATTCCTACTGATTCACCACTTGTAAAGTGGTTGACTGTGACTGTGTTAACGGAAAACTCGTCTCCTGTTGTCACATCTTCCTGCGTCAACAGGGGTGATTCAGTATTGTGTGGATTAGGATAGCCAGAGTCAGGGGTGTTGTGGTCAGATATACACCCCAGACAATCTGATCCTTGAGGAGATATGTGCATTGCAGTGGTCTCAGTCCCGTGTGGATTGAGGTCCAAGAACCCTGACAGTGCAGATGAATGAGACATTGGGTCATCACAAAGGAGCCCAATGTTGCCACAGTGTTCCGATTCTTCGTCTTCACCATCCTCCTCAATATGATCACAATTGAAGTTCCTTGATGCCCTGAATATGTCAAGTCTAAGTCGCTCATTACCTAGGGCTATCTCCATACACTTGGTAGCACAATCAATGTTTGCTCGGGCTGTTGCCAGAAATGTGCGACCCACAATAATTGGTCCATCATGGAGATTAGGAGGAACCTCCATATCGAGAATGAAAAAGCCTGTGGGAAAGCAGAATCCACGGACTTTCATGATCACAATCTCAACCACCCCCCTCGGTGTTTTCACTGATCTATCAGCTAGCTGAATCGTGACCGAGGTGGGTTTTAACTCCCCGAATTGAAATCGATCATATACGGCAGTGGGAGTCAGGTTGATGGACGAACCTAGATCTAGAAGGGTCCGATCAAATGGAGAATCTTGCAAGAAGTAGGAAATGAGTGGGGTACCAGGTGATTAGCCCATAGTTGTGGGCTATTTAAGTATTTAAGTGCCTAGACATTAGGTTAATTCTAACATTTATTTAGCATAAATTAGGATGTAAATAGATTAATTCATATTTTTAATTTAATTACATAATCCATGCATTGCATTCATATTTTAAGTGCATTTAGAATTAGCTTAGAATGACATTCATCTAATTAGTTAACCAATTAGGTACATTATTTTCATTAACATAAAATTTGAGGGTCTGTATATAAATGACCATAATATTTTAACATTATTTTCTTTATTCTTCTTCTTGTAGGAATGGCTAGCTGCTGCTCCAACGCCACCAGCTGATGCAGTGAAGAACCCATTCAAAAAGGAGCGGATATGTTGGATCTGGTCGGGCAGCTGATTTCAAATTTGTGCAGGCCACTACAAAAGGAGGAGGGAGGCAGCCGAGCTCGGGAAGGCCTCCACCACCGACCCACCACTGTGCAGAGAGATCTCCTCTCTTACATTCCACACCGCAGGCCTTAACCGTGGCCGCGAGTCTCCACCACCGCGGGTGTGTGGTGTGACAGGCCACACCGCCATCCAGAGCTCGTCCGCATTATCGTGAGCACCTTAGCGTGCATCTCCCTCGCCGTCATCACCAACAACCACCGCCGCAGCCACTCTGCAATCACCCTCTCAGTCAGTTAAGACGTCCGGGAAATTTCCCGGACGTCTGAAGCCACCCGCTCACCTTCCGCCTGAAACCTCATCACGACCCCCCACTTGCGCACCCGTCTGAAGTCCACCTGCTCACCTTTAGCCTGCACCTCACCGCTCACCCGCGCGCACCAGCTAGTGCACATGTCTGAAGCCACCCCCACCATTCCAGCAACGCCCAACAGTCCGTGCACGCCCTCCTCCCACGCTGCAGAACCTCACGCCCGTGCTCCCGCGCCCGCAGCACCTTCCCTGCACCGGTTGCAGTGCGCGCCCACGCCAGCTGCAGCCGCACCTACAGAACCACCAGCCAGCAGACCCGCGTGCGCCTCACCGCGCACGCTCTCCTCCCGCATCTGCAGCACCCGCTCTCACTGCCAACAGAGCGCGCACCGGCTGCAGTGCGTGCCCACGCCTTCAGCCAGCATGCAGCAGTAGAGCCGGCAGAACTGCCACAGGCCGCGCGCGCTCCCGCACCTGCCTGCTTCGCCCGCCAACAGCAGCTGCAGCACCGGCTGCAGCCACCTCCGCCAGAGGTCGTCCGGCCTCCTTTGGCCGTCGCGTGACACGCCGCCACCACCGTTTCGAAGCCCTCGGTCCAAGGGACTTCCTCCGAGCTTCCCACGTCCGGCCGTCCACTCCTCGTCGGGCAAGGCAAAGGGGAAAAAATCCCCTATTTTGCTACAGTAATCGAGCCATTAAAAATTACATTTTCTGCCATTGTCAATTTTTAATAATATTTTGTTGATTCTGCATTGCGACAAATATCCTCTAGTTACTCATAATTGCTATTTCAGCATTGTTTCTTGTTTCAACCTTAATCTGAAGGCAATTCTGGCTTGATCCTTGTCCAAACTAACTACGAACAAACATTTTTAACTGGTGCGAATTTAAATACGTCATTGCCTCCCTGTGGATATGACCCGCTCCTCTGCGAGTGGTTATTTCTTTTTTAAATATTGATTAGTCGATTTTTCCACCACATAAAACTGTAAACGACTTTAAAGCGAATAATTGACTCGTCAAATGGCACCGTTGCCGGGGAGGCAACAGACGCAATAATTTCACCTGATTTTATTTTGATTATTTGTCAATTGCACACTAATTTGACCATTTATTATTTTCTTTTTTGTGCGAGAAAATTTGTGCAAGAATCAGCCACTGTGAGAAGGCGACCCTTGACGTCGCCAGAGGAGGAGAAGGACGAGGACGCGACGGACATCAGTATATATTTAGTCGCTAGTTTGATAGAATTAAGACTTTAGATTTAATTTTTCATTGCATTTTATTTGAAACCCTTGTTCTAGGATATATTTTGAGGGGTTTGTTCCCCAATTTTGTTTTAGGCCCGTGTTGGGTAATTTTTGGGAGCCTGTTGCCTTTTCTTTAGATTTAGGTTTTTAGTTTATTGATTACTTTTATTTTCTTGTCCATAAGTAGTTTAAAAATAAAAAATAAAATAATATGAGTTGCCTTCTAGAAGCTGCCTGCCCTAGGACGAACCATTTAGGTCTGTATGAGCAGCCTCTAGATTTATTTCTCTGCATTGCATGCATTCTTGCATCGTTGATTGCTGGAAGCAAGGTACATATTCTCTTACTTTGCATCCTATTCTTTATCACGCATTGCATTTGGAATTAATTCAAAGACCACAAAGTTTGTCTTGAAGCTATTTAACAAGTGGTCACATATTTTCTAAAAAAAGGACTGATTAAAGGAGGGACATTTTAAAAATCAAGGACTTGATTGTAAAACGTGGTGTGTGATTCAAAATTCAAAATCCTTTTGCGGTGAATGCACACTTATATCTGTTGCACCACAACACTCATTTAGACACTCCTAAGTCTTGAAATGACTAGGACAAGAGCCCTCCTACTGTTGGATTCTGAAGTGTTCGGAACTTGAGATCAAAGGTTTTGTAAATCCAAAGAGGGGGATACCCTGTCACGGATTTTTGGGGGTAGTTGAGAAGCACCGCGAAAGCACAGCTTCAAAGGAAGGCTTAGGCCTACTTGCATCCCTCGATCTTTCATCTTTGGATTTACTTGACCATTTGAGATTTAGGGAAGAATACCTAAGCTCCAACTAGGTCTTTTTAGGCATTTCGAAGGTTGACAATAGGCGCGTAATTGATTGGGCAACTTGTTTTGTCACCTACAATTTGAACTAAAGTCAAAAGCCTAAATCTGTAAAGACCAAACAAGTCCTTTTGAATTGTGTTTGTAGTGCATGCTTGGTAGGCGTTCTCTTAGGAGATAACTTGTATTTGATCCTGAACCTGAAAGAATCCTAAGAAGAGACCTTCCAAGGGTAGAAATGGTCGGTCAAAGGAGCCTTAAGGAATATTTCATCCCAACCAATCAAGCTAGCCCAGCACTACGTAGACCTGGAGGGGACAATCCGTATGAGATCAAAAGTAGTACCATATCCTTGCTACCCTCCTTTTATGGTACTACTAGGGAAGACCCTTACAGGCATATTGAGGAATTCACCAAGGTCTGTTCCACGGTGAAGTTGTAGGGCGTTACTGATGATGCTCAAATGCGGACCCTCTTTCCCTTCTCCCTAAAGGATAAAGCCAAGTATTGGTATCACACCCTTGATAATATAAATATTTGGGATGCCCTGAAGGAGTTTTTGAAGAAGTACTTCCCCATGAGCAAAACAAATCACTTTAGGAGGGAAATTATGAGTTTTGTTCAAAAGGATGGGGAAGCATTCCATGATGCATGGGAGAGCTTTAACGATTTGCTGAGACTTTGCCCACATCACCAGGTGCCTAAATGGCAACTGGTTGAAAGATTCTACATCGGACTTAATGATTCGCATAGGCAAACTGTGGATGGTGCCTGTGCAGGAACCTTTCTATCTAAGACTGAGGATGAAGCTTGGAACTTATTTGATACTTTGAGTGAGAATTCTATTCACTTGAATTCTGCCTACATGGATAGAAAGCCCACTCTCATGCAAAGAAAGTTGGAGGCGAATGAAGCAAGGGACACCCAGAATTTAGCCTATCAGATTCAATTATTAAATCAAAACATGGAAAGGCTTATGTCAAACCCGAGTACATTCGTACCTAACACCTCCACATCCCAAGCTTCCGAATGCTTAATTTGTCAAGGTAATACACACGCCACTGTGGATTGCCACTTGGCCTCCTAATTCCCTGAGCTTGTACAAGCGGATTTGAATGCCGCTCAAGGGTTCCGTCCAAGACCTCATAATGATCCTTTCTCCAACACTTATAATGAGGGATGGAGGAACCACCCAAACTTTTCGTGGAGACGAGGAAATGTCTCAAATTCAGGGAATTACAAACTACAATCCTTTCAAAACCATCAAATGAACCAACCTCAGACCTTTGCCCAACCTAAAACCTCTGAGATGGATGAATTGAAGGCGATGTTGAAAACTATGCAAGAAAGTCAAAGTGCCATCATCCAATCTCATGACAAGGCTATACATGAGATGAAATCACAAATTGGACACCTTGTTGAGGCCGTTAGACAGAGGGAGACTGGGAAGCTCCCCAGTGCTGCTGAGGAAAATCCTAAAGGAAAAGGAATTGTCTTTAGGGAGCATGCTCAGGCGGTGACTATTCTGAGGAGTGGGAAAGAAATTTCCAAGCCCGATACTCCTATAGTCTCACCCCCAAAAAAACCATCCACCCCGACTTTCACCCCCACCGGAGAAGACTTGCCCAAATCTTCTCCGCTTGAAATCACCTCATCGGAAGAAGTTGCCCCCGTTCCACCCCTTACTCGACATGACAACCCTTCCACCCAGAGATCGAGAGTGCCTTTTCCAGAGCACTTATCCACCTCTGAGCAGACTTCTGCTGGCTCATCTGGAGCTAAAGATAAGACGGATGAGATTATGGAAACTTTCAAGCAAGTGCAGATTAACCTGCCTTTGCTTGAAGCTATCAGGCAGATTCTGTCTTATGCCTGCTTCTTAAAGGACCTGTGCATGAAAAAGCGGCAGTCTAGAAAACAGGTCCAATCAAAAGTTGTCTTGCCTGATTCTGTTAGCTCAATTGTTGAACATGGCACACCCCCGGAACTTAAGGACCCAGGAGCCCCATACATCTCTGTAGTTATTGGTGACTTACAAATTGATGAGGCTCTACTTGATTTGGGTGCGGGGGTGAACATCCTTCTGAGCTATGTGTATGAACAACTTGGGGGAGGCAATCTGAAGCCTAGCCCTGTAATCCTTCAAGTTGCTGATCGATCACTTAAGAGACCATGGGGAATTTTGGAAGATGTCCTCATAAGAGTGGAGGATTTCTTCTTTCCCGTTGACTTCTTAGTTTTGGACACTGACCCTACAAACAAGCCAACCAAACCCTCCATCATTTTGGGCCGCCCCTTCCTTGCAACTTCTCATGCTTCAATTAATTGCAATATTGGGGCATTGAAAATGGGCTTTGGGAACAGGAAAATCCGGCTTAATGTGTTTGATGCTTAGAAACAAGCCAGACTTGAGGATTGTTCTCAAGTTGAGGTGATAGATGACCTGATTGAAGAGGCAACTCCTGCAATGTTATGTGATGACCCCCTTCAGCATGTCATGCTAAATGAACATTCCCATCTCTTGGAGGAATGTGAAGGGGATATACTAGAACTAGAGGAATTGCTAGGAGTCTCTTCCCCCATCATTTCCGCCGAAGGTAGATTTGCTACCTGAGATGGGGACATCTATTATGAAACCCACAACCATACAAGCCCCCGACCTTGAGTTGAAACCCCTCCCTGACACTCTTAAGTATGTTTTCCTAGGTGCCAATGATACGCTCCCCGTTATCATTTCTGCTGTGCTATCTGAGGCATAGGAGGGAGCCTTGATTGAATGCCTGTGTAGGCACAAGGAAGCTATTGCTTGGAGCATTGCTGACATTAAGGGTATAGACTCTACACTCTGCATGCACCACATTTATACTGATGATTCCATCAAGCCTTTTAGGGACATGCAGAGACGTCTGAACCCTAATATGTGGGAGGTTGTAAAAAAGGAAATCCTGAAGTGGTTGGACGCCAGGATCATATATCCCATTGCTGACAGTAAATGGGTCAATCCCATTCATGTGGTGCCAAAGAAGGTAGGCTTTACTGTGGAACTCAACGACCAAGGTGAACAAGTTGTCACTAGACCCTCAACTAGATGGAGGGTCTGTATTGATTACCGCAAGCTGAACATTGCTACCTAGAAGGATCACTTTCCTTTGCCTTTTATTGATCAAATTCTCGAAAAATTGGCAGGGAATAAGTATTATTGCTTTCTCGATGGATATTCTGGGTACAATCAGGTGGCAGTCTTTCCTGATGACCAGGAAAAGACGACATTCATGAGTCCTTACGATACTTTTGCATTCAGGCGTATGCCGTTTGGATTATGTAATGCCCCTGCAACTTTCCAGCGGTGTATGATGTCTATCTTTTCGGACATGATTGACGAGTGTGTCGAAGTATTTATGGATGACTTCTCTATTTATGGCTTGTCTTTCGACCAGTGTCTCCTGCACCTGGAGAATGTGTTGAAACGATGTAAGGAAACTGGTTTAGTCCTCAGCTGGGAGAAGAGTCACTTCATGGTACAGAAAGGAATTGTACTTGGGCATGTTGTATCTGAGCAAGGTTTGGAAGTAGATAAAGCCAAGATTGATTCTATTTCCAAACTTCCATTGCCTACGAATGTCAAATAGATTAGATCCTTTTTGGGCTATGCTAGCTTTTATAGGTGCATTATTAAAAATTTTAGTAAGATTTCTAGGCCACTTTGTGACTTGTTGGCGAAGGAATCTTCCTTCAGTTTTGATTCAAAGTGTGCCAAAGCCTTTCAGACTCTAAAGGAGGCCTTGATCTCTGCGCCTATTCTCCAAGCTCCTGATTGGACACTCCCAGTTGAGCTTATGTGTGATGCTTCGAATTATGCAGTGGGAGATGTCCTTGGACAAAGAATTGAGGGAAGACCTCATGTGCTGCATTATGCAAGCAAGACTTTAACCGAACCTCAGCAAAACTACACCGTCACCAAAAAAGAATTACTTGCTGTAGTTTTTGCTCTGGAGAAGTTTAGGTCTTATCTACTTGGGTCTAAGGTGGATATTTTTACTGATCATGCAGCAGTGAAACATCTCATTGCTAAGAAAGATTCTAAGCCACGTCTGATTAGGTGGATCTTACTCCAAGAATTTGACTTGGAAATACGTGAAAAGAAAGGAGTAGAAAATGTTGTGGCTGACCACCTGTCTCTCCTTCCTCTTAATGACTCTCTTTCTGGAGACATTCGTGAGACATTTCCTGATGAAACTCTAATGGCGGTAACACCAACTTTACCTTGGTATGCAGACACTGTAAATTACTTAGTCACTGGACAAACTCCTGGCTCTTGGGATGAGCAGGAAAGAAAGAGATTCATTTCTCAAGCAAGATATTTTCATTGGGAAGAGCCAGAATTATTTAGAATTGGACAAGACCAAGTATTGAGATGTTATGTGCCTGAAGAGGAACAACAAAGTGTGCTGAGTTTTTGCCATGAACTTCATTGACGAAGTCACTCTTGAGGAGCCTTAGCTCCTACCATTCTCTGCCTCAGGTAATATCTTCCTTTAGCTATTTTTGTTTTCAATGAGGACATTGTTTGAACTAGGCATGGGGGAGAGGACCTGAGGCATTTTGTTTATAGCATGCATATAAGAAAAAAAAGCAGATAAAATAAAAAAAAATGTTTTGAGCTTAACTGGCTAAGTTCTGCAGTCTTAAGCAAATCAGAACTCTAGGGTAGACTAAGTTAATTCTAGGGTCAAACTTTAGAAGCTAAATGCGCTACTAGCTTTAGACCTTTAGGGTCCTTTGTGGACTTAAAAACTTAAGTAGGAGTTAAGTTGCAGACCATTCCTCAAGAGGTTGAGGAAGGGAAGCTAGGGTTTGAGTTAAAAGGTGGGGTAGTGATGAGTGGCTACTCATCATAGCTAAAAGGCCGAAATTAAGCTAGACACTAAGCAAAACAATATCAAATTAACACATAAAAAGGGTTAAGTGTGGGAATTAAAGAAAAGACCTAAAACTTTTAATGTGTGTTAAAACCTCCTAATTAGGTCACAAAAATGAGATATTCTGAAAACCAACAACATACAATCCCAGTTTCTTGCAACCTTAAGGAGTATGGAAAACTCCTTAGGTTAGAGAATCACCATACAGAAATGATCAGGTAGTACCTGGAGTCTTATTCTACCTTTTGGTTTATGGGTCCTTGTAACCCAAGCATCCAAATTTCACACACTTGGTCTGGTAATTAACTTAATTTCTGTCTTTCTGAAAAGAGATTTGGTTCTCTTAGTTTTGACTTAGGAGAGGCTTGAAAACACATTTTGATTGGAAGAGTTCCCGCCGCAGGAGAGGTGGAGTATATACTCACCTTGAAGATGCGATGATAACATATTACCTCCTCGGTGCTTGTCTCTTAGGATATCCATCCTACTGGGGGCATGTAAGCGCATTGTGCGGTTCAGGTACCATGGGCAGCCCTATCTCGAAGTGTCGATTGCCATAGGCCTGAATTCGCTTAAGAAATCCATAGGCAATACTATCTCGAAGTGTCGATTGCCAGGAGTTCTTGGGGTTGTTATGGGCGGTGCTATCTCGAAGCATCGAAAGCCAGGCACCCTTCGAGGTATGGTAATGGGGACAATGAATCCGACACAGACCGTGTTGATAGCTAATCTGAGGTTAGACTTAGAAGAATAAAAAAAAAAAATACATATATATATATATATATATATAAATTTATTTAACTCAAATAACTCAGACCAATGCACAGGCACGGATGCTTTAATCTCAGGGAGCAATAAACTTTAGGGTAGAGTCAGAAATCAGGGAAACTTGTGCCTACAACTCGTCTTTAGCCGACCTAGTCCGTAACTTAGCAACTACTTAGGAACCTTGGGTCTAGAGTCTGAACTTAATATGCTTTTGAAGGAAGATTAAGTGAGTTGACTAGTCTACTTGGAGTGCTAGGTTTCGCTTAATTTTGCTAGGGACTAGCAAAAACTAGGCATGGGGGTATTTGATTAGCCCATAATTGTGGGCTATTTAAGTATTTAAGTGCCTAGACATTAGGTTAATTCTAACATTTATTTAGCATAAATTAGGATGTAAATAGATTAATTCATATTTTTAATTTAATTACAAAATCCATGCATTGCATTCATATTTTAAGTGCATTTAGAATTAGCTTAGAATGACATTCATCTAATTAGTTAACCAATTAGGTACATTGTTTTCATTAACATAAAAGTTGAGGGTCAGTATATAAATGATCATAATATTTTAACATTATTTTCTTTATTCTTCTTCTTGTAGGAATGGCTGGCTGCTGCTCCAACACCACTAGCTGCTGCAGTGAAGAACCCATTCAAGGAGGAGCGGATATGTTGGATCTGGTCGGGCAGCTGATTTCAAATTTGTGCAGGCCACTACAAAAGGAGGAGGGAGGCAGCCGAGCTCGGGAAGGCCTCCACCACCGACCCACCACTGTGCAGAGAGATCTCCTCTCTTACATTCTACACCGTCGGCCTCAACTGTGGCGGCGAGTCTCCACCACCGTGGGCGTGTGGTGTGACAGGCCACATCGCCATCTGGAGCTCATCCGCATTACCGAGTATTTGATTACCAGGGTCTTTCTTTTTCAGTGGTAACTCAGCTAGAATCACGGTGCTAGCCTCCTTCAACAGTACTGCCTGTCGTCCTATTCTTAGCTATCGCTTCGGGGTACAGTAGTCCTTGAAGAACCTCGTGACAGCAGGAATGTGATCAATGGCCTCGAGGAGAGGGACTTGAATATGCACTTCAAACATCGACTTCAGGTCCTCGAAATTTCACGTGTCCTTTTTCCGTACTACATTTCATGTCAGAGCCCTGGGAAAAGGAATGGGAATCTCAAGGTCAAGTGGCCTCTTGCCCTTATCTACCGTAGGTGGCTCTTGAGATGGAGTCGAACCATTCTGTGGTGAAGGGTGCGAAAAATCAGGACCCACCTACCTAAATGGTCGGTCGTGTGTCTTCTTCTCGTTCCTCAATGAAATAGCATTTGCATCAGCTTACTGTCCATGAGGTGGTGGACGAGCGGAAGGGGCAGAATATGCAGTGTTCAGTACAGAGGCGGTTGGCCTTGAACGTAACTAGGTGGTATAGGAGGCACCTGTAATATGGCGTGTGCCTGTCCCTGTGGTGCCTGAAACCTGGGTGGGGCACCCTGGTTTTGCACATATCGTGGGTTTGGGATAGGTTAGGAGGGCAAGGCTCCTTGGGTCCTATGCTCCTGTAGCAACTGGTTTTGCATGCTTTGTATGTTCTGTATCTGGTTGGCCATTGCCATCATGATCTGCAAGCTATCCTGTGTAGACTTTTGCATTGATTCTTGTAGCTCCTCTTTCGATGCCTCCAAATCGGCTTGCTTTGGAGGGTGACTGGCAGCTTGATGCAGTAGCTGATAGACAGAGCATGATTGCTATTGCAGAGACGGGAATGGCTGCTGCCTAGGGTATGTGTTCTGTGCATTCCCATACTGCCTAGTCAGGTAGTGTGGATCTTGATGTTGTCTCTGTGAGTTACCTAACCAGGAAAAGTTCGGATGCTGGCACCAACCAGGGTTATACATCTCTAAGTACAGGTTATTACGCCCGTGTCCCTGAATAGCATTGACATCTTCATAGGTTGACAATGTCTGAGGCGTATATTCATCAAGGGAATATGCATTATAGTTATTGTGTGGTGCATAACCCTGATCATATGGTGCTAGATCGAGATTGTTCGCAGGATCCTGATATGCTGGATCCTGTGAATATGGAGGAGGTGCATCCCGAATGAGCAGATTAACTCGAGTAGGAGGGGCTCGGGATGCATGAGAGGGTCTTGGGGCAACAGAATTTCTGACCAGATCCTATTGACCTCGAGCTATGTCATCGAGTTTCTTTCCCAACAAATCCACCTTTCCTAGTTGCTTGGTGACAATTTCCATATCAGCTCAAACAGACTCTGCTTGGGCCTCTTGGACACTAACTCGCTACTGTCCAGGCCACCGGAACTGGTTCATTGATGTGGCATTCATTGAATTCTCCGCTAGAGACATGTACAACTCAAATGCACTGTTTTCGTCTTTCGCGAGGAATTCCCGCCATTAGATGCATCGGCTAGATATTGATGTGTGTCATCTAGCCCATGGTAAAAAATTTGAGCTAAGTGCCATTTGGGCACACCATGGTGTGGGCATTTTCTCAGGAGATCATGAAATTTGTCCCAGGTGTCATGCAACTTCTCCTCAGGTCCCTGGGAGAAAGTTGTGATCACTCGCCTCATCGCATTTGTCCGACCGATCGGGGAGAACTTCTGTAGGAATTCACGTTGTAATTCCAGTCATGTTCCAATCGGCTTCCCAATGGTCTTAAACTAGTATGAAGCTTTACACCTGAGAGAAAACGAAAAAAGCTTCATCAGAACAATTCCAAGATCTATGTCCCTGGGTCGAGCCGTTTCTGCGATTCAACTCCGGTCCTCTAAATGTTGGAATGGATCCTCATTCGAGTTTCCATAAAAGTAATTTTGGATCAGCTCAATTCTATTGGGCTTGAGCTCGAACGTGTCTCTGCTTGTGGGAATCCGGACTAGAGT
The DNA here is from genome assembly GCA_037157565.1 of Thalassia testudinum. NCBI lineage: Eukaryota > Viridiplantae > Streptophyta > Magnoliopsida > Alismatales > Hydrocharitaceae > Thalassia > Thalassia testudinum. The sequence goes on along the minus strand of JAZHRO010000078.1, from coordinate 9,270,387 downwards.
TGCGAAAATTGGTGCTGCTGGATCGTAGAAATCTCGAAGCTATTCTCCTCGCGGTGGATGCTGCATTCTATCCAAAGTGTTCAGGATACGGTTTATCCTTTGTTTTTGCCATTCCTCAGATTCAACGACCCGAGTTTCCAAACGAGCCATCGGGTCCAGATTTGCTAGATCCTTACCAGGCCGGGGTCTAGGGTTAGCCATCTCGTCTTGGAGGATAGAAGAAGAAGAGGGTAGGGAAGAAGATGGTCCCGGCAAGGTGACTCACCTCTTTGGGAGTGGCTCCCAAGATCTAACCAGGTGAGGTCTCAGTGACCTTCCTCGCATACACCAGCCAACCCCTGGGTTGGTGCAGCCAGCCAGAGAAGGTTAAGGCCTTGTCATGCAGATGGTCCTTATGATCAGATGATTGGATTTTTCATTTTAGGTTTGAATTCCTGAAGACAAATTCGTTGAGAACCGACTGAAAGTGGTTCCCGCCTCTTAAGCTAACCCAGCCAGTCTGGTTACAAGGGGACTAAGGGGAAGGTTCTTCCTTCAGCTTGTGCCTCTGGTTCCATTGACCCCGAGCCGAGGTTTGGCCAGAGTGGTTGAAAATACTAAGTAGTATGATAATGAATTCGAGTTGATTTTGTGTTTTAGAATTTATTTTTACCCTTCTTTGTCACTGGGGTTTGGGGTGAGTGGCCTACAAGGTGACCAGGCTCACCGGCTAAACACTAGACTTAACTAAGTCTAGGTTAGCTCAAGTGTGGTCTCTAGAATTTGGCCCTAAGGGTTGAGCGTAGGGTTCATGCAATTTCTAAGGTTTTAGTAGACCACAAGAATCAAACTAGTTCTCTGAACACAAATGGAATCCAAATGAAGTGAAATTTGATTCCTTTTTCAATTATCTTTTCCGATAATATTTTTTTTATAATTTTTACTATTCCAGTGTAATTTTTAGGGATTTTTAAATGTCAGGTGGTCATATTTGAAATTTTGACCCTTAGTCGATTTTTTTCTTGAAACATCATCAAATGATTTTCAAAAATTTGAGAAAAATATGAAAATTAAAGTTAATAAGATCAGCTTTCAAACCCCATCATTTTCAGTCAAAATAGATTCATGGATTGCTCAGAATTGATTTTTGTATTTTGAAAAATTTCAAATCTGGGTCAATTTGACCTTTGTACTTTGGAAATTTTTAAAAATTTTGTACTTGGAATTTTTTCAAATAAATGGTGCCGTTTAAAAGAGTTTGAAAATGAAGTACTTGCTCGAATTTCAGAATTTTTCACTCACTAATTTTTTGGCAAATGGATTTGTAATTTAGAAATTAAGGTCTGGACAAATTTCAGCAAGTGGTGGAAAAGCTTTTAAAAAGTTGTTTGAAATTCAAATTCCACTTTCCACCAAAAAATTTTTTCTTCTTTTTTCAAATGTTTTTTTTCAAAAATTTTTGCAATTTTTTTTGGAGGGAAAAACTTTTTCAAATTTTCTCTCTTTTTTTTTCAAGCTAACCTAAGATTCAAATGGAAATCAAATCTAACAACCTAGAGAATTTTTTTTTTGTTGCTTTTTTTTTCAAAATATGCAGATTTTTTTTTTAGGAAAGAAATTTCTAGCTAAGGAAATAATCTAACCTAGAGTTAAAACAAAAATCCTAAGCCAAGGGAGAGATGTGCACCTGCATTTTTTCTCCACGCTCGATGTGTGCGCAGATCCCATTTTTCCTGATTTCCTATACACCCAAAAAAAACAAGCAGAGGAAGATTTGTCACTAAAAGCTTTAGATCAAAAATCAATTGTGTTGCCTCCCCGGCAACGGCGCCATTTGATTGAGGTGGAAATCGTGAGTTTGAAAATACAACTGTTGTTCTTTGTAGTATAGTTGTGAAATTCACTGGTCAAAATAATTTCTAAAATAACGAGACTTGGAGTCTGGATCATTTGTCTCTAGGAGGCATTTAGAAAATGCAAAATAATTTTCAATCTCGCTTTCTCTACTTTCTTAAGATCGCATGTTGGTTTATACGAAGTTATGTATTCATGCATGACAAACTGTTGCAATAGAAATATAAAATGAGCACAGGCAACTGATTATCACGCTAAAGATTTGGCAGTCAAGCACATGGTGATTTTCACACATAGACATAGATATATATAAAAATATGATTTCATCGATTGCATGATGATGGTTACAGCACAGCTAGAGGAATGCTTGGTATAGGAAAGCTTGAAACATAAACTACTCTCTAGCAGAAAATGACTACATACATGAATCTATGGAGGGGATTATGCATGCATCATTGTGGGAGAAACATGGAGCTACACTACTAAGCAGTAATAAAGCACTAAATCTACGTAGAACTATATCTACTTAGCTAGCAGAAATAAGGGCATTCGGAGGTGGGCTTCGATGGCCTTTGAGTTGGTTGAGAGGAGGTGGGGCGGCCAATGGGGTTAGGGTGGCCAATGGGGGTTAGGTCGGCCCTTGGAGTGGTGAGGAGGAGATGATCCAAGCTCTTGACGTGGGGCTGCTGCTGGCCATGGTGGGAGCTTGTGGAGGTGGAGGTGTGAAGGTAGGGTTATGCTGTGGAAGGTGGAATGAAGCCAAGAGTGAATGTAGCATGGATGGGTGCAAATGGCCACCCCTTGGTCTTTTTATAGACCTAAGGGAAGCTCTCTAGAGAATTATAGAATTCTCTAGAGAGGGCCTATGGTGGGAGCTCGTGAGAGAGGGAGAGAGAGGGTGGAGTGGTTCTTTTAGATCCACAAAATGTGGATCTCAAAGAAGACCCTTCCTTGGTTACTTAAAATAGCAACCAAGGGTGGCGCCCAAGTGGGGAGAGTTCTAGAGAACTCTAGTGAGTGTGTGGGTGCATGAATGGGTGTGTGTGTGTATGTGGTCGTGCCCTAGGTGGCTAAGTGAGCTAGGTTAGGTCCTAATAGGTTTATGTTCGGGTTGGTCTCAAATTAGGGTTGCAAACCCTAATTTGCTAAGGAGAAAATGCAATTAAACTTGACACAAGTTTAATTGAATGTGTGTGAATCTAATTGAGAGTAAAATAACTCAATTAGGTTGGGCTTAAGTCAATTGAACTCTCACTAAGTCCAATTGGACTTGTGTGGGTTGAGATCTAAACTCAATTGGACTTTATGAGTCTAATTGAATAGGAAATGGTAATTGACTATGATCCAAGTCAATTGGGCTTAGTGAGAACCTAATTAGGTTCTTAGGAAGGTCTAGAGGTGGTGTACTAGGGTTAGGATACCTTAATTTAGGTTCCTAAGGGGTTGGAATTGGGTTTTAAGGCTTCCTAGGCTACGGTAACCTAATCTAAGGGTGGCTAAGGCTTGGGAAGGCTTCTAGGGTTATCCTAGGGCTAGGATTGAACCTAAGTTTTTCATAATTTAACTGCTTTACTTCAACTCAATAGAATAGCATACCTCAATCCTTTACATTATTTCTTTACTACATTTTATTCTAATCTTCCGCTCTAGTTCTGATGTAGCACTAGCTTCAGGTCCAACTTCAGATCCACTTCTAAGCTTCTTATTTTCTGCAATTTATATAATGCACTTAATTACTACATTATATCATTATTTCATGCATAGATAAAGGAAAGCAGTAAAGATGCAAGTAATGCTTATGCATGCATGAATTACACTAGCTTATGCTAAGTTCTAGCTTAATTTTGGTTAATTAAGACCTATGATTGCTGCTCAATCAATCTCCTCATTGGCGTGGACAAGGAAGAAGGCACCAAGGGGGTGGGTAGGATGCCCCCTTAATATTCTTCTCTTCTTCTCCTTCCTTAGCCATGGGTATGGTGGATATAGGTAGAGATATGTGGCAACCAAGGATGGGAATTATGTGGTGGTAGGGCATCGTATTTATATGATGGGATGGCGGGTGGTTATGGTGTTTTTTGGAGGGAAATGATGGGGTGCTTGGATATTTTTGGAGGGAAAAATGGGAGGGAAATTAAGAGTTACCTTGGTTTTCCCTCCAAAAATACCTTCTAGAAGGTGTTGATTTTGGAGGGAAAAATGGAGGTTGGAGATAGGTTTTGATGGTGGATATAGGGTGGTGATGGAGGGGATAGTTGACACTAAAATGAACTAGGAGTAGGTGGTCTTTTAGGTGGAGCTTAGGTAGTAGGGTAGTAGGCCATGAAGTGGAGCTAGGTTGAGCTAAGCTATGCTAGCTTAGCTAGTAGATGAGTAGTGGAGAGAGGAGGTAGAGCTAGGGTTTTAGAGGAGAAGAGTTGGAGGGAGTTGGAAAGGACTGCACTGGAGTTGATGTCTGCTGAAGGTAGCTAAAGTGGAGCTCAGTAGCTAGCTTAGCTTGCTAGTTCTTTGCTAATAGCTAAGTCAAGCTAATCTGAGCTGGATTCTTCTAATTTTAGTTGAGGTGAGCTGGGTCTGGTCTTCCCGGAGAATACCTAGCTAGCTGGAGTAGCTAGCATAGGTCAAGTAGCTCAGCTCAACAAAGTTGAGCTGAGTTGAGTCTCCGGGAGCTGGACTTGAGCTGGGCTGAGCTGGTTGAGGTCATCTTCAGTTGATTAGGTCTAGCTAGTTGATGGCAGTAGCTAGTCTTAGTCAGGTTGAGCTTCCAGTGAACTATTCTAAGCTGGAGGAGCTAGAATGGAGTTGGGATCAACTATCTTGAGCTAGTTTGAGCTGCCATCCAGCTGAGGTGAGATAGATGGAGCTGAGGTGAACTAGCTTGAGCTACCATTCAGCTGGGATGAGCTGAATGGAGCTAAAGATGAGTTGATCGAGTTAGAATGAGCTGGGATCCAGGTGGGATGAGCTGGATCTAGTTGATAGGAGCTTCTTCTTCATCTTCTACCTTCCTGAGTGCCAAGGTATGTAGGATTTGACTTTCTATCTATCCCTGACACTTAAGTAAATGTATCAAAAAGATAATAAAAAGCAAAGCATTCCTATCCTAAGTAAATGCCTAAATGCAACTTGAAAATCCGTTTGCATAGTTAAAACCCTAAGAGCTAGATTAGTTTTATGACATAAGAATGATGATAAACTGGCATTTATCAATTACCATTTACACTGATCATTCAGCCTTGAAGTATTTTTTAAACAAGAAAGATGTGAAACCTTACTTAATTCGATGGATTCTATTATTACAAGAATTTGATTTGGAAATTAAAGATAAAGTGGGTTCATAAAATGTTGTGGCTGATCACCCATCCCGACTTGAGACGGGTGATGTGATGACCCAAACGGATGCTTTTCTTGACTAGATGCTCCTAGCCTTAAAATCCCTCCCTTGGTATGCTTATTATGCCAATTACCTCACAATTGGACAAATCCCATCTGATTGGTCTAGACGCAAAAGGAATAAGTTCTTTGTGGTGGTCAAGTACTACTTTTGGGAGGACCCCAATCTATTTTGCATCTGCGTTGACCAAGTCAATCGACGGTGTGTTTCGGATTCAGAAACTCAAGATATTTTAAACTACTGTCATTCGATGACTTGCAGTGGATATTTTTCAGGGAAGAAAATGGCAACCAAGGTGTTAAATGTCGGATTTTATTGGCCAAGCATGCAGAAAGATGCTTAAGATTTTTCATGGACTTGTGTGCGTTGCCAGAGCATCAGCAACATGAACCAGAAGGATATGATGCCCCTCAACTTGATCTTGGAAGTTGAGATTTTGGATGTATCGGGCATCGATTTCATGGGACAGTTTGTCACTTCTTTTGCGTAGCAATTTATTTTAGTTGCTGTCAACTATGTTTCTAAATGGATCGAAGCGGTACCCACACGCACTAACGACCATCGGGTCATCGTGGATTTGATAAAGAAAAATATCTTTTCATGTTTTCGTATTCCCAGGGCCATAATTAGTGATGGAGGCTCACACTTCACGCTTTCTCAATTCTATCAACTTCTTGCTAAATATGGGGTTAACCATAAAATTTCTACACCTTATCACCCCCAAACAAATGGTCAGGCTAAAGTATCCAACCAAGAGATTAAAAACATATTACAAAAGATGGTAAAGCCCGACAGAAAAGATTGGTCAACCAAACCTGATGATGCATTATGGGCTTATTGTACAGCTTTTAAAATTCCAATTGGCATGTCACCTTTTCGCCTAATTTTTGGCAAGGCATGTCACCTCTCGGTTGAATTAGAACTTAGGGCTTATTGGGCAATAAGGCAATTAAATTATAATTTGGATGTGGTTGGAAAACATTGGAAATTACAACTAACTGAACTTGAAGAACTTCGCAATATGGCTTATGAAAATGCATGCATTTACAAAGACTGAACAAAGAAATTTCATGACAAATTTATTGTTCGAAAATCTTTTGAACGAAATCAACACGTGTGGTTTTTTGATGCGAGGTTAAGATTATTCCTAGAAAATAAAAATCAAAATGGATCGTCCTTACATTATACTTAATACCTTTCCCCATGGTGCTGTTGAGATCCTAGATCCTAAAACAAACAACACTTTTAAAGTCAACGGCCAACGACTTAAACCCTATTTTGAAAATTCCTTGAACGTGAAATCTGACACTCAAGATCTTCACGACGTACCCATGGTTAGTGACTTCATGCCTGGCTGAATGGCGTAAAAGATAGCACTGGATGGGAGGTAACTGATCATTTTTTTTTCCTACTTTTTGTTTCTTTTTTTCTTTCCCAAGTTTTATCCATCCTGTATCCGACCCTCCTTTCACTTGGTGATATCTTCTCCCTTCCTAATCATGAGAATTTATCATATCTTAAGTATGGGGGGGTGTTTTCAAATTGACGGACATTTCAAGATTTCAAAAAAAAAAAAAATCTTTTTGCATGCATTTTCATTTTCATAAAATCATGAAACACTTTGAGGAAATTTTGAAAACCCTGGGATTAATGTTGAAAACTCATTTCAAAGGTACATTTAAGATTTAATCTTTAACAAACTAGGGATAAGGATGAGGATCCATTTGTTAGAAATTTTAGGTCTATCTTAGACTAGATCAATGATCCCTTGAAAAATTCCTCCTGAACTCTTGATGATTTAGGAGACCTATTTTTATTTAGCAACCTGGAGAGTGCTTAGCTTCATTTTTGATTCAAAAACATGCATCCCTTTTGGAAACCTTGTATTAAACACTTCACACACAAAGCCAACACAACCAAGCCCAAAAGCATCTAATATTTAAAAAGCCCCCTATTTCAGTCTTAGTTAAAATATGAGGCAGGTGATTGGTGTGAGTTCCCATCATCGAGGAGGAAATTACCTCCTCTGAGAGCACGGTGTCAACATGTTACCACCTCAGCGTTGCTCCATATCTATATTTCATATCTTTAGATGGAGCATTAAGGAATAATTTTGCAGCTCAGTTGTCTTTGATAGTGCTCTACCCATAGCATCTAAGCAAGAGCCTGAGTTCACTTGGAGTGCCCCTTTACATCGCTTTTTATTTTGGGGTTGTGAGCTCTAGGGGTGTGTCATGGATGGTGATATCTCAAAGTATCAATGTCAGAGCCCCCTTAAGAATTGATAATGGGAACCAGAAAAAAAAGTTTCAATAAGATGACCTTACAAACATCCCAAAAATGTTGACATATCACAAGCACTGACACCTATTTTTCCATAGTGATGCAAGTTGCAAATCATATTCATGAGCCAAGGAAATCCTAACCGCAAAAATGATTTCAGGTCATTTGAATTAGAAAAGGGTCAATTAGTGAATTTTTGAAGGATACATTGATCCTGATTTATCTAACCCTTGGATCCAAAGATAAATCCCGTACCTTCCTTGTGTTCAATCAACTAAAGTCCCGTGGTTATAATTTCCTCAGAAGTTACAAAAAAGTAGTTTTTCCCAAAAATCATTTGTGCAAATTTTAGTTTTGCTAAGAGACTAACAAAAGATAAGAATGGGGGTGTGATAAATGACACTTTATCATCATTCTTATGCCTTAAAACTCACCTAGCACTTAGGTTTTTAACTCTGCAATCAGGTTTTTGGGTTGCATCTAGGCATTCTCTTCGGTTAGGCATGCATTGCATTATTTTTGTTATTTTAATATCTTTACCTTAGTGTCAGGGTTAAACAGAAAGTTAGATCTCACAAACCCTGGCACCATGGAAGGCAAAAGATGAAGAGGAAGCCCAAACACAGCTGGATTCAAACTCAAGTTAGTTGAGATTAGCTCATCTCAGTTGGATGGTAGCTTAGGATACCTTATCCTAACTCCATTAAGCTCATCTTAGCTAATGCCAGCTTGGGCTATCTCAACTCAGCTGATCCTAGCTCCATTTAGCTCCTCTTAGCTCCATCTAGCTCTGGGAAGCTCTACTTGACTAGAGTTAGCTATTGCCATCAATTAGCTAAGCCCAGTTAGCTGAAGAAGCCCTCAACTAGTTTGGGTCAGCTCAACTCCAGCTCCCGAAGACTCAAATCAGCTCAACTTGGTTGATCTAAGCTACTTAACCTAAGCTAGCTACCTCAGCTCAACTCCAGCTCCTGAAGACTCAAATTAGCACCGATGTAGCTCCATTTCAGCTCCTCATCAATAAACCCTAATCTTCCTACTTCCTCCTCCACCTATCTACTTAGCTAGCTTAGCTCTACTCTTCCTACTCCCCACCATGGCCAACCCTAAACTCCACCTACATAAGCCTCCACTTCAACCCTACTTAAGTCCATCTAGCTCCACCTACTCTTGCCCATGTTGGTGCCAACCAACATGCACCCCTTCACCCCATTACCACCTCCAAAAGCCACCAAAAAGGTGGCACCAAAACCCCATAACCACCCTTGGTTTGGTGCCACCAATTCCTTCAAAAATCCCTCCATCTCACCCCTACACATACCCCTAAAGCCACATCCAACCATCCATTTTTCCCATCCATTTTCTCCCTTCTAGAAGCCAGCTCCTTTGGCGGCAAAATGGTGGCAACCTTCCACCATGGACGGCCACCAAGGGGTTCCCTAAACCCTTAACTACCTCCCCTCCACACCTCCTTGTTGGTGCCAATTAGTCTCCACTTTAGGATCCCCATAACCACCACCTAAATGCATCCTAACCATCCATATAATCCACACCAACCTTACCCCCTACCCTTCCTATTTAAACCCCCATCCAACGACCAAATAAGCCACCCTTGGATACGTTATTTCCTAGTTACATCTACCTATATGAACGTCCAAATGAGGAGCCAAGGAGAAGGAGATTAAGGGAGCAAACCGTTTGCTCCCTTGGTGCCTACTTCTTCTTCAGCCTACCTTGGACAAGCTAAGGTGTTCTTCACCTTAAGGGTCAGCTAGGCAGAGGAAGAGGAGATAGGGTGGACATCTACCCTAAGGAGAGAGTCAGAGGAAGATTGTTGAAGGAAGGAACATCATCATCTAGCTGGAGAAGTCCTTCTTCAACTGTGGGAGCCACCGTACTTGGAGCGAAGTTCTTCTCAAGCTTCATTAAGAGGATCCCTTCATCTTCTTCATTTTCGTCATTATTGTATTAGTTAGTTTTACTTCCAAGCAAATAGCTAATTGTAATATTACATTTCTAGCAATACAAGTTGTTTCTGCCTTTTTAATTGTGTGTTTTGTTTCAAGTAATTTTTAGTCTAGTTAAGCGCACTTCACTCCACTCCTCTAATTACCCTAGGTACACCTTCCTAGGGTGAGCTTAGAGAAGTGGATTACTATTTGTCACTTAGGCGTAGTTTTGATTTCCACTAACAACTTCATATTTCATTTTCGATTATCTCTTCAAAAAAACCTAAAGATACAGACCAAAAATACAAGTGTTGACTTGAGAGACCAAGAGAGAATTAAGTTATCAATTAACATTTTTGCTTCCTTGGATGACCCTAGATACCTCCATTATCTAAGTTATAAATTTTAAGAGTTCATCGCTTTTATGCATCTCAACGAAATTAACTTACATTAATTAAGGAACCGCATACTTTCGCATCATGCGCCTCTTCTTCATTGTAGCTTTGAGGCACTGGCGTGGGTCGATTGCAGTCGTTCGTGCGAGAGCAAATGATTGAGATTGAAATTGGCATGGCAGTAATCAAGGGATGCAGCGCGATTCGATTGAGCACCCCTCAGATGAGAATGCGACCGCACTGCCGCTACATTGGGCATTGTGAGGAGCATTCTCCACTGTCAGATCATGATTCGATGGTGGAGATCTTGGTAGAACTCCTCCTTGTAGGATGTGAGGCATTAGTTGCCGAGGGCATGTGAGGTGAGATCTTGACCATTGGATCTTGATCCAATGGTAAAGATTAGACATGGCTTGGTTATCCTTTGGGTTGTGACAAGGTAGGCGTGAGCTTGTGTCAGTCGTTGGATGAAGATCCAACGGCTGAGATTCAATGGTGTGGATGAGGGGGGAGGGTAGCGGTGGACCTTGGGTGGCTTTGGGCGGCTTGGATGACACCACGTGGTGCTATCTAGGCCATCCATCTTCTTTCCTTCATAGGTGATCCTATAGATGTTGGATCGAGTCAATTTTTGTGCCGTTAGGCTGCGATCGTTGACTTGAACCCATATGTGCGGTGGAACTTGTTGGAGGCTTGGATTTGTGCCACCTTATCTCTTGGCCCTCAATCTTTTGTGGCTTGTATAGGAGGCTACGAAAGTCTTATTAGGGTGATTTTCGAGGTGTTGGACTCTGATTGTCACCCTAACCACATCTGTACGATCAGCTTCTCCATCTGAAGCCTAGAAATATGTCACCCTGTCCCCTAGCCATTATGATAAACATGCATAAATTCATCGTAAAATGCTTATTTACGATAGTTCCTAGGCCTAGCATTGCATATCATGATATAAATATTGCATAAACATCCATTGCATTGCATTTAGGATAATTGTATATTATGTACATTAATTCCGTCTTCTTACATGGCCAAGAGGCAGTGCGACATCTTTATGGGCTTTGACTGAAGAATACGACCATACTGATGGATTTAGAGCATCGATCACAGTCATCAATGCGAGAATCACCCCAATCAGAGCTCTGTAGCACCCTCTATAAGAAGAATAAGATGGATTGCCCAGATGGTGCCATGTAGTGCCATCCAGGTAGCCCCACTTGAGCCAAGGCATCCCCATGCTCTCTGCAAGATGAGATCCCAGCCATTAGAACTCAATCCAACAATTGAGATGTGCGCTCCACGGCTGAAGAAGCATCTCTCCTTACTCGGCCTCAGGCAACCTAAGGATGGCCTCATCTTGGCCGTTGGATCTTCATCCAACGGTCGAGATGCACGACTACACCACTCTATACTCGACAAAGACACGCCTTGGCCAAACGGTCAGGCACTCTCTCCGCAAATGCGAGGTGTGAGTTCAACGCCTGATGCATCATGCCTGTGCCTGCTTAGCCAAATTGGACTGCTCAATCTTGATCGAGCGGTTAGCGTTGCTCCGCGTGCATGGCAGATGCGCTCTTTTTGAGCGTGCAGTTAAGATGTCTAGACGCAACATCCAACGTCTGATGGTGAGGCGCACGATTCAAATTTCGCGAAGGGGCACGATCTTCTCTTGGCCGTACGATCAGGTGATAGTTGCGTGCATGCGGGGACAGTTGCGGGCGTGAGCGGTGGGCGCGAGATTTGCAGTGACAGAAGAGCGGGCCTTTAGTGACACTTGCAGCTGTCACTAAATGGCTTGCGTAGTGCGTGTGCCAGCCAAGGCAATGAAGAGGTGCAGATCTTCAATGATAGCTCGAACGACCTTTAGTGATGCTTGTAGCTGTCGCTGAATGTCTATGCGCGGGATGCTCTTCCTCCCATCACTATATAAACACCCCTACACCCCCCATTCCGCTTCATCTCTACCTACTCTACTCCCGCCTACTCCTAAGCTCTAGCAAGCCTACCAACGCTCCATTAGAGCTTACTCTCAAGCTCCCAAGGCTCATATTAGTGTAGCATCCCTTTGCCCCACCAAAGATTCCTCCATCTTCCTATCACCATTCATAGGTCGCCTTGGAGCCATCCTCCTACCTCCATTTCGGTAGCAGATCATCTTCGCCTCCTCACCTCCATTCTAGAGCCACGCTGAAGCTTTCCTCCACCCAACGTCCTCCTACATCTCACCTCTGTGGCCCTGCTTCCCAACTCCTTCGTCCAAGCTTCCGTCAGGCACTGCTGTCTCGTCGAATAGCCAATTCGGGAGATTCTTTCTCACCTCTCTTTTTATACTTTCTAGATTATTGTAATAAACATTTGTGCAATATATATCATATTTGCTTCTATCTCCATTGTGATTCATATTGTTTTCTTGCTTTATAAAAACAAACAAAAAAACCCCAAAACACCAAAAACAAATAAAATGAAGTGCGATTTTCGAACAAAGTGAATGTCTCCTCCTTCTGTTCGACCCGGGAATCTCTTGGAGTTTCGGTAAAATTTTATTTAATAAAAAGGTTTGTGTCTACAACAACGGGTTACTCATAACCCTTATTTTCAAACATGTGGAATGTATATATCATTTTGGCGTCGTTGCCGGGGAGGCAATGCCCTTTGGTTTTTTCTTCTGTGTTTTTCCACCTTACCTAACTATTATCTCACTTTTTCTCTGATCTTACTGTGATTGCAGGTACTCATCCAAGGTGGGCCAGAGCGATTAGGTCGGAGAAAAGTGCAGATGAAGGTTTTGCAAGTATACCCCCACCAACCCCACCCTAGTTTTCATTCCATAACCTAATAACACAAACCCAAATCAACTTAGGTGCTTGCATAAGCCCTAGGGCAGATTTTGGTTGTTTGATTGTCACTCCACTCACCTCACACACCCGCATATATAAAAAAATAAAAAAATATTCTTTTCTTGTGGGATTTAACTGAAAGCTACACAGTTAACACCCACAACTTTCCAATCCTAAGGTGTACACTCACTTTGATTCTACCACTTAACCAGGATTTGACCTGTGGATCTAGTACACTTCAACTAAATACACATAAGTGAGTAGAAATTTGAATAGGTTAAACATTCTTGTGTGCCTTAACTAAGTGGTGCAACAGCCCAATTGATTGAGTTGTTTGGGCTGCACCACTCAATTTAAAACTGATCCATCAAGTAGCTTGCCTCTTAGGGTTGATTTTTAGGGCTGAACCAGGCACTTCACATTTTTTTCTGATTTCTAAAGGAATATATCATCACCAGTGCTTTCAAAACATGGAGTGTTCTACTGAACCTTGATTGAATATACCTAAAGATTAAACCCTAAATGACACATCATCAAATAACCTTGTTTGTAAACCCTGGTTGTGCACGCACACACATTTGAATAAATCATTAAGGGAACAACCCATCTAAAGGGCCCATCACATTCCAAGAGCACAATCATCCCAAGCCTAATTAAAACTGAGTAGACGTTTGCCTTAAGGATTGATTTGCTCTTCGGGGCTCAAACTGAGATTTTCTTCGATTAATCTGCTTCTGCTTGTCCATCTGATGTCTAGCAGGGGAGTAGTGTCAAATGATCACGGCTGGGGGGTACACTAGGAACCGAAGGAGTAAGCCAAAGGAAGAACCTTCTCCCCAGTCCCTCCTTCTAATTGGTTGGATTGACCAGATAAAAGTAGACCAAATCGTTTATAATCTTAAGACGGGTCCTGGGAGTTTGTAAGTCTTTAGGCTAACCCACCTAAGGACAAGGTTGATTGCTTGTATTGTAGGGATCCTTTCTTTCTTTTGATTTCCCTCTTATTCTACCATGTATCCTTCCACATCTTAAACACATTTTCCATCCTACCCTCCTACCAACACTTATCCCCAAGATGATTACTATCCCAACTTGAATTATGACTACCCATCTCCTAGTCAGGATAACTTTGATTGAGGATATGAATTTGGACCTCAGTGTCCAGGGTTTAACCCTGGACAACAAGACTATGGTTACTATCATTATCAGAGCTATAATGATTATAGATCTCCACCCCTTGATGATCAACCTAACGCGATCTACAATCGATAAGGATATGTTGACTATAACACCTACCCTCCCCAGTATTCCACTGAATATAGGTCACCACCATTTTTTGAACAACCTGAGATGACCTACTATCAGGGAGGGACTCGAGAACCTTGATATCTTAACTCCCTTAGATTTAACCCGAACCCACCCAACCCTAAACCAAACCTGACGGTTTAGGTGAACCAGATCCAGGATAGGGTGTTGGCTAATTTGAGGAATACTATACAATCTTTAGAAGCTCAGCCAGCACCATGCACTGAAGCATTGCAGCCTATGATCAAAATGATTGATGACCTTAATAGTTCTTTGTTGGATTTGCTCCAAAATGTTAAGGATAAGGACCTAGGTGAGTTTCTTCTTGGGAAATTATCGAGGTTGAGGATGAAATTTGTGGTTGCCCTAGTCAAATCTTGGGATGATTCTCAAGATGAACCCCCTTCAGGAGAGCCAATGTCAGAACCCACTCAGGCGCCTGTTGATCGGGTGTTTTCGCTTTGTAGATGATGTATCAGAAAAATATGTCGTCGCAGTGAAATCGCGTGGTGGAAAAGAAACCTGAACAAAAATATTTGTCAATAAAACTAACCACAGTGGATTAGGTCGTATCCACAGGGAGGAATATATGCAATAAATTCATGAGTATCGAGCCATCATGTTTGCAGAAACATTCGCGAAATTAATTTAATGAATTTGCTGCTCTGAATGTCACTTTTAATTTCATGAGAAGTTCAGGGCTATTTATGTAAATTTCACATCAGGAATTAAGCTCCTAAAAATACATGGATGATGCACGTGTAGTGGCAGGGTATGTAATTTTTAATTGCATGACATTCTTGATCCAATTTGAATGCAAAATGAGATGAATTACAATAGCTAAACAATTATGGAAAAGAATAAGTATGATGCTGAAATTTCACCTCAATTTAATAATAAAAAATTAGAAAAATAAGTTTCGGCAATGGCATTCGTTGTAAATATTAATTGTACTTTTTCTTATAGCAAAACAAGGGAAGAACTCCCCTTGCTCGCATGAGGAGATGGAGGATCGGCTGGAGGAGAGACGCCTGGGGGAGGATGGCCACGACGAGGGAATTCTGTTGGCGATGGTGGCACGATGAACGGTGGTCGGAGTTGGCACCGGTGATGAGGAGGACCAGTGGCGACGGCGGCTCTTAGCGCTCACAGGATGCTGTCGTCCTTCAGAGGGTGTGGCTGCCCTCGTGGGGTCGAGGTGAGTCCGATGGAATTCCCGATCTCGAAGATTCGTGGATGGAGTTGATGGCTGCATTTTGGTGGCTTTAGGTACTCTTGGTTGGTAGAGAGGAAGAAGAAGAAGAAGAAGAAGAAGAAGAAGATGGAGAAGGAGAAGAAGGCCGGCTGTCCAGCGCACAGGCTGGAGTGCAGGTGCTTGTGTGCACGTGCGGGTTGAAGGCAGGTGCATGTGTTTGCCCACACGCACGGGCGGGGACACGCAGCTTGCGTGTAGGCAGGGAGTGGAAGGTGCTGTGAACATATCCGGTTGCAGGAGAGGTCGGGTGTTATTCACTCTAAATCGGGTTTTTAAAATCAATGCATGTAGTATAGGTTGAATCAACGCGAAAAAAAAATAGAATTTATTACTCGAATGAAAGTCCGAGGTCGAACACAGGGAGCAATTGGCAAAAATAATTCTCAATATTGCAATATAAGCAATGTATAATAGAACTTTAAACAAGAATGATATATAAATGAAAGTGAATGTTAGGTAATGCAAAAAGAATGGGGTAAAATAGTGATTTGAATCACCAATTTCCCTTCACAGTTATATCAAATATTTCAACAATACTAATCAATTAAATGCCACATAGGATAAGTGATTTGAATCTCAGATGTCTACTCAGCCAATCAGATGGCTTAACCCTCTCACTGCTACAGTGCCCTTCTGCTTCTTTTTCTTATTCTCTATTCTGTAGCTTCTCTCTTCGTCTCCTTTGTGGATTCTTCTCTTCTGCAACTCCTCTTTCTTCTGGCTGTGCTTTTTCTTCTCCTTCTTTCTTCTTCACCTTTGCCTCTTCAGGTCTTCTCCTCTTCTTCTTTCTTTACGCACAGAGGGAGGCACTCTCAGATTTGGCTAAGTGTCACAGAGAGCAAAACCCCCTAACCCCCGCTTTCTCTTTCTTCTCTCTGGGATTCGCCCTCCTAGTGCCACAGTCTGGGTTATCGGGTATTCGGGTAGAGCGCACCTGGGACCCTGCTCACCAGTGTGGGTGGTGAGCGAGGAGTGCTTAGGTTTAGGCGGGTAATTGGATCAGCACTAGATCCGTGTGAGCAGTGTCACAGGCGAGGTGTAGGTGAGGGGCGTGTGGGACCTCACCCCTTGTGCGTGCTGAGGCGATAACCAGAACCTCAGTTAATTAAGCAGGTTTGCTTTTAGGGTTTTAGAAGTCATTTAATTCTCAAAACACGCGAAAATCATTTTATGTCGATATTAACCCACTTGTTGGACATTTAAGGTCATTTGACCCTTAACTAGCCCCTGAGAAAACCCAAGGTTATTACGTTTCTGTGATAGAATGGTAAATTTGTAGAAATAACCCTATATTCTTATTTTCTTCTCAAATCAATGTTTTATGGCCTTAAGGCCTTCTAATGGATATGTAGGAGCTTTTATTGACTTAATCAGATCAAACTGAGCTAGTTATGGCTCATGATGGTGTTCCCATCATACCCCCATGCCTAGATTTTGCTAGTCCCTTAGCAAAATCTCATGGAATTAACTTAAATTCTAGACCATGCCTTTTTATGCTTAGATTTCTGCTGTGTGCTTTCTTTTGTATATTAGGTTAGAATGCCAATAGTAGGCCTAGAGGTACTCAAGTACCAACCAAGATCCGAACCTGACCAGCTCTAGCCTTTGTCCGCCGCGAAGGTTTCTAAGGCCCACATGAACTAACCTAAGGTTCGTTGAACTCCGCGGTTAAAGCACCCGTGCTTAAAACATGTTTAGTCCAGGTTTAGTTTGCAGTGCATTTTTGTAAGAGAGAGAGAGAGAGAAGATTTTTTTATTTTTGGAGAGTTTTCTCTCTCTTTTCTTTCTTTATTTCTAGCCTTGGATTGGCTTTACAACACGGTCTGTATCGGATTTCTGGATCCCACCATCAATCCTCACTGGGTCCTTGGCAATCGATGCTTCAAGATAGCACTACCCATGGCAAACCCCAGAACCCTAGCTTTCGACACTTCAATATAGTGCTGCCCATGGCATTCTATAGCTAAACTCAGGCCTTGACAATGAACATTTCAGGATAATCCCGCCCATGGCACCTGAACCAGCACAAGGTGCTTACATGCCCCTGGTAGGATATTTAGATATCCTAGGAGACAAACACCAAGGAGACGGTATGTTATTGCACATCTTCAAGAGGAATTTCCTGCCTCTAAGCGTCGGAACTCTTCCAAATCAACTTGTGTTGATCAGTGATCAGTCCATATTTGTGGGCTATTTATGTATTTTGATGCCTAGACATTAAGATAACATGTACATTTATATAGCATACATTAATATGTAAATAGGATAACATAAATCTTGTGCATTTCATGCATTACATGCATTGATAATATCATTTGGAATATCATGCATTGAAATAGGTTGCATCACATTTAGTGTTTTGGATTTAACAAAGAAATTAAGGGTTTGCACATAAATAACCCCTTATTTCTTTTCTTTATTTTATTTTATTTCTCTCCAACGGCTGCCGGTATCGCAAGCAGGAGAGTCGCACGTGCCCCACGATGCCGTCGTTTCACCTCTCCTTCAGCGAACATCTGCCGGTGTGTCTTCTCCAACAGTATAAAAGAAAGGCAACCACACCATCAGAAGGGAGGGCCACCACCATTCCGACCCACCACTGCATAGAGCTTAGAGCTTCTTCATTCCACACTACCGGCCTCCCACCGCGAGCACAAGACCACTCCACCGCGGGCAGACGAGTTGACAGACCGCCGCACCATCAGTGGCTTGTGCAACTCACCGCGAGCTCGTGCCTGAAGGCCACGCAACCACCACCATCAACCACCGCCATAAACCACCTTCAGTTATTTGCCCCGGCACAAAACCCATCACCATCTTCTCCACTTCAACGCTAGCAGCAGCAGCTGCAACCTTCACCGTGCGCCACACCCACAGCAGGCAGCAGGCACCAGCCCAGCCGCGTGTCCCCGCGTAGCGCCTCCAGCGCCTGTGCATGACCGCACGCGCCCGTGCAGCCGCATGCAAGCAGCCCCGCACCACCAGCCTGAATGCCCTCAGCAACAAGCAACCACTGCCTCCGCACCCTCGCTACACAGCCTGAACGCCTCTAGCAGGTTCGCTCCGCTTGCGAGCACTCGCGCGCGCCCGTGCGTGCCCACGCGAGTAGTGTCGCACCACCGTCCTTAGCAACTGCAGCCACCGCCGGAAACCACCCTTCGCCGGAGCTCTGTCTGGTCGGCTCCGGCCACCTCGCAACCTGCTGCTGCCACTGCCGCGAAGCCCTCGCTCCAGCCAACCTAATCCCAGAAGGGCTCCTCCAACGAACCTCTCTCCCATGTGCGAGGAGAGAGGTAGAAACCTCTGTTTTTGGTTGAATTAGTATTTACATTTCATTCCATTGCCAAAAAAAAGATTTTGTTTTATTATTATTTTATTGTGGTGAATTTGTGGCTTTATGCTTATTCTTTTAGAGAATTGTTAAGTTTTATCGATTCATCTCTACATGCATTACATTTAATTTTGAATTACATTTTAGTATGCATGCAAGTGAAAAGTACATGGCATACCGTTGCATATGGATAATTTTCTTACATGAAACTTACGTCAACAACCCTTAACTTCTCCATAAATTTAAGGTTTACATTCAGAGCTACATAGGCATTGTTTGATTTGACGAATTTTTCATCGAACTTGATTTCTACCTAATTGCGAGTTTAAATTGGCCATTGCCTCCTTGTGGACACGACCCGCTCTCCTATGAGTGGTTTAATTTTAATTCTAATTATTTTGATTAGTCATTTTTCCACCACTTAGAAATACAACGATAAATCTTCTTAATCATAATTTTCGAAAGTGAAAATCGACTCGTCAAATGGCGCCATTGCCGGGGAAGCAACACGCTTGTTAAACTTGCATTTATCTATTTATTTGTTCACATTTTAACTGAGGCATATTTAACCTATTTTATCTGGTTTGGAGAGAGGTATGCATATTACACACAAGTTGTCGCATCGACCTCAGCAATGCCGTGGTGGACCTTGTTTCTACTACTTGGAGGAGGAACTAAGCTTCGCATCTTGGTGGATCTTGCGGCCACCTCCGAGATCATCACAGGAGCTTGTGGGTCTTGACCCACATGCATAGAAACGCATGCAGGATCATCTAGGAGGATATTCCTCTTAGACTTTTGATTCATCATTTAGAGTAGACTCTTTAGTTTAGTTTAGTTGTTTGCTTTCTCACCCTTGTATTTTGGGGTACATTTTGAGGGGTTTGTTCCCTAATTTGTTTTAGGCTCGTGTTGGGTAATTTTTGGGAGTTTGTTCCCATTTCTTTAGACTTATTTTTTTTTTCTTTCTTTTGTGGATTGATTTTATTTTTCTTGATTGTGCATAAGTAGTTAAGAAAAAAAAAACATGAGTTTGAGACGAACCATTTAGGTTGTATGAGCAGCCTCTAGATTTCTTTCTCTGCATTGCGTGCGTTCTTGCATCGTTGATTGCTGGAAGCAAGGTACGCATTCTCTTATTTTGCATCCATATTCTGATCACGCATTGCATTTTGGACTTAATTCCAAGACCACATAAGTTGTCTTGAAACAATTTAACATGTGGTTACATTCTCTGAAAAAGGACTAATCAAAGGAGGAACGTATAAAACCCAAGGAGTTGGTTTGAGACATTGTGCTGCTGTTCAAAAAATTCAAACTTTTACGGTGAATGCACATGTGCATGTCTACGCACTAAGTACGCACTTAGACACTCCTAGGTTTTTGAGTTGCTAGGAAAGAACTCTCCAATCATTGGATACTGTTGAACGGATTTTGCGAACCTACGCTAAAGAGATTGGTTTTGGAAAACCTGTCGTTGTAGTTCGGAAGCGAAGAATTCGTGTTCAACAAATAAAATTTACACCGAAAATAATTCCGGGTCGAACACAGGGAGGCTACGTTGATCTATTTTCGCAATTATATTTTTTTAGGATTTTCTTTAAGCAAGGCGTTATAATTACAATGGGGCTATCAAACTATGAGAGAGAGAGAGAGAAAGAGAGAGAGAGAGAAAGAGAACATGCATTCAATATTTCAATAGTTTATAAAAGTTACACTAGAATGCAGAAAATCAATTACACTATAAAGCAGAAAATTCTACACTAGAAAAGCTGTAAATAAGAATGGGAGAGAGAAATTATCCTCCTCGACGATTGCTTGGAGGATGAGCCGGACGGGACGACGCCTGGACGAAGGAGAACGAAGCAGGACGAAGGAGGACGAAGCAGAAGAACGGGAACAAAGCAGCACGTCGTCGTCGTCGCGGGATCCACTTCCGAAGGGGAACGAAAATTGGACTTTATCTCGCAAGAAGCATCCCGGGTGTGGGACAAGCTTCTTTTGAGCTTTGGAGGGGTAGAGAGGAGAAAGAAGGGATGAGAATTTCGTATGGAGGGGGTCTCCTTTTATAGTTTCAAGGAGTGGGGGCAAAATGGACATTACATCTTCAAAATAATAAATAAGGGGTCTTTAGTGACGGATAAAGCCCCGACGTGGCCGTCGCTGCCGCGCCCACACGCGCCTCCTCGGCTGCTCGCTCCTCAACGCCCGCGCATGTCCAGCACTTTTCAGCTGTCCGATTGCAAGATCGGACGACTTAAATCGCGTCCGCGCCCGCTGCGTAGCGCGCCCCCCGCGCATCTGATTGCATGTTCGATTGCGCGTCTAATTGCGCGTCGACGCTATCGGGCGCGCGCGGCCGTCCGATCTTCATCTGACGCTCCACGCGCCTCAATCGATCGCGCCCTCCAGTGCTTCGCCGCGGATCGAACCGGTGCCCCGCGCTCGCGATAGCGCGCTCGACCGCTGCGCTATGGGGCGCGGATGGTTGAGCGCACGTTTTAAAATGAGAGTGCCCACAGCCGTTGGATTAAGATCCAACGGCGGAGAGAGATCGGGCGCGGAGCCTTCACAAGATGAAGCGGCCGTTTGGGCGGCTGGGATGGCACCACGTGGCACTATCTTGGCAGTCCATCTTCTGGAAGTTTTAGATGGTGCCACGGATGTCGGATTGACTCGATTTTTGTGTCGTTGGGTTGCGATCGTCGATCCAAATTCATCCGTGCAGTCGGATTTATCATCTGAAGTGCGGATTTACACCATCTTGGCCCTTGATCTTCTAGGGTTCCCGGGTCACTATCTGATGCTACGGATGCTTGATTAGGGCGATCTTGGAGTCGTTGAACTCCAATCGTCGCCCTGATCACATCCATACGGTTGGATCTTTGATCCGAGGCCCTGATAAAATATTTACCCTATCCAAGCACATAAAAGGAGACAATTAACCTCCATTTTATTTAAACTATTCCAAATGCAAGATGATGCATGTAATGCAATATTTATATCATGAAATGCAATCCTATGCTTAAGAACAAGCATAAATAGACATCTTAAGTAGTGTAAATGTGTTTACATCATACCCCCATGCCTATCTTTTGCTAGTCCCTAGCAAAAACTATATGCTATTTATAAAAGAATTAGGTTAGATTATTTGGACTTGAGTTATTTTTCAATCATTAAGAAATTGTCTACTTAGGAACTGAACTTTCAAAGACACAGCAGTGCCCGGGTATCAGCCAAAATGTAGACCGCTTCAAGCCCTCGCCTTATTAAAAGAAAATTTTCTTTTTCTCTTTTCTAATTTTTTTTTTTTTGGATTTTCAAATTTTCGAGTTTAAGAGTGGCTTTCTACGGCCATTCAACTCACCCAAAATTTGATGAGAACCCTAAGCTTTAAGCATCTTATTGTGATTGTGATAGACTCATTGACCGGCAGTTAGAACGGACTTCGGATTTCTACGCCTCTAGGTGACCTAACCAGAATTCTACCTAAAAGTGTATCTTTATAACCGGTATCTTTCTTCCTACTTTTTTTTTTACGGGGTCAACACAAGGGTGAATCCAGTGTATATCTCCCCGATTTATTCTACTTCTCCGCTTCTTCCTAAGTGTTTTGGGAATTTTTGGTGCATTTCTGAGCTGGGTTCTGGACAACCGGTCGATGAGTTGTTACCACCGACAACTTGCCAGCCATACTCGTGCGGCGAAGTGTGGCTTATTTCTTTTTGTTCTTTTCTCCCTTTTTTTTTTTTAAGTAGGTGGCTTCCCTAGTCTAAGATTTACCTAAAGGTAGCAAACTAAGAAAGGTCCAGTGACTGGGCTCTGGACAACCTACCTTTGGGCTGTTACCCACGATAACTTGCCAGCCATATCACCCTAGAAGGTTCATTAGCTACCCAATTTCCATTAGAAACGTCGAAAAATGAGTCAGTGCAAAGAAAGTGTGTAGATGCTTAAAACTCAAAATTCCCTCAAATCAGAGGGCAGGTTGATAAGTCGTGTACTTATCACCCAAACTTATTTATTCCGATTATAATAGAATTAAGATGGCAAGGACTTAAAAATAAATCCACATTTTAGTGGATACCCAGGCTAATTAAGTCCAAAGACCTGAGGGGTCTTTGTGTTCAGATCCTAATGTAAAATTTCTTAGGATTGAAAAGTCCTAATGTCCAACTAATCCTTCCTAATTTTTTTTTTTATAAGAAGAGAAACAATTTACATGGATTTCACAAGGTTGACCAAATAATTCAAGAATGAATCCACCCCCCCATGCCTAGCTGATGCAATGTCCTCATTGAAAAAGAGACATGAAAGAAAGGGTAGAATATGAAAGATGTCACCTGGATATGAAGCTCATATCAGCCTTGTGTCATATGTACAATTGCGGAGTTTAATGCCGTCAGCTAGGCGAAGTCCAGCCAAAGAAGTCACAGAATGGCTAGAGCAACAGAGTCTGAGATGGGTTCTGGAAGATTACGGTCTACAACAGGTTTTAAACGTTGACTGTTGACTTTAAAGGTGTTACCCGTCTTTGGGTCAGAAATTTGAATGGCACCATTAGGAAAAATCTGATCAATTATGAATGGGCCATTCCATTTAGATCTAAGTTTACCAGGAAAGAGCTTAAGTTTAGAATCAAATAACCAGACCTTCTGGTTTGGCTCAAAACTCTTGCGGGAAATCAATTGATCATGTAGAGCTTTGGTCCGAGCCTTGTAGATCTTGGCATTCTCATAAGCATCATTTCTAAGCTCCTTCAACTCAGATAGTTGGAGTTTCCTGGTCTTTCCAGCTAGATTCAGATCTAAATTGCATTGTTTGATTGCCCAGAATTCCCTGTGTTCAATCTCTACGGGTAGATGGCACGCCTTTCCATACACCAAACGGAATGGAGACATGCCGATGGGCGTTCTATACGCCGTACGGTAGGCCCAAAGAGCATCCTCAAGCTTTTGAGTCCAATCCTTATGATCAGGCCTAACCATTTTTTGCAGAATGTTCTTGATCTCTCGATTGGAGATCTCGGCTTGTCCATTCGTTTGAAGATGGTAAGGTGTGGAAATTCGATGATTAACCCCGTATTTGGCCAATAAATTCTGGAATTGGGCATTAGTAAAATGAGTGCCACCATCACTGATGATAGCCCTCGGAATCCCAAACCTACTGAAGATATTTTTCTTGACAAAATTGATGACCACCTTATGGTCATTGGTTCAGGTGGGAATTGCCTCAATCCATTTGGACACATAATCAACAGCAACAAGAATGTACTGATGTCCAAATGAAGGGATAAAGGGTCCCATGAAATCGATGCCCCAAACATCAAAAATTTCTACAGGAAGAATAGGGTTTAGGGGCATCATATCTCTCTTAGTTATGTTCC
The DNA here is from genome assembly GCA_037157565.1 of Thalassia testudinum. Classification (NCBI taxonomy): domain Eukaryota; kingdom Viridiplantae; phylum Streptophyta; class Magnoliopsida; order Alismatales; family Hydrocharitaceae; genus Thalassia; species Thalassia testudinum. The sequence continues at coordinate 9,246,422 of JAZHRO010000078.1, read as the reverse complement.
CGAGTGACTGACATCGAGAACACGACCTTGAGAAGTCTTGGGCATCCTTGAATAAAGACGGCTAATAGAAGCCAGATTGCAAGATTTTTACAGCCGTCTTTCTCCCGAAGAAATGTCCACCACACCCAGATGCATGGCAGAACTCGAGTATACTGTTGAATTCATTCTCCGATATGCATCGGCGAATAATCTGATCAGAGCCGGTGCGATACAGTTCAGGGTCCTCCCAAAAGTAGTATTTGGCCTCAGATTTGAGTCTATCTCGTTGTTGCTTGGTCCAATCCTGGGCGATTTGACCAATGGCCAAATAGTTAACAATGTCAGCAAACCATGGGGATTGGACACCTAAAACTGTAAGAATGGTTTCGTCCGAAAAAGTGTCAGCAATCGGAATATCCAGACAAGAAGAATCACCTAGGAGTCTCGACAAATGATCCGCTACCACATTTTGTACCCCGGCTTTATCCTTGATTTCAAGATCAAATTCTTGAAGAAGAAGAATCCAACGAATAAGCCAGGGTTTAGCATCCTTTTTAGCCAAGAGATGTCTCAAGGCCGAGTGGTCGGTATAAACAATAACATGAGACCTTAAGAGATAAGCCCTGAATTTCTCCAAAGCAAATACTATAGCTAGTAATTCCTTTTCAGTAACAGTATAATTCCTCTGGGCTTCATCCAGAGTTTTACTAGCGTAGTAAATGACAGAGGGCTTTCGGTCAATTTTCTGACCTAGGACAACCCCGATCGCGTAATCAGAAGCATCGGTCATGATCTCAAATGGGGCTGTCCAACTTGGTGGTTGCAAAATTGGAGCACAGGTGACTGCCGTTTTCATAAAATCAAATGCCTTTCGGCATGATTCGTCAAAAACAAACGGCGTTTCTTTGGCAAGAAGATTGCTCAAAGGACGAGCAACCTTCGAGAAATCCTTGATGAATCTTCGATAAAATCCCACATGGCCAAGAAATGATCTGATTTGTTTAACAGATATGGGATGAGGAAGTTTAGTGATAGCATCAACCTTAGCTTTGTCCACTTCAATTCCCCGTTCAGAGATTACATGACCCAAAACGATGCCTTCTTGGGTCATGAAATGACTCTTTTCCCAGCTAAGGACCAGTCGTGTCTTGATACATCGCTTAAGAATCATTTCTAAATTGGCCAAACAAGAGTCAAATGATTCTCCGAAAATAGAGAAATCATCCATGAAGACTTCCATAAACTCTCCCACCATGTCGGAAAATATGGCTAGCATACACCTTTGAAAAGTCGCAGGTGCATTGCATAACCCAAAAGGCATCCTACAAAAAGCAAAGGTTCCGTAGGGACAGGTGAAAGTAGTTTTTTCCTGATCCTCGGGATGGATAGGAACTTGATTATATCCCGAGTAGCCATCAAGAAAACAGAAGTACTTCTGCCCAGCTAATTTTTCCAAGATTTGATCAATGAAGGGCAGGGGAAAATGATCCTTTTTAGTGGCTGTGTTCAACTTCCTGTAATCAATAGAAACTCTCCAAGAGGAAGCTGAACGAGTTGTGACAGATTCACCTCTCTCATTAGTCACAACAGTAATCCTGGCTTTCTTTGGAACAATCTGAACGGGACTTACCCAGGGACTGTCAGAGATTGGATAAATAATTCCTACATCGAGCCACTTGATGATTTCCTTTTTGACCACTTCTCGCATATTTGGATTTAATCTCCTCTGCATCTGGCGAGAAGGGCGGGACCATCTTCCAAAAATATTCTATGATTACAGTAAGATGGCTCGATCCCCCTGAGGTCATGAATGGTCCAACCAATTGCCTCCTTATGTTCCTTTAGGACCTTAATCAATTTAATCTCTTGCTCCTTTGTCAATTTAGCATTAATAATCACAGGTAGCGTATTCTGCGGTCCTAAGAATTGATATTTTAAATTCTCAGGCAATGGTTTCAATTCAAGTTGGGGTAGGGTAATGATTGATGGTAGGGTAGATGTTGAAGATTCAACAAGAGGAAGAGGTTTTGAGTGAACAAAATTAGTAACCTCTTCCGAAGATGTCAGGTCAGAGGGTTGCAGGTCAAATTCATCAACCAAAGAGGAACTTTCAATTGAAGAAACTGTCAAACAAGTTTCAATATTAACATTATCCTCATCAAGTTCCTCAATAAATCCACAATCCTCAAATTTGTTTATCGCCTTAAAAATATCCAATTTCATTCGTTGGTCCCCAAAGGCGATTTCCATGCTACTGCTTTCACAATTAATGTTGGCCTTTGCGGTAGCCAGGAACGGACGCCCCAGAATGATGGGCGTGTTCCTCAGATTATCTGGTACATCCATGTCAAGGACAAGGAAATCTACAGGAAAATAGAAATCCTTGACCTCAACTATAACATCTTCAATAACGCCTCGCGGGTTTGTGACCGAACGGTCCGCTAACTGTAGCGTTACTGAAGTTGGCTGAAGTTCACCTAACCCAAACTTCTCATAAAGAGAAGTCGGGATTAGGTTGATGGATGCACCGAGATCCAAAAGTGCTCTATCAAATGTGTAATCTCCGATAACGCAAGAAATCAAAGGAGCACCAGGATCTCTCTTTTTCTGAGGGAGGTAGTGCAGGATAACAGAGCTAGCCTGCTCGGAGAGTACCACCTTCCTCGGAACAGATTCTCTCGACTTACGCTTTTGTGTACATAATTCCTTTAAAAATTTTGCGTAAGTTGGTATGTGCTTGATAGCATCAAGGAGCGGAATATTGATCTCAACATTCTTAAATAAATTCAGAAGCTCCTCATTGCTATCAACAGACTTCTTCTTCTTTGCTTTGGCTAAGGCTTCAGGAAAAGGAACATGAGTCAGATCTTTGGAATCAGGTTCCTGAGCCTTGATTTCTTCTCTAGAATTCTCCTCTCTCTCCTTAGATTCTTCAGGATTCAAAAGATCAGAATAGTGTGGTTGTGGATCCTGAGTCTTCTTACCACTCCTCAAAGTGACAGAATTTGCAGAAGCATAAGAATTTGGGTCTTGGGGAGGGTTAGGAAAGATTGGAGGGGCTTGATTGACCATGAATTGTTGATTAGCAGAAGAAGAAGACGAGGAACCCTACTCAACCACCTGAGCATGTGCGTGCGGGTCCCTCTGATTTCCGTACCCTTGGGCTTGATTGCCCGAATTTATAATGTTTCGTGGGTTGGGTACGGGTTGGGATGGTAGAGATCTGGGTTGACGAGAGTTAGCAATGAGCCTGGATTGCAAGTTGTCCAGCAAGTTTTTCATTTGCTGCATAAGCTGGAGCATAGATCCTTGCATCTCTACCATTTGATGGTTCAAATCAGCCTACCCTGCAGGTTGACGGGCTTTCCAAGTTGGCTGATTGACCTGATTCGAAAGCAACTGAGTATATACTTGACCCTGACCCATTGGTCGTTGCGGAGCATAGTTGCTGGGTCGGAATTGGGTCTGTTGCCCCGGATTTTTCCAAGAGAAGTTAGGGTGGTTTCTCCAACCTGGATTATAGGCATTTGAGTAGGGGTTGGATCTAACATTCTCTTGTACAGCATAGACATCCTCATAGGGTGAGGATGGAGAGAAAGAAAGGGAAGGATCAGAAAAACTGGGATCAAAGGCCCCAGTTGGGAACCGATGGGGTTCCGAGGAATGTTGACTCATAGATTGAGTCGCATCGAGTTGATTCACGAACTCCCGTCCAGAAGGAGCTCGTGAGGAATGGAATCCCGAATTTTGGGATTGAGTGGATGGAGAGTTGTTCATAGAATTGCCAGGCATCCACTCTTCCATTCTTTTAGCAACCAAGTCCACTTTATCAAGTTTATTACAAATCAATTCCATATCAAATGAATGAGAGTCATGGACTTCATTGACATTTGATCTGGGTTGCTGGGATCGGTTAAAAGTATCCATGGAGGCATGATTAATTGAATTCTCACTCATTTCCTCAAATAAATCATGTGCACTATCTGCATCTTTATTGAGGAAATTACCTCCGCAAGAAGCATCCACATGGTTTCTGAGTTGCTCATTCAACCCATGATAGAAGATCTGCATGAGTTGCCATTTCAGCACCTCGTGGTGTGGACACCTCCGCAATAAGTCCTGGAATCGCTCCTAGGCCACATGAAACTGTTCCCCCGGCCACTGGGTAAAAGTAGTGATTGCCCGTCTCAAAGCATTGGTACAACTGACTGGAAAGAATTTCTTCAGAAAGGCCGATTTCAACTCATTCCAAGTTGTAATTGGTCTTCCTATTGTCCTATACCAATGCGCGGCTTTATCCCTAAGAGAGTGGGGGAAGAGCCTCATGATCATTTACTCCTCGTTAACATTTCGAGCCTTGGTGGTCTGGACCAAAGTGGTCAGATCCTCCAAGTGCTGAAACGGATCTTCGGAGCCAAGCCCATGATAATGTTTAATCAGGCTTAACACCTGGGGCTTGATTTCTACGTCATCGACTGGAATCTGGACGCCGGGACATTCCCCGTAATTCGAAGGATCATAAAAATCCTTCAAGGGCTAAGCGCCCTGCATTCTCTAGAACCATTCTTGCATTCTCTACATTTGTTCCAGCTGCCTTCTAAATTCTTCCTGTGGATTTTCAAGCAGAGGAGGCTGTTGTTCGGCCATGGGATCAAATTGACCAAAATCTAACTTGCGCCTCCTAGAATGTTCTAATGGTCCTTCCAATCGGGGATTCAATGACCGTCTTCCCAGCATAAACTAGGAGAAGGTCGGAAGGACTGGGGATATGGACCCTGCAGCACAATAAAATAAGGCTGTCCTTAAGTGGGGTAGCCTAAGGATCTACTGACTCCCAAAACCAGCCTTAAGACTGTAAGTGATTTACTTTACTTGTGTCTGTTTAATCCAACCAGTTAAAAGCAGGGACTGGGGAGAAGGTTCCTCCTTTGGCTTTCGCCTCCGGTTCCTAGTGTACCCCCCAGCCGCGATCGTTTGACTCTGCTCCCCTAGCTAGACATCAGATTAATCAGTACAAGTAGGTTAATCAAAAATAATCTCAGACTAGGCCTTGAAGAGTGAATCAAACCTTAAGGCCAACGTCTACTCAATTTTATTAAGGCCTGGGATTGTGGTGCTTATGGAATGTGATGGGCCCTTACAATGGGTTGTGCCCTTAATGATTGATTGAGATTTGTGTAAGTGCGTGCACAACCAAGGTTTTCAAGCAAGATTATTGATAATGTGTGAATTTTAGTGTTCAAATCTTGCTTAAGTAGCTTTTAGGGTTTTAAATCAGGTGAATTGCAATCAAGTTTCTAGGCAAACCAAGTTGTAAAACACGGGTGAAGATTGTTTTCCTTTAAAATCAGAAAGAAAGTGGAGTGCCTGGAATATACCTAGATTGAAAACCCTAAGGAGGAGCTACTTGATGAGTTGGTTTTAAAATAAAGTGGTGCGGCCCAAACAACTCAAACAACTGGCCACAAATGCACCACTAAGTTAGGCACTCAAAGATGATTAACCTAGAATGATTTCTACTCTGTTATGTGTTGCTTTGTGTGTACCGGTTCCACAGATCAGAACCCGGTTGAGTAGAAAACAAATCAAGTTGATCAAGTGCCTTGAATGTGGGTGTGTGTTGTGTGTTTGTTGAATATTACCCCACAAGATTATCTTTTTGTTATTTTTTTTATAAATGAGGGTGGAATGAATGTGAGTGAAAATCCAAATAACCAAACTATTCCTAGGATTTATGCAAACACCTAGGTTAATTGGGATTTGGATTTAATGTGGCGAATGAAATCTATGGAGGGGGAAAGAATGGGGGAGCACTTACAGTTGTCTTCAACTGCACTTTACTCCAGTCTATCGCTTGTTGATTCCTTGATGGAGGTCTCTGCAAAACAATAGACACAAGAGAAAGCTAGTTAGAAAATAAATAAAGTGCAAGAAATGCGAAGAAAAGATCGGAAATCGTTGCCTCCCTAGCAACGGCGCCAAAATGTTGAATGGATTTTGCGAACCTACACAAACGAGATTGGTTTTGGAAAACCTGTCGTTGTAGTTCGGAAGCAAAGAATTCGTGTTCAACAAATAAAATTTATACCGAAAATAATTCCGGGTCGAACACAAGGAGGCTACATTGATCTATTTTCACAATTATATTTTTTTAGGATTTTCTTTAAGCAAGGCATTATAATTACAATGGGGCTATCAAACTTTGAGAGAGAGAGAGAGAGAGAGAGAAAGAGAACATGCATTCAATATTTCAATAGTTTATAAAAGTTACACTAGAATGCAGAAAATCAATTACACTATAAAGTAGAAAATTCTACACTAGAAAAGCTGTAAATAAGAATGGGAGAGAGAAATTATCCTTTTCGACGATTGCTTGGAGGACGAGCTGGAAGGGACGATGCCTGGACGAAGGAGAACGAAGCAGGACGAAGGAGGATGAAGCAGAAGAACAGGAACGAAGCAGCACGCTGTCGTCGTCGCGGGATCCACTTCCGAAGGGGAACGAAAATTGGACTTTATCTCGCAAGAAGCATCCCAGGTGTGGGACAAGCTTCTTTTGAGCTTTGGAGGGGTAGAGAGGAGGAAGAAGGGATGAGAATTTCGTATGGAGGGGGTCTCCTTTTATAGTTGCAAGGAGTGGGGGCAAAATGGACATTACATCTTCAAAATAATAAATAAGAGGTCTTTAGTGACGGATAAATCCGTCACTAAAGCCCCGACGTGGCCGTCGCTGCCGCGCCCACGCGCGCCTCCTCGGCTGCTCGCTCCTCAATGCCCGCGCACGTCCAGCGCTTTTCAGCCGTCCGATCGCGAGATCGGACGGCTTAAATCGCGTCCGCGCCCGTTGCGTAGCGCGCCTCCCGTGCATCTGATTGCGTGTTCGATTGCGCATCCAATCGCGCGTCGACGCTATCGGGCGTGCGCGGCCGTCCGATCTTCATCTGACGCTCCACGTGCCTCAATCGATCACGCCCTCCAGCGCTTCACCGCGGATCGAACCGGCGCCCCGCGCTCGCGATAGTGCGCTCGACCGCTGCGCTATGGGGCGCGGATGGTCGAGTGCACGTTTTAAAATGCGAGCACCCACAGCCGTTGTATTAAGATCCAACAGCGGAGAGAGATAGGGCGCGGAGCCTTCACAAGATGAAGCGGCCGTTTGGGCGTTTGGGATGGCTCCACGTGGTGCTATCTTGGCCGTCCATCTTCTAGAAGTTGTAAATGGTGCCACGGATGTCGGATTGACTCGATTTTTGTGTCGTTGAGCTGTGATCGTCAATCCGAATTCATCCGTGCGGTCGGATTTATCATCTGAAGTGCGGATTTACACCATCTTGGCCCTTGATCTTCTAGGGTTCCCGGGTCACTATTTGATGCTACGGATGCCTGATTAGGGCGATCTTGGAGTCTTTGAACTCCAATCGTCGCCTTGATCACATCCATACGGTTGGATCTTTGATCCGAGGCCCCGATAAAATATTTTCCCTGTCCAAGCACATAAAAGGAGACAATTAACCTCCATTTTATTTAAACTATTCTAAATGCAAGATGATGCATGTAATGCAATATTTATATCATGAAATGCAATCCTATGCTTAAGAACACGCATAAATAGACATCTTAAGTAGTGTAAATGTGTTTACATCAGATACCAAAGTGCTTGAAACTTAAGTTCAAAGGTTTTGTAACTTCAAGGAGGGGGATACCCTGTCACGGATTTTTGAGGGTAATTAAGAAGCACCGTGAAAGCACAACTTCAAAGGAAGTCTCAGGCCTACTTGCATCCCTCGATCTTCCGTCCTTGGAGTACTTTACCATTTGAACTTTAGGGTAGAGCACCTAAGTTCCAATTAGGTCTTCATTAAGGCATTTCGTAGGTTGACAATAGGCACATAATTGTTTGGGCAATTTGTTTTGTCATCTACAATTGGACTTAAATCTCAAAGGCCTTAATTGATTAAAGACATAAAAGTCCTTTGGAATTGTGTTTGTTTGTGTATGCTTGGTAGGCGATCTTTGAGGAGACAACTTGTGTTTAATTCAGAACCTAAAAGGATCCTTAGGAGAGCCAACCAAGAGAGAATAGAATTGTGGAAAACCAATGATCTTTGAGAGATTATTTTATCCATACCAATCAACCTGGCCATACACTGAGAAGACCTGGGGGAATAATCCATATGAAATCAAGAGTAGTACCATATGAAATCCTTTCAGACATGATTGACGAGTGTGTCGAGGTTTTTATGGATGACTTCTCCATTTACGGCTCGTCTTTCGACCAGTGTCTTCTGCACTTAGAGAATGTGCTGAAGCGTTGTAAGGGTACTGGTTTAGTCCTCAGTTGGGAGAAAAGCCACTTCATGGTACAGAAAGGCATTGTACTTGGGCATGTTGTGTCTGAAAGGGGCTTGGAAGTAGATAAGGCTAAAGTTGATTCTATTTCCAAACTCCCATTTCCCACGAATGTCAAACAGATTAGATCCTTTCTGGGTCATGCTGGCTTGTATAGGCGATTCATTAAGAATTTCAGCAAAATTTCTAGGCCACTTTGCTACTTATTGGCGAAGGAATCTTCCTTTGATTTTGATTCAAAGTGTGCTGAGGCTTTTCATATGCTGAAGGAGGCCTTGACCTCTGTGCCTATTCACCAAGCTCCTGATTGGACACTCCCATTTGAGCTGATGTGTGATGCTTCAGATTATGTTGTGGGAGCTATTCTTGGACAGAGGGTTGAGGGAAAACCACATGTGCTACATTATGCTAACAAGACTTTAACTAAACCACAACAAAACTACACTGTCACTGAAAAGGAATTACTTGCTATAGTTTTTGCTATGGAGAAGTTTAGGTCTTATCTTCTTGGATCCAAGGTGGTCTTTTTTACTAATCATGCGGCAGTGAAACATCTCATTGCCAAGAAAGACTCTAAGCCACATTTAATTAGATGGATTCTACTCCTTCAAGAATTTGACTAGGAGATTCGTGAAAAGAAAGGAGTGGAAAATGTAGTGGCTGACAACCTATCTCGCCTTCCCCTTGATGACTCTCAATCTGGAGAATCTGCGAGACATTTCTCAATGAAACCCTTATGGTGGTTACACCAACTTCACCCTGGTATGCGGATACAGTTAACTACTTGGTCACTGGAGAAACTTTTGGCTCTTGGGATGCATAAAAATGGAAGCGATTCATTTCCCAAGCTAGATTCTTTCATTGGGAAGAGCCAGAATTATTTCATATTAGACAAGACCAAGTTTGGAGATGATGTGTGCCTGAAGAAGAGCAACATAGTGTGTTGCGATTTTGCCATGAGCTTCATTGTGGAGGACACTTTGGTGCTAAGAAAACTACTTTTAAGTTTCTCCAATCCAGTTTTTGGTGGCCTACTTTATTTAACGATTCCCATAACTTTGTTAAGGCCTGTCTTAGATGTCAATGGACTGGAATGATTGGGAAGCGGAATGAGATGCCCCAACACCCTATCCAACCTGTGGAAATTTTTGATGCTTAGGGGATAGACTTCATGGGTCCCTTCCCTTCGTCCCATGTATTTGAATATATCTTGGTGGCAGTGGATTACGTCTCCAAGTGAATAGAGGCCATTGATGAGAGCCTTATCATGAGCCATAACTAGCTCATTTTGACATAATAAAGAGAATAAAAGCTCCTACATAACATAGAAGAGGGCTTAATTGGAGAAATAAGTGTTTTGAGAAGAAAACATGAAATAAAGGTTAAAACTGTAATTTTACCATTGCAGTACATAAACGGGATTTCTCAGAGGCAAAATATAGGTTAAATGGTCTAAATAAGATAAAAAGTGGGTTGAGTCAATTAGAAATGGGTTTATGTGCAATCTAGGAATTAAATGACATTTGATAACCCTAAAATAGATCCGCTTAAATCAACAAGGTCCCGGTCAGGATAAAAATCAAGTAAACCCTCTAAAAATCATGGAAAAATATCCCCTAAGGTTTAGAACACTTAATTTGGCCTTTGGAACCCAGTTTGACCTAGATTAGGGTCCTAGCTCATCAATTAACCTAATTTGGATTTTTACACAAAATGTCCAGTCAAACATAGTCAAAACTAAAATCCAACTTCACCATTGGATTCCTTAGGTCCAAATTAGGTTTATACCAAAATTTGGACCTAAGGGGAGGTCATCTTGACCTACTTTGCAATTTAGTACACCCAAATCACAATTTGGTCCCTATCTTTTGAAAATCATCACAGAGAGCCCCCTAACTTCCTCGCCAACCTTACAATTAGGTCCTTCCACCATTATTGGGGCATAATCCTTCTCCGGCGAGGATTAGAGAGGGAATACTCTCTGATTCCTCAGAGATCCCCTCCCAGAAATGGAAGGGAGATTCTCTAAGGAATTCCCTCCCATCTGAGGCCTGCCATGATCTCTGATTTGATCCCAATCTCTTGTGCGAAGCACGAGAGATTTGGGTATCCACCCACTTTTCTTCTCCGGCGAGCTGTCGGAGATGATTGCACGCCCTCCACGCACTAGAAAGTTCGGCCAGCACCTATAAAAGAACCCCCAAGTCCGGCCGCTCAAATTCAGACTTGTTTTGACGGAGATTCCTCCAAATTTTATTCTCTCCTCTCTCCGGCCAAGGAACCCGCAAGCTCCGGTGACCTCCTCCCCTCCTTCTCGTCGCTCTGCTGCCATACCAGCAGCAGAGTCTACTTCGCCTCATCCTCCCGCGTTGCGTCGTACCAAGCGCGCGTTTCCCCGACCTCTTCCTCGTCACCGCTCTCTCCCTCAGGGTGCTTCTTCTTCGACGATGGCAGCTACGAGCCGTACACTCCGCTGCCTCCTTCTCTCCCACAATAGTCCAGATATGTTCCCCATCTTCCCCTCTCTCTCTTTTCCCCACTACATTTCATTTAATTACCCCTCGACCACGCCTGACCACCGCCACCTTCCACCCCTCCGGCCAACCTCTGGCGAGTCGCTCCCGTCGCTCCATACTTCCGCACGACTCGTCGACCAACTTAGAGGCTCCGCCTCACCACGCTGAACACCCTCCACCCACCCACTGCCTCTCTTCACCCACTCAACGCTCCCTCGAACACACCCACACCTTCGGTCATAGGACGACCTAGGCATGCACGCCTAGGCCACCCCACGACTTGCTACACCTTGCACCACCTTCGCCGTGACAAGGCGAAGGTCCCCCGGTGATCTGATTAGGCCGATAGGCCATATTCGTGTTTGACAGTTCTCAAGCTCCTGCCGCCATTGACGGTGACTCGAAGAAGGTCCAAGCTCACTCCAGGCTTTAGGACGTCCAAGCTTCAGGTGCATCTCACTCGGGGAGGCAGTGTGAAGACATCTGGTCCAGCGAGGAACGCAACGAAGTCCGCAGATTTGGCCATTGAAGAAAAGAGTTCTGCGAGCGCATGTGAAAGAAGGCCGGGACTAATAGTCCCACATCGGTAACCTACAAGGCGCAGGTGCGGTTTAAATTGATTGTCATATTCTCTCTTCGCCTCCTAAAGCACTTGGGGTGAGGTCCCTCGCCCTTCACCCGCCCCGTCCGCGGTTTCACCTCGCGGACCCGGCGGACCCGACCCGACACCACCCGCGCACACCTCGCGTACCATACACGCCGATACATCTGGTCCCGGGTATGCAACCCGACCCGTTAACCCGCGGCTCTGGGAGAGCTTCCTGTGAGTGGTTTGGAGAGAGAGAGATACATGCAGGTAGAGGGAAAGGGGGTAGGTTTTGCTATCTTGTGTGCAGGCAGGCCGAGCACTGAAGAGAAGAAGCTCAGCCGCAGGAAGGAGAAGAGAAGAAGAGAAGGAACAGAAGAAGAAGACACTCTGAAGAAGAGGTTGAGCAAGGCAGAAAGAAGAAAGAAGAAAAAAAAGGGCAAGGCAGAAGACCAAGGAAGAAAAAGCCTCCGCAGAAGAAAGGAGAAGGAAGAAGAGAATCCAAAGAAGCATGGCAGAAGAAGAAAAATAAGATCAGAGGCACATGCAAGAAGCCCTACATTTAAGACGTCTGATATAGAAATCAGACGTCCAATCCTGTTCTTTCTTAGCAATTCTTTTTTTTTAAATCTCTCTGTGAATCAATTGTCTTTCATTTAAAAGTTGTATTCTCTAGTTTTTAAGAGTACTGAGATTGCTCCCTGTGTTCAACCTTAGATACTCCGATTTTCGAGTAAAAAATTCTTTATTTGTTTTGAATGCTTTTTCGACTATATTACAACGTGTTATTCTTTAAAACCCGATCAAGCGCGATCAACAGCCATTCCTACATGCACAAATGACCACTCTGTGGTCTTGAAATTTGTCAAGACCAATATCATATCTCGCTTTGGCTACCCCAAGATGATTATAAGTGATGGGGGACCTCATTTCTGGAACCATCATTTCAATTGGCTACTTAGGAGTCTGGGAGTAACTCACAAGATTGCTACCCCTTACCATCCTCAGACCAGTGGCTGTTGGTGCTAGAGCACCACGATCATTTGTTTTGATGATAACAAAACACGTGTTATTTAACATTTGCAATTTGAGTCCTAGATTTCAGGTCAATTGCAAATGTGGACGTATTTAGACGGAACTCGAGCTCGCATCCAGGATGGATTGGAGGAGCTCGACGGAAAACAGAGGAGGTTCGCGTGGAGCAACAGATTGAAGATAGAAGACAAGAAGAATAGGATAGATTCTTTTTAATCCTTTCTTGTATCTCTTGTCTTTATTTTATTGCTCTTCTTATTTTCCTTAGAAAATTATGTTAAAGAGCCTCAAAGAACCCTAACAGTAGTCCTAGGAACACCGGCACAACCCTAGGATACTTAGGTTTTCTGTAGAATACTTAGAAAACCAATATAGGGTTCAAACAGCACTTCCAGACGTCTAATTCCCAAATCAGACGTCTGATAAAGTATTTTAAGACGTCTGACTGTTGTTTCAGACGTCTGATAACTGTTAGGCTGGACATAGTTATTTCTGTCTGATGAAATCAGACGTCCAGACCCTTATACCAGACGTCTTAGGAGACGTCTGATGGACTTGCCAGACATCCAGATAGTGGACCGTTGGCTAGCTTAGCAGGCGCTCAAGATTATGACCGTTAGAGCCTTATCAGACGTCCTTAGGCCTTTCCAGACGTCTGATAAATGACCGTTTTGCCTCGGCTGACCCAAAATCTCTTCTCAGAGATTTTCTAGCCGTTGCAACGTTTGGAAATCAATTCCCACAGTAGAAGTAGGTTTCCAGACGTCCAGACATAGTTCCAGACGTCCTGTACGTCGTCTGATGGACTTGTGCAAAAGCCCTGTTTAGATCTGATCCAAGTCAGGGAGAGACCCGCCCAAAAATCAGACGTCTGACCTTGGAATCAAACATCTTAAAGTGGCCTTCCAGACGTCTGATTCTAGAGTTAGACGTCTGATAACCCTGTCAAATGTAATCATTGTCCTGATTTCGGCCTGATTCTCTTGGACTTTGTTCCCAACGGCTATAGAACCTTTCCTAAGCCTTCCAAAGCCTTCCTAAGGCCTCTATAAATAGAGGGGAGCCTTTACACACCTAGAGACACTAAGAAAGACACAAGATACACACTTGGATACACTTAGCTACACACTTTCACACTCTTTTGTGTCCAGAAAAGATCTTGCTCTCCAAGCTTAAGCTCCATTCCCTTGAGAGCATCAAACCTTCGCGCACCCGCTCTCCCGCTGTTGTTCACGAGAGCGACATTGCGCCGTTGCGTGGCTCACGCACCCGCGTCATCGTCGACGCACTCCTTGCAAAGGGGAGTTTCCTAATTCCTATAGAAGCTTAGGTTTATTACTTTGTTGGCTCTATAGGTTTGTTGTTTATTTTATCTTTGTCTTTTGGTTGGGTATTCGCTTTGCGAATTCCCGTCTCCTTCGTGGGACAAAATCCTTCTCGTGGAGAGAAGGGGTTGAGGAACGCTACCCTCGTACTTGTAGCGTGGTTGTACCGAGGTTGAATCACCCTCGTTTTAAAGTGATTCGGTTAGTGGATTTGATCAACTAGGTTGATCGGAAAATCCTAACTCGAGAGGGTTAGGTGGTGGTTTTCACCCAGTTTGGGTTTCCACCTAAAAATTCTTTGTGTACTTTGTGTGTTTGTTTATTCAGTGATGTTGTTTATTTCCGCATTTACTACGTCACCCCTCCTTCGTAGGGCCGCAAACCTTCATTTGGTATCAGAGTAGGTTTTGCTGTTTCGGCGTAACAACCAGGCAAGAAGATCATGGAGGGAAGCATAGCTGCAATCAGAATCTCCGAAGGGCAGTCCACCGTCCGACCACCCTATTTCGACGGGAGGGACTTCGGATATTGGAAGTTGATGATGAAGACGTGGCTCCAAGCCACTGAATTCGAGGTATGGGGATGTTGCGAAACCCCATACGAGATCCCGAAGCGACCCTAAGGAGGCTACTCGCAGCTGCAGATTCAGGAGCTTTCACTCAACGCAAAGGCAATGAATGCCCTATATTGCGCATTGAGTCCGAAAGAGTTCGATAAAATCCAAGAGTGCACTACCGCCCACGAGATATGGAGGAAGTTAGAAGACACTCATGAAGAGATGAGCTCGGAGGAAAAAGAAGAAGAAAAAGAAGAAGAAACCGCTTGCTTTGGTTTCATGGCCAGAGGAACCAACAGCGACAGCGAAAGTGGAAGCGACGACAGCGACAACGAGGTAAATTTTCATTTACAAGAAGCTTTTAATGAACTATTTGAGATTAGTAAATCACTAAAAATAGAAAACAAAAACATGAAGAAGAACCTTAGTTTTCTTAAAAATGAAAATGATAGGTTAGAAAAACAACTTAAGGACATAGAAGCTAGTCCTAAAAATGATAACCTATTCTTAGAAAATCAAGACCTCATCAATGAAAATAATAAATTGATTGAGGAAAATGATAGTCTAAAGTTAGAAATCTCTAATTTAAAGACTAAGATGAGTATTATAGAAAAAGAAATTGCATGTCTTAGGGAAAACTCCAACAAATTCATCAATAAAGTAGATAATTTTTATAGCCCTAAGGTTGAGAAAGGATCTCCATCAAGGAGACCCGCTAACAGATCCGGATCCAAGCCCACTTGGATACCGAAGAAAGAATTAGAATCTTATTTTGTAGGGTTCAGGGATAATTACAACATAAAGGACTGGACCTACAAGCTCAAGTCTGGTCAACTCGAGTTGGGAGAACCAAGGAGTAGACCAAGGAGGAGAACAAGAAGACCGACGAGACGGCGAACAAACGACGGACCCGCCGCACGTCGACCACCAGATTGGAGACCGGCGCCGATGCCCGGGCCTCCAAGCTACGGATGGGAGCCCCATCCGATGTGGCATCCACCACCACCATTCGGGCCATTTTATTGGCCATGGTAGGTGAGGTAAAACCCTTTACCCTATCTTTTTATCAGTAGCATTTAGATAGGGGGAGTTAAAATTTATGAGCTAATTGTCAATTTTTAAGGGGGAGATATAAGGTAGCTAATTTTCCTTTAGTAAGGGGGAGAAAAATAATGGCTATCTTGTTGTTACAAAAAGGGGGAGAATATCACCTTTGTTAAAATAAATTCATAGAAGAGCATGTTTTAAGGGGGAGTTATAGGAAATGTAAAACCAATCAAACCTTTTTGATAATGTCAAAAAGGGGGAGGATTTTTAAGAATTATTATTTACGATTTTGTCATCATCAAAAAGGGGGAGATTGTTGGTGCTAGAGCACCACGATCATTTATTTTGATGATAACAAAACACGTGTTATTTAACATTTGCAATTTGAGTCCTAGATTTCAGGTCAATTGCAAATGTGGACGTATTTAGACGGAACTCGAGCTCGCATCCAGGATGGATTGGAGGAGCTCGACGGAAAACAGAGGAGGTTCGCGTGGAGCAACAGATTGAAGATAGAAGACAAGAAGAATAGGATAGATTCTTTTTAATCCTTTCTTGTATCTCTTGTCTTTATTTTCTTGCTCTTTTTATTTTCCTTAGAAAATTATGTTAAAGAGCCTCAAAGAACCCTAACAGTAGTCCTAGGAACACCGGCACAACCCTAGGATACTTAGGTTTTCTGTAGAATACTTAGAAAGCCAATATAGGGTTCAAACAGCACTTCCAGACGTCTAATTCCCAAATCAGACGTCTGATAAAGTATTTTAAGACGTCTGACTGTTGTTTCAGACGTCTGATAACTGTTAGGCTGGACATAGTTAGTTCTGTCTGATGAAACCAGACGTCCAGACCCTTATACCAGACATCTTAGGAGACGTCTGATGGACTTGCCAGACGTCCAGATAGTGGACCGTTGGCTAGCTTAGCAGGCGCTCAAGATTATGACCGTTAGAGCCTTATCAGACGTCCTTAGGCCTTTCCAGACGTCTGATAAATGACCGTTTTGCCTCG
This sequence comes from Thalassia testudinum, assembly GCA_037157565.1. Classification (NCBI taxonomy): domain Eukaryota; kingdom Viridiplantae; phylum Streptophyta; class Magnoliopsida; order Alismatales; family Hydrocharitaceae; genus Thalassia; species Thalassia testudinum. Next base: position 9,230,018 of record JAZHRO010000078.1, on the reverse strand, counting down.
GCTGACCCAAAATCTCTTCTCAGAGATTTTCTAGCCGTTGCAACGTTTGGAAATCAATTCCCACAGTAGAAGTAGGTTTCCAGACGTCCAGACATAGTTCCAGACGTCCTGTACGTCGTCTGATGGACTTGTGCAAAAGCCCTGTTTAGATCTGATCCAAGTCAGGGAGAGACCCGCCCAAAATCAGACGTCTGACCTTGGAATCAGACGTCTTAAAGTGGCCTTCCAGACGTCTGATTCTAGAGTTAGACGTCTGATAACCCTGTCAAATGTAATCATTGTCCTGATTTCGGCCTGATTCTCTTGGACTTTGTTCCCAACGGCTATAGAACCTTTCCTAAGCCTTCCAAAGCCTCCCTAAGGCCTCTATAAATAGAGGGGAGCCTTTACACACCTAGAGACACTAAGAAAGACACAAGATACACACTTGGATACACTTAGCTACACACTTTCACACTCTTTTGTGTCCAGAAAAGATCTTGCTCTCCAAGCTTAAGCTCCATTCCCTTGAGATCATCAAACCTTCGCACACCCGCTCTCCCGCCGTTGTTCACGAGAGCGACATTGCGCCGTTGCGTGGCTCACGCACCCACGTCATCGTCGACGCACTCCTTGCAAAGGGGAGTTTCCTAATTCCTATAGAAGCTTAGGTTTATTACTTTGTTAGCTCTATAGGTTTGTTGTTTATTTTATCTTTGTCTTTTGGTTGGGTATTCGCTTTGCGAATTCCCGTCTCCTTCGTGGGACAAAATCCTTCTCGTGGAGAGAAGGCGTTGAGGAACGCTACCTCGTACTTGTAGCGTGGTTGTACTGAGGTTGAATCACCCTCGTTTTAAAGTGATTCGGTTAGTGGATTTGATCAACTAGGTTGATCGGAAAATCCTAACTTGAGAGGGTTAGGTGGTGGTTTTCACCCGGTTTGGGTTTCCACCTAAAAATTCTTTGTGTACTTTGTGTGTTTGTTTATTCTGTGATATTGTTTATTTCCGCATTTTATTACGTCACCCCTCCTAGTAGGGCCAAACCTTCAGTGGCCAGGTTGAAGTGTCGAATAGGGAGATCAAGAATATTTTAGAAAAGGCTGTTAGGCCAGATAGGAAGGATTGGTCCTAAAAGCTCGATGAGGCTTTATGGGCTTATCGAACGGCCTATAAAACCCCTTTGGATATGTCTCCCTTCTGGATTGTGTACGGGAAAGCGTGCCACTTACCGGTTGAACTTCAACATAGGGCACTTTGGGCTATCCGAAGTGTTAACATGGATTTAGAGAAAGCTGGTAAAGCTCATTTATTGGAGTTGACTGAGCTTGAGGAGCTGAGGAATGATGCTTATGACACCTCCCAAGCTTATAAGGAGAGAACTAAGGTCTTGCATGACAAGTACATCCTTAGAAAGACCTTTGAGCCCAACCAACAAGTCTAGCTTTTCAATTCCAGACTTAAGTTATTTCCCAGAAAATTGAAATCACGTTGGGATGGGCCTTATATTGTCACCAAAGTATTTCCGCGTGGGGTTGTGGAGATCAAGAATCCTTCCTCTTCAGCACCACCCTTCACTGTTAACGGCCAACAATTAAAACCTTATGTAACTTTGGATGGCCAGCTGGTTGACGAGGTCACTTTCGAGGAGCCTTAGCTCCTTTCTCTTCTGCCTCGGGTAATATCTTCCCTTGGTCATTCTACTTTCAATGCGGACATTGTTTTAACAAGGCATGGGGGGATAGGACCTGAGGCATCTGTACATAGCATTTATACATAGTGCATTCATGCATTTAGTTTAAATATTCTGCATTGCATACATTTGTTAAAAAAAAACATTTTACATCATTGAGCTTAATTGGCTGAGCCCTGCATTCTCAGGTAGACCAGAACTTTAGGTTAGACTATGTTGACTCTAGGTGTCTGAGTTTAGAAGCTAAGTTGAAGTACTAGCTCTAGACCTTTAGGATCCTTTATAGACTTAGAAACTCAAGTAGGAGTTAAGTTGCAGACCATTCCTCAAGAGGTTGAGGAAGGAAAGCTAGGGATTGAGTTAAAGGCTGGGTAGTATCTGGTGTCTTTTTCTATCTTTTGGTTTACGGGTCCTTGTAACCAAAGCATCCATAATTCACACACACTTGGTCTTGTGTAAATAGTGATCACCCTAATTCCTTTCTTGGAGAAAAATTTTGGTTCTCTTAATTCTGACTTAGGAGAAGCTTGAAAGCACAAGTTGATTGGAAGAGTTCTTGCCGCAGGAGAGGTGGAGTACATACTCACCTTGAGGATGCGATGATAACAGGTCACCTCCTCGGCACTTGTCTCTTAGGATATCCATCCTACTGAGGGCATGTAAGTGCACTGTGTGGTTCAGGTACCATGGGCGACCCTATCTTGAAGTGCCGGTTGCCATAGGCCTGAATTCGCTTTAGAAATCCATGGGCGATACTATCTCGAAGTGTTGACTGCAAGGAGTTCTTGGGGTCGCTATGGGTGGTGCTATCTCGAAGCATCAAAAGCCAGGCACCCTTTGAGGTTTGGTGATGGGGACGATGAATCCGACATAGACCGTGTTGATAGTTGATCCAAGGTTAGAGTTAGAAGAATCAAATAAACAATATATATATATACATACATATATATATATGTATATACATACATATATATATATATATAATCCTCTTTTTAGGTTGGCAATCATACCAACCTCAAATAAATCAGACCAATTGCACATTCACAGATGCTTTAATCTCTGGGACCAATAAACCCTAGGGTAGAGTTAGAAATCAGAGAAACCCATGCATGCAACTCATCCTTAACCGACCTAGTTTGTAATTTAGCAACTACTTGAGAACCTTAGGTCTAAAGTTTGAACTTAACATGTTTCTAAGGGAAGACTGATTGGTTTGGCTAGTCCACTTGAAGAGCTAGTTATTACTTGAATTTGCTAGGGACTAGCAAAAACTAGGCATGGGGCATTTGATGAGCCCATATTTGTGGGCTATTTATGTATTTTAATGCTTAGACATTAAGATAACATGTACATTTATATAGCATACATTAATATGTAAATAAGATAACATAAATCTCATGCATTTCATGCATTACATGCATTGATAATATCATTTAGAATTTATTTAGAATATCATGCATTGAAATAGGTTGCATTACATTTAGTGTTTTGGATTTAACATAGAAATTAAGGGTTTGCACATAAATATTCCCTTATTTCTTTTCTTGATTTTATTTTTTTTCTCTCCAATGGCTGCCGGTATCACATGCAAGAGAGTCGCGCATGCCCCACGATGCCGTTGTTTCACCTCTCCTTCAGCGAACGTCTGCCGGTGTGTATTCTCCAACAGCATAAAAGAAAGGCAACCACACCATCAGAAGGGAGGGCCACCACCATTCCGACCCACCACTGCGCAGAGCCTAGAGCTTCTTCATTCCACACCACCGGCCTCCCACAGCGAGCACAAGACTACTCCTCCGCGGGCAGGCGAGTTGACAAACCGCCGTGCCATCAGTGGCTAGTGCAACTCACCGCGAGCCTGTGCCTGAAGGCCATGCAACCACCGCCATCAACACCGCCATAAACCACCTTCAGTGATTTGCCCCCGCACAAAGCCCATCACCATCTTCTCCACTTCAACTCCAGCAGCAGCATCTGCAACCTTCACCGCACGCCACACCCGCAGTAGGCAGCAGGCACTAGCCCAGCCGCGTGTCCCCGCGCAGCGCCTCTAGCACCTGTGCCACACCTCCATGTCTGTGCGTGATTGTGCGTGCCTGTGCGGCCGCATGCAAGTAGCATCATACCACTGGCCTGAACGTCTTCAGCAGCGAACAACTATCGCCTCTGCACCCTCGTCGCATGGCTTGAATGCGTCTAGCAGCTTCGCTCCGCCTGGGGCACTCGTGCACACCCATGTGTGCCCACGCGAGTAGCGCTGCACCACCGTCCTTAGTAGCTGCGGCCACCGCCAGAAACCACCCTTCGCCGGAGCTCCATCCGGTCAGCTCCGGCCACCTTGCAACCTGCCGTCGCCACCGCTGCGAAGCCCTCGCTTTGGCCAACCTAATCCCAGAAGGGCTCCTCCAACGAACCTCTCTCCCATGCGTGAGGGGGAGAGAGGTAGAAACCTCTATTTTTAGTTGAATTAGTATTTACATTACATGCCATTGCCAAAAAAAAGATTTTTGGTTTATTGTTATTTTATTGTGGTGAATTTGTGGCTTTATGCTTATTCTTCTAGAGAATTGTTAAGTCTTATCAATTCATCTCTACATGCATTACATTTAATTTTGAATTACATTTTAGTATGCATGCAAGTGAAAAGTACATGGCATACCCTTGCACATGGATAATTTTCTTATGTGAAAATTACGTCAACAACCCTTAACTTCTCCATAAATTTAAGGTTTACATTAAGAGCTACATAGGAATTGTTTGATTTGATGTATTTTTCAACGAGCTTGATTTCTACCTAATTGCGAGTTTAAATTGGCCATTGCCTCCCTGTGGACACAACCCACTCTCCTGTGAGTGATTTAATTTTAATTCTAATTATTTTGATTAGTCATTTTCCCACCACTTAGAAATACAACGATAAATCTTCTTAATTATCATTTTCGAAAATGAAAACTGACTCATCAATCAACTGCTCTTAATCTAGGTAGCTTTTTCAACACATAATTAATGCATTTACATGATTTTGATAATTAAGCGCACTGAACCAGACTGTGTGTGGATTAGTGTGCTTAGGTTACCGAGTTTCATGAACTGGAGGTCAGTTAATGAGGCTGAATAATCCCTAAGCCTTAGACCCAATACTTAAGCTTCGCATTTTCCCCAACCTCTTGTGGACTATCCAGATCTTAACGAATACTTGAATTTTTAGGCCTAAACACAAGCCCAAGAGGCCTAAGATCAACGTTCATACTAATCTCTTTTGTCTCTTAGCACTTTTATTTCTTTTATTTCTTTCTTTTGATTTGGTCTAGAACTAAGTAGATTCCTTAATCTTTTACTAATGACTATCTCTTTTTCTTTGAAATTGTTGCTCCTCTTTGACATTTATATCACCTCTCCTTTCCTCCTGTAGAATGATATGCAATTTTCAAAATTTCCTCCCTTCTCCATTTTTTGTTCTTTTTCAATTTTTTAAATTTTTTGGTTTTTTGGAATATGTATATATATTTTTTTGATGAAACCCTTTCTTGTGAAGTGATTCTCACAGTGTTTTGCACTTTAATACCCCCCCATGCCTACGATTTGCAATGTCCTCATTGTAAATTAGGTGTGTTTGAATTCAACTTAGATCGTACATTAGAACAGGTTTTGGGTGGGTGGACGGGTCGGGATGACTGTTGCGGATGATTTCAAGCTCTGGTACAGGTACTAGAGGTGGAGTCGGCTGTTCTAATGGACGAACCCTAAAGTGCAATATGAGTTTAGCACGGGATGTGTCAAGAAGGGTTTTGGGATTTTCAAAAAGATGAAGGGTTGCCTCTTGCTAAGCGCTGAATTTACCGCCATCAGCCGGGTGCAATATGCTCAGGTAGAATGGATTGACTGCATGAATGATATGATCTTGATGGATGAGAATTGGATGGCCACAGATATGTATCAAAGCATGGTGGAGAGTCATACCAGAATATCTTTGATATACGTCAGGCTAATTTGTTTCTGGATGATCTTTCTTGAGTTTCTGCAGAGGTAACATTTGGAAGGTATAGTGATCATGGGATTTTGTAGTAGGATTATGGTGATTCCAAGTCTCAATAGAAATGGGTCTAGTTAGTGTAACCCAGATGTGTGGTTCCTCTCGCGTTCTGTGACCTATCAAATTGATACCTGATGAGTCATTGTGATTCTTTTCTTTTGGGTTTGAGATTATCTCCTCAAGAAATGACTCAAATTGGGTCTTCAAATGAATCTTCCCTATAATCTTCATCCCAAAAAGCGGATGCTTGGAGAGTGCCTTTTGAATCATAAAACTTGAAATCTATAAAGGATTTATATTCTGGATGAAGGTCACTCTCAGTATCATCCAATCTTGATGCCTAGTGGTCCTCAAAACAAAATGTCTCCATATCCATGGACTCTGAATCTGGTCGGTCACCATGTTTCCTGACATTCCTAGGTGTATCTTCAAGTTCAAATGTGAAAGCCTCCATTGTGCTTATGTCATTATGCTTGACTAGATCATCATCTAGGATGTGAAAGGTTTCCAATTTAGGTTCTAGATTTCCTACTAAGGATATGGGCATGAGATCCTGTATAAATCCTAGTTATTCTGTCAAGCATTTCCCTTTTGTTGCTTCAAAAATATTAGTCTCAGCATGTTGATCTCCGAAGGCAATTGTCATATGCCCTGATTCATAATTGATTATGGCTCTCACAGTGGCTAAGAATGGTCTTCCCAAAATCACAGGCATATCCTATACCTATTGCGGTGTCTCCATGTCAAGAATTAGGAAATCTGCTAGGTAGCTGAAATCCTTAACTTTAATTACCACATCCTCTATCATCCCAATTGGTGTGATCAGGGTTTGGTCAGCTAGTTGCAAAGTGACATGAGTGGGTTTTAGCTGTCCAATCTGTAATTTTTCAAATAGGTTGGTAGAAATGAGGTTGACTGAGGCACCTTGGTCTAGTACAGCTCGCTTGAAGTTTGTATCACCGATATTGCAAGGGATTAGCGAGGTGCCTAGGTCAGATTTCTTAGGGGGTAGACTATTTTGGATTATGGCACTTATATTTTCAGATAGTACTACCTTTCCTAGTGTTTGTTCTTTCATCTCCCTTTTAGGTAAGTCAGGTGAGGTCGGGTTGAGAGTGAGGATGTCAAGTAGTGGAATCGTGACTTGTGCATTCCTCAAAGGTCCCATTATATCACTTTCTTACAATTCTTTAGTGTGGAGGTGAGATATGACTTGGGATAAGGGGATATATTGGCTATCTTTAGGGATAGGTTTCATAACATTGATCATAGCACAATCATGGTGTGAAGGTGGATGGGGAAAAGTTGGACCTTGCTGTTGCTGTGGGGGTGGTGTTGGGTAAGTCATGGTGTGTTTTGGCTCAGCTGAGGTGGATGGAGAAAATACACAGGTATGAGTCATTGGACCAGGTTGGGTATAACATGTTTGACCTTGGATTTGGTTTACAATGTGTTTTTGGGTCAACATGTTGTTAGGACTTGGCAGAGGTTGGGAAGGAAGTGTGCTAAGCTGGCGAGAACTTGCCAGCAGGGTCATTTGATTGCAAAGTGCAGTAATTGCTTCTTTGTGCTGTTTCTACATGTCAACCAAGGTTTGAAGAATCAAAGATGTATGATCTTCCTTAGGTGGTCTAGATTGGAAATTTTGAGTGGGCCTTGGTTGGGTGGGCTGATAAGGATGCGGAGCCTGTGGTTGGGGTTGAAATTGAGGTCTTGGATTTGGGTTATTTCCCGACCACAGAAAGTTAGGATGATTACGCCATCTAGAGTTGTAAGTGTTGGAGAAAGGATTATTCTGGACGGCGTGAAGATCCTCACAGATCTGAGGAGCTCCGAGATAATCAGGGTATGGGGGTTCAGAGTTCCCCTAACTGAGGTGGGCTGACTCGGAGTTGACTCCAAAGCCATAATTAGATGGGGGTGGATACGCATCCATCCCCGGGGAGTGGTAGATGTTGTGCGCAACCTCCCTTCCCGTGGGCGAGTGCGCATATGTGCTTTGAGGTGTAGAGGTGGATTTATGTAAATGATGAGTGATGTCGTCCACCTTCTTCTCGATAATGGAGACCTTATCCAATTGACTGGCTACCAACTCCAGATCAACAGATGCGGAAAGGACTCAGGATTCGTGTACCCCCCGATTGTTTGTCAATGCGGAGATGGACGTCCATTGTTCAGGGAGTTCTCGCACATGTTCTCGAGAATTTCCCAGATCGTGTCCTCATGTTGTAACGAACGCGTGCCCCAGACGTCTTTTAAGACATCTGGGAGGTGGCCCAGACGTCGTACCAGACGTCTGGGATCACATCCAGACGTCTTACCAGATGTCTGGGATCGTTTCCAGACGTCTGTAAAATAGTTATTTTTCGCACGAGAGATTCATCTGCGCGCCTGTGCGTGCAGACCCGCGATTCCTCTCTCTCTCTGCTGCTGCAGACTTGCCGCGCTCTCTCTCCCTCCTCCTCGCGCGGCCTTAAAAGGCCACGCCTCCCCTCCTGTCGTCTCCACCGTCCCCTTCCTCTTCTCCTTCCTGTGCGCGAGAGCGAGCGAGCACGAGGGTGGCAGCGGTGGCCGCAGTGAGCGCGGAGGAGGTGCGACGTGCGAGGGCGGAGCTCTGCCGTGAGGGCGAGCTCGCCGGAGCTGCTTGGCCGGCCGACGGAGGGCGCAGGGGGCGCGGAACGACGCGGAGAGGGACCTGCTGCGGTCTGAGCAGCAGACGCGCGAGGTGCGACGCGGGCGGCGTCGCGAGCGGAGGCCGAGCGGTGCCCTGTTCTGGAAAAATTTCCAGAATCAGACGTCTGGGTTTATAGCCAGACGGCGAGGGAGATGTCTGGAAGATCATACAGACGTCTGAAAGGTGAGTTTTCCGGTTTCTTCTTCCTTCCTGTCGACTGACCGTACTGAGGGAGGGAGTTGGCTGTGCGCAGGCTCGCTGATTCGCCATCCTTTGCGAATCAGACGTCTGGAAGCTGTAACAGACGGCGGGAGTGACCTCCAGACGTCCGGGGTGACCATCGAACGTCTGTGAGCTAGGCCAGACGTCCCCGCAGACTTCTGGACATCTGGGAAACCACGCTGAGCAGGTAATTCTCTGATCCACTTTTTAAGACGTCTGGAAGAAGTTCCAGACGTCTGATTTTACACAGTGTCGTCGTTTTCGACCCGTTTAGGGCCCGTTCGGGCTCCGTTTTCCGCGATTCGAGTTGCGTTCTTTTCAGAATTAATTCCTCTACCCGTCTACAGTAGCTATACACTGTTTTGAGACTTTCCTTGTGTTTGATCCTTGTGATAGGACCTCGTTCAGTTGCAGTCTTGGGAGTCGCGGAGGCACGCGGGATTCCCGATCACGCCCCCATTACTCCCGTTGTACCTGGTAGAGTGGCTTTAAGTTATTAAAATCTGTTAAATTATGAAACCATAAATAGAACCTAGGACATTGCATGAACCCTAGGAATGAGAAATAGATGGAATGATAGCTCCTAGGTGTTGCATGAATCCTAGGACTGGAAAACTAGATTGTATGATAGATCCTAGGATATGGCATGAATCCTAGGATGGGAAAACTAGTGGAATGTATAATACTGCAGCCTTGGAAAATGGAAAGAGATATAAAGCTGCCTGTAATTTGAATTAACAGCTGCCTGTTGTGAATAGATAACGTGGTTGAGAACATGGATTGTAAGAATGTGAAACTGGAAAGTGAAACCTGGATGTTTGAGTAAAAAGGATGGAACCCTACGGGGAAGTAGGAGTATAACTCCTGGGAAGTGAATGGAATAGTTTTGGGGAAGTGAGCTGGCCCTTGAGTACGGAGTACCAAGGAGAGCGACTGTCCCCCTGTTTAGTGCAGAGCGGAGCCAGCCGCCCCAGGGACCCGGGGTTAGGACTGGCCACTCTGTACCGACTTGCTGGCCCTCGCGTACGTAGTACCGAGGAGAGCTACTAGTGTAGGGAGGTACTAGCTACCCCACGGGCCCCGGGGTTCTGCTAGCCTCCCACACCGACTTGTTAGGCCCGCTGGGGCAAACCAGGGTAGTCAGGCGAGGGTGCGCGGACTGTGGAGGGGCAAGGCCCCGGTTTGGTTACTGTGGAGGGGTTGGACCCCTGTTACTGAGAGGGCTCTGCCCTGGACTGGTTCCGTGCTGTGCTTTGGGCGCACCCATTGATGGAAACGACTGGCCGCCTGTCAGTGACCTTGGGGTGGTTGACTGAGGGTAGGACCACCACGGAGGACTCTCCCGGCCAGGAGAGCACCACGTGCTACTTCTACTTTTTGGAAAAGACTGCAATCAAGATCGTTCCCATGAGGAACATTCGAGATCAAGTAAAAGATCTGAGAAATAAATGAAATAGTGGGACAATTGAAAGATGTAAATAAAGAAAGTAATAGAACATAACAGCTACTGTACACTCTACTGTTGTCTTTAGTTTTAGTTGCCACTCTACTCAGCGTTTTGCTGACGTGTTACACTCGTTACCTTTTTCTGGACCAGGTGTTGAGCAGCCAGGGTCAGCGGCTGCAGAGGACGCTGGGCCGAGTGGGGTCCAGTAGAGTTACTACTGTCTTTTGTACCTTGTTGTTTCCGTTATAGTGAGTAGTTCTTGTTTCCGCTATACTTTTCTTTACCTGCAGTTCATGTTATATGATAAATGTTGTTCTACTGTTGTGGTGGTATCTACTGTAGTAGTTTCTTTCCTTACTGCTGTACTTTCTTACTGTTAGTTATATTCATGCTGAATGGGGTTTATTTTACTGCTCTTTTGGTTACTTCCTCGTTGGACGACTAGGTCTTGGGATTAGTCGAGTCGGTTCGGTTCTCGTGTCTCGTAGGGACTCAGGACCGAGTCGTTACAAGATGGTATCAGAACAAGGTCGTCCCGAGAAGTGAATCAACTGACTGGAAAATAACCAATTCGCATGTTTATAGCTAGAGTAGCCACCACAACATATCTCCTGACTTGAGCTCTTAGAAGTTTCGTTAGGTACCGTCTGTTTTGACGTTTCCGTTTTGTTTCCCGTCTCCTTGTAGGAGATGCCTCGTCGTGGAACTAGGGGGGTGGGCCGCGGGCACGGCCGAGGTCAGGGCTCGAGGGACAAATGTGTCGGGCTTAGAGTACATACTACCCCTCCTCTTCTCCTGAGCATACCGTCTCCGGACCTCGTCCAACTAATTCGAGAGGTGGTTCGTGAAGAATTTCAGCTTCCATCCACATCGCCACCCCCTCCTCCCCCTTCCGAGCGTACGACAGGGGAGTTGGTGGTGGAACGAGATTTCCGCTGTCACACTAGGCGTGTTAGGAGAACTCAAAGGAGACACGTGGCGTCCGCCGGAGAGCCGTCACGATTTGCAGGGCCATCAGTGGCCTTTGGGGGCCCTCGACAGGGGCCAGTCGCCAGCACCGGACCCCCGCCTAGCCGATAGCAGGGACCCACTGAGGGCGAGAGTTGGGTTCCCCTCTGCTACCAGTGTGGCCAGCCGGGCCACGTCAGGAGGGACTGCCCATCTAGGGCAGGAGGTCAGCAGATACTTCCTGTGCAGAGCACTGGAGGGCGCGCAGGAGGTCGCGGTTCCCAGGCACGAGGAGGAGGATAGCAGTCGCGAGGAGGGTACCGGCCAGCACCTACCCGTCCAACGCAGAGTGTGGCTGCTTCGTCCGCACCTAGAGCTGAGGGGCGTATCAACGCCCTAACACACAGGGACGCCAGAGCTTCGGGATCCGTGGTAGCAGGTATGGTTGCAGTTTCTGGCAGACTCATTTACATGCTTTTCGATTCCGGCGCTACGCACTCGTTTGTCGCAGCCAGTTTCGCAGTTAGTTTGGACCAGGATTATACACTGTTAGAAAATCCGTTCGTAATCAGAGGTCCGAGTGGTCAGCTGTTTGTAGCTGAGGAGGTGTATACGGATTGCGAGGTCAACGTTGGAGGACATAGCCTGCCAGCTGACCTGATTATGATCCAGATGGAGGACTTTGGAGTGATTCTGGGGATGGACTGGCTGTCCGCTTACCACGCCTTGGTAGACTGTTTTGAGAGGAAGAATGTCTTCTCCATTCTGGAGTTGCCTTCTTTCGAGTTTCACGGACAGCCAGTGGACGGAGGTTTCAGGTGCATTTCGGCACTTCGGGCGGCGAGACTTTTGAGCCAGGGGTGTGAGGGCTTCCTAGCCTGTGTGGTGGCAGAGCCCAGCCCTGTGGTAGACTTCCAGAGCATCCCGGTGGTCAGAGAGTACCCCGACGAGTTTCCAGACGAGTTACCAGGACTACCGCCCGAGCGTGAGATCGAGTTTGAGATCTCACTAGTACCAGGGACTAGCCCCATCTCCACCATGCCATACAGGATGGCACCGCTTGAGCTGCGAGAGCTCAAGTCCCAGTTGCAGGACCTTTTGGAGAAAGGTTTCGTGAGGCCCAGTGCGTCTCCCTGGGGAGCCCCGGTACTGTTTGTGAAGAAGAAGGATGGGACCCTATGCCTTTGTGTGGACTACCGACAGCTGAATAGGGTCACCATCAAGAACAGATATCCGCTGCCGAGGATCGACGATTTGTTTGACCAGTTGCGGGGTGCCACGGTGTTTTCCAAGATAGACTTGAGGTCTGGATACCACCAGTTGAGGATCAGGGAGACCGACGTCTCCAAGACAGCTTTCCGCACCCGGTACGGACACTACGAGTTTTTGGTCATGCCGTTTGGGCTGACCAATGCCCCCGCTGCTTTCATGGACCTGATGAACTGGGTGTTTAGACCGTACTTGGACCAGTTCGTGGTGGTTTTCATAGATGATGTACTCATCTATTCTAGAGATCGGACGCAGCACGGACAGCACTTGCGGATGGTTCTGGACACTCTGAGACGACGCAGGCTGTACGCCAAATACAGCAAGTGCGAGTTCTGGTTGAGGGAGGTGACTTTCTTGGGTCGTGTGATCTCTAGTAACGGCCTGGCGGTGGACCCCGCCAAGGTCGAGGCAGTGCTCAGGTGGGAGAGACCACGTTCAGTCACTGAGATTCGCAGTTTCCTGGGACTAGCTGGCTACTACAGACGGTTCATCAGAGGGTTTTCGCAGATTGTGCGTCCTATGACACAGTTGACCCGGAAGGACGTGCCTTTCGCTTGGACAGACGCCTGTGAGGCATGTTTTCTGGAGCTGAAGGAGAGGTTGACCTCGGCTCCCGTGCTCACCATCCCTGACAGTAGTGGCGGGTTCGTTGTGTACACGGACGCTTCCTTGCAGGGGTTAGGAGGTGTGCTCATGCAGAGGGGTCATGTTGTCGCTTACGCTTCGCGGCAACTGAAGCCCCATGAGCATACCTACCCTACCCACGACCTAGAGTTGGCAGCTGTTGTCTTCGCGCTGAAGACCTGGAGGCACTACTTGTACGGTGAGACCTTCGAGATTTTGACAGATCACAAGAGCCTCAGATATCTTTTTGACCAGAAGGAGCTCAACATGAGACAGAGACGTTGGTTGGAGCTCCTGAAGGACTACGATTGCAGCATCTCCTACCACCCGGGAAAGGCCAATGTGGTGGCTGGCGCCTTGAGCCGTAAGGCGCCCGCACGCTTGGCCAGTCTACAGTTACAGAGTTGGAGCCTTTTGGAGGAGGTGGGAAGTTGGCGACCTCTAGAGTTACGAGGGTACTGTGGGGCAGTGACAGTGACACGGCAGACCAGGCCAGAGCTGATAGACCGTATCATCACAGGACAGATGGCCGATCCGTACTTGCAGTCTTTGCGCAACAGAGTACTATCAGGAGACCCAGGGGACTTCTCTTTCATAGACCAGGTGCTACGTTTGAGTGGACGGCTGTGCGTTCCTAGAGACGAGGATCTGTTGAGAGAGCTCCTGACTGAGGCACACGGTTCCAGATTCACCATACATCCTGGGAACACGAAAATGTACCACTACTTGAGATGCGAGTTTTGGTGGAGAGGGATGAAGCGGGATGTGGGTGAGTTCGTGCAACAGTGCTTAGTGTGCCAGCAAGTGAAAGCCGAGCATCAGAGGCCTGCAGGGCCGCTTCAGCCGCTTCCAGTGCCAGAGTGGAAGTGGGAGAGCATCACCATGGACTTGGTGGTGGGCTTACCTGTTACCCAGCGGGGACATGACGCAGTCTGGGTAATAGTGGATAGACTGACGAAGACGGCGTGTTTCTTGCCGATCCGAGTCACTTTGGGACCAGCACAGTTGGCAGAGAGGTATATCCGTGATGTGGTACGACTACACGGAGTTCCGCAGGAGATCGTATCCGACTGGGATACTCGCTTTACGTCCCAGTTTTGGGCTGAGTTTCAGCAGGCCTTGGGGACGAGGTTGAGGTTTAGCACGGCTTACCACCCCCAGACGGACGGACAGTCTGAGCGCACGATACAGACACTTGAGGACCTTTTGCGTGCCTGTGTACTAGACTGGAGGGGCTCTTGGGAGGAGCACCTGCCCCTGGCGGAGTTTGCATACAACAACAGTTATCACTCGAGCATCGGCATGGCTCCCTACGAGGCTCTGTACGGATGGAAGTGTACGGCACCCTTGAGTTGGGTTGAGGTGGGGACCAAGTGGGAGGTTGGCCCCAGGTTGATCCGGCAGAGTCAGGAGGTAGTTGAGTAGATCCACAGATGACTCCGCACTGTCAGGAGCAGACAGAAGAGCTACGCGGATCGGAGACGCAGAGAGGTGCAGTTTGAGGTTGGGGACCACGTCTTCCTTCGTGTTTCACCCATGAAGGGCCTACAGCGGTTTGGGGTGAGAGGGAAGCTCGCGCCGAGGTTCGTAGGGCCCTTTGAGGTCCTGGAGCGGGTTGGACCCGTTGCTTACAGACTTGCCCTTCCCCCGCAGCTTTCTGGTGTGCACGACGTGTTCCACGTGTCCAACCTCAGGAAGTACGTAGCCGATTCCAGTCACGTACTGAGTCACGAGAGCGTCGAGGTGAGCGACGACCTGACCTACCCTGAGCGACCAGTGCAGATCCTAGACCGAGTCGTCCGCAGTTTGAGACGAAAGCAAGTACCCCTGGTAAAGGTTTTGTGGTGGAGCCAGCGGTACGAGGAGGCTACCTGGGAGCCTGAGGCGGCAATGCGGGAGCGGTACCCGGAGCTTTTCGCGGGTACGTCTTTTCGGACCAGCTTCGGTCCTCTTTGAGTTTGTTATGGTTATTTGGACGCCTTTTCCCACACCCTAGTTGGCGCAAGTTTTGGGGACGAAACTTCCTTTGAGTTTGTTATATTGTAACTAACGCGTGCCCCAGACGTCTTTTAAGACATCTGGGAGGTGGCCTAGACGTCGTACCAGACGTCTGGGATCACATCCAGACGTCTTACCAGACGTCTGGGATCGTTTCCAGACGTCTGTAAAATAGTTATTTTTCGCACGAGAGATTCGTCTGCGCGCCTGTGCGAGCAGACCCGCGATTCCTCTCTCTCTCTCTCTTTTTCCCTCTCTCTCTGCGGCTGCAGACCTGCCGCGCTCTCTCTCCCTCCTCCTCGCGCGACCTTAAAAGGCCACGCCTCCCCTCCTGTCGTCTCCACCGTCCCCTTCCTCTTCTCCATCCTGTGCACGAGAGCGAGCGAGCGCGAGGGCAGCAGCGGCGGCCGCAGTGAGCACGGAGGAGGTGCGGCATGCGAGGGCGGAGCTCTGCTGTGAGGGCGAGCTCGCCGGAGTGGCTTGGCCGGCCAGCGGAGGGCGCAGGGGGCGCGGAACGACCCGGAGAGGGACCTGCTGCGGTCTGAGCAGCAGACGTGCGAGGTGCGACGCGGGCGGCGTCGCGAGCGGAGGCCGAGCGGTGCCCTGGTCTGGAAAAATTTCCAGAATCAGACGTCTGGGTTTATAGCCAGACGGCGAGGGAGACGTCTGGAAGATCATACAGACATCTGAAAGGTGAGTTTTCTGCTTTCTTCTTCCTTCCTGTCGACTGACCGTACTGAGGGAGGGAGTTGGCTGTGCGCAGGCTCGCTGATTCGCCATCCTTTGCGAATCAGACGTCTGGAAGCTGTACCAGACGGCGGGAGTGACCTCCAGACGTCCGGGGTGACCATCGGATGTCTGTGAGCTAGGCCAGACGTCCCCGCAGACTTCTGGACATCTGGGAAACCACGCTGAGCAGGTAATTCTCTGATCCACTTTTTAAGACGTCTGGAAGAAGTTCCAGACGTCTGATTTTACACAGTGTCGTCGTTTTCGACCTGTTTAGGGCCCGTTTGGGCTCCGTTTTCCGTGATTCGAGTTGTGTTGTTTTCAGAATTAATTCCTCTACCCGTCTACAGTAGCTATACACTGTTTTGAGACTTTCCTTGTGTTTGATCCTTGTGATAGGACCTCGTTCAGTTGCAGTCTTGGGAGTCGCGGAGGCACGCGGGATTCCCGATCACGCCCCCATTACTCCCGTTGTACCTGGTAGAGTGGCTTTAAGTTATTAAAATCTGTTAAATTATGAAACCATAAATAGAACCTAGGACATTGCATGAACCCTAGGAATGAGCAATAGATGGAATGATAGCTCCTAGGTGTTGCATGAATCCTAGGACTGGAAAACTAGATTGTATGATAGATCCTAGGATATGGCATGAATCCTAGGATGGGAAAACTAGTGGAATGTATAATACTGCAGTATTGGAAAATGGAAAGAGATATAAAGCTGCCTGTAATTTGAATTAACAGCTGCCTGTTGTGAATAGATAACGTGGTTGAGAACATGGATTGTAAGAATGTGAAACTGGAAAGTGAAACCTGGATGTTTGAGTGAAAAGGATGGAACCCTACGGGGAAGTAGGAGTAGAACTCCTGGAAAGTGAATGGAATAGTTTTGGGGAAGTGAGCTGGCCCTTGAGTACGGAGTACCAAGGAGAGCGACTGTCCCCCTGTTTAGTGCAGAGCGGAGCCAGCCGCCCCAGGGACCCGGGGTTAGGACTGGCCACTCTGTACCGACTTGCTGGCCCTCGCGTACGTAGTACCGAGGAGAGCTACTAGTGTAGGGAGGTACTAGCTACCCCACGGGCCCCGGGGTTCTGCTAGCCTCCCACACCGACTTATTAGGCCCGCTGGGGCAAACCAGGGTAGTCAGGCGAGGGTGCGCGGACTGTGGAGGGGCAAGGCCCCAGTTTGGTTACTGTGGAGGGGTTGGACCCCTATTACTGAGAGGGCTCTTCCCTGGACTGGTTCCGTGCTGTACTTTGGGTGCACCCGTTCACGGAAACGACCGACCGCGTGCCAGTACGGGTTAGCTACCTGTGCGTTTATCGCGCGTGCCGTAGTCACCGTTACGTCTGTCAGTGACCTTGGGGTGGTTGACTGAGGGTAGGATCACCACGGGGGACTCTCCCGGCCAGGAGAGCACCACGTGCTACTTCTACTTTTTGGAAAAGACTGCAATCAAGATCGTTCCCACGAGGAACATTCGAGATCAAGTAGAAGATCTGAGAAATAAATGAAATAGTGAGATAATTGAAAGATGTAAATAAAGAAAGTAATAGAACATAACAACTACTGTACACTCTACTATTGTCTTTAGTTTTAGTTGCCACTCTACTCAGCGTTTTGCTGACGTGTTACACTCGTTACCTTTTTCAGGACCAGGTGTTGAGCAGCCAGGGTCAGCTGCTGCAGAGGACGCTGGGACGAGTAGGGTCCAGTAGAGTTACTACTGTCTTTTATACCTCTTTGTTTCCGTTATAGTGAGTAGTTCTTGTTTCCGCTGTACTTTTCTTTACCTATAGTTCATGTTATATGATAAATGTTGTTCTACTGTTGTGGTGGTATCTACTGTAGTAGTTTCTTTCCTTACTACTGTACTTTCTTACAGTTAGTTATATTCATGCTGAATGGGGTTTATTTTACTGCTCTTTTGGCTACTTCCTCGTTGGACGACTAGGTCTTGGGATTAGTCGAGTCGGTCCGGTTCTCGTGTCTCGTAGGGACTCGGGAACCGGGTCGTTACACATGTTGACCCATTATGCTACCACCACAGGTTGCATTAACAAAGAGCTTGATGTCCTCATGGAGTCCGTGGTAAAGAATTGGACTTGTTCTCATTTTGGAACTCCATGATGAGGGCATTTACGCATGAGATCCAGAAAGCAATCCCATGCTTTGTGTAGAGATTATCCCGCTCCTTGGGAGAAGTGCATGATTTTGTGCCTCATTGTGTTTGTACGACCAATGGGGTAGAATTTTTGTAAGAAGGCGGTTTGAAGTTCTCCCCATGTGTTGATCGTGTGTGGTTGAGTTTGAAACTAGTGAGCGGCTTTGTTAGCTAGAGAGAATGAGAAGAGTTTCAAGAGTAATCCGTCTCAATTCTGTACATCTACCCCAAAAGTGTGAGCCAAATGTTTTAGGGTTTTGATGTGCTGGAAAGGATCCTCGGAGTTCAAGCCATGAAATTTTGGTGTCATATGAAGCATACTAGGCTTGAGATCCACCTCGGGTCCTACCATGGGAATGTTACTTCGGGGTTCGATCTCCACCATTGTGGGATTATAGTGATCTCGCATTTGAGGACGCAGCGGTGGGTTGATGATGGCATTGATTCGATTTTCTAAATCATGGACTTGTTGCTCACGGTTAGGTTGATCTTCTTGGTGATGCATAGTTGATAAGGGGGAAGTAGGTTCTGAATCAGAGGATATGTCAATGTGATTAGGTTGTTGCACAAACACGGAAGTCGAGGCTTGACCTCGACGAGATTGAATAGCTAATGGAGGCCTCAAGGATGGTCTTAAGGACCTCCTCCCAAACATGCACCGATGAAATAGATAAGGGATAGCAGGTGATGGACCCAATCAAGACACCCAAAAATTTTGGATGACTATAGAGATTCAGGGCGGATGATACCCCTTAGTCAGAAAGTCGTCCACCTGAGAATTACCTGGGTAGCCAGAGAAGGAGAGTCTTGTGAAGACCCCTACATGGTAGAGTGCCCTCACGAGTTACAGGGTTTCCCCCACCTGACCTCTCTTGTCATTGAGGATCCAGGTGGACTAGAATGGGGACTTGACCTCTTAAGTCTACCAATTTTTAGTTAAGAGCAAATGTGCTTATGATTTCACTTGAACTTTAAGATGTTTTTGTGCAAAGTGACCTAATTTGAAGATTGGTTAACCCAACAAGGTGGATCAACTTCACCTGTTTTGTCCTTTAAAAAATTTAGGTCCCTCTTTTAGTGTTCAAATGAAATTAAGAGCCTGATTTAAGGGTTTGCTTGAATAGATCAATTCAACCAAGGCTTAGGCACACATTGTTTGGGAAGGTTAATTCTTTATTAAGCAAGTGTGTCTCTAAAACCCTAAACTGGAAACCCTAATTGGTTCTGATTGGTCCAATTTAATTCGTCAAAATGTGGTACCTAGGGCTCAAGCAAGAAGGTGATAGCCTGAGATTCCTTAAGCCCTAAGTAGGTGCTCAAATTAGGGTTTGGATGTTGTCTAAATAGAATGTATCAAATCAAGAAACTTGATAATTAATCTAAGAATAGAATGCAAGTAGACGAGATGGCGAGGGTGGCGAGAGAGTGGTGACGGGTGATGGGAGAGGAAGGCGAGGGTGTGACTAGGGTTAGGGATGAGGGTGATTGGAAGACATGGGGACCAAGAAACCGGCGAAGGAGGGAGAGGAGATGGTAGACTTATGAGGGTAGGGCAACCAGATATGTTTCGAGAGAGGGCTGGAGGAGGATGAACTGAGAGGTTTTGTGCTATAGGTGCAGTCAAAGAGGGCATATGGAGGCAGTGTGCAGAAATCCCCTTGTCTGCTTGGCGTGTGGTGGAGACGGTCATAAATGTGATTCATGCACAAGGGTGAGGCTGCAACATATGAAGATGAACCCTCTGCACCCAAAATAGGAGGTTTTGAAGGAGCCCTAGCTGCCCCTACCGTCGGTGCAAGTTGGCCACACAATCAATGTGGAGATCCCATTCTTCGAGGATATTCTTTCTGTGGAGATGATGCTGAGGGGTGCTTTGATCTGTGAAGTTATGACTGGCAATCCTTCTGTCGAAAGGTTCCATCAATTGGTGAGTTCCCTATCCCTTATCTCATCGGGCTGGAAGATTTCTGTGCTATCCCAGACCTATTTTCTTATTTTTGGTCTGGGGATGATAGATGTGGAAAGGCTACGCTTTCCCTCGAGTACCTTTGAGAACATCAGTGTGCTGTGGAGGTTGGTCTCTCCTTTTGATGGGGCACTCCTTGATCGCCCTCCTCAGAGATTGGGTACTAGGAGGGTGACACTTGAGATCAAGGGATTGCCTCTGCATTTGAGATCTAGAGGGGTGGTCTCCAAGATGATTACTGGCTTTGCATCTATTAGTGATGATATTGAGATTACAATCGGGGAAGGTGATGCCCGTCTACTACAATTTGAGGCTGAGGTTTTTAAAAGTGGGTCATTGCCTGATAAAATCATCCTCAGGTGTGGGGGTTCTTCGTGGCTTATTCTCCTATCAGTGGTAGGGCATGAATTTATATTACTAGAACTAGGTCAGGATAAGACTTCTGTTGATAGATCTGGAGAGGTACAATAGTACGAATTGGAGGGTCGTAAGCCCTCAGATGATGTGCTTGAGCCAAAGAAGAGGAAAGAATGCTACAAGGATGTCTTAGAGTGGGGTCAGATGACTATGGTTGATGACACTATCATGGGGAGTGCTAACCAAATGCATGAGGACCCTGGTAAATCCACCAATTTTAAGGAGGTGAATTTAGGGGAGGAAATAGAAAACAACAGTGGAAGAAGTGTCCTTAGGGATGTGAATCAAATGCCTTTTCCTGCACCTGATGATCTAAAATTTGGGAAAGGGACCAGCCAAAAGGGGGGGTTGGGCGCTCTCCTTACATGCTTAGGAGGCCAAGGAAGGAGAACTTGAGCCTCATTGAGGAGGAAACTGTTGCAAAGTCCATCATGGTTGAATATGTGGAAAATTTGGCTCAAGGGGATCAGTCATGCAAGGGATGAGAGTCTTAACGTGGAATGTGCGTGGGTTGTGCAATAAAGTGAGAAGGGCTTCTCTTATCAGATATCTTGTGGAATGGGAGATTGATTGTGCTCTTATTCAAGAGACACACTTGGATGATGAAAATGGCCCTGTCTGGGACTCTCTGAGACAATTTGGGAGAGCAGATTGTGTGGGGATGGCCGTAAATGGCAGACCTGGTGGGATGGCAATATGATGGAAAAAATCCAGCCTTAAAGTGACTAAAATCCACCGTGACAAACATGTGCTTACTTGTAGATGTCAGAATCTTCAAGGTGATCTGGATTGGTTCATCTCATGTGTATATGGACCTTGTGTAGCAGCAGGTCAGGTGGAGTTGTGGGAGGACCTGTCAGTAGTGCATCAGAAGGTCCAAGAGGTGCCATGGCTTGTCGACGGAGACTTCAATTGCTCCTTATCAAGCGGGGATAGACCTGGTGGCAGTACTGACGGTGCAATGGTAGGGTTTCAACTGACTGTGCAGAGCTTGGGCATCACTGAATACCCTATCAGTGGGGCTGAATTTACCTGGAGAAATGGCAGTGGGTTCTTATCTAAGTTGGACAAGTTTTTTGGCAACCCCACTCTCCTGGAGAGGTTCCATTTATCTTCTGCCATGAGCCTTGTCAGGCCATTCTCTGATCACACACCAATTGTGTGGGATTGTGGGGTGAGTGAGGATGTTGGTTCATACTTCAAACTCAAAAAGTCATGGTTTAGAGAAGAGGGGTTTAAAGACATGCTGTCTAGTTGGTGGCAAAATAAGATTGTAACAGGCTTGGCTACACAGAAGCTTGCACTAATGCTGGTAGATATGAGTATAATGCTAAAGGAATATGGGCAGATAGTGGTGGCTATCAGGGAGTAGAAGAGAGCTGAGGCACTAGTTGAGGTCCAAAGGCTTGACTTGAAGGAATGCATGGTGGTTCTAAGTGCCCAGGAGCAGGAGCTAAGGAAATTTTGGCAGCAGGTCATTGGTGAGGAGGATTTAAAGAAAGAGATGGATTGGCGTGAGAGGTCTAGACAACTGTGGCTCAAGGAAGGGGATGCCAACATGAAATTCTTTCATCTTGTTGCCAGTGCTAGAAGAAGATTCAATCTCATCTCCTCTATCAAAGTGGGCGAGACAACCATTACCTCCACTCGTGAGATAAGAATTGAAGCTGCCAGTTACTTTAAAGAAACAACTAAGGCTGCTCCAAGAGGCTCTTGGAGGATGGCTTCAGCTGCTTTCCCATGTGTTAGTAATGAACAAGCTGCTATGTTGGTTGCCCTTTTTACTGAACAGGAAATAGTGGAAGCTATCAAAGGTTTGAATAATGAGGGAGCTCCAGGACCAGATGGGGTGCAAGTTCTTTTCTACAAGGAAATGTGGAATGTTCTTAAGAAGGATGTGATGGAAGTTATACATGAGTTTGAAAAGGGCAACTCTGGATTTGAAAGACTGAACAAGTCTTATTTGTTCTTGTTACCAAAGAAGTTGGGTGAGGAGCAATTTTCATATTACAAGCCTATTGCGTTGTCGAATTCCATTATCATATCATCAGCAAAATTCTAGCTAACAGAATTCGGGATGTATTGCAAGACTTGGTTATGCCTGTCCAGTCTGCATTCTTACCTGGGAGGTCATTGCAGGAATCATTCATTATGGCTCAAGAAATGGTGATGGGATGGCATAGGAGAAAATCCAAGGCCTTCCTATGGAAGGTAGACTTCTCTAGTGCTTATGACTCAATTTCTTGGCCGTATCTATGGGAAATTCTTAAAAGGAGAAAATTCCCCCCTCTTTGGATACAATGGGTGAAACGGTGCATCACGACTGCCTCCTATTCCCCTTCGATAAATGGGAAGCCATGTCGAGCTTGGATCCAACCTCAGTGTGGGGTGCGACAAGGTTGCCCCATAGCCCCATTGATCATTGATTTTGCAGTGGATACTTTGGCAAGATATGCTTGCAAGTTGGCAGCAGATGGGATGATAAGGGGATATTCAATGACAAACAAAAGGGCTTTGCCCCCATTCTTCAGTATGCGGATGACACTGTTTTTTTTGTGGAAGGTGGGAAGAGGGAAGCACAACGTTATATTATATGGTCAACATATTTGGTGAAATTTTTGGGTTGAAATTAAATGGAAGTAAGTCCTCCTTAGTCTGCTTTGGTATGAACGGTACAGACTAGTGTGACATTTCCAGCATCCTGGGCATGCCTGTGATATCACTGCCAATCAAATACTTGGGGCTGCTACTGAAGTGCACAAAAATGAATAAAACTGATTGGACTCTTCTCTTTGAGAAGGTGGCTATAAAGCTAGAAGGCTGGAGCAGCTGTTACTTGTCGAAAGGGGGGAGGTTTATCCTGTTAAATTCAGTTATCACATCCATTCCAGTTTTCTTCTTCTCTGTCCTCCAAGATCCAAAGTCAATTTGGAAAAAACTTGATGTTATGTGCAAAAGGTTCTTATGGAAAAGGGCTTCTCACCAAGGTACCTTTTTCCAACCTGGTAAATGGGATTCAATTTGTTCTCCTAAGAAGTATGGTGGCATGGGAATCAGATCTCTCAAAGAGTTTAATGATGCCTTGTTGTTGAAATGGTCGGTTTGATTGCTGCAAGGGGAACAAAAACTTTGGACAGAAATCATTCATGATAGTTATGGGGCGGCAAATGATGAGAAGAGATGCTTGAATCCTCATAAGCCGTCTCCCTTCTGGACCTCTGTGGTGCGTGCCTTGGCTGATAATTGGAATTTATTCAAATCTATCTTGGGTGACAGGAGAAGCTTTAAATTCTAGTTGGAAAAATGGCTGCCTGGTGGGGTGATAAAGGACAGGTACCCTCTTGCATTTTTGGCTACCATTGATAAAAGTGCTTTGGTGTGTGATTATTGGGACACGACTTCTTTGGACATTAAACAATGAGGTGTGGAACGGCCATGGAACAAGAACATGGGTAGAAAATGAACGCCTCCTGCAGGAACTTGCTGCTTCCAGACCTATGCCAGAGGAGTGTGATACATATAAATAGGATGGGACCTTCTCGTCAGTGGCTGCCTATGAGAAACTCATCCTTTCTTCCTGGTCAGCAGATGTGGATGAGGTTGGGAAGAAGTTATGGAAATTGAAAGTACCACTGAAGGTGCAAATTTTTTTGTGGCTGTGCAGAAGATATGGTTTGATAACGGGAGATATGAGGCATAGGAGAATGGGCACCCTTGCTCAATTTTTCCATTTGTGTGGGATGCACAATGATTCCAGTCATCATATTTTCTCTACATGCATGATAACATATTGTGTTTGGAGGAAGGTCTGCAGGGATTCTATTCCCACGTGGGATGATCTGTGGAGTTCTTTTTTGATTTTGAATAAGCCATATGTGCCCATGGTGGCTGTGTTATGGTCAGTGTGGAGATCTAGAAATGAGAATTTGTTTCAAGAGAGACCAGTGAGTGTGGATAATATTGTAAACAATTGCTGGAATCTCATACATATGTGGTTCACTCTTGTAATCCATTTCTTTCATATAATCAATAAATGCTCTCCTGGAATGCTATCGGTGATTCGATAGCATTCCTCTTTTCAAAAAAAAAAAAGAATAGAATGCAAGTAGCCCTAATTGATTTTTTTCCTCTTTTATCTTTTTTAGAATCAGGGGCTTAGGGAAAATTGGGTGGAGTTTACCTGCCCCTGGAGTGGCTGATGTGCTGCTGATCTTCCTCCAATGAATCCCTGAAACAGATCACAGTCAAAAAGAGATAGAGCAAGTTAGTACCAAATCAGATACTGTAATCCAGAGATCAAATTTCATGTTGCTCCCTAGCAACGGCGCCAAAATGTTATTTGCTCTAAATCGGGTTTTCAAAATCAATGCGTGTAGTATAGGTTGAATCAGCGTGAAAAATAAGTAGAATTTATTACTCGAATGAAAGTCTGAGGTTGAACACAGGGACCAATTGGCAAAAATAATTCTCAAGATTGCAATATAAGTAATGTACAATAGAACTCCAAACAAGAATGATATATAAATGAAAGTGAATGTTAGGTAGTGCAAAAAGAATGGGGTAAAATGGTGATTTAAATCACCAATTTCTCTTCAAAATTATATCAAATATTTCAACAATACTAATCAATTAAATGCCACATAGGATAAGTGATTTGAATCTCAGACGTCTGCTTAGCCAATCAGATGGCTTAACCCGCTCACTGCTACAGTGCCCTTCTGCTTCTTTTTCTTCTTCTCTGTTCTATAGCTTCTCTCTTCTTCTCCTTCTCTGTGGCTTCTTCTCTTCTACAGCTCCTCTTTCTTTTGTCTGTGCTTTTTCTTCTCCTTCTTTCTTCTTCACCTTTGCCTCTTCAGGTTTTCTCCTCTTCTTCTTTCTTCATGTACAGAGGGAGGCACTCTCAGATTTGGCTAAGTGTCACAAAGAGCAAAACCCCCTAACCCCTGCTCTCTCTTTCTTCTCTCTGAGATTTGCCCTCCTAGGGCCACAGTCCGGGTTATCGGGTATTCGGGTAGAGCGCACCTAGGACCAGGCTCATTGGCGTGGGTGGTGAGCGAGGAGTGCTTAGGTTTAGGTGGGTAATCGGATCAGTGCCAGACCCGTGTGAGCAGTGTCACAGGCGAGGCGCATGTGAGGGGCGTGCGGGGACCTCACCCCCTGTGCATGCTGAGGCGATAAGCTGTAAGCACAAAAACAATTTATTCAATTGTAGGCACCCGTCAATTTTCGAGGTGGGAATAATCTCACCCTTTTCTCGCACAACGCAGTAGTAGGGTCCTTCATCCAATTGGAGGTGGTGCTACTGCTGGAATCCTGAATTGAGGACCTGGACACGTACGTGGGACGAATCTGCGTATCCTAGAGCAAACGCCTGGAATGAATGCATCCTGGAGCAAGCTTGAAGCCTTGCTCGAAGCTACGGCAAAGGCGGCGAAGGACCTGCTACTTGAAACATGAAATAGGGCCTAGTGGCTGTGTTAGAATACCTCAGGAGCTTTGCTGGACCACGACGAGTGTAGTGGAGGTGGTTTCGTGGAGGATGGTGGTCTGTGTGGCCGATCAGGATCGGGGAAGGTAACCGGTGATGGGTGTGTTCAGTGGCATGATGGGGTGGATGATGGAGTGCGATAGGTTAGGGTTTTTATGCGGGAGGATGAGGCGAATGTTGTGAGGTGGTCGGCGAGGCGGATGGAGTTGTGCAGAAGTGGAACCGCCTCACTGGAGGTCTGGTCAGAGCAGGGACAATGGAGGTGAATGGCTGCATCGAGGGTCAAAATTGGGATATGGACAATGGGAAAGATAGTGTATACCTTGCTAAGCCTTACTAACCTAATCTAAACGGACGAAAGGGGGGAGAATCTGCACCGAGGGTACGTCGGCGACGGAGAAGACGAGGTGCTCCGGTGAAGGTAGGAATGGCGACGATGATGGGAATGATGCTCCTACTGGTATGGAAAAGAGTGTACGAGAGAGAGGAAGAAAATCCAGCCACTGGTATTATGGATGGATGACGAAGGAGGTCAGGAGGAATCGTCGGAGCTCGCAGAGCTTCTCGACCGGAGTGGAGAGAGGAAGGGAAGGATTTCATGGCTGGAATCAAGCTTGGGATCTTCGGTCTGATCTGGGGCATCTTTTTTAGGCCTCTGGAGGGTGCTTTGGGCTTGGGAAGCATGCTTCCCAAGCTAGGAAAGCTCGTCGGAGATAGGAATTCTATGATACCCAAATCTCTCACGTGTTCGCATGAGAGATTGGGAAAATTTTACAGCTTAGGAATTGACTCAAAAGGAAGGAAATTCCTTGATGAACTTCCCTTTCAAATTTGAGAGGGATTCATCAAGGAATCCAGGAGAACATGCTATTTTAAGGTCGCCGGAGTTTGTAGGATTTTCAAAAGTTAAGGATCTGAATGAGATAAAAAGAGTCTGACTGGATCAAAGTGCAAACTAGGTTGAAATAATCTTAGATTGGGGCCAAACTTTGGCAAAAACTTAATTTGGACCTAATTAATCCAATGGTGAAGTTGGATTTTGGTTTTGACCTAGTTTCACTAGGTAATTTATGCAAAAACCCAAATTAGGGCAGATATCAGTCTGAGACTCTATTTTGGGTCAAGACGGGTTCTGATGGTCAAATTGAAGATGCCAAACCCTAGATAATATTTTTATATAAATTTTAGAGGGTTTAAGTGAATTTTACCCTAACCAAAACCTTAATTAATTAAGCAGGTCTATTTTTAGGGTTTCGAAAGTCATTTAATTCTCAAAACACGCGAAAACCCTTTTTTGTCTGTATTAACCCACTTGTTGGACATTGAAGGCGATTTGACCCTTAACTAACCCCTGAGAAAACCCATAGTTATTCTATTTCAGTGATAGAATGGTAAATTTGCAGAAATAACCCTATATTCTTATTTTCTTGTCAAATCAATGTTTTATGGCCTTAAGGCCTTTTGATGGATATGTAGGAGCTTTTATTGGCTTAATCAGATCAAAATGAGCTAGTTATGGCTCATGATGGTGTTCCCATCATCTGGCATGGATATGCTTTGGTTGGCACGTGCAAGGGCTTGTGGCTGCTACTGTGTGGCCGTGGGTACGTGAGGATGTGCGTGGTTTCTGGCCGTGAGGGAGAGGCAAGGTGGTTGGTGGTGCTTGATGAGTGCACGCTATCACCGTGTGCTCATCGGTGGTGAAGGAAACAGGGCACACCCAACTCATGGTTTAAGCAAGAGATGCACGGTGCAGACGTTTCTTCACGGTGGAGAGCAAGGAAGAAGATGGAGAGCCCAACCCTCTTTTAAATGCCTTGCCTCTCTTGTTTGTTTCTCCCCCACTGCGTATCTCGACCCGCAATCCGACGAATAAATCTAAACCATTGGGGATGCGTTGTGGCTGTTGTGAGAAGTCTGGCGGTGGTGGATGCGGCTTGTTAAAATGGTGGCTTCTACAGGGGAAAAGAAAAAATGGGTTATTTACAAAGGTAATCCACAATAATTCATGTAATGCATGCATGTCACCATAATGCACATTACCTTCTAATACTTGTGAATGCAATGTATAAAATATGCATGCAATCATTTTTATAAACTAATCTATTTATAAATTTAAGTATGCTATTTACATGTAGACATTCTAATAACTAGGTATTTATGCATACGATTAGCCTACAAATGTGGTCTCATCACTTGTCAGGGGGGATACATATTTTGAGATTGGAGATGACCAGGTTGGGTTAGAGCAACCCATTGAGGATGAATCAATTGATTCACCTAAGATCCCTGAGCTTGGGAACGAGGAAAAATATGTCTCTTTGAACTAGGAGATGACAATCGATTTTGAGACATATATAAATGCGGATCATGAATTCTTTGACTCTGAGGGTGAAGAATCTTTTGGTGAAGTCTCACTTGAACTTAAGGAAGAGGATTTTAGTGAGACAATCAGGCTTGAGGAGCATGACGAACTATTTGATAGCCCGATCATTGAAGGGTATGATCATGTTGGGGCTAACTTGGACGATTCGAATCCTGATGACTCAATCAATAGCCCCATTCCTCAATCACACCCTAAAGAATTGAATGATGATATTTTTGAGATCACCAAACCTAAGTCAATCCTAATTCAGCCACAATTGTTGGACTTAGGTACTTTAGATGGGGTGTACAATGATTTGGAGGTCCCAGAAACATTGATTTTAGAGGATAGGAAGTGGGAAATAAAAATCTGGGAAGCTACTTCCGAGGGAACTATGAGTTTGGATTTAAGAGTTCCTGTTGACCTAAAACCACTTACTTTTTACTAGGACCCTTATGATATCTTTCACATGCAACCCAAGCTCAAAATAACTGATTATCTTTCTGAGCTGAACGCTGATGAGTCCATTTTAATTGACTATTGTTACGCCTAAGTAATTCTATTTTAACATTGTATGTTTATTAATAACTACATTAAGTTATAGAATGATTGCATGCATCATTATTTAATTTTACATCTATTTTTTCGCATTCTATAACATAGTATGTAATTATTTTATGTTTCATGCAGGTGCTGCAATAGCGCACTCGTTACATCTTCTCCACTTAATCTATCCATCATGAATAATCGAGAAGAAGAGGGAGGAGGATCGATGGTGGAAAAGAATAGGGGGTGAAAAGATATTTTCCCCCACAAATTTCTCAACCTATGGCCGGCCTCAACAACCCCACCAACAGCGTCGGCCATGTTTAGTAAAGGATTTGGAAAACCCCTTGACTTGTGTCGGGGGAGGAGATAAAAAGAGAGGATCGTCAGTTCTTCTTGGGAGGCCTTCCCCATGGCGGGGAACCATCATCCAGGAACTGTGCAACCACCATGTGCACTATGCACCAAGCTTCCCCCTCCAGTGCTCACACCACCCCAACCTGCCCTCGTGCACCCGAACATCGCCTGCCACCAGCACCCGCCTTCAGGCACACTGCCCCACCCGCGCCCCTGCCAGGCCCGCGCCTCTCCACTGCAGGCCCCCCCCACAGGCGCTCGCCTTCACCACCGCCTATACGTGCCCCCCTTGCCCTGCCAGGCCCACGCCTCTCCAGCCACCGCAGTGCACCCGCCATCGCTCGCAGGCCTACTCAAGCGCATCACCTTCGTGCGCCCCTCTCCAGTGGCCACATGCGCTCTACCTCACCACCAGTGCCCTGTAGGCACTTGCTCTACCCTCGCCACCCGCGCCCGCAGGTGCGCGCCCCTCTCCAGTGCTCGCAGGTGTATCCCCCTCCCCAGCACCTACCCCTGCACTTGCGTGCATACCCTGTAGCTGCACCAAGCCCCTCCGCTGCCCTGCAGGCGCCACGCCACAGTAGGCCACTCCAGTTGTGCCCTGCACCACATGTTGCAGGAGCACCACCACAAAAGCGCCTCCTCCGGCGTTCTTCTCCTCCGTCGGCCGGCCACCTCCGGCCATCTCCGTCGACACCGCGGCCTCCATTGGATCGGCCTCATCTTCGCCAACCTCCCTCGCGTGTTAACAGCCCACCGACTCTCCTTCCCGTATGCAAGCAAGAGAGAGAGCAAATGCTCTGTTTTGAGTGGTATTAAAAATTACAACATATGCCATTGTGGGTGTCCTATTCATTTATTTACAAGATTAATATATTATGGTGAATTTACATGCATATCCCTCTATTCTTGATAAATTGCTTCTAGATGAGTATCTCATGAATTAGATAAGAGCATGCCACATTGATTATCACAAATAAGGAATGTTTTATTGGAAATTAGTATTTACGTTGTTTACCATTGCCAAGATTATTACTTAATAGAATATTAGGTTGTGGTGATTTTACATTTAAACACCTAATTCTTTTATCAATTACTTAGAATGATGACTTATTTTGAAAAGGAATGATACAAATTAGCATGCAGAACCATTGAGTTTCTCGAATAAACAAGGCACCATTCACTTATTCAATAGGCTTATTCCTCCCTGTGGAGATGACCTAACTATTCGTGGTTAGATTCTGAAAATTAAAATGTTTTGAAATGCGATTTTCTACCACGCGATTAAATACAACGGCACATCATTTTATGTTAAAGTTTTCAACGAAAATGAAGATCGCTCTTTCAAACGCTGAGTGGACATCCGCACCTATTGAACCATCTTTACCTGTTGTTTGACACTTTGGTCTTGGGTTGCACACCACAAAACTGCAGGCTCGACCCCGCAAGTTTAACAACCTTCGGTTCTGGGTGATTTTCATCCAGAACCTTAGAACCACTCGACCTTGGGGCATGGGTCTGCATCATAACTTGGTCCATATCTGTGGACATCTTTTGTTAGTGGGTTGGAGGATCAATATTTTTATTTTGACTCAGACCCGCACTTGTGAATTCTCCATTTCTTCCTTGTATGTATTTTATGCCTAGCTAAAGGCATTAAACTTAAGGCGTGTGTATACTCTCTTCTCTCTGTGAAGCTGACCGGGTTGTCACGAAATTTTGGTGATATTCTTTTTACTTCGCCCTTTTCGTGTCTTTATTTTTACAATGAGGACGCTGCATCATTTAGGCATGGGGGGGTGGATACTTTATCCTGAAATCATTTTGTTAACTTCGTAGAATTTATTTTAATTTATTTTAATTTTTTTTTGAAAATTCAAAAAGGAAAAAGAATTATGAGAAGAGAACTTAGGCATTTAGAAGTTATTAACTTTAGGAAATGATACGATAGGACCTGAACACTTAGACTCTTCAGGTCTTCGAGCTTAATTAGCCCGGGTGTCCACTCGAATGTGGACTTAGTCTCGAGTCCTTGTTAATTCAAATTCATCTTTAATCTAGTAAATAAATTGGGATGATAAGTATATGACTTATCAATCTGCCCTCTGATTTGAGGGGACTTTAAGCCTAAGCATCTACACACTTTTTGGCACTGACTTACTTTTCGACGGTTTCTTTGAAAATTGGGTAGCTAATGAACTATCTAAGGTGGTATGGCTGGCAAGTTGTTGTGGGTAATAGCCCATTTGCCAGTTGTCTAGAGCTTAGCCACAAGACCATTTTCTTTGTACTGCCTTTAGTAAATCTTAGATCAGGGAAGACACCTACTTAAGAAAAAAAAAGAGAAAAAAAATAAAAGAAACACCCAAAAGAAAAGAAAAAAATAGAAAAAGGAGAAAATGAAAAAAAAGAAAATAATAAAGCCACATTTCACCGCACGAGTATGGCTGGCAAGTGGTCGTGGGTAACAGCCCATTGGCTGGTTGTCTAGAGCCCAGCTCACAAAAATGCATAATAATGTCTAAAACACTTAGGGAAGAAACGAGGAAGTAGAAATAGCCGGGAAGGTATACACTGGGTTCGCCTTTGTGTTGACCCCATAAATAAAAGAAGTAGGGAGAAAGCTATCAATCGAAAAGATAAACCTTTAGGCAAGGTCACCTAGGGTGGTAGAAACTTGAAGTCCATCTTAACGGTCGTTTTGTGAGTCTATCACCCTTTCACAAGATGCCTAACACTTAGAGTCCTTTCTGAGTCTTGGGAGGGTCGGGTAGTCGTAAAAAGTTATCTCGACACTCTCAAACTCTAAAAATCCAAAAAAATAAGAAAAGAAGAAAAATAGAAAAAATGTATCTTCCCTTTGCAAATAAAGTGAGGACTTGGGCGGCCTACATTCTGGTAGACACTTGGGCATTGTCGAATCTTTGTAACCAGGTCTTGGGTTGAAAGTTCCTGAAATAACCAACAAATCATGCCCAAGAAATCGAATCCTAATTCTACTTTTATAAATTTAGGGTAATTTTGCTAGGGATTAGCAAAAAGTAAGCATGGGGGTATGACAAACATGCATAAATTCATCGTAAAATGCTCATTTACGATAGTTCCTAGGCCTAGCATTGCATATCATGATATAAATATTGCATAAACATCCATTGCATTGCATTTAGGATAATTGTATATTATGTACATTAATTTCATCTTTTTACATGGCCAGGAGGTAGTGCGGCATCTTTATGGGCTTCGGATGAAAAATCCGAGCGTACGGATGGATTTAGAGCGTTGATCACAGTTTGTCAATGTGAGAATCACCCCGATCAGATCTCTGTAGCACCCTCTATAAGAAGAAGAAGACGGACGACCCAGATGGCACCATCCAAGCCGCCCCACCTGAGCCAAGGCATCCCTAAGCCCGCCGTAAGATGAGATCCCAATCATTGGATCTCAATCCAACGGTTCAGATGTGCGCTCCACGGGTGAAGAAGCATCTCTCCTCACTAGGCCTCAGGTTGCCCAAGGATGGCCTCATCTCGACTGTTGGATCTTCATCCAATGGTTGAGATGCACGACTGCACCACTCTCCACTCGACAAAGACGAGCCTTGGACAAACGGTGAGGCACTCTCTCCACAAACGCGAGGCACGAGTTTGACTCCTGATCCGCCACGCCTATGCCTGCTTAGCCAAATTGGACCGCTCGATCTTGATCGAGCTGTGAGTGTCGCCCCACGCGCAAGGCAGATGCGCTCTCTTTGAGCACGCAGTTAAGACATTTGGATGCAGCATCTGACGTCTGATGGAGAGGCGCACGATTCAAATTTCGTGAAGGGGTGTGATCTTCTCTCGACCGTGTGATCCTTCATCCGATGGTCAGGATTCATCCTCGCCTGTGTACGTGGGGACAGCTGCAGGCGTAAGTGGTGGCCGTGGGATTTACAGCGGCGGAAGAGCGGGCCTTTAGTGACACTTGCAGCTATCACTAAATGGCCTGCGCAATGCGTGCACCAGCCAAGGCAATGAAGAGGCACGGATCTTCAGCGATAGCTCGAGCAGCCTTTAATGACACTTGTAGCTATCGCTGAATGTTTGTGCGTGGGATGCTCTTTCTCCCATCATTATATAAGCACCTCTACACCCCCCATTCCTCTTCATCTCTACCTACTCTACTCTCACCTACTCCTAAGCTCTTGCAAGCCTACCAACGCTCCGTTAGAGCTTACTCTCAAGCTCCTAAGGCTCCTATTAGTGTAACGAACCTTTGCCCCACCAAATATTCTTCCATCTTCCCATCACCATTCATAGGTTGCCATGGAGCTGTCCTCCCACCTCCATTCCGGTAGTAGATCATCTCCGCCTCCTCACCTCCATTCTGGAGCCACGCTGAAGCTTTCATCCACCCAACGTCCTCCTGCATCTCACCTCCATCGTCCCGCTTCCCAACTCCTTCATCCAAGCTTCCGCCAGGCACCATCGTCTCGTCAAACAGCCGATTCAGGAGATTCTTTCTCACCTCTCTCTTTTATGCTTTCTAGATTATTGTAATAAACATTTGTGTAATATATATCATATTTGCTTCTATCCCCATTGTGATCCATATTGTTTTCTTGCTTTATAAAAACAAACGAAAAAAAATAATAAAACCCCAAAATACCAAAAACAAACAAAACGAAGTGCGATTTTCAAACAAAGTGAACGTTGCCTCCCTGTCTTCGACCCGAAACTCCCTTGGAGTTGTGGTAAAATTTTATTTGATAATGAGTTTTGCGACTACAACAATGGGTTACTCTTAACCCTTATTTTCAAACATGTGAAACATGTATATCACATTACAATAAGAAAATTAATGTACAGTTTATGCAATGAATTCTAAATGCATGATGATGTTTGTTATGCAATATTTACAGTGCCGAATGCATCTGGATAGGTTAGGAACCCGCATAAATAGGCATTTTATGTAAAATAGATGTGTACACATCATGTGCGGTTGCTAAAGAGGCAACGTTGATAGGTTTGGATGGGTTTGATTTGAATAGGTAAGTCTTTATGAATGATCAGACCATGAGAAGTTGGGATGGTTTCTCCATCCAAGGTTGTAGATGTTGGAGTACAAATTCAATCTCGTGTTGTACCCGTGGATGGCATGCAAATCATTAGGATACATCATGTTTTCCACTACAGGGTAAGAAGGATGTAGGGAAAAAGGAGGAAAAGATGGGATGAAAGTCCCTCCATAGGTTAGTGCATGAGTTGGGAGACAACCCAAGGAAGACATATCTCGCAAATCTAGATTATTCACAAACTCCCTCCCCGTGGGAATTTGTGAAGCAGTTTGAGGTGTGGGATTTGTAGCAAGTAGAGGTGTAAGATTTTTCATTGTGCTTCTGACCTCGTCAAGATGCTTGGCTTCAATATCAACCTTATCCAGTTTTTTTGCAATAATCTCAAGATCTCGTGAACTATATTGACTCTCAACTTCATGAATGCCCTTATGATGCGGGTTTTGATGTGGGTTCCCTCTTGTGAATTGCATCATGGAGGCGTTGTTGATCGAGTTTTCCACCATTCCCTTGAAAAGTTCTAGGAAGGATTTTTCATCACTGTTCAAGAAGTTTCCTCCATAAGAGGCATCGACAAGATTTCGAATGCTCTCTTGCAATCCATAGTAAAAGATGTGCATTAGTTGCCAGCGAGGGATGTCGTGATGTGGGCATTTCCTTTATAATTCATGAAAGTGCTCCTACGCTTCATGAATTGATTCTCCTTGATTCTGAGAGAATGTTGTGATTGCTCGCCTAAGGGCATTGGTGCGACCTATAGGAAAGAATTTATTTAGGAAAGTAGATTCGAGTTTAGCCCATGTCGTGATAGGTTGTATAATAGTTCGATACCAATAAGCAACCTTATCCTTAAGACTAAAGGAGAATAAATTCATCAATAGGATTTCCTGATTATGATTCGTGAACCCAAAGTTTGAGATAAGTTCTTATGATCTTCAATGTGCTGAAATGGGTCCTCGGTGCTATGGCCATGTACTGGGGGATTAGACTAATGATATTCGACTTAAGCTCAAGGTCATTTTCCCCAATGGGAATCCTAATGTTTGGCTCAACTTGGGCATTGGAAGGATTATAGCAATCTCTAAGCAAAGACCTAGGTGGAGGACGTGGTGCGAAACCAGAACCTACTTGAGGTCGACGAGCCTGGAGATTCTTGAGAGCAGCTGTCAGTAGATTGATCTGACGGTTCTACTTGAGCATTTGAAGGTTCTGGTTTAGGAGCATCTCTTGGATATCAAAAGGCGACACATCCTCCTGACCACGGGGTTCTCAGGATTTTGCAGTTGATCCATGTGATCAAAAGCAGAAGTAGAAGTAAAAGTAGAGGGGATAGGGTGCTGCACAGAACCAGCAGGTCTAGGAAAACCTATCAACAGAGTAATGAGGAGCAGTATTAGCGAATGCCTCTCATGCATAAACAAAAATAATGTGCAAAGGCACACTCACGTCATTGCTAGAAAAACAGTGGCAAGCAAAACCGTAATGTAGCGAAAAGTAAGCAGGTTTTCTTCTTTTCCAATGAAAGAAGACCTAGAATACATGTAAAATATGCAGATTCAAACAGTTATAGTATTAGTACAAACGTGTGTCCTTCGTGTCTATGTAGTGCGTATCTAGAAAGCTCAAAGGTCTAAAGTTTAGGATCGAGACCGCTCACTACTAGCTCCCCAGGGCTCTAGTAGTATGATAGACTTATTGATCTTCGACTAAAGCCCTAAGAGGTGAAAAGTGGAGAGGTGGAAGGACAAACTCATGTGACTCTATTGATTGCGCTGCGTATGCAATAGCATGCAACAAATAACAAAAAAAACCCACACACAAGTTCGCAAAACAAATAAATGTCATGAGTTTTAATGAATTCCTCTTTTTATCAAATGTTTTCTGAATGAAAAGAAGATAACAAAATGTGTTTTGCTTTTTAGTATTTTCAATAATAGTGGTGGTCTTGGTTAGGTCCAAGACAGGGATCTACATGATAAATCTACTCTATCTCCACAAGAGAATATCTTGGATCAGAAATCTAGCAGGAAAATGCACTCCTAAGAGTATTCCTAATGGATGCAACTACTAGTCAGATGGAGATGTCTTTTTGGCATTTTTTATATAACTAACTAAATGCAACAAACAAACAACCTAAAGACTAGGGAGAGAAGTATCTCACAGCGTATATATAGGAGAAAAGTAGGAAATGCGGGAAGAAAAACCCATCTCCTTTTTACCTAGGTAGCTATCAGACAGATACCTGAAAGAAGACAAGTGAAACACAATAAGTTAGAAATGAGTAATACAAAACAAGAATAAATTAAATGATAATGGTGAATATAATTTATGCAAGTTACTTCCCTAGCAATGGTGCCAAAAAAATGATGTACAACTACCTTGCATAGTTAATTAATTGTCGTTAAGTTATAGTATAAGGAATAAGGTAATTGCCACATTTTATAAATTTATATTGGTTAAGTCTAGGTTCTTCGTTGGGAGGCTAAATTCTCATAAGATTCACTAATTATTATTAAGTTATTCTTTATTATTATTTACTATAATTAATTGCTATTACATACTTAACTTATATAGATATTACTTATATAACTTACTATAATTTACTTCATAAATTACTATGCGTAACTATTACTACTTAAGTTAACTTATAAGTTACATATATACGCAGGTCATCTAATTACTAACTATTTACTTAATTACTTAATCTAATAGATGCTAGAATTACTTAATTAAGCTAAGCATAATATAGTATAAATATAGTTATAGTATAAGTTATTGCAATAATTAACTATATAATTAACTAACTACTTAATTAACTAATTAATTACTACAATATGTTATCCACATGAATAATTGCATAAAATGAGCAATAAATGCATGACAATCATTCCATAATGAGAATAAAAAGATTTGCAATGAATCAGTAAAAAGAAATTGATAAAAATGTTGTTTCGAAACAATACATTAAATCTACATTATTCATTAACACTTAACACATATTCACATTTAATACGTAGTCTATTTAAAGCTTGCACAGGGCCTTCACATCTCAACCTCCCAACAGTTAGAATTTGACTAAGTGCTTTCTCAACACTTACTTGAAAAGGATCAGGGACATGTGGCATTTCGCATAGTCTCAATGGTTTAAACCGGAGTAGATGGTACTAGGCCACACGTCACCATTATATCCTCTCACCTGGTGCCCAAAGGCTGCTCTCCCAGAGCCACATCATCAATGCATAGGTAGACACATACATATGCCCGCTTAGGGGCCCAGCGCTCATGATGACTAATTGGCATACTCGCTAATTCTTTATTTATAGCTTCAATGACTCCTTAATTGTCGTGGTGGGACTATACAAGCTCCCATTTATTATGTTCCTGCTTGTCTACCAACGCTGACTTCTTTAATCAATTCCTCATAGCATAGGGATCCAAGTGCCAGTAATGCTCTAGATCAGTAAAGCTATGATAGGTCTTTTGATTCTAATCATCAATTTGATGATTGGATCACAACAAATCCTCTGAATCACACTTAAAAGATGGTTGTATGCCATTGTTCCAAAACAACATCAGCTTGCTTTGTGAACCTTGAAATTGGCTCTAATCTCTCTCTCTCATTCTCACCTAAAGCTCTCATAGAGTGCCTAAAATAATTCCACAACCTTTGAAGATGGAATTGAGATTCTGGGAAGCTTTAGAAGCTTGATAAGATTTAAAGCTTCAGTCTAAAGCTCAAAATAGGATGCCTAAAGGATCATTTGGCTTAACAGATAGATCAAAACCTCTAGAAGAGGTCTAAGTTAATTCAGAGCATAATGAGCGATCAATTTGGGTTAATTTGACATCAAAATTTCATTTGGAATACTATGGGATAGAACTGAAGTTTGGACTTAACCCAAAATGACAGAGAACTGATCTTAATGAAATCCTCAATAAAATTCATCTAATTTGATTCCAACAAACTCAGGACTCCAAATATTCTATAAAAATTAAGCTCAAAGGTCCTGAACTCCATTAACACTTGAAGTTGGCCATATCAAGCATAAGAGTTGACTTTTTGCTCAAAAAGGGTTAACACTTAATTAGATGCCCAAATAGACTCTATGATCCGTTAGAAACTTAATGGAACTTCCAAAAGGAAACTTTGACTCTTGAAACATAATACTCTAGGCCTTCTGCCTAAGATCTAAAAGGTGTTTGTTCGAAAGAACAAGTCACTGATTCAATCATGAATCTAAGGTTTGATTTAAATTCCTCAAGTCCTAAGGAAGCTTACAAGCTTATTGTAGGCCTTTGAGAATTGCTACACCAACTTCCTCACCTCTGCTAGAGATGAGGAAGGCAAAGTATACTCAGATGATTAAATCAATGAAACAATAAATCAAAGAGTGGAATATGATCAGTGTACTCTAATTAAAAGATCTGTAGCTTCTCAAGAAGTTTCAAACTCTGTAGTTCAGTGTTGGTGTCGCTGGAGCTCACCAGAGCTCTGATGCCAGCTAGAATTGATCATCATATATGAAATCTCCATAAAAATAGTCAAGAACTAGCTTGGAAGACTCTTGAGGTTCTCAAGATAATTAGGAACTCAATAGTTACCTTAATTAAGCTCTGGATAATAGAATAAACTTGAAATCTTCAAAGATTACATCCTGAGTTTGATAGATCTTAGGAATCATCTTCTCACTCAATTGAGTGAGGGGAATTGCTCACAAGATGATTGCAAAGGTGTAAATGTAGCTAATTTTGGTGGAGGAACTCCTGCAACCTCTGCCATGGACAACAAACGTTGAAGGTTGAGTGGAAGATTAGGTGTTTTGTATGTAGTTGTTTCTAGCTGCAATTGAGGAGTAGAACAGGGCCCTGATGGTGTGGAAGGGTGATGAAGGGCCCTAATTGAGTGTGAGGAGTGATATGTCACTTTGCCATGGATAGCGAAAGCTCACAGGTGAAGCTGATGTGAACTAGGCAAGTAAGTGTGTAATTTGAAAGGAGAGTGTTGCACGTGTGCAACCTACCTGTATGGACATTACTTGGGCACA
The DNA here is from genome assembly GCA_037157565.1 of Thalassia testudinum. Classification (NCBI taxonomy): domain Eukaryota; kingdom Viridiplantae; phylum Streptophyta; class Magnoliopsida; order Alismatales; family Hydrocharitaceae; genus Thalassia; species Thalassia testudinum. The sequence continues at coordinate 9,191,002 of JAZHRO010000078.1, read as the reverse complement.
AACACAAGATCAAATGTGATATCTATTGTAATAAAAATATGACACAAAAAAAGTAATCCCACAATATACACAAAGATTTATAGTGAAAACCCCTACAGGTAAAAACCACTACCTAAGCCTCCTAGCTTAGGATTTTCCCAACTAGGCAACGCTAGTCAATCCACTAACGTACCACTTGAATGAGGGTGACACAACCTCTTACAAACCACTTCTCTTTTACCTACTAAGAGAAGTTACACCAACCTCTAGAATCCAAATGCAATGGATCCCAACAAATGAAAGGAACGAAATTAAATTAATACAGAAATTTATCCGATGGAACCTCAAGGAATTGAAATATGCAAACCAAGTTTTCTTTTTAGAAGTGTAGAGCGACGTACTTTTGAAAAGCGTAGGAAAATGAGCATGAAAGCATGAGGAAGAATTAGAGTGGAAGCACTTTTTCTTTTTGATATATTTTTCAAGGTGTGTTTTGAAATGAGAGGCGTGCAGCCTATTTATAGGTGAAAATGGAACATTTTTAGAATGTTAGAAAAAATCATTTGAACCAAATTGGTCGATCAATTTTCACTTTGATCGATCAATTTACTTAATTGGTCAATCAATTGCTGATAGATCAAATATTTAATTGGTCGATCAATTGTGGGAAAATCAGATTTGACCGTTAGGCTAATTTGGTCGATCAATATGCTTATTTTGATCGATCAATTGATTTAATCGATCAATTCTAATATTTTGGTTGATTAATACTATCTAAATGTTTATTTTACTACTTTGAAAGGTTTGACTTTGATCTTAAGGTTCCTTACAGTAATTATAAACTCAAGAAATATAAAAGAATTACATTGACTAAAAATAATCTTCACTTTGATCCACATGGAGGATAATTGACTTGATTTGTGCGAGCATGATCCTGAAAGATAAGTTTATAATAAAACATAATTTTGTTTCATCAAAATAGAGGTCTTAACATTCTCCCCCCTTTTGATGATAATAAAATTACAATTATGCATATGAGAAGATAAATAATTACTTTAGAATTACTCCCCCTATCAACATGCATGTTTTACTCCCCCTTTTTGTTATCAACAAAAAGATTTATATCAAATGACTTTGTTATCAATCATACTTAAATAAGTGAAATTCTAAGAATTAAATTGACATTTTTCTCTTCCTTTTTCAAGTAATATTCTAACAAGCATGATGTCAAATTAATCATGTTCAACAAATGAAAATTATCAAGTTCATGATAAGGAGATGATGAAATTCATGATAGTCTAGCACAATGACTATATCAAAATAAAAGGAAGCATTAAATAAGAGTTATACAGTCCAACATAGATAACGAAGCTACCTAAATGCTACTTAGAAAGTGATCTTGATTCTCCCCCTCAAACAATTCTTTATTCTTCTCCCCCTATCAAGTTGCTATCTCAATTTAATTAATTCAATGGTTAGTCAATTTTATATTAAAAACTTATTTATAACTAAGCAGGTAATAATGATTTAATTTTAGGAATCATACCTGTTAAGGTATAAGAAGTTATACCTAATAGTAGTAACCAGGTGGAGGGGATCTCCACCAAAAATATGGCATCCATTGATATTGTTGGTTCCACCATCTTTCATAGCCAAATTGATGATTATTGGCCTATTGAAGGCTGCCTCTCCAATTGTAATTTTCATGTCGATCATTTCCATCACCTGCAACACAATTTTCCATAAATTTTTTCGATACCCATATTCTTTTGGGTCTGTGGCTATTAATTCCTTTCTAGTTAGAGGGTCTATTAGACTCTCTTCTCTTAGCCTTTTGATATAAAAATGCATGCTTAATCTTCTTTTAATTCTTCTTTTTAATCTCCTCATATTTTTCTACATATGTTTTAGTAGAATATTTAAGGGCATTAGGTGCATCTTTAAAGTAAATATGTTGTTCCTTGAGATCTACTTTCTCATGAAACTCTACATTCACAACTCTTATTTCATCTAATTCCCCCTTTTTGTTTTTTAAATCTAGAGATAAACCATCTTTCTCATTTTCTAAGCTTGAGCACTTATCCTTATGTTCCTTATTTTCCTTCTTTAATCTTTTAGCCAATTTGTATAAATCATGATATGTATCTAATAATTCATCTAAAGTAAGGTCAGAATTTTCCTCTTCTTTGCTTGATTCTATTGGCGCCATGAGACATAGATGAGTAACTTCATCTTTGTGGCTTTCTCCCTTGATGGCTGATTTTGAACTTAGGTTGGAATCATCGTATGTTTCTTCTTCGTTTGTGGTTTCTTTATGCGTGACAGAGGGCTAGTTCCCTATCTCATATGCACTTTTGCATGAAGGAACTTTGTCAAATTCCTCTTTTGTTAATGCACAAAATAGTGCATTCATGGCTTTAGCATTATTTGTTGCTTTCTTTTTCTCTTCCTTCATTAACTCTTTTTCTTCTTTCTTCTTTGGCAAATATTTGGACTCTATGATATGCCAAATCTCAAAGTCCATTGTTTCAAGAAAAATTTGCATTCTTCCTTTCCAATAATCATAATCCGATCTGTCAAATACTGGTGGTTGGAAAAATAATTGCCCCTCTATAAAACTTGTTGTTGCGGCTATCTGAAGGTGAGGTGTGACGTCTCCTTCACATTCAGGCTCTGATACCAAATGAGAGGGTAGTGTTGCTTGTGTGCAACCTACCTAGACAGATCTTACTTGGCCACAAACACAAGATCAAATGTGATATTGATTGTAATAAAAATATGGCACAAAAAAAATAATTCCACAATATACACAAAGATTTATAGTGGAAACCCCTACGGGTAAAAACCACTACATAAGCCTCTTAGCTTAAGATTTTCCCGACTAGGCAACGCTAGTCAATCCACTAATATACCACTTGAACGAGGGTGCCACAACCTTTTGCAAACCACTTCTCTTTTACCTACTAAGAGAAGTCACAACAACCTTTGGAATCCAAATGCAATGGATCCCAACAAATGAAATGAACAAAATAAAAAGAATGCAAAAATTAATCCTATGGAGCCTCAAGGAATTGAAATATGCAAACCAAGTTTTCTTTTTAGAAGTGAAGAGCGACATGCTTTTGAAGAGCATAGAAGAATGAGCACGAAAGCACAAGGAAGAATTAGAGTGGAAGCGCTTTTTGTCTTTGATATGTTTTTCAAGGTGTGTTTTAAAATGAGGGATGTGGAGCCCTATTTATTGGTGAAAATGGAGCATTTTTGGAATGTTAGAAAAAATTATTTAAACCAAATTGGTTGATCAATTTTCATTTTGATCGATTAATTTACTTAATTGGTTGATCAATTGCTGATCGATCAAATATTTAATTGGTCGATCAATTGTAGGAAAATTAGATTTGACCGTTAGGCTAATTTATCGATCGATATTCTTATTTTGATTGATCAATTGATTTGATCAATTAATTCTAATAGTTTGGTCGATTAATACCATCTAGATGTTTATTTTATCACTTCAAAAGGTTTGTCTTTAATCTTGAGGTTCCTTATAGTAATTCTAGACTCAAGAAATATAAAAGAATTACATTGACTAAATATAACCTTCACTTTGATCCCTGCGGAGGATAATTGACTTTATTTATGTGAGCATGATCCTGAAAGATTAGTTCACAGTAAAACATAATTTTGTTTCATCAAAACAGACGTCTTAACCTAATTAAGTGGGAGAAGAAATGGAATGGAAACATAAAGAGGTAGAGAAGGTGTTCAAGTGATCAAGTAGGTGAAAGGAAGACCAGTGAGTCGGAATTGACTCGTCGGAGTCAAGGAAGGAGGTGAGAAGAAAGATCTAATTTACACCTACTTCTAAGAATTTAACTCCTAATTCCACTCTACAAGCTAAACCTAAGAAGTAGAGCCACTTACCTAACGAGAGGGGTGAGGGATCTCATCGTTGGCAGAGCGAGAATGGTAGGAAAGAGTTTGGGGAGAATTGAAATTGTACTAGAGGGGAGGTAAATAGTGAAATTGAAAGATAATAGCTAAATAAAAATTCAATCACACAATCGAGGCAATATTTTTAGGTGGAAACCTAAACTGCGTGAAAATCATCACCTAAGTCAATCCCTGACTTAGGATTTACAATCACAATCGTGATCAATCCACTATCCACACTACGTGAAACGAGGGTAGTGTACCTTAGTTACAATTCCCAACTCTGATTCCAAAATAGAGGTTTCTCCTTTCGCAACGAAGAGATGGGGATCTGACATACCAGATACCCAACTACAACAAATGTATGTAAGCTGAAAATAAATCACCCTATAGAGCTCCCGAAAAGATAGTGATAAACATGCATAAATTCATCGTAAAATGCTTATTTACGATAGTTCCTAGGCCTAGCATTGTATATCATGATACAAATATTGCACAAACATCCATTACATTGCATTTAGGATAGTTGTATATTATATACATTAATTCTATCATTTTACATGGCCAGGAGGCAGTGCGACATCTTTACGGGCTTCAAATGAAGAATCCGACCGTACAAATGGATTCACAGCGACGATCGTAGTCCGTCAACGTGAGAATCACCCTCATCAGAGCTCTATAGTACCCTCCACAAGAAGAAGAAGACGGACGACCCAGATGGCTCCACGTGGTGCCATCCAGGCCACCCCAACTGAGCCAATATGTCTTCAAACCCACCGCAAGATGAGATCCTACCCGTTGGATCTTAATCCAACGACTGAGATGTGCTCTCCATGGCTGAAGAAGCATCTCTCCTCACTCAGCCTTAGATAGATCAAGGAAGTCCTCATCTCGACCGTTGGATCTTCATCCAACGGTCGAGACGTGCGACCGCATCACCCTTCACCTGACAATCCGTCTCCTTGGCCAAACGATGGAGTGGCTACTTCGTAGAGCAAGGGCACGGGTTTGACTCTCCCAAGTGCCACTAATTAGCTGCAAAAGAGAAGTGCCTCAAATTCGACTGCCCGATCGCACATGAGTGGTCGAGATGAGGCTACGTGGATGCACAACTGAGCATGGAAGCTGCACGCGGTCGTCGACGCTCCTCAAGAATGTGCCATCTCACGTGCAATCAAGAGGCGCGATCTTTACCCCATCTCAATCGTTCACCTTTGAATCCAACAGTCGCGGTGCACCCAACCTCAGCAACAGCTACGAGCATGAGTGGTGGGCGCAGGATTTGCAGTGACAGGAGAGTGGACCTTTAGTAACACTTGCAGCTGTCACTAAATGGCCTGCACAATGCATGCACTAGCCAAGGCAATGAAGAGGCGTGGGTCTTCAGCGATAGCTTGAGCGGCCCTTAGTGACTCTTGTAGCTGTCGCTGAATGTCTGTGCATGGGATGCTCTTCCTCCCATCACTATATAAACACCCCTACACCCCCCATTCCTCTTCATCTCTACCTACTCTACTCCTACCTACTCCTAAGCTCTAGCAAGCCTACCAACGCTTCGTTAGAGCTTACTCTCAAGCTCCCAAGGCTCCCATTAGTGTAACGAACCTTTGCCCCACCAAATATTCCTCCATCTGCCCATCACCATTCATAGGTTGCCTTGGAGCCATCTTCCTACTTCCTCACCTCCATTCCGGTAGTAGATCATCTCCACCTCCTCACCTCCATTCCGGAGCCACGCTGAAGCTTTCCTCTACCCTATGTCCTCCCGCATCTCACCTCCATCGTCCTGCTCCTCAACTCCTTCTTCCAAGCTTCCACTGGGCATCGTCGTCTCGTCGAACAGCCGATTCAGGAGATTCCTTCTCACCTCTCTCTCTTTTTATGCTTTCATAGATTATTGTAATAGACAATTGTGCAATATATCATATTTGTTCCATCGCCGTTGTGATCCATATTGTTTTCTTGCTTTATAGAAACAAACGAATAAAAAACAAAACTAAAACACCAAAAACAAATAAAACGAAGCGTGGTTTTCGAATTAAGTAAACGTCGCCTCCCTGTGTTCAACTCGGGACTCCCTTGGAGTTTTGATAAAATTTTATTTGATAATGAGTTTTGCGACTACAACGACGAGTTACTCTTAACCTTGATTTCTATCATGCGAAACACGTTACATCATTTTGGCACAAAATGATGAATGCGTGTTTCGCGAATTAAAATTAGGGTTCAGAGGACCCTAATTTTAATTCGGGAAACACACTTTCATCATTTTGGCACCGTTGCCAGGGAGGCAACGCTCTTTGATTTTTCTCATGTTTTCCTGCATTACTTACATATTTTTCTAAGATATCTTTCTTTTTTGATTTATTGTCTTGCAGGAACCCAATCGAGGAGCCGAAGGTGGTAGATTGGAGTAAAGTGTGAGTAGAGACATTTGTAAGTTTATCCCCGACCACCCCCACCCTAGTTTCCATTTCGCCACACTAAAAACTCAAACTCAAATCAACTTAGGTGCTTGCATAAATCCTAGGATATATTTGATTGTTTGATTGTCACTTTGCCTCACCTTACCCACCCACATATATTAAAAAAGAAAAACTCTTCTCTTGTGGGATTTAACTGAAAGCTATACACTAAACACCCACAACTTCTCATCCTAAGGCACACAATTGCATCGATTCTACCACTTAATCGGAATCTGACCTGTGGATCCGATACACCTTATCTCAACACACAAATAAGTGAGTAGACAATTTGAATAGGTTAAACATCTTGTGTGACTTAATCAAGTGGTGCAACAAGCCAATTGATTGAACTGTTTAGGCCACACCACTTAAGATAAAAGTGATTTCAGTAGCTTGCCACTTAGGGTTGAGTTTTAGGGTTGAAACAGATACTCCACTTTTTTTTTTTTATTTCTAAAGGACTACATCATCACCAATGCTTGTAAAACTTGGAGTGTTCTACTGAACCCTGATTGAACCAACCTAAGGATTAAACCCTGAAAGCTACTAAACAAGGTTAAACCCTAAAAGACACATCATCAAATAACCTTGTTTGCAAACCCTGGTTGTGCACGCACACACATTTGAATTGATCATTAAGGGCACAACCCATCTAAAGGGCCCATCACATTCCAAGAGCACAATCATCCCAAGCCTAATTAAAATTGAGTAGACGTTGGCCTTAAGGATTGATTTGCCCTTCGAATCTTAGACTGTGATTTTTTTTTGATTAATTTGCTTCTGCTGGTCCATTTGATGCCTAGCTAGGGGAGTAGTGTCAAACTACCGTGGCTGGGGGGTACACTAGGAATCAGAGATGTAAGCCAAAGGAAGAACCTTCTCCCCAGTCCCTCCTTCTAACTGGTTGGATTGATCGGATAAAAGTAGACCAAATCGTTTATAATCTCAAGATGGGTCCTGGGAGTCTGTAGGTCATTAGGCTAACCCACCTAAGGATAGGGTTGATTGCTTGTATTGCAGGACTCCTTTCTTTCTTCTGATTTCCCTCTTATTCTACCATGTATCCTTCCACATCTTATACTCATTTCACATCCTATCCTCCTACCACCACTTATCCCCAAGATGATTACTATCCTGACTTGACTTGTAAATACCCATCCACTAGCTGGGATAACTTTGATTGGGGATATGAATTCGGAGCTCAGTGTCCAGGGCCTAACCCTGGACAACAAGACTATGATTACTATCCTTCTCAGAGCTACAATGATTATAGATCTCCACCCTTTGATGATCAACTTAACCAGATCTACAACTATGAAGGATATGATGATTATGCTGAATATAGGTCACCACCATTCTTTGAACAACTCGAGACGACCTACTATCAGGGAGGAACCTGGGAACCTCGATATCTTGACTCCCTTAGATTTAAACCAAACCCACCCAACCCTAAACCGAACCAGTCGGTTCAGGTGAACCAGATCTAGGATAGGGTGTTGGCTAATTTGAGGTACACTATACAATCTTTAAAGGCTTAGCCAATACCATGCACTAAAGCATTGGAGCTTATGATCAAAATGGTTGATGAACTTAATAGTTCTTTATTGGATTTGCTCGAAAATGTTAGGGATAAGGGCCTGGGTGAGTTCTTACTTGGGAAGTTGTCAAGGTTGAGGATGAAATTTGTGGTTGCCCTAGTCAAATCTTGGGATGATTCTCAAGATGAACCCCCTTCAGGAGAGTTAATGTCTGAACCTGCTCAAGCACCTATTGGGGGGGATACACTTTTTGAGATCGAGGATGGCCAGGTTGGGCTAGAGCAACCCATTGAGGATGAACCGATTGATTCACCCAAGATCCCCGAGCCAGGGAGCAAGGAAAAATATGTCTCTTTGAACCAAGAAATGACAATTGATTTTGAGACATACATAAATGAGGGGGATCAGGGGTAGCACAGTTGGTGCGCCTTCTTCCCATAAGGCACTCCCTATGCGGGGTGCACGGGGTCGATTCCCCGTGGCTTGCCCATATGTATATAGTGTCCTCATGGGGGACGCATCGCTGATGTTGCTCTGCCTTGACTCGGCGCCGGAGAGTGGCCATGAAATCACAGAGTGGCTCCATGGCAAGCGAGAAATTCAGGGGTCCCTGGGGGGGGTGGGGTCTCCCCCCTCCCTCCCCTTTTCCTTTTTTGACATATATAAATGAGGATCATGAATTCTTTGACTCTGAGGGTGATGAATCTCTTAGTGAAGTCTCACTTGAGCGTAAAGAAGATGATTTTAGTGAGACAAACGGGCTTGAGGAATCTGATGAACCATTTGATAGCCCAATCATTGGAGAGTATGATCATGTTGGGGTTAACTTGGACAATTCAAATCCTGATGATTCAATCAATAGTCCCCTTCCTCAACCACACCCTAAAGAATTGAATGATGATATTTTTGAGATCACCAGACCTAAGTCAATCCTGATTTAGTCACAATTGTTGGACTTGGGTACTTTAGATGGGGTGTAGGATGATTTGGAGGTCCCGGGAACATTGATTTCAGAGGGTAGAAATGTGGAAATGAAAATTTGGGAAGTTACTTCTGAGGGAACTATGAGTTTGGATTTAAGGGTTCCTGTTGACCTAAAATCACCTACTTTCTACTAGGACACTTATGATATCTTTCACGTGCAACCCAAACTCGAAATAACTGATTATTTTTCTGAGCTGAACGTTAAGTGGACATCCGCACCTATGGAACCATCTTTACCCGTTGTTCGACACTTTGGTCTTGGGTTGCACACCACAAAACCACAAGCCTGGCTTCACAAGCTTAACAACCTTCGGTTCTGGGTGATGTTCATCTAGAACCTTAGAACCACTCGACCCTGGGGCATGGGTCTGCACCATAATCTTGTCCACATTTATGGACACCTACTGGCAGGTCCTGTGATCAATATTTTTATTTTGATTCTGACTTGTACTTGTGAATTCCTAATTTCTTCATTGTATGTATATTATGCCTAGATGAAGGTGTTAAACTTAGTGCATGTGTATACTCTTTTCTCTCTGTGGAGCTAATCGGGTTGTCATGAAATTCATGTGATATTCTCTTTACTCCGCCCTTTTCATGTCTTTTACAATGAGGACATTGCATCATTTAGGCATAGGAGGGTGGATACTTAATCCTGAAATTATTTTGTTAGTTCTGTAGAATTTCTTTTATTTTCTTTAAAAAAAATTCAAAAAGATAAAAAAAAGAAAAAAAGAAAAAAATAGAATTAGGAGAAGAGAACTTAGGCTTTTAGGCATTATTAACTTTAGGAAATGATACGAGAGGACCTAAACACTTAGACTCTTTAGGTCTTCGAGCTTAATTAGCTCGGGTGTTCACTTGAATGTGGACTTAGTCTCGAGTCCTCGTCAATTCAAATTCATCTTTAATTTGGTGAATAAATTGGGGGTGATAAGTATACGACTTATCAACCTGCCCTCTGATTTGAGGGTACTTTAAGCCTAAGCATCTATACACTTTTTTACACTGACTCACTTTTTGGTGGTTTCTTTGGAAATTGGGTAGCTAATGAACTATCTAGGGTGATATGACTGGCAAGTTGTCGGTGGTAATAGCTCATCGGCTGGTTGTCTAGAGCCCAGCCACAAGACCATTTTTGTCGTATTGCCTTTAGATAAATCTTAGATCAGGGAAGCCACCTAGTTAAAAAAATAATAATAATACAAAAATAGAGAAAAGGAGGAAAAAAAATAAAACTACACTTCACTGCACGAGTATGGCTGGCAAGTTATCGTGGGTAACAGCCCATTGGTCGGTTGTCTAGAGCCCAACTCACAAGAATGCATAATAATTCCCAAAACACTTAGGGAAGAAGTGGGGAAGTAGAATAAATCGGGGAGATATACACTGGGTTCGCCCTTGTGTTGACCCCATAAATAAAAGTAGGGAGAAAGCTACCATTCGAAAAGATAAACCTCTAGGCAAGGTCACCTAGGGTCGTAGAAACCCGAAGTTCGTTTTAATGGTCACCTAGTGAGTCTTTCACTCTTTTCACTAGATGCTTAGCACTTAGAGTCCTTTTCAAGTCTTGGGTGAGTCGGGTAGCCATAAAAAGTTATCACAGAACTCTCAAACTCAAAAAGTACAAAAAAAAAGAAAAGAAGAAAAATAAGAAAAAAAAATTGTGTATCTTCTCTTTTCAAATAAGGTGAGGGCTTGGACGGTCTGCATTCTGGTAGACACCCGAGTACTGTTGAGTTTTTGTAATTAGGTCTTGGGGTTGAGATTTTTTAAAGCAATCGATGAATTTTGCCTAAATAATCGAATCCTGACTCTACTTTTATACATAGCATTTAGGTTAATTTTGCTAGGGACTAGCAAAAAGTAACCATGGGGGTATGATAAACGGGCATAAATTGATCGTAAAATGCTTATTTACGATAGTTCCTAGGCCTAGCATTGCATATCATGATATAAATATTGCACAAACATCCATTGCATTGCATTTAGGATAGTTGTATATTATGTACATTAATTCCGTCATTTTACATGGCAGGAGGCAGTGCGACATCTTTACGGACTTCGGATGAAGAATCCGACTATACAGATGGATTTAAAGTGACCATCGTAGTTCGTCAATGCGAGAATCACCCCGGTCAGAGCTCTATAGTACCCTCCATAGGAAGAAGACAGACGGCCCAGATGGCACCATGTGGCATCATCCAGGCTGCCCCAACTGAACCAATACGTCCCCAAGCACACCATAAGATGAGATCCCAACCGTTGGATCTCAATCCAACGGCTGAGATGTGTGCTCCACAACTGAAGAAGCATCTCTCCTCACTCGGCCTTAGGCAAGTCAAGGAAGGCCTCATCTCGACCGTTGGTCTTCATCCAACAGTTGAGATGCGTGGCCGTATCACCCTCCACCCAACAATTCGTCTCCTTGGCCTAATGGTGAAGCAGCTACCTCGCAAAGCAAGGGCATGGGTTCGACTCTCCCAAGCACCGCCAATTAGCCGCAGAAGAGAAGATCCTCAAATTCGACCGCCCGATTGCGCATGAGGCCAAGATGAGGCTACATGGACGCACAGCTGAGCGCAGATGCTGCACGCGGCCATTGACGCTCCTCGCGAATGTGCCATCTCACGCGCGATCAAGAGGCACAATCTTCGTGCCATCTCAACTGTTCACCTTTGAATCCAACGATCGCGAGGCGTCTAACCTCAACGACAACTGCGGCCGTGAGCGGTGGGCGTGAGATTTGCAGCGATAGAAGAGCGGGACTTTAGTGACACTTGCAGCTGTCACTAAAATGCCTACACAGTGCGTGCACCAGCCAAGGCAATGAAGAAACGCAGATCTTCAGTGACAGCTCGAGAGGCCTTTAGTGACGCTTGTAGCTGTCACTGAATGTCTGTGCACGTGCTCTTCCTCCCATCACTATATAAACACCCCTACACCATCCATTCCTCTTCATCTCTACCTACTCTACTCCCACCTACTCCTAAGCTCTAGCAAGCCTACCAATGCTCCGTTAGAGCTTACTCTCAACCTCCCAAGGCTCCTATTAGTGTAATGAAGCTTTGCCCCACCAAATATTCTTCAATCTACCCATCACCATTCATAAGTCACCTTGGAGACATCTACCGACCTCCATTCCGGTAGCAGATCATCTCCACCTCCTCACCTCCATTCCGGAGCCACGTTGAAGCTTTCCTTTACCCGAAGTCCTCCCGCATCTCACCTCCATTGTCCCGCTCCTCAACTCCTTCCAAGCTTCCGCCAGGCACTGTTGTCTAGCCGAATAGCCGATTTGGGAGATTCCTTCTCATCTCTCTCTCTTATTATGCTTTCATAGATTATTGTAGTAGACAATTGTGCAATATATCATATTTGTTCCATCTCCATTGTGATCCATATTATTTTCTTACTTTATAAAAATAAATGAAAAAAAAAACAAAATTAAAACACCAAAAACAAACAAAACGAAGCACAATTTTTGAATTATGTAAACATTTCCCCCTTGTGTTCGACCCGGGACTCCCTTGGAGTTTTGGTAAAATTTTATTTGATAACGAGTTTTGCGACTACAATGACGGGTTACTCTTAACCTTGATTTCTATCACGCAAAACATGTTACATCAGATAGAGTTTTAATCTAGCTACTATGGGTGAGTAAACACCCTAATGATGATGGCCATTGCACAATCGGAGTATGCATTTGCCTAAGAATGGATGTTGCACGGCAATAGGGCAATAGGAACAAGTTGAGCTAGTGATTTTCTTTGTAAATTATCTCTCCAAGGTGTGTTTTGCCTAAGAGGGGTTATGGGATATATATGGGCATGTTAAGGACCTTCAAGAAGGCTTAAGAGAAGGTTCCTAGCTGTTGGAGACATATCCTAAGAGATTGGGTCGAAATCCAAATCAAATTAGGCCCATGAAGACTCTGACAGTAGAATTAGATGTCCAAATTTTGGGTCGGTCAGACGTCTGATAAGGTATTTTTAGATGTATGTCAATCTCTTTGGTCATCTGATACAAGGGGTTAGAGTTGTTGATTTACTTGGGTTTAAACAAGGTTCTAATACAAACATTTTGGTTGCTATTTTAAGATGTCTAGGTGAAATTTTGGACATCTAATTTTATTCAGGTTTGTTCCTGTTTTGGACCAAATCCAAACATGGTTCTAGTGTTTAAGGGTCAGATGTTCAATTGGACATATGCAATATGTTTTGGATGCCTAAAGATCATGATGATCTTGGACTTTGGATTTCTTGCTGTTCGAAAAAGCAAGATTTAGTCTGACAAATCTTCGTAAAGTGTTTTAGGTTTAATGTTCCATTATTGGACATCTGAAGACACATCCAAACGTTTGGAACAAAGTTTAAGGCATTCCTACGGTACTCTCTAAAGTCGTCTAATAGACTTACCAGATGTCTAAATTGCTCTACGGATGTCTAGAGTTAAGTCTTATCGACTGGAGCCTAAGTGCTTAAGAGCTTAAGGCTAGGATAAGAGTGTTTGGCTATTTGATTCAAAAGTTAGACGACTTATCTTGAGATATCAGATGTCTAGGAAGGTGTTTAGACATCTGATGTGCATCTCTATGTTGAGTTTTTGTTTCTAATTTTTCCTAAGTGTTGAGAGCCTAAGTCTAGAGATTATATATGTTCGTTTGGGGGCTCTTTACAACTCTTTCTAGACTCACTAAATAGAAAATTACAACTCTTGTAAGATCTTTACAATAAAATCTAAGACCTAGACATAAGACACATCTTCATCCTTCGATACTTTGATTTTGAAATGGTGGAACTTGCAATGGTGTTATGATAGAAAAATATGGTATGTCCAGTATTTATTTCTTTTACTATATTTTGTAAAATCATCAAAACATTATTTAGGAGAGGTTGAACTAACAATCTCCCCCATTTTGATGATTTTCAAAATCTATTCTTAGGATTTATTGTCTCCTCTTGATTTTTATACTTAAGGGTCTAGAAAAATTTTTTTGCTAGTTTTGTGAATCCTAAGATTTTCTCCCCCTTTCTGGACATTATCAAAACTAACTTAAGGGTTGAGCTAAGCAATATATATGTGGTGACATATGTAGGTTCCAACGGAGGGGGGGAGGGGTGAGATTTGCATAAAATGAAATAGTGCGAAAATATGAATATGACAATCACATAAAAAGCAATCTCACAAAGCACACAAAGGATTTTTAGGTGAAAACCCAAACTCGGGTAAAAGCCACCACCTAAGCCTCTCGACTTAGGTTTTTTGATCGACCTAGTCGATTAAATCCACTTATGTACTACTTCAGTGAGGGTAGTACAACCTCTTACAATACTTTACTTTATACCCAAGGGTAGTGTAACCTTAAAACCCCTTCTCTTAATTGGAAGTATTTTGTCTCGCGAGGGAGACGAGAATTCGCAAGGTGAATAGCCAAACAAACTCGATTATAATAAATCCTATAGAGCCCTTGAATGTAAATTAATCTAACTTCTATAGGAAAAAGGAGCTTCCCTTAGATGGAAGTGGTGCGACGTGGAGTCGACAGCGTGACAGTGCTCTCGGATGGATGCTAGAGGGCTTGGAGAGCAACAACACTTCCCAAAGTGATTTCTTTCTTCGTTTGGACACAAATAGATGTGGAAATGGTTTCTCAAGGTGTATCTAACAAAGGAAGGGTTCTCCTCTATTTATAGATGGCTTAGGAACCCTTAGGAAGGTCTTGGAAGGTCTAAGTAGCCATTGGTCACAAATCCAAGACACAGGCCAAAATCAGGATCATTTATGATTTTGACAGGGTTATCAGATGTCTGGGTCATCGTCTGATCTAGGGATCGGTTGTCTGATTTAGAAGAGTGGATGATCTAGACTGAGTTGGATTAAGATGGACATCTAACATTCAATTATAAGACGTTTGGGAGAATAATTGATGTCTAATATTAGATGGTTTCCTTCCTATTTTCATAAGATCGAAATAGGGTTCTCGTGTTAAGTTGCACAAACAACAGGTCTGACGTCTAGCAATATGTCTGGACATCTGGAAACAAAAATCACTGTAGAAATGGATTTTCCGAGGCTCAAATGGATATAATCATCTGGCAAAGGTGATTTGGGTTAGATTGAGCTTAATGTCTATTTATCAGACGTCTGGGATGTACTAGGGATGCATGAAAGTAGATGTAAATCAGATTAAGGGTTAATCCTCAACAATTAAGTCTGACAAGCCAACGGTCTCTAGTTGGACGTCTGGCAAGGTCCTCAGACGTCTTTTAGGACATTTGGATTAAGGGCTGGACATATAAAAGTGGCAGACAGAGAGTGGGTTTCCATCCTAAGTGTTTTGGACATTTGATCAAATAGTCAGACGTCTTAAAGTCTATGATCAGATGTCTGATGTCTAGATTGGATGTTTGATCAGGCTGTCTGATGCCTACTTTAATTTTCTAAGTTCTCTACGAGATGTCTAGGTATGCTAGGGTAGTGTAAGTGTTCCTAGGACTTCTGTAAGGTACTCTAAGGCTCTTTAACAAATAATCTAAGCAAATAAAAAGCAAAGAACATAAAGAGACAAATACAAAGTATAGGACAAAAAGACATCTATCCTATTCTTGTTATCTTCAAACTCTCGCTCCACGTGAAGTTCCTTCTCCTCCATCAAGCTCCTCCAATCCGCCATGGATGCGAGCTCCTCCTCCACACTTGTAACCATTTGCATCTATCCTGAAATCTAAAACTCAATGCAAATGTTAAATGACAAGTATTTTGTTATCATCAAAATTAATGATCGTGGTGCCCTTGCACCAACAACATAGTTAGTTCATGATTGAGTAAGCATGAATCACATAAGAAAGGGGCAACTTGCAAAGATATGAATAAAAATATGGAAAGTTTTCATATATAGAACATGTGTTCTACAAGGGTTAAGGAACATAAAAAGAAAATGTATGTGCCGTAGTCATATGCTAACAATGTTCCCATTGTCAAAGCCCCTTAATAGATCCCAAGTAGGAAAACATAAAAAGAAAGAAAACAAAGAACAATAAAACACAAATACAACTAAGAGTTTGAAGAGGGCCATGATGATGAGCTACTTTGGATGATCTGGTGCTAACGACAGCATGCTAGACTTTGACCCATATGCTGATTCCGGACATTGGTGCACAACTCATTCATATCTGCCTGCATGCTACCCAGATATGAGTCAATGTTGTTGGTGCATCGCATCAAGATGGAGATACCATCGGTGATGGAATTAGTGGTAAGGACCTATGTCTCATTAAAGCTCGTGCTTGGGGCCTCAATCTATAGCAGACGTTGCGCATCAAAGTCTAGTTGTGGTGGGAGCTCATCATCATCATCCCCGACATCAGGATTGATGTGCTCTGGGAGGATGCGCATCTCTGCAATGGTGGCCCAATTATAGGGTTTGACCTTTTTATTAATGGCTTGGTCATCGGTAGGTATCCTATGACTTGCAATGATTTTGGAAAGAATAGACCCAAATGGTAAAGAAGTCGTGTGGACCTCATTCATGACCTGAACTATGAGGCGGTAGTAATTAAAAGAAATGTCATGAACAACCGCAAAGAGAAGTGCCGTGTGTTGGCGTAAGATGTAATCAAAACCATCGGATGTATTTAGAAGATCCCATCCAAAAATGTGGGAGAGTAGGCGAGGGAGTGGTTTGAGGTTTTTGCAAGGGAGGGTGTGATGGTAACACCATCATGGGCCTTAACAAGCCACATTTAACAAGGTTATGATAAAATCTTCTACCTAATCATCAGAGGGTCATAACTCCACATCATTCTGATTTGAGAAGAAAATAGGGAAATAAGGTTAATTCTATCATTTTAACAGCACATCACAAATGCAAATTAACCACGGGGTCAACCAAGGTTTAATTAGAGGTCAATTAGGCATTAAAGACCAAGAAGTGGGTCCACACTCAGGGTTTTATGCATTTCAAGAGCGAAAATAGTACCAAAACCCTAATTATCAAATGTACTTAAATTGAGAGGTTATGGTTAGGATAAAATAATCTAAACCTCCTAAAATTCATATAAAAATATTATAAGATGTTTGGTATTTTTGGTTTGACCATCTGAACCTATTTTGACCTAGAATAGAGTTACAGACGAAAATTTACCCTAATTTGGGCTTCTATGCAAATTGCCCAGTAAAACGTGGTCAAAACTCAAATCCAAGTTCACCATTAGATTTCTTGGGTCCAAATTAGGTTAGCACCAAAATTTATGCCTAATCAAAGTCCATGTTGACCTAGTTTGCATTTTATCCCTTAAAAACTCTATTTCTTACATCTAGTCCCCCAGGTTTCGAGTTTCTTGCGATTTGGTGCCTAGTTTTCTTATTGTTCTTTGCAAAACGATCCTTATCACCATTAGTGTGAACAGAACTTCTCCGCCTACTTTCGAGTGAAGATTTCTCACTCAATCCTTGACCAAATCTCTCCAAATTTGGAGAGATTGTGCCTGAGATGATTCCTTACAGATTGGACTTGATTTCGAGGCCAATCTTGGTCGATTTCACCATCGGTGAACCCAAATATGTCAAGCTCAAGAATGGACTTGAAGCTCGCTTGAATTAGCTCTTGGTGGGGTAGAAAAAGTCCTATTTAAACCCCTCAAGCTCCCAACTTCCCCCATAGCCAGGAATAAACCAGATTTCCCCTTCCTCCTCTGGCCAACTGCACTTGTGCTCCAACGACCTCCTCCATCTTTGTCTGACCTCCCAACAACCAAATTGGGAGGCTCACCATCTCCCTCTTTGTCTTCCGCTCCTCGTCAGCCACAACAGGAGCCCTTTCTTTCCACGTCGTTGCCACTCTCTCTTGACGTCAACTTCATCTTCCTCGCGTTCGACCGGTCAATGCCGGACATGCCTCGACTCCTCCCACCTAGCTAAGTTCCCTCTCTTCTTCCTCTCCCTCTCTAGAACACTCTCATCCTCTTAAATTCTACTTTCGATCACTGTATCGCCCTCATGCCAGTCATCGTCCCCATGTCCAACACGAGCTCCAGTGAGCTTGCGTCGACACCACAGACCACCATATCCACTTCCACCACCTCCACAACCTGCACCATGTCGCATTGAGTGAAAGTCCTCAAGAAATTTTTGGCTTTACACTCCCCATCACTCTGTTGTGCAACCCACCACCGCACCTTCCTTTTTGACCTCGATTGAGATCCACCAGCCTTCAATCGCCAAAAAACCACCATGAACACATTTTCCAAGTTCCAACAAAAGTTTTGAACGTGTTTAATTGGGCTACAAGGTAGTGTTTTGTTCTTCAGGTCTTCATTGAACAGCTGTTGTCGCCACCACCTTCTTCGACCTCGACAGCTCCACTCTGGCCATCATTCATCCAGCATCAGCTTAAGAGACACAGACTCATCTGCTGCAGCTTCCCAATTCTTCAATCCAGTGAAGAAGCAGCTGCTGTACCCAAATTCCTTGAACTCATCTGCTATAGCACGTGAAGCTACAAACGAAGGAAGGTGGAGATTTTAGTCTTACATTGTAGGGGACAGATCCAGTGTAGTGCATAAAACTGATTCGTGCTGAATCCCCTTCGCCCAAGATAAAGGGGTTGGGTCCCCTTCCCACGCACGCCCACACACTCCTCACCTACGACCCACGCCTGCGGGTCTGGACCCCTGTACACAACCTAATTACCTGATTACTCGCCTATTCTATGTGTGGGTCTGAGAGAGAGAAAGGAAAGAAATCTGAGGAGGAAGGGAGTTTCGCACTGTAGCACTTTGAAATTCATGCCCCTCCCTCTTCTTTCTCAACACTTAGCTGATTTTGAGCTCTGTTGCATGCCTCTTTGTTGTGCTTTGCCTTAGTTCTTCTAAGGCCCTGAAGTTAAGGTGTTTGTGCCTTGAGATTGCATTTGAAGCCTTGTACTCGTTTTGTTCCTTGGTTACTGTGGACACATATGCTAACGTGGAAATTTCCATTAGTGGTTCGGGTTACTTTTCAAATATTTGAGTTTGATTATAGCTTAGAATCTAGGGTGAATTTGATGGTTTCAACAACCATTTTTACCTTATTCTTTTTGCACTTTGATACCTGACATCCTGAGAAACATTTTTGACATGTATTGCATACCATTTTGGCTGTTTGATTCACTTGCATTATTATTTTTGGTAATTGTGATTAGTGGATTGATTTGCTTAACTTGCTCCTTGCAAACGACCTTGGACTCATTTCTATTCTCAAGCTTATAAATTTAAATGTTGATTCCCTTTTGTTGACTATACTGCAACACATATTTTAAACTTGACGAAAGTGCACCCAACAGGGTGACAAGGTTGGGTTCGTATTTATTAGGGAGAACCAACTCTTGGTTTATGACATTGGAGTCATTCTTGCAAGATGTCAAAATCATTTCTCGCATTGGGAATGGCTAAGAGCTCCAAAAAAGGTGACAGTGATATGTCTGCCAAGAACAATGGCACGAAGCTTAAGTTCATTGTACAAATAAATTCAACCTTTGTATGACTAGTAAAAATATTAGCCAACTACAATTTAGTACAAATAAATTCAATCTCAATTTCTCCCTTATGTACATTATCCCTAAGAAAGTGTTGTCAAATATCAATATGTTTTGTATGGGAGTGATGCATAGAATTCTTTGAGATGGTGATAACACTACTATTATAACATAATATTTTTATTTTACTAAATATCAAATTGAAATCCTTTAAAGTATTTTTCATTCATAAGACTTGGGAATATTCTAAGGCGGTGGCTGAAAGTTTGGCCCTACTAGGAGGGGTGACGTAATAAAATGCGGAAATAAACAATATCACAGAATAAACAAATACACAAAGTACACAAAGAATTTTTAGGTGGAAACCCAAACCGGGTGAAAACCACCACCTAACCCTCTCGAGTTAGGATTTTCCGATCAACCTAGTTGATCAAATCCACTAACCGAATCACTTTAAAACGAGGGTGATTCAACCTCAGTACAACCATGCTACAAGTACGAGGGTAGCGTTCCTCAACCCCTTCTCTCCACGAGAAGGATTTTGTCCCACGAAGGAGACGGGAATTTGCAAAGCGAATACCCAACCAAAAGGCAAAGATAAAATAAACAACAAACCTATAGAGCCAACAAAGTAATAAACCTAAGCTTCTATAGGAATTAGGAAACTCCCCTTTGCAAGGAGTGCGTCGACGATGACGCGGGTGCGTGAGCCACGCAACGGCGCAATGTCGCTCTCGTGAACAACGGCGGGAGAGCGGGTGCGCGAAGGTTTGATGCTCTCAAGGGAATGGAGCTTAAGCTTGGAGAGCAAGATCTTTTCTGGACACAAAAGAGTGTGAAAGTGTGTAGCTAAGTGTATCCAAGTGTGTATCTTGTGTCTTTCTTAGTATATCTAGGTGTGTAAAGGCTCCCCTCTATTTATAGAGGCCTTAGGAAGGCTTTGGAAGGCTTAGGAAAGGTTCTATAGCCGTTGGGAACAAAGTCCAAGAGAATCAGGCTGAAATCAGGACAATGATTACATTTGACAGGGTTATCAGACGTCTAACTCTTGCATCAGATGTCTTGAAGGCCACTTTAAGACGTCTGATTCCAAGGTCAGATGTCTGATTTTGGGCGGGTCTCTCCCTGACTTGGATCAGATCTAAACAGGGTTTTTGCGTAAGTCCATCAGACGACATACAGGACGTCTGGAACTATGTCTGGACGTCTGGAAACCTACTTCTACAGTGGGAATTGATTTCCAAATGTTGCAACGGCTAGAAAATCTCTGAGAAGAGATTTTGGGTCAGCCGAGGCAAAACGGTCATTTATCAGACGTCTGGAAAGGCCTAAGGACGTCTGATAAGGCTCTAACGGTCATAATCTTGAGCGCCTGCAAAGCTAGCCAACGGTCCACTATCTGGACGTCTGGCAAGTCCATCAGACATCTCCTAAGACGTCTGGTATAAGGGTCTGGACGTCTGATTTCATCAGACAGAACTAACTATGTCCAGCCTAACAGTTATCAGACGTCTGAAACAACAGTCAGACATCTTAAAATACTTTATCAGACGTCTGATTTGGTAATTAGACGTCTGGAAGTGCTGTTTGAACCCTATATTGGTTTTCTAACTATTCTACAGAAAACCTAAGTATCCTAGGGTTGTGCCGGTGTTCCTAGGACTACTGTTAGGGTTCTTTGAGGCTCTTTAACATAATTTTCTAAGGAAAATAAAAAGAGCAAGAAAATAAAGACAAGAGATACAAGAAAGGATTAAAAAGAATCTATCCTATTCTTCTTGTCTTCTATCTTCAATCTGTCGCTCCACGCGAACCTCCTCTGTTTTCCGTCAAGCTCCTCCAATCCGTCCTGGATGCGAGCTCGAACTCCGTCTAAACACGTCCACATTTGCAATTGACCTGAAATCTAGGACTCAAATTGCAAATGTTAAATAACACGTGTTTTGTTATCATCAAAACAAATGATCGTGGTGCTCTAGCACCAACAATCTCCCCCTTTTTGATGATGACAAAATCGTAAATAATAATGCATAAAAATCCTTCCCCTTTTTGACATTATCGAAAAGGTTTGATTGGTTTTACATTTCCTATAACTCCCCCTTAAAACATGCTCTTCTATGAATTTATTTTAACAAAGGTGATATTCTCCCCCTTTTTGTAACAACAAGATAGCTATTATTTTTCTCCCCCTTACTAAAGGAAAATTAGCTACCTTATATCTCCCCCTTAAAAATTGACAATTAGCTCATCATTTTTTAACTCCCCCTATCTAAATGATTATGATAAAAAGATAGGGTAAATGGTTTTACCTCACCTACCATGGCCAATAAAATGGCCTGAATGGTGGTGGTGGATGCCACATCGGATGGGGCTCCCATCCGTAGCTTGGAGGCCCGGGCATCGGCGCCGGTCTCCAATCTGGTGGTCGACGTGCGGCGGGTCCGTCGTTTGTTCGCCGTCTCGTCGGTCTTCTTATTCTCCTCCTTGGTCTACTCCTTGGTTCTCCCAACTTGAGTTGACCAGCCTTGAGTTTGTAGGTCCAGTCCTTTGTGTTGTAATTATCCCTGAATCCTACAAAAGAAGATTCTAATTCTTTCTTCGGTATCCAAGTGGGCTTGGATTCGGATCTGTTAGCGGGTCTCCTTGATGGAGATCCTTTCTCAATCTTAGGGCTATATAAATCATCTACTTTGTTGATGAGTTTGTTGGAGTTTTCCCTAAGACATGCGATTTCTTTTTCTATAGTATTCATTTTAGTCTTTAAATCAGAAATTTCTATTTTTAGACTGTCATTTTCCTCAATCAATTTATTATTTTCATTGATGAGGTCTTGATTTTCTAATAATAGGTTATCAATTCTAGGACTAGCTTCTATGTCCTTAAGTTATTTTTCTAACCTATCATTTTCATTTTTAAGAAAACTAAGGTTCTTCTTAATGCTTTTATTTTCTATCTTTAATGATTTACTAAGCTCAAATAGTTCATTAAAAGCTTCTTGTAAATCATAACTTACCTCATTGTCGCTGTCGCTTCCGCTTTCGTTGTCGCTATTGCTTCCTCTGGCCATGAAACCAAAGCAAGCGGTTTCTTCTTTTTCTTCTTCTTCTTCCTCCAAGCTTGTCTCCTCATGAGTGCCTTCCAACCTCCTCCATATCTCGTGGGCGGTGGTGCACTCTTTGATTTTCTCGAACTCCTTCAGACTCAATGCGCAATACAGGGCATTCATTGCCTTTGCGTTGAGTGAAAGCTCTTGAATCTGCAGCTGCGAGTAGCCTCCTTGGGGTCGCTTCGAGATCTCGTATGGGGTTTCGCAACATCCCCATATCTCGAATTTAGTGGCTTGGAGCCACGTCTTCATCCGCAACTTCCAGTAGGGGTAGTTGCTCCCGTCGAAGAACGACGGACAGGTTGTGGACTGCCCCTCGGAAATCCTGCTTGTTGAACAGCTTCCCTCCATGATCTTCTTGCCGGGTGTTACTCCGAACTCGCAAGAACCTGCTCTGATACCAATTGAAAGTTTGGCCCTCCTAGGAGGGGTGACGTAATAAAATGCGGAAATAAACAATATCACAGAATAAACAAACACACAAAGTACACAAAGAATTTTTAGGTGGAAACCCAAATCGGGTGAAAACCACCACCTAACCCTCTCGAGTTAAGATTTTCCGATCAACCTAGTTGATCAAATCCACTAACTGAATCACTTTAAAACGAGGGTGATTCAACCTCAGTACAACCACGCTACAAGTACGAGGGTAGCGTTCCTTAACCCCTTCTCTCCACGAGAAGGATTTTGTCCCACGAAGGAGACAGGAATTCGCAAAGCGAATACCCAACCAAAAGACAAAGATAAAATAAACAACAAACCTATAGAGCCAACAAAGTAATAAACCTAAGCTTCTATAGGAATTAGGAAACTCCCCTTTGCAAGGAGTGCGTCGACGATGACGCGGGTGCGTGAGCCACGCAACGGCGCAATGTCGCTCTCGTGAACAACGGTGGGAGAGCAGGTGCACGAAGGTTTGATGCTCTCAAGGGAATGGAGCTTAAGCTTGGAGAGCAAGATCTTTTCTGGACACAAAAGAGTGTGAAAGTGTGTAGCTAAGTGTATCCAAGTGTGTATCTTGTGTCTTTCTTAGTATATCTAGGTGTGTAAAGGCTCCCCTCTATTTATAGAGGCCTTAGGAAGGCTTTGGAAGGCTTAGGAAAGGTTCTATAGCCGTTGGGAACAAAGTCCAAGAGAATCAGGCTGAAATCAGGACAATGATTACATTTGACAGGGTTATAAGACGTCTAACTCTTGCATCAGACGTCTTGAAGGCCACTTTAAGACGTCTGATTCCAAGGTCAGACGTCTGATTTTGGGCGGGTCTCTCCCTGACTTGGATCAGATCTAAACAGGGTTTTTGCGTAAGTCCATCAGACGACATACAGGATGTCTGGAACTATGTCTGGACGTCTGGAAACCTACTTCTACAGTGGGAATTGATTTCCAAACGTTGCAACGGCTAGAAAATCTTTGAGAAGAGATTTTGGGTCAGCCGAGGCAAAACGGTCATTTATCAGACGTCTGGAAAGGCCTAAGGACGTCTGATAAGGCTCTAACGGTCATAATCTTGAGCGCCTGCTAAGCTAGCCAACGGTCCACTATCTGGACGTCTGGCAAGTCCATCAGACGTCTCCTAAGACGTCTGGTATAAGGGTCTGGACGTCTGATTTCATCAGACAGAACTAACTATGTCCAGCCTAACAGTTATTAGACGTCTGAAACAACAGTCAGACGTCTTAAAATACTTTATCAGACGTCTGATTTGGTAATTAGACGTCTGGAAGTGCTGTTTGAACCCTATATTGGTTTTCTAAGTATTCTACAGAAAACCTAAGTATCCTAGGGTTGTGCCGGTGTTCCTAGGATTATTGTTAGGGTTCTTTGAGGCTCTTTAACATAATTTTCTAAGGAAAATAAAAAGAGCAAGAAAATAAAGACAAGAGATACAAGAAAGGATTAAAAAGAATCTATCCTATTCTTCTTGTCTTCTATCTTCAATCTGTCGCTCCACGCGAACCTCCTCTGTTTTTCATCAAGCTCCTCCAATCCGTCTTGGATGCGAGCTCGAACTCCATCTAAACACATCCACATTTGCAATTGACCTGAAATCTAGGACTCAAATTGTAAATGTTAAATAACACGTGTTTTGTTATCATCAAAACAAATGATCGTGGTACTCTAGCACCAACAGTGGCTATATATGCAGCCTCTGTGGTTGATAGGGCTACACTAGATTATTTCTTTGAAAACCAAGAGACTAGTGATTCGCCCAAGAATTGGCATGTCCCACTAGTACTCTTTCTATCGGTGTGGCTACCAGTGTAATTCGCATCGCTATATGTGACTAAGCTAAAGTTGCTATTCCTAGGGTTGAATAGGATATAATCAGATGTGTCAACTATCTAAATATTCTTTTAACTGCATTTAGGTGTGATTGGTTAGGATTTGATTGAAACCTAGCACATAAGTAAGTACTAAACAAGATATCTAGCCTACTGGAAATTAAATAAAGTAAAGAACCAATCATACTATGGTATAAGTTTTGATCAATAGGCATACTTGATTCATCCATATCAAGTGAGATTGTAACACTCGTGGTAGTGTTTTTACCTTTGCTCTACTCCATTTCAAATCTTTTGAGCATCTCCTTTGTGTACTTGGATTGACACCAAAGGTGTCGAATTCAAGTTGAGTGATTTGCAAACCCAAGAAGAACTTGAGTTCACCCATCAAGCTCATCTCAAATTCCTCTTACATAATCTTAGAAAATTCTCTACAAAGTGATTCATCAGTAGCACCAAATAGGATATCATCTACATATATTTAGACTAATAAGATCTCTTTTCCTTTTATTTTAATAAATAATGTGGAATCGTCTTCTCTTATAGAAAAGTTTGCACTTAATAAGTAGTCTTTGAGTCTCTCATACCATGCTTTAGGAGCTTGTGTTAGCCCTGTATTTAACCCAAACCCACCCAACCTTGAATCAAACCATTTGGTTTAGGTGAACCAAGTCCAAGATAAGGTGTTGGCTAACTTAAGGAATATCATACAAACTTTAGAAGCTCAGCCAACACCCTGCACTAAAGAATTGTAGCCTTTGATTGAAATGATTGATGATCTTAACAAATATTTGTTGGATTGGCTTTAAGATGTTAAGGATAAAGACCCGGGTGAGTTTTTACTTGGAAAATTATCAAAATTGAGTATGAGATTCATGATTGCTCTAGTTTAATCTTAGGATGATTCCCAAGATGAACCCCCTTCAGGAGAGCCAATGTCAGAACACGCTCAGGCACCTGTAGGGGGGAACACATTCTACAAGACTAGGAATGACCAGGTTGGTCTAGAGCAACCAATTGAAGATGAATTGATTTCTTCACCCGAGATTCTTGAACGAGGGTACGAGGAAAAGTATGTCTCCATGGACCAAGCAATGATTGGTGATTTTGAGACATATAAATGAGAATCTAGAATTCTTTGATTCTGAAGCTGAAGAATTTTATGTGAAGTTTCACCTGAATTTGAGGAAAATGATTTTAGTGAGATGATTGGGCCTGAGGAATTTAA
The DNA here is from genome assembly GCA_037157565.1 of Thalassia testudinum. NCBI lineage: Eukaryota > Viridiplantae > Streptophyta > Magnoliopsida > Alismatales > Hydrocharitaceae > Thalassia > Thalassia testudinum. The sequence continues at coordinate 9,164,968 of JAZHRO010000078.1, read as the reverse complement.
TGAATCATTTGATGGCCTTATAATTGAGGAAATCGATCGTATTGGGGCTAACATGGTGGATTCAGATCCTAATTTCAAGAAGGATTGAATTCATAGCCCCATTCCTCAATCACACCCCATTGAACATAATGATGATTCTACTTTTGAGATCACCAGACCCAATTCAATTATGATTCAGCCACAAATTTTGGACTTAGATATTTTATACGGGGATGATGACATCTTAAAGGTCCTGGAAACACTGAATTTGGAGGATAAGAATCAGGAGATGATAATTTGGGAAGCTAATTCTAGGAGAGATAGACATTTGGATCTAAGGTTTCTGTTGTGTTTGAAGCCACCAACCTTTCACCAGGACCCTTATGATATTTTTGACTTTGATGATGTGCAACCCAAGTATAGAATCGTTGATTATATTTTTGAGCCAAATTTTACATGGACAAACAAGCCCATTGATTTAGACTTACCTATTGTTTGACATTTTGGATTTGGGTTGCATCCTCAAAAATTGCAAGCCCAGCCCTGCTTGCATACTAATCTTAGGTTCTGGGTAATTTTTATCGAGAACCTTAGATACAATCGACCCTGGGGCATGGGTCTGCATCATAATCTAGTCCACATCTGTGAACATCTTCTCCTTACAGGTCCAAAAAATGATCTTTTTATTTTGATCCTGACCTGTAGTTGTGAATTCCTAATTTCCTCTTTATTTGTATAGTGTGCCTAGCTGAAGGCAATAAATTTAGCACATATATAGTATATTTTCATCTTGGAGCTAACCGGGTAATCACGAAATTCAGGTGTTTTCTTCTCTACTCTGCTCTTTCTCATGTTATTTAATACAATGAGGACATTGCATTAGATAGGCATGGGGGGTGGATATTGATAAGTCCACTTTCATGGACCATTATTTGGCCTAAGTATTCTTTAATTAGTTGTTCTTAGTTGATATTTGATTAGGAATTAAGTAGGAACTCAACATAGTCTGCGTACCATTTTATGCATCAATTTTATGCTAAATAACATATGATATGTTATGATAATCATTTGATGGATGCAGGCTAGGTGCCTGACACCTGAAGGCATCGGGAAGACAGCCAAAATCACTCTATAAGACATCTGAAGCTTAATTTGAACGTCTGAAAATCTCCATCAAGAACCACTGCTATCTGCACATTTTAAGACGTCTGGGACATCAATCCAACATTTGATAAAGAACGGTCATCCTTTTCTACTATTCCAACTACTCGCTTTCTTCGCAGGTGGTTGGAGAAGCATTCGATGGAAGCAAACAGAAGAGACTTTTTTTTTAAGAGGAGAGCCATCCGTAGAGAAGAGGATTTGTACCTTGGTAGGGATCCACCTTCTCCATCTCCTCCACTGTGGAACTAGTGAGCACTGCGGAGATTTGCGTGCACTGTGACCTAAAGAGAACCCACATCCCTCGTCTGTCGTGGTGCATGGTGACAGCATGCACCACCATCAGCCGCCCTCACCCGACCACAAAAACCCATAGTCAAACCACATTCCACGCCCTCTCTCACACCTAAGCTTCTTCTTCATTTCCCTCATCTTCTTCAACCTCCAAAGAACCCACGCTTCACTCCCTCCCCGTAGCCACCTCGCACGACCGTCATCACCACCGCCACCCCCATAGCTATCCTCGACCTCACCTCCTCTTGCCGCACACCAACCAACCATCCCCATTACCTGTCCCCTCACCACAAGCCAACCATCACCGCCATCCAACTCCTCCAATTGACACCACCAACACCTCCTCATCTCGTCTTCGTCCTCCTCTTCTTGTTCTTCGACTTCTTCCCTGTTTCTCCATAAGGAACCGAAAATGCAACCCACACTCCTTCGTGCAGCCATCATCACAAACCTTGATTCTCCTCGCCAACCACACCACTAGCCTCCCAACACTACGAACACGACCAAGTCCTCAATCGCGCCAACCACAGTCATGATCACGCAGTAATATACCACTGCCGGCGAGCGATGTCCACCATTGATTGGGTGCATCCGACCACCTCCAACCGTGCATCATCACATAGCCCTCATCGAGACATGCCTTCCCACAGAGCATCTCCTCCGACGAAGCCTCCTCGCACAGGCACGAAGGAGAGAGATGAAATCCCTTGTTTTTCTCTGTATTAGTAATTATAGAAAATGCCATTCCAAGCTTTCCTATTCATTTATTTACCAAATTAATATATTAAGGTGAATTTGCATGCATATCTCTCTATTCTTGATAAATTGCTTCTGGTTGAATACCTCATGATTTAGATAAGAGTATGTAACATTGATTACCGTGAACAAGGAATCTTTTACTGGAAATTAGTATTTACGTTGATTATCATTGCCAAGATTATTACTTAACAGAATATTAGGTTGTGGTGATTTTACATTTAAGCACCTATTTTTTTATCAATTACTTAGAATGATGATTTATGTTGAGAAGGAATTATACGAATTAGCATGCACAACCATTGAGTTTCCCGAATAAGTGAGGCACCATTCACTCATTCAATAGGCTTATTCCTCCCTATGGGTACGGCCTAACTATTTTCGTGGTTAGTTTTTGAACATTAAATGTTTTGAAAAGTAATTTTCTACCACGCGACATACTACAATGACGTGCCATTTTATGTTACAAATTTTATCGAAAACGAAGATCGCTCTTTCAGATATTCATCCCTGAATCATCTTGTTAACTCCGTAGATTCTTTTTATTTTCTTTTTATTTAAAAAAAAAATGAATTAGGAAAAGAGAACTTGGGCATTAGAATTTGTCAACTTTAGGGAATGATACGATAGGACCTGAACACTTAGATTCTTTAGGTGTTCAGGCTTAATCATCCTGGGTGTCCACTAAAATGTGGACTTATTTATTAAGTCCTCACCATTCTGAATTCACTCCTAATTAGTTAAATAAGTTCGGGTGATAAGTACCGACTTATTAACCCATCCTCTAATTTGAGGGGAATTATAGTCTAAGCATCTACACACTCTTTGCACTGACTCACTTTTTGGTGGTTTTAATAGAAATTGGGTAGCTAACAAACCTTTTAGGGTAGTATGGTTAGCAAGTTATGGTGGGTAACAAACCATTAGCCGGTTGTCTAGAGGCCAGCCACATGACCATTTTCTTTTTGCTGCTGTAGGTAAATCTTAGATCAGGGAAGCCACCAACATAGAAAAAAAAAGAAAAATATAGAAAAAATACCCAAAAAGAAAAAAAACAAATAGAAACGGAGAGAAAAAAAAACCACTCTTCACCACACGAGTATGGTTGGCAAGTTGCTGTGGTAATAGCCCATTGGCCAACTGTTCAAAACCCAGCTTACAAGAATGCAAAAATAATTCCTAAACACTTAGGAAGAACCCAGGAAGTAGAAGTACCAGGGGGATATACACTGGGTTTGCCCTTGTGTTGACCCCATAAAAATAAAAAATAGGGAGAAAGCTACCAGTCAGATAGATACACCTTTAGGCAGAATTTCTTTTCAAGGTCATCTAGGGGCGTAAAAACCCAAAGTCTATTCTGATTATCGATCAGTGAGTCTATCACATCCACACAATAAGATGCTGAGCACTCAGTGTTCTTTTCGAGTCTTGAGTGAGTTATGTAGCCGTAGAAAGCTGTCCTGAAACTCTAAACCCAAAAATTAAAAAAAAAAATGAAGAAAAAGAAAAAAAATGTATTTACTTTTGAATAAGGTGAAGGCTTGGGCAGTCAGCATTTTGGCAGACACCTGGGCATTATTGAGTATTTGCAGTTCAGGTCTTTAGTAGAAATTTCTTAATGCTGAGAAATAAATATTGCCCAAGTAATTTGATCCTAATTCTTTTATAAATTGCATGTAGTTTTGCTAGGAACTAGCAAAAGATAGGCATGGAGGTGTGATGTAGATACATCTATGTCACATAAACTGTCTATTTGTGCATGTTCTTAAGTGTATAATTGCATTCAACATTATAAATACTACATAGCATGCATCATTATGCATGTAGATTAGTTTATACAAAATATAGGTTAATTTCCCTTTTTGTGGCTAGGGAATAGGGAAATATCATTTTAGGGCCTCGGATTGAAGATCCAACCGTATGGATCTGATTAGGGTGATGATCGAAGTCCAACACCTCTGAGATCACCTCGATTAAATTTTTGTACCATCAGATATAGTCCAAGAAAGATTAGAGGTCAAGGGACAAGGTTGTGTAAATCCATACCTTAGATGACAAATCCAACTATACGGATGGGCTTAGATCAATGATTGCAGCCCAACGGCATGAAAATTAGTTCAATCCAATAACTGTGGCACCACTTACAAAGCAAAGAAGATGGACGGCCATGATGGCACCACGTGGCACCATCACAGCCAGCCAATATCACCGGCAGCACCTCTTCACTGGCATGATCAATCTCAGCCGTTGGATCAACATCCAATGGCTGAGATGCATTCCAGCCGTGCCCATTCAAACTGTAGAGGCAAAGATTAAGAGAAGATTTCGACCGTTGGATTATTATTGATAGAACAGCGGTAGAGCGCACTTAAACGAAGAACACAGAGCGGTAGAGAGCATAAGCAATTGAGCCTTAAACCAAGAACTCGCATCAATCGACCTCATAGTGCAGTGGTAGTGATGAGTCCATTTTAATAGATTATCGTTACACCTAAGTAATTCAATTCTAACATAGTATGTTTGTTAATAATCACACTAGGTCATTAAATGATTGCATATGTCATTATTTAAGTTTACATTTATTCTATTGCTTATTATGTAATTATTTTAAATTTCATGCAGGTCCAGCAACAGCACACTCGTTGCAGGCTAATAATCGGGAAGAAGAGGGAGGAGGATCAATTGTAGAAAAGCACAGGGGGTGAAAAGATATTTTCCCCCCATAAATATCTAACCTACGACCATCCTCCTTCAACAGAATAAAACAGTGCTGGCCATATTTAGTAAGGGATTTTGAAAATCCCCTGACTCACGGGAGAGGAGATAAAGAGAGTGAGGCAGAGGGGATTGGGAGAAGAGACCCAACCGGGAAGAGGATCGAGAAGTACTATGTGCACTGTGGAACCAGCAAGCACTGTGCGCCACCGCCCTCCATCGCCTGCCTTACGTGCCCTGTAGGTGCTGCACCCACACCATAGTCGTGCCCTCCACCGCCTACCCACCCATCAGCGCCTTCACCTCCCACTGCACGCCTGCATACGCGTGCACTGCTCCAGTGCTTCCACCGCAAGCACACCAACCTGCAGCAACCTCGCCAGTGCCTGTAGATGCCACACCAAGCTCCCGTAGGAGCCGTAGCCATCACCTGTGCTACTGCCTTGCACGCCCTCCACCGTCTACCTTGCGCACCCTGCAGGCGCTACACCAAAGCCTCACCGTCCTTGCGTGCCCTACAGCCATGCCATCACCCTCCTGCCCTTACCGTAGCACTCCTTGCATGCCCCGCAGGCAGCCAGCCAAGCCCGCAGGTGCCCACGCCCGTAGGCCACAGCCACCCGCAGGCGACCCATGCCAGTAGCCACGCCACAACATGCCCTAGCACGCCCTTGAGCGCACGACCCCAGCGCGCATCCGAGCGGGCTGCAGCAGCGCTCTTCCTCCTCTCCAATCGCGGGTCTCCTCCTCCAATAGGGCCAACAAGCTGATGGCTATTCTCTACCGTCTGGCCACTGCTGGCCGCCTCCGGCTACCACGTCACCACCATCGCAAAGAACGCGTCGAGGCACACCACCCCGTCGACTCTTGCCGCCAACCGTGCATATACGTCCAAGTGAGGAAGAGAGAGGAGAAATCCTCTGTTTTCTCCTGACTTAATATTTACATTTCATGCCATTGCCATTAGATATTATTATTTTATTCAGACCACATTGCATTGATGCACTTATAGTTTCCTGAAATTACTTCACTTGTGTTATGTGCAGCATTTAGCTTTGAATTTCAAATCAGATTTTCATGTAAGTTGAATTTATAGGATATTACATACACATGCATCATATACATATTTTTGGAGTTTAATTCCTGACGTGAAAATTGCATAAATAACCTTGAACTTTTAAGGAAATTGCAAGCTCCATTTAAAATAGCATATTCCTCGCATTGAAGTCACGAAAGTGTCTGCAAATAGTATATTCCTCTACTCGTGAATTTATTGGTCTATTCCTCCTTGTGGATGCGACATCTTTATTGAGGTTAAATTTGATATTTAGTTTTGATTGAGAGATTTTCTACCACATAAAACACGACATATCATTCTATTGCTATCATAAATAGGTGAGAATCTCTCGATCAAATGGCGCCATTGTCGGGGAGGCAACAGACGCAATAGATTCACTTTATTATTTTTGAATATTCTGAGTTACGCAATTATCTGATCATTTTTTTTGTTGTGCGAGGAATCTGACAGGGCGACGAGGCACAACAGAGCGGCGACATCAACCACGAGCTAAGCCACATGAGGAAAAGATGTAGGAGATCTGGATCCTGCTTTCACAAGGGATTCTCCATCGTCACAAAATTTATTTCTATCTTTTCACCCTTGTAGTAATTGCGGCTGAATTTTTGGGGGTCTATCCCCACATTCTTTAGCTACTAGGGTTTACATTTTTTTTTGCATGCGTGATTCCATTCTCTGCTTGCTTGCCTTTAAAACCAACAAAAGAAAATATCGAGCTGCCAGTTTAGAAGTTGCATGCCCTTAGGTGCGCGCATTTAGGGGTGATTGAGTAGCACATTAAATCATATTATTGTACTGCAAGCATATTAGCACGAAGATTACTGGAGATAGGTACACCTTTCTAACTTTTGCATCCAGCTCCTATTCACGCATTTGCATTCAAATTAAAATTCAAGACCACCAAGTTGTTTGAATTTACTAATTCAGTGGCCGCATAACTAAAAGTGGGACTAATAATCAGATTCGACCCTAAAATCAATTCACATTTGATCTGATTCTAAAGGACTTGTCTGCGTTTTCAAAAATTAAAAAGATTTGCGGTGTGGTGCACACTTCTGACACTGAGCACGCACATTAGGCATCGCACTAAGGCTCGATCCCTTAAGGCTATAGGCATCGATCTCTTTATCGGTGCAAACCCTCCTATTGTGCTTTGTGGTGGTGGTGGTAATTTCTCTTGACCAAGTGTTTTGATACTTCACGAAGTGGGACACCCCTTAAAGGAACAAACAGGTAGTTAAGGATCACCACATATGCATCGCCTCAAAGGAAGGGTTCGCCCTACTTGCATCCCTTTATTCATCCTTGGAGTAACTTCTCACTTGATCACCTGGGAGTATCATCCAAGCAAAGTATAAGTCCTAGGGCACTCGAAGGTTGAATTAAGGCACGTAATTGCATTGAAAAACTTGTTTGGCCATTTATATCAACCAATTCGACCTTCGCAACAAAGAAGGTTAAGATTTCAAGTCATCACCCCTCTTATACTACTTACGTGGGAACGGAGGGATAAGCCTTGACCTTTTGACTTATCTTTGGAGTGGAGGTCTCACTTACTCAATAGGAACCTGAATTATGATTGATATTGTATGCTTGGTAGATGCTCTCTTGATGGTGGTCTAGTGTTTGATCCTAAGCCTGAGAGAATTCTTTGGAGAGCTCACCTAGGAGAGAAAAGAGAAGGAATGGCTGATCAAGGAGCAAATCAACAAAGGACCCTAAGGGACTATTTTATTCCAACTAACCAACCCGCACAAGCACTAAGATGATCGGCAGGGGACAATCCATATGAGAACAAGAGCAGTACCACATCTTTACGGTACTACTAGGGAGGACCCCTACCAACATTTGGAGGAATTCACCGAGGCCTGTTCCACGGTGAAGCTCCAGGGCTTTAATGGTGAAGCCCTGATGAGGACTCTATTTCCTTTCTCCCTAAAGGATAAGGCCAAGCACTGGTATCATACCCTCGATGCAAGGGTAAATGATTGGGCCACCCTTAAGGAGAATTTTTGAAAAAGTATTTTCCTATGAGTAAGACCAACCATTATAGAAGAGAGATTATGGGTTTTACTCAACAGGAAGGGGAGCAATTTCATGAGACTTGGGAGCACTTTAATGACCTTCTTAAGTTATGCCCCCACCATTAGGTGCCAAGATGGCAGTTGGTCGAAAGGTTCTATAACGGATTATCTGAAAGGCATAGGCAAACCATCGATGCAGCCTGTGTAGGAACCTTCATGACCAAAACTGAGGATGAAGCCTGGGAATTATTTGAAACATTAAGAGACAACTCCATACATCTGTCCTCTGCCTATCAAGAAAGAAAACCATCAATCTTGCAGAGGAAGATAGAGGCCCATGAAGCCGGGGCTTCTCAGGATTTGGCTTATCAGATTCAACTATTGAATAAAAACTTTGATAGGCTTTTAGCAAACCCCGGCATGAACCCGCAAGCAACCTCTATCTTTCAGGCTTCAAGAGAATGCTCCATTTGCCAAAGCACAACACACGCCATTATGGAGTGCCATCAGGAAAATCAATTCCCTGAGTTGATTCAGGCCGACTTCAACGCGGCCCAAGGTTTTCGCCCTCCTCACAATAACCCTTATTCCAATACCTATAATCCGGGGTGGTAGAACCATCCAAACTTCTCCTGGAAGCAAGGTGATGCTTCTAATTCAGGGAATACAAGACCCTTACCTCCCCAACCCATATACCAACCATCTTATTAAAACCCTCCTCAAAATAAGCCCTTTGACATGGATGAACTTAAAGCCATGATGAAAATGATGCAAGAGCATTAGAATATGGTCATCCAATCTTAGAATAAAATTATTACTGATATGCAATCCCAAATTGGTCATCTTACTAAGGCAGTTAGGCAACGTGATCCGGGGAAGCTGCCTATCTCTTCTGAGGAGAACCCTAAGGGCAAGGGGGTTGTATTCAGGGAGCATGCCTAAGCAGTGACCATGTTGAGGAGTGGAAAGAAGATTGACAAGCCTGATAACACTCCTACAGTTACGTCTCAGAATTCCCCTTCTACACTTGACCCGACTTCCATCTCCATCGAGGAAGAGCCACACTGCTCTCCCTCGCACAAAATCACCCACAATGAGGATGTCATCGTTCCACCACCCCTTTCCCGCCATGATGACCCCTCTACCAAGAAGCCAAGGGTGCCCTATCCAGAGTGCCTATCTGCTCTTGGGGAATCTTCTGTTGGCTCGTCTAGAGCCAAGGATAGGACGAAAGTGATTATGGATACTTTTAGGCAAGTCTAGATTAACTTGCCTTTATTGGAAGCTATTAAACGATCCTGTCCTATGCCAAGTTTCTGAAAGACCTGTGCACCCAGAAGTGTCGATCTAGGAAACAGGTCCAAACCAAGGTCATCTTGCCTGACCATGTTAGCTCAGTTCTCCAGCAAGGAACACCCCCCAAAATGAAAGACCTAAGGGCCCCGTATATTTCAGTGGTTATAGGTAACCAACACATTGACGAGGCTCTACTCGATTTGGGTGCGGGGGTGAACATATTACTAATCTCTGTCTACAACCTTTTGGGAGGAGGCAAGCTAAAGCCTAGTCTAGTAATCCTCCAGGTTGCAGACAGAACACTTAAGACACCACGAGGATTGTTGGAAGATGTCCTTGTGAGAGTGGAGGATTTCTTCTTCCCTGTTGACTTTCCAGTTCTTGATACTGACCCATCAAATAAGCCCACAAAGCCGTCCATTATTCTAGGACACCCCTTCTTGGCCACAGCAATGCCTCTATAAATTATAGATCTGGGGCACTTAAAATGGGCTTCGGGAACAAGAAGATCTGGTTGAATGTTTTTGATACTTACAAGCAATCTGGATTTGAAGATTGTTCCCAGATTGAGGTTATTGATGAAAAAATTGAAGAGACAACTCCAGCATTCTTATGTAGAGATCCCCTTAAGAAGGTCATATCTAAGGACCATCCCTCGATTATTAAAGAAACTGAAAGGGAAATGCCTAAATTAGAAGAGTTGCTGGGGATACACATTGAGTCTCTGTCCCCACCCTGGACCGTGAAGGTAGATCCACTACCTGAGGCGGGGACATCTCAACTAAAACCCTCAATCCAAAAGGTTCCTCAGTTGGAGTTGAAACCCCTCTCGAGCACATTGAAATATGCTTTCCTTGGCCCTAATAACACGCTCCCCATTCTTATCTCGTTTGCATTATCTAAATTGCAGGAGGGAGCTTTGCTTGAGTGTATACAAAGGAATAAGGAAGCAATTGCCTGGTCAATTGTTAATATTAAGGGTGTTGATCCCTCTCTTTCCATGCATCATATATGCACAGATGAGTCTGTGAAACCTTTCCGAGACATGTAGAGAAGGCTCAATCCAAATATATGGGAGATTGTTAAAAAGGAGATTCTGAAATGGCTGGATGCAGGGATTATCTATCCCATTTCAGATAGTAAATGGGTCATTCCTATTCATGTAGTTCCCAAAAGGGCAGGAATCACTGTGGAGGAGGATGACCAAGGAGAGCTAGTGACCACAAGACCCTCAACTGGTTGGAGAGTCTGCATTGATTACTGCCGTTTGAACTCGGCTACCCAAAAAGACCATTTCCCCTTACCGTTTGTTGATCAAATTTTGGAACGATTAGCAGGGAACATGTACTTTTGTTTTCTTGATGAGTCTCTGATGGCCGTGGAGGCCAAAACTCCTTGGTTTGCTGACATAGTGAACTATCTGGTCACAGGCATTACCCCCAGTACTTGGGACAAGTAGAAGCGAGACAGGTTTCTTGCTAACGCTAAATTTTATCATTGGGAGGAACCCGAGTATTTTAGAGTAGGCCCTGACCAGCTTTTTCACCGTTGCATCCCTGACAAAGAAAAAAGAAGTGTTCTGAGTTTTTGCCATGACCTCCATTGTGGGGGACATTTTAGTGGGAAGAAGACTGCCCATAAGGTTCTTCAGTCTGGCTTTTGGTGGCCCACATTATTCGGAGATGCACATACGTATGTGGGTGCATGTCTACTGATAAGACGGTTTTCACTTTCGAATAATGTATTAAGATGATTTATCGTTGTAGGATCAAAGTGGTGGAAAATCGCTTAACAAAATAATTAAAATTAAAATTAAACCACTCGTAGAAGAGCGGGTCGTGTCTACAGGGAGGTAATGATGCAATAAAATCTCAATTATTTTATATTCGTTCAATCAAGTGCGAAATCCATAGTCAAATTTGACATGAAATGCGATGGAAAGAAGATGCACAATAACTCTAAAATATAAGGGTAGATGTGCAATTTTTTCTCATTGAAATATTCAATAAATGTGTGATGATTTTATGTAATTTCCAATTGACATGCATTAGAGAAAATTTGTGCACATTTTAATCCAAAACCAATGTTAAAACATGTGAATAACAATAGCCACACAATTATCAGAAAGCTTGAGTATGAAGTCACAATTTCACCATAATAAAATAATCATAAACTAAAATTCATTTTGGTGGTAATGGGGTTCAAATGTAATTACTAATTAGAGCAAAAGTAGAGGATTCTACCTCTCTCCTCCTCGTGATCGGGAGAGAGGCTCATTCGAGGAGCTACTCTTACAAGAAGTTGGCTGAAGCGAGGCCTTCGCGGTGGTGGTAGCGGTGCGTCGTGAGATGGCTGAAGCCGGCCTACCGGAGGAGAGGAGTGGCGGCAGTGGAGGAGCCTACTGCTGGCCGTGCATGCTGCAGGTGTAAGGAGAGCAGCGTGCGCAGGCGCTGGGGGTGCTATAGGCGTGCGGAGGCATAGGTGTACGGATGCTCTGCAGAGCGTACAGGCGTGCGCGGGCGTGGTGGTAGCGCCGGCTGTAGGTGCTGCAGTGGGAGCTGTGGGTGATGGCGTCGGCGCATGTAGTGGCTAAGGCGCTGCAGGGTGCGCTGGCGATGAAGTGAGGGTGTGCGGTGGGCTGCAGGCGCTGCTGGAGGGCACTGGTGCTGCTAGTGATGGCATGCACGGGCAGTGGCTGAGGTGCTGCAGGGTGCACTGGAGATGAAGTGAGGGCGCGTGGTGGGCTGCAGGTGCTGTTGGATGGCGCTGGTGCTGCTGGTGATGGCGTGCGCGGGCAGATGGCACGCAGTGTTGGCATGTGCACTGGAGGTGGATGCGTTGGAGGATGGATGAGCGGTGGCGCTTGGCAGGGCTGAAGGTGGCTGCGGTGGGGAGTAGGTAGGTGTGTGCAGCAGCTGAGAGCTGTGCGTAGAAGTAGCATGGTTTTTGGGTTCCTTTTGGTGGAGTGGAGGAAAAATAGAGATGGGGGAAGAAGATGAAGGTGATGTTGTAAGAGTTTCAGACGTCTGGGAACATTCCTAAACGTCTTAATGGACGAGGGTGTGAAGTTGCAGCAACTGCAGTGGTGGATGCTGGTGATGGCGGTGAGGGTGGTGCATGCTGAGGTGCTTACAGTAATGCAAACAAGCTCCAGATGGTGGTGTGGCCTGTCACGCCACACGCCCACAGTGGTGGAGGCTCGTCACCACAGTTGAGGCCGGTGGTGGTGGAGCATATGAGAGGGAAACTCTCTGCACAGTGATGAATCGAGGTGGAGGCCTCCGGTGCATGGCAGCCTCCCTCTCTTCCTTATCCTTGTCGAGAAGACCAGATCCACTTTTGGCGCTACTCCTTGATTGGGCTCTTCAATGCGACAGTTGGAGGAAGAAATGCAGCTGTTGCTCATAGAAGAAGAATAAAATAATAATAAAATATTATGGTTATTTATATACAAACCCTTAACTTTTATGTTAACTTAAAATAATGCATGCAATGCACCTAATTGGTTAACTAATTAAATGAATGCAATTCTAAGTTAATTCTAAATGCATTTAAATATGAATGCAATGCATGAATTATGTAATTAAGTCAGAAATATGAATTAATCTATTTACATCCTAATTTATGGTAAATAAATATTAGAATTAAATTAATGTCTAGGCATTTAAATACTTAAATAGCTCACAAATATGGGCTAATCATCTATGTTGCTAGCAGAAGGGAACCATTGGAAAAAGGGATGAGATGCCCCAACAACCTATCCTCCCTATTGAGATCTTTGATATTTGGGGCATTGACTTCATGGGTCCCTTTCCTATGTCCTTCGGATATGAATACATCCTTGTGGCTGTAGACTATGTATCGAAATGGATAGAAGCCATACCCACGCGAACCAATGACCATTGCATGGTCTTGGGCTTTGTTAAGGCTAATATCATTTCTTGGTACGGGTGCCCAAGGACGATCATAGTGATGGAGGACCTCACTTCAAGAACGTGCACTTCACAAGACTACTCCAAGATTTCGGAGTCAACCACATGATAGCCACACCTTACCATCCCCAAATGAGTGGATAAGTTGAAGTGTCTAATAGGGAGAGTAAGTGAATTTTAGAAAAAAATGTCAGGCTCGATCAGAAGGATTGGTCTAAAAAACTAAATGATGCTCTTTGGGCCTACAGAACCGCGTACAAGACTCCCTTGGGCATGTCTCTGTTCCATCTTGTCTACGGAAAACTGTGCCACCTTCCCATTGAAATCCAACATAAAGCCTATTGGGCTATTAAAAACGTTAACTTGAATCTGGATAAAGCAGGAAAGGCACGTATGTTAGAGTTAAGTGAGCTTGAGGAGCTTTGTAATGAAGCTATGAAACTTCTCAAGCTTACAAGCAACTTACAAAAGTCTTCGATGATAAGCACATCATTAGAAAGACTTTTGAGCCCAACCAGTGTGTCTGGCTTTTCAATTCTAAACTTAAATTATTTCCTAGAAAGCTCAAGTCCCACTGGGATGGGCCATACGTTGTTATCAATACTTGCCCTCATGGAGCTGTAGAAATTCAGAACCCTACTTCAGGTACGAGCTTTAAGGTAAATGGCCAGCGACTTAAACCTTATATTACTCTTTCAGATGGCTAGGTTTTGGATGCATTTCGGCTTGAGGAGCCTTAGCTCCTCCCACTCTCCTCCTCAGGTGATATTCTTCTATGTCTGCTTTTTTTTCCAATGAGGACATTATCAGTCTTAGTCATGGGGGGTATAACTTGAGAATGCTTATAACATTTATAAATATTTGCATACATATATATAAGGAAAAAAAACTCTTATTTTCTTGAGCTAAATGGGTTAGTCCCTAGCAAAATATCTGTCATTGGAGGTTTTTCTTCTTGAATTATTTCTTAAGTTTAGAATCCAGTACATTTACTTCACGTGCACGTAGACTGAGTAATGGATCTTTGAAGAAAACCAATAAGCATTTGCAGCCTACTGAACCCTTGGATAGTTAATAGGGAGTCAAGCATACTATCTTCTAGTAGATCCACATCATATTGGTGAGAAGAAAATGCAGAGATTACTGGTGCACTAAGTCTAGTGTAAGGACTCTTAAGTTTTGGACAATTAGATGATGATACTTCAGAGTTAGGCATAGTTTTCGCTTTCTATTCCTGTATGCATACTTTATGTGAATTTCTGAGAGTCACCAAATAAGGTAGGTACATAGAGATGGAGTCTTAATAAAGCTATGACTATGGTGGATGGTTACGACCGTCCTTCATAGAGTCCTTAGCTGAAGGAGGGTAATAGTGTCAAAGGTCAGAAATATACCTGTCCCATCCATTCCTTCCCGGTGCCGAGAATAGGCACTTCCACCAAATAAGCCACACAATATCCTCTTGACCATCATCATCCCTAATAATGCCTCATAAATAAAAGTCGATGTCGTGTTATGTTGATTTCTAAAAATAAAAAAAGAACAGAAAGAAGAAAAAGAAGAAACAGTTAAATTACAAAAAAAAAAAGAAGAAGAAAAGAGAGAGAGAAAAGAAAAAGAAGAGTCCAAGTTTATAATGTTATCTACGTAACATTGTTTTTGAGGCAACAAAACACCTATCGTGATCCACCAAATAGGACCCATACCTACCTTTCAGTATTTCTGATCGCCTGAATACTAGCTAAGGACTCTAACTTAGTTATAGAGTTATGACTTTAATTGAAGTGTGAATGCCATGTGAGGCCACCAAACAGTGAGTACACTTACTAAATCTGGCAAGATTTGGGATCTCAGAGAGAAAAGAAAGAAAAGAGTGAGTGCCAAGGAACATCAAGAGAGCACAGTTATTTAGCCTCTCTCCAAGTTGACTTGTCTAATAGTCTAGAGATTTAGAGTCTGTAGTACCAGATTACATGTAGCACCAGATGAGTGTGTGCCACCAAATACAAATCCATTCAACTTGATATCTCCTACCTAAGCCAAATGCCAGGGTCAAATTACAGATTATCTTCTACTTTATCCCCGAGGGAAGTAGTTGCCTATCTCGACAGAAATATTTACCAAGGGTGAAGCACGAACTCCCAATGCGAATTGGCTTTTCATGTGGATCTGTTACCTAGGATATTATCACTTCACATTTGTATGGATCTCTAAAGTTTTGAAATAAGAAAACAAGAAATCTTCTTATTACTTCTATTATTTTTCATTTTTGCTAGGGACTTGCAAATCTTAGGCATGGGGGTACTTGATGAGTCCATTTTAATGGACTATTGTTATGCCTAAGTAATTCAATTCTAACATAGTATGTTTGTTAATAATCGCATTAGGTCATTAAATGATTACATATGTCATTATTTAAGTTTACATTTATTCTATTGCTTATTATGTAATTATTTTAAATTTCATGTAGGTCCCATAACAGTGCACTCGTTACAGGCTAATAATCGGGAAGAAGAGGGAGGAGGATCAATTGTAGAAAAGAATAGGGGGTGAAAAGATATTTTCCCCCCACAAATATCTAACCTACAGCTGTCCTCCTTCAACAGAATAAAACATTGCTGGCTATATTTAGTAACGGATTTTGAAAATCCCTTAACTTGCGGGAGGGAGGAGATAGGCTGAGGGGCTTGGGAGAAGAGACCCAACCAGGAAGAGGATCGAGAAGTATTGCGTGCACTGTGGAACCAGCAAGCACTGTGCACCATCGCCCTCCACCGCCTGCCTTGCACACCCTGCAGGCGCTGCACCCACGCCACAGCCACTCCCTCCACCGCCTGCCCACCCATTAGCGCCTTCACCTCTCACCACGCGCCTGCAACCACATGCACTACTCCAACGCTTCCACAACAAGCAAGCCAGCCTGCACCAGCCCTCAGCAGCGCCCGCAGACGCTGTACCAAGCGCTCGCAGGCACCGCACCCATCACCTGTGCTATTGTCTTGCGTGCCCTCCACCGTCTGCCTTGCACGCCCTGCAGGCACTACACCAAAGCCTCACCGCCCTTGCGCACCCTGTAGCCACGCCATCGCCCTCCTGCCCTTACCACAGCACTCCTTGCGCACCCTGTAGGCAGCCAGCCAAGCCCGCAGGTGCCCATGCCCGCAGGCCGCAGCCACCCACAGGTGACCCACGCCAGTGGCCACGCCACAGTGTGCCCTAGCACACCCTTGAGCGTGCGACCCCTTCTGCCGCTCCACACGTGGGTCTCCTCCTCCAACAGGGGCAATAGGCCAGCGGCTATTCTCCACCGTTTGGCCACCACCGGCCACCTTCGGCAGCCACGTCACCACCATCGCGAGCACATGTCGAGGCGCACCACCCCATCGACTCTCGCTGCCAACCGTGCACGTACGTCCAAGCGAGGAAGAGAGAGGAGAAATCCTCTATTTTCTCCTCAATTAATATTTACATTTCATGCCATTGCCATTAGATATTATTATTTTATTCAGGTCGCATTGCATTAATGCACTTATAGTTTCCTAAAATTACTTCACTTATGTTATGTGCATCATTTAACTTTGAATTTCAAATCAGATTTGCATGCAAGTTGAATTTACGTGATATGCCATTACACATGCATCATATACATATTTTTGGAGCTTAATTCATGACGTAAAAATTGTATAAATAGCCGTAAACTTTTAAGGAAATTGCAAGCTCCATTTAAAATAGCATATTCCTCGCATTAAAGTCACGAAAGTGTCTGCAAACAGTATATCCCTCTACTCGTAAATTTATTGGTCTATTCCTCCCTGTGGATGCACCATCTTTATTGTGGTTAAATTTGATATTTAGTTTTGATTGAGAGATTTTCCACCACATAAAACACAATGACATCATTCTATTGCTATCATAAATAAGTGAGAATCTCTCCATCAGGTAGAGTGCACTTTTGCAAAGAGAACGGTGAGGGTTCGAGCCCCCATCCACCTCAAATCAAGTAGCACAGGCACGCTCGCTCAATTGGACCATGTGATGGGCATCCAAGGCTGTGGAGACGAGACGTGGCACCTTCTCGTGCATCGGATGAGTGATTGTGCAACATGCACGTAATGACGTGCCATTAGATGCTCCATCATATGCGTATGTGGTAACAGTAGAAGCGGAAGCGGCTTCACGCAATATCAGTCATTCACTCGTGAGATCGGACGGTTGATAGTGCTTGAGCATGATTTGGTCTCAATGGCTGAAGGCGATTGGGGACGTGGCATGGCTTGATCTGAGCCGTCCATTCAAGATCTAATGGCCCTCCTTGCATGTACGCTAACAGCAACATGCGCCTGTAGTGACTCTAACAAGTGTCACTGAAGGCCATACATTCATTTTAAAGGCCTTTAAAATGACTTTTTTGCCCTTCTTCCCCAACTATAAAAGGGACCTCATACCTCTCATTTTCTTAATCCCTTCTCTTCTCCTCTCACCCTCTCTAAAGCATTAAAGAGTTAGTCCATACCCTGGATGCTCCACTAGAGTCTTAAATATAATTTTTCCGTCTTCTCATCCCCATTCGTGGAGCATCTGCATTGTCCTCATCGCCATTTGGGAAGTGGATCCCGCTGTGACATTGTTCTGCTTCATTCTCCATCCTCCAGCTCTATTCTCCTTCGTTCAGCATCTCATCCCCATTGTCCGAGCGCTCCGTCAATGCGGCTCGTTCTCCAAGCAGCCATTGAGGAGGACAACTTCTCACCCCCTTCTCTTTTTATTGCTATCTAGTGTAGATTTTCAGCTTTCTAGTTATAGAAATTAGTTGTAATGAACATATGATTATCAAATATTGGTTGTCTTTCTCTCTCTTTTCTTCTGTATTATTCTCTCTCTCTATGTAGTATTCTTTCTCTTTCTTCTATTTTTTATTCTTTAAGTAGAATAGTTACTGTAGATTTAATTCAACCATCTAATCTACTTCATGACAATAATAGTAAATGTGATTTTTGATCAAACGTTCGCCTCCCCATGTTCGACTCAAGACTCACTAGAGTTTCAGTTATAAATTTTACTTGATAGCAAATTTTTACGCAACTACAACGACGGGTTTCTAACTCAATATTTTTAGCGTACAAAATCCTACTAATCATTTTAGTGCTGTTGCTGGGGATCAAATCTAGTTAATCACTCACCTAAGCTCCAGACTAGAAAAAGCCAGCTCAGATTATCTTCGCTTACCTACTAGCAATGAATGAGCTAGCTAAGCTAGCTTTTGAGTTATCAAGCACCTCTGCTTCAACTACTATCAGCTCCAGGAAGATCATGCAGCTCCAACTTCAACTCCTCATCCAAACCCTAGCTACTCCTCCACTACTCTACTAGCTAAGTTAGCTTATCTTAGCTCAATCTAGCTCCACTTCATGACCTACTACTCTACTACCCTACTTCCTAAGCACCACCAAAAAGACCACCTACTCCTGCTTCATTTTGGTGCCAACTATCCCTTCCATCGCCACCCTACATCCACCATTAAAATGCATCTCCACCCTCCTTTTTTCTCTTCCAAAATAAACACCTTCTACAAGGTATTTTTGGAGGGAAAACCAAGGCATCTCTTCATTTCCCTCCAAAAATATCCAAGCATACCTTCATTTCCCTCCAAAAAACACCATAACCACCTCCCATCCTATCCTATAAATACCCTACCTTACAACCACATAATTCACATCCTTGGTTAGTTTTTATTCCACCCATATCCACCATAGTCCACGGCCAAGGAAGGAGAAGAAGAAAAGAAGATCAAGGGGGCAACCTACCTGCCTCCTTTGTGCCTTCTTTCTCTTCCTTCTTCTTCCTTGTGCCATGCCAATTAGAAGCATTCATCTAGGAGGAGGACGGCTAGGCATTGAGGAGGAGCAAGGTGGTGGACGTCCACCTTGGAGGAAAGCTTGAAGGAGTATCAACTTTGAGGCAAGGAGGATATCTTTTCAAGCATAGGAGTTGTTGTGCTTGGAGTAAGACCTACCTCCCCCTTCATCATCTTTGGAGGACACTTTTCTTCTCCCTTATTTTCTTTGTATTAGCTAGTGTTGTTTTTCATTTTCTTGTAAGAAGCATTCAGCTACTTGTCTTCAACTTTGCTAGTAATACAAAGATTTTCATTGCCTTCCAATTTCTTGTTTTCTACTTAGTGTGTTTTTCTTGTTTCTAGTAGTTTTAATGCATACACTCTTCTCTTCTAATTACCCTAGGCTCACTTTCCTAGGGTGAGTTTAGAAGAGAGGACTTATTCCTGTCACTTAGGGCATAGTTTCATAGTTGCATAGTTCTCTATCGCATTCTCGCACTTCTTGATTATTTCTAAAAATCCGAAAAATAATAAAATAAAAATACAAAAATATAAGTGCGGATTTGCAAGGTGTGAGAGAGAATCAATTATTTGACTAACAATTTGGCCTCCTTGGACGACCCTGGATACTCCACTATTTAGGTTATAAATTGATTTACGTGTTACAATGACACAAATACATCAATTTACAAAACACATTTTTCCGCATCATAGAGCTATGCTAAGCTAGAATAAAGCTCAGGTGAGTTGGAATGAGCTGAGATCCAGCTGGAATGGGCTCTATCTTCATCTTCTACCTTCTACATTGCTAGAGTTTGGGTGATTTCCATTGCGTGATCATCCCTGACAATGACAGGAAGCAATTAAAAGCAAAAGAAAAGGGAAAATATTGCAATGCATGCCTAAACTATTGAATGCCTAAATGCAACCCAATACAATAATGTAGTTTGGAAAACCTAGGAAATAGATGTGATTTTTAGGTTAAGAATGATAATAAACTGGTGTTTATCAACTATGTCAGCATACTAGGGAAGATTAGAATGAATAACCAGCAATTACTTATTAGGGAAGTGGTCTATTATGGGAAGTGAAGGAGAGATCGCATCAGAAGGAAAGTGGTATAAGCGGTTAGCTATCACATTCTACTTCCTAGCCTTGTCACGAATCTTTAAATCAAATTCTGGTAGAAGTAGGATCCATCTAATTAGGCAAGACTATGCATCCTTCTTAGCGAGAAGGTGTCGAACTACAATGTGGTCAGTGTAGGCTATAATGTGAGAGCCTAAAAGATAAGGTCTGAATTTTTCAAGTGCAAATACTACTGCTAGCAATTCCCTTTCAGTGACTGTGTAATTCCTCTGTGCTTCATCTAAGGTCTTGCTAGCATAGTAAATGATTGTAGGCTTCTCGTCTAGTTTTTGCCCAAGGATAGCCCCAACTACATAATTAGAGGCATCACATATGATCTCAAAAGGGTGAGACCAATCCAGGGGTTGTAGTATTAGTGCCTTGGTAACCAGATCACGAAGTGTCGTATAAGTACTAACACAATCATCTGAGATCTAGAAGTCTACATCCATAGAGAGGAGATTGGTAAGAGGTCGAGCTATTTTAAAGCGGTGATAGAAACCAACATGCCTAAAAAAAGATCTAATCTATTTAACCGAGGAAGGTAATGGCTGGTCAGATATTAATTTTACCTTCACAGGGTCAACCTCAATTCCTCTCTCAGAAACAAGGTGACCTAAAACTAGTCCCTCTGGTACCATGAAGTGTGACTTCTCCTAGTAAAGTACCAGGCTAACACTAATACATCTTTATAGGACTTAGTCAGGTGATCTAAACAAATGTCAAAGGTGCTCCCAAAGATCGAGAAGTCATGCATAAGGACTTCTAGGCAATCACCTACCAAATCTAAAATGATTGCAAACATACACCTCTAAAAGGTAGCCTATGCGATGCACAGTCCAAAGGGCATCATCCTACGGAAAGAAAAGGTTTTATAGGGGCATGTGAAGGTCATTTTCTCCTTGTCATTAGGGTAATTGCCAGCTGATTGTATCCTAAATAGCCATCCAAAAATCAAAAGAAACGATTCCCTACCAATCTTTCTAGTATCTAATCAATGAAGGGCAATGGGAAATGATATTTCTTTGTGGCTTGGTTAAGTTTGTGGTAATGAATACATACTCGCCATGAGCTTACAAGGCATGTTGGAATGACTTCTCCAGACTCAGTGGTTATGATGGTAAGTCCAGCCTTCTTAGGCACTTCTTGAACAGGACTCCCCACTAACTATCCGAGATGGGAAAAATAATTCCATTAACCACTTAATCATTTCATTCTTAACCACCTCTTGAAGTGTCGAATTCCATCTACATTATGGCTGCCTAGTAGGTCTAGATCCTTCTTCAATGAAGTTCTATGTGTGCAATAAGAAAGGCCAATGCCAGTCAGGTGTTCTAAGATCCATCCTATGGCTTGTTTATGTGCGCTCAGGAGAGAAATGAGTCGTGATTCCTGATCAAGAGATAAGTAAGAGTTGATAATCACCGGAAAAGTTTGATCTTGTCCTAAGAAGACATACCTAAGTGAATCAGGAAGAGGTTTTAGCTCAACAAGTGTAGGATCAACGAAAGGAGCAGGAGAGGAGGTATCAAAAGATTCTAAAGACACTAAAGGATTGGAGGTGAATCCAAAGTCTCTCTGGCAGGTGTCTCAAGAAGAGTTGGATCAGAGGTAGAAGGGAATTGAGGTTCTAATGGAAGTGAATCAATCAGGGTATCCTTGACCAACTTGGCTAAAGAATCAAAGGAACAGATTTCCTCAACAAGACTACAAGATGGTCTCTTCTGTGCCTTAAATATGTCAATCTTCATCTTTCAATCTCCAAATTTTAATTCTAATAGACCCTCCTCACAGTATATGTTTGCCTTGGCTGTTGCCGAGAAAGGTCTTCCTAGTATGATGGGTGTGTTCTGGATATCCTCAGGTACTTCCATGTCATGGACAAAGAAATCCATAGGGAAATAAAAGTCCTTAACCTGCACAATAACATCTTCCAACACTCCCCGAGGCATCTTAACTGATCGGTCAGCTATTTGCTGAGACACGTCAGTTGGCTTCAGATTGCCAACCTCGAAATGAGTTAGGAGGGAGGTTGGGATATGATTGATGGAAGCACCTAAGTCAAGTAAAGTTCTATTAAAAGTGGTGTTTCCTATCAAACAGGAAAGTAGAGGGGTGCCTGGATTTTCTTTTTCAAAGGGAGATTGCTAGAAATAATGGAACTAACTTGTTCCAATAGGATAATAGGACTACTCCCTTTCTGAGGTCTTGCTTTACGCTCAGTTGTACATAGGTATTTCAAAAACTTAGCGTAAAGTGGGATGTGATAGATTACATCAAACAAGGGATGCTTATATGGACTTGCTCAAAGAGCTTAAGTAAATTGATCGAAAATTTTTCGCTTGCAGAAATAATGTCAGAAAAATATATCATCGCAGTGATATCACATGGTGGAAAAATCCCGAACAAAAATATTTATCAATAAAACTAACCACGGTGGATGAGGTCGTATCCACAAGAAGGATTAGATGCAATAAATTCACAAAATATTTTTCCTTTGTATTTGTTTAATCAAGTATGCAATCCGTGCTTAAATCTGATGCGAAATAAGGCAAAAAGAATGAATATGCGATAATTTAAGAATGCAGGGGTATGTATGTAATTTTCCTTCCATGAAATAACTTGCAATGACATGTAACATAACTATATTTCAAGAAATTTGGCTATCTCCTTTATGTCATGTGAGTGCCTTAATGAGATTTTATGTATGTGTCAAACTAAACATATAAGAGTTAAGTGCTTGAAAGAAATAATATAAACCTTAAGTGCATGCATGCAATTTCACTCAAATAGATTAATTAAGCAAATATTGCAATAGTGCTTTCGGCAATGGCATGTTTGGTAATTTTTATTAGAAAGCAAAACAGAGGAATTCTTCCTTTGGATCTTGCACGAAGAGGAGTCGATAGCGGAAGCCAAAGAGCTCAAGGAAGGTCGACCACGACGAGAGCTTGCCGATGGTGGTGGTGGTGCTTCAAATGGCTGCCAGAGTTGACGCCAGTGACGAGGAGGAGCGACGATGGTGGAGAAGGCTCATGAGGTCGCGGGTGGCTTATCTGAGGTCATGGCCGAGCTCATGAGGTTGAGGAGAGCTCAACAGAGGCGACGACGTGGAGAACGGTGGCATGTAGTGGCGGTTGCATGTGGGGTGTAACTGACGGTGTTGGGTTCCTCCTCCCTGTTGGAGAAGAACAAGAGGAAGGAGAGGCCATGCAAGAAGTTGCTATTCACGGTCGTGGAGAGGTATGCATGCACCGAGGAAGTCGAGCGTGCTGCTGCCATGCGTGGAGGTCGACGCGTCGCACGAGAGGGGTGCATGCGCAAGCATGCACGCACACGCTAGGAGGGTGCGCGCGGTGGGGTTGTTGTGCGAGGAGTGGTTGCTTTGCGCACAGTCGTGGCTGCACGAGTGTGGCTATGTGCGGTAAGGGTGTAGCGCGTGTGGTCTAGCTGGCGAGCGATGAGGGGATGCATGCCCGGGCTGGCTGCGGTTGGTGAGGGTGTCACAGTGCGCGCGGCTGGCTACGGTGCATGCTCTGCTTCATTGTGGAGTGGCCGGGCACCCATGCCTCAAACCCCCAAAGAGATAAAGTTCCTGATCCACATCGCCCGCCTCCTCCTTCGCATGCGCAACTGCTGGATTGGAACATTGGCGAAGGGAGCTGCGGTGAGGGATAATTGTGGGCATACCCTCCTTCAAATGCTAATTCATGTCCAACCACCTATTATACTTTTATTTTTTTTCTCTCTTCATGCACATATCAAATAAGAAGTATAAATGTATGTATTAGAATGCAAAGCAAATACAAAAATATTCGTAAGCTAAGATTAATTACTACTTAGCTTAGGTCATTAAACTATAAGGAAATGTACTCCATATGTACTTAAGCCAGATAAATGTCCAATAAATTGGACTTATCAAATGCCCCCATACCTAAGTTTTGCTAGTCCCAAGCAAAAAGTGAAAAACAATGGAAGCAACCAAAAAGATTTTTCCTTTTCTGATTCCAAAAACATAGAGATCCAGACAAATGTGAAGTGATTGTAGTCTAGGTAACGAATCCAAAAGAAAAGCCAACTTACATTTGAAGGTCTTACTTTACCCTTGGTAAATATTTCTATCGGGATAGGCAACTACTTCCCTTGGGGATAAAGCAGAAAATAATATGCTATTTGACCCTGGTTTTTTGGCTTAGGTAGGAGAAACTAAGTTGAATGGATTCATATTTGGTGGCACACACTCATCTGGTGCTACATGTAATCTAGTACTATAGACTCTAGATCTCCAGACTACCAAACATGTCAACTCAGAGAGAGGCTAAACAACTGTGCTCTCTTGATGTTCCTTGTGCTCACTCTTTTCCTTCATTCTGACATCACGAATCTCACCAGATTTTGTAAGTATATACTCACTATTCGGTGGCCTCACATGGCATTCACACTTCAATTAAAGTCCTAATAACCCTACAACTAAGTTAGAGAACCTCAGCCAGTATTCGGGCGGTCAGAAATATTGAAACATAGGTAAGGGTCATATTTGGTGGATTGCAATGGGTGTTTTTATTGTTGCCTCAAAAACATTGACATATAATGAAAAAATGATACAAAGATAAAACTATAAACTTGAATTATTTTCTTTTTCTTTTTCTACTTTTTTTTATATGAATATTTCTCTCTTTCTTTCTTTCTTTTTTTCTTTTCTTTTCTCTTTTTTTTTTCATAAATCAACATAACACGATGCAGACTTTTATTTATGAGGCATTATTAGGAATGATGGTGGTCAAGAGGATATTGTGTGGCTTATTTGGTGGAAGTGCCTACTCTCGGCACCGGGAAGGAATGGATAGGACAAGCGTATTTCTGACCTTTGATACTATTACCCTCCTTCAGCCGAGGACTCTATGAAGGACGGTCGTAACCATCCACCATAGTCATAGTTTTATTAAGACTCAATTTTTGTGTATCTGCCTTATTTGGTAACTCTCAGGAATTCACACAATGTTCGCACACAGGAACAGAAAGCAAAAACTATGCCTAACTCTGAGGTATCCTTATCTAATTGTCCAAAACTTAAGAGTCCTTGCACTAGACTTAGCGCACCAGTAACCTCTCTACTTTCTTCTCACAAATATGAGGTGGATCTAATAAAAGATAGTTTGCCTGACTCCCTATTAATTGTCCAAGGGTTCAGTAGACTAAAAATGCTTATGATTTTCTACAAAGATCCATTACCCAGTCTACATGCAAGTGAATATAACTGTACTGGATTCTAAACTTAAGAAATAATTTAAAAAGAAAATCTTAAATGACACCTCCTTGATAACTTTTCTGCTAGGGACTAATCAATTCAGCTCAAGAAAATAAAAGATTTTTTTCCTTTTTTTTCTCCTTTTTCTCTTTTTTTTTTATAAATCACTATCTTAAATGTATGCAAATATTTATAAATGCTATAAATGTCCTCAGGTTATACCCCCTCATGCCTAAGATTGATAATGTCCTCATTGGAAATATGCAGACATAGAAGAATATCACCTAAGGAGGAGAGTGGGAGGAGCTAAGGCTCCTCAAGCCGAACTACGTCCAAAACCTGGCCATCTGAAAGAGTAATATGAGGTTTAAGTCGCTGGCCATTTACCTTAAAGCTCTCACCAGAAGTAGGGTTCTGAATTTCTACAGCTCCATGAGGGAAGGTATTGATAACAACATATGGCCCATCCCAGCAGAACTTGAGCTTTCCTGGAAATAATTTAAGTCTGGAATTGAAAAGCCAGACCCACTGGTTGGGCTCAAAAGTCTTTCTAATGATGTGCTTATCATGGAAGACCTTTGTACGTTGCTTGTAAGCTTGAGAAGTTTCATAGGCTTCATTACGAAGCTCCTCAAGATCACTTAACTCTAACATACGTGCCTTTCCTGCTTTATCCAGATTCAAGTTAACATTTTTAATAGCCCAATAGGCTTTATGTTGGATTTCAAAGGGAAGATGGCATGCCTTTCCGTAGACAAGACGGAAAGGAGACATGCCCAAGGGAGTCTTATACGCGGTTCTGTAGGCCCAAAGAGCATCATTTAGTTTTTTAGACCAATCCTTATGGTTGGACCTGACAGTTTTTTTCTAAAATTTGTTTAATCTACCTATTAGTCACTTCAACTTGTCCACTCGTTTGGGGATGGTAAGGTGTGGCTATCATACAGTTAACTCCCAAATTTTGGAGTAGTCTTGTGAAGTGTACGTTCTTGAAGTAAGGTCCTCCATCACTTATGATCATCCTTGGGCACCCGTACCAAGAAATGAAATTAGCCTTAACAAAACCCAAGACCATAGAATGGTCATTGGTTTGCGTGGGTATGGCTTCTATCCATTTCAATATATAGTCCACAGCCACAAGGATGTACTCATATCCGAAGGACACAAGAAAGGGACCCATGAAGTCGATGCCCCAAATATCAAAGATCTCAATAGGGAGGATAGGTTGCTGGGGCATGTCATCCCTTTTTCCGATGGTTCCCATCTACTGGCAACGTAGACATGCACCCAAATATGTATGTGCATCTCGAAATAATGTGGGCCACCAAAAGCCAGACTGAAGAACCTTATGGGCAATCTTTTTCCCAATAAAATATCCCCCACATTGGAGGTCATGACAGAAACTTAGAACACTTCTTTGTTCTTTATCAGGGATGCAACGGCAAAAAAGCTGGTCAGGGCCTATTCTAAAAAGCTCAAGTTCCTCCCAGTGATAAAATTTAGCGTTAGCAAGAAACCTGTCTCGCTTTTGCTTGTCCCAAGTACTGGGGTAATGCCTATGACTATATAGTTCACTATGTCAGCGGACCAAGGAGTTTTGACCTCCACGGCCATCAAAGACTCATCAGGGAAAGTCTCTTGGATGTCGCCAGTAGGGTTTGATGCCCTAATATGGATCCTAGACAGATGATCTGCTACCACATTCTCAACTTTCTTATCTTTAATTTCCAGGTCAAACTCCTAGAGTAGCAGAATCCAATGAATTAGGCGAGGTTTGGTATCCTTTTTAGCAAGAAGATGCTTTAAGGTACAATGATCAGTGAACACCACGACCTTGGATCCCAAAAGATAAGATTGAAACTTTTCGAAAGCAAATACTACAGCAAGAAGTTCCTTTTCAGTGACCATGCAGTTTTGCTGAGGATCCGTAAGGGTCATGCTGGCATAATACAGCACATGAGGTTTGCCATCAACCCTTTGACCTAAGATCGCTTCCATTGCAAAATTAGAAGCATCGCACATTAGCTCAAATGTAAGGGTCCAATCTGGTGCTTGGAGAATCGACGCAGTAATAAGGGCTTTCTTTAAGACTTGGAAAGCCTCACCACATCTATCATCAAAATCGAAGGAGACATCCTTCACAATAGGTCACAGAGTGGCTTAGAGATTTTGCTGAAATCTCTAATGAAGCGCCTATAAAATCCAACATGACCAGGGAAAGATCTAACCTGACGAACATTGGTGAGCTATGGAAGCTTAGAGATGGAATCAATTTTTATGGTGTCCACCTCTAATCCTCTCTCAGAAACTACATGCCCTAACACAATGCCTTACTAGACCATAAAGTGGCTTTTCTCCCAGCTAAGCACCAGCTTTGCCTCTTCGCAAAGGGTTAAGACTTTATCAAGGTGCGAAAGGCATAGGTCAAATGATGAGCCGTAAATGGAGAAGTCATCCATGAAAATCTCTACAAACTCATCGATCTTATCAGAAAAGATAGCCATCATACATCGTTGGAAAGTGGTTGGAGCATTACATAACCCGAATGGCATTCGGCGGAACGCAAATGTACCATACGGGCTCGTGAAGGTAGTATGCTCCTGATCATCAGGAAAGACGGTTATCTGATTATACCCAGAATACCCATCAAGGAAATAGAAGTACTTGTTCCCCACTAGTTGTTCCAAAATCTAATCGATAAACGATAACGGGAAATGGTCTTTCTGGGTAGTCGTCTTCAAATGGCGATAATCAATGCAGACCCTCCAACCAGTTGAGTGTCTAGTGGTCACCAACTCTCCTTGTCTGTTCTCTTCCATAGTGATTCCTACCTTTTTGGGCACCACATGAATAGGACTGACCCATTTACTATCTGAAATGGGATAAATAATCCCTGCATCCAGTCATTTCAGAATCTCCTTTTTAACAACCTCCTGCATATTGGGGTTGAGCCTTCTCTGCATGTCTCAGAAAGGTTTCACGGACTCGTCCGTGTATATATGACACATGCAAAGGGAGGGATCAACACCCTTAATATCAACAATTGACCAGGCAATTGCTTCCTTGTGCCTTTGTAAACACTCAAGCAGAGCTCCCTCTTGTGATTCAGATAATGTAGACGAGATAATAATGGGGAGCGTGTCATTAGGGCCAAGGAAAGCATATTTCAATGTGCTCGAGAGGGGTTTGAACTCCAACTCAGGAGCCTTCTGGATTTAGGGTTTAAGTTGATACGTCCCTACCTCAGGTAGCGGGTATACCTTCACAGACCATGGTGGGGACAGAGACTCCGTGTGTATCCCCAGCAACTCTTCTAATTTGGGTATTTCCCCTTCAGTTTCTTCAATAGTCGGAGGATGATCCTTAGATATGACCTTTTGAAGGGGGTCTCTACATAAGAGTGCTGGAGTAGTCTCCTCAATTATTTCATCAACAACCTCAATTTAAGAACAATCTTCAAATCCAGATTGCTTGTAGGTATCAAAAACATTCAACTGGATCTTCTTGTTCGCAAAGCCCATTTTAAGTGCCCCTGATCTACAATTGATAGAGGCATTGGCTGTGGCTAAGAAGGGGTGTCCCAAAATAATGGATGGCTTGGTGGGCTTATTAGAAGGGTCAATATCTAGCACAAGAAATTCAATAGGAAAGAAGCAGCCCTCCACTCTCACCAGGACATCTTCCAATAATCCCCGAGGTGTCTTAAGTGATTTGTCTGCGACCTAGAGGATGACTGGACTAGGTTTTAACTCACCTCCTCCCAAAAGGTTGTAGACAAAGCTTGAAAAAATGTTCACCCCCGCCCCAGATCAAGTAGAGCCTCATCAATGTGTTGGTTACCTATAACCACTGAAATATACGGGGCCCCTGGGTCCGTCATTTTGGGGGGTGCTCCATGTTGGAGAACCAAGCTAACATGGTCAGGCAGGATGATTTTGGCATGGACCTATCTCCTAGATCGGTACTTCTGGGTGCACAGGTCCTTTAGAAACTTGGCATAGGATGGGATCTGTTTGATAGCTTCCAACAGAGGCAAGTTGATCTGGACTTGCCTAAAAGTGTCCATAATCTCCTCCATCCTATCCTTGGCTCTAAGCGAGCCAATAGAAGATTCCCCAGGAGCAGATAGGCACTCTGGATAGGGCACCCTCAGCTTCTGGGTAGAGGGGTCGTCATGGCGGGAGAGGGGTGGTGGAATGACGACATCCTCATTGTGGGTGATTTCAAGTGAGGGAGAGTAGTGTGGCTCTTCCTCGGTGGAGATGGAAGTCTAGTCGGGTGCAGGAGAGGAATTCTGAGACGTAACCATAGGAGTGTTATCAAGCTTGTTAATTTTCTTTCCACTCTTCAACACGGTCACAGCTTGGGTGTGCTCCCTTAATACGACCCCTTTGCCCTTTGGTTTCTCATCAAAAGAGCTAAGCAACTTCCTCGGATCACATTGCCTAACTGCCTCAGTAAGATGACCAATTTGGGGTTGCATATTAGTAATCATCTTATTCTGAGATTGGATGACCATATTCTGATGCTCTTGCATCGCTTTCATCATGGCTTTAAGCTCTTCCATCTTAGAGGGCTTATTCTGAGGAGGGTTTTCATAGGATGGCTGGTATATGGGTTGGGGAGGTAGGGGTCTTGTATTTCCTGAATTAGAAGCACCACCTTGCTTCCAAGAGAAGTTTGGATGGTTTCACCACCCCGGATTATAGGTATTGGAATAAGGGTTATTGCGAGGAGGTGGGTGGAAACCTTGGGCCACGTTCAAGTCGACCTGAATCAACTCAGGGAATTGATTTGTCTAGTGGCACTCTGCAGTGGCATGCATTGTGCTTTGGTAAAAGGACCATTCACTTGAAGCCTGAAAGATAGAGGCTGCTTGCAGGTTCATGTCAGGGTTTGCTAAAAGCCTATCAAAGTTTTTATTCAATAATTGAATCTAATAAGCCAAATCCTAAGTAGCCCCAACTTCATGGGCCTCTATCTTCATCTGCAAGATTGATGGTTTTCTTTCTTGATAGGTAGAGGACATATGTATGGAGTTGTCACTTAATGTTTCAAATAATGCCCAGGCTTAATCCTCAGTTTTGGTCATGAAGGTTCTTGCACTGGCTGCATCGATTGTTTGCCCATGCCTTTCAGATAATCCGTTATAGAACCTTTTGACCAACTGCCATCTTGGCACCTATTGGTGGGGGCATAACCTAAGAAGGTCATTAAAGTGCTCCCAGGTCTCATGAAATTGCTCCCCTTCCTGTTGAGTAAAACCCATAATCTCTATTCTGTAATGGTTGGTCTTTCTCATAGGAAAATACTTTTTCAAGAATTCTCCCTTAAGGGTGGCCCAATCATTTACCCTTGCATCGAGGGTATGATACCAGTGCTTGGCCTTATCCTTTAGGGAGAATGGAAATAGAGTCCTCATTAGGGCTTCATCAGTAAAGCCCTGGAGCTTCACAGTGGAACAGACCTCGGTGAATTCCTCCAAATGCTGGTAGGGGTCATCCCTAGTAGTACCATAAAAGGAGGGCAACAAAGATATGGTATTGCTCTTGATCTCATATGGATTATCCCTTGCTAGTCGTCTCAGTGCTTGAGCGGGTTGGTTGGTTGGAATAAAATAGTCCCTCATGGTCCTTTGTTGATTTTCTCCTTGGTCTGCCATGCCTTCTCTTTTCTCTCCTTGGTGGGCTCTCCTAAAAATTCTCTCGGGCTCAGGATCAAACACTAGACTGCCCTCAAGAGGGCATCTACCAAGCATACAATATCAATCAAAATTCAAGTTCTTGTTGATTAAGTGAAACCTCCACTCCAAAGATAGGTCAAAAGGTCAAGGCTTATCCCTCCGTTCCCACGTAAATGGTATAAGAGGGGTGATGACTTAAGATCTTAACCTTCTTTGTTGCAGAGGTAGAATTGGTTGATATAGATGGCCAAACAAGTTATTCATAGCAATTACGTGACCTAATTCAACCTTCGAGTGCCCTAAGACCTATACTTTGCGTAGATGATACTCCCAGGTGATCAAGTGAGTAGTTACTCCAAGGATGAACAAAGGGATGCAAGTAGGGCGAACCCTTCCTTTGTGGCGATGCATACGCGGTGCCTCTTAACTACCCTTTTGTTCCTTTAAGGGGTGTCCCCCTCCGTGAAGTATCAAAACACTTGGACAAAAGATAGTACCACCACCACAAAGCATGATAGGAGGGTCTGCACCGATAAAGAGATCGGTGCCTATAGCCTTAAGGGATCGAGCCTTAGTGCGGTGCCTAATGTGTGTGCTTAGTGCCAAACATGTGCATCACACCGCAAATCATTTTTATTTTGAAAATGCAGACAAGTCCCTTTGAATCAGATCAAGTGTGATTTGGTTTTAAGGTCAAATCTGATTATCAGTCCCAATTGCAGTTAGGCGACCACTGGATTAAGTAAATTCACTCAGCTTTGTGGTCTTGAATTTTAACCTGAATGCAAATGCATGAACAGGATTTGGATGCAAAAAGTTAGAAAGGTGTACCTACCTCCAGCAATCTTCGTGCAACAATCCTCGCAATGCAACAATGAGATCTAATGTGTTGTTCAATCACTCCTATATGCGCGCACCTAGGGGCATGCAACTCCTAACAGGTAGCTCGGTATTTTATTGTGTTTATTTTAGAGGAAAACATGTAGAAAAATGAATCACGCGCGTAGCAAAAATATAGCCCCTAGCCTCTAAAGAATGTGGGGACAGACCCCTAAAAATTAGCCCCAATTACTACAAGGGTGAGAAAACAATAATAAAATTTGTGACAAAGGGGAATTCCCTATGGAAGTGGGATCCAGGTCTCCTGCGTCTTCCCCGCGTTTGGGCGTCGCTCAAGGTCGACGTCTTCTCCCAACTGCGCCTATTACCTCCACAGATTTCTCGCACAGAAAAGATAACAACTAGTCAAATCACTATGCAATGAGAAATAATCAGAAATAAAAATCAAGTGAAATTATTGCGTCTGTTGCTTCCTTGGCAACAGTACCATTTGATTAGAAATTTTTCTCTTGCAGAAATAATGTTAGAAAAATATATCATCACAGTGATATCGCGTGGTGGAAAAAATCCTGAACAAAAATATTTATCAATAAAACTAACCATGGTGGATGAGGTTGTATCCATAGGGAGGATTAGATGCAATAAATTCACAAAATATTTTTAC
This sequence comes from Thalassia testudinum, assembly GCA_037157565.1. Taxonomy (NCBI): domain Eukaryota; kingdom Viridiplantae; phylum Streptophyta; class Magnoliopsida; order Alismatales; family Hydrocharitaceae; genus Thalassia; species Thalassia testudinum. Next base: position 9,132,334 of record JAZHRO010000078.1, on the reverse strand, counting down.
TTTGTATTTGTTTAATCCAGTGCGCAATTCGTGCTCAAATCTGATGCGAAACAAGGCGAAAAGAAGGAACACTCGATAATTTAAGAATGCAGGGGTATGTATGTAATTTTCCTTCCATGAAATAACTTGCAATGACATGTAACATAACTATATTTCAAGAAATTTGACTTTCTCCTTTAGGTCGTGTGAGTGGATTAATGAGATTTTATGTATGTGTCAAACTCAACATATAAGAGTTAAGTGCATGAAAGAAATAATATAAACCTTAAGTGCATGCATGCAATTTCACTCAAAAAGATTAATTAATCAAATATTGCAATAGTGTTTTCGACAATGGCATGTTTGATAATTTTTATTAGAAAGCAAAACAGAGGAATTCTTCCTCTGGATCTCGTGTGAAGAGGAGTCGATGGCGGAGGTTGAGGAGCTCGAGGAAGGTCGACCATGATGAAAGCTTTCCGATGGTGGTGGTGGGGTTCCGAATGGTTACTGGAGTTGACACCGGCGACGAGGAGTGGCGACGGTGGAGGCGGCTCGCCGGTGGACATGGTCACGGGTGGCGTGTCTGAGGGTGTGGCCGAGCTTGTGAGGTCGAGGTGAGCTCAACAGAGGCGAAGACGTGGAGAACGATGGCATGTAGTGGCGGCTGCATGTGGGGTGTAACCAACGCTGTTGGGTTCCTCCTCCCTGTTGGAGAAGAAGAAGAGGAAGGAGAGGCCAAGCAAGAAATTGTTGTTCACGGTCGTGGAGAGGTCTGCGTGCACCGAGGAAGTCGAGCATGCTACTGCTGTGCACGGAGGTCGGCGCATCACACGCGAGGGGTGTGTGCACAAGCGTGCATGCGCATGCTAGGAGGGTGCGTGCGGTGGGGCTGCTGTGCGAGGAGTGGTTGCTTCGCACACGGGCATGGCTACGCAGGTGTGGCTGTGCATGGTGAGGGGGTAGCGCACACGGTCTGGCTTGTGATGGGTAAGGGGATGCACGCGCAGGCTGGCTGCGGTCGGTGAGGGTGTCACAGTGCACACGACTGGCTGCAGTGCATGCTCTACTTTACGATGGAGAGGTCGAGCGCCAATGCCTCAAACCCCCAAAGAGATAAAGTTCCAGATCCGCATCGCCCGCCTCCTCCTTTGCATGGGCAACCACTAGATTTGAACGCTGGCGAAGGGAGGGACGGTGAGGGATAATTATGGGCATACCCTCCTTCAAATGCTAATTCATGTCCAGTAACCTATTATACTTTTATTTTTTTTCTCTCTGCATGTACATATCAAATAAGAAGTATAAATGTATGCATTAGAATGCAAAGCAGATACAAAACTATTCATAAGCTAAGATTAATTACTACTTAGCTTAGGTCATTAAACTATAAGGAAATGTATTCCATATGTACTTAATCCAAATAAATGTCCAATAAATTGGACTTATCACAAATCCTCCTCAAGAGGTTTCTTCTTTCCTTTACTCTTCTTCTTTAAAGTCTCCAAAAAATGTATAGAAGTGCTAGTAGGAGGATCAGTGCTAGGTCCAAAAGAGTTAGGATCAGAAGGTGAATCAGATGGAGGAGTGGAAGGTCCAGGTTGAGATATGGAAATAGGAAATGGTGGATCAACTGTGATTCGACCACTCTTAGTAGTGATGGCATTAAGTTTAGCTCAGGACTTAGATGGTGTATCTAGATTAGGAAGAATAGGTAGTTGTGGTATAGAATAGGAAGAATTTATATCAGAGTATAGAGCCAATTGTTCATGTAAGCTTTATGAAATGAAATGTGCTTGACCTTGCACAAGTGGTCTAGGATGTACATACCTCTAGGCTGGTATGCTCCTATGATTAGGTTTTGTCTTAGATGAGAGTGAATGTGTTGGATGGGAATTCATCAAATGTGTTAGCTAGGCTCTCATCTAGGTTAATGCCACATCCTCTTTTGCTGCATTGTAATATTCTATTGCTGCATGTAAGCAGGTACTTTCATGATCGTCCCCAACTTCTCATCTTGTGTAGGCCCACATTGAGAGTACTAGGTGGGCCTTGGTTAGGGCTGCTAGTAGGTACGCGGTGGATATCCGTGTTGTTGTGGTTGTGGAGGAGGCGGTGCTCGGTTAGGTTCTAAAGTGTCGGTGCAAAAGGTTGTTGGAAAGTAGATCTGTGTGAATTTCTTGACCATGAGAATTTGGATGATTACACAATCCAGGGTTATAGGTTTGTGAATATGGATTGCTTTGAATGGCATAGAGATCCTTCGAAGCTCCGAGAAGTGTAGAAAATTTAGGATATAGAAGAATAAAGGTTCCTCTGGCAAGTGAGGAAGGATAGTGCGATGAATAATCAGATGGTGTCATAGAAAGATTGTTCAGAGTTTCCCTCTCTGTAAGAAATTGTGAAGAGGTGTAATGTGCAGGTGATTGAGAAGAAGATGATTTAGAGAGGAATTTTCATACTTTATCTACTTTCTTCTCAATTAAGCCCATTTTATTCAGTTGAGATAGGAACCCCATCATAGGCCCCAACTAACCACATTTAGTTAGGTTTGATCGATTTAAGCTCCTACATAATCATCTGACGGTCATAAATCCACATTATTCTAATTTGAGAAGAAAATGATAAATTAGGGTTAATTATGTAATTTTAACAGCACATCAGGAACACAAATTAATTACAGGGCCACTCAGGGGTTAAATGAAGGTTAAATGAGCTTAAATTCCAAAAAAGTTGGTCAACACAAATAGAAACGGGATTCACGTGTTTCGAGAACTACAACACACAAAATCTTAAATTCAGACATGCTTAAATTAAAGAGGTCCTGGTCAGGATAAAATTCATCTAAACCTCCTAAAAATCATAGAAAAATATTCTAAGAGGTTTGCTATCTTGATTTGACCATTTAAACCCATTTTGACCTAGAATACTCTCACATGGAATTTTACCCTAATTTGGGCTTCTTTGCAAATTTCCTAGTCAAACGTGGTCAAAATTTAAATCTAACTTCACCATTAGATTCTTTGGGTCTAAATTAGGTTGGTATCAAAATTTGGGCCCAATTAGAGTCCATCTTGACCTAGTTTGTAATTTAACCCTTTAAAACTCTATTTCTTACATTTACCCCCTCAGGTTTCGTATTATTTGCAAAAGGGCCCCTAAGTTCTCATTATTATTTTTTCTTTGGTCCCTGGCACCATTCGCTGTGGGAATGCAACTTCAGTAAGGTTCAAGGGAGATTTTCTCCCTTGAATTAGGTCCAATCACCTCCAAACTTGGAGGGAAGATCCACAAGAAGTTGCCCAATCTGCCAGACCACATCTCGACCTCAAAATCAAGCTCTTGAGCTTGAGAAAACTCAAGATTTCTAGGGATCCTTATCCCTAAAATTTTGAGCTATTCAAGCTCCTTCCCAAGCTTGGACTCGACCTCGGCCCTTTAAAAAGACCCCATTCGCCAAATCGTCCTCCTTAACGTGGTTTAGGGCCAAAAATACCCTCTTCTCTCTCTTCCTCGACCTACTCCTACCAAGCTCCAGAGACACCTCTACTCTTACCTCGTCGCTCTCTACCACATACGATAAGCAGAGGGAATCTTATTCCCCCCGTTGTTCGCTCCTTGCCATTCCAGCCAGGAGCTCCCTCTCCCTTTGATGTCACCGTTCTCCCTCATCAAAGCTTTCCTATTCTCCAGCATCGGCCCATGATAGCCGGTGACATGTCCTCTCCCCCCTTATCCGAAAGCACCCTCTCTCGACTCCTCTCACTTCCCTAATTTTTCTTGGCTACTTAGACTTTAGGTTCACACAACACATCACTCACATCTCCGTCATCTTCCCCAACTTCGGCCTGACTGCAGTGAGTTCACACCACCGCTCCACTGCATGAAACTCATCACCACTAAGTCTATGAGCTCTGCTTCGCCTCACTGATCAAAAGCCCCAAAGAAATTTGGGCTTTTGATCTCTCATGCACTCCACCGAACACACCCACTGACGTGTTATAACCTTATTCCACATCATATTTTGGTGTTAATAAAATTATTATGAATTAATGTTTGCAATTGCGTTCTTCTCAGATTTAGGTGAAAATCAAGACAAACAGGAAGTGATGGAGGCATGATGATGAGAAAGAGAAGATGATAACAAGGAGGCAAGATGACAAGGATGAGTTGCAATGAAGAAGATCATCTTCGACCTTTACTTTTTTAGTTTAGACTTTTTTATTTATAGAATGTATGCCTCTTAGCAAAGGAATATAACTTAGATCATAAAAATAATTAGAGAAAAATTAGGATTAATATTGCGATCATTTTCAAAGAACATAATTGATTAAATCACTTAAAAAAGGTACTTGTTAGCCCACAAGTACCGGTACTAAAGTTTAGTACCGATACATGTGAGTTACAGGTTTGGGTTTTATTCAAAGAAATAAACCTGTACCCCTTGAGTATCGATACTCATGATCAATACCGGTATTGGAGGTGATGAGTACCGGTACTAATGATCATTACCAGTACAAGTGGGTTACAGATTTGTGTTAAGAGTTTGAAACCCAAATCTGGAAGCAATGAGTACTGGTACCCACACTTTAGTACCGGTACCAGTTAGCCGTTGGCTCAATTCTGAATGGCTAGAAATTTTATTTAAGCTATGTGAATGTTGGGAATTAAATCCCAACGTCTAGTAGACGAATCCCTGAGGTCCTAAACTCTATAAAATGATCCTAGGACTCTTTGTTTGTACACAAGAGATACAAGAAAGATAAAAGAAAATTCAAAGCTCTATATTTCATATTTTCCTCCATATTTGAGGAGAAGAATAGAGTTTGCTACTCACAATCTTTTCACGCTTTTGCAAACGTGTTGACGTGATTTTCTTTCATGTATTCACGTCCTTCCTATGTTCTTAAACCGGTATCATCTTTTATATATTTGTTGAGAGGCTTAGGTTTTAGTTGTAAGCTTCTTGTTTTCTTACACCTGTACTTCTTTTTGTATTCGAGCTTGTTGCTCATTGGGTTATAACAATCTTGTTGTTGAAATTGGGTTGAGGTAACCTGTGAATTACCTCGATTAGTAAGTTGATTCCCTCAGGGTTGAGAAAATAGGGTTAAAAACCCTAAGTTGGGAGGCTTAGGTAGTGGAGTACCCAAGGGAGGGGAACCACTATACATTTTGTGTCCTTTGTGGTTTGAATTGATTGTGCAAATCTTTCTTGTTATTTCTGATTTTTTGTTTAAGTATTTTTGTGCGTAGATATTCCATATTTTAGATCCTATCAGGTGGTATTAGAGTGGGTAGCGAGAAGAAGTCAAAACACTTGCTTGTGATGGCATCAACCTCAAGGTGCACCAAAGAACAATCGTCGACCCGTCCTCACTATTTCGATGGGATTGATTATGGGTATTGGAAGAGGAGGATGCAAGTCTTCCTCAAAGCAATGGACAAGGAGTCTTGGATTCTCATTCAAGAGAAGTACACGGATTCAGAGCCACAGGAAGGTGTAGCTTGGACGGTGGATCAAAAGAAGATCGTGGGTAATGCAAAGGCAATGAATGCAGTTTATTGTGCATTATCAAGGGAGGAGTTCAACCGAATTTCGGCATGCGAGTTAGCATATGAAATTTGGAACTCTCTCGAGGTCACCTACGAAGGCACTCACAATGTAAAAGAAACCCGTATTTCTATTCTAACTGATGAATATGAGTGTTTCAGGATAACGAAGGGAGAGTCAATCAAAGATATGTACACGAGGTTTGGAGATATCATGAACCCCATGAAGAGTCTAGGAGTCAAGCTGAAAGAGGAGCTGCTTGTAAGGAAGATCTTGAGATCACTTACAAGCGATTGGTCTCCAAAGACCACGACCATCCAAGAGGCGAAGGATCTATCCACTCTCCCCTTGGATGATCTGATTCGAAGCCTCATGGCGTATGAAGTTCAATTGGAGAACATAAAGAAGAGTGAGGAGAAGGCAACAAGTAGGAAGAAAAGTATTGCTTTTAAAGCAATCACAAAGGACTCGGACTCAACAACATCGAAATCCAAAGACGAGGAGATGGAAATGCTTACTAGGAAATTCCATAAATTCCTCAAGAAACAAGGTAAGCAAGTCAATAAAATTTCAACTAATGTTATTTGCTATGAGTGCAAGAAGAATGACCACTTGCGAAAGGATTGCCCTATGAACAATAAGAAGGAAGACAAAAGGAAAGACACGAAAGAAGTCAAGAAGAAGAAGAAGAGGAGAGTTTTAAAAGCAACATGGGATGATAGCGACTCCAACATGGACACCGACTCTAGCGAATCGGATGACAACGAGGTCGCTCATCTATGTTCAGCAGTAACTATGGAAGATACGGACAATGAGGTAAACCTTGATTTCTCTTTTGAAGAACTATTAGAAGCTTATGAAGAACTATATCATAAAGCTAAGTCATTTAAAAAGGAAAATAAGGTTTTAAAGAATAATTATGAAACATTAGAATTAGGAAAATCATGTTTAGAAATAGCATTAGAAATGTCAAAAGAAACTAATAATCACCTACATGCAAAGATATTAGAACTAGAAGATATTTATGAGCACTTTGAAGGGACTTTAAATAATCTTAAAACAACAACTAGGCTAAACACTAAATTTTGTGATTCATTAAAATCAAAATTTCAAAGTAAAAAGAACATACAAAATAAATCACATGCACCTAGGCATGCATGGATGTATCAAAAGGCTAAAAATCCCAAGAATTATAGATCTAACACTAAAAAGGTCTATAAATCTCAAGATTTGAAAGGTGCTAACTCTAAAGGACCCACAAGAAAATGGGTACCTAGAAAAGATATTTATTTTGCAGGAGTAGATCAAAGTAATCAATGGGTGTTCAAGACACATAATGGAATACTTCAACCTTTCTATAAGTTGAATGAAGACTAAGAATGTTGAACGAGAGATGCTTGGTATCCACAAGCTCCATTTTACTATTAGTAAACTTTTATGGTATGATATTTCTTCTTTTTTTTTTTGTGATTGACAAAAAGGGGGAGAAAGATAAAGGGCAAATAGTAATATTTTTAGGGGAAGGATTTAATTAAAAATTTTTTCCTTCATATAACATTGTTAAAGTTTTTAATTATCTATTTGCAAGATAGTTTTGTCAACACCAAAAAGGGGGAGATTGTTGGAACTTTGTTTCACATCATGTTTTGGTATTAATAAAATTATTATGGATTAATGTTTGCAATTGAGTTCTTTTCAGATTTAGGTAAAAATTAAGGCAATCAGGAAGTGATGGAGACATGATGATGACAAAGAGAAGATGATGACAAAGAGGAGGCAAGATGACAAGGATGAGTCGAAGTGAAGAAAATCATCTTCGACCTTTAGTTTTTTAGTTTAGACTTTTTATTTATAGAATGTATGCCTCTTAATAAAGGAATATAACTTAGATCGTAAAAATAATTAGAGATAAATTAGGATTAATATTGCGATCATTTTCAAAGAACATAATTGATTAAATCACTTAAAAAAGGTACTTATTAATGATGAGACCACATTTGTGGTCTAATTAATACATAAATGCCTAATTATTATGGTAGCATCTACATATACAAAGCATACTTTGCTGTGTAAATAAATTAATGTTTGCATATAGGGGCATACATGCATTTCATGTATTAGTTTAGATGATTTTTATAAATAACCCTATTTATTTTTCTTTTGTTTTCTTCCTTCCCACAGAAGGTGCAACTCCTTCCAGCCTCAGCGCAATGGGCATGCACCTCTTCACGCTCCCACCAGTGGCCAACAGCGCACTCGTGCCCATCCAAGGTGATAGTGCGTCCCACAATCTCGCAACTGCCCCATCACCAAGATTGTTGGAGAGGATCTCGGCAGAAGAAACAAACTAAGAAAGTTAAAAAGAGGCACAGTAGGCCCCAGGGAGGATCTCTTCCTTTCCTTTCCACTGTGAAGGAGAGCCTGCACCGTGGAAATCGCACGCACTGTGGCCCTCTCAGTGTGCACTGAGGCACCACCGTGAACCCCTCATCGACCGACGGTACGGTGACAGTGTATTGCCCCACAGCCAATAGTGCCCACCAGGCCGCACATCCCCTTCATCTTCCTTTCCATGCACTGCCCGTGCATTCAGCAGCGCCGCTCAACGCCCCCCTCACCGTACAACCATGCCCGCCTGCGCTCCAGCAAGCATGCGCATTCCCTCTTCTTCTTCTTCCACTACTTCCTTCGACCCACCTACAAACAAACCAAAGGAACCCACCACAGCACCTTTGCGCGTAGCCAACCATCTCGCCAGCCACACCCGCAAGCAGCCATGCCCTTGTGCATGCGTAGCACCTCCGTATGCAGCAACCACCCGAGTGCGGCTGCAGTCCCTGCCGCTCCTCTCCGCCACCACCTGCTGTTCGGCCTGCCGCCATCGGCCATCTCCCACCTCACTGTCATCGCCTACGAGATTCTCTCCTCCGGTGGAACTCCTCCACCCGAGCAAACCACTGGCGACGCCTCCTCTAATGTGCGGCGAAGAGAGAGGAAGTTTCCTCTATTTTAGAGTGAATTAAAATTTACATTTTTTGCCATTGTCAATTTAGTATTTGGATTATTGTATTCAGGTGAAATTGCATGGGTGCACTTACAATTTTATGAATTGGCTTAACTTATGTTATGTGCATCATTTAACATTGAAATTTAATTCAGATTTGCATGCAATTCAAAATTACATGATATGCCACTACACATGCATCATCTACATACTTTTGGGAGCTTGATTTCTGACGTAAAATTTACATAAATAGTCCATAACTTCTCATGAAATTGCAAGTTCCATTTAGAGTAGCATATTCATTCAATTGATTTTGCGAAGGTGTCTGTGAACACGATGACTCTCTACTCGTGAATTTATTAGATCTATTCCTCCCTATGGATACGACATCCTTTTTGTGGTTTAAATTGATATCTATTTTAATCTTTGATTGAGAGATTTCCACCACATAAATTGCAACGACATATCATTCTATTATCTTCTTAATCAAGCGAAATTCTCTCCATCAAATGGCACTATTGCCAAGGAGGCAACTGACACAATAGATTCATCTGATTATTTCTGAGTATTTTGAGTTGTACAAATATCTGATCATTCTTTATCTTTTTGTGCAAGGAATTTGACGGGGCGACAGGCGTAGCACCGCGGCAACATCAACCTTGAGCGATGCCTACACGAGGAGAAGATGCAGGAAACCTAGATCCCGCTTTCACAGGAGATTCTCCTTCATCACAAATTTAATTTCTGTCTTCTCGCCCTTGTAGTAATTGGGGCTGAATTTGTGGGGGTCTATCCCCACATTCTTTAGCTACTTGGGTTTACACTTTTCTGCTTGCTTGCCTTTAAAACAAACAAAAGAAAATATCGAGCTGCCTATTTAGGAGTTGCATGCCCTTAGGTGTGTGCATTTATGGGTGATTGAGTAGCACATTAGATCTCATTGTTGCATTGAGAGCATATTGGCACAAAGATTGCTGGAGACAGGTACACCTTTCTAATTTTTGCATCCAACTCCTGTTCACGCATTTGCATTCGGATTAAAATTCAAAGACCACCAAGTTGATTGAATTTACTAATTCAGTGGTCACCTAACTGAAAGTGGGACTGATAATCAGATTCGACCTTAAAATCAAATCACACTTGATCTGATTCAAAGGGACTTGTCTACATTTTCAAAAATAAAAAAAAGATTTGTGGTGTGATGCACACTTCTGTCACTGAGCATGCACATTAGGCACCGCACTAAGGCTCGATCCCTTAAGGCTATAGGCATAGATCTCTTTGTTGGCGCAGACCCTCCTATCGTGCTTTGTGGTTGTGGTACTATTTTTTGACCAAGTGTTTTGATACTTTACGGAGGGGGACACCCCTTAAAGGAACAAAAGGGTAGGTAAGAGGCACCGCATACACATCGCCTCAAAGGAAGGGTTCACCCTACTTGCATCCCTTTGTTCATCCTTGGAGTAACTTCCCACTTGATCACCTGGGAGTATCATCTAAGTATAGGTCCTAGGGCACTCGAAGGTTGAATTAGGTTGTGTAATTGTAGTGAATAACTTGTTTGGCCATTTATATCAACTAATTCTACCTCTGCAACAAAGAAGGTTAAGATCTTAAGTCATCACCCCTCTTATACCACTTACGTGGGAACGGAAGGATAAGCCTTGACCTTTTGACCTATCTTTTGAGTGGAGGTTTCACTTACTCAATCAAGAAGAACTTGAATTGTGATTGATATTGTATGCTTGGTAGATGCTCTCTTGAGGGAAGTCTAGTGTTTGATCTTGAGCCCAAGAGAATTCTTAGGAGAGCTCACCTAGGAGAGAAAAGAGAAGGCATGGCTGATCAAGGAGCAAATCAACAACGGACCTTGAGGGACAATTTTATTCCAACCAACCAACCTGCACAAGCACTGAGACGACCGACAGGGGATAATCCATATGAGATCAAGAGCAGTACCATATCTTTGCTGCCCTCCTTTTATGGTAAACTAGGGAGGACCCCTACCGGCATTTGGTGGAATTCACCGAGGTTTGTTCCACGATGAAGCTCCAGGGCTTTACTGATGAAGCCCTGATGAGGACTCTATTTCCATTCTCCCTAAAGGATAAGGCCAAGCACTGGTATTATACCCTCGATGCAAGGGTAAATGATTGGGCCACCCTTAAGGGAGAATTTTTGAAAAAGTATTTTCCTATGAGTAAGACCAACCATAATAGAAGAGAGATTATGGGTTTTACTCAACAGGAAGGGGAGCAATTTCATGGGACTTAGGAGCGCTTTAATTACCTTCTTAGGTTATTCCCCCACCATCAGGTGCCAAGATGGCAATTGGTCGAATGGTTCTATAATAGATTATCTGAAAGGCATAGGCAAGCCATCGATGCAGCCTGTGCAAGAACCTTCATGACCGAAACTAAGGATAAAGCCTGGGCATTATTTGAAACATTAATTAACAACTCCATACATTTGTCCTCTGCCTATTAAGAAAGAAAACCATCAATCTCACAGAGGAAGATAGAGGCCCATTAAGCCAGGCTTCTCAAGATTTGGCATATCAGATTCAATTATTGAATAAAAACTTTGATAGGTTTAGCAAACCCCGACATGAACCTGCAAGCAGTCGCTATCTTTCAGGCTTCAAGTGAATGCTCCATTTGCCAAAGCACAATGCATGCCACTGTAGAGTGCCACCAGGCAAATCAATTCCCTAAGTTGATTTAGGTCGACTTGAATGCTGCCTAAGGTTTCCGCCCACCTCCTCGCAATAACTCTTATTCCAATACCTATAATCCGAGGTGGCGGAACCATCCAAACTTCTCTTGGAAGCAAGGTGATGCTTCTAACTCAGGGAATACCAGACCCTTACCTCCCCAACCCATATACCAACCATCCTATGAAAACCCTCCTTAGAATAAGTCCTTTGAGATGGATGAACTTAAAGCCATGATGAAAGCAATGCAAGAGCATCAGAATATGGTCATCCAATCTCATAATAAGATGATTACTGATATGCAATCCCAAATTGGTCATCTTACTGAGGTAGTTAGGCAACGTGATCCAGGGAAGCTGCCTAGCTCTTCTGAGGAGAACCCTAAGGGCAAGGGGGTCGTATTCAGGCGGCACGCCCAAGCTGTGACCATGCTGAGGAGTGGAAAGAAAATTGACAAGATTGATAACACTACTTTGGTTACATCTCAGAATTCCCCTTCTACACCCGACCCAACTTCCCTCTCCACCGAGGAAGAGCCACACTTCTCTCCCTCGCTTGAAATCACCCACAATGAGGATGTCGTCCTTCCACCATCCCTCTCCCGCCATGACAACCCCTCTACCTAGAAGCCAAGGGTGCCCTATCTGGAGCGCCTATTTGCTCCTGGGGAATCTTCTGTTGGTTCGCCTGGAGCCAAGGATAGGACGGAGGAGATTATGAACACTTTTAGGAAAGTCAAGATCAACTTGCCTCTATTGGAAGCTATCAAACAGATCCCGTCCTATGCCAAGTTTCTGAAGGACCTGTGCACCCAAAAACGTCGATCTAGGAAATAGGTCCAAACCAAGGTCATCCTGCCTGACCATGTTAGCTCAGTTGTCCAACATGGAACACCCCCCAAAATGAAAGACCCAGGGGCCCCATATATTTCAGTGGTTATAGGTAACCAACACACTGACGAGGCTCTGCTCGATCTGGGTGCGAGGGTGAACATTTTACCGAGCTCTGTCTACGAACTTTTGGGAGGAGGCAAGTTAAAGCCTAGTCTAGTCATCCTCCAGGTCGCAGACAGATCACTTAAGACACCATGGGGATTGCTAGAAGATGTCCTTGTGAGAATGGAGGACTTCTTCTTCCCTGTTGACTTTCTGGTGCTAGATACTGACCCATCTAATAAGCCCACAAAGCCGTCCATTATTCTAGGATGCCCCTTCTTGGCCACAACCAATGCCTCTATCAATTGTAGATTGATGAGAAGCTCATCATGGTCTTTAATTACTCCTAATTAACTAGTCTTCCTAGTTAATTATCTAGGAATATGTAAGTATATGGGTTAATTATTAAATAAGGGATAAAATATTAAAGGACCTTAAAATAAGTTAAAAATGCTATATTATTATCCAATTAATATTATTAATAATTTAATTAATAAATGGACTCGAAATATCATTAATAATTTATCTAATTAATGTGTTAACTAACTTAAGTATAATTTATACCTAAGTATGTGATTACTTAAGTTACCTTACTTAATTAAATAAATTAAGCTAAAATGGTCAAAAATGTAAATCCAAGGTTTAAAAATAATATTTTTCTCATTTATAACCATATATAAAAAGTTGAAAAATATTTAAATTAAAATAAACCTTGAAAACCTTAGTTTACATTTTAGTCCCTAAGTTTTATTTCAATCGAGTCCTTCTTCTTCATCTAGGTCCTTAGCTTTCATTACAGACAAGTCCCTAAAAACTTCTTCATTCCTTCTTCAACCTTTTCGACGGCTGATGACAGGAGGTGCTCACACCTGTCGATCACCACACATCCGATGTCCTCCCTTCCCTTCCAAGCTCCTGGAGCTTGTGTTCACAATCCTCTTTTCATCCATTGGTCTGGATGAAGCTGCAATCCTATTTAGGGCTTGAAGTTAACCTCACCGATGTTGGAGAAGACGTCGGTGGTTACTTCACTCCTAGATCTTTCTCCATCTAGATTCACCCTCCTCAACCGTCGTAACCAATAAATACCCCTCCACCTCCTCGATTTCAAAGAGTTAGCTCTCTTCCCTCTTCTCCCACTGAGCTAGCAAATAGGCTATTCACTCCAAAATCCAGCGACCTTCCTCCACTTCCTCCATCTTCCTCCGTCCATCTTCACTTGTTTTGGATCTCCACCATCGTCCGTTGAGTCTTCTAATGCAGTGCCGACGCTGGGCTTCCTCTGCTACGCTTCGCCTACACCTGATGAACTTCTTTCTCTGCTCCTCTGATTTCCTCCTCCTTTAAGGGCCTTCGACAAAGACCTTCTGCCCCCTTCATCCAGGTAACAGTAGGTTAGGTAAGTAGTTTAATTAGAGTAGTTAGTTAAGTAGATTAGTTAGACTTAATGTTAGATTTCCGGTCATCTTCTTCAACTCCGGTGAGCTCGTTGAGCTTGACTAGAGCACTCTTTTGTCTTTTTATATCATTGATCACCTTCCTTAATCTCCTATGATCATCTCTGACACCTTAATTCCCTGATTTAAACACCTACTCGCCTAATCCGCCTCCACCTTCACCAGCTGCTTCCGCTGTCCATGGCAGAAGTATTTGAGGGTAATTCACCTCCACTGGGGCCCTCCACCACTTAACCATCACTTAAGGGCTCCTATCTTCATCTTAATTTGAGTAATAATCATTCATATAATAAACACCCAAATTTGATACAACCTCCTGAGCTCACTGTCAATGGCAACTTAGGAGGAGTTCCTCCAACTAATCAACCACCTGTACACCATCGCCACATCCTACTGACTTGTTCTCTCTACTCAATTGAGTGAGAGAACATGTCTTGAGTTCGAGCGAACTCAGATTACGCTCACTGCCAATTCATTGCATATCTTTTAGTTTAATTGTTAATTGAATGAATTAATGAGTTCCTAAGGTTCCTTGTGACCTCAGGAGACCTTTCAGATCTTCCTTGGTCGATTTTGATAACTTTTACACATGTATAGCCTTGTTCTGGACTCACCGAAGCTCTAGCGAGCTCCGACGAGTCAAAAACAATCTTCAACCTATAGAACTTCCTGAGAAGCTCCAGATTGCTTACTTAAGGTCTAAGGATTCTATTTTGGTGATTATTTTGGTGATTTGAAATCTGGAGATAGATATAGACTTCTTTCTTCCCCAACTCTAGCAGAGTTGGAGAATATTGTTGCTTAGGTTTAAACTTGATTTAGGAGGTCTAGAAGCATCAGGAGGATGTTCTGAGATCAGCCCTGAAGATCAAACACTTAGAAAAGCTTCAGTTTGTTTTGTCGAACAAACTCACTTTAGATCTCAGGCGACAGACCTGAAACCCTAGGTTTCTTGGCTGAAACTCTTTTTTGATACCCTGAATATATTTCTGAGATCAAATAGAAATGATTTGAAGTGTTAATTTCATCTGATATTGTTCAATATAGAAAGTCAAATTTCAAGGTTCAGTGGTCAACATTAGGTCTGATTTGTTAATTTAGGATTCAGTTAGAGAAATTGATGAATTCAAATTATTCCGGGGATGATTTTAGATAGATTAGATTTAATTTGGATGATTTTTAATCAGTATGAATCAAACTGCTGTTCAGTTTGGGTTCATTTGAACCCAACGCTGGCTTCAGTGACTCTCTGATGAAATTCAAATGCAAATTCTGCTTAGATAGACCATTAACAACCTTCAGAGGTTGTTTGATTAGATGAAAATGACTTTAGCTTTCTGTTGAGTTGAACAGAATGAGAAATCAAGCTCCAAAGCTCCTTAGCGAAGCTATTGAGCTTCCTTGCCTTCCTGAAGCTCTTCAAAGTCTCTTCCCTTCTTCAATAGGTGCGGAAACACCTACTGAAACTGTTCAGGACATCATCTGAGGTCAAAGAACTTCACTGCAGGTCCTTAGACCTGAGGTTCTACACTGCAGGCCAGAATGGCCGTGATGATCCTTCATTTTCACCCTTCAAATCAAAGGGCAAGACCTTTTTTTAGCATCAAATTGATGCTGCAAACTTGTAGAGCATCCTTAGAGCTTTCCAGTGAGCCTTTACTTGCTTGATTTGGAGCTCTGAGCCAACCGGAATCTTCAATTGAAGTTTAGCCTGGAAGGGACTAACATAGTCCCACATCGAAAAAACTTGAATGCACGCCTTGGAATAAAATGAAAAAGTGTTATGGGTTGTTCGTTTGTCAGCGTTGGGCGCACAATGAGCATGACCGTGTGTGTGGGTGCATGCGATGCGCGTGCTCGGGTGTGTGTGTGACTATGGGCGTGCGAGCATGGGCCCATGAGTAGGCGTGTGCATGTGGTCCTAGGAGGCTGTGGGCCTGGGAGGCCGTGGACTGTGCTAAACCAGAAATAAACCAAACCTAATACAAAGTAGGCTCAGACCTAGTAGGGGGTGGTTCCACACTGAGAAGGGTGCTGTGTATCCCCAACCGGTCTGAGCTGCCAACCATAAAACCAAAATTTTGGTTCAGTTCATTGGTTCGATTCGGTTCAGTTGCAGTTCAAGTGCACAGCTGAAAGGTGAAGGAAAAGAAGGGGAAAATGAGAAGAGCTCGTAGGACTGAATAAAAAAAAACAAAGAAAAGGTAAACAGACAGAAAAAGATAAAAGGAAAGAAAGAGAAGAAGAGAGGTTAAGAGAAGTGCTCACTTGAGACAGAAAGGTTAAGAGAAAGGTAAAGAGAGAAGAGAGAGAGAGAGAGAGAGGGTAGGATGAGAAGAGAAGAAAGAATGAAGGCTAAAGATAGAAGAAGAAAGAATAGAATTAATTTTTGTAATTTTTACTTAAATATAATTTCTTTTGAGCTTAAATGATGTAATAAGGCACATGTTCATTTGAATTTCTTCTTTTCTTGCCTTAATCTCTTGTAAATAATAAAAAAATTAATGAAATAAACATGTTTACTTGCTTGTAATAACAAATCATATGTGTAAATATGTTTTTCTTATGGAATTTTGCATGTCTTTCAATTGAAAATCCTCTATGCAAGATTCATATTCTTAAAGTAAATTTAATTATAATTCTCATTAATTAAGTAAGAGCATAGGATTTAATGGTGAATTAAGTTAAGTTATACCTCCCAGTGAATGACCTGGACTCAACCAGTTAAAAAGAATTAAAATCTAAAATGTTAAATTAGCTTGATCCTATAATACTCAATTGACATCAATACAAGTTAACCTAAGTTACTTTCTCTTGCACATAATTAAGCCTAATTAACTTAATTAACTGTGTTGAGAAAAATTAACCATCATAGATCAAAGGCACTTAAAATGGGCTTTGGGAAAAAGAAGATCTGGTTGAATGTTTTTGATACTTACAAGCAATCCGAATTTGAAGATTGTTCTCAGATTGAGGTCGTTGATGAAATAATTGAGGAGACTACTCTAGCACTCCTATGTAAAGATCCCCTTCAAAAGGTCATATCTAAGGACAATCCTCCGATTATTAAAGAAACTAAAAGGGAAATACCTGAATTAGAAGAGTTGCTGGGGATACACACAAAGTCTCTGTCCCCACCCTAGACCGTGAAGGTAGATCTGCTACCTGAAGTAGGGACATCTCAACTTAAATCCTCAATCCAAAAGGCTCTTGAGTTGGAGTTGAAACCCCTCCCGAGCACATTGAAATATGCTTTCCTTGGCCCTAATGACACGCTTCCCGTTATTATCTCATCTACATTATCTGAATCGCAGGAGGGAGCTCTGCTTGAGTGTTTACAAAGGCACAAGGAAGCAATTGCCTGGTCAATTGCTGATATTAAGGGTGTTGATCCCTCCCTTTGTATGCATCATATATGCATGGATGAGTTTGTGAAACCTTTCTGAGACATGCAAAGAAGGCTCAACCCCAATATGCGGGAGGTTGTTAAAAAGGAGATTCTAAAATAGCTGGATGCAGGGATTATCTATCGCATTTCAGATAGTAAATGGGTCAGTCCTATTCATGTGGTATCCAAAAAGGTAGGAATCACTGTGGAAGAGAATGACCAAGGATAGCTGGTAACCACTAGACCCTCAACTGGTTGGAGGCTCTGCATTGATTACCGCCATTTGAACACAGCTGCCTAGAAAGACCATTTCCCCTTACCATTTATCGATCAGATTTTGGAACGACTGGCAGGGAACAAGTACTTCTGCTTTCTTGATGGGTACTCTAGGTATAACCAGATAGCCATTTTTCCTAAAGATCAGGAGCATGCCACCTTCACGAGTTCATATGGCACATTTGCATTCCGTTGAATGCCATTCGGGTTATGTAATGCTCCTGCCACTTTCCAACGTTGTATGATGGCTATCTTTTTTGATATGATCGATGAGTTTGTTGAAATTTTCATGGATGACTTCTCCATTTACGGCGCGTCATTTGACCTATGCCTTTCGCACCTTGATAAAGTCTTAACCCGTTGCGAAGAGGCAAAGCTCATGCTTAGCTGGGAGAAAAGCCACTTTATGGTCCAGCAGGGCATTGTGTTAGGGCATATAGTTTCTGAGAAAGGATTAGAGGTGGACACTGCAAAAATTGATTCCATCTCTAAGCTTCCATCGCCCACCAATGTTCGTCAAGTTAGATCTTTCCTTGGCCATGCTGGATTTTATAGGCGCTTCATTAGAGATTTCAGTAAAATCTCTAAGCAACTCTGCGACCTGTTAGTGAAGGATGCCTCCTTCGATTTTGATGATAGATGTGGCAAGGCTTTCAAGTCTTAAAGAAAGCCCTTATTACTGCACCGATTCTCCAAGCACCAGATTGGACCCTCCCGTTTGAGCTAATGTGCGATGCTTCTGATTTTGCAGTGGGGGCGATCTTAGGTCAAAGGGTTGATGGCAAACCTCATGTGCTACATTATGCCAGCAAGACCCTTACGGATCCTCAGCAAAACTACACGGTCACTGAAAAGGAACTTCTTGCTATAGTATTTGCTTTGGAAAAGTTTCGATCTTATCTTTTGGTATCCAAGGTTGTGGTGTTCATTGATCATTCTGCCTTAAAGCATCTTCTTGCTAAAAATGACACCAAACCTCACCTAATTCATTGGATTTTGACCTGGAAATTAAAGATAAGAATGGAGTTCAGAATGTGGTAGTGATCATCAGTCTAGGATCCCTATTGAGGCATCAAACCCTGCTAGCGGTATTCAAGAGACTTTCCCTGATGAGTCTCTGATGGCCGTGGAGGCCAAAACTCCTTGGTTCACTGACATAGTGAACTATTTAGTCACGGGCATTACCCCCAGTACTTGGGACAAGCAAAAGAGAGACAGGTTTCTTGCTAATGCTAAATTTTAGCACTGGGAGGAGCCCAAGTTTTTTAGAGTAGGCCCTAACCAACTTTTCCACCGTTGCGTCCTTGACGAAGAATAGAGAAGTGTTCTGAGTTTTTTCCATGACCTCCATTGTGGGGGATATTTTAGTGGGAAAAAGACTGCCCATAAGGTTCTTCAGTCTGGCTTTTGGTGGCCCACATTATTCCGAGATACACATACATATGTGGGCACATGCCTACGTTGTCAGCAGACAGGAACCATTGGAAAAAGGGATGAGATGCCCTAGCAACCCATCCTCCCTGTTGAGATCTTTGATATTTGGGGCATCGACTTCATGGGTCCCTTTCCTGTGTCCTTCGGATATGTGTACATCCTTGTGACTGTGGACTATGTATCAAAATGGATAAAAGCCATACCCAAGTAAACCAATGACCATTCCGTGGTCTTGGGCTTTGTTAAGGCTAATATCATTTCTCGATACGGGTGCCCAAGGAT
The DNA here is from genome assembly GCA_037157565.1 of Thalassia testudinum. Classification (NCBI taxonomy): domain Eukaryota; kingdom Viridiplantae; phylum Streptophyta; class Magnoliopsida; order Alismatales; family Hydrocharitaceae; genus Thalassia; species Thalassia testudinum. Next base: position 9,113,312 of record JAZHRO010000078.1, on the reverse strand, counting down.
GATTATAAGTGATGGAGGACCTCACTTCAAGAACATACACTTCACAAGACTACTCCAAAATTTAGGAGTCAACCACATGATAACCACACCTTACCATCCCCAAACGAGTGGACAAGTTGAAGTGTTTAATAGGGAGATTAAGCGAATTTTAGAAAAAACTGTCAAGCCCAATCGTAAGGATTGGTTTAAAAAATTAAATGATGCTCTTTGGGCCTACAGAACCACGTATAAGAGTCCCTTGGGCATGTCTCCTTTCCGTCTTGTCTACTAAAAGGTGTGCCATCTTCCCATTGAAATCCAACATAAAGCCTATTGGGCTATTAAAAACGTTAACTTGAATCTGGATTAAAGTGGGAAAGGCACATATGTTAGAGTTAAGTGAGCTTGAGGAGCTTCGTAATGAAGCCTATGAAACTTCTCAAGCTTACAAGCAACATACAAAGGTCTTCCATGATAAGCACATCATTAGAAGGACTTCTGAGCCCAACCAGTGGGTCTAGCTTTTCAATTCCAGACTTAAATTATTTCCAGGAAAGCTCAAGTCCCGCTGGGATGTGCCATATGTTGTTATCAATACTTAACCTCATGGAGCTATAGAAATTTGGAACTCTACTTTTGGTGCGAGCTTTAAGGTAAATGGTTAGCGACTTAAACCTTATATTACTCTTTCATATGGCCAGGCTTTGGACGCACTTCAACTTGAGGAGCCTTAGCTCCTCCCACTCTCCTCCTCAAGTGACATTCTTCTATGTCTGCATTTCTCCAATGAGGACATTGTCAATCTTAGGCATGGGGGGGTATAACCTGAGAATGTTTATTGCATTTATAAATATTTGCATACATTTGGGATAGTTATAAAGAAAGAAAGAAAAAAAAATCTTTTATTTTCTTTAGTTGAATTGGTTAGTCCTTAGCAAAACATCTTTGTCATGGAGGTGTCATTAAAGATATTTCTTCTTTAATTGTTTCTTAAGTTTAGAATCTAGTACATTTACTTCACTTACACACAGATTGGGTAATGGATCTTTGAAGAAAACCAATAAGCATTTTTAGTCTACTGAACCCTTAGACAGTTAATAGGGAGTCAGGCATACTATCTACTAGTAAATCCACCTCATATTTGTGAGAATAAAGTAGAGAGATTATTGGTGCACTAAGTCTAGTGCAATGACTCTTAAGTTTCGGATAATTAGATAATGATACCTTAGAGTTAGGCATAGTTTTTGCCCTCTGTTCCTGTGTGCATTTTGTGAATTCCTAAGAGCCACCAAATAACGCAGATACACAGAGATTAAGTCTTAATAAAGCTATGACTATGGTGGATGGTTACGACCATTCTTCATAGAGTCCTTGGCTGAAAGAGGGTAATAGTGTCAAATGTCAGAAATACGCTTATCCTATCCATTCCTTCCCAGTGCCAAGAGTAGGCACTTCCACCAAATAAGCTACACAATATCCTCTTGACCATCATCATCCCTAATAATGCCTCATAAATAAAAGTCTGCGTCGTGTTATGTTAATTTATAGAGAAAGAAAAAAAAATGAAGAAAAAGAGAAAAGAAAAAATTACATTTAAAACAAAAAAGAGAGAAAAGAAAAAGAAAAGAGTCCAAGTTTATAATTTTATCTTTGTGACGTTTCTGAGGCAACAAAAACACCAATAGCGATCCACCAAATATGGCCCATACCTACCTTTCAGTATTTCTAATCACTCGAATACTGGCTGAGGACTCTAACTTTGTTGAAGAGTTATTAGGACTTTAGTTGAAGTGTGAATGCCATGTGAGGCCATCAAACAGTGAGTACATTTACCAAATCTGGTAAGATTCGTGATCTTGGAAAGAAAACAAAGAAAAGAGTGAGCACAATGGAACATCAAGAGAGCATAGTTGTTTAGCTTCTCTTTGGGTTGACTCATTTGATAGTTTGGAGAGTTAGAGTCTACAGTACTAGACTACAGGTAGCACCAGATGAGTGTAAGCCACTAAGTATAAATCCATTTGACTATGTCTCTCCTACCTAAGCCAAAAAGCCAAGGGTCAAACTACAGATTATTTTTTGCTTTATCCCCGAGGGAAGAAGTTGCCTATCCCAATAAAATTTACTAAGGGATGAGTACGAACTGCAAATGAAAGTTGGCTTTTCACTTGAATCCATTACTTAGGCTATTATCACTTCACAATTGACTGGATCTCTAAGTTTTTGGAATAAGGGAAGAAGAAATCTCTTGCTCACTTCCATTGTTTTTCACTTTTCTTAGGGACTAGCAAAATTTAGGCTTGGGAGCATTTGATGAGACAACATTTGTGGTCTAATTAATACATAAATGCCTAATTATTATGGTAGCATCTACATATACAAAGCATACTTTGATGTGTAAATAAATTAATGTTTGAATATAGGTGCATACATGTATTTCATGTATTAGTTTACATGATTTTTATAAATAACCCTATTTATTTTTCTTTTGTTCTCTTCCTTCCCGTAGAAGGTGCAACTCCTTCTAGCCTTAGCGCAATGACCACGTGCCTCTTCACGCTCCCACCAGCGGCCAATAGTGCACTCGTGCCCATCCAAGGTGATAGTGCATCCCACAATCTCACAACCGCCCCATCACCAAGACTGTTGGAGAGGATCTTGGCAGAAAAAACAAACTAAGTTAAAAAGAGGCACAGCAGGCCCCGGGGGGGATCTCTTCCCTTCCTTTCCACCGTGAAGGAGAGCCTACACCGTGGAAACCGCGCACTGTGGCCCTCTCAATGTGCACCAGGGAGCCACCATGAACCCCTCATCGATCGGCAGTGCAGTGACAGCACACTGCCCCGTAGCCAACAGTGTGCACCAAGCCTCACGTCCCCTTCAACTTCCTTTCCATGCGCTGCCTGCGTGTTCAGTAGCACCGCTCAGTGCCCCCCTCACCATGCAACCACTCCCACCTGCGTTCCACGCGCTGGTCGCACGTTCAGTAGCGCCGCTCAGCACCCCCTCACTGTGCAACCACGCCCGCCTACGCTCCAGCAAGCATGCGTGTTCCCTCTTCTTCTTCTTCCTCTGCTTCCTTCAACCCACTAGCAAACAAACCAAAGGAACCCACCACAACACCTCCGCGCGTAGCCAACCATCTTGCCGGCCACGCTAGTGCGTAGCCGCGCCCGCGGGCAACCACACCCTTGTGCATGCACAACACCTCCACGTGCAGCAACCACCTGAGTGCGGCTGCAGTCCCTGTTGCTCCTCTCCGCCGCCACCTGCTGTCAAGCCAGCCGCCACAGGCCATCTCCCTCCTCATCGTCATCTTCTACGAGATCCTCTCCTCCGGTGGAACTCCTCCACCCGAGCGAACCACCGACGATGCCTCCTCCAATGTGTGGCGCAGAGAGAGGAAGTTTCCTCTATTTTAGAGTGAATTAAAATTTACATTTTTTGCCATTGTCAATTTAATATTTGGATTATTTTATTCAGATGAAATTGCATGGGTGCACTTATAATTTTGTGAATTGGCTTAACTTCTGTTATGTGCATCATTTAACATTGAATTTAATTCAGATTTGCATGCAATTCAAAATTACATGATATGCCACTACACATGCATCATCTGCATACTTTTGGGAGCTTGATTTTTGATGTAAAATTTACATAAATAGTCCATAACTTCTCATGAAATTGCAAGTTCCATTTAGATAGCATATTCATTGAATTGCTTTTGCGAAGGTGTCTGCGAACATGATGACTCTCTACTCGTGAATTTATTGGATCTATTCCTCCTTGTGGATACAACATCCTTTTTGTGGTTTAAATTGATATCTATTTTAATCTTTGATTGAGAGATTTCCTCAACATAAATTACAACGACATATCATTCTATTATCTTCTTAATCAAGTGAAATTCTCTCCATCAGTTAACCCACAAGTACCGGTACTAAAGTTTAGTATTGGTACATGTGAGTTACAGGTTTGGATTTTTTTTCAAACAAACAAACCTGTACCCCGCGAGTACAGGTACTCATGATCAATACCGATACTAGAGGTACGAGTACCGGTACTAATGATCAGTATTGGTACAAGTGGGTTACAAATTTAGGTCAAGAGTTTGAAACCCAAATCTAGAAGCAACGAGTACTGGTACCCACACTTTAGTACCGGTACCAGTTAACCGTTGGCTCAATTCTGAACGGCTAGAAATTTTATTTAAGCTATGTGAATGTTGGGAATTAAATCCCAACGTCTAGTAGACAAATCCCTGAGGTCCTAAACTCTATAAAATGACCCTAAGACTCTTTGTTTGTACACAAGAGATACAAGAAAGATAAAAGAAAATTCTAGAGCTCTATATTTCATATTTTCCACCATATTTGAAGAGAAGAATAGAATTTGCCGCTCTCAATCTTTCCACACTTTTGCAAACGCGTTGACGTGATTTTCTTTCACATATTCAAGTCCTTCCTAGGCTCTCAAATTGGTATCATCTTTTATATATTTGTTGAGAGGCTTAGGTTTTAGTTGTAAGATTCTTATTTTCTTACACCTATACTTCTTTTGTAGTTGAGCTTGTTGCTCGTTGGGTTGTAACAAACCCGTTGTTGTAATTGGGTTGAGATAACCCGTGAATTACCTCAATTAGTAAATTGATTCTCTCAGGGTTGAGAGAATCGGGTTAAAAACCCTAAGCAGGGAGGCTTAGGTAGTGGAGTATCCAAGGGAGGGGAACCGCTATACATTTTTTGTCCTTTGTGGTTTGAATTGATTGTGCAAATCTGATTGCACGGCAAAAATACACCGATAATTATGCCATCTTGTGCTATTTCCAAGCATTGCCAGTGCATATTAGGTTGCCATAGTCGCATTTGTAAAAATACACGCCTGCATGCATTTATTTGAGAGGGGAGGAGAGTGAATAAAATGGCCTTATAATTAACAAATTCTTCAAGTGCTGCCTCGCAAATTCACCATCTTTATTTTTATTTTTATTTTTATTTGATTTTCTTCTCTGCGGCTGCAAGGCATGGTAGCTCTTCTTCGCGCCATGCTCTGCAAAGCTTGCCCTGCACAGCCACTCCCTGCCAGCCATGCACAGCCAGGGCATGGCTGTGCTTGCCTTCTTCCTCTTTAAAAAGGCACGGCTAGCTTCTTTGCAAGCGAGCCTGGTCCACCGAACACAGACAACACCTTCTTCCCTTCCAGGCCGTCTCCTCCACTCTCCCCTCCATACGCAACTTCTCCTCTTTCTGAGGAGATTCTCTGCGGGCAGGAGCAGCTCAGTGGTGCACAACCACCACTGTGAGTCCCACCACCACCCAGCTCATCAAAGAGCCAGTGGGTATGGTGGTTCTCTCCTCTGTTTCGTCGTTCCAAGCCACTTCCGCCATTGCCATAGAGTCAAGCTTTGAAGCTCAACCGCTGCTGCAGCAAGGCACCGACCATCTCTTGCCCGCACATAGGCCACCGCACACGCCAGTAGCTGGCGCAACTCTTTCCACGCGTGCCAGTAGGTCACCCTCGCCCCTCTCCGCACTCGCCAGCAGCCGGTGCAATCCTTCCGTGCGCGCACCAGCTCACGCAGCGGCGCCCGCACACACGGAACCGCCAACACCCGATCGCGTGAGCCGAGCGCGCACTGTAGCCACTGTTCACGCGTTTCAGCGGAACACTGTGGCTACAGTGCGGTGACCGGTAAGTTTCTCACTTATCCGGTCACCCGACGCTCTCTCTCCGCGTCGCGATTGTCTGCTGCCCGTCGGTGCACGCCCACACCTGCGTCTCTCTCCATGCTTGCTCTCGCATCTGCATCCGCCGGCGTCTTCGCCTGCTTCAGCGCATAGCGCCTTCTCCCGCACCAGCCTCACCACGTAGCGTAGTGCGCTGCGGTTCCTCCCATGCCCGCTCCCTCCTACGTGCACGCACGTCTTCGCGCACATATGTGCTTGGGCATGCGCGTGGACATCAGACGACGGTTAGGGCTCCAGATGGCTTAATTCCTACACCTCTTTACTCCAGTAGACAATCTCTCTCTCTCTCTCTCTCTCTCAGACACTCACCTCACACATACACACACACACTTTCTCGTACACACACCCACTCACTTATACACTATTATATACTTCTATATATATACATATACATATATATATTGATATATATACATATATTTATATACATATATATATATGTATATACATATATCTATACATATAATAGTACCTATATAACTAAGTATAAGTATATATATATATGTATATATACATATATATACACATATATTCAAACATATATATATACATATATACATACATATATACATATATCTCAAACTATAAATACATATATATATATATATATATACCTATCTACATATATCTATATACAAAGATACTTATATTAATATATATATACATATACACAGATATATAGCCATATACATATATTACTATATATATACATACATACATATATATATATATATATATATATATATATATATATATATATATATATATATATATATATATATAGTTATAAATACATACATATATATCTAATTATAAATATATATATATATATACATATACATACATCTATCTATACATATATTTATATACCTATATATATACATATATATATGCATATATAACTACATATACACCTATATAATTATAGCCATATCTATAGATATACATGTAGATATATATTTACATAAATACTTACATATCTATATATTTTCATATCACCTACCATACGTTGTATCGCAGGATATCTGCACCAGTTACTGATATTCACCGATACACACGTACAGAAAGCGTTTTTCGCACACATCTTCCACCCATCCATCCTACACTCCACGCAGCACTTCATCCTGTTGGTTGTGTCTTCCTAGACGACGATCAACTCGACACCGTGCTACATACCATTTCCACCTCCACCCGCACCCCTATATAGATATATATATACTATATTTACCTTATTTCTATTTCTCTTTCCTACCATTAAAAAGATAAAAAAATATATACAAAAGAGAAAAGATAATCCTTGACTTGCAGGTACTCAGTCTTGCAAATAGCAAGACCAGTTTTGGAACCCTAATTTGGCTCAAAGCCAATAACCTAATTTTTATGGTGTACCTCAAGGACAAAAATTATCAGAAAAAAAAATCTTAAATAGAAAAACACCAAAAACATAATAAACGAATGGAAGAGATTCGTTGTAGGAAAGGCGTAGAAACTTATTCACTTCTAATCCCACTTCCCTGAGTTCGACCCTGGGCCTAAAAGTGACCAAGATAAAATAAAATAAGCCAGGTAAAAAATTTTGTAAAGAGATGGTTAGGCTCGATTTAGGTTAACCACTACACTCATTTCAACGATAAAATCACCATATTAACACAACCTATCCGGGCCCGACCATAAGCTCTTTTCTGGTGCCGTTGCTGGGGAAGTGCGCATTCAAGTAAGTTTCTACTCCATTCATTTAATTTTTCTCTTCTCACACCTTTCTCTTCACGGGTGTTTTTGTTTGTTGGTGTGCAGGTGAACTAGTTGTAAGGAGAAGGTAGGCAGACGAAGTCGGAAACGTGGGCAGATCCAAGGCAGGAACGAGAGCGTGAAGTCACCTACACCGTACTGGAGCTTCGCACACGTTGCTGAACAAGTAGGTCTTTCTTTCTTAGCAACTTAGGTTAACTTGTCACCTTAATAAAAAAAAAAACTAGAAAAACTTGGGATCTCTTGGGGCAAGTGGATTAAAAATCACTTATTTGATTGTTTACCTTCACTCCCACCGCCCTGGGATTTCCCGCAAAACTTCTCATAGCGAAGATCCAAGAATCTTGATTCTTGAATCTTTCACCGTGTGAAGTATTCTTTGAGGCAAAAAATAAAAAGATTGATTGCACCCCTCTTTGCCTCATTTATCTGCAATTCGGGATCACCTTTTTGGTGTGGAGACTTGGAATTGAGTTGATTCTAACCCCACCACAACCTTTCACGTGCCTAAGATTCGATATCGAATACTTCAACCCCAACAATTTGATTTTCTTTATCTTATGGTTGAGCCTTGTGTGTGGAAATCATTTTGGTGATTGGGAGCACTTGAATTGAAGTGCTTTGGCTCCCTTTCACACTAATCTAAAATTGACTTGTTCATCCACACATAGAAATCTCCATCTAGGGAAGCCCATTGCATTTTAGCATGCATTAACCAACTGACATTGAAGAAGGGTTTGTTGGGCTTAGAAGAAAACTTGTATTCTCTCAAAACCCGGAGATTGGTTCAATTGGTAATTTAGCGAAATCATAAAATCCATACTACTTAAGGTTGAATTCTAAAAACCATTCACCAATTAAAACTTCAATTCGGGGAGATTTCCCCGTTGCATGCTTAGTTTACACACTCTATAAAATCAATCACTTAGGCATTACCCGTAAATAGCGCCCTTCACATTCCAGAAGCACTTGATCCTAAGCCTTTAACTAAAATTGGTAGCAACTTGACCCTTATTAAGGATTGGAGGTCTAACTACCTGCGTGTAGTGCCTACGTGCTGGTGAGGGTTCCCATGTGCTATCGGGTGTCTAAGACTGGGGCAAACGGCCTTTCAATCTGGCCCGATGGTTCCGCGGTGCTCGCATTCGGTTCCGTAGTTCGTGATAGTAGGTAACTTAGATCTTTAGGTCTAAGGGCACACTGTAGAGGTTAGGAATTTGATTGTATTGATTTGTCATCAAGTGTACCTTTGTGGCATCATTTTTCTCATCTCTTTTCCCTTCGTATCCCCCCAATTCTTCCTACGGCAGTGCATGTTTGGGTGGAGGTCACAAAACCCTGAACTGTGTGAATTGTCTGAAAATTTAGAAAAGAAGCTACATCATCCTCCTCCTCCACAAACATGGCTGCATGCCCACCCACAAATCCCGAGGGAGGAAACCGTCCTCAAAATTGACCAGGTGGTGGAGCCTTGGATCCCATAACCCGCCTCCAAGCCCAAATGGAAATGTATAATGAACAAATTGAAGCCATTAGGAAAACATTGGAGGAAATGCAGAATCCTCCCGAACGGGAGGAGCCTAGGTCTCTTAGCTCCTATCAGAATCCCGCTGCTACAGAGACCATAGGACAAATTCGGGTCCCCATGGGCGAGGACGACTTTGAACTGAAACTTAACATAATTGGCCTGATAAATTTTCACTTCCATGGTCTTGCAAGTGAAGATCCTTTTCTCCACTTGGAAGACCTAACCCGATTGGCTGAAACAGTTAAACCAAGAAATATCGGGTTACCTATAGTCCTCATGAAAATGTTCCCGTTTTCATTGCGGGATAAAGCGTCGCAGTGGTTACACACTCTTGGGAAGAGATGCGAACAGCATTTCTCAAAAAGTTCTTCCCAATCAGACGAACCAATGCGCTTCGCCCTGCTATCACTTCATTTACGCAACAAAACGACGAACAGTTTCATGAGGCATGGGAGAGATATAATGACCTCCTCAAGAAGTATCCACATCACGATCTGCCTAAGTGGCATATAGCCCAGATTTTCTACTATGGGCTAAATGAGACTTTGAAGCAGATTACTGATGCTTCCTGTAGAGGGAATTTCATGAATAAAGACGAGAATGGAGCATTCAAATTATTTGAAAATATGAGTGAAAACTCAATGAACAATGCTTCCATTGTCGCCTTTAATCGTTCCAGCCTGCCCCGAAATGTCCACGAAGTTGACACGGGACCCTCCCATTCATCCACAGATCTCAGCCTTATCGTACAGAAATTGGATGAAGTCTCCGTCGTGCACAAGAAGTTGGACGAGCTTCTGGCCAACCCCGCCCGTTCTATGGCAAACACCCCCACCTCACCACTTCATCACAATTCCAATTCTTCCAACACCAGGCTTATCCCGAGAAACCCCGTAAGACCTTCCTTACCGAGTGTCGCGCCGGGCGATTCGGTAATTCATGTGGATCTAGCTTCTGCGAGCCAGTATTTCGACACGGAGGACCAAGCCTCCGTGTGCTCGGAAGCATATTTACATGCGGATGCATCTTCTGGCATAGAAGACTCTTGCGCCCTGGGGAACAACCCATTCTCTGCCACTTATAACCCAGGGTGGCGAAATCATCCGAACTTCGCATGGTCCAACAACCCACAGCGCCAAAACCCCGCGGGTGGACCAATGCGACTGTCTGCACCCGTCATCCCAAGGGCCCAGTCTAATACTTTGGCGAATCTGCCATCAAGCCCTTACGCACAGCAAACAGAACACGCATCAAGTCCTCTTGATAAATTGATGTGAATGATGATGGAAATGTCAAAGCTCCATGAAGAGAACATGGCCTCTCTTCAGCACCAATTGGCACAGCAGAATGTTGAGGTCAGTCAACTACGCATGGCGACTCGATCTCAGGGCACTCTTCCCGCCCAGCCTATTCCCAACCCACGAAATTTCGTACCCCGTGGTCCTCAACCATAGGTACAACCTTCTCGGGGGCAGGTACATCAAATTCTGCAGGCTCCGAGCATTCCACCAGGATTTCAGGCTAATCTCGCTGCAGCACCTCACTCTTATGTCCCTATTGCAAATCCTCCTCCGCCTTATGATCCCACTGGACCCGCATCGTCCAATGAGATCACTACGAGGAGTAGTAAGTAGACTGTCGATCCGCCTTGACCTGATCCTGTCCCATCTTCTTCATCTCCCTCTCATTCGGGATGCGCACCGCATTCATGAGAGGACGATACACCCAAATTGGTGCCAGAATCAGTCCCATTCCCTGAGGCTCTACTGAGGGAGCCAAAAGGAAAGAAGAAGGATACGCAGCCCTTTGATAACTTGCATAATTTGTTTAGGGATGTCAAAATCAAGGTACCCCTGCTCGAGGCTATCGACCACATACCTACTGTCGCCCGATTTTTCAAAGACTACACAACACCCAGGCAATAGTCAAAGAAAACTAACAATCTGGTGTTTCTCTCGCCTCATGCGAGTTGTGCTTTACTGTCAAATCTACCATCGAAGCAGAAAGATCCGGGCACATCACTTATTTCCTGTAGCATCCAAGGCTGCAATTTTAACCGTGCCCTGCTTGATCTAGGATCTTCCATCAATCTTATACCAACCATCATGCTCGAAAAATTTTCCTTGAGAAATCTGAAACCCACCCCTGTCACGTTACAGTTGGCAGATCGTTCTGTCAAAATTCCAAAGGGTGTGGTGGAAGACGTGGTGGTTAGGTTCAACAGTCTCTATTTTCCTGTTGACTTTCTTATTTTAGATATGGAAGTTCCTAGCTCACTTTCTGATTGTCCGATCATCCTTGGTCGACCTTTCTTGGCCACAGCCCGTGCCCATATCGACTGCGAGTCAGGTTGTATTGAGATTGCCGTTGGATCTGAGAAGCTCAAGCTTAACATCTTCAAGGCAGCCAAAAACTTTGATTGCGATTGCATCGAGGATGTCATGTTTGATGAGGACATGGCCGTCAGCATGTGTATCGGACTAATTGGGACCTATTCTGACTGCTATGGATTACCTGTAAACACTGATGATTTCTTGACGAACACATATTGTGACATTCCTCCATCCCTCCCTATTCCCATACCTTCTCCTGACCAGAATTCTGATGAGGTTTTCTCTGCTTCCCATACCTCATAGTCTGAGTCATATTCGGGCTACTCACCGCCGGTCCACACTCTTGAAGACCGGATTGCCCTTTCTTTCCCGCCAAATCAAGCAGATTTGCAAATCCACACTGGGACCTTGAGCCCATATACTACTCACTGGGGCTATTCCTTTTTGGATCCATCTATCCAGGAAGCCCCTCTTCTTGGCCAATCTGAGGGCCAACTTCTTCCTCTTGACTTGTTCTCCGATCTGCCTGGGATGCTCTCGTCCCAAGAAATGCCAGATCTCTCACCATCCACTCCCAAGCTGAAAGAGCTGCCTAGTACACTTAAGTATGTTTTTCTAAGACCAAATGAAACGCTCCCTGTAATCATCAGTTCAAAATTGACCAGGGAGCAAGAGCGCAAACTAACGAAGGTCCTTATGGAACATAAGGCAGCTATTTGATGGTCTTTATCAGATTTATCTGGCATTAGCCCCTCCTATTACACTCACCGTATATATACGGAGGAGGCTCAACCTTCCTGAAAGATGTAGCGACGTCTCAACCCTAACATGCGGGAGGTTGTTAAGAAGGAAATTATTAAGTGGCTGGATGCGGGTATAATCTACCTGATCAGCGATAGCCCCTGGGTGAGTCCGATTCACGTTGTGCCCAAAAAGGTAGGACTCACCATCCGTGTCAATGACAGGGGAGAATCCATCCCTACATGCACTCCTACATCTTGGAGAGTGTGTGTAGATTATAGGAAACTCAATGCTGCAACTAAGAAAGATCACTTTCCGCTACCTTTCATTTACTAAATCCTGGAGTGGTTAGCGGGAAATAAATTTTTCTGTTTCCTGGATGGATTCTTAGGATATAACCAGGTGGCAATTGACCCCCGGGACCAAGAGAAAACCACTTTTACCTACCCCTTCAGCACCTTTGCATTTAGAAGGATGTCGTTCAGACTTTGTAGCACGCCAGCAACTTTCCAGAGATGTATGCTGGAGATATTTCATGACATGGTGGGTGACTTTCTCGAGGTCTTCATGGATGACTTTTCGATCTTTAGACCATCTTTTGATGACTGTCTTACCAACCTGACCCGTATCCTTAGGAGATGTATTGATGTAAACCTCGTGCTTTCTTGGGAAAGAAGTCATTTTATGGTACATGAGGGAATTGTTCTCATCATCTTCGATAGGGGTATCGAGGTTGACAGAGCTAAGCTTGATGTAATTGCTGATTTACCTGTGTCTGGCTCTGTCAAACAAATCCGCTCCTTCCTTGGACACGTCGGTTTCTATAGGAGATTCATCAAAGATTTCTCCAAGATTTCTCGACCTTTAACTCATCTCCTATTGACCGACGTACCCTTTGATATGGGCCCTGATTCCATACGAGCATTCACGCAGCTGCGTAATGCTATCATCAAGGCCCCTATTCTCCAACCACCAGATTGGTCCCTCGACTTTGAACTCATGTGTGACGCTTCTGACCTTGCAGTCGGAGCCATCCTGGGACAAAGACGCAATTGACGCCCCTTCGTGGTGTACTACGCCAGTAAGACGTTGAACAAGGCCCAACGTAATTATACTACCACTGAAAAAGAACTACTGGCAGTCGTCTTTGGCCTGGAGAAATTCCGCTCTTACCTTCTGGGCTCACATGTTATTATTTTCACTAATCACGCGGCCATTCACCATCTCATGCATAAGAAGGATGCCAAGCCTAGACTGATTTGTTGGATCCTTCTGCTCCAAGAATTTGACATTGAGATCCGCGATAAGGCCGGAGCCTAAAATGTTGTGGCTGATCATCTTTCCAGACTGGACCCTGACCATATTGGACTTACTCTGCCGATTAATGAGAGTTTTCCTGATGAGCACCTATTGGCAATTAATGTGGCAGGTGGACCTTGGCATGCCGACATTGCCAATTACCTTACTTCTGGATCCCTTCCATGTGGATGGCCTAAAAATCAGCACGAGCGTCTCATGGCAGAAGCAAAGTATTATTTCTGGGATAATCCACTTCTTTTTCGAATAGCTGCTGATCAAATCATCCGTCGCTGTATTCCTGACAGCAAATTCCCCAGTGTGCTATCCTTCTGCCACGATCAGGCCTGCGGAGGCCATTTCTCTGGGAGGAAAACTGCAGCCAAGGTGTTGCAGTGTGGTTTCTTTTGGCCCTCCCTTCACCAGGATGCACACAATTATGCCAAACATTGCACTAGGTGCCAGTCGTTAGGGTCAATGTCACGTCGTGGCATGATGCCCTTACAATCCATCCTAGCTGCGGAAATCTTCGACATTTGGGGAATTGATTTCATGGGTCCCTTTCCTCCTTCCAACGGCTTCGAATTCATTCTTGTGGCTGTTGATTATGTTTCGAAATGGATCGAGGCTATTCCCATGTGCCATGCTGACCATGTTATATCACTCGATTTGTCAAAGACCACATTTTTACGTGCTTTGGGATCCCTCGAGCCATTATCTCGGATGGAGGAAGCCACTTTACCCATGCTTCTTTTCGAGCACTTCTGAGGAAATACGGAGTTCACCATCGTATCGCATCTCCGTATCATCCTCAGACGAACGGCCAGGCAGAGGTGTCGAACAGGAAAATCAAGCAAATTCTCTAGAAAACGATTCGGCCTAACCGTAAGGATTGGTCCGACAAGTTGATTGATGCACTTTGGGCGTATCAGACTGCCTTCAAGGCTCCCCTTGGTATGTCTCCTTATAGAATCATTTACGGGAAGCCTTGTCATTTGCCCATGGAGTTGGAACACCACGCTTATTAGGCGATTCGCCAATGTAACCTCGACCTCGACCTGTATGGTCGAGAAAGGAAACTCCAACTCCAGGAGCTGGAAGAGCTCCGTCGTGAAGCCTATGATTCTGCCTTAACTTTCAAGCAACGCACTAAGGCTTTTCACGACAGCCGTATTCGACGGAAGGAATTTGAGACATCTCAGCAAGTTTGGCTCTACAATGCCCGGCTCAAATTCTTTCCTGGGAAACTGAAGTCCAAATGGACTAGTCCTTTCCTGGTCTCGAGACCATTTCCCAACGGGGCCGTTGAAATTGAAGATCCCAAATTTGGTCATAAATTTACGGTCAATGGGCAGCATTTGAAACCCTATCTTACTCATGAACCTGCCCCCATTGGAGAAACTATTGCCCTGCTGGAGGGTAACTAATGTTGTGCCTCATTCTGAGTCCAGCTGGGGATGTTAAATTCAGTGCTCGTTGGGAGGCACCCAACAACGCTCACCATCCACCATCACTTTTCACTTCACTGTCACGCTCACTTCACTTTTCACTTCACCACCCACCATCCACCCACCCTACCACCCTGCTGTATACCCTACACCTCAACTCTCATTACCCGATCCTTTGACCTTCCTCTACCCTTCCCTACATGCATATGAGGACTTAGCATCGTTTGGCATGGGGGGGTGGTAGGCATCCATAGGATTTGGGTATTTTAGGGTATCATGCAGTTTCCACTTATCTATAAATATGTCAAAAAAAAAAGGTGTTTAGTAATGATCTAAAGGCTGAAACAAAAATACAATAAGTGTATATAGATATTCAACCACTGTTTTGAAGACTTTCCAGGCCACAGAAGATTGATTCGCTCAGGCTCGGCTTAATTCACTTGAGCATTGACAAGATAGATCGGAATCTCTCCTAACTAAGGATGTATTCTTGTACCTGAGACATCAGTACAGGATCCGTTGGTTTGCTTCTACTCGAGAGCCTAAGTAATCTTGGTTCACACTACACATATCAAGAAAGGCCAAGTGAACATAAGATCCAACCCTAGTGTTCATTAGGGAAGGTGGAGTCCTTACCTGTGCACGCAAGTAGACTTTTTATCCTAGGCTTTAGTCTTGTGTTTAGGAAAGACTTTCCACCAAAAAGGAACTCTCCCACCAAAAGAAAAGTATGCTCATCCAAATAATGTTGTAAGAGATATACTGACACGTATTTCAAAAAAAAAAATTGCAAATAAGTCAGTATGTCTCACAAATGTCTGTAAAATCTTCCTACAAAAAAGTTCTTCAGGGCAAATACCCTGTTCTCTTTGAGCCACAAATGTCATAAAATGGGAGTTGAGTTTTTCGTCATCTTTTTAAGGGTCAATCCGAAGACATGAGCTGAAACTGGGACCAACCTGCAGTTAAAAATTCGTGAAACCCTGGGCTTGAGTCTTAATGTTCATCTGGTCAGTCTTGATCCTTCACTAAGCACAAGCCATAATCTCTTGAGCTCTCGAGTACGACAAAAATCTCTTGGGTCCTGGAAATTGTACTTAAGGTTTAAATATCAAGAGTCCTGGTTAGTCGAGAGATGATCTATGTCACATAAGACTTAAAGTACTGGTAGTCTTCTCTACAATTGGTTCTCACAATATGCAATAATAAACACACCTATGTCGCCTCAGAAGAAAATCTTCAGCTTAAGATCATTTCTAAATACAATACAAAAATGTTTTTGCTAGGGACTAGCAAAAGATAGGCATGGGGGTATGATTGCACAGCAAAAATATACCGATAATTGTGCCATCTTATGCTATTTCCAAGCATTGCCAGTGCATATTAGGTAGCCAGTCGCATTTGTAAAAATACATGCATGCATGCATTTATTTGAAAGGGGAGGAGAGTGAATAAAATGGACTTGTAATTAACAAATTCTTCAAGTGCTGCCTCGCAAATTCACCATCTTTATTTTTATTTTTATTTGACTTTCTTCTCTGCGGCTGCAAGGCATGGCAGCTCTTCTTTGCGCCATGCTCTGCAAAGCTTGCCCTACACAGCCACTCCCTACCAGCCATGCATAGTCATGCACAGCCAGGGCATGGCTGTGCTTGCCTTCTTCCTCTTTTAAAAGGCATGGCTAGCTTCTTTGCAAGGGAGCCTGGTCCACCCAACACAGATAGCACCTTCTTCCCTTCCAGGCCGTCTCCTCCCCTCTCCCCTCCATACGCAGCTTCTCTTTCTGAGGAGCTACTCTGCGGGCAAGAGTAGCTCACAGTCGTGCACAACCACCATTGTGAGTCCCACCACTACCCAGCTCATCAAAGAGCTGGTGGGCGTGGTGGTTCCCTCCTCTGTTTCATCATTCCAAGCCACTTCCGCCATTGCCACAGAGTCAAGCTTTGAAGCTCAACCGCCGCTGCAGCAAGGCGCCGGCCACCTCTCGCTCGCACGTAGGCCACCGCACACGCCAGCAGCCGGTGCAACTCTTTCCACGCACGCCAACAAGTCACCCTCGCCCCTCTCCGCGCTCACCAACAGTTGGTGCAGTCCTTCTGCGCGCACACACGAAACCACCAGCACCCGGTCGCGCGAGCCAAGCACGCACTGTAGCCACTGTTCACGTGTTTCAGCGGAACACTATGGCTACAGTGCGGTGATCGGTAAGTTTCTCACTTATCCGGTCACCCGGCGCTCTCTCTCCGCGCCGCGACCGTCTGCTGCCTGTCCGTGCATGCCAGCGCCCGCATCTCTCCCCGCGCCCGCTCTCACGTCTGCATCTGCCCGAGTCTTCAACCGCTTCAACGCATAGCACCTTCCCCTCACCCTCCTCACCGCGCAGCGCAGTGCGCTACGGTTCCTCCCATGCCCGCTCCCTCCTGCGTGCGCGCACATCTTCACGCGCCTACGCGCTTGCGCGTGATGTGGACATCAAATGACGGCTAGGGCTCCAGACAGCTCAACTCCCACACCTCTTCACTCCAGCAGACGATCTCTCTCTCTCTCTCTCTCAGACACTCACCTCACATACACACACACACACACTCTCGTACACACACCCACTCACTTATACACTATTATATACTTATATATATACATATACATATATATATTGATATATATACATTTATTTATATACATATATATATATGTATATACATATATCTATACATATAATAGTACCTATATAACTAAATATAAGTATATATACATATATATATATACATATATATACAAATATATTTATACATATATATATATATACATATATACATACATATATACATATATCTATAGCTATAAATACATATATATATATCTATCTACATATATGTATATACATAGATACTTATATTAATATATACATATATGCATATACACAGATATATAACTATATACATATATTACTATATATATACATATATATATATATATATCTATATCTATATATAGTTATATATACATACATATATATCTAATTATAAATATATATATACATATACATACATCTATCTATACATATATTTACATACCTATATATATAGACATATATATATATATATACACACATATATAACTAGATATACACCTATATAATATAACCATATCTATATATATACAAATAGATATATATTTAGATATATACTTACATATATATATATTTTCATATCACCTACCATACGTTGTATCGTGGGAATATCTGCATCAGTTGCTGATATTCCCCGATACACGCGTACAGAAAGCGTTTTTCGCACACATCTTCCACCCATCCATCCTACACTCCACGCAGCACTTCGTCCTGTTGGTTGCGTCTTCCTAGACGACGATCAACTCGACATCGTGCTACACACCATTTCCACCTCCAGCCCCACCCCTATATACATATATAATATATACATATATATATACTATATTTACCTTATTTCTATTTCTCTTTCCTGCCATTAAAAAGATAAAAAAATATATACAAAAGAGAAAAGGTAATCCTTGACTTGCAGGTACTCAGTCTTGCGAATAGCAAGACCAGTTTTGGAACCCTAATTTGGCTCAAAGCCAAGAACCTGATTTTGGGGGTGTACCTCAAGAACAAAAATTATCTGAAAAAAAATCTTAAATAGAAAAACACCAAAAACATAATAAACGAACGGAAAAGATTCATTGTAGGAAAGGCGTAGAAACTTATTCACTTCTAATCCCACTTCCCTAAGTTCGACCTTGGGCCTAAAAGTGACCAAGATAAAATCAAATAGGCCAGGTAAAAAATTTTGTAAAGAGATGGTTACGCTCGATTTAGGTTAACCACTGTACTCATTTCAACAATAAAATCACCATATTAACACAACCTATCCGGGCCTGACCAAAATCTCTCTTGTTATTATTGATTTTTTGTTCAAGTATTTGTGCATGTAGATATTCCATATTTTAGATCCTATCATCACGCACACCTCCTTTGTCAACAACAGCACTCCATTGACCACTGCACGCCTTGAAACCAACACCATCACATTCGCCTCTTAACGTCGAACCTTCTGAGCATATCTAACAAGGTTGAGAGGCCGTATTTTACATTTCAGGTACACACCGAAGCACCATCGCCACCACCACCTTCTCCGATTCTGTTTGTAGTTCTCCAACATATTTCATCCTGCTGCAAACTGCACTCGACAAGGATAGATCCGAAAATCCCACCCGAGGCTTCAATTGACTGAAGGAGCATCTCCAGCTGCCTCAATTCGTCACGACCCAAAGTAGCTATGCACACGGAAGAAAAGGACAAAGATAGTCCCACATCATGCAATTCCAGATCAACCACAGCACATAAATTATTTTTGTGATCTGAGCTTATCACTTCTGAGAGCACAGGGGTAAGGTCCCTCACACACCCCTACGCAGGCGCTCATATGTGCTCCCTCATGAGCCCTTGCCCGCGATTCACACCATGTGGATCTGGGCATTGGGTCCGATTACCCAAATCCGATCTATTTTAGAATAGAGGAGAGGAGAAATTCTAAGGGGAGAGGGTTTTGCACTGTAGCATCGGGATTCGTGCCCTCCCTCTCCTCTCTCTACACTTAGTCACTGTTGAAGACTCAGTCAGGCCATGTGCCTTATTCTTGTGAGAGCCTTGTGCTCCTCTACTGTTGTTGTGCCTTGGTGCCTTGAGGTTAAGGCGTCTGAAGCCTTACACTATCATTTCAGCCTTGTGATTGTGCTGGTTCTATTCTGATACTGTTGGGATATTTGATTACGGTTACTGTTGAAATATTTAAGTGGTTATAGAGCTTAAACATTAGGGTTAATTTGGTGATTCAAATCACTATTTTAACCCCATCTTTTTGCTCTCTGATTTCTGATTTATTGCTACATTATTCTAATATATATATTGAGCAATATTTTGCTTATTCTTACATATCTCTCTTGATATTGTGATTAGTGGATTAAATTGTCAATTTACTCCCTACGAATGACCTTGGACTCAATTTTCTATTTTCGAGCACTACTTATAAATTTTAATGCTATTGTGTTTTTGTTGAGTGTACTACAACGCGCATCTCTAACACTCGATGATTACACACCAACACTGGCTACTCTCTCCATGTCGCGTGTGCTGGATTGGACTTCATGTACCCCAGTATGAATGGAAATGGTAGGATTTTCTATTAAAAATGCTTATCGAAGAGTTATTAATTGGATTCTCAGCCATATCTTAGAGAGCTTGAAGGTAGAATCCTCGTCCCAACACAGGAAGTTGCCTCCACAAACGACATTTGTGAAGTTCCTAGTTTCATCATAGAGCCCATGATAAAAGATCTGGACCTGTTGCCAGTGTGGGGCACCATGGTGGGGACATTTCCTAAGGAGCTCAGGGAACTCTCCCATACCTCATGCATCATTCTCCTGACTTCTAAGTAAAGGTGGTGTTAGCACACCTCAAAGCGTTTGTGCGACCTAGGGAAGTACTTCTTTAGGAACTCATGTTCCAAAGAAGGCCATATTTCTATAGGTGTAGTTCGTGAAAGTGTGTGGTACCAGAAGGTGACTTCGTCTTTAAGAGAAAAGGAGAACATTTTCATTAGCAATGTGTGCTGATCATGGCCCTACGGACCCAAAGTCTGGGCAAGGTTTTTCAACTCATCTAAATGCTAAAAAGGATCCTCAGAAGTAAGACTAAGTGAGGAATAAGTGCTATGATATTAGGCTTCAATTTAGCAACACAACCCTCAGTAACAAATCGAATCGTAGCATAAAGGGTGCAACTACGAGATTATAGTAATCTTGTAGTTGAGGTTTATGAGCCTAGGGTCGGGGGTTAGCAAGAAGATGTACAACTTCAGTAAGCTGTTCCACTTGTTGTGTAAGGGTATTCATTTTAAGTTGTGTTTGAAACAAGTGTTGTAGGTTTGGTGCACCTCTCTTTGGTTGTGGTGAGTTTGAAATGTTAGGGTAGGGAAGAGGTGGAAAAGGTGGTGGTTGGGGAGGTTGGTGATGTGGATAGTGAGGAGGATGATTTTCAATGTCTTCAAATTGTGTAGAATCATGGTCGTCAAGATGAACAGAATGATGGATCGATGTTTGAGGCTCAGGAGGTAAAGGATTAGATGCGAAAGGCATAGCAGAAGAAGCTTGGGCATTAGCACCCAAGGGAGGTACAAGCGATGGATTTTAGGATCTCCTACCATCCATGAGTTTGATTTTTGAAAACTTGTTCTAAAATAGTCTCAATCTCATAACGGTAGTCTCAATCAATCAAATCAAAAATCAGAAATCCCAATCAATCTCAATCTCACAAGACAAATCAATCAATACAAGTGAGATAAAATCATGATTTTTTTTTTCTAGGCTCTACTATATAAAATAAATTGTGCAAACAAATTTTTCAATGAAATTGTACGCATCCTGAGATAAACCTATGTAGTGCAAACCTCTATAATCCACCCAAGATTTGGATAAGATCGGTATGCGAATCCAAATCCCTATGGGTGCACAGAAAGAGGAGATAGAACCCATGTGTTTATGAACCTTATGTGATTGTGTAGTGTATACACAATGACCAATCAACAGAATATGCGATCAAAACTTCACACAATGTTTCAATCAATTTATTATGTCACTCTTTTGATTTAGATTTTATCTTCGAAGTGTTTTTCAAGTAGATAGGTCTCACTTGTTAATCAATTCC
The DNA here is from genome assembly GCA_037157565.1 of Thalassia testudinum. Classification (NCBI taxonomy): domain Eukaryota; kingdom Viridiplantae; phylum Streptophyta; class Magnoliopsida; order Alismatales; family Hydrocharitaceae; genus Thalassia; species Thalassia testudinum. The sequence goes on along the minus strand of JAZHRO010000078.1, from coordinate 9,091,770 downwards.
AAATAGGTGATGGTCTTGTTTAACTATAAGTCAATGCAAAGATGGCAGGAGCTAAGGAGGGATAGAAATGTGTACTTGGCTCCAGCACTCAACAGTTATGCAGACTTGACGAAAAGATAAATCTAGTAAGAAGTGTGCAAACCAGTAAATGGAATGCCTAAAGATATGTTGTTGCTAGACAAGTCAAAATGAAATCTTTTTGTTATTTTTTGGATTTTCTATATGCAAGAAGCAAAATCAAATCGAAAAATAAAGCAAGAAACCTAAAGCAGAAAGGAAAGAGAGATCACAAGCCCACAGAGTCCAATTTATTACAACTAATGTGTGAGAATAGCCTCTCACAACTTATGCCTAACAAGTAACCCTAAGTATACAACCTAAACCTAAACCTAATATCTATACTAATCTAGGAAAGCAAGAAATAGCACTTCCAGGTCAAATAATAACTTCGCCAGGAAGTCGAGTCAGAATAATGACTCCTCAAAGAAGATGACTCCACCAGGAAGATGTCACTCCTTAAGTGCTGCAAAAGTAATAAATGATTAGTATGATAGTTATTTACAAAATGAATCAAAGAATATAAAGAATCAAAGAATGTATATACAAGGAAGAATATAAATAAAAGAATGAATATATATACAAAGAAATCAAAAATATAAACAAAAGAAAGAACAAAAGATAAATTTTGGCGTATAAAGAGTTGCCTCCCTAGTAACAGTGCCAAAAAATGATGTACCATCTAGATCATTAGTTAATTGGGGTTAATTATCATGTTGAAGTATAGTGTCGCAATCTAGACGAATATCATTTTTTTAGATACAATTTTTACTGGTTTTATTTTAGGTCGTTCACTGAGAGGCAATTATTGATATACATCACTCTCTATTATCCAAAAAGCATCTTTTATTCCAAAAATGTTAAGTTTATTTACAAAAAAAATGACCAGTTAGAATCAATATAATCAAATGATGAACTAATCTAGGTTAGTCAGGTACAAATGAATGGATGTTAGTACATTAATGCCTCAAGAATATACACAAAAATAAAGGCATCAGAAACTATTCTAAACTAAACTATGTTAATAATGTACACAAGTATCGAAGTAACTACAACCAATTAAATACAATATTAACAAATAATTACTAAATATTTATATACAAACTATGCCTCAAACAATATGAACATAAAGGCTAAAATGAATGGTTTAATTTACTTACTATTTATCTACATATATATATAAGTACCTATTTATTTACAACTAATCAAACTATGGAAAATGCCCTAAAAACTATGTACAAACAAGGCACAAAAATAGTTGTATACATTTATACAATATGTGTGTGTGTGTGTGTATATAACATTTATATACATCTATCTAACTTATATATATATATACAATAATACTAAGTTAGTATCTAATTTATACTACTAACATACATAATATACAATATATATATATATATACATACTTAACATATAACTATATAGATACATAAAACATATAAACTTATAATACTAACTATATATGTATTTTACATATGTAGTCTTCACTAGTTATATATATATCTGGACCCTATCTAGAGAGCACAATGCTCATAATGACCCATATGAGTACTCGTTCCTATCCTTTGAATTTTCATTCCACGGAAGAGATCAATACCACCGATATAAGCATTGGTGGTTTTGTAACAAATGAGGAAAAAATGAAGTTTCCAAATAAAGCATCAATCCAAAAAAAAATTTACCTTATAAAGATGTAAAAAAATAATTTTGCAATTATTATGTGTCATATTTAGAATGTAATTGCAACTCCTCGTGCAATCTAATTAACAAACATGGTAACAAATCAAGTCACAATAAATAAGACTGATAATGTTAGAAGTCGACCAAAAAACATTGTAACAAAATAGTAGACGTTTTGTAATGAGGATGGAGTTGTTTGTAACCATGATACTTTATCGTTGTAATGCCTATGACAGATATTGTAACAAAAATGAATGTTAGTTGTAGCCGGTTAAAAGTAGCAAAACCTTGTAACGTATATGAGTGATTGTCGTAATGATGCATTCTAAAACCAATTTGTATTACATCTTGTTGTATTACAATTATTTCATTCACTGTAATGTCTGAACGTGGATGTTGTAACGATGCACATATACGATTGTAACAAAACACTTCGCAAGAAAAAGGAAAATATTATTGAGTGGTTGTATTACAAACTCATAAAATTTGTATTACAGGTTTCCATGCTATTTTTTACCTTTACGAAAGAACATTTCTAAAGTCTTGTATTACATGCTCATGGGTACATTGTAATACATCGTAGCAATAGAATCTCAAATCCTTACAATGTTTGCGATTGTATTACATTGTTACAATGGAATCTTTTTTCATACGATGGATGGATTGGTGTGTTACTTCCTTATGAAAATATTTTTCGTGGGGATACATATGTTAAAAAATATTATATAGGTAAGCTATGAAAATTGAAATATGTTATTCACAAATAAATATAAGAACATGATTGATCAATAAGCATGTCTAACGAGGATGTAATTCAGTGTCAAAACTTGAAACAAATTCAATGTCACACATACAGAACTTGTAGCATGTATCCAGTAGCAGAGAGGTGATGTCATCGCAAGATGTTGTCGCATGGAGCAGCTTCAACGAGAATAATGAAGATGAAAAGCCAAACAAATGTGGAAATGGAACCACAAACAAAAAAATCATGATTTCAGTTACATGAATAGATTTGTTTCCAAATAAAATACACAAATTAAAACCACTTACATTTCGTTCAAAACCATTTGAGTAATTGTAAAGTGGTTTCATCAATCACAAACACAATCCAATGGATGAGATTCAGTGCTCATATGGGTGTATATGAGCATATTGCTCTCTAGATACATATCCTATGTGTGTGTGTGTGGGCGTGTGTGTGTGTGTGAGTGCGTGTGTGAGTGTATAAAAAACCTTAAAAATGTATATACAAAAATAAGGTAAAAATAAGATTTTATTTACACTACATCTATATAATACATAATATATGTGTAGCAGTTATATATATATATATATATACAACTTAAGTCTATATTTATATACATATATACTAACACACACACATGCACACATTAACACTTAACATTCACATATGCACTAACACATACACATACTAACACTTACTACTTAGTTTTACTTTTAAGTTTACACATAACTGCTTTGAGCCAAAAATAATGGTGGTTTTTCGCATAGCTCGACGCCCCAGTGGGTCGAAGCAGTCTATTCTGAGCCCATCCTACAGGGGAGATAATTACCACATTTAGGTTGAATTTAAGCCCAATACAAGCCCACATGCACAGGCTTGCAGGCCCATACCCTTCCTCTTGTTAAGTCAAAAATCATGAGAATGATTAATTTTGTCGTAGTATAGTGGCATATAGACCTGCGGCGCAATGCACGGGCATGATGCACAAGCATTCGAGGGGACAATGCACGAGGATGCATGTCATACGCGGTCTTGAGCATGGGAAGTGGCAAATCATTTGCCATTTGAGCCTATAAAAGGCCATGCACACCCCCTTGCTATACATCTTCTACCAAGCAAGTCTCCACCTTCTAGAGCTTCCAATTGCCTTCCCGGAGTTGCTGAGCCACCGACGAAGCTTCCTTCACCGCCGTGGCTGCCTCGATGCCCTTCCACTTTTCACATTCATTTCCTAGCTTCGTTTAGTTTAATGTTCATGTTTCTTTAAGCATTCATCTAGTATTACTATGTATTAGCAAGATGATTTTTGCCTGTGCAATAGAGTAGGTTTCATTGTTACCATTGTTGCTCTGTCATTCTAAACTATGTTCTATTTATGCTATTACCACCATTATAATGGATATCTCACTCTCTCGTTCTCTCTCTCTTTCTTTTATTTTCTCTCCATTCTGCATGCAAGCAAACCATCATCTGACAATAAAATTAGCAACTAATTGAACCGATTTCTCACCTCCCTGAGATTGACACTCGTACTCATCTATCCATTTTTTCTTTAAAATTGATGTTGTAAGAGCACCACTACAATGCAGAAATTATCTTACCATATTTTTCGACTTTAGTTTTTGGCACCGTTGCCAGGGAAACAGTTGATCTTCTAATCACTTTCATTCTTGCATCAGTGATATTCACATCTTTTAACTCCCTTTTCTCTCTTTCTACAAATTGGTTGCAAGAATCCGACATGCAAGCGACAAGAGGAGGGCACTTGAAGATGGTAGATTGGGAGTAAGTTGTGGCAAAGATTTTGGTGTGTACCACCCTATCTATCATAGTTTCATCATCCCTTTAATTAAAAAAAAATTGCATTTAGGCTCCAGCATAAATCTTAGGTTAGAATGTCTGCTTGCCTACCAAGAAAATCTAAAAAAATATATAAAAACCTAAAAAAAAAAGAATTAGTGTGGTTGTTTCTTGCTTGACCCACATCTTGAACCCACCACCCCAAAAAAAGAAAATTAAGTGCTTTCTTCCTAGAGTGGTGTTTGCAAAGTCGAACGTGTCATGTATTGGGTCGCACCAGTCAAATTAAAATCAATTCACCTAATATTATCGCATAAACTTTAGGGGTGAATACATTAGGGTTATTTTTCTAAGACTACACTGCTTAATTAAAGGAAATTTATCCTTACCCGTTGCGTGAAACTTTGTGTGCCCACTACAAACATTGCGTGAATATATTAAGGAATCTCAACCCTAAAAAAATCACTAAAGCAAGGAAGGAACATTAAAAGACACCACATCCTAAAAATCTTGCTTGAAAACCATGTTATGTTGAGTGCACACATAAGCTTAATTGGATTAATTAAGAGGCACAACCCCCAACAATGCCTCATCACATACCTTGAGCACAAGCACAGACCTAGCCCTAAATTAAAACTGAGTAGACATGCCCTAGATAGGATTGATCTAAGTCCTAGAGGTGTGATTGGGTTTGTTAAGTACTTGACCTTAATTCCCATTATGAAATTCAGTGTCTAGCTGTAGGGAAGCATCAAACGACCGCGGTTGGGGGGTATCAAAAAACTAGAGGTGCGAGCCCCTCGTAATCAACCTGGGCAAATTAACCTTGGGAAGGGAGGTCTATGTGCTTGTAAATTCAATCATTCTCCCTAAGGCTTCTAGTTCACCTAGGTAAACACTATAGATCTCAGTTTGTTTGCTTGGTTGTGCACACACAATTCACTCTTTTGTTCTTCCCTCATCCCTCCACTTCTTCCAAACCATGGATTTCAATGCCTACCCACCCTACCCAAACTATGCCCAACATGATTTGTATTCCAACTCAAGTAGACTGTATCCACAGTTCGCTTGGGATAACTAGCCACCTAGTTGGGGATATAACCCAGGACCTGAGTACCAAAGGCATCCCTCTTATCCCAACTATCCCACTTTTACCCAACCCACACCAACCTCCTATTAGGTTACACCCAACCCATCCACTCAAGGGTACAATCCAAACCTTAGGGATCCTAATCTTGATGATGATCCTCCTTATGATGACTCCTCCTTTAGGTCCCACCCACCCACTAACCAATTTGATAGGATGATGGCGAAAAAGCATGATTTGATGAGCTAGAGTTTTTGTCATTGCAATATGCTAATCCGATCGCTCTTAAAATTTGTAAATACCAAGTACTTAGAGAGTATTCGAGTAGTCCCGATGGGAGGCAGAAATGCAAATTCAAAGTCTCTCGCTTGTCAAAACTGAAATCAACTTTCTTTTTGAATTTTTGAATATAAGATTTTTTTATTTTTGAAAAAAGGGTAATAGAATAGGGAAATGTGAAGAAGGGCTATGCTTAATCACTAAAAGCTAAGTGATAGGAAGAGTCTCTCTCTAAGCTCACTCTAGGTATGTGGAGACCTAGGGTAACCAGAGAGAGGGTGAGTACACTAACTAACAAGAAAGCAAGTAAATATGTGCAACAAAATTGAAAGGCAACTTTAATATAGGAAGGAAAATGGTTTTTACAGGAATGCTTGTAGAGGAATGCTTCTACTACAAAAATGAAAATACAAAAAATGATAAAACAAAAATCCCCTTGGTAATGGTGGTGAAGAGGAGGGGATTCTCACTCCAAGCTCAGCTACTCCTGGCCATAGAAAGGATTCCTCCTACTCCTTGCTTGATGTACTCCTTCGAGTTGATGATGTCCTCCTTAGCAAGCCCTTGGTAGGCATGGCCTAGCTCTTCCTGGAGTGGAAGAATTCCACTTCAAAAACTCCTCCTTAGGTGGGCGTGGACCACCCCAAGAATCTTCCTCTTTGATCATCCTTCTACCTGGCTCTCCTTGGAATTGGACCCCTTGGTGTGGGCACAAGAGAGAAGGGAAGAGGGGAAGGTACCAAGGAGAAAGAGTGTCTCCTTAATCTTCTTCTTCTCCTTATTCTCTTGGACAAATTTGGCTGGTGAGATATAGGTGGAAGAACACTGAAAAAATGTAGCCAAGGGTGTAGTTTAATGGTAGTTAGATGAGGTATATATAGGGGTGATAGAGAGGGGGTTTGAAGTGGATGATGTGTAGGGTTAGGATGGGTTTATGGGGGTGATTAGATGATCCTAGGGCTAGGGTTAGTTGGTGCCAAGTGAAGGGTTTTGGAGGGGATTTGGTGGCTTTAGGGTGGACGGCTAGGATGGGCTGGTTGTAGGATCTAGGACTAGGTTTGATTGGTGCCATCCTAAGGGTTGCAAGGGGGGAGTTAATGGTTGAAGGGTGGTTGACCAAGTGGTGGTTACCAACTTGTTTTTGGTGCCAATTTGGAGGCTTCTAGAAGGTGGTTAGGTGGTGCCAAAATTGGGTGGAGGAGATGGCATATGGTGGTGATTGAAGGGAATTTGGAGGGAAAAGTTGGCGCCACATGTGGTGGTTATGGGAGGTAGTTGGCGCCACTTTTTGGTGGTTCTTGGAGGTGGTGGTGGTGTGAAGAGGTGCATGCATGGTGGCGCCAAAATGGAGTAGGAGTAGGTTAGCTAGGTGGACTAAGTAGGGTTAGTGGTGGAGCTAAATGGAGAGGGTAGAAATTAAGATTAGGTTTTGGATGCCATGGGGGTGGAGCTTAGCTAATCTAGCTTAGTTAGTAGGTGAGTGGAAGAGGAGGTAGAAGGAAGCTAGGGTTTGAAAGGAGGAGCAGCAAGAGAGCTATCTAAAGTACATCTGGAGCTTAAGTAAATTTCCCAAAGCTGATGAAGGTTGAAGGGGTCATCATAAGAGCTCAGCTACTTAGCTTAGCTAGCTAATTCTTCTGCTAGTAGCTAAGATTGGGTAGTAGAGCTAAGTTGAGCTAGTCTCAACATATCTAAAGTGGGGTTGAGCTGGACATACTTCTAATGGAAACGTCCGAGCTAGCTTACCTACTAAGTTGGCAAGTAGTAGCTAAGCTGGAGGGTGTTTAGCTGCCATGAGCTGAGTAGAGTTGGGGAGAGTTAGGATGGAGTTGGAATGAACTCCTGTCAACTGAGTTGAGCTAGCTTAAGCTCTTAGTGAATTGATTGGATCTAGGATAAGCTAGACTCAAATAAGTTGAGTTGGATCTGAGCTGAGTTGAGCTACTCTGAGCTACCGTCCAGCTAAGATGAGCTGAATGGAGCTAGAAAGAGCTAAACCTAACCCAAGTGAGTTGGTATCTAGCTATGATGAGCTAGATTCAACTATGGTCTAGCAGGAATGAGCTTCCTCTTCACCTATTACCTTCCTGAATGCTAGGGTTTTATGGATCTGACTATCTATTCTTCCCTAACACTCAAATAAATGTGTCAAAAGCATAAAAACTATGTAATGCATGCCTAAAGTAATGCCTAAATGCAACCCAAAAACCCATTTGTAGAGTTAAAACTCTAAGAGCTAGATCAGTTTTAGAGCATAAGAATGATGATAAACTAGCATTTATCATAGGACCTACACTCTAGGAGAACACCGAGACCCCTCACCTTCCCAGGACAATAACCAAGATAGGTCATTTGCATTCGAGCATCTCTCCTACTTGACCTATGGATTGGAAGGGATGTTAGAAAAATGGAAATCAAATGATTTTGTGTACCATAATGAGGATTATAAACTTGGGCAAACCAAGTATGATCAACCACTGCTTTAGACCCCAGATGAAGAATCCGATTGGGAGGAGGACTTAGAACCTCAACTATTCTGGAGTAGGACTAAACAAAAAATGGTGCCTCTTGAGAAATTGGACCCTGAAAATGATAAAATAGGGGACCCACCCAAGAACTTAAACTCTAGTACTGACCTTGATACACATCCTCACCCATTCCCTCCCAACCGTGATTTGATTGTTAAGTACAATATGGAAGAAGCCCAGGAGAAACTCAATAACACTCAGTCCACTCTTGGCAGTATTTAATTAGATTTGTATAACTCAAACCAAGAATTGATCGAGAGGAAACAAGCCATGATTGATATGTTCCAACAACTAGATGAAGAAGGCCAAAGAACACTAGTGAAAGAAACCCCTTGTTCAGGGTGTAGATTGCGTAAAAGATGAGCACGTTGTAGTATAGTGTGAAATACGTCTCGAGCAAATAAATTAACGGAACTGGTGAGTCTCGGTTGATCATAGGGAGGCAGAAAGTACTTTTGATTTCATGTGTTTATTCAAAATATAAGTACCAAGTAATAGAAACAATCAATCACAATATCCACATCACAAAGAGAGATTGAATTTGATATATGCGATAAATGAAAACATGAATATAAACAACTACTACTATAACAGCCTGTGGTGGCCTTTTGGAGAGGTTGGGAAGAGCAGCAACAATCTATCTAGGTGGCCTAACGGATGCCTCAAATGGAGATGCATAGACGGAGGTAGAGAAGATGGGAAGAAGAAGAAGAGAGAGGAGTTGTAGAAGGAGGAAGAAGAAGAAAACTAAGGGAATGCCTTTCAAAGGAAGGTCGTAGGCCTCTTTTTATAGCTTTTATGAAGGGCATTTAGGGTATTTGAACCCTTAATTCCATGCAAAGGCTTCAGATTAATCAGATACGTTGATCGGGAGATCAACGGTCCTGATTAAGCCTTCAAAATCCTTCTTCCATCCATGGTTTGATCTGGTACTGCCACGTGGCACGCTGTACGCCCTTGGATCCGCATCTGACTGCTCCCGCTCGCCTGCCACTCGCCCTTAATTAATGCCTCAAATCATAACTCATCTCAGCCATTCAATCTCTCGATCGGATGGCTTAAAAGTCGTGCGCTACGCCCGGCCGACTCCTAAGGCATGCGTCATCGCACCCGTCTTCATCTAATGCTCCCGTGTCTGCCATGCGTTCACCGTTGATCCACCAGATGAAGATCCTGTGGTGGAATTTCACCTGTAGGCGGTCGACGCCCAATCACACTTTGAACCCACGTCGTGCTGGATTAATATGCACTTGGAGGTGTTGGATTCCCGTCGTCATTTCAAATAGATCCATAAGGTTGGATCGGTCATCTACAACCCTGGATTACCTGCAATTATTAATACCTCTCAAATAGCACATTATTATGTATAAAACATATAAATCGTTTAAGATGCAAAGTGCGATGTGTATGCATGCAGAATGCCCATGTTAAGCTAGGTTCTACCTTAATTCAAGCAAATTAGGGACTATGATTGCTGTGCAATCATACCACCATGCCTAAATCTTGCTAGTCCCTAGTAAGTGTAATACTAAATGCATTTTATCGAGAGTTTAACTAAAAGTTTATTTCTTTTTGTTTCATAAAAATATTCAGAATCCAGATAGCCATGAAATGTAATGTTGTATCTTCTACAACAGATCCAAGCAAAGAGTCGATATACATTTAAAGCTTGTACTAGACCCCTAGTAAAATTCTGTTGGGATAGGCAACTCCCTTCTCTCGGGGATATAAACTATTCTCTAATTTTAGCCCCAGCTTTTGGCTTAGGTAGAAGATGTCTGAGTTAACTAGATTTGTATTTGGTGGCTCACTTTCTTCTGCTGGTACATAGAGACTAGTATTTCATAATCTAGATTTCTGGATTATTGAATAAATTAACTTAGAGAAAGGCTGGAAAACTGTGTTCTCTTTAATCTTTTGTACGTTTTCTTTTCTTTCTTTCTCTCTCTCTCTCTTTCTTTTTCTTTTTCTTTTTCTTCCTGAGCTCACATCTTACTAGATTTGCAATTGTATTTGGTGCTCTTGCATGGCATCACACTTTAATTAGGTTCTAAAAGCCTAGGACTAAGTCAGACTCCTCATCCCATATTCAGGTGGTCAAAAATACATTAAAAATAAGTTTAGGCTGTATTTGGTGGTTCGTAGGGATGGTAGGTGTTTTTGCTTCAAAATACTTTGACTTACATAACTCAAACGTCTTAACATAACACTTTTTTTTCTTTTTTTCTTCCTTTTTTTTAAGAAAATACCTCTTTTGTATGCTTTTTTTTTCACATCTACTGGCACAATGTCATTACCAACATAACATAATGCAATAATGCAACACCACATATGTACTTTGGTGGTTCATAGGGATGGTAGGTGTTTTTGCTTCAAAATACTTTGACTTACATAACTCAAATGTCTTAACATTTTTCTTTTTTTCTTCCTTTTTTTTAAGCAAATACCTCTTTTGTATGCTTTTTTTTTTTCACATCTACTGGCACAATGTCGTTACCAACATAACATAATACAATAATGCCACACGACATATGTACTTTTATTCATGAGGCATTATTTGGGATTTTTGAGGATGACCAAGAGGATCTCGGGTAGCTTATTTGGTGGAAGTGCCTACTCTCGGCACTGGGTATGGAACGGATAGGATGGTGTATTTCTGACCTTGACATTAGTACCCTCCTTCAGTCGAGGATTCCATAGAGGACAGTCTTGACCATCCACCTCAGTCCTAGTTTTATCAAAACCCACTCTCTATGATTTTGCCTTATTTGGTGGCTCTTGTATGAAATTTCTCACAAAATTAGTACACAAGAACTGAGAGCGAAGACTATGCCCATCTCCAAGTATTATTTAATTATTAAAGATTAAAGATTCGTTACACTAGCCTTAGAACCCAGTAGACTCTACTCTCATCTCACGTATGTTTTGGTGGATCTACTACAAGATGGTTCACCTGACTCCCTGATTGCTATCCAAGGGTTAAGGAGAAGCAATGCTTCTTCTTGACAAACAAAAGATGTCTATCGGTTTTCACAGTGCATCCATTGCAAATTCTACATGTAGATGTGAGGTTATACTGGATTCTAAGCTTAGGAATCTACTAAAGAATAAATCTTTAATAAAACTTCTTGATAAAATGATCTAATGCTCCACTTGTTGGCAGAAAATTTTCAGTTTTTATGGACTACCCCTCCCATGCCTAAGTGCTTTCATGTCCTCATGCATGAATAAAAGAAATTGGAATAAGGCAGGGTATATGTGGATTGAGATCACCTGAAACTACTTCTGGGTTGTTGTTCAACTCATGCCATCACTGTAATGCCATACACAATATGCAAAACAATATGCGAAACAATATGCGAATATGCTATGTATATATGGTATGTATATATGTATATGTGCTGAGTTTAATGCCTCCAGCTGGGCAACTCATAAGTCACACGTCCTTAAGAAGATGTATCATTTCGTCAGTAGGAGGAGGTTCCTAGGCAAAGAATGGTTTGAGGTGCTGGCCAGTAACCGTAAAAACATGCCTAGATTTCGAGTCTTTAATTTGGACTGCCCCGTTAGGATACAGGTGGACCACCAGAAACGACCCAGTCTACTTGGACTTGAGCTTTCCTGCAAAGAAGTTGAGTTGAGAGTCAAGCAACCAAACCTGTTGGTTAGGTATGAACTCCTTCCTCCAGATGTGTCGATCATGGAAAGCCTCTGTCTTATCTTTGTATATTTTTGCATTGTCGTAAGCTTCCCACCTAATCTCCTCTAACTCACTGAGCTGGAGCTTCCTTTCATAACCTCTGGCCTCGAGGTTAAAATTACACTTCTATACTACCCAAAAGGCATGATGCTCCACTCCACAGGAAGGTGACAGGCCTTTCTATACACCATGCAGTATGGCGACATTTCGAGTGGGGCCTTGTATGCGGTTCGATATTCCCATAGGGCATCAATCAACCGATCGAACCAATCCTTCCTATCAGGTCTAACCGTCTTTTGAAGGATAAGCTTGATTTGATGGTTTGATACTTCAGCCTGCATTGGTCTGTTGGTGATACGGGGTAGCAATGCAGTGTTGCACCCCGTATTTCTTCAATAATGACCCGAAATGGACATGGATGAAGTGACTAACCCCATCGCTTATTAAGGTGCGAGGAACTTCGAATCTCGTAAAAATGAATTCCTGCACGAAGCATATAACAGTCTTATGATTAGTTCATCTTGCCGAGATAGCTTCTACCCACTTTGAGACATAGTCTACTGCGAGGAGTATGCACTCAAGGCCATGCGAGTTTGGGAAGGGGTCCATAAAGTTGATGCCCAAGACATCGAACACTTCTACGACAAGAATGGATTGTAGAGGCAACATGTCTCTTCAGGTCATAGAAATGACCACTTGGCATCGCTTACAGCACTTGGAAAACTTGTGTGTATCTCTGAAAATGGTTGGCAAGAAAAATTTCGACTGCAAAATCTTTGCAACGGTCTTTCGACCTGAGAAATGACCACCACAAGCATCGTTGTGGCAGAAGGATAGCACACTAGAGATTTCTGAATCAGGGACACATCTACGGATGATCTGATTAGCCCTAATGCGAAGGAGTAGTGGGTCATCCCAAAAATAGAATTTAGCCTCTGATATAAATTTGATTTTTTGATCCTCGGATAATCCCGTAGGTAGCCTGTCTGTGACGAGATAATTTCTTATATCAGCATACCAAGGAAACTCAACAGAGTTGATAAACAACAGAGACTCATCTAGAAATCGGTCTGATATTGGCGGGGAGTACGAAATGTAGTCTGGGTCTAGCCAAGACAAGTGATTCACCACAACATTATGTGCTCCGACTTTGTCACGGATTTCAACATCAAACTCCTACAAAAGAAGGATCCATCTGATAAGGCATAGTTTGGTGTCCTTCTTTGCCAACAAATTCCAGACAGTAGAATGGTCAATGTAGATGATAACTTTGGACCCGAGCAAGTATGACCTGAATTTTTCCAACCCGAATACCACAGCTAGCAACTCTTTCTCAGTGACTGTATAGTTACACTGAGCCTCGTTCAACTTTTTCTAGCATAGTATATTATGAATGGATGGCACTCCTGACACTGGCTAATTGAGGTGTGTTTTGCAAATTAAAATTGGGGTTTGGAGGACCCATCGTCATAGCTCGCAAAATGCGTCGATCAGATAAAATTTATAGCCGAAACTCGAAATGTGAGTCCCGGGTCGAACACGGGGAGGTGAACGTTTGGTTTTATAAAAATTCACGCTTCGCTTTATTTCTTTTTGTTATTTTTATCTTTTCTAATTTTTTTAGTTTTTAGCAAGAAAGAGATTAGGTCGATGAATTCTAGCTAATCTACTTGCAACAATAGAAGAGAGAGAGGGAGAAAGAGAGAGAGAAATAATCATCTATTTATAAACAAATGTTTGTTACACTACAAAAGCGGGAAATCTACACTACGAAAGCATAAAAAGATAGAGAGAGGTGAGAGAAATCCCCCTCGATGGTTGCTTGGAGGACGGCTCACTTTGACGTCGCCCAGAGGAAGGTGGTGAGGTGTGGGATGAAGGAGGAAGTAGCCAGAGGACGGAGGATAGGGCAGGATGGAGTCGTGGCGAGGATCTTCATCCCGAAGGGTGGTGAGAGGAAGACCACGGGATGCTCCACGAATGGGGATGAGGGATGGAAAACTATTTTATTTTCTACTCTAGAGGAGCATCTCGAGGTTGGGACAAGCTCTCTCTAGAGCCTTGGAGGTGGTGAGAGGAAGAAAGGAAGAAATGAAGAAAAATGGGAGGGGTAGGGGTCCACTTATAGTGGACGAAAAAATCAAATTCGTATACTAGACATTTAGTGACGGTGATAAACATCGCTGAAGATCCACCGCAAACATCGCTGAAGATCCCACTCACGCGCCCCTGCTGCTACACCACTGGCACATGCTATACGTGTCCCTGTCATGCGCGCACGTGCAATACGCACTATTGCTGCTGCTGCCTCCGCACGCATGCTACACTGCTGTGCGCATCGTTGCGCTAGCGTGTGCATGCCTCCACATGCGTGCGCACGCCCGTGCTGCTTTGCGCATGCAGTGGCACGTGTGTGTGCATGGGAGGCTTGGGTTGCTCCACGTGGCGCAATCTGGGCCGTCCATCTTCTTTCTTTTGTAGGGGATGCTACAGAGGCAGGATTGAGTCGACTTTCACATTGTTGGGCTGCAATCGTCGACTCGAATCCATTCGTGTAGTCAGATTTGTCATTTGATACTCCAGATTGCATCACCTAGTCCATTGGCCATTGATCTTCCTTGGATTGCATATGGTGCTACGGGACTTCGATCGAGGTGATTTTGGAGGTGTTGGACTCCAATCGTCGTCTTGATCAGATCCATACGGTCAGATCGTCAATCCGAGGCTCCAAAATAAATATCCTTCTCTCCTGACCATAAAAAGGACACAATTAACCTAAATTATATACAACTACTCTAAATGCAGAATGATGCATGCTATGCATTATTTATAACATGAAATGCAAATCTACGCCTAGGAACATGCATGAATGGGCATTTTAGCCTTAATAATTGTGTCTACATCATACCCTCATGCCTATCTTTTGTTAGTCCCTAGTAAAATTAAACTACATGCTATGTATAAAAATAGAATTAAGATTCGATCGCTTAGGCCTAAGTCGTTTATTAATAATAGAAAATTTCAACTATGGTCCTAAATTACGAAAACTCAACAGTACCCGGGTGTCTGCCAGAATGCAGACTGCCCAAGTCCTCGCCTTATTTGAAAAGGGAAGATACATTCTTTTTTTTTTCTTCTTTTCTATTTTTTTTGGACTTTTGGAGTTTGAGAGTTTCAGGATAACTTTTTACGGCTACCTGACCCGCCCAAGACTCGTAAAGGACTCTAAGTGCTAGGCATCTAGTGAAAAGAGTGAAAGACTCACTAGGCAGCTGTTAAAATGGACTTCGGGTTTCTACAACCCTAGGTGACCTTGCCCATAGGTTTATCTCTTCGAACGATAGCTTTCTCCCTACTTTTATTTATGAGGTCAACACAAGGGCAAACCCAGTGTATATCTCCCCAATTTATTCTACTTCCCTACTTCTTCCCTAAGTGTTTTGGGAATTATTATGCATTTTTGTGAGCTGGGCTCTGGACAACCTGCCAATGGTTGTTGCCCACGGTTACTTGCCAACCATACTCGTGTGGTGAGGTGTGGTTTTGTTTTTCTTTTTTCTCCTTTTGATTTTTTTTCTATTATTATTTTTTTCTTTTTCTTTTTTTTTTTAAGTAGGTGGCTTCCTTGATCTAAGTTTTACCTAAAGGCAGTACGACGAAAATGGTCTTGTGGTTGGGCTCTGGACAACTGGACAATGGACTGTTACCCACAATAACTTGCCAACCATACCACCCTAGATAGTTCATTATCTACCCAATTTTTGAAGAAACCATCAAAAAGTGAGTCAGTGCAAACAGTGTGCAGATGCTTAGGCTTAAAGTCCCCTCAAATCAAAGGGTGGGTTGATAAGTCGTATACTTATCACCTCAATTTATTGACTAATTTAAAATAGAATTACTTGGCGAGGACTTGACACTAAGTTCACATTCGAGTGGACACCCGAGTTAATTAAACCCAAGACCTGAAGAGTCTAAGTGTTCAAGTCCTATCGTATTGTTTCCTAAAGTTAATAACTTCCAAAAGCCTAAGTTCTCTTCTCCTAATTCTAGTTTTTTCTTCTTTTTTTGTCTTTTTTGAATTTTCAAAAGAAAATAAAAGAAATTCTAAAGAGCTAATGAAATAATTTCAAGATTAAGTATCTACCCCCCATGCCTAAATGAGGCAATGTCCTCATTGTAAAAACAAAGACATGAAAAGGACGGAATAACAAAATATCACCTGAATTTCGTGTCAATTCGGTCAGCTCTACAGAGAACGTGGAATATACACACATGCCAAATTTAATGCCTTCAGCTAGGCATAATATACATACAAAGAAGAATTTGAAAATTCACAAGTGCGGGTCAAAATCAAAATAAAAATATTGAACCTCAAACCCACTAACAGAAGATGTCCACAGATGTGGACCAAGTTGTAGTTTAGACCCATGCCCCAAGGTCTAGTGGTTCTAAGGTTCTGGATGAAAATCACCCAGAACCTAAGATTATTGTGTTTGCGGGGCTAGGCCTACAGTTTTGTGGTGTGCAACCCAAGACCAAAGTGTCAGACAATGGGTAAAGATGGTTCAATAGGTGTGGATGTCCACTTAACGTTCAGCTCAGAAAAATAATCAGTTATTTTTAGCTTGGGTTGCACGTGAAAGGTATTGTAAGGGTTCTGGTAGAAAGTAGGTGGTTTCAGGTTAATAGGTACCCTTAGATCCAAAATCAAAATTGCCTCAGAATTAGCCTCCCAAATTTTTATTTCAACAATTCTATCCTCCAACATCAAGAGCTCAGGCTCTGGGACCTCTAGCATATCGCTTACCCCATAAGATTTATCCAAGTCCAGAAATCATGGCTGAATCATGATTGACTTGGGCACAATGATCTCAGAAGTCAGCCCTTGGGGGTGCAGATGAGGAATGGGGCACTGATTGAATCTTCTAGTAAATGAGGATTTGAATCCTCCAAGTTAGCCCCAACCGAATCAAAATCTTCAATAATTGGGCTATCAAATGGTTCGTCAAATTTCTCAAGCCCATTTGTCTCACTAAGATCAACTTCCTTACACTCAAGTGAGACTTCACTAAGAGATTCTTCACACTCAGAATCAAAGAATTCATGATCCTCATTTATATATGTCTCAAAATTGATTGTCACTTCCTAGTTCAAAGAGACATATTTTTCCTCGCTTCTTGGCTCAGGGATCTCGGGTGAATCAATCGGTTCATCCTCAATGGGTTGCTCTAGCCCAACCTAGTCATCTCCAATCTCAGAATATGTATCCCTCTGGCTGGCACCTGAGCGGGTTCTAACATTGGCTCTCCTGAAGGGGGTTTATCTTGAGAATCATCCCAAGATTTGACTAGGGCAACCACAAATTTCATCCTCAACCTCGATAATTTCCCAAGAAGAAACTCACCCAAGTCCCTATCCCTAACATTTTGGAGCAAATCTAATAGAGAACTATTAAGTTCATTAATCATTTTTATCATAGGGTCCAATGCTTCAGTGCATGGTGTTGGCTGGCCTTCTAAAGATTGTATGGTGTTCCTCAAGTTAGCCAACACCCTATCCTGGATCTGGTTCACCTAAATCGACTGGTTCAATTCAGGTTTGAGTGTGTTTGAGTTAAATCTAGGAGAGTCAAGATGTCAAGGTTCTCGGGTTCCTCCCTAATAGTAAGTCGTTTCAAGTTGTTCAAAGAATGGTGATGACCTATTTTCAATGGAATACTGAGGAGGGTAGGTGTTATAATCAGCTATCCTTCTTGATTGTAGATCGGGTTGGCTTTGTCATCAAAGGATGGAGATCCATAATCATTGTAGGTTTGGGAAGGATAGTAGTCATAGTCTTGTTGTCCAGGGTTAGGCCCTGGACATTGAGGTCTGGATTTGTATCCCCAATCAAAGTTATCCCAGCTAGTGGATGGGTAATTATAAGTCAAGTCGGGATACTAATCATCTTGGGGATAAGTGGTGGTAGGAGGATAGGATGGGAAATGCATGTACGAAGTGGAAGGATACATGATAGAATAGGAGGGAAAATAGAAAAAAGAAACATGCCCTGCAGTACAATCAACCAAACATGTCCTTATGTGGGTAGCCTAAAGACCTACAAACTCTTAGGACCCATCTTGAGATTATAAATGATTTGGTCTACTTTCATCTGGCCAATCCAACCAATTAGGAGGGACTGGGGAGAAGGTTCTTCCTTTGGCTTATGCCTCCAGTTCCTAGTGTACCCCCTAGCCGCAGTCATTTGACACTACTCCCCTAGCTAGAAATCCGATGGACCAGTAAAAGTAAATTAATCAAAAAAAATCTCAATCTAAGCCCCGAAGAGCGAATCAATCCATAAGGTTGATGGGACCACCATCATGAGCCCTAACTAGCTCATTTTGACCCATAAAAGAGAACAAAAGCTCCTACATAACCAACTTGAGGTCAGAATTCAATGAATAACCTTTTTAAGAGAAAAGCAAGAAACAAGGGGTAAAATAGCAATTTTACCATTGCAGTATAATGATGAGAACCTCATCATGAGCCATAACTAGCTCATTTTGACCTAATACAAAGGATAAAAGCTCCTACATATCTCAAGGAAAGGCTTAACTCAGAGAATTCTGAGTTTGAGAAGAAAACAAGTCATAAGGGGTAAAAATGCAATTTTACCAGTATAATCTGCATACAGGGTAATTCAGGGCCCAAACATAGGTCAAAGCAGCTTAATAAGAATAAAAGTGGGATGAAATGATCTAGCAAGGGCTACAGCAATTCCAAGAAACTAAATGATAATCTATAACCCTAAAACAACCCACTTCAATTCACGAGGTTCAAGGCAAAGTAAAAATAGAATAAACCCTCTAAAATTCATAGAAAAATAATCTCTAGGGTTTAGAACCTTCAATTTGGCCTTCAGAACCCATTTTGACCTACATTGAGAACCATGCCCAATTAATAACTTAATTTGGGTTTTCGCATAAATTGACCGGTCAAACAAGGTTTAATATAGAAATGAAATTCACCATCAGATTCCTTAGGTCCTAATCAGTCATGTATAAAAACTTGAGCCTAAGAAGAAACCTCCTTGACCAACTTTACACTTTGGTCCTCATATATTTACTTTTTGGCCCTCAACTTTTGAACCCTCGCATTTTGGCCCCTAACTCTCCTTCGTTCTTTGCGATCAGGTCCCCCCTGCAAAACCTGCCACCACCATGCTCCGGCGACCTTGCGCAGAGCATGGCGCCGCGCAGGGTGAGGGGGGGGACCTGGCAAGTAAACCGGGGGTGCCCTGCGTCAGCCGTCGCAGGGACACCCCCTTGGTCGTTGTAACCCACCATACCGGCCGTGCGAACGCACGGACGGTATGGGTTTTTGTTTCCGGCCATCCTCCGGCGAGGGAGACACGTCGTCTCCCTCCGCCTTCCTCCCTGTTTTGATCCCTATAAATACCCCCTGTTGCTCCACCGACCGGGGCAGCTTGGATCTGACGGAGAAAATCCCCAACTTTCCTCTCTTCTCTCTCCGGCAGACGCTCACCAGCTCCGGCGGTTCCTCCCCCTCCACCTCTTCGCTCTGCCGCAATACCAGCAGCAGAGACTTCCTCCCCTGCTCTTCCCACGCCACGCCGCACCCAGCTGGCGCCTCTCCGGCTCTCTGCTCGCTGCCGCCCCTTTCCCTGAGCATCGTCTTCTCCGGCGACAGTCGATACGACTGTCGCCCTGTTCCTCCCCCTTCGTCCCTGCAAGTAAGCTAGAACTACTCCCCTTCTTCTCCTCTTTCTTCCCCCGCTTTCAATTTATTCAATTAAGCCCTCGACCGACCCTGACCATCGTCACCCCCTTCGTCTCCGGCCACCCTCCGGCGAGATGCTCCCATCGCTCCACAGCCTCACACACCTCGCCGACCCTCACCGAACCTCCGCCTCATCACACTGAGCACCCCCCACCCCTTCACTGCCACTCCACACCTCCGTAACGCTCCCCCGAACAAACCCATTCCTCCGGTTGCAATCCAACCTAGGGCTGCCGCCAGACACCACCTTGCGGCCTGCCGCGCAGCTCCTCACCTTCGCCGTGCCACGGCGAAGGTTCCCCAGTGGTTTGATCAGGCCGAGAGGCCATATTCGTGTCCGACAGGTTTTGAGGTTCGACCGCCATTAACGCACATTGAAGCAGCTTCTCCCGCGCTCCAGGCTTGAGGACTCCAGGTCTCCAGCTGCTGCGGAGTACGGGGAGTCTTGCGAAGGCAGCCAGCCAGCAACCTACGCAAATCGAAGCCGCAGCTGCAGAAGCCAGGCCGCGGTCTCCCAGCAGGCGCACGCGAGGAAAGGTCTGCGTTTAGTCCCACATCGGTAAGCCTCACAACCTTTCCACTGTTTAAATTGATTTTGTGCACTAGCCTTACTGCCTCAGCACACGGGGTGAGGTCCCCTTTCACCCGCCCGGTTACCCGGTCTCGTCCGCGCTCACGCCCCGCGGACCTGACCCGACCCGACTTAGACTGACCTGCACTCCTCGCCCACCACGCACGCCGGTGGGCCTGGACCCGGGCATGACCTGAATCCGATTACCCGGCAGCTCTGGGAGAGCTTTCCCAAGAGTGGTTTCAGAGAGAGAGAGACACGGGGGGAGAGGGTAGAGTAGGTTTTGTTCTCTGACGTAAGCTCTGAAGTGTGCAGGCACAGGTGAAGAAGAAGAACCGCGGAAGAAGAAGGAAGCTGAGGGAGACACTGTAGCAACAGGTAGTTTAAGTCGTCTGATTTGGAAATCAGACGACGGCCTGAGGGGAAAAGAAGAAAGAAGGAGGGGTGACGTCCCTGGCTGGAAAAAGAAAAGAAGGAAGAAGGAGATATGAAGAAAGAAAGAAGAGCATCACCTCTGCAGAACAAAGAAGAAGAAGGAGATCTGAAGAAAGAAAGAAAGAAGAGCATCACCTCTGCAGAACAAAGAAGAAGAAGGAGATCTGAAGAAAGAAAGAAAGAAGAACATCACCTCTGCAGAACAAAGAAGAAGAAGGAGATCTGAAGAAAGAAAGAAAGAAGAACATCACCTCTGCAGACAAAGAAGAAGAAGATCTGAGACGAGGAGAAAACAAAGAGAAAAGAAGACAACAAATTCTTTCCCTCTCTCTTTCTTTTTGTAAAAGAAACATGTATATCTCTAGAATACAACTTGCTCCCTGAGTTCGACCTCGGGAACTCTTTTCCGAGTAAAAAATTTATATATTTGAAATGATGGCAACAACTGGCTATATTACAACGACATAACAATAAAACCCAGTTATCTCTCGAAGCCACCGAGCCATCAATTGGCGCCGCTGCCGGGGAGCAACGGCTATTCTAGAGGTAAACATTCCTGTTTCTTTTTTTTAATTTCTGATAATCTCCTCTCTTTTGTGCAGCTACAGGAACTCAAGAAGACAAGCAACCACACGACAACCACTCCGAAGACAGGTAAATTTTTCCTCTCGCTATTAACCCCTAAACTCTAAAGAGGAAGAAAAGAAAAAAACAAGCAATATAGGGCTAACCTGTCTTCCATACTTAGTAGCCATAAAGAGTTGCATGTTTTCAACTCATCACTCCTGCACACTATTAAGGGTATTTAAGGGCTAACACATTCTTTCCTGAGCCCTAATTGCCCAACAAAGAGTTAAATGGACCAAGTAGAGCCAACATAAGGTCAAACATTAGGATTTCAGTAGAGACACACCCCTTAATCAAGAATTGAGGAAATCCAAAAGAGGTGTGCCCAAGCCATTGATTGAAAATAATTAACAAGAAAAATCCTAAACAATTGGCTCTCTCTAAACACTTGAACCCTAAAACAAGGCCTAACTTCTCAAGGAAACCACTAGGTGAAGTTAACCCCTGGGGTCAACCAACCTTCAAACTAGGCCACTTTGTTCACAAAAAACACCTAAAGTTCAAGTGAAACCTTAAGCACCCTGATCTTAAAATTAGTAGACTTAAGAGGTCAAGATCCCCATTCTGGTCTACCTGGAACCGCAGTGACAAGAGAGGTCGGGTGGGGGAAACCCTGTAACCCATGGCGACGCTCTACCGTGTAGGGGTCTTCGCGGGACTCTCCCTCTCTGGCTGCCCAGGTAATTCTCAGGTGGACGATCTTTCTGATCAAGGGGTCCATCTGCCCCGCACCTCTATAGTCACCCAACACATTTTTGGGTGTCTTGATTGGGTCCAGCACCTTCTAAACTTACCTCTTCCAACAGTGCATGTACGGAAGGAGGTCCCTAAGACCACCCTTAAGACCTCCTTTAGAAATTCGCTCTCGTCAAGGCCAAGCATCGACGCCCGTGTTTGTGCAGCAACACCCTCACATTATTCTCTCTTCTGATTCAGAACCAAGTTCTTCTTCTTCCCCCATCATGGCTCAGCCAGTTGAGGAAGAAAATAATCTGGAACACCAGCTCCAGCGACTCAATGACCTCTTCCAAAACTTCGTGCACCCACCACAGCGTCCTATGATGCGGGACCACTACAATCCTGCTGCGGTGGCCATTGAGCCTCGAGTCAGAATCCCGACTGGAGGACCTGATTCCGAATTAAAGCCCAACATGATTCATGCTATACCTAAATTCCATGGGCTTAATTCTGAAGATCCCTTCCAGCACATCAAACAGCTAAAGCATTTGGCCCACACTTTTGGATCAGATGCGCAAAATCGGGATATTCTTCTCATGAAGATGTTCTCCTTTTCTCTTATGGACAAGGCCGCCCATTGGTATCAAACTCAGACCCGGCCGATCAACACTTGGGAAGAACTTCAATCCGAATTTTTGAAAAGGTTTTTTCCCGTTGGTCGGACCAACGCCTTGCGCCATCAGATTACACACTTCACTCAACAATCAGGAGAACCTCTCCATGAGGCATGGGATCGTTTTCAGGATCTCATGAGAAAGTGCCCCCATCACGGAGTTCCTAAATGGGAACAAGTCCAATCTTTTTACCAGGGACTCCGTGAGGACATCCGCCTTTTCGTCAATGCAACTTGCGGAGGAAACATCATGGGTCAACATGAAGACACCATATGGGAGATTCTCGAAAACATGTGCGAGAACTCCATCAACAATGACTCCATGGGATTATTCGACAGGACGAATACCCGCGCAGCGACGAATCTTAAGGGAGCACATGAGACGCAGGGCCTGTCCGCATCAGTCGACCTGGAATGAATGGCCAGTCGATTGGACAAGGTCTCAATCATTGAAAAGAAGGTGGATGAGCTGACTCAGCACTTGCAGCGAGCCACCTCCGCGCGTAACTCCTTTGCACAACCTCCTTCCACACAGGAGACTGTGCAAAACATCCTCCACCGATCTTCCCCTGTGATGGATCCATATCCATCCCCATCTGATTCTTGGACTGGAAGATCATCCGATCCTTTCTACACCTGCCGAGGGAACTCCATTCCCCCTTTCCCTGACTCTCAGGAGGTTCCTCAGACCTGCGAGGACCTCAACACCATCCAGAACGACCCATTCTCCAACACTTACAACCCTGGATGGCGAAACCATCCCAATTTTCAGTGGGCAGGAAATTCCCAAACTCAAAGACCACCTTTTCAGTCCCGCCCACAGCCCCCTCGTCATTACCAGCCGCCTCAGCCTCGGCCCAACCCTACTTATCCATCAGGGCCAAATCAGGATCAAATGTCCCTAATCCTTCAGACTCTGGCTGACATTCAAAAAACGAATGCGGCTATTCAAAAACAGCACAAGGACGAGCTTACTGAAGTTAAAACTCAACTGGCCCAGTTGGCAAATTCTCGCTAGCCAGGCACACTCCCTTCCCAACCTCTTCCTAACCCAAATAACGTGCCAACCCAGAAGCGCGTTATGAATCCAAATTTAGGCCACGCTCAATGGATTTATCAGGCCCCTACTGCTCCATCTCCAGACGAGATGGAAGCCTCAACTTCTTATGCGGGATTTCAGCAGCAGCCACCCCTCCTACCAAACCCAAACCAAAATTAGGCCGGATTAAATTCTGTAACAACACGTAGTGGTAAAACAACTCAGGACCCGCATTATCCAAACCACTCCAAGCCTGATAACCATGACCCTAGGATAGTTATCCAAGGTACCGCTGTTCCAGATCCACAACATGGACCTATCCTAGAAGAACCAACCAAGATCCCGTTTCCCGAGGCCCTGACCAAGGGAAAGAAGACCACAAAACCCGTGGCCCCTGAGGAGGACCTGGTCAAGCTCTTTGAGCAGGTCCACATAAACATCCCCTTGATGGATGCAATCCGCCATGTACCAGCTTACGCACGATTTTTAAAGAATATATGTACACCCCAGCGTAAGCCGCGAACCAAGGGAGGGAGCCCAATTGTTCTGTCAGAACAAGCCAGCTCTGTAATCCTCAGTAGACTCCCACCCAAGGCAAAAGATCCTGGAACTCCCCTGATTTCCTGTAAGATAGGTGGTACCCAATTTGATAGAGCTTTGTTAGACTTGGGTGCATCCATAAACCTGATACCCACATCCTTACTCGACCATCTAGAAGAATCTGAGCTAAAACCAACCGAGGTGACATTACAATTAGCAGATCGATCTATAAAGTCACCAAAAGGGATTCTCGAGGATGTTATCGTGAGAGTGCGGGATTTCTATTTTCCAGTGGACTTTATAGTCTTAGATATGGATGCACCTGAGAACCCTAGGGATACACCAATCATTCTAGGGAGACCTTTCTTGGCTACTGCTAGAGCCAACATCAGCTGTGAGGAGGGCCAAATAGAGCTTAAGTTTGGAGATCAAACACTGAAAATTGATATATTTAAGGCCCAACAAGGAATTAATTGCGGCGTCATCGAGCAAATTTGTGACATCAAGACTTTGGTTGATGAATCACACCTCCAGAATGACTCGAGTATGCCTCATCAACCACAGAAGGATCTTGACCCGCAAACAGAGGAGTCAAATCCAGATGTGAACAACCCAGTAACTCCCACCCTTGAACCTCACATCTATACTGAACCACCCGCTGCTGCTGAAAACCCCATCCTCGAACTGAAACCCCTTCCTGCTCACTTAAAATACATCTTTTTGGGTTCTAATCAGACCCTTCCTGTGATTATCAATTCCAACCTCAGTCCTGAACAGGAATCCCGTCTGATTGTTGTCCTCCAGCAACATCGCAGAGCCATCGGATGGACTCTCGATGATTTGACTGGAATAAGTCCCTCTTATTGTACTCATCATATCTATTCAGAAGAGGGCACACGACCTTCTCGTGAAATGCAGAGACGCTTAAACCCCAATCTGCAGGAGGTCGTGAAAAAGGAGATCATCAAGTGGTTAGATGCCGGGATCATCTACCCGATCTCCGATAGTCGTTGGGTGAGCCCAATTCAGGTCGTGCCCAAGAAGGCAGGACTCACCACTATAACGACTGAGACCGGAGAAATCATTCCTACCCGATTAGCCAACTCGTGGAGAGTCTGTATAGATTACCGTCGACTCAATTCCTCCACGAAGAAGGATCATTTCCCACTACCCTTCATTGATCAAATTCTCGAAAAACTAACGGGAAATAGGTTCTTCTGCTTTCTTGACGGGTACTCCGGTTATAACCAGGTGGCAATCCATCCTGAGGACCAAGAAAAGACCACGTTCACCTGCCCCTTCGGAACATACGCTTTCCGAAGGATGCCTTTCGGTCTTTGCAATGCACCCGCTACTTTTCAGCGATGCATGCTTGCCATATTCTCAGATATGGTAGGTGATTATCTGGAAGTCTTCATGGATGACTTTTCAGTTTTCGGAGCATCATTCGACGATTGCCTCCAACACTTGGTCCAGATACTCAGGCGGTGCATCGATGTGAATTTGGTTCTTTCCTGGGAAAAGAGCCATTTCATGGTGCCTGAGGGAATTGTCCTGGGACACTCAATTTCGGAGAAAGGTATCCAAGTGGATCGAGCTAAGGTTAATCTGATCTCTCACCTTCCTATGCCTAGCTCAATCAGGGACATCCGATCCTTTTTAGGGCATGTCGGTTTTTATCGACGATTTATCCCTGATTTTTCAAAAATCGCACGCCCCCTGACCACTCTTCTCTCCAAGGATGTTCCCTTCGAAATCTCCAAGGAATGCACTCAAGCATTTGAAATCCTGTGTGACCGAGTCACCCAAGCCCCGATCCTACAGTCCCCTGATTGGTCTCAACCCTTTGAGATCATGTGTGATGCATCCGACTTCGCTGTAGGAGCGGTTTTGGGACAGAAAAATGACAAGAAACCTGTGGTCATTTACTACGCCAGCAAAACACTCGATGAGGCTCAGCGTAACTATACGGTTACTGAGAAAGAGCTGCTAGCTGTAGTATTTGCCCTAGAAAAGTTCAGATCGTACCTTCTGGGTTCCCATGTCATCATATACTCGGATCACACAGCTGTGAGGCATCTCCTTGCGAAGAAGGATGCGAAACCTCGATTAATCCGATGGATCTTGCTGTTGCAAGAATTTGACCTTGAAATTCGCAACAAAGCGGGAAAGCAAAACGTGGTAGCTGATCACTTGTCCCGTCTTCCTTCTGAAATAATTGACCCTTCCGGACCCATCACTGAGCATTTTCCCGATGAGCACCTGCTGACTATTGGTACTAGCCTTCCATGGTTTGCTAATATAGTAAATTACTTGGCATCTCATCAGACCCCGTCCGATTGGCCGAAGGCCAAGAAAGACAAATTACGCTCCGATGCCAAGTATTACATTTGGGAAGACCCGTACCTCTTCCGCATAGGTGCCGATCAGATCATCCGGAGATGTGTCCCGGAAGGGGAATTCAACAATATCCTCTCTTTCTGCCATGACCAGGCATGCGGTGGCCATTTTGCCGGGCATAAAACCGCATCAAAAGTCCTCCAGTGCGGCTTTTACTGGCCCACACTGTTCAAAGACGCATACAATCACTGCAAGGCATGCAGTCGTTGCCAGACTTTGGGCAACATGAGCCATCGCGACATGATGCCTATGCAACCGATTCTAGTATGCGAAATCTTTGATGTTTGGGGGATTGATTTTATGGGCCCCTTTCCTATTTCAGATGGTTTCGAATACATTCTGTTGGCTGTGGACTACGTGTCCAAATGGATCGAAGCCATACCGACCCGAACCTGTGATCACAAAATCGTTCTCAAATTCATTCATCAACACATTTTCTCAAGGTTCGGGATTCCTCGTGCAATAATCTCTGATGGAGGGACCCATTTCACAAATGCTCAGTTTAGGTCACTGATGACCAAATACGGGGTGTCTCACCGAATCTCTACTCCTTACCACCCCCAAACTAATGGTCTAGCTGAGCTGTCTAATCGGGAGATCAAGAAAATCCTGCAAGTCACTGTTCGACCTGACAGGAAGGACTGGTCGTCCCGACTTCCGGAAGCATTGTGGGCCTATAGGACCGCCCACAAGACCCAATTGGGCATGTCTCCCTTTAGACTGGTGTACGGAAAGGCATGCCACCTTCCCGTCGAACTGGAGATAAAGCCTATTGGGCAGTACGGAACTGTAATCTAGATCTTTCCAAGGCTGGGACCCACAGAAAACTCCAAATCAGCGAGATCGATGAGTTACGCATAGACGCGTACGAGAACTCGCAAATCTACAAGGAGTGGGTTAAAGCCTTCCACGACAAACACATCTCGAGAAAGATCTTTCATCCTGGTCAAAAGGTCCTACTCTTTGATACCCGACTCAAACTCTTCCCAGGAAAACTGAGATCTAAGTGGGTCGGACCATATTTGGTCCGATAGGTTTTTGGAAATGGAGTAATCGAAATCAGTCCACTCAGCCACGATTCAGAACCTTTCATCGTGAACGGTTAGAGACTCAAGCCGTTCATCGATGTAACTTCTACTGATTTGGCTGAGGCATCTTATATCCTCCTTTCCCCTTGAGCTTATTGCGCCCAGCCGATGGCGTAAAACTCAGCGCTTAACGGGAGGCAGCCCGTCATTCTCTTTGAAAACCTGAAACTTGTTCTGACACCTTTTAGCACTCGAAGTTCACCCTTGTAGACAGCCGACCCCAACTCAGATGCCTGCATCTGGGATTTGAAATCGTCCGCAAAAATTCAACCTGACCCATCCACTCATCCAAATTTCTGTCTTAAGGAATGAACTAAGACCCCCTAGGTTACAATGAGGACATTGCAAATCTTAGGCATGGGGGGGTATGAAAGTGCAAAACTTGTAAGAAAAGGTTTCAAACAAAAAAAATTCACATATGCCAAAAACACCATAAAAATTAAAAAAAATTTTCGAAAAAGAATAAGAGGAAAAGAGGAGAAGGAAATTTTGTGAAGGAGAAAAGAAACAAAATGAAAAAGGAGCACAAAATTATGAGAAAAAGTGATAGTCATTAGTAAGGAACTAAGGAATTAACCTAAGTTCTAGACCTCATTCAAGAAAAGTGCACAAAGAGATTAGTAAAGAATGCAAACCTTAGGCATTCTTGAATAGACTCTTAGTACCCATTAAGATCTGGACACTCCTCAAGAGGTTGAGGAAAATGAAAAGCTGAAGTATTAGGTCTAAGGCTTAGGGAGTATTCGGCCTCGTTAACTAATTTTTGGTTTACGGGACTCAGTAACCTAAGCACCCTAACCTCACACACAGCCTGGTTCAGTAAGCGTAAAAATCAGAATCACGCAGAAGCGTCGCAAAATTCTGAAAAGAACACCTAGAATAGGAGCGGCCGATCAACACAAGTTGATTTGGACGAATTCCCAGCGCGGAGAGGCGGGAAATCCCCTCGAAGATGCGTAGCAAAATATCATCTCCTCGGTGCTTGTCTCCTAGGATATTTACATATCCTACTGGGGGCATGTAAGCACTCTGCTGGTTCAGATTCCATGGATGGCATTATCTCGAAGTGTCAATTGCCAGGGTCTGGATTCGGCCACGGAACACCATGGATGGGATTATCTCGAAATCTCAATAGCCAGGGTTCCGGGGGTTGCCATGGGCGGTGCTATCTCGAAGCATCGATCGCCAGGAACCCTTGAGGATTGATGATGGGAGCAAGGAATCTGATACAGACCGTGTTGAAAAGCCAATCCTAGGCTAGAACTAAAAAGAAAAGAGAGAGAAAACTCTCCAAACAGAAAAACTTTCTATCTCTCTCTTACAAAACGCACTGCGAACTGAGCCAGGGCTAAAATCATTTCAAGCACGGGTGCTTTAACCACGAAGTCCAATAAACCTTAGGTTAGTTCTTGTGGGCCTTAAAAACCTTTGCTAAAAGACTGAGGCTAAGGCTAGACAGATTTGGATCTTGATTGGTACTAGAGTACCTTTTAGGCCTATGGTCAGCATTCTAACCTAATCTATGCTCAAATAAAAAAGGCACTTATCTAAAACTATTAAAAACTTCATGGTCTAGAACAAGGGTTGAAACCTTAAGTTTTTGCTAAGGGACTAGCAAAAGCTAGGCATGGGGGTATGATGAGAACCTCATCATGAGCCATAACTAGCTCATTTTGACCTAATACAAAGGATAAAAGCTCCTACATATCTCAAGGAAAGGCTTAACTCAGAGAATTCTGAGTTTGAGAAGAAAATAAGTCATAAGGGGTAAAAATGCAATTTTACCAGTATAATCTGCATACAGGGTAATTGAGGGCCCAAACATAGGTCAAAGCAGCTTAATAAGAATAAAAGTGGGATGAAATGATCTAGCAAGGGCTACAGCAATTCCAAGAAACTAAATGATAATCTGTAACCCTAAAATAACCCACTTCAATTCACGAGGTTCAAGGCAAAGTAAAAATAGAATAAACCCTCTAAAATTCATAGAAAAATAATCTCTAGGGTTTAGAACCTTCAATTTGGCCTTCAGAACCCATTTTGACCTACATTGAGAACCATGCCCAATTAATAACTTAATTTGGGTTTTCGCATAAATTGACCGGTCAAACAAGGTTTAATATAGAAATGAAATTCACCATCAGATTCCTTAGGTCCTAATCAGTCATGTATAAAAACTTGAGCCTAAGAAGAAACCTCCTTGACCAACTTTACACTTTGGTCCTCATATATTTACTTTTTGGCCCTCAACTTTTGAACCCTCGCATTTTGGCCCCTAACTCTCCTTCGTTCTTTGCGATCTGGTCCCCCCTACAAAACCTGCCACCACCATGCTCCGGCGACCTTGCGCGGAGCATGGCGCCGCGCAGGGTGAGGGGGGGGACCTGGCAAGTAAACCGGGGGTGCCCTGCGTCGTCAGCCGTCGCAGGGACACCCCCTTGGTCGTTGTAACCCACCAAACCGGCCGTGCGAACGCACGGATGGTATGGGTTTTTGTTTCCGGCCATCCTCCGGCGAGGGAGACACGTCGTATCCCTCCGCCTTCCTCCCTGTTTTGATCCCTATAAATACCCCCCGTTGCTCCACCGACCGGGGCAGCTTGGATCTGATGGAGAAAATCCCCAACTTTCCTCTCTTCTCTCTCCGGCAGACGCTCACCAGCTCCGGCGGTTCCTCCCCCTCCACCTCTTCGCTCTGCCGCAATACCAGCAGCAGAGACTTCCTCCCCTGCTCTTCCCGCGCCACGCCGCACCCAGCTGGCGCCTCTCCGGCTCTCTGCTCACCGCCGCCCCTTTCCCTGAGCATCGTCTTCTCCGGCGACAGTCGATACGACTGTCGCCCTGTTCCTCCCCCTTCGTCCCTGCAAGTAAGCTAGAACTACTCCCCTTCTTCTCCTCTTTCTTCCCCCGCTTTCAATTTATTCAATTAAGCCCTCGACCGACCCTGACCATCGTCACCCCCTTCGTCTCCGGCCACCCTCCGGCGAGATGCTCCCATCGCTCCACAGCCTCACACACCTCGCCGACCCTCACCGAACCTCCGCCTCATCACACTGAGCACCCCCCACCCCTTCACTGCCACTCCACACCTCCGTAACGCTCCCCCGAACAAACCCATTCCTCCGGTTGCAATCCAACCTAGGGCTGCCGCCAGACACCACCTTGCGGCCTGCCGCGCAGCTCCTCACCTTCGCCGTGCCACGGCGAAGGTTCCCCAGTGGTTTGATCAGGCCGAGAGGCCATATTCGTGTCCGACAGGTTTTGAGGTTCGACCGCCATTAACGCACATTGAAGCAGCTTCTCCCGCGCTCCAGGCTTGAGGACTCCAGGTCTCCAGCTGCTGCGGAGTACGGGGAGTCTTGCGAAGGCAGCCAGCCAGCAACCTACGCAAATCGAAGCCGCAGCTGCAGAAGCCAGGCCGCGGTCTCCCAGCAGGCGCACGCGAGGAAAGGTCTGCGTTTAGTCCCACATCGGTAAGCCTCACAACCTTTCCACTGTTTAAATTGATTTTGTGCACTAGCCTTACTGCCTCAGCACACGGGGTGAGGTCCCTTTTCACCCGCCCGGTTACCCGGTCTCGTCCACGCTCACGCCCCGCGGACCTGACCCGACCCGACTTAGACTGACCTGCACTCCTCGCCCACCACGCACGCCGGTGGGCCTGGACCCGGGCATGACCCGAATCCGATTACCCGGCAGCTCTGGGAGAGCTTTCCCAAGAGTGGTTTCAGAGAGAGAGAGACGCGGGGGGAGAGGGTAGAGTAGGTTTTGTTCTCTGACGTAAGCTCTGAAGTGTGCAGGCACAGGTGAAGAAGAAGAACCGCGGAAGAAGAAGGAAGCTGAGGGAGACACTGTAGCAACAGGCAGTTTAAGTCGTCTGATTTGGAAATCAGACGACGGCCTGAAGGGAAAAGAAGAAAGAAGGAGGGGTGACGTCCCTGGCTGGAAAAAGAAAAGAAGGAAGAAGGAGATATGAAGAAAGAAAGAAGAGCATCACCTCTGCAGAACAAAGAAGAAGAAGGAGATCTGAAGAAAGAAAGAAAGAAGAGCATCACCTCTGCAGAACAAAGAAGAAGAAGGAGATCTGAAGAAAGAAAGAAAGAAGAACATCACCTCTGCAGAACAAAGAAGAAGAAGGAGATCTGAAGAAAGAAAGAAAGAAGAACATCACCTCTGCAGACAAAGAAGAAGAAGATCTGAGACGAGGAGAAAACAAAGAGAAAAGAAGACAACAAATTCTTTCCCTCTCTCTTTCCTTTTGTAAAAGAAACATGTATATCTCTAGAATACAACTTGCTCCCTGAGTTCGACCTCGGGAACTCTTTTCCAAGTAAAAAATTTATATATTTGAAATGATGGCAACAACTGGCTATATTACAACGACATAACAATAAAACCCAGTTATCTCTCGAAGCCACCGAGCCATCATATAACAACGGGTTTTCTTAATGGCTAAACACAGGTCAAAGGGTCTTAACAAGATAAAAAGTGGGTTGGTTCAAACAGAAAAGGGCTCGTGTGAATTCTGGGAATTAAATGACTTCTTGTAACCCTAGAACAGACCTGCTTGATTAAACAAGGTTCTGGTTAGGATAAAATTCTCTTAAACCCTCTAAAAATCATAAAAAAATATTCTATAGGGTTTAGAACCTTCAATTTGGTCATTGGAACCTATTTTGACCTAAAATGGAGTCTCAGATAAATATTTACCCTAAATTGGGTTTTTGTGTAAATTTCCTGGTCAAACGTAGTCAAACCCAAAATCCAACTTCACCATTGGATTCCTTAGGTCCAAATTAGGTTTGTACCAAAATTTGGACCTAAGAGGAATTCATCTTGACCCACTTTGCAAATAAGTCCAATCCAATTGCATTTCTACCCCTAGATTTCAAAAACCCTTACAATTGACCCCCTATCTTCTTCTTCATTCTTTGCAATTAGGTCCCTCTGCCATTATAGCGAAGGGAATCCTACTCCAGCGAGATTGCAAGGGCAATTTCTCCCTGATATCTCAGAGAATCCCCTTCAAAATTGAAAGGGAGATTCTCTGAGAAATCTCCTCCAATGTGAACCTAATTTGAGGCCCTACTTGGTACGTAATCTCTCATGCGAATGCATGAGAGATTTGAGTCTCTTTTGAGTTATCATCGCCAGCAAACATACCTTGCCTAGAAGCTTGGCTTCCAAGCACAAATCCATCCACAGAAGCCTATTTAAGAGACCCCAAATCGCCCCGCATCTCCTAAGCTTGAAATTGACCAGGAAAACCCCTCAAATTCGTCTCTCCTCCTCCGGCCAGTTTTCTCATAAAGCTCTGATGACCTTCCCCGATCTCCCTCGTCGCCTAGCCACAATACCGATGGTAGGTTCCTCTCCCTCACGTTCATCCACGTCGCGCCGCACCCACCGATGCTCCTACCTCCCCTTCATCCTCGCCGACCTCCCTCACTGAGCACCTTCGTCTCCTGCGTCAGCTATATGAGCCAGATGCCATCTCCGTCCCCTTTCATCTCTTCACAGCCTAGATAAGTTCCTCTCACCCTTTAAGATCATTTCCCCTCATTATTTCCCTCAAACGACCACTGTCGCACTCCACCACCATCATTCCCTTCAACTCCGGCTACCACTCCAACGAGTTCGCTCCACCTCCACAAACCACCTCCCTCCTCGCCGACAGGTCCATAAGCTCCACCTTGACCCCTGATCACAACCCCCCACTCACAACACTCCATCACTCACCCACAAGCACCCCCGAACACACCTACACACATGGTCGTAGTGTGCCCTAGGAATGCTACCTCAGGTGGTCCCATGCCACGCTGACCATCGCAGCACACTCGCCATGCCTTGGCGAAGCCTTCTGAACATTATGACATGGCCACAAGGCCGTTTGCGTGATTTCAGGTACAGGGGCTCGCCGCATTGAAGCGAAGTTCGAAGCAAGCTTGCAGCTGCTCCAGGCTTTGCCCGCTCCAGGCTCATAGTCCCAGGTTTTGCGGAATACACTTGCGCACAACTCCACGCATCTAATTGGTGTCGAAGGCTAAAGCTGTAGCTGCAATCGAACGAAGCATCCCTACTGCAGGTGCAAGCGAGGAAGGTTGGCAGATAGTCCCACCTTGGAACTGGACGAAGTGCCGCGCCTGCATAAATTGTTTTTCTGCTAGTGGCTTATCACCTCCAACTCATGGGGTGAGGTCCCCCCTCACCCTACCCGACGCCTCGTCCATGACTGATGCGAAAAGTCGTGTGATTTGTAAAAGTGGGTTTTTAATGTCATTGTAACACGTGAATTCGCATACACTTTTAAATTTGTATCCTAGATAGGGGAGTATCTAGGGTCATCCAAGGAGGCAAAAATTGCAATTCAATTCTCTTGCTAAAAATAAATCTCAACTTTCTTTTTGGTATTTTAAATATATATATATATATTTTTTATGTTTTGAAATAATACGAGCAAAGTGCTAATTATGACGAAAAAGTGCTAACACCTAAAATGCTAAGCTGAAGCTTAAAAGATTAAAATGCCCACTACCTAAGCTCACTCTAGGCAAGTGGAGGCCTAGAGTAATTAGGGAGTGGAAGTAGAATAAATGCTAGAACAACAGTAACAATTGCAATAAGAAATTAAAAAGAAGGTAATTTGATTAACTAGAATTTGTGTTTTTTTCAAAGACAAGGAGAGGAATGCTTCTACTAGAAATGAAAAAATTTAAAAGCAATAAAAGAAACACAAATCCTCTTGCAAAATTTGGTGAAGAAGGGAGTCTTCTTGCTCCAAGCCTAGCTGCTCCTTGGCTTGAAAAGAGGGCCTCCTTCTTCTCCTTCCTTGAGAGCTCCTCCAAGGTGGATGCTACCACCTTCAATGCTCTCCTCCAAGGGGTGGGCATACACCACCCTCAAATTCTCCTCCAAGGTGGCATGGACCACCTTCAAGTTCTCCTCCAAAGATCTTCCTTGCCTGGCTCCTCCTTTGGCTAGCGTGGGCTCAAGAGAGAAGGGAAGAGGGGAAGGCACCAAAGGGACAGAATATCCCCTTAATCTTGTTCTTCTTCTTCTCTCTTGGGAGTGGGCTCTAGGTAGAGTATGAGAGTGAATTTGCTAGCCAAGGATGGTTTGAATGGTGGTGGGTAGTGGTCTTTTTATAGGGTAGGATGGGGGGTTAAGGTGACTCTTGAAATGGAGGGCTAAGATGGGAAGATGGAGGTGGTTAGTTGATCCTAGGGTTAAGGATGGTTGGCACCACCTAAGGGGTGTAAGGGAGGTAGTTAGGGTTGGTCAAGGGGCACCTAAAAGTGGCGCCAAAGATGGAGAGATGCCATGGGTTGGCGCCAACTTTGAGGCTTCTAGAAGGTGGGATTATGTGGATGGTGGAGATGGGTTTAAGGGGAGATGTGTGGTGGATATGAAGTAGGTTTTTGGAGGGAAAAGTGGTGCCAAGAAGGGGGTAGTTAGGGTGGTTTTGGCACCACTTTTAGGTGTCTTTTGGAGGTGGTAGGTAGGCTAGGTTGGCGCCAAGTAGGGTTAGCTTATGTGGAGCTTAGGTGGAGCTAGTTGGGGGAGTTGTTAGGTAGGGTTTTTGGGTGGTACAAACTAAGGAAGCTGGAGCATAGCTAAGCTAAGCTACCTTAGCTAATGGTGGAGTAGAGGAGGAGGTGTTGGAGCTAGGGTTTGGAGGGAGGAGCTGGTTCTGAAGAGTCCAGGGCTGAAATGGAGCTGGCAGCTGCTGAAGAGGTCAACATGGGGCTACTCCAGCTGGCGTAGCTTGCTAGTTCTTTGCTAGCTAGTAAGCCAAGCTAAAGTGAGCTGGATTCTGTTGAATGGAGCTAAGGTGAGCTGGGTCTTGTGCTCCCGAGGGGGATTGAGCTGGTTGAGACAGCTAATGTAACTTAGCTCAATTAGCTTGAGCTATACTGGGTCCCCGAGAGCTGGACTTGAGCTTCCTGAGCTGGGATGAGTTCTTCAGCTGGCTAGAGTTGAGTGGAGCTGGATGTAGCTGGATCTAAGCTAGGGTGAACTCTAGTCAACTCAGCTGAGCTGGCTAGAGCTCCCTGTGAACTAGTGGGATCTAAAATGAGCTAGACTCAACTAGGTTGTGCTGGATCTGAGCTGACTTGAGCTAGGGTGAGCTAAGATGAACTCTCTTGAGCTGCCATTCAGCTAAGATTAGCTGAATGGAGCTGGGATGAGCTAACCCTAGTTCAAATGAGCTAGGTTCCAGCTGTGGTGAGCTGGATCAAGCTTCAGCTAGTCTAAGCTCCTCCTTCACCATTTGCCTTCTTGAGTGCTAGGGTTTTAGGGATCTGTATATTTTTTCATCCCTAGCACTCACAAAAACACATTAAAATAGCACATGAAAATGTAATGCATGCCTAACCTAGTTAATACCTAAATGCAGCCCAAGAACCCATTTGCAGAATAAAATCCTAAGAGCTAGGTTTGTTTTAATGCATAAGAATGATGATAAACTGGCGTTTATCAGTGACCACCCCTCGCGGACTTGGTGATCTGACTCAACCCAGCACACCTCACCCACCACCACATGCTAGTGGGCCTAGTCCCAAGTGTTGGTGCTAGAGCACCACGATCATTTATTTTGATGATGACAAAACATGTGTCATTTAACATTTGCATTTGAAGTCTTAGATTTCAGGTTAATTGCAAATGGAGACATGTCTAAACGAAATTCGAGCTTGCATCCATGGCGGATTGGAGGAGCTTGATGGAGGACAAAGGAGCTTCGTGAAGAGTGATAGCTTGAAGAAGGAAGGAGATGAAGAATAGGATAGATTTCCTTTCCTTTGTACTATGTATTTTTGTTTCTTAGATTCATGTTAAAGAGCCACAAAGAACCCTAACAGTAGTCCTAGGAACACTTGCACAACCCTAGGATACTTAGGTTTTTTTTAGAGAACTTAGAAAACCAAAATAGGGTTCAGATAGCCTTATCAAACGTCTAATCTAAAAATCATATGTCTGATAATGACTTTTAAGACGTCTGACTGTTGACTCAGACGTCCGATAACATCTAGGTTGGACTTAATAGGTTCTGTCCATTTGAATCTGTTGTCCAAACCTTAGCCCAGATGTCTTAGGAGACGTCTGATACCTTTGCTAGACGTCCAATTAGTGGACTGTTGGCTGCCTTAGTAACCATTGAGAGAATGACCGTTAGCCTCGAATCAGACGTCCGTAGAGGACCCCAGACGTCTAATACATGACCGTTTTGCCTTGGCTGACCCAAAATCTCTTCTCAGAGATTTTCTAGTCGTTGAACTCCCTTGGGAATCCATTTTCGCAGAAAAGTAGGTTTCCAGACGTCCAGACCTTATGCCAGACATCCTATGTGTCGTCTGTTGGATTTTCACTAGAACCCTGTTTTGATCTGATTCAAGTCAGGAAGGAAACCTGCCTAAAATCAGACGTCTGACTTTGTTCCTAGACATATTAAACGAGTTTTCCAGATGTCTGATGCTAGGACCAGACGTCTGATAACCCTGTCAAAGTCATCATTGATCCTGATTCCGACTTGATTCTCTTGGAGGTTGTACCCAACGGCTATGGAAGCCTTCCAAAGCCTTCCAAAACCTTCCTAGGGCCTCTATAAACAGAGGAGAACCCTTGTCACTCAAATACACACCAAGACACACCAAGCAACATACTTTCCACTCTTTGTTTCAAGAAGAAGAAGATCTCCTGCCGTAGTTCACAAGAGCGCCATTGTGCCATTGCGTAGTTCACGCATCCGCGTTGTCGACGCACTTCCAGCAAAGGGAAGCATCCTAACACCTATAGAAGCTTAGTTTCAGAATTACTTTGTTGGCTCTATATGACTACTCTTGTATCTTTTACTTTGTTATTTGGTTGGGTATTCGCATTGCGAATTCCCGTCTCCTTCGTGAGACAAAATCCTTCTCTTGAAGAGAAGGGCTTTGAGGTACGCTACCCTCGTAAAAAGTAGCGTGGTTGTAATTGAGGTTGTACTACCCTCGTTTAAGTAGCACGTTAGTGGATTTGATCAACTTGGTTGATCGAAAAATCCTAACTCAAGAGGGTTAGGTGGTGGTTTTCACCTGGGTTGGGTTTCCACCTAAAAATACTTGTGCCTAATTGTGTGATTGCTATTTTTGTGAGATTGTCTATTTTAATTCCGCATTTTTTACGTCACGCTGATCTCACCCCCTCCAAGTAAGGGAAATCTACACCAGGCACGTATCCTACTCGATTACCCAAGAAGTGGCTTTGGGAGAGCGAACCCAAGAGAGAAAAGAAGAGAAGAGAGCTCACGTGGGTAGGGGTAGGTTTTGCTTTGTAGAGGAAGGAGAAGACAAGGCCGAAGAGGAAGCTAAGGACTGAAGCCAAAGAAGAAGAAGGAGGAAGCTGAAGTCAGAAGCTAAAGAGAAGGAAGAAACTGAAGGAAGAAGAAGCTGAAGGCAGCCGGCAGAGAGAGAAAAGCAGAAAGGCAAAAGAAGAAAAGACAGAGGAAGATCAAGGAGAGGCTAAGAAAGAAGAAACCAAAGAAGAATAAGGAAAGAGCTGCCAGAGACAGAGAAGAGAAAAGGAGAAGAAGAACTGTAGCACCAATATTTAAGGCATTTGATTCACAAATCAGACGTCTAATTTTGTGCTTATTCACATACATTGATTTCTTTAATATTCTGTGCTTACATTTATCTTTTTGCACTATAACATTGATTTTTATTGCATATTATATTCTTTCAAATTCTCAAGTTGTGATCTTGATTTCTAAACCCTAATTTGCTCCCTGTGTTCGACCTTGGACTTTAAAATTCGAGTAATAAATTATATTTGTTTTGAACGCTTTTTCGACTGTACTTTAATGCGACTTTTTAAAACCTGATCAAGTGCTCTTAACATTTTGCCGCCGTTGCCGGGGAGCAGCGGGCGATTTAGAAATCTTGATTACAATTGCTGATTTGGTGCTAACTTGATATATCTCTTTTTGTTGTGATTGTTTCAGGGGAGAAGATTCAAAGGAAGACAGCCGCACAGCAAACACGCCCAGGGTAGGTAATTTCTGATTAATCACTTTCTCTTAAGCCCTTCATTCTAAAAAGGAAAAAAAAAAAAGATAAAAGCAATTAAGGCTACCTGCTTTCCATTTCTAGCTAATTCACCAAAGTTGCCTGATTTGATTTCAACAACAATACTGATTTGTGTACCCATTTAAGGCAACTAGGGCTACCACCTTCTTGATTGAGCCCTAGATACCATATTTTGGCAAACTAAATTGGACCAAGATTAGAGCCAAACTAAGGATTTCAATTTAGGGTTTTAGAGGCACACCTTCATAAGCAAGAATCAACTCTCCAAAAAGAGGTGTGCCTAAGCCTTGATTGAAGGGACTTATTCAAGAAAACCCTAAAAATTCAAGCTCTTAATCTCACTTGAATCATAAATGAAATGACCTAAAACTTCTCAAAGGACAAATAGGTGACTTTGACCCCCTTGATTGGGTCAACCAACCTTGAAATTAGGTTACTTTTGCACTCAATACATCTAAAGTTCAAGTGAAATCTTAAGCACCTTTGCTCTTAAATAAAACTGGTAGACTTAAGAGGTCAAAGTCCTTATTATGGTCTACCTGGAACATCAGTGACAAGTGAGGTTGGGTGGGGGAAACCCTGTAACTCGTGGGGATGCTCTACCATGTAGGGGTCTTTGTGGGGCTCTCCCTCTCTGGCTGCCCAGGTATTTCTCAGGTGGACAGCTTTCTAACTAAGGGGTATCATCCTACCCGAACCTCTGTAGTCATCTAAATTTTTGGGTGTCTTGATTGGGTCCATCACATTTTACTCTTGTCCAAACCATCAGTGCATGTTCGGTAGGAGGTCCTTAAGACCATCCTTGAGACCTCCTTTAGTGATTCACTCCCGCCGAGGCCAGGCCTCGACGTCTGTGTTTGTGCAGCAACCCCACCACATAGACTTCTCCTCTGATTCATTTGAACCAAACTCTCCTTCTTCCATCATCATGGCACAACCAGTAGAAGAAGTGAATAATCTTGAGAACCAACTTCAATGCCTTAATGATTTATTTCAAGCCTTTGTAAACCCACCACAGCGTCCTATGATGTGAGATCACTATAATCCTGCTGCAGTGGCTATCGAACCTCGAGTCCAAATCCTAGCTAGAGGTCCTGATTTCAAACTCAAGCCCAACATGATTCATGCTATTCTAAAGTTTCATGGGCTTAATTCCGAGGATCCCTTCCAGCTCATCAAACAACTCAAGCTTCTGGCCCAGACCTTCGGGTCAGATGTCCAAAATCGGGATATTCTTCTCATGAAGTTGTTCTCCTTCTCTCTCATGGACAAAGCAACTCACTGGTATCAGACTCAAAAGCGTCCAATCAACACATGGGTTGATTTTTGAAAAAGTTCTTCCCAGTTGGTCGGACGAATGCCTTACGACACCAGATCACACAGTTCACCTAGCAATTTAGAGAACCTCTTCATGAAGCATGGGACCGTTTCCTAGATCTCATGTGAAAGTGCCCCCATCACAGAGTTCCTAAATGGGAACAAGTCCAGTCTTTTTACCAGGGACTCCGTGAAGATATCTGCTTATTCGTTAATGCAACCTATGGGGGAAATACCATGGGTCAACATGAAGACACTGTATGGGAGATTCTCGAGAATATGTGTGAGACTCCATCAATAATGACTTCATGGGCTTATTTGACCGGGCGAATGCCCGCGCATCGACGAATCCAAGGGGAGCACATGTGACGTAAGGCCTATCCAAATCCGTCAACTTGGAATTGATGGCCAGTCCGTTAGACAAGGTCTCTATCATTGAGAAGAAGGTGGATGAGCTAACTCAACATCTGCAGTGAGCCACCTTTGCGCAAAACTCGTTTGCACAGCCGCCTTCTGGGAGGGAAGCTGTGCATAACATCTATCACCAATTTTCTCAGGGGATGGACCCGTATCCACCCCGTCTGACTCTAGGATTGGAGGAAACTCCGATCCGACCTACTATAGTTGGGGGAACTCTGAACCCTCATACTCTGACTGTCTTGAGGTTCCTCAGACCTGCGAGGACCTCAATGCCATCCAGAATGACCCATTCTCTAATACCTATAACCCTGGATGGCGGAATCATCACAACTTCCTATGGGCGAGAAATAATCAGAATCAAATACCACCATATCAACCCCGTCCACAAGCTCCTCGTCCATATAAGTCCCCTCAGCCTTGGCCCAACCCCACCTATCAATCTGGGCCAACTCAAACAGATCAAATGACTCTTATCCTTCAGACTCTACTTGACATTCATCAAACGAATGCAGCTATGCAAAAACAGCACAAGGATGAGATCACAGAGGTTCGAAATCAACTTGCCCAGATGGCGAATTCCCGCCAACCTGGCACACTCCCTTCGCAACCTCTACCAAATCCAAATAAAGTGCCGAACCAGAGGCACGTTATGAACCCGAATCTGGGCCAAGCCCACATGATTTATCAGGTCCCTTCTATTCCATCACCCGATGGAATGAAAGCTTTGACATCGTATACGGGATTTTAGCAGCAGCCACCTATTTTACCAACTCCGAACCAAAATCAGGCAGGACTGAATTCTGTAACAACCCATAGTGGCAAAGTGACACAAGACCCACCTTATCCAAGCCACTTTTAGCCTGGTAGTAACCCAAGCCCTAGGATAGTTATCCAGGATACCCCTATCCTAGATCAAGAACTAGGACCTATTCTAGAGGAACCATCCAAGGTTCCATTTCCCGAGGCCTTGACTAAGGGAGAGAGGACAAACAAACCTGTGGCTAGTGAGGATGATTTGGTCGA
This sequence comes from Thalassia testudinum, assembly GCA_037157565.1. Lineage (NCBI taxonomy): Eukaryota > Viridiplantae > Streptophyta > Magnoliopsida > Alismatales > Hydrocharitaceae > Thalassia > Thalassia testudinum. The sequence goes on along the minus strand of JAZHRO010000078.1, from coordinate 9,050,231 downwards.
GCTCTTCGAACAGGTCCATATAAACATCCCCTTGATGGATGCAATCCGCCATGTACCGGCTTATGCACGATTTTTGAAAGACATGTGTACACCTAAGTGTAAACTGCAAACCAAAAGTGGGAGTCCGATCGTACTGTCAGAGCAAGCCAACTCTATAATTTTGAGCAAACTCCCACCTGAGGCAAAAGACCCAAGTACTCCCCTGATTTCCTGTACCATTGGTGATACCTAATTTGACAGAGCTTTATTAGATCTAGGAGCCTCCATAAACCTAATACCTACATCCCTACTTGACCATCTTGAGGAATATGAGCTCAAACCGACAGAGGTGTCATTACAGTTGGCTGACCGATCTATTAAGTCACCTAAAGGAGTTCTTGAGGATGTCATTGTTAGGGTGTGGGATTTCTATTTCCTGGTGGACTTTGTAATCTTGGATATGGATGCTCCAGAAAACCTGAGGGATACACCAATTATACTAGGGAGACCCTTTCTGGCCACTACTAGGGCCAATATAAATTGTGAGGAGGGCCAAATTGAACTGAAATTCAGGAACCAAACACTAAATATTGACATCTTTAAGGCCCAACAAGGGATTAATTGTGGTGTTATAGAATAGATATGTGATATCAAAACTGTGGTTGATGATCCGTATATTGAGGACAACCTGACTACTTCCGATCAACCACAAGCGGATCAAAACCCACAATCAAAGGATTCCGAACCTAACCTAGATACACCCATAGCTCCTTACCTTGCTATTGATACACACCCTGAACTGCCGGCTACTGCTGATAACCTTGTTCTAGAACTCAAGCCTCTTCCTGACCATCTGAAGTACGTCTTTTTGGGTTCCAATCAGACGTTTCCTGTGATTATCAACTCCAGACTCACACCTGACCAGGAATCCCATCTGATTACTATTCTCTAGCAACATTGTAGAGCCATTGGATGCACTCTCGATGATTTGACTGGTATCAGCCCATCTTACTGCACACACCGTATCTACACCGAAGAGGGCACACGACCTTCTCGTGAAATGCAGAGATGTCTGAATCCTAATATGCAGGAGGTCGTAAAAAAGGCGATCATCGAGTGGTTAGATGCAGGGATCATCTACCCGATCTCCGACAGTCGGTGGGTGAGTCCAATCTAGGTTGTGCCTAAAAAGGCAGGACTCACCATGATCACGACTGAAACTGGAGAAATCATACCGACCCATGTGGCGAATTCGTGAAGAGTCTGCATTGATTACAAAAGACTCAATTCCTCCACAAAGAAGGATCATTTCCCACTACCGTTTATTGATTAGATCCTCGAGAAACTAGCGACAAATAGGTTCTTCTACTTTTTGGACGGGTACTCTGGTTATAACTAGGTGGCAATCCAGCTTGAGGACCAAGTAAAGACCACTTTCACCTGTCCCTTCAGAATGTACATGTTCCAAAGGATGCTGTTCGGTCACTGCAATGCACCTGCTACTTTTTAGCTGTGCATGCTTGCCATATTCTCAGATATGGTAGGTGATTATCTGGAAGTCTTCGTGGATGACTTTTCAATATTCAGAGAATCATTTGACGATTGCCTCTCGCACTTGGTCCAAATCCTCAGGCGGTGCATTGACATGAATCTGGTTCTTTCCTGGGAAAAGAGCCATTTCATGGTGCCTAAAGGAATTGTCATGGGACATCTTATATCAGAAAAAGGCATCCAGGTCAATCGAGCCAAGGTGAACTTGATTTCCAAACTCCCTATGCCTAGCTCGATCAAGGACATCCGATCTTTTCTGGGGCACGTCAATTTTTACCATCGATTCATTCCTGATTTCTCAAAGATCGCACACCCCCTGACCACTCTGCTATCTAAGGATTTACCTTTCGAAATCTCCAAGGAATGCACTCAAGCATTTGAAATCCTCCATGATCGAGTTACCCAAGCTCCAATCCTACAGTCCCCTGATTGGTCTCAACCTTGTGAGATCATGTGCAATGCATCTGATTTCGCTGTAGGAGCGGTACTCAGGCAGAAAATTGACGGGAACCCATGGTCATCTACTACGCTAGCAAGACACTTGACAAGGCTCAACGTAACTACACAGTTACGGAGAAAGAGCTGCTAGCCGTAGTATTTGCCCTGGAAATGTTTAGATCATATCTCCTGGGTTCTCGTGTTATCATTTACTCAGATAACATAGCTGTGAGGCATCTACTGGAGAAGAAGGACGTGAAACCTCGATTAATCCACTAGATCTTGCTGTTGCAAGAGTTTGACCTCGAGATTTGCAACAAAGCGAGAAAATAAAACGTGGTAGCTGATCACTTGTCTCACCTTCCTTCTAAGATCATCAACCCTTCCGAACCCATTACAGAATGTTTTCCTAATGAGCACCTCCCGACTGTTAGTACAAGGCTTCCATGGTTTGCTGATATAGTAAACTACCTAGCATCACATCAAATCCCATCCAATTGGTCGAAAGCCAAGAAGGGCAAATTGCTTTTCGATGCCAAGTATTACTTCTGGGAAGACCCGTATCTTTTCCTCATCGGTGCTGATCAAATCATTCAACGATGTGTCACGGAAGTAGAAATTCCGGACATATTGTCCTTCTGCCATGACCAGACATGCGGTGGACATTTCTCAGGTCATAAAACCACACCGAAAGTCCTCCAGTGCAGCTTCTATTGGCCCACAATTTTCAAAGATGCATACAATCACTGTAGGGCATGCACTCGTTGCCAGACCTTAGGCAACATGAGCCATCATGATATGATGCCCTTACAGCCAATTCTCGTATGCGAAATCTTCGACATGTGGGGAATTGATTTTATGGGACCCTTTCCTATTTCGGATGGCTTCGAGTACATTCTACTCGCTGTTGACTACGTGTCTAAATGGATCAAAGTCATTCCAACCCGAACCAATGATCATGAGATGGTTATCAAATTCATTCATCAGAACATCTTTTTGTGGTTTGGGATTCCACTTGCTATAATCTCTGATGGAGGGACCCATTTTACTAATGCTCAGTTCAGGTCATTAATGACCAAATATGGGGTGTCACACCAAATCTCTACTCCTTACCACCCCCAAACTAATGGTCTAGCTGAGCAATCAAATTGAGAGATCAAGAAAATCCTCCAGGTTACTATTTGACCTGATAGGAAAGACTGGTCATCCCGACTTCCGGAAGCTTTGTGGGCTTATAGGACCGCCCACAAAACCCAATTAGGTATGTCCCCTTCAGATTGGTGTACGGGAAGGCATGTCACCTCCCCATCGAATGGGAGCATAAAGCCTATTGGGTAGTACGGAACTGCAACCTAGATCTTTCTAAGGCAGGAACCCACAGAAAGCTTCAAATAAGCAAGATCGATGAATTACGCCACGATGCGTATGAGAACTCGTGAATTTACAAAGAGTGGGTTAAGGCCTTTCACGACAAGCACATATCCAGAAAGATCTTCCACCCTGGTCAAAAAGTCCTACTCTTTTATGCCAAGCTTAATTTATTTCCAGGAAAACTACGATCAAGATTGGTCGAACCTTACCTTGTCTGACAAATATTTGGAAATGGAGCCATCAGGATCAGTCCACTCAGCCACGATTCAGAACCTTTCATCGTGAACGGTCAAAGACTCAAACCGTTCATTGACTTAACCAATGCAAATTTGGCTGAGATATCATTTACCCTCCATTCTCCCTGAGCTCATTGCACCCAACCGATGGCGTAAAACTCAGCACTTAATGGGAGGCAACTGATCATTTTTGAAAAACCCAAAACCTTTCTTGACATTCCTATGTTGAATTCATATTGCACTTTAGGGTTCATCCATTAGAACAGTCGACCCCACCTCAAGTACCTGTACCCGAGTTTTGAAATCGTTTGCAACAGTCACCTTGACCTGTTCGCCCACCCAGAACTTGTTCTAATGAATGATCTAAGCTGAACTCAAACCCACCTAATTTACAATGGGGACATTGCAGATCGTAGGCATGGGGGGTATGAAAGTGCAAAATGCCATGAAAACTCATCTCACAAGAAAAGGTTTCAACAAAAAAATAACATATCACAAAAACACCAAAAAAATGAAAATATTCTTGAAAAAGAACAAAAAATTCTGAGGGGAGAGAAAATTTTGAGGTCATACAAATCATGAGGAGAAAAAAAAGGAGAAAAATGAAAAATGTCAAAAAAAAAGGAGCACAAAATGAAAAGAAAAAGAAGAAATAGTCATTAGTAAGAAATTAAGGGATTAACTAAGTTCCAGACCATATCAAGAAAAAGAAAATGAAAGGAAAAGGTGCTAATGAGACACAAAAGAGATTAGTAGGAACGTTAATCTTAGGCCTCTTGGGCTAGACTCCTAAGCTTAAAAATTCAAGTATCCACTAAGATCTGGATAGTCCTCAAGAGGTTGGAGAAAATGCGAAGTTTAAGTATTAGGTCTAAGGCTTAGGGAGTATTCGGCCTCATTAACTGATCTCTGGTTTGCGGGACTCGATAACCTAAGCACCCCAATCCACACACAATCTGGTTTAGTGAGCATATATATCAAAATCACGTAAAAGCATTTAAAATGTTCTGAAAGAAGTCACCTAGATTAGGCGCGGCCGATCAACATAAGTTGATTTGGACGAGTTCTCAACGTGGAGAGGTGGGAAATTGCCCTCGAAGATGCACAATAATTTATCGTCTCCTTGGTGCTTGTCTCCTAGGATATTTACATATCCTACTAAGGGCATGTAAGCACCCTGTGCTGGTTCAAATGCCATGGGCGGCATTATCATGAAATGCCGATTGCTAGGGTCTGGATTTAGCTACAAAACACCATGGGCAGGTGTTCGTACGCTTTTGTGGGGTTTTAAAAGATAACACGTTGTAATATAGCCGACAAAACGTTCAAACAAATATAGAGAATTTTATTACTCGAAAAATTGGAGTATCCGAGGTCGAACACAGGGAGCAATCTCAGTACTTTTAAAACCAAAGAATACAACTTTTAAATGAACATAATTGATTCAAAAAGAGAGAGTTATAAAAAGAATTGCTAAAAGAAAACAGAATTAGACGTCTGATTTCTTTATCAGACGTCTTAAAAGTAGTCTTCTTTCTCTCTTCTGCCTTCTTCTTCTTCGTTGGCTCTTCTTCTTTTCTTCTGATCCACAGGTCTTTTTCTTCCTTGAACTTCTTTCTCTTCTCTTCCCTTTCCTGCGAAGACTTCTTCTTCCTGCCTTTGTTTCCCTTCTGTCTTCTTCTTTCTTTTTGTCTTTTCTGCAGTCCTTCCTTCTCTCAGATCTCTTCCTTGCTCAGCTTCCTTTCTTCAGAGTTCCTTCTTCTTCTACTCCTGCTCTTCTATTTCTTTAGTTCTTCTTTTTGCTTTCCTTCGCCTCTTCCTTCTCTTCTTTTCCCTTGCTGCAGCGGCTAAGTGTTTGCTTCTTCCTCTCTTCCTTCTTTCCTGCGCACACCACAACTAATGCAAAACCTACCCCCTTCCCTCTACCCAAATGTCTCTCTCTTTCTTTGCAATTCGCTCAAGGACGCTCTCCCACAGCCACACGGGTAATCGGGTCGGATTTCGCACCCGGGACCAGGCGCACCGGCAAGTGGGTGATGCGCGAGGAGTGCTCAGGTTAGGGTCGGGTCGGATCCCGCCAGATCCACGAGGTGAAACCGCGGACGAGGCGAGTGGGTTAAGTGAGGGACCTCACCCCTGTGCTTTCGGAAGCGATAAGGCAATATCACAAAAATAATTTATGGCGCACCTGTGTTTCGCGTTTCAACGATGTGGGACTAAAGTCTTTGCCCCGCTCTCACGTGCACCTGCAGAGGATTCTTTGTGCAATTTCCAAGCTATTGGCTTCGCAGCGCCCCTGGCTGGACTCAAGGGCTTTGCACTTCTCGCACGAACCTGCTGCGCCTGAAGCCTGGAAGACCTGACGCCTGGAGCTGCTTTGGAGCTTCTTCAACTGTCGTCAATGGCGGCAGGAGCGTTGATACTGTCAAACACCAATACGGCCTATCGGCCTAATCAGACCAGCTGGGCACCTTCGCCGTGGCACGGCGAAGATGGTGCATGGTGCTGCAGGCCGTGGGATGGTCTAGGCGTGCGGGCCTAGGTCAACCTGTGGCCGGAAGTGTGGGGTTGTTCGGGGGACTGTGGTGGAGGTGTAGAAGGATGATGGATGGGCGGAAGTTGTTCCTGGTGGTGAGGTGGAGCTTATGAGATGGTTGGCAAGCCGTGTGGAGGGGTGGAATGGTGGGGGCAGCTCGCCAGAGGTTGGTCGGATGCGAAGAAGATGGAGGTGGTCAGACACTGTCGGGGGGCAATTAAATAAAATAACAGGGGGAAAAGAGAGAGGGAAAGATAGAGAAGGTATCTGGAGTGTTTTGGAAGGGAGGGAGGCAGTGGATCAGACGGCACGTAACTACCGTCGTCGGAGAAGAAGAACCCTGAGGGAGGGAGCGGCGACGAGGATGAGGTCAGGAGAACACACGCCTGGTACTGCGCGACGTGGGAGAAAGAGGCGAAGTTGACGCTGCTGCTGGTATGGCAGCAGAACGACGAGAAGGAGGGGAGGAGGTCACCAGAGCTTGTGGGTCTCTTGGTCGGAGATGGAAGAGAGGAAAGTTTGGGGGAATCTCCTCCAATTCAAGTCTGAAGATCTGCGGCCGGGTCTGTAGATCCTTTTATAGGCGTTGGCCGAACCTTCTAGTGCATGGAGGGCGCGCAATCACCTCCGCCGGCTCGCCAGAGAAGGAAAGAAGGTGGATACCCAAATCCCTCGTGCGTTCGCACGAGAGATTGGGTTCACACCAGAGATCGTGATTGGCTTTAGATGGAAGGGAATTCCTCAGAGAATCTCCCTTCCATTTCTGGGAGGGAATCTCTGAGGAATCAGAGAGTAATCCCTCTCTAAACCTCGTCGGAGATCGGTTCTGCCCTAACAATGGCAGCAAGACCTGATTGCAAAGGTGGCGAGGAACTTAGGGGGCTCTCTGCAATGATTTTCAAAAGATAGGGGCCAAATTGTGATTTGGGTGTACTAAATTGCAAAGTAGGTCAAGATGACCTCCCCTTAGGTCCAAATTTTGGTACAAACCTAATTTTGACCTAAGGAATCCAATGGTGAAGTTGGATTTTAGGTTTGACCTCGTTTGATTGGACATTTTGCGTAAAAACCCAAATTAGGTTAATTGAATGGCTAGGACCTTAATCTAGGTCAAACTAGGTTCCAAAGGTCACATTAAGTGTTATAAACCATAAGGAGTATTTTTCCATGATTTTTAGAGGGTTTACTTGATTTTTATCCTGACCATAACCTTGTTAATTTAAGCGGGTCTGTTTTAGGGTTACCAAATGTCATTTAATTCCTAGATTGCACATAAACCCATTTCTGATTGACTCAACCCACTTTTTATCTCATTTAGACCATTTGACCTATGTTTTGCTTCTGAGAAATCCCATTTATGCACTGCAATGGTAAAATTACAGTTTTACCCTTTAATTCATGTTTTCCTCTCAGAGCACTTATTCCTTTATTTAGGCCTTCTTCTAGGTTATGTAGGAGCTTTTATCTTATTTATTAGGTCAAAATGAGCTAGTTATGGCTCATGATGAGGCTCTCATCATATTATCTCAAAATCTCGAAAGCTAGGGTTCTGGGGGTTGCCATGGGGTTTGCACCTCAAAACACGCCTGTAATAATGCCTTCTTATGCTATTTCCTAGCATTAACATTGCATATTAGGATCCTGTAGTCACATTCGTAAAAACAATTGCATTCATGCATTTAATTGACAAGAGAAGAGAATAAAATAATGGTTTGCATTTTTACATTTTTCTTCAAGTGTCTCTTTGCAAAAGTCCCCTCTCCATATTTTATTTTCATCTTTCTTTCTTCTTCCCGCGGTTCTTCTACTTCCCGCGGCTGAATTTCGTCCACGCCATGCTGCATGCAACGCCTCTCCCTGCTGTCCTTCCCGCACCTCTCCCTGCAGCTGCCATTCTCCCCCATTCCCCGCATGCTCCACGCCATGCTCTCCTCCTCTATAAGAAGCTGCAGCTTCTTCCTCGCAAGGAGGGACGTTGCTGCGGCAGCAACTCAAACCCGCAGCCACCTTCGCACCCGCTCTCCCCTCCCATGCGTCGGCCCTCCGTCGAGGAGGCACTCGACGAGCAGGAGTACCCACTGTGGTGCACACCACCATAGTGGGAGCACCATCGCCCAGCTCTTCGACGAGCCGGTGGGCGTGGTGCCTTCCCTCGTTGCGTTTTTCTCTTTAACGCCATTGCTGCCCCTTCAAGCTCCGAAGCTTGAAGCAGCAGTAGCAGCAGCTAAACCGCGGCAACAGCAGCAGCAGCAGCACCCCCCTGCCTCCTCCGCGACCTTCCCCGCAGGCGCGCAACCCTCCGCGCGCGCCTGCAGGCCCATTCCCCGCCTCCTTCTCCGTTCTGTCCACCCCGCATTGCACCCGCAGCCGGCCGCCGCGCGCACTGCAGCGGCCGGTTACGGCCTCGCGCCGACCCCTACCCTCCTTCGCAACCCTCTGCGACTGACTGCAGACTCCCCGCCGCCTTCTCCGAGCGCGCCATCGCCCGCTCTCCGTCCTCGCACCCGGTCTGCAGGAGACGCCTCACGTCCACTGCGCGAAGGCGCGGTGCACCGCGACGGTCAGACGTCCGCCGCCGCGAGCAGACGTCTTAACTCACGCCATCACCAGCTCTCTCGCCCGCTCTCTCTCTCTGCTGATCTCTCCCACACGCATCTGCCCTCTCTGCCGCCCGCTCTCTCGCTGTCTGGCGCTCTCTCTCTCTCTCCATTCTCTCTCTCTCTCTCTTTACTCACAGCAACACACACACACACATTCACCGACACACACACACATTCACCGACACACACACACACACACTCATAGTAACATATATACATATATATATATATATATACATATATCTATATATATATATACTTATATACATAGTATATCTATATAGTTATGTATACATACATATAATATAATATATATATACATATACATATATAATATATATATATATATACACATACTCATATACATATATATATATACAAATCTATATACTTATACATATACACAAATATATATATATATCTCTAGATACATATATACTTATATACATATATATATATATATCTATATAGTATTATATATATATATACTTATATACAAATATCCATAGCTATATACATATATACATACATATATATACATATACACCTATATATATATATACATATATATCTATATATATCTATAAATATATACTTATACATTTATATATATATATATATAGATATATTTACTTATATACATACATATGTACATATATTTTTACGTTATTTACTATACGCTGTATCGTGGGAATATTTGCACCAGTTGCTGATATTCCCTGATACACGCGTACAAAAAAAGCGTGGTCCCATACATCATCCATCCTCCATCCACACTCCACGCGGCACCTAGTCGTGTTGGTTGCGTCTCTCTAGACGTCGACTGACTCGACATAGTGCTACACTCCATCGTCACCTCCACCCCCACCCCTTTATATATATACTACATATAAATATATATCTATAGCTACTATATTTACTTTCTATCTGTTAGCTTCCTTCTTAGTAAAAAGATAAAAAAAGGGTATAAAAGTGAAAAGATAATCTTTGATTTTCAGGTACCCCGTCTTGCAAGTAGCAAGGCGTGTTTTGAAACTCTGTTTTGGCTAAAAGCCAAGGACACAATTTTGAGGGTGTGCCTCAAGAACAAGGATTACCAGAAAAAAACCTAAATAAGAAAAATACCAAAAACACAATAAACGAACGGAAGAGACGCGTTTTAAGGAAAACGTAGAAATTCGACTTGAACCCCACTTCCCTGAGTTCGACCCTGGGCCTAAAAGTGACAAGATAAAATCAATTAGGCCAGGTTAAAAATTTTGTAAAGAGATGGTTAGGTCTGAATTAGGTTAACCACTATACACATTTCAACGATAAAAATATCATATTAACAACCTATTTGGGCCGACCCATCACATGGGTGGTGCTATCACGAAGCATCAATTGCTAAGGACCCTTTGAGGATTGATGATGGGGACCAGGAATCCGATATAGATTGTGTTGAGAAGCCAAGCCAAAGCTAGAAATAAAAAGAAAAGAGAGAGAAAACTCTCCAAACAAAGAAAATCCTCTGTCTCCCTCTTACAAAAATGCACTACAAACTGAACCGAGGCTAAAATATGTTACAAGAACGGGTGCTTTAACCGCGGAGTCCAACGAATCTTAGGATAGTTCCTGTGGGCCTTAAAAACCTTCGCGGTGGACTGAGGCTAAAGCTGGTCAAGTCCGGATCTTGGTTGGTACTTGAGTACCTCTAGGCTTACAATCGGCATTCTAACCTAATCAAAAGAAAAAAAGCACTGATCATAGTTTTGAACATCAAGGAACTCATGATCTAGAATCGAAGTTAAAACCTTAAAATTTTGCTAAGGGACTAGCAAAATCTAGGCATGGGGGTATGATGGGAACACCATCATGAGCCTTAACTAGCTTATTTTGACCCATAAAAGAGAACAAAAGCTCCTACATAACCAACTAGAGGTCCTAATTCAATGAATAACCATTTTGAGAGAAAAACAAGAACAAAGGGTAAAACTGCAATTTTAAAATTGCAGTATAACAACGGGTTTTCTCAAGGGCTAAACACTGGTCAAATGGTCTTAATAAGATAAAAAGAGGGTTGGTTCAAATAGAAAAGCGTTCGTGTGAATTCTGGGAATTAAATGACTTCTAGTAACCCTAAAACAAACCCACTTGATAAACAAGGTTCTGGTCAGGATAAAATTCACCTAACCCTCTAAAAATCATAGAAAAATATTATCTAGGGTTTAGAACCTTCAATTTGGCCATTGGAACCTATTTTGACCTAAAATGAGCTCTCAGACAAATATTTGCCCTAAATTGGGTTTTTGCATAAATTTCCTAGTCAAACGTGGTCAAACCCAAAATCCAACTTCACCATTGGATTCCTTAGGTCCAAATTAGGTTTTTACCAAAATTTGGACCTAAGGGGAATTCATCTTGACCAACTTTGTAAATAAGTCCAGTTTAATTACATTTCTACCCCTAGATTTCAAAAATCGTTACAATTGACCCCCTATCTTCTTCTTCATTCTTTTCAATTAGGTCCCTTTGCCATTATAGCGAAGGGAATCCTACTCCGGCGAGATTGCAAGGGTGATTTCTCCCTGATCTCTCAGAGAATCCCCTTCAAAATTGAAAGGGAGATTCTCTGAGAAATCTCCTCCAATGTGAACCTAATTTGAGGCCCTACTTGGTACCCAATCTCTCATGCGAATGCATGAGAGATTTGGGTCACTTTCGAGTTACCATCACCAGAGAACATACCTTGTGTGGAAGCTTGGCTTCCAAGCACAAATCCATCCACAGAAGCCTATTTAAGAGACCCCAAATCACCCCGCTTCTCCTAAGCTTGAAATTGTCCGGGAAAACCCCTCAAATTCATCTCTCCTCCTCCGGCCAGTTCGCTCATCAAGCTTTGGCGACCTTCCTTGATATCCCTCATCGCCTAGCCACAATACCGATGGTAGGTTCCTCTCCCTCATGTTCGTCCGCGTCGCATCTCACCTGTCGATGCTCTTGCCTCCCCTTCTTCCTCGCCGACCTCCCTCACTGAGCACCTTTGTCTCCGACGTCGGCTATACGAGCCAGATGCCATCTCCATCCCCTTTCGTCTCTTCATAGCCTAAATAAGTTCCTCTCACCCTTTAAGATCTTTTCCGCTCATTATTTCCCTCGAACGACCACTGTCGCACTCCACCACCATCATTCCCTTCACCTCCGACCACCACTCCGGCGAGTTTGCTCCACCTCCACAGACCACCTCCCTCCTCGTCGACAGGTCCATAAGCTCCACCTCGACCCCCTGATCACAACCCCCCACTCGCAACACTCTGTCACTTACCCACAAGCGCCCTCGAACACACCCACACACACGGCCGCAGTATGCCCTAGGCACGCTACCTCAGGAGGTCCCATACCACGCCGACAACCGCAGCACACTCGCCATGCCTCGGCGAAGCCTTCTGAACATTATGACATAGCCGCAAGGTCGTTTGCGTGATTTCAGGTACAGGGGCTCAAAGCAAAGCTCAAAGCAAGCTTGCAGCTACTCCAGGCTTCGCCCGCTCCAGGCTCATAGTCCCAGGTTGCGTGGAATACACTCGCGCACAACTCCAGGCATCTAATTGATGTCAAAGGCTGAAACTATAGCTACAATCGAATGAAGCATCCTTGCCGCAGGCACACGTGAGGAAGGTGGGCAGATAGTCCCACCTCGGAGCTGGACGAAGGGCCATGCCCGCATAAATTATTTTTCTGCCAGTGGCTTATCACCACCAACTCACGGGGTGAGGTCCCCTCTCACCCGACTAGATGCCTCGTCCGCGACCACCCCCCGCGGACCTGGTGATCCAACCCGACGCCTCATCCGTGATCACTCCCCGTGGACCTAGTGATCCGACCCGACCAATCACACCTCGCCCACCATCGCACGCTGGTGGGCTGGTCTCGGGTGCGTATCCAACCCGATTGCCTGAGAAGTGGCTCTAGGAGAGTGAACCCAAGAGAGAAAAGAAGAGAAGAGAGCTCGCATTGGTAGGAAGGAGAAGACAAGGCCAAAGAGGAAGCTAAGGGCTGAAGCCAAAGAAGAAGGAGGAAGCCAAAGTCAGAAGCTAAAGAGAAGGAAGAAACTGAAGGAAGAAGAAGCTGAAGGCAGTAAGTAGAGAGAGAAAAGCAGAAAGGCAAAAGAAAAGACAGAGGAAGATCATGGAGAGGGTAAGAAAGAAGAAACCAAAGAAGAAGAATAAGGAAAGAGCCGCCAAAGACAGAGAAGAGAAAAGAAGGAGAAGAAGAAGAACTGTAGCACCAATATTTAAGGCGTTTGATTCACAAATCAGACGTCCAATTTTGTGCTTATTCACATACACTGATTTCTTTAATATTATGTGCTTACATTTATCTTTCTACACTATAACATTGATTTTTATTGCATATTATATTCTTTCAAATTCTCAAGTTGTGATCTTGATTTCTAAACCCTAATTTGTTCCCTATGTTCAACCTCGAACTTTAAAATTTGAGTAATAAATTATATTTTCTTGGAACGCTTTTTCGACTGTACTACAATGCGACTTTTTTAAAACCCAATCAAGCGCTCTTAACAAAGGCCAATGTCTACTCAATTTTAATTAGGCTTGGGATGATTGTGCTCTTGGAATGTGATGGGTCCTTTAGATGGGTTGTGCCCTTAATGATTGATTCAAATGTGTGTGTATGCACAACCAGGGTTTACAAACAAGGTTATTTGGTGATATGTCTTTTAGGGTTCAACCTTGTTTAGTAGCTTTTAGGATTTAATCTTTAGGTATATTCAATCAAGGTTCAGTAGAACACTCCAAGTTTTGAAAGCACTAGTGATGATATATTCCTTTAGAAATTAGAAAAAATATGGAGTGCCTGGTTCAGCCCTAAAAATCAACCCTAAGTGGCAAGCTACTAATGAATCACTTTTAAATTGAGTGGTGTGGCCCAAACAGCTCAATCAATTGGCCTAGTGTTCCACTTAGTTAAGGCACACAAAAATGTTTGACCTATTTAGATTTCTACTCATTTGTGTGTTGAGTTAAGTGTACCGGGTCCACAGGTCAGATCCCGGTTAAGTGGTTGAATCGATGTGATTGTGCACCTTAGGGTGAGAAGTTGTGGGTGTTAAGTGTGCAGCTTTCAGAAAATCCCACAAGAGAAGAGTATTTTTTTTCTTTTTTTTATATATACAGGGGTGAGATGAGTGGAGGTGGCAAACAAACAACCAAATCTTTCCTAGGGTTTATAAAAAGCACCTAAGTTGATTTGGGTTTGAGTTATTAGTGTGGTGAAATGAACTAGTGGGTGGGGGTGGTGGGGATAAACTTACAAAACCTTCATCTGCACTTTTCTTCGATCTAACCGCTTTGGCCCACCTCGGAAGAGTACCTGCAATCATAGTAAGATCAGAGAAAAAGTGAGATAAAAGTTAGGTAAGGTGGAAAAACGCGAAAAAAAAACCAAAGAGCGTTGCCTCCCCGGTAGTAGTGCCAAAATGATTGAGGTGTGTTTCGCAAATTAAAATTGAGGTTTGGAGGACCCATCATCATAGCTTGCAAAATGTGTCAATCAGATAAAATTTATAATCGAAACTCGAAATGTGAGTCGCGGGTCGAACATGGGGAGGTGAACATTTGGTTTTATAAAAATCCACGCTTCGCTTTATTTCTTTTGGTCATTTTTATCATTTCTAATTTTTTTTAGTTTTTAGAAAGCAAGAGATCGAGTCGATGAATTCTAGCTAATCTACTTGCAACAATATAAGAGAGAGAGGGAGAAAGAGAGAGAAATAATCATCTATTTATAAATAAATGTTTGTTACACTACAAAAGCGGGAAATCTACACTACGAAAGCATAAAAAGATAGAGTGAGGTGAGAGAAATCCCCCTCGACGGTTGCTTGGAGAATGACTCACTCTGACGTCACCTAGAGGAAGCTAGTGAGGAGCGGGACAAAGGAGGACGTAGCTGGAGGATGAAGGATGGGGTAGGATGGCATCGCGGCGAGGATCTTCTTCCCGAAGGGTAGTGAGAGGACGACCATAGGAAGCTCCACAAATGGGGATGCAGGGAGGGAAAACTATTTGATTTTCTACTCTGGAGGATCATCCCAGGCTTGGGACAAGGTCTCTCTACAGCCTTGGAGGTGGTAAGAGGAAGAAAGGAAGAGATGAAGAAAATTGTAAGGGGTAGGGGTCCATTTATAGTGGAGGAAAGAATCAAATTCGTATACAAGACATTTAGTGATGCTCATAAACATCGCTGAAGATCCCGCTCATGCACCCCTGCTGCCACACCACTGGCGCACGTTGTACGCACCCTTGTCGCATGTGCACACACGATACGCACCGCTGCTGCCGCTACCTCCGCACGCACGCTGCGCTGCTATGCACGCCACTGCGCTAGCGCTTGCGTGCCTCCACGCATGCGCGCACACCACATGCGATGGCACATGCGGTGTTGCGTACGTGCGCATGGGTGGCTTGGGTTGCGCCACATGGTGCAATCTGGGCCGTCCATCTTCTTTCCTTTGTAGGGGATGCTACAGAGTTGGATTGAGTTGATTTTTGCACTGTTGGGCTGTGATCGTCGACCCAAATCCATCCATGCAGTTGGATTTATTGTTTGATGCTCTAGATTATGTCACCTAGTCCATCGGTCGTTGATCTTCCTTGGATTGCATATGGTGCTACGGGACTCCGATCGAGGCGATTTCAGAGGCGTTGGACTCCGATCGTCGTCTTGATCAGATCCTTATGATTGGATTGTCAATCCGAGGCTCCGAAATGAATATCCTTCTCTCCTGACCACAAAAAGGATGCAATTAACCTAAATTATATACAACTACTCTAAATGCATAATGATGCATGCTATGTAATATTTATAACATGAAATGCAAGTCTAAGCCTAGGAACATGCATGAATAGGCATTTTACCCTCAATAATTGTGTTTACATCACTAGCCAAGAACGACTCCAACGACGAAGTTGGAGGCATCACACATCATCTCGAAGTCGAGAGACCAGTTGGGAGGTTGGAGAATAGGTGCACTTGAAACAGCACTTTGCAAGGTCTCTAAAGTGCTAAGACACGAGGAGTCAAAATCAAAGGGAGTTCGGTTACCAAAAGGTTTGTTAATGGACGAGCAATTTTTGAGAAATCTCGAATGAATCTTCGATAAAATCCAACATGCCCTAAGAATGATCTGATTTTCTTGACTGAGCTAGGCGGAGGTAATCACGAAATGATTTCAGACTTAGCTCGATTGACCTCGAGTCCATTAGAGGAGATCTTGTGACCTAGTACGATGCCATCCCTCACCATAAAATGCCTTTTTTCCCATGAAAGTACTAGGTTGACCTCTGTACATCTCCTCAGGATCTTTGTGAGGTTATCAAGACAAGACGAAAAATCATCTCCAAACATGGAGAAGTTGTCCATGAACACTTTACGTAGTCCCCGATCATGTTTGAAAAGATGGCCATCATGCATCGCTGAAAAGTAGCTAGTGCATTGCAAAGACCGAAGGGCATCAACTTAAAAGCGAATGTTCTGAAGGGATACGTAAAAGTTGTCGTCTTAATCTTTTAGGTTGATTGCTACTTAATTGTACCTGGAGTATCCATCCAAAAAGCAGAAGAAACTACGCCTGGCCAGCCATTCTAGAATCTGATCAATAAAGGGTAAAGGAAAATGATCCTTTTTGGTAGCCAAGTTTAGCTTCCTGTAATTAATGTAGACCTGCCAAGAAGTCGTGGTGTGGGTCAGGATGGATTCGCCCAATTCATTTTTTATCACGGTGAGTCCCGCCTTTTTGGGCACTATCTGAATTGGACTCACCCACTGGATGTTGGAAATTGGATAGATAATGCCTGCATCCAGCCATTTAAAGATCTCCTTCTTGACAACCTCCAACATATTTGGATTTAGGTGTCTCTGAGGCTGTCTCGATGGTCTCACCCCTTCATCAGTGTAGATATGGTGAGTGCAATATGAGGGGCGAATCTCGTGGAGATCAGTGATGCCCCACCCAATAATAGCCCTATGTGCTTGCAGAATGGAGATCAACTGGTGTTCTTGATCTGGAGTCAAGTGAGCATTGATAATCACGGGATATGTCTCACTTTCTCCCAGAAGCACATACTTGAGCGAATTAGGTAAGGGCTGTAACTCTAGTAGAGAAGGGTAGGGAGAGGGTTTATGCAAGGGAGGAGAGGAAGCAACAATGGAAATCTACTGATCCTGACTAATGGAGAATCCGTCTGCAGTGGTCATGTAATCCTGTCTCAAGATGTCAGTGCTGGATAGTACAGGATTGTCAGGATCAGGGATATTGGAAGTAGATGAACACCCATGACAATTAGATCCATGGGATGAAATGTGTATGTCATTAGTCTCAGTCCTGTGTGGATCACGATCTATGACCCCTGATAGTGAAGATGAATGTGCCCTTGGGTCACTGTAGAGGAGCCCATAGTTCCCATAGAAAGCCAAATCTTCATCTTCACTATCCTCGATTAAATCGCAATTGAAGTTCTTTGATGCCCTAAAAATGTCCAGTCTAAGCTTTTCATTCCCTAGGGCAATCTCCATGCATCCTAATGCATAGTCGATGTTTGCACGGGCCGTTGCCAAGAACGGGTGACCTAAAATAATCGGTGCATCATGGAGGAGATTAGGAGGAACCTCCATATCAAGAACAAAAAAATCCGCTGGAAAGCAGAATCCTTAGACTTTTACGATCACATTTTCAACCACCCCACTCGGTGTTTTCACCGATCGGTCAGCCAACTGTATGGTAACCGAGGTGGGCTTTAACTCCCCGAATCGAAATCGATCAAATACTGCGGTGGGAGTTAGGTTGATGGACGATCCCAAATCAAGAAGGGCCCTATCAAAAGGGGAATCCTGCAAAAGGCAGGAAATCAGTGGGGTGCTAGGGTCCTTTTTGGGTAATAAGTCGGTTAAGATAACCTCACTGGCTTCCTCAAATAATATCGTCTGTCGCCCGATTCTCTGCTGTCGCTTCGGAATACAGTAGTCCTTAAAGAACTTAGCAACAGTAGGGATGTGATCTATTACTTCGAGGAGAGGAATCTGAATGTGAACTTCCTTGAACATAGATTTCAGGTCCTCAAAATTCTATGTGTCCTTTTTGCATGCTGAATCTCGCATTAGACCCATGGGAAAAGGGATGGAAATTTCAGGGTCTAGAGCCTTCTTTTCTTTATCTAATGAAGATGGCTTGTGAGAGGAAGAGGGTTGTAAGCCATCTTGCAATAGAGCGTAGGAAAAATCATTACTCGCTTGCCTAGGTAGCGGGTCCTGTGTGGTCTTTCCACTCCTTAGAGTGATAGCTTTTGCATCGGCGTGCTATCCATGAAGGGGTAGAGGAGCAGGTTGGTCTGGATACACAAGGTTTGGCAATAGAGGTGGCTGACCGAGCCCACAACCAGGTGGTGTGGGAGGTGTTTGCAGAATAGCATGTGCCTACCCCTATGATGCTTGGAATCTAGGCAGGGTGCCCTGATTCTGCACATATCTCGGGTTTGGGACAGGTTGGGAGGGTAAAGCTCCCTATGACCTATGCTCCTACATCATCTGGTTTTGCTTGTTTTGTATGCTTTGTATTTGTTCAGCCATTGCCTTCATTATTTGCAGGTTGTCTTGAGTAGATTTCCGAATTGATGCCTGCAATTCCTCCTTCAGAGACTCCAAAGGGTCTACCCACTTTGGAGGGTAGTTGGCAGCTTGGTGCAGCGGTTGATAAATGGAACGGGTTTGTTGCTGCTGAGATAGGAATGGCTACTCCCTAGGATATATGTTCTATTCATTCTCGTATTGTATGGTCTGGTAGTGTGTAGCTTGACTCGAACTCCGTGGGTTACCAGACTAGGAGAAATTGGGATGCTGGTGCCAACCAGGGTTATATGTTTCAGAATACGAGTTGTTACACCCCTAACCCTGAATAGCATTGACATCTTCATAGGCCGAAGACGTCTCAGATGCAAATTCATCAGAAGAATACTCACTTGCATCGTCATGTGGTGCGTAACCCTAGTTGTATGGCGCCAGAACCACATTGTTCATGGGTTCCTGGTACGCAGGATCCCGCAGAGATGTGTAGAAAACATCCCGAGTGAACGGATATGTACAAGCAGAGGGGGCTCGGGATGCTTGAGAGAAGTAAGATGGAGCAGTACTGCCAGAAGATCCAAATCTCGCTCTCATTAATTCATCGAGCTTCTTATCGAGTAGATCCACCTTGTCCAGCTTTTCGGTGATAATGTCCATGTCGACTCGGGCAAACTCAGCTTGAGCTTAGTGGACGCTGACTCATTGTTGTCCAGGTTGACGGAACTGGTTCTTTTAGGCAGCATTCATCGAGTTCTCTGCTAAGGACTCGAACAGTTCAAATGTATTGTTCTCATCCTTCGCGAGGAAATTCGCACAGCTAGATGCATCGGCCAAGTATCGATGTGTGTCATCCAGCCCATGGTAAAATACTTGAGCAAGGTGCTATTTGGGTACACCATGATGTGGGCACTTCCTGAGAAGATCGTGAAATCTATCCCAGGCGTCATGCAGCTTCTCTCCAGGGCCTTGAGCAAAGGTCATGATCACGCGCCTCATAGCATTTGTTCAACCAATCGAGAAGAACTTTTGGAGGAATTCGTGACGTAATTCCTCCTAAGCTCCAATCGGCCTCCTGATAGTCTTGAACCAATAAGAAACTTTATCCTTGAGAGAAAATGGAAAAAGCTTCATGAGAACAATTCCAAAAGCTACATTTCTAGGTCGAACTGACTCTGCAATCCGACTCTGATCTTTGATGTGCTAGAAGGGATCCTCATCCGAGTTTCCATGGAAATGAGTCTGAATCAGACTTATGATATTTAGCTTCAACTCGAATGCATCTCTACCTGCGGGAATCCGGACTTGAGGTGCTATAATTGTTGCCACTGGATCGTAGAAGTCCCGCAGTTGTTCTCCACGTGGTGGATGCTGCATCCTATCGAGTGTTGTGAGAATACTGTCAATGCTCTGCTCGTATTTCTATTCCGTTTCCTCAACCGTAGCTTCCCGACAAGCCATTCGGTCCTAATTCTCAGGATCCTGACAAACTCGAGGATCGGGATTAGCCATTTCAGCTAATCGGGTGGAACAAGGTTGAGAAGAGAGGTCAGGCGAAAATCACCTTTGCCACCTTAGGTTCGGCTCCCATGGTCCCACAAGTTTAGGGCCTAACGACCTTCTTCCTTGCATACACCAACTCAAAGGGTTGGTGTAGTCAACTAGAACAAGGCTAAGCCCTTGTTAATCAGAGTGGTCCTTTAGATCAGATGACTGGATTTTTCATTTAAGTTTGTGTTATTAAAGAAATTTGGCGAGAGACTGACTGCAAAGAATTCCTGCCTCTTAGGCTAACCTGGCAAGTCTAATTACGAGGGGACTATGAGGAAAGTTCTTCCTTTGGCTTTCGCCTTCAGTTCCATTACCCCGCAGCTGCGATCATTTGACATTACCCCACAAGCTTAGACACCAGCTTTTGCAGGAGAGGTTGGAACTACTCAGTAGTTTCAAGCCAAATGCAGGTTATTTAATATATTTTATTGAATTTTTAACCTATTTCTTCAATTTAGTAGAAGATGGGTGGTCCACAAGGTGACTTGCCTCACCGACTAATTCTTGGGCTTGTCAAAGTCCAAGTTAGTTTATGTGGTCCATTGGCTCATGCACTTCTAAGTTTTTTTTCAAATTGGAGACCACAATTCAAATGTATATTCTAAAGTAAGATGGAATCCAAATGATTTGAAATTTGGTAAGACATTCATTTTTCAATAAGCTTTTCAGAGAGTATTTTTCTAAAATTTTTACAATTTCCAACAATTAGTTATGAATTTTTAACAAACCAGTGGCCAAATTTGGTATTTAGACCCTGGTTGGCATTTCTATTGGAAACAATATCAAATACCCTCCAAAAATTTTGTAAAAAAATGATATTGAAAGCAAATTTGATTATCTTTCAAACCCCACAAATTGTGAATAAATCCAATTTGTATGTTAGTCAGAATTGATTTCTAAAGTTCATAAAAGTTCTATTTTCAAGCAATCTACCAATATGTGCTCCATGAATTTTTAAAAATTCCATATAAATAATTTTTTTTGGAAAAGGTGGCGTTGGAAAAAAAATTTGAAAATCTAGTTCCAGTCCAAATTTCAAGATTTTTGGAGCATCGGAAACATGGCTATTGAATTTTACAGATGACACTTACTTTCTGGCTGAGTTTCTAATAAGAATGTGTGCACTTGATTTTCGCAGTGCCTACTTTGCCTCGTTCGCGGCTTCCTGTCGTTATCTCAAGAAATACTATATTAGAGATGAAATCAAAAGTCGTCGTGACTCCACAGCAACAACGCCAATTTGTTCGGGGAGTAGATTGCGAAAAAGATGAGCACATTGTAGTACAGCGTGAAATACATCTCGAGCAAATAAATTAATGGAACTGGTGAGTCTCGGTTGATCACAGGGAGGCAGAAAGCACTTTTGATTTCATGCGTTTGTTCCAAATATAAGTATTAAGTAATAGAAATAGTCAATCACAATATCCACATCAAAAAGAGAGATTGAATTTGATATATGCGATAAAATGAAAACATGAATGTAAACAACTACTATTATAACAGAATGAGGGCACCACAGGTGATTTGTGGTGGCCTTTTGGAGAGGTTGGCAAGGGCAGCAACGATCTGTCGGGGAGGCCCAATAGACGCTTCAGATGGAGATGCAGAGGCGGAGGCAGAGAAGATGGGAAGAAGAAGAAGAGAGAGGAGTTGTAGGAGGAAGAAGAAGAAAAACTAATGGAATGCCTTTCAAAGGGGGCCCTTAAGCCTCTTTTTATAGCTTTTGTGAAGGGCATTTAGGGTATTTGAGCCCTTAATTCCATCCAAAGGCTTCAAATTAATCAAATCCGTTGATCGGGAGATCAACGATCCTGATTAAGCATTCCAAATCCTTCTTCCATCCACGGTTTGATCTGGTGCTACCATGTGGTGCGTTGTGCACCCTTGGATCCACAACCGACGGCTCTCGCTCGCCTGTCGCTCGCCCGCACGCCCACATGCCTGCAACTCGCCCTCTATCAGCACCTCAAATCCTAACTCATCTCAGTCGTTCAATCTCTCTATCGGATGGCTTAAAAGTCATGCACTGCACCCGACCGACTCCTAAGGTGCGCGTCACACGCATCTTCATCCAACGCTCCCACACCCGCCACGCATTCGCCTTTGATCCACCCGATGAAGATCCTGCGATGGAATTTCACCTGCAGGTGGCCGACTCCCAATTGCGCCTCGAACCTGTGTCGCACTTTATTTGTTAAGTGTGCTTTCCACTACACTACGCACGTAGATTATCGCGATTTCCAAATCCTGTGCAGCCTCCCTCGGCTGTTGGATGGGAATCCAACGATCGAGATCTCTCCCTTGCGTGATGAGGCAGCTGGAGGCGGATGACGTGGCTGCATCGCGGCTGTTGGATCACGACTCTACTTCTCAGATTGGGGTGCAGTGAGGGGTGGTTGGGATGGCGCCACATGGCACCATCATGGCCATCCATCTTCTTCTCCTTGTATCTGATGATGTAGGCCTCTGATTGAGTTGATTTGTACGTCGTTGGACTGCGAACATCGAGTTGGATCCATCCGTGCGGTTGAATTTGTCATTTGAGGTACAGATATTCTTCAATTTGTCCCTTGGCTCCTGCTTCTTCTACAGACTCCCTAGGGTGCTACGGGTGTCTGATTGATGAGCTGTTGAAAACGTTTGACTCCCGTCGTCATTCCAAATAGATCCATAAGGTTGGATCGATCATTTGCAACCTTGGATTACCTACAATTATTAATACCTCTCAAATAGCACATTATTATGTATAAAACATATAAATCGTCTAAGATGCAAAGTACGATGTGTATGCATGCAGAATGCCCATGTTAAGCTAGGTTCTACCTTAATTCAGGTGAATTAGGGCCTATGATTACTGCGCAATCACCCATTTTATGGAATTCATGAAGCAAGGCCCCAAGGTGTTCGATTGGACTACTCCTAATTGCCCGAAACTGGTTCAGTCCACCCTCAATATTCCCCTATTGTTGGAAACTCATTAGGAAATGTCATTGAGGATTCCTTAGAACATGATTTAGGGAGGGTTGAGGACAAAAATCAGAATCTCCAAGCAACGAAGGAGAAAATTGATAATTTTGATAAGAAACTTGGGGTCGATGTCTTTGAATCCAATTCGAATCCTCCTGAGGATAATGATTTGGTGGAAGAGACATCCAAAATTGAAGATGGGGAGTGGGATTCCGATTATGAAATTCTTGATTTTGAATCATTTGAAAACCCCATTACAAATTTAGAGGAGGGCCAAGGGACAGAATCTGAGTCTGAGTTAAATGATGAAATGAAAATTAGCCCTACCTATACTTCAACCTTGGAAACTAGGTGTGATCTAAAAGAGGTTGAAGACAATATTATGAGGATTAATGAATTGGAGGGAATAAGCGAGGAAATCCTAATTGAGCAAGAAGGGATAGATTTTTCTATGGAGAGAGTGTTTGATTTTAGGGCCCATTGTGAAACTTTTGATTTTGATACAGGTCCTATTAGAATTGAAATCCCACAACCCGAATTCACTGGGATTACTAAAAATTTGATGGATTACAATTTTAAGGGGACACAAGCTAAGTACAAAGCCTTTATCTTTAGTGCCTGACATTATAGATTTGGGTTTCACTTGTCTAAATCGACTTCTTTGCATGCCTGCAAATTAGGAGAGGAACAAACATAGCATGCATGACACCATTTCCAAAGTTCTCATCCCGTAGGGATGGGACTACATCACAACCTGGTTCGCGTTTGCAAGCTAATGATTTTGAGTGACCATGATCATACCATTTTTGTTTTAATGACCCAACTTGCGGAATTGATTATTTCTTTTTTGTAAGAAGGGCTAGCCGAGTTAATTACTCCTATTACCGAACAAGAAATAGTGAAAGCAATCAAAGACTTGAATAATGAAGGAGCTCCTGGACCGGATGGGGTTCAGTTCTTCTTTTACAGAGAAATGTGGAACGTTCTTAAGAAGGTTGTGATGGAAGTCATACATGACTTTGAAGTGGGCAACTTTGGTTTTGAAAGACTGAATAAGTCCTATTTGTTTTTGCTACCAAATAAGTTGGGTGCGGAGAATTTTTCATATTATAGACCCATTGCTTTGTCAAATTCCATCTATCTTGTCATCAGCAAGATTCTAGCCAACAGAATTCATGATGTATTACAAGATCTGATTATGCCTATCCAATATGCTTTTCTACCAAGGAGGTCTCTGCAAGAATCCTTCATCATGGCGCAAGAAATGGTGATGGGATGGCGTAGGTGAAAATCCAAGGCTTTCCTATGGAAAGTTGATTTCACTAAAGCTTATGATTCAATTTCCTGGCCGTACCTTTGGGAAATTCTTAAAAGGAGAAAATTTTCCCCTTGTTTCGTACAATGGGTGAAGAGATGCATCATGACTACTTCCTACTCCACCCTGATAAATAGGAAACCATGTTGAGCCTGGATTCAACCTCAGTGTGGGGTAAGGCAAGGCTGCCCACTAGCCCCCTTGATCTTCAATCTTACAGTGGATACATTGGCAAGATACTCATGCAAACTGGTACCTAATAGGTTGATAAGGGGATACTCGATGACTAATAATAGGGCATTGGCCCCCATTCTTCAATATGCGGATGACACTGTGTTTTTTGTGGAAGGTGGGAAGAGGGAAGCGCAAGTGCTATTCTATATGGTCAAAATTTTTGGTGAGATTTCTGGTTTAAAACTTAATGGTAGTAAGTCCTCCTTGGTTTGCTTTGGTATGAATGGTACAGACCAAAATGACATCTCCACCATCCTGGGCATGCCTGTGATATCACTGCCAGTCAAGTACTTGGGTTTACCTCTGAAGTGCACAAAACTAAGGAAAATAGATTGGTCCTTTCTCTATGAAAAGGTGACTACAAAACTAGAGGGCTGGAGTAGTCGCTACTTGTCGAAAGGAGGGAGGTATATTTTACTAAACTCAGTCATCACATCCATTCCAGCCTTTTTCTTCTCTGTTCTTAGAGCCCCAAAATCAATTTGGAAAAAACTTGACGTGATGCGCAAGAGGTTCTTCTGGAAAGGGGCTTCCCATCAAGGTGCCTTCCTCCAACCTATAAAGTGGGACTCAATTTGTTCGCCAAAGAAGTATGGTGGCATGGGAATCAGGTCACTCAAAGACTTTAATGATGCGTTGTTATTGAAATGGGCCATTCGACTGCTCTAGGGAGAAAAAAAAATGTGGGCAGAGATCATCTAGGATAGCTATGGGGTGGCCAATGATGAGAAGAACCACTTAAATCCTCATAAACCATCTCCTTTCTGGTCATCTGTGGTGCGCGGTTTGGCAGATAATTGGAGTCTATTCAAGTCTGTCCTGGGAGATGGGAAAAGCTTCAAATTTTGGTTGGAAAAATGGCTACCTGGTGGGGTGATAAAAGACAGGTACCCTCTTGCATTTTCCACTACTACTGATAAAAATGCTTTGGTATATGACTACTGGGACACAGTCTCTGAGAATTGGACTTTGAACAATGAGGTGGGGAATAGTCATGGAATAAGAACACGGGCAGAAAATGAACATCTTATGCAGGAACTTGTTGCTTTCAAACCCACACCTGAGGAGTGCGACACATACAAATGGGAGGGTGCTTTCTCCTCAGCGGCTGCCTATGATAAGCTTATCACTTCATCCAAAATGGCTGAGGTTGATGAGGTTGGGAAGAAGCTATGGAAATTGAAGGTATAAATTGTTTTGTGGCTATGCAGAAGAGATGACCTGATAACAGGAGATTTGAGGCATAGGAGAATGGACACCCCCGCTCACTTCTGCCATTTGTGTGGGATACATAATGGTTCCAGTCTTCATATTTTTTCTCCCTGCATGATTACAGATTGCATTTGGAGGAAGGTGTGTAGGGAAACTATTCCCACATGGGAGTCTTTGGAGTTCCTTCTTGAGGGTGAATAAGCCATATTTGCCCATGGTGGCAGTATTATGGTCAGTGTGGAGAGCTAGAAATGAGAGTTTGTTTCAAGAGAGACCAGTGAATGTGGATAATATTGTAAACAATTGTCGGAATCTCATACGTCAATGGGGTTCACTCATGCAATTTTTTTTGCTATCACTTAATCAATAAAAGCTCTCCTGAATTGCTATCGGTGATTCGATAGCATTCCTTTTCAGTTCAAAAAAAGAAGGGCTAGCTGAAGGCAATAAACTCACACTTCCTGGGACACAACTCAGAGGATTCAAACTGACTGAGTACATGGTTGAAACTCAAGTGATTTCTTTCCTTACTCCCTTGCATACATTTATTTTCCAATGAGGACATTGTGCTAGATAGGCATGGGGGGTGATAATTCTTATTCTTTTAGTACAAAATTGTCAGCTTGAACTAGTTTTTGTTCTTTTATTCATAAAAAAAAAGAGAAAAAAGGAGAGTTAGGAAAAGAAAACTTAGGCATTAGGAGCTCATCAACTTTAGAAAATGATACATTAAGGACTTGAACACCTAGACTCCTTAGTCTTCGAGCTTAATCACCTCGGGTGTCCACTAAAATGTGGATCTATTTCTTAAGTCCTCGCCACCCTAAGTTATGTTAATTTGGTTAATAAAGTGGGGTGATAAGTATACGACTTATCAACCCATCCTTTGATTTTGGGGGGCTTATACTCTAAGCATCTACACACTCCTCACACTGACTCACTCCTCGGCGGTTCTCACAAAAATTAGGTAACTAATGAACCTTCTTGGGTGGTATGGCTAGCAAGTTGTCGTGGGTTAGATGGCTCATTAGTCATTTGTCTAGAGCCCAGCCACATGACTCACTCTCCTTGACGGATGCCTTTAGGTAAAGCTTAGGCCAAGGAAGCCACCTACTTAAAAAATAAAAGGCAAAAAATAGAAAAAAAATAGAAAAAGAAGAAAAAGAAAAAAGAAATAAGCCACACTTCACCGCACGAGTATGGCTGACAAGTTATCATGGGTTAAATGCCCCAATGGTCATTTGTTTAGAGCCCAGCTCACAAAAAGCACAAAAATTCCCAAACACTTAAGGAAGAAGTGGGGAAGTAGAATAAGCCGAAGAGATATACACTAGGTTCGCCCTTGTGTTGACCCCACAAGAATAAAAGTAGGGAGAAATCTACCAGTCAGATAGATACACCTTTAGGCAACATTTTCTTTTCTTTTCAAGTCACCTAGGGGTGTAGAAACCTGAAGTCCATTCTAATTGCCCTTGAGTGAGTCCTTTACAATTTCCACAATAAGATGCTTACCACTTAGAGTCCTTTTCGAGTCTTGGGTGGGATGGGTAGCCGTAAAAAGTTATCCTGAAACTCTCAACTCCAATAAAAAAAAATTAAAAAGAAGAAAAGAAAAAAATGTATTTGCTTTCTGAATAGGGCGAGGACTTGGGTGGTCTGCATTTTGGCAGACACCTAGGCACTGTCGAGTCTCTATGGTTTAGGCCCTCAGTAGAAATTCCTCCTATTGACAAGGAACTTATGCCTGAGCCATCGATTCTTAATTCTAGTTGTAGATAGCATTTAGTTTAACCTTGCTAGGGACTAGTAAGGGAAGTGCATGGAAGTATGATGACTCTACATATAATAATGATAATTACATCAATTAGAGTTAATTTTGAGGGCTCAAGCATGCAAATATGATAATATGATGGGATTGGGGGCATGCATGCATATAGTGTAATATCTACATTATGATTGCTTGCAATTAACATTTAATGGCCAAGTTATAGAAGAGCACCTTGAAATGGACCTCAAATGAGTAATTGGATAGTACGGATGGATCCAACTTGACAAACGGAGTCCAGCAAACCTAAAATCGCCCCAATCTGACCTCCAAAGCCCCTACAATGACCCAAAGAAGTTCTGGTCATTGATCAACTGATCAACAGCCCAGATCTTGCCACGTGTCACTCGCAGGAGCACCCACTTGCACCTGCCTCTTATCTTCATTAAGTGGGCACACGAAATCTCTGTCGTATGATCTCCATCAAACGATCCAGATCTTGCCACATCTCTCACCTTCCACTTTAACTAAGGAGAATCATGATCGTTGGATCCCTATCGAATGGCCGTGATCACGCAAGAGCGAGCATAGTGCAACGGCAAGGAAACGCACCCCTCAATCAGAAGACCCTCATTCGAGCCACACTCCGCTTGCAAGCGCAGATTTAATTCTATCATTTGATCATGAGCATACAAATCAGATGCAGCCACGTCATCGCTAGTGGGCAAAGAAGCCAGTGCTCGAGCGATCATAATCAGACGAAGAAGAGGCAACGACGTGGCACCATGGATGACGAGCGTGGAACGCGCGTGTGATCACGCACGATTCGACACAGGCTTCTCATGATCTGAAGGGCGCGATGGAGCGCAATCATGATCATTCGTTCCTCATTAGACAGCTGTGGGAGGCTCTCGCTTGTAACAGCTGTAGCATGAGGAAGCTAGTGAGTGCACATAGCTGCGCGGTGCGATGCACGGGCATGATGTGTGGGCATGCATGGGGGCAATACGCTAAGAGGCATGTCATGTGGGGTCTTGAGTATGTAAAGTGGCAAATCATTTTCCAATTGAGCCTATAAAAGGCCGTGCACACTTGCCTTGCTATACATCTTCTGCCAAGCAAGTCTCCACCTTCTAGAGCCTCCAAGTGCCTTCTCGAAGCTTCTGAGCCACCAATAGAGCTTCCTCTACCACTGTGGCTGCCTCGACGCCCTTTCACTTTTCACATTCATTTTCTAGCTTCCTTTAGTTTAATGTTCATGTTTCTTTAAGCATTCATCTAGTATTACTACGTATTAGAAAGATGATTTTTGCCTATGCAATAGAGTAGCTTTAATTGTTATCATTGTTGCTCTATCATTCTAAACTATGTTCTATTTATGCTATTCCATGTTGCTATAACCACCATTATCACAGTTCTCTCACTCTCTCCCTGTCTCTCTCTTTTGTTTTCTCACCATTCTGCATGCAAGTAAACCATCTGTGACAATAAAATTAGCAACTAATTGATCCGATTTCTTGACGTGTGTGTGGGGCGCGTGTTTAGAAGAGTCGTTATAGCTTGCGCTCGCAACGTCAGTTTTAAAATGAAGAAATGGATGTGAGTCCGAGTGTCGATCTCAGAGAGGCATGAAAATCGGATTTCTCTTGTCACATAATGTCACGAAAATAACGGGTTTTTGCTTGCAAAAAGTCGTGGGTGAAAAGCGAGTGAGAGAGAGAGAAGAGAGAGAGATTAGGGTTAGAATTGTTTCATTCGCAACATGCAACTTGAACATAAAATAGAGCAAGCAATTGAATAGAAAACAACTTCATTTGACATGCAACTTTAGTTCATAATTACAACACTAGATGAATGCTTGAACATAAGTAAAGTAAAGCTTAAGATAAAGAAGGAAAGAGCGAGAAAGAAGATGGCGAGGCAGCCATGGTGGTGGAGGGGGGCTCCGTCGACAGCTCGTCGTCTCCGACAATTACAAAGGGAGCTAATGGTAGCTAGGAGGGGGTAGAACACTTACAAATGGAGTGAATGCCTCCCATGGGTGGTTGGAAGGGGTTTAAATAGGAAGAAGGGATTTTTAAATGAAGAAGGGTCTTTAGTGATGTCCGGGACATCTCTAAAACCCTTCCGAAAATGTCGGTGAAGGCCCCTGCCCATCGGTCACTCGCGCGCGTCTGTGCTTCTTCGTGCCTGATCCGCGTGCACGCATCATAAGCCGTCCGATCGAAGATCAGATGGCTGGGCTTCCACGTGGGGCGCTAGCGCGGATCGCGTGCATCATCACACGTGTCTGGTCAAGGCGCATCTGCCGACGCCACATCTTGCAATTGCGCCCATCCGCTCGCCGATCTACTGTCCAATTTCGCCCGCCTGCACCTTCGCCTTCGATTTGCTACGTAGTGCATTTCGAACCCGTGCCCTTGGTTGCGAGGTTGAGGCGCCGACCACTGTGATGTCGCAACGGATTATCGCGGTGAGCGTCGGGCACGCGGGCATTCTCGGCCGTTCGTTCAAAGATCGACGGCTGAGATTCATCCTCTAGGTGAAGGTGGAAGCGAGTAGCAGTTTGGATGCAGCGATCGAGTGCCACGTGGCACGCCATGGGCAATTGATCATCATATCAACGGTCAGAACTTCTTGGGCCCATTGCAGGAGCTCCGGATGTTGGATTTGGCCGATTTCGAGTCTGCTGGACTCCGTTCGCCGCTCTGAATCCATCCGTGCAGTTTGATTGCTCATCTGAGACCTATTTTGATAAGTAATTATACAAATGGTCATTAATACTATTTTATAAGCAATCTTGATGTATGATGCATGCAATGCTCCCATTCTATTTATGATGTGTTATCTGTGCATTTTGTTCTTAAGATGGACCCCAATTAATAGAATTATCACCCTAAGATGCAGTGTTATCATACCCCCATGCTTACTCCTTGCTAGTCCCTAGCAAGGTTTATTCTAGCCTTTATTTCCAATCAGAATTTAAGAAGTAACTACTTTGATACTTCGTTACTTGTCAATAGGAGGAAATATACTAAGATCTTAATTTACAAAGACTAAGCAGCGCCTGGGTGTCTGCTGAAATACAAATTGCCTGAATCCTTGCTTTAATGTATGTAAATATATATTTTTTTATTTTTAGATTATTTTTGGAATTAAGAGTGTGTTGGTAACTTTTTACGGCTACCCAACCCACCCAAAACTCGGATAAAACTCTAAGTGCTAAGCATCTTGGTGTGAAGATTGTGATAGACTCACTCAATGGTAATTTAGACAGACTTCAGGTTTCTATGCCCCTAGGTGACCAGAAGAGGAAGTGTTTTGCCTAAAGGTGTATTTGTTTGATTTGTAGCTTTCTCCCTACGTTTGTTTTAATTGGGATCAACACAATGATTTTTCCAGTGTATATCTCCCTGGCTTGCTCTACTTCCTCGCTTCTTCCTTAAGTGTTTTGGTTCTTTTTGTACATTTATTGATCTGGGCTCTGGACAATCGACCAATGGGCTGTTACCCACGATCACTTGCCAGCCATACTCGTGCGGTGAAGTGTGGTTTATTTTGTTCTTTTTTTCTCCTTTTTTTTTGGGTAGGTGGCTTCCCTAATCTCAAATTTACCTAGAGGCAATGAAGAAGAGGTGGTCCCGTGGCTGGGCTTTGGACAACCTGCCAATGGACTATTACCCACGACAACTTGCCAGCCATACCATCCTAGAGAGTTCATTAGCTACCCAATTTCTGTCAAAATCTCCAAGGAGTGAGTCTGTGCAAAAATGTGTGCAGATGCTTAGACTAAAAGTCCTTCTGAGTTGGAGGGTAAGTTGATAAGTCGTATACTTATCACCTTATTTAGTTAGTGGATTAGAGTAGCTTAAGGTTGCAAGGATTTGAAGCTAAATCCATATTTTAACGGACACCAGGGCTAATTAAGCCTGAAGGCCTGAAAAGTCTGTGTTCAAGTTCTTTCCGTATTATTTCCCACTATTGATAGATTTCTAATACTTAAGTTTTTCTTCTTAAATTCAATTTTTTTTTAATTTAATTTTATTCTATTCATACTGATTAAATGAGCTCAGGATCATGCAATTTACCACCCTCCCCCATGCTTAAGTTGGACAATGTCCTCATTGACAAATACACGGATGCAACAGGGGTTCGAAAAGATATTACTTGAGTGACGTAGAATACCTGATCAGTCTGAATCTTCTGGGTTGCCACCCAGGAAGCGCTGAGTTTAATGCCTTCGGTTGGGCATAGTGCACAAACAGGAATGGTTTAGGCCAAGGAGGCATGTACAGAAACAGCCAGACCCAAAATCAGAAGTCCATAGTTGCGAACAAGGTTGTAATGGAGTCTCGTTCCTAAGGGGTGGGAATTCTACAACAGATGTATCATGCATGCCCGTGTCGGATCCTCTCTTAGTCTGCAGGCATGCAAAGAAGTTGATGTGGACGAGCGCACCCTGAATATGACATGCCAGATACCAAAGATGTAGGTTTTACACTCAGCTTGTGTCCCTATAAAATTGTAATCCGTCAGAGGTGTATAAATTCCAGTGCATTCAGGTTGCGGGATCTTTATTCTGGTAGGGCAAGTAACAAAATCAAGAGTTTCATAGTGAGCCCTACAATCAGGCATGAGGTCTCTCTCCAAATATGAATCCATCTCTTCTGCAACTACGGTTTCATTGCTCATTCCCTCCAATCCCTTAACCTCAAAAACATTTTCTTCAACCTCTTTTATATCAGAATCACTGTTTGAGGTTGCATTAGAGGTAGGGCCAATTTCATCCTCTCATTCATATTCTTTCTCTTGGCCCTCCTCCAAATTTGTCATGGGGATTCCAACTGATTCATAATCTATTTCTTTGAAATTGTAACTCCATTCCCCATCTGCTATGTTGGATGTTGTTCCCACCAGATCACTTCTCTCGAGCCAATTAGATTCGGATTCCAAGGCATCTCCCCTCACATTCTCAGTTTCCTCCTGATGTTTGTCCCCAATGCTCCCCAAATTGTGTTCCGAGGAATCCTCAATGACCTTATCCATTGAGTTGTCCAATTCCTGGGGGGTATCAATGGTGGACTGAACTAAATTAGGGTGATTGGGTGTAGTCCAATTGATCATGGTAGGTCCTTTCTTTACGAATTCCATGAATGGTGTTGTGTTCAATAGCTTTCTCTGGCCTTCTTCCCCCAATTGTTGGAGCATATCCAACACGGCCTGTTGTCCTTTAACCAATTCTTGAGTCTGTCTGTATAACTCTAACTAGAGGTTATCAAGAATTGACAGGGTGTTATTTGGTGTCTTTTGGATTTCCTCCTTGAAATCCAGGTTAAGAGGGTGTGGTTGAGGTTGTGGATTAGAATCCATACTGGGGTTTAGGTTCTTGGGTGGGTCCTCTATTCTATCATGTTCAAGGTCCAGTTCTTCAAGAGGAACCATTCTCTGTTTGGTCCTACTCCAGAATAGTTGATGTTCTAAGTCCTCCTCCCAGTCAGATTCTTCATCAGGGGACCAAATCAAAGGTTGATGATTCTAGGCCTGCCTAGATCTTTTATCATTCTCTGATTTCCATTTATCTAGAATTCCTTCCAATCCAAAGGTCAAGTAGGAAAGGTTGTTAAATTCAGATGACCTTTCTTGGTTATTGTCCTAAGAAGGGTAGGGTTCTTGGTGTTCTCCTAGAGTGTAGGTTCCATCAAAGTGGTTAGAGAGCGGGTGGGACCTAAATGATGAGGCGTCGTGAGGAGAATCGAGATATGGAGCCCCATGATTTGAATCATACCCTTGGGTGGATATGTCAGCTGTATCCCAATAAGAGGTTGGTGCAGTTTGGTCATAACTGGGACAGTTGGGCCAAGAGGGATATTCTAGGTCGTACCTCCAACTTGGTGGTTGGTTAGCCCAAGTAGGCTGCGGATATGGTCTACTTGGGTTAGCATACAAATCATGTTGGGGGAAATTTGGGTAAGATGGATAGGCATTGAAATCCATGGTTTGGAAGAAATGGAGGGATGCGGGAAGAACAGATGAGAGAGAGTTGTGTGTCCAACCAAGCAAACAAGCCTAGTCCTTATGGTGTATTCCTTAGGGGACCTAGAAATCTCCAAAAGGGTGATTAAGTTCGTAAGCACTGGACTCCCCTTCCCAAAGCTAATCTGGCCAGGTTGATTATGAGGGGATTGCAAGGAAGGTTCTTCCTTTGGCTTGCACCGCTGGTTCCATAGACCCCACAACCATAGTCGTTTGACACTGCCCTGCAGCCCAGTCACCAGATTCTACTAAGGGAATGAAAGCCAAGTGCCCAGCGAACAAAACCCCGCCTCTCGAGACTTAACCTAGTCCTGCCTAGGGCACGTCTACTCTATTTTAAAAGGGCTAGGACAGTGCTTGTGCTAGGGTTATGTGATGAGGCATTGATTGGGGTAGTGCCTCTTAGTTTTCCACTTTCAATGTGTGTACTCCTATCAAAACATGGTTTTCAAGCAAGGATTTTTTTAGATGTGGTGTCTTTTAATGTTTCATCCTTACTTTTGTGTCTTTTAGGATTGACATGACTTAATGTTTTCAGACAAGTTTCAGTGGGCACGTCAAGTTTTGCACATAATTCGGTGAAAGTAGATTTCCTTTTATTGTGTAGAGGCTCTAAAACCCTAATGTACTCATCCTAGTGATCATGCAGCTTCTATTGGATGAGTCATTTTTAGGGTTGAGTGGTGCGGCCCAAGTCAATTCAAGGTGACTTCGCAAACACCACTCAAAAAGAAAGAACACTCCACGAATTTATTCAAAATGTTAGAGTGTATTTTTTTTGTTGGGTGATGTGTTAAGGATGTGGGTCAGGCAATCATGCACCATGCCAATTTTTTTCAGTTTTACAATTTTTTTTAGATTTTTTTAAGCAAGCAAACAACCATGGGTGAAGAAATACTCACGACTGGTCCTTGTTACGCCTACTTCCTTGTTACCGTCATGAGTTGTGCTGCTTCGCCATCCAAGCGTCAAATTCCTGCAACCGACAAGTAGAAGGAGACAAGGCGTTAGACGATGTGAGCATGGATGTAAAATGGAAGTGACAAAATAAATCTGTTGCCTCCCCGGCAACGATGCCAAAAACTGATGTGTGCGTAGGGCGCATGTTTAGAAGAGTCGTTATAGCTTGCGCTCGCAACGTCGATTTTAAAATCAAGAAATGAACGTAAGTCCAAGTGTCGATCTCTGGGAGGCATGAAAATCGGATTTTTCTTGTCACTTAATGTCAAGAAAATAACGGGTTTATGCTTGCGAAAAGTCATGGGTGAAAAGCGAGTGAGAGAGAGAGAGAAGAGAGAGATTAGGGTTAGAATTATTTCATTCGCAACATGTAACTTGAACATAAAATAGAGCAAGCAATTGAATAGAAAACAACTTCATTTGACATGCAACTTTAGTTCATAATTACAACACTAGATAAATGCTTGAACATAAGTAAAGTAAAGCTTAAGATAAAGAAGGAAAGAGAGAGAGAAGACGGCGAGGCAGCCACGGCGGTGGAGGGGGGCTCCGTCGGTAGCTCGTCGTCTCTGGCAATTACAAAGGGAGCTAATGGTAGCTAGGAGGGGGTAGAACACTTGCAAGTGGAGTGAATGCCTCCCATGGGTGGTTGGAAGGGGTTTAAAAAGGAAGAAGGGCTTTCCAAATGAAAAAGGGGTTTTAGCGACATTCGGGACGTCACTAAAACCCTTCCCAAAACGTCGGTGAAGGCCCCTGCCCACCGGTTGCTCACGCGCATCTGTGCTTCTTCGCTCCTAATCTACGTGCACGCGTCGTAAGCCGTCCGATCAAAGATCGGACAACTGGGCTTCCGCATGGGGCGCTAGCGCTGATCGCGTGCGTCATCACGCGCGTCTGGTCAAGGCGCATCTCCGGCTGACATGTGTTTGTGCGTGTGTGTTAAGGAGTGTCGTTATAGTCGCACTTGCAACGTCGATTTTAAAATAAGTAAATGGAGGTGAGTCCGAGTGTCGGTCTCAGGGAGGCGTGGAAATCGGATTTTTGCTTATCACTTATTGTCACGGAAAGTGCGGAGTTTTGCTTGTGAAAGATGCGATTTTGAAAAGCGAGAGAGAGAGATAGAGAGAGAGAGAAGGTTTAGGGTTAGAAAGCTCTTTGTTTTGATCATGCAACTTGAACAGAAATTAAAACGGCATTTGAACGGAAAATAACTTCATTAAACATGCAATTGTAGTTCATGACTTACAACATTAAATACATGCTTCAACAAAAGTAATAAAAAGCTTAAAAGAGAGAGAGAGTGTGTGTGTGTGTGTGTGGAGAGCGACGAGGCAGCCACGACAGTGGAGGAGGCTCCATCGGCGGCTCGTCGTCTCCGGCGATTACAAGAGTGCCTAAAGCTAGCTAAGAGAGGGGTGGAGTAGTTGTAAGGGGGAGTGAATGCCTTGAATGGTGGTTGGAGGGGGTTTAAATAGGGTTAAGGGCTTCCTAAAAGAAGAAAGGGGCTTTAGAGACATCCAAAGCGTCGCTAAAACCACTTCCAAAAATGTCGGTGAAGCCCTCCAGCCGCCGGTCAGCCACCCGCCTCGTTCCTTCTCCTAGCGCGATCTGTGGCTGTTGAACGAGAGCCGTCCGATCGAAGATCGGACGACTGAGAATCCTCCTCGGCTACGCTGGGATCGCACCTCGGGTGCGCGTGTGCGCGCTTCTCCGCCCAGCGTGTGCGCACGCGTGGATGCTCGTGAGCTGCGGTCATGCCGCATGGCAGGATCTCGGTCGCTCGCTGCTGATGGGGCGCCCAATTTCTCCGCGCCCATCGCCCGTCTTCAATTTCCACTCCGCACGGCTCAAACCCGTGTCGCGTGGGTGCAGGCGTGCGCGCTCACCGTTGCGCCACGCTCGCGCTTTGTCGCGGCGACCGCAGGTGGGTGCGTGAGTCTCGGCCGTTTGATCGAAGATCGACGGCCGAGATTTGATCTCAGCTGGCTGAAGGCACGGCGAGCAGTGGGGCGGGGCTGACGTGGCACAATCTGGGCCATTGATCTCCAGATCAACGGTCAGAACTTCTTGGGTCCATTGTAGGAGCTTCGGATGTTGGATTTGGCCGATCTTGAATCCGTTGGACTCCGTTCGTCGTTCTGAATCCATCCGTGCAGTCCGATTTCTCATCTGAGGCCTACTTTGACAAATGCTTACACAAATGGCCATTAATGCAGTTTATAAGCAATCTTGGTACATGATGCATGCAATGCTCCTATTCTACTTATGCTGTGCCTTTTATTCTAAAGATGGGCCATATTCAACATAATTATCACCCCCTTGTGTAGTGTTATCATACCCCCATGCTTACTCCTTGCTAGTCCCTAGCAAGGTTTATTCTAGTCTTTATTTCCTTGCAGAATTCAAGAAGTAATTGCTTAGGCACTTCGTTACTTGTCAATAAGAGGAAATATACGAAGATCTTAATCTACAAAGACTAAGCAGCACCCGGGTGTCTGCCAAAATACGAATCACCCGAATCCTTACTTTAATGTATATATAACTATACATATGCATACGTATATATATATTTTTTAGAATTTTTTTCAGAATTCAGTGTGGGTTGGTAACTTTTTACAGCTACCCAACCCACCCAAAACTTGGTCAAAACCCTAAGTGCTAAGCATCTTGGTGTGAATGTTGTGATAGACTCACTTAACGGTAATTAAGACAGACTTTGAGTTTCTATGCCTCTAGGTGACCGGAAAAGGAAACAAATTTGCCTGAAGGTGTATTTGTTCAATTGGTAGCTTTCTCCCTATGTTTGTTTTAATTGGGGTCAACACAAGGATTTTTCCAGTGTATATCTCCCCGGCTTGTACTACTTCCCCGCTTCTTCCTTAGGTGTTTTGGCCTTTTTTGTGCAATTATTGAGCTGGGCTCTGGACAACCGACCAATGGGCTGTTACCCACGATCACTTGCCAACCATACTTGTGCGGTAAAGTGTGGTTTATTTTCTTTTCTTCTTCTTATTCTTCTTCTTCTTCTTCTTCTTCTTTTTCGTAGGTGGCTTCCCTGATCTCAAATGTACCTAGAGGCAATGAAGAAGAAATGGCCTGTGGCTGGGTTCTAGACAACCTGCCAATGGGCTGTTACCCACGACAACTTGCCAGCCATACCACCCTAGAGAGTTCATTAGCTACCCAATTTCTATCAAAATCTCTGAGAAGTGAGTCTGTGCAAAAATGTGTGCAGATGCTTAGACTCAAAGTTTTTCTGAGTTAGAGGGTGAGTTGATAAGTTGTATACTTATTACCTTATTTAGTAGGTGGATTAGAATAGCTTAAGGTTGCAAGGATTCGCCGCTAAATCCATATTTTAACGGACACCAGGGCTGATTAAGCCTGAAGGCCTGAAAAGTCTTAAGTGTTTAAGTTCTTTTTGTATTATTTCCCACTATTAACAAGTTTCTAATGCCTAAGTTTTCTTCCTAAATTCAATTTTTTTTTAATTAATTTATTCATTCAGACTGATTAATTGAGCTCAGGATTATGCAATTTATCACCCCCCCATGCTTAAGTTGGACAATGTCCTCATTGGCAGATTCATGGATACAGAAGGGTTCAAAAAGATAGTACCTGAGTGACATAAACTACCAGATCAGTCTGAATCCTTTGGGTTGCCTCCCAGGAAGCGCTGAGTTTAATGCCTCCAGCTGGGCGATGCTTGGTGTTAGCCATCAGCGAGGGTGACACTTTCCTTGGGGGGTACCTAGGCCAGGAAATGCTTCAATCTTTGACCATTAACTATAAAGGTGTGCCCGGTGTTAAGATCCACGATTTCAACTGCCCCATTAGAATAGGGCTTAACCACCCGAAATGGTCCTGTCCATTTGGATCTGAGTTTCCCTGGGAAGAGTTTCAGGCGTGCATCAAATAGCCAAACTTGCTAGTTAGGCTCAAAGGTTTTTCTATGAATGAGTCGGTCGTGGACGGCTTTCATTTTCTCCTTATACAGTCGACTATTCTCAAAGGCGTCTCGACGAATTTCTTCGAGCTCAGATAATTGAAGCGTCCTCTACGCATCGGCTAACTGGGGATCCATGTTACATTGCTTGACAGCCCAGTAAGCCCAGTGTTCCAATTCGACAGGAAGATGGCAGGCCTTGCCAAAGACCAGGCGATAAGGTGACATGCCTACCGGGGTCTTGAAAGTGGTCCTGTATGCCCACAGGGCATCATCAAGTCGTGTGGACCAGTCTTTCCTGTCAGGTCTCACAGTTTTCTGTAAAATGTTCTTGATTTGTCTATTTGAGACATCAGTCTGCCCATTTGTTTGTGGATGATACGGGGTGGCAATGCGGTGGTTTACCCCGTATTTTCTAAGCAGGACATGGAATTGGGAATGGATAAAATGGCTTCCACCATCACTGATCATGGCCTTGGGTATTCCAAATCGGGAAAAGATGTTCTTCTTAACAAAGTCCATGACAGTCCTGTGATCGCATCGTCGGGTGGCGACGGCTTCAATCCATTTGGAAACATAGTCTACCGAGACCAGGATGTACTCGAAGCCGTTGGATGGTGGAAAGGGGCCCATAAAATCGATACCCCAAACGTCGAAGATTTCGATAATCAAAATGGGCTGAAGGGACATCATATCTTTCTTGGTCATGGTCCCCAGTGCTTGGCAGTGTGAGCAAGTCTTGGAAAAGATGTGTGCATCCTTAAATAGGGACGGCCAGTAAAATCCAGACTGCAAAACTTTTGCAGTTGTTTTCTTTCCAGAGAAGTGGCCGCCACACGCTTGGTCATGATAAAAGGAAAGCACACTCTGAACTTCGTCTTCGGGGATGCACCTCCTGATGATCTGATCAGCATAGAGGCGAAACAGCATGGGATCATCCCAGAAATAGTGCTTGGCCTCAGCCAAGAACCTGTCCCGTTGCTGTCTGGACCAGCTGTGCGGGGTTTGTCCTACAACCAGGTAATTGACGTAGTCAGCATACCATGCCATTTTCTTGTCTTACACGGCTAGGATGTGTTCATTAGGGAAGGTATCAGATAGAGGTAAGGAGGGTCCAATGTGGTCTGGATGAAGTCTCGACAGGTGGTCAGCCACCACATTTTTCGATCTGGCCTTGTCTCGGATTTCCAGGTCAAATTCCTGCAAAACCAGGATCCATCTGATGAGCTTAGGCTTTGCGTCCTTTTTGGCCAACAGGTGCCGGATGGTTAAATGGTCAGTGTAAATAGTCACGTGGGATCCTAGCAAGTATGAGAGGAATTTTTCAAGTCCAAAGACTGCAGCGAGCAACTCTTTCTCTGTGACAGTATAATTATGTTGGGCCTCGTCCAATGTTTTGCTCACGTAGTAGATCACCACGGGCTTCTTGTCTTGCCTTTGTCCCAGGATAGCACCTATGGCAAAATCTGATGCATCACACATAATCTCAAAGTCCTGGGACTAGTCTGGGGGTTGAAGTACAGGTGCGGTAGAGACTAAGTCCCGGAGGGTGTGATAAGCCGGGATGCAATCAGGAGACATGTGGAATATGACGTCGTTGGCTAGAAGGTCGGTCAAGGGTTTGGAAAGTTTGGAAAAGTCTTTGATGAACCTTCGGTAGAAGCCAACATGTCCTAGGAAGGAGCGAATCTGCCGGACCGAACTAGGTGGAGGAAGTTTGGAAATTAAATCAACCTTAGCTCGATCTACCTCGATGCCCCTATGCGAAATGATGTGACCGAGGACAATTCCTTCTTGAACCATAAAATGGCTCTTTTCCCAACTTAACACCAAGTTAACCTCGATACATCGTTTCAAGATTTTCTCCAAGTTGCTCAAACAATGGTCGAATGAATTCCCGAACACCAAGAAATCATCCATAAAGACCTCTAAGTATTCACCCACCATTTCT
The DNA here is from genome assembly GCA_037157565.1 of Thalassia testudinum. NCBI lineage: Eukaryota > Viridiplantae > Streptophyta > Magnoliopsida > Alismatales > Hydrocharitaceae > Thalassia > Thalassia testudinum. The sequence continues at coordinate 9,009,968 of JAZHRO010000078.1, read as the reverse complement.
GAAAAAATGGCTAGCATGAAACGCTGGAAGGTCGCAGGTGCGTTACATAACCCGAACGGCATTCGACGGAATGCAAACATGCCATACGGGCAAGTGAATGTGGTCTTTTCCTGATCTTCCAGAGCAATTGCGACTTGGTTATATCCTGAATATCCATCTAGGAAGCAAAAATACTTCTGCCCTGCCAATCTTTCAAGGATTTGGTCAATGAATGGCAAGGGGAAGTGGTCCTTCTTAGTGTCTTCATTAAGCTTCCTATAATCAATGCACACCCGCCATGCGGTGGTTGTGCGGGTGGGGATGGATTCGCCATGATCATTGGTGACAACGGTGACCCCAGCTTTCTTTGGAACCACTAGAGTGGGGCTCACCCAGGGGCTATCGGAGATAGGGTAGATGATGTCGGCATCAAGCCACTTGATAATTTCTTTTTTAACGATCTCCCGCATGTTTGGGTTTAAACGTCTCTGCATTTGGCGGGAAGGTCTAGCCCCGTCTTCCAGGTAAATCTTGTGGGTGCAATAGGTGGGGCTAATTCCTCTTAAATCCAAAATGGTCCAACCAATAGCAGCCCGATGTTCTAAAAGGGTCGCAGTCAACCTGAGTTCCTGATCCTTGGTTAGATGAGAATTAATAATGACGGGGAAGGTCTGGTCAGGTCCCAAGAAGACGTACTTGAGATTCTCGGGCAATGGTTTAAGTTCAAGTGCAGGTGGGACCGTAATCGATGGGAAGGGAAAGGGCGGGAGTTGATCAACATCGATCTCTTCAAATGGTGTCATGTGATGGTACTCAGCCTTACAGAGGTCCATGGGTAATGATGGTGATGGGTCAGAACAGTCACTACGATTTTGGTGGTCTGAGACAGAACTGAGGGTGAGGCATTCCTCGATTAGAGTTTCCACGGGATCATGTTCCTCAATGTAATCGCAATCAAAAGACTTTGTCACCTGGAAGATATCCAATTGCATTTTCCTCTCCCCGAAGGCGATTTCCATACATCCCATGTCGCAATCAATGTTTGCTTTAGCCATAGCTAAGAAAGGTCTGCCTAAGATTATGGGTGCGTTCTGTAATTTTTCAGGGACTTCCATGTCGAGCACCAAAAATTCGATCGGGAAATAGAAGTCCTTGACCCGTACAATTACGTCCTCGACAACCCCCTTCGGGGTTTTCACAGATCTATCAGCCAGTTGGATGGTAACAGGGGTTGGTGTTAGCTCCCCAAAACCAAATTGGTGGTACAGGGTTGTTGAAATTAGGTTGATAGAAGCACCTAGGTCCAGGAGCACTCTATCAAACGTCATGTCCCCGATATTGCAGGAAATCAGGGGCACTCCTGGGTCAGTTTGCTTGAGTGGAAGGTTGCTTGATATCACGGAACTTGCTTGCTCAGAGAGTACAACCTTCCTAGGTGCTTGAGGTCTCGGCTTATGCTTGGGTGTACAGGCATCCTTCAAAAACTTGCCGTAAGCAGGGATGTGTTTGATGGCTTCTAGGAGTGGAATATTAATCTGTACTTGCTTAAAAATTTCCAACAGCTCCTCAGTTTCCACAGTATTCTTCTTTTTCTTGATTGTTGTCAAGGCCTCAGGGTAGGGTGTCTGAATGTTGATTGGTTCGATGTCTGAGTCCTTGGTTGGTGCCTCTTCTGAGTCGGGTATTTCAGCGGGTAAAGTCTCGGGGAGAGTCGGCCATTTGGGATCCTGGGTTTTGGTGCCGATTCTCAAGGTCACCTTATTCGCAGAGGAATTGGGGCCATGGGGTGATCCTTGAGAAGACGAGGACGAAGAAGTGCCAAACCCAAGAGGTGTTTGCGGGGCTGGCTGGACCATGTGAGCATGCCTGGGGTTGCTTTGGAACCCTTGCGAATTGGGGCCTCTGTTAATTATGTTTCGTAGGTTCGGTTGTCGTTGGGAAGGTAGGGATCCTTGTTGTTTACAGTCCAAGAGTTGGCTTAACTGTCCCTTTACCAAGGCCATTTCCTCCTGATGTTTCTGGTTCATGTCAGCCATCATCTTTATTAGGGTATCCATTTGGTTTTGTGGGGGAGGGGCCACCCTATTTTGATTATATTGAGGTCTAACTGGTGGTCCTTGCTGATAGGGGGCAAGTGTGGCTGCTGGTTTGGCCTAGGCTGGTTTTGGAATTGTGGTGGTTTCTGGTTTGTCCAACCAAAGTTGGGGTGGTTACGCCAGCCAGTGTTGTTAGTGTTGGAGAAAGGGTCAGGTTTCGCATAACCTTGGACAGCTTGCACATCTTCTAAGATAGCCGATGTTGATGAAGAGGGAAGGGAGTAATCAAGGGTCGAGGGAGCAAAGGACCCTCCCTGAAACATGGTCAGGGGTTGTTCTAGGTTCAATTGGGTGAAGGGTTGGACCAGGTCAACATTATGTGCTCCCTTTGCTAGGGAGAAAGTCTGTAAGGGGTTCCTGGTCTGGTTCAGTAGCTCATAAATCTTTTTGTCCACCAATTCCACTCGATCCAACTTTTTGGCAATGATGTCCATGTCAACCATTCCAGAATTTGTTTGTACCTCATAAATCCCGCCACGGGGTTGACTGGACCTGTTAAACTGGTTCATGGAGGCATTGTTGAGTGAATTCTCTCTCATAGACTCAAAGAGCTCAAGCGCACTCTCCTCGTCTTTGTTCAGGAAGTTTCCCCCGCATGAGGCATCGACGAAGTTCCGTAGGTTGCTATCCAGACTGTGGTAGAAGATCTGCGCCAATTGCCACCTTGGAAGTTCGTGGTGTGGGCATTTCCTCAAAAGTTCATTAAATCTTTCCCATGCCTCATGAAATTGTTCCCCACCCTAGAGTGTGAAGGTAGTGATATCTCTTCTGAGGGCATTGGTCTTTCCTATGGGAAAGAATTTCTTTAAAAATGCATGCCTCAATTCTTCCCAGGTGGTGATGGGTCGACCTAGGGTTCTAAGCCAATGATAAGCCTTGTCTCTTAATGAGAAAGGGAACATCTTGATTAGAACAATGTCAAGGCTAATGTTCCTAGGTTTCACCATTCGTGCTCTGCGGTCGAGATCCTCTAGGTGCTGAAAGGGGTCCTCATTTGAGCTTCAATGAAAGTTGCTCTGGATCAGACTTAAGACATTCAATTTCAGCTCGAAATCATCTCCCCCCCAGGGATCCTAAGGTGTGTCTCAACTCTAATAGCAGAAGGGTTATAGAAATCACGGAGGGGTCTTGGCTAGTCCTGAAATGGCGGTAAATCAAGTGGTGATTGCCCTGGATGTCGTGGAAAGGTGGTGGTGGTTGTTCTTGTGGGTTCTATAACCGTTGTATGGCTTGCATGATGGTGTGGATTTGTTGTTGCTGAAGCCGATGGTTAGCATTGATTTGAGCTTGGATGATGGCCATAGCGTCTGGTGGGGGTTGATCTTCAGCCTCATCTACCTTAGGTTCAGCCATGTTTCCAACAAAATTACGTCGCCTAGATTCCTGCCCCAAAACACACAACTCGGGATGCAATGAGCGTCTTTCGTGCATACACTAGAGAAGAACAGGAGGGGATGCGGAGGGCGACAGATGAGAGATGTGTTTCAATCAAGCACACAAGCCTAGTCCTTATGGTGTATTCCTTAGGAAACCTAGAAATCTCACAAAGGGTGATTAAGTCTGTAAGCACTGGACTCCCCTTCCCAAGGCTAATCTGGCCAGGTTGATTATGAGGGGATTGCAGGGAAGGTTCTTCCTTTGGCTTGCGCCTTTGGTTCCATAGATCCCATAACCGCGGTCGTTTGACACTGCCCCGCAGCCTAGTCACCAGATTCTACCAAGGGAATGAAAGCCAAGTGCCTAGCGAACAAAACCTCACCTTTTGAGACTTAACTCAGTCCTGCCTAGGGCACGTCTACTCAGTTTTCAAGGGCTAGGATAGTGCTTGTGCTTAGGGTGATGTGATGAGGCGTTGATTGGGGTAGTGCCTCTTAATTTTCCACTTTCAAGGTGTGTGCTTCTAGCAAAACATGGTTTTCAAGCAAGGATTTGTTAAGATGTGGTGTCTTTTACTGTTTCATCCTTACTTTAGTACTTTTTAGGATTGATGTGTTTTAATGTTTTCAACCAAGTTTCAGTGGGCACGCCAAGTTCTGCAAACAATTAAAGTAGATTTCCTTTTTATTCTGTAGAGGCTCTAAAACCCTAGTGTACTCATCCTAATGATCATGCAGCTTCTATTAGATGAGTCAGTTTTAGGGTTGAGTGGTGCGGCCCAGGTCAACTCATGGTGGCTTCGCAAACACCACTCAAGAAAAAGAAAAGGACACTCCAAGAATTTATTCAGAATGTTAGAGTGTACATTTTTTTTGTGGGGTGATGTGTTAAGAATGTGGGTCAAGCAATCCTACACCACGCCAATTTTTTAAGTTTTTACAAATTTTTTAGTTTTTTCACGCAAGCAAACAATGAGAGGGAGATTACTCACTATCGGTCCTTGTGGCACCTACTCCCTTGCTACCGTCGTGGGATGCGTCGCTTCACCGTCCATGTGCCGAATTCCTACACCCGTCAAGTAAAAAGGAAAATAGGGCATTAGACGATGTGAGAATGAATGAGGAATGAAGGTGATAAAACAAATCCGTTGCCTCCCCAGCAACGGCGCCAAAAAATGACGTGTGTTTGTGCGTGTGTTAAGGAGTGTTGTTATAGTCGCACTTGCAACGTCGGTTTTAAAATAAGTAAACGGAGGTGAGTCCGAGTGTCGGTCTCAGGGAGGCGTGGAAATCAGAGTTTTGCTTATCACTTGTTGTCACGGAAAGTGCAGAGTTTTTCTTGCGAAAGATGCGATTTTGAAAAGTGAGAGAGAGAGATAGAGAGAGAGAGAAGTTTAGGGTTAGAAAGCTCTTTGTTTTGATCATGCAACTTGAACAGAAATTAAAATGGCATTTGAACGGAAACTAACTTCATTAAACATGCACTTGTAGTTCATAACTTACAACATTAAATACATGCTTCAACAAAAGTAATAAAAAGCTTAAAAGAGAGAGAGAGAGTGTGTGTGTGTGTGTGTGGAAAGCGATGAGGCAGCCACGGCGGTGGAGGAGGCTCCATCGACGACTCGTCATCTCCGGTGATTACAAGAGTGCCTAAAGCTAGCTAAGAGAGGGGTGGAGTAGTTGCAAGGGGGAGTGAATGCCTTGAATGGTGGTTGGAGGGGGTTTAAATAGAGTTAAGGGTTTCCTAAAAGAAGAAGGGGCTTTAGCGACATCCAGAGCGTCGCTAAAACCACTTCCAAAAACGTTGGTGAAGCCCTCCAGCTGCCGGTCAGCCACCCGCCTCATTTCTTCTCCTCGCACGATCCGTGGCTGTTGAACGAGAGCCGTCCGATCGAAGATCGGACGGCTGAGAATCCTCCTCGGCTGCGCTAGGATAGTGCCTTGGGCGCGCGTGTGCACGTGAGTCTCTGCCCAGCGTGCGTGCACGCGTGGATGCTCATGAGCTACGGTCGCGCCCAGCCTCCCGCTGTTGATCAGGCGGCCCAATTTCTCCGCACCCATCGCCCGTCTTCAATTCCCACTCCGCGCGGCTCGAACCCGCGTAGCGTGGGTGCAGGCATGCACACTCACCATTGCGCCACGCCCACGCTTTGTCGCGATGACCGCGGGTGGGCGCGCGAGTCTCGACCGTTCGATCGAAGATCGACGGCCGAGATTTGATCTTGGCTGGCTGAAGGCGTGGCGAGTAGTGGGGCGGGGCTAACGTGGCGCAATCTAGGCCGTTGATCTCCAAATCAATGGTCAGAACTTCTTGGGCCCATTGTAGGAGCTTCGGATGTCGGATTTGGCCGATCTTGAGTTCGTTGGACTCCGTCCGTCATTCTGAATCCATCCGTGCAGTCCGATTGCTCATCTGAGGCCTACTTTGACAAATGCTTACACAAATGGCCATTAATGTAGTTTATAAGCAATCTTAGTACATGATGCAAGAAATGCTCCTATTCTACTTATGTTGTGTCTTTTATTCTAAAGATGGGTCATATTCAACATAATTATCACCCCTTTGTGCAGTGTTATCAGTGCCACATCTCGCCATCGCGCCCGTTTGCTCGCCGATCTACGGTCCAATATCGCCTGTGCGCGCCATCGCCTTCGATTTGCTGCGCGGTGCGTTTCGAACCCGCGCCCTTGGTTGCAAGGTTGAGGTGCCAACCGCTGCGCTATCGTAGTGGATTGTCACGGCGAGCGTCAGGCGCGTGGGTGTTCTCGACCATTCGATCGAAGATCGACGGCTGAGATTCGTCCTCCAGGTGAAGGTGGAAGCGGGCGGCGGTCTAGATGCAGGGATCGGGTGCCATGTGGCGCGTCGTGGGCCGTTGATCATCATATCAGTGGTCAGAACTTCTTGGGCCCATTGCAGGAGCTCCGGATGTTGGATTTGGCCGATTTCGAGTCCACTGGACTCCGTTCGTCGCTCTAAATTCATCTGTGCGGTCTGATTGCTCATCTGAGGCCTATTTTGACAAGTACTTATACAAATGGCCATTACTATTATTTTATAAGTAATCTTGATGTATGGTGCATGCAATGCTCCCATTCTATTTATGATGTGTTATCTGTGCATTTTTTTCTTAAGATGGACCCCAATGAACAGAATTATCACCCCAAGATGCAGTGTTATCATTTCTCACCTCCCTGAGATCAACAGTCGTACTCATCTTTCCATTTTTTCTTTAAAATTGATGTCATAAGCACACTACTACGGCACAAAAATTATCTTATCGCATTTTTGACTCTAGTACAACAAAATTTAGATCTCTTGACCATCAAAGTCAACCCAGATAGAGGTTCAAAACTATGCTCCCTTTTAATTCTTTTTGGCTCACTCTCTCTCTTTTATTTTTTCTTTTTCCTTTTTTTCTTTTTTTTTTCTTTGAGCCTTTCTTTAGAGAGCTCACAATCTCACCAAGTTTGTAGAAGCACTCAGTATTTGGTCAACTCACATGGCATCAACACTCGAATTATAATTCTGATAAGCCTACAACTAAGATCGAATCCTCCAGCCAGTATTCAGGCGGTCAGAAATACTAAAAAAGTAGGTAAGGGTCATATTTGGTGAATCGTAATGGGTATTTTTGCCTCAGTGAAATCGATATAATGAAATCGACACATAAACATGAATATAAACTTGAACACTTTTTTTCTATATATATTTTTTCCTCTTTTTCTTCTTTTTCTTTTCATAACTATCAACACAACACACACAACACAAGCTTCTATTTATGAGGCATTATTAGGGATTGATGATGTGCAAGAGCATATTATGTGGCTTATTTGGTGGCAGTTCCTACTCTCAGCACCAGGGAAGGGATGGATAGGACAAGTGTACTTTTGACCTTTGGCATTACTACTCTCCTTCAGCCGAGGATTTTATGAAGGATGGTCATAACCATCTAGAAAGCTCATAGTTTTATTAGAACTCAATCTTTATGTATCTACCTTCTTTGGTGGCTCTCAAGAATTCACACAACAGTATTCACGTGCAGAAACTGAGAGCAAAAACTGTGCCTAACTCTGAGGTATCATTATCCAATTATGCAAAACTTAAGAATCCTCTCATTAGACTTAAAGCACCAGTAGACACTCTACTCTCACCTCACAAATGTTTGGTGGATCTAATGAAAGATAGTTTTCCTGACTCCCTAAGTAACTGTCCAAGGGCTTAGGAAAAGAAGTAATGCTTCTTCTCGAAAAACTAAAAACATCTATTGGTTTTCACAAAGTATCCATTACAAAGTCTATGTGCAAGTGAAATAATTGCATTGGATTCTAAACTCAGAAACAATTCAAGAAGAAAATCCTCAATAAAACCTCCTTGATAAAAATCTTTTTGAATAAATGCATAAATGCAATATGTATAAATGCCTCAACTTTTTTAACAATAACCTTTCATAGTTGTACTTCAATATCTTCCCTTATTCGGGTTCACAATCAGCTTGGTTCCTAATTTTAGACAAAAAGGTGAGTGGACGAGTTGAGCTTGACTGTTGCAAACACTTTCTTGCTCCATTGTGAATATTGGAGGTGGAGTCAGTTGTTCTTAATTAAGGACCCTAAAGTGTAATTAGCGTGATGTTCAAAAATATGAAAGGTTTTTTTCTAAGTGTTGGCAAAAAAATTTTTTTACTGTAAGTGTATTACCCCCCCATGCCTACTTTCTTGTAGGTCCTCATTCATGAATATAATGAAAATGAATTTGAGACAAGAGGTATAATGGATAGAAATCACCTGAAATAGCTCCTAAATTTTTCGTTTCGCTTGATGCAACACCTATGATATGATTCACAATAAGGATCTATATACAGAATGATATTTACATATTTATAAGTGCTGAATTTAATGCCTCCAGCTAGGCGAAAACTCAATTATACATCCTCAAGAAGGCTGATGACTTCATTAGCGGGAGGAGGTTCCTGGGCCAAAAATGGCTTGAGACGCTGGCCATTTACTGTGGAAACATGTCCAATTTTTGGGTCCATAATCTGAACCACCCCATTAGGATAGGGGTGAATCACAATAAAAGGGCCCGTCCACTTGGATTTTAGCTTGCCTGCAAAGAATTTCAGCTTAGAGTCGAATAACTAGACTTACTAGTTGGGCGTGAAAGATTTTCTCTTGATGTGGTGGCCATGAAAGGCCTTGGTCTTATCCTTATATATCTTCGCATTCTCGTAGACCTCCCTCCAGATGTCTTCTAATTCATTGAGCTGGAGTTTCCTTTCATAACCTCTTGCATCAAGGTTAAAATTACACTTCTACATTGCTCAAAAGGTGTGGTGCTCCAGCTCTACCAGAAGGTGACTGTTAACATGCTTTTGTCGAGTTTAAAATATGGGTCATAGTACAGTCAACAAAAGTGAATCAGCATTTAAATTTATAGGTACTCAAAAACAAGAATATGAGTCCAAGGTCATTTGTAGGGAGTAAATATGAAATTCACAACACTTGTCAGAATATACGGAATAAACGAGCATAATGATCAATCACAATAAAGATATTCAATGAATGAAATCTACTTAAATTGGTATTCAATAGTAGCAATTGTATCTCAAAAAACATGGGATAAAAAGAATATCAAAACCCTAAAAATGGTGATTTGAATCACCAATTAATTCCCTCAATAAAACATATATCCCAATGTAATCAGCCAATTCAATTTTTCTACAATGGTCATGAACCACTAACTCAATTTCCATGTCAGCACAATACTCGAATATGTCCACAGTACCAGAGCCAAGGGCAAGTCTCAAGCACAGCATAGAGCACTAAGCATAAGCCTCAGCCAGCTCAGAAGTAAGCCTCTAGAAATGCCTAAGTGTTGGTGTGTGTGGGCACAAATACTGAGGCACACGTATGAACGAAACTCAATGCAAAACCACTCCTTACCCTCAGATTTTCCTCTAATTGGATCACTAATCGGGTAAACAAATTCGGGTCGGGTCCAGGCTCACTGATATGGGTGGTGAGCGAGGAGTGATAGAGTGCGGTACGGGGACCTCACCCCCAGCGAAGAGGCGAACAACCCTACGCACTCATTCCTTTTATGTAGCATTGGCAACCCTTCTACTCACAAAGTGGGACTAAATGTCCCACCTTTCTCCTTCGTGCAGCAGCAGATGGAGGTGTCTTGAATTGAAGCAACTGTTGTGCCCTTGCTTTCTATTGAAGTCCTAGAGGGAATTGTGGAGAGATTTCGTCGGTCCTGGAGGTTGTAACAAGGTCGAAGCTGGTCGGAGAACGACGAACGGAGGTAGCGGCGATGAAGTGAAGATCAACGAGATCTGAAATAAAGGAATACATGCTAAATGCCCCCAATTTGATAGTTCAACAAGATCATCGAGTTGTGAGGAAGACATAGGCGGTGTCGGCGTGGTGTTTGGTGGCATGTGGCACTTGACTGACGTCAGAGATGATGATTCTTTAGTGGGTTGGTTGATGGGGATGAGGAGTGGTTGGAAACCCAAATTAGGTTGGGGCTTTTGAAGGTGGAGTGATGGCGGAAGTTTTGAAGGTGGTGGCAATGAGTTTCGTGGTTGGTAGCAGTTGCGTGGCCATGCCGTTGGCGCGGTTGGCATTGGAGAAGACGAAGGGGGAGGCAGGTGAACAACAGTTGAATTGAGGTTTGAAGGGCCTAAAGGTAAGCTAGGGAGAGAAAGGAGGGGATGGGACTTAATCTGATAGGATCTAAAATATGATATATCTACACGTACAAAAATTCAAACACAAAATCAGTAATAATAAGAAAATTTGCACAATCAATCAAACCACAGAAATTGGCACAATATGTAAAGTGGTTCCCCACTCACTTTGGTACTCCACTACCTAAGCCTCCCAGCTTAGGGTTTTTAACCCGATTCCCTCAACCCCGAGATAATCAATTTACTAAACCGAGGTAATTAACGGGTTACCTCAACCCAAGTACAAGAAAACGAGTTTGTTACAACCCAACGAGCAAATGCTCAAGAACAAATGAAATATAGGTGTAAGACAAAAAATATCTTACAACTAAAACCTAAGCCTCTCAACAAATGTAAATATAATGTTACCAATTTAAGAGCCTAGTGAAGATGCGTTTGCTAAAGCATGGAAAGATTGAGAGCAGCAAACTCTATTCTTCTCTTGAATATGTGGTGAATATATGAAATATAGAGCTATAGAATTTTCTCTTATCTTTCTTTTATCCCTTGTGTATCTTGTGTGCAACAAAGAGTCCAAGACTCATTTTATAGATTTTAGGACCTAGTATACTGGTCTACTAGATGTTGGGATTTAATTCCCAACGTTCACATGGTTAGAATTAATATTCCAGCCGTTCTGTTCTAAGCCAACAGCTAGTTGATACAAGTACTAAAATACCTCTACCGATACTAGCAGCTCACTGCCACCAGTACATGAGTCCTGGTACCGATACTTGTGACTCCCAGGTTTGGAATTCCTTGGGTACAGTAACCTACCTATTCCAGTACTCATCATGGGTACCGGTACTTGTAAGGTTAAGGCCAAAATTAAGGCTTCAACCTGTGGCCAACATGTACCGGTACTCATGGTTGGTACTGGTACTTGTTGTTCATAGTTTGAGATAAATTCTCAAACCTGTGCCTTGCAAATACCAGTACTGATGAACAGTACCGATACTTGCTTATAAGTACCTGTTTTAAGTGTTTTAATCCATTACATACTTTGAAAATATTTGCAATATAAATACTAATTTATCTCTAATTGATTATACGATCTAAGTTATTATTCTTTGTTAAGAGGCATATACAATATATAAATATAAAATCTAAACTAAAAGGTCAAAGATGATCTTCTCCTCCTCGACTCTTCCCTATCATCTTGCCTCCTCCATGACATGATCTTTTTCTTCTCGCCATCATGCCTCCATCATTTTCTCTTTGCCTTGCTCCTTCACCTAAATCCGAAAAACACTTAATGACAAATATTAATCCATAATAATTTTGTTAACACCAAAACAAGATGTGGAACAAGGTTCCAACAGTTTTGGAGGTGGTGGCGATGAGTTTCGTGGTCAGTAGCAGTTGCACGGCCATGCCATTGGCGCGGCCGGCATTGGAGAAGAAAAAGGGGGAGGCAGGTGAACGACGGTTGAATTAAGGTTTGAAAGGCCTAAAGGTAAGCTAGGGAGAGAGAGGAGGGGATAGGACCTAAACTATGGATGAAAGGGGGAGGAATTGGTGCTAACTGTGATTGGCTGACGTCAAGAATGAAGATGCCTCCGGTGAGAGGTAGGGTGACAAGGAGAGGAGGAGACGACCTACACGTTGGTCGGCGAGAGGAGAAGGAAGGAGAGGAAGGCCGTGGGCCAGCCAATTTGGCCATTGGCTGTCCAGAGGACGATGGGGAAAGGAGGTCACCAGAGCTGCGGTGAAGGCGACCAAAGAAGAGAGAAAGTATGTGGTTTTGGCTTGAAATCGAGCTCTAAGTGAATAAAGAGGCCTGATTGAGCCTCAGCTTTGGGAAAGAAAAGTCCCCAATTTTCTCGAGCTCACCTGGCCTCTAGGAAGCAATTTAGGATCCCTGAGGTGGCTCGATCGATGGGGAAACATCTTTAGATTAATCCCTCCAAATTTGGAGGGATTTGGATTTGATTTGAGGGAGAAATCCTCCCTCGAATCTCAGTTGAGCTGAGTTCCCACCAACAACGGTAGAAGGGACCTTTTTGCAAGAATGAAGACAAAGTTAGGGGACTTTTTGCAAGAATGTTGAAACCTAGGGGAATAATGTGTGAAATAGATATTTTAAGGACTAAATTGCAAATTATTTTAAGATAGACTCTGATAGGGCCCAAATTTTGGTATTAACCTAATTTAGACCCAAGGAATCTAATGATGAACTTGTATTTAAGTTTTGACCACGTTTGACTGGATAAATTGTAGAGAAGCCCAAATTAGGGCAAATTCCCATTTGAAACTCTATTCTAGGTTAAAATGGGTTCTGATGGTAAAACTGAAGGTACTAAACCTCTTAGAATATTTTTTATGAATTTTAAGAGATTTAGATTAATTTTATCCTGACCAAAACCTTTCCAATTCATGTGGGGTTGATAATTAGGGTTTTGGTGTACTATTTTTAGTTCTCGAAATGCGTGAAACCCTATTTCTGTTGGTGTGGACCCACTTATTGGTCTTTTATGCTCAATTAACCTTTAATTAACACCTAAATAACCCTGTGATTAATCTGCATTTGTGATGTGATGTTAAAACAACAAAATTAACCCTATTTTATTATTTTCTTCTCAAAACAGGTCATAGTGGAATTACAGTCCTCAAGCGATCATTTAAGAGCATTTTCTCTTGATTCCAACTAATTTAAGCTAGTTATGATGAATGATGGTGTTACCATTAATGATAGGCCTTTTCATACACTATGCAGTATGGCAACATTCTGAGTGGGGCCCTGTACAAGGTCTGATATGCCCATAATGCATCGATTAAATGTTTGGAGAATGAGTTTAATTTGATGGTTAAAAACTTCAACCTGCCCATGGTTTGCGGGCGATTCAGGGTGGAAATGTAGTGATGTACCCTATATTTCTTTAATAACTATCGAAAATGGTTATTTATGAAGTGACTTCCCCTGCCACTAATCAGAACATGGGGGACACCAAATCTCGCAAATATGAATTCCCAAATGAAAGATATAATGATTTTAGATAGCTTGCCTCATTGGGATGGCCTCAACCCACTTTGAGACATAATCAACTGTAAGAAGAATGTACTCGAAGCCATGCGAGTTTGGGAAAGGGCCCATAAAATCGATGTCCCAGACATTGAGCACTTTTACAACCAAGATAGGAAGGAGAGGCATCATGTCTCTCCTAGTCATAGCACCGACCAACTGGCATCATTTGCAGCACATGACGAATTTGTGTGTATCTTTAAAAATGGTCGGCCAAAAGAAACCCAACTGTAGAATCTTTACAGCAATTTTATTGCCAGAAAAATGACCACCATAGGTATTGCTGTGGCAAAAAGATAACACACTAGAGATTTCTTAGTCAAGGACACACCTTCTAACTATCTAGTTAGATCCAATATGAAAGAGTAAGGGGTCATCCCAAAAATAGAATTTGGCTTCTGACACAAATTTGAGTTTCTGGTCCTTGGATAATCCCGCGGGTATCTTTCCTAAGACAAGATAGTTATGTTCGCATACTAGGGAAACTCTAATGAATCCACAGCCAATAGAGATTCATACAGAAAATGATCTAAAATAGGCAGGAAATACGAGATGTGGGCTGAGTCAAGCCGAGATAAGTGATTCGCCACTACATTATGTGCTTTGAATTTGTTGCAGATCTCGACATCAACTTCCTACAATAGAAGGATCCATCTAATTGGACGAGGTTTAGCATCCTTCTTTGCCAACAAATGCCAAAGGGCGAAGTGATCAGTGAATATAATCACCTTTGACCCAAGAAGATAAGAACAAAATTTCTCCAATTCAAGTACTACAACTTGCAGTTCCATTTTAGCAACCGTGTAATTACGCTAAGCCTCATTCAGCATCTTGATAGCGTAGTATATGACAAAAAGGTGGTGTTCCCGACGCTAGCCTAGAATGGCTCCAACAGTGAAATCGGAGGTGTCACACATCATCTCAAAATCAAGAGACCAGTCGGGTGGTTGGAGAATCAAAGAATCAAAAATAGTACTTCATAAGGTCTCAAAAGCACTGAGACACGAGGAATCAAAATTGAATGGGATGTCGGCTACCAAAAGATTCGTCAAAATATGAGCGATTTTTGAGAAATCTCGAATGAATCTTCCGTAAAATCCAATGTGATGCAAGAAAGATCGAATCTGTTTGACTGAGCTTGGCGGAGGTAATCAGGAAATAACTTTTGATTTAGCTCAATCGACCATGAGTCCATTTGCAAAGATCCTATGACCTAGTACTATGCCATCCCTCACCATGAATTGGCTTTTCTCCCATGAAAGTACTAGATTGACTTCAATACACCTCCTTAGGATCTTAGTGAGGTTATCAAGACAAGACTGGAAATAATCTCCGAAACAAAGAAGTCATCCATGGATACTTCCATGAAATCCCCAATCATATCAAAAAATATGGCCATCATACAATACTGAAAAGTCATAGGTGTGTTTCAAAGGCCAAAGGGCATTCACTTGAAGGTAAATGTACCAAAGGGACATGTGAAAGTCATCTTATCTAGATCTTTTGGGTTAATCGTGACCTGATTATACCGGGAGTATCCATCCAAAAAGCAAAAAAGGCTTCGCCCAGCTAACCTTTCCAAGAACTGATCAATGAAAGGTAAAGGAAAATGATCCTTTTTGGTAGCTGTGTTTAGCATCCGATAATCAATACAAACCCACCACGAGGTCGCAATGCGGGTCGAGATGGATTCGCACTTGTCGTTCTTAATTACGATGAGTCCCACCTTTTTGGGCACGATCTAGATAGGGCTCACCCATTAGTTGTCGGATATGGGATATACAATATCAACATCTAGACATTTGATGAACTCCTTCTTGACAACCTTTAGCATATTTAGATTTAGCTATCTTTGAGGCTATCAAGAATGTTTCACCCTCTCATCCGTGTATATATGATGAGTGCAATACAAGGGGTGAATACCATGGAGATCAGCAATACTTCACCCAATAAAAGCCCTATGTGCTTGTAGTACAAAAATCAATTGTTGCTCCTATTCTTGGTTTAAGTGAGAAATAATAATGACAACAAATGTCTCACTATCACCTAAGAATACATATTTCAAAGAATTAGGTAAGGGCTTTAGTTCAATCACGGGTAGGGAGGGTACAGTTTTGTGAGTGGGATGAGAAGAATCAGCAACAAAAATCTGATAATCCTGATTCGTGTTACCTTTTGTTGATTTTGCACTTAAGAGGTCAATCGTGATTGCATCAGTGAGGAACCATTCGTAGCAATCACATCATCCTACACTAGCAGGGGCGAATCAGGAAGTGATAAATTAGGAGAATCAAAATCTGAGGTGTTGCAATCATAAGAACACCCATACAATCAGATCCTTGGGATCAAATGTGCACTATGATAGTCTCAGTCCCGTGGGGATAAACATCTAAAAACCTTGATAGTGAAGATGAATGTGTCATTGGGTCACTGTAGAGAAGCCCAATGTTTCCACAATAAGCAAAGTTCTCATCTTCACCAACCTCCATCATAAGATCACAATCAAAATTTCTCGATGCCCTGAAGATATCCAAACTAAGTCTCTCATTCCCTAGGGCAATCTCCATACACTCGGATGCACAATCTATGCTTGCCCGAGTTGTCGCCAAGAATTGGTGACCCAAAATGATTGGTGTATCATGGAGATTAGGAGGAACCTCCATGTCTAGAACAAAAAAGTCCGTCGGAAAGCAGAATCGACATACTTTTACAATAGCATTTTCAACCACCCCCCTCAACATTTTTAATGATCGATCAGCTAACTAGATGGCTACTGAGTGGTCTTTAACTCCCCAAATCAAAATTGACCAAATACGACTGTGAGAGTCAAGTTGATGGATGAACCCAAATCTAGAAGGGCTCGATCAAATGGAGAATCCTACAAAAAGAAGGAAATGAGTGGTGTACCAGTGTCTTTCTTCTTCGGTGGTAAGTCAGCTAGAATAACTGCACTAGCCTCTTTCATCACTATTACCTATCGTCCTATTTTCCACTGTCACCTCGGGGTTCAATAGTCCTTAAAGAACATAGCAACAATAGAAATTTGATCAATTGCTTTGAGAAGTGGGACCTGAATATGAACCTCCTTGAACATGGCTTTCAGGTCCTCATAATTCCACGTTCCCTTTTTCTTTGCTAAATCCCATGTAAGAGCTTTAGGAAAAGGGACAGGAATCTCAGGGTTTATAGGTTGTTTGCCCTTATCTACCTTAGGTGACTCCTGAAAAGAAGATGAGTCATCTTGCGATAGAGGACAAGAAGAATAATGATCCGCCTTCCTAAATGGTGGGTCTAGTGTAGTCTTTTTGCTCCTTAAAGTGACAGCCTTTACATCGGTGTACTATCCTTGAGTTGGAAGAGGAGCAAAAGGGGAAGATTAGGTTGGGTTTGGCAATATAGTCGGCTGACCTTGCACATAACCAGGTGGTGCAAGAGGTGCTTAAAGTACTGCATGTGCCTGTCCCTATGGTGCTTGGAACCTAGGCAGTGCACCTAGATTCTACACATACCTCGGGTGCGAGACGGGATAAGAGGGAAAGGCTCCTTGTAATCTATATTCCTGCAACAATTGGTTCTACATGTTCTAGATATTTTGTATTTGGTCGGCCATGGCTTTCATGATCTTCAAATTATCATGATTCGATTGCCACATGGATTCTTTTAACTCCTCATTTAATTCCTTCAAAGGGTCCACCTGCTTTGGAGGATGATTGGCAGCATGATGCAGTGGTTGGTAAATCAACCAAGACTACTGTTGAGATGTGAGTGGCTGCTGCCTTCTGGTATGTGTTCTATGTATTCTCGTATTGCCTGGTATGGTGTTGTAGATCTTGATTTTCTCTCTATGTATACCAAACTGGGAAAGATTCGGATGCTGGCTGATGGGAACACCATCATGAGCCCTAACTAGCTCATTTTAACCTAGAAAAGAGAACAAAAGCTCCTACATAACCTAGAGAAGGGCCTAATTTAAGGAATAACTATTCAGAGAAGAAAACATGAAATAGAGGGTAAATTGTAATTTTACCATTATAATGCATTAACGGGATTTCTCAGGGGCTAAACATAGGTCAAATGGTCTGGCGAAGATAAAAAGTGAATTGGTTCAAACAGAAATGAGTTCATGTGCAATCTAAGAATTAAATGACATCTTGTAACCCTAAAACAGGCTCACTTAATTCAACAAGGTTTTAGTCTGAATAAAAATCAACTGAACCCTCTAAAATTTATGGAAAAATATCCCCTAGAGTTTAAAACCTTCAAATTAGCCTTTGGAACCTATTTTGACCTAAGGGTCCTAGCTAATTATTTACCCTAATTTGGGCTTTTATGTAAAATGTTAAGTCAAACATGGTCAAACCTAAAATCCAACTTCAGCATTAGATTCCTTAGGTCCAAATTAGGTTTGTAAAAAATTTGGACCTAAGGGGAGGTCACCTTGACCTACTTTGCAAAATAGTCCACCCAATTACATTTTGACCCTTAGCTTTTGAAAATCATAGTGCAGACCCCCCTATCTTCCTCGCCACTCTTTGCAATTAGGTCCCTCCACCATTACAGTGGAGGAGTCCTACTCCGGCAAGGGTTTGAGGAGGATTTCTCCCTGATTCCTCAGAGATCACCTCTTAGATTTGAAAGGGAGATTCTTTGAGGAATTCCCTATCATCTGAACGCAATTCCAAGATTTGATTCGCACCCAATCTCTCGTGCAAACGCACGAGAGATATGGGTATCTCTCACATTCCTTCTCTGACAAGGATTCTTGCACTTGGAAGCTTGCCTTCCAAGCACAAGGACCTCTGTCAATACATATAAAAGGATCCCCTGTCCCTGCCGCTTATATTTAGCTTGGTTTGGCCGGAGAACACCCTCCAATTCTTCTCTTCTCCTTCGACCAGACATCCAGCAGGATCTAGTGGCATCTCCTCCATCCTTCTCATTACTCTGCCACAATACCAATGGCAGAGCCATCTTCACCTCCTTCCTCCGCGTCACACCATACCTATGCACGTGCCAAAAGCCTCTTCGTCGTCATCGTTTCCCCTCCACTGGAACTTTCTTCTCCGACCGCGGTAGGTATGTGCCATCCACCTTTCTATCTCCCTTCATCCAATAAATTAAGTTAGAACTCTTCCCCTTTCTCCTTTCTTCATTTCCCCCTTTTTTATTTCTATTTTCAACCCCTCGACACCGCAGACCACCACCATCTTCTCCACCTTTGGTAGACCACCGGCGAGGTCTCCCCATCACCTCCACTGATCCACACACCTCTCCAGACCCCTCATAACCTCCGCCATCATCTACTGACCACTTTCCCCATCTCCATCAACTGCCATACCCTCCACAAGCGCCCCCCGAATAGACCCATCACAGTGGCCACAGAGCGACCTAGGCACGTATGCCTAGGCCACCCCGCAGCCAGCCACCCACCTAGACACCTTCACCGTGCCACGGCAAAGCTGCCTGTGTGTTCTAATGATGCTGAAAGGCCGTATTTCTTGAAACATAGGTCCGACCTCTGCCGCCATTAGAGTAGGCGTGAAGGAGCTCGCAAGCTCGCTCCAGGCGAACAGGTCCAGGTGATGCGAAAGGAGTTTGCGCACACATCTAACCAAAGAGTGGCTTTGAGAGAGCATTGCAGCGGCGGCAATTGAAGGCGACCCCTTGCAGGCGTGCGCGAGAAGCAGGTGGGACTTTTAGTCCCACCTCAGAAAGTCTGAAGCGCGGTAAGTGATATAAATTGAATTTGTGTTTTCTCTTGGTTGCCTTACAACATGAGGTGAGGTCCCCTCGCCCGCTCACATGCCTCATCTGCGAACCACGCTACGCGGACCTGGCTTGCCTGACCCATTTACTGTGCACTCCTCGCGCACCACCCACGCCGGTGCACCTAAACCTGGGTGCGAGTGACCCGACCTGAATACCTGATTGGCTCTGGGAGAGCGAACCAAAGAGAGAAAAAGAGAGAGAGTGACATGGGGGAGGGTATGGGTAGGTTTTGCACTTGCGTGTGCAAGAAGAGGAAGCTGGAGCTGAAGAAGCAAAGGGCAGGAGGAAGCAGCTGCAGAGAAGAAGCCAAACTAAGGAAGGTTGAAGAAGAAGAAGAAGAAGAAGGTAGCTAAGGAAGCTGAAGGATGGAGGAGGTGCGGCTGAAGAAGAAAGAGAAGAAAGAAAGCAAAGGGCTGAAGGTAGAAGTTGAGGAAGCTAAGGAAGAAAAAGAAGAAAGAGGAAAGCTAAGGAAAGAAGAAAAGGAAGAAGAAGGAAGCATCAGAAAGCTAAGGCAGAGAAGAACCAAAGAAGAAGGAAAGAAAGAAAGAAGAAGAACAAAGAAGAAAAGAAAGAAGAAAGAAGAAGCTGAAGAACAAGTCAAAGAGAAGAAGCAATCAAATACTTTTTATCCAATCTTCTCAATTTCTCTTTTATTGCTACATTTTAGTATTCATAAACTCCAGCTTTATATTTTGAATTATAGTTTGAGTAGATTTAAGTGTTCAAATTACATTTATTGAGATTAGTGAATAAATTCCATTTGCTCCCTGTGTTCGACCTCAGACTCAACATTCGAGTAATAAAAATTCTTATTTGTTTTCAACGCTTTTTCGACTGTACTACAATGCGACTTATTTAAAACCCAATCAAGCATGAAAAACATTGGCGCCAACCAGGTTTATACGTCTTAGAGTATGGGTTATTACGGTCGTATCCTTGGATAGCAGTAACATCTTCCTAGGTCGAAGATGTTTGAGACATATATTCATCAAAGGAATACACACTATAATCATCGTAAGGTGCGTAACCTTAATCATAAGGCAAAAGATCTAGATTATTCACGGGTTCCTGATACGCAGGGTCTTGCAAAGGAACAAATGGAGAAGATACATCCTGATTGAGTAGATGTACTCGAGCAGGAGGGACTCGAGAAGCAGAGGAAGAGTGGGATGCAACAGCATTATCAAAAAATCTTGGATGAGTGTGTGAATCAGTTCATTGAGCTTCTTGTCTAGCAAATCCACCTTATCTAGCTTCTTGATGATAATATCCATGTCAGCTCGGGCTAACTCAACATGACCCTTGTGGACATTAACTCACTGCTATCCAAGTCACTGGAATTGGTTCATGGAGGCGGCGTTCATGGAGTTCTCTGCTAAAGACTCAAACAACTCAAAGGCATTGTTTTCATCCTTAGCAAGGAAAATCCTGCCACTAGATGCATCGGCCAAGTACCGATGTGTGTCATCTAGACCATGGTAAAAGATTTGGGCTAAGTGCCATTTAGGCATACCATGGTGCGGGCATTTCCTAAGTAGGTCATGAAATCTATCCTATGCATTATGTAACCTTTCCCCCGATCCTTGGGAAAAAGTCATGATTGCTCACCTCATTGCATTTGTTTGACCTATTGGGAAGAACTTTTGGAGGAATTCTCAATGTAATTCCCCCAAGCTCCAATCAACCTCCGAATGGTCATGAACCAGAAAGAAGCTTTATCCCTTAGCGAGAACAGGAAAAGCTTCATGAGAATAATCCCTAGATCAACATTTCTAGGTCGAACTGTTTCCGTGATTTGACTTAGATCCTCGATGTGCTAGACAGGATCCTCATTTGAGTGTCCATGAAAATAACTCTAAATCAGACTTATTACATTCAGCTGGAGCTCAAATGCAGCTTCGCCTATGGGAATTCAGACCTGAGGTGCCATGACTAGTGCAACCGAATCGTAAAAATCCCATGGTTTTTCTCTACACGGTGGATGCTGCACTCTGTCCAATGTATTAAATATCCAATTGATGCTCTGCTGATGTTGCTCCTCATATGCAGCACTCAAGCATCCAGACGAGCCATCGGATCTAGGTTCTCGGGACTAGGGTTTGAAATGGGATTAGCCATTTTTGCTAACCGAGTAGAAGAGGAAGAAGGCGATGCAAAGAGTTGCCTTTGCTGCCTTAGGTTAGGTTCCCAAGGTCCAACCCAATCAGGTTTTAAGGACTTCCTCCCTTGCATACACCAAAACAAGGGTTGTTACAATCAAGTCAACAAGGCTAAGTCCTTGCAATCAAATGTGGTCCTTAGAGTTAGGTGATCAAATTTTTCATTCACGTTTAAATTCCTGAAGTATATTTGTTACAAAATTGACTACAAATAATCCTAGTTTCCTAAGCTAACCCAGCTAGTCAGAATACGAGGGGACTAAGAGGAAGATTCTTCCTTTGACTTACACCTCTGTGTCCTTGATACCCCTTAGATGCAACCGTTTGGTACTACCCTGCAAACTTGGTCATTGGGTTTGGCTAAAGAAATTGTGATTACCCAATAGTTAAACAACAAATGTAGGTTAAATTAAGATTTTTCTTTATTCTTTTTAACCTTTCTTCAAGTGATTGCGTTGTGTGAGGTGGTCAATGATGATTATCTTTCTCAACATAGTTAATTAAGTTAATTGTGCTTAATTATGTGCAGAAGAAAGCAACTTAGGTCAACTTGAATTTATGCCGATTAAGTAGTATAGGGTCAAGTTAACCTAACATTTTAGATTTCATTTCTTTTAACTGGTTGAGTCCAGATCGTTCACTGGGAGGCATAACTTAATTAGAATTCACCATTAAATCTAAACTACTTATGGAAAGTATAATTAAATTTACTTTAAGAACATGAATTTTGCTTAAGGATTTCAAATTAAAAGAATATGCAAAATTCCATAAAGAAACACATTTTCACAATTGATCTTCTTTAACAAACAAGTAAACATGTTTATTTCTTTTTATTTCAAGTTATTAAGGCAAGAAAAAGTAATTCTAATGAAAATATGCCTTATTACAACATTAAACTCAAAAGGAATGAATAATATGCATGAAATTAAACCATTAATTTCTCTTATTGTCTTCATCCTTATTCTTCTTTCTCTTCTTCTTCTCCTTTCTCTCTCTCTCTTCTCTTTTCTCTTAATCTTTTCTTAATCTTTCTCGAGCTCCTATTATGCAAGTCTTCTTCTCTTTCTTACTCTACCTATTATTTCTCTTTAGCCCTTGTGCTTGTTCAACCTTCCTTTTCTTGTTTACTAGCTCTCCCTTTCTTCTCCTTCTCTTCCTTTCCTTTGCTTCTCCTTCTCTTCTGAACCTTTGCATTCTTCTGAACCGAACCGGTCTAAACCTTTGAACCAAAAAATTAGGTTTTTGATTGGCAGCTTGGACCAGTCGGGGATACACAGCACCCCTCTCAGGGTGGGACCAGACCCTACTAGGTCCAAGCCTAGCTTTATTTAGTTTCGATTTATTTTCGGGTCACATAGTCACCAGCCAATCCGGCTCACGGCCTCCCAGGCCCCATGCACACGCCCTCACGGGTCCACACTCGTACGCCACAGGCACACACACACCTGGGCACGCGCACCGCACCCGCCCACACACACACACCCAATGCTCAGATTCGTTTCATGCACCGTGCGCTGTCTACTGAGAAGCCTTAAACACAAATTAGTTTTATACCCAAGCGGTCGCTCCAGTTCCACCGATGTGGGACTATATTTCCCCCTCCCAATCTAGACTTCACTTGATGGTTCTAGCTAGCTCAGAGCTCTGTTCCAAGCAAATGCAAGCTTGCTGGAAAGCTCTTAGGCTGTTCTACAAGATTGGAGTATCAATTTGATACTCAGGGGAGGTTTAGCTCTTCAATTTGAAGGGCGAAGAACCTGGGTTCACTACAGCTATCTTAGCCTACAGAATAGAGTTTTCAGCTCTAAGGTCTACAGAAGGTCTTTTGACCTCCAGATGAGGTGTTGAAGAGGTTCAAAGGGTAATTCCACGGCTGTTGGTGAAGGAAATGAGCTCTAAGGAGCTTCAGGGAAGGTGCAGAAGCTAAAAACTTCTCGAGGGAGCTTCAGGACTGTAATTCAAGTTCTGAAATATCCAACAGATAACTAGTCCAATTTAATCAAATCAAACAACCTTTAGAGGTTGTTAAGAATCTGTCTGGGCAGATTATCCACTTGAATCTCATCAAAAATTCACTATCGTCAGTTTGGGTTCAAAAACAACCCAAACTGAAAAGAATTCAATTTCCTCTATAGAATCCATCAGAGCTCATCCAAATCTCATCTGAATCATTTACAAACATCCTAGCAACAGATTAGACTCTTCAATTTATCTATTTGAATCCAAAATTCAAGAATCAGACTTAAGGTTGACCATAAGCCTCGAATTTTGACTTTCTGAATTTAACCATTTCAGATGGAATTAATGCCTTAGATGTCTTCTCTTTAACTTTAGAAATGGATTCAGACCCTTAAAATGATGTTTCAATTAAGGTTCCTTGGGTTCCAGTTCTACCGCCTGAGATTCTAAAGTAGTTTGTTCGTCAGGGCAAACCAAAGTTATTTACAGTGATTGACTTAACGGAATGGTCTCAAGATATGTTATTGAAGCTTTTAGACCTTTTAAATGAGACTTAAACCTAACTATCAGACATCTCCAACTCTGCCGAAGTTGGAGAAGATGAAGATCTAACAGAAGCTCCAAGAACTAAAACCTCAAATAAACTGCCTCAGCATGATCAGTGAACTTCAAATTGATGATCTGGAGCTTCACACTGAGTTCTATAGGCTGAAGAGCTCGTTTGACTCGTCGGAGCTTGCCGAAGCTCCGATGAGTCCAGAAAAAGGCTAAATTGTACATATGTTATTAAAACATGCCATTAATGATTTAAAAAGCTTCCTGAGGTCACAAGGAACCTCAGGAACACATTAATTTCGTCAATTTTTCATTAAAGTGAAAATTAAGTAGTGAATTCACAGTAGACAAGATTTGAATAGGATTAGGCTCAGGACCTATTTTCCCACTCAATTGAGTGGAGAAAACAAGTCAAAATGAAGTTGCGATGGTATTTAGATGAATAATTAATTATTTGAACTCCTCCTGAGCCGCCATTGACAGCGAGCTTAGGAGCTTAAATTAAATTGGGCGTTTAAGTTATAGATGGTAATTATTTAAATTAGAGTGAGGATTAGGGCCCTTAAGTGATGGATAAGTGGTGGAGAACCCCAGTGGAGGTGGAGTAAACTCAACTACTTCTGCCATGGACAACAGGAGGAGTTGGTGGAGGCGGATGTGGTTTAGACGATTAGATGATCAATTCAGTGATTAAAGATGATAGAAATGTTCATGAATAGTTTAAGGTGATCGGTGACTTAAAAAGACAACAAATTTGCTCCTGACAACCTCAAGGAGCTCGCCAAAGCTGGAGAAGATGAATGCAAAACTAACATTACAATTATTTATTCTACCTAACTAATTAACCTAACTAATCTACTTACCTAATCTACCGTTACCTGGACGAAGGAGGTAGGAGATCTCCGTCGATGGTTCATAATGGAGGAAGAAATCAAAGGGTTGACGAAAGAAGTCTGGCAGGCATTTGTGAAGTGAAGCAGAGGAGCTCCTAGTCAGCACTGCATCAGGAAACTTGGTTGACTTCGGCAGAGATCCAGAGCGATCAAAGATGGATGGAGGAAGACGGATGAAGCGAAGGAAGGTTGTTGGAGTTTAGAGAGAATAGCCTATCAGTTAGCTCAGTGAAGAAGAGGGAAGGGAGCTAACTTGGTGAAAATCGAGGGTGTGGAGGGGTATTTATAGGTGGCGGCGGCTGAGATAGAGGTTGAATCTGGACAGAGAAAAGGCTAGGAGTGGAGTAACAACCGGTGCCTTCTCCGACACCGGTGAGGTTATCTCCAACCCTAAAATGGGATTACAGCTTCATCTAGACCGGTGGATAAAAAGGAAATGATGAGCACAAGCTTCAGGAGCTTGAAAAGGAAGGAATGACGTCGGATATGCGGTGATCAGATGGTGGAAGCACCTCCTGTCATCAGCCATCGAGGAGGCTGAAGAAGGAAATAAGAAGAACAAGAAGTTTTAGGGACTTAATCATAATGAAAGCTGAGGACCTAAATGTAGAATAAGGACCCGATTGAAATAAAATATAAGGATTAAAATGTAAACTCAGGTTTTCAAAGTTTATTTTAATTTAAATCTTTTTCAACTTTTTATATATGATTATAAATTAGAAAATTATTATATTTATACCTTGAATTTACATTTTTGACCTTTTTAGATTAATTTATTTAATTAAGTAATGTTACTTAAGTTATTACATACTTAGATATAAATTGTACTTAAGCTAGTTAACACATTAATTAGATAAATTACTGATAATATTTCAAGTCTAATTATTAATTAAATTATTAATAATATAATTGGATGATAATATAGCATTTTAAACTTATTTTAAGGTCCTTTACTATTTATCCCTTATTTAATAATTAATCCATATATTTACATATTTCTTGCCAATTAACTAGGAAGACTAGTTAATTAGGGGTAATTAGAGACCATGATGAGCTTCTCATCATACCCTTAATCCAAAGTTTTGCTAGTCCCTAGCAAAATTAACTAAAAATATGATGATTTAAAGCACTTGAGTTTAAATTAATATAAATAGGAACCAAATAGAGGAAAGCTTAGGTCAGAATATATTTTAAATTTAATTTAAATATAAATAACTAATATACAGAGCATTTTGTAAAAATTTCCTTAGTTAGACTTAAAACTCAAAACATCTTCAAAACACACTTTATTAAAAACAGAGTTGTTAACAAGAATTTTATCAAAAATTAGAATATCAAAAATCACTTATTCTATGTTATTGGCAGGTCATTGGCAGGTCTGGGGGAATTGCCATTTGGTGGAGGAAGCAGATGCTGTGTTTACAGGAGGTTTCCATGGCTAGGCACCTGCTGACCTGTAGATTCACAAGAGGCCAAGGGGACAGTGTCTTCTATGTGACAGGTGTGTATGGACCAAACGATCCAAACAGGAGGCAGGAACTGTGGGAGGACTAGAATCTGGCTGCAGAATTTGTGGGAGGGGGGCTTGGCTTGTTAGAGGGGATTTTAATTGTACTTTAGTGGGGAGTGACAGACCTAATGGGGTGGTTGACAGTTCCTCCATAGGATTTCAGTTGGTGGTCCAGGCCTTGGGGATGTGCAAATTTCCATCATCAGGGGCTGAATTCACTTGGAGGAATGGTAATGGGCTCATGTCCAAGATTGACAGATTTTTTGGGAATGCTGAGCTGTTGGATCTCTTCCAGATGTCATTAGTGTGTGGTCTTGAACGTCCATTTTCTGACCACACACCACTGGTGTGGGACAATGGTGAACAGGTGATGGCTAGATCCTATTTTAAATTTAGGAGATCTTGGCTAAGGGAAACAGGGTTCAAAGACATGCTTGCTAGCTGGTGGAAGTCACAGCAGGGTGAGGGCACAGCCACCTTCAGACTGGCTTCTAAGCTTAAGGCTCTGAAAAGCATGCTGAAGGAGTATGGAGATATTGTCTCAGCTCTTAGACATCAAAAGCGTCATGAGGCCTTGCTGAAAATTCAGGAACTGGATGCCAAGGAAGCTGTGGACCATCTATCTGAACTTGATCTTACTAATAGAAGAAGATGGTAGGGGGTGGTAGCTGAAGAAGACCTGAAATTGGAGATGGATTGGAGGGAGCGATCTAGATAGCTATGGCTTAGTGAGGGGGATGCAAACACCAAATTTTTTCATTTGGCTGCTAGTTCTAGGAGGAGAACAAATTTGATCTTTTCGATGGTTGTGGAGGGGCAGAGAATTACCTCCTTATCTAATATCAGAGCTGAGGCCGTCAGATACTTCAAGGATTATTCAAGAGCTACAGGTAGGGGCAACTGGAGAATGACAGCAAATGATTTGCCCAGGATTAATGAGTCTCAAGGGGCCAGCCTGATTGAATCTATTTTTGAACCTGAAGTTTTGAAGGCTATTAGTGATCTCAATTGTGAAGGATCACCTAGTCCTGATGGGATCCAGGTTTTCTTCTACAAAGAACTATGGGACATTGTGGGCTCAGAGGTTATGGGGGTAATTAGAGAATTCCAAAGTGGCAATTTTGGCTTTGAAAGAATTAACAGATCTTATCTCTTTCTCTTGCCTAAAACTCCGGGTGCTGAATCTTTCCAGGATTTTAGACCCATTGCTCTTTCTAGCTCCTTGTATCTGGTGATTGGAAAGGTTCTGGCCAATAGACTGAGGCCTATTCTGCAAGATTTGATCCATCCTGCTCAGTCTGCTTTCCTCCCAAATAGATCTCTACAATAATCTTTTATCTTGGCTCAAGAGATGGTTTGTGGCTGGCATAAGAGAAGATGCAAGGCCTTCATGTGGAAGGTCGATTTTCGCAAGGCTTATGACTCGATCAATTGGCCTTATTTATGGGATGTGCTTAAAAGAAGGGACTTTCCCCCTACTTGGATTGCCTGGGTTAAGAGATGTATTACCACGGTCTCCTTTACCCCCCTGATAAATGGGAAACCTTGTGGCGCATGGATCCAGCATCAATGTGGCATCAGGCAAGGATGCCCCCTGGCTCCATTGATCTTTAACCTGGCAGCTGACAGTTTAGCTTGGTTTGCTTGTAAGCTTTCTGAAGTAGGTCTTGTTAGAGGTTATTCACTCTCTTGCAGGAACAGTCTGGCTTCCATTCTTCAATACGCAGATGATACTGTCTTTTTTGTCGAAGGATCCATGGATGGAGCATTGGCTTTGCATCACTTGGTTGATATCTTTGGTGAGCTTTCTGGACTGAGGTTGAATAGGGACAAGTCTAGTTTGGTCTGCTTTGGTTTTTCTGAGGAGGAGCAAGAAGCCTTAGCATCCATCCTGATGACTCCCCGCATCAGTCTCCTTATCAGATATCTTGGGCTACCTTTGAGGTTTTCCAGATTGAAGAGAGGTGATTGGAATTGCCTTTTTGACAAGATCTCCCTGAAACTTGATGGTTGGCACAGCAAATTCCTTTCCAGAGGTGAAAGGCTTGTCTTGCTCAATTCGGTGATCACCTCCATCCTTGTTTTCTACTTCTCCATCTTCAAAGTACCAAGATCCATTTGGAAAAGATTGGATGTGATGAGGAAGAGATTTTTTTGGAAGGGAGCTAAACACAAGGGCAGCTTCTTCCAGCCTCTCAAATGGGAACAAGTCTGCTATCCTAAGGAGCTGGGTGGTCTTGGGATCAAATCCTTGCAGCACTTTAATGATGCCTTGCTACTCAAATGGGCTATTAAGCTGCTGCAAGGTGACCTGAAACCATGGTTTGAAATGATCAGGAATAGATATGGAGCATCCAACAGCAGGTTCTCCAGACTTCAGCCAAACTGTCTATCACCTTTCTGGAATTCGGTAACTAAGGCTTTGGCTAAACACTTCCATCTGCTGCAACCAGCACTTGGAGATGGCAGGTCCTTTAGATTCTGGAAGGAGGAATGGTTTGAATTGGGGGTCTTGAAAGAGCTCTATCCGAGAGCTTTTGATGCAGCAGCTGACAAGGGTGCTACGATCAGCAAAATCTGGTCTTGCAGCAGCAGCAGCTGGAATCTGGATGTTGTGGAATCCAGCAGCAGCAGAAGAACTACCCATTTGTGGAATGAGAAGAAAAGGCTTTTATTAGACCTTGAAAATTTCAGACCTAGGCCTGGAACGGAGGATAGATATCTGTGGGACGGGATCTATATTGCCCAATCTGGTTATAACAAAATGTTAATTTTTGAAGAGGGATGGGGACATGATGCCATTGATAAGATGATATGGTTGCTAAAAATTCCTCTCAAGGTACAAATCTTCCTTTGGCTGTGCAGGAGAGATGGGTTAATCACAAGTGATCTACGCCATAGAAGATTGGGTACTGATCATCATGTGTGTTTTTTATGTGAGATGAGCACTGATAATGTAAATCACCTCTTTTCCTCTTGCCTTGTTACTGATGTCATTTGAAGAAAAATTTGTCAGGAGCCTTTACCAGAGTGCAATTCTATGTGGCATGGGTTTGAGGTGAGAGGGAAACCACATGTCCACATGGCAGCTTCTCTGTGGTGTGTATGGAAGCAAGGAATGAGAGACATTTTTAGGAGAGGCCGATTTGTTGTGAGAATATTGTAAGAGAGTGCTGGTCCCTCATACAGTCTTGGGGATCCTTTTTGTAATCTCTTTTCTTTGCACATAATATACTACTCTGGACTGCTATCGCAGGACGATAGCTCTCCTTTCTGTTTCAAAAAAAAAAAAGATCACTTATTCTTTGTAACCATTCTTAACCCTTAAAAACTTAGAATGCAAAATGTTTTAAGAAAACAAAACCTAAGAGTTGGAAATTAAATTTTAACTCAAAACCTCAATAGACTTAAGTTAATCCTTTGTTTATGATATTTGATTTCTATCGATCTAAGTTTATGCAAATTAACTAGATATTCATCATTAATCAAACTTAGATTAGTAAAACTTTAATCTATCAGCCTACAGCACTAAGGACAAACTTCTAGACCTAGGATTTTGTCAATCCTTCTCCTTTAGGTCTCAACTGCAAATCCTCAAAACCCGATTTCTTAGGCTTCATTGCTCAATACAAAGGTTCAATAACTATGATTTTCAAACATCCGTGCTTGTGAAGAGAGTTGGCTTAAAGGCATCCAAATTTGCAAAAATCCAGATCTTAAGACATCAATTTCTAATCAAGATTATTCCAATTCAAGCCTTTGGCTTGGCCTTACTCAAGTTTGGTTGCTTTCTCCTCACCAGTTTTCTATCCCGAGGTCAACACTTTTTTTCTATATCTCCCCGGTGGACCACTGGGTCTCTTATTCCTAATTTTTATCTCCATATTTTTTTAACTTTTTCTATAGGTTAGAATACCCATATGTAGTGAGGTGTTCTTTTATTTGATGGAAGGAAGGGTAGCATCTATTTATACCAAGATGCTTTAATTTTTTGGAAAAACTGCATAAGTACCCATTTGTAGCAAGGTACTTAACTGCAGGGTGTTTTATTTATTTTTTTTATTTTTCTCCCCCTTCTCATTTTTCTTACTAACTTTATATCCAAATCCTTTTTCTAGGTGAGTGGCACATCCTTCACCCTTTCAAGAACCACCCTGCGGAAATCCTTAGACTAAAGAGGATTTAGAATCGATCTCTTAACCTCTGTATTTTTGTGGTCTCAGATGACATCAAGACAATTCTATGTGTGTGATTTTTGATGTTTAGGTTACTTAGCTCTCAAACTAGAGCTTGGACAACAAAGCCATTCACTCTCAGGTTCTTTAGACTTTTAGTTTCCTCCTATAGGATCTGTCAAGACAAAAACTCACCAAGTCTAGCCAAATGTCCTTTAGTTGATTAAGCTAACTATAGTCTGATAGACTTGAAGACTAAGATTCTACTAACTCTCTATTTAATTAACTCTGAATATCTGGCCTTTTTTACTTGACTTTGTGATAAAATCAAATATTCAAAAAGCAAAAGGATTACTTAATCTAATTGATTAAAAAGTTACAATTTAATTCCAAAACTTAAGTTTTAAACTTAATACACCTTAGTTTCTTAATTTCAGGGTAAGAATAGGAAAACAAAGCGTTAAGGTTTAAAGATTCTAATTCAAATAAAATCTTGTTTAAGATTTTTCAAATAAGAGTGTGTTTTTACAAAATGTTAAAAGTAAAAATCTTAATAAGGATTTAATGCTCTTATATACATATATACACTATATTTGCTTAATTTTTTTTTGGTTTCTGACCTAAAAGAGATCAAGCTCTTAATTATTGATATAAATATATTTTTTTTCTTTCTTCTTTTCTTATTCTAGATGTAAATACCCCTTTTATTATTTTTATAATTTTTCAATTTCCAAATTTTTGTATTTATATATTTTCATTTTTATGTTTTATAAAATTTTCTAATATTTATGAATTTTTCAAAAATTTTCAAATTTTTATGATATTTTTATTTTTAAATTCTTAGAATTTTTGGTATTTCTATTTTTTAAAATTTCATGGGTATTTAAATTTTTATGTGTTTTTTTTTTTATGTTTTCTCTACAAATACACTTGAAGTGAAAATTTCACTTCACACCCCCCCAAGCCAAGATTTTACAATGTCCTCATTGTAAGAAGGGTGAAAAGATATTACCCTTCATTTAGTGTAGGGTGATGGAAGGAGTCGGATAGAGGAGATCAAGCATCTCTGTGTGGAAGATTTCAATTCTGACCAAAGGTCAGAATGGACAGTCGGACTAAATGAAGGTAATCAGTGTAAGATGAAGTGAAAAATCAGAAAAGTGTATGGGAAGCAAGAAAGTGTAGAAAGCAGGAAACAACTATGTACAAAATGCTAAGTTTTACGCCTTCAGGTAGGCGTAAACCATAGTAAAGAACTCCTAAAAAGAATATACATGATAAAAACAAAGGAGTTATGGAAGAATTGGTTCAAGAATAGAAAAATAGATAAAACCACCCAGTAAAAACTCGTCCAGAGGTTGCCTAAAATAGATCTTGCAGAACCAAAATCAGATTCCTATATAAAAATCTTAGAAAGGTAAGAGTGAATCTCGTGAAGATCAGATCCGATTTAGGTTGAGATGTAAAATACTAAAGATTGAGGCAATATAAGAAGTGATTCCAACCAAGTTCAGAAGATCAACAGAGTCAATTCTGATTCTCAATAATAGGTGGGTCATTTTTATACAATAAAGGCTGCTAATGCAGGTTTGGTGGATTATTTTCAGAAAGTACAAAGGATCGATTTTGATTAGAATCAAAGGCCTGATTAATGAAATGTACTTGGCCTTGATGTTGCCTAGGGTTTTGCAGATTCCTAGGATTCGAAATTGGTTGACATGGAAGAGTACTTGGTTGAGAGATTCAGCCAAAAGCGTGATCTGATTTCGTAAATCAGCCAATTCTACCTTACATTCCCTTTGAATCTTAACGAGAGCTTCAGTATTTTGTTGTTGACTCTCTGCGACAGCTCGCAAAATCTGGTCAAGCTGTGTATCTCTAATCGTCCCAAAGTAATTCTGCATGCTCATGGAATTAGGCCTCACATTTGGTTGCTAAGAAGGCAATGGAGATGGGTTTAGGTGGGTCTGATTTGGATAATTTGGCCTTTGATTTTGATCAGCTCTAGAGAAATTTGGGTGGCTTCTCCATCCAGGATTATAGGTATTGGAATAAGGATTTGATCTTGGAATGTTTTCCTGGATGGCGTGTAAACCAAAAAGATATGGCATGTTTTCTGCAACAAGAAAGGGTGGGGAAAAGGGTGGGAAAGATTGTGGGACAAAGGTCCCTCCTTGGGTTGGTGCAGGAGTAGATAGAAAACCCAAGGAAGATGGATCTTTAAAATCCAGATTATTCACAAATTCCCTCCCCATGGGAATTTGCGAAACAAGTGAATGCGTGGGATTTTGCGTAGCAAGTAGAGGTGTAAGAGTTTTCATAATATTTCTGACCTCATCAAGATGCTTTGCTACAATGTTGACTTTGTCCACTTTTTCTGCAATAATTTCCAAATCCTTTGA
The DNA here is from genome assembly GCA_037157565.1 of Thalassia testudinum. Lineage (NCBI taxonomy): Eukaryota > Viridiplantae > Streptophyta > Magnoliopsida > Alismatales > Hydrocharitaceae > Thalassia > Thalassia testudinum. Next base: position 8,977,333 of record JAZHRO010000078.1, on the reverse strand, counting down.
ACTGGACGGATTACCGATCTAGTGAATACCCTTATGCGGATTTTGATGTGATGTATTCGTGCCCCACGTAAATTGCGACATGGATGCAATGTTGATTGAGTTCTCCACCATCCCTTCAAATAATTCTGAAGCGGATTCTGCGTCACGATTGAGAAAGTTCCCTCCACAAGGGGCATCGACTAGATTGCAAATGCCTTCTTGCAATCCATAATAGAAGATATGCATTAGTTGCCAACGAGGGATGTCATGATGTGGCCATTTCCTTTGTAATTCATGAAAGCATTCCCATGCTTCATGAATTGTTCTCCTTGATTTTGATTGAAAGTTGTGATTGCTCGCCTTAAAGCATTCGTGCGACCAATAGGAAAGAATTTCTTCAAGAATGCAGATTTGAGTTCAGCCCAAGTTGAGATTGGTCTTGCAATAGTTCTATACCTATATGCGGCTTTATCTTTAAGGCTAAAAGAGAACATTTTCATGAGTAGGGTTTCCCTATTTTGATTTCGAGGTCTAAGAGTTTGAGATAGATTTTTAAGATCTCCAATATGTTGGAATGGATCCTCAGATGCAAATCCGTAAAAATGTGGGATTAGACCTATAATGTTTGGCTTTAATTCTAGGTCATTTTTGACAAGTCGATTCTTCACTTTTAAAGTCATTTGTCACATAAAATGACGCGTCGTTTGTAGTTCTATGTGGTGGAAACATCGACTAATCAACAATTAAAATAACCACTCGCAGAAGAGTGGGTCGTGTCCACAGGAAGGCAATGACATGTTTAAACTCGCACCGATTAAAAACATATGTTCGCAATTAGTTTCGACGAGAATCAAGCCAAATTTGCTTAAGATTAAGAAAACATCAAGAGAACATGCTGAAATGGCAATTTTGCACAACTAAAGGATATATTTTGCAATGAAGCTTAATAAAATAATAATAAAAGTTGACAATGGCATAGAATGTAAATATTAATAGAGGCTTTACTATAGCAAAACAGGGGAACTTCTTCCCCTTGTCTGTGCGCGAGGTGGAGGGAATGGCTGAAGGTGTGAAGCTCGAAGGAGGATCTCTAGACCGAGGGCTCCATGATGGCGGTCGTGGCAAAGTGCGAGGCGCCCCGAGGTGGCCGGACAGAGGTACAGTGGTGGTGGGTTTCGGTGACTGCTGAAGTGCTTCACGTGGTGAACGCTCATGCCGTGCGAGCATGCGTGGGCGCGACTGAGCTCGGCTGCAGCTGCTGATGCTACGTACTGCTGGCCGCAAGCTGCAAGCGTCAACGACCCGCTGCAGGGAGTGCGGCGGAAGTGCAGCGCACTCTACGCGCGCAACTAGAGGGCGTTTGCTGCTGCAGGTGTGTGGCAGGGGCACGTGTGGGCTGGAGTGGCACTGCTGCAGGACGTGAGGCGCGCTGAGGGGAGCTGGTGGGTGTACGCTAGGGGCTGGAGCTTGGAGGATGGTGCACGCAGCAAGGGCATGCGCGGGGATGGCGGTGCTGCAGGAGATGAGTGCGTGCGGTGGAGCTATGGATGGTGCTACACGCTAGCGGGTAAGTGCGTGCAGCTACACGGGGAGCTGGAGGAGCACTTACTGCAAGCGTGGTTTCTGCAGGACGGTGAGGTGATGGTCGCGTGCTGCTGGCCGTGCTCGCCGCAAGCGAAGGTGCGTGCGAGCTGGAAGTGCTCCTGGCTGGTGAAGGTGTGCGGTGGGTTGGAGATGAAGGTGCGGGCAGGGTATGTAGGCACGGAGGTGCTGAGGAACACGCGAGGCTGATGAAGAAGAAACAACGTGATGGCCAAGCCCACTGGATTGGCGCAGCGAGCTGTCACCTCGCCAGCCCACGGTGTGGTGGAGCTTGGCCATGGAGACCACAGTGAGGAGCGGATGCACGGTGATGGGCGGGCGGTGTCTCCTCTAGCTTGGCTGTCTCCTCCTCTCTCTTGTAGTCAGCTGCCCCGACTAGATCCAGCACACCCGCTCATCCATGAATGGGGCCTTGACTGCGGCAATTGGAGGAAATGCAGCCATTGCTGATAGAAGAAGAATAAAATAATAATAAAATACTTTGGTTATTTATATACAAACCCTCAACTTTTATGTTAACTTAAAATAATGCATGCAATGCACCTAATTGGTTAACTAATTAAATGAATGTAATTCTAAGTTAATTCTAAATGTATTTAAATATGAATGCAATGCATGAATTACGTAATTAAATCAGAAATATGAATTAATCTATTTACATCCTAATGCATGCTAAATAAATGTTAGAATTAACTTAATATCTAGGCACTTAAATACTTAAATAGCCCACAAATATGGGCTAATCAAATACCCCCATGCCTAATTTTCGCTAGTCCCTAGCAAATCCAAGCAAAACCTAGCACTCCCAGTAGACTAGCCAACCCAATCGATCTTCCTTTAGAAACATATTAAGTTCAGACTTTAGACCTAAGGTTCTCAAGTAGTTAAGTTACAGACTAGGTCGGCTAAAGACGAGTTGCAGACACAAGTTTCTCTGATTTCTGACTCTACCCTAAGGTTTATTGATCCCTGAGATTAAAGCATCCGTGCATGTGCGTTGGTCTGAGTTATTTAAGTTAAAGGAAAAAGGATTTTTTTTTTTTAATGCAAATGTATGCAATGAATGCACTATGCTATGTATATCCCCAAGTACACCCCCCCATGCTTAAAATTTGCAATGTCCTCATTGCATAGAAGGATATTACCTAGGTCAGAGCTGGGCTACCGTTCTTTTGTTAGCAGTCGAGTAGCCAAAGAACCTGTAAATCAGGTTCAAGGATTGCAGAAGTAGGCCCTAAAATGAGCAAAGTAATGCTGTCCTAGAAAATAGGTAACCTAGGATGTTGGCGAGCTGATGATGAATCCCGATAGCAAATGGTCGCCCAACCAGGATGGGAATAAAATCTTCCCAGGTCACCAGAGGAGGTTCTAAAGGATAAACTGGTATAACAACCTCCAAAGGGGTAGGGGGAGGATGACAAGGATCCTCCAAAAGGAATGGGGAAGGAATGGTGCAGAGATAAACCCCCAAGGCAATGGACTAACTAAAGAAATCATCAATCCATACGCGATACTCCATTATTGGAAATATTGGTTTGTTAAGCCCCTCGGTCAGAACAAAAGTGAGCAATTCTCTATGGCAAGGATCGTCTAGGGTGTCCAAGTTTCGAGGTTGTAGGATGGCCATAAGATCTAGGTTGGGTTTAATCAGCTCGGTGTCCATCCCTAACACTCTTTCCAAATCCTCAATTGCATTCCTAGCATTTTGTGCACCATCACATGTATCTTCCTGCCCTTCATCAGGGGTCACAATTTCGCCTTCAGACATAAGCGAATCAGAGGGTGACTTCGAAATAAATGAAGGCAGGTTGGAAGCAACAGATCTAGGGATTATCCTATCAATGTCATCTCCGGGTTCTTGTTCTTTACTCAAATCTTCCCCAGAGTCTAGATGTGAATCCACATAAATCTTAGAAGTTGCTTCCAAATTTTCCATCATTTCATCATGAGGAGAAATATCATCAATGGGTGTGCTAAGGAAACCTAATTTAGTCAAATTTGTGACATCCTCAGGGGCTAACTCTTCAAATAAGACATAATCACCCTTAATGTCACTCCAAATCTTGAATGTAGGTTCCTCATATAATTCATCTTTCTCCTCATCATATGATTCATCATATACCCGAGGTCCAGAATCATTTAATATCTCAGTAGATCCCCTAGGGTGCTCTATCTGAGGTAAATGGTTTACACTGGTAACATCGGACTCCTCAGATAGGCCAATTTCTTCAAGGTTAAGCTCCCTAAGGGTGGGCTTGAGTTCCATCTCGTGATCAGAAGGGAGGGTAGGATTAACAACTTGACTTCGACCCACTTCATCAAATGTCATGAAAATACTATCATCTGGGTCGAGGTCTTCCAATGATACCATCATTCCCTTCTTTTGACTCCAATAAAATTCAGGTGGATACTCAACCTTATCATCATCTTCCTCGGGTTGCCATCTTTCTTCATCCAATGCATAGCTACTTTCATATGTATCTTCCTCCCACTTAAGGCATGGATCTCCCAAGGAAGTGTCATCTAATGGGAAGGTTTCAAAATCGATCCTCGAAAAGAAGCTATTCTCCCTAAAATTTCCCTCCAACTTAAAGTGTAGCTCTCCCACGGGAGATGCATCTATTGTAGAGGGGTGTACGTCATCCTTAATGGGGTAGATTGGGTGGCTAATTTCATCTCTTTCTTGTTGGCCTGCTCTCAAAGATTCTCCTAACAATTCAATCATTTCATTTTGCATTTTCTGTATTTCCATCTTCAAGGAGGAGAGGTCATTTTTATCATGAAAGAAGTGAGGCTCAGGCTTATAGTACCCAGGAGTGTCTATCCAACCATTATAATTATTCAGGGAGGGTGGGTTGGGTATTTCTATGGTGTGTGGGATATTGGGCAAAGCAAATCCTGCTCCTAGGTTCTGCTCACTGATTTGGGGCTTAACTAGGCCAATACTCCTATAATAGGAGTAAAACGGATCCCAATGATTGTTATTATGTCCATCAAAGGATGGACCATCTCGACGTATGGGATCGAAGAGTGCAGAGTGGGGGTGAGGGTGTGGGCAAGATGTGAAAGGATGAAAATCAATGTGATCCATTCTAACTCACACCTCAATCAGAATTCCCCAAGCAAAACACAATTCAAAAATGACTTTTTAGGTCTTTCCCAATTTAGGCTTTTGATTTAAGTCAGATTGTAGGTGACAATATAATTTACGCACTTATTGTTGACCTACAGCTCGCCTAAGAAAACCTAGTTGGAGCTTAGGTCTTCTTCCCTAAATCTCAAATGGTAAAGCAACTCCAAAGATGGAAGATTGAGGGATGCAAGTAAGCCTAAGCCTTCCTTTGAAGTTATGCTTTCGCGGTGCTTCTCAACTACCCCCAAAAATCCGTGACAGGGTATCCCCCTCTTTGGAGTTACAAAACCTTTGAACTCAAGTTCTAAACACTTCAGAATCCAACGATAGGAGGGCTCTTGTCCTAGTATTTCCAAACCTAAGGAGTGTCTAAAAGCGTGCCGTGGTGCAAGCGAAATAAGTGTGCATACACTGCAAAAGATTTTGAATTTTGAATCGCACGCCAAGTTTGAAAATCAAATCCTTGGTTTTTAAAATGTCCCTCCTTTAATTAGTCCTTTTTCTAGAAAATATGTGACCACTTGTTAGATTTATTCAATACAGATTAGGTGGTCTTCGAATTAAGTCCAAATGTAATGCGTGATCAAGAATAGGATGCAAAGTAAGAGAATGCGTACCTTGCTTCCAACAATCAACGATGTGAGAATGCACGCAATGCAGAGAAATAAATCTAGAGGCTGCTCATACAAACCTAAATGGTTCATCCTAGGGGTAGGCAGCTTCTAGTAGGCAACTCATTTTTTATTATTATTATTATTTTTTAACTACTTATGCACAAGCAAATAAAGGTAAATAATCCGCGAAATAAACTAAAAACCTAAATCTAAAGAAAAGGAAATAGGCTCCCAAAAATTACCCAACACAGGCCTAAAACAAAATCGAGGAACAAACCCCTCAAAATATACCCCAAAATAAGGGTTTCAAACCAAATGTGCAATGAAAAATTAAGTCTAAAGTCTTAATCCTACTCTAATCAAATTAGCGACTAAATTTACAGAGATGATCGTTGCGTCCTCGTCCTTCCCCTCCTTTGCACGGTAGCTCGATCAATTTCTCCTCTGGTGACGTCAAGGGTCACCTCTCACGATGGCTGGTGTGATTGCGAGTCATAGAATATGCGTCGCAGATCGTTGCACTCACCTCTCTCTAATTCCTCGCACAAATTTTGTAGCATAGAAAAAAAATTAAATGGTCAGATCACTGTGCAATGAGAAATAATCAAAAATAAAATCAGGTGAAATTATTGTGTCTGTTGCCTCCCCGTCAACAACGCCATTTGACGAGTCGATTCTTCACTTTTAAAGTCATTTGTCACATAAAATGACGCATCGTTTGTAGTTCCATGTGGTGGAAAAATCGACTAATCAACAATTAAAATAACCACTCGCAGAAGAGCGGGTCGTGTCCACAGGGAGGTAATGACATATTTAAACTCGCATCAGTTAAAAACATATGTTCACAGTTAGTTTCAACGAGAATCAAGCCAAATCTGCCTTCAGATTAAGAAAACATCAAGAACATGCTGAAATGGCAATTTTGCACAACTAAAGGATATATTTTGCAATGCAACTTAATAAAATAATAATAAAAGTTGACAATGGCATAGAATGTCAATATTAATAGAGGATTTACTGTAGCAAAATAAGGGAACTTCTTCCCCTTGTCCGTGCATGAGGAGGGAATGGCCGAAGGTGTGAAGCTCGGAGGAGGATCTCTAGACCGAGGGCTCCGTGATGGCAGTCGCGGCGAAGTACGAGGAGCCTCGAGGTGGCCGGACGGAGGTACGGTGGTGGTGGGTTCCGGTGGCTGCTGAAGTGGTTCATGCGGTGCATGCGTAGGTCGTGCGGGTGTGCACGAGCGTGGCTAAGCTCGGTCGCAGCTGCTGCTACTACGTATTGCTGGCCGCACGCTACAAGCGTCGATGGCGCGCTGCAGGGAGTACGGCGGAAGTGCAGTGCACTCTACGCGCGCGGCTGGAGGGCGTTTGCTACTGCAAGTGTGCGGCAGGGGTGCGTGTGGGCTGGAGTGGCACTGCTGCAGGAGGTGAGGCACGCCGAGGGGAGCTGGTGGGCGTGCGCTAGGGGCTAAAGCGTGGAGGATGGTGCACGCAGCAAGGGCGTGCACGGGGATGGCGGTGCTACAGGAGATGAGTGCGTGCAGTGGAGGTGTGGACAGTGCTGCACGCTGGCGGGTAAGTGCGTGCAGCTGCACGGGGAGCCGGCAGAGCACTTACTGCATGCGTGGTTTCTGCAGGGCGGTAAGGTGATGGTCGCATGCTGTTGGCCATGCCCGTCGCACGCAAAGGTGCGTGCGGGCTGGAAGTGCTCTTGGCTAGTGAAGGCGCATGGTGGATTGGAGATGAAGGTGCGGGCAGGGTATGTAGGCACGGAGGTGCTGAGGAACACGCGAGGCTGATGAAGAAGAAACACGATGATGGCCAAGGTCCACAAATATGGGCTAATCAATTTTCCCCAATGGAAATCCTAACATTAGGCTCTACTTGTGCATTAGATGGATTGCAGTAGTGTCGAAGTAGAGGCCTAGGATGAGGAATCGGTAAATCAGGAAGATCAAAACCCGCCTCAGGTTGAGGTGGAGGACGGGCTTGAAGATTTTGTAAATTATTTAAAGCTGCAGTTAAAAGATTGATTTGGCGATTTTGTTCAAGCATTCTAAGGTTCTAGTTCAGGAGCGCCTCATGAATGTCAAAAGGCGGCATCTCCCCCTGACCAGAAGAAGAAGGGATCTCAGGATTCTGATTTTGCAATTGATTCATAGAAACAGATGAATCAGACGAGAATTTAATTGGCTGTTTAGCTGCAACCGGCTTAAGAGCACCTGTCAACGGAGTTACAAGAGGCGGATTCAAGGATCGCCTCCCGTGCATAAAATAAAAAAAATGTGCAAAGGCACACTCACACCACCAAAAATCAACGGCAACAAAACCCACAAAACAATGCGAAAAAGCAAGTTTTTCTCTTCTTTCTAAGGAAAGAAGAGAGTCCTAGAATACACAAAATACTTTGGATGCAAACAAGTATAATATCAGTATCAAAATACGCATCCTAAACCCGTGTCTACACAAGTGCGTATCCTTAAAACTCAAAGGACTAAGGTCTATGATCGAGACCACTCACTACTGGCTCCCCGGGGCTCTAGTAGTGAGGTTGACTTGTTGATCTTCGACCAAAGCCCTAAGAGGTGCAAAGAGGAGAGATAGAAAATTTAGACTCGTGTGACTCTAGTGATCACGCTGTGTGCACGATAGCATGCAACAGACGATAGTGATAAAACCCACATGCATTCTGCAATCAGATTTAAGTCACAATTTTTATTATCCTCTTTCTTTACTTAGTCTTTTCAAAAAAATATGATAGAAAGTAAAGAGACTGCTTTTTAAGTATTTTCAAAAGGAAAATATGTGGTCTTGATATTAACTCCAGGATAGGGATCTACGCAATTTTTCGTGTGTTTTCCCGCTGATGCGGGAAAAATAGTAGAAATTTTTTTCTCGAGTCAGATCGTAAAGCTACTAATAGGTAAATGTACTCCTAAAATTGTATGCCTATAACATGCTACTGCTAGTCAGGAAGTATGTATTTTTATGTTTTTTTTAATTTTTTTACTAACTAAATGCAACAATACAACTAAACTAGAGACTAAGGAAAAGAATACTTACAATGGTATGTATAGTGAAAAACAAAATAGAAAAAGAAAACCCACGATCTTTCCTGAGAATCCCCGCAGAGGTAAACCTGAAAAGAAGACAGAAAACAAAACCAAAACAAAACTAATTAATACAAAACACTAAAAATAGTAATAATGGCAAATATAATTATAGTTACCCCCTGACAACGGTGCCATTAAAATGATGATTATCTTTCTCAACATAGTTAATTAAGTTAATTGTGCTTAATTATGTGCAGAAGAAAGTAACTTAGGTCAACTTGAATTTATGTCAATTAAGTAGTATACGGTCAAGTTAACTTAACATTTTAGATTTTATTTCTTTTAACTGGTTGAGTCCAGGTCATTTTACTGAGAGGCATAACTTAATTAGAATTCACCATTAAATCTAAACTACTTATGGAAAGTATAATTAAATTTACTTTAGGAACATGAATTTTGCTTAAGGATTTCAAATTAAAAGAATATGCAAAATTCCATAAAGAAACACATTTACACAATTAATCTTCTTTAACAAACAAGTAAACATGTTTATTTCTTTTTATTTCAAGAGATTAAGGCAAGAAAAAGTAATTCTAATGAAAATATGCCTTATTACAACATTAAACTCAAAAGGAATGAATAATATGCAAGAAAGTAAACCATTAACTTCTCTTCTTGTCTTCAGCGTTATTCTTCTTTCTCTTCTTCTTCTCCTTTCTCTCTCTCTTCTCTTTTCTCTTAATCTTTTCTTAATCTTTCTTGAGTTGCTCTTATACAAGTCTTCTTCTCTTTCTTACTCTACCTGTTATTTCTCTTTAGCCCTTGTGCCTGTTCAACCTTTCTTTTCTTGTTTACGAGCTCTCCCTTTCTTCTCCTTCTCTTCCTTTCCTTTGCTTCTTCTCCTTCTCTTCTAGACCTTTGCATTCTTCTGGACCGAACCAGTCTAACCCTTTGAACCAAAAAATTATGTTTTTCATTAGCGGCTTGGACTGGTCGGGGATACATAGCACCCCACTCAGGGTGGGACCAGACCCTACTAGGTCCAAGCCAGGTTTTATTTAGTTTCGATTTATTTCTGGTTCTCATAGTCTCAAGCCCACCCGACTCACAGCCTCCCAGGCCCCATGCACACTCCCTTACGAGCCCATACTCGTATGCCACAGGCGCACACACACCCAAGCACGCGCACTGCATGCACCCACACACACACACCCAATGCTCAGATTCATTTCATGCATCGTGCGCTGTCGACTGAGAAGCCTTAAACACAAATTAGTTTTATACCCAAGCGGCCGCTCCAGTTCCATCGACGTGGGACTATATTTCCCCCTCCCAGTCTAGACTTCACTTGATGATTCTAGCCAGCTCAGAGCTCCATTCCAAGCAAATGAAAGCTTGCTGGAAAGATCTTAGGTTGTTCTACATGATTGGAGTATCAATTTGATACTCAGGGGAGGTTTAGCTCTTCGATTTGAAGGGCGAAGGACCTGGGTTCACTACGGCTATCTTAGCCTGCAAAATGGAGTTTTCAGCTCTAAGGTCTACAAAAGGTCTTTTGACCTCCAGATGAGGTGTTGAAGAGGTTCAGAGGGTAATTCTGCAGTTGTTGGTGAAGGAAATGAGCTCTAAGGAGCTTCAGGGAAGGTGCAGAAGCTAAAAACTTCTCCAGGGAGCTTCAGAGCTGTAATTCAAGTTCTGAAAGATCCAACAGGCAGCTAAAGTCCTATTTAATCAAATCAAACAACCTTTAGAGGTTGTTAAGAATCTATCTGGGCAAATTATCCACTTGAATCTCATCAAAAATTCACTGTTGTCAGTTTGGGTTCAAAAACAACCCAAACTGAAAAGAATTCAATTTCCTCTATAGAATCCATCAGAGCTCATCCAAATCTCATCTGAATCATTTACAAACATCCTAGCAACATATTAGACTCTTCAATTTATCTGTTTGAATCCAAAATTCAAGAATCAGACTTAAGGTTGACCATAAGCCTCGAATTTTGACTTTCTGAATTTAACCATTTCAGATGGAATTAATGCCTTAGATATCTTCTCTTTAACTTTAGAAATGGATTCAGACCCTTAAAATGATGTTTCAATTAAGGTTCCTTGGGTTCCAGTTCTACCGCCTGAGATTCTAAAGTAGTTTGTTCGTCAGGGCAAACCAAAGTTATTTACAGTGATTGACTTAACGGAATGGTCTCAGGATATGTTACTGAAGCTTTTAGACCTTTTAAATGAGACTTAAACCTAACTATCAGACATCTCCAACTCTGCCGAAGTTGGAGAAGATGAAGATCTAACAGAAGCTCCAAGAACTAAAACCTCAAATAAACTGCCTCAGCATGATCAGTGAACTTTAAATCGATGATCTGGAGCTTCACACTGAGTTCTACAGGCTGAAGAGCTCATTTGACTCGTCGGAGCTCGCCGGAGCTCCGGTGAGTCCAGAAAAAGGCTAAATTGTACATATGTTGTTAAAACATGCCATTAATGATTTAAAAAGCTTCCTAAGGTCACAAGGAACCTCAGGAACACATTAATTTCGTCAATTATTCATTAAAGTGAAAATTAAGCAATGAATTCACAGTACACAAGATTTGAATAAGATTAGGCTCAGGACCTATTTTCCCACTCAATTTAGTGGAGAAAACAAGTCAAAATGAAGTTGCAATGGTATTTAGATGAATAATTAATGATTTGAACTCCTCCAGAGCCACCATTGACAGAGAGCTCAGGAGCTTAAATTAAATTGGGCGTTTAAGTTATAGATGGTAATTGTTTAAATAATAGTGAGGATTAGGGCCCTTAAGTGATGGATAAGTGGTGGAGAGCACCAGTGGAGGTGGAGTAAACTCAACTACTTCTGCCATGGACAGCAGGAGGAGTTGGTGGAGTGGATGTGGTTTAGACGATTAGATGATCAATTCAGTGACTAAAGATGATAGAAATGTTCATGAATGGTTTAAGAAGGTGATCGGTGACTTAAAAAGACAAGAAATTTGCTCCTGACAAGCTCAAGGAGCTCGTCGAAGCTGGAGAAGACAAATGCAAAACTAACATTACAATTATCTATTCCACCTAACTAATTAACCTAACTAATCTACTTACCTAATCTACTGTTACCTGGACGAAGGAGGTAGGAGATCTCCGTCGATGGTTCATAATGGAGGAAGAAATCAAAGGGTTGACAAAAGAAGTCCGGCAAGCGTTTGTGAAGTGAAGCAGAGGAGCTCCTAGTCAGCACTGCGTTAGGAAACTTGGTTGACTTCAGCAGAGATCCAAAGCGATCAAAGATGGATGGAGGAAGATGGATGAAGCGAAGGAAGGTCGTTCGAGTTTAGAGAGAATAGCCTATCAGTTAGCTCAGTGAAGAAGAGGGAAGGGAGCTAACTTGGTGAAAATTGAGGGTGTGGAGGGGTATTTATAGGTGGCGGCAGCTGAGACAGAGGTTGAATCTGGACGGAGAAAAGGCTAGGAGTGGCATGACCACCGGTGTCTTCTCCGACACCGGTGAGGTTATCTCCAACCCTAAAATGGGATTACAGCTTCATCTAGACCGGTGGATGAAAAGGAAATGATGAGCACAAGCTTCAGGAGCTTGAAAAGGAAGGAATGACGTCGGATATGCGGTGATCAGATGGTGGAAGCACCTCCTGTCATCAGCCATCGAGGAGGCTGAAGAAGGAAATAAGAAGAAGAAGAAGTTTTAGGGACTTAATCATAATGAAAGCTGAGGACCTAAATGTAGAATAAGGACCCGATTGAAATAAAATATAAGGATTAAAATTTAAACTCAGGTTTTCAAAGTTTATTTTAATTTAAATCTTTTTCAACTTTTTATATATGATTATAAATTAGACAATTATTATATTTATACCTTGAATTTACATTTTTGACCTTTTTAGATTAATTTATTTAATTAAGTAATGTTACTTAAGTTATTACATACTTAGATATAAATTGTACTTAAGCTAGTTAACACATTAATTAGATAAATTACTGATAATATTTCAAGTCTAATTATTAATTAAATTATTAATAATATAATTGGATGATAATATAGCATTTTAAACTTATTTTAAGGTCCTTTACTATTTATCCCTTATTTAATAATTAACCCATATATTTACATATTTCTAGCTAATTAATTAGGAAGGCTAGTTAATTAGGGATAATTAGAGACCTTGATGAGCTCTCATCTGTCAACCAAGTGACTCAACTCACCAACTAGGCAATGGACTCAATTGAGTCCAATCCTAGTCAATTGGTCTCTACAATCAACAACCCTAAATGTTGTACCTAGGGTTTATACAATTTCTGCACAAATCATGTAGTAAACCAAGTAATCAACTTTAAAACATTCTCCACAACAACTATGGAGTCTAAATTGAATGAAATTTGGTAGGTAAATTCCTTTTCAAATCAGGCAAAGCAAAATCACCCCTCCCCTCTCTCTTTCTCTTCTTTCTCAGAATCGGGTGAACCAAAACAAACCCGGGTATCCCAGTAAACGGACCAAGGCCCAGACCCGCGAGGTGTGAGTGTGGGCGAGGGCATGCTTGAGGCATGCATGTTGGGACCTCACCCCCTTTGTGTGCTGAGGCGATAAGGCTGAAGCAAAAAAATAATTTATGTTACGCAAGCGCTCCAGCGATTTCCGAGGTGGGACTATCCCACCTAAGCTTTAGCGCAAGAGTCTGTAGATGGAATCCTCATCAATTACAGCTGCAGTTGAGGGTATCACCCCCAATCAGAGACCTAGGAAGGATCCTGGAACAAAGCTGCAGCACCTGGAGGTGTTGTCGATGAAGAACACGGCTAGAACATGATGAATGAAGCTGGAGAAGACGACGTGGTGGTAGAGCTTCGGTGAAGCACCTGAAAACCACAACACGACCTTGCGGCCTCATCAAAATAGCTGAGAAGGTTTGCTGTGGGATGGCGAACGTGATGGTGTGAGTGGCGAGGCAAGTACGGCCGTGAGAAGGTCGTACGACCTCAGAATGGAGGTGCGGTGAGGGTGGAGTTCAAGGGAGTCATAGAGTGGCGAATTGGGTGAATTGGTAGAGGGCTTTTTCCCTTAATGTGATGGTAGAGCTTTTGGAGTTGGTGGTGAAGCGGATGGAGGTGTGGAGTGGTGGAGGCGCTTCATCAGAGATGTGGTTGGAGCAGAAGAAGGTGAAGGTGGTCAGGGTGATACGTCGGTCGTGCGTGAGTTGTGAGTGCAAGAAAAAGAAGTAGAGGGAGAGATAAAAGGATAGAGATACTTAGCGACAAGGTAGAGAGGTGAAGGGGGTCGGTTGTGGTAGACAGATGCCGGAGAAGGAGGAGAAGACTACGAGACGATGATGATGAAGTAGGCGGAGATATGCCCTCCCTTTGGTGGGGTGGGTCGCGATGAAGAAAGGAGTACGATAAGCCAACCAATCTGGTCATTGGACGACTAGAGGAGGAGGATCGAGGGGGTCGTCGGAGTAGCAGTCTTGAAGGCTGGAGGAAGGGGAATATAGGGCTTTTAACTCTCCAAGACTTGCTGAAAAGTTCGACCAAGTCCTGGGGATCCTTATATAGGCCTCAGGGATCGGTTAGAGCTTGGGAAGCAAGCTTCTCATGCTTGGAAGGCTCACTGGAGTTGGAAACTTAAAGATACCTGAATCTCTCATGCATTCGCATGAGATTGGGAAGGCTTTGGGGCTCAAGACTGGATTCAATAGAAAGAGGACTCCTCAAGGAATCTCCCTTCCAATTAAGAAGTTCTCTTCAATCAAAGGTCGCTGGAGTTGTAGGACTAGAATTTCAGGGTGGAAAGGATCTTTTTGTAAAGAAGATGACAAAGTTGGGGGGCTATTTGTAAGAAATTCAAAAGTTAGGGGCATGTGTGTGAGATCAGATAGGACCAAAATGCATATTAGGTCAAGATGATCTCAAATTAGGCCCAAATTTTGATACAAGCCTAATTTGGACCTAAGGAATCAAATGGTGAAGTTGAGTTATAGTTTTGACCTAGTTTGACTGGGTAATTTATGCAAAACCTAAATTAGGGCAAAAGTCTATTTGTGGTTCTGTTTTGGGTTAAGACAGGTTCTGATGGTCAAATTGAAGGTACCAAATCATAGAGAATATTTTTTATGAATTTTAGATGATTTAGGTGAATTTTATTATGACCAAAACCTCAGTTAATTAAGCAGATCTATTTTTAGGGTTTCAGATGTTATTTAATTCTCAAAGCATGCGAAAACCCTTTTCTGTTAGTACTAACTGATAACACCACGCAAGGGGGTAGTAATTAGGTTGAATATGGCCCATCTTTAGAATAAAAGGCACAACATAAAGTAGAATAGGAGCGTTGCATGCATCAAGTACCAAGATTGCTTATAAACCGTATTAATGGCCATTTGTGTAAAGTATTTGTCAAAGAAAGCCTCAGATGAGCAATCGGACCGCACGGATGGATTCAGGACGACGAACGGAGTCCAACGGACTCAAGATCAGCCAAATCCGACATCCGGAGCTCCCACAATGGGCCCAAGAAATCATGACAGTTGATCTGGAGATCAACGGCCCAGAACGCGCCACGTCGCCCTGCCCCCGCCGCTCGCTCGCCCTCAAGCCAGCCAAGAACGAATCTCGGCCGTTGATCTTCGATCGAACGGCCGAGATCCGCGCGCTCGCCTGCGGTCGCCGCGACAAAGGTCGGGCATGGCGCAACGGTTAGCGCGCACGCCCGCGTCGCAGCGACGCGCGTTCGAATCACGCGGAGCGGAAATCAAGCGCGAGCGAAGGGCGCGGCGAAATTGAGCCGCCCGATCAGCAGCGGGCGGTCAGGATTGCGCCACGCGACGCGACGACAGTGCCCGAGCGCCCTCGAGCGCGCGCACGCAGGCGGAAACGCGCGCCCGAAGCGAGATCTCAGCTGTCCGATCTTCGATCGGACGGCTCTCGTTCATCATCCACGGATCGCGCTTGGAGAGAGAGAGGGGGCAGGAGGCTGACCGGCTGCAGAAGGCCTTCACCGACGTATCTGGAAGCGGTTTTAGCGACATTCTGGATGTCGCTAAAGCACATTCTTCTTCTAGGAGGCCCTTAACTCTATTTAAACCCCCTTCTACCACCATTCAAGGCATCCTCTCCCACTTGCAACTACTCCACTCCTCTCCTAGCTATTTTTAGGCACTCTTGTAATCGCCGGAGACGACGAGCCGCCGACGGAGCGTCCTCCACCGCCGTGGCTGCCTCGTCGCTCTTCACTCTCTCTCTACCTCTCTCTCTCTCTCTTTTAAGCTTTCATTTACTTTTGTTGAAGCATGTATTTAATGTTGTAAACCATGAACTATGAATGCATGTTTAATGAAATTATTTTCCGTTTAGTCGCCATTTTAATTTCTGTTTAAAGTGCATGATCAAAACCAAGAGCTTTCTAACCCTAAACTCTCTCTCTATCTCTCGCTTTTCAAAATCGTCTCTTTCGCAAGCAAAACTCCGCCTTTTTTGTGACAACAAGTGGTAAACAAAACCCGATTTCCACGCCTCCCTGAGATCGACACTCGGACTCACCTCCGTTTACTTCTTTTAAAACCGACGTATCAAGTGCAACTATAACGACACCTCTTAACACACACGCACGAAGGCACGTCACTAACCCATTTGTTAGACTCTTAAGATCATTTGAGCCTTAATTAACCCCTAAGAAAGCCCGCGATTGTTTTGCATTCAAGATATGATGGTAAAATTATAGTTTTAGCCTTAGTTTCTTGTATTTCTCTCTAAAAGGACTTGCAATGAATTATGGCTTTCTGATGGTTATGTAGGAGCATTTAATGACTTAATCAGATCAAATTGAGCTAATTATGACTCATGATGGTGTTCCCATCATACCCCCATGCCTACATTTTGCTAGTCCCTTAGCAAAATCTCATGGAATTAACTTAAATTCTAGACCATGCCTTTTTATGTTCAGATTTCTGCTTTGTGCTTTCATTTGTAGATTAGGTTAGATTGTCAACAGTAGGTCTAGAGGTACTCAAGTACCAACCAAGATCCGATCTTGACCAGCTCTAGCCTTAGTTTGCCACGAAGGTTTCTAAGGACCACAGGAACTAACTTAAGGTTCGTTGAACTCCGCGGTTAAAGCACCCGTGCTTAAAACATGTCTAGTCCTGGTTCAGTTTGTAGTGTGCTTTTGTAAGAGAGAGATAGAAGAATTTTTTTTTGCATTTTTGGAGAGTTTTCTCTCTCTTTTATTTTCTTTATAGCTTCAGATTATCTTTACAACACGGTCTGTATCAGATTCCTCGCTCCCACCATCAATCCTTGCAGGGTCCCTAGCAATTCGATGCTTCGAGATAGCACCACCCATGGCAACCCCTAGAACCTTGGCTTTCGATACTTGAAGATAGTGCCACCCCTGGCATTCTGTAGGCCCTGGCAATCGACATTTCGGAATAATCCTACCCATGGCACCTGAATCAGCACAAGGTGCTTACATGCCCTCGGTAGGATATTTAGATATCCTAGGAGACAAGCACCGAGGAGACGGTATGTTATTGTGCATCTTTGAGGGAAATTTCCCGCCTCTCCGTGCTGGGAACTCTTCCAAATCAACTTGTGTTGATTAGCTGTTCCTAATCTAGGTAGCATTCCATAACAGAATTAACATATTTGTTTGATTTTGATAATTAAGTTCACTGAATCAGACTGTGTGTGGATTAGGGTGCTTAGGTTACCAAGTCCCACAAACCAGAGGTCAATTAACGAGGCCGAATAATCCCTAAGCCTTAGACCTAATGCTTAAGCTTCACATTTTCCTCAACCTCTTGAGGACTATCCGGATCTTAACGAATACTTGAATTTTTAAGCCTAAACACAAGCACAAGAGGCCTAAGATTAGCATTCATGCCAACCTCTATGTCTCTTATTTCTTTCTTTTGATTTGGTCTAGAACGAAGTAGATTCCTTAATCTTTTACTATTGACTATCTCTTTTTGTTTCAAATTGTTCTCCATTTTTACATTTTAAATCACCTCCTCTTTTCCCCCTTAAGAATGATATGCAATTTGATCTTTCAAAATTTCCTCCCTTCTCCATTTTTTTGTTCATTTTCATTTTTTTTTGATAGAATATGTATTTTTTTTTATGAAATCCTTTCTTGTGAAGTGATTCTCACAGCATTTTGCACTTTAATACTCCCCCATGCATACAATTTGCAATGTCCTCATTGTAAATTAGGTGGGTTCGAGTTCAGCTTAGATTGTACATTAGAACAGGTTTAGGTGGGTGGACGGGTCGAGGTGACTATTGTGGATGATTTCAAGCTCTGGTATGGGTACTAGAGGTGGGGCCGGCTGTTCTAATGGATAAACCCTAAAGTGCAATATGAGTTCAGCATGGGATGTGTCAAGAAGGATTTTAGGTTTTTCAAAAAGATGACGGGTTGCCTCCCATTAAGCACTAAGTTTAATGCCATCAGCCGAGTGCAATATGCTCAGGGAGAATGGAGATCAAAAGAAGAAGCAGCCAAGTTCGAGTCAGTGATTTCGATGAACGGTTTGAGTCTCTGACTGTTCATGACAAAAGGTTTAGAATCAAGCATGAGTTCACTAATTTCAATGGCTCCATTTCCAAAGATTCATCTCACCAAGAATGGTCCAATCCATTTTGGTCTGAGTTTTCTTGGGAACAGTTTGAGTTTGGCATCAAAGAGTAGAACTTTTTGACTAGGGTGGAAAGATTTTTGCACAATGTGCCTATCATGGAAGGCTTTGACTCGCTCTTTGTAGATATGCGAGTTCTCATATGCATCATTGCATAGTTCCTCGATCTTTCTCAATTGCAACCGGCGGTGTATTCCAACCTTTAATAGATCCAGATTGCACTTCCGTACTGCCCAATAAGCCTTGTGCTCCATCTCGACGAGAAGGTGACATGCCTTTCTGTACAATAATTTGAAGGGAGACATGCCTAATTGGGTCTTGTGGGCAGTCCTATAGGCCCATAAGGCTTCTAGAAGGCAAGTAGACCAATCCTTCCTATCAGGCCAAACAGTGACCTGAAGGATCTTCTTGATCTCTCAATTTGACAATTCTGCCAGTCCATTAGTTTAGGGGTGGTAAGGAATCGAGATACGATGCGACACCCCATACTTTTTCATCAGGGGTTGGAAGTGCGCATTGTTGAAATGAGACCCGCCATCACTGATGATGGCCTTAGAAACCCCAAATCTAATAAAGATGTTCTCTTGGATAAATCGGAGGACAACTTTAAGATCACTAGTTCTCATAGGGATGGCTTCGATCCATTTAGAGACATAATCAACAGCGAGTAGAATGTACTCGAAGCCGTTAGATCCGGGAAAGGGTCCCATGAAATCAATTCCCCAAATGTCAAAGATTTCGCACACAATAATCAGGTTTAAGGGCATCATATCCTGCAGGCCCATGTTGTTGAGGGTCTGACAATGAGCGCATGCCCTACAATAAGTCTGTGCGTCTTTGAACAAAGTGAGCCAAAAGAACCCACATTGGAGAATTTTTGTGGTGGTTTTATGCCTAGAGAAATGGCCACCGCAAGCTTGGTCATGATAGAATGAGATCACATCATTGACCTCGTTGTCAGGAATGCATCTCCAGATCACCTGATCATTGCCAGTGTGGAAGAGGTATGGTTCCTCCCAAATATAGTAATTGGCCTCGTCAATCAATTTGTTCCGCCTAGAAGTCACCCAATCTGGCAAGACTTTCCCCATAACCAAGTAACTTACAATATCAACAAACCAAGGGAGATTGTGAATGGCTAGCAGGTGCTCATCCAGAAAATGCTTAATGATCAGAACAGACAGGTCGATGACTAAAGAAGGAAGATGGGATAAATGGTCAGTACCACATTCTACTTTCCTGCTTTATCATGAATCTCGAGATCAAATTCTTGCAACAGCAAGATCCAATGGATTAGTCGAGATTTCGCATCCTTCTTCACAAGGAGGTGCCTCACTGTAGTGTGATCTGAGTATATAATGACACGGGAACCCAGAAGATAAGATCTGAATTTTTCCAGGCCAAATACTATGGCTAGCAACTCTTTCTCAGTAACTGTGTAGTTATACTGAACCTCGTCAAGTGTCTTGCTAGCGTAGTAGATGACCATGGGTTTCCCATCTAGTTTCTACCCCAGTACCACACCCACAGCATAATTGGATGCATCGCACATGATCTCAAAGGGTTGAGACCAATCAGGGGACTACAGGATAGGTGCTTAGGTGACTCGATCATGCAAGATGTCAAATGCCTGAGTGCACTCCTCAGCAATTTCGAAATGGGCATCCTTAGAGAGAAGATTAGTCAAGGGGTGCATAATTTTCGAGAAATTGGGAATGAATCGTTTGTAAAAACCAACGTGCCCCAAAAATGAATGGATGTCCTTAACCAAGCTAGGCATAGGAAGTTTGGAAATCAGATTCACCATGTCTCGATCAACTTGGATGCCTCTTTCAGAGATGAGATGTCCCAGGACAATTCCCTTAGGTACCATGAAGTGGCTCTTTTCCCAAGAAAGAATCAAATTCACGTCAATGCACCACCTGAGGATTTGGACCAAGTGTAGGAGGCAATCATCAAAAGATTCTCCAAATATCGAGAAGTCATCCATGAAGACCTCAAGGTATTCACCTACCATATCTGAGAATATGGCAAGCATGCACTACTGAAAAGTAGTGGGTGCATTGCAAAGACCGAAAGGCATCCTCCAGAACACGTATGTCCCTAAGGGGCAGGTGAAGGTAGTCTTCTCTTGGTCCTCAGGATGGATTGCAACCTGGTTATAACTAGAGTACCCGTCCAAGAAGTAGAAGAATCGATTTCCCACTAGTTTCTCGAGGATCTGATCAATAAATGGTAGTGGGAAATGATCCTTCTTCGTGGAGGAATTGAGTCTTTTGTAATCAATGCAGACTATCCACGAGTTCGCTATACGGGTCGGTATGGTTTCTCTAGTTTCAGTCGTGATCATGGTGAGTCCTGCCTTCTTAGGCATAACTTGGATTAGACATACCCATCGACTGTCGGAGATTGTGTAGATGATCCCTGCATCTAACCACTTGATGATCCCATTTTTCATGACATCCTGTAGATTTGGATTTAGGCATCTCTGCATTTCATGAGATGGTCGTGAGCCCTCTTCAGTATAGATGTGATGTGTGCAATATAAGGGGCTGATGCCAGTTAGATCATGGAGATTCCATCCAATGGCTCTCTGATGCTACTGGAGGATAGTAATCAGACATGTTTACTGATTAGATGTGAGTTGGGAGTTGATAATCACAGGAAACATCTGATTGGAACCCAAAAGGACGTATTTTAGATGATTGGGAAGAGTCTTTAATTCCATAACTGGGTTATCAACAGCAGCAGGTGATTCAGCGTAGGTGTCGAGAGCAAAGGAAGGAGCTATGGGTGTGTCTAGGTTAGGTTCAGGCTCCTCTAATTGTGGGTTTTGATCTTCTTGTGGTTGACAAAAAAATAATCGGGTTCTCATAGATACATGGGTCGTCAACCACGGCTTTGATATTGCAAATTTGCTCAATAACTCTGCAATTAATTCCTTATTGGGCCTTAAAGATGTCAATCTTTAGTGTCTTGCTTCCAAATTTTAACTCAATTTGGCCCTCCTCACAATTAATATTGGCCCTAGCTGTGGCTAGAAAGGGTCATCCTAATATGATCGGTGTATTCTTCAAGTTCTCAGGAGCATCCATGTCTAAGATGATGAAATCCATGGGGAAGTAGAAATCGTGTACCCTAACCATGACATCCTCGAGTACTTCTTTTGGTGACTTAATAGATCGATCAGCTAACTGCAAAGTCATCTCTGTCGATTTAAGTTCAGAATCTTCAAAGTGGTCTAGTAGGGATGTGGGTATCAAATTGATGGAAGCTCCTAGGTCCAAAAGGGCATTGTCAAATTCTAAATCACCGATCTTGCATGCAATTAGAGGGGTACCAGGGTCCTTTGCCTTATGCGGGAGCTTGCTCAAGATGATGGAGCTGATTTTCTCTGACAGTATGATCGGGTTCCCACCTTTGGTTCGCGGCTTACGCTTAGGTGTACTCACATCTTTTAGGAATCGTGAGTAAGCCAGTACATGGTGTATTGCATCCATAAGGGGATGTTTATTTGGACCTGCTCAAAGAGCTTGACCATGTCGTCCTCAAGTGCCACGGGTTGGGGTTTCCTTTTTCCTTTGGTTAAAGCCTCCGGAAATGGAACCTCTGTAGGTTCCTTTAGAATGGGTCTAGGTTCTTGATCTGGGATAGGGGTATCCTGGATGACTATCCTAGGGTTTGGGTTTGCATTACCAGGCTAAGAGTGGCTTGGATAGGGTGGGTCCTGTAGTGCTTTGCCACTACGGGTAGTAATAGAATTTATTCTTGCCTGATTCTAGGTTGGTGTAGTCGAAAGAGGTGGTTGCTACTGATAACCTGCGTATGATGCCAAAGCCTCTATCCTGTCAGGTGATGGCGCAGAAGGGGCTTGATAGACATAGTGAGCTTGGCCCTGAGTCAGGTTCATAACATGCCTTTGGTTCGGCACTTTATTTGGGTTAGGCAAAGGTTGCGAAGGAAGTGCACCAGGTTGGCAGGGATTTGCCATTTGGGTGAGTTGATTGCGAACCTCTGTGATCTCATCTTTGTGTTGTTTTTGCATAGCCGCATTCATTTTCTGAATGTCAGCTAGTGTCTGAAGGATAGGAGTCATTTGATCTTCGTGAGTTGGCCCGGATTGATAAGTTGGGTTAGGCCAAGGCTGAGGTGGCTGATAAGGACGAGAAGCTTATGGTCAAGGCTGATATTGAGGTCTCTGATTTTGATTGTTCCCTGACCATGTGAAATTAAGATGATTATACCATCTAGGGTTGTAGGTGTTTGAGAATGGATCATTCTGGATGGCGTTGAGGTCCTTGCAGGTCTTGAGGAGCCTTGGAAAAGTCAGAATACGAGGGTTCAGAGTTCCCCCAACTAGAATAAGCATGTCTAAGGTTTCCTCTGAACCAAGAATTAGTCAGAGGTGGATACGGGTCCATCCCCTGAGAAGATTAGTGGTAGATGTTATGCACAGCCTCCCTACCAGAGGGTAGTTGCGTGAACGGGTTTTGTGCAGAGGTGGCTCGTTGCAGGTGTCGAGTCAGCTCATCCACCTTTTTCATAATAATAGAGACCTTGTCCAAGCGACTGGCCATCAACTCCAAGTCGACGGAAGAGGACAGGCCCTGCTTCTCATGTGCTCCCCTTGGATTCGTTAATGCACAGGCATTCGTCTAGTCAAACATGCTCATGGATTCATTATTGATGGAGTTCTCACACATGTTCTCGAGAATCTCCTACATGATATCTTCGTGTTGACCCATAATGTTTCCTCCACAGGTTGCATTGACAAATAATCGAATATCCTCACAAAGTCCCTGGTAAATAGATTGGACTTGTTCCCATTTAGGAACTTCATGGTGGGGGCACTTTCGCATGAGATCCAGAAAATGATCTCATGCCTCATCAAGTGGTTCTCTTGCTTGCTGCGTAAAATGCGTGATCTGGTTGTCCGACCAACAGGGAAGAACTTTTTCAAAAACTCGGATTGTAGTTCTGCCCATGTGTTGATTGGATGCGTTAGGGTTTCGTACAAGTGAGTAGCCTTGTCCATGAGAGAGAAGGAGAATATTTTCATGAGCAAGATATCAGCATTTTGAGCTTTTGACCCGAAGGTCTGGGCCAGATGCTTGATATGCTGGAAAGGATCCTTGGAATTACACCCATGAAATTTGGGAATAGCATGAATCATGTTGGGTTTGAGTTCAATATCAGGACCTCCAGCTAGGATTTGGACTTGAGGTTCGATTGCCACCGTAGTGGGATTGTAATGATCTCGCATCATAGGACGCTGCGGTGGGTTTACAAAAGCTTGGAATAGATTGTTGAGACGCTGAAGCTGATTCTCAAGATTGTTTTCTTTTGTTGGTTGATTCATGATGATGGATGAAGGAGAGCCATGTTCAGATGAATCAGAAGAGATATCGATCTGGTTGGGTTATTGCACAAATAGGATGGTCGACGCTTGGCCTCGACGAGAGTGAATAGCTAATGGAGGCCTAAAGGGTGGTCTTAGAGACCTCTCGAACATGCACTGATGGAATAGATGAGGGAAAGCAGGTGCTGGATCCAATCAAGACACCCAAAAATTTTGGATGACTATAGAGGTTCGGGGCGGATGACACCCCTAAGTCAGAAAGTCGTCCACCTGAGAATTACCTGGACAGCTAGAAAGGGAGAGTCCCGTGATGACCCCTACATGGTAGAGTGCCCCCCTGGGTTACAGGGTTTCCCCTACCCGACCTTTCTTGTCATTGAAGATCCAGGTAGACCAGAATGGGGACTTGACCTCTTATGTCTACCAGTTTTAAGTTAATAGCAAAAGTGTTTATGATTTCGCTTGAACTTTAAGATGTTTTCGAGCAAGGTGACCTAATTTAAAGATTGGTTAACCCAATAAGGTGGGTTAACTTCACATGTTTTATCCTTTGAGAAATTTAGGTCCCTCTTTTAGTATTCAAAATGAGATCAAGAGCCTAATTTTAGGGTTTACTTGAATAAATCAATTCAACCAAGGCTTAGGCACACACTATTTGGGAAGGTTAATTCTTGATTAAGCAAGTGTGTCTCTCAAACCTTAATCTGGAAACCCTAATTGGCTCTTGCTTGGTTCAATTCAATTTTGTCCAAATGTGGTACCTACGGCTCAAGCAAGAAAGTGGTAGCCCTAAATACCTTAAAACCCTAAGTAGGCGCACAAATTAGGGTTTGGATGTTCTCTAAATAGAATGTATCAAATCAGGAAACTTGATGATTAATCTAAAAATAGAATGCAAGTAGCCTTAATTGATTTCTTCACTTTTTTTAGCTTTTCAAAATTAAGGGCTTAGGAGAGGGTGGATGGAGTTTACCTGCCCCTGGAGCATTTTGATGTACGGCTTGATCATCCTCCAATGAATCCCTGTCACATATCACAGGCAAAAGAGATAGAGAAAGTTAGTAACAAATCAGATATTGCAATCAAGAGACCAAAGTTGCGTGTTGCTCCCCGACAATAGTGCCAAAATGTTAATTGCTCTGAATGGGATTTTAAAATCAATGAGTTGTAGTATACATTGAATCAACACGAAAAACAAATAGAATTTATACTCGAATGGAAGTCTGAGGTTGAACACTGGGAGAAATTAGCAAAATAATTCTCAAGATTGTAATTCAAGCACAATATAAGCAATTTATAATAGAACTTCAAGTAATAATGATATATAAATGAAAGCAAATCAGGGTTCAGGGGTAGCACAATTGGTGCGCCTGCTCCCTATAAGGTGCTCACTGTGTGGGGTATGCGGGTTCGATCCCCTGCGGTATGCCCAATCATGCATAGTGTCCTCATGGGGGGGACGCATCGCTGATGTTGTCCCTGCCTCGACTCGGCGTCAGAGAGTGGCCGTGGCTAAGATCACAGAGGAGCTCCATGGCAAGTGAGAAATTCGGGGACCCTGGGGGGGTGGGGTCTCCCCCTCCCTTCTCTATTTCAAAAAATAAATAAATGAAAGCAAATGTCAAATAGTGCAAAAAGAATGGGATAAAATGGTGATTTGAATCACCAATTACCCCTTACAATAATATCAAATATCTCAACAGTATCAATTAGTTTAAATCCTCGTACGATAAGTGCACAGTGCACTCCTTCAGAGATCAAATAATGGAATTCTCAACTAGACGGCTTAACTGTCCAACTGCTGCAGTGCCAAGAGGGCACCCTTCCCCTTCCTTCCCTTTCTCTCTTCTTCTGCTTCCTTAAGCTCCAGAGAAGGCACAACACAGAGCTCAGTAACACTAGTAGAGAGGCAAAGGCCTCCCTCAGAGATCACTAAGTGTTGCGAGGAGAGCGGCAAAGCAAAACCCCCCCTCCCCTCTCTCTTTCTCTTCTTCCTCAGAATCAGGCAAACCAGAACAGACCCAGGTATCCGGGTAAACGGACCAAGGCCCAGACTCGCGAGGCGTGAGCGCAGGCAAGGGCGTGTGTGTGGGGACCTCAACCCCTGTGCATGCTGAGGCGATAAGTTTGAAGCAGAAAAATAATTTATGTTGCGCAAGCGCTCCAACAGTTTCCGAGGTGGGACTATCCCACCTAAGCTTTAGCGCAAGCATCCGCAGATGGAATCCCCATCAATTGTAGCTGTAGCTGAGGGTATCTCCCCCAATCAAAGGCCTGGGAAGGATCCTAGAACAAAGCTGCAGCACCTAGAGCTGTTGTGATGAAGAACATGGCTAGAACATGATGAATGAAGCCAGAGAAGATGTCGCGGCAGAAAAATAATTTATGTTGCGCAAGCGCTACAACGGTTTCTGAGGTGGGACTATCCCACCTAAGCTTTAGCGCAAGCATCCGCAGATGGAATCCCTGTCAATTGCAGCTGCAGTTGAGGGTATCTCCCCCAATCAAAGGCCTGGGAAGGATCCTGGAACAAAGCTGCAGCACCTAGAGGAGGTGTTGTGATGAACATGGCTAGAACATGATGAATGAAGCTAGAGAAGATTTCGTGGCGATGGAGCTCCGATGAAGCACTTGAAAACCACAACAAGGCCTCGTGGCCTCGTCAAAATAGCTTAGAAGGTTCGCCGTGGGATGGCGAACTTGATGGTGTGCGTGGTAAGGCAAGTGCTTTCGTGAGAAGGTCATACGTCCTCAGAACGGAGGTGCAGTGAGAGTGGAGTTCAGGGGAGTCGTAGAGTGGAGAATTGGGTGAATTGGTAGAGGCTTTCTCCCTCTATGTGATGGTGGAGCTTTTGGAGTTGGTGGCGAAGCGGATGGAGGTGTGGAGTAGTGGAGGTGCTTCGCCAGAGATGTGGCCAGAGCGGAAGAAGGTGAAGGTGGTCGGGGTGATATGACGGTCGTGCGTGAGTTGTGAGTGCGAGAAAAAGTAGAGGGAGAGAGAAAAGGATAGAGATACTTAGCGATAAGGTAGAGAGGGGAAGGCGGCCAGTTGTGGTAGATCGACGTCGGAGAAGGATAAGACAGCGAGACGACGACGATGAAGTAGGCGGAGGTACGCCCTCCCTTTAGCCGGGGAGGGTTGCGACGAAGAGAGGAGTACGATAAGCCGACCAATTTTGTCGTTGGATGGTCAGAGGAGGAGGATCGAGGGGTTCGCTGGAGCAGCGATCTTGAATGCTAGAGGAAGGGGAATAGAAGGCTTTTGACTCTCCAAGACTTGCTGAAAAGTTCGGCCGTGCCTTAAGGATCCTTATATAGGCTTCAAGGATCGGTTAGAACTTGGGAAGCAAGCTTCCCAAGCTTGGAAGGCTCGTCAGAGTTGGAAACTTAAAGATACCCGAATCTATCATGCATTCACATGAGAGATTGGGAAGGCTTTTCAATAAAAAGAGGACTCCTCAAGGAATCTCCCTTCGAATTTTGGAAGAGATTGATTGATCAGAGGAGTTCTCTTCAATCAAAGGTCGTCGGAGTTCTAGGAATAGGATTTTAGGGTGGTAAGGACCTTTTTGTGAAGAAGATGACAAAGTTGGGGGGCTATTTGTAATAATTTCAAAAGTTAGGGGCATTTGTGTGAGATCAAACAGGATCAAATTGCAAACTTGGTTAAGATGACCTCAAATTGGGCCCAAATTTTGGTACAAACCTAATTTAGACCTAAGGAATCTAATGGTGAAGTTAGATTTTGATTTTGACCTAGTTGAGTAGGTAATTTATGCAAAAACCCAAATTAGGGCAAAAGTCTATCTATGGTTCTGTTTTAGGTCAAGACGGGTTCTGATGGTCAAATTGAAGGTACCAAACCCTAGAGAATATTTTTATATGAATTTTATAGGGTTTAGGTGAATTTTATCATAAATAGAACCTTAGCTAATTAAGCAGGTCTATTTTTAGGGTTTCAAATGTCATTTAATTATCAAAACATGCGAAAACCCTTTTCTGTCTGTACTAACCCACTTGTTATACTCTTAACATCATTTAACCCTTAATTAACCCCTGAGAAAACCCATGATTGCTCTACATTTAAGATATGATGGTGAAATTATAGTTTTAACCTTGGTTTCTTGTATTTCTCTCTGAAAGGATTTGTAATGAATTATGGCCTTCTGATGGTTATGTAGAAGCATTTAGTGACTTAATCAGATCAAATTGAGCTAGTTATAGCTCATGATGGTGTTCCCATCACTTTCCTTAAAAGATTTTTTTCGATTGGTCGTATAAATGCTTTACGCCGATCAATAACGACCTTTCAACAAAAATCTGGTGAACCTCTCCATGAGTCTTGGGAGAGATTTCAAGAACTTCTCAGAAGTTGCCCCCACCATGAAATTCTGTAATGGCAGCTAGTACAGATCTTCTATCATGGATTAGAAGATCAATTAAAAATATTCTTGGATGCTTCATGTGGGGTAATTTCCTTAATAAAGATGCCGAAAGTGCCTACCTCCTTTTTAAAGAAATGAGTGAAAACTCATTTAATATGGCTTCAATGGACACTTTTGGTAGAACTAACAACCTAAGATTTGGAGTCAATGAAATTGACTCCAAATCCACATCTGTTCTAGTCACTCAAAATGATCTACACATGATAGCTCAATGACTGGTTCAGATGGAAATCAACCAGAAAAAAAATGGAAGAAAAGCTCACCCAATAACAAGCTCCTTACCCTAACTCTCCTTGATAAGTCGATTTTCATTTTCGAATAATGTATTAAGATGATTTATCGTTGTAGGATCAAAGTGGTGGAAAATCGCTTAACAAAATAATTAAAATTAAAATTAAACCACTTAGGAGCAGGTCGTGTCTACAGGGAGGCAATGATGCAATAAAATCTCGATTATTTCATATTCGTTCAATCAAGTGCGAAATCCATAGTCAAGTTTGACATGAAATGCGACGGAAAGAAGATGCACAATAACTCAAAAATATAAGGGTAGATGTGCAATTTTTCCTCACTGAAATATTCAAAAAATATGTGATGATTCTATGTAATTTCCAATTGACATTCATTAGAGAAAATTTATGCACATTTTAATCCAAAACCAATGTTAAACATGTGAATAACAATAGCCATAAAATTATCAGAAAGCATAAGTATAAAGTCACAATTTCACCACAATAAAATAACCATAAACTAAAATTCATTTTGGTGGCAATCGCATTCAAATGTAATTATTAATTGCGAGTTTCCTGAAGCAAAATAGGGGAGAACTCCCCTTGCCGTGAGCGCACACGAGGGGTGATGGTTGGAGGGGGAGGAGCTCGTCGGAGGGGGAAGGAGCCACGCCGCTTCCAATGGTGGTGGTCTCATTGAAAATGGTGGTTGGAGCTGATGGGATGAAGTGGAGAGGGGGCAGCGGCGGTGGTTGCGGTTATTGCTCTTACACGCGTTGCAGCTAGAGGGCGCACAGCGGGTGCTGCAAGCAGTGACGTGGCGAGGTACAGGTGCACGTACAGAGGTGCATGTGGGCTGGAAGTGGGCGCGTGTGCCTGCGGGTGCGTAGCAAGGGCTGAGGCGCATTGGCTAGATGTACGGGTGGCTGTTGAGGTGCGAGAGGAGGTGCGTTGAGCTGCTGGAAGTGGGTGCGCACTAGCTGCTGTGCACGTGAGCAGAAGGAGGCGTGGGGATTGGATGCAGCATGTGCGCGGTTGGTGCATTGGCTAGAGGTGCGGACGGCGGTTGAGGTGGGCGCGCACGCCTGCTGCGGTGGAGGTGCAGTGCATGCGGGTGGTCTGCTGCAGAAAGGCACGCGGGCGTGATGAAGGTGAAGGCGCTGGAGGTGGAATGTGCAGAGGCTAGAGTGAGTTGTTGGCAGGAAGAGTTGCAACTCTTTGTGCTGCAGTGGGTGTGGCGAGGTTTCTGGGTTCTCTTTGGTGGAGTGGAGGAAAACCAGAGAGTGGGGAAGAAGATGGAGGTAGATGCTGGTGATGGTTGATGACGGTGGTAACAAGTCATGCATCAGTAGATGCACTCACAGTAGGCGAGCTTCAAGGAGCTCGTGCACGGTGGTAGTCAAGTCCATCCTCTTGGCACGATGGTCTGTCACCCCACCGACCCACAATATGACGGAGCTTGGCCGTGGAGGCCCACGGTGGTGGAATGCTGCATGGTGGTGGAATGGGTGCTGGCCTCCTCTCAACGGCAGCTCTCCCTTCTCCTTTTGTAGCCACAACCACATTGATTTCAAATTCAAAATGCCGTAGCATGAATGTGATGCGCAGGAGGAGAAGGTGGAGCCGAAGCCGGAGGAGTTACCTGTGCAAAGGAGAAAAAGAATAAAAGAATAAACTATTATTGTTATTTATGCATAAACCCTTAACTTCTATGTTCAATTAAAACAATGCAAGTAATTCACCTAATTGATTAACTAATCAAATGCATGCAATTCTAAGTTAATTCTAAATGCATGCAATGAATGAATTATGAAATTAGGCTAAAAATATGAATTAATTTATTTACATCCTAATGTATGCTATCTAAATGTTCAAATTAATTTAATGTCTAGACATTTAGATACTTAAATAGCCCACGAATATTGGCTAATCAAATACTCCCATGCCTAGTTTTTGCTAGTCCCTAGCAAAATCAAGCAAAACCTAGCACTCCAAGTAAACTAGCCAACCCAATCGGCCTTCCTTTAGAAAGATATTAAGTTCAGACTTTAGACCTAAGGTTCTCAAGTAGTTGCTAAGTTACAGACTAGGTCAGCTAAAGACAGGTTGCAGGCACAAGTTTCCTTGATTTCTGACTCTACCCTAAGGTTTATTGATCCCTAAGATTAAAGCATCCATGCATGTGCGTTGGTTTGAGTTATTAAAGGAAAAAGGATTTTTTTTTTGAATAATATATATATATATATATATATATATATATTTGTTTGATTCCTCTAAGTCTAATCTCGGATCGGCTATCAATATGATCTGTGTCGGATTCATTGCCCCCATTACTGTACCTTGAAGGGTGATTGGCTTTCGATGCTTCGAGATAGCACCGCCTATAGAAACCCCAAGAACTCCTGGCAATCGACACTTCGAGATAGTATCGTCCATGGATTTCTAAAGCGAATTCATGCCTGTGGCAATCGGCACTTCGAGATAGGGCCGCCCATGGTACCTAAACCGTACAATGCACTTACATGCCCCCAGTAGGATGAATACCCTAAGCGACAAGTACCGAGGAGGTAATATGTTATCATCGCATCCTCAAGGTGAGTATATACTCCACCTTTCCTGCGGCGGGAACTCTTCCAATCAAATTGTGTTTTCAAGCCTCGCCTAAGTCAAAACTAAGAGAACCAAATCTCTTTTAAGAAAGGAATTAAGTTGATTACTTAATTACACCAGACCAAGTGTGTGAAATTTGGATGCTTGGGTTACAAGGACCCGTAAACCAAAAGGTAGAATAAGACTCCAGGTACTACCCCACCTTTTAACTCAAACCCTAGCTTTCCTTCCTCAACCTCTTGAGGAATGGTCCGCAACTTAACTCCTACTTAAGTTTTTAAGTCCATAAAGGACCCTAAAGGTCTAAAGCTAATAGCTCACTTAGCTTCAAAAATTCGACCCTAGAATTGACTTAGTCTAACCTAGAGTTCTGATTTGCTTAATAATGCAAGGCCTAGCCAATTAAGCTCAATAATTAATTAATTATTTTTTTCAATGCAAATGTATGCAATGAAGAATGCTTTAATTAAATGCATGAATGCACTATGCTATGTATATCCCCAAGTACACCCCCCATGCCTAAAATCTGCAATGTCCTCATTGCATAGAAGTATATTACCTGGGTCAGAGATGGGTTGCCGTTCTTTTGTTAGCAGCTGAGTATCCAAAGAACCTGCAAATCAGGTTCAAGGATTGCAGAAATAGGCCCTAAAAATGAGCAAAGTAATGCTGGCCTAGAAAACAGGTAACCTAAGATATTGGTGAGCTGATGATGAAGCCCAATAGCAAATGCTCACCCAACTAAGATGGGAATGAAATCTTCCTAGGTCACCTGAGGAGGTTCTAAAGGATAAACTGGCATAACAACCTCCAAAGGGGTAGGGGGAGGATGACAAGGATCCCCCAAAAGGAATGGGGAAGGAATGGTGTAGAGATAAACCCCCAGGGCAATGGAATAACTGAAGAAATCATCAATCCATACCCGATACTCCATTATAGGAAATGTTGGTTTGTTAAGCCCCCCGGTCAAAATAAAAGTGAGCAAATCTCTAAGGCAAGGATCGTCTAGGGTGTCCAAGTTTCGAGGTTACGGGATGGCCATAAGATCTAGGTTGGGTTTAATCAGCTCGGTGTCCATCCTTAACACTCTTTCCAAATCCTCAATTGCATCCCTAGCATTCCTTGCACTATCACATGTATCTTCCTGCACTTCATCAGGAGTGACAATTTCTCCTTCAGACATAAGCAAATTAGAGGGTGACTTCGAATCAAATGAAGGCAGGTTGGAAGCAACAGATCTGGGGATTATCCTATCAATGTCATCACTGGATTCTTGTTCTTTACTCAAATCTTCCCTGGAGTCTAGATGTGAATCCACATAAATCTTAGAAGTTGCTTCCAAATTTTCCATTATTTCATCATGAGGAGAAATATCATCGATGGGTATACTAAGGAAACCTAATTTGGTCAAATTTGTGACATCCTCAGGGGCTAACTCTTCAAATAAGACATAATCACCCTTAGTGTCACTTTAAATCTTGAATGTAGGTTCCTCATATAATTCGTCTTTCTCCTCATCATATGATTCATCTTATACCCGAGGTCTAGAATCATTTAATATCTCAGCAGATCCCCTAGGGTACTCTATCTGAGGTAAATGGTTTACACTGGTAACATCGGACTCCTCAGATAGGTCAATTTCTTAAGGGTTAGGTTCCCTAAGGGTGGGCTTGAGTTCCATCTCGTGATTAGAAGGGAGGGTAGGATTAACAACTTGACTTCATCCCATTTCATCAAATGTCACGAAAATGCTATCATTTGGGTCGAGGTCATCCAATGGTACCATCATTCCCTTCTTTTGACTCCAATATAATTCAGGTGGATACTCAACCTTATCATCATCTTCCTTGGGTTGCCACCTTTCTTCATCCAATGCATAGCTACTATCATATGTATCTTCCTCCCACTTAAGGCATGGATCTCTCAAGGAAGTGTCATCTAATGGGGAGGTTTCAAAATCGATCCTCGAAAAGTAGCTATTCTCCCTTAAATAATCCCCAAAATTTCCTTCCAACTTAAAATGTAGCTCTCCCACGGGAGATGCATCAATTGTAGATGGGTGTACGTCATCCTCAATGGGGCAGATTGGGTGGCTAATTTCATCTCTTTCTTGTTGGCCTGCTCTCAAAGATTCTCCTAACAATTCAATCATTTCGTTTTGCATTTTCTATATTTCCATCTTCAAGGAGGAGAGGTCATTTCTATCATGAGAGAAGTCAGGCTTAGGCTTATAGTACCCAGGAGTGTCTATCCAACCATTATAATTATTCAGGGAGGGTGGGTTGGGTATTTCTATGGTGTGTGGGATATTGGGCAAAGCAAATCCTGCTCCTAGGTTCTGCTCACTGATTTGGGGCTTAACTAAGCCAATACTCCTATAATAGGAGTAAAACGGATCCCAATGATTGTCATTATGTCCATCAAAGGATGGACCATCTTAGTGTATGGGATCGAAGAGTGTAGAGTGGGGGTAAGGGTGTGGGAAAGATGTGAAAGGATGAAAATCAATGTGGTCCATTCTAACTCACACCTCAATCAGAATTCCCCAAGCAAAACACAATTCAAAAGGGACTTGTTCGGTCTTTACAAATTTAGGCTTTTGACTTTAGTTCAAATTGTAGGTGACAAAGCAAGTTGCCCAATGAATTACATGCCTATTGTCAGCCTACGAAATGCCTTATTGAAGACCTAATTGGAACTTAGGTACTATGCTCTAAAGTTCAAATGGTAAAGTACTCCAAGGATGGAAGATCAAGGGATACAAGTAGGTCTAAGCCTTCCTTTGAAGCTGTGCTTTCGCGGTGCTTCTTAACTACCCTCAAAAATCCGTGATAGGGTATCCCCCTCCTTGGAGTTACAAAACCTTTGAGCTTAAGTTTCAAGCACTTTGGTATCCAATGATAGGAGAGTTCTTTCCTAACAGCTCAAAAACCTAGGAGTGTCTAAATGCGTGCTTTGGTGCAAAGAAGTGTGCATACACCGTAAAAGTTTGATTTTTTTGAACCGCAGCATAATGTCTCAAATCAACTCCTTGGGTTTTTAAAATGTCCCTCCTTTAATTAGTCCTTTTTTAGAAAATATGTGACCACTTGTTAGATCTATTTAATACAGATTAGGTAGTCTTGAAATTAATCCAAATGCATTTGCATGATAGGTAGAAATGCCAAGTTAGAAGTGCATACCTGATTCCAGCATTCTTCATGCAATATGCAAGACAAAAATTAGATCTAGATGCTGCTTATTCAGTCCTAAATGATTCGACCTAAGGGCAAGTGATGAGAACCTCATCATGAGCCATAACTAGCTCATTTTGACCCAATACAAAGGATAAAAGCTCCTACAAAACTCAAGGAAAGGCTTAACTCAGAGAATTCTGAGTTTAAGGAGAAAATAAGTCATAAGGGGTAAAAATGCAATTTTACCAGTATAATCTGCATACAGGGTAATTCAGGGTCCAAACACAGGTCAAACAAACCGAATGAGAAGGAAAGTGGGATGATCTGATAAGGGCTACAGCAATTCCAAGGAACTAAATGATAATCTGTAACCCTAAAGCAAACCCACTTCAATTCACGAGGTTCGAGGCAAAGTAAAAATAGAATAAACCCTCTAAAATTCATAGAGAAATAATCTCTAGGGTTTAGAACCTTCAATTTGGCCTTCAGAACCCATTTTGACCTACATTGAGAACCATGCCCAATTAATAACTTAATTTGGGTTTTTGCATAAATTGACCGATCAAACAAGGTTTAATCTAGAAATAAAATTCACCATCAAATTCCTTAGGTTCTAATTAGTCATGTATAAAAACTTGAGTCTAAGAAGAAACCTTCTTGACCAACTTTGCACTTTGGTCATCATATATTTACTTTTTGACCCTCAACTTTTGAACCCTCACATTTCTGCCCCTAACTCTCCTTCGTTCTTTGCATTCAGGTCCCTCCTGCCAAAACCTGCCAGCACCATGCTCCGGAGACCTTGCACGGAGCATGGCGCCGCGCAGGGTGAGGGGGAGGGGCTGGCAAGTCAACCGGGGGTGCCCTGCGTCGTCAGCCGTCGCAGGAACACCCCCTGGTCGCTGCAACCCACCATACCGGCCGTGCGAACGCACGGACGGTATGGGTTTCCATCTCCGACGTCCTCCGACGAGGGAGACACGTCGTCTCCCTCCGCCCTCCTCTCTGATTCTACCCTATAAATACCCCCCGTCGCCCCACCGTTCGAGGCAGCTCGGATCTGACGGAGAAAACCCCCAATTTCCTCTCCTCTCACTCCGGCAGACGCCCACCAGCTCCGGTGGTTCTTCCTCCTCCTCCTCTTCGCTCTGCCGCAATACCAGCAGCAGAGACTTCTCTCCCTCGCTCTTCCCGCGCCACGCCGCACCCAGCTGGTGCCTCTCCGGCTCTCTGCTCGCCGCCGCCCCTTCCCCCGGGTATCTTCTTCTCCGGCGACAGTCGATACGACTGTCGCCCGCTCCGGCCCCTCTTCGTCCTGCTAAGTAGGTAGAACTCCTCCTCTTCCTCCCCTCTTCCTTTTCCTCACTTTAAACATTTACTGTCGCTCTCGATTCCGACCAATCACCCTCACCTTCTCCGCCTCCGGCCATCCTCCAGCGAGCCGCTCCCATCACTCCAGCAACCCACACGACTCGCCGACCACCGCAGAACCTCCGCCTCCTCACCCTGATCAACCTCCGCCCTTCCACTTCCCCCACAGCACCCTCTGCAACTCCACCGAACAAACCCATCTTCCGACCCACAGTCCGACCTAGGGCAGCTCTTGGGCTCCGCCCCGCCGCCTGCACACCCCCCGACCACCTTCGCCGTGCCACGGCGAAGGTCCTCAGCGTTTCTGATTGGGCCGAGAGGCCGTTTTTCTGTGGACAGGTACCTGCGCTCGTCGCCGCCATTGTTGAAGCGAAGCAGCTTCTTCACCTGCTGCCCCAGGTGCGCCGCGCCCAGGTCACCCTCCCAGACAGTGCGAGGCGTCGTCGCGAAGTACCAGGCTGCAGTTGAGGGGAAGCTCTCGCGCGAAGCCCCCGCGCTTCGCCTCGGCTGCTGCTGCTTCCTCCGCGCACGCACCCAATTTGGGGTGGGACATTTAGTCCCACCTCGTAACCTTTCAGAGGAGAGCGCCCGCATAAAGGCAAAAAGTGCCTTATGCTCGTTGCCTCCTGAGCACGGGGTGAGGTCCCTCTCACTCTCTCGCTCGCTCGACCCGGTCTCGTCCGCGCTCACGCCTCGCGGACCTGGCCCGACCCGACTTAGACTGACCTGCACTCCTCGCCCACCACGCACGCCGGTGGGCCTGGACCCGGGCGCGACCCGTACCCGGCAACCCGGTAGCTCTGGGAGAGCTATCCTAAGAGCGGTTTCTGTGAGAGAGAGACGCGGGGGAGGGTAGAGATAGGTTTTGCCCCTCTGATCAAGCTGTGTAAGTGTGCAGGCACAGGTGAAGAAGAACCGTGGAAGAAGACGAAGGATGAAGGAAGGAGGATCACCGAGCGGCACTGTAGCAGTGGCGGTTTAAGTCGTCTGATTGAAAAATCAGACGACGTCCTGAAGGCAAAGACGGCAGAAGGAAGGCGAGGCAGAGGAGAACACAGAGAGGCCAAGGGAAGAACTGAAAGAAGAAGAGCATGAGAAGAAGATCTGAAGAAAGGAGAAGAAGATCTGAAGAAAGGAAAAGAAGAAAGAAAGGAAAAGAAGAAGAACAAGACCGCTCTGCAGAAGAAAAAGGAAGAGCAGGAATAGCTGAAAGAAGAAGAAGAACATCACCACTGCAGATAAAGAAGAAGAAGATAACAGAAGATCTGAGAAGAGGAGAAGCAAAGAGAAAAGAAGAAAAGACAACAAATTCTCTCTTTCTCTTTCTTTATTTTTGTAAAAGAAACTTGTACCCCTAGAATATAACTTGCTCCCTGAGTTCGACCTCGGGAACTCTTTATTTCCGAGTAACAAATTGTATTAAACTGGTAATCACCTCTCTATACTATACTACGACGGAATAATAAAACTATAGAGGAAGGTCGCCACCAGCAAGCAGCTTCTAGTAGGTAGCTCATGTTTTTTTTTTGTTTTAGTTTTTTTTAGCTACTTATGCACAAGGAAATTAAAGGTAAACAATCCACAAAATAAATTAAAAACCTAAATCTAAAGAAAAGGGAACAAGCTCCCAAAAATTACCCAACACGGGCCTAAAACAAAATCAGGGAACAAACCCCTAGAAATATACCCCAGAACAAGGGTCTCAAACCAAATGTAAGTGCAAGAAAATAAAGAAAAGTAAAGTTCTAAAACCTAAATTCTATCTACTTGACAAATTAACGGAGATGAAGATGATCACTTCAGATGTCCTCCTAGTTGGTGACAACAAAGTTCACCAATGTTCAAGCTCTTCCTCGTACATGTGAAACTCGATTCCTCCTCCAAAGTGGTGGAAACAAGGTCCACCACGACGTTTCTGAGGCCGATGTGACAATTTGTGCGTAATATGTGTACCTCGCACCAAATCAGATAAAAAAGGTTAAATATGCCTCAATTAAAAATCAATTTGAACAAATGAATAATTGCGAATTAATTAAGTATGTTGCCTCCCCGGCAATGGCGTCATTTGATAAGTTGATTTTCGCTTTCGAATAATGTATTAAGATGATTTATCGTTGTAGGATCAAAGTGGTGGAAAATCGCTTAACAAAATAATTAAAATTAAAATTAAACCACTTACGAGCGGGTTGTGTCCACAGGGAGGCAATGAT
This sequence comes from Thalassia testudinum, assembly GCA_037157565.1. Classification (NCBI taxonomy): domain Eukaryota; kingdom Viridiplantae; phylum Streptophyta; class Magnoliopsida; order Alismatales; family Hydrocharitaceae; genus Thalassia; species Thalassia testudinum. Next base: position 8,939,896 of record JAZHRO010000078.1, on the reverse strand, counting down.
GCAATAAAATCTCGATTATTTCATATTCGTTCAATCAAGCGCAAAATCCATAGTCAAGTCTGACATGAAATGCGACGGAAAGAAGATGCACAATAACTTGAAAATATAAGGATAGATGTGCAATTTTTCCTCACTGAAATATTCAATAAATATGTGATGATTCTATGTAATTTCCAATTGACATGCATTAGAGAAAATTTGTGCACATTTTAATCCAAAACCAATGTTAAACATGTGAATAACAATAGCCACAAATTATCAGAAAGCATAAGTATGAGGTCACAATTTCACCGCAATAAAATAATCATAAATTAAATTTCATTTTGGTGGCAATGACATTCAAATGTAATTATTAATTGTGAGTTTCTTGTAGCAAAACAGGGGAGAACTCCCCTTGCCGTGAGCGCACACGAGGGGTGATGGCTGGAGGGGAGGAGCTCGCCGAAGGGGGAAGGAGCCACGCCGCTTCCAATGGTGGTGGTCTCATGGAAAATGGTGGTCGGAGCCGATGGGATGAAGAGGAGAGGGGGTAGCAGCAGTGGCTGTGGTTGCTGATCTTGCACGCGCTGCAACTAGAGGGCATGCGGCGGGTGCTGCAGGCAACGACGCGGTGAGGTGTAGGCGCACGCACAGAGGTGCCCGCAGGCTAGAAGTGGGCACGTGCGCCTGGGTGCGCGGCAGGGGTTGAGGTGCACTAGCTGGATGTGTGAGTGACAGTTGAGGCACGGGAGGAGAAGGTGCGCTGAGCTGCTGGAAGTGGGCACGCACTAGCTGCTGTGCATGTGAGTAGAAGGAGGCACGGGGATTGGATGCAGCGTGCGCGCAGGTGGTGCATTGGCTGGAGGTGCGGGCGGCGATTGAGGTAGGCGCGCATGCCTGCTGCGGTGGAGGTGCAGTGCCTGCGGGTGGTCTACTGCAGAAAGGCGCGTGGGCGTGGTGAAGGTGAAGGCACTGGAGGTGGAATGCGTAGAGGCTAGCGTGAGTTGCTGGCAGGAAGAGCTGCAGCTCTTTGTGCTGCAATGGGTGTGGCGAGGTTTTTGGGTTCTTTTTGGTGGAGTGGGGGAAAACTAGAGAGTGGGGAAGAAGATGGAGGTGGATGCTGGTGATGGTTGATGACGGTGGTAACAAGTCATGGATTAGTAGATGCACTCACAGTAGGCGAGCTTCAAGGAGCTCGTGCACGGTGGTAGTCAAGTCCATCCTCTTGGCGCAACAGTCTATCACCCCGCCGGCCCACAGTATGATGGAGCTTGGCCATGGAGGCCCATGGTGGTTGAATGGGTGGTGGCCTCCTCTCAAAGGTGGTGAATGTGATGCGTAGGAGGTGGAGGCGGAGCCGAAGTTGGAGGAGTTACCTGTGCAAAGGAGAAAAAGAATAAAAGAATAAAATATTATGGTTATTTATGCATAAACCCTTAACTTCTATGTTAAATTAAAACAATGCAAGTAATTCACCTAATTGATTAACTAATCAAATGCATGAAATTCTAAGTTAATTCTAAATGCATGCAATGAATGAATTGTGCAATTAGGCTAAAAATATGAATTAATTTATTTACATCCTAATGTATGCTATCTAAATGTTCAAATTAATTTAATGTCTAGACATTTAGATACTTAAATAGCCCACAAATATGGGCTAATCACTCCTCAACTTCTCAAAAGAGAGAATCTGCACAATATCAATGCTACCTCTGCTGGGCAACAATTTTCTTCTGATTTCTCACAAGATTTGTTGATTGGGACTTTTGATTACATGAATCAAAATCTTCTTGATTCCACCACTGAAAACATCTCTACTCTCAAGGAGCAATTTAGAAATCCCTTCAATATTTACAATAAAAAATGAAAGACCAACCCGAATCCCTCCTGGAATGCCCTAAATCAGGTTCTGTTTCCCAAACAAAATCAATTTGGGAATTATGGGCACAACTTATATCAACCTGGGCCATCCTAGGAAGATATCAACACCCAGGTCATGTGACTGTACAAGGTATGTAGAATCAAATGACGGAAGTAACCCACATGATAACCAACTTGCAACATCAAGTGAAGGTTATTCCTTATCATAGACCTGCTAGCAATCTGCCATCCCAACCCATGCCTAACCCTGACAATCAACGGAATTAGTATCAAGGTGGATATCCTAGTCAACCTATCTACCTAGCACCCCAGCACCCGCCGGGTTTCAATCAAAATTAGGCCCCTCATCCTCCTCCTAGAAACAACCATACTGCAAATGCGGTAACTTTGAGGAATGGGAAAATCACTCATGATCCCTTGCCTGCTCAAGAAACCTGCCTAAAAGAAAAGCAGATCAGCTCTTATCCCTCTTCTTCTAACCCCATTTAGGAAACCAAAAATGCAAAATAGGTACACCTAGCACCTTTTCAACAAGCCCTTCACTCTTCACAAACTAGGAAAAAGAAATATGAGTCCACTGATAATGAATTGATGGATTTTTTTGGGTAAGTAGAAATCAATATCCCTCTCCTAGATGCCATAAAATACATTCCTGCCTATGCCAAATTCTTGAAAGATTTGTGTACCCTAAAAAGGCAACCTAGAAGCCTAGGAAAGGTAATCCTTCTAGAGACAGTAAGCTCAATTGTTCAGAGAAAATTGCCTTTGAAAAGAAAAGATCCAGCCAGTCCCTTGATTCAAGTAGTCATTAATGACACTTCCTTTGATTGCGCCTTATTGGATCTCGGTGCCTCAATTAATCTCATCCCCAATGTCATTTTCGAGGAATTCAAGATCGGTGAATGAAAGCTTAACGAGGTAACACTTCAACTAGCAGACTGATCTACAATTAAACCCAATGGGATTGTCAAGGATGTAATAGTCTGGGTCAAAAGTTATCTATTTGCCGTAGACTTTTTGGTCCTGGACATAGAGGTATAGGAAGCTTTGAAGAATGCCCCTATAATTCTTGGAAGACCATTCTTAGCCACCCGGCAAAGCCAATATTGATTGTGACTCTGGAAAGATGAAGATCATTTGTAGCGATGAATCTATTACACTAGATATTTTTCAAGCTTCTAAGCATTTCCAAGAACCAAATTTCTTTGATGACTCGGATTCAGAGATTGAAAGTTTAGTGGAGGAAACAATGAAGATTTCACACCTGGGTTCCTACTTTGAAATTCACACGGTTCTTGAACAATCTGATTTAACTCACCCTCCCACCCTAACCACACCTTCTCCATTTGACTCTTTATCTAACTCTCTACCTCTCCCTTCACCCTTCACTCCACAAGCAAAAATCATTTCGGAGCCAGCCCTTAACTTGAATTAAAACCCTTGCCTGACTCCCTTAAAGATATTTTCTTGGGTCCAAATTGGACCATGCCCCTGATCATCAATTCTGGACTTTCTGGGGCACAAGAGAAAAAACTTCTCTAGGTCTTGAGCAGACATAGAAAAGCTATTTGCTGGACCCTTTTTGATCTTAAGGGTACTAATTTGTCCTATTGCACCCATCAAATTTATCTTGAGAACGATTCTCGCCCCTCCCGCCAACCACAAAGGTGCTTGAACCCTAATGTGCAGGAGGTGGTAAAAAAGGATATTATAAAGTGGCTTGATGCTGATATCATCTACCCCATTTTTGATAGCTCTGGGTTAGTCCTACACAAGTAGTTCCTAAAAGGGCTGGACTAACAGTTGTCACTAATGAACATAGGGAAAATATAGCCACTCAGATGCTTCTTCTTGGAGTGTGTTCATTGATTACAGAAAATTGAACACTACCACCAAGAAGGATCATTTTTTGCTCCTTTTTATTGATCAAATCTTGGAGTGATTAGCCAGACCTGATTACTACTGTTTTCTTGATAGTTACTCTGGCTATAATCAAGTTGTGGTCCATCCTGAGGATCAAGACAAAACTACATTCACTTGCCCTTTCGGAACCTTTGCTTTCTAAATGATGCTCCTCTATCTTTGCAATGCACCTGTGAGTTTTCAAAGGTGTATGCTTGCAATTTTTTCAGACCTGGTAGGTGAATGTTTAGAAGTCTTTATGGATGACTTCTCTTTGTTTGGAGATTCTTTTGATCAGTCTTAGAAATCTTGAAAGAACTCTCCAAAAATGCATAGAAGTTAACCTTGTCCTCAGTTGGGAAAAAAGTCATTTCATGGTCTAGGAAGGCATTGTCCTAGGCCACGTCATTTCTAAAAAAGGAATTGCAGTAGATCGATCTAAAATCGATGATATCTCTAAGCTCCTACCGCCCACTTCTGTAAAATAGATCTGATCTTTTTTGGGGCATGTGGGCTTCTATCGCTGTTTCATTAAGAATTTTTCCCAAATCTCCAAGCCCTTAAGTTAATTACTTACCAAACACCGGCCTTTTGACTTCAATGCCCAATGCCTGGAGAGTTTTAATCAGCTGAAGAAGACTATCATAGAGGCACCAATTTTACAGGGACCTGACTGGAATTGTCCGTTTCAATTAATGACTGATGCCTTTGATTTTGCTATGGGGGCCATTCTAAGGCAAAAAATTGATAAGAAGTCCATTGTGATCTACTATGCTAGCAAAACACTTGATGCACAACAGAATTACACAGTTACTGAAAAAGAACTTCTTGCCATTATCTTTTACCTAGAAAAATTTTGCTCTTATCTGTTGGGGTCACATGTCACAGTATACGCTGACCACTTAGCACTTAAATATCTGCTAAACAAGAAGGATACGAAATCTTGCCTTATCCATTGGATCCTGCTGCTCTAGGAATTTGACCTAGAAATCAAGGATATATAAGGTGGGATCGCAAAATGTAGTGGCCGATCATCTCTCTCATCTTATGACGAATGATATGTCCCTGATGAGACAATTTTAGCTGCCCATACCCTCCCTTGGTTTGCACCTATTGCAAACTACTTAGCAACAGAATAAATCCCCTCTGATTGGCCAAAAACCAAACGGGATAAGCTCTTTACTGACATTAAATATTATTTTTGGGAGGAGCTCGACCTTTTCCGCCTTTGTGTCAATCAGGTCATTCAATGATGTGTCCCTGATTCAGAAATTCATGATATTCTGACACATTGTCACTCAATGGCCTGTGGTAGACATTTCTCCGACAAGAAAACTGCAGCTAAGGTCCTCAATTTTGGATTCTTTTGGCCCAGCTTGCACAAAGATGCTCATTCCTTTGTTTGATTCTATGTGCATTACCAGAGCATTAGCAACATGACTCAGAAGGATATGATGTGCCTAAATCCAATCTTAGAGGATGAAATTTTTGATGTATGGGGCATCGACTTTAGGGGACCATTCATCAATTCTTGTGGGTATTTATATATACTAGTCCCAGTCGACTATGTGTCAAAGTGGATTGAAGCAATACCTACATGCACCAATGATTACAAAATGGTCTTCGAATTTATCAAGAAAAACATTTTCTCGATATTCAGCATTCCTAAGGTCATCATCAGTGACGGAAGTTCACATTTCACTCATTCTCAATTCTGTCAACTTCTTTCTAAATATTGGGTTAATCATAAAATTTCCACTCCTTACCATCCCCAAACAAATGGCCAAGCAGAAGTTTTTAATCTGGAGATAAAAAATATTTTACAAAAGACGGTTAGGCTTGATCATAAAGACTGGTACAATAAATTAGACGATGCTTTATGGGCCTACCGTACCTCTTCCAAAACTCCACTGGACATGTCTCCTTTCCATTTGAATTTTGAAAAGGCATGCCATCTTCTGGTAGAACTTGAACATAGGGCTTTTTGGGCAATAAAATAATTAAATATGGATTTATATGCATCTAGTACCCATAGGAAATTTCAATTGACCGAATTGAAAGAATTGCGTAATTTCTCTTATGAAACACTCGGATTTATAAAGATTGAACAAAGAAGTTCCATGATAAATATATCATTGGAAACACTTTGATGTCAACCAACATGTTTGGCTTTTTGATGCCCGATTATGAATTTTCCTGGAAAATTAAATTCCAAATGGATCGTCCTGTTTGTTGTCCTCAAAACATATCCATATGGCGTTGTTGATCTTTTCGATCCCAAAACAAATAATACTTTTCAAGTCAACAGTTAGCATTTAAAGCCCTATCTCAATAATACTCGAAATCTTCCATCCGACATTTGATTTAATCGACCTACCCGCTCTTGATCATTGATGCAATTCACGCCTAGCTAAATGTCATAAAGGATATCATTGGATGGGAGGTAACCCATCATTTTTTTTTGCTTTTCATTTTTTTTAGCGGTTTTGCCTATCTTGATTTTGACTACCTACACCAAGGTAATTCCTTTTCCCCTCCAATTGCATGCGGACATGCCATATTTTAAGCGTGGGGGGGTGTTTTTAAATTTTGACGATCAAATTAGGATTTTCAAAACCCAAAGACATGCAATTTTCTTGTTTTATTTTTTTCTTGCATACCCAAAAAAAATAAAAATGTTGAAAACATTTTGAGGAAATTTTGAAATCTCAATTAAGGTTGAACATTCACTTTTGGTACAATGGGATTTTATCTTTAACAAACTAGGGATATGGATATGAATTTAATTATTAAAATTTTAGAATCTACCTATAGATTAGATCAAATATCCTTCTCTAAAATTCCACCTGAACTAATGATAGTTCAGGTGACTTGATCTCCCTTTGTAACATGGAAAATATTTGGCTTAGTTTTCGATTCAAAAGCTTGCTCTCATGCAAAATTTCTTGTGTCAAAACTCACACACAAGCCAACAGCTAAAAAACAATTAGAAATTAGAAAAACCCTTTGTTTGGCCTTAGTAAAAGTCTAAAGCAAATCATTGGTTTGAGTTCCCACCACTGAGAAGGAGGAAAACGCCTCTTTTGAGGATGCGATGTCAACATGTCACTGCCTCGATGCTACTCTATATCTATATTTCATATCTTTAGATGGAGCATTAAGGTGCATTTTTGCAACTCAAGTGTCTTGGACGGTACTCTACCCATAGCGTCAAAGCAAGAGCTTGAGTTTACTTGGAGTGCCCCTTTACACTGCATTGTGTTTTGGGGTTATGAGGTCCTGGGTGGTGTCATGGATAGTATTATCTCGAAGTACTGGCTCTAGAACCCCCTTGAGGATTGGCAACGGGAATGATGATCTTGACACATCTATTATAAGACTAAGGTAAGAATAAGCATGGGGGAGACAAAAAAGTTTTAAACCAAAAACATGACCTTATAAATGTTGGCTTTTCACAAGCACAGACACATGGTTTTAAAGGTTATTGCAAGTTGCGAATCGGATTCAAGAGCCAGAAAAATCCTAACTACAAAAATTTTGAGTCATCTGAATTAATAAGGGGTTAATTTGTGAATTTTTGTAGGATATATTGATCCCAATTTCTCTAATTTTTTGGATCCAAAAGTGAATCCTGATGTTTATCCATAACAAATCTTGTACCTCCCATGTTTTAACCAACCAAGGTCCCGTGATCTCCTTCTCTTTAAAAAAGTTGAAAAAAAATAGTTTTCCCAAAAATTTCATTTTGTAAAAATTTGTTTTGCTAGAAGACTAGTAAAAGATAAGCATGAGGGTGTGATAAATATCAGTTTATCATCATTCTTATGCCCTAAAACAAACCTAACTCAGGATTTTAACTCAGTAAACGAGTTTTTGGGATGCATTTAGGCATCAATTAGGTTAGACATGAATTGCATATTTTGTTGTGTTTTTGACACATCTATTTGAGTGTTAGGGATGAACAGGATTTCTACAACCCTAGCACTCAAGAAGGCAAGTAGTGAAGAGGAAGCTCATTCCAGCTGGGACTCAGCCAAATCCAACTCAATATAACTGGATACCAGCTCACTTGGGGTAGGGTTAGCTCCATTAAGCTCCATTCAGCTTACCTTAGCTGAATGGTAGCCCAGGGAAGCTCAACTTAGCTCACCCTAGCTCAAGTTAGCTCAGACCCTGCTCAACTTAGTTGAGTCTAGCTCACCTTAGCTCCGATCAGTTCACTAGGAGCTCTAGTTAACTTAACTAAGTTGACAGGAGTTCACCTTAGCTCAGGCATAGCAACTTCCAACTCTACTCAACTTAAGTCAACTGAAGATGACTTCATATAGCTCAGGAAAACTCAAGTCTAGCTCCAGGGAACTCTACTTACCTCAACCTAGTTGAGCTAAGCTATCTTAGCTACTCCAGCTAGCTAGGTCCTCTCCAGGAAAATCAGACCTAGCTCAGCTCATCACATTTCAGTAGAAGCTAGCTCACTTTAGCTGAGCTAAGCAGCTAGCAAAGGACTAGCAAGCTAAGCCAGCTAAAGTAGCTCCCTGCAATTCCCTTCAGCAGTTACCAGCTCTAGCTCAGCTCCAGACATTCCTTCCTCAGCTCCTCTTCCATAACCCTAGCTCCATCCCGCCTCCTCCTCTACTCAACTACTAGCTTAGCTAGCTTAGCTTAGATACATCTTAGCTCCCACTGGCCATCCACCACCTACAACCTAACTCCACCTCACCACCTAACTAGTCCACCTACTTAAGTGCACCTAGCTCCACCTAATCCTACCTATGTTGGTGCCAACTAACATGCAACCCTTGGCCCCTCAACCACCACCAAAAGTCACCTTGTTTTGGTGCCAACTCACTCTTCTAGAAACCCCCTCCTTTGGCGCCAAAACACCCCCACATCCTAGCCCTACACATCTCCCTTAAACCCATCTCCACCATCCACCTAACCCCCCTTCTAAAAAGTTATCTTGGCGCCAAAGATAAGCACCCTTCCACCACCATAACTACCTCCTAACCACCAAAAGTTGGCACCAAAATACCCTACACACATCTCTACAAGTTGGTGCCAACATCCACCATAATCCTAACCCTACACCTAACCCTATGGCCAAATCATAGCCTTCCCTTTTGGCACCAACTTCTAGAATGTAGAGTTGGCACCAACATCAACCTAACCACACCTAAACCCACCTACCCTACACCCTCTCATTTGGATCCACTTAACATCCACCATCCACCTCCTAACTACCATAATATAACCTAATCCTAGCGATACAACACAGCAACCAACCCCTTAACCCTAACCCACATAGAGTTGGCGACAACTCTTCTCCACCTACCATAACTACCACCTAATGCACCCTTCTACCTCCACACCAACCCTAATCTACCATCCATTCACCAACTTCCATATCCTAGCCATCCATAACGCCCCTCTTCCCTTAACCCTAGTCAACACCAACCTCCACCCCCTCTACTCTATAAAAAGACCTATAACCACCACCATTTCCTTCATCTTTTGGCTTCATTAATTCCACCATTAATCCACCATATAGTTGGCGAAGAGAAGAAGGAGAAGAAAAGATTAAGGGGACACTCTGTCCCCTTGGTGCCTTCCTCTCTTCCCTTCTCTCTTGTGTCCCCACTAGCCAGAGGAGCAGCCATGCAAGGAGGACCTTAGGAGGAGGTATTGAGGGTGGTGCATGCCACCCTAGGAGGAGTCTTGTGGGTGGAGATCATCCACCCTTAGAGGAGTAAGGGCACGCCCACCTAGGGCCTGCCAAGGAAGACACCAACTTGGAGGAGCTTTTCAAGGAAGGAGGAAAAGGAGAACTTCTTTTCAAGCCCAGGAGCAGCTGAGCTTGGAGCAAGAAGCCTCTCTTCTTCACCAATATCATCAAGAGGATTTGTGTTTTACTTCTTCTGTATTTTCATTTTAGAGTAGAAGCATTCCTCTGCTTGTCTTTTGTAAAACATATTTCTACTTAATTAAAGATGCCTTCTCTCCATTTTTGTTAAATCTTGTTAATTGTTGTTTCTGGCACTTTTCACTCCCTCTCTCTAATTACCCTAGGTCTCCATGTACCTAGGGTGAGCTTAGAGAGAGGCTATTTTTGTCACTTAGGTATTAGCATTAGCAATTAGGTGTGATCGTTTTCTTGCATACATTTGCATAATCGCCTGTTATTTAAAAATCCAAAAGAATTCTTATATAAAAAAAACCTCAAAAGAAATTTGATTTCCTTTTTGTCAAGCATGATTTTTAAAGTGCATTCCCGCCTCCTTGGATGACCCTAGATACCACCACTAGGTATGTTTATAAATTTTAAAAGTGATCGCGAATTAGCGTGTTACAACGATTTAAAAAAATCCTAATTACAAATCATGCTTTTCTTCACATCAGTAAACCAACACTCATTTGAAGGTCAACTAAGCTCAAATTCCCAATAAAGGCCTGCATTGACTGATTTAAGGTCTCTATTATGATTAAAGGCTAAATCTTAAATAAAAACCCTAATTACAGCCTTACTTAAATTAACAGGGTTCTAATTAAATAAATAATCTAAATATTCTAAAAATCATTGAAAAATATTATATAAGGTTTAGTCCAACCAATTTTATAAAAAGAACCCAATTTGACCTTGATGAGAACCTCATCATGAGCCATAACTAGCTCATTTTGACCCAATACAAAGGATAAAAGCTCCTACATAACTCAAGGAAAGGCTTAACTCAGAGAATTCTGAGTTTGAGAAGAAAATAAATCATAAGGGGTAAAAGTGCAATTTTACCAGTATAATCTGCATACAGGGTAATTCAGGACCCAAACATAGGTCAAAGCAGCTTAATAAGAATAAAAGTGGGATGAAATGATCTAGCAAGGGCTACAGCACCTCCAAGAAACCAAATGATAATCTGTAACCCTAACAACCCACTTCAATTCACAAGGTTCGAGGCAAAGTAAAAATAGAATAAACCCTATAAAATTCATAGAAAAATAATCTCTAGGGTTTAGAACCTTCAATTTGGCCTTTAGAACCCATTTTGACCTACATTGAGAACCATGCCCAATTAATAACTTAATTTGGGTTTTTGCGCAAATTGACCGATCAAACAAGGTTTAATATGAAAATGAAATTCACCATCAGATTCCTTAGGTCTTAATTAGTCATGTATAAAGACTTGAGCCTAAGAAGAAACCCCCTTGACCAACTTCACACTTTGGTCCTCATATATTTACTCTTTGGCCCTCAACTTTTGAACCCTCGCATTTTGGCCCCTAACTCTCCTTCGTTCTTTGCAATCAGGTCCCTCCTGCAAAACCCTGCCAGCACCATGCTCCGGCGACCTTGCGCGGAGCATGGCGCCGCGCAGGGTGAGGTGGGGGACCTGGCAAGTAAACCGGGGGTGCCCTGCGTCGTCAGCCGTTGCAGGGGCACCCCCCTGGTCATTGTAGCCCACCATACCGGCCGTGCGAACGCACGGACGGTATGGGTTCGTATTCCGACCATTCTCCGGCGAGGGAGACACGTCGTCTCCCTCCGCCTTCCTCCCTGTTTCATCCCTATAAATACCCCCCGCTGCTCCACCGACCAGGGCAGCTCGGATCTGACGGAGAAAACCCTCAACTTTCCTCTCTTCTCACTCCGGCAGACGCCCACCAGCTCCGGCGGTTCTTCCTCCTCCTCCTCTTCGCTCTGCCGCAATACCAGCAGCAGAGACTTCTTCCCCTGCTCTTCCCGCGTCGCGCAATACCGGCGCGCGCTGCCTCTGCCCCGTCGTCACCGCCGTCCTCCCCCCACTGGGCATCGTCTTCTCCAGCGACAGTCGATACGACTGTCGCCCTGTTCCTCCCCCTTCGTCCCTGCAAGTAAGCTAGAGCTACTCCCCTTCTCCTCCTCTTTCTTTCCCCGCTTTCAATTTAGTCAATTAAGCCCTCGACCGACTCTGACCACCTTCACCCCCTTCGCCTCCGACCACCCTCCGGCGAGCCGCTCCCATCACCTCAGCGACCCACACAGCTCGCCGACCACCGCAGGACCTCCACCTCCTCACCCTGATCAATCTCCGCCCTACCACTTCCCCCACATCACCCTCTGCAACTCCACCGAACAGACCCATCCTCCGACCCACAGTCCGACCTAGGGCAGCCCTCGCACGTCGCCCCGCGCCTCGCCACCACCCACACGAGCTTCGCCGCACCCTGGCGAAGCTCCTGGCACTCTCTGATTAGGCCGAGAGGCCGTTTTCTTGTGGGCAGGCCACCCGACCTCCGCCGCCATTGACGCGCAGGAGGACCTGTTTCCACCTGCAGCTACAGGCGCGCCACGCTCAGCGCCAAGCCCAGATTCACTCCCAGGCCTTGTGAGGAGTTTTGGCAAAACACCAGGTTCGCAGCCGAGGAAGAAAACTCCGCGTGACGCTGCCATCTCATGCTGAATTCTCCGCTGCGGGCGCGCAATTGAGGTGGGCCGTTTAGTCCCACCTCGGAAACCCCTGAAGAGCCGCAGCGACATAAGATGCAAAACTGCAGTAGCCTTACTGCCTTAGTACACGGGGTGAGGTCCCCTTCACCCGCCCGGTTACCCGGTCTCGTCCGCGCTCACGCCCCGCGGACCTGACCTGACCCGACCCGACTGACCTGCACTCCTCGCCCACCACGCACGCCGGTGGGCCTGGACCCGGGTCCGACCCGAACCCGATTACCCGGTAGCTCTGGGAGAGCTTTCCCAAGAGTGGTTTCAGAGAGAGAGAGACGCGGGGGGGGAGGGTAGAGTAGGTTTTGCTTCTGACGAGAAACTCTGAAGTGTGCAGGCGAAGAAGAAGACCCGCAGAAGAAGGAGTGCAGGCGAAGAAGAAGGAGCTGCACTGTAGCAAATGCATGGTTAAGTCGTCGAAGCACCGGGTCAGACGACGGAAGGTCAGCAGCCAGAGCAGGAAAGAAGGCAGGCTGAAGAAGAAGGAAGAGCAACGGCCAAAGCAGAAGAAGAAGAAAGGAAGACTCAGTAGCTGAAGGCAGAAGCTCTGCAGCCATAAAGAAGAGAAGGGAAAAGAGAAAGGGTCACCACAATTGCAGAAGAAGAAGAAAAGAGGTCAATGCAGAAACCAAGGAAGAAGAAGAAAGAGATTTGAAGAGGAGCATCACCTCTGCAGAACGAAGAAGAAGAACAAGGAGCTCTGAAGAAAGAAGAACATCACCTCTGCGGAACAAAGAGAAAGAAGGAGAACCAAAGAAAGAGAGAAAGAAAAGCATCCCCTCTGCAGAACAAAGAGAAAACAACAAAATCTTTCCCTCTCTCTTTCTTTTTGTAAAAGAAACATGTATATCTCTAGAATACAACTTGCTCCCTGAGTTCGACCTCGGGAACTCTTTTATTTTCCGAGTAAAAAAATTATATTTGAAATGTTGGCAATAACCGGCTTTACTACAACGTTATAACAAAACCCTCAAACCCGGTTGGAACCGACGACGTTTCATTTTGGCGCCGCTGCCGGGGAGCAACGGCTATTCTAGAGGTAAACATTCCTGTTTCTTTTAAGTTCTGATAATCTCCTCTCTTTTGTGCAGCTACAGGAACTCAAGAAGACAAGCAACCACACAACCACTCCGAAGACAGGTAAATCTTTTCTCTCACTATTAACCCCTACACTCTAAAGAGGAAGAAAAGAAAAGAACAAGCAATATAGGGCTAACCTGTCTTCCATACTTAGTAACCATAAAGAGTTGCATGTTTTCAACTCATCACTCCTGCACACTATTAAGGGTATTTAAGGGCTAACACATTCTTGCTTGAGCCCTAATTGCCCAACAAAGAGTTAAATGGACCAAGTAGAGCCAACATAAGGTCAAACATTAGGATTTCAGTAGAGACACACCCCTTAATCAAGAATTGAGGAAATCCAAAAGAGGTGTGCCCAAGCCATTGATTGAAAATAATTAACAAGAAAAATCCTAAACAATTGGCTCTCTCTAAACACTTGAACCCTAAAAGAAAGGACCCAAAAAGCTCTCAAAGAAAACAAGAGGTAAAGTTGACCCCTTTGGGTTAACCAACCTTAAATTAGGTCACTCTTTGCACTTAAAAAGACTAAAGTTCAAGTAAAACCTTAAGCACCCTGATCTTAAAATTGGTAGACTTAAGAGGTCAAGATCCCCATTCTGGTCTACCTGGAACCGCAGTGACAAGAGAGGTCGGGTGGGGGAAACCCCGTAACCCGTGGGGACGCTCTACCGTGTAGGGGTCTTCGCGGGACTCTCCCTCTCTGGCTGCCCAGGTAATTCTCAGATGGACGATCTTTCTGATCAAGGGGTCCATCTGCCCCGAACCTCTATAGTCACCCAACAATTTTTGGGTGTCTTGATTGGGTCCAGCACCTGCTTATCTCATCCAGCCCTTCAGTATTTTTCAGGAGGTCCTTGAAACCTCCTATAGAAATTCACTCTCCCCGAGGCTAAGCCTCGGCTCCTTTGTTTTTGCAGAAATCATTCACACAGCCCCTCTTTCCTCTGATTCTGAACAAAATCCCCTTCTTCCATCTTGATTCAAACTTTGGTTCTATATCTTGATTCCACCACCTGATCCAATTATGCAGCCTAATTACCTAGCAAGACTACCATTCAAAAAACCTGAATATCTGAGATCCATGAAGGATAAGATGATTGAGGATGCCCTTGAAATCTATGAAATCAAATATAAACCCTCAACACCAATAGGAAACATTCAGGTTGATGTTCCAACAACCACAGCTTTCATCATAAACTGTGCCCAAATTCTATTGACTGAAATTTCAAAAGGATCAACCCGAGATATGCTCATGACAGGATACATTGAGATGGAAAAATTACACCAATCTGAATACCTTCAATGCTTGACAAATCCTGTACTTTGGGAACAACACCAAGATGCCCTTATAAAACGGGTAGAAATGATGAAATCTATAGAACAAATTATCAACCAGAAATACCCGTATATACCAGAAACAGAGGATGAACCATCTTGGAACAGTATTAAGGAACAATTCAGTTTCCCAGATCTCGGGATTGAGGCACAAAGTGGTTGTGAAATCCCAACCCAAATAGAAGACAATGTTGAATTAGGTTGGGATATTGCAGGAGAACACAATGATGAGCCAAACTTAGACCATGGATTGCCAAGCCTAGAATTTCAAAACTCCTGCAATAATGAGATCAAAACTGAACCTTCTAAGGGTATAAATTCCGCCCCTTACTTTGATAAGGTGACCCTCGAAGGTTATTCGGACTTAGGTTCTAATAGTTCTACCCACATCCTAAGCCTAGAACCTAGATCTGAAACTTATTGGGAAGATTATGAGGCCCCTTATGAGAAAGATCAAATTTTTACAGAATATGATTCCGGGCCTCTATTTGATGAATATCCCTCTCCAACATCCTCAGGAAATCTGATCGATTTTTCAGGAAACATGCCGATTTATGATACAGAAACTGAGGAGTTGGATGAGCAAGATTTTAATGGGGTCTATCCTACCAGCTTCGAGCTTGAACAGAACACCTTTTTGAGCCCAGAATTGACATATAGGCTAGAACCCAGTCAGGCTGCTGATTCCACATCTGATGATTTGTGCTGTGGTGGAATTCATGATCATGAATCTCATTTTCGCCAACTCTCCGACAATTTCAAATCTGACTATAATTGCGGAGAGATTCCCCTTCCTGAACACGCCAGGCCTATCTACGACCTCAGTTCTCATGACTCTAACTCTGACTCTGAGGTCCTGATTCCCGAGATCACCGATAACACAGAATCATTCCTTTTCGATCCTCAGGAACCAAAAACAGAAAATGCCAAGAGTGATTGCAACCAAGAATCCAAATTTTTTCTCGAATCCGATTCCTTTCATCCTACAAACACTTTTCCGGCATTTGATAGTTACCCAGAGGACTCGCTACAGAAAACCACCTATCATCTGTTTCTAGAAGAGCCCTCGTACACAATGGCCACCTCGTCCGCACACACAGAACGGATCAAAACCTCTCCCAAACCCCGACCCGCAACCGGACTCAATTTCTATTCAGATTCACCTCTCACCGAGCCGATTGCATTTCCACATCGGGTTTCGAACAATGATCAGACTACACACCATGCTCTATCATTCTCTGATCACCCCTGTAGGGTTTCCGTGTCATTCATTGATTATTCTACGGGTCCCTACTCTGACCAAGCTGATTCGACTCAGCCAAACCCTGCGCTTACACTTCCACATCCATCTGAGCTTCATAGTTTATGGTGGGCTCCACACCTTTTTATCCACATCTATCAACCCACCAGATTGATTGGGTTTGGGCTGCATCATCAGCCTGTTGATCTGAACAAGCACCTGGTTGGACCAACCAGGCTCTTAATCAAGGTGCTTGTCTTACAAAACTCCGCTGATTTGACCATCCCCTCTCCATCGCATTTCCCGCTTGGCTGAAGGCATCAAATTTAGCGCTTAACGGGAGGCAGCCCGTCATTCTCTTTGAAAACCTGAAACTTGTTCTGACACCTTTTTGCACTTGAAGTTCACACTTTAAGACAGCCGACTCCACCTCAGGTGCTTGCATCTGAGATTTGAAATCGTCCGCAAAAATTCAACCCGACCCATTCACTCATCCAAATTTCTGTCTTAAGGAATGAACTAAGACCCCCTAGGTTACAATGAGGACATTGCAAATCTTAGGCATGGGGGGGTAGGAAAGTGCAAAAACTTGTAAGAAAAGGTTTCAAACAAAAAATTCACATATGCCAAAAATACCATAAAAATTAAAAAATTTTTCGAAAAAGAATAAGAGGAAAAGAGGAGAAGGAAAATTTTGTGAAGGAGAAAAGAAACAAAATGAAAAAGGAGCACAAAATTATGAGAAAAAGTGATAGTCATTAGTAAGGAACTAAGGAATTAACCTAAGTTCTAGACCTCATTCAAGAAAATAACTGAAAAGTGCACAATGAGATTAGTAAGAATGCAAACCTTAGGCATTCTTGAATAGACTCTTAGTACCCATTAAGATCTGGACACTCCTCAAGAGGTTGAGGAAAATGAAAAGCTGAAGTATTAGGTCTAAGGCTTAGGGAGTATTCGGCCTCGTTAACTAATTTTTGGTTTACGGGACTCAGTAACCTAAGCACCCTAATCTCACACACAGCCTGGTTCAGTAAGCGTAAAAATCAGAATCACGCAGAAGCGTCGCAAAAATCTGAAAAGAACACCTAGAATAGGAGCGGCCGATCAACACAAGTTGATTTGGACGAGTTCCCAGCGCAGAGAGGCGGGAAATCCCCTCGAAGATGCGTAACAAAATATCATCTCCTCGGTGCTTGTCTCTTAGGATATTTACATATCCTACGGGGGGCATGTAAGCACTCTGCTGATTCAGATTCCATGGATGGCATTATCTCGAAGTGTCAATTGCCAGGGTCTGGATTCGGCCACGGAATACCATGGATGGGATTATCTCGAAATCTCAATAGCCAGGGTTCCGGGGGTTGCCATGGGCGGTGCTATCTCGAAGCATCGATCGCCAGGAACCCTTGAGGATTGATGATGGGAGCAAGGAATCTGATACAGACCGTGTTGAAAAGCCAATCCTAGGCTAGAACTAAAAAGAAAAAGAGAGAGAAAACTCTCCAAACAAGAAAAACTTTCTATCTCTCTCTTACAAAACGCACTGCGAACTGAGCCAGGGCTAAAATCATTTCAAGCACGGGTGCTTTAACCACGAAGTCCAATAAACCTTAGGTTAGTTCTTGTGGGCCTTAAAAACCTTTGCTAAAAGACTGAGGCTAAGGCTAGATAGATTTGGATCTTGATTGGTACTAGAGTACCTTTTAGGCCTATGGTCAGCATTCTAACCTAATCTATGCTCAAATAAAAAAAGGCACTTATCTAAAACCATTAAAAACTTCATGGTCTAGAACAAGGGTTGAAACCTTAAGTTTTTGCTAAGGGACTAGCAAAAGCTAGGCATGGGGGTATGATGAGAACCTCATCATGAGCCATAACTAGCTCATTTTGACCCAATACAAAGGATAAAAGCTCCTACATAACTCAAGGAAAGGCTTAACTCAGAGAATTCTGAGTTTGAGAAGAAAACAAATCATAAGGGGTAAAAGTGCAATTTTACCAGTATAATCTGCATACAGGGTAATTCAGGGCCCAAACATAGGTCAAAGCAGCTTAATAAGAATAAAAGTGGGATGAAATGATCTAGCAAGGGCTACAGCACCTCCAAGAAACCAAATGATAATCTGTAACCCTAACAACCCACTTCAATTCACAAGGTTCGAGGCAAAGTAAAAATAGAATAAACCCTATAAAATTCATAGAAAAATAATCTCTAGGGTTTAGAACCTTCAATTTGGCCTTTAGAACCCATTTTGACCTACATTGAGAACCATGCCCAATTAATAACTTAATTTGGGTTTTCGCGCAAATTGTCCGGTCAAACAAGGTTTAATATGAAAATGAAATTCACCATCAGATTCCTTAGGTCTTAATTAGTCATGTATAAAAACTTGAGCCTAGGAAGAAACCCCCTTGACCAACTTCACACTTTGGTCCTCATATATTTACTCTTTGGCCCTCAACTTTTGAACCCTCGCATTTTGGCCCCTAACTCTCCTTCGTTCTTTGCAATCAGGTCCCTCCTGCAAAACCCTGCCAGCACCATGCTCCGGCGACCTTGCGCGGAGCATGGCGCCGCGCAGGGTGAGGTGGGGGACCTGGCAAGTAAACCGGGGGTGCCCTGCGTCGTCAGCCGTCGCAGGGGCACCCCCCTGGTCATTGTAGCCCACCATACCGGCCGTGCGAACGCACGGACGGTATGGGTTCGTATTCCGACCATTCTCCGGCGAGGGAGACACGTCGTCTCCCTCCGCCTTCCTCCCTGTTTCATCCCTATAAATACCCCCCGCTGCTCCACCGACCAGGGCAGCTCGGATCTGATGGAGAAAACCCTCAACTTTCCTCTCTTCTCACTCCGGCAGACGCCCACCAGCTCCGGCGGTTCTTCCTCCTCCTCCTCTTCGCTCTGCCGCAATACCAGCAGCAGAGACTTCTTCCCCTGCTCTTCCCGCGTCGCGCAATACCGGCGCGCGCTGCCTCTGCCCCGTCGTCACCGCCGTCCTCCCCCCACTGGGCATCGTCTTCTCCGGCGACAGTCGATACGACTGTCGCCCTGTTCCTCCCCCTTCGTCCCTGCAAGTAAGCTAGAGCTACTCCCCTTCTCCTCCTCTTTCTTTCCCCGCTTTCAATTTAGTCAATTAAGCCCTCGACCGACTCTGACCACCTTCACCCCCTTCGCCTCCGACCACCCTCCGGCGAGCCGCTCCCATCACCTCAGCGACCCACACGGCTCGCCGACCACCGCAGGACCTCCGCCTCCTCACCCTGATCAATCTCCGCCCTACCACTTCCCCCACATCACCCTCTGCAACTCCACCGAACAGACCCATCCTCCGACCCACAGTCCGACCTAGGGCAGCCCTCGCACGCCGCCCCGCGCCTCGCCACCACCCACACGAGCTTCGCCGCACCCTGGCGAAGCTCCTGGCACTCTCTGATTAGGCCGAGAGGCCGTTTTCTTGTGGGCAAGCCACCCGACCTCCGCCGCCATTGACGCGCAGGAGGACCTGTTTCCGCCTGCAGCTACAGGCGCACCACGCTCAGCGCCAAGCCCAGATTCACTCCCAGGCCTTGCGAGGAGTTTTGGCAAAACACCAGGTTCGCAGCCGAGGAAGAAAACTCCGCGTGACGCTGCCATCTCATGCTGAATTCTCCGCTGCGGGCGCGCAATTGAGGTGGGCCGTTTAGTCCCACCTCGGAAACCCCTGAAGAGCCGCAGCGACATAAGATGCAAAACTGCAGTAGCCTTACTGCCTTAGTACACGGGGTGAGGTCCCCTTCACCCGCCCGGTTACCCGGTCTCGTCCGCGCTCACGCCCCGCGGACCTGACCCGACCCGACCCGACTGACCTGCACTCCTCGCCCACCACGCACGCCGGTGGGCCTGGACCCGGGTCCGACCCGAACCCGATTACCCGGTAGCTCTGGGAGAGCTTTCCCAAGAGTGGTTTCAGAGAGAGAGAGACGCGGGGGGGGGAGGGTAGAGTAGGTTTTGCTTCTGACGAGAAACTCTGAAGTGTGCAGGCGAAGAAGAAGACCCGCAGAAGAAGGAGTGCAGGCGAAGAAGAAGGAGCTGCACTGTAGCAAATGCATGGTTAAGTCGTCGAAGCACCGGGTCAGACGACGGAAGGTCAGCAGCCAGAGCAGGAAAGAAGGCAGGCTGAAGAAGAAGGAAGAGCAACGGCCAAAGCAGAAGAAGAAGAAAGGAAGACTCAGTAGCTGAAGGCAGAAGCTCTGCAGCCATAAAGAAGAGAAGGGAAAAGAGAAAGGGTCACCACAATTGCAGAAGAAGAAGAAAAGAGGTCAATGCAGAAACCAAGGAAGAAGAAGAAAGAGATTTGAAGAGGAGCATCACCTCTGCAGAACGAAGAAGAAGAACAAGGAGCTCTGAAGAAAGAAGAACATCACCTCTGCGGAACAAAGAGAAAGAAGGAGAACCAAAGAAAGAGAGAAAGAAAAGCATCCCCTCTGCAGAACAAAGAGAAAACAACAAAATCTTTCCCTCTCTCTTTCTTTTTGTAAAAGAAACATGTATATCTCTAGAATACAACTTGCTCCCTGAGTTCGACCTCGGGAACTCTTTTATTTTCCGAGTAAAAAAATTATATTTGAAATGTTGGCAATAACCGGCTTTACTACAACGTTATAACAAAACCCTCAAACCCGGTTGGAACCGACGACGTTTCAGACCTAAAACATAAACCAAGGTAAATATTCAATACATTTTAGGTTAAATTGTGAATTGACCAATCAAACTTCATCAAAACCCAAAATGGAAGTCCCCATTTAATTCCTTGGGTATAAATTACATTATCCTAAAAAGTTGAGACCATTTGGACCTCATCTTTACCTACTTTACAATTAAGCTACTAACTTTTGAAATTCATTCAATATGATCCAAATTTCTCTCATTATGGTCCTTGGCTGACATGATGATGACATTAGCCATCTTCGCCCTTTAGCTAGCTGTTGTAGCTCGTCAAGCACCTCCTCTAGTGCGAAATTTGGGGAGAAATTCCATCCAATCCTCTCAAAGGATCTCCATAAATTTTGGTGGATTGATTCTGCAATCAAACCCACATCTCTTGGCATGATTTCCAACTTTCTATTCCTTCTATAGAGCTTGGAAATTGTGGTCAAAGCTCTCACGCTTCCTTTGTTGTCAAACTAGCTCAGTCACTCGAATCTTTGCCTCATTTAGCGCGAGCAATCCTCTATAAATCATGGGCATGCTTAAACATTTGAAGTCGTCCAAATTTCATGCATCAAACACCCCTCCTCCTTCCTTGACGTGCGCCACTAAAGGACTTTGGAGCTCCTCAACCTTCACTCTTCACTATCGCTCGTCGCCTATCGAGTAGCGATTCCTCTTCCTTGTTCCTCGCTGAAGCTTCACGTGAAGCTTTGGCCAGTAAAGCCCCTTCAATCGCTCCAACCACCCACCTCCTTTATCGCCTGAAGGCCTACCAACGCCACAAGCTCTCTCCATTTCTTTCATCAAATTAGTTTAGGGATTTTGTTTGCATAAGTTTGGTGTAGCTTTAGGACTCATTAAATTATGTTTTTATTACTTGTATCACCCACCACCGTCGTACCATTAGGACCTTTGATGAGCTCCTCCACTCTGCCATTTCACGCACGCTTTCACCCAATAGATTTATGGTTTTGCTTCAAGGCAAGCCCCTGAAGCTATTGGATCTGACGCAAGGTTGAAAGACCTTGTATTTCGTTTGTAGGACGTCGTCGGAGTTCGTCGTCTTCTCTAGCTCTGGCCGCCACCTCTGTCGTTTCCATTGTCTTGATCATTGATCCACCATCGCCTTAGCGTCAGAGTGTAACCGCCAACCATCTTCAGCCTGTTGCCATCCTCATTAGATGGTCAGATCGAAGTTCCAACTGTCCTTTGGAGAAGCCTATGACATCGGAGAAGATGACACCCACAGGGTTATCAACGAAGGACCAAATCGCAAGCAATAAATAATTTTTAGAGTTCATTTTATAATTTTTTTTTGAACCATCAAAGGTACAGTTGTAAATATTATTTCCTTAGGGGTTTTATTACAATATGCTGATTCAAACCTTTATTGTTTAAATATTTCTTAATCTACGTTTAATTAACCTAATTAGATGATTAATACTTAATTAATCTTAATTAGCATCCAATAAACATGCTCATATGATCTCCATTTTGTGCAAATTGTGCTCTCTTTTAGTCCCACATCTGTGGAGACAAACCTTCTCATGCGTTGTTTAAGGATTTGCCTCCTCTAACTACTTGGACAAGTAGCAGGGGTTTGGCTCCCCACATGCACATGCACACACACACCTAGGCCTGCTAGGGCAAGAGAGAGCTTGGGCCCATTTGGGTGTTATTGGGCCGCTAGGCTCTTTTTGTAATAAAGAGAAAAAGAAAAGAGTGAAGAGACTTAGTGAAGGAAGAAGAAGAAAAGGGAGGAAGAATAAGTGCAAGATTGAGAAGAGAAGAAGTAGCTTAAATTCTTAAAACCCAGTGCTGACCTTTAGTCCCACATCGTGGGATGACAAAGTCCTCAAGTGCTACATAAGGAATAGCGTGCAAATGCTTATCTGCCTTAATAGGGAAGGGCTCCCCATAGGGCATATATAACCCTATGAGCCCATTAAGCTATATATATGTATGTGTGTGTATATATATATATGTATCTAGAGAGCACAGTGCTCATAAAGCTCAAAAAAAGCACAGATTATAGGCCACATGATCTTGTACCATCTTGATGAAACCGCTTCGTATTGCTTTAGTGGTTTCCATGTATGGTTTTGTTATTTTTGAATTTTTATGGTATCTTAATTGTTATGTCATTTTTGGCAACTAACCTCAATTATCTCACTTCAATTATGGGTAGGTTGTTTTGGAATTGCTCACATCATCACTTGGTGGTTTCCATGAGTCCATATTTTGTTTTGAAGCTCTATTTCTTGCCGCCGTTTGTCTCCTTGCTTGCGATTCTTCAGAAGTCAGGTTCCAGAAGTTGCTGCACTATTTAGTCAGATTAATCGTGCAGGTTCAGGAGTTTATTACAGTCGCAATTGGGTGTTTGGCTTCGTTTTTCAAAAGTTGTTTGTTTGCCTTCATACATCGAAGTTATATAAAGTTTATTCATTGCTAATGTAATGAAATGGGTTTTTAAGTTCTAGTTGATTGTATTGCTATATCGTTAAATTTTTTGTTGTTATATCATTATATATTTTGACATGTTTATTGTTGTATCATTCTCTATTTTTTTTAGGGATGAATCTCGAGATGAATCATTGGATTATTTGGCTTTCATGAAAAGATCGCAACATAGTATTTCGAGTCCAACAAATAATGTTATCCATCAAATTTCAAGTAATTCCATTATATCAGTTTATCTCTTTGTTGTAGATAAACCATGACTGTAGTTTACGTTATACAATAAAATTTAAGTGACACACCTTTATGTATCATCGTTCATTGTATTATAATTAATTAGTTTGAAGATACGAAGTCTTTTATTGTTATGGTAGTGGCCAGTTATTGTATCACAATTAATTGATGTTTGGTTGATATTCGTTATGTTATTTTTTTTACGTACCTCATAATGTATTACAAGTATGATACTCGTACTTGTTTGTGACACATGTACTTCATATTGTATTACAACTCTGATTCTCATACTTGTTTGTGACATACATTTATGTATCACTATTCATTGTATTACAATAAAATTTTTTGAAGATACCACATCTCTATTTTGATACTATGGTGTTAAGTTGTAACACAATCAATTGATGTTTTGTTTTATATATGCTATCCTCTTTTTATGTACATAACAATATAATACAAGTATCATACTGTTGTTCATAATAATGTAATACAAGTTTGTTATATTATTCTTTTTTAGATCTTCATAATTGGTTTTTTTGTTGATATTTGTTGGTTACAATTTATACTGAATCATATATTTCAAGTGAAGTTTGATGTTCATTTTTTTTATAATAATTTAAGATTTTTATTTAATAAGGTAAAGAATGTTACGCATGATTTATTTTGTATGTTTTCTAATCTTTTTACTTACATAATTTTTATTTTTACAGATGATGCTGAACCCATGGATAATATTGATGATATGTCTATGTTGATGGATACTGAAGATGATTCTCATCAATTACTCCAAAGGGTTGGTATGAAATTTAATTCAATATCAGAGGCCAAGGTTTTTTATGAACAATATGTTATTGCTTATGGTTTTGGTATTCGAAAGAGAAGCACAAAGTTCTCATTAGATATGAACACAAAATCCAAAGTTTTGTCGTATAAGAAGTTTGTATGTTGTATGGAGGGTTTTTTGGAGAAATCTTTAGATGTTTTGCAAAGCAAGTCAATATCATTTTTTGATCCGTTTCTAGAATCTATCTCTCCGTCTAAAAGGAATTTTAAGAAGAAATTTGTTAACCACAGGACTGGATGTAATGCTAAGATGACGATCAAGTTGAATTTTACGTCGAACAAGTGGGAAGTTCAGAAGTTTGTTGATGGACATAATCACCCAACATCATCTCCAAGCAAGAAGAGATACTTAAAGCCTATTAAGAAGAGCACGAATCACACGAAGGTAATTCTGGATACAGTGTTTGATATTGACATCCCCGTAAGCAAGCAAGTTGCATTTTTGTCAAGGCATGGAGGTGTTGCTGATCACGTTGTGAACATTGTTTGGGATATATACAATTTGAAGAGGGATGAAAGGAAGAGAGTATCTAGGTTTGATGCTCAAATTCTTATAGACCATTTTGAATATTGTACGAGCAAGACTCCATATTTTACTATTCTTACATGATTGATAATGATCAATTCTTAACTCAATGCATGTGGATGGACCCAGTATCTTTGGAGGATTATAAGATATTTGGTGATGTGTTATTATTTGATACGACATACAACACCAACAAGTACAAGTTGATTTTTGCTACGTTGTGTGGTGTGAATCACCATAAAAAGTGGTTATATGTGCTAATGCTCTTCTAATGAATGAGTCGAAGGATTCTTTTGAATGGTTTTTTACAACTTTTTGGAAGCAGTTGGCAAACACCCACTCTCAGTTGTAACTGACCAGGATCCTTCTATAGCAGCTGCTATTGCATCATGATTTTCTAATACTATTCATAGATTTTGTGTTTGGCACATTGTGAACAAGTTTAGCTCGAAAATTGGCTTTTCTAATTTTGGTGGTGTTGCTATTTTTGAACTTAGCAACCTCATTTGGTGGTATAGAAGCCCAAAAGAATTTGATGATGGTTGGAATTGTTTAATTGAGAAGCATGGTCTTAGCGATAATAAATGGTTGAAGTCCATTTTTAATAGAAGAGAAAGTTGGGTCCCGACATATATGTGTACTCGATTCTTTGCAGGTTTGAAGACGACACAAAGGAGTGAGAGTATTCATTCATTTCTTAGTAGTTCGATAACCAAGTAGAACTCTCTATTTGAATTCATTTGTCATTTCCAAAATGCGTTAAATAGAATTAGAGAAGTTGAAAATGAAATGGTCAATGATTGCTTGATGAGGCATCCATTTCTTGAAACATCGTGAAGTGTTTATATGCAACTTGCTAGCATCTACATGAAGTCTATTTTCTATGAAGCTCAGAAGGAAATTACGAGCTCTCTATTATTGAATGTTATTGATATATCGATTGATGAACCTGATTCTAGGTACAAGACGATCACTATTGGTGATCAAGTGGAAGTTCAAGAAGTTTTTTACAGTACGACAGATGGTGCTTATAGATGTCAATGTGGGTTAATGGACTTTGTTGGCATTCCTTGTAGTCATGTATTTGTTGTTTTGAAAAACATGAATGTATGCTATTTGAATGAGGTATATATTCATCAAAGGTGGAAGAGCAATATCAAGAAATCAGGGTATTATCCTATATACAAGTCTTTGTTACAACACAATGATGCAAAGGAATTACATATCATGTGTTCAAATCTCATCAACCCATCCTTAAATACAACGATACATTTGAAAAGAAGTTGATTGAGTTTACAATTACAACCATCCATGAAATGATTGAGATTAAGATTTCGAATGACCATGAGCCAAAACCACGTGTTACAAATATGATCACACAAGGACCTGTCATAATTGGAGAACCAAAGATAGCTAAGACCAAAGGTAGCGGTAAAAGTGGGAGGCCAAAGATTGGTAGTAGCAGATTGAAGCCTATGAGCGAGAAGAAACAAATCAGCGGTCGTCAATGAAAGTATTGTTTGAAATTTAATGTTGGCCACAACCCTAGAAATTGTCCATTGAAGCTAACTAATTTTAACACATTAATGCATAGGAAAATGTTTACATTTTTTTAATTTATATTATTTTTCTATTTCATGTTTATAATCATGTATCTTAATATTTTTTTTATCATGCAGGGCTGAAGAACATCTTTATGATATTAGTTCAGATAGTGGTTGATTTTTTCCCATAGATGCCTTAATGTCATGCTACATTATGTTTATGCATCAATGTGGTGGAGCTACATTATGTTCATTGATCTTTGTAGATTTTTTTTTTTTTTTAGTACGAAACATGTTTATTTCATGTTCTCTTGAACTTTAATATTTATCATCGAGATATTCTTTTACTATAGATTCTTTTTTGTCTTTATATTTCAAATGTTAGCATCATTTAGTTTGTTGATCAATGTAATATGTTTTTGGTGTAATACCATGCATCACACGAACAACACTATATACATCATATAATACTTAGTTATATGTATATGAAGATGAATTCTTGGTAAATTCATAAACATGCATAAATATATTCAAATCAATGGAAATCATAGGATTTTTATTAACGATCACAACATTATCTATTATGATCAGAAAGCATGAATATGAAGATTAACTTTTGGTCAATCCATGCACATGCATAAACGTAATGAAACTAATTCAAATCATGAGATTGTTATTGACATTTGTAATCTTATGTACCATGGTCATAAAGTGTTTTAGTATTATACTTTTTTTTACATGGTGTTTGCAACTTGATATCTAAAAAATGTAACACTATTTGCATCATTTGTACCTTGATTGCCCATTATTTTTTTTTTTGAAAGGATGAGGAGTGCTATCGAGGACGATAGCGGATCGAAAATCTTTTATTCAACATTAAAAGGGGCCATTAGATACATTCATCCCACTCTTTCACATGTACCCAACACTCTCACAATAGCTCCCACATTACAAGAAGTCCCTCTAAAAAGGCACTCATTATGAGCATGCCAAACACACCACATGACAGCCACCATCTTCGTCTGTAGATTCCCTGACACCAACATTTTCCTCCAGAGATCGTCCCATGTAGGTAATGGCTCCCCACATACTTCCCTCCAAATATGATCTGTCACCAGGCATGAGGTGAAAAGGTGTATCTTATTGTCAGTGTCAAATCTGCAGCAAGGGCAATTCTGTAGTGGAGCACCCAGCCTCCTACTTCTTAAATCTCCTGTTACAAGTTCATCTTGTCTGCATGGCCAAAGAAAGATTTTGAGCTTGAACAGAGTCCTTAACTTCCAGAATTTGCTGCAGTTAGAATCTGCAGGTGTGGGATCAGTAGTCATGCTAGCCATCAACCTCTTGTATGCTTTGGCAGATGTGAATTGACCATGTATCCACCGATAGCCATCCTCGCCATCTGCCGGCTGGAATGCAACCAGATCAGCAAGCAGCCGTGCCTGCTTTGTTTGAGTCCTTCCCCTCTTGTGCCCAGCAGCTACATTCAATGCCCATCTGCTAGCCTCCTCATCCTAGCACTCCCTAACCAATATCCTACTATCTGTTGCAGCAGAGAAACTTCTTGGATACTTCTCGCTAATCTGTCCCAGATCAGACCAAAATCTTCCCAGAAAGCAAAATTTCTGCCATCCCCTAGCGCAGGAGTAAAATCTGACTAGTGATCATGGATCACCCTCCTCACTGATTGCCAAAAAGATGAAGGTCTGTAAGGGGTTCTATTCCACAGCTGCACTTGCGTAGGACTGTAAGATTCTTTAATTAGTTGGGACCATAGTTTGCCATCCTCCATAGATAATTTGATTGCCCACTTGAGAAGCAAGGCATCGTTGAATTCTTTCAATGATCTAATGCCCAATCCTCCCTTTGATCTAGTCCTGCACAAGTGTTGCCACCTCATTGGATGTAGGAATCTGCCTTCCATCTTCACACCCTTCCAGAGGAAGCATATTCGCAACACATCCAGCCTCTTCCAGACAGACTTCGAAGACCTGAAAATTGAGAACACTGGAATTGCAGTGATAACAGAGTTCAGTAGAATCAGCTGCCCACCCTTCGAAATGAACCTGCTGCTCCACGACTCCAGTCTGGCATTTGCTTTCTCAAAGATGGATGCCCAGTCGCTCTTCTTCAGCTTCTTGTCGGACAGAGGTAAACCCAGATATCTCACTGGCAGGGAGGATGAGGGAGTATGCAGAGTGGTTGAGATCTCATCAGTCTCCCTAGTAGTCATGCCGAAAGAGATCAAAGTAGATTTTGCCCCGTTCAAATGCAAACCTAAAATCTCTCCAAAGATATTGATCATGCCAAAGAGAGATTCTGCTTCACAGAGTCCACCCTCTACAGAGAACATGGTGTCATCCGTGTATTGCAAAACGGGTGCCAGAGCTTGAAAATTCGTAAGTGAGTAACCCCTGACTACACCCACATCTGCCAGCCTAAAACTAAACTGTGCAATTGTGTCCACTACCAGGTTGAAAATAAGTGGGGCTAGTGAACATCCTGTCGTACCCCACACTATGGCTGAATCCAAACTCCACAGGGTTTCCTGTTGGCTAGAGGAGAGAAGGAAGATGTGACAACACACCTTTTCATCCATTGAATCCACACGGGGGGGAAGCCCCTCCTCTTAAAAATCTCCCACAGATAGTGCCACTCTATTGAATCGTAGGCTCTGCCAAAGTCAACTTTCCACATGAAAGCTCTGTCCTTTCTTCTCTTCCATCTAGAGATCACCTCTTATGCCACTATGAAGGATTCTTGAAGGGATCGATTAGGGAGAAAAGCTGCTTGCACTGGACTGACCAGGTCAGACAGCACATCTTTCAGTCGGTTCGCCAACACCTTGCTAATAATCAGGTAAATTGAGTTCGACAATGCTATGGGTCGAAACTCAGAAAGCATCTCTGCACCACTGCGTTTAGGTAGCAGAAACAGGTATGACCTGTTGAGTCTCTCCATACCTGAATTGCTCCTTTGAAATTCTCCAATAACCTCCATCACATCCCCTTTGACCACTGGCCAGAATTCCCTGTAAAACAGAACCTGAAAACTGTCTGGGCCTAGAGAGCCTTCTACGTTCAATCCAGCCATTGCTTCCACCACCTCCTGCTCTGAAACACTTTTAGTAAGCTTAGTTGCAGCAGGACTTCTCAGCTGAGGAAAGTCAAATGCTGCCAATTTCCAGCTCCCACTCCCTTTTGTTCTTGAAGCTTCCTTGAAATACCTAGCTGTCTCTCTTATGATTTCATCAGATGAGGTAAACACCAAGTCCCCACATTTCAAAGAGGAAATAAAGTTCACTCTCCTTCTAGCGCTCGCTGCCATATGAAAGAACTTCATGTTTGCATCGCCCTCTTTCAACCAAAGTTGCCTAGATTTTTCACACCAATCCATTTCCCTAGAATTATCCTCCTCATGAATGAATCCCTACCAGTGCTTCCTCTGTGTCTCCTCATCCAGTGTCAACCATTCCCTGTTCTCCTTCTCATCCAATAATCGCACCACAGATAAAGCTTCAGACCTCCTCTGATCTCTCAGAAACTCTATTGTTCGTCTGTACTCCCTTAGCATCACTTTTAGGTCCTTCAATTTCACAGCCAGACGGTATGTGGCTGATCCTTCGACCTTCTTATGCACCCACCAGCAGCCAACCATCTCCCTAAAACCTCCCTCCCTCAGCCAAGATTTCCTGAACTTAAAGTAGGTGCCCACAAGGGAATCCTCCCCACTATTCCACAGCAGAGGAGTGTGGTCAGAAAAGGGGCAAACTAGCCCCACAACTGATGACAGCTGATAACGCACTAACAGCTCCACATTCCCAAAGAACCTGTCCAGCTTAGAGACCAACCCATTACCCCCTCGCCACGTGAATTTAGCCCCCGCTGAGTGATATTTGTTCAGACCCACCTCTGACACCACTAACTGAAACCCGAGTGAAGTTCTATCCACTCTTCCATTCCTCCGATCATTCACTGATAGAACGTTGTTAAAATCCTCGCCTACCAGCCATGGCATCTCATTTGTATTACTCGCCATCACCCGCAGCTCCTGCCAGTGTACGTTCCTCCTATTATCCGCATAGGGACCATACATGCAAGATAGAATCAACTCTTGTGCATCCCCAAAGGCCTGAAATCTGCACGAGAGCACATAGTTACTCCTCCACACTTCTTTCAGAGCCAGAGTGGATTTCTTCCACCACACAGCCAGCCCTCTCACCCTTCCAGTCGCACTCACGGCTCTAAAATCAGCCTGCCCTCCTTGCAACAGTGACTGCCAATGAGAATCCCCTCCTTCTTCTAAGTGTGTTTCCTGTATCAGCACATAATCCACCTCCCATTTGCAAAGATATCAGGCCAGTGACACCCTTCGCACACGAATGCGCAACCCACGCACATTCCAAGTGAGCACTTTCATCCCCAAAGCTTCAAGGCCCCTTGCTACCCCCTACTTTTTCTCAACCTTCAAAATGTCTGCTATTTGTCCTTCACAATAAGAATGGCTTCCACCAGTACTCCTTCCCCTCAACTTATATGGTGATCTCATATATTTCCCCCTTATAGAAGAACCCACCCCATAGCACACTTCCCTTGGTACCCTAGGGGATCGGCTATCTGTCTACAGTGGGATAGCCTCACAGGCCTCCGTTGGCTTTGGATATCATGATGTATAACAACCAGCTCCTTTCCCCCACCTTTCTCCTATTCCAACACAGTCACCGAATGTGGATGGTCCAATTCTGTCACCTCCTGCATTTCAGCAATTGGCTTCCCTGCCCATTGAAGTTCTTCCTTCCCTTCAGCTTCTTGTCTGCCAACGTTTCTGGCACCTTCCTCCTGGGCACCAGTTTGAACATCCAACTCCTCAATCTGCATCATTGGAGCCCCCTCTTGCACATTAACCTCGTCGACCAGGGCCATTTTCAACCGAAGAAGCCAGGAACTGCCCTCGCATCTCAGAGTGACTTTGTTCGGTACTGTGCCCACCCTTGTCATCTTCACCTCAACCTTAATCGACCTCCCATCTCCCTCACACAGTCCAACCATGACACCTTCTGCCATAGTCGCAAAATTTGCAATCACTCCTGCCACCACCCCTGTTGTTCTTAGATGTAACGGTAGGCCCCAGATCTCCAGGACCCCCCTTCTACTCTCAGCCCACTGTGGTGGATTGTCTCGAAGAGCACCGTCAAAAGGAGATACCAACCTCCATATCACCGTCAGCTCATCAAAGCTAGTCGTGCGAAATCATAACCCTTCCACATCCATCATGTTTAAATCAAAAATTACAAATCTCCTCCCCCCCAAATGAGCCAACTTCCACACCTGAAAGGAGAGCGAGAGAGATCTTACCAGGCTCTAGATCTTCTCAAAAGTATACATGCCAATCGTAATCTCACAGATGAGTGCCCCCATAGTTGCTAGCTCTGCTGCCCTGGTCTCCTCAGATAAGGGTACTTCCACATCATACATCAGTCCTAACCCCTCCAGCGGAGGTGATGGGTGAGGTAGCGATAGCTCAGCAACTCCATAAGCCCTAGCCTGCCCCCCAGCAAGCAGGCCGACCTTCCCCTTCTCCCGACAATCAATCTTCTTGTGTCCCCACCCCCCACATGCCAAGCATAAGGTCAGTGACCTACATACCGCCGCCATATGTCCTCTCCTTCTACAACGATAACATACCACCTCCGCATTCCCTCCTCTCCTCCGCCTCCACACCTCACCAACCCTTTGGGCCGCTCGTGGAGCTGCCCATGCCTCTTCCATCCTCTCCCTCTGCCGCTGCCTCCTAGACCTCCACAATCTCTAGCCATCGTCAACCTCCCAAACCCTAGCTACACTCCTCCTCTCCATCCTCTGTTGATTGCCCATTATTACAGACATTGACAACAACATACATATCTTGTAATTCATAGTTAGATGCTTATCACATTGAAATTTTGCTACATTCATATATATACGCTTAAAATTATTGGAATCAACCCAAATATCGATCACTATTTTATACTTCGTAATGTTTTCCCTTATGGTCACAATAATTTTTATAGTTACTCAAGCTAGAATAATTTCTATTCCTTATTGTTTGCATTTTAATATTTTAACAAAGTAACACTCATTGCATCAGTGTATCTCGTAATAGGCATTTGAAATATTATGTATCAGACAATAATAGTATGCCCAAAGTTTTGAAAGCATGCAAAATTAATATTCATTACTATATTACAGTCAACATGTAAAATCATTCGTTACAAATTTGTAACAGTGCGCATTACCCATGTGCACACTTTTAGAGTAACATTGTATTACAATGTTTAACATAGGGAGCTTCATTCATTCCATTGATCAAAGTAACTTAGCTAATTATTCTGAGAGAACAGATAAAATACTGTAATATCAGATCTAAATAGAGTTTTAAATCC
This sequence comes from Thalassia testudinum, assembly GCA_037157565.1. Taxonomy (NCBI): domain Eukaryota; kingdom Viridiplantae; phylum Streptophyta; class Magnoliopsida; order Alismatales; family Hydrocharitaceae; genus Thalassia; species Thalassia testudinum. The sequence continues at coordinate 8,907,279 of JAZHRO010000078.1, read as the reverse complement.
ATGCAAGTCACCATAAACAAAACCATTGTTTCAACAAATGAAATCTATCTCAGACATATTCTCTGACCTATATAGCATCCTTATGAAGACTTGGTTCTTACTTTAGTGAGGTAGTTGTAAATGAGGCTTTTATTTTCTTCAGTGTTACATTACAATAGGATTGTAGCTATCTGAGCTTTGAATTTCCCAATATCATAATGTGTGAACATGACCTGTTCTCCTGCACAGATGTAATCCATATATTTAAGAAGATATATAGCACAATCGATACTTGTTGGTGGCTGCATTGGTACGTTGGTCATAAAAATGATTTTCCATGCCTTTATTTTTGCTTTTGGAAAGACCATTGCAAAGAATCTTGGTGCAATATCTTTCTGTAGGTTATGTATTTAATGAATATTAACTCAACTTTTAAAATCACATATACAATTATACTGGAATTTTATTTTCATAGATGCACAGATGTTGAAGGTATGCTCACCCATCTGTAAGCTTTGCCCTTGCTCCTTCAGTCATGGCCCAAAGACTCATACACCAAGTATTTTCCCTTTTCGAAGCAAGCTACAATGAGTATCCAATGCCTTGGTAGATGTATTGGGAAGAATGCCATCTTGATATTCCCATATGTGCTTGGCCTTGCTTCAAAAATTTGTTGGAGGGTTGCTTGTTCACTCTTTGTCAATGTGGCTGCTCTATTTTTAATTAAGCCCCATACATCAAGAAGTGTTAAGTATTACAAACCACAGAATCATCACAACATGTTTATTTTATCTAATTTAATTAATATTATGATTACCATAATGGTTAAAGATGCAAAAAAGTATGGCGCCTCTCCCTTGCTAAATGTGGAATATGATTGCACAGTAATCATGCAACCTAAACCACCTGAATTAAGTTAGATTCTAGTATAAGTTTAGAACAATTCATGCTTAAGTGTCGTAATTCGCATAATAGTTAGTTTGTTAGTTGCATAAATAATATTATCATTTGATGCACTAAAAGAGAGATGAAACTAATTGCAGATGATTCAAGGATGCAAATGATAGATTAAACCATACGGATCTGATCAGGATGACAACAAGAGTCCAACTCTTCCTGAATTGTCTTGTTCAGACATCCGTAGCATCACATGTAGCCCATAGAAGATCAGAAGCCAAGGGAAAAAATAGAAATCTGGACCTCAGATGCCAAATCCAACCACACGGATGGCTTCGGATCAACGATTGCAGTTCAACGATGCAAAAATCAACTTGATTGGAGGCCTACATCACCAGTTACAAAGAAGAGAAGATGGACGGCCATGATGGTGCCACGTGGCGCCATCACAACTGCCCCTTGCTGCGCCTCCAATCCCTGAAGAAGCCCTCCTCACACATTGTGGGTCATTGGATCTTCATCCATCAGGTGCCCATGTTGCCTCCACCACCATGCCTCATCACCCAAGAGAAGATCTCAGCCGTTGGATCTCCATCCAACGGCTGAGAGCAGAGTTGCCTAAAACCAAAACACCACCCAAAACATGCCTTAACATGTTGATTAGAGCGCTCAACCGCAAGCGAGGAGGCACGAATGAGAGATCGGATTGCTGCTGTTAGGGTTTAGGCAAACCATCCCTACAGTTTCAGGCGTACAAACCCCGTGGTTTGCTGACATTGTTAATTATTTGGCCGTTAGTCAAATCCCCCAGGATTGGACTAAGCAACAACAGGATAGACTCAAATCTAAGGCCAAATATTACTTCTGGGAGGACCTTGAATTGTATCGCATCGGCTCTGATCAGATTATTCACCGATGTGTTCCGGAGAACGAATTCAACAGCATACTCGAGCTCTGCCATGCATCTGTGTGTGGTGGACACTTCTCCGGGAAAAAGACAGCTGCAAAAATTTTGCAATCTGGATTCTATTGGCCGTCTTTATTCAAGGATGCCTAGGATTTCTCAAGGTCGTGTTCCCAATTCTAGGCACTTGGGAGCATAACTAAGAGAGATATGATGCCCCTGAACCCAATTCTTCCTGTCAAAATCTTTGACGTTTGGGGCATCGATTTCATGATACCCCTTCTCCCTTCATTTGGACATCAGTACATTCTCATCGCTGTTGATTACGTGTCCAAATGGATTGAGGCAATTCCCACCCGAACCAATGACCATAAGGTGGTCATCGATTTTGTTAAAAAGAACATCTTCAGTAGGTTCGGGATTCCGAGGGCCATCATCAGTGATGGTGGCACTCATTTCACTAATGCTCAGTTCCGTAATTTGCTGGCTAAATATGGGTTAATCACAGAATCTCCACACCTTACCATCCACAGACGAATGGACAGGCCGAGATCTCCAATTGGGAGATCAAGAATTTTCTGCAGAAAATGGTTAGGCTTGATCATAAAGACTGGACTCAAAAGCTTGAGGACGCTCTTTGGGCCTACCGTACAACATATAAAACGCCCATCGGCATGTCTCCGTTTCGTCTGGTGTATGGAAAGGCATGCCATTTACACGTAGAGATTGAACATAGGGCATTCTGGGCAATCAAGCTGTGAAATCTAGATCTGAGTTTAGCTGGGAAGACCAGGAAACTCCAACTATCTGAGTTGGAGGAGCTTAGAAATGATGCATATGAGAATGCCAAGATCTACAAGGTTCGGACCAAAGCTCTACATGACCAGTTGATTTCCCGCAAGAGCTTTGAGCAGAACCAGAAGGTCTGGTTATTCGATTCTCGACTTAAGCTCTTTCCTGGCAAACTTAGGTCGAAATGGAACAGCCTGTTCATTATCCACTAGATTTTTCCAAACGGAGCCATTCTGATCTCTAACCCGAAGATGGGTAATTCATTCAAAGTAAACGGTCAACGTCTGAAGCCTATTATTGACCGTACACTTCTAGAACCCGTCTCAGACATGGTTGCTCTAGCCATGTTGTGACTTCTTTGGCTGGACTTCGCCTAGCTAACGGCATTAAACTCAGCAATTGTACATATGACTCAGAGCTAACCCAAGCTTCATATTCAGGTGATATCTTCCGTACTCTACCCTCTTTTTCTCAATGTAGACATTGCATCAGCTAGGCATGGGGGGGTGGATTCATTTTTGAATCATTTTGTTAGCTCTGTGAAATTCTTGTGAATTCTATTTTTCTTCTTACATATACATAAAATAAATAAAATAAATTAGGAAGGAATACTTGGACATTAGGACTTTTTAATCTTAGGAAATATTACATTAGGATCTGAACACTAAGACCCTTCAGGTCTTTGGGCTTAATCAGCCCGGGTATCCACCAAAATGTAGATTTATTTTTCGAGTCCTCGCCATCTTGAATTTTATTGTAATGTGATTAAATAAGTTTAGGTGATAAGTACACGACTTATCAACCCACCCCCTCGTTTGAGGGAACTTTAAGTCTAAAGCATCTACACACTATCTTTTCACTGACTTGTTGATCGGTTGTTTTAACGGAAATTAGGTAGCTAATGAACCTTCTAGGGTGATATGGCTGACAAGTTATCATGGGTAACAACCCATAGGTAGGTTTTCCAGAGCCCAGTCATTGGACCATTCTCTTCTTACTGCCTTTAGGTAAATCTTAGACCAAGGAAGCCACCTACTTAAAAAAAAAAAGAAAAAGAAAAAAAGAAAGTCAAAAAGAAAAGAAAAAGAAAAGGAGAAAAGAAAGGAAAAAAAAGAAAACAAAAGAAATAAGCCACACTTCACCGCACGAGTATGGCTGGCAAGTTGTCGGTGGTAACAGCTCATCGACCGGTTGTCCAGAACCCAGCTCAAGAAATGCACTAAAAATTCTCAAAACACTTAGGAAGAAGCGGAGAAGTAGAATAAGCTGGGGAGATATACACTGGATTCACCCTTATATTGACCCCATAAAAATAAAACTTGATCTAAATGCATGATTATGCATGTTATGCACTATTTACACTGTATGATGCTAATGTGACACTAAGAATATGCATTAATAGACATTTTAGGTTAATCAGATGTATGCACATCACAACTGCAATGCGGAGTTAGACAAGGCTTCCCACTCGCTCCTTTGGTGTTTAATCTTGCAGTTGATAATCTTGCTAGATTTGACTGCAAGCTGTCAGAGGTCGGTGTTATAAGAGGCTACTCCTTATCTAATAGGAGAGCCATGGCTCTAGTACTCCAATACGTCGATGATACGTCGATGGCATATGGTTAAGATCTTTGGGGAGATCTCAGGTCTGAAGTTGAACAGGCAAAAATCATCCTTGGTCTATTTTGGTCAGAATGATAGTGAACAAGAAGCACTCTCTTTTATTTTGGGCACTCCATGTACTACACTTCCAGTCAGATATTTGGGGCTATTGTTGAGATGCTCTAAGCTAAGGAAGAGTGATTGGAATATTCTTTTTGATAAAATCTCTATCAAGTTGGAGAGCTGGAATAGTAGGTTCCTATCCAAGGGTGGGAGACTCATTTTATTGAACTCTCCACATTACCTTTATTCCAGTCTTCTATTTCTCCATGTTCAAAGCCCCTAAATCTATTTGGAAGGAAATTGATGTGATGAGAAAGCGATTCTTTTGGAAGGGTGCGCGTCATGAAGGAAAGTTTATGCAGCCATTGAAATGGGATCAGTTGTGTCTACCCAAGGAGTACGGTGGTCTGGGTATTAAAGCCTTAAAGGAGTTCAATGAGGCAATGTTAATCAAGTGGGCAATTAAAATCCTTAATGGTGAAAGGAAATTATGGATTGATATCGTTAAGGACAACTATGGCAGCTCCAACAGTGCATTGAAGAGACTTTCTCCATCGAAGCCATCTCCCTTTTGGTGATCTATCATTCAGGTTTTAAAGATTAATTGGCATTTATTGCATCTAATGCTAGGGGACAGCAGTACATTCAGTTTTTGGAATGAGGAATGGTCCTTGCTGGGTGTCTTAAGAGAGGCATATCAGAGAACCTATATGGTTGCTGTGGATAAGGAATGTGCGGTCTACAACTATTGGTCAGAATAAGAAGGTGGCTAGCATATTGCTGGGACTGATGTAAGCAGGGAAGGAACTCGCTTATGGGAAGAGAAGGTGAGACTAACTTTAGACCTTCATAACTTCAAACCAAGGGCTAGGGTGGAGGATAGCTATGTGTGGAATGGTGTTTATACAGTGGCACATGCATATGGGAGGATTATGGGATCCACCAGAGCTATGGAGGGTGATCCAATTGGCAAAAAACTTTGGCTCTTGAAAGTTCCGCTTAAAGTTCAAATTTTTTTATGGTTATGTAGAAGGGAGGGCCTAATTATAGGGGACTTGAGACATAGGAGGATGGGTGCTACTCTACATGAATGTCCTCTGTGTGGATTTCATGTTGACAGCCTGGGCCACATTTTTTCTTCATGTCTGATTACGGATGCAATTTGGAGAAGAACCTGCCAGGAATCGCTTCCCCTATGGGATGCTCTTTGGTAGGATTTCCTTCTACATGACAAACAGCATATGCACATGGCTGCGACACTATGGTGTGTATGGAGGCCAAGGAATGAGAGCTTATTTCAGGAGATACCAGTATGCTTTGAGCAAATTGTAAATGAGTACTAGTCCCTCATACATATGTGGGGATCTATTTTCTAACTTCCCCTATTTTTTTTTCCTATATGATAAATAAAAAGCCCCTCCGGATTGCTATCGTAGCATGATAGCTTTGTCATATATATGGAATTGTGAACCTTTTGCCTTTGACGTAGCAGCATTTATGGTTGATTTTGCAGTAGATTTTTCTTCTGCTACTCATTTTGATCCTTTTTTTCCCACTACTCCTACATCATGCATATGACTCTATTGTTCCTTGACATCTTGTGGTGTTCTATCATTAGTTCTTGTCTTGCTCATTCTTTTGGAGCAGCTTTTATCCTTGCCATCCATTCGTATGGCCTACAAATCAAATTTTCTGATTTCAGAATAGGTTGAGTTAGTATATATGAATCAATGTATATTCTCTTTTTTTCGTTTGTTTGTATGTACATATATACTGAATATTCTCTATGTTTCTTAATCCTCATTATATCAAACAAATATTCATATCTAATCATATACCCCCTTTTTATACATCCACATGTAATTCTCATTCCACAAAATCAATAAAGAAGACATGCTTTAGTACATTAGATGGAATATGTATTGTATTACATTATATACTGGAAGGAAAAATCAGTTGTGTGTTCGTACTTTATAGTTTTCAACCTTTAAATGAAACCCTTGTTAGAACAACTTCAAATGCTTCATTTTTAATCGCATAAAAGGTTGTTTTTTGTAATCGAAGTGCATCAATCGTCTATAAGTTAAGGTTTGAAGTACGTATTATTATTCAAACTTACCTAATGTTGATGCATGATTCCTCACTGAGAATGTGTAGGTTGTTGTGCTCTTCACTGTTGCTTTACTCCTTTTCTGGTCCGCCTTTTGATCGGTGAGGTTTGGCGCAGCAAATGATCAAGAGTTTCCTTTATTATTCCTTCTTTTGAATACATCTTTTTGTATCATGTCAGCCGCTCTTACAATTGATACAGTGCTCTGTCAAATAGTTCATATTAGAATGAAACTTTCTTTAAACACATGCTACAATGCATCTTCTAATTGTATTACAATTCTCAAAACTTTTGTTGCGTACTTTTTTTACGTGCACATTTCTATTACAACCATTACACTTTGTATTATTTGTAAGAATTGTTAAATTCATTATACAATGGTTAACCCCCTTATTAATTATATTGATTGTATTACAAAATCATGTTACACTGACAACGTTAAAACTCATATATGTATTCATTACAACTTACATTTATCTTATTACATCGTTTAAGTTATTTGATTACAAATAAAATAAACCTATATTACAATGGTCATCGAAGCATTTACAATGTTTTGTTGGTGTTTTTTGCATACATAAGGTCATTTGTATATATTAAATCATTTCATTTGATTAGAACCCTCTTTGTCATGCATTTTTTTATTTAAGTTTAGTTGTATTACAACTTCGTATATTATTTCGTTGTTACAACTTGATAATGCTCTTGTTAAAATAGCCGTCTGTTCCATTACAATTATAATGCTTATTTGTTACAATCATATACAATTCTTATTACAAATCTTATACCATGTCGTTAGAATATTTTCATTTTTTTTTTTACTTGTTACACATGTTTTTTATTACGCAAATAGCTGTATTGAAGTACTAGTTTTAGTAATTTATCTATACTAATTGATTTGATCAGTTACAATATTTTAGGAATGGATTTTTTAAAGTTATGAATGACATTTTTGTTTTGGTAACTTCCGCCTTCTTTGGTTTGTTACAATACCATGTTTGGTAAAGATGGTGGTAATTATTTCATTTGTCAGATTAAAATCCAATGGCTTAGATCGAGTGCTTATTATAGGATTTTTTAGCATAGTGCTCTCTAGATAGGTCCCCTATATATATATATATATATAGCTCACTAAGGTCGACCCATATAGGGTGTGAAAGAGAGGTGTGGCTCATTTAGGCCCATTCAAACTTTGGCTGGACTATGGTTTACTCGTGCCAGACCCTTTTTTTTTGTGTAAGGGAGAAGAGAAGAAAGAAAGAAGCACTTGCAAGGGAAAGAAAAAGTAAAAAGGAAGAGGAGTGTGCATGCTCAAAAGAGAGAAAGAAAGGAGGCTAGGTGATATGAAGAGAAGAATAGGAAGAGATAAAAGAGAGAAAGCAATTTTTTTTTGCTCTCATATCTTTGGCACTTGTTTTGATCTTTGAGTTTGATTATTGTTCTTCCTAGCATACTCCCTTATATCAAACTCCTGAGCTTCAAATCTTGTAAATAATTAAATAGTTGTACTTGATCGAGGGTAAAAATGGTGTTCAAAAATATGATCTAAGATTGCATTGTAGTATAGAAATCGAGTGGTAAAGCACGCGATCAAAATAGATGAAAAATAAATAACCACTCACAAGGGAGCGAGTCATGTCCATAGGAAGGCAATGTTTATTACAAACTCGCACGGGTCAAAAATAGATGTTCATGATTAAGTTCACAAAGAAACCAAATCAAAATCGCCTTTTAATTAAGTTAACAAGATATGATAATGATGGTATTGTATTTACGTTGAAATGTAAGGGTGTCCTGATAAAATCAACATAGTAAAATAATCTTTAAATGAGATAAAAAGACTTGATGATGGCATGGAATGGTAATTATCAATGGAATGCAAAATAGAGGATTTCCTTGGATTTCTTCCCTTGCACTGGAGGAGAGGCTAGAGGCAAGAAGCTCGCCGGAGGTCAAGTGGAGCGAGGGCTTCGCGTCGTGGTCGAGGCGGGTCGAATAGCGGCCATCGGTGGCTGGACGGAGTGATGAATTTTGTGGGTTTTGGTGGTGGCTACTACTACTGTTAAAGCTGCTCCATGTGTGGGCGGCTGAAAAGGGTGCTCTCGGTGGCTACTGCTGCTATGCGGGCACGAAGAGGCATGCACACACAGGTAGAGGTGCGTTGAGGGAAGCTATTGGCTGCACGTGGGAGTGCTTTACTAGCCTGCTACAGGCACACACGGGCGAAGGAGAGGACCTACTAGGTGCGAGTAGGGTGCGTGGAGAGGGTGTGTGGGAAGATGTTGCGAAAAATAGCGTGATTTGTAAAAGCGGGTTTTTAAGTCGTTGTAACAAGCCAAATCGCAATTTCTTTTAAATTTTTAATCCTAGATAGTGGAAGAATCTACGTTGTCCAGGGAGGCAATGTTTGCAATATTCTAATCTCTTGGTTAAAAAGTGGGAAATCAACTTTCTTTTTGATTTTTGAATATTAGATTTTTAGGGATTTTGAATAACAAACCAATCGCAAAGTTAAGGTAAAGATTACACCTAATTCACTAAGCTAAACTTAAGGTGACAAGAATAGCCACTCCTTAAGCTCACTCTAGGCACGTGGAGGCCTAGAGTAATTAGGGAGAGGGAGTGAAGAAGTGCTAGAAATAAGATAAAAAAATAAATGTGACAAAAAATTGAAAAGAAGGCAAATTGAATTGATGGAATTGTGTTTTACAAAAATAGTAGAGGAATGCTTCTACTTGAAATTAAAAATACAGAAATGCTAAAAGCACAAATCCTCTTACAAAATTTGGTGAAGAAGAGATTCTTCTTGCTCCAAGCCTAGCTGCTCCTTGGCTTGAAAAGAAGGTCTCCTTCTTCTCATTCCTTGAATGGCTCCTCTAAGGTGGATGGAATTCCACCTTCAAAAACTCCTCCAAAGGTGGCGTGGACCACCTTTAAATTCTCCTCCAAAGGTGGCTGTGTACCACCCTCAAATCCTCCTCCTAGGTTAGGTGTGTACCCTAAGTCTCCTTCCTTTGCTTAGCTTCTTCCCTTGGCTGGCATGGGCTCAAGAGAGAAGAGAAGAGGGGAAGCCACCAAGGGGACAAAGTGTCCCCTTAATCTTCTTCTTCTTCTTCTTCTTCTTCTTCTTCTCTTGGCCGTCTATGTAGGTGGAAGTATAGGTAGAAAATATGTAGCCAAAGGTGATCTAATGGTGGTGGGTGGTGGTCTTTCTAGAGGAGTGGAAGGGGTTAAGGGTAGTTAGTGGATGGAGGGTTAGGATGGCTTGTAGAGGGTGGTAGGAGATCTTAGGGTGGATGATGGGTAGCACAAAATGAGGGGATGCATGGCATTTGGTGCCAACCCTTGGTGGGGACTAGGGTTAAGGGTTGATGGTGGTAGGGCTAGGTGGCATGTAGAACATATGTAGGGTTAGGATGGTGTTGTAGGGTGGTGGTTGGTGTATGGAGGGTGGATATAAGGTGGTGCCAAGGGGAAGGTTGCATTAGGTGGTGGTTGTTGTGGGTTTAAGGGTAGTTGGTGCCACTTTATGTTGGTTAAGGGAGAGGGTTAGGTGGTGCCACTAGATGAAAAGTTAGGATAGGTTGGAGGGTGGTGTGTAGGGTGTAGATTGGAGGTGGTGTTGATGCCAAATGAAGGGTTGTGGGAGGTGATTTTTGGCACCAACTAGGGTGTGGTTTAGGGTAGTTAAGGGAGGTTAAGGTTGGTGCCAAAGGAGGGCTTCTAGAAGGGGTTAGGTGGGTGGTAGGGATGAATTTAGGTGGTGATGTGTAGGGCAAGGAATTAGGCACATGTTGGCGCCAAAATGAAGGGGTGCCTAGGGTGTTTTTGGCGGCAACATGAAGGGGTGTGAGTGGTGGTGGTTAGTGCGGGTTGGCGCCAAAGGAGATGGGTTAGTGACCCACGTGGAACGCGTTGGTTTAATTATGTCAATGTAGCATGCGTTCGCGGCGTTGGTTTTAATTTAAGATTTGGATTTGGTGAGTCCAAGTGTCGAACATGAGGAGGCGTGAAATCAGATTAGTTTGTTGCTTTAGTTGTCACAGGAATGTTTGGATTGCATGCGAGAAAACAAGAAAGAGAGAGAGAGAGAGATTAGGGTTAGAGCTTGTGTTTAAATCATGACATTCATTCTAAGAAGATGTGAGCTATGATATAAAAAATAACATTAACATATAGCATGCAATTAGAGTTTGTTTACAACTACAGCAATAGATGAAAGCATAAATAAGTGAGACATAAAACTAAAGTAAAAAGAGTGAGAGGAGTTGGTGAGGCAGCCACGACGATTGAGGGGGGCTCCGTCGGTAGCTCAACAACTCCAGGGTGGATATGGGATGCTTGGTGGAGCTAGGAGAGGGCTAGTATTTCATGGAGAGTGTGTGTGAATTGAATGCCCTTGAATGGGGTGGTTGAGGAGGTTTATATAAAGAAGGGGTTTCCAAACTAAGTAAGGGTTTTAGCGACATCCGGGATGTCGCTAAACCAATTCCATAAGTGTCGGTGAAGCCCTTCGCCCACCGGTCCAAGTGCGCGCGCATGCTTCTTCCTCCGCGCGATCTATGTGCGCGCAATATGGGCCATCCGATCAAAGATCGGATGGCTGAGATCGTGCCCTTAGCGCTGGTTCAGATTGGGCTGGGTGCTTCGGGGACACGCCTTGCGCGTGATCACGTGCGTTTGCATCGGGCACGTGAGAGCATCCGCATAGCTTGCCTTAGAGCCATTCGATGGTGATCAGGTGGTTTGAATCAGCTGCGGTGCAGGCTGGAGTGCAATTTGGGGCGCAGCGGATCACGTGGTTTCCACTCAACTTAGTAATTAAGTTAATTTCACTTAATTAAGTGTAGAAGAAATCACTTAGGTTAACTCGAAATTGTGTCGTTTGTGCAGTATAGGGTCGAATTAACCTAACATTTTAGAAATTTTTACTGGTTGAGTCCAGGTCGTTCACTGGGAGGTATAATAATTTTCTCCAAATTCACCAATTCTCTTTTATTTCTCTATAAGTTTAGGAGGTATAACTAGGTTGATTTTTTAAACATGAATTTTGCCAAAATATTTAAACTATAAAGAATATACAAAATTCCATATGAAAAACATATTTACTCAAAATGTTGTTTGTTTTCCAATTTTATTTCAAAAGAAATTAAGGCAATTAAAAGTTATTCTATTAAAACATGCCTTTTTACAATTAAAACAAATTGAAAAAGTAATTAAAAATGATGCAAGAAAAGATTTTCTTCATTTATTTTCTTCAGCCTCTCATCTTATTCTCCTTTTCTTTCTCTTCTTTTCCTTTATCTTTATTCTCTCTCAAGTTCTTTCTTACCTTTCTTCTGTTGTTCCTGTCTTCTCCTACCTTCTTTTCTTCCCTTAGTCTTCCCCATTTGTTCCTTAATCTCTTTTCCTTCCTTAGTGCCTGTGCTCCTTTGTTTACTTAGCCTTCAGCTTCAACACTTAGCATTTAACAACCACCGGTTTCTCTTTCAATTCCCTTAGACTTTCAGCTGAATCGGGTTTTTTTTATTTTCTTAACCAAAATTTATTTTATTTACGGCGAGGTCCTTTCAAGGATACATAGCACCCTGAGACCAGGGTAGGACCACACACACACATGCACATGCTCAGATAGGATCAGATCGGTAACCGGTGCACCAAGCGCTGACAACTGAAGAGGGCATACAACAAATTGCTTTTATTACCATGCGCGCGCTCAGAATCTGACGATGTGGGACTAACATAACCCCTTCTAGACCCAACTTCAAATGATCATAACTTTCTACCCAGGGCTCCAAATCGAGTGATTTAAAGTTTGCTAGAAATCTCTAAGGTAGATCTACACAATTGCAGGGTCAATTTACGATTTTGAAGATGTTTTCTTCTTCAATTTGAAAAGTAAAATCAGGGGTTCCTGCAGGTTATTTAATGCCTGGAAACGGTTTTAATATCTACAGAGTCCTCAGATGGACTTCTCTTTCTTTTTTAAAGGTCTATACAGGTTATACAATTAATTCCACATCTGTTAGAGTAGTCTTTAATCTCTTAAGACCTTTAGACTGTGTATAGAAGGTTGAAGCTTCTCTGAAAGCTTCAGAGTTCAAATTTCAGGCTTTGATATGGATGAATAGACACAGAGAAACAACTCTGATCAAATTAAACAAGTTCTAAGGGTTATAACAGATTAATCTGGGTAGGATTCAAGTTCAAATTTCAACAAAATGGCACCACTGTTGGTTTGGGTTCAAAAGTAACCCAAATTGACAGGATTCAAATTCTCACTAAATAAATCATCTGAGCTCACTTTAGTCTCTCTCAGACCATTCAACAAATTCTCAGAAATAGTTTACACTCCTCAATACCTCAAATTGAACTCAGATCTACATTAGCAGATTCAGGTTGAATGTGGAAGCACAAAAAGTTGACTTTCTATTCAAAACTTCTCCACAGGAAATCAAAGCCTCGAATAAAGTCTTCTCAACATCCAGACTTATTCAGATCTTCAGAAAGGTGTTTTGGCCCTAATTCCTAGGGTTTCAGGCTCACCGTCTGAACTTGAAAAGGTGTGTGTTCGACAGAGCTAATGGAAGGTTGTTACAACATTCCAAGAGTTTAAACATCTTTAGTGCATTGCACTGAAGCTTTTGAGTTCCTTAAATGCTTTTTATATTTCTCTAATAGACTTCTCCAACTCTGCCGAAGTTGGAGAAGATGAAGTCAAATCTACAGCTCCATACATTAAAATCTCAATTAAACATCCTTAAAACAATCAGTGATCCACATTATACCATTCTGGAGCTTCTCAACAAATTCTAGCGGCTGAAGTACAAATTTGGCTCGTTGGAGCTTGCTGGAGCTCTGGTGAGTCCAGAAAATATGAAAAGTGTGCATAGATTGATTAAACTTACCATCTTCGATTTAGAAATGATCCTGAGGTTGCAAGGAATCTCAGTATCACATTTAATTCCTCATTATTTCTTTAAATGTAAGATTTGACAGTGAAATCGTTTCTTTAAAAATTTGATTTCAGTTAAGCTCAGGACTTGTTTAACCACTCAATTGAGCAGTTAAAACAAGTCAACAAGTACTAGTAGTTATAATTATATAGTTAATTAATGGTTTGAACTGTTCCTGAGCTGCCATTGACAACGAGCTTAGGAACTTAATTATATTTGGCCGTTTAATTTATATGTGGTATTTATAGGTATTATAGTGTCGATTAGGGTTCATAAGTGGTGAATGGATGATGAAGAACCCTATGAAGGTGAAATTAACTTGATTATTGTCACCATGGACAGTGTCAGTAGTCGGTGGAGGTGGAATTTGAATTAGGCGATTAGGTGATTCAATTAAACGATTAAGTGATTTAGAAGTGATTATGGAAGATAAAGGAAGGTGGACAGTGATTTAAAAAGACAAGATTAAGTCTCTGGCGAGCTCAAGGAACTCGCCAGAGTCGTAGAAGATGAAACTAAAATCTAAAATTACATCTAATCTAACTAACTAACTACCTAACTAAGCCAGCCTACTCCTACTCCTACTCCTAATCAACTGTTACCTAGACGAAGGGGTCAATAGGGTTCCGCCGAAGGTTCATAGCGGATGACAAAATCAGAGGGTGGATGAAAGATCTCTGGCGGGCGGATTTGAGGTGGAGCGGAGGATTCCTTGGGTCGGTGCTTGTGTCAGAGACGCAAAAGACCACGGCGGATCTCCTCGGCTGATTAAGATGGACGGAGGAAGTTGGAAATTGGAATGGAAGGTCACTGGAGTTTTGGACGAATAGCCCATTGGGTCGGCTGCAGTGTTAGAAGAGGGAAGGGAGCCAACTTGAGTAAAATTCGAGGTGTGAGGGGGTATTTATAGCAGTTGGCGGCGAAGAGAATGGCGGGGTCTGGTCGAAGAAGGAGCTTGAGGAGCTTAACCTCCATCGTCGTCTCCGACGTCTGTGAGGTTATCTCCCACTGAAAAATAGGATTTCCGGTTAATCCAGATTGGTGGATGAAGTGGAGGTGGTGAGCGCAAGCTGCAAGAGCTTGGACAAAGAAGGTTGATGTTGGCAGGGCGGTAATCGCGTGGTGGGGTGACTCTCTGCCACCAGCCGTTCATTCGGCTGAAGAAGAAGAAGAAGAGGAAAAGGGACTTAAATAAAATAAAACTTAAGGACCTGTGTGAGAAATAAGGACCCGACTGTAATGAAAAGTAAGGACTAAAATGTAAACCCAGGTTTTGAAGGTTTATTTTAACTTAGATTTTTTCAACATTTTATATATGTTAGTAAATAAGGTAAATATTATGTTTGCACCTTGAATTTACATTTTTGACCATTTTAGGTTAATTTATTAGATTAAGTAAAATCACTTAAGTTATTATATTCTTAGATATACATTATATTTAAGTTACTTAACTTATTAATTAAGAGAATGATTAATAGGATTTCGAGTCTAATTATTATCTAAATTATTAATAATGTTAGTTGAATGATAAAATGCCATTTTAAACTTATTTTAAGGTCCTTTTCTAAATATCCCTTATTATATAATTAACCATTATATATATTCATAACCTTAGCTAGTTAACTAGGAAGACTAGTTAATTAGGGGTAATTAGAGATCATGATGAGTGTCTCATCATACCCCTAAGCCAAAGTTTTGCTAGTCCCTAGCAAAATTAACTAAGACTATGATGATTTAAAGCACTTGGTTTTAAATTATTATAAATAGTAACTAGGTAGAGGAAAGCTTAGGTCAAAAATTTTTAAGTTTAATATAAATGATTAATGTATAGAGCATATGTGAAAATTTTCTTACTTATACTTATACTTATAACATTTTCAAAACACACTTAAAATAATTTGTAAACAAGAATTTTACTTTGAATTAGAATTCTTCAAAAATCTCTTAATCTTTGTAACTATTCTTAACTTAAATTAGAATACAAATTGTTTTAAGAAAATAAAACTTAAGGATTGAGAATTAAATTTTAACTCAAAAACTCAAATAGATTTAAGTTAATACCTTGTTTATGATGTTTGACTTTTATCGATATAAGTTTAAGCAAATTAACCAGATACTCATTATTAATCAAACTTAGAGTAGTAAAACTCTAATTTACTAACCTACAACACTAAAGATTAACTTCTAAACCTAGGATTTTGTCAATTATTCTCCTTTAGGTCTCAACTTAAAATCTTCAAAACCCAATTTTTAGGCTTTATTGCCCAATACCAAGGTTTAGTAGCTATGATTTTAAAATCTCTATGCTTAGTGAAGAGAATTGTCCTAAAGACATCCAAAGTTGCAAAAATCCAGATCTTAAGACATCACTTTCTGTAACGAGCACGTGCCCCAGACGTCTTTCAAGATGTCTGGGAGGTGGCCCAGACGTCTGTAAAGACGTCTGGGATCACATCCAGACGTCTGACCAGACGTCCGGGATAGTTTACAGACGTCTGGCGAACAGTTATGCTCGCACGGGATATTCGTCTGCGCGCCTGTGCGCGCAGACCTGCGATCCTGCCTCTTTCTCTGCGGCGGCAGGCGACTGCGACCGTCTCTCTCTCCTCTCCGCGCGGCGTTAAAAGGGGGGGCGCGCCTCCCCTCCCGTCTCCACCATCTTCCTCCTTCTCTCCTGCCTGTGTGCGAGAGCGAGCGGACGCGAGGGCGCAGCGGCAGCGGCAGCCGCAGTAGGCGCGGAGGAGCTGCGGCGTGCGAGGGCGGGGCTCTGCCGTGAGGGCGAGCTCGCCGGGAGCGGCTTGGCCGGCCGGCGGAGGGCGCAGGGGGCGCAGAGCGTCGCGGAGAGGGACCTGCTGCGGGCGGAGCAGCGGACGCGCGAGGTGCGACGCGGGCGGCGTCGCGAGCGGAGGCCGAGCAAGGTTCTGATTCTGGA
Organism: Thalassia testudinum; assembly: GCA_037157565.1. Lineage (NCBI taxonomy): Eukaryota > Viridiplantae > Streptophyta > Magnoliopsida > Alismatales > Hydrocharitaceae > Thalassia > Thalassia testudinum. Next base: position 8,891,044 of record JAZHRO010000078.1, on the reverse strand, counting down.
AAAATTTCCAGAATCAGACGTCTGGACTGATATCCAGACAGCAAGGTCGACGTCTGTGAGATCATACAGACGTCTGAAAGGTGAGTTTCCGCTTTCTTCTTCTTTTGTCGACTGACCGTACTGAGGGAGGGGGGTTGGCTGTGCGCAGGTGTTCTGATTCGTCATCCTTTGCGAATCAGACGTCTGGAAGTTGTACCAGACGGCGGGAGTGACCTCCAGACGTCCGTAGTGACCATCGGACGTCTGGGATCTAGGAGAGACGTCCCCACAGACTTCTGGACGTCCGGGGAACCAAGCCGAACAGGTAATTCTCTGATCCACCGTTTAAGACGTCTGGAAGGAGTTCCAGACGTCTGATTTTGCACAGTATCGTCTTTCTCGACCCGTTTAGGGCCCGTTTGGGCTCCGTTTTCCGCGATTCGAGTTGCGTTCGTTTCAGAATTTATTCCTCTACCCGCCTACAGTAGCTATACACTATTTTGAGACACTCCTTGTGTTTGATCCTTGTGATAGGACCTCGTTCGGTTGCAGTCTTGAGAGTCGCGGAGGTGCGCGGGATTCCCGACCACGCCCCCATTACTCCCGTTGTACCTGGTAGAGTGGTTTTAAGTATTAATAAAACCTGTTAAAGTATGGAACCATAACTAGAACCTAGGGCATTGCATGAATCCTAGGAATGAGAAATATATGGAATGATAGCTCCTAGGTGTTGCATGAATCCTAGGGCCGGAAAACTAGATTGTATGATAGATCCTAGGATATGGCATGAATCCTAGGATGGAAAAACTAGTGGAATGTATATTACTGCAGTCTTGGAAAAATGGAAAGGAATATATAAGCTGCCTGTGAATTTATTTAACAGCTGCCTGTTATGAACAAAGAAACATGTTTGAGATCATGGAAATTGAGAACGTGAATCTGGAAAGTGAAACATATGATGTTCTGAGATAAAGGGCTGGAACCCTACGGGGAATTAGGAGTGGAACTCCTGGAAAGAAAAGGAATGGAACTGAGATGTAGTTTGTACTGTCTCTTGGGTACGCAGTACCAAGGGAAGTACCTGTACCTGTTTTAGTGCAGAGTGGGGCCAGCCGCCCCAGGGACCCGGGGTTAGGCTTGGCCGCTCTGTACCGACTTGTTGGCCCTCGTGTACGTAGTACCGAGGAGAGCTAGTAGTGTTAGGAGAGTACTAGCTACCCCACGGGCCCCGGGGTTCTGCTAGCCTCCTTCACCGACTTGTTAGGCCCACTAGGGCAAACCAGGGTAGTCAGGCGAGGGTGCGCGGACTGTGGAGGGGCAAGGCCCCGGTTTGGTTACTGTGGAGGGGTTGGACCCCTGTTACTGAGAGGGCTCTGCCCTGGTTCCGTGCTGTGCTTTGGGCGCACCCGTTAACGGAAACGACTGACCGCGTGCCAGTACGGGCTAGCTACCTGTGCGTTTATCGCGCGTGCCGTAGTCACCGTTACGTCTGTCAGTGACCTTGGGGTGGTTGACTGAGGGTAGGATCACCACGGGGGACTCTCCCGGCCAGGAGAGCACCACGTGCTACTTCTACTGTTGGAAAAGACTGCAATCAAGATCGTCCCACGAGGACATTCGAGATCAAGTAAAGGATCTGAGAAGTAAATGAAATAGTGAGAAAAATTGAAAGATGTAAATAAAGGAAGTAATAGAACATAACAGCTACTGTACACTCTACTGTTGCCTTTAGTTAGTTTGCCACTCTACTCAGCGTTTTGCTGACGTGTTACACTCGTTACCTTTTTCAGGACCAGGTGTTGAGCGGCCAGGGTCGGCGGCTGCAGAGGACGCTGGGCCGAGTAGGGTCCAGTAGAGTTACCACAGCTTTGTACCTTCTTTTTGTTTCTGTTCTAGTGAGTAGTTTTATTTCCGCTGTACCTTCTTTACCTGCAGTTTTTGTTATATGATAAATGTTGCTTTACTGTTGTGGTGGTACCTACTGTAGTAGTTTCATTCCTTACTGCTGTACTTTCTTACTGTTAGTTATATTCATGCTGAATGTGGTTTATTTTACTGTCTTTTGGTTACTTCCTCGTTGGACGACTGGGTCTAGGGATTAGTCGAGTCGGTCCGGTTCTCGTGTCTCGTAGGGACTCGGGAACCGGGTCGTTACAAGATGGTATCAGAGCAAGGTCGTCCCGAGAAGTGAATCAACTGACTGGAAAATAACCAATTCACATGTTTATAGCTAGAGTAGCCACCACAACATATCTCTTGACATGAGCTCTTAGAAGTGTTGTTAGGTACCGTCTGTTTTGACGTTTCCGTTTTGTTTCGCGTCTCCTTGCAGGAGATGCCTCGTCGTGGGACTGGCGAGACTGGCCGCGGGCGCGGCCGAGGGCGAGGTCGGCGAGGTGGACGTGCTGTCGTTGACGTCTCAGTGGACCAACCACCACTCCCTGGCATCCAGGCCCAGGACCTCGCCAGACTGATACGGGATATTGTACGAGAGGAGCTCCACCCACCGCCCCGAGCACCTCCTCCTGGGGTTGCAGAGGGGGAGTCCTCTGTGGGGCCACGCGACGGACGCGGCGCTGGACACGAGGGAGGGGATGGGCCCCTGCCGCCCCCACCTTCCTCCGACACTTCTGTACACGAGGCACCTTCGCCTGGAGGTGCACCAGCACCTCCCCTACAGCACCACTTCGAGCTTTTCGGACAGTTCCGGAAGCTGAAGCCCCCCTCCTTCAAGGGGGATGAGGACCCGACCGAGGCAGAGGACTGGCTTGAGCAGCTGGAGAAGATCTTCGACACCCTTCGCCCCCCGGTGGAGTGCCACGTGGCCTTTGCCACGTACCAGCTGGAGAGTGCGGCACACCGGTGGTGGAGGGCGGTCCGGGGACAGGAGAGGGACGAGCCGACGTGGGACCAGTTCGTCACCCTCTTCTGCGAGCAGTACTTTCCCCAGACGTGGCAGGACCAGAGGAGGCGGGAGTTCCACACTCTCCGCCAAGGGACGATGACCGTGAGCGCGTACCGCACGCGTTTCTTGGAGCTGTCCCGCTTTGCAGCGACAGCGGTAGCCACTGAGGAGGAGCGCCTTTGGAGGTTCACCGAGGGGCTCCAGCCTGCGATCCGGGGGTATGTCAAACCCCTGAAGCTGCCGACGTTTTCGAGGGTGGTAGAGGCAGCCATGACTTACGAGGAGACCAACCCGTCCGCGCGAGAGACCGACGGCGGGCGGAAGAGGCCCTTTCAGCCAGACTTCTCACAGGGCCGGCGAGAGCGGAGACACGTGGCGTCCGCAGGAGAGCCGTCACGTTGTGCAGGGCCATCAGTGGCCTTTGGGGGCCCTCGACAGGGGCCAGTCGCCAGCACCGGACCCCCGCCTAGCCGACAGCAGGGACTCACTGAGGGCGGGAGTCGGGTTCCCCTCTGCTACCAGTGTGGCCAGCCGGGCCACGTCAGGAGGGACTGCCCATCTAGGGCAGGAGGTCAGCAGATACTTCCCGCGCAGAGCACTGGAGGGCGCGCAGGAGGCCGCGGTTTCCAGGCGCGAGGAGGAGGACCGCAGTCGCGAGGAGGGTACCGGCCAGCACCTACCCGTCCGACGCAGAGTGTGGCTGCTTCGTCCGCACCTAGAGCTGAGGGGCGTATCAACGCCCTAACACACAGGGACGCCAGAGCTTCGGGATCCGTGGTAGCAGGTATGGTTTCAGTTTCTGGCAGACTCGTTTACACGCTTTTCGATTCCGGCGCTACGCACTCGTTTGTCGCAGACAGTTTCGCAGTTAGTTTGGACCAGGATTATACATTGTTAGAGAACCCGTTCGTAATCAGAGGTCCGAGTGGTCAGCTGTTTGTAGCTGAGGAGGTGTACACGGGTTGCGGGGTCAGCATCGGGGGACACAGCCTGCCAGCTAACCTGATTATGATACAGATGGAGGACTTTGGAGTGATTCTGGGGATGGATTGGCTGTCCGCTTACCACGCCTTGGTAGATTGCTTTGAGAGGAAGATTGTCTTCTCCATTCCGGAGTTGCCTTCCTTCGAGTTTCACGGGCAGCCAGTGGACGGAGGTTTCAGGTGCATTTCGGCACTTCGGGCGGCGAGACTTTTGAGCCAGAGGTGTGAGGGCTTCTTAGCTTGTGTGGTGGCAGAGCACAGCCCCGTGGCAGACTTCCAGAGCATCCCGGTGGTCAGAGAGTACCCCGACGTGTTTCCAGACGAGTTACCAGGACTATCGCCCGAGCGTGAGATCGAGTTTGAGATCTCACTAGTACCAGGGACCAGCCCCATCTCCACCGCGCCATACAGGATGGCACCGCTTGAGTTGCGAGAGCTCAAGTCTCAGTTGCAGGACCTTTTGGAGAAGGGTTTCGTGAGGCCCAGTGCGTCTCCCTGGGGAGCCCCGGTACTGTTTGTGAAGAAGAAGGATGGGACCCTACGCCTTTGTGTGGACTACCGACAGCTGAATAGGGTCACCATCAAGGACAGATATCCGCTGCCGAGGATTGACGATTTGTTTGACCAGTTGCGGGGTGCCACGGTGTTTTCCAAGATCGACTTGAGGTCTGGATACCACCAGTTGAGGATCAGGGAGACCGACGTCTCCAAGACAGCTTTCCGCACCCGGTACGGACACTACGAGTTTTTGGTCATGCCGTTTGGGCTGACCAATGCCCCCGCTGCTTTCATGGACCTGATGAATCGGGTGTTCAGACCGTACTTGGACCAGTTTGTGGTGGTTTTCATAGATGATGTACTCATCTATTCTAGAGATCGGACGCAGCACGGACAGCACTTGCGGATGGTTCTGGACACTCTGAGACGACGCAGGCTGTACGCCAAATACAGCAAGTGCGAGTTCTGGTTCAGGGAGGTGACCTTTTTGGGTCATGTGATCTCTGGAGACGGCCTGGCGGTGGATCCCGCCAAGGTCGAGGCAATGCTCAGGTGGGAGAGACCGCGTTCAGTCACTGAGATTCGCAGTTTCCTGGGACTGGCAGGTTACTACAGACGGTTCATCAGAGGGTTTTCGCAGATTGCACGTCCTATGACACAGTTGACTCGGAAGGATGTGCCTTTCGCTTGGACAGACGCCTGTGAGGCGTGTTTTCTGGAGCTGAAGGAGAGGTTGACCTCGGCTCCCGTGCTCACCATCCCTGATAGTAGTGGCGGGTTCGTTGTGTACACGGATGCTTCCTTGCAGGGGTTAGGAGGTGTGCTCATGCAGAGGGGTCACGTGGTCGCTTACGCTTCGCGGCAACTGAAGCCCCATGAGCATACCTACCCTACCCACGATCTAGAGTTGGCAGCTGTTGTCTTCGCGCTGAAGACATGGAGGCACTACTTGTACGGTGAGACCTTCGAGATTTTTACAGATCACAAGAGCCTCAGATATCTTTTTGACCAGAAGGAGCTCAACATGAGACAGAGACGTTGGTTGGAACTCCTGAAGGACTACGACTGCAGCATCTCCTACCACCCGGGAAAGGCCAATGTGGTGGCTGACGCCTTGAGCCGTAAGGCGCCCGCATGCTTGGCCAGTCTACAGTTACAGAGTTGGAGCCTTTTGGAGGAGGTGGGCAGTTGGCGACCTCTAGAGTTACGAGGGTACTGTGGGGCAGTGACGGTGACACGGCAGACCAGACCAGAGTTGATAGACCGCATCATCACGGGACAGATGGCCGATCCGTACTTGCAGTCTTTGCGCGACAGAGTACTGTCAGGGGACCCAGGGGACTTCTCTTTCACAGACCAAGTGTTACGCTTGAGGGGACGGCTGTGCGTCCCCAGAGACGAGGAGCTGTTGAGAGAGCTCCTGACTGAGGCACACGGTTCCAGATTCACCATACATCCTGGGAACACGAAAATGTACCATGACTTGAGACGCGAGTTCTGGTGGAGAGGGATGAAGCGGGATGTGGGTGAGTTCGTGCAGCAGTGCTTAGTGTGCCAGCAGGTGAAAGCCGAGCATCAGAGGCCTGCAGGGCCGCTTCAGCCGCTTCCAGTGCCAGAGTGGAAGTGGGAGAGCAACACCATGGACTTGGTGGTGGGCTTACCTGTTACCCAGCGAGGACACGACGCGGTCTGGGTAATAGTGGATAGATTGACGAAGACGGCACGATTCTTGCCGATCCGAGTCACTTTGGGACCAGCGCAGTTGGCAGAGAGGTATATCCGTGATGTGGTGCGACTACACGGAGTTCCGCGGGAGATCGTATCCGACCGGGATACCCGCTTTACGTCCCAGTTTTGGGCTGAGTTTCAGCAGGCTTTGGGGACGAGGTTGAGGTTTAGCACGGCTTACCACCCCCAGACGGACGGACAGTCGGAACGCACGATACAGACACTTGAGGATCTTTTGCGTGCCTGTGTACTAGACTGGAGGGGCTCTTGGGAGGAGCACCTGCCCCTGGCAGAGTTTGCATACAACAACAGTTATCACTCGAGCATCGGCATGGCTCCCTACGAGGCTCTGTACGGACGGAAATGCACGGCACCCTTGAGTTGGGTTGAGGTGGGGACCAAGTGGGAGGTTGGCCCCAGGTTGATCCGGCAGAGTCAGGAGGTAGTTGAGCAGATCCACAGACGACTCCGCACTGTCAGGAGCAGACAGAAGAGCTACGCAGATCGCAGACGCAGAGAGGTGCAGTTCGAGGTCGGGGACCACGTCTTTCTTCGTGTTTCGCCCATGAAGGGCTTACAGCGGTTTGGGGTGAGAGGGAAGCTCGCGTCGAGGTTCGTGGGGCCCTTCGAGGTCCTGGAGCGGGTTGGACCCGTTGCTTACAAACTTGCCCTTCCCTCGCAGCTTTCTGGTGTGCACGACGTGTTCCACGTGTCCAACCTCAGGAAGTGCGTAGCCGATCCCAGCCACGTACTGAGTCACGAGAGCGTCGAGGTGAGCGACGACCTGACCTACCCCGAGCGGCCAGTGCAGATCCTAGACCGAGCCGTCCGCAGGTTGAGACGAAAGCAAGTACCCCTGGTAAAGGTTTTGTGGAGGAGCCAGCGGTACGAGGAGGCTACCTGGGAGCCTGAGGCGGCAATGCGAGAGCGGTACCCAGAGCTTTTCGCGGGTACGTCTTTTCGGACCGGCTTCGGTCCTCTTTGAGTTTGTTATGGTTATTTGGACATCTTTTTCCCGCACCCTAGCTGGCGCAAGTTTCGGGGACGAAACTTCCTTTGAGTTTGTTATATTGTAACGAGCGCGTGCCCCAGACGTCTTTTAAGACGTCTGGGAGGTGGCCCAGACGTCTGTAAAGACGTCTGGGATCACATCCAGACGTCTGACCAGACGTCCGGGATAGTTTACAGACGTCTGGCGAACAGTTATGCTCGCACGGGATATTCGTCTGCGCGCCTGTGCGCGCAGACCTGCGATCCTGCCTCTTTCTCTGCGGCGGCAGGCGACTGCGACCGTCTCTCTCTCCTCTCCGCGCGGCGTTAAAAGGGGGGGCGCGCCTCCCCTCCCGTCTCCACCATCTTCCTCCTTCTCTCCTGCCTGTGCGCGAGAGCGAGCGGACGCGAGGGCGCAGCGGCAGCGGCAGCCGCAGTAGGCGCGGAGGAGCTGCGGCGTGCGAGGGCGGGGCTCTGCCGTGAGGGCGAGCTCGCCGGGAGCGGCTTGGCCGGCCGGCGGAGGGCGCAGGGGGCGCAGAGCGTCGCGGAGAGGGACCTGCTGCGGGTGGAGTAGCGGATGCGCGAGGTGCGACGCGGGCGGCGTCGCGAGCGGAGGTCGAGCAAGGTTCTGATTCTGGAAAAATTTCCAGAATCAGACGTCTGGACTGATATCCAGACGGCAAGGACGACGTCTGTGAGATCATACAGACGTCTGAAAGGTGAGTTTCCGCTTTCTTCTTCTTTTGTCGACTGACCGTACTGAGGGAGGGGGGTTGGCTGTGCGCAGGTGTTCTGATTCGTCATCCTTTGCGAATCAGACGTCTGGAAGTTGTACCAGACGGCGGGAGTGACCTACCGGGTCGTTACACTTTCCAATCCCAATTATGCCAATTCAAGCCTTTGGCTTGGCCTTACTCAGGTTTGGTTGCTTTCTCCTCACTAGTTTTTTATCCCGAGGTCAACACTTTTTGTGTATATCTCCCCGGTGGACCACTGGGTCTCTTATTCCTAATATTTTTTTCTCCATATTTTTTTTCCCTTTTTCTATAGGTTAGAACACACATTTGTAGCGAGGTGTTCTTTTTATTTGATGGAAGGAAGGGTAGCATCCATTTGTAATGAGATGCTTTTATTTATTATGGAAAAACTACATAAGTACCCATTTTTTAACAAGGCACTTAACTGCAGGGTGTTTTATTTACTTTTCTTTTTTCTTTTTCTTTTTTCCTTTTCTTTTCCCCCTTCTCATTTTTCTTACTACCATTATTCTCCAAATCCTTTTTCTAGGTGAGTGGCACATCCTTCACCCTTTCAAGAACCGCCCCACAGAAATCCTTGGACTAAAGAGGATTCAGAATTGATCTCTTAACCTCTGTGTTGTCACGGTCTCAGATGTCAACAAGATAATTCTATGTGAGTGAATTTAGATGTTTAAGTTACTTAGCACTCAAACCAGAGCTTGGACAACAAAGCTCTTTACTCTTAGGTTCTTCAAATTCTTGGTTTCCTCCTATAGGATCCGTCAAGACAAAATTTACCAAGTCTAGTTATTTATCTCTAGCTTGTAAGTTTTGTAAGCTAAAATTTACCAACTCTCTATTTAATTAACTCTAAATATCTAGCTTTTTACTTAACTTTATGATAAAATCAAATTTTCAAAAAGCAAAAGGATTACTTAATCTAATTGATTAAAAAGTTATAATTCAATTCCAAAACTTAAGTTTAAATCTTAACACACTTAGTTTCTTAATTCAAAGTAAGAATAGAAAAACAAATCCTTAAAAGATTTAAAAGATTCCTAATTCAAATAAAATCTTATTTTAAAAATTTTAAACACAAAAGTGTGTTTTTACAAAATATTTAAAGTAAAAATCTAATTAAGAATTGAATGCTCTTAAATACTCTAAATATATTCTATATACATTTTAAACTTCTGACCTAAAAGAAAATTAAGTTCTTAATTATAATATATATATATACATTGTTCTTCTTTTCTTCTTTATTAATAATGAATATTCCCCTCTTATTATTTTTATGAATTTTCTTTTTCAATTTTTTGTATTTATATATTTTTATTTTTATGTGTATAAGATTTTCCAATTTTTTTATGAATTTTTTCAAAAAATTTTCAAATTTTTATGAAATTTTTTATTTTTTAAAATTTTTATCAGTTTTAGATTTTCAATTTTTTTAAAATTTCGTGGATATTTAATTTTTATGTGTTTTTATTTTTTTAACCCACACCTAAAGTGAAAATTTCACTTCAACACCCCCAAGTCAAAATTTTACAATGTCCTCATTGTAAGAAGGGTGAAAAGATATTACACTTCATTTAGTATAGGGTGATGGAAGGAGTCGAATAGAGGAGATTAAAAATCTCTGTATACGATTTCAAGTCTAACCAAAGGTCTGAGTGGTCAGTCGGACTAAATAAAGGTAATCAGAATGATATGAAGTGAAATTTTAAAGTGTATAAGAAAATCAAAAAGGTAAAAATAGGAAACAGCTATATACAAGTGCTAAGTTTTACACCTTCAGCTAGGTGTAAACCCTAGTAAAGAACTCCTAAAAAGAATAGGTATACGGTAAAAATAGAGTTATGAAAGAATTAGATCAAAAACAGAAAAACAGATTAAACCACCCAATCAAAACTCGTCTTGAAATTGCCTAGAATAGATCTCGCAGAACCAAAATCAGATTCTCGTGAAATCTCAGAAAGATTAGAGTGAATCTTATGAAGAATAGATCTGATTTAGGTTGCGATGTAGAATGTTTAAGATTAAGGCAATTTAAAAGATGATTCCACCAAGTTCAGAAGATCAGTAAAATCAGTTTTGGTTCTCAATAATAGGTGGGTCATTTTGACACAAAATGGGTTGCTGATGTGGGTTTGATGGGTTATTTTCAGGTAATACAAAGGACGGGTTATGATTAGAATCAAAGGCCTGATTAATGAAGTGGACTTGGCCTTGATTTTACCTAGGATTTGGCAGATTCCTAGGATTCGGAATTGGCTGAGATGGAAGAGTACCTGGCTGACAAGACTCAGCCAAAAGCATGATTTGATTTCGTAAATCAGCCAATTCTACCTTACATTGCCTAGGGATCTCAGTGAGAGCTTCAGCATTTTGTTGCTGACACTCTAACACAGCTCTTAAAATCTGGTCTAGCTGTGTATCTTTAATAGGCCTAGAGTAATTCTGCATACTCATCGGGCTAGGCCTTAAATTTGATTGCTGAGGAGGCAATGGAGGTGGGTTAAAATGGGTTTGATTCGATAATTTGGTCTTTGATTTTGATTTGGATCAGCCCAAGAAAAATTTGGGTGGCTTCTCCATCCAAGATTATAGGTATTTGAATAAAGGTTTGGTCTTGGAATATTTTCCTAAATGGCATGTAAATCAAGAGGATATGACGTGTTTTTTGCAACAGTAAAGGGTGGGGAAAAGGGTGGGTAAGATTGTGGGACAAAGGTCCCTCCTTGGGTTAGTGAAGGAGTAGACAGAAAACCCAAGGGAGATGGATCTCTAGAATCCAGATTATTCACAAAGTCCCTCCCAGCAGGAATTTGTGAAATAGGTAAATATGCGGGATTCGTAGCAAGTACAGGCGTAAGAGTCTTCATTGTGTTTCTAACCTCGTTGAGATGCTTTGCTACAATATCTACTTTGTTCAATTTTTTTGCAATAATCTCTAAATCCTTTGAACTGGACGAATTACCGATCTCATGAATGCCCTTATGCGGATTTTGATGATTCGTATTCACGCCCCATGTGAATTGAGACATAGATGCATTGTTGATCGAGTTTTCCACCATCCCTTCAAATAATTCTGAAGCGAATTCTGCGTCATGATTTAGAAAATTCCCTCCACAAGAGGCATCGACTAGATTGCGAATGCCCTCTTGTAAACCATAATAAAAGATATGCATGAGTTGCCAACAAGGGATGTCATGATGCGGGCATTTCCTTTGCAATTCATGAAAACGTTCCCACGCTTCATGAATTGGTTCTCCTTGATTTTGATTGAAAGTAGTAATAGCTCGCCTTAAAGTATTGGTTCGACCAATAGGAAAGAATTTCTTCAAAAATGCAGATTCGAGTTCAGCCCAAGTTGAGATTCGTCTTGCTATAGTTCTATACCAATAAGCTGCTTTATCTTCAAGGCTAAAAGCGAACATTTTCATTTTGATTTCGAGGACCAAGAGTTTGGGATAGATTTTTAAGATCTTCTATATGCTGAAATGGATCCTCAGATGCAAATCTATGAAAGTGGGGGATTAAACCTATAATGTTTGGCTTTAATTCTGGATCATTTTCCCCAATAGGAATCCTAACATTAGGCTCTACTTGTGCATTAGATGTGTTATAATAATCTCTAAGTAAAGGCCTTGGATGATTGATCGGTAAATTAGGATTTTCAAAACCTGCCTTAGGTGGAGGTGAAGAACGAGTTTGAAGAGTCTGCAAATTATTTAAGGCTACTGTTAATAAATTGATTTGTCTTGTTTGCTCTAGCATCCTAAGTTTCTGGTTCAGGAGCACCTCATGAACATTAAAAGGCATCACCTCCCCCTGACCAGAAGAAGAAGGGATCTCGGGATTAAGATTCTGCATTGGATCCATAGAAATAGATGGATCAGACGGGAAAACCATTGGTTGCTTATCTGCAACCGGCCTAGGATCACCTGTCAACGGTGGTGCAAGAGGTGGATGCAAGGATCGCCTCCCATCCATAAATGGAAAATAATGTGCAAATGCACATACACACCACCGATAAGAAAATAGCAGCACAAAAAACCTGCAAAACAGCGCAAAAGACGTGGGTTTTGCTCTTCTTTCAAAGGAAAGAAGAAATTCCTAAGGTACGCAAAGTAATTGATGCAAAAAAATAGAGTAACAGTATCAAAATACGCATCCTAATCCGTGTCTACGCAGGTGCGTACCTTAAAGCTCAAAGGTCGAAGGTCTAGGATCGAGACCGCTCACTACTGGCTCCGCGAGGCTCTAGTAGTGGGACAGACTTGTTGATCTTCGGCCAAAGCCCTAAGAGGTGCAAAGAGGAGAGATAGAAAAATAGACTCGTGTGACTCTAGTGATCGCGCTGTGTGTGCGATAGCATGCAACAGATGATAGCGATATAAAAACCTGCATGCATTCTGCAAACAGATTTAAGTCACCAATTTTACTTCCTCTTTTTAGTTAATCTTTTTCAAAAATATATCAATTAAACTATAATAGCTGCTTTTAATATATTTTCAAACAAAAATATGTGGTCTTTTTAATTCTTAGAGGATAGGGATCTATGCGGGTTTTCTCGTGTTTTCCCGCTGATGCGAGAAAAATAATTTAAAAATTCCCGAGTCAGATCGCTCTAATACTAGTAGAATAATGCACTCCTAAGAGTGTATGCCTATGTTATGCTGCAGCTAGTCAGAAAAAGATGTATTTTTTTGTACATTATTATTTTTGTTTTAAATGCAACAAAACAAAAGATTAAGAAATACTTACAAAGGGAAAAAACATCAAAACTAATTCCCGCCTTCTCCTGAGATCACCCGTAAAGGTAAACCTGAAAAGAAGACAGAAAATAAAAATAAAAATAAAGCAAAAACAAAACAAAATACACTAATTAGAACAAAAGTTAGTAAAAACAAAAATATATTTACAAAATACCTCCTAATTAGACAATTAAAACTTTTAAATTTTAGTGAATCAAAATATTACCTCCCCGGCAATGGCGCCATTAAAATGGTACTTAGACGAAGCAATGCCAGGGAATATTTTGCTTAGTGAATCAAAATATTACCTCCCCGGCAACGATGACATTAAAATGATCGCGTGGTTTCCACTCAACTCAGTAATTAAGTTAATTTCACTTAATTAAGAGTAGAAGACATCACTTAGGTTAACTCGAAATTGTGTCGTTTGTGCAGTATAGGGTCGAATTAACCTAACATTTTAGAAATTTTTACTGGTTAAGTCTAGGTCGTTCACTGGGAGGTATAATAATTTTCTCCAAATTCACCAATTCTCTTTTATTTCTCTATAAGTTTAGGAGGTATAACTAGGTTGATTTTTAAAACATGAATTTTTCCAAAATATTTAAATTATAAAGAATATACAAAATTCCATATGAAAAACATATTTACTCAAAATGTTGTTTTTTTTCCAATTTTATTTCAAAAGAAATTAAGGAAATTAAAAGTTATTCTATTAAAACATGCCTTTTTACAATTAAAAAAATTCAAAAAGTAATTAAAAATGATGCAAGAAAAGATTTTCTTCATTTATTTTCTTCAGCCTCTCATCTTCTCCTTTTCTTTCTCTTCTTTTCCTTTATCTTTATTCTCTCTCGAGTTCTTTCTTACCTTTCTTCTGTTGTTCCTGTCTTCTCCTGCCTTCTTTTCTTCCCTTAGTCTTCTCCTTTTGTTCCTTAATCTCTTTTCCTTCCTTAGTGCCTGTGCTCCTTTGTTTACATAGCCTTCAGCTTCAACACTTAGCATTTAACAACCATCGGCTTCTCTTTCAATTCCCTTAGACTTTCAGCTGAACCAGGTTATTTTTATTTTTTAACCAAAATTTATTTTATTTACGGCGAGGTCCTTTCGAGGATACATAGCACCCTGAGACCAGGGTGGGACCAGACCCTACTCGGTCCTCGCCTAATCTCAATTAGGTTTGTTTTTGGTTTATTTCATATCGGTTCATAGTCTCAAGCCAATTTGGCTCAACCCAGCTTTCCAGGCCTCCCACCCTCCCAGGGCACATTCGCTCACGCCCCCAAGGGTGCACACCCGCAGGCACACAAGCCCGCACACACACACACATGCACATGCTCAGATAGGATCAGATCGGTAACTGGTGCACTGAGCGCTGACGACTGAAGAGGGCATACAATAAATTGCTTTTATTACCATGCGCGCGCTCAGAATCCGACGATGTGGGACTAACATAACCCCTTCCAGACCCAACTTCAAATGATCATAACTTTCTACACAGAGCTCCAAATCGAGTGATTTAAAGTTTGTTAGAAAGCTCTAAGGTAGATCTACACAATTGCAGGGTCAATTTAAGGTTTTGAAGATGTTTTCCTCTTCAATTTGAAAAGTAAAATCTGTTGGTGCTAGAGCACCACGATCATTTGTTTTGATGATAACAAAACACGTTTTATTTAACATTTGCAATTTGAGTCCTAGATTTCAGGTCAATTGCAAATGTGGACGTGTTTAGACGGAGTTCGAGCTCGCATCCAGGATGGATTGGAGGAGCTTGACGGAAAACAGAGGAGGTTCGCGTGGAGCGATAGATTGAAGATAGAAGACAAGAAGAATATGATAGATTCTTTTTAATCCTTTCTTGTATCTCTTGTCTTTATTTTCTTGCTCTTTTTATTTTCCTTAGAAAATTATGTTAAAGAGCCTCAAAGAACCCTAACAGTAGTCCTAGGAACATCGGCACAACCCTAGGATACTTAGGTTTTCTGTAGAATACTTAGAAAACCAATATAGGGTTCAAACAACACTTCCAGACGTCTAATTCCCAAATCAGACGTCTGATAAAGTATTTTAAGACGTCTGACTGTTGTTTCAGACGTCTGATATCTGTTAGGCTGGGTTCTGTCTGATGAAATCAGACGTCTAGACCTTAGACCAGACGTCTTAGGAGACGTCTGATGACTTTGCCAGATGTCCAATTAGTGGACCATTGGCTGGCTTATCAAACACTCAAGAGTATGACCGTTAGAGCCTTATCAGACGTCCTTAGGCCTTTACAGACGTCTGATAAATGACCGTTTTGCCTCGGCTGGCCCAAAATCTCTTCTCAGAGATTTTCTAGCCGTTGCAACGTTTGGAAAATCCATTCACACAGTAAAAGTAGGTTTCCAGACGTCCTACATGTCGTCTGATGGACTTGCACAAAAACCATGTTTAGATCTGATCCAAGTCAGGGAGAGACCCGCCCAAAATCAGACGTCTGACCTTGTAATCAGACGTCTTAAAGTGAACTTCCAGACGTCTGATGCTAGAATTAGACGTCTGATAAGCCTGTCAGAACAATGATTGTTCCTGATTTCGGGCTGATTCTCTTGGACTTTGTTCCCAACGGCTGTAGAACCTTTCCTAAGCCTTCCAAAGCCTTCCTAAGGCCTCTATAAATAGAGGGGAGCCTTTACACACCAAGATACACTAAGAAAGACACAAGATACACACTTGGATACACTTAGCTACACACTTTCACACTCTTTTGTGTCCAGAAAAGATCTTGCTCTCCAAGCTTAAGCTCCATTCTCTTGAGAGCATCAAACCTTCGCGCACCGGCTCTCCCGCCGTTGTTCACGAGAGCGACATTGCGCCGTTGCGTGGCACACGCACCGCGTCATCAACTCGACACACTCCTTGCAAAGGGGAGTTTCCTAATTCCTATAGAAGCTAGGTTTATAATTACTTTGTTGGCTCTATAGGACTTGTTGTTTCTTTTATCTTTGTTATTTTGTTGGGTATTCGCTTTGCGAATTCCCGTCTCCTTCGTGGGACAAAATCCTTCTCGTGGAGAGAAGGGGTTGAGGAACACTACCCTCGTACTTGTAGCGTGGTTGTACTGAGGTTGAATCACCCTCATTTTAAAGTGATTCGGTTAGTGGATTTGATCAACTAGGTTGATCGAAAAATCCTAACTCGAGAGGGTTAGGTGGTGGTTTTCACCCGGTTTGGGTTTCCACCTAAAAATACTTTGTGTAGTTGTGTGGTTGTCTTTTTGTGAGATTGCTTTATATTTATTTCCGCATTTTATTACGTCACCCCTCCTAGTAGGGAGCTCCAAATCGAGTGATTTAAAGTTTGTTAGAAAGCTCTAAGGTAGATCTACGCAATTGCAGGGTCAATTTAAGGTTTTGAAGATGTTTTCCTCTTCAATTTGAAAAGTAAATTCAGGGGTTCGTACGAGTTATTTAATGCCTAGAAATGATTTTAATATCTACAGAGTCCTCAGCTGGACTTCTCTTTCTTATTTGAAGGTTTATACAGGTTATACAATTAATTCCGCATCTGTTAGAGTAGTCTTTAAGCTCTTAAGACCTTTAGACTGTGTACAGAAAGTTGAAGCTTCTCTGAAAGCTTCAGAGTTCAAATTTCAGACTTTGATATGGATGAACTGACATAGAGAAACATCTTTGATCGAATTAAACAAGTTCTAAGGGTTATAACAGATTAATCTAGGTAGGATTCAAGTTCAAATTGCAACAAAATGGCGACGCTGTTGGTTTGGGTTCGAAAGTAACCCAAATTTACAGGATTCAAATTCTCACTAAATAAATCATCTGAGCTCACTTTAGTCTCTCTCAGATCATTCAACAAATTCTTAGAAATAGTTTACACTCCTCAATACCTCAAATTGAACTCAGATCTCCATTAGCAGATTCAGTTTGACTGTGGAAGCACAAAAAGTTGACTTTCTATTCAAAACTTCTCCACAGGAAATCAAAGCCTCGAATAAAGTCTTCTCAACACCCAGAACTTATTCAGATCTTCAGAAAGGTGTTCTGGCCCTGATTCCTAGGGTTTCAGGCTCGCTGCCTGAACTTGAAAAGGTGTGTGTTCGACAGAGCTAATGGAAGGTTGTTACAACATTCCAAGAGTTTAAACATCTTTAGTGCATTGCACTGAAGCTTTTGAGTTCCTTAAATGCTTTTTATATTTCTCTAATAGACTTCTCCAACTCTGCCGAAGTTGGAGAAGATGAAGTCAAATCTACAGCTCCATACATTAAAATCTCAATTAAACATCCTTAAAACAATCAGTGATCCACATTATACCATTATGGAGCTTCTCAACAAATTCTAGAGGCTGAAATACAAATTTGGCTCGTCGGAGCTTGTCGGAGCTCTTGTGAGTCCAGAAAATATGAAAAGTGTGCATAGATTGATTAAACTTACCATCTTTGATTTAGAAATGATCCTGAGGTTGCAAGGAACCTCAGTATCACATTTAATTCCTCATTATTTCTTTAAATGTAAGATTTGACAGTGAAATCATTTCTTTAAAATTTTGATTTGAGTTAAGCTCAGGACTTGTTTAACCACTCAATTGAGCGGTTAAAACAAGTCAACAAGTACTAGTAGTTATCAATGTATAGTTAATTAATGGTTTGAACTATTCCTAAGTCGCCATTGACAGCGAGCTCAGGAACTTAATTATATTTAGGCGTTTAGTTTATATGTGGTATTTATAGGTATTATAGTGTCGATTAGGGTTCATAAGTGGTGAATAGATGATGAAGAACCCTATGAAGGTGAAATTAACTCGATTATTGTCACCATGGACAGTGTCAATAGTCGATGGAGGTGGAATTTGAATTAGGCGATTAGGTGATTCAATTAAACGATTAACTGATTTAGAAGTGATTATGGAAGATAAAGGAAGGTGGACAGTGATTTAAAAAGACAAGATTAAGTCTCTGGCGAGCTCAAGGAACTCGTCGGAGTCGTAGAAGATGAAACTAAAATCTAAAATTACATCTAATCTAACTAACTAACTACCTCACTAAGCTAGCCTACTCTTACTCCTACTCCTAATCTACTGTTACCTAGATGAAGGGGTCAATAGGGTTCTGCCGAAGGTTCATAGTGGATGACGAAATCAGAGGGTGGAAGAAAGATCTCCGGCGGGCGAATTTGAGGTGGAGCGGAGGATTCCTTGGGTTAGCGCCTGTGTCGGAGATGCGGAAGACCATGGCGGATCTCCTCGGCTGATTAAGATGGACGGAGGAAGTCGGAAATTGGAATGGAAAGTCACTAGTGTTTTGGACGAATAGGCTATTGGGTCGGTTGCAGTGTTAGAAGAGGGAAGGAAGCCAACTTGAGTAAAATCCGAGGTGTGAGGGGGTATTTATACCAGTTGGCGATGAAGAGAATGGCAGGGTCTGGCCGAAGAAGGAGCTTAACCTCCGTCGTCATCTCGGACGACGATGAGGTTATCTCCCACTGAAAAATAGGATTTTCGGTTAATCCAAACCGGTGGATGAAGTGGAGGGGATGAGCACAAGCTGCAAGAGCTTGGACAAAGAAGGTTGATGTCAGCAGGGCGATAATCGCGCGGTGGGGTGGCTCTCTGCCGCCAGCCGTTCATTCGGCTGAAGAAGAAGAAGAAGAGGAAAAGGGACTTAAATGAAATAAAACTTAAGGACCTGTTTGAGAAATAAGGACCCGACTGTAATGAAAAGTAAGGACTAAAATGTAAACCCAGGTTTTGAAGGTTTATTTTAACTTAAATTTTTTTCAACTTTTTATATATGTTAGTAGATAAGGTAAATATTATGTTTACACCTTGAATTTACATTTTTGACCATTTTAGGTTAATTTATTAGATTAAGTAAAATCACTTAAGTTATTATATACTTAGATATACATTATATTTAAGTTACTTAACTTATTAATTAAGAGAATGATTAATAGGATTTCGAGTCCAATTATTATCTAAATTATTAATAATGTTAATTGAATGATAAAATGCCATTATAAATTTATTTTAAGGTCCTTTACTAAATATCCCTTATTCTATAGTTAACCCTTATATATTCATAACCTTAGCTAATTAACTAGGAAGACTAGTTAATTAGGGGTAGTTAGAGATCATGATGAGTGTCTCATCAGGGGTCGAACGCTCGCCGTTGCTTGTGAGTGCGAGCATTTGACCGCTGTACTGCCTTCGCGAGTTGGTGCAGAGGTGAGATCAGGTGCGAGCGATATTGACTGTTGGATGGAGATCCAACGGTCAGATTTTGAAGTCCTTTGTGCACGCTGAACATGTGGTGCGGTCGAAGCTCGCGGGTCCTCAGTCGTCAGACGAGAGATGTGTGGTTGAGATCGTGCGATGAGGGTGTACTGAAGAGAGAGGGCAGCGAATGCGGGCAGGCGGGTGCCATGTGGCATGTTTTGGATCGTTGATCTGATGATCAATGGCCAGAACTTCTTGGGCTGGTCGAGGGAGCTCCGGATGTTGGATTTAAGTGATTTTGAGTCTGTTGGACTCCATTTGTCAATCTAAATCCTTCAGTGCGGTTTGATTGCACATCTGAGCCCTATTTCAACATGAACTTGTACAAATGGCCATTAAACATTGATTTATAAGCAATCTTAATTTGCGATGCATGTAGTGCTCCCATGCCCATTATGGTGTGTTATTAGTGCACAATCCATTGGGTTGCGGGATTTCTATTTTGGTAGGGCATGTCATAAAATCAAGAGTTTCATAATGAGCCCTAAAATCAAGCATGAGGTCTCTCTCCATACAAAGATCCATCCCTTGTTAAACTAGGGTTTCATTGCCTATTCCCTCTAAGTCCTTGACCCAAAGAATATTCTCTTCAACCTCTTTCATATCAGACTCAATGTTTGAGGTTGCTTTAGAGGTAGGGCTAATTTTATCCTCTAGCTCAGATTCCTTCTCTTAGCCCTCCTCTAAATTTGCGACGGGGGTTTCAACTAATTCAAAATTGATTATTTTGAAATTACAATCCCATTCCCCATCTCCAATGTTGGATGTCTTTTCCACCAAATCACTTTCCTCAGGAAGATTAGATTTCGCTTCCACGACATCACCCCCTAAATTCTCAATTTCCTCTTGATTTATATCCTCAACTCTCCTCAAATCATGTTTGAGGAGTCCTTAATGACATCTTCTATGGAGTTGTCCAACTCCTGGGGAGTATCAATGGTGGAATGAACCAATTTTGAGTAAATAAGTGTAGTCCAATTGATCACGGCAGGGCCTTGCTTCATAAATTCCATGAACAGAGTTATTTTCAACAGTTTTCTTTGGCCCTCTTCCTCCAGTTGTTGGAACATATCCATCATGGCCTGTTGCCCTTTAATCAATTCTTGATTTTGTCTTTATAACTCTAACTGGAGGTTATCAAGAATGGATAGGGTGTCATTCGGCTTCCCTTGGATTTCTTCCTTCAAATTAGGGCTAGGAAGGTGTGGTTGAGGATGTGTACTAGAATCTACACTAGGGTTTAAGTTCTTGGGTGGGTCCTCTATTCTATCATTTTTAGGGTCCAATTCTTCAAGAGGAACCATTCTTTGTTTAGTCCTACTCTAGAATAATTGAGGTTCTAAGTCCTCCTCCCAGTCGGATTCTTCATCAGGGAACCAAATCGAAGGTTGATCATTCTTGATTTGCCTAAGTTTCTGATCATCCTTTGATTTCCATTTGTCTAGAAGCCCTTCCATTCCAAAGGTCAAGTAGGAGAGATCCTTGAATTTAGATGACCTTTCTTGGTTATAGTCCTGGGAAGGGTAGGGATCTTGGTGTTCTCCTAGAGTGTAGGTCCTATCAAAATGGTTAGTGAGTGAGTGGGACCTAAATGGAGAGTCGTTAGGAGAAGAATCGAGATAAGGATCCCTAAGGTTTGGATCGTACCCCTGGGTGGGTGGGTTGGATGTATCCCAATAAGAGGTTGGTGCAGGTTGGATACAATTGGGATAGTTGAGGCAAGGGGGTATTCTGGGTTATATCCCCAACTAGGTGGCTGGTTATCTGAAGTAAGCTGTGGATACGGTCTACCTAGGTTAGAATACAAATCATGTTGGGAATAGTTTGGGTAAGATGGGTAGGCATTGAAATCCATGGTTGAGAAGTGGTGGAGCGGTGAGAGAATAGGTGAGAGAAGTGTGTGTGCACAAACAATCAAGCAAGTCTAGTCCTTATGGTGTAGACCTACGTGACCTAAAAACCTCAAAGGGAATGATCAAATCTATGAGCACTTAACCACTCTTCCCGATGTTAATCTGGCTAGGTTGATTACGAGGGGATTGAGGGGAAGGTTCTTCCTTTGGCTTTTGCCGCCGGTTCTGTAGACCCCACAACTGCGATCATTTGACACTTCCCCGCAGCTTAGACACCAGATTCTACAAAGGGAATGAAGGCCAAGTGCCTAGCAAACCTAATCACACCTTCAAGACTTAGACTAGTCCTACCTAGGGCATGTCTACTCCATTTTAATGAGGGGCTAGGCTAGTGCTTGTGCTTAAGATATGTGATGAGGCCTTGTTTGGGGTTGTGCCTCTTAGTTAACCAATTTGAGCGTGTGTGTGCACTTAACAAGACATGGTTCTCAAGCAATGATTTTAGGATTTGGTGTCTTTTAATGATTTATCCTTGCTTTAGTGCTTTTTAGGGTTGGAGTTCCTTAATGTTTTCAAACAATGTTCAAGTTGGCACACAAGGTTTTGCACACAACGGACGAAGGTTAATTTCCTTTAGAATAATGTGGCCCTAGAGAAACAACCCTAATGAGTTCACTTAGTGTTCATGCAGTTCTACCAAGTGAGTTGATTTTAATTATGGTGAGTGGTGCGGCCCAAGTCAAATCATGGTGGCTTCGCAAATACCACTCAGAAGAAAGAACACTTCAAAAAGATTATCTCTTCAAGAATGGTAGAGTGTATATTTTTTTTGGTTGGGTGATGAGTTTGGAATGTGGGTCAAGTAACCATTTTCCATGCCAATTTTGATTTTATATATTTTTTTGTATTTCTTTTTAAGCAAGTAAACGTTCAATGGGTGAAGTGATACTCATAAAAGGTCTTCGCAGCACTTTACTCCGTATCTGTTATCTCAGATTACGCTGCTCCGCCGCCCAAGCATCGAGTTCCTGCAACCAATTAAGTAGAGGGAGAAAAGGAGTTAGAAGATGTGAATATGAATGCGGGATGAAAGCAACAAAAGAAATCCATTGCCTCCCCAGCAACGGTGCCAAAAATTGACACCCGCAGAATACGTTGATTTAATTATGTCATTGTAGCATGCGTTCGCGATGTTGGTTTTACTTTAAGATGTGGATTTGGTGAGTCCAATTGTCGAATATGAGGAGGTGTGAAATCGGATTAGTTTGTTGCTTTAGTTGTCATAGGAATGTTTGGCTTTGTTGCGAGAAAATGAGAAAGAGAGAGAGAGAGATTAGGGTTAGAGCTTGTGTTTAAATCATGACATTCATTCTAAGAAGATGTGAGCTATGATATAAGAAACAACATTAACATATAGCATGAAATTAGAGTTTGTTTAAAACTACAACAATAGATGAAAGCTTAAACAAGTGTGACATAAAACTAAAGTAAAAAGAGTGCGAGGAGGAGGTGAGGAGGCCACGGCGGTGGTGGGGGCTCCATCAGCGGCTCGACAACTCCGGGGCGGATATGGGGTGCTTGGTGGAGCTAGGAGAGGGCTAGTATTGCATGGAGAGTGTGTGTGAATTGAATGCCCTTGAATGGGGTGGTTAAGGAGGTTTATATAGAGAAGAGGGGGTTTCCAAACTAAGGGTTTTAGCGATGTCCAGGACGTCACTAAACCCATTCCATAAGTGTCGATGGAGCCCCTCATCCACCAGTCCAAGCGTGCACGCGTGCTTCTTCCTCCGCGTGATCCGTGTGCGTGCAACGTGGGCCATCCGATCAAAGATCGGACGACTGAGATTGCACCCTGAGCGTTGGTTCAGATCGCGCTGCGTGCTTTGGGTTTCATGCCTTGTGCGTGATCGCGTGAGTTCGCATCGGGCGCGTGAGAGCGTGCCACGTAGCCCACCTTAGAGCTGTTCGATGGTGATTGGCCGGTCTAAATCAGCTGTGGTGCAAGCTGGAGTGTGATTTGGGACACAACAGGGGTCGAACGCTTGTTGCTGCTTGTGAGTATGAGCGTTCGACCACTGTGCTACCTTCACGAGTTGGTGCAGAGGTGAGATCAAGGGCGGGCGATATCGGCCGTTGGATGGAGATCCAACGGTTAGATTTTGAAGTCCTTTGGGCATGCTGGACATGCGGTGCAGTCGAAGCTCGTGGGTCCTCAGCCATCAGATGAGAGATGTGTGGCCGAGATCGTGCGATGAGGGTGTGCTGAAGAGAGAGGGCGGCAGATACGGGTAGGCGGGTGCCATGTGGCACGGTTTAGGCCAGCTATTGATCTAATGATTAATGGCCATAACTTCTTAGGCTAGTCGAGGGAGCTCCGAATGTCGGATTTAAGTGATTTCAAGTCTGTTAGACTCCATTCGTCGATCTGAATCCATCCGTGAGGTCCGATTGCTCATCTGAGGCCTGTTTCAACATGAACTTGTATAAATGGCCATTAAACATTGATTTATAAGCAATCTTAATTCGTGATGCATGTAGTGCCCCCATGCCCATTAAGGTGTGTTATTAGTGCACATATACCCTTAAGATAAACCCTGGTTGATGGAATTATAATCATCGAATGTAGAGTTATCAGTTAGGTTAGGGTTAGTTATGGTTAAGGGGGAAGGGTGGATGACCATGGAGCTTGGGTGGTGTTGGGAGCTTAGCTAAGCTAGCTAAGCTTGCTTAACTAGTAGGGTAGAGGTGGCGAAGCTAGGGTTTCATGATGGAGGAGTTGGAGAAAATAATCTAGAGCTGGTGGCTGCTGCAGTTGGAGCTGAATTTGCAGAGGCAACTTCATGAGGAGCTCAACTACTTAGCTAAGCTACCTAGTTCTTATGCTAGTAGCTAGGCTTAGGTAGTTGAGCTAAGTTGAGCTAGTCTCAACCTAGTTGGAGCTAAGTTGAGCTGGAACTGCCTCTGATGAGAACGCCAGAGCTATCTAAGCTACTAGTTGACAAGTAGTAGCTCAGCTAGCATGGAGTTCAGCCACCATGAGTTGGGTGGAGCTGGAATGAGCTGGGCCTGAGCTAAGATGGTCTCCTGCCAACTCAGTTGAGCTAGCTAGAGCTCCCATTGAACTGATGGGATCTAAGATGAGCTAAACTCAACTAAGTTGAGCTGGATCTTAGCTGGGTTGAGCTAGGTTGAGCTGAGATGAGCTGCCTTGAGCTACCATTCAGCTAAGATGAGCTGAATGGAGCTAACCCTAGTCCAAGGGAGGTGGTATCCAGCCATGATGAGCTGGAATTTGCTGAGTCCTAGCTTGATTGAGCTTCCCCTTCACCAGTTGCCTTCAAAAGTGCTAGGGTTTTAAAAATCTGTCAATCTGTTTGTCCCTAACACTCCAACAAACACATTAAAAGCACAATAAAAAATTTCAATGCATGCCTAACCTATTTGATGCCTAAATGCAACCCAAAAACCTGTTTGCGGAGCAAAATCCTAAGTGCTAGGTTTGTTTTAATGTATAAGAATGATGATAAACTGGCATTTACCAGGAGATGCATGTGCAGCGAAGCGACGTGCGACTACTGCACGTGGGTGGCACGCAGTTGCTGTTGGGAGTGGAGAGTTGGGTGCGAGGAGGCAAGAGGTGGTGTGGTTGTTGGTTTGTGGATGTTGGGTTTGTTTTTGATGTTGCAGGTGAAGCATGAGGAAGAAGATGAATGGGAAAGGTGGCGGCGATGGTGTTGTTTCAGATGAAGCACCGTGAGGTTGTAGTATGAAGCTCTGCAATGGCGGTGTAGGCCGTTACCTTCAAAACCCACGATGGCGAAGCTCCCTTGCGCTTGAGGCCGGTGGTTATGAGAGGATGAGAGTTTGAATTCTTTGCATAGTAGTGAAAGGGGTAGGATGGTGGCCTCATCAGCATGGCAAGCCCTCCTCCTTTGTAGCTGTGGCTGCATGGATTTGAAATGGGAGAGGCAAGAGCAGATTCGCTTCTCACAGCCATTAGGGATTTCATGGCTGGAAGAAGAGGAAGCGGGCCCGTTTCCTATGAGGAAGAAGAGAAATAAAATAAAATAAAATATTAGGGTTATTTATGCACAAACCCTTAATTTCTATGTTAAGCCCAAAATAATGCATGTAATACACCTAATTGGTTAACTAAGTCAATTCTAAATGCATATGAATGCGATGCATGAATTATACAATCAAGCTAAAACCATAAATTAAATTATTTACATCCTAATGCATGTTAACTAAATCTTAAAGATATCTTAATGTTTAGGCATTCACATACTTAAATAGCCCACAAATATGGGTTAATTAGTATTTGCGCAACTTAATTGCTCCTAGTGAATGACCATAGACTCTAGCTTTGAGAATATAAATTTAAGTGTTGATTCGCTCTTCTCGACTATACTATGATGCACTCTTGAACCTCAACCAAGTGTATTAACAGTTAGTCAATTTAAAAGGAGCATATCATTGACAAGGCTTGTGCCTTGTTTCCTAATCCACTAGCCCTTGTAGCCGATTCATGCATGGTAGAAGGTCACTAAGACCTGAATTAGTTGGCCATTGGGAACCTGCCCTAAGGCTACCTTCTACTGTTCGTAACCGATTTTTCACTTCACCTACTTCTTCTTCTTTCCCTCTTCCTTCTCCTTCCTCAGCTCCAATGGTTGAGCATGGTCATCCTCTTCCTCTCCCTAAGGTGAACATAGATGATGTTATGCCCTTGGTTGAGGCCAGAATGGAGACATCAGACCAACAGAACCATGATCGCTTTGAGGCCATTCTCAACACGTTGGATAGAATGCAGAACCAACCATGTGAAGAACTATGGGAATTCTACGATCTGGCTGCACACAATGTGCTACCTCAGGTTTGGATGCCTGTAGGTGTTGATGCATTTGAGTTCAAGCTGAAGATGATAAGTCTGATTCAGACTTATTTTCATGGGAACTTGAATGAAGATCCATTCTAGCACCTAGAAGACTTAGGTTCAATTGCATAAACCATTCGACCTAGGAATGTAGATATTGGAATTGTTCTAATGAAGCTTTTCCCATTCTCGCTTAGGGACAAAGCTTCATAGTAGTTCAGGACCATCAAGAGGCCTGTAGCTACCTAGGAGGAATTACGTAGAGAATTCCTTCAAAAGTTCTTCTCAATCAGTTAAACAAATGCAATCAGGCAAGCCATCAGAACTTTTTCCCAGTAGTCGAGGGAAAAGTTGCATAAGGTGTGGGAGCATTTTCATGACCTTCTCCGTAAGTGTCCTTACCACAGGGTGCCCTGATGGCACCTCACCTAGATCTTCTATCATAAGCTATACGACACCCATCGGTGCTTAGCTAATGTGCCTAGTGTTGGGAACTTCCTCTCCAAGGATGAGGCTGGTGCTTTTGACCTGTTTGATCAGTCCCTGGTGGAGAACTCATTAAATGAAGCCTCTATTAGTTAGTTTTTGCACCCTAGCCAACAAAGAGTGTCAATCCATGAAGCCCAGCTAGGGTCAGCTCGAGCTGACATGGACATTATTATGAAGCTGGATGGTGTGAATCTACTGAACAAAAAATTTGAAGAGCTTAATCATTCTCGTTCAGTAGGATCAGGTGTTGCTTCTATCTATTCTTCCTCTTCATCCTGAGCTCTTTCTTCTAGACCTCATTTGCTTACTCGAGATGCTCCTGTTCGCCTAACTTCCTCTACTTCTTCATAGGCTCCCCCATATAGGAAACCTGTGAACAACCTAAATCTGGCATTGGTTGACCAGGGTTACACCTATAGAGATAATGTACGTATTGACTCATGTGATGGTTATGCACCTTAGGCATCTTTGGCCTATGATGATGTCAATGATCTTCGAGGATATGGGTGTAACAACCCTTACTCAGAGATGCATAACCCTAGTTGGCGCTTGATTGCACAACAATCATGGGTCCTAATCAACCTAAATAATGTTTGAACCTAGCTTAATTTGTGGATATTACACTTATATCTTGCATATCATGCATTGCATTAGTTTATCTAGAATAAGATGAGATATCCTGCTATTTAATGGTTTTTATTTCTATTTACAGATAATAAAGTGATCCAGGATGCAGTAGATAGTGGAATAAAGCAATAAAGGAAGAAGAATACTGATTTAGACAAGAGGAGTGAGGAGGATAGCCTTATCCCTACCCTTAGAAACCCTAGGACAGCCTTCCCAAACCCAAAACCACCTCCATTAGGACACCTTAGGCTCAAAACCCAAACATGTATAGCACTATCCATGTTCCTATCCACCGTATCCCTCTCACAAACACTTAGGAACCAAAACCCACCTTAGAAAACCTAAAACTCACTCTCAGCACCTTTTAGGATGTCCAGACATCTGGCTGGATGTCTGATTTCTGCAGAATATCAATCTAGGAAGCCAAAACTCATACTAACATAGAATTAAACATCCAATCTACTATCCAGACATCTAATTTTGGAGTATAAGACATCTTACCACTCTTATGGACATCAAATACTATTCTTTGGTTCCTGATTTTGGTGCTAGAAGCTTGATCTTGCCTATTTTGACCTAGAAACCCCACCAGATACCCTAGGAAACCTAATTAGAGACCTCCTAAGCCTAGTCCACTATCCATAGCCCTACTTATACTATCCCTAACCCAATTGAACCATCTCATACCTAATTGGGTACATCTATAGTTGATTGGTTGCACCTGAACCCAATTAGATCCACCCAAGATCTAATTAACTCATACTTATTAGGTTTACCTAAGCCTAAACACGCACACACATCCAATTATAGTTGACCTAGACCCAATTAGGTTCACTCCCTTCCCATTAGACTCAACAAAGCCTAATTAGGTCCACACCCACTTAATGTAGGTTAACCCAACCTAGATTCATCAAACCCACAACCCTACTCTACGAAAATTATACCTGCACATACACACACTTTCCTAAATCCCACTTTCCTATTTTAGCGCTCATTATTTGGCCACCAACCTAGACCCTACATTGATGGCACTTGCTAATTTAGGAGCCACCAAAAGTGGCGAGCCATTTGAAATGGAGAGGCCTTCCCATAAAAGCCAAAGAAAAAAGAGAGCATGCCATTCACTCCTTATTCCATTCCCTCTCTTCCTCTCTCAACTTGCGACCACACCTCCTCCTCTCCCTCTCAAGGCTGTCCTCCTCCTCAAAGGCTCCCTCATGGATGGCTAGGAAGTTCTCCTCCAAGCTTCTTCAAGGGTGGCAAGAAGAAGAAGAGCATAAGGATGCAACACCTTCTCCTTTCTTCTTGTGGGTGTGCCCTCTTCTTCCACCATAGAGGGTCCACGTCCCCATTTTCTTTTCTTCTTAGACGGCCATAGAGAAGACCCCCCTTAAGGTCTTCTCAAGGATGGCCATTGGTAGAGAAAGGGTGCAACACCCTCCTCTCTCCAATTGGGTGCACACACCCATCCTCCTCTCTTCAGTGGACGGCCAAGAAGGCTTCTTCTTAGCCTCTCTTGGTTGATCCCTTTCTTTAGTTTAGCTTTACTTCCATGTATACGGATTTTATAGTGACTTAATTTTTGATGCATGATACTCTTGTCTAATGGTTTTATGTGCATGCTATTATCTTCACGGCTTACAACTTTGATGCATGCCTATTAGTGTACTTAGGAGCATCCCATTTACGTTTGTCACACTATGCATGGCCACCATGGCCCCACTTAGATCTATGCAGTCACTTAGGTTTTTGCTAGCACATTTAGATCTAGGTTTCATTTTGCTTTCAAAATAAGAAACAAAAACAAAAAAAAAGAGCCCAAAATACAAAAAGACCAAAAACATTAGATTAGATTAGAATTAGGTTAGAAAAGTCGATTCAATTCTCGACTCATTTTCACGCCTCCCAAAGACGAACGACCGGGACTCAAGTTCTAAAAAGAAAAGAAATCTATGCGAGTTTCGTTATTATAAATATTTTTGTCAAGGGGATTTCGCAACTATACTATGATTTCCGACTACTTCAAGATATATGAATTCTACGCTTGTCAAATGGCGCTGTTGCTGGGGAGGCAACGCGCGAGTTTGGATTTGGATTTGCTTAACTTTGGGTTATTTTGATTGTAGGTCAAGAACGAAGAGGATCCATTCACACATCGACCTGTGGTGAAGACCACAGGTATTGTTCTTCATCCTCCATTTTTTTCTTTTTTCTTTCTTTGGTTAAAAAAAATTCAAGTTCAAATTTTCGTATTTGAATTTATAAAAAAAAAAAGAAAAATTTGTTTCCTTGGTGTGTGCATTATCTTGGAAACTATTTATACACACCAAAAGTCAGATTTGGAAATCCGACCAACAAATATTGACGATTTTCAAAAATTTATTTCTATCAAAATAGGAATCCAAAAATCTGGGGATTCGGTTTGAACTTAGGGTTTCAAACCATCTTTTGAGCACCACCTTTTATTTGGAAAAATTCCCACTATAGGAATTTTAAAAATTCGCACAGTGGAAGGGGGTCAGAACAGTCTGCACTTTGATTTTATATAACTTTAAACATTAATTCTGACCTATACATAAATCAGATCTCTTTGAAATGTGTGGGGTTGGAAATCCACTGAAACCTAGTTGTTTCTATAAATTTTCAAGAATTTTTTTATTTTCTTTGAAACTATTTTAAACTAAATTACTCGCAGTGGGTCTATCTGGCCTATTTGACCCCCTGACACTAAAAAATTCTTGAAAAATTGTATGAAATAGTAAAAATCTTAGAAAAATATTTTTGAAAGATCTGCTGAAAAAGAAAGATCTTTACCAAATTTCATAGTATTTTCTTCAGTTACTGATTTGGGGAGTGATTTCAAGTCAGACTAACGTCTGACTGCGGATTTTAGAAGAAGCACAAACCCTGGGTGATTCACATTAGGATTTAAATTTAGAGACCCAAAACAAACCTATTTGAGCCTGATGTGGGTGTGATTGCATGTGAGGGGATTTGCTATGATTGGTTGTCCACCCCCTCACCCACTTGAATTGAAATTGATCTACATTTCAACTTAGGCAACCACTTAGGTCTATTTCACTTAGTAATGGTGCATTAGGACCATTGTTTTCTCTAATTGGCTCACACCACTTCTACCTTATTGGGCTTAAAAGCATCATATAGACCTATATGATATTAGGGTTTCCGCAACAGGGTAGAGCACATTTGCATTCCATACTTAAATGAAATTCATAAAACAAATTGGGACTTGCAAAACCTATTGTGTGCTTCACTACAACCTTGTTTGAATTGACTTAAGCAAGGAAATCCTAAAAGAAATTAATACAAGCACTTGAACCATAAAAGACACTACACCAATTAAAGCTTGTATTGTAAACCCTTTGTCTATGCACTTCACCCTCTAAATCCAATTTTAAGGGCAACATCTCCAAAACACCTAATCACATTCCAAGAGCACTCTAAGCCCAAGCCTAAAACTAAGTAGACGTGCCCTATGCAGGACTAACTTACTTGGTAATTGAAATTTAATTGGGTGAAAATAAAGGCCTTGCCTATTTGGACCAACTAGTGACAAGAAAGGTCAGTGTGGTAATCGTGTTAACCTCTAGTGGTGTCCAGTCGTGTAGGGTGTCCTAGGGGATCCCACCCTTCTGGCAAGCCAAGTAATTCAAGGGTTGGTTTAACCCAGTTCCATTTTAGGTTACCAAGTTTAGATCCAATTAGGGTATACAATTTAGGGCTAGCTTGTTTGCTTGATTTGGGGCTCTTTCTCATCTTTCTTCCTAGGCCTTTGCCTTATTTCCACCAGCCCCTTGTAGCTGGTTGAGTCTTCCTAAGGAAGACTATCTCTTACCTCTATTTGCTTCTTTTCTCAAATAGCCATGAACCCATATCATTCTTTTGACTATCAGGGTTCTCCATCTCCCAATCCAACCATGATTTTGACTCCTAGTTGGGAGACTCATCCTCAGCAGCTGGGATATGATTATCCTTATCCCCCAGTTGATTTAGAACCCGAACTTCATGGATCCGACCCTTATCTAGATCAAGACCGATTGAAAGCCATAGTTACTGAATTCCAAGAGTATAACAAGGACTATACAGATCAATGTGCCAAGCTCCTAGAGCAAATTAGACAATCCCAGGCACAATCTCAATCTTATCACTCCTCCCAGGAACAAGAGACCTAGAATAAACAGCCTAGTGGGTCTAGTGACCCATATGTTAGATCCACTAGCTACTCTACTGACTCCTGCTACATTAGGGAGGCACCCTGGACTCAGCCAACCCAGAAGGCACCTTTGGACCTAATCCATGATTTGGGTAGATCATTTGAGGAATGCACCATTTCCGATACACCTGACATGATAATATATCATTAAAGAATTGGAATAATGGATCACAAGTATAAGACCACACATTAGGTTCTCAATCAACTCCCTCTATAGTCAACTCCACTCAGAGTGATACACCTTTTGATTCATATCCGGATTTGTATTACCTTGAGTGGAGAGACAATCCTGATCTTTCATGGCCACCACAGAGACCGACTCAGACTCAAGATCAATCTAGTCTAGCCCAACCCGCAACCACCCTTGAAGATATCATGAGCCTTTTGTTGGACTTTGACAAGAAAAATGAAGAAAGGCTGACTAAGTTGGAAAATTAAGTGAAATCTCAAGGGGATCAAATCAAGAGACTTCAAGAATCACCTTATCCCCGAATGCACACTCCTCTTCATTCTTATTCTCCACCTATTCTTCTGACCCCTCCTCCAATCGATCATATGTGCTAGTGTGCAAGGGCCAACTCTTTGGCCTCTAAAAGGAAGAGGAAAGCTAAGATCCCACCCAGACGATCTGATTTAGGACCAACCAAAAATCATAAGACCAAACCCGCATCCAGCTCTGACTCAAACTCTAGGGACAAAAAGAAGAAAAAGGCTCCTGAAGTTGATTTGACTTATTTACCCTTTCCTGGGGCCTTAAAAGAAAGAGTCACAAGAAAAGAAGAAGACCTACTCACCTAAAGAGGTGGTTCTATCCGCCAACATAAGTGAATTTGTTTCTAGCACTCTACCACCCAAAAAGATCGACCCTGGAAAACCTTTCATTTCTTCTGCCATGAAGGGATTCACCTTCAATAGAGCCCTTATGGACCTAGGGTCTTCCATCAGCTTGATTCCTACTACCCTTTTTGATTGCACCAGACTTGGAGATATGCACCACACACCTGTCACCATTAGAATGGCAGATGGCTCCACCAAAACACCTAAGGGGGTAGTTCAGGATGTGATCATTAAAGTGCAAGGTCTTAGCTTTCCGGTTGATTTTATTGTTTTGGGCATGGATATATCGGAAAAGGTAAGTGATTCACCCATCATTCTGGGTCGCCCTTTCTTGGCTATAGCCAATGCATGAATTGACTGTTACTTAGGATGTATGGAAATGAGTAGCGGCAATGAGAAAATTCACTTTGATATTTATGCATCCGCTAAGAAAATGAAGTCAGGGTATTTTTTGGATGATATGAAAAGTGATTCGAAGGATAATTCAGAAGAAACCATGGAAATTGACACCTGGGTATAACCACATGACCCAAATCAACAATCCACTAGTCACATAAGTCACCCTTAATATTGGATCAAATCGGTGATAGTATGGTTGACTATCTTGACCGACCTAGCCCAATTCAAACCCTTGCCCTTGCAATGAATCCCAAATTACTCAATTTATCAAAATGATTCATGAAATAAAAGAAGCTAGTGCAAGAGAATATGATGATATAAGAAAAGAGCTTCATAGAATCTGAGACTAGCAACAAAAATCAGAAATGTTTGAATTTGGGTTGGGTTTGCCACAATAGATTTGTTATTCGGTGGTGGTCATGCAGGATTCTGTTGATCAAACAGCCAAGGTGGATGATTTTGAAGTTCCTATAGAAGTAGAGGAAGGAGATTTATTCGAGGATCTCGATCTTGATTTAGGGACTGAATACCAATCGTTTCATTTTGAGGAACTTAGCATTAAGGGACCTGAATATGATTTTCTTGCATTTGAGGATACCCATCTAGACATTGATGAATTGATTTAGGTAATCACAAACATTAAACAACAAAATCAAAAAGACTTTAACAACTCCTCAATCAATGATTCAGCCCATTCCACTTTCATGGAGGGACTCACTACTGAATCTAATGCCCAATTTCATCTAAGCGAGAAGGCGGATATATCCCCCTATGAAAAGGATATTCAAGAAATTGAAAGACTATTGGGGATTTCATATGATGAGTTATCGAAGGAAGCTAAAAATTTTGGCGAATCATGTGATAATTTGGAGTTGGCATTGAAAAACTTGGAAGAGATGAAAGAAGATGATACCCAATCATCTCTGGTAGAGACAAAAACTGATCATTGGACACTGATTTCTAGATCTGACCACACCACTTGGGTCATGCCTCCCATTCATCACCATTATCAAGACCCATATGACTTTACCCCACACGACTCCACCGACATTACCCATCACCTCTTCCCGATGCCTTCATATTCATTTCTTCCAAGCACCTGTATTTATCTAACTTTCTTCTGTAGCATCTGGTTGCAGATTTTCCCAAGCCCCATTATAATATTTTTTTGATTATTTGGGCTCAGAATTCATGGACAACTGGTCATCATTTGTGGCCCGTTGTTGGCGAATGAGACTCAAATTCGTATCATTTTACTTGCCATTCTCAATACTATATTGACATTTCCTTTTCGAGCTACGCCTAGCTGGAGGTGTTAAACTCAGCATCTACCCACATTCTTCATCACCTTATACATACCATTATTATACATAGCATAATTTTCTTTTAGCATATTTCCTTTTCGCATATTGCATACTGTCAGGTTGGCCGGTGTTGAACGTTAAAATTCAGGAGCAATTCCAAGTGATCTCTACCCACTTACTCCCTGTTGTATTTATTTTCTTTTATATTCATGCATGAGGACATGCAAGAACTTAGTCATGGGGGGTAGCTATACAACATTTATGCCAACCTTAGAAAACCTTGAAGTAGCATGTCAAACGTACTTTAGGATCCTAAATATAAGAACAACTGACTCCACCTCCAATGCTTGCATTGGAGCAAGAAATCGTCTGCAACAGTCATTTCCGACTCACCCACTCACCCTTCTGTTCTAAATTTAGGACTAAGTTGAATGTACCCGATAAGGGAATTTATAAAGTACAAATGAAAGAGGTTACTGTTTATAGCATATATACATAGTGCATTCATTAATAAGATTATTTTTATTAAGAGAATGCATTAGGGATTTTATCCTCTAGTTGATTCCTGTAATCTGGAATCCAATACAATTTTCACACCCACACGTAGAATTTGCAATGGATTTACTGTGAAGTCTGATAAAAGTCCTTAGTCTGTTAAGAAGAAGTGCTTCTTTTCCTGAACCCCTAGACAGTGTTTTGGGAGTCAGGAGATTTTCTTCTAAAAATTCACCAAATTGTGTGAGATGAGAATAGAGTGTATTGGTGCTCTAAGGTTAGTGCAGAGAATCTGGAATCCTAGATAATTAGGTAATGATACTCAGAGATTAGGCATAGTTTTCAGTCTCGGATCCTGCGTATTCATTTTGTGTGAAATTTTGAGAGCCACCAATCAAGGCAAATACGTAGAGAGCAAATTTTCATAAATTTAGGGCTAAGGTGAATGGTTACGACCATTCTTTTCGGAATTCTCAGCTGAAGGAGGGTACTGATGTCAAGGTCAAGAATACACTGTCCTATCCGTCTTTCCCGATGCTGAGAGCAGGCACTTCAACCAAATAAGCCACCCAATGTCTCTTGAGTGCCACCAATCCCTAATAATGCCTCCTCAATAAAATTCATGAATGTATTGCTAGATTGTATTGCGTTAGGAAAAATTATATATGAAAAAAAGTGATAAAATGAAAATAAAAAAATGAAAAAAAAGAGAGAAAAGAAAATATATATAGAAAAGGAAAAAGCAGAAAAGGAGTCATAAGTGTCTAGTGTTTATTTTATTTGAATTGAGCCAATACCACCAAATAAAATTGAAATCCACCAAATATGGCTTTAACCCACTTTTTCTATGTTTCTGATAGCCCAAATACTGGCTGAGGAATTTTGACTTAGTGTTAGGGTTATTGGAACTCGATTAAAGTGTTATTGCCATGTGAGGCCACCAAATATAGATCATATGTGTGAATCCGGTGAGATTGTGAGCTCAAAGAAAAAGAAAAAGAAAAAAGAAAAGAAAAAAGAGAGAGAGGATGAATACAAAGGAACCAGAAGAGAGCATAGTTTTTCTCGTCTTTCTCTGAGTTGAGTTATGTAATAGTCTGGGAATCTAGATTCTGTAGTACTAATCTCCATGTAGCACCAATTGAGAGTGAGCTACCAAATAAACAACCATTTCCCTCTGACATCCCCTACCTAAGCTTGAAGTTTGACTGGAATTCATAGAATATTTTGCATACCTTGAGGGAAGAAGCTTGCCTATTCTGCTAGAATTTTACTAGGGGTTAAGTGCAGGCTCTGGAGGTAACTCAGGTTTTTCACTCGAATCCGTTGCAAAAGATACATAGCTGCACTTTCACATATCTGGATTTCTATATTTCTAGACGAAACAAAAGGTGAAAAATTTGTAGTCAAACTCTTTGATAAAAAGAATAAATAGTCCTTTATGGATCGAACTTGTAAATAACTTAGTCATGCACGTAGTCTTGCATTTGCTAGGGACTAGCAAAGTTTAGGCTTGGGGGTACGATTGCACAACAATCATGGGTCCTAATCAACCTAAATAATGTCTGAACCTAGCTTAATTTTTGGATATTGGACTCATATTTTGCATATCATGCATTGCAATAGTCTATCTAGAATAAGATGAGATATTCTATTATTTAATGGTTTTTATTGCTAATTGCAGATAGTAAAGTGATACAGGATGCAGGGGATAGTGGAATGAAGCAATAAAAAAAGAAGACTGATTCAGACAAGAGTGAGGAGGGTTGCCTTATCCCTTCCCTTAAAAACCCTAGGACAACCTTCCCAAACCCAAAACCACCTCCATTAGGACACCTTAGACTCAAAACCCAAACATGGATAGCACTATCCATGTTTTTATCCATCCTATCCCTCTCCAAAACACTTAGGAACCAAAACCCACCTTAGAAAACCTAAAACCCACTCTCAACACCTTTTAGGACATCCAGACATCTGGTTGGACATTTGATTTCTGCAGAATATCAATCCAGGATGCCAAAACTCACACTAAAATAGAATTGGATGTCCAATTTACTGTCCAGAGGTATAATTTTGGAGTATAAGACGTCGACCACTCTTATGGACGACTGATACTATTCTTTGGTTCCTGATTTTGGTGCTAGAAGCCTGATCTTGCCTATTTTGACCTAGAAACCCCACCAGACACCCTAGGAAACCTAATTAGAGACCTCCTAAGCCTAGTCCACTATCCATAGCCCTACTTATCCTATCCCTAACCCAATTGAACCATCTCATACCTAATTGGGTACATCTACAGTTGATTGGTTACACCTGAACCTAATTAGATCCACCTAGGATCTAATTAACTCATACTTATTAGGTTTACCTAAGCCTAAACACACACACATCTAGTTAGACTTGACCTAGACCCAATTAGGTTCACTCCTTTCCCATTAGACTCACCTAAGCCTAATTAGGTCCACGTCCACTTAATGTAGGTTAACCCAACCTAGATTCACCAAACCCACAACCCTACTCTACAAAATTTATACCCACACATACACACACTTTCCTAAATCCCACTTTCCCATTTTAGCCCTCATTAGTTGGTCACCAACCTAGATCCTACATTGGTGGCACTTGCTATTTTTGAAGCCACCAAAAGTGGCGACCCATTTGAAATGGAGAGGCCTTCCCATAAAAGCCAAAGAAAAAAGAGAGCACGCCATTCACTCCCAATTCCATTCCCTCTCTTCCTCTGTCAACTTGTGACCACACCTCCTCCTCTCCCTCTCAAGGCCGTCCTCCTCTTCCAAGGCTCCCTCCATGGATGGCTAGGAAGAAGTTCTCCTTCAAGCTTCTTCAAGGGTGGCAAGAAGAAGAAGAGCATAAGGAAGCAACACCTTCTCCTTTCTTCTTGTGGGCGTGCCCTCTTCTTCCATAGAAGGTCATCCCCATTTTCTTTTCTTCTTAGATGGCCATAGATAAGACCCCCCTCAAGGTCTTCTCAAGGACGGCCATTGGTAGAGAAAGGGTGAAACACCCTCCTCTCTCCACTTGGGTGCACACACCCATCCTCTTCTCTTTAGTGGATGGCCAAGAAGTCTTCTTCTTAGCCTCTCTTGGTTGATCCCTTTCTTTAGTTTAGCTTTATTTCCATGTATCCAGATTTTATAGTGACTTAATTTTTGATGTATGATGCTCTTGTCTAATGGTTTTATGTGCATGCTATTGTCTTCACGGCTTACAGCTTTGTTGCATGCCTATTAGTGTACTTAGGAGCATCCCATTTAGGTTTGTCACACTATGCACGACCACAATGGCCCCACTTAGATCCACACAATCACTTAGGTTTTTGCTAGCACATCTTGATCTGGGTTTCATTTCTCTTTCAAAATAAAAATCGAAAACACAAAAAAAAGAGCGCAAAATACAAAAAGGCCAAAAACATTAGGTTAGATTAGAATTAGGTTAAAAAAGCCGATCCAATTCTCAACTCATTTTCACGCCTCCTAGAGACGAACGACAAAGACTCAAGTTCTAAGAAGAAAAGAAATCTATGCGAGTTTCGTTATTATAAATATTTTTGTCAAGGGGATTCGTAACTATACTATGATTTCCAATGACTTCAAAATACGTGAATTCCATGCTTGTCAGCGCTAGCATCCAAACTTCGACTGCATTGGAAACACACAGAGGCTCGCTCTTGCTCCACAACACTAGCCCACACAAAATGGGAATGTGGCACACACATACCCTAGGCAACAACCATTCCCATATCGACAACAGTCATGGTCTATTTACCAACCTATTTGTGATGCTTCCCTTGACCCCCCCACTGTGAGCTGATGTGGTGGATGCATTGAGAAAAGCCTTCAAGTTATTGGAAAATGGTTAGTTACAACTAATGAGTCAGATGCAGAATGTGCAGACCCAGTTACAGGAGACTAGATGACAGGTAGCCTTGCCTTCCCAGCCTGTCCCGAACCCTCAAAATGTGCAGAACCTGGGTGTCCCACCTAGGTTCCAAGTACCATAAGGATAGGCATACACAGTTGTTCAGGCACCTCTTGTACCACCTGGGTATGCTCTACCTGCTTTGCTAGCTACACCTACACAGATTGTCCTTCCGCTCCTCTCCCACCTCATGAACCACACGTCGATTGAAAAGCTGTCACATTGAGTGGAACCACCATAAAGGACCCGCCACATAGGCAGGTAGGTCAGGACACATCCCGACCTCCTCCTCAAGCTGGCTCCTCTTCCCACTCTTACTTTGACAGGGAATAGCTGAAGGAGGATAAAGGAAAGCGATCGATAACCGTTGACTTTGAGATCCTAATCCCTTTCCCTGGAGCCTCGACTAGAGATACATCATGAAAGACAAAGGGAATAAAGAATTATGAGGACCATAGATCAATGTTTAAGGAAGTACACATTCAAGTCCCCTTCCTCAGTGCAATAGATCACATCCCCAGTGTCACCAAGTTCTTCAAGGACTATTGTACCTTGAGGTGACTTCAGAAGAAGGGAGAGAAGGCCTAAGTAGTATTATTGAAGGAAGCTAGTGTAGTGATTTTGTGTGAGCTACCACCTAAGAAAAAATACTCTAGTACACCACTCATCTCGTGCTACTTGCAGGACTCTCCATTTGATAGGGCCCTTCTAGACTTAAGCTCCTCCATCAACCTAACTCCTACCGTCATATATGATCATTTTAGATTTGACGAGTTAAAGCCCACCTCAGTTACGATTAAGTTAATGGATCAATTAGTGAAGACATCGAGGGGGGTGGTTGAGAACATAACAGAAAAAGTCTGTGGATTTTGCTTTCTAGCGAACTTCTTCATTCTGCACATGGAGGTTCCTCCTAACCTCCGTGATGCACCTATCATTTTGGGTTGCTCATTTTTGGTGACTACCCGAGCCAACATCGACTGTGCATCTAGATGCATGGAGATTACCCTTTGAGTGGAGTGACTTAGACTAGACATCTTTAAGGCATCCAAGAATTTCGACTATGATATGATTGAGGACTATGAAGATGAGGATCTGGCATATTGTGGTAGCATTGGGCCTCTTTGTAGTAACCCAATGTCTCACTCATCTTCATTCTCAGGGTTTACAGACCAGACTCCACATGGGACTGCAACTGATGCATTTTACATATCTCCACTTCCCAATTCTGAAGTTTGGGGTGAATCTTTGGCATTGACACCCTAGACTTAGGACATCCTGATTCTTCTATGATACGTCATGTTTCTGACCCACCCCTATTGGTGCAAGATGGTGTGGTTGCTATGGACGATTTTGGTCCACTTAAGAGACATGTGGATGGGATCTTTGATCAATGTCTTCCCTCGATAGCACTTCTATACCATAATCTAGACAGTATGAGATCAATTTTTGCTGCCTTTGTGTAGGAGGAGGACCTGGAATATCCAATGAGATACTTGGGCACCGACCTGGTTATGTGCATTCTCATTAGGAACCCATGGTCATAATGGCGCAGAACCTAAACTCTACCTTCTAACTAATGCAAACCATGACCGATCACCTATTGTCGAGCTATTGAGGAGTTTTAAGAAGTAATCACTGTAGCAAAGCCTCAATCGTTCGAAAATAATTAGATTTATAACTCAGAATCAAAGAAGAGTCCGAGGTCAATCACAGCGAGCAAATATGGAATTCATACATTAATCTTTATTCAGAATCAATAAGCACAATAATAATAAATATGCAATGAATAAGTATGATCAAATTGTTATTTAATGAAGATCACAAGATCATGGAGTCAAAAAGAAAAGAGAATCAAAACAATGGCAATTTGAATCACCACTTATTCTCTTAATTAAGCATGCATTCAATACTCAAATTATTCAATAGTATCTTCAATCAGAATTCAAATGTATACTATAGTACTTAACTCATTCAACAATGTTTAGCACCAACACACAAGCACAAGGCTCTTCAGATCCTTCTTCTTTTCTTCTTCTTCAGCTTCTTTCTTTCTCAAGCACGGCCCTTCTTCTTCTTCTTTAGAGCCTCTTCTTCCTTCAATGCCTTCTCTTTCTTTCAAGCCTTCCTCTCCTCATGCACAGAGCACCATTTAGAAGCTAAGTGTCACACAGGGGCTATGGTGGGTAGAGCAAAACACTACCCCCTCTCTCTCATAAATCCTCTTCCTTTACCTCTCAAAGACTTAAGTGTAATTGGATCCGGATACGGGTTATCGGTCTAGAATAATGTCTAGGCCTACGAGCGTGGTTGCAGGTGAGGAGTGGATAGGCAGGTAATCGGGTAGGAGGGTGTGTGTGTGGAGGGACTCGTCCCCTAGTGTTATTGGGCAATGGGATGAGAACACAAAATCAATATATGTGTGCACGCGAGCCTTGCTGTTCATGATGTGGCACTAATGTCACTCCTTCACGCAAATGCTACAGATGGAAACTCCACTCGATTGTAGCTACTGGAGGCTTCGCAATTCCAATTGGCATTGCAGCTGGTTACGCACATGTAGTCTGCACCTCTTGGAAGTGGATTCAAGCCTTGATCTCGTCAGAGGACTGCAAGCAGGGGTGGAGAAGTTGACGGCAACGGTGGTGGATGGCGGATCCCTGAAACACAAGATAAGGCCTCACAGCCACGTCAAAAGCATTTAGGAGGGTAGCGCAGATGTGGTGATTGTGATGGTGGTGGTCCTTTAGTGAATAGAGGTCAGGCGTGGCCGGACAGTGATAGAGAAGGTGAGCGAGGGAGGTCGAGTTTGGTGGGGCAATGGAGTAGGTTTTTGGTGGAATTAAGTGAGCGGTTTTGTGCGGTGAGGTGAGGTGGAGCTTTTGGAGGTGGAGTGGCATGTTTGGAGGCTTGTGAAGGGAAGTTGGCCTCGTCGGAGCTTGGTCGGTCATGAGGACGACGAAGGGTGAATAGCAACGTTGGTGGTCGAAACTAAAATCTAAAGATGGGGACAAAGAGTAGAGGGTCATAGGAAGTTAAGGGGCCTAGTGTTAATGATCAAAAGGGGTAGGAGGGCGCCGGCTGTGATTAGCTAGTACCATGGAAGAGAATGCCACCATTGAGGGAGATGGTGGCGAGGAAAGGGGGAGGCTACCCTCTTTGTAGTTGGTGAGATGCGGAAGATGATGAGGAAGGAGGATGGGCCAATTTGGCCATTGGCCATTCGTAGGATGATGGGGAGGGGAGGTCGCTGGAGCTTAGGTCGGAGGAGGCCAGAGATAGGGAAAGAAGAAGGTTTTTGGCCATGTACCTAGCTAAGGAGCATGGATTCTTGCCCTGGGTCCTTTTATAGGCCTAAGAGAGGGGTTCCAAGCTTGGAAAGAAGCTTTCAAGCTTCGAGAGTTTTGTGCACATAGGATACCCGAATCTTCAAACCGTTCGCATGAGCTTTTGTGAAAGAATCATAGTCCAAGATTAGGTTCATTTGGAAGGGAATTCTTCAAGGAATCTCCGGTTCAAATTTGGAAGAGTTTGATTAAGAATTGAGCGAGAAATCCTCGCTCGAATCTCAACGGAGCTTGATGTGTTAACACCAATGGTGATAGGGACCTATTTGAAAAGAATGA
Organism: Thalassia testudinum; assembly: GCA_037157565.1. Classification (NCBI taxonomy): domain Eukaryota; kingdom Viridiplantae; phylum Streptophyta; class Magnoliopsida; order Alismatales; family Hydrocharitaceae; genus Thalassia; species Thalassia testudinum. The sequence goes on along the minus strand of JAZHRO010000078.1, from coordinate 8,849,509 downwards.
TGAGAAAGTTAGGGACCTGATTGCAAGGATTTCAAAAGCTAGTGGCGTATGTGAGAGAAAAAGAGTCTAACTGGATTACAATGCAAACTAGGTCAAGATGGATTCTGATTGGGCCCAAATTTTGGAACAAATCTAATTTGGACCCAAGGAATCTAATGGTGAAGTCAGATTTTAGTTTTGACCAAGTTTGGCTAGGAAATTTGTGTATAAACCCAAATTAGGGTAACTTTCCATCTGAGACTCTATCTAGGTCAAAATAGGTTCAGATGGTTAAATCAAGGTTACCAAACCATATGGAATATTTTTACATGAATTTTAGAAGGTTTATATAGATTTTATCCTGATCGAAACCTTTGTTATTTAAGCAGGTCTAAAATTAGGGTTTTTGGGAGCTATATCAGTTCTCGAAATACGTGAAATCCTATTTCTGTTTATGTGGACCCTCTTATTAGACTTTAATTCTCATTAGACTTTAGATTAAACCCTACGAAACACCGTGATTATTCTGCATTCATGATATGCTGTTAAAACTACAGAATTAACCCTGATTTAATGCATTCTTCTCAGAATGGATGTGCAGTGAGTTATGGCTCATGATGATGTTATCATCACCTCCATACAGGTGCTAGATCAACAAATGTATTTGAACTTCATAATTGCTAGGCATACTCGGTTGATTCCTCCCTCTCCCTCTATCATCCCTCCCTGTAGGAACCCTCTCCTGTAGTTTATTCTATATCTTCTCCACTAGTGCTTGAATTGATTCCATTACCAAATTCCTTAAAATATGTGTTCTTGGGTGACAATGAGACTTACCCTATCATTATCAACTTTCATTTCACCCAATAACAAGAGCATAAAGTGATCCTCGGGGTTCACTGATGGTAACACCATCATTTGTCATAAATAATTTTAATTATTCAGGATCAAGATATAAATGCTCCTAAATGATCGCCTAAGGACCATAATTCCACTCTAATCTATTTTTAGAAGAAGACAAGAAAATATGGTTAATTCTTCTATTTTAGCAGCACATCACGAATGTAGATTAACCATGGGTTATTCAGGGGTTAATTAAAGGTTAATTGAGAATAAATGACTAAAAGTGGGCTCACACTGATAGAATCTAGGTTTCATACATTTCGAGAACCAAAATAATACCAAAAGCCCTAATTATCAACCCCACTTAAATTGAAGAGGTTCTGGTCAGTATAAAATTAATCCAAACCACCTAAAATTCATAGAAAAATATTTTAAGAGGTTCGATACCTTTGGTTTGACCATCTGAACCCATTTTGACCTAGAATATAGATTCAGATGGGAATCTGACTTGATTTGAGCATCTCTGCAATTTACCTAGTTAAACATGGTCAAAACTCAAATCCAATTTCACCATTAGATTCCTTGGGTCCAAATTAGGTTAACACCAAAATTTGGCCCAATCAGAGTCCATCTTAACCTAGTTTGTAATTTAGTCCCTAAAATCTCTATTTCTTCCACTTAAGCCCCTAGGTTTCAAGTTTCTGACAAATAGCCCCCTAACTTTCTCATCTTCCTTGAATTTGGATCCCTACCACCATTAGTGAGTCAACCCAAGCAGCACCGACCTTTGACCGACTTGAAACTTCATCAAATCAACACCAAATCCCACCAAATTTGGTGGGATTGGTGCTCAGACGGTGGAGAATCATTTAATCAAGATCTTAGACCTTGATTTGGAGCAAAAGGAGCACGTGAATTCAAAGAAATCATGGGTTCTCTTTTGATTCCTAATCCTACTCAAATGGCTCAAATCTCATAAATTAAGCTCGCAAACTACTCTATAAAAGCTCCTCAAAGTCTAGAGACCCATTTGAGCTCGAACATGGCCTAAAACACCAACTTCACCCCTTCTCTGGCCACCTCCACCATAGTTTAGGCAACCTCCTTACCTCGTTGTCCTCTGACGGGCCAATAGTCAAATTAGCCAGCCCTCTGTCTTCCTCTCTCTTATCCGCCTCTCATCAGCCAAAGCGGAGGTCGTCTCCCCCTTTCCTCGTTGCCCTATCTCTCATTAGAGGTATCATCATCCTCCGCTCCAGCCATCTCACCGGTGAGGATTTCCGACCCCCTTCATCCCTTAGACTAGGTTCTATCTCTCCCTCTCCTTCTTTAGCTTAGGTTTAGCCTTATAGGATCTTGATTCAATCGCTGACCACCTCGCTTCTCCACCTCCCTCATGTTCTCCACCTTTGGCATAACTCCGACGAGCTCTCCACTCCACACCACGACACCAAATGACCCCACATCACTTCCAAAAGCATCGCCTCACCTCCCTCATCAAAACCCTTCAACCAATTTCACCACACACTTACTCAACTTCTCCACTGGACACACCCACCGTCCGCCACCCTAATGATGAGAGGCTCATCATGGTTTCTAATTACCCCTAATTAACTAGTCTTCCTAGTTAATTAGCTAGGAATATGTATATATATGGGTTAATTATAAAATAATGGATAAATCATTAAAAGACCTTAAAATAAGTTAAAAAATGCTAAATTATTAGCCAATTAATATTATTAACAATTTAATTAATAAATGGACTCGAAATATCATTAATTATTTACCTAATTAATGTGTTAATTAACTTAAGCATACTTTATAACTAAGTATGTAATAACTTATGTAACTTTACTTAATTAAATAAATTAAGATAAAAGGGTCAAAAACGTAAATCCAAGGTTTGTATATAATATTTTTCTAATTTATAATCATATATAAAAAGTTGAAAAAGATTTAAATTAAAATAAGCCTTGAAAACCTTAGTTTACGTTTTAGTCCTTAAGTTTTATTTCAATCGAGTCCTTTTTATTCACTTAGGTCCTTAACTTTCCTTACAATCAGGTCCCTATATACATCTTCTCCTTCATTTCTTCTTTAGCCATTTCGACGGTTGACGACAGGAGGTACTTTCACCAGTCGATCACCATTCATCTGACACTCGTCCACCTCTGCCAAGCTCTTGGAGCTTGCGCTCATCGCCACCTTTTCATCCATCGGTCTGGATGAAGTTGCAATCCTATTTAGGGTTTGAAGATAACCTCACCGGCGTCGGAGAAGACGCAGGTGGTTACCTTGCACATAAACATTACACCGTCCAGATTCATCCTCCTTCTCAGTCGTCGCAACCTATAAATACCCCTCCACCTCTCCGATTTTGAAAGTTAGCTCCCTTCCCTCTTCCCCCTACTGAGCTAATAGATAGGCTATTCACTCCAAATCCGATGACCTTCTCCCGCTTCGACTGTCTTCCTCCAATCATCTCCACTTGTCTCTAATCTCTGCCATCGTCCACTACGTCCTCTGAAGAAGTGTCGATGACGGACTTCACCTCTGCTTCTCGCCAACACTCACCGGACTTCTTCCTCTGCCCCTCTGATTTCCCCCTCCATTAAGGACCTTCAATGGAGACTCCTTAACCCCTTCGTCCAGGTAATAGTAGGATGGGTAAGTTAGAGTAATTAGTGTAGTTAATTAGGTAGTTTAGTTAGAATTAATGATAGTTCCTTTCGTTGTCTTCCTCAGCTCTGGCGAGCTTTTTGAGCTTGACTGGAGCATCTTTTTGTCTTTTTGAATCACTGATCACCTTCTACAATCCTTTAGGATCATTTCTGGCACATTAATTTCTTGATTTTAACACTTATACGCCTAATTCACCTCCACCTTCACCTGTTACTTCTGCTGTCCATGGCGGAGGTCACCATGGGCAATTCACATGCACTGGGGCCCTCCATCACCTAGTCATCATCTAAGGGCCCCAATCTTCACATTAATTTGATTAAAAATCATTTACATATAAAATACCTAAATTTCACACAACCTCCTGAGCTCGTTGTCAATGGCAGCTCAGGAGGAGTTCCTTCATGTAATTAATCACTCATACACTATCGCAACACCCCACTAACTTGTTCTCCCTACTCAATTGAGTGAGAGAACTTGACCTGAGTTCCAACGAACTCAGATCACACTTTATGAATTCACTACACATCTTTTATTTTAATCATCAATTGAGTGAATTAATGAGCTCTTGAGGTTCCTTGCAACCTCAGGAGACTTTTCAGATCTTCAATGACCTATTTTAATGATTTTTACACACTTTCAGCCATTGTCTGGACTCATTGGAGCTCTAGTGAGCTTCGACGAGTCAAAAATAGTCTTCAGCCTATAGAACTTCCTAAGAAGCTCCAGATTGATTATGAATGATCTAAGAATTCTGTTTTGAGGTTTATTTTGATGTTTTGAGGTCTGGAGCTCCATGTAGACCTCTATCTTCTCCAACTCCGGCAGAGTTGGAGAAGACTGTTTGTTAGGGTTTAACTTAGTTTAAGAGGTCTAGAAGCATCAAGAAGATGCTCTGAGGTCAGTCCTGTGGATCAATCACTTAGGAAAGTTGTAGTTTGTTTTGTCGAACAAACTCATTTAGGATCTTAGGCGATAGACTTGAAACCCTAGAATTCCTTATTGAAATCTCTTCTTGAGACCTTGAATCAGTTCCTGAGATTAAATGGAGTTGATTTGAGGCATTAAATTCATCTGAGATAGCCTAATGAAGAAAGTCAAATTTTGAGGTTAAATGGTCAATCTCAGGTCTGATTGGATAATTGAGACATCAATTAGGGAAATTGATGGTTAAAAATGATTCCTGGGATGCTTTAAATGATTTAGGTTTGATTTGGATAAGTTTTATTTAGTAATTCATGTAAATTCAATTTCTGCTCAATTTAGGTTCATTTGAACCCAAAACTGACTTCAGTGCATTTCTGATGAGTTTCAAAAGAAAATGTTGCCCAGATGGAATCATTACAACCTTTAGAGGTTGTTTGATTGGGTGCTACTATCCTTTAGCTATTTGTTGAGCTAATCATCGCCCAAATTTGAGCTCTGAAGCTCTTGTAAGAAGCTTTCAAGCTTCTTCTTCTTCCTGAGGCCTCTTAGCACTCCTACCATTCACCATTAGGTGCGGAATAATCTACTGAGATGATTCAGGACCTCATCTGGAGGTCAAAAGCCTCACTGCAGGTCAAAAGACCTGAGTTGCCTCACTACAGGCCAGATTGGCCATATAGACCTTCAACTTTCACCCTTCAAATAGAAGGGTAGAATCTATTCTGAGCATCAAATTAATGCTACATCGTTGTAGTACGCCTTTATAGCTTTCCAACGAGCCCTTGCTCGATTTGGAGCTCTGAGCCGGCTAGAATCTCCAGCCAAAGTTTGGCCTGGAGGGGACTAACATAGTCCTACATCGGCAGAATGGGAACGCATGCCTTATAATAAAAGGAATATGTGTGTGTGGTGCATGCGGTGAGAGCATGCGGTACACATGCCCGGGAGTGTGTGCACCTATGGGTGCGAGCGTGGGCCCGTGAGTGGGCGTGTGTGTGGGCCTGGGAGACCGGAGACTATGCGTGATGAAATGTGAACTGGAAGTAAACCACTTGATACAAACTAGGCTCAGTCCCAGTAGGGTCTGGTCCCACCCTGAGAGGGGTGGTGTGTATCCCCAACCGGTCTGAGCTGCCAATCATAAAACCAATTTTTGGTTCAAATGTGGTTAACCTGCACCATTAATAAGAGGAAAGAAAAAGGAGAGAGGAGGGTTAAGACAGAAGAGGAGAAGAAGAGCTTGAGAAAGAGATGACGGAGAGGTAAAGAGAAAAGTAATGAAAGAGTAGAGGAAAGAGAGAGAGATGGTAAATCAGATAGAAGAAGAGAAGAAGAATCAAGGCTGAAGATTAAAGAAGAAGAAATAAATAAAAATTAAAGAGTTTTAAGACGTCTGATTTTATATTCTTTTACTTCAATAACATTTCTTTTTGAGCTTAATTGATATAATAAGGCACTTGTATTTATTTGAATTTCTTTTTCTTGCCTTAATCTTTTGTAAAAAAGATGAAATTAGTGAAATAAACATGTTTACTTGCTTTTCAATGACAAATCATATGTGTAAATATGTTTTTCCTTAAGGAATGTTGCCTGTCTTTTAATTGAATATCCTTTATGCAAGATTCATATTCTTAAAGTAATCTAATTATAATTCTAATTGATTAAGTAATTAGTAATTTATGCTTAGGATTTAATGGTGAATTAAGTTAAGTTATGCCTCCTAGTGAACGACCTGGACTCAACCAGTTAAAAAAGAATTAAAATCTAAAATGTTAGGTTAACTTTACCCTATACTACATAGTCGACATGAAATCAAGTTAACCTAAGTTACTTTCTCTTGCATTTAATTAAGCTTGAATAACTTAATTAACTGTGTTGAGAATTAAAATGAACACCTAACTAACTCTATCCAGCCATCGCACTTCATCAACCTCCCAATGACCCACACCGTTAGCTTTGCTTCAGCATGGTGAAGCTTCTATGTGCTTAATTGGTCCCCTTCGGCTGTGTTCATGCTTTTAGGTACCCTCACCAAAGCAGCTCCATCACCGCCATCCTCCCCCGTGAGCTGATTGTCAATTGCCACCACTGCCACCCTCAGTTGAATACCATCACGAAAGGTCCCAGGGCCTCAGTTAGAGAAGATAGCCCCAACAGTTGCTTCGATTTAGAAGTTCTCATGCAACTGCACAAAGGAGAAGAAGACCAAACTTTGTCCCACATCATGTGGTGATAAGTTGGAATAGCACATAAAAGGGATTTGTGATAGTTGTTGTTTGCCTCAGCACACACAAGGGTGAGGTCCCCACACACGAGCATATGCACGCACTCGCCCACGCTCATGCACACGTAGGTTTGGGCTTGGATCCATTTCCTCGGTTACTGCTCAACTAGATTTGAAAAGTAATAAGGTTTCTGAGGGTGGGAGGTGGTTTTGCCTCAGGGTGCATGCACATGCCTTGGAATGCATGCACACTTGCCCAACGCTCAGCAGATTTTTGAGTTGTCTTGTGTTGAAGCTTGGCGACTTTAAGTCGTTTGACATTGGTGCCCGACGTCTAATTGTGGTTGATTTGGGGGTACTATAGAGATATTTGATGCTTATCTGACGTGGCTATTTGAGGATAAGTGGTTCAAAACCACTGTAGAGAAATTTGGCTATGGTTAACTTGAGATTATCCTTGGGATACGTGCTTAATTATGGGACAAAATTGGTGATTCAAATCACCATTTTTAGTGTTTTACTACTCTTTTTATCCCACTGATTTCTAAGACACAAATTGCTATTATTGAATATATTTTTGAGTAGATCATTTATTGAATATTTTGTTGTGATTAATTATTGTGCTCATTTATTTATCATTGTGACTAGTGTGTGAATTTCATATTTACTCCTTGTGAATGACCTCAAAAATCATGATTACTTTTCGAGCACTTCTAAATTTAAGCGTTGTCAATTTAATTTTCGTTGCTATACTACAACACGATCTTTTTATGATGATTTTCGAACCAACATTTTGGCATTGTTACCGCGGAGCAACGAGCAATTCACCAATAGTCATATTTTTTCTGAGTCGATTACTAACTTGTACTATCTGTTTTGTTGTTTTATTGAGAGGTACATCACGAAGACATCTTCCACGCAATCAGCCACTCTAGGAGCAGGTAAAATTTCTCTTCTTCCTTAATCACCTCCTAATCTTGGGAAGAGAAAAAAAAAGAAACAAAATCTATTAGGATCCACTTGCCTTATTTTCCTAGTAATATCATTTAAAGGCAAATAGTTTCCTGATTTGCGAGACTTATTGAAATATGATTGAAGTTGAGACAATTTGATTAGAAATTCCCCATCCTGATTTCCTGTACATATTAGGGATTTGCACTAAAATTTGTCAACATCTTGGACTACTCACTTTCTTGTTTGAGTCCAAGGTGTCATATTTTAAATCAAAATTGGACTTGAAATATATCCAATTAGGGTTTCCACATTAGGGTTTTGAAGTGTTAGTACACATTTGCCTGCAATTAAGGAAATTTATCTTCTTGCATTTGTGTGCTACCCAAGCCCTTATTTGAACTGATCTATCTAAGTGAACCCTAAAAATCAAGACTCTAAATTCACTTGAATAATAAAATTTGGGACCTAATAACCTGAGAATCAATTAAGGATGATTTGGGTCCTGACCCAAATTTTATCCTCAACCTTAGGGTAGGTCAGGTGAAGTTGGTCTACTTTGTGGGTCAACCAACCTCCAAATTATGTCACAATTTGAAAATTTTCTAAATCAAGTGAAATTAAAGGCACAATTAAGGCTAAAATTGGTAGACTTAGGTTTTAATTCATACATTCCAATCTACTTGGAATCGCAGTGACAAGGAAGGTCGGGTGGGGGAAACCCTATAATCCATGGGGATGCTCTACCATGTAGGGGTCTTTGCGGGACTCTCCCTTCCTGGTTACCCAAGTAATTCTCGAGTGTGTGAATTTTTTATCAAAGAGTTCCATTTGCCTCAACAGCCTTAGTCATCCAAAGATTTTTGGGTGCCTTGATTGGGTCCAATACACATCCTGTCCCACATCTATTCTGTAGTGCACATACACAGGAGAGGTCCCTAGGTCTAACCTAGAGGCCTCCATTAGAGTTGATCATTTGGGAAAATATGACTTGATCTATTCAAATCAATCTTGACCTAAATTTTATTCTACATCCTGATCCACAACTTGATTTGGAAATGCAACCAAACAACATGGGAAAGATTTTCAATGAACCTGAATCCCATATGAGCATGAAAGAGAAAATGATCGAGGTTGCCCTTAGACATAGGGAAAGATTTGATAGGACCTCAGATCCATTTAGCAGAGTTGAGGTTAATGTGTCAAAAACAACAAACCTCATTATGAACCATGCAGGAAGGATGTTAACACAAATGATACATAGTTCAAACCAGGATTGTCTCTTATCATAATACATTGAATTATGGAAATTACATAGCATTGAGTGTTTACAATGTTTGTCAAATCCCCCACTTTGGGAAATGTGCCAAGATGTCATTGAGAAGCATGGGAGTATGCTAATATTGCATGAGGTGATCAATTACAAATATCCCAATTCCCACCCAGAACTTTATGATGAATCTTGGATCAATGTTGAAGATTGATACAATTTCCCAGAGCCTGGGTTCGAAAATGGAGGTCATTATTATGGACCCCCAACCCAAATGGAACAAGATTCATATTTTATGCTGGATGACATACCTGAACATGATATGGGTTGGGCAAATCCAGTTACAGGTGTTTCCGATTATGAGCTAGCCATAGGTACCTATGAAGTTGGTCCATCATACCTAGATTTTCCAAACACTTGTGAAGAATTAGACTCAGAACTTCTCGAGGATGCAACTCCCATACCTTATCTTGTTAGGGTATTCCTCATGAATGATTTAGATATCCTAATAGAACTAAGTGCAGATTCTAGTGACCCAACTCTACTCCTGACCTAAAATCTAAATCTGAGCCTATTTGGGATGATCATGAGGCCTAATGAGAAGATGATTGCGCAGCAATCGTATGTCTTAATTGACCTAAATTAGGCTAGGACTTAGCATAAGTTAGGGTAATTCATGCATGCATAAGCATTACTAGCACCTTTACTGCTTTCTTTTAGCTATGCATAAAATAATGCTATAATGTACTGATTAGGTGCATTATGTTAATTGCAGGTAATAAGCTGATCAGAAGCTAGATCTGAAGTAGGATCTAAAGCTGGATTTGAAGAATAAAGAATAATTGGTGTTGCAGCAGAGTTGGAGCGGAAGACCTAGATTAGATGTAGTAGATAATAATGTAAGGAAGTTAAGGTATGCTATTCTATTAAGTAGGAATAAAGTAATAAAATGTGAAGAACTTAGGTCCATCCTAGCCCTAGGACAGCCTAGAAGCTTCCCCAAGCCTTATCCACCCTTAGATTAGGGCACCGTACCTTAGGAAACCTTAAAACCCTAATTCCAGCCTCTATCTAGATGTCCAGATGAGTTATAGGACGTCCAGAACCCTTAGCCAACTCCCGCACACCTTAAACCCACTTTTGTAGTGTTATTGGACGTCCAAACACTTGGTCAGACATCCAATTTCTACAGAATACCCAAGATAGAACCTAGAATCCCTCCTGACTCTGATTGGACGTCCATACAATATGTCTGGACTTCTAATTTTTCATTATAAGACGTCTGATAACTTTACTGGACGTCCAGAACTGCCCTCCAGACCCTGTTTTGAGATTCAAGCCTTGATCTTGGATCTCTAGCTCCCTAAACCCAATTCTAACCCCCTAGGAACCTAAATTAAGGTTCCCTAACCCTAGTACATCACCTCTAGACCTCCCTAAGGACCTAATTAGGTCCTCACTAAACCTAATTGACTTGGATCATGGTCAATCTCTTTATTCTATTTAATTAGACTCGTTGAGTCCAATTAAGCCCTGATCTCAGCACACACTATCCAATTGGACTCAGTGAGAGTCCAATTGACCTAGACCTAACTTAATTGAGTTATTTTATTCTCAATTAGGTTTCCACACACCCAATTAAACTTGTATTAAATTTAATTGCACTTTACCTTAGTGAATTAGGGTTTACAACCCTAATTTGAGACCTACCTTGACCTAAACCCACTAGAACCTAACCTAATCAACCTAGCCACCTAAGTTTCGACCCACACACACCCACACACACCCACACACACCATCCACACGAAAATACGTAGCCTAGAGTTCTCTAGAACTTTCTACCATGTGTTGTTGCCTCAGTTGCTAAAATTAGCAACCAAGAGCCATTCAATTTTCAGATCCACATTTGGTGGATCTAAAAATCACCATCCATCCTCTCTCTCACTCCCCCACGAGCTCCCACCATAGGCCTCTCTAGAGAATTTCATAATTCTCTAAAGAGCTTCCCTTAGGTTTATAAAAAGACCTAAGGGGTGGCCATTTAGTCCATCTTGGTCTTTTAGCATAGCTCCTCCTTCCATAAACCATCACCACCTCCACCTCCATGTTCACGAGCTCCACCATGATGCCACCACCACGACGCCAAGCCTAGACTAGGATCAAATTCTCCAACCTCTCTCCAAGGGCCAGCCTAAGCACCTTTAGCCGCCCCTCTTTCTCTTCTCACCCATTCAAAGGCCATCGAAGCCTACTTCTGAATGCCCTTAGTTTTGCTAGACTAGATTATAGTTCTTCATAGACTTAATGCTTTATTTACTGCTTAGTAGTGTATTTCCATATTCTCCCCCAATGATGCATGCATAATCCCCCTATAGATTCATGTATGCAGTCATTTTCTGTTAGCTAGATTTAAATTTCTCTGTACAAGCATTCCGCTACCTATGCTGTAACCACCATCATGCCTCAATGAAAATATTTATATATATTTATATGTTGAAAATCACTAGGTGCATGATTATCATCTTTTGGTGTGATTAAAGTTGCATGCTTTTAATTTCTAATATTCTGGCAACAGCATGTCGTGTATCAATACGTATTTAATATAAATCGACATGCGATTTTGAATGAGTAGAGTGAGTGAGATCGAATTTGAATTTGCATTTCCAAATTGCCTCCCAGAGACGAATGACTAGGACTCTAAGTCTCGTTATCTTAGGAATTATTTTTGTTGATCGTATTTTGCAACTGTACTTCGATGCATTTCTGATTAAATATGCGCTCTATGATCCCAACAGATGACAACCATATTTTAGACCTGAATTATGATTTTGGCCTGTATTTGATGATTATACCTCTCCAGACTCAGAAGAACGAATTGATTTATCAAAAGTCACATCGATTTACGATATAGAATCAAAAGAGTTGGAAGACTTGGGATTTGATTAGATCTACCATAGATGCCCTAAACCTGAGCCTACACCTAATAAGGATACCCCTCGGAGCTTGGAATTTGAGGCTAGGTTAGACCAAAGTTAGGTTGATAACTCCATACATCATGATTTATTCTGTTGTGGAAATCCTGGTCTTGAATTAGGTTAAGAAATTAATTGTCGCAAATTCTTGGATGATTTCGAATCATACTTTGATTTCGGAGAACCATTGTTTTCGGATGATTATGAGCTAGTTTACAACCTTAGTATTCATGACCCATTCTTTAATTCTGACTCTGAGGTCCCTGAGCTCGAGATCATTGATTCAAAATGATATTCCATTGATTTGAAAACATTCTTCTATGATATAGAGGAATCGAAAACAGTAAGTGCCAAGAGTGGGTGCAATGTAGAGTTCGAATCTCTTGCCAACTTATATTCCCATAATGCTATAAACACTCTCTAGGCATTTACATTTGATTGGGATGAACATCACGAAAAAGAATTTGTAGATGAACCGATCTTCGAGTCATTTCTTGAGGAGTCCATACTGCACCCAGACATCAAAGTAGCCACACCTCCTACAAAACCTTTTAGAAACCAATCCCATCCCCGACCTGCCACCGAAATCAATTTCTATTCTAACTCACCTCTTTCAGATCTGATTGCATATGATTCACCACCGTGTTTTGACAAGGAATTGGACATTAGTCCAAATGATAACCACATTACGTCCTCCTCTGATCCCATCAGTAGGGTTCCAACATTTTCCACAAATCTATTATCATTTGAGGACCCCTAAGCTAATCCGGCTAAACTGATTCAGCTAAACCCGCGATTCATATTTCCACATCTATTCAGGCCACAAAGCATTTGGTGGGCTCCACACCTATTGATTCACATCCATCAACCCACTAGACTGATTGGGTTTGATCTGCATCATCAGCCTATTGACCTGAACAAGCACCTGGTTAGACCAACCAGATTACTCATCAAGGTGCTTGTTCTACAAAATTCCTCCAATCTGATCACCTCTTCTCCTTAACCACCTCTGCTTGGCTAAAGGCATTAAATTTAGTGCTTAATGGAAGGAACCCGTCATTCCAAAAACCCGAGACCCTTCTGACGATCTCTTTCAGCTACATTCCTATTACACTTTAGGGTTCAGCTTTAGAACAGCTGACTCCATCTTTGGAATTTGTATCAGAGCTTGAAATCATTTGCAACAATTTATAGCTTTCCTTTCAGTCTCAAAAAAAAAAATCATCTGCAACAATCATCCCAACCCATTCACCCACCCTTTGATGCTGCTCTAAACCTTGAACTAAGCTGAATTTGTACCCACCTAGTTTACAATGGGAACATTGCAAAACTTTGCCATGGGAGGGTATTAAAGTGTAAAACAAATTGGAAATTCAATTTTGTGAGGGGTTCTCACAAAAAAAACACATATATAAAAAAAATTGCAAAAGGGGGAGGAAAATTTTGTTAAATAAATGAAAAATCTTTCATGAGGAAAAGAGAAGGAAATACAAAGAATGACAAAGGAGCAAAATCAGAGACAATTGATAGTCCTAGCAATTGATTATGGAACCTACTTAAGTTCTAGACCAAATCAAAACAAGGATTAAGTCCTGAAGTTCTAGAGACAAGGAGATAAGTAAGAGTACTGACCTTAAGCCTCTTGGGCCTGTCTTAGGGCTTAAAAACTCACGTATTTGTTAAGATCCGGATTAATCCTTATGAGATTGAGGAAAGTGAGAGGCTGACGTATTAAGTATAAGGCTTAGGGATTATTCGATCCCGTTGCCTGCCCTTTGATTTGCAGGACTTGGTAACCAAAGCACCCAAAATGACACACCAGTATGGTTCAGTGCGCTTAACGAATAAATAATGCCAAAAGTATTCCATTCCGAAAATGTTTTTCCTGAAGATCTGGCATAGGAATAGCTCAAAGACATAAGTTGATTGGATGAGTTCCCAGCGCAGAGAGGTAGAATGAAAAGTATTCCCCTCGAAGATGCGTAATAACATATCGCCTCCTCGGTGCTTGTCTTGTAGGATATCTAAATATCCTACCAGGGGCATGTAAGGACCTTGTGCCGGTTCAGGCACCATGGGCGGGATTATCTTGAAATGTCGATTGCCAGGGCTTGAATTTAGCTACAGAATGCCATGGGCGGCACTATCCCAAAGTGTAGAATGCCAGGGTTCTAGGTGTTTCCATGGGCGATGCTATCTTGAAGCATCAAAAGCGAGGGATCCTTCAAGTATTGATGGTGGGGATAAGGAATTCGATAAAGACCATGTTTAGGGCTAATCCGATGTTGGATTTAAGGGAATATAAAAGAAATGAGAGAAAACACTCAAAATAAAATCCCCATTTGATGGGAACACCATCATAGGTCCTAACTAGCCACTTTTAGCTTGATTTGATGGATAAATGCTCCTACATAATCATATGAGGGTCATAATTCCATGTCATTTTGTTTTGAGAGGAAAATAGGAAATTAAGGTTAACTCTATAATTTTAACAGCATATCATAGATACATATTAACCACGGGATTTTCCAAGGGTTAATTAAAGGTCAAATGAGCAATAAAGTCCAATGAGTGGGTCCATATAGACAGAAATGAGGTTTCACGCATTTTGAGAATCGGAATAGCACATAAAATCTTAATTTCAAACCCACTTAAATTAAAGAGGTTCTGGTCAAGATAAAATTTATCTAAACCTCCTAAAACTTATAGAAAAATATTCTAAGAGGCTTAGTATCCTTAGTTTGACCATTTGAACCCATTTTGACCTAGAATAAAGTCACAGACGGAATTCTACCCTAATTTGGGTTTTTGTGCAAATTGCCAAAACTAGAATCCGACTTCACCATTAGATTCCTTGGGTCCAAATTAGTTTTGTACTAAAATATGGGCCTAATTAGAGTTCATTTTGACCTAGTTTGCATCTCAGTCCTTCAAATCTCTATTTCTTTCATTTAAGCCCCTAGCTTTCAAAATCATTGCAAAAAGGCCTCCAACCTCTCGTCGTTCTCTTCAAAGAGGTCCCTACTGCCATTTCTGGTGGGAACCCAAAGCAACCGACCTTCAATTAGAGATTCCTCTCTGATTGCTCAACCGAATCCCTCCAAATTTGGAGGGAATGTTCTTAAGGACCTTCCTAATCGATTGTGCTGCCTCTTAAACCCTAATTCGAGCCTCATAGATCAGGCGAATGAGAGAAAATTTGGGGATCTTCTCCCTTGAAATCTTGAGCTCTTTAAGCTTCTTCCCAAGCTTGGAGCTCTTCCTAAGGCCTTTAAAAGGGTCCCCTTTGCAAGGTCGTGCTCCTTAGCAAATTTTAAGGCCAAAAACCTTTCTTCTTCTCTGACCTCTGCCCTACTCCACTTTGCTCCAGTGACCCTCCTTCTCTAGCTTCTTTGCCCTCTACCACATACCATAGGCAGAGGGAAACTCTTCCTCTCCATCGTCCGCTCCTCACCATACCTGCTAGGGGCTTCCTCCCCTTCAGACGTTGCTGTCTCCTGCTCTAGAGCTATCTTCGTCTTCAACGTCGGCCAATCATAGCTGGTGCCATACTAGCCCTCTCTTCATCCGAAAACACCCTCCGTTGACTCTGCTCACTTCTCTGACTCCTCCTGTCTACTTAGACTTTAGGTTCACACACCACATTGCCCGTACCACCTTCGCCTTCCTCAGTGTCGATGTACCTCCGATAAGCTCACATGATCGCTCCACTTCACCAATCTACCTGCCACCGAGTCTGGGAGCTCCGCCAAGCCTCACTGATCAAAAGCCCCAAAGAAATTTGGGGCTTTGATATCTCTAGCACACCACCGAGTGCCACCACTTTTGCTCACCTTCTCCGACTTCACCATACACATACACACCTCCTCACCGCATGCAACCACCACCAGCACATTCGCCACACTTAGGCAATCCTCCTGATCTTTTCTGATAAGGCCGAGAGGCCATATTTTGTGTTTCAGGTATACGCCAGAGCTTCATCACCGCCACCACCTTCTCCGACTCTGTCTACGGTTCCCTGACCAAATTTGTCTGTGCTGCTACCTCAAGGCATTGCGGACCACTTCCAGGCTCAGCTCTAGGTCTCCAATTCCAGCAGCAAGTGTCGTCGTCAACTCCAATCAAAAGTAACATCAGCTACAGCTTGCGTGTAGAAGGGGTTGCTCACTTTAGTCCCACATCAAGGATTTTAGGCCCCTCAGCAGCATATAAAAGGAAAAGTTCTCCTTCTCTTATCGCCTCAATTGCACAAGGTGAGGACCCACTCCACATGTCGCATACATGCCCTCGACCCCATGCACGTCGGTGGGTCTGGGCATTGGATCCGATTACCCACCTGATTACCCAGTACTATTCACCTAGGTCTAAGCTGAGAGAAAGGGAAGAGAATCAGAGAGAGAGGGGGAGGGTTTTGCTCTTCATAGAAATCATGCCATCCCTCTCTCTCAACACTTAGCTGAAAATTGAAGAGGCCCTTGCGCCTCTATTAGTAAGCTGCTACTGTGCCTCTTCTGTGAGACTTAAGGCAAGGCCTTGTGCCTTGTGAGACTCTTCTGGTTAAGGCACTTGTGCCTTGGGTTTGACGGCTGATTGAGTACATTGGTCTGATAATTGATTGAGATTACTGTTGGTTTATTTAAGTTGATTGGTGAGCTTAAACTTAAGGGTTAATTTGGTGATTCAAATCACCTTTTTAACCTAATCTTTTTGCAATGACTCTTTATTCTTTATTGGAATATTATTTTGAACATTTCATTGGTTTCAAATGCATATTATTTTTGATAATGTGATTAGTGGATTGAAATTGCCATATTTTGCTCCCAGCAAATGACCACGGACTCCAAATTGATTTAGAGTTTATAAATTTAAGTGTTTTGTTCGATTTTCATCCTATATTATAATGCACTTCTCTAAACATTGACGATTTCATGTTAAATATTTGGGCGCCATTGCCAGGGAGCAACACACAGTTTCATTTCACTGATTACAATTCTGATCTGATTCTAACTTGCTTTATCTGATCTGTTGTGATTGTACGAGGTACATGGGAGAAGATCAACCGCACAACAACCATTCCAGGGTAGGGACTTCATTTCCTTCTTTTTGAGCCCCTATTTCTAGAAAGAACTAAAAAAAAAATCAATTAGGATCAACTCGCATTTTTTTCTTAGAATTAATCACTCGAGTTTCCTAATTTGATTTATTTAGAAATCCCCATCCAAATATTTGCACCTTTTAGGGAATTAAGGTGCCTAGGGCTATTCACCTTCTTGATTGAGCTCTAGGTGACAATTTTGGAAAGAATTGGATTTGGAAAAGAGCCAAATTAGGGTTTCTATCTCTAGGGTTTCAAGAAAACACACTTGCCTGATATTAAAAGAAATTTGATTTATGATCGAGGTGCGTTTCATATGGTAAAAATTAGGTTCGGAGGACCCATCGTCGTAGCTCACAAAATGCATCTATTAGATAAAATTTAAAATCGAAACTCAAAAAAGTGAGTCCCAGGTCGAACATGGGGAAGCGAACGTTTGGTTTTATAAAAAATCCACGCTTTACTTTTATTTATTTTTGGTTGTTTTTATCTTTTCTAATTTTTTTGGTATTTTAAGCAAGTAAGAGATTAGGTCGATGAAAACATTATCTACTTGCAAAAAATATAAGAGAGAGAGAGAGAAACGATCATTTATTCATGAGCAATTGTTTGTTATAACTACGAAAGCAGGAAAACTACATTACGAAAGCGGAAAAGATAGAAAGAGGTGAGAGAAATCCCCCTTGATAGTTGCACAGAGGATGACTCGCTTTGACGTCGCCTGGAAGAAGGTGGTGAGGAGCGGGACGAAGGAGGATGGAGTCGGAGGATGGAGGATGGGGCAAGACGACGTCGCTGCGAGGATCTTCTTCCCGAAGGGTGGTGAGAGGATGACTATGGGATGCTCCACGAATGGGGATGAGGGGAGGGAAAACTATTTGGTTTTCTACTCTAGAGGAGCATCCTAGGCTTAGGACTAGCTCTCTCAAGAGCCTTGGGGGTGGTGAGAGGAAGAAAGGAAGACATGAAGAAAAATGGGAAGGGTAGGGGTCCTTTTATAGTGGAGGAAAGAATTAAATTCATATACATGACATTTAGTGATAGTCATAAACATCGCTGAAGATCCGCTACAAACGTCACTGAAGATCCCAATCACGCGACCCTGCTGTTGAGTCGTTGGCACATGCTGTAAGCACCCTTGTTACCCGTGCACGAGCAATATGCACTGCTGTTGCATCTGCCTCTGCACGCACGTTGCGCTGCTGCACGTGCCGCTACACTTGCACATGCGTGCCTCCTTACACACGCGTGCACTCGTGCTACTGTGTGCATGCATGCACATGGGCGGCCTGGGTTGCGCCATGTGGCACAATCTAGGCCGTCCATCTTCTTTCCTTTGTATGGGATGCTATAAAGGTCAGATTGAGTCGATTTTTATGCCATTGGGCTGCGATCGTCGACCCGAATCCATCCGTGTGATCGAATTTGTCATTTGATGCTCCAGATTGTGTCACCTAGTCCATCGACTATTGATCTTCCTTGGATTGCATATGGTGCTACGGGACTCCGATCGAGGCAATTTCGAAGGCGTTGGACTCTGATCATCGTCTTGATTAGATCCATTCGATCGGATCGTCAATCCAAGGTTCCAAAATAAATATCGTTCTCTCCTGACCACAAAAAGGATGTAATTAACCTAAATTATATACAACTACTCTAAATGCAGAATGATGCATGCTATATAATATTTATAACATAAAATGCAAATCTAAGCCTAGGAAAATGCATGATTAGGCATTTTAACCTAAATAGATGTATCTATATCATACCCCATGCCTATCTTTTGCTAGTCCCTAGAAAAATTAAACTACATGCTATATATAAAAATAAAATTAGGATTAGATCGCTTAGGCTTAAGTCATTTGTTAACAATAGAAAATTTCAACTAAGGTCCAAAACAATAAAACTCAGCAGTACCCAAATGTTTGCCAGAATGCAAACCGCCCAAGTCCTCACCTTATTTGAAAAGGGAAGATACATTTTTTTATTTTTCTTCTTTTCTTATTTTTTTTGGACTTTTTGAGTTTGAGAGTGTTGGGATAACTTTTTACGGCTACCCGACTTGCTCAAAACTCAAAAAGGACTCTAAGTGGTAAGCATCTTGTGAAAATAGTGAAAGACTCACTAGGCGGCTATTAAAATGGAGTTTAGGTTTCTATGACCCTAGGTGATCTTGCCTAGAAGTTTATCCTTTCGAATGGTAGCTTTCTCCCTACTTCTTTAATTTATGGGGTCAACACAAGGGCAAACCTAGTGCATATCTCTCTAGTTTATTCTACTTCCCTACTTCTTCCCTAAGTGTTTTGGAAATTATTGTGCATTTTTGTGAGCTGGTCTCTAGACAATCGGCTAATGGGCAGTTATCCATGGCAACTTGCCAGCCATACTCGTGCGTTGAAGTGTGGCTTTATTTGTTTTTTTTTCCTTTTCTTTTTTTTTCTTTTTTTTATAAAATTAGGTGGCTTCCATGATCTAAGATTTACCTAAAGGTAGTATGACAAAAATGGTCTTGTGGCTGGGCTCTGGACAACCGACCGATGAGCTGTTACCACTGACAACTTCTAGCCATACCACCTTAGATAGTTCATTAGCTACCCAATTTTTGAAGAAATCGTCGAAAAGTGAGTTAGTGAAAAAAGTGTGTAGATGCTTAGACTTAAAATCCCCTCAAATCAGAGAGTGGGTTGATAAGTCGCATACTTATCATCCCAAATTATTTACCAAATTAAAATAAGATTAACTTAACGAGGACTCGAGACTAAGTCCACATTTGAGTGGACACTCAGGCTAATTAAGCCTGAAGACTTAAAGAATCTAAGTGTTCAAGTTCTATCGTATCATTTCCTAAAGTTAATAACTTCTAAATGCCTAAGTTCTCTTCTCATAATTCTATTTTCTTTCTTTTTTTATCTTTTTAATTTTTTTTAAAAGAAACTAAAAGAAATTCTACAGAGTTAACAAAATGATTTCAGGATAAAGTATCCACCCCCCCATGCCTAAGTGATGCATTGTCTTCATTGTAAAAATAAAAACATGAAAAGGGCAAAGTAAATAGAATATCACCTGAATTTTGTGACAACCTGGTTAGCTCCGTAGAGAGAAGAGAGTATACACACGTGCTAAGTTTAATGCCTTTAGCTAGGCATAATATACATACAAAGAAGAAATTTAGAATTCACAAGTGCATGTCAGAATGAAAATAAAAATATTGATCCTCAGACCCTCCAGCAGAAGATGTCCACAGATGTAGACCAGATTATGGTGTAGACCCATGCCCCAGGGTCGAGTGGTTCTAAGGCTCTGGATGAAAATCACCCAAAACCTAAGATTATTGTGTTTGCGGGGTCGAGCCTGCGGTTTGGTGGTGTGCAACCTAAGACTAAAGTGGTGGACAATGGGTAGATTTGTTTCACTAGGTTCAAAAGTCCACTTAATGTTCAGCTTAGAAAAATAAGTAGTTATTTTGATCTTGGGTTGTACGTGAAAGATATCATGAGGGTCCTGGTAAAAAGTAGGTGGTTTTCGGTCAACAGGAACCCTTAAATCCAAACTCATAGTTCCCTCAGAAGTAGCTTCCCAAATTTTCATTTCTAAAGTTCTATCCTCCAACATCAATTGTTCAGGCTCTGGGACCTCTAGCATATCATTCACCCCATATGATTTACCCAAGTCTAGAAATTGTGGCTGACACAGATTTGACTTGGGTACAATGACTTCCAAATAAAAATCAATTCTTTTAGGGTGTGGTTGAGGAATGGGGCTATTTATGGAATCTTCTAGTAAATGAGGATTTGAATCCTCCATGTTAGCCCCAACCGAATCAAAATCTTCAATGAATGGGCTATCAAATGGTTCGTCATGCTCCCTAAGCCCATTTGTCTCACTAAAATCATCTTCCTTATGCTCAAGTGAGACTTCACTAAGAGATTCCTTACCTTCAGAATCAAAGAATCCATGATCCTCATTTATATATGTCTCAAAATCATGTCATTTCATAGTTCATGGAGACATATCTTTCGTCATTCCCTAGGTCTGGGATCTCGGGTGAGAAACTCAATTCATCCTCAAAGGGTTACTTTGGACCAACCTGGTCATCTCCAATCTTAGAATATGTATCCCCCCCGACAGGTACCTGAGCAGGTTCAGACATTGGCTCTCCTGAAAGGGGTTCATCTTGAGAATCATCCCAAGATTTGACTAGGGCAACCACAAATTTCATCCTCAACCTCGACAATTTCCCAAGAAGGAACTCACCCAGGTCCATATCCCTAACACTTTGGAGCAAATACAATAGCGAACTATTAAGTTCGTAAATCATTTTGATCATAGGCTCCAATGCTTCAGTGCATGGTGTTGGCTGAGTTTCTAAAGACTGTATAGTGTTCCTCAAATTAGCCAACACCCTATCTTGGATCTGGTTCACCTGAACTGACTGGTTCGGTTCAGGTTTGGGTTCAATCTAGGGGAGTCAAGATATGGAGCTTCTCGGGTCCCTCCCTGATGTAGGTCATTTCAGGTTGTTTAAAGGATGGTGGCGACCTATATTCAGTGGAATACTGGAGAGGGTAGGTGTCATAATCAACATATCCTTCCTGATTGTAGATCGGGTTGGTTTTGTCATCAAAGGATGGAGATCCATAATCATTGTAGGTTTGGGAAGGATAGCAATCATAGTCTTGTTGTTCATGGTTAGGCCCTGGACACTGAGGTCTGGATTCGTATCCCCAATCAAAGTTATCCCAGCTAGTGGATGGGTAATTACAAGTCAAGTCGAGATAGTAATCATCTTGGGGATAAGTGGCGGTAGGAGGATAGGATGGGAAATGTGTGTAAGAAGTGGAAGGATACATGGTAGAATAGAAGGGAAAAGAGAAGAGAGAAAGGTGCCCTGCAGTACAATCAACCAAACCTATCCTTATGTGGGTAGCCTAAAGACCTGCAGGATCCCAGGACCTATCTTGAGATTATAAATGATTTGGTCTACTTTTATTTGATTAATCCAATCAGTTAGGAGGGACTGGGGAGAAGGTTCTTACTTTGGCTTACGTCTTCGGTTCCTAGTGTACCCCCCAACCATGGTCATTTGATGCTACTCCCCTAGTTAGACATCAGATGGACTAGTAGAAGCAAATTAATCAAAAAAAATCTCAGTCTGAGCCCCGAAGAGCGAATCAATCCTTAAGGCCAACGTCTACTTAGTTTTAATTAGGCTTGAGATGATTGTACTCTTGGAATGTGATGGGCCCTTTAGAATGGTTGTACCCTTAATGATCAGTTGAAATGTGTGTGTGGGCACAACCAGGGTTTGCAAACAAGGTTATTTGATGATGTCTTTTAGGGTTTAACCTTGTTTAGTAGCTTTTAGGGTTTAATCTTAGGTATATTCAATCATGTTTAGGAGAACACTCCAAGTTTTGAAAGCACGGGTGTAGATATATTCCTCTAGAAATCAGAAATAATATGTGGAGTGCCTGGTTCAGCCTTAAGAATCAACCCTAAGTGTCAAGCTACTTGATGGATCACTTTTATCTTAAGTGGTGCAGCCCAATCAGTTCAATCAATTGGCCTATTGCATCACTTAGTTAAGGCACACAGAAATGTTTGACCTATTTAGATTTCTACTCACTTATTTGTGTGTTGAGTTAAGTGTACCGGATCCATAGGTCAGATCCTGGTTAAGTGGTAGAATCGATGTGATTGTGCGCCTTAGGGTGAGAAGTTGTGGGTGTTAAGTGTGTAGCTTTCAGAAAATCTCACAAGGGAAGAGTTTTTATTCTTTTTTTTTATATGCGGGGGTGAGATGAGTGGAGGTGGCAAACAAACAGCCAAATCTATCCTAGGGTTTATAAAAAGCACCTAAGTTGATTTAGGTTTGAGTTATTAGTGTGGTGAAATGAACTAGTGGGTGGGGGTGGTGGGGATAAACTTACAAAACCTTCATCGGCACTTTTCTCCGATCTAGCCACTTTGGCCTGCCTCGGAAGGGTACCTACAATCATAGTAAGATCAGAGAAAAAGTGAAATAAAAGTTAGGTAAGGCGGAAAAAACACGGAAAAAAACCAAAGAGCATTGCCTCCCCAACAACAGCTCCAAAATGATGCGGGTGCATTTCACATGGTAAAAATCGGGGTTCAGAGGACCTGTTGTCATAGCTCGCAAAATGTATTTATCAAATAAAATTTATAACCGAAACTCAAAAAGTGAGTCTTGGGTAGAACACGGGGAGGCGAATGTTTGGTTTTATAAAAAATCCGTGCCTCGCTTTTATTTGTTTTTGGTCGTTTTTATCTTTTCTAATATTTTTGGTATTTTTGGCAAGCAAGAGATTAGGTCGATGAAAACATTATCTACTTGCAAAAATATAAGAGAGAGACAGAAACAATCATCTATTCATGAACAACTATTTGTTATAACTACGAAAGCAGGAAAACTACACTACGAAAGTGAAAGATAGAAAGTGGTGAGAAAAATCCCCCTCGACAGTTGCTCGGAGGATGACTCATTCTAACATCGCCTGGAGGAAGGTGGTGAGGAGTAGGACAAAGGAGGACAGAGTCGGAGGATGGAGGATGTGGCAGGACGGCGTCACGGTGAGGATCTTCTTCCCGAAGGGCGGTGAGAGGACGGCCACAGGATGCTCCAAGAATGGGGATGAGGGGAGGGAAAAATATTTGGTTTTCTACTCTAGAGGAGCATCCCAGGCTTGGGACAAGCTCCCTCTAGAGCCTTGGAGGTGGTGAGAGGAAGAAAGGAAGAGATGAAGAAAAATGGGAGGGGTAGGGGTCCTTTTATAGTGGAGGAAAGAATCAAATTCGTATATAGGACATTTAGTGACGGTCATAAATGTTTTTTTTTTTTTTTTGAAAGAAAGGAATGCTATCGAATCACCGATAGCAAACCAGGAGAGCTATTATTGATAATAAAAAAATAATTTACAAGTTCGACTCCCAGTACTATATGAGCCTCCAGCAAAAATTTACAATGTTTTCCACATGAGCTGGGGTCTCCTGAAAAACACACTCATTTCTAGCCCTCCATACCGCCCACAGAACTGCCACCATATGTATATAAGGCTTATTCCCATCTACCAGACAGCTCCACAAATTTCCCCAGGTGGGTAAGGACTCATTGCATACTCTCCTCCAAACATAATCAGTGATAGCACATGAAGAGAAGATATGATCTGTAGAATCATTATGCAACCCACACAAATAACAAAACTGGGTTGGGGTCCCCATCCTTCTGTGCCTCAGATCTCCAGTAATCAAACCATCCCTCCTGCACAGTCATAAGAAAATTTGTAACTTTAACGGTATTTTTAACTTCCAAAGCTTTTTCCCCATTTCTTCATCTTCCGCCATCCTGGAGGACATTATCAATTTGTCATAGGCAGCCGCAGTAGAAAAATTACCTTCACATTTGTATGTATCATATTCATGAGGCATGGGTTTGAAAGCAGCAAGCTCTTGCATGAGACGTTCATTCTCTACGCGTGTTCTTGTTTCATGATTATTCCTCCCGCCAATATTTAACAGCCACTGCTCCGAATCCACATCCCAATAATCAGCTACCACTGCATTTTTATTTGCTGCAGCAGCATAAGCAAGGGGGAACCTATCTTTAAGCGTCCCTCCGTGCCCCCAATTCTCCAGCCAAAACTTAAAGCTTTTTCCATCACCTAAAACAGATTTGAAAAAGTTCCAATTTTCCTTCAAGGCACGCACCACAGAAAGCCAAAACGGGGATGGTTTACGTGGGTTAAGACGATTTATCTCATCATTGGTACTCCCATAACTGTCCTGAATAATTTCTGTCCAAGTTTGTTTTTCCCCTGCAGTAACCGAACAGCCCATTTCAACAGTAAAGCTTCATTGAATTCCTTAAGGGATCTGACACCCATGCCTCCCAGCTTCTTTGGTTTGCAAATTAATTCCCATTTTAAGGGTTGAAAGAAAGCCCCTTTATGGGAGGCCCCTTTCCAAAAGAATCTTTTCCGCATCACCTCCAGCTTTTTCCAAATAGAATTTGGAGCTCTCAGGACAGAGAAGAAGAAAACAGGAATCGATGTGACAACAGAATTCAGTAATATATACCTCCCCCCTTTTGATAGGTATCTACTGCTCCAGCCCTCCAATTTTGTAGCTATCTTTTCAAAGAGGAAAGACCAATCTGCTTTCTTCAGCTTAGAACATTTCAAAGGCAGACCCAGATATTTAATCGGTAGTGGCACCACAGGTGTACCAAGAGTGGCAGAGATCTCATTCTGTAAACCATCATTCATCCCAAAACAGACCAGGGAAGATTTACTTCCATTCAATCTGAGCCCAGAAACCTCTCCAAACAATTTAACCATATGTAACAAAGCCTGCGCTTCTCTCTTCCCCCCTTCTCCAAGAAAAACAGTATCATCAGCATACTGAAGTATAGGAGCTAGAGCCCTATGATTAGACATTGAATACCCCCTTATAAAACCATCCACAGCCAATTTGCAGGCAAACCTAGCAAAGTATCCACCGCAAGATTAAAAATTAGAGGGGCAATAGGACAACCTTGCCTTACTCCACATTGGGGTTGAATCCAAGAACGGCACGGTTTACCATTTATCAATGGGGAAAAAGAGGCTGTCGTAATGCATCTCTTCACCCATTGAATCAATAAGGGTGGAAATTTCCTCCTTTTAAGGATCTCCCACAAGTATGACTAGCAGATAGAATCATAGGCTTTTGAGAAGTCTACTTTCCATAAGAAAGCCTTTGATTTTCTCCTTTGCCACCCCATTACAATTTCCTGCGCCACAATGAATGACTCTTGTAATGATCTCCCAGGAAGAAAAGCTGATTGAACAGGCATAATCAAATCCTTTAAAACCTCCCGCAATCTGTTAGCAATAACCTTACTAATAATAAGGTAGATGGAATTTGATAACGCAATGGGTCTGTAATCAGAAAAACTTTCTGCACTTGATTTCTTGGGCAACAAAAACAGGTAGGATTTATTTAGCCTCTCAAAACCAGAGTTACCCACTTCAAACTCATGGATGACCTTCATTACATCCACCTTAACAACATTCCATAACTCTCTGTAGAAAAACACCTGAACACCATCTGGACCTGGAGCCCCTTCATTATTTAAATCTTTAATGGCCTTTAGCACTTCCTGTTCAGAAATAGGGGTCACAAGCATGCCACTCTGTTCATTATTTACACAAGGGAAATCCATTGCTGCCATCCTCCATGAACCTCTTGGAGTTGCCTTGGAAGCTTCTTTAAAAAATTTTGTTGCTTCAGATCTGATCTCCTTAACCGAGGTAATATTTCTTTCTTCAACTTTAATAGATGAAATAAGGTTGAATCTCCTTTTAGCACTGGTCGCAAGATGGAAAAATTTTGTGTTCGCATCACCCTCTTTAAGCCAAAGCTGTCTGGATTTTTCCCGCCAATCCATTTCAATTTTCAGGTCTTCATCCCTCACAATTGCTTGCATTTGCTGCCTCAATTGCTGCTCCTGTTGGTCCAAATTCAGCCTGCACTCTTTCATATCTAAATCCCTGATGACTGTCAAGGCTTCCTTCCTCTTCTAGTCTCTAATCAGGTTCACAGCCTGCCCATATTCTTTCAACATTTCACGCAGACCAACCAATTTCACAGCCAACTGCTGTGTGGCAGTGCCTTGAACATCCTTGCTCTGCCACCACTGAGAAACCATTTGCACAAAGCCTTCTTCCCTAAACCAAGATCTCTTGAGTTTGAAATATGACCCCGTGTCTGCATTCACCCCACTGTCCCAAACCAAAGGCGTGTGGTCAGAGAACGGTCTATCAAGGCTCAAAACAGCTGATAACTGAAAACTCTCTAACAAACTAGGACTGCCAAAGAACCTGTCCAATTTGGAAATCTGTCCACTTCCATTCCTCCAAGTATATTCCACACCACTGATGGGAAATTCAGTCAAGCCCATGTTCTGCACAGCCAATTGGAAGCCTGTTGAAGAACTATCCATTCTCCCATCTGGATTGTCATCACCAGAAAGATAACAATTGAAATCACCCCCTAACAGCCATGGAGTCTCTTGCACTCTTTGATGCATTGCATAAAGTTCCTCCCACAAGCCAACCCTCTCTGCTGCCACACAAGGACCATAAATACATGATATAAACCATTCCATATCACCTTGGGGAGATTGACACCCGCAGGAAATTAAGAACCTATCACGAAAAATCTCAGTTACTGAAATGGCAGACTTTCTCCACCAAAAAGCCATACCACCAGACCGACCAGCAGCACCCTTAGCCACAATATCACTATGGCCAGATTGTTTGAAACAGTCCCATTCTTGACCATTCTCCCTCTCCAAGTGAGTCTCTTGTAAAAGGGCACAGTCTATCTCCCATTCAGAGAGATATCTACAAAGAGAAGCCCTTCTTTGCTTGTTGCGTAGCCCACGCACATTCCACGACAAAACTCTCATTTCTCACTTGAAAGATCCCCATTGACCTTGCAGCCCACATATTCTACCATAATAGATTTAGCAATATCTTGCTCCACAATAGGATGCTCCTTTCTTCTCCTTCGCAGCACATATGGAGATCTGCCCACGCCTCTCTTTTGTTTGGACCCACAGCCATACTGCAAATCAGTTGGAGTAGCAAACTGTAACTGGCTCTGCTCTTTAAGCCTCAACTCCCTTTCTAAACTGCCCAATTCCACACTGCAATTCATCTTAGACTCTGCCAAATCAGTCTCAGTAACCTCTAAACAATCACCCTCTTTGACTATCAGAGCTAATCTATTTTTAGCAGGTGTTGCAGCATCTTCCATCAGGTCCTTCTCAGCCATAATACAATGGCAGTCCTCCCTCTTTTTGGGCTCAGGAACCTCAACTGCAGGAGGACTCAGGTGCTGCATCTGGTTTGGTTCTTTAAGCCTCAACTCCCTTTCTGTACTTCCCAACTCCATACTGCAGATCATCTCAGAATTTGCCACTTCATTCTCAGCAACCTCCAGACAGTCACCTTCTTTGCCTATCAACACTGATCTAATTTCAGCAGGTGTTGCAACATCTTCCGTCTGATCCTTCTCAGCCATAGCACAATGGCACTCCTTCCTCTTTGTGAGATCAGGAGCCACAGCTGCAAGGTTGCATCCTTTAAGCCTCAACTCCCTTTCTAAAGTGCCCAATACCACACTGCAGTTCATCTCAGATTCTGCCAAAACAGTCTCAGAAACCCCTAAACAATCACCCTCTTTGACTATCAGAGCTAATCTATTTTTAGCAGGTGTTGCAACATCTTCCATCTGGTCCTTCTCAGTTATAACACAGTGGCTGTCCTTCCTCTTTTTGGGCTTAGGAACCTCAACTGCAGGAGGACTCAGGTGCTGCATCTGGCTTGGTTCTTTAAGCCTCAACTCCCTTTCTGTACTGCCCAACTCCATACTACAGATCATCTCAGAATTTACCACTTCAGTCTCAGCAACCTCCAGACAGTCACCCTCTTTGCCTATCAACACTGATCTATTTTCAGCAGGTGTTGCAACATCTTCCATCTGATCCTTCTCACCCATAGCACAGTGGCACTCCTTCCTCTTTGTGAGATCAGAAGCCTCAGCTGCAGGGTTGCATCCACAGCTATCACATTGTTTGCTCACCTCATTTTTGGTTCCAGACATTGGTTTCTCCTCAGGAGAATTATCTTGACAGCAATCAACCTGCCCAATAATAGCTAACCTAACAAGCCAAGAGGTGCCCCCACATCTGATAATGATCGAATCTGGAAGTGAACCAGCATTAGCAACTTCCACCTCAATTCTTAACGACCTAATGTCTCCTTCTCCAATCAGAACATCAGAACCATCACAGATTGATGCAAAACCTGCTAGCATCTTGGATACAACACCCTTTACCCGCAGGTGCAGTGGTAGTCCAGAGATCTCAAGGATGACCCTCCTGGAGGACACTCTTTGTGGAGGCCGTTCAGATAGTGCCCCATCAAAAGGAGAGACCATTCTCCAGATCACAATGAAATCTTTAAAGATACTTGAACGAAATCTTAATCGCTCAACATCCAGCATGCCCAAACCATACACCAAGAATCGAGAAGGGGATAATAGAGCAACTTTCCAGCCCGCAGATAAAAGATCTAAGGAAAGTACCAGGTTCTGAAGCATTTCGATCGAAGGCCTACCTGACATGATCTCCCCAATCAAAGCACCTCTCAGTGTGATCTCTGCAGCCGAGATCTCTTTCATAGATGGGATCTCAACTTCAATTGTATGCCTGCCCAAAATCGGTGGTGGTGGCGGCCGAGGTTCATTTTTGACCCTCCAAACAGGACGTGAGACTGCTCGCCATTGTCGCAAAGGGAACCTCCTAGGGCACAAATAGCTTTTGTGTCCTTCGCCCCTGCACTCCAAGCAGATCTGAGCATTCTTACATATCGCAGCCACATGCCCCCTTTGTCTGCATCTGAAGCAGAGAACATCACCATTCTTCCGCCTCCAAGGACGTCTTTGAGAACGGTCAGACGACCTAAAAAACCTCTCCTGCCACAACCGCTCTCTTCTCCTCCAGGCCCTTGATCTCCACGTCTTCCATTCATCTTCTGCGCCCACCCTGGATGGATTCGCCCCACTACCTCGCTCCGCCCATCGCCGATCGCCCACCACTCGCCCTCTCCATCGCCGATCGCCCATCCTCCCCCTTGCTTCAAGATTTCCCCATTTTGTTTTTCTGAAGTGGGTTCCATCTGCACACATTTTTTCACTCAAGATCATAAATGTTGCCAAAGATCTACGACAAACGTCGTTGAAGATCCTGCTCACACGCCCCTGCTGCCGCGCCATTGGCACGTGCTGTACGCACCCATGTCGCTCATGCACATGCGATACGGCTGCTTTGCCACTGCCTCTGTGCGTGCACTGTGCTACTGCATGCGCTGCTGCGCTTGCGCATGCGTGCCTCCGACATGCGAACACCGACACTACTGTGCGTGTGCAGTGCCATGTGCGTGCGCACGGGAGGCCTAGGTTGTGAACGTGGTGCAATCTGGGCCTTCCATCTTCTTTCCTTTGTAGGGGATCCTGCAGAGGTCGGATTGAGTTGATTTTTGCGCCATTGGGTTGCGATCGTCGACCCGAATCCATCCGTGCTATCGGATTTGTCATTTGACACTCCGGATTGCATCACCTAGTCCCTCGACAATTGATCTTCCTTGGATTACATATGATTTTACGAGACTCCGATTGAGGCAATTTCGGAGGTGTTGGACTTCGATCGTTGTCTTGATCAGATCCGTACAGTCGGATTGTCAATCCGAGGCTCCGAAATAAATATCCTTCTCTCCTGACCACAAAAATGATACAATTAACCTAAATTATATACAACTACTCTAAATGTAGAATGATACATGCTATGCATTATTTATAACATGAAATGCAAATCTAAACCTAGGAACATACATGATTAGGCATTTTAACCTAAATAGATGTGTCTATATCAATTTCTCACATTGTGTGCCACCCAAGCCTTGATTGAATTAATCTAATCAAGAAGACCCTCAGAAGAAGTCTCTACAATTCACTTGAGTCCTTGAAATTTAAGGCTTAATAACCTGCTTGCAAACCACTCAGGGTGATTTTGGGTTCTTTACCCAATTCATCCTAAACTTTAGGGCAGATTAGGTGAAGTTGACCCACATTTTGGGTTAACCAACCTTCAAATTAGGTCACAATCACTATCAACTCTAAAGTTCAAGTGAAATTCAAGGCACTATAATTTAGGAATAAAATTGGTAGACTTAATGGGTCAAGTTGCTCATTTTGGTCTACTTGGATTCTCAATGACAAGGAAGGTCGAGTGGGGGAAACCCTATAACCCGTGGGAACGCTCTACCATGTAGGGGTCATTGCAGGGCTCTCCCTTCCTGGATACCCAAGTACTTCTCAGGTGAGTGGCTTTCTGATCAGGAGGTATCATCCTCCTCGACACTCCTTAGTCATCCAAAGATTTTTTTGGTGCCTTGATTGGGTCCATCACGCATTCTGTCCCTCATCTAGCTCTATAGTACAAGTTTGGGAGGAGGTCCTTAAGGCCACCCTTGAGGCCTCCATTACCAGTCCATTCTTGTCGAGGCCAAGCCTCAACCCATTTGTTTATGCTACCACCCGACCAAATTGATATCTCTTCTAACTCATTTGCTTCTGAGCCCAGATCTCCATCCACATCCATGGAGAATCACGAAGAAGAACTCGATTTCCAAAATCAACTACAGTGCCTCAATGATCTATTCCATGCATAAATAAATCCACCGCCGCGTCCTCAGATGAGAGATCACTACAATCCTGCTGAGGTGGAGATCGAGCCCAACAAATCCTAGCTGGAGGGCCTGATGTTGAACTGAAGCCAAATATGATCCATTATATCCCTAAATTCCATGGCTTGAACTCCGAAGATTCCTTCCAGCATATCAAGCAGCTGAAACATCTGGATCAGACCTTTGGGCCTGCTATACAAAATCGGGACATCTTGCTCATGAAGATGTTCTCCTTCTCTCTCATGGATAAAGCTGTCGATTGGTTTCAAACTTTGACCCATCCAATCAACACAAGGGGGGAACTCCAAACTGAATTCTTAGAGAAATTATTCCCCGTTGGTCAGACAAATGCTTTAAGGCACCAAATCATGCACTTCTCACAAAATGTTGGAGAACGACTTCATGAGGCATGGGACCGCTTTTTGGATCTCATGCGTAAATGCCCCCATCATGTAGTTCCTAAGTGGGAACAAGTCCAATATTTTTACCATGGGCTCCATGAGGATATCAAGCTCTTTGTCAAAGCAACCTGTGGTGGAAGCATCATGGGTCAACATAAAGATACAGTTTGGGAGATTCTTGAGAACATGTGCGAGAACTTCACAAACAATGAATTGTTGGGTGTGTTCGACCGGATGACCACCCGTGCATTGACAAAGATGTGGGAGGTGCACGAGACTCGAGGCCCATTCGTATCCATCGATCTGGAGTTGGTGGCCAATCACTTGGATAAGGTTTCAATCATTGAGAAAAAGGTGGATGAATTGACTCGACATCTGCAGCGAGCCATCGCTGCATAGAAAAACACGTATGCACAAGCACCCTCAGGCAGGGAGGTAATGCATAACATTTATCACCACTCTCACCAGGGGATGCATCCATATCCACCCCAATCTGATCCCAGTTTTGGAGGACACTCTGGACCCACCTACTCTAGTTGGGGGTGTAATTCAATACTTGGAGGGGGTGAGATGTGCATGACGTAAAAAAATGTGGAATAAAAAAGATAACAATCTCACAAAAATGAGCAATCACACAATAGGCACAAGTATTTTAGGTGGAAACCCAAACCGAGTGGAAACCACCACCTAACCCTCTCGAGTTAGGATTTCCCAATCGATCTAGTTGATCAAATCCACTATACGAACTACTTAAACGAGGGCAGTTCAACCTCAAATACAGCCATGCTACAAGTATGAGGGTAGCATTCCTCAACCCCTCCTTTTCACAAGGATGATTTTGTCTCACGAAGGAGATGGGAATTCGCAACGCGAATACCCAACCAATAACAAAGAAAAATTACAACACAACCTATAGAGACAAAAAAGATTAACCTAGCTACTATAGGTAAAGAAACTTCCCTTTGATGAGGGGAGTGCGTCAGCGTGACGATGCGGGTGCGTGAACCACGTGGGGGCACCTTGTCGCTCTCGTAATCGCGAAGGGAGAGTGGGTGCGCAACTGGATTCAAGCTCTTTAGATGTGGAGCAAAAGCTTGGAGAGCTAGAGCTTCTTCTAGATGATCCACTTCTTTTTGACACAAGAGATGTGAAAGTGTGTTGCTTGGTGTGTCTTGGTGTGTCTATCAAGCCAAGGGGTCCTCCTTTATTTATAGGGGGCCTAGGAAGGTTTTGGAAGGCCTTAGAAGGCTTCCATAGCCATTGGGGTTGAACCCAAGGCAAAACAGGCCATAATCAGAATCAATCATGATTCTGATAGGGTCATCAGACGTCTGGTCCTGGCATCAGACATCTGGAAAACCTGTTTAGGATGTTTGGGAACTAAGTCAGACGTCTGATTCTAGGTGGGTTTCTTTCTTGACTTGAATCAGACCTAAACAGGGTTCTAATGTATGGCCATCAGACAACATATAGGACACCTGGCACTAGGTCAGGACATCTGGAAACCTATTTGTTCAGCAGAAATGGATTACCAAGAAAGGTAACGGCTAGAAAATCTCTCAAAGGAGATTTTAGGTCATTCGAGGCAAAATGGTCACATATCAGACGTCTGGGGTCCTCTACAGACGTCTGATATAAGGCTAACGATCATTTTCCTCAATGTTTGCATAGGCAGCCAGTGTTCCACTAATTTAACGTCTGGCACAATTATCAGATGTCTTATAAGATTTCTGGACTAAGGTCTGGATGTCTGATTTCATCAGACAGAAGCTACAAAGTCCAGCCTAAGTTATTGGACGTCTGAGTCAATAGTCAGACGTCTTAAAAGTCACTATTAGTTGTCTGATTTCCAGATTAGATGTCTAATTAGGTTATCAGAACCCTATTTTAATTTTCTAAGTTCTCTACAGAAAACCTAAGTATCATAGAGTTTGTGCAAGTGTTCCTAGGACTACTATTAGGGTACTTTGAGGCTCTTTAACAAGAATCTAAGAAATGAAATAAACAACAACAAAAGAAACAAAATATAAAGTACAATAGAAAGGAAATCTATCCTATTGTTCATCTCCTTCCTTCTTCAAGCTTTCGCTCCTCGCGAAGCTCCTCCGCCTCTGTCAAGCTCCTCCAATCTGCCATGGATGCGAGCTCGAACTCTGTCTAAACATGTCTCCATTTGCAATTATCCTAAAATCTAAGGCTTCAAGTGTAAATGTTAAATAACACGTATTTTGTTATCATCAAAATAAATGATCGTGGTGCTCTAGCACCAACAATCTCCCCCTTTTTGATAATGACAAAATCATAAATAATAATGCATAAACATTCTCCCCCTTTTCGACATTATCAAAAAGGTGTTAGAATTTTAATTCTCCTAAACTCCCCCTTAAAACATGCTCTTCTAGTTTTTGGGTTAAATTTCTTTTAATCAAGAGTAATGTTCTCCCCCCTTTTTGTAATAACAAGATGGCTATATATTTTCTCCCCCTTTCTAAAGGAAATATAGCTAACTTAACACCTCCCCCTAAATGATTAACAATAAGCTCATAATTTTAACTCCCCCTATCTATATGCTAATGATGAAAAGATAGGGTTAAGGGTTTTACCTCACCTACCATGACCAATAAAATGGCCCAAATGGAGGTGGATGCCAAATCGGATGGGGTTCCCATCCGTAGCTTAGAGGTTCGGGCATCGACGCCAGTCTCCATTCTAGCTGTTGACATGCGGCTGGTTCATCATTTGTTCACTGTCTCATCGGTCTTCTCGTTTTCCTCCTTGGTCTACTCCTTGGTCCTCCCAACTTGAGTTGACCATCCTTGAGCTTGTAAGTCCAGTCCTTTACGTTGATATCTTCTTTGAAAACTACAAAATAGGATTCCAATTCTTTCTTTGGTATCCAAGTGAGTTTGGATCCGGATTTGTTAGTGGGTCTCCTTGACGAAGATCATTTCTCAATCTTAGGGCTATACAAGTTATCTACCTTGTTGGTTAAGTTGTTAGAATTTTCCCTAAGACATGCAATTTCCTCTTCTATAACATGCATCTTAGTTTTTAAATCAGAAATTTATATTTTTAAACTAGTATTTTCCTCAATCAACTTATCATTTTCAATGATTAGGTTATGATTTTCTAACAATAAGTCATCATTTTAGGACTAGTTTCTAGGTCCTTAAGTAGCTTCTCTAACCTATCATTTTTAGATTTTAACATGCTAAGCTTCTTTTTCATGCTTTTGTTTTCTACTTTTAATGATTGGCTAACGTCAAATAGTTGATTAAAAGCTGCTTGTAAATCCGAGTTTACCTCATTATTGGAATCACTTTCACTATCTCCTACTGTTGCCATGAAACCCATGCAGGCGATTTCATTCTTCTCGTGATTTTCTTCTTCTTCCTCCGAGCTCGAGTCGTCCCAAGTCACTTGGAATACCTTCTTCTTATACTTCTTCTCCTTCTTCTTCTCCTTCTTGAGAAGAGGGCACTCGGGTCGAAGATGACCCTTTTCGTTGCAGTGGAAGCAACGTCTCAAGCTTTCCTTTTCCTTCTCCTTTCCTTCCCTACAAAACTTGGAAAATTTTTAAGTAAGAATTTAAAATCTTCATCATCGGAACTTACCTCGCTATTTGACGCGGCTCTGAATGCAAGGGTCTTCTTCGATTTTGGCTCCGGTGTATCCTTCTTCTTCTAGTTCAGCTTTGTCTCATAGGCCATTAGATTGCCTAGGAGATCCTCCATGTTGAGCTCCTCCACTTCATTCACCTCTTTGATGGTGGTGACCTTCTGCTCCCATTCTGGTCCAAGGGAGCGGAGAAGTTTCCCTTGAAGTTCCCCCATGATAAAGGTCTTACCTAAAGCTTTTAAACTATTTACAATGAGAGTGAACCTAGTGTCCATCTCACTTAGAGATTCGTTAGACTTCATTGAAAAAGACTCAAATTCTTGAGGAAGTAAATTGATTTTAGAAGTCTTTACCTTAGAGGTACCCTCGTGAGTTACCTCGAGTGTGTGCTAGATCTTGTATGCGGTGGCGCATTGCGAGATTCTATTGAACTATTCTGGGCTCAACGTGCAATACAATGCGTTCATTGTTTTTGCGTTGAGTGAGAGCTCGCGGATTTGTTATTGCGAGTAGCCACCTGTGGGTTTTTTCGGGATGTCAAATGGTGTCTCACATCTGGCTCAAATCATGAAGTCGTTGTCTTGTAGCCAAGTCTTCATTCGTAGCTTCCAGTAGGGGTAGTTGCTCCCGTCGAAAAAAGGTGGATGGGTTGTGGACTGTCCCTCGAGAATCCTCGTCATAGAGCTACTTCCCTCCATGATCTTCTTGCTAGGTGTTACTCCAATCTTGCAAGAACCTGCTCTGATACCAATTGTAATTCCCTACTTGGAGGGGGTGAGATGTGCGTGACGTAAAACAAATGCGGAATAAAAAAGATAACAATCACACAATAGGCACAAGTATTTTTAGGTGGAAACCCAAACTAGGTGAAAATCACCACCTAACCCTCTCGAGTTAGGACTTCCCGATTGATCTAGTCGATCAAATTCACTATACGAACTACTTAAACGAGGGTAGTTCAACCTCAAATACAACCATGATAAAAGTACGAGGGTAGCATTCCTCAACCCCTCCTTTTCACAAGGAGGATTTTGTCTCACGAAGGAGACAGGAATTTGCAACGCGAATACCCAACCAATAGCAAGGAACAATTACAACACAACCTATAGAGCCAACAAAGATTAACCTAGCTACTATAGGTAAAGAAACTTCCCTCTGATGAATGGAGTGCATCGGCGTGACGACGCGGGTGCGTGAACCACATGGGGGCACCTCGTCGCTCTCGTAATCGTGGAGGGAGAGCGGGTGCACAACTGGATTCAAGCTCTCTTGATGTGGAGCAAAAGCTTGGAGAGCTAGAGCTTCTTCTAGATGATCTTCTACTTCTTTTTGACATAAGAGATGTGAAAGTGTGTTTCTTGGTGTGTCTTGGTGTGTCTATCAAGCCAAGGGGTCGTCTTGTATTTATAGAGGGCCTAAGAAGGCTTTGGAAGGCCTTTGAAGGCTTCCAAAGCCATTGGGGTTGAACCCAAGGAAAAATAGGCCATAATCAGAATCAATCATGATTCTGACAGGGTCATCAGATGTCTGGTCCTGGCATCAGACATCTGGAAAACCTGTTTAAGACGTCTAGGAACTACGTCAGACGTTTGATTCTAGGCGGGTTTCTTTCTTGACTTGAATCAGACCTAAATAGGGTTCTAGTGTATGGCCATCAGACGACATACAGGACGTCTAGCACTAGGTCAGGACGTCTGGAAACCTATTTGTTCAGCGAAAATGGATTCGCAAGAAAGGTAACGGCTAGAAAATCTCTCAAAGGAGATTTTGGGTCATTTGAGGTAGAATGGTCACATATCTGACGTCTGGGGTCCTCTACGGACATCTGATATAAGGTTAACTGTCATTTTCCTCAATGTTTGCATAGGCAGCCATCATTCCACTAATTGAACGTCTGGCACAACTATCAGACATCTTATAAGATGTCTGGACTAAGGTCTGGATGTCTGATTTCATAAACAAAAGCCACAAAGTTCAGCCTAAGTTATTGGATGTCTAAGTCAACAGTCAGACGTTTTAGTAGTTGTTATCAGACGTCTGATTTCCAAATTAGACGTTTGATTAGGTTGTCAGAACCCTATTTTGATTTTCTAAGTTCTCTACAGAAAACCAAAGTATCCTAGAGTTTGTGCAAGTGTTCCTAGGACTATTGTTAGGGTACTTTGAGGCTCTTTAACAAGAATCTAAGAAATAAAATAAAGAGTAACGAAAGAAACCAAATATAAAGTATAATAGAAAGGAAATCTATCATATTCTTCATCTCCTTCCTTCTTCAAGCTTTCTCTCCTTGCAAGGCTCCTCTGCCTCTGTCAAGCTCCTCCAATTCGCCAAGGATGCGAGCTCGAACTTCGTCTAAACACGTCTCCATTTGCAATTATCCTGAAATCTAAGGCTTCAAGTGCAAATGTTAAATGACACGTATTTTGTTATCATTAAAATAAATGATCGTGGTGCTCTAACACCAACAGGGGGAACTTTGAACCCTTGTACTCTGACTTTTCTAGAGTTCCTCTGACCTGTGTGGATCTCCACGCCATCCAGAATAATCCATTCTCCAATACCTACAACCCTAGATGGCGTAATCATCCTAATTTTGTGTGGTTAGGAAATAATAAAAAAACCAGATCTCAATTCCAGCCCTAACGATAGGCCCCGCGCCCATATCAGCCCACTCAGCCTAGGACCAATCCAAATTACCAATCCGAGCCACCAAGGGAAGATCACATGACTCTGATTCTACAAAACCTAGCTGACATCCAAAAGACTAACTCGGCTATACAGAAATAGGACAAAGATGAGATCATAAAGGTTCAAAATCAACTCGCACAGATGGCAGGATCTTGCCAACCTGGTGCACTTACATCTCAACCTTTGCCGAATCCGAATAACGTGATGAACTAGAGGACCATTATGAACCTAAATCAGGGCCAAGATCATTATGTTTATCTAGCCCCTTCTGCTCCATCACCTGACGGAATGGAGGCTTCAACATCGTATTCGGGATATCATTAGCAATCACCTATTTTGTTGATTCTGAGACAAAACTAAGCAAGTCTTAATTCTCTTAGCACCCGTGGTGGCAAGTTGACCCAAGATCCACCTTATCCTAGCCACCCGATGCTTGGTAGTTCAAATTCTAACCTTAGGATAGTTATCCAAGACACTCCTATCCCAGATCCTAAGCCTGAATCAATTCTAGCGGAACCTACAGAGGTTCCATTTCCTGAGGCCTTGACCAAGGGAAATAGGAAACCCAAACTCATGGCACTTGAGGAAGATATGGTCAAGCTCGTTGAGCAAGTCCAGATAAACATCCCCTTGATGGATACAATTCGCCACGTACCAGCTTACGTGAGATTTCTGAAGGATTTATGTACACCAAAGCATAAGCTGGGAAACAAGGATGGGAGTCCAATCATTTTGTCTAAGCAAGTTAGCTTAATCATTTTGAGCAAACTCCCACAAAAAGGAAAAGATCCTGGCACTCCTTTGATCTCCTATAGGATTAATGATTTAGAATTCGATCGAGCATTATTGGATTTAGGAGCCTCCATAAACCTGATCCCTACATCTCTACCTGACCACTTCGAGGAAACTGAGCTCAAACCGACTGAGGTGACTTTGCAATTAGCAGACAGATCAATCAAGTCACCTAGAGGAATTCTTGAGGATGTTCTAGTAGGAATCCGAGATTTCTATTTCCCAGCGGACTTCATCGTAATAGATATGGATACTCCTGAAAATCTGAGGAACACACCGATCATCCTAGGGAGACCATTCATAGCCACAGTTAGGGCAAACATCAACTGTGAAGAGAGCCAGATTGAGTTGAAATTCGGGAATTAGACATTACGAATTATATCTTTGAGGCCCAGAAAGGAATAAATTGTGGGGCAATTGAAGAAGTATGAGACATCAGTTCTGTGGTTGAGGACCCAATGATAAACATGTACAAATTCATCATAAAATGCTTATTTATGATAGTCGTAGGCCTAGCATTACCTATCATGATATAAATATTGCACAAATATCCATTGCATTGCATTTAGGATAGTTGTATATTATGTACATTAATTCCATCATTTTACATGGACAAGAGGTAGTGCGACATCTTTATGGGCTTCGGATGAAGAATTCGACCATATGGATGAATTCAGAGTGACGATCACAATCCATCAGCGCGAGAATCACCCCGATCAGAGCTCTGTAGCACCCTCCACAAGAAGAAGAAGATGGATGGCCAAGATGGCGCCATGTGGTGCCATCCAAGCCACCCCACCTGAGCCAAGGCATCCCCAAGCCTACCGCAAGATCAGATCCCAGCTGTTGGATCTCAATCCAACGGCTGAGATGTGAGCTCCACGGCTGAAGAAGCATCTCATCTTACCCAGCCTCAGGCAGATCAAGCGAGGAGTCATCTTGACCGTTGGATCTTCATCCAATGGTCGTAGGTACGAAAGCTTAATTCGTAAGCAGAGCACATGACGATCCTCAGCATAGCAGTTTACTCCTTAGCTCACAATGCACGGCCATCCGTTCAAAGCCCCGCATGTGGATTTTATCCGTTGTAGCGCATGTGGGAGGGAAATTAAGCCGTCGATGGAAGATCAGGAGGTGAAGGAAGCAGCTACGTGGACGAACAGATAAGCGCGGAGTTGCACGCGGCTGCCAACGCACCTCGAGAATGCACCATCTGACATGCACAGATAAGACGTCCGGGAGGTGCATTCGACGGCTGCGCATGTGGGGAGTGCAATTCAATTTTTAGAGAGGTGTGCTCTGCCTATGCACCACACGATCGAAGATGAATGAATGGCTGTAGATCTCGTCGAGGGAAGACAGCTGTAGGCATGAGCGGTGAGCGTGGGATCTTTAGCGACAAAAAGGCAGCCTTTAGTGACACTTGCAGCTGTCACTAAATGGCCTGCACAGTGAGTGTGCCAGCCAAGGCAATGAAAAGGCGCGAATCTTCGGTGACAGCTCGAGCAACCTTTAGTGATGCTTGTACCTATCGCTAAATGCCTGTACGTGGGATTCTCTTCTTCCCATCAACTATATAAAGGCCTACACACCCTCCTTACCAAACCATCTCTGCCTACTCTACTCCCACCTACTCCTAAGCTCTAGCAAGCCTACCAACGCTCTGTTAGAGCTTACTCTCAAGCTCCCAAGGCTCCTATTAGTGTAGCAAACCTCTCCCTCACAAAATATTCCTCCATCTTCCCATCCCCATTCATAGGTCGCCTTGGAGCCATCCTCCTACCTCCATTCTGGTAGTAGATCATCTCCACCTTCTCACCTCCATTCCGGAGCCATGCTGAAGCTTTCCTCTACTTGACATCCTCCTACATCTCACCTCTATCTTCCTGCTCCTTACCTCCTTCGTCGGAGCTTCCGCCAGGCACCGTCGTCTCATCGAACAGCCGATTCGGGAGATTCCTTCTCACCTCCCTCTCTTTTTATGCTTTTGTAGATTATTGTAATAGATATTCATGCAATATATCATATTTGATTCCATCTCTCCCTTGTGATTGCTTTTTTTTTATTTTAAAAATAAAAAAAATAACAAAACCCTAAAACACCAAAAAGAAACAAATCGAAGCGTGGTTTTCATACAAACTAAACGTCGCCTCCCTGTGTTTGACTTGGGACTCCCTTAGAGTTTCGATATAACTTATATCTGATCAGGAGTTTTGCAACTACGACGACGGGTTACTTGTAACCCTGATTTCAAACACGTGAAACCCATGCGATCACCCAATTACAGAAGAAAACCTAATTATCTCCGATCCTTAGCCTCAAGAAGATCTTGACCCACAGATAAAGGAGCCCAGAACTGATCCTAGTTCACTCATAGCTCCCACTTTTTTTTCTGAGGCCTATCCCGAACCCCCACCTGCTGCTGATAACCCAGCTATGGAACTAAAGCCCCTCCCAGATCATCTGAAGTACATCTTCTTGGGTTCCAATCAAACGTTTCCTGTGATCATCAATTCCCGACTCACATATGATCAGGAGACAAAGTTGATTTCTGTTCTCTAGCAGCATCGGAGAGCCATTGCTTGGACTCTTGATGATCTGACTAGTATAAGTCCCTCGTATTGCACACACCGTATCTACACTGAAGAGGGCTCATGACCATCTCGAGAGATGCAAAAAAGACTCATCCAAATTTGTAGGAGGTCATGAAGAAGTAGATCGTCAAGTGGTTAGATGCTGGTATCATCTACCCGATCTCTGATTGCTGCTGGGTTAGCCCGATCCAAGTTGTGCCTAAGAAAGTAGGGCTCACCGTGATTATGACTGAATCTAGAGAAACTATCTCGATCTGCATTGCAAATTCATTGAAAGTCTACATAGACTACCGGAAATTGAATGCCTCCAAGAAGTAAGATCATTTCCCCCTTCCGTTCATTGACTAAATTCTTGAGAAATTGGTAGGAAATTGATTTTTCTGCTTCTTGGATGGATACTCTGGATATAATCAGGTGGCAATTCATCCCGAAGATCAGGAAAAGACCACCTTTACCAGCCCCTACGGTACGTACACATTTTGCAAGATGCCTTTGGGCTATGCAATGCACCCGCCACCTTTTAGCGATGCATGCTAGCCATATTCTCAGATATGGTAGGAAATTACCTTGAGGTCTTCATGGACAACTTCTCGATAATTGATGAATCTTTAAATGGATGCCTCCTGCATTTAGTCCAGATTCTTAAGAGATGCATCGAAGTGAACCTGGTTCTTTCATAGGAAAAAAGCCAATTCATGGTTCCTGAGGGAATCGTACTTAGACACCTCATCTCTAAGAGAGGTATCCAGGTCGATCGGGCTAAGGTGAATTTGATTTTCAAACTACCTATGCCTAACTTGGTCAAAGACATCAGATCATTCCTGGGGCATGTTGGATTTTATCGTCGATTCAAACCTGATTTCTCTAAGATCACGTGCCCCTTGACGGATGTCCTTTCGAAGGACATGCCATTCGAGATATCAAGTGAGTGCATTGTTCATGAGGTGAAATCAAGTTTTAAAATTGATGCATCGTAATATAGCTCGAAATCGCTCGAAAACAAATAGATTTTATTACTCGAAGTTTTAAGTTCGAGGTTGAACACAGGGAGCAAATTGGGGTTTAAAAATCAAGGGCACAACTTTTGAGAAATCGAATATAATATGCAATGAAAACTGGAGTTGTAATGCAAAAATGTAAGCACAAGAGAATAAAGAAGTCAATGTATGATGACAAGCACAAAAAATGGACGTCTGATTTGTGAATCAGACGTCTTAAACTTAAGGGTGCTACAGTGCTTATTCTCTTTTTCTCTTCTCTGATCTGAAGCTTTTGTTCTTCTCTGGCTGCTTCCTTCCTTCTTCCTTCTTTCTTTTCTTTTGTTCTCGTGCATGTGCCTTAGCTTCTTTTCCTTTACCTTTGGCTTCTTCTCTTTCTTTTTCTTCTACTTTCTCTGGTGGCTCCTCTTTCTTCTGCCTTCAGTTCCTTCTCCTTCTCTTTCTTCTTTAGACCTTCAGCTTCTCTGACTTCAGCATTTTCCTCTTCAACCTTGCCTTCTCCTTCCTTAGCTTTCTCTAGCTTTCGCCTCCTTCTTCCTTGGCTTCTTCTTCTCCTCCTTTCCTACGAGAGTAAAACCTACCCCCACCCGCCTACGCTCTCTCTTCCTCTTTCTCTCTTAGGCTCGCTCTCCCAGAGCCACTTTCTCGGGTAATCGGGCCGGGTACGCACCCGAGACCAGGCCTACCAGCATGCGGTGGTGGGTGAGGAGTGTAGGTTGGGTATATGGGTCGCACCAAGTCCGCGGAGGCAAGGTCATGAACGAGGCAGTGAGAGGGTGAGTGGGACCTCACCCCGTGGTCAGGAGGCGATAAGCCTGATTCAATTTTTCACTTTATTCCACTGCGGTGCTTCAATACTTTCCAAGGTGGGACTATCTTCCCACCTCCCTTCGCGTGCATCTGCAGCAGGAAATGTTGCTTGATTGTAGCTGCTACTGGGGTCTTTGTAGCCAATTTATTGCCTGGATCTGTGTGTGAGGGGAATCCACGCAACCTGGAGCTGTGCACCTGGAGCGGGGAGACTTGGAGAAAGCTCGCAAGGATGCTGCTTGCTTGCATTAATGGCGGAGGACCTCAAACACCTATCAACATGAAAACAGCCTCGCGACCTCGTCAGAAAGCTTTGCCGAGACACGGCAAACGTGTTGCGGGGGTCAGCGTGGCGTGAGGTGGCTGGAGTGTGCGTGCCTAGGGCACCTTGTGTGCATGAGAGTGGGTGTGTTTGGGGGGTGTTTTGGGGGCATGGCACGGTGAGTGGAGTGAGGGTTTACGATCAGTGGAGTGTTGCAGTGCTTATGGGGTGGTTGGCGAGGCGGATGGAGGTGTGGAGCTCTAGGGACGCCTCACCGAAGGTCTGGCTAGAGATGAAGAAGGTGAGGGTGATTGCGTGCGTCGAGGGGTATTTTCAAGAAATAAAGAGGGAAAAGGGATTAGAAAAGAGAGAGGACTTAGCTAGACATAGAGAGATGAAGGGGGATGCAGAGATGGCGGCTGGCTCGTGTTGCCATCGCCAGAGACGAAACACTCTGTGGGGGGAGGACGGTGATGATGAAGGGGTTGTAGAGGCATCGGCGGGTGTGGCACGACGTGGACGAACAAGAGGAAGAGAACCCAGCCACTGGTATTGTGGCTAGGGGACGAGGGGAAGAGAGGGAGGTCGCTGGAGCTTGCTGAGCCATTGGTCGGAGGGGGAAGAGACGAAATAGTGTGATTCTCTGGCCAATTTCAAGCGTGTCGGATGCGGGGTGATTTAGGTATGCTTTTGTAGGCCCTGGGGGAAGAATTTATGCTTGGAAGCCAAGCTTCCAAGCATGGAAAGCTCACCGAAGATGGAAGGTTGAAGGAGACCTGAATCTCTCATGCATTTGCATGAGAGATAGAGATTGGGTGCCAAATAGAGCCTTGAATTATGTTCAAACTGGAGGAGATTTCTCAGAGAATCTCCCTTTCAATTTTGAAGGGGATTCTTTGAGAAATCAGAGAGTTCTTACCCTTGAAACCTCGTCGGAGTAGGATTCCCTCCGCTATAATGGTGGAGGGACCTAATTGCAAAGAACGAAGATAAAGATAGGGGATTTCTACAAAGATTTTCAAAAGATAGGGGTAGAAATGTAATTAGGCTGGACCTGTTTGCAAAGTAGGTCTAGATGAATTTCCCTTAGGTCCAAATTTTGGTACAAACCTAATTTGGACCTAAGGATCCAATGGTGAAGTTGAATTTTGGGTTTGACCACGTTTGACTGGGTAATTTATGCAAAAACCAAATTTAGGGCAAATATTTGACTGAGACCCCAATTTAGGTCAAAATAGGTTCTAAGGGTCAAATTGAAGGTTCTAAACCCTAGAGAA
This sequence comes from Thalassia testudinum, assembly GCA_037157565.1. Classification (NCBI taxonomy): domain Eukaryota; kingdom Viridiplantae; phylum Streptophyta; class Magnoliopsida; order Alismatales; family Hydrocharitaceae; genus Thalassia; species Thalassia testudinum. The sequence goes on along the minus strand of JAZHRO010000078.1, from coordinate 8,804,820 downwards.
TATTTTCCATCATTTTTAGGCTGTTTAGGTAAATTTTATCCTGACCAAAACCTTGTTAAATTAAGTGGGTCTATTTTAGGGTTACAAGAAGTCATTTGATTCCTAGAATTCACATAAACCCTTTTTTGTTTGAATCATCCCACTTTTTATCTTGTTAAGACCACTTTACTTGTGTTTAGCCCATGAGAAATCCTATTGCTATATTGCAATGGTAAAATTATAATTTTACCCCTTGTTTCTTGCTTTTATCTCAGAATGATTATTCAGTGAACTAAGGCCTCCAGTTGCTTATGTAGGAGCTTTTGTTCTCTTTTCTAGGTAAAATTGAGCTAGTTAGGGCTCATGATGGTGTTCCCATCATACCCCCATGCCTAATTTTTGCTAGTCTCTTAGCAAAATTTTAAGGTTTTAACTTCTGTTCTAGACCATGCATTCCTTGATGTTTAAAGATTATGATGAGTGCTTTCTTCTTTTTGATTAGGTTAGAATGCCGATAGTAAGCCTAGAGGTACTTAAGTACCAACCAAGATCCAAACCTGACCAGCTCTAGCCTTAGTCCTCTACAAAGGTTTTTAAGGCCCACAGGAACTATCCTAAGGTTTGTTGGACTCCGCGGTTAAAGCACCCATGCTTGTAACATATTTTAGCCTCGGTTCAGTTTACAATGTGTTTTTTGTAAGAGAGAGATATAGGATTTTCTTTGTTTGGAGAGTTTTCGCTCTCTTTTCCTTTTATTTCTAGCTTCGGATTGGCTTCTCAACACGATCTGTATCGGATTCCTCGTGCCCATCATCAATCCTTGAAGGGTCCCTGGCAATCGATGCTTCGTGACAGCACCGCCCATGGCAACCCCTAGAACCCTAGCTTTCGAGATTTCGAGATAATCCCACCCATGGTGTTCTGTAGGTAAATCTAGACCCTGGCAATCGACATTTCATAATAATGCCGCACATGTCATCTGAACCAGCACAGGGTACTTACATGCCCCCAGTAGGATATGTAAACATCCTAGGGGACAAGCATCGAGGATACGATATGTTATTGCGCATCTTCGATGGGAATTTCCCACCTCTCTACTCCAGGAACTCGTCCAAATCAACTTGTGTTGATCGGCCGCTCCTAATCTAGGCAACCTTTTCAGAACACTTAAACGCTTTTGTGTGATTTTGATAATTATGCACACTGAACCAGACTGTGTGTGGATTGGGGTGCTTAGGTTACCGAGTCCCGCAAATCAGAGGTTAGTTAATGAGGCTGAATACTCCCTAAGCCTTAGACCTAATACTTAAGCTTCACATTTTCCTCAACCTCTTGAGGACTATCCAGATCTTAGCAGATACTTGAATTTTTAAGCCTAGGAGTTTAGCCCAGAGGACTAAGATCAGCGTTCCTACTAATCTCTTTTGTGTCTCATTAGCACTTTTTTCTTTTCATTTTCTTTTTTTTCTTGATATGGTCTAGAACTTAGTTAATTCCTTAATTTCTTACTAATGACTATCTCTCTCTTTTTCTTCTTTTCATTTTATGCTTTTCTTTTGACATTTTTCACTTTTCCCCTTTTTCTCCTCATGATTTGTATGGCCTCAAAATTTTCTCTCCCCTCAGAATTTTTTGTTCTTTTTCAAGGTTTTTTCATTTATTGGGTGTTTTTGTGATATGTGATTTTTTTGTTGAAACCTTTTCTTGTGAGATGAGTTTTCATGGCATTTTGCACTTTCATACCCCCCATGCCTACGATTTGCAATGTCCTCATTATAAATTAGGTGGGTTTGAGTTCAGCTTAGATCATTCATTAGAACAAGTTTTGGGTGGGCGAAGGGGTTGAGGTGACTATTGCGAACGATTTCAAAACTCGGGTACGGGTACCTGAGGTGGAGTCAGCTGTTCTAATGGATGAACCCTAAACTGCAATATGAATTCAGTACGGGAATGTCAAGAAAGGTTTTAGGTTTTTTCAAGAATGACGAGTTGCCTCCCATTAAGCGCTGTGTTTTATGCCATTGGCTGGGTGCAATAAGCTCAGGGAGAATGGAGGGTAAAGGATATCTCAGCCAAATTTGTATCGGTCAAGTCAATGAACAGTTTGAGTCCTTGACCGTTCACAATGAAAGGTTCTAAATCGTGGCTTAGTGGACTGATCTCAATGGCTCCATTTCCAAAGATTCATCGGACGAGGTAGGGTTCGATCCATTTTGATCGTAGTTTTCCTGGGAACAGTTTAAGCTTGGCATTAAAGAGTAGGACTTTTTGACCAGGGTAGAAGATCTTTTTAGATATGTGCTTGTCGTGAAAGGCCTTTACCCGCTCTTTGTAAATTTGTGAGTTCTCATATGCATCGTGGCATAATTCATCGATCTCGCTGTCTAGGTTGTAGTTCCATATTGCCCAGTAGGCTTTGTGCTCCAATTCTACTGGGAGTTGACATTCCTTCCCATACACCAATTTGAAGGGAGACATACCTAATTGGGTTTTGTGGGTGGTCCTATAAGCCTACAAAGCTTCCGGAACTCGGGATGACCAGTCCTTTCTGTCAAGTCGAACAGTAACCTGGAGGATTTTCTTGATCTCCCGATTTGATAGCTCAGCTAGACCATTAGTTTGGGGGTGGTAAGGAGTAGAGATTCGGTGCGACACCCCGTATTTGGTCATTAGTGACCTGAACTGAGCATTAGTGAAATGGGTCCCTCCGTCAGAAATTATAGCACGTGGAATCCCGAGTCGTAAAAAGATGTTCTAATGAATGAATTTGATAACCACTTTATGATCATTTGTTCGAGTCAGAACGGCTTCGATCCATTCGGACATGTAGTCAACAGCGAGTAGAATGTACTCAAAGCTGTCCGAAGCAAAGAAGGGTCCCATAAAATCAATCCCTCATATGTCGAAGATTTCGCATACAAGAATTGGTTGTAAGGGCATTATATCATGGTGGCTCATGTTGCCTAAGGTCTGGCATCGAGTGCTTGCCCTACAGTGATTGTATGCATCTTTGAAAATCGTGGGCCAATAGAAGCGCACTGGAGGACTTTTGTTGCAGTTTTATGACCTAAAAAGTGTCCACCACATGCCTGGTCATGGTAGAAAGACAATATGTCTTTAATTTCTACTTCCGCAACACATCGTCGAATGATCTAATCAACACCAATGTGGAAAATATATGGGTTTTCCCAGAAGTAATACTTGGCTTTGGAAAGCAATTTGTCCTTCTTGGACTTCAGCCAATTGAACGGGATCTGATGTGATGACAGGTAGTTTACTATAGCAGCAAACCATGGAAGCTCTGTATTGATAGTCAGAAGGTGCTCATCAGGGAAATGTTCCATGATGGGTCTGGAAGGGTCGATGATCTTAGAAGGAAGGCGGGACAAGTAATCAGCTACCACGTTCTGTTTCCCCACTTTGTCACAAATCTCGAGGTCAAACTCTTACAACAATAAGATCCAGTGGATTAATCGAGGTTTGACATCCTTCTCTGTAAGGAGATGCCACACAGTAGTGTGATCCAAGTAAATGATAACATGAGAACCCAAGAGATAAGATTTGAATTTTTCCAGGGCAAATACAACGGCTAGCAGCTCTTTCTCAGTAACTATGTAGTTACGCTGAGCCTCGTCAAGTGTCTTGCTAGCGTAGTAGATGACCATGGGTTTCCCATCAATTTTCTGCCCAAGCACCGCTCCTACAGCGAAATCAAATGCATCGCACATGATCTCAAAGGGTTGAGATCAATCGGGGGACTATAGGATTGGGGCTTGGGTAACTCGATCATGGAGGATTTCAAATGCTTGTGTGCATTCCTTGGAGATTTCGAAAGGTACATCCTTAGAAAGTAGAGTGGTCAGGGGGCGTGCGATCTTTAAGAAATCAGGAATGAATCGACGGTAAAAGCCGACATGCCCCAGGAAAGATCGGATGTCCTTGATCGAGCTAGGCATAGGGGGTTTGGAAATAAAGTTCACCTTGGCTCGATCGATCCGGATGCCTTTTTCTGAAATGAGGTGTCCCAAGACAATTCCATCAGGCACCATGAAATGGCTCTTTTCCCAGGAAAGAACTAGATTCACTTCAATGCACCGCCTGAGGATTTGGACCAAGTGTAGGAGACAATCGTCAAATGATTCTCCGAATACTGAAAAGTCATCCATGAAGACTTCCAGATAATCACCTACCATATCTGAGAATATGGCAAGCGTGCACCGCTGAAAAGTAGCGGGTGCATTGCAGAGATCGAACGGCATCCTTCGGAACGCGTACATCTCGAAGGGGTAAGTGAAAGTGGTCTTTTCTTGGTCCTCATAATGGATTGCCACCTGGTTATAACCGGAGTACCCATCCAAAAAGCAGAAGAACCTATTTCCCTCTAGTTTCTCGAGGATCTGATCAATAAACGGTAGTGGGAAATGATCCTTCTTCGTGGATGAATTGAGTCTTCTGTAATCAATGTAGACTCTCCACGAGTTTGCCACACGGGTTGGTATGATTTCTCCGATTTCAGTCGTGATCACAGTGAGTCCTGCCTTTTCGGCACAACCTGGATTGGACTCACCCACCGACTGCGGAGATCAGGTAGATGATCCCTGCATCTAACCACTTGATGATCTCCTTTTTCTTGACCTCCTGCAGATTTAGATTCAAACATCTCTGCATTTCACGGGAAGGTCGTGTGTCCTCATCGGTGTAGATATGGTGTGTGCAGTAAGAGGGATTGATACCAGTCAAATCATCGAGAGTCCATCCAATGGCTCTACAGTGTTGCTGGAGAATAATAATCAGATGGAATTCCTAGTCAAGTGTGAGCCTGGAGTTGATAATCACAGGAAACGTCTGATTAGAACCCAAAAGGACGTACTTCAGATGGTCGAGAAGAGGCTTGAGTTCCAGAATGGGGTTATCAGCAGCAACGGGCGATTCAGGGTGTGTGTCAGGAGCAAGGGGAGGAGTTATGGGTGTATCTAAGCCAGATTCAGACTCCTCTAATTGCGGGTTTTGATCCTCTTGTGGTTGATCGGAAGTAATCAGGTTGTTCTCAATATACAACTCATCAACCACAACCTTGATATCACATATCTGTTCTATAACACCACAATTAATCCCTTGTTGGGCCATAAAGATGTCAATCTTTAGTGTTTGGTTCCTAAATTTTAGTTCAATTTGGCCCTCCTCACAATTTATATTGGCCCTAGCAGTGGCCATAAAGGGTCTCCCTAGTATAATTGGTGTATCCCATGGGTTTTCTGGAGCATCCATATCCAAGACTACGAAATCCATCGGGAAATAGAAATCCCGTACCCTAACGATGACATCCTCGAGTATTCCTTTATGTGACTTAATAGATCGATCAGCCAACTACAATGTTACCTCTATCAGTTTAAGCTTAGATTGCTCAAGGTGGTTAAGGACGAATGTAGGTATTAGGTTTATGGAGGCTCCTAAATCTAATAGAGCTCTGTCAAATTGGGTATCACAAATGGTACAGGAAATCAGGGGAGTACCTGGGTCTTTTTTCTTAGGTGGGATTCTGTTCAAAATTACAGAGCTGGCTTGCTCTGATAGTACGATCGGACTCCTACTTTTGGTTTGTGGCTTACGCTTGGGTGTACACATGTCCTTCAGAAATCGTGCGTAAGCTAGTACATGGCAGATTGCATCCATCAAAGGGATGTTTATATGGACCTGTTCAAAGAGCTTGACCAGATCCTTCTCAGGAGCCATGGGTTTGTTTGTCTTCTTTCCCTTGGTCAAGGCCTCGGGAAATGGAACCTTGGATGGTTCCTCTAGAATAGGTCTAGGTTCTTGATCTGGGACAGGGGTATCCTTGATAACTATCCTAGGGCTTGGGTTACTACCAGGCTGAAAGTGGTTTGGATAAGGTGGGTCTTGTGTTGCTTTGCCACTACGGGTTATTACAGAATTTAGTCCTGCTTGGTTTTGGTTCAGAGTTGGTAAAATAGGTGGCTACTGTTGAAATCCCACATACGATGTTGAAGCTTCCATCCCGTCAGGTGATGGAACAGAAGGGGCCTGATAAATCATGTGGGCTTAGCCTGGATTTGGGTTCATAATGCACCTCTGGTTTGGCATGTTATTTGGATTCGACAGAGGTTGTGAAGGGAGCATGCCAGGTTGGCAAGAATTCCCCATCTGGGCAAGTTGATTGCGAACCTCTATGATCTCGTCCTTGTGCTATTTTTGCATAGCCGCATTCGTCTTTTGAATGCCAGCCAGAGTCTGAAGGATAAGAGTCATTTGATCTGTTTGGGTTGGCCCAGATTGATAGGTGGGGTTGGGCCGAGGCTGAGGCGGTTGAAATGGATAAGGAGCTTGTGGATGGGGTCGATAAGGTGGTCTTTGATTCTGATTATTTCTCGCCCATTGAAAGTTGGGATGATTCTGCCATCCAGGGTTATAGGTATTAGAAAATGGGTCATTCTGGATGGCATTGAGGTCCTCATAGGTCTGAGGAACCTCAGGAAAGTCAGAGTACGAGGGTTCAGAGTTCCCCCAACTAGAGTAGGTCGGATTGGAGTTTCCTCTGGTCTTGGAGTCAGATGGGGGTGGATACGGGTCCATCCCCTAAGAAGATCGGTGATAGATGTTATGCACAACTTCCCTCCCAAAAGGTGGCTGTGCAAACAGGTTTTGCACAGAGGTGGCTCGTTGCAAATGTTGAGTCAGCTCATCCACCTTCTTCTTTATGATAGAGACCTTGTCCAACCGACTGGCCATAGTTCCAAGTCGACGAATGCGGATAGGCCCTGCATCCCATGTGCTCCCTTCGGATTTGTCGATGTGCGGGCATTCGTCCAGCCGAATAAGCCCATGGAGTCATTATTGATGGAGTTCTCGCACATATTCTCGAGAATCTCCCACATAGTGTATTCGTGTTGACCCATGATATTTCCTCCGCAGGTTGCATTGATGAATAAGCGGATGTCTTCACAGAGTCTCTAGTAAAAAGACTAGACTTGTTTCCATTTAGGAACTTCATGATGGGGGAACTTTCACATGAGATCCAGGAAACGGTCCCATGCTTCATGAAGAGGGTTCTCCAGATTGCTGGGTGAAATGTGTGATCTAGTGTCTTAAGGCATTCGTCCGACCAACTGGGAAGAACATTTTCAAGAATTCAGATTGTAGTTCAACCCATGAGTTGATTGGACGTGTCTGAGTCAGATACCAATGAGCTGCCTTGTCCATGAGAGAGAAGGAAAACATCTTCATAAGAAGAATATCCCAGTTTTGTACAACTGACTCGAAGGTCTAGGCCAGATGTTTGAGTTGTTTGATGTGCTGGAAGGGGTCCTCAGAATTTTAGCCCATGAAACTTTGGAATAGCATGAATCATGTTGGACTTGAGTTCAGAATCAGGACCTCCAACCGAGATTTGGACTCGAGGTTCGATCGCCATCATAGCGGGATTATAGTGATCTCGCATCATAGGATGCTGCAGCGGGTTTACAAAGGTTTCAAGTAGATCATTCAGGCATTAGAGTTGGTTTTCAAGATTATTCTCTTCTTCTACTGGTTGTGCCATGATGATGGAAGAAGGAGAATTTAGTTTTGATGAATCAGAGATGTCTATGTGGTGGGGTTGCTGCATAAGCACGGACATCAAGGCTTGGCCTCAGCGGGAGTGAGTCGCTAAAGGAGGTCATAAGGATGGTCTTAAGGACCTCCTACCGAACATGCAACGATGGTTTGGACAAGATTAGAATGTGCTAGACCCAATTGAGACACCCAAAAATTTGGATGACTATAGAGGTTCGGGGTGGATGATACCCCTCAGTCAGAAAGCCATCCACCTGAGAAACACCTGGGCAGCCAAAGAGGGAGAGTCCCGCAAAGACCCCTACATGGTATAGCGTCCCCACGAGTTACAGGGTTTCCCCCACCCGACCTCTCTTGTCACTGAGGTTCTAGGTAGACCAAAATGGGGACTTTCACCTCTTAAGTCTACCACTTTTATTTAAGAGCAAAGGTGCTTAGGATTCCACTTGAACTTTAGATGTATTGAGTGCAAAAGTGACTTAATTTCAAGGTTGGTTGACCGAACAAGGGGGTCAACTTCACCTATTTGTCCTTTGAGAAGCTTTAGGTCCTTTCTTCTAGGATTCAAGTGAAATTAAGAGCTTGAATTTTAGGGTTTCTCTTGAATAAGTCTTTTCAACCAAGGCTTAGGCACACCTCTTTTGGGATAGTTGATTCTTGCTAAGAATGATGTGTCTCTAAAACCCTAAATTAGAATCCTTAATTTGGCTCTAATTTTGATCCAATTTAGTTGCCAAAAATATGGTATCTAGGGCTCAATCAAGAAGGTGGTAGCCCTAGTTACCTTAAATGGATGCACAAATCAATATTTATTGAAATCAAAATTAGGCAACTTTGGTGACTTAGCTAAAGATGGAAAGCAGGTAGCCCTAACTGATTTTTATCTTGTTTTTCCTTTTCAGAATGAGGGGCTTAAGGGAAAGGACTAATAAGAGATTACCTGCCCTGGGTGTGTTTACTGTGCAACCATCTTCCTTTGCATCTTCTCCCTTGAAACAATCACAACAAAAGAGATATATCAAGTTAGTACCAAATTAGAAATTGTGATCAAGATTTCTAAATCGCCCATTGCTCCTCGGCAATGGCGCCAAAATGTTCATGACGCGAAAATAAGTTTTAAAATCGATGCGTCGTAGTATTGGTCGAAATCGCTCGAAAACAAATAGATTTTATTAGTCGAAGTTTTAAGTCTGAGATCGAACACAGGGAGCAAATTGGGGTTTAAAAATCAAGAGCACAACTTTTGAGAAATCAAATATAATATCCAATGAAAACTAGAGTTGTAATGCGAAAATGTAAGCACAAGAGAATAAAGATGTCCATGCATGATGACAAGCACAAAAAATGGACGTTTGATTTGTGAATCAGACGTCTTAAACTTAAGGGTGCTACAGTGCTTATTCTCTTTTTCTCTTCTCTGATCTGAAGCTTCTGTTCTTCTCTGGCTGCTTCCTTCCTTCTTCTTTCTTTCCTTTCTTCTGTTCTCGTGCCTGTGCCTTAGCTTCTTTTCCTTTGCTTTTGGCTTCTTCTCTTTCTTCTTCTTCTTCTTTCTCAGGCGGCTTCTCTTTTTTCTGCCTTCAGTTCCTTCTCCTTCTCTTTCTTCTTTAGCCCTTCAGCTTCTCTGACTTCAACGTTTTCCTCTTCAGCCTTGCCTTCTCCTTCCTTAGCTTTCTCTAGCTTCCGCCTCCTTCTTCCTTGGCTTCTTGTTCTCCTCCTTTCCTACGAGAGCAAAACCTACCCCTACCCGCCCACGCTCTCTCTTCCTCTTTCTCTCTTAGGCTCGCCCTCCCAGAGCCGCTTTCTCAAGTAATCGGGTCGGGTATGCACACGGAACCAGGCCCATCAGCATGCGGTGGTGGGTGAGGAGTGTAGATCAGGTATACGGGTCGCACCAGGTCCATAGAGACAAGGTCACGGATGAGGTGGTGGGAGGGTGAGTGGGACCTCACCCTGTGGTAAGGAGGCGATAAGCCTAATTCACTTTTTCACTTTATTCCACTGCGACGCTTCAATACTTTCTGAGGTGGGACTATCTTCCCACATCCCTTTGCGTGCGTCAGCAGCAGGCAATGTTGCTTTATTGTAGTGACTACTGGGGTCTTCGTAGCCAATTAATTTCCTGGATCTGTGTGCGAGGGGAATCCACACAACCTGGAGCTGTGCACCTGGAGTGGGGAGACCTGGAGGAAGCTCGCAAGGATGCTGGTTGCTTGTGTTAATGGCAGAGGACCTCCAACACCTGTCAACACGAAAACGGCCTTGCAACCTCGTCAGAAAGCTTTGCCGAGAAACGGCGAACGTGTTGTAGGGGTCGGCATGGCATGGGGTGGCCGGAGTGTGCATGCCTAGGGCACCCTGTGTGCATGAGAGTGGGTGTGTTCGGGGGGTGTTTTGTGGGCGTGGCGCGGTGAGTGGAGTGAGGGTTTATGATCAGTGGAGTGTTGTGGTGTTTATGGGGTGGTTGGCGAGGCGAATGGAGGTGTGGAGCGACGGGGATGCCTCATCGGAGGTCTGGTTGGAGATGAAGAAGGTGAGGGTGATTACGTGCATCAAGGGGCATTTTCAAGAAATAAAGAGGGAAAAGGGATTAGAAAAGAGAGAGGACTTAGCTGGTCGTAGAGAGATGAACGAGGATGCAGAGATGGCGGCTAGCTCGTGTTGCCGTCACCGGAGACAAAACACTCAATGGGGGGAGGATGGCGACGACAAAGGGGTTGTGGAGGTGTCAGCGGGAGCAACGCGACGCGGACGAACAGGAGGAAGAGAACCCAGCCACTGGTATTGTGGCTAGGGGACGAGAGAAAGAGAGGGAGGTCACTGGAGCTTGCTGAGCCACTGGCCGGAGGGGGAAGAGACGAAATAGAGGGATTCTCTGGCCAATTTCAAGCGTACCGGATGCGGGGTGATTTGGGTGTGCTTTTATAGGCCCTGGGGGAAAGATTTGTGCTTGGAAGCCAAGCTTCCAAGCACGACAAGCTCGCCGGAGAAGGAAGGTTGAAGGAGAACCAAATCTCTCATGCATTTGCATGTGAGATTGGGTGCCAAATAGAGCCTTGAATTGTATTCAAACTGGAGGAGATTTCTCAAAGAATCTCCCTTTTAATTTTGAAGGGGATTCTCTGAGAAATTAGAGAGATCTTGCCCTCGAAACCTCACCAGAGTAGGATTCCCTCCACTATAATGTTGGAGGAACCTAATTGCAAAGAATGAAGATAAAGATAGGGGGTTTCTGCAGAGATTTTCAAAAGATAGGGGTAGAAATGTAATTAGGCTGGACCTATTTGCAAAGTAGGTCAAGATGAATTCCTCGTAGGTCCAAATTTTGGTACAAACCTAATTTGGACCTAAGGAATCCAATGGTAAATTTGGATTTTGAGTTTGACCATGTTTGACTGGGCAATTTACGTAAAAACCAAATTTAGGGCAAATATTTGACTGAGACCCCAATTTAGGTCAAAATAGGTTCTAAGGGTCAAATTGAAGGTTCTAAGCCCTAAGGAATATTTTTTCATGATTTTTAAAGGATTTAGGTAAATTTTATCCTGATCAAAACCTTATTAAATCAAGTGGGTCTATTTTAGGGCTATAAGAAGTTATTTGATTCCTAGAATTCACATGAACCCTTTTCTATTTGAACCAACCTACTTTTTTGCTTATTAAGACCATTTAACCTATGTTTAGCCCATGAGAAATCTTGTTGTTTTTCTGCAATGGTAAAATTATAGTTTTACCCCTTGTTTCTTATTTTTATCTCAGAATGATTATTTAGTGAACTAGGACCTCCAGTTGGTTATACAGGAGCTTTTGTTCTCTTTTTTGGGTCAAAATGAGCTAGTTAGGGCTCATAATGGTGTTCCCATCATGCATTCACACATTTGAGATCCTGCATGACCGTGTCACCCAAGAACCAATCCTGCAATCTCCTGACTGGTCTCAACCCTTCAAGATCATGTGCAATGCATCTGACTATGCAGTAGGAGCGGTGCTGGATAAGAAAATTGATGGGAAATCAATAGTCATATATTACGCCAGCAAGACATTGGACGAGGCTCAGCGTAATTACACCATTACGGAGAAAGAGCTGTTGGTTATAGTATTTGTCCTGGAGAAGCTTAGGTCATACCTCCTGCATTCTAATAGAGATAATTTTCACTTAACAAGATGATAATTAAAATGATTTTTCATTTGTATTTCTAAGTGGTGGAAAATCGACTAATCAAAGTATTGAATTAAAATTAACCACTCAATGAGAAGTGGGTCATATCCACAGGGAAGCACTGACCTATTAAAATTCACACTATTCAAAAAAAATGTTCACGATTAATTTGGTCAAGAAATTCAAACAAAATCACTTTTAGGTTATGTAAACAAGAGCTAATGTTGAAATAGCATTTATGAGGAAGGGGAAGGTCATTTGCATAAACTCACCACAAGATTTAATAATAAACTCAAAAATCAACATTGGCAATGTCATTAGATGTAACTATTGAAATGCAAGATAGGGGAAATCTTCCCCTTGTACGTGCGTGTTGAGGAGCCAATGGCGAGGGTCGAGGAGCTTGAGGAAGATTGTCACCATTGAGAGCTACATGTGGGCAGTGATGATGTCGACGATGGTGGTCAGAGCTGGCCGAACAAAGCTAAGGTGGTTGCCGATGGTGAGGCTCTCCGACTAGCGAGACGGTGGCTAATCGGTGCGGTTGAAGGCGTGGTTATGCTCGGCCGGTTGAGACGAGTTCCTTGGAGGTGATGGTACAAAGCTTCATGACCAGAGTCGATGGTTGTGAGGAGGAGGACTGGCGGTGGTGTTGGGTTCCTTCTATTGGTGGAGGAGAAGACGAAGAAGAAGAGGAAGAAGGAGCCAGTATTGGGGGCTATGCGGCTGCTGCGTGCTTTCATTGGAGGGAAGGAGAGGTCAGGTGCTCATGTGCTTGAGTTGAGAGGAGACAAAGGTGATGGTCACAGTGAAGGTTTGTGGAGGGTTGGCCGCTTAAGAGGAGGAAGGTGTTGGGCCGTCGAGTCTTCAAGCGTCTAGGAACCTTCCTGGACGGCATAACCGGGGGGAATGGTGCACAGTAGTGAAGATGAGGAGATGGTGTAGGTGATGAGGATGACCGAAGAGAGGGGTTTAACACATAAAGATAATTGCATGGCCCAGAGGCACACGTGCATGGTGATAGTTGAGCTCACCGGATTGGCGCACCAGTTTGTCACCCCGTCGACCCATGATGTGGCGGCACTCGACCTTGGAGATGCTCGGTGGTGGAGTGGAGGTGAGCTCAGAGCTCTTCACGGTGGTGGAGTCGAGGTGGAGCTCCTTGAGCCCAGTTGTGGCTCCCACTTTCTTATAGCTACAAGGGAAGATGAAGAAGATGGAGCATGGAGGAAGGTCAACCAGATCCGCATCCTCCGCTCCCCTTCACTACCTCCTTCATTGCCCGATCTGGCCATAAATGTCTTGTTGGGGATGAGCCATTCCTACTGCACAAAGAAAGATGTTATAAAACCATATGTGGATTATTTATATATAAAACCCCTAAGAATTACTAATTCTTATTTCTAGCTATTCAATGCATGTAGTGTATGCATGCAAACGAAATAATAAATAACCTACTTAAATTATAATGCATGCTAAATAATTTATATATGAATGTGATGCATACAAGAAAATATGTATAAACTACATTATTTACATCTTAATGCATGCTATGTATAAGTTAATATTAATCTAATGTTTAGGCGTTTAACTAACTAATTTGCTCACAAATATGGACTCATCAATTACCCCCATTCCTAGTTTTTTCTAGTCCCTAGCAAACTCAAGCAATAACCTAGCTCTTTAAGTAGACTAGCCAACCTAATCAATCTCCCTTTAGAAATATGTTAAGTTACAGACTTTAGACCTAAGGTTCCCAAGTAGTTGCTACTTTACTAACTAGGTCAGCTAAGGACAAGTTGTAGACACATGTTTACTTGATTTCTAGCTCTTCCCTAGGGTTTATTGGTCCTAGAGATTAAAGCATCTATGCATGTGCGTTGGTCTTATTTATTTGAGGTTGGTATGATTGCCAACCTAGAAAGAGAGTAAGGACTTTTTTTTTTTCATTTGTAATATATATATGCATATATTTTGTTTGATTCCTCTAAGTCTAACCTTGGATCATCTATCAACACGGTCTATGTCGAATTCATTGTCCCCATCACCGAACCTCGAAGGGTGCTTGGCTTTCGATGCTTCGAGATAGCACCAGCCATGGCGACCCCAAGAACTCCTAGCAAGTGACACTACGAGATAGCATCGCCCATTAATTTTTTTAAGCAAATTCATGCCTCTGGAAATCGGCACTTCAAGATAGGTGATGACACACTTATCATGAACTCTAATTACCCCTAATTAACTAGTCTTCCTAGTTAACTAGCTAAGGTTATGAACATATAAGGGTTACTTATAGAATAAGGGATATTTAGTAAAGGACCTTAAAATAAGTTAAAAATGACATTTTATCATTCAATTAACATTATTAATAATTTAGTTAATAATTGGACTCGAAATCCTATTAATCATTCCCTTAATTAATAAGTTAAGTAACTTAAACTTAATGTAAACCTAAGTATATAATAACTTAAGTAATTTTACTTAATTTAATAAATTAACCTAAAAAAGTAAAAAATGTAAATTCAAGGTGAAAACATAATATTTATCTTATTTACTAACATATATAAAAAGTTAAAAAAGATCTAAGTTAAAATAAACCTTCAAAACCTGAGTTTACATTTAGGTCCTTAATATTCATTGCAATCGGGTCCTTATTTCTCACATAGGTCATTAAGTTTTATTACATTTAAGTCCCTTTCCTTCTTTTTCTTCTTCTTCTTCAGCCGAATGAACGGCTGGCGACGGAGAGTCACGCCACCGCGCGACTACCGCACTACCGACATCACTCTTCTTTGTCCAAGCCCTTGCAGCTTCCGCTCACCACCTCCTCTTCATCCACCGGTCTGGATTAACCAGAAATCCTAATTTCCAGTGGGAGATAACTTCACCGTCGTCGGAGACTATTAAGACTCGTATTGTTAAAGCAGTTTAAGACGTCTGGGACTTGTGTCAGATGTCTGGTTAGAAGTCTGGACGCCTTCCCAAATGTCTGGAAATCAAATTTTTTTGTGTATGTCCTCGCGTCAGCGCACGTGCTGCACGCAGACAGTACACAGCCGCATTTTCTTCTCTCTCCACTCGCCGATGAAACCCTAAACCTCACCCTTATAAACCCCCCCTCTCCCTCACGCCACCCCACTTCCATCCACCCTTCCTCTTTCCCAGCGAGAGCAGTGAGCAACAAGCAGCGAGTGGCGAGCGTGAGCGGCGTGGGAGGAGAGGAGCAGCGAGGGGAAGAGAGGAGTGCATGCGAGCTCGTGAGGGAGTTAGCCGGAGAGCTCACGGCCGGTCGGCGCATGCGTGAGGCGGAGAGTTGCGTCGGGGAGGTCCTCCCCGACACTGCTGCAGCCAGAGCAGCGGTCGAGCTAGCGTGGCGTGGCTGCACGTGGTGCGAGAAGGCGAGGGTAGTCTCTAGTTCTGGGATTTTTCCAGAATCAGACATCTGGATCTACATGCAGACGACGTAGACGATGTCTGGAGGAGGCACTAGATGACTGAGAGGTAAATCCCGCGATGTACACCTTCGTTTGCGGATAAGAACATGCAGGCTATTCCGCCGAGGCACTGTTCCATGCCATATTGAGGAGATTTTGCATCGCGCATGCAGGATTCACTTCGGGAAGGCGCGGGACATGCCCTCCCACGTAGTTCAGATGTCTGGGTGAGGCACCAGATGGCAAGAGCTTCTCTAGACGTCCGGAGAGGTTGTCGGACGTTCGGAACTAGGTCCAGACAGTTCAGCAGAGTCCCTGGACGTCTGAGGAGTAGCGCAGAGTTGAGGTATGGTTCTGGATTTTTTTAAGACTTCTGGAAGGTGTTCCAGATGTCTGATATGGATCAGGATTGCTATTTTTGACCCGTTTAAGGTCCGTTGGAGGTCCGATTTCTGCAATTAAGATTCCGTTGTTCTTCGTATAAGTTCCTCTACTTGTTGGAATACTTTTATCATGTTCCGAGTGGTCTCTTGTGATTGATCCTTGTAATAGGATCTCGTTCCGTTGCGGATTTGGGGTTTGCTGAGGCACGTGGACCTGCCAATCAAGCCCCCATTACTCCTGGGTTTACTGGTAGAGTGGCTTCCCCTAGTTTAATCACAAACATGAATGAATATCTGGAATAAATGTTAGATCCTAGGGTATGGCATGAATCCTAAGACTAAAAACACTTGAATGGTTGTATGGAATGTATGAATTGCAGTCTTGGATGAGTTAATAGAATAATAATAGTTGCCTGTAAATGGATAACAGCTGCCTGTGAAATGTAAAGTACTGTTGTTAGCAACTGTTGCATGTAAATTCCTATTGTTTACAATTAAATACAAGCTGCCTATATATGAATTGGAAATGGAAGATTGAATGTTGGAAACACGAGCTACCTAAGAATAAACCTAGAATGTGAATAGTAAAGTTACATGCTACATGTGTAGAACCTGAGAAATGGAAATAGAAATGATGAAACCTAGTATGGCTTGGCTTGAGAAACTTGAGCATGAACCCTATGGGGAATTAGGAGTAGAGCTCCTGGAAATAAATGGAATGGAACTGGAAATGTGAATGCGGAAGTGAGCTGGCCCTTGAGTACGGAGTACCAAGGAAAGCGACTGTCCCCCTGCATAGTGTAGAGCGGAGCTAGCCGCCCTAGGGTTGGGACGCGGGGTTAGGATTGGCCACTTTGTACTAACTTTTTGGCCCTCGCGTACACAGTACCGGGGAGAGCTACTAGTGTAGGGAGAGAGCAAGCCACCCCATGGGTCCCGGGGCTCAGCTAGCCACCTTACACTGACTTGTTAGGCCTACTAGGCAAACCAAGGTAGTCAGGCGAGGGTGCATGGACTGTGGAGGGGTGAGACCCCTGTTTGGTTCTTAGGGGCTAGACCTTTGTTATTGAGAAGGCTATGCCCTATACTAGTTCAGTGCTGTGCTTTGTACGCACCCGTTAACGGAAACGACTGACCTCGTGCCAGTGCAGGGTAGCTACCCGTGCGTTTATCGTGCATGCCATAGCCACCGTTACATCTATCAGTGACCTTGGGGTGGTTGACTGAGTGTAGGACCACCACGGGAGACTCTCCCAGCTAGGAGAGCACCCCGTGGTACTTCTACTCTTCGGAAAAGACTGCAATCAACATTGTTCCCACGAGGAAGATTCGAGATCAAGAAAGAGACCAGATAAATAAAACAAGTGATGAAAGAAAGAATAATTAGTTAAAGAAAGAAAGAAGTTTAAAACAACAGCTACCTGTCCACCTTTACTATTTTAGTTAGCTGGTTGCCACTCTACTCAGCGTTCGCTGATGTTTTGTACTCATAACCTTTTTCAGGACCAGGTGTTGAGCAGCAAGAGCCTACGGTTGCAAAGGGTTCTGGGCCTAGTAGAGCCCAGTAGTGGTAGTTTTCTGTTGTACTCTGTTCCTGTTGTAGTGAGTAGTTGTTACACTTCTGTACTCGTTTATTGTAAACTTTATATTCCTGTACCTGTTTAAATTCTCTATTGTTGTGGTGGTGTGTACTGTAGTAGTTTGTTTCTTTACTGCTGTACTTTTGTTACTGTTAGTTGCTTGCATGGTGAATGTGGTTTATTTTACTACTTTTTGAGTTACTTCCTCGTTGGACGATTGGGTCTTGGGATCAGTCGAGTCGGTCCGGTCTCGTGTTTTGTAGGGATTCGGGAACCGGGTCGTAACAAGATGGTATCAGAGTAAGGTCGTCCAGAGAAGTCAACCAACTAGCTGGAAAATAACCAATTCACGTGCTCGTAACTAGAGTAACCACCACAATGTACCTTTTGACATCTATTCTGGGTTTCTTTCGTTGAATGTCGTTTAGAATTGATGTCTTTTCTGTTCTGTGTTCGCGTCTCCTTGCAGGAGATGACTCGACGTGGGGTCAGTGAGGCAGGCCGCGGACGAGGACGAGGTTGGAGGGGAGGGCGCGTTGAGCCCGACGCCTCAGTGGACCAGCCACTACTTCCGGGCATTCAGGCCCAGGACCTCGCCCAGCTGATACGGGAGATCGTTTGAGAGGAGCTTCATTCGTCTCCACGAGCGCCTCTCCCTGGGGCTGCGGAGGGGGAGTCTTCTGTGGCCGTTAGTGGTCTTTGGGGGCTGTCAGTGGCCTTTGGGGGGCTCCGACAGGGGCCAGTTGCTACCACCGGACCCCTGCCCAGTCATCAGCAGGGACCTACTGAGGGCGGGAGTCGAGTTCCCCTTTGCTACCAGTGTGGCCAGCCAGGCCACATCAGGAGGGACTGCCTGTCTAGGGCTGGAGGTCAGCAGATGCTCCTCGCGCCGAGCACTGGAGGACGAGTAGGAGGCTGAGGTTCCCAGGCACGTGGGGGAGGACAGCAGTCGGAGGGTACCAGCCAGCGGCTACCCATCCGACGCAGAGTGTGGCTGCTTCGTCCACACCTAGGACTGAGGGGCGTATCAACGCCCTGACACACCGAGACGCCAGAGCTTCATGTTCAGTGGTGGCAGGTATGGTTACAGTTTCTGGCAGACTAGTTTACACACTTTTTGATTCCGGCGCCACGCACTCATTTGTTGCTGGCAGTTTTGCTATTAGTTTAGGGTAGGATTGTGTGTTGTTAGAGGATCCGTTTGTGATCAGAGGTTCAGGTGGCCAGCTGTTTGTAGCTGAGGAGGTTTACACCAGTTGTGAGGTCAATGTTGGGGGACACAGCCTCCCCGCTGATCTGATTGCGATACAGATGGAGGACTTTGGCGTGATTCTGGGGATGAACTGGTTGCCCGCTTACCATGCCTTGGTGGATTGTTTTGAGAGGAAGATCATCTTCTCCATACCGGAGTTTCCTTCTTTCAAGTTTCATGGACAGCCAGTGGACGGAGGCTTCAGGTGCATTTCTGCACTTCGGGCGGTGGGACTTTTGGGCTAGGGGTGTTGTTCACGGGCGTTTCGTGCGGATTTAAAGCGTATTATGTTGTAGTATAACCGACAAAACGTTCAAACAAATACAAAGTTTTTATTACTCGAAGACCGGAGTATCCGAGGTCGAACACAGGGAGCAAATGGAACTTACCACTAAATCAAAATGTAATTGAACACTCTAATTTACTCAAAATATCAATTCAGGTATGAATGTATGCGATTAAAAGGAGTTAGGGCAAAAAAATATGAAATTGGACGTCTGATCTTGTGATCAGACGTCTTAAAAGCATTTCTCCTTTTCTTCTTGATTCTTCTTCTTCTTCTTCTGCTGCAGTCTTTGCTCTTTCTTTTCTTCTTCTGATCTCTGCAAAGTCTTCACTTGGCTTCTCTGTGCCTTTGCTTCTGGCTTGCTCTTTTCTTTCTTCCCCTGCGAAGGCTTCTTTCTTGCTTCTTCTTCTCTGCCTTGTTTCTTCCTCTTCTATTCTTCTCAGCCGTTCCTTCTTCTTTCTTTCTTTTCCTTCTTGCGGCCAAGTCCTTCTCCTCCTGCGTTCAGCCTGCCTGCACAGGAGCAAAACCTAACCCTTCTCCCTCTACCCGCGCATCTCTCTCTCTCAAGCAATTCACTCAAACCGCTCTCCCAGAGCCACAGCCATAATCGGGTCAGATCGTACCCGGGACAAGGCGCACCTACAGGTGTGTGATGCGCGAGGAGTGCGTAGGTCTAGGTCGGGTCGGATTCGCCAGGTCCGCGTGGTCAGGCCGCGGACGAGGCAGGTGTGGGATCCGTGAGGGACCTCACCCCTGTGCTTACTGAGGCGATAAGAGTAAAACACAAAAACAACTTATATGGTACCTGAGGGTTGCAATCCCACGATGTGGGACTATCTGGTCTCGCCTTCACGCGCGCCTGCAGAAGCCTCGTCGTGCGATTGCCCCGCAGCTGCTGGCTCTGCTAGCGCTCCTTGGCTGGACTCGTTCACCTCGCCACACTCGCGCTAGTATGCAGCACCTGTAGCCTGGAAGACCGGGTGCCTGGAGCTTCGTGGGAGCTTCATCAGAGGTCGTCCATGGCGGCAGCGGCTCAAATCCTGTCATACACAAAACGCGCCTCTCGGCCAAATCAGAATAGCTAGAGACCTTCGCCGTGGCACGGCGAAGGCGGTGGGCAGTGCTGCAGGCCGCAGGTCGGCCTAGGCGTGCGTGCCTAGGTCAACCTGTGGCCGGAGATGGTGGGTTGGTCGGGGGGTGATTGTGGAGGGCTGGAGTGGCAGTGGTAGGGTGGAGTGTGTTCCTGGAGGTGAGGCGGAGCTTTCGAGGTGGTTGGCGAGCCGTGTGGAGGGCTGGAGTGGTGTGGGCGGCTCGCTGGAGTGCGGTCGGAGGCGAAGACGATGGAGGTGGTTAGCATCTGTCGAGGGTCGATCAAGGGAGATAACAGGGGGAAAAGAGAGAGGAGAGGATGGAGAGGAGTTCTAACCTAACTGTAAGGACGAAAGGGGACGGAGGGCGAACAGCAGTACCTGCTGTCGCCGGAGAAGATGACGCCCAGTGGGGGAGGACGACGGCGATGACGGGGCTGAGGCGGCGTGCGCTGGTACTGCGCGACGCGGAGGAAGGTCAGGAAGTTAACTCTGCCACTGGTTTTGTGGCAGAGCGAAGAGGGAGGGGAGGGGGCCTCGCCGGAGCCTGCTGGGAGTTTGGCCGGGCAGGAGGAGAGGAATTGGGGGTGGAACCTCGGCCAAACCAAGCTCAGCCTCTTCGGCCGGAGTTGTGGGTTCTTATATAGGCGCTGGACTTGGTGTGCAGGGCGTGAAGGGCACGTAATTGCCTGAGGTTGGTCGCCGGAGATGGAAAGGAGTTAGGATACCCAAATCTCTCGTGCGTTCGCACGAGAGATTGGGTTCACACCAGGGATCGATATCGGTCTTAAATGGAAGGCAATTCTTCAGAGAATTCTCCTTCCATTTCTGGGAGGGAATCTCTGAGGGATTAGAGAGCAATCCCTCTCCGAACCTCGCCGGAGCTCGGTTCTGCCCTAGCAATGGCGGCAGGACCGGTTTGCAAAGGAGGCGAAGAACCTAGGGGGTTCTTTGCAACTGTATTCAAAAGATAGGGACCAATTTGTGATTTGGGTGTACTAAATTGCAAAGTAGGTCAAGATGACCTCTCCTTAGGTCCAAATTTTGGTATAAACCTAATTTGGACCTACGGAATCCAATGGAGAAGTTAGATTTCAGGTTTGACCTCGTTTGACTGGATATTTTGCGTAAAAACCCAAATTAGGTTAATTGAAGAGCTAGGACCCTAATCTAGGTCAAACTAGGTTCCAAAGGCCAAATTAAGTGTTCTAAACCCTAGAGTATGTTTTTCCATGATTTGTAGAGGGTTTACTTGCTTTTTGTTCTGATCGGAACCTTGTTAATTTATGCAGGTCTGTTTTAGGGTTACCAAGTGTCTTTTAGTTCTTAGATTGCACATGAACCCATTTCTGATTGACTCAACCCACTTTTTATCTCATTTAGACCATTTGACCTATGTTTTGCCTCTGAGAAATCCCGTTTATCTACTGCAATGGTAAAATTGCAGTTTTAACCTTTATTTCATGTTTTCTTCTCAGTTCACTTGTTCCTTCAGTTAGGCCTTCTTCTAGGTTATGTAGGAGCTTTTATCTTCTTTATTGGGTCAAAATGAGCTAGTTATGGCTCATGATGAGGCTCTCATCATACCCCCATGCCTAGCTTTTGCTAGTCCCTTAGCAAAATTTCAAAGTTTTAACTTCCGTTCTAGACCCTGAATGTTGTCAATAATGATAAGTGCTTCTCCTTTTCTTTTGTGATTAGGTGGGAATGCCGACAATAGGCCTAGAGGTACTCAAGTACCAACCAAAATCCGGACCTATTCCGCTTTAGCCTCAGTCTTCTACAAAGGTTTCTACGGCCCACAGAACCTAACCTAGGGTTTGTTGGACTCCGCGGTTAAAGCACCCGTGCTTGAGATATTTTTAGCCTAAGTTCAGTTTGCAGTGCGTTTTTTGTAAGAGAGAGGTAGAAGATTTATTTGTTTGGAGAGCTTTTCTCTCTCTTTTCTTTTTTATTTCTAGCTTCGGATTAGCTTCTCAACACGGTCTGTATCGGATTCCTCGTCCCCATCATCAATCCTCAAAGGTCCCTGGCTTTCGAGATTTCGAGATAATCCCGCCCATGGCAACCCCCGGAACCCTGGCTTTCGAGATTTCGAGATAATCCCGCCCATGGCATTCCGTGGCCGAATTCAAACCCTGGCGATTGACATTTCGTGATAATGCCACCCATGGTGTCTGAACCAGCAGAGTGCTTACATGCCTCCAGTAGGATATTTAAATATCCTAAGAGACAAGCACCGAGGAGATGATATGTTGTTACGCATCTTCGAGGGGAATTTCCCGCCTCTCCGCACTGGGAACTCGTCCCAATCAACTTGTGTTGATTGGCCGCTCCTAATCTAGGTGACTTTTTCAGAATATTAAACGCTCTTGCGTGTTTTGGATGTTTTATGTGCACTGAACCAGACTGTGTGTGAATTTGGGGTGCTTAGGTTACCGAATCCCGCAAACCGGAGGTCAGTTAACGAGGCTGAATACTTCCTAAGCCTTAGACCTAATACTCAAGCTTCGCATTTTCCTCAACCTCTTGAGGATTATCCAGATTTTAACGGATACGTGAATTTTTAAGCTAAAGATACTAGCCCAAAAGGCCTAAGACCAGCGTTCCCGCTAATCTCTTGTTATATCTCCGTAGCACTTTTCTTTTCTTTTTCTTGACTCGGTCTAGAACTTCAGTTAACCCCTTAATCTTTTACTAATGACTTTTTCTTTTTCTTTTCCTTTTGTGCTCCTTTCTTCATTTTTGCTCTTTTTCTCCTCCTTATGATTATATGGCTCACAACATTTCCTCCCTCCCCATTTTTTTTTTGTTCTTTTTCGTAATTTTTCAATTTTTTGTGTTTTTGACATATGCGAATTTTTTGTGAGAATCCTTCTGATTTTTTTCTTGGTTTTGTATGTATGCACTTTATCACCCCCCCCATGCCTAAGTTTTGCAATGTCCTCATTGTAAACAGAGGGTGGGAATTAGTGTTGAGGTCAGGGGCTTAGAACAGGATATATCGGGTGGGTGAATGGGTCGGGAATGAGTGATGCGAATGATTTTAAGCTCTGATACGTGTACCAGAGGTGGGATCAACTGTCTAAGGCTGAACTCAAGGTGCAATAGACGTGGAGTACAGACGGCTAATCAGACGGCTCTCTATTTTTGAGATGACGGGTTGCCTCCTGTTAAGCGCTAAATTTAATGCCTTCAGCTGAGCGAAAAATGGGGTGGAGAGGGAGTGGTCAAAACAATGGAGTTTTGGAAAACAAGCACCTTGATTAAGAGCCTGGTTGGTCCAACCAGGTACTTGTTCAAATCAGTGGGCTGATGATGCAGCCCAAACCCAATAAGTCTGGTGGGTTGATAGATGTAGATTAGCAGATGTGGGACCCACCAAATGCAGTGATGTTCTGATAGATATGGAAGTGAAAACTCGAGTTCGGGCTCAGTCGAATCAGCCTGGTGGGGGTAGGGTTCCGAAAAATAATCAATGTAAGGTGTGGAATCCCTACAGGGACGGTCAAAGGATGGAGGCTCCTGATTTGTGGTCTGATCAGTGTCCGATACCCGGTATAGATATGGAGTTGAATCATCTGCAATCGGCTCAGTGAGAGGTGAATCAGAATAGAAATTGAGTCCGGTTGCGGGTCGGGGTGGGGAACGGGTTTTGATTGGTTCTGTATCTGTGGAGCAGGTGGCTTCAAAGAAGATTGACATGTTATAATCAGGAGGTAGATTTTCTCCGATGTTATGGTCAGATTCGAGATCGTTGGAGAGTTTGCGAAAATCAAAGTTTGAATGAGATTCTAGATCATGGGTTCCACCATAGAATAAATCATATGTTGTATATTCAGCAGCCTGACTGGGATCTAGCCTAAATGTTAATTCTGAGCTTACAAAGGTGTCCCTATCTGGTAGAGGCTCAGGTTCAAGGTTAGTAGGGCAGAGCCAATCGAAACCCCGCTCGTCCAAGTCCTCGGTTTCTGTATCGTAGATTGGCATGACTTCCGAAAACTCGATTAGTTCTTCTGAGGAGGTTGACGAGGGATATTCATCAAATCGAGGCCCAGAATCATATTCTTCATTAAGAGATTGATTTTCTTCATATGGGGCCTTGAAATCTTCAATATAGGTTTCAGATCTAGGTTCTAGGCTTAGGATGTGGGTGGAATTACTAGAATCTAGGTCTGAATAACCTTCGAGGGCCACCTTATCAAAATAAGGGACGGAATTTACACCCTCGAGAGGTTCAGTTCTACTCTCATACTTGCAGGAGTCTTGGGATTCTAAAATGGGTTCATCATGGTCTTTTCCTGCATTTGGAGCTTCCCAACCTTCTTCAATATTACGTGCATTATACTCCATCTGGGTTGGGAATCCACAACCATTTTGTGCCCCAAACCCGAGATCAGATTTATCCTCGATGTTGTCCCAAGATAGTTCATCCTCTGTTGGCGGTATGTATGGGTATTTCTGATCAATCACTTGTTTTATTAATCTCATTATCTCTTCCCGTTTTTCAAGACTATCTTGGTGTTGCTTCCAAAGTCGAGGATTTGTCATACATTGAAGGTATTCACTATTGTGCAGTTTTTCTATCTCAATGTATGCAGTAATGAGCAAGTCACGGGTTGATCCTTTGTTGGCTTCTGCTAATAGTACTTGGACACAAGTTATGACAAAGGTTGTGGTTGTTGGGACATCAACCTGAATGTTTCCTACTGTTGTTGAGGTTTCTTCATTTTCATAAAATCTCATGGCATCCTCAATCATTTTATCTCTCATGGATCTCCGGTATTCAGGTTTCTCGACTGGTAGTCCTAGGTGGTTCGGCTGCATATTTGGATCAGGTGGTGGAATCACGATCAGAGTTTGACTCAAGATGTGTTATGAAGCAATCAAATCTGAATAACGAGTCCCACTGAAAATGAGTGTGTGTGCTCTATAGAGAAAAGATGCAGGACTGGAGATGTTCTTGACCCAATCAAGACACCCAAAAGATGTTTGGATGACTATGGAGGTTTGGGGCGGATGAACCCCTGGATCCGAAGATCGTCCACTTGAGAATTACCTAGGCAGCCAGAGAGGGAGAGTCCCGCAAAGACCCCTACACGGTAGAGTGTCCCTACGGGTTACAGGGTTTCCCCCACCCGACCTCTCTTGTCACTGAGATTCCAGGTAAACCAGAATGGGGACCTTGACCTCTTAAGTCTATCACTTTTTATTTCAAAGGTGCTTTTAGGGTTCTCACTTGAACTTTAGATGTTTTTGGTATTGTGACCTAATTTAGAGGTTGGTTGACCCAAGGGGTCAACTTCACCTGACCTGTCCTATAGATGGCAGAATGATTCTAAGCTCGGAGCCTAGAGATCACCCTGATTTGACTCCCAGGTTATTAGGTCAAAAGAAAATTTTAAGATTCAAGTGATTTTAGAGCTCAATTTTAGGGTTTGTCTTATTTAACTTTCTTCAATCAAGGGCTTGGGTAGCACACTGATGCGGGAGGGTTTATTTCCTTTTACACAGGCATGTGTGACTAGCGCTTCAAGACCCTAATGTGGAAACCCTAATTTGGTTCTATTTCCAATCCTCTTTTTCTTTTTCAAAAGTTCGCTTTGGACTTATAAACAAGAAGTGTGTGGTCCGCCGAGATTAAGCGTTTATTTTCAATTAGGCACAAGAATTTGTGGGATGGAAAAAAAAATCACTCCAACTTCAAGAATATTTGCAGAAATTTTCGCAAAATCAAGAAATGTTTTGCCTTAGAGATGGTGATTACTATATAAAGAAGGCAATTGATTCCTAACTTGATTTTCTTCCTTTTGTCTTCCAAAGATTAGGGGATGATTAAGGAAGAAAAGAAATTACCTGCCCTGGAGTGGTTGACTTGCGGGAGAGATTTTCTCATGAAGTACCTGCAAGATCACATCAAAGAAAAGTAGGGCAAGTTAGTGTTCAATATGTTAAAAAGAATGTAGAGACTAGTGGTAAATTGTGCAGTGCTCCCCGGCAACGGCGCCAAAATGTTCACGGGCGTTTCGTGCGGATTTAAAGCGTATTATGTTGTAGTATAACCGACAAAACGTCCGAACAAATACAAAGTTTTTATTACTCGAAGACCGGAGTATCCGAGGTCAAACACAGGGAGCAAATGGAACTTACCACTAAATCAAAATGTAATTGAACACTCTAATTTACTCAAAATATCAATTCAGGTATGAATGTATGTGATTAAAAGGAGTTAGGGAAAAAAAATATGAAATTGGACGTCTGATCTTGTGATCAGACGTCTTAAAAGCATTTCTCCTTTTCTTCTTGATTATTCTTCTTCTTCTTCTGCTGCAGTCTTTGCTCTTTCTTTTCTTCTTCTGATCTCTGCAAAGTCTTCACTTGGCTTCTCTGTGCCTTTGCTTCTGGCTTGCTCTTTTCTTTCTTCCC
The DNA here is from genome assembly GCA_037157565.1 of Thalassia testudinum. NCBI lineage: Eukaryota > Viridiplantae > Streptophyta > Magnoliopsida > Alismatales > Hydrocharitaceae > Thalassia > Thalassia testudinum. The sequence goes on along the minus strand of JAZHRO010000078.1, from coordinate 8,778,667 downwards.
CTGCGAAGGCTTCTTTCTTGCTTCTTCTTCTCTGCCTTGTTTCTTCCTCTTCTATTCTTCTCAGCCATTCCTTCTTCTTTCTTTCTTTTCCTTCTCGCGGCCAAGTCCTTCTCCTCCTGCGTTCAGCCTGCCTGCACAGGAGCAAAACCTAACCCTTCTCCCTCTACCCGCGCATCTCTCTCTCTCAAGCAATTCACTCAAACCGCTCTCCCAGAGCCACAGCCATAATCGGGTCGGATCGTACCCGGGACCAGGCGCACCTGCAGGTGTGTGATGCGCGAGGAGTGCGTAGGTCTAGGTCGGGTCGGATTCGCCAGGTCCGCGTGGTCAGGCCGCGGACGAGGCGGGTGTGGGATCCGTGAGGGACCTCACCCCTGTGCTTACTGAGGCGATAAGAGTAAAACACAAAAACAACTTATATGGTACCTGAGGGTTGCAATCCCACAATGTGGGACTATCTGGTCTCGCCTTCACGTGCGCCTGCAGAAGCCTCGTCGTGCGATTGCCCCGCAGCTGCTGGCTCTGCTAGCGCTCCTTGGCTGGACTCGTTCACCTTGCGACACTCGCGCTAGTATGCAGCACCTGTAGCCTGGAAGACCGGGTGCCTGGAGCTTCGTGGGAGCTTCATCAGAGGTCGTCCATGGCGGCAGCGGCTCAAATCCTATCATACACAAAACGCGCCTCTCGGCCAAATCAGAATAGCTAGAGACCTTCGCCGTGGCACGGCGAAGGCGGTGGGCAGTGCTGCAGGCCGCAGGTCGGCCTAGGCGTGCGTGCCTAGGTCAACCTGTGGCCGGAGATGGTGGGTTGGTCGGGGGTGATTGTGGAGGGCTGGAGTGGCAGTGGTAGGGTGGAGTGTGTTCCTGGAGGTGAGGCGGAGCTTTCGAGGTGGTTGGCGAGCCGTGTGGAGGGCTGGAGTGGTGTGGGCGGCTCGCCGGAGTGCGGTCGGAGGCGAAGACGATGGAGGTGGTTAGCATCTGTCGAGGGTCGATCAAGGGAGATAACAGGGGGAAAAGAGAGAGGAGAGGATGGAGAGGAGTTCTAACCTAACTGTAAGGACGAAAGGGGACGGAGGGCGAATAGCAGTACCTGCTGTCGCCAGAGAAGATGACGCCCAGTGGGGGAGGACGACGGCGACGACGGGGCTGAGGCGGCGTGCGCTGGTACTGCGCGACGCGGAGGAAGGTCAGGAAGTTAACTCTGCCACTGGTTTTGTGGCAGAGCGAAGAGGGAGGGGAGGGGGCCTCGCCGGAGCCTGCTGGGAGTTTGGCCGGGCAGGAGGAGAGGAATTGGGGGTGGAACCTCGGCCAAACCAAGCTCAGCCTCTTCGGCCGAAGTTGTGGGTTCTTATATAGGCGCTGGACTTGGTGTGCAGGGCGTGAAGGGCACGTAATTGCCTGAGGTTGGTCGCCGGAGATGGAAAGGAGTTAGGATACCCAAATCTCTCGTGCGTTCGCACGAGAGATTGGGTTCACACCAGGGATCGATATCGGTCTTAAATGGAAGGCAATTCTTCAGAGAATTCTCCTTCCATTTCTGGGAGGGAATCTCTGAGGGATTAGAGAGCAATCCCTCTCTGAACCTCGCCGGAGCTCGGTTCTGCCCTAGCAATGGCAGCAAGACCGGTTTGCAAAGGAGGCGAAGAACCTAGGGGGTTCTCTGCAACGGTATTCAAAAGATAGGGACCAATTTGTGATTTGGGTGTACTAAATTGCAAAGTAGGTCAAGATGACCTCTCCTTAGGTCCAAATTTTGGTATAAACCTAATTTGGACCTAAGGAATCCAATGGAGAAGTTAGATTTCAGGTTTGACCTCGTTTGACTGGATATTTTGTGTAAAAACCCAAATTAGGTTAATTGAAGAGCTAGGACCCTAATCTAGGTCAAACTAGGTTCCAAAGGCCAAATTAAGTGTTCTAAACCCTAGAGTATGTTTTTCCATGATTTGTAGAGGGTTTACTTGCTTTTTGTTCTGACCGGAACCTTGTTAATTTAAGCAGGTCTGTTTTAGGGTTACCAAGTGTCTTTTAGTTCTTAGATTGCACATGAACCCATTTCTGATTGACTCAACCCACTTTTTATCTCATTTAGACCATTTGACCTATGTTTTGCCTCTGAGAAATCCCGTTTATCTACTGCAATGGTAAAATTGCAGTTTTAACCTTTATTTCATGTTTTCTTCTCAGATCACTTGTTCCTTCAGTTAGGCCTTCTTCTAGGTTATGTAGGAGCTTTTATCTTCTTTATTGGGTCAAAATGAGCTAGTTATGGCTCATGATGAGGCTCTCATCAGGTGTGAGGGCTTCTTGGCTTGTGTGGTGGCGAAGCCCAACCCTGTGACAGACTTTCTGAGTATCCCAGTGGTCAGAGAGTACCCCGATGTGTTCCCAGATGAGTTACCAGGACTACTGCCCGAACGTGAGATCGAGTCTGAGATCTCACTGGTACCGGAGACTAGCCCCATTTCTACAGTACCTTACAGGATGGCACCCCTTGAGCTGCGAGAGCTCAAGACCCAGTTGTAGGACCTTCTGGAGAAGGGCTTTGTGAGGCCCAGTGCATCTCCGTGGGGAGCCCCAGTATTGTTTGCGAAGAAGAAGGATGGTATCCTATGCCTTTATGTGGACTACAGACAGCTGAATAGGGTCACCATCAAGAACAGGTATCCGCTGCCGAGGATTGACAACTTGTTTGACCAGTTGCAAGGAGCAACGATATTCTCCAAGATAGACTTGAGGTCTGGTTACCACCAGTTGAGGATCGAGGAGACAGACATCTCCAAGATAGCTTTCCGCACCCAGTACGGACACTACAAGCTTTTGGTCATGCCATTTGGGTTGACTAACGCTCCCGCTGCCTTCATGGATTTAATCAACCGAGTGTTCAGACCGTATCTGGATTAGTTCGTGGTGGTATTTATTGAGGATGTGCTCATCAAATCTCGAGATCAGGTGCAGCACAGACAGCACTTGCGGATGATTTTGGACACACTGAGACGACGTAAACTGTACACTAAATACAGCAAATGTGAGTTCTGGTTGAAGGAGGTGACCTTCTTGGGTCATGTGATCTCCGGGGATGTCTTGGCTGTGGACCTAGACAAGGTTGAGGCAGTGCTCAGGTGGGAGAGACTGCGTACAGTGACAGAGATCCGTAGTTTCTTGGGATTGGCAGGCTACTACAGGCGGTTTATCAGGGGTTTCTCGCAGATTGCACGTCCTATGACACAGCTGACCCAGAAGGACGTGCCATTTTCTTGGACAGACGCTTGTGAGGCATGTTTTCAGGAGCTGAAGGAGAGGCTGACTTCGGCTCCCGTGCTTACCATCCCAGACAGCAGTGGCTGGTTCGTTGTGTACACGGATGCCTCTTTGCAGGGGTTAGGAGGTGTGCTCATACAGAGGGGTCAAGTTGTCGCTTACGCTTGGCGGCAACTGAAGCCCCATGAGCATAGCTACCCTACCCACGACCTGGAGCTGGCAGCTGTCGTCTTCGCGCTGAAGACTTGGAGGCACTACTTGTATGGTGAGACTTTTGAGATTTTCACATATCATAAGCACCTCAGATACTTGTTTGATCAGAAGGAGCTCAACATGAGATAGAGACATTGGTTAGAGCTCCTGAAGGACTATGACTGCAGCATTTCCTACTATCCAGGGAAGGCCAACATGGTGGCTAATGCCTTGAGCCGGAAGGCGCCCGCCCACTTGGCCAATTTACAGGCACAAAGTTGGAGACTCATGGAGGAGATGGGCAGTTGGCGACCCCTAGAGTTACAAGGGCACTGTGGGGCAGTGACTGTGACATGACAGACGAAGCTAGAGATGATAGACCACATCATCAAAGGACAGATGGCCGATCCGTACCTGCAGTCGTTACGTGACAGAGTACTGTCTGGGGACCCTGGAGACTTCTCCTTTATAGACGAGATGCTGCGCATGAGGGGGCGTTTGTGCGTTCCCAGGGAAGAGGAGCTGTTGAGAGAGCTCCTGACTGAGGCACACGGTTCCAGGTTCACCATACATCCCAGGAACACAAAAATGTATCATGATTTGAGATGCGACTTTTAGTGGAGGGGAATGAAGTGGGATGTAGGTGAATTCGTGTAGCAGTGTTTAGTGTGCCAACAGGTGAAGGCCGAACATCAGAGGCCTGCAGGGCTGTTGTAGCCACTTCCAGTGCCAGAGTGGAAGTGGGAGAGCATCACCATGGACTTGGTGGTGGGCTTGCCCGTTACCCAGCGACGACACGACGCAGTCTGGGTGATCGTAGATATATTGATGAAGACGGTATGTTTCTTGCCGATTCGAGTCACTTTGGGACCAGCATAGTTGGCAGAGAGGTATATTTGTGACGTGGTACGTCTGCATGGAGTTCCGCGGGAGATTGTATCCGATCGAGATACCTGCTTCACGTCCCAGTTTTGGGTTGAGTTTTAGCAGGCCTTGGGGACACGATCGAGGTTCAGTACAACATACCAGCCCCAGATGGACAGATAGTCAGAGCGCACGATATAGATGCTTGAGGACCTTTTACGTGCCTATGTACTGGACTGGAGGGGCTCTTGGGAGGAGCACTTGCCCCTGGCGGAGTTTGCATATAATAATAGATATCACTCGAGCATTGGCATGGCACCCTACGAGGCTCTATATGGACGGAGGTGTACTGCACCCTTGAGTTAGGTTGAGGTGGGGACCAAGTGGGAGGTTGGCCCTAGGCTGATCCAACAGAGTTAGGAGGTGATCGAGTAGATTCATAGGCAACTCTGCACTGTCAGGAGTAGGTAGAAGAGCTATGTAGATCGGAAACGTAGAGAGGTGCAATTTGAGGTTGGGGATCACGTCTTCCTTCGCATTTTGCCCATGAAGGGCCTACAGCGTTTTGGGGTGAAAGGGAAGCTCGCGCCGAGGTTTGTGGGCCCTTTGAGGTTCTAGAGCTGGTTGGACTTGTTGCTTACAGTCTTGCCCTTCCTCCGCAACTTGCTGGTGTGCACGATGTGTTCCACGTGTCCAACCTCAGGAAGTACGTCGCCGATCCCAATCACATTCTGAGCCACGCGAGCGTCAAGGTGGGTGACAACCTGACCTACCCCGAGCGGCCAGTGCAGATACTAGATAGAGCCATCCAGAGTCTGAGACGGAAGCAGGTACCCCTGGTGAAGGTCTTGTGGAGGAGCCAGCGGTACGAGGAGGCTACCTGGGAGCCTGAGGCAGCAATGCGAGAATGGTACCCGGAGCTCTTTGACAGTACGTCTTTTCAGACCAGCTTTGGTCCTCTTTGAGTTTGTTATGGTATGTTGTTCTTTCTCCTCACCCTAGCTAGCTCAAGTTTCAGGGATGAAACTTCCTTTGAGTTTGTTTTGTTATTAAGACCTGTACTGTTAAAGCACCTCAAGATGTCTGGGACTTGGGTCAGACGTCAGGTCAGACATCTGGACGCCTTCCCACACGTATGGAAATCAAATTTTTTTGTGTACGTCCTCGCGTCTACACGTGTGCTGCGTGCAGACAGTACACAGCTGCATTTTCTTCTCTCTCCTATTGCCGATGAAACCCTAAACTTCACCCTTATAAGCCCCCTCCTCTCCCTCATGCCACCCCACTTCCATCCACCCTTCTTCTTCCTCAGCGAGAGCGGTGAGCAGCAAGCAGCGAGCGGTGAGCATGAGTGGCGTGGGAGGAGAGGAGTAGCTAAGGGAAGAGAGGAGAGCGCGTGAGCTCGTGAGGGAGTTTGCCGGAGAGCTCACGGCCGACCGGCGCATGCGGGAGGTGGAGAGTTGCATCGGGGAGGTCCTCCCTGACACTGTTGTAGCTAGAGCAGCAATCGAGTGGGCACGGCGCGGACTCACACGATGCGAGAAGGTGAGCACAGTCTCTGGTTTTGGGATTTTCCCAGAACCAGACATCTGGATCTACATCCAGACGACGTAGACGACGTCTGGAGGAGGCTCCAGACGATTGAGAGGTAAATCCCACGATGTACACCTCCCTTTGCGGATACGGCCATGCAGGCCATTCTGCCAAGGCATTGTTTCGTGCCATATTAAGGAGATTTTGCGTCGCACGTGCAGGATTCACTTCGGGAAGGTGCGGGACATGCCCTCCCATGAAGTTTAGACGTTTGGGCGAGGCACCAGAAGGCGAGAAGCGTCTCCAGCCATCCGGAGAGGTGGTCGGATGTCTAGAACTAGGTCCAAATGGTTCAGAAGAGTCCCTGGATGTCTGAGGAGTAGCGTAGAGTTGAGGTATGGTTCTGGATTTTTTTAAGACATCTGGAAGGTGTTCCAGACGTTTGATATGGATCAGGATTGCTGTTTTTGACCCGTTTAGGGTCCGTTTGAGGTCTGATTTTCGCAATTAAGATTTCGTTATTCTTCGTATAAGTTCCTCTACTTGTTGGAATACTTTTATCATGTTCTGAGTGGTCTCTTGTGATTGATCCTTGTAATAGGACCTCGTTTCGTTGCAGATTTGGGGTTTGTTGAGGCATGTGGACCTGCCGATCAAGCCCCCATTACTCCTGGGTTTACTGGTAGAGTGGCTTCCCCTAGTTTATCACAAACATGAATGAATATCTGGAATAAATGTTAGATCCTATGGTATGGCATGAATCCTAGGACTAGAAACATTGGAATGGTTGTATGGAATGTATGAATTGCAATCTTGGATGAGTACATAGAATAATAATAATTGCCTGTAAATGGAAAACAGCTACTTGTGAAATGTAAAGTACTGTTGTTAGCAACTGTTGCATCTAAATTCTTGCTGTTTACAGTTAAATACGAGCTGCCTGTATATGAATTGGAAATGGAAGATTGAATGTTGGAAACACGAGCTACCTACGAATAAACCTGGAATGTGAATAGTTAAATTACATGCTACATGTGTAGAACCTGAGAAATGGAAATAGAAATGATGAAACCTAGTATGAGTTGGCCTGAGAAACTTGAGCATGAACCCTACGGGGAATTAGGAGTAGAGCTCCTGGAAATAAATGGAATGGAACTGGAAATGTGAATGGGGAAGTAAGCTGGCCCTTGAGTACGAAGTACCAAGGAGAGCGACTATCCCCCTGCTTAGTGTAGAGTGGAGCTAGTCGCCCTAGGGTTGGGACACGGGGTTAGGATTGGCCACTTTGTATGACTTTTGGCCTTCGCGTACACAGTACTGGGGAGAGCTACTAGTGTAGGGAGATAGCTAGCTACCCCATGAGGCCCAGGGTTTAGCTAGCTGCCTTACACTGACTTGTTAGGCCCACTCGGCAAACTAGGGTAGTCAGGCGAGGGTGTGCGGACTGTGGAGGGGCGAGACCCCCTGTTTGGTTCTTAGGGGCTAGACCCCTGTTACTGAGAGGGCTATGCCCTATACTGGTTCCGTGCTGTGCTTTGGGTGCACCCGTTAACGGAAATGACTGACTGCGTGCCAGTGCGGGGTAGCTACCCTTGCGTTTATCGCGCGTGTCGTAGTCACCGTTACGTCTGTCAGTGACCTTGGGGTGGTTGACTGAGTATAGGACCACCGTGGGGGACTCTGCCGGCCAGGAGAGCACCACGTGCTACATCTACTCTTTGGAAAAGGCTACAATCAGGATCATTCCCACGAGGAACATTCTAGATGAAGAAAGAGACCTGATAAATAAACCAAGTGATGAAAGAAAGAATAATTAGTTAAAGAAAGAAAGAAATTGAAAACAACAGCTACCTGTCCACCTTTACTATTTTAGTTAGCTAGTTGTCCCTCTACTCAGCGTTTGCTGATGTTTTGTACTCATAACCTTTTTTAGGTCCAGGTGTTGAGCAGCCAGAGCCTACGGCTGCAGAGGGTGCTGGGCCTAGTAGAGCCTAGTAGTGGTAGTTTTCTGTTGTACTCCGTTCCTATTGTAGTGAGTAGTTGTTACACCTCTGTACTCGTTTATTGTAAACTTTATATTCCTATACCTATTTAAATTCTCTACTGTTGTGGTGGTGTGTACTGTAGTAGTTTATTTCTTTACTACTGTACTTTTGTTACTGTTAGTTACTTGCATGGTGAATGTGGTTTATTTTACTACTTTTTGGGTTACTTCCTCGTTGGACGAGTGGGTCTTGGGATCAGTCAAGTCGGTTCGGTCTCGTGTCCTGTAGGGATTCGGGAACTGGGTCGTAACAGAGACGACGCCGGAGGTTAAGCTCCTCAAGCTCCTTCTTCGACTAGACCCCACCATTCTTTTCGCCGCCAACCACTATAAATGCCCCCTCACCCCTCAGATTTCACTCAAGTTAGCTCCCTTCCCTCTTCTAACACTGTAGCCGACTTCGATAGGCTATTCGTCCAAAATTCTGGTGACTTTCCATTTCACTTTTCGACTTCCTCCATCCATCTTGACTAGCCAAGGAGATCCGCCATGGTCTGCCGCATCTCTGACACAGGCGTCAACCAAAGGAATCCTCTGCTTCACCTCAAATCTGCATGTCGGAGATCTTTCTTCCACCCTCTGATTTCATCGTCCGCTATGAACCTTCGGCGGAACCCTATTGACCCCTTCGTCTAGGTAACAGTAGATTAGGAGTAGGAGTAGGTTAGCTTAGTTAGTTAGTTTAGGTAGTTAGATTAGAGTAAGTTTAAACAATCTGTACATAGTTTACATATTTTCTACACTCACCGGAGTTCCGGCGAGCTCCGGCGAGCCATTCTTGAGCTTCAGCCTCTAGAATTTGTTGAGAAGCTCCAGATCAATGATTTAACGATCACTGATTAATTTGCAGATGTTTAATTGAGGATTTAGCCATTGGAGCTGTAGATAGGTCTTCATCTTGTCCAACTCTGCCGGAGTTGGAGAAGTCTAATAAAGAAATCTACGAAGCATTTACGGAACTTAGAAGCTTCAGTGCAATGCACTGAAGCTGTTTAAACCCTTAGAATACTGTAACAACCTCTGAATCTCTCTGACGAACAAACACGTTTTGGAGCTCAGGCGGCAAGCTTGTAACCCTAGGAAAATTAGTTAAAACACCTATCTGAAGATCTGAATAAATTCCTGATGTTGAAAGAACTTGATTTTAGGCCTTAATTTCTTGGGAGAAGGCTTTTAACAGAAAGTCAAATTTTTGTGCCTTTATAGTCAAACTGAGTTTGATTATGGAGTTTTGAGTTCAATTTGAGGAATGGATGAGCTAAAGTTGTTTCTGGGATCTTGTTGGATAGTTTTAGATTGATTTAACTAAGCTCAGGTGAATAATTTAGTGAAAATTTGAACCCTGTTAATTTAGGTTACTTTTCAACCCAAACTAACAACAGTGCCATTTTGTTGAACTTTGATCTTAAATCCTACCCAGATCAATCTGTTATAACCCTTAAAACTTGTTTAATTTGATCAGTAATGTTTCTCTATGTCTGTACACCTATTTCAGTCTGAAATTTTGAACTCTAAAGCTTTCAGAGAAGCTTTGAGCTTCTCTGCTGTTCCTGAAGGTCTTGTGAGCTTAGAACCTACTCTAGCTACTGCAGAATAACCGATAGAACCTATTCAGACCTTTAGTTAAGAAAGAAAAGTCCATCTAAGGACTCTATGAAGTTAATTTCCATTTCCAGCCGTTAAAAACCCGTAGGAACCCCTTATTTTACTCTTCAAATTGAAGAGGAAAACATCCTCTTATCTTTAAATTGACCCTGCAATCCTATAGAGTAACCTTAGAGCTTTCCAATAAACTTTAAATCATTTGATTTGGAGCTCTGAGCTGGGAGATTTGATTGATTGAAGTAGGGTCTGAAAGGGGTTAAGATAGTCCCACATGGTCAGTTTCTGAGCGGACGCCTGGGAATAAAACCGATTTGTTACCCCGACTCTTCAGTAGTCAGCGCTCTGTGCACTGGTTACCGATCTGAGCATTCTAAACCTATTTGAGCATGTGTATGTGTGTGTGCAGGCATGTGTGCCTGTGGGTATGTGCCCAAGTGGGCGTGAGTGAGTGTGCCTTGGGAGGGCGAGGCCTGGGAGGCTGGTTGAGCTGGACTGGCTCGAAACTATAAATCGAAATGAAATAAACTGAAATCAAACCTAACTGAAATCAGGCAAGGACCGAGTAGGGTCTGGTCGCACCCTGGTCTCAGGGTGCTGTGTCCCCGAAAGGACCTCGCTGCAAATAAAATAATTTTTGGTTAAAAAGTAAAAAAAAACCCCGTTCAACTAAAGGATTAAAGGAAAAGAAAATTATAAGCAGAGAAGCTGATGGCTAAGTACTGAAAGCTAAAGTTAAGTGTTGAGAAGGCAGCAGCTAAAGCAGCTAAATAAAGGAGCACAGGCACTACTAAGGCACTAAGGAAGGAGAAGACTAAGGGAAGAGAAGAGGCAGGAATAGAACAGGAGAAGAAAAAGAAAAGAGTTCAAGAGAGTAAATGATAAAGGGTAAATAAATAGAAGAGAGAGGCTGAAGAAGTAAAGAATGGATATTATTTTTCTTGCATCATTTTAATTACTTTTTCTTCTTAATTGTAATAAGGCATGTTTTAATAGAATGACTTATATTTGCCTTATGTTCTTTGAAATAAATTGAAAATTAACATGTTTACTTGTTAATAAAGTACATCATTTAAGTAAATGTGTTTTTCATATGGAATTTTGTATATTCTTTATAGTTTAAATATTTTGGCAAAATTCATGTTTTAAAATCAACTTAGTTATACCTCCTAAACTTGAAAGGAAAATAAAAGAAAATTGGTGAATTTAGAAAAAATTATACCTCCCAGTGAACGAACTGGACTCAACCAGTAAAAAAATTTTCTAAAATGTTACGTTAATTCGACCCTAGACTACATAATCGACACAATTTCGAGTTAACCTAAGTGACTTTTTCTACTCTTAATTAAGTGAAATTAACTTAATTACTGAGTTGAGTGGAAGTTACACATCAATAAGGCCGCCCATGGTACCTGAACCGCATAATGCACTTACATGCCCGAAGTAGGATTGATATCCTAAGAGACAAGCATCGAGGAGGTGACATGTTATCATCATTTCATCAAGGTGAGTATATACTCCACCTCTCATGCCATAGGAACTCATCCAATCAAGTTGTGTTTTCAAGCTTCTCCTAAGTCAGAACCAAGAGAAGAAAATTTTCTTTAAGAAGGGAATTAAGGTGATTGATGAGTCCACTTTAATGGACTATTGTTATGCCCAAGTTAACTTTATTCTTACATTTTATGTTTGTTAATAACTACATTAGGTTGTAGAATGATGGCATGCATCATTACTTAAGTTTACATAAATTTTATTGCATTTTATAACTTATTGTATATAAATAACTATTTTATAAAATACAACCTCCTCTCACGCACGCACGTAGCTAGCCACCGCCCCTTCCTCATGCACTACCTTCCCCCTCGCAACAATTCCCATCCCTTATCCTAACGCACCGCCCACTCCACGCTGATCTTTTCTCCAACTGTAGAACAACCCTTAGGAGATATCTTCTCTCTCTCGGTGGGGGGATGGGCTCTCATTCTCATTCTTCACCGTGAAGGAGGCGACCACCATGGATCCTGCGTGCGTTGTGGACTTGGCATACACCATGGTTTAGGCATACTGCTCCTCCTTCTCATCGGTCACATGGTGTCAGTGTGCGGCCTCCTTCTACATCACCAAACCACCCCCCCCTCCGCCAGCCATCTCCACCCATAGAGCAAACCCACTTCACCACCCTCCCCAACACAACTCACGCCACCTTCATCGTTGCCTCCCCATTGGTCGTTCTCTTCACTAACACCACCGTCGACTCCTTTCCACCCACGTGCAGCCGTGCGCGCCACCAATAGTGCACTCACCAGCGGTGACCGTGCTCTTCCCATGCACACGCAGCAGCAGTATCTTCTCTGTGTCGTCGCCACCTCCGCGCACACGCAGTAGCCTTGCGCTCGCCCGTGCGTGCACCTACCACTGCGCATGCACAGCACCTTCCACGTGCCCGAGTGTGCACCAGTCACCACCTGCATAGCCAAGTCTTCATCTTCTTCTTCTTCTAGGCCAACAGAAAGGAACCCAAAGCAACGTCCGACCACCTCCATGCAACCACGTCTAAAGGCCTCCAATCTCCGCTCCATCAACATCATTGAACTCTCCTCACTCTCACGTGGCCACTCACGTCCACGACTGCTGCCGTTGACAACCCATGTGTCGGCGAGTCGCAGCCACCGCCATCGCCCGCCCTCATCGCCGATGAGAGCTCCAGCTACCGTTCTCGTCGTTGCGACCTTCGTTGGAACGGCCTCGCCTTCCTCGACCTCCTCGGAGCTTCGTGCCTTCAGTTGTGCCCTCTCCATTGTGTGTGAGCCCTCCTTCCATCTCCCCTGTTTTGCAACAGTGAAAGGGGTATTAAAATTTACCACTTATGCCATTGCAGCTTCTCCTATTCATTTATTTATCTATTTAATATATTGCAGTAAATTTGCATGCATATCCCTCAATTCTAATTGAATTGCATACAGTCAAATTCATCTCATGAATAAGCAAGCATGTATATTTATTTTAGGGAACAAAGTCTGATTTAATTAAATTTGATGATGCTTGTCATTATTAAGATAGTAATTCAGGTATTTCATTGGTAGTGATTTTGCATGTGCACCCTTACATTATTGATTAATTCTTTAAATCGAGAAATTATGTTGAAAACACGTGCACTAGTTAGTATGCATACACATTGAGATTCCTGAATAAACAAGACATGATTCACTAGTTTAAATAGGCTAATTTCTCCCTGTGGAGATGACCTAACTATTTTTGTGGTTAGATTCTGAGAATTAAAATGTTTTTAAAAGCGATTTTCTACCATGCAACGAACTATAGCGACACGACATTTTATGTTAAAGTTTTCAATGAAAATGAAAATTGCTCTTTCTAATGGCATCGTTACCGGGGTGGAAACATGTCTATTAATTTTCTTAGGAATTTTATATTATTTTTATGCTATTTTGAAAGCTTTTTTGGATTACTAACTGTGGATCTTTTTGTGCTAAAACAACAAACGAACGCGGCCGGCGTGCACGATGGAGGAGATCTTTTTGTTGGACCTTGACGCTGCCTGGAGGCCAGCAACAGGTGCTTGTGGGCGTTGATCCCACACACGTAGGCGTACAGAGGAGCCCTTTTTTGATTTAGTCATTAGATCTTAGTTTAAATTTAGTTTAGATAGACATTAGAACTTAATTTCTGTCTTGTGGACCCTTGTTGGGCATTTTTTGGAACGTGTTCCCAGTGTTTCTTTATTTCTTATCGCTCTTGTATGCAGAAGCATATTTTTGAGAGCGTATTCCCATTTAATCTAGATTGTTTGAACTGCATATAGGTTAGTTAGTTAGCTAGATTAAGTTTGTTTGCTTAATATTATGATTTAAAAAAAAAAATTGAACTGCCTACAAGAAGTTGTATATCAATAGGGCGATCATCTAAGACTGAATGAGCAGCATCTAGTTTATCTTAATTGCATTGTAGGCATCCCTACATTGAAGAAAGCTGGAGTAAGGTACGACTTTTTCTTGAGCATCAATTACTTGTCATGCATCTGCATTGAACCTAAATCTAAGACTACTAAAGTGCTTGAATCAAATTAATTCAGTGGTTACTTTAAAAATTGGGACTGCTAAGAGATTGAACCTTAAAATCTGACTTAAAATGTGAGATTTCAAAACTTAAAACATGAACGTATGATTGCACACCTAAGACACTGTGCACCTCACACATAAGGTCAGTAGACAAATTTCTACCTCTCCTTTTTGCACCACAAGGAAAGTTAGTCGGATATCAACAAGCCTATCCACCAAGTTACTTCGGTTCCTCGTGCGTGGGCTCGATTCGAGACTTCCATCGCTTGCAAGAAGGTTGTAGGCACCAACGAAGGTCAGCCTAGGAAGTGTAATTCATGCAAAACTTGTTTGGCCACCAACTGAACAGCTAAGACCTAGAATCTACTAAAAACAAATCGCACTGTATTTGCGTTTGTTTTGACAGCGGTAGAACTCCCTAGGAAGTTTCTAATTTCTTTTAAATCCTAAGAGGGTTTAACCTGTTTAATTGAAAGAAATGGACTATCCTCACTCCTATCATTTTAACCAGGATCCCATGCCCTGAGCGTATCCATCCTTTGATGGGTACATTGACAATTCATGGGATCATTTATATTCCTATCCTGGGAGTACTGGCCCAATAGCTCCTACTTTTGAGCAGAGCCTAGGAGCGAGATTTTCCAACCCTAGAATCCCTACTACTATGCAAACACCCAACCCTCCCACCCCTCATGATTTTCCATATCGAGGTTGGACCAATACCCCTAAGCAACCAGAGCTTGAGATTGATTATCCTCTCCAATCTGATAGTAGTAGCCTCTCCTCTTTTATGATAGAAATGCAAAAACAACAAAAGGAAATGATGGAAACTATGGGAGAGATGTTGAGGAATAGTCAACAATTGAACAAAGAAATTAGACAACTTAGCTATGCTCTTCCTAGTAATTCTGATCCCTACCCATATGACCATGATCATGAAAATAATTCTGAGGAAACTAATGATAGGGATCCTATTTTAAGTAGCTATCACTTAGACTCTCCCCATGGGACATGGCCAATAGAGGAGAACGATCCTATTAATTATCCACCCAAGCTATATTGGAGTCAAAAGAAAGGGAAGATGGTACCTCTTGAGAACCTTGACCCTAATGACAGTATTTTCCTTACCCCTGATAACCTGGGTCAAGGTTGTATTGTTTTTATCACTTCCCCTATTAACTATCTGGTGGAACCCCATTCTACCCTTAGTGGGCCTAATCCTGACCCTCCACTTAGGGAATCAACATCTACCATCCAACATTCTAAGGATTTAAATGCGCCCAATGAAGGAGACCCTAAGGGAATGGAGGATGAATTGGATCACTTTGGGTCTCAAGGGTACAAAGAGTATATTTTAGAGGAGGATGATAACCCTATGGAGGAACCCAACTTTAGAATCTAGAGTGAATCACAGGGGGATTATGTGTTATTTGAAGACTTGCCCCCTGAGGATATAAATAACCTGGTGAAATCTGGATTCCTCCCTTCTTTCGATTTTGAGAGTCATCCTCCACAAAACCACGAGTTGATATTGAAGGACAAACACAATAGTGAGAAGCCTAGGGGAGACTCTCAGGGACAATATGCATCAATTGAGAATTTATATCCCGAGAAGAACAACGAATTCAGTGATATAGGCTTTCTCCATAACATTAAAGATGACAATCCTCCTAAAGATATTAAGGATAATGAAGTAGCATACAAAGTCCCCAGAAAGGATGTAATTGATAAGAAAGAACCCAGGGATGGATTTGCTGATAATTCTGATCTCGCTACTTCCCAAGAAACCCAACTGTCGTCAAAGCATGTTGACCATGAGCCTACTAATGAGATATTGAATTCTATTCATGACTCATCTATTGTAGAGGAGCAGTTGGAGGTTCATAAAATAATGAAGCTAGGTAAGGATGTGGAATACGAATTTTTATTGGGAATGGAACCTAAATAGCCTAAGCCCTCTTTGGACTTAGTAATTGCAACCCAATCACTCAAGCAACCGGTAGATTCCTTACCTAATCCTTGGCTCAGGTCTCTGCTCATATACATTCTTTCTTAGGAGAATATCAGGCTAGTACATCCTCGGGTAGAATGGCGAGTGTGGATTGATGCTTGTACTTTTAGTCTCGCCATTCAAGGGTTTGAAATAATTATGTTTATATCTTTTAAAACCCTTCCTGCTTTGGAGGATCCTTGTTATCCTCCACTTATTCCTTTTCGGGAGGTCCCTTTCATATTCCTTTTGTTATTCCTAGACCTCTCCAGGTAGCCTACGAGGTTATCTCCTTTCATGTCTTCTGGTGAGCATTTGGGATAACATTGCATCATCAGCTCGCCAACATCTGTGGCTACTTGTTTTCTAGGGCCACACTGTTATGCATATTTTTAGGGCCTACCTTTTTCTATCTGGAACTAGACTTACAGGTTCCCTATAAGTCTGGCTACTGACAGAAAATGCAGTGCTTGCTGGGAGGCAACACAACGTTCTGAATAACACCATCATCAGGTGATTTCCTTCCTTTCTCCCCTTATTCTAATTTTACAATGAGGACATTGTAGGATTTAGGCATGGGGGGGTGCATTTTGCATTTTAGGAAGTATTCATGCATTTATCTTAGCATATAAAAAAAAAATTCTTTTCTTGAGCTGAATTGGTTAGTCCCTAGCAAAACATCTTTGTCATGGAGGTGCCATTAAAGATTTTTCTTCTTAAATTGATTCTTAAGTTTAGAATCTAGTACATTTACTTCACATGCACGTAGACTGGGTAATGGATCTTTGAAGAAAATCAATAAGCATTTTTAGTCTACTGAACCCTTGGACAGTTAATAGGGAGTCAGGCATACTATCTTCTAGTAGATCCACCTCATATTTGTGAGAAGAAAGTATAGAGATTACTGGTGCGCTAAATCTAGTGCAAGAACTCTTAAGTTTTAGACAATTAGATGATGATAATCAGAGTTAGGCATAGTTTTCGCTCTCTATTCCTGTGTGCGTACATTATGTAAATCCCTGAGAGTCACCAAATAAGGCAGATACACAGAGATTGAGTCTTAATAAAGCTATGACTATGGTGGATGGTTACGACTGTCCTTCATAGAGTCCTCGACTGAAGGAGGGTAGTAGTGCCAAAGGTCAGAAATACGCTTGTCCTATCCATTCCTTCCCGGTGCCGAGAGTAGGCACTTCCACCAGATAAGCTACACAATATCCTCTTGACCATCATCATCCCTAATAATGCCTCATAAATAAAAGTTTGTGTCGTGTTATGTTGATTTATAAAGAAAGAAAAATAAGAAAAAACAAAGAAGAAACAATTATATTTAGAAAAAAGAAAAAAAGAAAAAAAAATGAAAAAATGAAAAGAGAGAGAAAAGAAAAAGAAAAGAGTCCAAGTTTATAATTTTATCTTCGTGACGTTGTTTCTGAGGCAACAAAAACATCCATCGTGATCCACCAAATATGACCCATACCTACCTTTCAGTATTTCTAATTGCCCAAATACTGGCTGAGGACTCTAACTTAGTTGTAGAGTTATTAAAACTTTAGTTGAAGTGTGAATGCCATGTGAGGCCACCAAATAGTGAGTACATTTACTAAATCTAGTTAGATTTGTGATCTAAGAAAGAGAAGAAGGAAAAGAATGAGCACAAAGGAATATCAAGAGAGCATAGTTATTTAGCCTGTCTTCGAGTTGATATGTTTAATAGTCTAGAGATCTAGAGTCTGTAGTACTAGATTACATGCAACACCAGAGGAGCGTGTGCCACCAAATACAAATCCATTCAACTCGATATCTCCTACCTAAGCCAAAAAGCTGGGGTCAAATTACAGATTATCTTCTGCTTTATCCCTGAAGGAAGTTGTAGAACGTGCGAATCGCTATGCTAACATGTTTGGTTTTGGAAAACCTGTCGTTATAGTTTGAAAGTGAAGAATTCGTGTTCAATAAATAAAATTTATACTGAAATGAAAATTCCAGATCGAACACAGGGAGGTGGACGTTTGATTTAAAAACTACGCGTTTCTTTTTATTTGTCACGAAGTAATTCAATTTAAAACTATCTAATTATTTACAATAAATAGAAGAGAGAGAGAGTAAGAGAGAGAGAGAGAAAATATTACACATAGAAGTCAAAATGAGATGTAGAATAAATAAAGAATTTATCATTAAGAAGATTGTTCATTGCAACTAGAAAGCATAAAACAATTTTACTAGAAAGCAATAAATTTACTCTAGAAAGCATTAAAAGAATGGAGGGAGAAATGTCCTCCTCGACGGTCGCTTGGAGGACGAACAGAACTACTCTAAAAAGCAGTAAATCTATACTAGAAAGCAGTAAAAAGAATAGGGAGAGAGAAATCCTCCTCGACGGTCGCTTGGAGGATGAGCCGGATGGGACGATGCCTGGATGAAGGAGGAAGAAGTAGGACAAAGGAGGACGAAGCAGAAGAACGGGAACGGAGTAGCACGCCGTCGTCGTCGCGGGATCCACTTCCGAAGGGGGACGAAAATTTGGACTTTATCTCGCGAGAAGCATCCTGGGTGCGGGACAAGCTTCTCTTGAGCTTTGGAGAGGTAGAGAAGAGAGGGAAGGGATGAGAATTTCGTATGGAGGGGGTCTCCTTTTATAGTTGCAAGGAGTGGGGGCAAAATGGTCATTACAACTTTAAAATAGTAAATGAGGGGTCGTTAGTGACGGATAAATCCGTCACTAAAGCCCCCAACGTGGGTGTAGCTTCCGCATCCACGCGCAGCTCCTCAGCTGCCCACTCACAACGCATACACCCAGGTACTTCAGATCTCAGCCGTCCGATCGCGAGATCGGACGGCTTAAGACGCATCTCTGCCCGCTGTTGCGCGCTTGCCTGGCACGTGCGATCATGCGTAACGCTTCGCGTGCAATAGCACGTGATCTCGATTGAGCGCAGACGGCCGTCCAATCGCGATCCAACGCCCGCCATCGCCTGCACTCCCGCGCCTTCCTCCCCTTCGCTGCGGCTCGAACCCGCGCCCGCAACTCGCGTAAGCGCGCTCGACCGCTGCGCTACGAGGCGCGGATGGTCGAGCGGGTGCTTTTAGGCGTGGCTAACCACAGCCATTGGATCGAAATCCAACGGTGGAGAGAGAGCGGGTGTGGGGCCTTCGGAGATTGCATGCGGCCATTTGGGCGACCGGGATGGCGACACGTGGTGCCATCTTGGCTGTCCATCTTTTGGAAGTTGTAGATGGTGCCACAGATGTCAGATTGACTTGATTTTTGCATCGTTGGGCTGCAATCGTCGATCCGAATTCATCCGTGCAGTCAGATTTGTCATTTAAAGAGCAAATTTACACCATCCTAGCCCTTAATCTTCTAGGGTTCCCCGGTCACTATATGATACTACGGATGCCTGATTAGGGCGATCTTGGAGTCGTTGAACTCCAATCGTCACCATGATCACATCCATATGGTTGGATCTTCGATCCGAGGCCCCGATAAAATATTTTCCCTGTCCAAGCACGTAAAAGGAGACAATTAACCTCCATTTTATTCAAACTACTCTAAATGCAAGATGATGCAAGTTATGCAATATTTATATCATGAAATGCAATCCTATGCTTAAGAACATGTATAAATAGACATCTTAAGTAGTATAAATGTGTTTACATCATACCCCCATGCCTATCTTTTGCTAGTCCCTAGCAAAAACTATATGCTATTTATAAAAGAATTAGGTTGGATTATTTGGACCTGAGTTATTTTCAATCATTAAGAAATTATCTACTTAGGAACTGAACTTTCAAAGACACAACAGTGCCCGAGTATCAGCCAAAATGCAGATAGCCTCAAGCCCTCGCCTTATTCAAAGAAAAATTCTTTTTCTCTTTTTACTCTTTTCTAATTTTTTTTTTTTGGATTTTCAAATTTTAGGGTTTAAGAGTGGCTTTCTACGGCCATTCAACTCACCCAAGATTTAATGAGAACTCTAAGTTCTAAGCATCTTATTGTGAATGTGATAAACTCGTTGACTGGTAGTTAAAATGGACTTCGGATTTCTACGCCTCTAGGTGACCTAAAAAAGAGAATGCTGCCTAAAGGTGTATCTTTACAACCGGTAGCTTTCTCCCAACTTTTATTTTTTTACGAGGTCAACACAAGGGTGAATCCAGTGTATATCTCCCTGATTTATTCTACTTCTTCGCTTCTTCCTAAGTGTTTTGGGAATTTTCAGTGCATTTATTGAGCTGGGTTCTGGACAACCGGTCGATGAGTTGTTACCACCGACAACTTGACAGCCATATTCATACGAGAAGTGTGGTTTATTTCTCTTTTTTTTTCTCCTTTTCTTTTTGACTTTTTTTTTAAGTAGGTGGCTTCCCTGGTCTAAGATTTACCTAAAGGCAGCAAAAAAAGAAAGGTCCAGTGACTGGGCTCTGGACAGCCTACCTATGGGCTATTACCCATGATAACTTGCCAGCCATATCACCCTAGAAGGTTCATTAGCTACCCAATTTTCGTTAAAATCGTCGAACAACGAGTCAGTGCAAAGAAATTGTGTAGATGCTTAAGATTCAAAATTCCCTCAAATCAGAGGGCGGGTTGATAAGTCATATACTTATCACTCAAACTTATTTATTCTAATTACGATAGAATTAAGATGGCGAGGACTCAAAGAAAAATCCACATTTTAGTAGATACACGGGCTGATTAAGTCCAAAGACCTGAAGGGTCTTTGTGTTCAAATCATAATGTAGTATTTCCTAAGATTGAAAATTTTCTTAAACCCAAATTCTCTTTCCTAATTTCAATTTTTTTTTATATAAAAGAAAATAAAATAAATCTACGAAGCTGACGAATGAATTCAGAGATGAATATCCACCCCCCCATGCCTATCTAATGCAATGTCCTCATTGTATTAAAAATACATAAAATAGAGTGGAAAAGCGAAGAAAGCACCTGAATTGAGTGAATGTTAGGTCTGCTCCGAGATGAAAACTAAAAAGAACTGTATATGTGCTGAGTTTAGTGCCTTCGGCTAGGCACACTATACAAAGAAAAGAAATGAAGAAATCACAATTGCTGGTCAGAATTAGTATAAACAGAAGAATCTTCTGACCTATCAAAAGAGGTCCACAGATGTGGACCAGATTGTGGTGCAGACCCATCCCCCATAATCGAGAATATCTTAGGTTCTGGATAAAAATTACCCAGAACCTAAAATCAGAATGCAAGCGGGGTCGGGCCTGCGATTTATAAGGATGCAACCCAAGACCAAAAAGTCAGGTTATAGAGAATTGAAGCTCAAAAGGATAATCGTTGAATGTGTGCTTGAGTTTGACATCCTCGAAACAAATGTCGTAAGGGTTCTGATTTGATGGTTTCAGCTTAAAAGGAACCCTTCGACTCAATCTTCCATTTCCTCCAAAATTAACTTCCCAAATCATAACTTCCCAGCTCCTATCCTCCTCATTCAGCATATCAAATTCCAGGACCTCTTGAATATTAATCACCCCATCTAAAATCTCCAAGTCTAAATGATGTGGCAGAATCAGAATTGACTTGGGTCTAATTATCTCAGAAACATAATTATCGATAAGCTCAACGGGGTGTAACTGATAATCAAGGCATTGAATTGATTCATCCAGAAAATGTAATTCTGGATCTGTAATGTGTGCCCTAAGATCAGTTTCCTCAATTATTGGGCTATCAAATGATCTATTAGATTCCTCAGGCCCAATCGTTTCACAGAAATTGTGTTCAGAAAACTTGCGTGAGACTTCGCAACTTGAATCTTCACCATCAAAGAAATCAAGATCCGTATCAATGTATGTCCCAAAATCAGTTGTCACTTTCTGTTCCCAGGAGACATACGTTTCCTCGTAACCCAGCTCAGGGATCTCAGGTGAAGAAATCAGATCTTCATTAATTGGTTGCTTTAATTCAATCTGGTCAACCTCGTAACATGTGCCCCCCCAACATGTGCCTGAGTGGGTTTTGTCATTGGCTTTCCTGAAGAGGGTTCATCCTGGGAATCATCCCAAGATTGAATCAAAGCAACCACGAATCTCATCCTCAATTTCGCTAATTTCCCAAGTAGAAACTCACCCGGGTTCTTATCCTTAACATCCTGGAGCCAATCCAACAAAGACTTATTCAAACCATCAATCATTTCAATCAGGGGCTCCAATCTCTCAATCCAAGGTATTGGCTGAACTTCTAAAGATTGTATAATATTCCTCAAGTTAGCCAGAACCTTATCTTGAACTTGGTTAACTTGAGCCAAATGATTTGGTTCAGGGTTGGGCGGGTTTGGGCTCAATGTAGGGGAATTACCGAATTGAGATTCGTTATACCCTTCCTGAAAATAGGTCATGTCAGATTGTTCAAAAGATGGTGATGACCTAAAGGCAGTGAAATCAGAGGATGGGTAAAGATCGGTGTATCCTTCTTGATTGTAGATCGTATTAGGTTGTGCATGAAAGGAAGACGATCTATAATCGATGTAGCTCTGAGAAGGATAGAAATCAGAATCAAAGTGTTCAAAGTTAGACCCTAAACACAGAGGTCCATAATTGTATCCCCAATCCGAATTATCCCAACTAACTGATGGTTGATTACAATACGAATCGGGATAATCGTCATGTTGAGGATAATTCACAACGAGAGGAAAAGAATGGGAATGAGTGAAATATGTGGAAGGATTCATGAGATACGGGAGGAAGAAAGGTGCCCTGCAATACAAACAATCAAACCTGTCCTTAAATGGGTTAGCCTAAAGACCTACAAACTCCCAAAACCCATCTTGAGATAAAGGAACGATTTGATCTACTTCTGTATGTTCAATCCAGCCAGTTAGAAGGAGGGACTGGGGAGAAGGTTCTTCCTTCGACTTGCGCCTCCGGTTCCTAGTGTACCCCCCAGCTGCAATCGTTTGATTCTGCTCCCCTAGCTAGACATTAGATTGAACAGTAGAAATAGACTAATCGAAAATAATCTCATTCTGGGTTCTGAAGAGCGAGTCTAATCCTTAAGGCCAATGTCTACTCCGTTTTATTTAGGGCTAGGTTTGAATGTGCTTTGGAATGTGATGGGCCCTTTAAATGGGTTGTGCCCTTAATGATTGATTGATTTGTGTGTGCGTGCACAACCAATGGTTTTCAAGCAAGATTATTTTTGATGTGGTGAATTTTAAGGTTCAAATCTTGCTTAGTAGCTTTTAGGATTCAACTTTAGGTGTTTTCAAATAGGTTTCGTTGGCACACCAGGTTTTACAAGCACAGATGAAGATGTTTTCCTTTAAAGCTTAAAAAGAATGTGGAGTGCCTGGTAAATCCCTAAGAGTTGAACCTAATTGGCAGCTACTTGATGAGTTGATTTTATTTGAAGTGGTGTAGCCCAATCAACTCAAACAATTGGCCTGATGCACCACTTAATTAGGCACACAAATGATTACCTAATCTGATTTCTACTCAATTATGTGTTGCTTTATGTGTACTGGTTCCACAGATCAGAACCCGGTTGAGTAGAAACAAATCAATTCGGTTAAGTGCCTTTGAATGTGGGTGTACGTTGTGTGTTTGTTGAAAATTGCCCCACAGAATTATCTTTTTGTTATTTTTTTTTATGAATGAGGGTGGAGTGAATGTAAGTGGAAATCCAAACAGCCAAACTATTCCTAGGATTTATGCAAACACCTAGGTTAATTGGAATTTGGATTCAATGTGGTGAATGAAATCTATGGAGGGGGAAAGAATGTGGGATAACTTACAAAACCTTCCACAGCACTTTACTCTAATCTACCACTTTTGCTCATCTCAAAAGAGTCCCTGCAATCACAATATGAAAGGAGAGAAGTGATGTAAATGATTTGTAAGTTACAAAACGTGAAGAGAAATCAAAGAACGTCTCCTCCTCAGCAACGGTGCCAAAATGTAGAACGTGCGAATCGCTACGCTAACGTGTTTGATTTTGGAAAACCTGTCGTTGTAGTTTGAAAGCGAAGAATTCGTATTCAACAAATAAAATTTATATCGAAATGAAAATTCCGGGTCGAACATAAGGAGGCGGACGCTTGATTTAAAAACTACGCGTTTCTTTTTATTTGTCACGAAGTAATTCAATTTAAAACTATCGAATTATTTACAATAAATAGAAGAGAGAGTGAGTAAGAGAGAGAGAGAAAATATTACACATAGAAGTCAAAATGAGATGTAGAATAAACAAAGAATTTATCATTAAGAAGATTGTTCATTACAACTAGAAAGTATAAAACAATTACACTAGAAAGAAATAAATTTACTCTAGAAAGCATTAAAAGAATGGAGGGAGAAATGTCCTCCTCGATGTTCGCTTGGAGGACGAACAGAACTACTCTAAAAAGCAGTAAATCTATACTAGAAAGCAGTAAAAAGAATAGGGAGAGAGAAATCCTCCTCGACAATCGCTTGGAGGATGAGCCGGACGGGACGACGCCTAGATGAAGGAGGACGAAGTAGAAGAACGGGAACGGAGCAGCACGCCCTCGTCGTCGCGGGATCCACTTCCGAAGGGGGACGAAAATTTGGACTTTATCTCGCGAGAAGCATCTCGGGTGTGGGACAAGCTTCTCTTGAGCTTTGGAGAGGTAGAGAGGAGAAAGAAGGGATGAGAATTTCATATGGAGGGGGTCTCCTTTTATAGTTGCAAGGAGTGGGGGCAAAATGGTCATTACAACTTTAAAATAATAAATGAGGGGTCTTTAGTGATGGATAAATCCGTCACTAAAGCCCCCAACGTGGGTGTAGCTTCCGCGCCCACGCACGGCTCCTCAGCTGCCCACGCACAACGCATACACCCAGGTACTTCAGATCTCAGCCGTCCGATCGCGAGATCGGATGGCTTAAGACACATCTCCGCCTGCTGTTGCGCGCCTGCCTGGTGCGTGCGATCGCGCGTAACGCCTCACGTGCAATAGCACGTGATCTCGATTGAGCACAGACGGCCGTCCGATTGCGATCCAACGCCCGCCATCGCCCGCACTCCCGCGCCTTCCTCCCCTTCGCTGCGGCTCGAACTCGCGCCCGCAACTCACGTAAGCGCACTCGACCGCTGCGCTACGAGGCACGGATGGTCAAGCGGGCGCTTTTAGGTACGGCTGACCACAGCTGTTGGATCGAAATCCAACGGCGGTGAGCGAGCGGGTGCAGGGCCTTCAGAGATTGTATGCGGCCGTTTGGGCGATCGGGATGGCGACACGTGGCACCATCTTGGCCGTCCATCTTCTGGAAGTTGTAGATGGTGCCACGGATGTCGGATTGACTTGATTTTTGCGTCGTTGGGATGCAATTGTCGATCCGAATTCATCCGTGCGATCAAATTTGTCATTTAAAGAGCAGATTTACACCATCCTGGCCCTTGATCTTCTTGGGTTCCCCAGTCACTATCTGATGCTACAGATGCCTGATTAAGGCGATCTTGGAGTCGTTGAACTCCAATCGTCGCCCTGATCACATCCATACGGTTGGATCTTCGATCCGAGGCCTCGATAAAATATTTTCCCTATCCAAGCACATAAAAGGAGACAATTAACCTCCATTTTATTCAAACTACTCTAAATGCAAGATGATGCATGTTATGCAATATTTATATCATGAAATGCAATCCTATGCTTAAGAACATGCATAAATAGACATCTTAAGTAGTATAAATGTGTTTACATCAGAAGTAGTTGCCTATCTCAATAGAATTTTATCAAGGGTTAAGTGCGAACCTCAAATGTAAGTTGACTTTTCACTTGAATTCATTACTTAGGCTACTATCACTTCACGAGTCTGGATCTCTAAAGTTTTGGAATAAGGAAAGAAGAAATCATCTGATTACTTCTATTATTCTTCACTTTTGCTAGGGACTAGCAAATCTTAGGCATGGGGGTATTTGAAGAGTCCATTTTAATGGACTATTGTTACGCCTAAGTTAACTTTATTCTTACATTTTATATTTGTTAATAACTACATTAGGTTATAGAATGATTGCATACATCATTACTTAAGTTTACATAAATGTTATTACATTTTATAACTTATTGTATATAAATAATTATTTTATAAAATAAAACCTCCTCTCACGCATGCACGTAGCTAGCCGCCACACCCCCTCCTCATGCACCCCCTTCCCCCTCGCAACAATTCACATCCCTTATCCTAACGCACAGCCCACTCCACGTCGATCTTTTCTCCAACCGCAGAATAACCCTTAGGAGATATCTTCTCTCTCTCGGTGGGGGGATGGGCTCTCATTCTCATTCTCCACTGTGAAGGAGGCAAGCACCACGGATCTTGCATGCATTGTGGACTCGACGTACACCATGGTTTAGGCGTACTGCACCTTTGCTCCTCCTTCTCGCCGATCACATGGTGACAGCGTGCGGCCTCCTTCCACATCACCAAACCACCCCCCCACCACTGGCCATCTCCACCCATAGAGCAAACCCACTTCACCACCTTCCCCAGCACAACCCATGTCACCTTCGTCGTTGCCTCCTCGCTGGTGATTGTTCTCTTCACCAACACCGCCGCCAACTCCTTTGCACCCACGCGTAGCCGTGCACGCCACCAACAATGCACTCACCATGCGGTGACCGCACGCTTCCCGCTCACATGCAGCAGTAGTATCTTCTCTACGCATCGTTACCACCTTCGTGCACATGCAGCAGCCTTGCGCTCGCCCATGCACGCACCTGCCACCATGTGTGCACTACACCTTCCGTGTGCTCGAGCTCGCACCAGTCACCACGCGTACAGCCGGGTCTTCATCTTCTTCTTCTCGGCCAACAGAAAGGAACCCAAAGCGATGCCAACCACCTCCACACAGCCACGTCCAAAGGCCTCCAATCTCTGCTCCATCGACACTGTTGAACTCTCCTCACTCTCACGAGGCAACTCACGTCCATGACTGCCGCCGTCGACAACCCACGCACCAGCGAGTCGCAGCCATCGCCACCGCCCCTCCTCATCGCCGACGAGAGCTCTGGCTACCGTTTCCGTCATCGTGACCTTCTTTGGAACGACCTCAGCTTCCTTAATCTCCTTGGAGCTTCGCGCCTTCAACCGTGCCCTCTCCATCGTGTGCGAGCCCTCCTTCCATCTCCCCTGTTTTGCAACAATGCAAGGGGTATTAAAATTTACCACTTATGCCATTGCAGCTTCTCCTATTCATTTATTTATCTATTTAATATATTGCAGTAAATTTGCATGCATGTCCCTCAATTCTAATTGAATTGCATACAGTCAAATTCATCTCATGAATAAGCAAGCATGTATATTTGTTATAGGGAACAAAGTCTGATTTAATTAAATTTGATGATGCTTGTTAGTATTAAGATAGTAATTCAGATATTTCATTGGTGGTGATTTTGCATGTGCACCCTTACATTATTGATTAATTCTTTAAATCAAGAAATTATGCTGAAAACACGTGCACCAGTTAGTATGCATACACATCGAGATTCTCGAATAAACAAGACATGATTCACTAGTTTAAATATGCTAATTCCTCCCTATGGAGATGACCTAACTATTTTCATGGTTAAATTCTAAGAATTAAAATTGTTTTGAAAAGTAATTTTCTACCATGCAACGAACTATAACGACATGACATTTTATGTTAAAGTTTTCAATGAAAATGAAAATCTCTCTTTCAGTGATCACTATTTACACAAGACCAACTGTGTGTGAAATGTGGATGCTTAAGTTATGAGGACCTGTAAACCGAAAGGTAGAAAAAGATACCAGGTACTACCCAGCCTTTAATTCAATCCCTAGCTTTCCTTCCTCAACCTCTTGAGGAATGGTCTACAACTTAACTCCTACTTAAGTTTTTAAGTCCACAAAGGACCCTAAGGGTCTAAAGCTAGTAGCTCAACTTAGCTTCTACGATCAAATACCTAGAGTCAACTTAATTTAACCTGAAGTCCTGGTCTTATGCCTAAGACTACAGGGCCCAACCAGTTAAGCTAAATTCTATCATAAGCCTAAATGCAATTTTTTTTTATGCAAATCATGTTATGCAATGTTATGCAAATGTATGCAATTATGTATATATGCTATGTATATCCCCCAAGTACACCCCCATGCCTACAATCTGCAATGTCCCCATTGCATAGAATGGTATTACCTGGGTCAGAGTGGGGCTACCATTATTTTGTTGGTGATCGAAAAGCTAAAGAAACCTACAAGTCAAGTTCTAAAGCCAAAGAAATACGCCTTAAAAATTAGCGTAACAATACTGGCCTAGAAAAGAGGTAACCTAGGATGTTGGCGAGCTGATGATGAATCCCAATAGCAAATGCTCACCTAACCAAGATGGGAAGGAAATATTCCCAAGTCACTAGAGGAGGTTCTAAATGATAGGAGGGAATAGCGACCTCCAGAAGGGTAGGGGGATGACAAGTCTCCTCCAAGAGAAATGGGGAAGGGATAGTGCAAAGATATACCCCTAGGGTGATGGACTAACCATAGAAGGCATCAATCCATACCTGGTACCCCAATATAGGAAATATTGGTTTGTTAAGCCCCCTGTCAAAATAGTAGTAAGCATGTTTTTAAGCTAAGGATTGTCTAGGGTGTCCAAGTTTCGAGGTTGCGGGATGGCCATAAGATCTAAGTTGGATTTAGTCGGCTCGGTGTCCATCCCTAACAATCTTTCTAATTCCTCCATTGCATCCTTAGCATCCCTACGGATGTCATGTATATCGTCTTGCACTTCATCAGTGATCATTTCAAGGAATGGAGTCAAAATTTCTCCTTCAGACATAGGCAAATTAGAGGATTACTCCGAATCAAATGAAGGTAGGTTTGAAGCAACATATTTAGGGATTACCTTATCAATCTCATCCCAGGTTCTTGTTCTTTACTCAATTCCTCCTCAAAGTCTATATGTGAATCCACATAAATCTCAAAAGATGCTTCCACATTTTCCATTTTTTGATTATCACGAGGGATATCATCAATGGTTGTGCTAAGGAAACCTGATTTGATCAATTTTGCGACATCCTCAGGTCCTAATTCCTCAAAAATGACATATCTACCCTCAGTGTCACTCCAAATCCTAAGTGCAGGTTCCTCAAGTAATCCATCCTCCTCAACAGTCAATTCATCATTCATCTGAGGTTTAAATTCATATAACATTCTACAGATCCCTTGGGGCACTCTATCTGGGGTAAAATGTTCCTAATTGTATCATTAGACTCCTCAGATAAGTGAATTTGATCATCAGGTTCCCTAAGGGTGGGTTTGAGTTCCATCTCCTGATCAAAAGGGAGGATGGGATTAACAACTTGACTTCGACCCACTTCATCAAATCTCACGAAAATACTATCATCTGGGTCGAGGTCTTCCAATGGTACCATCATTCCCTTCTTTTGACTCCAATATAATTCAGGTGGATACTCAATTTGATCATCACCTTCCTCAAGTTGCCACCTTTCTAAATCCAAATGGTAGCTACTTTGATCCATATTATCATCCTCCCACTTAATGCATGGACTTTTCAAGGAAGGATCATCTAGCAAGGAGGGTTCAAAATCAGTCCCATAGAAGTAGCTATTCTTCCTTTCATAATCCCTGAAATTCCCCTCCAAGTTAGGGTGTGGCTCTTCAATGGGAGATGTATCTAGCGTAGGGGGGTGCACGTCATCCTCAATGGGGTAGGTTGGGTAGCTAATGTTTTCTTTTTCTTGTTGGCCTGCTCTCTAAGATTCTCGTAAGAGTTCCTTCATTTGTATTTGCATTTTCTATATTTCTATCTTCAAGGTGGAGAGGTCATCATTACTATTAGGATAGAAGTCAGGCTTACGACTATAGTATCTAGGGGTTTCTATCCAACCATTACAATCATTCAGGGAGGGTGGGTTGGGTATTTCTATGGTGTGTGGGATATTGGGCAAGGCAAATCCCGCTCCTAGGTTCTGCTCATTGATTTGGGCTTAACCAGGCCAATACTCCTATAGTAGGAGTAAAAAGCATCCTAATGACTATCATTATGTCCATCAAAGAATGGACCATCTCAGCGTATGGGATCAAAGATTGCAGAATATGGGTAAGGGTGTGGGCAAGAAGTGAAAGAGTGGTGGTCAAAGTGGTCCATTCTTAGTCACACCACAATCAGTTTTCCCCAAGCAGACATAAAATCAAAGGACTTCTTAGGTCTTTAATTAGTTAAGGCTTTTGAGATTTAAGTCCAGTTGTAGGTGAAAAATCAAGTTATCCAAATAGTTACCCACCTACTTCTCGACCTACGATATGCCTTAGAAGACCTAACTTAGACTTAGGTGATCCTCGCAAAGCCAAAAAAGTTTAGTCACCACCAAACACGGCAAAGAGGGATGCAAGTAGGATGAAGCCCTTCCTTTGAAGCGTTGCTTTCATGGTGCTTCTTAACTACCCTCAATCCGCAAGGTTTGGAGGCAACTTCACCTCTAAACTAAAGTTTGGGTCACTTTAAACCCCAGTAATAGGAGGCTCCAATCCTAGTGGTTCCAAACCTTAGGAGTGTCTAAATGCATGCTGTGATGAAAGAGCATACAAGTGGGCATCTATCATAAAAGGATTTTGAATTTTGAATCACATGCCAGGTTTGAAAATCAAGTCCTTGGTTTTTAAATGTTTCTCTAATTAGTCCTTTTATAGAAAATATGACCACTTTATTAGATTGCTTTAAGACATATTATGTGGTCATGAAATTAATCCAAATGCATTTGCATGACAGGTAGAAATGCATAGTTAGAAGTTCATACCTGATTCTAGCATTCTTCATGCAATATGCAAGATAGGAAATTAGATCTAGATGATGCTCATTCAATCCTAAATGATTCGACCTAGGGGCAGGCAGCTCAGCTATTTTTTATTCATTTTTTTTACCTGCTTATGCACAAACAAGAAAGGATAAACTCCACAAAAGAAAAACAAAAACCTAATGCTAAAGAAATGGGAACAAACTCCCAAAAAATTACCCGCACAAGGTCCTAAAATAATGGCAGGGAAAAAACCCCTCAAAATGTACCCCAGAACAAGGGTCTCAAAACAAATTAATATGTAAGAAAAATAAAATCAATTCTAAAGTCTAAATCCTATACTACTCAGTTCAACGGAGATGATAATCACTCTGTGTGTCCTCCTCCAGCGGTGGAATCAAGGTCCACCTCAATCGTGCGTTGAGCTCCTACCTTCAAAAATGGAATTCCCCATGTCCTTCGAACAGTGGAAACAAGGTCCACTAAGGTGTAGCTGAGGTTGATGCGATGACTCATCAAGCAGATATATGCACCTCACACCAAGAAGAAAATCAGAGTTAAATGTGCTTCAAATAAAATCAAAAGTGAACAAATGATTAGATGCGAGTTTAATAGGCCTGTTGCCTCCCCAGCAATGGCACCATTTGACAGAGACGATTTTCACTTAATGAGATGATAATTAAAATGATTTGTTGTTTGTATTTCTAAGTGGTGGAAAATCGACTAATCAAAGTATTGAATTAAAATTAGCCACTCAATGAGGAGAGGGTCGTATCCACAGGGAGGCACAGACCTATTAAAATTCTCTCTGTTCAAAAACAAATGTTCACGATTAATTTTGTCAAGAAATCGAATCAAAATCGCTTTCAGGTTAAATGAACAACAAGAGCTAATGCTGAAATATCATTTATGAGGACGGGGGAGGTCATTTTCATAAACTCACCATAATAGTTAATTAATAAACTCAAAAATCAAAAGTGGCAATGCCATTAGTTGTAAAATCTATTACAATTCAAAACAGGGGAAATCTTCCCTTGTGCATGTGAGTCAATGAGTCGATGGCGACGGCCGAGGAGCTCGAGGAAGATTGTCATCATTGAGAGCTACACGTGGGCAGTGACGGCATCGACGATGGTGATCGGATGTGGCTGGCTAGAGTTAAGGTGGTCACTGGTGGTGAGGCTTTTCGGCCAGCGAGATGGTGGTTGATCGGTGTGGTTGAAGGTATGGTTGTGCTTGGGGGTTCAAGACGAGTCCATTGGAGGTGACGATCCGAAGCTTTGTGGCCGGAGTCAATGGCTACAAGGAGGACTAGCGGTGGTGTTGGGTTCCTTCTGTTGATGGAGAAGGAGAAGAAGAAGAAGAAGAAGATGAAGAAGAAGTCATCGTTGGGGGCACGCTGCTGCTGCGTGCTTGCGCTGGAGGGAAGGAGAGGTCGGGTGTGCATGTGCTTGAGTCGAGAGGAGCCAGAGACGATGGTCGCGGTGAAGGTCTGTGGAGGGTCGGATGCTCACGAGGAGGAAGGTGTTGGGCCATCAAGTCTTCAGACGTCCAGGAACCTTCCTGGATGACTTAACCGGAGGGGATGGCGCATAGTGGTAAAGATGAGGAGATGGTGTGGGTGATGAGGATGAATGTAGATAGGGGTTTAACATAATAAGGATATGCACAGTGATGGTCGAGCTTGTCGAATTGGTGCGGCAGTCTATTGCCCCATCGGCCCATAGTGTGGAGGCGCTCGACCTTGGAGGCGTACTATGGTGGAGTGGAGGTGAGCTCGAAGCTCTTCACAATGGTGGAGTTATGGAGGAGTCTCCTCAAGCCCGATTGTGGCTCCCGCTTTCTTATAGTTGCAGGGAAAGATGTAGAAGAAGATGGGGCATGGAGGAAGGTCAGCCAGATTCGCAGCCTCTGCTTCCCTTCACTACGGCCTTCATTGCCCGATCTGGCCATAAATGGCTTGTCGAGGAGGAGTCGTTCCTACTGTACGAGGAAAGATGTTATAAAAACATATGTGGATTATTTATATACAAAACCCCTAAGAATTATCGATTCTTTTTTCTAACTATTCAATTCATGTAATGTGTGCATGCAAACTAAATAATAAATAGCCTACTTAAATTCTAATGCATGCTAACTAATTTATATTTGAATGTAATGCATATAAGCAAATATGTATAAACTACATTATTTACATCTTAATGCATACCATGTATAAGTTAATATTAATCTAATGTCTAGGCGTTTAAGTACTAATTAGCCCATAAATATAGGCTCATCAGGTTCCACGTCATCATTTACTCAGATTACATTGTAGTGAGGCACTTACTCATGAAGAAGGACATGAAGCCTAGATTAATCCGCTGGATCTTACTGCCGCAAGAATTCGATCTCGAAATTTTCGACAAGGCAAGAAAGCAAAATGCGATAGCTAACCATTTATCCCATCTTCCTTCTTCAATCATTGACCCTTCTAGACCTATTACAGAGCATTTTTTGAATGAGCACCTTCTGATAGTTGATACGGAACTTCCTTGGTATGCTGATATGGTGAACTATTTGGCATCACATCAGATTCCATCTGATTGGCCAAGGGCCAAGAAAGACTAATTACTTTCAGGTGCCAAATACTTTATTTGGGAAGATCTGTACCTATTCCACATTGGTGCTAATCAAATCATCAGATGTGTTATGGAATCAGAGATCAACAGCATTTTGTCCTTTTGTCACGACCAGGCTTGCGGTGGTCACTTCTCTGGACACAAAATCAGAACAAAAGTCCTCCAGTGCGATTTCTATTTGGCCACAATTTTCGAAGATGCACATGATTATTGTAAGGCATGCATTCGTGCCAGACCTTAGGCAACATGAGCCATTGTGATATGATGCCTTTACAGCTGATTCTTATGTGTGAAATCTTGGACATCTGGGGGATTGATTTCATGGTTCCCTTCCCAAAATCTAATGGTTTTAAATGCATTCTCCTAGCTGTGGACTATGAGTTTAAATTGATAGAAGTCATCTTGACCCAAACCAATGATCATAAAGTCATGATCAAATTCATTCATCAGCACATCTTTTCTCGATTTGGTGTTCCACGAGCTATCATCTCTGTTGGAGGGACCCACTTCGCGAATGTGCACTTCTAGTCCCTGTTGAAAAGGTATGGGGTGTCACACCATATTTCGACTCCTTATCACCCCCAGACTAATGGATTGGCTGAGCTATCCAACAGGGAAATCAAGAAGATCCTTCAGGTCACTGTTCGGCCTGACAGGAAAGACTAGTCTCACTGCCTTCTAGAAGCCTTATGGGCTTATAGCACTGCCCATAAGACCCATATAGGAATGTCTCCCTTCAGACTCGTGTACGGGAAGGCATATCACCTACCTATAGAAATGGAGCACAAAGCTTACTGGGAAGTACGGAAGTGCAATCTGGATCTCATGGAGGCTAGAATCCACCGCTAGTTGTAAATGAGTGAGATCAAGGAGCTACTCAATGACGCGTACGAGAACTCACGAATCTATAAAGAGCAGGTCAAAGACTTCCATGATAAGCACATTTCACGGAAAACTTTTCATCCTTGTCAAAAAGTACTACTTTTCGGTGCTAAACTCAAGCTTTTATCAGGAAAACTTAGATCAAAATGGATTGGACCATTCCTTGTGAGACGAGTGTTTGGAAATGGAGCTACTGCAATCAGCGAACTCAACCACGAATCAGAACCTTTTTTCATGAATGGTTAGAGACTCAAATCGTTCTTCGAACTCACCAACTCGAATCTGGCTGCTATATCTTTGGATCTCCATTCTCCCAAGCTTCATTGCACCCAGCTGATGGTGTTTAACTTAATGCTTAATGGGAGGTAACCTGTCATTTTTAAAAAAAAAAAAAATTGAAACCCTTCAAACCTATCTCTTTGTTGATATCATATTGCACTTTAGGGTTTGTCCATTAAAACAACTGACTCCACCTTTGATACTTGTATCAGAGCTAGAAATCGTTCACAACAGTCATCCCGACCTGTTCACCACCCACTTGTTCCAATGTATGAATTGAGTGAAACTCAAACCCACCTAATCTACAATGAGGACATTGCAAATCTTATGCATGGGGAGTATTAAAGTGCAAAATGAAGTGAAAATCAATGCATGGAAGGGTTTAATTCAAAAAAAAAAGGAGAGATCAATTTGAGATGAATGAAAAATAATTGAGGAGAAGAGAAAAGAAAGAAGAAAGAGAAAAAATAGGAGCAATCAAAAAGAAAGAAAATGAAATAGTCCCTTGTAATTGAGTATGGAATTTGCCTAACTTCTAGGTTAGATCGGATGATGAATTATGACCTGGAAGGCTAAAACTTAGGAGATTAGTGACGAGTACCGACCATAGGCTTCTTGGGTCATTCTAAGGCTTAAATACTCACGTATTTGTTAAGATCTGGATTAGTCCTCAAGAGGTTGAGGAAAGTGTGAAGCTGATGTAGTAGGTCTAAGGCTTAGGGATTATTCGGCCCCATTGTTTGCCCTTTGGTTTGCTGGACTTGGTAACCTAAGCACCCAAAATCCACACACTAAGTCTTGTTCAGAGTGCTTAATGAAAAAAATAATGCCAAAAGTGTTATATTCTAAAAAGTTATCCTGAAGATCTAACTTGGGAGCGGCTCGAAAGCACAAGTTGATTGGATGAGTTGATGTCACGGAGAGGTGGGAAATTCGCCTCGAAGATGGGTAATAACATATCGTCTCCTCGGTGCTTGTCTCCTAGGATATCTAAATATCCTATTGGGGGCATGTAAGCACGTTGTGCTAGTTCAAGTGCCATGGGTGGGATTATCCTGAAATGTCGATTGCTAGGGCTTGAATTTAGCTACAGAACGCCATGAGTGGCACTATCCCAAAGTGTCGAAAGCCAGGGTTCTTGGGGTTGCCATGGGTGGTGTTATCTTAAAACACCGAAAGCCAAGGACCCTTTGAGGATTGATGGTGGGGACAAGGAATCCAATACAGATCGTGTTTAGGGCCAATCTGAGTCTGGATTTAGGGAAAAATAAAAAATAAAATAGAGAAAACTCTCCAATTGAAAAATCTTTCTTTATCTCTCTCTTACAAAAAATGCACTGGTAAACTGAACTTGGACATGATACGTCTACACATGGGTGCCTTAACCGCTAGGGTTAATGAACCTCTGGGTAGTTTTTACGGGCCTTAGAAACCTTTGCAGCAGACTCAGGCTGAAGTTGGTCAAGTTTGTGTCTTCGCTAGTACTTGAGTACCTCTAGGCCTATTGTTGGTACTTTGATATGATCTCTAGAGAAGCAACTTAGTACAGCATCCTAACAATTACATCCCACCTAGAGAACTAGTTTTTTCCTAGTTAGGCGTGTTTCACGTGTAGAAATCGGGGTTACAAGTAACCCATCGTCGTAGTTTCAAAACACGTCGATTAGATAAAATTTATACCGAAACTCCAAGAGAGTCCCGGGTCAAACACAAGGAGGCGACATTTACTTTAGTTGAAAATCGCGCTTCGATTCATTTCTTTTTGGTATTTTAGGGTTTTGTTATTTTTTTGTATTTTTGTAAGAATAAAACAAGCAAACATATCACAAGATAGAGATGTGGAACAAATCTGATATATATTACTTCCAATGTCAATTACAATAAACTATGAAAGCATAAAAAGAGAGGGTGTCAGAGGAAATCTCCCGAATTGGCTGTTCGGCGAGACGATGGTGCCTGGCGGAAGCTCAGACGAAGGAGGTGAGGAGTGGGATGACGGAGGTGAGATGCAAGAGGATGTCGGGTTGAGAAAAGCTTTGGCATGGTTCTGGAATGGAGGTGAGAAGACGGAGATGATCTGCTATCGGAATGGAGGTAGGAGGACGGCTCCAAGGAGACCTATGAAGGGGGATGGGAAGTTGGAGGAGTATTTGGTGGGGCAGAGGTTCGCTACACTAATAGGCACCTTGGGAGCTTGAGAACAAGCTCTAATGGAGCGTTGGTAGGCTTGCTAGAGCATGGGAGTAGGTGGGAGTAGAGTAGGTTGAGTTGGTTTGGAAGGGAGGGGGTGTAGGTCCATTAATAGTGGAGGAGAA
This sequence comes from Thalassia testudinum, assembly GCA_037157565.1. Taxonomy (NCBI): domain Eukaryota; kingdom Viridiplantae; phylum Streptophyta; class Magnoliopsida; order Alismatales; family Hydrocharitaceae; genus Thalassia; species Thalassia testudinum. The sequence continues at coordinate 8,742,247 of JAZHRO010000078.1, read as the reverse complement.
GACGCAAAAATAGGTATGGGACCATTAGTGACATCCAGGCCGTCGCTGGAAGCATCGCTGTAGGCAACTCATGCCCACTGGCACCCATAGCTAGCTTTGCTGGTATTGATGAATTACTAATGGCTGTAAGCGTCGCTGTAAGTCTAGCTCATGCGTCGTTGTAGGTCCAGCCCATGCATAGCTGGTGCTGCTCACCCGCCTTGCCGCATGCGTGCATGCACACCCGTGCTGCTGCACGCATGCGGTGCTGCGTGCGTGCGCTGGGTGACCGGGTCTGCGCCAGGCGACCTGGGCTGCACCACGTGGCGTAGTCTGGGCCGTCCATCTTCTTCTTGTTGTAAGGGCTGCTATAGAGGTCGGATTGAGTCGATTTTCACATCATTAGGCTGCGATCGTTGGCCCGAATCCATCTCCCGCAGTCGGATTTTTCATTTGAAGCTCTGAATTATGTCTCCTAGTCCCTAGGCCGTTGATCTTCCTTAGACTTCATATGGTGCTACGGAATTCCGATTGAGGCGATTTCAGAGGGGTTGGGCTATGATTGTCGTCTCGATCAGATCCGTATGGTTGGATCGTCAATCCGAGGCTTCGAAATAAATATCCTTCTCTCCTAACCACAAAAAGGATACAATTAACCTAAATTATATACAACTACTTTAAATGCAGAATGATGCATGCTATACAATATTTATAACATGAAATGCAAATCTAAGCCTAGGAACATGCATGAATAGCCATTTTACCCTCAATAAATGTATTTACATCATACCCCCATGACTATCTTTTGCTAGTCCCTAGCAAAATTAAACTATATGCTATGCATGAAAGTAGAATTAGGATTAGATCGCTTAAGCCTAAGTCATTTATTAACAATAGAAAATTTCAACTAAGGTCCTAAACTACGAAAACTCAATAGTACCCGGGTGCCTGCCAGAATGTAGACTGCCCAAGTCCTCGCCTTATTTGAAAAGAGAAGATACATTTTTTTTTATTTTTTTTCTTTTCTAATTTTTTTGTATTTTTGGAGTTTGAGAGTTCCAAGATAACTTTCTAAGGCTACCTGACCTACCCAAGACTCGAAAAGGACTCTAAGTACTAAGCATCTTTGTGAAAAATTGATCGACACACAAAACGGCCGTTAAAACGGACTTCGGGTTTCTACGACCCTAGGTGACCTTGCCTAAAGGTTTATCTTTACGATTGGTAGCTTTCTCCTTACTTCTTTTATTTATGGGGTCAACATAAAAGTGAACCCAGTGTATATCTCCCCGATTTATTTTACTTCCCTGCTTCTTCCCTAAGTGTTTTGGGAATTATTGTACATTTTCTTTTTTTGTGAGCTAGGTTTTAGACAACTAGTCGATGAGTTGTTACCACCGACAACTTGCCAGTCATATTCGTGCGGTGAAGTGTGGTTTTATTTATTTTTTTATTTTCTCCTTTTTCTTTTTCTTTTCTTTTCTTTTTGAGTGCTTCCTTTTTTTTTTTTCTAAGTAGGTGGCTTCCCAGATCTAAGATTTACCTAAAGGCAGTACAACAAAAATGGTCTTGTGGCTGGGCTCTGGACAACCGACCGATGAGCTGTTACCACTAACAACTTGCCAGCCATACCACCCAAGTCAGTCCATTAGCTACCCAATTTCCATAAAAACTGTCGAAAAGTGAGTCAGTACAAAAAATGTGTGCAAATGCTTAGGCTTAAAGTCCCCCCAAATCAGAGGGTAGGTTGATAAGTCGCATACTTATCATCCCAAATTAAAATAAGTTTTAATTAGCGAGGACTCGAGACTAAATCCACATTCAAGTGGACACCCGGGCTAGTTAAGCCTGAAGACCTGAAGATTCTAAGTGTTTAGGTCCTCTCGTATCATTTCCTAAAGTTAATAACTTCCAAATGCCTAAGTTCTCTTTTCCTAATTTCTTTCTTTTTTTATCTTTTTTCAAATTTTCAATTTTTTTTAATTTTATAAGAAACTAAAAGAAATTCTACGGAGTTAAAATAATGATTTCAGGAATCGATTATCCAACCCCCCATGCCTAAATGATGCAATATCCTCATTGTAAAAATAAAGACATGAAAAGGGCGGAGTAAACAGAATATCACCTGAACATCGTGAGGAATCTGGTCAGCTCCACAGAGAATGTGAAATATAAACACGTGCTAAGTTTGATGCCTTCAGCTAGGCATAAAATACATACAAAGAAGAAATTGAGAATTCACAAGTGTGGGTCAAAATCAAAATAAAAATATTGATCCTCAAACCCGCCAACAGAATATGTCCATAGACGTGGACCAGATTATGGTGCAGACCCATGCCCAAGGGTCGAGTGGTTCTCAAGTTCTGGATGAAAATCACCTAGAACCGAAGGTTGTTAAGCTTGCGAGGCTGGGCCTACGGTTTTGGGGTGTGTAACCCAAGACCAAAATGGAGAACAATAGGTAGATCTGATTCACTAGTTTCAGATGTCCACTTAACATTTAGCTCAGAAAAATAATCAGTTATTCTAGGCTTGGGTCACACATGAAATATATCATAAGGGTCCATAAAGAAGATAGGTGGTTTTAGGTCAATAGGTACCCTTATATCGAAAATCGTAGTTCCCTCAAAATTAGCCTCCTAAATTTTTATTGCCAAATTTTTATCCTCTAAAATCAAGTGCTCAAGCTCCAGAACCTCCAAATCATTGTATACCCCATCTAAAGTGCCCAAGTTCAACAATTGTGGTAGAATCAGGATTGACTTGGGCGTAATGATCTCAGAAGTCAGCTCTTTGGGGTGCAGATGAGGATTGGGGTCGCTGATTGAATCATTAAGATTTGAATCCTCCAAGTTAACCACAACCAAATCCAAATCTTCAATGAATGGGCTATCAAATGGTTCATCAGATTCCTTATGCCCGTTTGTCTCACTAAAATCATTTTCCTTATGTTCAAGTGAGACTTCACATGAAGATTCTTCACCCTCAGAGTCAAAGAATTGATGATCCTCATTTACATATGTCTCAAAATCATAAATCATTTCATGATCCAAGGAGACATAATTTTCTTCGTTTCCTAACTTGGGGATCTTGGGTGAATCAATCGGTTCATCCTCAAATGGTTGCTCTAGCCCAACCTGGTCATTGCTGGTCTTAGAAAATGTATCCCCCTCGACAGGCGCCTGAGCGGGTTCAGAATTAGCTCTCCTAAAGGGGCTTCATCTTGAGAATCATCCCAAGATTTGACTAGGGTAACCACAAATTTCAATCCTCAATCTTGACAATTTCCCAAGAAGAAACTCACCCAAGTCCCTATCCCTAACACTTTGGAGCAAATCCAATAGAGAACTATTAAGTTCATCAATCATTTTGATCATAGGGTCAGTGCTTCAATGCATGGTGTTGGCTAAGCTTCTAAAGATTGTATGGTGTTCCTCAAGTTAGCCAACACCCTATCTTGGATCTGGTTCACCCAAACTGACTAGTTCGATTCAGGTTTGGGTGGGTTTGGGTTGAATCTAGGGGAGTCAAGATGTCGATGTTCTTGGGTCCCTCCTTGAAAGTAGGTTGTTCTAGGTTGTTCAAAGGATGGTGGTGACCTATATTCAGTGGAATACTGGGGAGGGTAGGTGTTATAATCATGATATCCTTCTTAATTGTAGATTGAGTTGGCTTAGTCATCAAAGGATGGAGATCCATAATCATTATAGCTCTGGGAAGGATAATAATCATAGTCTTGTTGTCCAGGGTTAGGCCCTAGACACTAAGGTCTGGATTCATATCCCTAATCAAAGTCATCCCGATTAGTGGATGGGTAATTACAAGTCAAGTTGGGATAGTAATCATCTTGGGGATAAGTGGTGGTAGGAGGATAGGATGTGAAATGTGTGTAGGATGTGGAAGGGTACATGGTGAAGTAAGGAGGGAAATCAGAAGAGAAAGGAGCCCTACAATACAAAAATACAAGCTGTCCTTATTTTGGGTAGCCTAAAGGTCTACAGACTCTCAGAATCCATCCTAAGATTATAGACGATTTACTCTACTTATGTCCAGGCAATCCAACCAGTTAGAAGGAGGGACTTGGGAGAAGGTTCTTCCTCTGGCTTGGGCCTCCGGTTCCTAGTGTACCTCTCAGCCGAGGTAGTTTGATGCTACTCCCCTAACTAGACATCAGATTGAGTAGTATAAGTAGGTTAATCATGAACAATCTCAATCTGGATCTCGATGAGCGAACCAGTCCTTAGGGTCAGCATCTAATCAATTTTAGTTAGGCTTGGGACAATGGTGCTTTAGGAATGTGATGGGCCCCTTAGATGGGTTGTGCCCTTAATGATCAGTTAAAATGTGTGTGCGTGCACAACCAGGGTTCCCAAACAAGGTTATTTGATGATGTGTCTTTTAGGATTTAAGCTTGTGTAGTAGCTTTTAGGGTTTAATCTTAGGTATATTCAATCAAGGTTTAGTAGAACACTCCAAGTTTTGAAAGCACTGGTGTAGATATATTCCTTTAAAAATTAGAAATAAAATGTGGAGTGCTTGGTTCAATCCTAAAAATCAACCCTAAGTGGCAAGCTACTTAATGAATCAGTTTTAGATTGAGTAGGGCGACCCAAATAGCTCAATTAATTGGCCTATTGCATCACTTAGTTAAGGCACATAGAAATGTTTGACCTATTCGGATTTCTACTCACTTATGTGTATTTAGTTGAAGTGTACTGGGTCCACAGGTCAGATCCCAGTTAAGTGGTAGAATCAAAGTGATTGTGCACCTTAGGATAAGAAGTTGTGGGTGTTAAGTGTGTAGCTTTCAGAAAATCCCACAACCAGATAACACTTTTTTTTATTTTTTTTATTTATGTGGATGGTGAGGTGAGTGGAGGTGGCAAACAAACAACCAAATCTATCCTAGGATTTATAAAAAACACCTAAGTTGATTTGGGTTTGAGTTATTAGGTTATGGAATGAAAACTAAGGTGGGGGTGGTGTGGGGGACACTTACAAAATACTCTACCCACACTTTACTCTGGTCTACTGCACTTGGATCTCCATGCTAGGGTACCAACAAGACAGTAGATCAAAGACAAGTAGGGTTAGTGCTATGTAAATGCAATGAAACACAATAAACAATAAAGTAAATTTCATTGTCTCCCCGGCAACGGCACCAAAATGGTCAGGCGTGTTTCACGTGTTAGAAATCGGGGTTACAAGTAACCCGTCGTCATAGTTGCAAAATACACCGATCATATAAAATTTATACTGAAACTCCAAGGGAGTCCCGGATCGAACACAGGGAGGCGACATTTACTTTACGTGAAAATCGTGCTTCATTTTGTTTCTTTTTGGTATTTTAGGGTTTTGTTATTTTTTTGTATTTTTGTAAGAAAACAGGCAAACGTGTCACACGATAGAGATGTGAAACAAATATGATATATATTACTTTCAGTGTCAATTACAATAAAGTATGAAAGCATAGAAAGAGAGGGGGGTTAGAGGAAATCTCCCGAATCGACTATTCAGCGAGACGATGGCACCTGGAGGAAGCTCGAACGAAGGAGGTGAGGAGTGGGATGACGGAGGTGAGATGCAAGAGGACATCAGGTTGAGGAAAGCTTTGGCGTGGCTCCGGAATGGAGGTGAGAAGATGGAGATGATCTGCTACCGGAATGGAAGTGGGAGGACGACTCCAAGGTGACCTATGAAGGGGGATGGGAAGTTGGAGGAGTATTTTGTGGGGTAGAGGTTCGCTAAAATAATAGGCACCTTGAGAGCTTAAGAACAAGCTCTAATGGAGCGTTGGTAGGCTTGCTAGAGCTTGGGAGTTGGTGGGAGTGGATTAGGTAGAGATGGCTTGGAAGGGATGGGGTGTAGGTCCTTTTATAGTGGAGGAGAAGAGGCAAAAATAGGTATGGGACTATTAGTGACATCCAGATCGTCGCTGGAAGCGTCACTGTAGGTTGCTCATGCCAGCTGGTGCCCACAGTTGGCTTTGCTGGCATGTGATGAATTACCAATGGCTGTAAGCGTAACTGTAAGTCCAGCTCATGTGTCACTGTAGGTCCGACCCATGCATAGTTGGCACTACTCCCCTGCCTTGCCACGCGTGCGCACCCACATGCTGGCGTTGCACTGTGCGCATGCGTGGCTACACGCGCGTGTGCAACAATGCTGCTGCATGCGTGCGGTGCTGTGTGCGTGCGCTGGGTGGCTTGATCCATCTGCATAGTCGAATTTGTCATTTGAAGCTCTAAATTATGTCTCAGTCCCTTGGCCGTTGATCTTCCTCGAACTACATATGGTGCTACGTGACTCCGATAGACGCGATTTTAGAGGTGTTGGACTCTGATTGTCATCTTGATCAGATCTGTACAGTCGGATCGTCAATCCAAGGCTCCGAAATAAATATCCTTCTCTCCTAACCACAAAAAGGATGCAATTAACCTAAATTATATACAACTACTTTAAATGCAGAATGATGCATGCTATGCGATATTTATAACATGAAATGCAAATCTAAGCCTAGGAACATGCATGAATAGGCATTTTACCCTCAATAAATGTGTTTACATCAGATCCATAGGATTTTGCTAAAGGACTAGCAAAAACTAGGCATGGGGGTTTGACAGGAACACCATAATAGGCCCTAACTGGCTACTTTTAATCATATTTAATGGATAAATGCTCCTACATAATCTTCTAAGGGTCGTAACTCCATGTCATTTTGTCTTGAGAGTAAAATAAGAAATCAGAGTTAATTCTGCAATTTTAACAGAATATCATAGATACAGATTAACTACGGGGTTTGTCAGGGGTTAATTAAAGGTCAGATGAGCATTAAAGTCCAATGAGTGGGTCCATACAGATAGAAATGGGGTTTCACAGATTTCGAGAATCACAACAGCATGCAAAACCTTAATTTTAGACCCACTTAAATTGAAGAAGTTCTGGTCAGGATAAAATTCATCTAAACCTCATAAAATTTATAGAAAAATATTCTAAGAGGTTTGGTACCCTTAGTTGACAATCTGAACTCATTTTGACCTTGAATAGAGTCGTAGACGGAATTCTGCCATAATTTAGGTTTTTATACAAATTTCCCAGTCAAACGTGATCAAAACTGAAATTTGACTTCACCATTAGATTCCTTGGGTCAAAATTAGATTTGTACTAAGATTTGGGCTCAATCAGAGTCCATGTTGACCTAGTTTGCATCTCAGTCCTTCAAATCTCTGTTTCTTTCACTTAAAGCACTAGCTTTCAAAAATCTTTGCAAGAAGGCCCCCAACTTCTCATCGTTCTCTTCAAAGAGGTGCTTGCCGCCATTGCCGGTGGGAACTCAAAGCGGCCGGCCTTCAATCAGAGATTCCTCTCTGATTTCTAAACTGAACCCCTTCAAATTTGGAGAGAATGTTCCAGGGACCTTACTAATCGATTGCACCACCTCTCAAACCCTAATTCGAGCCTCACAAATCAGGCCAATGAGCAAAATTTCGGAGATATTCTCCCTTGAAATCTCAAGCTCTTCAAGCTTCTTCCCAATCTTGGAACTCTTCTTGAGGCCCTTAAATGGATCCCCTTTGCAAGGCCGTGCTCCTTGGCAAATTTTAAGGCCAAAAACCTTTCTTCTCCTTCGACCTCTGGCCTGCTCCACTTTGCTTCGGCGACCCTCCTTATTCAGCCTGTTCACCCTTTGCCACATACCATAGGCAAAGGGAAACTCTTTCTCTCCATCGTTCGCTCGTCGCCATACCTACTAGGAGCCTCCTCCCCCTTTAGACGTCACCGTCTATCTCTCTGGAGCTCTCTTCGTCTCCGACACTGGCCAATCATAGCTAACTCCATACTCACTCTCTCTTCGTCTGAAAACACCCTTCGTCAACTCCACTCACTTCTCTGGCTCCTCCTATCTGCTTAGACTTTAGGTTTGCACACCACACTGTCCGTACCACCTTCGCCTTCCTAAACGTCAGCGTACCTCCGACGAGCTCACATGACTGCTCTACTTCACCAATTCGCCTGCCACCGAGTCTATGAGCTCCACCTCGCCTTACTGATCAAAAGCCCCAAATTTCCTTTGATCACTCTAGAATGCCACCATGCACTACCACCTTCTCTCACCTTCTCCAACTTCATCATTCACATACACACCTCCTCATCACATGCAACCACCATTAGCACATTTGCCATACTCAGGCAATCCTCCTGAGCTTTTCTGACAAGGCTAAGAGGTCGTATTTTGCGTTTCATGTATACATTAGAGCTCCGTCGCCCCCACTACCTTCTTCGGTTCCATCTACGATTCCCTAACCAAATTCATCCGTGTTGCTACCTTCAGGCATTCCGGACCACTTCTAGGCTCAGCTCCAGGTCTCCAACTATAGCAGCAAGTGTCATCCTCAACTCCAATCAGAAGCAACATCAACTGCAGCTCGTGCATGGAAGGGGCTGCTCAATTTAGTCCCACGTTGGGGATTTTGGGACCCTCAACTGCATATAAAAGGAAAAGCTCTTCTTGGCTTACCGCCTCAATAGCACAGGGTGAGGTCCTTCTCCATGTGCCACGTACACGACCTTGCCCGCCACGTACGTCGTCAAGTCTGGGCATTGGATCTGATTACCCACCAAATTAATCGATACTATTCACTGATTAGCCCATATTTGTAGGCTATTTAAATATTTAAGTGTCCAGACATTAAGTTAATTTTAACATTTACATCGCATACATTAGGATGTAAATAAATTAATTCATATTTTTAGCTTAAGTGAATAATTCATGCATTTAGAATTAACCTAGGATTGCATACATTTGATTTGTTAATTAATTAGGTGCATTACATACACTATTTTAATTAACATAGAAGTTAAGGAGTTATGTATAAATAATCCTAATTATTTTATTCTCTTTTTGTTTTCTTTTCTTCTCCTTCATAGATAACCGCTCCATCTCCGCCTCCTCCTCCTGCGCATCAGCATTGACTAGACAGTGGCCTTTTGAATTTCAAATTGTTGTAGTTGTGGCTACAAAGGAGGAGGAAGGGCTGCCGTTCAGGGGAGGCCACCACCCCTTTCCTCACTACGTAGAGAACTACGTTTCTCATCCACTCCTCACCACCAGCCTTAACCTCGGTAGTGCGGCTCCACCACCATGGTTGTGTGGTGTGACAGCTCACACCACCAAGAGTCCCTGCATCACTGTGCTTCATCTTCCCTTCCACTTGCAGATCCTAGCTGCTGCACACCCCAAGCACCCTTGCCACACCCGCTGCAGCACATAGAGCTGCAATCGCCTCCCCATGCCTCAGCCCCTACCGAGCGTGCCACCACACGTGCCTTCCCTCGGCATGCTTCATCTTCTGCAGCAGACCCCCTGCGCACTCGCTACACCTCCACTAGAGCAGGCGCACGTGCCCACTTCCAGCAGCTCAGCGCAACTTCCTCCCCCATGCCTCAACCGTCGCCCACACCTCCAGCCAACGCACCACTCGCGTGCACGCTGCATCCAACCCCCATGCCTCCTTCTGCTCATGCACCCCACTACACGCACAGTAGTTAGCGCACACCTTCGCCTCCACGCGGCCTTGCCTTAGCGCTTGCACTCCACCGCACCAGCGCCTCCAGTGCCCTACCAGCCCCTGTAGCCATGCGACCTCCAGAGCTTGTGCACGCGCACGCTGCCTGCAGTGCCCACCCCCTCAGCGCGCGTCACCTTTAGCGCTTGTAGCGCCCGCGCTAGCCTCCACACTCCCTCCAGCAAGTGCATCCAGCAGCAAGAGTCTCTGGAAACCACCCTTCGCCAGACCTCCGTCCAGCAGACTCCGGCCATCTCGCAACCAGTCGCTGCCACCGTTGCGAAGCCCTCGCTCCGACCATCCTATTCCCAGAAGAGTTCCTCGAACGAACCTCTCTCCCGTGCGGAGGTGGAGAGAGGTAGAATCATTTGTTTTTACATTCATTAATATTTACATTTGAATGCCATTGCCAAACTTTCATTTTTATTTTAATATTTGAAATATTGAGTGAAATTACAACTTCATGCTCATCTTTTCTCATAATTGCTTGGCTTTTGTTATTAACAAGTTTTGACATTGGTTTCGGGTTAAGATGTGCACAAATTCTCTCTAATGCATGTCAATTGGAAATTACAAAGATTCATCACATATTTATAGAATATTTCAGTGAGGAAAATTGCACATATAACCTTACATTTTCGAGTTATTGTGTGTCTTCTTTTCGTCGCATTTCATGTCAGATTTGACTATGGATTTCGCACTTGATTGAACGAATACGAGAAAAATATTCGTGAATTTATTGTACCATTGTCTCCTTATGGACATGACCCTCTCTTCTGCGAGTGGTTAATTTTTATTGTAATTGTTTTGTTAAGCGGTTTTCCACCACTTTGTTACTAAAATGACAAATCATCTTATTCACATTATTCGAAAGCGAAAACTGTCTTATCATTCACTTGGGTCTAAGTTGAGAAAAAGGGAAGAGAATCAGAGAGAGAGGGGGGGGGGGTTTTTCTCTTCTTGGGAATCATGCCCTCCCTCTCTCTCAATAGTTAGCTGAAAATTGAAGAGTCCCTTATGCCTCTACTGGTAAGCTGCTGCTGTCCCTCTTCTATGTGACTTAAGGCAAGGCCTTGTGCCTTGTGAGGCTCTGTTGTTTAAGGCATCTGTGCCTTGGGTTCAACAGCTAATTGAGTACATTGGTTTGATAATTGATTGAGATTACTATTGGTTTATTTAAGTTGATTTGTGAGCTTAAACTTAAGGGTTAATTTGGTGATTCAAATCACCATTTTAACCTAATCCTTTTACATTGACTCTCTGTTCTTTATTGGAATATTATTTTGAGCATTTCATTAGTTTCAATTGCATATTATTTTTGATATTATGATTAGTGGATTGAAATTGCCATATTTTTCTCCATACGAAGGACCTCAGACTCCAAATTGATTTCGAGTTTATAAATTTAAGTGTTTTGTGCGATTTTCGTCTTGTACTATAACGCGCTTCTCTAAACATTGACTATTTCATGTTAAACACCTCTCTATCTCTCTTATCAAAAATGCACTAGCAAACTAAACCTGGACTTGCTACAAATATGTTTGGTTGCATTAACTGCTGGGATCAACGAACCTCTGGACAATCCTTGTGGGCCTTAGAAACCTTCACGATAGACCAAGGTTAAGGCTGGTCAGGTCTGAATCTTGGTTGGTACTTGAGTTTCTCTAGGCCTATTATTGGTATTTTGATCTAATTTCTATAGAAGAGGCACAATTAGGCATCTGAACATCAAAAACATAGTCTAAAGATCTAATTCTTTCCGTATGAATTTGCAAGAGTCTAGCAAAAGTTAGGCATGGGGGTATGATGGTAACACCATCATTAGTCATAACTAACTTTAATTAGTCAGAATCAAGAGATAAATGCTCCTAAATGATCGCTTGAGGACCATAATTCCACTTTGACCTATTTTGAGAAGATAAGAAAAAAAGGTTAATTCTACTATTTTAATAGCACATCACGAATGCAGATTAATCATGGGGTTATTTAGGGGTTAATTAAAGGTAAATTGAGCATAAAAGACTAGAAAGTGGGCTCACACCAATAGAATTAGGGTTTCACACAATTCGAGAACTAAAATAATACTAAAAACCCTACTTATCAACCCCACCTAAATTGAAGAGGTTTTGGTTAGGATAAAATTAATCTAAACCTCCTAAAATTCATATAAAAATATTCTAAGAGGTTTGGTACCTTTGGTTTGACCATATGAACCCATTTTGACCTAGAATAGACATTCAGATAGGAATTTGCCTTGATTTGGGCTTCTCTACAAGTTACCCAACCAAATGTGGTAAAAACTAAAATCCAAGTTCACCATTAGATTCTTTAGGGCCAAATTAGGTTAACACCAAAATTTGGGCCCAATCAAAGTCCATCTTGACCTAATTTACAATTTAATCCCTAAAACCTTTATTTCTTACACTCAAGCCCCTAGGTTTCAAGCTTCCTACAAATGCCCCCCTAACTTTCTTCCCTTCCTTGTATTTGGGTCTCTACTGCCATTGATGAATCAACCCAAATAGCACCGATCTTTGACTGACTTGAAACTTCATCAAATCAATATCAAATCCCACCAAATTTGGTGGGATTGGTGTTCAGATGGTGGAGAATCATTTAATCAAGATCTTAAACCCTGATTTGGAGCAAAAGGAGCACGTGAATTCAAAGAAATCATGGGTTCTCTCTCAATTGCTTCAATTTGGAAGGAGTTCTCACACAATTGTGCAAAGGAGAAGAAGACCAAACTTAGTCCCACATCATGTGGGGATAAAATGGAATAACACATAAAAGGGATTTTTGATAGTTGTTGTTCACCTTAGCACACATGGGTGTGAGGTCCCCACGCACGTGCATATGCATGCTCTCACCCGCGCTCATGCACATGTTGGTCTGGGCTTGGATCTATTTACCTTGTTATTGTTCAACCGTGTTTGAAAAAAAGGAAGGTTTCTGAGGAGGGTTGGGGGTGGTTTTGCCTCAGGGTGCATGCACGTGCCTTGAGATGCATGCACACATGTCCAACACTTAGCGATTTTCTGAGTTGTCATGTGTTGAAGCTTGGCAACTTTAAGTTATCTGACATTAATGCCTGACGTTTGATTATGGTTGATTTAAGGGTACTATAGAGATATTTGATGCTTATCTGATGTAGCTATTTGATGATATGTGGTTCAAAACCGTGGTAGAGAAATTTGGCTGTGATTACTTGAGATTATCTTTGGGATATGTGCTTAATTGTGGGATTAAATTGGTGATTTAAATCACCATTTTAGGATTTTACTATTCTTTTTATTCCACTGATTTCTGAGACACAAATTGCTATTATTGAATATATTTTTGAGTAGATCATTTACTGAATATCTTGTTGTGATTAATTATTGTGCTCATTTGTTTATCATTGCAACTAGTATGTGAATTCCATATTTGATCCCTACAAATGACCTCGGAGCTCACGATTGTTTTTCGAGCACTTATAAATTTAAATATTGTCAATTCGATTTTCGTCGCTATACTACAACATGATCTTTTTATGATGATTTTCGAACCAACATTCACGATCATAGGGCTGCTATTGGGTGGAGCATTTTTGACCTTCATGGTATTCACCCTTCTTATTGTACTCATCATATATATACGGATGAGGGGGGGAAACCAGCTCGACAATGTCAAAGATGTCTAAATCTAAATATGCTAGAGGTTGTCATGAGAGAAATCATCAAATGGCTAGATGCTGACATAATTTACCCTATATCTGATAGCCAATGGGTGAGACCCATCCAGATAGTGCCTAAGAAGGTGGAACTTACCATGATTAGAAATGAAAAGGTAAATCCATCCCGACCCTCACCGTGACTTCCTGATGGGTCTGTATAGACTATCGTAAGTTAAATTCAGCTACCAAGAAGGATCTCTTTCCCCTTCCCTTCATGGACTAGATCTTGGAAAGGTTAGCTGGACAAAGCTATTTTTGCTTTTTGGATGGATATTCTAGGTATAACGAGGTTGCTATCAACTCGAAAGATCAGAACAAGACCACTTTTACTTACCCCTTTGGTACATTTGCTTTCAAGAGAATGCCCTTCAGCCTATGCAATGCAGTAGTGACTTTTTAACTTAGCATGATGGCTCTCTTTTTTGATATGATAGGGGACTTCGTGTAAGTTTTTATGGATGACTTCTCCAGTTTTGGAGATGATTTTGGGTCTTGTCTTGATAACCTCACCAAGATCATTAAAAGATGCATTGAGGTTAACCTAGTACTATCATAGGAAAAGAGCCATTTCATGGTGAGGGATGGCATAGTACTAGGTCACAGAATCTCAGAAAATGGATTAGAGGTCGACCAAGTGAAGTCTGATATTATTTCTTGACTACCTCTACCTAACTCGATCAAGTAGAGTAGGTCCTTCTTGGGGCATGTTGGATTTTACAGGAGATTTATTAAAGATTTTTCAAAGATTGCTCATCCTTTAACGAATCTCCTTGTTGCTGATGTCCTATTTGATTTTGACTCTGGTTGTCATAGCGCTTTCAAGACCTAACGAAAGGCTATGTTTGATTCTCCTATTCTCCAGCCGCTCGACTGGTCTCTCGATTTTGAGATTGTGTAATGCCTCTGACTTCACTGTTGGAGCCATTTTAGGCCAGCATCGGGAGTGCCATCCTTTTGTTATTTATTACGTTAACAAGAGACTTAATGAGGCTCAGTGTAACTACATGGTTATTGAGAAAGAGCTGCTAGCTGTAGTATTTGGCCTAGAGAAATTCTGTTCATACTTGTTAGGGTCAAAAGTCAATATTTTTACTAATCATTCTGCCCTCCAGCATTTGTTGGCAAAGAAGGATGCAAAACCTTGCTTGATTAGATGGATCTTTCTTTTGAAAGAGTTGATAATGAAATTTGCGATAAGGCCGAAGCACAAAATGAAGTGGTTGATCATTTGTTGTGTCTCAACCCACCCCACATCCCTTACTCGCCTATTTCTGAAAAATTTTTGGATGAGTCTCGTTTGGATGTTGATTCATCAGAGTTTTCGTAGTATGCGGATATTGTGAACTATTTTTCTAGTGGCAAGATACGTTCAGGATTATCCAAGGACTAGAAACTCAAATTCCTTTCCAAGGCCAAGTATTACTTTTGGGATGATCCCCTACTTTTCCGCTTAGGAACTAATCAAGTGATTAGAAGGTGCATCCATGATTCTAAGATCTTTAGTGTGTTATCCTTTTGCCACAACAAGGCTTGTGGTGGTCACCTTTTGGGTAGGAAGACCATTGCAAAGATCTTGCAGTCATATTTCTTATGGCCTACCATCTTCAAGGATACACATGGTTTCTCCATGAGCTGCAAGTGATGCTAGTCAGTAGGTTCCATGACTAGGAGAGACATGATGCTTCTCCAACCTATCTTGGTCATTAAGGTGCTTGACATTTGGGGCATTCAATTTATGGGCCCTTTCCCAAACTCTCATGGCTTTGAGTACATACTTCTCGTAGTTGATTATGTCTCAGAGAGGGTTGAGGCCATCCCAGCGAGGCGAGTTGATCAAAAAACTATTATTTCTTTCATTCGGGAGTTTATTTTTACGAGATTGGTGTCCCTCGTGCATTGATTAGCGAAGGGGGAAGTGATTTTATTCCTGCCCATTTTATGTCATTACTAAAGAAATATTGGGTACATCACTGCATTGCTACCCCATATCACTCGCAAACCAATGGGTAGGTTGAGGTGTCCAATTGTTAGCTTAAACTCATTTTGCAAAAGATGGTTAGACCTAACTAGAAGGACTGATAGATTGATTGACACACTTTGGGCTTATCAAACTATGTACAAGACCCCACTTGGAATGTCACCATATCATATGGTGTAAGAAAAGGCCTGTCACCTTCCGATTGAGTTGTAGCATGCGCCTTTTAGGCAATGCAGAAGTGTAATTTTAACCTTAATGCAGGAGGTTATGAAATAAAGCTCCAACTTAGTGAATTAGAAGAGATCCAGCGGGAGGCCTACGAGAATGTGAGGATCAACATGGACAAAACCAAGGCCTTTCACAACCACCACATCTAGAGAAAATCTTTCTTTGCCAACTAGTAAATTTGATTATTTGATTCCAAACTTAAGTTCTCTTGGGGCAAGCTGAAATGTAAGTGGACTGACCCATTTGTCATGATCCACCCGTATTCTAATGGGGCTGTCCAGATCCAAGACCTGAAGACTGGGCTTGTTTTTATAGTGAATGACCAATGCCTTAAGCCATTCTTGGCCTAGGAACCACCTCATATTGATGAAATCATAAATCTTCTCGACATGTGATTGAGTTTTCACCCAGCTGGAGGTGTTAAACTTAGCATTTATACATATGTATATAGTTTTAATTTTTGCTTCTATACATAGTAGTAGTTTTTGTTCATTTCATAGGTGTTGGAATGAGCTGAGCGATTGTATTCAGGAGCTATTCCTGGTGATTTCTACCCTTTTATTTATACATTTCATGGATTCACATTCTACTTTTTCTTCTATGTTTATTTTCATGCATGAGGACATGCAAGAATTTAGGCATGGGGGTAGTACACTTATACTGAATATTCTCTGCCAACACTTAGAATTTTCAGTGAAAAGTTTTTCACTATTGCATTTGCATTTTGCATGTTTTCCTATGGTATTCCTTTCAAATAAGTGATTTTTGAACAAGTAAAAAATTTATATATATAGTTGTTGATGGGGCCAAATAGGAGTTTTATAAAGTTGTTTCGTTGCAATAAAGCCTTCTAAATAGCTCATTCAATAAATAATATTTATAACTCGAAATCTAAAATAAAATCTGAGGTCAAACACAGGGAGCAAATATAGAATTCATGCGTTAATCATTAATTTGAAGTAAATGACCACAGGAAATTAAGTACAATAATGATATTTAATGAATAATAACTACTCAAATTTGATATTCAATGGCAAATATGAGTACTTCAAGAGTTTAACATGACAAAAAGAAACCTAGGAAAAAATAATGATGATTTAAATCACCAATTATTAGTCTAAGCACATATATATCAATTACTCAAATAAAGCTACAGTATCCTCAATTGGAAATGCCACGCAAGCTTAAGTGGCTAGAGTTTCAAATGCCAAATTAGACGTCGGGTCATTCCATCAGATGACTTAAATGTCGCCTTGCTACAGTGCTTCCTTCTCTTCTTTAGGCTTTCTTCTTCTTTCTCCTTTCTTCTTTTTTCAGAGAGCATAAAGTCTCTCTCTCACGGCTAAGTGTTGGATAGGGCTAAACATCAGAGAGCAAAGCCCCCCTTCCCCTGCTTTCTCTCTCTTTCCTTCCTCTTCCCTCTTAGACAATTGGCTAGCCAATCGGGTATTTGGGTTAAGTAGTATCGGGTCCAGGCCTGTGTGCATGGTGTCGCAGGCAAGGAGTGAAGCTTAGGCCGATAGAAAGTGAGTGGGTATGGAGACCCGACCCCCGTGTTATTGGGTGAATGTGCTACTTCACAAAATTAATTTATCTGTGTACGCATGCTCTTCTCCCACCAATGTGGGACTAATGTGCCTGCTCTCTTTGCGTGTAGCTGCAGAGTGAAGACTTCATCTATTGGAGTAGCAGATGAGGTCTTCTCACCTAATTGAGGACCTAGAGAGGAACTGATGTGTTTCCCACATCAACTGTGAGTAGCATTAGGTTGTCTCAATGCCAGGGGAGCTCGGTTGTGGTCAGAGATGGTAGCAGCATCAGCGAATGGCAAAGGACACCTGAAACAAGCATACGTGCTTGAAAGCCCCAGTTAAAAAGCTCCTAAGCTTCGCTGTAGCAAGGCGAAGGTGACTAGGGTGTTGGTGTGGCTAGTGAGTGAGTGAAGTGGTCTGAGGAGGTCAGCGGAGACCCTGCGAAGGTAGGTTGGTCAAGGGTGCGGTTGGGTGGATAATCCCCTCAATTTATTGAGGGGTTTTGTTCACGAGGGTAAGCCGATACTTATGGAGTCGATGGAGAGGTTTTTGGTGGATTGTGGATGCATGGAGACCTCTCCGGAGATGTGGCTGGAGCGGAGGAAGATGGAGGCATGCAGTGGTGGCGAAGGTTGAGTTGAGGTTTTAGATAAGGGGAAACAGAGTAAAGAGGGAGAGAAACCTAGCTAACCTAATTCTAACAGATGAAAGGGAAGGTAGGTGTCTGTTGTGGTATGGCCGACGTCGGAGATAAGAATACCTTTGGTGGGAGAGAAGCAGCATGGAAGATGAGGAAGAAGACCCTCGCTGGTATTGCGAGCGGTAGAGGAATGTGGGGAGGAAGTTCCGGCCGACCATGGTCTGTGGTGACCAGCGAAGAGAGTAGGACAAGGAGCTTGCTGGTGCTTGCATAGGAATTGGCCGAAGAGAGGAGAAGAAGGGGGTATTCCAGTCCAAACCAAGCTAAGGAGGACGATCGTGCATCATGGAAACTTTTAGAGGCATTAGGAGGTCGTTCCAAGCTTGGAAAGCAAGCTTGGAAGCTCAGAGTTTTTGCAACCATAGGATACCCTTCCTTTCAAAGATTTCGCATGAGCTTTTGGGGAAGAATCATGGTCCAGGATTAGGTTTAGATCGTAGAGGATTCTCTCAAGAGTCTCCCTACCAATTTTGGAAGGGTTTAGGCATGAAATCAAGGAGATCTTCCTGATTAAAGGTTAGTTGTAGGTGCATTCACATGGCCATGGTAGCAGGGACCTATTGGTGAAGAAGATGACAAAGTTAGGGGGTCCTTGCAATAGATTTTGAAAGCAAGGGTTTAAGTAAGAGAGGAAGAGTTTGACTGGACCAAAATGCAAACTAGGTCAAGATGAACTGTGATTGGACCCAAATTTTGTTACAAACCTAATTTGGATCCAAGGAATCTAATGGTGAAGTTGGATTTTGGTTTTGACCAAGTTTGGCTAGGTAATTTATGTAGAAACCTAAATTAGGGCAACTATCTGTCTAAGACTCTATTTTAGGTCAAAATGGGTTCAGATGGTCAAATCAAAGGTACCAGACCTTATAGAATATTTTTCCATGATTTGAATGTTTAGGTGAATTTTATCCTAACCAGAACCTCAATTAATTAAGTAGGTCTGAAATTAGGATTTTGGATGTCCGTTAATTCTTGGAATGCATGAAAACCCATTTCTGCCTTCATGAACCCACTTATATGACTTTAATGCTCATTTAACCTTCATTTAACCCCTGGGAAATGCCATGACTACTCTACATTTAGGATATGATGTTAAAACTATAGATTTACCCATGATTTAATGTATTTCTCTCAAAAAGAATATGCAATGACTTATGACTCTCCGACGATTATGTAGGAGCATTTGTTAATTGATTATGACAAGTTAAAGCTAGTTATGGCAGATGATGACATTATCATCATACCCCCATGTCTAACTTCTGCTGTCATTGTAAACCAGAGGCTATGAAATCAGTTTGGTTCAAGGATTAGAATAGGTTCAAAGGGTGGGTGAATGGGTCGGGATGACTGTTGCTGACGATTTTAAGCTTTGGTGGAGTCGACTGTTCTAACTTTGAACTCTAAGTGCAGTAGGAGTGTAGCTTAAAATGATGATCAGAAGGGTTTCGGGTATTTGGAATGACAGGTTGCTTCTCATTAAGCGCTAAATTTAATGCCTTCAGCCGAGTAGAAGGTGGTCAAGGAGAAGGGGTGGTCAAATCAGAGGAGTATTGTAAAACAAGCACCTTGATCAATAGCCTGGTTGGTCCAACTAGGTGCTTGTTCAAATCTGCAGGCCGACAATGCAGCCTAAACCCAAACAATTTGGTGGGTTGATGGATGTGAATCAGTAGATGTGGAGCCCACCAGGTATTTTGAGGTTCAAATGGATGTGGAAACGAAAATTCAGGGTTTGACTGAGTCAAGTCAGCCTGGTCAGAGTAGGGATCCTCGAAAGAAAATGGATATGAAAATGATAGAAGAACCCTACTAGTAGGATCAAAAAAGGATGGGAAGTGATTATCGATTTGATCAGAGTCCGAAACCTGATTGAAAGATGGAGGTGAGTCGTATGCAATCGGATCAGAGAGAGGTGAATCAGAGTAAAAGTTGATTCCGATGGTGGGTCAGGGTTGGGAACGGGTTTTGGAAGGCTCTGTATGTATTGCAGAAGAGGTGGCTTCAATGAGAATTGTGTGTTGAGGGTTCCTCTAGAAAAGATTCTAAGGTAGGTCCATCCAGAGAGTTTTCATGAAGCACATCAAAATCAAAGGTAAATGCCTGGAGAGTTCTTATAGGATCATGGAGATCTAAGTCAAGGAAAGATTCGAACTCTGGATTGCAGACACTCTTGGCACTTGTTTCTGATTCCTGAAGATCAAAGAGGAATTCCATCTTAATGGAACCTGATTTTGAATCAATGATCTTGGGATCATGGACCTCAAAGTTGAAGAATGGATCATGGATGCTGAGGTCATAAATTGGTTCATAGTTATCAGGAAACAAAGGCTCTCTAAAATCATAGTATGATTCAAAATCGTCAAAGAATTTGCAAATATCATGTTCTGAACCTGATTCTAGATTGAGAGTTCCACCATAGAATGAATCAAGATGTGTAGAATCAACAACCTGACTTGGATGTAACCTAATATCTGATTCTGAGCTCAAAAAGTTGTCCTTATTAGGCATGGTCTTAGGTTTTTGGTTCCTAGGATAGACCCAATTAATTCCCAACTCATCCAACTCCTTGGTTTCTGTATCATAGATTGGAGTGACTTTTGAAAAATCAATTTGTATTTCTATGGAGGTTGAAGACTTGTAATCATCAAATATAGGCCCAGAATTGTAGTCCAGATTTAAAATTTGATTCTCATTATATTGGGCCTCATGATTGTACCAAATAGGCTTGAATCCAGATTCTAGGTTAAGGGTAAGGATTGGATTACTAGAATCTAGGCTGGGCTCTATTGGGCTGTCAGACTCATTCTTGAGATGTACCTTAACAGGATAAGGCTCAGGATTTACACTCTCCAGTGGTTTTGTTTTAAGCTCATTATTATAGGTGTCAGGGATTTCTAGGCTTGGGGAACTAGGTTCATGATTTTGTAGGGTTGGTTCGCAATTATGAACACTTGCAATTGGATCTTCCCAACCCATCTCAAGATTAGGTGTATCAATTTGCACATAGTTTGTATCCAATTCCATTTGGGTTGGGGGTCTTCAACAATTCTGATTTTCTAACCTAGGTTTTGGGGAATCATGTTGATCATCAGTGTTGTTCCAGGGTGTCTCATTATCTTCTGAAGGGATGTAGGGTATTCTCAATCAATGGTTTTATACAATGTATTTAGTAATTTTCCCCATTTCTCCCTGAGAACTTATTCTTCCAAAAGTGAAGGATTTGACCAACATTGCAGACACTCGTTGTAATTTCATTAATTCAATGTATTCTGCTTAGAGATCATCCTGGTTTGAACAGTGTTTCATTCGTGTCCATATTATTTTGATACGGCTCAGAATGCGATTTGTTGCTTTTGCAAATTTATCCTGAATGTCCCTATTTAAGGCTCTATAATGTTCTTCATGGTGTCTATACGCAGCCTCAATCATCTTATCTTTGATAGTCATTTGGGACACAGGCTTCCTAATTACTTTTCCTAAAATGTCAGGTTGCATTTTCGAATCAGGTGGTAGAATCAAGATGTAGAATCAAACTCAAGTTCATATTAAAGTAATCAGATCAGATCAGAAATCCCTGTAGAAGATCTAATGAGGCCTCTTAGGTTAAAATTCTAATGACCTTCCTATGTATGTGTTCTATAGAAGGGATGAGGAATTGGATCTAAATTGGACCCAATCAAGGCACCCAAAGATTTTTGGATGACTAAGGCTTATTTCAAGGCCAATGATACCTCTGAATAAAAAATTCGCACACCGGAGAATTACCTGGGTAGGCAGGAAGGGAGAGCCCCGCAAAGGCCCTTACACAGTAGAGCATCCCCACAGGTTACAAGGTTTCCCCCACCCAACCTTCCTTGTCACTGCGGTTCCAAGTAGACCGGAATGTATGAACTTAAGATCTTAAGTTTACCAATTTTAGCCTAATTTGTGCCTTGGATTTCACTTGATTTAGAAATTGATTTGATTTGTGACCTAATTTGGAGGTTGATTGGCCCACAAAGTAAACCAACTTCACGTGACCTGTCCTAAAAGATGAAGAATTAAATCTAAGTCAAGACCCAGAAATCACCCTGAATTGACTCTCAGGTTATTAGGTCCACAATTTTAAGGTTCAAGTGAATTTAGAGCCTGATTTTTTGGTTTCTTCTTGATTAGATCTTTTCAATCAAGGGCTTGGATAGCACACAGATGTGGGAGGGTCAATTTTCTTTAATTCAGCCAATTGTGAACTAGCACTCCCAAAAACCCTAGGGTAGAAACCCTATTTGGTTCTATTCCAAGTCCAATTTGATCTTCAAAATGTTCTCCTTGGACTTCAAACAAGAAGTGCATAGTCTAAGATGATTAGAAATTAAGCGTAAATCCCTAGTCGATATAGGAAATCATGGATGGGATCTCTAAACAGAATCATCTCAGGCCTCAATCAGATATGAAATTTTTTCGTAAATCAGGAAACTTGACTTTTAAGTGATGATTACAAAGAAAATAAGGCAGGTGAATCCTAATTGATTTGTTTCCTTTTTATCTTCCTAAGATTAAGAGATTGATTAGTGAAGAAAAGAGATTACCTACCCTGGGAGTGGCTGATTTGCACGGAAGATTGCCTCATGATGTACCTCACAAAATCACAAGAAAACAAATAGGGCAAGTTAGTGCTTAAATAGAATCAAGTAAAACAAAAATAGCAGTGAATTGCGCATTGCTCCCCAACAACGGCGTCAAAATGTTGATAGGGCTAGATTGGAGTTTTTAGCGTGTCGTTTCATTGTAGCAAAGTCTCCTAAATAGCTTAATCAATAGATAACATTTATAACTCAGAATCTAAATTAAAGTTCGAGGTTGAACATAGGGCGTAAATATGGAATTCATGCACTAATCTTTAATTGCATACAAATGAGCACAGAAAATTAAGCACAATAATGATATTCAATGAATACTAATCTATCACATTAAATATTCAATGATGCTCAATGTATCTCGAGATAAAAAGAATAGAAAAGAAGCCAAAAGTGGTGATTTAAATCACCAACTAAGCCCTCTAAGGATGCATCACAAATATCTCTATTATATCAAATAAACCAACAGGAACTTGAATGCTACAGTGATAAGAAGTTGAGCATGTGTATCAGACGACTTAAATGATCAAGCTTCTTAAAGCCTTCTTCCTTGTTTCTTCTCTCTTCTTCTGCTTTCTATTGCTCTGCTTTCTCTCTTCTTCTGTCACAAGCCTTCCTTTCTTCTTTCTCTTCTAAGCCTCAGCTTTGTCAGATCTTCCTTGTTCTTCTCATGGTTAAGTGTTAGCCACATACAATGAGGAACAAAAGCCCCCCACTCTCGCACAAATTCCTGATTGCACAGCAATCATGCAACCTAAATCACCTGAATTAAGATAAATCCTAGCATAACTTAGGATTAATGCATTCATAGGCAACGTAATTTGCACAATAGCTAATTTATTAGTCATATAGATAATATCACCATTTTATGACCTAAAAGAGAGATGATTTTAATAGAAAATGATTCAAAGCTACGGATGTCAAATCTGACCGAACATATCTGATCAGTACGATGATGGGAGTCCAACTCTTCCAAAATCATCTCGATCAGACAACCAGGGCACCTTGTGCAGTCCATAAAAGAATGGAGATCATTGTTGGACGAACGAATTGCTACGCTAACGTGTTTGGTTTTGGAAAACCTGTCATTGTAGTTTGAAAGCGAAGAACTCATGTTCAACAAATAAAATTTATACCAAAATGAAAATTCCGGGTCGAACATAGGGAGGCGGACATTTGATTTAAAAACTACGCGTTTGTTTTTATTTGTCATGAAGTAATTCAATTGATTAGAACTACTTAATTATTTACAATAAATAGAAGAGAGAGAGAATATTACAAACAGAAGTCAAAACGAGATGTAGGATAAAAAAGGAATTCATTATCAAAAGGGATTGTTCATTACACTAAATATTACGACTAGAAAGCGAGAAAATGATTATACTAGAAAGCGGTAAATCTACTCTAGAAAGTAGTAAAAGAATGGAGAGAGAAATATCCTCCTCGACGGTCGCTTGGAGGATGAGCTGAACTACTCTAGAAAGCAGTAAATCTATTCTAAAAAGCAGTAAAGAGAGTGGGGAGAGAGATATCCTCCTCAACGGTCGCTTGGAGGACGAGTCGGACAGGACGACGCCTAGACGAAGAAGGACAAAGCAGGACGAAGGAGGATGAAGTAGAAGAACGGGAACGAGGCAGCATGTCGTCGTCGTCGCGGGATCCACTTCCGAATGGGGACGAAAATTTGGACTTTATCTCGCGAGAAGCATCCCGGGTGTGGGACAAGCTTCTCTTGAGCTTTGGAGAGGTAGAGAAGAGAAGGAAGGGATGAGAATTTCATGTGGAGGGGGTCTCCTTTTATAGTTGCAAGGAGTAGGGGCAAATTGGTCATTACATCTTTAAAACATTAAATAAGGGGTCTTTATGACGGATAAAATCGTCGCTAAAGCCCCAATATGGGCGTAGTGGCCGCTGCCTGCGCGTGCCCACTCGTCTGCTCGCGCTCAACGCATGCCGCATGTTCAGCCATCCACAGCCATCCGATCGCGAGATCGGAAGACCCCGATCGCGCCTTCGGCCACCTCACTGCGCGCCCGCCCCAACGCGTGCGATGTCACATTACGCCGCGCGTGCAATAGCACGTGAACGCTATCGGGCATGTGTGGCTGTTGGATTGCGATCTGACAGTTGATAACGGCGCGCCCGCTAGCTTCAGATTTCACGTGGCGAGGCTCGAATGCGCGCTAGCGCCTCGCGATAAGGCGTTGGACCGCTGCGCTGCCTCACCCAAAAGGTCGCATGGACGATTTCAACGATCCGCATCCACAGTCGTTGGAGCTTGATCCAACGGCGGAGAAGATGGATGCAGGAGCTTCCGTGGGTGCTTGCGGCCATTTGGGCGACCGAGATGGCACCACGTGGCGCCATCTTGGCCGTTCATCTTTTGGATGATGTAGATGGTGCCACGAGTGTCGGATTGACTCAATTTTTGCGTCGTTAGGCTGTGATCGTCGACTCGAATCCATCCGTGTGGTCAGATTTGTCATTTGAAGTGTAGATTTACACCATCCTGGCCCTTGATCTTCTAGGGTTCCCTGGTCACTATCTGATGCTACAGATGCTTGATTAGGGCCATCTTGGAGTCATTGAACTCCAATTGTTGCCCTGATCACATCCGTACGGTTGGATCTTCGATCCGAGGCCTCGATAAGAAGTTTGCCTTGTCCAAGCACATAAAAGGAGACAATTAACCTCCATTTTATTCAAACTACTCTAAATGCAAGATGATGCATGTTATGCAATATTTATAGCATGCAATGCAATCCTATGCTTAAGAACATGCATAAATAGACATCTTAAGTAGTGTAAATGTGTTTACATCATACCCCCATGCCTATCTTTTGCTAGTCCCTAGCAAAAACTATATGCTATTTATAAAAGAATTAGGTTGGATTATTTAGGCATGAGTTATTTTCAATCATAAAGAAATTGTCTACCTAGGATCTGAACTTTCAAAGACACAACAGTGCCCGAGTATCTGCCAAAATGCAAACCGCCTCAAGCCCTCACCTTATTCAAAGGAAAATTTCTTTTTCTCTTTTTCCTCTTTTCTAATTTTTTGGATTTTCAAATTTTAGGGTTTAAGAGTGGCTTTCTACGGCCATTCAACTCACCCAAGATTTGATGAGAACTCTAAGTTCTAAGCATCTTATTATGAATGTGATAGACTCGTTGACTGGTAGTTAAAACGGACTTCGGATTTCTACGCCTCTAGGTGACCTAAAAAAGAGAATTCTGCCTAAAGGTGTACCTTTACAACCGGTAGCTTTCTCCCAACTTTTATTTTTTTACGGGGTCAACACAAGGGTGAATCCAGTGTATATCTCCCTGATTTATTCTACTTCTCTGCTTCTTCCTAAGTGTTTTAGGAATTTTCAATGCATTTATTGAGCTGGGTTCTGGACAACCGGTCGATGAGCTGTTACCACCGACAACTTGCCAGCCAAACTCGTGCGGGAAGTGTGGTTTATTTATCTCTTTTTTTTCTCCTTTTCTTTTTGATTTTTTTTTTAAGTAGGTGGCTTCCCTAGTCTAAGATTTACCTAAAGGCAGCAAAAAGAGAAAGGTCCAGTGACTGGGTTCTGGACAACCTACCTATGGACTGTTACCCACGATAACTTGCCAGTCATATCATCATAGAAGGTTCATTAGCTACCCAATTTCCATTAGAATCGCCGAACAATGAGTCAATGACAAGATAGTGTGTAGATGCTAGAAACTCAAAATTCCCTCAAATCAGAAGGCGGGTTGATAAGTCTTGTACTTATCACCCAAACTTATTTACTCCAATTAAAATAGAATTTAGGTTGGCGAGGACTCGAAAAATAAATCCACATTTTAGTGGATACACGGGCTGATTAAGTTCAAAGACCTGAAGGGTCTTTGTGTTCAAATCATAATGTAGTATTTCCTAAGATTGAAAATTTTCTTAAACCCAAGTTTTCCTTCCTAATTCATTTTTTTTTAATAAAAGAAAATAAAACAAATCTACGGAGCTGACGAATGAATTCAGAGATGAATATCCACCCCCCCATGCCTATCTAATGCAATGTCCTCATTGTATTAAAAAGACATAAAATAGAGTGGAAAAGTATAGAAAGCACCTGAATTACGTGAATGTCAGGTTCGGTCTGAGATGAAAACTAAAAAGAACTGTATATGTGCTTAGCTTAATGCCTTCAACTAGGCACACTATACAAAGAAGAGAAATGAAGAATTCACAAGTTCAGGTCAGAATCAGAATAAACAGAAGAATCCTCTGACCTGTCAGTAGAGGTCCACAGATGTGGACCAGATTGTGGTGCAGACCCATCCCCCATAATCGAGAATATCTTAGGTTCTGGATAAAAATTACCCAAAACCTAAAATCTGTATGCAAGCGAGGTCGGGCCTGCGATTTATGAGGATGCAACCCAAGACTAAAAAGTTGGGTTACAGAGAATTGAAGCTCAAAAGGATAATCATTGAATGCGTGCTTGGGTTGGACATCCTCAAAACCGATGTTGTAAGGGTCTTGGTTTGATGGTTTCAGCTTAATAGGCACCCTTCGACTCAGTCTTGTACTTCCTCCGGAACTAGCTTCCCAAATTAGAACTTCCCAACTCCTATCCTCCTCAATCAAAATGTTAAATTTCGAGACCTCTTGCATGTTAATCATCTCGTCTGAAATCTCCAAGTCTAAATGATGTGGCAGAATCAGAATTGACATGGGTTTAATTATCTCAGAAACAAAATTATCGATAAGCTCAACGGGGTGTAACTGACAATCAGGGCATTGAATTGAATCCTCCAGAAAATGTGATTCTGGATCCGTAATGTGTGCCCTAATAAGATCAGTTTCCTCAGTTACTGGGCTATCAAATGATCTATCAGATTCCTCAGGCCCGATTGTCTCACAGAAATTGTGTTCAGAAAACTTGCGTGAGACTTCGCAACGTGAATCTTCACCATCAAAGAAATCAGGATCCGTATCAATGTATGTCCCAAAATCATTTGTCACTTTCTGTTCCAAGGAGACATACATTTCCTCGTACCCCAGCTCAGGGATCTTAGGTGAAGAAATCAGATCATCCTTAATTGGTTTCTTTAATTCAATCTGGTCAGCCTCGTAACACGTGTCCCCCCCAACAGGTGCGTGAGCAGGTTCTGTCGTTGGCTTTCTTGAAGAGGGCTCATCCTGGGAATCATCCCATGATTGAATCAAAGCAACCACGAATCTCATCCTCAATTTTGCTAATTTCCCAAGTAGAAACTCACCCGGGTTCTTATCCTTAACATCCTGGAGCCAATCCAACAATAACTTGTTCAAATAATCAATCATTTCAATCAGGGGCTCCAATCTCTCAATGCAAGGTATTGGCTGAACTTCTAAAGATTGAATGATATTCCTCAAGTTAGCCAGAACCTTATCTTGAACCTGGTTAACCTGAACCAAATGAGTTGGTTCAGGGTTGGGCGAGTTTAGGGTTAATGCAGGGGAATTAACGAATTGAGATTCGTTATACCCTTCCTGATAATAGGTCATTTCAGATTGTTCAAAAGGTGGTGATGACCTATAGGCAGTGTAATCAGAGGATGGGTAGGGATCAGTGTATCCTTCTTGATTGCAGATCGTACTAGGTTGTGCATAATAGGGTGACGATCTATAATCGATGTGGCTCTGAGAAGGATAAAAATCACAATCAAAGTGTTCAAGGTTAGACCCTAAACACGAAGGTCCGGAACTATATCCTCAATCCAAGTTATCCTAACTAACTAATGGTTGATTACAGTACGAGCCGGAATAATCGTCATGTTGAGGATAATTCAAAACAGGAGGGAAAGAGTGGGAATGCGTGTAATATGTGGAACGATTCATGAGAACTGGGAGGAAGAAAGGCACCCTACAATACAAACAATCAAACCTGTCCTTAAGTAGGTTAGCCTACTGACCTACAGACTCCCAAACCCGTCTTGAGATAGAGAAATGATTTGATCTACTTCTATCTGTTCAATCCAACCAGTTAGAAGGAGGGACTGGGGAGAAGGTTCTTCCTTCAGCTTGCGCCTCTGGTTCCTAGTGTACCCCCAACCGCGATTGTTTGATTCTGCTCCCCTAGCTAGACATCAGATTGAACAGTAGAAACAGACTAATTGAAAATAATCTCGTTCTGGGCTCTGAAGAGCGAGTCCAATCCTTAAGGCCAACGTCTACTATGTTTTATTTAGGGCTAGGTTTGAATGTGCTTTGGAATGTGATGGGCCCTTTAAAGGGGTTTTGCCCTTAATGATTGATTGATTTGTGTGTTCCTGCACAACCGATGGTTTTCAAGCAAGATTATTTTTGATGTGGTGAATTTTAAGGTTCAAATCTTGCTTAGTAGCTTTTAGGATTCAACTTTAGGCATTTTCAAACAAGTTTTGTTGGCACACCAGGTTTTCAAAGCATAGATGAAGATATTTTCCTTTGAAATTTAAAAGAATGTGGAGTGCTTGATAAATCCCTAAGAATTGAACCTAAGTGGCAGCTACTTGATGAGTTGATTTTAATTGAAGTGGTGCGACCCAATCAACTCAAACAATTGGCCTGTTGCACCACTTAATTAGGCACACAAATGATTACCTAATCTGATTTCTACTCAATTATGTGTTTGGATGTGTGTACCGGCTCCAAAGATCGGTTTACCGGTTTAGTTTGAAAATCAGATGAGGTTGTGTACCTCTGTGAGATTTTCTTTTTATTTTTTATTTTTTAATGTGGGGGTTGGGGCGGGTGTGGAAGTCAAACAACAAACAATCTAACCTTAGAGTTTATAAGAACACCTAGGTTGATTGATGTTTGTATTATTATGTGGTGAAATGAAATCTAATGGGTGGGAGGTGGGGGATAACTTACAAAACCTTTCACAGTACTTTACTCCAATCTACCACTTTTGCCTGTCTCGAAAGAGTACCTGCAATCACAGTAAGAAAGGAGAGAAATGAGGTGAATGATTTGTAAGTTAGAAAACGCGAAGAGAAATCAAAGATCGTCGCCTCCCCGGCAACGGTGCCAAAATGTTGGACGAACGAATTGCTACGCTAACGTGTTTGGTTTTGGAAAACCTGTTGTTGTAGTTTGAAAGCGAAGAACTCGTGTTCAACAAATAAAATTTATACCGAAATGAAAATTCCGAGTCGAACACAGGGAGGCAGACATTTGATTTAAAAGCTACGTGTTTATTTTTATTTGTCACGAAAGAATTCAATTGATTAAAACTACTTAATTATTTACAATAAATAGAAGAAAGAGAGAGTAAGAGAGAGAGAGAGAATATTACAAATAGAAATCAAAACGAGATGTAGGATAAACAAGGAATTCATTATCAAAATGGATTGTTCATTACACTAAATATTACGACTAGAGAGCAGGAAAATGATTACACTAGAAAGCGGTAAATCTACTCTAGAAAGCAGTAAAAGAGTGGAGAGAGAAATATCCTTCTTGATGGTTGCTTAGAGGACGAGCTGAACTACTCTAGAAAGTAGTAAATCTATTCTAGAAAGCAGTAAAAAGAATGGGGAGAGAGATATCCTCCTCGACGGTCGGTTCGAGGACGAGCCAAACGGGACAACGCCTGGATGAAGGAGGGAGAAGCAGGACGAAGGAGGACGAAGCAGAAGAACGGGAACGAGGCAGCACGTCGTCGTCGTCACGGGATCCACTTCCGAAGGGGGACGAAAATTTGAACTTTATCTCGCGAGAAGCATCCCGGGTGTGGGACAAGCTTCTCTTGAGTTTTGGAGAGGTAGAGAAGAGAAGGAAGGGATGAGAATCTTGCATGGAGGGGGTCTCCTTTTATAGTTGCAAAGAGTGGGGGCAAATTGGTCATTACATTATTAAAACATTAAATAAAGGGTCTTTAGTGATGGATAAAATCGTCGCTAAAGCCCCAACATGGGTGTAGTGGCCGCTACCCGTACGTGCCCGCTCATCTACTCGCGCTCAACGCATGCCGCACGTTCAGCCATCCACAGTTGTCCGATTGCGAGATCGGACGGCCCCGATCGCACCTTCTCCTGCCTCACTGCGTGCCCGCCCGAATGCGTGCGATGTTGCATTATGCCGCGAATGCAATAGCACGTGAACGCTATCGGGTGCTCGCGGCCATTGGATTGCGATCTGACGGTTGATAACGGTGCGCCCGCTCACTTCAGATTTCTCGTGGCGAGGCTCGAACGCGCGCCAGCGCCTCGCGATAAGGCGCTGGACCGCTGCGCTGCCTCACCCAAAAGGTCGCGTGGACGATTTCAACGAGCCACATCCACAGTCGTTGGATCTTGATCCAACGGAGAAGAAGAGAGGATACAAGAGCTTTAGCGGGTGAGTGCAGGCATTTGGGTGGCCGAGATGGTGCCACGTGGTGCCATCTTGGTCATCCATCTTCTGGATGATGTAGATGGTGCCACGGGTGTCGGATAGACTTGATTTTTGCGTCGTTAGGCTGTGATCGTTGATCCGAATCCATCCATATGGTCGGATTTGTCATTTGAAGTGTGGATTTACACCATCTTGGCCCTTTATCTTATAGGGTTCCTCGGTCACTATCTGATGCTACAGATGCCTGATTAGGGCCATCTTGGAGTCGTTGAACTCCAATCGTCGCCTTGATCACATTCGTACGGTTGGATCTTCGATCCGAGGCCCCGATAAAAAGTTTTCCCTGTCTAAGCACATAAAAGGAGACAATTAACCTCCATTTTATTCAAACTACTCTAAATGCAAGATGATGCATGTTATGCAATATTTATAGCATGCAATGCAATCCTATGCTTAAGAACATGCTTAAATAAATATCTTTAGTAGTGTAAATGTGTTTACATCAATCATAAAGACAAAGGACAAAGATTCAAGCCTTAGATGAAGAATCTAACCACATGGATGAATCCAGATCGACAATCGCAGTCCAACAGCGTAAAAATCAACTTGATCGGAGGTCTACATCACTAGATACAAGGAAAATAAGATGGACGACCATGATGGCACCATGTGGCGCCATCACAGTCGCTCCCTCACCACCACCTTATCGAGGAAGGCCACCTTGCACGCTGTGGATCGTTCGATCTTCACCCAACTACCATGAGCGCGCTACGTCTCCCGCCAAGATCGGATAAGCATAAATAGAAACAATCAAGTATAATAGAACGTTCACGCAGCGCATTGGCTCGCGCGGAAGTGTGTGACGTGAGTTCGAGCCGTACGCTGCGTGAAATTGAAGCAGCATTGAGTGCGGGCGCAATTGCACAATCAAAGGGCGGAGGTGTGCCTACGTGGAGCAATTGGAGCGTGCCGCGGGCGGACACGCGATCCTATGCATTTTGCGATATTAGGATGGCGAGGCAAGCGCGCTCGAGCCGTTGGATCTTACAGGTGCACGTCGGAGAAAGGTTGTTGCAGCAGGCACATGAGGAGGAAGTGGGGCCATGCGATCGCGATCTAAGGGCGCAATAGGTGCCACGTGTCAGCCAGGGATTAAATCTGTACGATGGAGGCAAATTTGAAGGATTTTTTAAGGCCAAATCTGATACGTTGATCTCCCGATCAACAGATCTAATCAAACAGGAGTTGTTACATGAGAGTAAGGGCTAAAATGCCCTTTTTCCCCACCACAAAATCTATAAAAGAAGGCCCAGGGCCTCCCAGTTGAAGCATCTCTCTCTCTTCCATCAACTCTAGACATCTTTCACCTTCTCTGCAACTCTCCGTCCCTCTGCAACTCTACTCCAACCTTCATCCCGACGCTCTGGATCTGAGGTACTGCCACATCTCACACATGCATCCCACAAGCGACGTCGTTTCTCTACCACTTTCTTCTCTCTTTCTCTCTCTCTCTCCTTCTCTCTTTCTTTCTATCTATTTGTTTCTATTTATTATAGCAATTTCTACTGTGAAAAACTCTTTGGCATTGCAATGAAATTTGATCTTATGAATATTTGATGTCTCTTTATACATATATACATATATAAATACCTGTTAGAGCTAGTTTTATTGAAAAGTTTCTGTTAAAATCGAGATTGCCTCCCTATGAATGACCTAGTACTCACCGGAGTTTTATAAATTTATTTATCGACGTGTTTTCGTGCTATGCTACAACTAATTAACTTTTAAAACGTGAATTATGCACCAAATAAGTTGGCCCTATTGCCGGGGAGGCAACGGAAATTTTTGAAGCTTTCTTTGGTACGAATTTGAGATTTCTAACTTGTTATTTTCGTTGAATTCATGTATGCAAGAAAGCAAGGAAATCAAAATGAAACACGACAATGGGAATTGCAGGTTCGAACCTCAGGTAGGTACCTGTAGTTTAGATTAGTTAGATCTAGGATTTGCTTGAACCCTAGGATTAGTTAGAATTTGTTTGCATAAAAAAATAATTTCTCTTAATTTTTGTGATGAAATAAAACTTTATCTTAAAAATTCAATTTCCAAAGATCCGTGTGTCCAAAAATTCTCAAGTTCTTACTAGATGTAGATTCTAAAGTTAGGAACAACATATTAAAATTTTGCCTAAATTTTAATTATAGAAAAATTTTAAAAATTCATGCACTGATCTATTATCAATACGGTTATTGTTCTTGATTTTTCGGAGTTCAAAATATTATAGGAATTTTTATACAACTCTGATTGACTTGAAATTTGCGGCACTGAATTTATGAGATAATTAAGAATTTAGGAAAAATCTAAAAAATTATTTCTTGCATGTTAATTGCATGGATTATCCAATCACCAACTGGGGTTCATAATAGACTGCAAAACCCTCAGTACACTTTAAATCAGAAAAAAAAAGGAAATGTGCATTAAAAATTCTTGAAAAATATTTTCTGAGTGTCTAGTTATGGTACAATAAGACCAATTGATTGCATTGCTTGGATCGCACCACTCATTTGATTTTGAACATAAAAGAATCATCTAGAATTATTTGTGCTTAGGGTTCCACATTAAATATAGAGCACACCCATATTTCCATATTTAAAGAAAATCTATCAAACAAATTGGGATTTGCAAAACTCTTATATCTCATCAAAACCTTGATTGAATGTATTAACTTAAGTGAACCCTAAAATGCATTAACACAAGTATTCAAATCTTAAAATTCACTTCATCATAAGAAATTAGTTGTGAACCCTATTTATCTGAGCACTTCACACATCTGAAATCAACTTTAAGGGCAAACACCCCCCTAACGCTCATCATATTCCAAAAGCACATCAAACCCATGCCTAAAACTGAGTAGACGTGCCCTAAGTAGGACTAATAGACTTGGGCACTTGAAACTAGATTGGGCTAAGGTCAAGGCCTTGTCTACTTAGACCCACTGGTGACAAGAAAGGTCAGTGTGGTAACCGCGTTAACCTTTAGTGGTGTCCCGACATGTGGGGTGTCCTAAAGAGGTCCCACCCTTCTGGACAGCCAAGTAATTCAAGGGTTGATCTAACCTAGTCGTGTTTTGGGGAGCTAAGATCAGGTCTAATTAGGGTTGTCACTTTAAGGACTAGTTTGATTGATTGCATTGAGTGGGTGAGGGTTTCTCTCATTTTTCTTGTCTCTCATCTACAGACATTCTTCTGGTGCATGTAAGGTAGAAGATCTCAAAATTTTTATTTGCTACCTCCATTAGAAAGAAATCCTAGGAGAAGATATATTTATCCAGGATCTGAATCTTAACCGTTTGCAATGGCTAGTCATCACAAGGGAGAGATTGATGAACAAAATCTGGATCCTTTGACTCTCTTACAAAGACAGATCACTAAGCAGAGCTAGCATCATGACCGAAAGATGGAAGTCATAGTGCAGGCCGTCACTTGACTTCAAGACAGAAGGGTAGACTGGCCCCTCCGTGACTTTTATAACCCTCCTAATGCCTAACCTGAACCCTTTGTTAGGGTACCTCAGGATGGGGATGATTTTGAACTCAAACCTTATATCATTAACTTGATTCCCCACTTCCATGGCCATAAGTCAGATGACCCCTTCCACCACCTTGAAGAGCTCCTACACATAGGAAGAACCTTTGGCCCTAGGAAAATGAATGAAGGTACCCTAATGATGAAAATGTTCCCATTCTCCTTGAAAGATAGAGTTGCACAGTGGTTGAGAACAATTGGTAGACCAATCCTAACTTGGGAAGACTTGAGAAGCACATTCCTAAAAAAATTCTTCCCTGTAAGAAAAACTAATGCCCTTAGATGTGCGATAACAACCTTTTAGCAGAACCCTGGGGAATAATTACATGTGGCTTGGTAGAGGTTCAATTATTTAGCGAGGAAATGCCCTCATCATGGGATTCTGAGGTGGCACTTGGCCCATATTTTCTATTATGAGTTGAGTGATAATCTGAGGAATTTTTTTGATGCAGCATGTGGGGGCAATTTCCTGAGTCGAGATGCTAAGGGAGCCTTTCAAGTATTCGAGAATATGAGTGAAAATTCCCTCAACAATGTCTCAATGTCCACCTTTAACAGAGCTAATCAACCAAGGAGCCAAGTTTATGAAGTTAACAATAATTCAAACTTGGTTGATTTAGAGATAATTGCACAACGATTAGATAAGGTGGAACTCGTGGGAAAGAATGTGGAGAATTTGGATAAGAAACTAGATAACCTTCTAAAGGGTGGGAATTCCTTAGGTACACAGTCTAGATTAAATCCTATGCCTACCCAAGGAGTGCCTATATTAAACCACAACCAATTCCACAACCCTCTAGGTCAGGAATCAGTGCACAACACTAATGACCTAACCATGGCTCCACCTATGAGCCAACTATACTTGAACCCATCTCTTTCTAGGTACCAAGGAGGGACCTTGATGCCCTCGAATTTTGAACTAGGTAGCTCGATGCCTAGTTATCCTAAGGATGTGAATGCACTCTAGGGTTACATTAGAAATGAACCTTATTCAAACACTTACAATCTTGGATGGCGCAACCATCCTAACTTTGCTTGGTCAAGTTAGAAACCCACCCAGGGTCCTAACTTGACTAAGCCAAACACTTATGGGCAACCTAGTAGGTACACACAACCACACACATATCAACCACAACCTACACAAGAAAACCAGCCCTCTGATCTAAGTCTAATACTCAAAGAAATGAGAGAAATGAATCTAAGACATAAAGAAGAAATGAATCAATTGAGGATAGATTTGACGGGATGACTAGACCAGCTAGTAGATGCTAGACAACACGAGATGTTGCCATCCCAACCCGTCCCAAACCCAAGAAATTTCAACAGGGTTAACCAGCACAACACAAAGGAGTAACAAGCACACCTAATTCAGCCTGCTCCCCAGCACCCACCTGGTTTTGCTAACCCTAATCAAGCTCCACCTATTTTGCAGAACCCACCTCAACTTCTAACCCTAACGCTTTTGCTGGTGCGATAACCTTGAGAAGTGGGAGATAGATCCAAGATCCTTACCCTTCTAAATCTAAATCTAAACAAGATCTTGAGGAGCTCGAATCTAACCTAGGAGATCAAGAAGACAAGGATCAGGATCCAAACACTCATGATTTCTCTCAAGCTCCCTTTCCTGAAGCCTTGAACAAACCTAAGAAAAAGAAAACCAATCCATCTGGGGAGTGGCTTGATATTTTTAAACAAGTCCAGGTGAACATACCACTCCTTGAAGCTATTGAGAATATCCTAGCCTGTGCGAAATTTTTAAAGGAAATGTTCACATCCAAATGCCAGGCCAAATCAACTAAAAGGGTAATGTTATCTGAACAAGCTAGTACAGTTATCCTTAGAAACCTACCCTGAAAGCAGAAAGATCTAGGAGCCCCTCTGATCTCATGTGTTATTGGAGATATAGCTTTTGATAGGGCTCTGTTAGATTTAGGTGCCTCCATAAATTTAATCCCCACTATGTTATACAAAAAATTTAACTTTAGAGAGTTAAAACCTATTGAGGTCACATTACAACTAGCTGATTGATCTGTGACCACACCACAGGAGATTGTTAAGGATATAATTGTCAAGGTTCGCGATTTTTATTTCCTTGTGGATTTCTTAGTCCTTGACATGGAGGTACCAGAGAACTTGAAGAACACCCTGATTATTTTAGGAAGACCATATTTAGCTACTTCCAAGGCAAACATTGATTATGAATCTGGCAGTATGGAAATCAAATTTAGGGATAAGAAAACAAATATTAACATCTTTAAAGCCATCAAACAATTTGAGGATTGTGGAATGATAGAAGATTCTGAGGATAATACTGTTGAATATTGTATGGAATTAGGAATAAACCAATATGATCCTACAGGCCTTGACACCCAAACGAATCAAGAGGTCAACCCATTAATCACTGACTTGATTTCAAGACCTCTTGAGGGTAACTGTGATCCACCATTGGACCCTTTATCCCAAGGACCCAAACCTGAACTTAAAGCTCTTCCAGATCATCTAAAATATGTTTTCTTGGGATCTGATCAGACTTACCCTTTAATCATTAGCTCTCATCTAACCCAAACTCAAGAAAACCAATTGATTCAAGTGTTGGGTAGAAATAGTAGAGCAATTGGTTGGACATTAGATGATCTGAAGGGAATTAGTCCCACTTACTGCACCCATAGAATCTATACTGAGGATGGATCGAGACCCTCCCGAGAAATGTAGAGACGGTTGAATCCTAACATGCGGGAGGTAGTGAAAAAGGAAATAATCAAGTGGTTAGATGCGGGAATAATCTACCCAATCTCTGACATCCCATGGATCAGTCTTATACAAGTGGTTCCTAAGAAAGCCAGGCTGATTGTGATTACTAATGATAATGGAGAATTGATTCCAACCTGCACAGCTTCCTCTTGGAGAGTCTATATTGACTACAGGAAGCTGAATAGTGCAACCAAGAAAGATCACTTTCCACTTCCCTTCATTGATCAAATCGTGGAAAGACTAGCCGGCCAGTAATTCTTCTATTTCTTGGATGGCTATTCCGACTACAATCAAGTAGCTATCCACCCTGAGGATCAAGAGAAAACCACCTTCACATGTCCCTACGAAACATTTGCCTTCCGTAGAATGCCTTTTGGATTATGCAATGCACCAGCAACCTTTCAAAGGTGCATGCTTGCAATCTTTCCAGACATGGTGGGTGATTTCATGGAAGTCTTCATGGATGATTTTTTTGTGTTCAAGGACTCTTTTGAATCATGTCTGATCAATCTTGAAAAGACTTTACAAAAATGCATTGAGGTGAATCTTGTTCTATCTTGGGAAAAGAGTCACTTCATGATCAAGGAGGGCATAGTCCTTGGCCATGTGTCTGAAAAAGGAATTGAAGTGGATAAAGCCAAGGTGGACACTATAATCAAACTTCCACCACCTTCGACGGTTAAGTAAGTAAGATCGTTTCTCGAACATGTGGGATTTTACCATCAATTTATTAAGGACTTTTCTAAGGTGGTGAGGCCCTTAAGCAACTTGTTGGTGAAAGATCAATCCTTTGATTTTAATTCAAATTGCTTAAAGGCTTTTAATCAGCTAAAGGAGGCTATTACACAATCACCCATCTTACAACCTCCTAATTGGGATCATCCCTTTGAAATCATGACCGATGCCTCTAATTATTCCATCGAGGTAGTCTTGGGACAAAAGGTAGACAAGAAACAGTCTGTGATTTACTATGCTAGAAAAACCCTGGATGATACTCAAAGAAACTACACCATTAAAGAAAAAGAGTTAGTAGCCATAGTATTTGCTCTAGAGAAGTTTAGACCTTAGCTACTGGGATCCCATGTCACAATCTTCATAGATTACACTGCATTAAGGCACCTGATGTCTAAAAAGGATGCAAAACCCAAATTAATCAAATGGATCCTTCTGCTGCAAGAATTTGATTTAGAAATCAAAGAAAAATCTGGTGCCCAAAATATAGTAGCAGATCATCTCTCCAGAATCCTTGTAGACTCTACAACTCAACTCTGTGATTCTTTCCCTGATGAGACTCACTTGACTATTTACAAACTACCTTGGTTTGCAGATATTGTCAACTATTTGGCCATAGGAAAGCTACCCATGGATTGGCCAAAGCATAAGAGGGATAAGTTGATTTTCGATGCCAAATAATACTTTTGGGAAGACCCGGATGTAATTCCCTACAGGAGGGGGTGAGATATGCGTGACGTAATAAAAAATGTGAAATTATGTAAACAATCTCACAAATGAAGCAATCACACAAGACACAAGAGATTTTTAGGTGGAAACCCAACTGGGTGAAAACCACCACCTAACCCTATCGAGTTAGGATTTCCCGATTGACAAAGTCGATCAAATCCACTAATGAACTACTTTAACGAGGGTAGTTCAACCTCAATTACAACCACGCTACCAGTACAAGGGTAGAGTTCCTCAACCCCTCCTTTTCATAAGGAGGATTTTGTCTCAGGAAGGAGACGGGAATTTGCAATACGAATACCCAACACAATTACAAAGATAAATAACAGTACAACCTATAGAGCCACAAAGTGAATGATTAAATCTAGCTACTATAGGTAAGGGAACCTCCCTTTGGTGGGGGTGCATCGACGTGACGACACAATGCATGAACCATGCGACGGCGCTTTGTCACTCTCGTAATCATGAAGGGAGAGCGAGTGCGCAACTAGATTGAAGTTCTCTAGATTTTGAATGGTGAAATGGACAGCAAGATCTTCTTCTATTTGACTTGGAAACAAAAGATGTGGAAATGATAATGCTTGGTGTGTCTTGGTGTATGTATGCAAGGCAAGGGTCCTCTATTTATAGAGGGCCTAGGAAGGCTTTGGAAGCCCTTAGAAAGCTTCCATAGTCGTTGGGGTTGAACCCAAGGCAAAACAGGCCGTAATCAGAATCAATTATGATTCTGATAGGGTCATCAGATGTCTGGTCCAGGTATCAGATGTCTGGAAAACTTGTTTAAGACATCTGAGAACTAAGTCAAATGTCTGAATCTAGGCAGGTTTCCTTCTTACTTGGTTCAGACCTAAATAGAGTTCTAGTGTAAGGCCATCAGACGACGTACAGGACGTTTAGCACTAGGTCTGGATGTTTGGAAACCTATTATACTGTAGGAATGGATTCCCAAGATAGGTTAATGGCTATAAAATCTCACAAAGGTTATTTTGGGTCAATCGAGGCAAAACGGTCACATATCAGACATCTGGGGTCCTCTACAGACGTCTGATATAAGCCTAATGGTCATAATCCTCAATGTTTAGTTTGGTAGCCAACGTTCTACTAATTGGATGTCTGGCACAACCATTAGACGTCTTCTAAGACATCTGGATTAAGGTTTGGATGTCTGATTTGATCAGACAGACCCTACAAAATCCAGCCTAAGTTATTTGACGTCTAAAGTCAATAGTCAGACGTTTGAGTCAACAGTCAAATGTCTTAAAAGTCACTATTAGACGTCTGATTTCCATATTAGATGTTAGATTAGGTTGATAGAGCCCTATTTTGGTTTTTTAAGTTCTCTACAGAAAATCTAAGTGTCCTAGGGTTGTGCAAGTGCTCCTAGGACTACTTTGAGGGAACTTTGAGGCTCTTTAACATATATTTAGACACAACAAATAAATGGAAAAAGAATTACAAAAGAATACATCAAGAGTGAATCTATCCTACTCTTCTCTTCATGCTTTCACTCCTTGCGAAGCTCCTTCTTCTTCATCAAGCTCCTCCAATCTGCCATGGATGCGAGCTTAAACTCCGTCTAAACCGTTTCCATTTGCAATTTAACCTAAAAACTAAGACTCAAAAGCAAATGTTAAAATACACGTGTTTTGTTATCATCAAAATAAACGATCGTGGTGTACTAGCACCAATAATTTGCACCTTTTTGATGATGACAAAACCATAAAAAATAATCCATAAAGTTCTCCCCCATTCTGATATTATCAAAAAGGTTTTTATCAATTTTAATTCTCCTAAACTCTCCCTTAAAACTTGCTCTTCTAGTTTTTGGGTTAAATTTCTTTTAACCAAGAATAATGTTCTCCCCCTTTCTGTAATAACAAGATAGCTATATATTTTTCTCCCCCTTTCTAAAGGAAATATAGCTAACTTAACACCTCCCCCTTAAGGATGGACAAATAGCTCATTTATTTTAACTCCCCCTACCCATTTGCTAATGATAAAAAGATATGGTTAAGGGTTACCTCACCTACCATAGCCAATAAAATGGCCCAAAAGGTGGTGGATGCCAAACGGGATGGGGTTCCCATCCATAGCTTGGAGGTCTGCGGTCTCCAATCAGGCGGTCGACGTGCGGTGATTTGATTATTTATTCAAAATTTCATCGTTCTTCTTGTCCTCCTCCTTGGTCCTCCCAACTCGAGTTGACCATTTTTGAGCTTGTAGGTCCAGTCCTTTGTGTTGTAATCTTTATGACCTACAAAACAAGATTCTAGTTCTTTTCTCGATTTCCAGATTAATTTTGATCCAGTTCTGTTAGCAGGTCTCCTTAAAGGAGATCCTTTCTCAACCTTAGGGCTAGAAAAATTTTCTACTTTATTGATCAAATTGTTTGAATTCTCCCTAAGACATGCAAGTTCATCTTCAATAGCATGCATCTTGGCTTTTAAGCTAGAAACTTCTAATTTTAAATTAGTATTTTCCTCAATCAATTTGCTATTTTCAATTATTAGGTTGTGATTTTATATTACCAACAAATCATCATATTTAGGACTAGAACTACTTTCTAGGTCCTTAAGTTTTATTTCTAGCCTATCATTTTCAACTTTAAGGAAACTAAGATTCTTTTTCATATTTTTGTTTTCTACCTTTAATGATTTTCTAATTTCATAGAGTTCATCAAAGGCATCTTGGAGTTCAGAATTTACCTCATTGTCACTGTTGTCGTTGTCGCTTTTTGCGATTGCCATGAAACCCATGCAAGCAGTTTCATTCTTCTTCTTAGAGCTCAAGTCATCCCAAGTTGCTTGGAATGCCTTCTTCTTGTGTTTCTTCTCCTT
This sequence comes from Thalassia testudinum, assembly GCA_037157565.1. Classification (NCBI taxonomy): domain Eukaryota; kingdom Viridiplantae; phylum Streptophyta; class Magnoliopsida; order Alismatales; family Hydrocharitaceae; genus Thalassia; species Thalassia testudinum. Next base: position 8,700,962 of record JAZHRO010000078.1, on the reverse strand, counting down.
CTCCTTCTCCTTCTTGAGAAGAGGGCATTCGGGTTGTAGATGCCCCTTTTCGTTGCAGTGGTAGCAACGTCTCGGGCTACCTTGCTCCTTCCTCTCTTTCTTTTCTTTGATTCCCGACAAAACTTAAAGTCTTCATCATCAGAACTTACCTCACTATCCGACACAGCTCTGAATGCAAGGGTCTTCTTCGATTTTGGCTCTAGTGTATCCTTCTTCTTCTGCTTTAGCTTTGTCTCGTAGGCCATTAGATTGCCTAGGAGATCCTCCATGTTGAGCTCCTCCACCTCGTTCACCCCTTTGATGGCGGTAACCTTCTGCTCCCATTCCAGTCCAAGGGAATGAAGAAGCTTTCCTTGAAGCTCCCCCTTGATGAAGGTCTTTCCTAATGCCTTAAGATTGTTCACTATGAGAGTAAACCTAGTGTTCATCTCACTTAAAGATTCATTGGTCTTCATAGAAAAAGATTCAACTTCCTGAGAAAGTAAGTTGAGCTTAGAAGACTTTACCTTGGAGGTACCCTCGTGAGTTACCTCAAGTGTGTGCCAAATCTCATATGCGATGGCGCACTGCGAGATTCGGTTGAATTCTTCCAGGCTCAACGCGCAATACAAAGCGTTCATTGTTTTTGCGTTAAGAGAGAGAGTTCATATCTGCTGTTGCGTGTAGCCTCCCACGGTTTTCTCCAGGATGTCAAATGACGTCTCTCATCTGGCCCAAATCGTGAAGTCCTTGGCTTGAAGCCACGTATTCATCCGCAGCTTCCAGTATGGGTAATTGTTCCCATCAAAGAATGGCGATCTAGTGGTAGACTACCCCTCCAGAATCCTCATCGTGGAATTTCTCCCCTCCATTGGATCTTCCATGGATATTACTCCTAGAAAGTAGAAACTTATTTTGATACCAATTGTAATTCCCTACGGGAGGGGGTGAGATATGAGTGAGGTAATAAAAAATGTGGAATTATGTAAACAATCTCACAAATGAACCAATCACAAAAGACACAAGAGATTTTTAGGTGGAAACCCAAACCGAGTGAAAACCACCACCTAACCCTTTCGAGTTAGGATTTCCCAATAGACAAAGTCAATCAAATCCACTAATAAACTACTTTAACGAGGGTATTCAATCTCAATTACAACCATGCTACGATTACGATGGTAGCATTCCTCAACCCATCCTTTTCACAAGGAGGATTTTGTCTCACGAAGGAGACGAAAATTCGCAATGCGAATATCCAACACAATTAGAAATATAAATAACAATACAACCTATAGAGCCACAAAGTGAATGATTAAATCTAGCTACTATAGGTAAGGGAACTTCCCTTTGGTGGGAGTGTGTCGGCTTGACGACGCGGGTGTGTGAACCATGTGGCGGTGCTTCATCGCTCTCGTAATCATGGAGGGATTGGGTGCGCAACTAGATTGAAGTTCTCTAGATTTGGAATGGCAAAATGGTAAGTAGGATCTTTTATTTGACTTGGACACAAAAGATGTGGAAATGATAATGCTTGGTCTGTCTTGGTGTGTGTATGCATGTCAAGGGTCCTCCTCTATTTATAGAGGGCCTAGGAAGGCTTTGGAATCCCTTAGAAAGCTTCCATAGCCGTTGGGGTTGAACCCAAGGCAAAATAGGCCGTAATCAGAATCAATTATGATTCTGACGGGTCATCAGACATCTAGTCCAGGTATCAGACGTTTGGGAACTAAGTCAGATGTCTGAATCTAGGTGGGTTTCCTTCCTAACTTGGTTCATATCTAAACATGGTTCTAGTGTAAGGAAATTAGATGACGTACAGGACATCTGGCACTAGGTCTTGATGTCTGGAAACCTATTGTACTGCGGGAATGGATTCTGAAGATAGGTTAATGGCTAGAAAATCTCACAAAGGTGATTTTGGATCAGTCAAGGCAAAATGGTCACATATCAGATGTCTAGGGTCCTCTATGGATGTCTGATATAAGCCTAACGATATAATCCTCAACGTTTAGTTTGGTAGCCAACGTTCCACTAAATGGATGTCTGGCACAACCATCAGACGTCTTCTAAGACGTCTGGACTAAGGTCTGGATATCTGATTTCATTAGACAGAACCTATAAAATCCAGCCTAAGTTATTGGACGTCTGAGTCAATAGTCAAACGTCTTAAAAGTCACTATCTGATGTTTGATTTCCAGATTAGACGTTTGATTAAGCTCACAGAACCCAATTTTGGTTTTCTAAGTTCTCTATAGAAAACCTAAGTGTCCTAGGGTTGTGCAAGTGTTCCTAGGACTACTTTGAGGGTACTTTGAGGCTCTTTAACATATATCTAGACAAATAATAAAGAGCAAAAGACCTACAAAAGAATACATGAAAAAAGAAAATCTATCCTATTCTTCTCTTCACTTTTTCGCTCCTCGCAAAGCTCCTTCTTCTTCATCAAGCTCCTCCAATCCATCATAGATGCGAGCTCGAACTCCATCTAAACACGTTTTCATTTGCAATTTAATTGAAAACTAAGACTCGAAAGCTAACATTAAAAGATACATGTTTTGTTATCATCAAAATAAACGATCGTGGTACACTAGCATAAACAATCTGCCCCTTTTTTACGATCACAAAACCATAAAAAATAATCCATAAAGTTCTCCCCCTTTTTGACATTATCAAAAAGATTTTTATCAATTTTAATTCTCCTAAGCTCCCCCTTAAAACATGCTCTTCTAGTTTTTGGGTTAAATTTCTTTTAATCAAGAATAATGTTCTCCCCTTGTAATAACAAGATAGCTATATATTTTTCTACCCCTTCTTAAAGGAAATATAGCTAACTTAACACCTCCCCTTAAGGATGGATAAATAGCTCATTTATTTTAACTCCCCCTACCTATCTGCTAATGATAAAAAGATAGGGTTAAGGGTTACCTCACCTACTATGGCCAATAAAATGGCCCAAAAGGTGGTGGATGCCAAATCGGATGGGGTTCCCATCCGTAGCTTGGAGATCCAGGCATTGGTGTTGGTTTCCAATCGAGCGGTCGACATGCAGCAATTTGATCATTTATTTGCCATTTCGTCGATCTTCTTGTCCTCCTCCACGGTCTACTTGGTCCTCCCAACTCGAGTTGACCATTTTTGAGCTTATAGGTTCAGTCCTGTGTGTTGTAATCTTTATGACCTACAAAACAAGATTCTAGTTCTTTCCTCGGTATCCATATTAATTTTGATCCGATTTTGTTAGCAGGTCTCCTTGAAGGAGATCCTTTCTCAACCTTAGGGCTAGATAAATTTTCTACTTTATTGATCAAATTGTTTGATTTCTCCCAAAGACATGCAAGTTCATCTTCAATAGCATGCATCTTGGCTTTTAAGCTAGAAACTTCTAATTTTAAATTAGTGTTTTCCTCAATCAATTTGCTATTTTCAATGATTAGGTTGTGATTTTCTAATACCAACAAATCATCATCTTTAGGACTAGAACTACTTTCTAGGTCCTTATGTTTTATTTCTAACCTATCATTTTCAGTTTTAAGGAAACTAAGATTCTTTTTCACATTTTTGTATTCTACCTTTAATGATTTACTAATTTCGTATAGTTCATCAAAGGCATCTTGGAGTTCAGAATTTACCTCATTGTCGTTGTTGTCGCTGTCGCTTTCTGCGATTGCCATGAAACCCATGCAAGCGGCTTCATTCTTCTTCTCAGGATTTTCTTCTTCTTCGTTCTCCGAGCTTAAGTCATACCAAGTTGCTTGGAATGCCTTCTTCTTGTGTTTCTTCTCCTTCTCCTTTTCTTTCTTGAGAAGAGGGCACTTGGGTCGTAGATGCCCCTTTTCGTTGCAGTGGTAGCAACGTCTCAGGCTACCTTGCTCCTTCTTCTCTTTCTTTTCTTTCTTTGATTCCCTACAAAACTTGGAAAACTTTTTAAGTGAAAACTTAAAGTCTTCATCATCAAAACTTACCTCATCATCCGACGCAGCTCTGAATGCAAGGGTCTTCTTCGATTTTGGCTCTAGTGTATCCTTCTTCTTCTGCTTCAGCTTTGTCTCGTAGGCCATTAGATTGCCTAGGAGATCCTCCATGTTGAGCTCCTCCACCTCGTTCACCCCTTTGATGGCGGTAACCTTCTGCTCCCATTCCAGTCCAAGGGAACGAAGAAGCTTTCCTTGAAGCTCCCCCTTGATGAAGGTCTTTCCTAATGCCTTAAGATTGTTCACTATGAGAGTAAACCTAGTGTTCATCTCACTTAAAGATTCATTGGTCTTCATAGAAAAAGATTCAACTTCCTGAGAAAGTAAGTTGAGCTTAGAAGACTTTACCTTGGAGGTACCCTCGTGAGTTACCTCAAGTGTGTGCCAAATCTCATATGCGATGGCGCACTGCGAGATTCGGTTGAATTCTTCCAGGCTCAACGCGCAATACAAAGCGTTCATTGTTTTTGCATTAAGAGAGAGAGCTCATATCTGCTGTTGCGTGTAGCCTCCCACGGTTTTCTCCAGGATGTCAAATGACGTCTCTCATCTGGCCCAAATCGTGAAGTCCTTGGCTTGAAGCCACGTATTCATCCGCAGCTTCCAGAATGGGTAATTGTTCCCATCAAAGAATGGCGATCTAGTGGTAGACTACCCCTCCAGAATCCTCATCGTGGAATTTCTCCCCTCCATTGGATCTTCCATGGATATTACTCCTAGAAAGTAGAAACTTATTCTGATACCAATTGTAATTCCCTACGGGAGGGGGTGAGATATGCTTAACGTAATAAAAAATGTAGAATTATGTAAACAATCTCACAAATGAAGCAATCATGCAAGACATAAGAAATTTTTAGGTGGAAACCCAAATCGAGTGAAAACCACCACCTAACCTTTTTGAGTTTGGATTTCCCGATCGACAAAGTCGATCGAATCGACTAGTGAACTACTTTAACGAGGGTATTTCAACAACAATTACAACCACACTACGAGTACGAGGGTAGCATTACTTAGTCCCTCTTTTTCACAAGGAGGATTTTGTCTCACGAAGGAGATGGGAATTTGCAATGTGAATACCCAACACAATTACAAAGGTAAATAACAATACAACCTATAGAGCCACAAAGTGAATGATTAAATCTAGCTACTATAGGTAAGGAAACTTCCCTTTGGTGGGTGTGTGTCGACGTGATGACTGATGAGAACCTCATCATGAGCCATAACTAGCTCATTTTGACCCAATACAAAGGATAAAAGCTCCTACATAACTCAAGGAAAGGCTTAACTCAGAGAATTCTGAGTTTAAGGAGAAAACAAGTCATAAGGGGTAAAAATGCAATTTTACCAGTATAATTTGCATACAGGGTAATTCAGGGTCCAAACATAGGTCAAAGCAACTTAATAAGAGTAAAAGTGGGATGAGATGATCTAGCAAGGGCTACAGCAATTCCAAGGAACTAAATGATAATCTGTAACCCTAAAACAAACCCACTTCAATTCACGAGGTTCAAGGCAAAGCAAAAATGGAATAAATCCTCTAAAATTCATAGAAAAATAATCTCTAGGGTTTAGAACCTTCAATTTGACCTTAGGAACCCATCTTGACATACATTGAGAACCATACCCAATTAATAACTTAATTTGGGTTTTTGCGTAAATTGACCAGTCAAACAAGGTTTAATCTAGAAATAAAATTCACCATCAGATTCCTTAGGTCCTAATTAGTCATGTATAAAAACTTGAGCCTAAGAAGAAACCTTCTTGACCAACTTTACACTTTGGTCCTCATATATTTACTTTTTGGCCCTCAACTTTTGAACCCTCGCATTTTGGCCCCTAACTCTCCTTCGTTCTTTGCGTTCAGGTCCCCCCTGCAAAACCTGCCAGCACCATGCTCCGGCGACCTTGCGCGGAGCATGGCGCCGCACAGGGTGAGGGGGAGAGCCTGGCAAGTAAACCGGGGGTGCCCTGCGTCGTCAGCCGTCGCAGGGACACCCCCCTGGTCGCTGTAACCCACCATACCGGCCGTGCGAACGCACGGACGGTATGGGTTTCCATCTCCAGCGTCCTCCGGTGAGGGAGACACGTCGTCTCCCTCCGCCTTCCTCCCTGATTCGGTCCCTATAAATACCCTCGTCGCTCCACCGTTCTTCCCAGCTCGGATCTGACGGAGAAAACCCCCAACATTCCTCTCTTCTCACTCCGGCAGACGCCCACTAGCTCCGGCGGTTCTTCCTCCTCCTCCTCTTCACTCTGCCGCAATACCAGCAGCAGAGACTTCTTGCCCTGCTCTTCCCGCGCCACGCCGCACCCAGCTGGCGCCTCTCTGGCCCTCTGCTCGCCGCCGCCCCTTCCCCCGGGCATCTTCTTCTCCGGCGACAGTCGATACGACTGTCGCCCGCTCCGGCCCCTCCTCCTCCTGCTAAGTAGGTAGAACTCCTCCTCTTCCTCCCCTCTTCCTTTTCCTCACTTTAAACATCTACTGTCGCCCTCGATTCCGACCCCTCACCCTCACCTTCTCCGCCTCCAGCCATCCTCCGGCGAGCCGCTCCCATCACCCCAGCAACCCACAAGGCTCGCCGACCACCGCAGAACCTCCGCCTCCTCACCCTGATCAACCCCCGCCCTTCCACTTCCCCCACATCACCCTCTGCAACCCCACCGAACAAACCCATCTTCCGACCCACAGTCCGACCTAGGGCAGCCCTTGCACGCCGCCCCACGCCTCGCCACCACCCACACGAGCTTCGCCGCACTCTGGCGAAGCTCCCGGCACCTTCTGATTAGGCCGAGAGGCCGTTTTGCTGTGAACAGGTCACCCGACCTTCGCCGCCATTGCCGTGCAGAAGGAGCTGCTTCCGCCTGCAGCTGCAGGCGCGCCACGCCCAGATTCGACTCCCAGGCCGTGCGAGGCATTTCGACAAAGCGTCAGGCTACAGCTGAAGCGAAGCCCTCGCGCGAAGGCCTCGCGTAACGCCGCGATCACCAGCTGTTTCCTCCGCGCAGGCGCCAACTCGGGGTGGGACATTTAGTCCCACCTCGGAAAACTCTGAAGAGGCGCAGCGGTATAAAGTGAAAAAGTGCTGGAGGCTTATTGCCTCAGCACACGGGGTGAGGTCCCCTTCACCCGCCCGGTTACCCGGTCTCGTCCACGCTCACGCCCCGTGGACCTGACCCGACCCGACTTAGACTGATCTGCACTCCTCGCCCACCACACACGCCGGTGGGCCTGGACCCGGGTGCGACCCGTACCCGGCAACCCGGCAGCTCTGGGAGAGCTTTCCCAAGAGTGGCTTCTGTGAGAGAGAGACGCGGGGGGAGGGTAGAGATAGGTTTTTCCCCTCTCTCTGATCAAGCTGTGTAAGTGTGCAGGCACAGGTGAAGAAGAACCGTGGAAGAAGACGAAGGCTGAAGGAAGGAGGATCACCGAGCGGCACTGTAGCAGCGGCGGTTTAAGTCGTCTGATTGGAAAATCAGACGACGTCCTGAAGGCAAGGAAGGAGAAGGAAGGCGAGGCAGAGGAAAACGCAGAGAGGCCAAGACAAGAACTGAAAGAAGAAGAAGAACACGAGAAGAAGAAGGTCTGAAGAAAGGAAAAGAAGAAAGAAAGAAGAAGAAGAAGAACAGGACCACAAGGGAGAAGAAAAAGAAAGAGACGAGCAGAAACAAGAACTGAAAGAAGAAGAAAAGCATCACTACGGCTGCAGATAAAGCAGGAGAGTCAAGCAGAAGAAGATAGGCAAAGAGAAAAGAAGAGAAGAAGAAAGAAGCCAACAAATTCTCTCTCTCTCTCTTTCTTTATTTTTGTAAAAGAAACTTGTACCCCTAGAATACAACTTGCTCCCTGAGTTCGACCTCGGGAACTCTCTTTTATTTTCCGAGTAAAAAATTTATATATTTGAAATGATGGCAATAACTGGCTATACTACAACGCTATAACAATAAAACCCGATTATCGCTCGAAGCCAACGTTTCAATGACGCAGGTGCGTAACCATGTGACGGTGCTTCGTCGCTCTCGAAATCGCGGAGGGAGAGTGAGTGCGCAACTGGATTGAAGTTCTCTAGATTTGGAATGGTGAAAAGGAGAGAAAGATCTTCTTCTATTTGACTTGGACAAAAAAGATGTGGAAATGCTAATGCTTGGTGTGTGTATGCAAGGCAGGGGTCCTCCTCTATTTATAGAGGGCCTAGGAAGGCTTTGGAAGCCCTTTGAAAGCTTCCATAGCTGTTGGGGTTGAACCCAAGGCAAAACAGGCCGTAATAAGAATCAATTATGATTCTGACAGGGTCATCAGACATCTGGAAAACTTATTTAAGATGTTTGGGAACTAAGTTAGACGTCTGAATCTAAGCGGGTTTCCTTCCTAACTTGGTTCAGACCTAAACAAGGTGCTAGTGTAAGGCCATTAGATGATGTACAGGACGTCTGGAAATCTATTGTACTGCGGGAATGGATTCCCAAGATAGGTTAACAGTTAGAAAAGCTCACAAAGGTGATTTTGGGTCAGTCGAGGCAAAACGGTCACATATCATACGTCTAAGTTAAGCCTAACGATCATAATCCTCAACGTTTAGTTGGTAGCCAATGTTCCACTAATTGGATGTCTGGCACAACCAACAGACGTCTTCTAAGACGTCTGGACTAGGGTCTGGATGTCTGATTTGATCAGACAGAACCTACAAAATCTAGCGTTAAGTTATTGGATGTCTGAGTCAACAGTCAGACGTCTTAAAAGTCACCATTAGATGTCTGATTTCCATATTAGACGTCAGATTAGGTTGATAGAACCCTATTTTGGTTTTCTAAGTTCTCTACAGAAAACCTAAGTGTCCTAGGGTTGTGTAAGTGTTCCTAGGACTACTTTGAGGGTACTTTGAGGCTCTTTAACATATATCCAGACACAAAGAATAAAGAGCAAAAGAATTACAAAAGAATATATGAAAAGATAATCTATCCTATTCTTCTCTTCACGCTTTTGCTCCACACAATGTTCCTTCTTCTTGATCAAGCTCCTCCAATCTGCCGTGGATGAGAGCTCAAACTCCGTCTAAACACATTTCCATTTGCAATTTGACCTGAAAACTAAGACTCAAAAGCAAATGTTAAAAGACACATGTTTCGTTATCATCAAAATAAACGATCATGGTGCACTAACACCAACACTAGAGCTATTCAAAGTTTACGTGGATCAGTTTATTTGCCATTGTATTCCAGACGAGGAGATCACATGTGTACTAGAATTTTGCCACACTTTTGCTTGTGGAGGTCACTTCTCAGGAAAATAGACGGTAGCCAAGGTACTGCAGAGTGGATTGTATTGGCCGTCTTTATTCTGTGACTCATACAACTTCTGTAAGTCATGTATCCATTGCCAAACATTAGGAAATATGACCAGGAAGGACATGATGCCCCTAAACCTAGTCCTTGAAGTCGAAATATTTGATGTTTGGGGCATTGATTTTATGGGACCTTTTACCAATTCATTTGGGTACCTGTACGTTCTGGTAGAGTTGATTATGTATCCAAATGGATTGAGGCCATCCTGACCCAAACCAATGATCATAAAGTGGTCATGGATTTTGTAAAGAAGGGCATCTTTAGTCGATTTGGTGTGCCCAAAGCTCTGATTAGTAATGGCAAGTCCCATTTCACCCACAACCAATTCAGGACCTTACTAGCCAAGTATGGAGTCACTCACAGAATCTCTACTCCATACCATCCGTAGACCATCAAACATGTTGAAATCTCCAATCGAGAAATTGAAAAGATCCTTCAAAAGACGATCCACCTGGATTAGAAGGATTGGTCTACCAAATTGAATGACGCTCTCTGGGCCTACTGGATTGCGTATAAAACTTCGATTGGAATGTCTCCATTCCATCTGGTCTATGAAAAATCTTGCCATCTGCCCATTGAGCTTAAACATAAAGCTTATTGGGCAATCAGAACATTTAACTTGGATCTCGATCGATCTGGACGACAAAGAAAACTCTAATTAACTGAATTGGATGAAATCTGGAATGATGCTTATGAGAGCGCGAGAATCTATAAGGATAGGACAAAAGCTTTACATGATAAGTACATCTCCAGAAAAAGCTTTGTCCCTAATCAAAAGGTTTGGTTATTTGATGCACGCTTGAAGCTCTTTCTGGGAAAATTAAGATCAAAGTGGACAAGTCCCTTCATTATAAGAAAAGTCTACCCACATGGAGCTGTGCCTATCCTAGATCCCAAGACCAGCAATGAGACAAACGTGAATGGTCAGAGATTGAAGCCTTTTATCACGCAAAACTATGATCCCATTCTCGATGGTCACATCAACCTTCTGGAATCTTATTAAAAGCTGAACTGAGTTCGGCAAATGACGTTAAACTTAATGCTGACTAGGAGGCAACCAAGTATTTATTACAGGTAGCTCTGCATCCTCTGCATCCATGCTAACCTGGATTAACAAGAATAGTCAGGTGATATCCCCTGCTTTTGCTTATTATATTTTGATTTTCATTCATACATTTCAATGAGGGCATTATAATGAATAGGCATGGGGGGAGTGGACATTGCATGCCTAATTTTTACGGCAAAAAAAAAAATTACATTTAGGCAAAAAGAATTTTTATTAAGGTTTTATTAGGAATTTATTCTTAAGTTGATTCCTGAGTTTAGAATCTAGTATAAGTTCATAATTACATGTAGAATTTGCAATGGATCCTATTTGAAGACCAATAAACATCTTTAGTTTGTCAAGAAGAAGCAATGCTTCTTCTCCTAAACCCTTGGATAGTAATTAGGGAGTCAGGCAAACTATCTTCTAACAGATCCACCGAACAAGTGTGAGGTGAGAGTAGAAAGTCTATTGGTGCTTTAAGGCTAGTATGAGGAATCTTAAACTCTGGATAATGAGATAATGATACTCGAAGTTAGGAATAGTTTTCGCTCTCAATTTCTGCATATAAGTTCTTAGTGTGAATCTCTTGAGAGCCACCAAATAAGGCAAATGCGCAGAGAGCGGGTTCTGATAAAACTAGGACTGGGTGGATGGTCATGACCGCCTTTTACGGAATCCTCGGTTGAAGGAGGGTATTAATGTCAAGGTCAGAAATACATTATCCTATCCATTCCCTTCCTGGTGTCAAGAATAAGCACTTCCATCAAATAAGCCACCCGATATCCTCTTGAGCACCCATAATCTCGAATAATGCCTCGTAAATAAAAGTTCGTATGCTGCATTGCATTAGTAGATATTTAAAAAAAAAAGAGAAAGAGAGACAAGAAAAGAAAATATATATACATAGAAAAAAATTTAGAAAGAAAGAAAAAAAAGTAAAAAAAAAAGAGTTTATAAGTGTTTTTAGAATTTATTTCAAGTGTAATGAGGCAACAACACCTACCTCCCTCACGATCCACCAAATATAACCTTGACCTACTTTTCTGTATTTCTGGCCTCCTGAATACGGGTTGAGGAATTCTGACTTAGTCTTAGAGTTATCAGAACCTAATCAATGTGTTAATGCCAGGAGAGACCACCAAATATACTGATAAATCTAGTGATAGTGTGAGCTCGAAAAGAAAGAAAAGAAAAGATAAAATAAGAAAAAGAAAGAGAAAGAGAAAGGAAGAGAGAGAATGAGTACAAAGGAACTAAAGAGAGAATAGTTTCTCACCTCTCTCTAAGTTGAATTATTTCATAATATGGAATTATAGGTTCTAAAGTACTAGTCTATATGTAACACCAGATGTGTGAGAGCCACCAAATACAAATCTACTTGACTCAGAAATCTTCTACCTAAGCCAAAAGACGAGGCTAAATATACAGGTTACTTTATAACCCCGAGGAAAGTAGTTTGCCTATCCCAATAGATTTTTACTAAGGGTCAAGTACGAGCTTTAGATAAGGATTGGCTTTCACTTGGATCCGTTGCAGAGGCTACAACAAAACACATTCATGATTCTCTGGATTACTAAAGCTTTAGATGAAAACAAAAGATATAAACCTCTAGTCAAACTCTTGATAAAAATTACTCATGTAGGATCACTTTGCATTAGTCATGCATTTGCTAGGGACTAGCAAGATTTAGGCATGGGGTTGTGATTGCACGGCAATCATGCAACCTAAATCACCTTAATTAAGCTAAATCCTAGGATAACTTAAGATTAATGCATTCATAGGCATTGTAATTTGCATAATAGCTAATTTATTAGTCATATAGATAATATTGTCATTTTATGACCTAAAAAAGAGATGATTTTAATCGTAGATGATTCAAAGCTGTGGATGTCAGATCAGACCGGATAGATCTGATCAGTATGACAACAGGAGTCCAATGCTTTCGAAATCATCTTGATCAGAAAACTAGGACACCTTGTGCAGTCCATAAAAGAACGGAGATCATAAAGCCAAAGGACAAAGATCCGAGCCTCAGATGAAGAATCTAACCGAATGGATGAATCTGGATCGACGATCTCACAGTGCACAAATCAACTCGATCAGAGGTCACATCAACAGATACAAGGAAAAGAAGATGGATGACCATGATGCCTCCATGTGGCACCAACACAGCTACTTCCTCATCACCGCCCCATCGAGGAGGGCCACCTTGCACGCTATGGGCTATTAAATTTTCATCCAATGACCACGAGCATGCCACGTCGCCCACCTAGACTGGATAAGCATAAATAGAAACAATCAAGCAAGTATAACAGAATGTTCACGTTGTGCGTTGGCTCGCACGAAAGCACGTGACGCGAGTTTGAGTTGTGCGATGCACGAAATTGAAGCAGCGTTGGGCGCAGATGCAATTGCACGATTGGAGGGCGGAGGCACGCCCACGTAGCACGATCACACCACGGGTATACGTGCGATCCCATGCATTTTGTGAGATTAGGAAGGCAGGGCAAACGCACTTGAGCTGCCAAATCTTGCGAGTGTGTGCGTAGAGAAAAGTTGTTGCAGCGAGCGCGCGAGGAGGAAGCAAAGCGGTGTGATCGCGATCCAAGGGTGCAACAGGCGCTACGTGTTAGCCAGGGATTAAATCCATGCAATGGAGGTGAATTTGAAGGTTTTTTTTGGCCAGATCTGATCATTGATCTCCCGATCAACGGATCTGATCAAGCAGGAGTTGTTACACAAGATTAAGGGCTAAAATACCCTTTTTGTCCTCCACAAAAGCTATAAAAGAAGGCCAAGGGCCCCCCAATTGAAGTATTTCTCTCTCTTCCATCAAGTCCAGACATCTTCCACCTTCTTTTTAGCTCTTCGTCCCTCTGTAACTCTGCTCTGACCTTCATCCCGATGCTTTGAATCTGAGGTGCTGCCACATCTCGCACAAGCATCCCACAAGCGGCATCGTTTCTCTGCCACTTTCTTCTCTCTCTCTCTCCCTCTCTCTTTCTTTCTATCTATTTGTTTCTATTTCACATAGCAATTTCTACTATGAAAAATACTTTATCAATGCAATGAAATTTGATCTTATGAATATCTAATGTCTCTTTATACATATATACATATATAAATACCTGTTAGAACTAGTTTTATTGAAAAGCTTCTATTAAAATTGAGATTGCCTCCTTGCGAATGACCAAGTACTCACTGGAGTTTTATAAATTTATTTATCGACGTGTTTTCATGCTATACTATAACTAATTAACTTTTAAAACATGAATTACGCACCGAGCAATTCCCTTCTTCCTTCTGTCTTAGACCCAAGTGAAACGTCGGTTTCAGTGACCGGTTCGTGTTATATCGTTGTAGTAAAGCCGGTTGTCACCAACGTTTCATATAAAATTTTTATTACTCGGAAAACTGAAAGAGTTCCCGAGGTCGAACTCAGGGAGCAAGTTGTATTCTAGAGATATACAAGTTCTATTACAAAAATAAAGAGAGAGAGAGAGAGATGAAAAATTGGCTTCTTCTTCTTTTCTTCTTTCTTCCTCTTTGTCTTTGGTTCTTCCTGTTCTTCTTCTTCTTCTTCTTCTTCTTCTTCTTCTGCTTTCTTCAGATTTTCCCCTCGTGCTCTTCTTCTTGTTTCCTTTCTTTCTTTTTCGTCAGATCATCTTCTTCTTTTCTTGCTTCTTGCTTCTCTTCATTCCTTCTTCTTCTTTGTCTTCACCTGCCTTGACTTCTCTTTTTCTTCTCTCGCGATGGCCGTTGCTCTTCCTTCTTCTTCAGCGGGTCTTCTTCTTCTTTGGCTGCTGACCTTCCGTCGTCTGCCCCGGTGCTGAGACGACTTAACAATGCCTTCGCTACAGTGCAGCAGCTCCTTCTTCTTCAGCGGGTCTGCTTCTTCTTCTTTGGCCTGCACACTTCAGAGTTTATTCGTCAAGACAAAAACCTACTCTACCCCCCTCCCCCGCGTATCTCTCTCTCTGAAATCACTCCTCGGAAGCTCTCCCAGAGCGCTATCGGGTAATCGGGTTCGGGTCAGGCCCGGGTCCAGGCCCACCGGCGTGCGTGGTGGGCGAGGAGTGCAGGTCAGTCTAATCGGGTCGGGCCAGGTCCGCGGAGTGTGGTCACGGACGAGGCCGAGTCGGGTCGGGTCGGGTGAGAGGGACCTCACCCCGTGGTAACTGAGGCAAACAGCATACGGCAGTTTTTCAATTTATGTGGGTGCGTGGCTTCAGAAGGTTCCGAGGTGGGACTATCCGCGCACCCGTTTCTCTCACGCCTGCAGCAGGGATGGTGCTCCCAATTGCATCGGCTGTTGAGGCGTACAGCTCCAATCGAGGGCCAGGGTGTGTGCGTGAGACTCTTCCGCGCTGGCCGTGGCTATTCAATCTGGGATATCTCGGCTTGGAGCAACCTCGAGCAGGCTTCGAGCTTCCTCGCCAATGGCGGTCGAGGCCTGGAACCTGAAACCAATGGCACGGCCTCTCGGCCAAATCAGACAGGCGGGGGACCTTCGCCGTGGCACGGCGAAGGTGGTCAGGTGGTCTGCAGGGGGCGAGATGGAGCTGTTAGGTCGTCCTAGGTCAGACTGTGAGCGAGGGAGTGGGTGTGTTCGGTGGGTCTGCAGAGGGTGTTTGGTGGGAAGTGGAGGGGCGGAAGAGGATCAGGGTGAGGAGGCGGAAGTTCTGCGGTGGTCGGCGAGCCGTGTGGGTCGCTGAGGTGATGGGAGCGGCTCGCCGGAGGGTGGTCGGAGGCGGAGAGGATGAGGGTGAACAGGGTCGGTAGAGGGCTTAATTGACTAAATCGAAAGCGGGGAAAGAAAGAGGAGAAGAAGGGGAGTAAGTCTAACTTAACTGCAGGGACGAAGGGGGAGGAACAGGGCGACAGTCGTATCGACTGTCGCCGGAGAAGACGATGCCCAGTGGGGGGAGGACGGCGGTGACGACGGGGCAGAGGCAGCGCGCGCCGGTATTGCGCGACGCGGAAAGAGCAGGGGAAGAAATCTCTGCTGCTGGTATTGCGGCAGAGCGAAGAGGAGGAGGAAGGAGAACCGCCGGAGCTGGTGGGCGTCTGCCGGAGTGAGAAGAGAGGAAAATTGGGGGTTTTCTCCGTCAGATCCAGGCTGCCTTGGTCGGTGGAGCGGCGGGGGGTATTTATAGGGTTGAAGCAGGGAGGAAGGCGGAGGGAGACGACGTGTCTCCCTCGCCGGAGCATGGTCGGAATTCGAACCCATACCGTCCGTGCGTTCGCACGGCCGGTATGGGGGGCTGCAAGGACCATGGGGGTGCTCCTGCGACGGCTGACGACGCAGGGCACCCTCCGGTACACATGCCAGGTCCTCCACCTTACCCTGCGCGGCGCCATGCTCCGCGCAAGGTCGCCGGAGCATGGTGCTGGCAGGGTTTTGCAGGAGGGACCTGTTTGCAAAGAACGAAGGAGAGTTAGGGGCCTAAATGCGAGGGTTCAAAAGTTGAGGGCCAAAGAGTAAATATATGAGGACCAAAGTGTAAAGTCGGTCAAGGAGGTTTCTTCTTAGGCTCAAGTTTTTATACATGACTAATTAGGACCTAAGGAATCTGATGGTGAATTTTATTTTCATATTAAACCTTGTTTGACCGGTCAATTTGCGCAAAAACCCAAATTAAGTTATTAATTGGGCATGGTTCTCAATGTAGGTCAAAATGGGTTCTAAAGGCCAAATTGAAGGTTCTAAACCCTAGAGATTATTTTTCTATGAATTTTAGAGGGTTTATTCTATTTTTACTTTGCCTCGAACCTTGTGAATTGAAGTGGGTTGTTTTAGGGTTACAGATTATCATTTGGTTCCTTGAAAGTGCTGTAGCCCTTGCTAGATCATCTCGTCCCACTTTTATTCTTATTAAGCTGTTCTGACCTGTGTTTGGGCCCTGAATTACCCTGTATGCAGATTATACTGGTAAAATTGCACTTTTACCCCTTATGACTGGTTTTCTTCTCAAACTCAGAATTCTCTGAGTTAAGCCTTTCCTTGAGATATGTAGGAGCTTTTATCCTTTGTATTGGGTCAAAATGAGCTAGTTATGGCTCATGATGAGGTTCTCATCATACCCCCATGCCTAGCTTTTGCTAGTCCCTTAGCAAAAAACTTAAGGTTTCAACCCTTGTTCTAGACCATGAAGTTTTCAATGGTTTTAGATAAGTGCCTTTTTATTTAAGCATAGATTAGGTTAGAATGCTGACCATAGGCCTAAAAGATACTCTAGTACCAATCAAGGTCCAAATCTGTCTAGCCTTAGCCTCAGTCTTTTAGCAAAGGTTTTTAAGGCCCGCAAGAACTAACCTAAGGTTTATTGGACTTCGTGGTTAAAGCACCCGTGCTTGAAATGATTTTAGCCTTGGCCCAGTTCGCAGTGCGTTTTGTAAGAGAGAGATAGAAAGTTTTTTCTGTTTGGAGAGTTTTCTCTCTCTTTTTCTTTTTAGTTCTAGTCTAGGGTTGGCTTTTCAACACGGTCTGTATCAGATTCCTTGCTCCCATCATCAATCCTCAAGGGTTCCTGGCGATCGATGCTTCGAGATAGCACCGCCCATGGCAACCCCCGGAACCCTGGCTATTGAGATTTCGAGATAATCCCATCCATGGTATTCCGTGGCCGAATCCAGACCCTGGCAATTGACACTTCGAGATAATGCCATCCATGGAATCTGAACCAGCAGAGTGCTTACATGCCCCCCGTAGGATATGTAAATATCCTAAGAGACAAGCACCGAGGAGATGATATTTTGTTACGCATCTTCGAGGGGATTTTCCACCTCTCTGCGCTGGGAACTCGTCCAAATCAACTTGTGTTGATCGGCCATTCCTATTCTAGGTGTTCTTTTCAGATTTTTGCGACGCTTCTGCGTGATTCTGATTTTTACGCTTACTGAACCAGGCTGTGTGTGAGATTAGGGTGCTTAGGTTACTGAGTCCCGTAAACCAAAAATTAGTTAACGAGGCCGAATACTTCCTAAGCCTTAGACCTAATGCTTCAGCTTTTCATTTTCCTCAACCTCTTGAGGAGTGTCCAGATCTTAATGAGTTCTAAGAGTCTATTCAAGAATGCCTAAGGTTTGCATTCTTACTAATCTTATTGTGCACTTTTCAGTTATTTTCTTGAATGAGGTCTAGAACTTAGGTTAATTCCTTAGTTCCTTACTAATGACTATCAACTTTTCTTATAATTTTGTGCTCCTTTTTCATTTTATTTCTTCTCTCCTTCACAAAATTTTCCTTCTCCTCTTTTCCTCTTATTCTTTTTCGAAAATTTTTTTTTTTTTTTTTTAATTTTTATGGTATTTTTGGCATATGTGAATTTTTTTGTTTGAAACCTTTTCTTACGAGTTTTTGCACTTTCATACCCCCCCATGCCTAAGATTTGCAATGTCCTCATTGTAACCTAGGGGTTTCTATTCGACTAAGTTCATACATTAGGATAGCTGTTTTGATGAGTGAATGGGTCGGGGTGACTGTTGCGGACGATTTCTAATCTCAGATGCAAGCACCTGAGGTGGAGTCGGCTGTCCTAAAGTGTGAACTTCAAGTGCAAAAAGCTGTCAGAACAAGTTTCAGGTTTTCAAAGAGAATGACGGGCTGCCTCCCGTTGAGCGCTAAATTTGATGCCTTCAGCCAAGCGGGAAATGCGATGGAGAGGGGATGGTCAACTCAGCAGAGTTTTGTAAGACAAGCACCTTGATTAAGAGCCTGGTTGGTCCAACCAGGTGCTTGTTCAGATCAACAGGCTGATGATGCAGCCCAAACCCAATCAATCTGGTGGGTTGATAGATGTGGATAAAAAGGTGTGGAGCCCACCAGAAATTATGAAGCTCAGATGGATGTGGAAGTGTAAACGCAGGGTTTGGCTGTGCCGAATCAGCCTGGTTAGAGTAGGGACCCGTAGGATAATCAGTGGTTGATGCAGGAACCCTACAGGGGTGATCAGAGAATGATAGAGCATGGTATGTAGTCTGATCAACGTTCGAAACCCGATGTGGAAATGCAATCGGCTCGGTGAGAGGTGAATCAGCATAGAAATTGAGTCCGGTTGCGGGTCGGGGTTTGGAAGAGGTTTTGATCCGTTCTGTGTGTGCGGATGAGGTGGCCATTGTGTACGAGGGCTCTTCTAGGAACAGATGATAGGTGATTTTCTGCAGAGAGTCCTCTGGGTAACTATCAAATGCCGGAAGAGTGTTTGTAGGATGAAAGAAATCGGATTCGAGAAAAAATTTGGATTCTGGGTTGCAATCACTCTTGGCATTTTCTGTTTTTGGTTCCTGAGGATCGAAAAGGAATGATTCTGTGTTATCGGTGATCTCGGGAATCAGGACCTCAGAGTCAGAGTCAGAGTCAGAGTCATGTGAACTGAGGTCGTAGATAGGCCTGGCGTGTTCAGGAAGGGGAATCTCTCCGCAATTATAGTCAGATCTGAAATTGTCGGAGAGTTGGCGAAAATGATCATGAATTCCACCACAGCAGAAATCATCAGATGTGGAATCAGCAGCCTGATTGGGTTCTAGCCTATATATCACTTCTGGGCTCAAAAAGATGTTCTGTTCAAGCTCTAAGCTGGTAGGATAGACCCTATTAAAACCTCCTCAGTTTCTGTATCATAAATTGGCATGTTTTCTGAGAAATCGATCAGATTTCCTGAGGATGTTGGAGAGGGATACTCATTAAATAGAGGCCCGGAATCATATCCTGTAAAAATTTGATCTTCCTCATAAAGGGCCTCATAATCTTCCCAATAAGTTTCAGATCTAGGTTCTAGGCTTAGGATGTGGGTAGAATTATTAGAACCTAAGTCCGAATAACCTTCGAGGGTTACCTTATCAAAACAAGGGGCGGAAGGGGCGGAATTTATACCCTCCAGAGGTCCAATTCTAATCTTGTTATTGCAGGAGTCTTGGAGTTCTAAGCTTGGTGATTTATGGCCTAGGGTTGGCTCAGCATTGTGTTCTCCTGCAATATCCCAACCTAATTCAACATTGTCTTCTATCTGGGTTGGGATTTTACAACCACTTTGTGCCTCAATCCCGAGATCTGGGAAACTGAATGGTTCCTTAATACTGTTCCAAGATGGTTCATCCTCTGTTTCTGGTTTATACGGGTATTTCTGGTTGATAATTTGTTCTACTGATTTCATCATTTCTACCCGTTTTATAAGGGCATCTTGGTGTTGTTCCCAAAGTACAGGATTTGTCAAGCATTGAAGGTATTCAGATTGGTGTAATTTTTCCATCTCAATGTATCCTGTCATGAGCATATCTCGGGTTGATCCTTTTGAAATTCCAGTCAATAGAATTTGGGCACAGTTCATGATGAAGGATGTGGTTGTTGGGACATCAACCTGAATATCTCCTCTTGGTGTTGAGGTTCTTTCTTCTTTTTCATAGAATCTTATGGCATTCTCGATCATTTTATCTTTCATAGATCTCCGATATTCAGGTTTCTTGAATGGTAGTCTTGCTAGGTAATTAGGCTGCATAATTGGATCAGGTGGTGGAATCAAAGTTTGAATCAAGATGGAAGAAGGGGATTTTGTTCAGAATCAGAGGAAAGAGGGGCTATGTGAATGATTTCTGCAAAAACAAAGGAGCCGAGGCTTAGCCTCGGGAAGAGTGAACTTCTATTGGAGGTTTCAAGGACCTCCTGAAAAATACTGAAGGGCTGGATGAGATAAGCAGGTGCTGGACCCAATCAAGACACCCAAAAATTGTTGGGTGACTATAGAGGTTCGGGGCAGATGGACCCCTTGATCAGAAAGATCGTCCACCTGAGAATTACCTGGGCAGCCAGAGAGGGAGAGTCCCGCGAAGACCCCTACACGGTAGAGCGTCCCCACGGGTTACAGGGTTTCCCCCACCCGACCTCTCTTGTCACTGCGGTTCCAGGTAGACCAGAATGGGGATCTTGACCTCTTAAGTCTACCAATTTTAAGATCAGGGTGCTTAAGGTTTTCACTTGAACTTTAGTCTTTTAAGTGCAAAGAGTGACCTAATTTAAGGTTGGTTGACCCAAGGGGTCAACTTTACCTCTTGTTTTCTTTGAGAGCTTTTAGGTCCTGTCTTTTAGGGTTCAAGTGTTTAGAGAGAGCCAATTGTTTTAGATTTTCTTTGAATAGGTATTTTCAGACAAGGGCTTGGGCACACTTCATTTGGTTTTCTCAATTCTTGCTTAAGGAGTGTGTCTCTAAATCCCTAATGTTGGATCCTAGGTTGGCTCTACTTGGTCCAGTTAATTCTTTGTTGGGTAATTAGGGCTCAAGCAAGAATGTGTTAGCCCTTAAATACCCTTAATAGTGTGCAGAAATAATGAGTTGAAAACATGCAACTTTTATGGTTACTAAATATGGAAGACAGGTTAACCCTATATTGCTTGTTCTTTTCTTTTCTTCTTCTTTAGAGCTTAGGGGTTAATAGTGAGAGGAAAAATTTACCTGTCTTTGGTGTGGTTGCTTGTCTTCTTGAGTTCCTGTAGCTGCACAAAAGAGAGGAGATTATCAGAACTTAAAAGAAACAGGAATGTTTACCTCTAGAATAGCCGTTGCTCCCCGGCAACGGCGCCAAAATGAAGAAGACGTCGGTTTCAGTGACCGGTTCGTGTTATATCGTTGTAGTAAAGCCGGTTGTCACCAACGTTTCATATAAAATTTTTATTACTCGGAAAACTGAAAGAGTTCCCGAGGTCGAACTCAGGGAGCAAGTTGTATTCTAGAGATATACAAGTTCTATTACAAAAATAAAGAGAGAGAGAGAGAGATGAAAAATTGGCTTCTTCTTCTTTTCTTCTTTCTTCCTCTTTGTCTTTGGTTCTTCCTGTTCTTCTTCTTCTTCTTCTTCTTCTTCTTCTTCTGCTTTCTTCAGATTTTCCCCTCGTGCTCTTCTTCTTGTTTCCTTTCTTTCTTTTTCGTCAGATCATCTTCTTCTTTTCTTGCTTCTTGCTTCTCTTCATTCCTTCTTCTTCTTTGTCTTCACCTGCCTTGACTTCTCTTTTTCTTCTCTCGCGATGGCCGTTGCTCTTCCTTCTTCTTCAGCGGGTCTTCTTCTTCTTTGGCTGCTGACCTTCCGTCGTCTGCCCCGGTGCTGAGACGACTTAACAATGCCTTCGCTACAGTGCAGCAGCTCCTTCTTCTTCAGCGGGTCTGCTTCTTCTTCTTTGGCCTGCACACTTCAGAGTTTATTCGTCAAGACAAAAACCTACTCTACCCCCCTCCCCCGCGTATCTCTCTCTCTGAAATCACTCCTCGGAAGCTCTCCCAGAGCGCTATCGGGTAATCGGGTTCGGGTCAGGCCCGGGTCCAGGCCCACCGGCGTGCGTGGTGGGCGAGGAGTGCAGGTCAGTCTAATCGGGTCGGGCCAGGTCCGCGGAGTGTGGTCACGGACGAGGCCGAGTCGGGTCGGGTCGGGTGAGAGGGACCTCACCCCGTGGTAACTGAGGCAAACAGCATACGGCAGTTTTTCAATTTATGTGGGTGCGTGGCTTCAGAAGGTTCCGAGGTGGGACTATCCGCGCACCCGTTTCTCTCACGCCTGCAGCAGGGATGGTGCTCCCAATTGCATCGGCTGTTGAGGCGTACAGCTCCAATCGAGGGCCAGGGTGTGTGCGTGAGACTCTTCCGCGCTGGCCGTGGCTATTCAATCTGGGATATCTCGGCTTGGAGCAACCTCGAGCAGGCTTCGAGCTTCCTCGCCAATGGCGGTCGAGGCCTGGAACCTGAAACCAATGGCACGGCCTCTCGGCCAAATCAGACAGGCGGGGGACCTTCGCCGTGGCACGGCGAAGGTGGTCAGGTGGTCTGCAGGGGGCGAGATGGAGCTGTTAGGTCGTCCTAGGTCAGACTGTGAGCGAGGGAGTGGGTGTGTTCGGTGGGTCTGCAGAGGGTGTTTGGTGGGAAGTGGAGGGGCGGAAGAGGATCAGGGTGAGGAGGCGGAAGTTCTGCGGTGGTCGGCGAGCCGTGTGGGTCGCTGAGGTGATGGGAGCGGCTCGCCGGAGGGTGGTCGGAGGCGGAGAGGATGAGGGTGAACAGGGTCGGTAGAGGGCTTAATTGACTAAATCGAAAGCGGGGAAAGAAAGAGGAGAAGAAGGGGAGTAAGTCTAACTTAACTGCAGGGACGAAGGGGGAGGAACAGGGCGACAGTCGTATCGACTGTCGCCGGAGAAGACGATGCCCAGTGGGGGGAGGACGGCGGTGACGACGGGGCAGAGGCAGCGCGCGCCGGTATTGCGCGACGCGGAAAGAGCAGGGGAAGAAATCTCTGCTGCTGGTATTGCGGCAGAGCGAAGAGGAGGAGGAAGGAGAACCGCCGGAGCTGGTGGGCGTCTGCCGGAGTGAGAAGAGAGGAAAATTGGGGGTTTTCTCCGTCAGATCCAGGCTGCCTTGGTCGGTGGAGCGGCGGGGGGTATTTATAGGGTTGAAGCAGGGAGGAAGGCGGAGGGAGACGACGTGTCTCCCTCGCCGGAGCATGGTCGTAATTCGAACCCATACCGTCCGTGCGTTCGCACGGCCGGTATGGGGGGCTGCAAGGACCATGGGGGTGCTCCTGCGACGGCTGACGACGCAGGGCACCCTCCGGTACACATGCCAGGTCCTCCACCTTACCCTGCGCGGCGCCATGCTCCGCGCAAGGTCGCCGGAGCATGGTGCTGGCAGGGTTTTGCAGGAGGGACCTGTTTGCAAAGAACGAAGGAGAGTTAGGGGCCTAAATGCGAGGGTTCAAAAGTTGAGGGCCAAAGAGTAAATATATGAGGACCAAAGTGTAAAGTCGGTCAAGGAGGTTTCTTCTTAGGCTCAAGTTTTTATACATGACTAATTAGGACCTAAGGAATCTGATGGTGAATTTTATTTTCATATTAAACCTTGTTTGACCGGTCAATTTGCGCAAAAACCCAAATTAAGTTATTAATTGGGCATGGTTCTCAATGTAGGTCAAAATGGGTTCTAAAGGCCAAATTGAAGGTTCTAAACCCTAGAGATTATTTTTCTATGAATTTTAGAGGGTTTATTCTATTTTTACTTTGCCTCGAACCTTGTGAATTGAAGTGGGTTGTTTTAGGGTTACAGATTATCATTTGGTTCCTTGAAAGTGCTGTAGCCCTTGCTAGATCATCTCGTCCCACTTTTATTCTTATTAAGCTGTTCTGACCTGTGTTTGGGCCCTGAATTACCCTGTATGCAGATTATACTGGTAAAATTGCACTTTTACCCCTTATGACTGGTTTTCTTCTCAAACTCAGAATTCTCTGAGTTAAGCCTTTCCTTGAGATATGTAGGAGCTTTTATCCTTTGTATTGGGTCAAAATGAGCTAGTTATGGCTCATGATGAGGTTCTCATCACCAAGCTCATAATCGGATCCATACTCGGGTATATGAGTCTCAAACAGTGTCCAGGCCTGCGTGCGTGGGTCATAGGCGAGGAGTGCAAAGGCAATCGGGTAAGTGGATCATGAGGGTGAAAGGGACCCGAGCCTTGTGTACTTGGGTGTTGATGGGCTTTCAACAGATAAAATTTATAACTCAAAATCTAAATTGAAGTCCGACATTGAACAGAGGGAGCAAATATGGAATTCGCAAGCTAATCTATTTTTTAACCAAAATTTAAATGAGCACAATAAATGATGCCAAATATATGATATTTAATGAATAATATCTACTTAATTTGATATTCAATGACAAACATGAGTATTCCAAGTGTTTGATATGATAAAAAAATTCTAAGACAAAATAATGGTGATTTAGATCACCAATTATTAGTCTAACCACATATATATATCAATTACTCAAATATATCAAATAAATGAACAGTGGCTTGAACCGCTTAAGCTTTAATTCCACGCAGCAAATATCAAGCTAAATCAGCCTCATTAGATGCTGGGTCTTTCCAACAGACAACTTAAACGCTGCCTTGGAATAATGCTTTCTTCTCTTCTTCAGGCTTTCTTCTTCTTTTTCCTTTCTTCTTCTGCCTCAGCTTTCCTTATCTTCTTCCCTTAAAGTCTTCTCCTTCTTCTTTTTCCTTCCTTTAGACCTTTTTCTTTCTCTTCTCAGGAAAAAGGGTTCTTCAGCGACAAAGTGTTTGTCGCTTCACATAGGACCAAAAATCCTCCCTCCCCTACTCTCTCTCTATATTTCCTCTCCTCTTCCTCAGATAACCGGGCAGCCAATCAAGTAATCAAGGATCCAAATTAAGCAGTATCGGGTGCAGACCTACGTGTGTGGTGTTGCAGGCAAGGAGTGAGGGCTTAGGAGGGTAGCAGGTGAGGTGTAATGGGACCTCACCCCGTGTTCTTGAGGCAGTAAGGCCTTAACAGAAATTCCTCTTATGTGTGCATGCAGGCTCAGCAACCTATGATGTGGGACTATAAGTCCCCTCATCTCTTCACATACAAGTAGTAGCCACAAGTGAAGGCTTCACTCAATTGGCGCAGTTGCTACAGCTGGGATCCTCAATTGAGGACCTGGGCGTAAACCTGGAGTGAATTCGCACTGCCTGGGGTGGATTGGATGAAGAACATGGTCGTGGCTCGATGAACATGCCAGAGAAGATGGCGGCAACAATGGAGCTTCGGTGGGATACCTTAAACACGAAATATGGGCTACAAGCCCTCATTAAAATGTTCAGAAGGTTCGTCGTAGGGCGTAGAAGGTGATGGTGGCATCTGTGGGGTGATTCGTGCATGGATGATGGCAGACGGTGATAGAGGAGTGTGAAGATGGAGGTGATCGATGGAGCGTTTGGATGGGTGAAGTGCGTAATAAATATGATGGTTTTGTGCGGGTGGATGAGGTGGTGCTTGTGGACTTGGTGGTGAGTTGTTTGGTGGATTGTGGAGGTGGGGTGGACTCGCCAGAGGTGTGGCCGGAGATGAGGGAGATGATGGTGAATGGTGGTGGTGGTGGTTAAAACAAGGGTTTAGAACTCCTAAGATAACCTACGAAGCTAAAGGAAGCTAACTAACCTAAATCTAATGGATGAAAGGGTAAGAGTTCCATGTCGAACATGGGGAAGACGAAAACTCCGATGGGCAAAGCGGTGATGACGAGGGGAGGTAGGCGGTGCTCGCTAATATTGCGATGCGTGGAAGAAGCTGAGAATGAAGGAGCCACTGCCTACTATATGTGGCAAATGACGAAGAAGGTAGTCGAGGAGGGTTGCCAGTGTTGGTGGAGATGGAAGTCAGGGAGAAGGGAAGAAGGGGAATCCCGCCTCCAAACTAAGCTAAAGATGTAAGGTTGTGCATGGCTTGGCTTTTATAGAGCTTCAGGAAGAGCTCTGGATCAGGAAAGAATGATTTCCAGGGCTTGGGATTGAAGAAATAGAACCTATGATTCTCGTGCATTCGCCTGAGAAATCTATGGGAATTTGGAACTCCAAATTGATCCCAGGTGATCCGTCTTTGTGTGAACATCAATCCCACCAAGTTTAGTGGGATTTGATTGCCATTGGAGTAAGATTTAGGTTGGTCAATGCCAGCTTGGAGGTCGGTTGATTAGGTAGGTCTAAAATTAGGTTTTTGGATATCCATTAATTCTTGAAATGCATGAAAGACTCGTTTATGTCTACACGAACCCTCTTAACAGACATTTATGACCATTTGACCTTTATTTAATCCCTAGGAAATCCTGTGATTGTTCTACATTTGTAATCTTCTGTTAAAACTGCAGATTTAACCATAATTTAATGTATTCTTCTCAGAAAGGATATGCAATGAATTACGACTCTCTAGCAGTTATGTAGGAGCATTTATCTTTTGATTTTGACTAATTAAAGTTAGTTATGGCTGATGATGACGCTATCATCATATCCCCAAGCCTAATTTTTGCTAGTCCCTTAGTGAAATCTTATGAAAAAAATTAGACTTCTAAAGCATGCATTGATATTCAGAGTCCTGATTCTCGTTACTTTTTAGAAATTAGGTCAGAATGCTAATAGTAGGCCTAGAGGTACTCAACTACCAACCAAGATCCAGACCTGACTAGCTTTAGCCTCAGTCTGCCGTGAAGGTTTCTAAGGCTCGCAAAAACTATCTAATGGTTCATTGGACCCAACGGTTAAAGCACCCATGCATTTAACATGGTTAGTCCAGGTTCAGTTTGCAGTGCATTTTTGTAAGAGAGAGGGATAAAAGAATTTCTTTGCATTTTTGGAGATCTTTCTCTCCTTTTCTTGATTAGTTTTCTAGCCTCGGATAGGCCCTAAACATTGCCTATATTAGATTCCTTTATCCCACCATCAATCCTTGTAGGGTCCTTGGCAATCGATGCTTTAGAATAGCACCACCCATGGCAACCCCCAGAACCCTGGCTTTCGACACTTCGAGATAGTGCCGCCCATGGCATTCTGTAGCTAAATTCAAGCCTTGGCGATTGACATTTCAGGATAATCCCACCCATGGCACCTAAATTAGCACAAGGTGCTTACATGCCCCCGGTAGGATATTTAGATATCCTAGGAGACAAGCACCGAGGAGACTATATGTTATTATGCATCTTCGAGTTGAATTTCTCACCTCTCTGCACTGGGAACTCGTCCAAATCAACTTGTGTTTTTAAGCTATTGCTAATCTAGGTAGCTTTTCCAGAACAGAATAAACATTTTTGCATTATTTTTATTGTTAAGCGCACTAAAGCAAACTGGTGTGTGATTTTTGGGTGCTTAGGTTACCTAGTCCCGCAAACCAAAAGGCAGGCAACGGGGTCGAATAATCCCTAAGCTTTAAACCTATGACATCAGCCTCACACTTTCCCCAACCTCTTGAGGATTAATCTGGATCTTAATGGATACGTGAGTGTTTAAACCCTCAAATAGATCCAAGAGGCCTAATATCAACACTCATACTAACCTCCATGTCACTTAGCACTTTTGACTTTATTTTTCTTTCTTTTGATTTGGTCTAGAACTTATGTAGATTCCATAATCATTTACTATGACTATCATTTTTGTTTCAAATTGTTGCTCCTTTTTGACATTTTGAATCACCTCCTCATTTCCTCCTCAAGAATGATATGCAATGATTTCTCAAAATTTCCTCCCCTTTCTCCATTTTTTTTGTTCTTTTTCAAATTTTTATTTTTTTGGGTTTTTGAATATGTATATTTTTTTGTGAGAACCCTTTAGAAACTTGAATTTTTATGTGTTTGTACTTTAACACCCCCCATAACTAAGTTTTGCAATGACCACATTGTAAATCGGAGGGTATGAAATCAGCTTCGTTCATAGGTTAGAACAAGGTAAAAGGGTGGAAGAACGAGTCAGAATGACTATTGCAGACAACTTCAAGATTTAATACGAATACCAAATGTGGAGTCGACTATTCTAAAACTAAACTCAGAAGTGTAATAAGAGTGTAGCTCAAAAGATGATTAGAAGGGTCTTGGGTTTTTGGAATGACGGGTTGCCTCCCATTAAGCGGTAAATTCAATGCCTTCAGCTGAGCAGAAGGTGATCAAGGAGAAGGGGTGGTCAAATTAGATGAGTGTCGTAGAACAAGCACCTTAATCAAAAGCCTAGTTGGTCCAACTAGGTGCTTGTTTAGATCTATAGGCTGATGATGCAGCCCAAACCCAATCAGTCTAGTGGGTTAATGGATGTGAATCAAAAGATGTGGAGTCCACCAGATACTTTGTGATTTAAATGGATGTGGAAATGAAAATCCAGGGTTTCGCTAAGTCGATTCAACCTGAACAGAGTAGGGATCCTCAAAAGAAAATGGAGCTGTAAAGGATATAGGAACCCTACAGGTGTGACCAGCGAAGGATGGGAAGTGATTATCGATCTAATTAGAGTTTGAAACCCAATCAATAGATGGAGGAGAATCCTATGCAACCGGATCAGAGAGAGGTGAATCATAGTAGAAGTTGATTCCAGTGGTGGGTCAGGGTTGAGAACGGGTTTTGGAAGGCTCTGTATGTATTGCAGAAGAGGTTGCTTCAATGAGAACTGTGTGTTGAGGGATCCTCTAGAAAGGATTCAAAAGGTGGGTTCATCTAGAGAGTCCTTATGAAGCACATCATAATCAAAGGTAAATGCCTAGAGAGTGCTTATAGGATCATGAAAATCTGAATAAATAAAAGATTCAAATTCTGGATTGCAGACACTCTCGACACTTACTGTTTCCTTAAAATCAAAAAGGAATGATTCCATCTCAATGGAACATGATTTTGAGTCAATGATCTCGGGATTAGCGACCTCAGAGTCAAAGTCTAAGAGTGGGTCATGGATACTGAGGTCATAAATTGGTTCGTAGTTGTTAGGAAACAAAGGTTCTCTAAAATCAGAGTATGATTTGAAATTGTCAGAGAATTTGTGAGAATGAGTTTCTGAATCTGATTCTAGATCAAGAGTTCCACCATAGATTGAATCAAGAAGTGTAAAATCAACAACTTTACTTGGATCTAACCTAATTTCATATTCCAAGCATAAAAAGGTGTCTTTATTAGGCATAGGCTTGGGTTCTTGGCTCCTAGGGTAGACCCAATCGAATCCCAGCTCTTCCAACTCCTCGATTTCTATATCATAGATCGACGTGACTTATGAAAAATCAATTCGTATCTCTGAGGAGTCTAGAGAAGTGTACTCATCAAATACAGACCTAGAATCATAATTCAAATTCAAAATCTGACTCTCATCACATGGGGCCTCATAATTATCCCACATAGGCTCGAATCCAGATTCTAGGTTAAATGTAAGGATTGGATCACTAGAATCTATGTTGGGCTCTATTAGGATGTTAGAGTCACTCTCGAGGATTACCTTAACAGGATAAGGCCTGGGATTTATACTCTCGATAGGTTCTGTTTTAAGCTCATCATTACAAGTGTCTGGGAATTCAAGGCTTGGTGAACTAGGTTCATGATTTTCTAGGGCTGGTTCAGAATTGTGAACACATTGCAGACACTCGTTGTTATATAATTTCATTAATTCAATGTATTTTGCTAAGAGATCATCCCAAGTTGAACCGTGTTTCATTTATGTCCATATTATTTCGATACGGTTCAGAATGTGGTTTGTTGTTTTTGCAAAATTATCCTGAATGTCCCTATCTAACGTTCTATAATATTCTTCATGGTGTCTATAACCAGCCTCAATCATCTTATCTTTGATAGTCATTTGGGACACAAGTTTCCTAATTAATTTTCCTAAAATGTCATGTTGCATTTTCAAATAAGGTGGTGGAATCAAGATGTAGAATTGAATTCAGGTTTAGATTGGAGTTGATCAGACCAGATTAGAAATCCTGTATAAGATCTAATGAAGCCTCTTAGGTTAACAACCTAATGACCTTTCCTGTGTATGTGCTCTATAGAAGGGATGAGGGACTAGATATGAATTGGACCCAATCAAGGCATCCAAAGATTTTTGGATGACTAAGGCTTGTTTCGTGGTGGATGATACCTCTGAATCAAACATCCGCACACCCGAGAATTACCTGGGCAGCCAGGAAGGGAGAGCCCTAATGAGACACTCATCATGATCTCTAATTACCCCGAATTAACTAGTCTTCCTAGTTAATTAGCTAGGGTTATGAATATATAAGGGTTAATTATAGAATAAGGGATATTTAGTTAAGGACCTTAAAATAAGTTAAAAATGACATTTTATCATTCAGTTAACATTATTAATAATTTAGATAATAATTGGACTCGAAATCCTATTAATCATTTCCTTAATTAATAAGTTAAGTAACTTAAATATAATGTATACTTAAGTATGTAATAACTTAAGTGATTTTACTTAATTTAATAAATTAACCTAAAAAGGTCAAAAATGTAAATTCAAGGTGTAAACATGATATTTACCTTATTTACTAACATATATAAAAAGTTGAAAAAGATTTAAGTTAAAATAAACCTTCAAAACCTGGGTTTACATTTTAGTCCTTAATATTCATTATAGTCGGGTCCTTATTTCTCACACAGGTCCTTAAGTTTTATTACTTCTAAGTCCCTCTTCGTCTTCTTCTTCTTCTCCAGCCGAATGAACGGCTGGCGGCAGAGAGTCACCCCACCGCACAATCACCGCCCTGCCGACATCATTCCTCTTTGCCCAAGCTCTTGCAGCTTGTGCTCACCACCTCCACTTCATCCATCGGTCTAGATTAACCGAGAATCCTATTTTTCAGTGGGAGATAACCTCACCGTCATCGGAGACGACGACGGAGGTTAAGCTCCTCGAGCTCCTTCTTCGACCAGACCCTGCCACTCTCTTCACCGCAAACTACTATAAATACCCCCTCACACCTTTGATTTTATTCAAGTTGGCTCCCTTCCCTCTTCTAACACTGCAACCGACCCAATAGGCTATTCGTCCAAGCCTCCGGCGATTCCCCATTTCATCTTCCGATTTCCTTCGTCCATCTTAAGTAGCCGAGGAGATCCGTTGTGGTCTTTCGCACCTCTGACAAAGGCGCCGACCTAAGGATTCCTCTACCCCACCTCAAATCTACCTGCTGGAGATCTTTCTTCCACCCTCTGATTTCGTCGTCCGCTATGAACCTTCGGCAGAACCCTATTGACCCCTTCGTCCAGGTAACAGTAGACTAGGAGTAGGAGTAGGATTAGGCTAGCTTAGTTAGTTAGTTTAGTTAGTTAGGTTAGAGTAATTTCATATTTTAGTTTCATCTCCTCCAACTCTGGCGAGTTCCTTGAGCTCGCCAGAGTTTCAATTTTGTCTTTTTACTCACTGTACACCTTCCTGTATCTTCCATGTTCACTTCTAATTCACTTAATCATTAATTAAATCACCTAAACACCTAATTCAAATCTCACCTCCACCGACTACTGACACTGTCTATGGTGACAGTAATCGACCTAATTCCACCTTCATTGTGTTCTTTCATCACCTATCACCACTAATGAACCCTAATCGACATTATAATACCTATTATTATCATCTATAATTAAACGCCTAAATTTAATTGAGATCAGGAATAGTTCAAACTATAAATTAAATGCATATATATGAATAATAACATCTGTTGACTTGATTTAACCTCTCAATCGAGTAGTTAAATCAAGTCCTGAGTTTAACCACTCAAATTTTTAAGAAAACAAACTTACTGTCAAATCTTAATTTTAATGAACAAATGAAGAATTAAATGTGATACTGAGGTTTCTTGTAACCTCAGGATCATTTTTGTATTAAAAATGGTTAGTTTTGTCAATCTGTACATACAATTCTACATTTTTTGGACTCACCAGAGCTTCGACAAGCTCCGGCGAGCCAAAGTTGTGTTGCAGCCTCTTAAACTTGCTAAGTAGCTCCAGAATAGTTTAATAAGAATTACTAACTGTTATAAAGAAATTTGTTTGAGGATTTAACCACTGGAGCTATAGATGTAACTTCTTCCCCAACTTTGACGAGTTGGAGAAGTCTGTTAGGAAGGATTTAAGAAGCATTTAATGATCTCAGAAGCTTCAGTGCGATGCACTGAAGCTATTTTAACCCTCAAAACATTGTAACAATCTTTCCATGACTCTGTCGAACACATACCTATTTTAGTTCAGGCGACGAGCCTAAAACCCTAGGAATAAAGGTTGAAACAACTTTCTGAAGATCTGAATAAGTTCTAGATGATGAGAAGACTCTATTTTAGGCATTAATTTCTTAGGAGGAAGCTTTAAGCAGAAAGTCAATTTTCGAGCTTCCACAATCAAACATGAGTTTGATAATGGAGTTCTGAGCTTGAATTGAGGAATTGAGATGTGAAAATTGTTTCTGGGATCTTATTTGATGAACTGAGAGTAATTAAAGTAAGCGCAGATGACTGAATGTGTGAAGATTTAGTTTCTGCCAATTTGGGTTACTTTCGAACCTAAACCAACAAGAGTACTGTTCTAATGAAATTTAAACTTAAAACCTGCCTAGATTGATCTGTTATAACGCTTAGAATTAATCTAAATAGATTAGGAACACTTTTAAGTGTCTGTT
Organism: Thalassia testudinum; assembly: GCA_037157565.1. NCBI lineage: Eukaryota > Viridiplantae > Streptophyta > Magnoliopsida > Alismatales > Hydrocharitaceae > Thalassia > Thalassia testudinum. Next base: position 8,668,685 of record JAZHRO010000078.1, on the reverse strand, counting down.
GCACTTATTGAAATCTAAAAATCAATCTCTGAAGCTTTCAGAGAAGAGAAAAGCTTCTCTGCATGTTCTGAAGGTCTTAAGAGTTTAAAATCTAACCTAACAGAAGCGGAATTGCTTATATAACATGTACAAACCTTTTAATAGAAGAGAGAAGTCCATCTGAGGACTCTCCTGACATAAAAACTACTTCCAGCCTAGTAAAAACCACGTAGGAACCCCTGATTTCATCTTTTAAATTGAAGAGAAAAACATCATTAAAACATTAAATTGACCCTGAAATTGTATAGATTACCCTTAGAGCTTTCCAACAAACTTGAAATCATTCAATTTGGAGCTCTGGGTAGAAAGTTATGAACGTTTGAATTTGGGTCTGGAAGGGGTAGGTTAGTCCCACCTCGGTTATTCATGAGAGCACACCTAAGGATAAAATCGATTTGTTTCCTTGGCTATGCAGTCGTCAGTGCTTGGCGCACTGGTTTCGATTCCTTCTGTTCTAATCTAAGCATTGCATGTCTGAGTGTGCGGGCTTATGCCTGCGGGTGTGCGCCCTTGGGGGCGTGCGAAAGTGATTGTGCCCTGGGAGGGCGAGTGTGGCCTGGGAGGCCGGGTTGAGCCAATGTGGCTCGAGACTATGAACTGATTAACAAATGAACCAAAACGAACCTAACTGAGATTAGGCGAGGACCGAGTAGGGTCTGGTCCCACCCTGGTCTCAGGGTGCTGTGTATCCTCGAAAGGACCTCGCCGCAAATAAAAAAACTTTTGGTTAAAAAAGTAAAAAAACCCGGTTCAGCTGAAGCTTAAGGAAAAGAGAAGCCGCTGAAGGATGCTAAGTGTTGAAGCTGAAAGCTAGAGAAGAAGGCACGGGAGCTAAGGAGTGTTAAGGAAAAAAAAGACTAAGGAACAAAGAAGAAAAACTATGGGAAGAAGAGAAGGCAGGAGAAAACTAAGGAAAAAGATAAGAGACAGGAACAAGAGAAGGCAAGAACAATAAAAGAAAGAGAGCTCGAGATAGAGAAGGAAATAAAAGAAAGAAAGAAGAAGATTAGAAGCTGAAGAGATAAATGAAAATAAATAAATTTTTCTTGCATCAGTATCTTTTTGTTCTTAAATGTAAAAAGGCATGTTTTAATACAATAACTTTTTAATTGCCTTAATTTCTTGAAATGAAATACAATTGAAAAATTAGCATGATTACTTGTTAATAAAGTACAACATTTTAAGTAAATATGTTTTGCATATGGAATTTTGTATATCCTTTATGGTTTAAATATTTTGACAAAATTCATGTTTTAAAAATCAATTTAGTTATACTTCCTAAACTTAAAGAGATAAAAGAAAATTGGTGAATTCGGAGAAAATTATTATGCCCCCCAGTGAACGACCTGGACTCAACCAGTAAAAATTTCTAAAATGTTAGGTTAATTCGACCCTATATTACACAAACGACACAACTTCGAGTTAACCTAAGTGATTTCTTCTACTCTTAATTAAGTGAAATTAACTTGATTACTGAGTTGAGTGAAAACCACGCAGCAAAGACCCCTACATGATAGAACATCCCCACAGGTTATAAGGTTTCCCCCACTCAACCTTCCTTGTCATTGTGTTTCCAAGTAGACCAGAATTTACGAACTTATGATCGTAAGTCTATCAATTTACCCTAATTAGTGCCTTAAATTTTACTTGATTAGAAGTTAATTCGACTTTTGACCTAATTTGGAGGTTGATTGGCCCACAATGTAGGTCAACTTCACCTGATCATCCTAAAAGATGGAGGATGAAATCTGGATCAAGATCTAAAAGTCACCCTGAATTGACTATCTAGTTATTAGGTCCATAATTTTTTAAGGTTCAAGTAAAGTTAGAGCCTGGTTTTTAGGATTCTTCTTGATTAAATCTTTTCAAACAGGGGCTTGGATAGCTCACAAGTGTGGGAGGGTTAATTTTCTTTAACTCAGGCAAATGTGAACAAGCACTCCAAACCCTAGTGTTGAAACCCTAATTGGCTCTATTTCAAGTCCAATTTAATCTCAAAATGTTCTCCTTGGACTTCAAACAAGAAGTATGTAAGAAATTCAAGGTAAGAAATCTCTAAACAAAATCGTCTCAGGCTTCAATCAGATGTGAATTTTTTTTTTTTTGCAAATCAAAAAACTTGCCTTTTAAATGATATTACTAAGAAAATAAGGCAAGTGAATCCAAATTGATTATTTCCTTTCTTATCTTCCCAAGATTAGGAGGTTGATTAGGGAAGAAAAGAAATTACCTACCCTGGGAGTGGTTGATTTGCGTGGAAGATCACTTCGGGATGTACCTCGCAAGATCACGAGAAAACAAACACGGCAAGTTAGTGCTCAAATAGAATCAAGTAAAATAAGAATAGCGGTGAATTGCATGTTGCTCCTCGGCAAAGGCGCCAAAATGTTGATGGGCTTTCAACAGATAAAATTTATAACTTGAAATCTAAATTGAAGTTCGAGATGGAACACAGGGAGCAAATATGGAATGCATGTGCTAATCTTTAATCAAAATATAAATGAGCACAATAAATGAAGCCAAATACATGATATTCAATGACAAAAATGAGTATTCCAAGAGTTTGATATGACAAAAAGAATTCTAAGACAAAAATAATGGTGATTTAGATCACCAATTATTAGTCCAGGCACATATATATCAATTACTCAGATATATTTTTGTTATGTGTAGAGCGCGTATTTGCTAGGAAAACATCGTAGTATAGTGCACAATACGATCAAAAAAAGATATTCAATAAAAGATAACGAGACTTGAGTCCCAGTCGCTTGTCTCTGGGAGGCATTTGTTTTACTTTAGAATTCAATCTTTTACCGCTCTACCTTGTTTAAATTCGCATGCCGGTTTCCAATCTCCTTATTAAGATTTCACCACTTCTATTATGAACCCTAATTACATGCGCATGTATTAAATAAATCACAAAGGTGAACGCGTGAGTTTCTGTGCACACAATTCTAGTGAGGTGGTGACTGTTTACGGAAAATACGTCTATCGTTAGATTCTCTATACTTTCATGAAATGACATGCTTGTTGCGGAATAGATAAATAATTGAAAACAAGCAAATTGAATCACTCAAACAGGATAGCAATCAATAAGCTCATGGTGATTTCAAAACATGGAGATATATATATATATATATATATATATATAAATGTATTTTCCATTCATTCAGTTGGGAGTTGTTTGCAGCAAGAAAATGTAGAGGAAAGCTTGTATAGAAATGCTTAAAATGTAAATCTACCTACCAGAAAATGATCGCATACAAGAATCTACGGGGGGATTTTGCATGCATCATTTCAGGAGAATAAGGACTATGCTACTGAACAATAATAAAGAGTAGTAAAACTATGAAGAGCATAAACTACTAATCTAGATCTAGCAGAACAAAAGGGCATTCGGGGGTGGTCCCCAATGGCCTTGGAGTGGTCGGGAGGAGATTGAGGGGCGGCTAATGGAGCTTAGGTTGGCCCTTGGAGAGAGAGAGGAGTGATCCAGCATCCTGGCATGGTGTCCATCATGGTGGTGGTGAACTTGTGGAGATGGAGTGGCTAGCCTAAGTGGAGGTGGATGTGAATGGATCCAAGGGAGTGAATGGGTGCCAAGAATGTGAATGGGTCCAATTGGCCACCCATTGGGTCTTTTTATAGACCTAAGGGCTTCTCCATAGAGAGGTGTGGAACTCTCTAGAGAGAGTCCAAGAGTGGCCGGCCATATGGTTATGAGATCCAAAAAATGTGGATCTCATTTTGAATGCCTCTTGGTTGCTAAATACGGCAACTAAGAGGTGGAGCCACTTCAAGAGAGTTCTAGAGAACTCTAGAGAAGTGTGTGTGCGTGAATGGGTGTGTGTGTGTGTGTGCGTGTGGTCGTGCTCTATGTGGCTAGGTGGTTTAGGTTAGGTCCTAAGGGGTTTAGGTAGGTGTATGTCTTGAATTAGGGTTACAAACCATAATTGCTAAAGGGGATTTGCAATTAAACTTAACCTAAGTTTAATTGGGTAAGTGTGAACCTAATTGAGAGTGAAATAACTCAATTAGGTTGGGTTTAGGTCAATTGGACTCTCGCTAGGTCCAATTAAACTTGTGTGAGTTGAGATCTAAGCTCAATTGGACTCAATGAGACCAATTGACTTAGGTGAAGGTAATTGACTTTGATCTAAGTCAATTGGGTTTGGTGAGGACCTAATTAGGTCCTTAGGTAGGTCTAGAGGTGATGTACTTGGGTTAGGACACCTTAATTTAGGTTCCTATGGGGTTGGGATTAGGTCTAGGGAGCTAGAGATCCAAGATCAAGGCTTGAAACTCAAAACAGGGACTAGAGACCAGTACCATACGTCCAAAAATGTGATCGGATGACTTATACTCGAAAATAAGAAGTCCAGACTTCAGTTCTGGACATCCAATCTAAGTCAGGGGGAAATCAAGGCTTTGTTTTGGGTATTCTGCAGAAATTGGACATTGACAAATCGTCTAGACGTCCAATAACACTGCAGAAGTGGGTTTAAGGTATGCAGGAGTTGGCTAAGGGTCCTGGACGTCCTATAACTTATCTGGAGGTCCAGATAAGGATTGGAACTAGGGTTTTAGGGTTTCCTAGGGTGTTGTGACTTAATCTAAGGGTGGCTAAGGCTTGGGGAAGTCTCTAGGCTATCCTAGGGCTAGGATGGACGTAAGTTTTTGCAATTTTACTGCTTTATTCCTACTTAATAGAATAGCAAACCTTTAACTCCCTTACATCATTATTCCTACATCTAATCTAAGCCTTTTACTCCAGCTCTACTGCAACTCCCGTTATTCCTGATCCAGCTTCAGATCCTGCTCCAGATCAGCTTATTGCCTGCAATCGACATAATGCACTTAATCAGCACATTATAACATTATTTTATGCATAGCTAAAGTAAAGCAGTAAAGATGTAGATAATGCTTATGCATGCATGAATAATCCTAACTTATGCTAAGTTCTTACTTAATCTAAGTCAATTATGACCTATGATTGCTGCATAATCATAACCCCATGCCTAAATCTTGCTAATCCCTAGCAAATGCAGGACTAAATTATTCACATAAGGGTCCCTAAGGGACTAATTATTTTATCAAGTATATGCCTAGAGATTTTTCTCCTTTTATTTTCATCCTATGCTCTAGAAATCCAGACAATCATGAAAGTGCAGCTATATAGCTTTTACAACGGATTCGAGTGAAAAACTAATACACCTCTAAAGCCTGTACTTGATCCCTAGTAAAAATTCTAGTGGGATAGGCAGACTTCTTCCCTTGGGGTATTCAAAAAATTCTATGAATTCCACCCCAGCTTTAGGCTTAGGTAGAGAATCTCTGAGGGAAAAGATTATATATTCGGTGGCTCACTCTTACTTAGTGTTACATAGAGACTAGTACTTCAGAATCTAGATTCCTAGACTACTAAGAAACTCAACTTAGACAAAGGCGAGAAAAACTATGCTCCTTTTTTATTCATTTGTATTCATTCTCTCTTTCCCTCTTTTCTTTTACTTTTCTTTCTTTATCTTAGAGCTCACAACCTCACCAGATTCACATGTGATCTGTATTTGGTGGTCTCACTAGGCATTAACACTTTAATTGAGTTCTCATAACCCTAACACTAAGTCGGAATTCCTCAGCCAATATTCAGGCGGTCAGAAACACAGAAAAATATGTTAAGGCCATATTTGGTGGATCTCAAATTTATTTGGTGGTACTGTCTCAATGCAACTGAACTAAATATTCACTCTTTTTTTTTCTTTCTTTACTTTTTCTTCTTTTTCTAATTTTTTTTTTCAATTTTTCTTTCTTTTCATCATTTTCTTTTTCATTTCATCTCTTTCTTTCTCTGTTTCTTTTTTTCAACACATCCATGAACTTTATTGAGGAGGCATTATTAGGGATTGGTTGTACTCAAGAGACATTGGGTGGCTTATTTGGTGGAAGTGCATACTCATGGCACCGGGAGAGATGGATAGGACGGTGTATTTCTGACCTTAGCATCAATACCCTCCTTCAGCCAAGGGTTCCGTAAAGAATGGTCGTAACCATCCACCTTGGCCCTAGTTTTATGAAAACTCACTCTCCACATATTTGCCTTATTTGGTGGCTCTCAATATTTCGCACAAAAATGTTTACACAGGAACTGAGAGCAAAAACTATGCCTTATCTCAGAGTATAATCACCTAATTATCTAGGATTCCAGATTTCTTGCACTAATCTTAGAGCACCAGTACACTCTACTCTTATCTCACACTATTTGGTGAATTTTTGGAAGAAAATCTGCCTGACTCCCAAAACACTATCCAGGGGTTCAGGAGAAGAAGCACTGCTTCTTCTCGATAGACTAAAGACGTTTATCAGCCTTCACCGTGAATCCATTGCAAATTCTATGTGTGTGTGAAAAGTTGTACTGGATTCCACATTACAGGAATCAACTAGAGGATAGAATCCCTAATGCATTCTCTTAATAAAATAATCTTATTCATGAATGCACTATGTATATATGCTATGAACAAGTAACCTCATTTAATTTGTACTTTGTGAAATTCCCATATCGGGTTACATTCAGCTTGACCCTAAATTTAGAACAAGAGGTGAGCGGGTGAGTCGGAAATGGTTGTTGCAGATGATTTCTAGCTCCAATGCGAGCATTGGAGGTGGAGTCAGTTCTTTTATTTAGGGTCCTAAAGTACATTTTACATGTAGCTCCAAGGTTTTTCCTAAATGTTGGCATAAAAAATTTTCAGTTTTGTTGTATCTACCCCCCCATGCCTAAGTTCTTGCATGCCCTCATGCATGAGTATAAAAGAAAATAAATACTGCAGGGAGAGAATGTGTAGAAATCACTTGTAATTGCTTCTGAAATTATATTCAACACCGGCCAACCTGTTAGCATGCAATATATAAAAAGAAAATATTGTAAAAGAAAAATATGCTATGTATAAAACTGGTTATGTATAGATGATGGTGGAATGTGGGATATGCTATCTATATGTGCTGAGTTTAACGCCTCCAGCTGGGCGAGCACTCAATCGCACGTCCTTAATAAGATGAACAATCTCGTCATGTGGAGGAGGTTCCTGGGTCAAAAATGGCTTGAGGTGCTGGCCATTTACCGTGGATATATGCCCAGATTTTGGGTCCTTGATCTGGACTGCCCTATTAGGATATGGACAAATCACAACATACAGGCCAGTCCATTTGGACTTGAGCTTCCCTGTAAACAGTTTCAGCTGTGAATCAAACAACCAGACTCGCTGGTTGGGCGTGAATGCTTTCCTCCGGGTGTGGCGGTCATGAAAGGCCTTGGTGTTGTCCTTGTATATTAATGCATTCTCATAGGCCTCCCACCGGATCTCTTCTAATTCGCTGAGCTGGAGTTTCCGTTCTTCACCTCCTGCATCGAGGTCAAGGTTACATTTTCACATTGCCCAAAAGGTGCGGTGTTCCATCTCTACAGGAAGGTGACAGGCCTTGCCATATAACATGCGATATGGTGACATTCTAAGTGGGGCCTTGTATGCGGTCCGATATGCCCAGAGTGCATCGACTAACTTGTCGAACCAGTCCATCCTGTCTGGTATAACCGTCTTCTGGAGAATCAACTTGATCTGACGGTTAGACACTTCAGCCTGCCCATTGGTCTACAATTGATACGTGGTGGCTATACGATGATGTACCCTGTATTTCTTTAATAACGACCTGAAATGGGCGTGAATGAAGTGGCTTCCCTCGTCGCTAATCAGAGTGCAGGGTATTCTGAATCTCGCAAAGATGTTTTGCCATACGAAAGAAATGATGGTCTTATGGTCAGCCCGTCTCGCCGGGATGGCCTCGACCCACTTTGAGACATAGTTGACGGCTAGTAATATGTACTCAAAGCCATGCAAGTTCAGAAAAGGGCCCATAAAATCGATGCCCCAGATGTCGAACACTTCTACGACCATGATGGGTTGGAGTGGCATCATGTCTCTCTTGGTCATAGAAATGACCGACTGGCATCGTTTGCAGTGTTGGGTGTATTTGTGTGTATCTCTGAAGATAGTTGGCTAGAAAAATCCTGACTGCAAAATTTTTGCAACGGTTTTCCATCCCGAGAAATGACCACCACAATCATCATTATGCTAGAAAGATAACACACTGGGGATCTCAGAATCAGGGATGCATCTTCGAATAATCTGGTCTGCTCCAATGCGGAAGAGTAGTGGGTCATCCCAGAGGTAGTATTTGGCCTCTGCAGTGAATTTGAGTTTCTATTCCTGAGATAGGTTCACTGGAACTTTGCCTGCGGCAAGGTAGTTCGCGAAATCCACGTACCAGGGGAACTCAACAGAATGAACTGCCAAAAGAGATTTATCCAAAAATTGCTAGTGGATAGGCAGGGAATAAGGAATGTGATCTGGGTCTAGTCTAGATAGGTGATCCGCCACAACATTCTATTTTCCGACTTTATCGCGAATTTTGATATCAAATTCCTGCAATAGAAGGATCCATCTAATGAGACGTGGTTTGGCATTCTTCTTTGCCAACAAATGCCAGAGGGCGGAGTGGTCAGTGAAGATGATGACCTTGGACCCTAATAAGTAAGATCTGAATTTCTCCAACCTGAATACTACTGCTAGTAGTTCTTTTTCTGTGATAGTATAATTGCACTGAGCCTCATTCAGCATCTTGCTAGCATAGTATATGACAAAGGGTTGTTTCTCCTGACGCTAGCCTAAAATAGCACCGACGGCAAAATTAGAAGCGTTGCACATCATCTCGAAATCGAGCGACCAGTCGGGTGGTTGGAGAATCGGTGAATCAGAGACAACGCTTTGTAAAGTCTCGAAGGCACTGAGACACGAGGTGTCGAATTCAAATGGGACATCAGCAACCAGGAGATTCATCAAAGGCTGTGCAATTTGTGAGAAATCACGTATAAATCTCCAATAGAAGTCGACGTGACTCAAGAATGATCTGATCTGCTTGACCGAGCTAGGTGGCGGTAAGTGGGAGATAATCTCTGATTTAGCTCGATCGACCTCGAGTCCATTTTTGGAGATCCTGTGCCCTAGTACTATGCCATCCCTCACCATGAAATGGCTTTTCTCCCAGGATAGTACTAGGTTTACCTCAATACACCATTTCAGGATCTTGGTGAGGTTATCAAGACAAGATTCGAAATCATCTCTGAAAATAGAGAAGTCATCCATGAATACCTCCACATAGTCCCCGATCATGTCAGAGAAGACGGCCATCATACAATGCTGAAATGTTGCTGGTGCATTGTAGAGGCCAAAGGGCATCCGCTTGAAAGCGAATGTTCCGAAGGGGCATGTGAATGTGGTCTTGTCTTGATCTTCCAGGCTAATCGCTACTTGATTATACCTGGAGTATCCATCCAGAAAGCAGAAGAAACTGCATCCGGCTAACCGTTTCAAGATCTGATCAATGAACGGCAAAGGGAAGTGATCCTTCTGGGTAGCCGTGTTCAGTTTCCTATAGTCGATGCAAACCCGCCACGATGTCGCAGTGCGGGTCAGGATGGATTCGCCCTTGTCATTCCTTATTATGGTGAGTCCTACTTTCTTGGGCACTATTTGGATCAGACTCACCCACTGGCTATCTGAGATTAGGTATACAATACTTACATCCAACCATTTGATGATCTCCTTAACAACCTCTAGCATATTCGGGTTAAGTCGTCTTTGAGGTTGTCTCGAAGGTTTCACCCCGTCATTTGTGTAAATGTGATGAGTGCAATACGAGGGGTGAATACCACGGAGATTAACAATACTCCACCCGATAGCAGCCCTATGATCTTGAAGCATAGAAATCAATTGGTGCTCCTGTTCTTGGGTTAAGTGGGCATTGATAATGACTAGGTATGTCTCACTTTCGCCAAAGAACACATACTTGAGTGAGTCAGGTAAGGGCTTCAATTCAATTATGGGTGGGTCAAAGTCAGAAATGAGAGTGGGAGGAGCAGAATCGAGGGTGGGAATCTACTGATCCGTGTGCATGTGAATTCCCACTGAGTCGCTCCTTGTGGAATGATCGGTTGTGGCTGCGTTAACGGGAAACCCATTAGCTGTGGTCACGTTTTCCTGCAACAACAGGGGCGATTCAGTAATGTGTGGATCATGATAGCTGGATTCATGGGTGCTGTGGTCAGAAGCACACCCAAAACAGTCAGATCCTCGGGGAGATATGTGTAGTGCTGTGTTCTTAGTCCCGTGTGGATCGAGGTCCAAGAACCTTGATAGTGCAGACGAATGAGACATTGGGTCGTCACAAAGGAGCCTAATGTTGCCACAGTATGCCGAATCTTCATCTTCACCATCCTCCTCTATTCGATCATAGTCGAAATTCTTTGCTTCCCTGAATATGTCAAGTCGAAGTCTCTCATTGCCTAGGGCTACCTCCATACACCTAGATGCACAATCAATGTTCGCTCGGGCTGTCGCTAGAAATGGGTGACCCAAAATAATTGGTGCATCTTGGATATTAGGAGGAACTTCCATATCAAGAACGAAAAAATCTGCGGGAAAGTAGAACCCGCAGACTTTCACGATCACATTCTCAACCACCCCCCTCGGTGTTTTGACTGATCTGTCAACTAGCTGAATTGTGATCGAGGTGGGCTTCAACTCCCCAAATTGAAATCGATCAAATACGACAGTGGGAGTTAGGTTGATGGAAGAACCCACATCTAGAAGGGCCCGATCAAATGGAGAATCCTACAAGAAGCAAGATATGAGTGGGGTACCAGGGTCTTTCTTCTTCGACGGTAGGTCAGCTAAAATCACGGCGCTAGCCTCTTTCGACAGTACCGCCTGTCGTCCAATTCTCAGCTGTCGCTTTGGGGTACAATAGTCCTTGAAGAACCTAGTGACAATGGGAATGTGATCGATTGCCTTGAGGAGGGGGACCCAAATATGTACTTCCTTGAACATTGATTTCAGGTCCTCAAAATTTCTCGTGTCCTTTTTCCGTACTGCATTTCGTGTTAGAGCCTCAGGAAAAGGGATGGGAATCTCAGGGTTAAGTGGCCTCTTACCTTTATCTACCGTAGGTGGCTCCTGAGATGATGAGGGAGTCGATCCTGCCTGCAGCAAAGGGTGGGAAAAATCAGGACCCGCCTGCCTAACTGGTGGGTCGAATGTCTTCCTTCCACTCCTCAAAGAGACAGCATGTGCATCGGCTTCTTGTCCATGAGGTGGTGGGGGAGCGGAAGGGGTAGAATACATGGGGTTCTGCAAAGGCGGCTGACCTTGTGCATAACCGGGTGGTGCAAGAGGCGCCTATAGTATGGCATGTGCCTGTCCCTGCAGTGCCTGAAACTTAGGCGGGGCGCCCTGGTTTTGCACATATCGAGGATTTGGGACGGGTTGGGAGGGCAAGGCTCCCTGAGTTCTATGCTCCTACAACAGCTGGTTCTACGTGTTCTGTATGGTCTGTATCTGATCAGCCATTGCCTTCATAATCTGCAAGCTATCTTGTGTTGATTTCCTCATTGATTCTTGTAGCTCCTCTTTCAGTGCCTCCAAAGGGTTAGCCCACTTTGGAGGGTGGTTGGCATCTTGGTGCAGCGGCTGGTATAAAGAGCGGGGTTGCTGCTACTGAGACGGGAATGGCCACTGCCTAGGGTACGTGTTTTGCGCATTCTCGTATTGCCTGGTCTGGTAGTGTGGATCTTGATGTGGTCTTTGTGAATTACCAGACAAGGAGAAGTTTGGATGCTGGAGCCAAGCAGGGTTATACGTCTCTAAATACGGGTTATTACTCCCGTATCCTTGGATAGCACTAACGGTCTCGTTGGCTAAAGATGTCTGAGACGTATATCCATCAAGGGGATATGCATTATAATCTGCGGGTGGTGCGTAACCCTGGTCATAGGGTGCCATATCTGGATTATTTACGGGATCCTAATATGCTCGATCTCATAAATATAGAGAAGATGCATCCCGAGTGAGTAGATTAACTCGAGCAGGAGAGGCTCAGGGTGCATAGGAGGGTCTTGAGGCGGTAGAGCTCAAGTCAGATTGACCCTGACTAATCTAGTCAATCTTCTCCTCGATTAGATTTATTCTATCCAGCTGCTTGACGATGATATCCATGTCTGCTCGGATAGACTCAGTGTAAGCCTCGTGGACAGCAACCCACTGCTGACCAGGCCACTGGAACTGGTTCAAGGATGTGGCATTCATTGAGTTCTCCGCTAATGATTCAAACAGCTCAAATGCGCTGTTTTCATCTTTCGCGAGGAAATTACTGCTGCTAGATGCATCGGCCAGATACCGATGTGCGTCATCCTGCCCATGATAAAAGATCTGAGCCAGGTGCCATCTAGGTATACCATGGTGCGGGCATTTCCGGAGAAAGTTGTGAAATCTTTCCCAAGCTTCATGTAACTTCTCCCCAGCTCCTTGGGAGAAAGTCGTGATTGCGCACCGCATTGCATTTGTTCGACCGATTGGGAAGAATTTTTGTAGGAATTCATGTTGTAATTCCAACCAAGTTCCAATTGGCTTCCCAATAGTCTTGAACCAGTATGAAGCTTTGTCCCTCAGAGAGAATGAGAAAAGCTTCATTAGAACAATCCCAAGACCGATATTCCTAGGTTGAATCATTTCAGTGAGTCGACTCAAGTGCTCAAGGTGCTGGAACGGATCTTCGCTTGAGTTCCCGTAGAAATGAGTGCTGATCAACCCAATCACATTGGGCTCGAGCTCAAATGCATCTCCACCTGTGGGAATTCTGACTAAAGGTGCGACGATTTGTGCGGCTGGGTCGTAGAAATCTCGCAGTTGTTCTCCTTGCGGTGGGGGCTGCATCCTTTCAAGTGCCTTCAAGATGCTATCCATGCTCTGCTGATGCCGCTCCTCGGATTTGACTGCCCGGGCTTCCAAACGAGCCATCAGGTCCAAATTCTCGATATCCTGACCTGGTATAGGTCCAGGTCCAGGATTTGCCAAGGTGGCTCTGGGAGTAGAAGTGGGGGGAGAAGATCATCCTGGCGAGGTGACTCGCCTCCTTGGGAGTGACTCCTAAGGTCCAACCAAGTGAGGTCTAAGTGACCTCCTTCCTTGCATACACCACCCAACCCCTAGGTTGGTGTAGCCAAGTAGGACAAGGCTAAGGACCTATCAATCAAATGGTCCTTATGGATTAGGTAACCAAATTTTTCCATAGAAGTTCGAATTCCTGAAGAAAAATTCATCGTTCAACCGACTGAAAGTGATTCCTACCTCTCAAGCTAACCCACCCAGTCTGGTTACAAGGGGACTAAGGGGAAGGTTCTTCCTTTGGCTTACGCCTCCGATTCCGTTAACCCCCGAGCTACGGTTGTTTGACACTACCCCGCAGACTTAGTCACCACGTTTGGCAAGAGAGGTTGCAAACACCCAGTAGTAAGACAACGAATTTGGGTTGATTTTGTGTTTTACAATTGATTTTAGTCCATTTTCTTCAGTGGGGTTTTCTCTTGGTGAGTAGCCCACAAGGTGACCAAGCTCACCGGCTAAGTACTAGACTTGATTAAGTCTAGCTTAACCCAAAGTGTGGTCTCTAAGTTGTAACCCTAAAGATTCAACCTAAGGTTCATGCACTTCAAGGGTTTGTTCTATTTCAGCAGATCACAAAAGTAATGTTCGTTCTCTGATAATGATTGCAATCCAATTAACTTGAAATTTTGTGAGTAAATTCCTTTAATTATCTTTCCAGAGAATATTTTTTTAGAATTTTTACTATTTCAACCGAATTTTTATGGATTTTTGAACGTCAGGGGGTCGATTTGGAATTTTGACCCCTAGTCGATTTTTCATTTTGAAACATTATCAATTGACCTAAAAAAATTTGGTAAAAATATATAAAATAAAACCAATTAGATCAGCTTTCAAACCACACCATTTTTAGTCAAAACAGATTCGCAAATTGTTTGGAATTGCTTTTTGAAATTTGACAAATCTTGAATCTAGGTCAATCTGACCACCGTACACTTTATGATTTTTTAAAAATTTTATACTTAAACTTTTTTCAAATGAATGACGGTGTTTGAAAGGTGGTTTGAAAATGAAAGTTTTTCCTGTATTTTAGAAACTTTTTTCTTACTAGTTTCTCGGCAATCGAATTTTTAAATCATACTTGAAATCTGGTCGAAAAATTAGAAGATGGTGGAAAAGCTTTTAAAGAGGTTTGAGTTTGAAATCTAAGCTTTCCACCAAAAATATGATTTTTTTTTCAAAACTTTTGCATGTTTTTTTTTCTTTTCAAAAGGAATTTTTCAAAGGATTTTCAAAGGATTCAAAGAAAATATCCTTTTTTTTTCCTTTTCGAACCAACCTAAGATTCAAAAAGGAAACCTAATTTAGATTTTTTTCTTTTTCGCGAAAATGAGTAAAATCTTTTTTTTTTTTTAGGAAATTGCAGAAAGTAGATCCACTCCTAGGGTTTAGAAAAAAAAACTACTCTAAGATAATGTGATGTGCACCTGATTCGTTTTCTTCACTCGTTGTGTGCGCAGATCCCGTTCTTCTTCCGTGTTGTCCTGCACATCAAAAACAAAGTAGAGAGAGATTTGTCAGTGACAATTTCAAAGATCGAAATCAACGAAAATGACGTTGCCTCCCCGGCAACGGTGCCATTTGTTTGTTATGCGTAGAGTGCATATTTGCTAGGAAAACATCGTAGTATAGTGCGCAATATGATCAAACAAAGATATTCAATAAAAGATAATGAGACTTGAGTCCCGGTCGTTCGTCTCTAGAAGGCATTTGTTATACTTTAGAATTCAATCTTTTACCGCTCTACCTTGTTTAAATTCGCATACTGGTTTCCAATCTCCTGATTAAGATTTCACCACTTCTATTATGAACCCTGATTATGTGTGCATGTGTTAAATAAATCACAAAGGTGAACATGTAAGTTTCTGTGCGCACGATTCTAGTGAGGTGGTGACTATTTATGGAAAATGCGTCTATCGTTAGATTCTCTGTATTTTCAGGAAACGACATGCTTGTTGTAGAATAGATAAACAATTGAAAATAGGATAGCAATCAATAAGCTCCTGGTAATTTCAAAACATGGAGATATATATATATATATATAAATGCATTTTTCATTCATTCAGTTTGGAGTTGTTTGCAACAAGAACTGTAGAGGAAAGCTTGTACAGAAATGCTTAAAATGTAAATCTAGCTATCAGAAAACGATCGCATACAAGAATCTATGGGGGGATTTTGTATGCATCATTTGGGGAGAATAAGGACTATGCTACTAAGCAGTAATAAAAAGCAGTAAAACTATGGCGAGCATAAACTACTAATCTAGATGTAGTAGAACAAAAGGGCATTCGGGGGTTGTCCCCGATGGCCTTGGAGTGGTGGGGAGGAGAATGAGGGGCAGCCAATGGAGCTTAGGCTGACCCTTGGAGAGAGAGAGGAGTGATCCAGCATCCTGGCATGGTGTCCGTCATGGTGGTGGTGAACTCAAGGAGATGGAGTGGCTAGCCTAAGTGGAGGTGGATGTGAATGGGTGCAAAGAATGTGAATGGGTCCAATTGGCCACCCATTGGGTCTTTTTATAGACCTAATGGCTTCTCTCTAGAGAGGTGTGGAACTCTGTAGAGAGAGTCCAAGAGTGGCCAGCCATATGCTTATGAGATCAAAAAATGTGGATCTCATTTTGAATGCCTCTTCAAGAGGTGGTGCCACTTCAAGAGAGTTCTAGAGAACTCTAGAGAAGTGTGTGTGAGTGAATGGGCGTGTGTGTGTGTGTGTGTGTGGTCGTGCTCTATGTGGTTAGGTGGTTTAGGTTAGGTCCTAAGGGGTTTAGGTAGGTGTATGTCTTGAATTAAGGTTACAAACCCTAATTGCTAGGGGCGATTTGCAATTAAGCTTAACCTAAGTTTAATTGGGTGAGTGTGAACCTAATTGAGAGTGAATTAACTCAATTAGGTTGGGTTTAGGTCAATTGGACTCTCACTAGGTCCAATTGAACTTGTGTAGGTTGAAATCTAAGCTCAATTGAACTCAATGAGTCCAATTGACTTAGGTAAAGGGAATTGACTTTGATCTAAGTCAATTGGGTTTGGTGAGGACCTAATTAGGTCCTTAGGTAGGTCAAGAGGTGATGTACTAGGGCTAGGACACCTTAATTTAGGTTCTATGGGGTTGGGATTAGGTCTAGGGAGCTAGAGATCCAAGATCAAGACTTGAATCTCAAAACAGGGACTGGAGACCAGTACCAGATGTCCAAAAATGTGATCAGATGACTTACACTCAAAAATCAGAAGTCCAGACTTTAGTTCTAGACGTCCAATCTAAGTCAGGGGGAAATCAAGGTTCTATTTTTGGTATTCTGCAAAAATTGGACGTTGACAAAGTGTCTGGACGTCCAATAACATTGCAGAAGTGGGTTTGAGGTGTGTGGGAGTTGGTTAAGGGTCCTGGATGTCCTATAACTTATATGGACATCCAGATAAGAATTGGAACTAGAGTTTTAGGGTTTCCTAGGGTGTTGTGACCTAATCTAAGGGTGGCTAAGGCTTGGGGAAGTCTCTAGGCTATCCTAGGGCTAGGATGGACCTAAGCTCTTCACATTTTACTGCTTTATTCCTACTTAATAGAATAGCAAACCTTTAACTCCCTTACATCATTATTCCTACATCTAATCTAAGCCTTTTGCTCCAGCTTTGTTGCAACTCCCGTTATTCGTGATCTAGCTTCAGATCCTGCTCCAAATCAGCTTATTGCCTGCAATCAACATAATGCACTTAATCAGCACATTATAACATTATTTTATGCATAGCTAAAGTAAAGCAGTAAAGATGTAGATAATGCTTATGCATGCATGACTAAACCTAACTTATGCTAAGTTCTAGCTTAATCTAGGTCAATTAAGACCTATGATTGCTGTGCAATCATATATCAAATAAATGAACAGTGGCTTGAACCACTTAAGCTTTAATTCCACGCAGGTAAATATCAAGCTAAATCAGGCTCATTAGACGTCGGGTCTTTCCACCAGACAACTTAAACGTCACCTTGTAACAATGCTTTCTTCTCTTCTTAAGGCTTTCTTCTTCTTCTTCTTCCTCTCTTCTTCTACCTCAGCTTTCCTTCTCTTCTTCCCTTAAAGTCTTCTCCTTCTTTTTCCTTCCTTCAGACCTTCTTTTTCTTTCTCTTCTTAGGCACAAGGGATCCTCAGTGACTAAGTGTTAGCTACTTCACAGAGGAGCAAAACCCTCCCTCCCCAGTTCTCTCTCTCTCTCTATTTCCTCTCCTCTTCCTCAAATAACCAGGTAGCCAATCAGGCAACCGAGGATCCAGCTTAAGCAATATCGGGTCTAGGTCTACATGCATGGTGTCACAGGCAAGGAGTGAAGGCTTAGGTGGGTAGCAGGTGAGTGTGTAATGGGACCTGATCCCGTATTCTTAAGGCAGTAAAGCCTTAACACAAATTCCTCATATGTGTGCGTGCAGGCTCAGCAACCCACGATGTGGGACTATAGGTCCCCTCTTCTCTTCACATACAAGCAGTAGCCGTAGGTGAAGGCTTCATTCAATTGGCGTAGTTGCTGCAACTGGGATCCTCAATTGAAGACCTGGGCATGAACCTAGAGTGAATCCGCACTGCCTGGGGTGGATTGGATGAAGAACATGGTCACGTCTCGATGAACAAGCTGGAGAAGATGGTGGCAACAATAGAGCTCCGGTAGGATGCCTAAAACACAAAATATGGGCTACAAGCCCTCGTTAAAACATTCAGGAGGTTCGTCGTAGGGCGTGGAAGGTGATGGTGAGGTCTGTGGGGTGATTCGTGTGTGGATGATGGTGGACGGTGATAGAGGAGAGTGAAGATGGAGGTGATCAGTGGAGTATTTGGACGGGTGAAATGTGTAATAAATATGGGGGTTTTGTGCGGATGGATGAGGTGGTGCTTGAGAACTTGGTGGCGAGTTGTTTGGTGGATTGTGGAGGTGGGGCGAACTCGCTGGAGGTGTGGCTGGAGATGAGGGAGATGGCAATGAATGGTGGTGTCGGTGGTCGAAATAAGGGTTTAGAAGTCCTAAGCTAACCTATAGAGCTAGAGGAAGCTAACTAACCTAAATCTAATGGACAAAAAGGAAGGAGTCCCACACCAGTGGTACGCTAGACGTGGGGAAGCTGAAAACTCTAGTGGGCGAAGCGGCAATGACGAGGGAAGGTAGGCAGCGCTCACTGGTATTGCGACATGCGGAAGAAGCTGAGGATGATGGAGCTGCTGCCTATTGTACATGGCAGATGGCGAAGAAGGAAGTCAAGGAGGGTCGCTGGAGTTGGTGGAGATGGAGGTTGATGTTTACCGCTTTGAATAGGAGCTTAAAAATGATACGTTGTAGTATAGCCGATAAAGTGAGAAAACAAATAAAATTTATGCTCGAATGGAAATATGAGGTTGAACACAGGGAACGAGTAGCAAATTAATCTCAAGATCACAATTCTAAGTAAAAGATATAAGCAATTGCAATCAGAATTGATTCAAGAATAATATATCAATAATTCAAGTAATAATATGCAAAAAATGATGGGTTAAAATGGTGATTTGAATCACCAATTAACCTTTTTAATTAAGCTCAAGTATATCAAATGTACCAATAGTGATTACCACCCAATATTCCACGTTAGTTAAGTATCTCAATAATGCAATAGTAGCCTAGAACTAGCAACAGAGGCAAAGTCCTCTTTCATCCTTCAAGCCTTAAGGGAGAGGCGCACAGTACAGCACCAATAGAGGAGCGAAGGTCCTCTTAGAGACTAAGTGTAGAGAGATCAGAGAATGAGGCAAAAACACCCCCCTCTCTCTCTCTTCTTTTCTCTCTCAGAACAGGCAAACCAGAACGGACCCGGGTAGCCGAGAAATTGGATTAGGACCCAGACTCGCATGGTGTGAGTGCAGGCGAGGGCATGTGCATGGAGAATGCGTGCGGGACCTCACCCTGGTGCTCTCGGAGGCAACTAGCCACACGCACAAATTCCACTTATGTGCTACGAGTGTGTCTGCATTCCACAATGTGGGACTATCTGGCACCCCTTTGTCTCAACGTAATAGCAAATGAAGGAAATCCTAATTGATGTGAAAGATGAGTCTGTGGTGTGTAATTGAGCACCTGGGTGTCTTCCTGGAACTTGGCTATAGAGTATGGGAGTGAAACTTGGAGCAATTGTGGCTGGAGGACTAAAGATGTGATCGGCGAACTGACGGGCGGCAGTGGAGGTTCGACAGATACTTGAAGTCAGGAGAACGGCCTTACAGCCACGTCAAATAGGCTCAGAAGGATCGTCGTGGAATGGTGAGTGCGGTGGTGAGTGCAACGTGCAGTGCGTAAGTGTGAGGAGGTCTGACAACCTCGAGACGAAGGTGCCGAGGTGACGGTGGTGGGTTGGACGTTTTGATGGGTGAAAGCTCGAATTTGGAGGGGGCTTTTGACGTGTGTGGTGCGGCGGAGCTTGTGGAGGTGATTTCGTGGTAAACGGAGGTGTGTGGAGGTCATGCGAACTTGCCGAAGTTCGACCGGTTGTGGAGATGATGAAGTACGGGAGGGAGGAGAAGTGTTTATGTGGAAGTGTAGGTGAGGGGGAAATGATGTTAAGGGATAGAGGAAGGAATAAGGGGTTTTTAGGAAGAGGAAGAAGGACAGAGAGCTTCGATCATGGCTTGACTAGAGCTGGAGAAGGAGATGGAGATGGCGAGGCAGCGACGAAGCAGGAGGCAGAGATGGTGGTGGTGCTTTAGCTGGCGACGTCCGTGATGAAGAGAGGAAGATGGTCAGCCGTCCAATTTGATGGTTGGACGGCCAGAAGAGGAGGATGGAGGGAGGACGCCAGAGCAAAGGTTCGATGGTCGGAGGAGGAGAAATAGAGGTATTTGTCTCGCCAAAACTTGCTAAGGAGGTAAGGTAGGGGTTCCAGGACTTAAATAGAGCTCCAAAGAAGGCTCTAGATTAGGAAAGAGCTCGAATGTACTCTTTAGGAAATCAAGAAACACTCATTGATTCAATGCAATCGCACACATGAATCAAAGGGTTTTAGTAGTTAGGATCTATCCCAATAGGTTTGTCTAGGTGTGAACATCAATCCCCTCAAATTTGGTGAGATTTGATTACTATTAGAATAGGATTTGGTCCGGTCAAAGCTCACCTAGAGGTCGGTTGACCTCCAATGGTGGCAAAGACCAATCTGCAAAGAATATGAAGAAGCTAGGGGACTATTTGCAAAGAATTCAAATGTTAGGGGCATGTGTGTGAGAGAAAAGTGTCAGACTAGACCAAAATGTAAACTTGCTAGAGATGATCTCTAATTGGGTCAAAATTTTGGTACAAACCTAATTTGGATACAAGGAATTTAATGGTGAAGTCGGATTTAGGTTTTGACCAAGTTTGACTTGGTAATTTCTGCAAAAACCCAAATTAGGATAGTTTTCTATCTGTGACTCTATTTTAGGTCAAAATGGGTTTAGATGGTCAAATCAAGGATGCCAAATCCTAGAGAATAGTTTTTTATGATTTTTAGAGGGTTTAGATGAATTTTATCCTAACCATAACCCCAGTGAATTAAGCAGGTTTGTTTTTAGGATTTCAGATGTCATTTAATTCTCGTAATGCATGAAAATCTATTTCTGTCTGCATGGACCCACTTATTAGATATTAATGACCATATGACCTTTAATAAACCCCCAACATATCTCGTGGTTATTCTGTATTTGTGATAAGATGGTAAAATTACAGAAATAACCCTATTTTCATCTTTTCTTCTCAAAATAGAATATTAAGCACTTAGGACCCCCTGATGGTTATGTAGGAACTTTTATTGACTTTATTAGACCAAATTGGGCTAGTTATGGATTATGATGGTGTACCCATCATACCCCCCTGCCTAGCTTTTTCTAGTCCCTTAGCAAAATTTTATGGACTAAAATAGATATCTTGGTCAGATGTAACTGTCAAGATGCCCTACTAAGCCACATCTCTAGGAATCAGATCTTAATACCAACAATAGGCCTAGAGGTACTCAAGTACCAGCATAAATCCAGACCTGACTAGCTTTCACCTCAGTGTGCCGTGAAGGTTTTTAAGACTTGCAGGAACTAACCTAAGGTTCGTTGGACCTAGTAGTTAAAGCACCCGTGCTTGTAACATGGTTTGCCTAAGTTCAATTTGCTAGTGCATTTTTGTAAGAGAGAGAGGGATAGAAAAAGATTTTTATTTATGGAGAGCTTTCTCTCTCTTTTTTCTTTTCATTATATCTTTCCTTAGATCCAACCTTGGATTGGCCCTAAACACATTCTGTATCAGATTCCTGGTCCCCACCATCAATCCTCGCAGGGTCCCTGGCAATTGATGCTTTGAGGTAGCACCGCCCATGACAACCCGCAGAACCCTGGCTTTCGACACTTTGGGATAGTGCTGCCCATGGCATTCTATAGCTAAATCCAGACCCTAGCAATCGACATTTCATGGTAATGCAGCCCATGGCATCTGAACCAGTACAAGTTGCTTACATGGCCCCGGTAGGATATTTAGATATCCTAGGAGACGAGCACCAAGGAGACAATATGTTATTGCACATCTTCGAGGGGAATTTCCCATTGCTCTGGGCAGGGAACTCGTCCAAATCAACTTGTGTTTTCGAGCCGCTCCTAATCTAGATCATAGGACCATTTTCAGAATAGCATAAATGCTTTTTGGCATGATTTCATATTTAAGCGCACTGAACTGGACTGTGTATGATTTTTAGGTGCTTAAGTTACCAAGTCCCACAAACCAGAGGTCAATTAACAGGGCCGAATACTACCTAAGCCTTAGACCTAATACACAAGCTTTGCATTTTCCTCAACCTCTTGAGGACTAATCCGGATCTTGACAAGTACGTGAGTGTTTAAATCTCAGAACAAATCCAAGAGGCCTAAGGTTGATATTCGCCACTAATCCCTTAAATTTTAGCCTTCCAGGTCTTAATTCATCATTCGATCCAACCTAGAATTTAGCTAAGTTCCATATCATTTTGAAGGGACTCAATTTCTTCCTTTATCTTTTTGCTCCTTTCTTTTCTTTTCAATTCTTCCTCCCTCTTTCTCACCTTTCTCTTAGATGGGCCTTCTTCAACCTCCATTTTTTTTTTTGTGAAATCCTTTTGTGAGATTTGATTTTTATGGCATTTTGCACTTTAATACCCCCTCATGCCTATGATTTGCAATGTCCTCATTGTAAATTAGGTGGGTTCAAGTTCAACTTAGATCGTACATTAGAACAGGTTCAAAGGGTGGGTGGATGGGTCGAGGTGATTGTTGGGGACGATTTGAAACTCTGGTACATGTACCAGAGATGGAGTCGGTTGTTCTAATGGACGAACCCTAAAGTGCAATATGATTTCAGCGAAGAGATATGTCAAAAGGATTTCAGATTTTTTCAAAAGATGATGGGTTGCCTCCCATTAAGCGCTAAGTTTAACACCATCAGTTGGGCATAATAAGCTCAGGAAGAATGAAGATCAAAAGGAAACTCACCCATGTTCAAGTCGGTGAGCTCGACGAATGATTTGAGTCTCTGATCGCTCATGACAAAAGGTTCAGAATCATGGCTTAGTTCCCTAATTTCAACAGCTCCATTTAAAAAGATTTTTCTTACTAAGAAAGATCCAATCCACTTAGATCTGAGTTTTCCTGGGAAGAGTTTGAGCTTGGCATCAAAGAGTAGGACTTTTTGACCAAGGTGGAAAGATTTTCGCATAATGTGCCTATCATGGAAGGCTTTGACCCACACTTTGTAGATACATGAGTTCTCGTACGCATCATTATTTAGTTCCTCAATCTCACTCATTTGCAACTAGCAGTGTATTTCAGCCTTCATCAGATCCAGATTGCACTTCCGTACTGCCCAATAGGCCTTATGCTCCATCTCTATGGGAAGGTGACATGCCTTTCCGTACACTAATATGAAGGGAGACATGCCTAATTGGATCTTGTGGGCGGTCCTATAGACCCACAAAGCTTCTGGAAGGCGAGTAGACCAGTCCTTCCTATCAGACTGAACAGTGACCTAAAGGATCTTCTTGATCTCTCTATTTGACAGTTCTGCCAATCCATTAGTTTGGGGGTGGTAAGGAGTTGAGATACGATGCGACACCTTGTACATTTTCATCAGGGATTGGAAGTGCACATTGTTGAAATGTGATTCATCATCACTGATGATGGCTTTAGGAAGTCCAAATCTGGAATAGATGTTCTCCTGGATGAATCAGAGAACTTTATGATCACTAGTTCTTGTGGTGACAACATCGATCCATTTAGAGACATAATCAATATCGTGCAAGATGTATTCAAAGCCGTTAGATCCTAGAAAGGGTCCCATGAAATTGATTCCCTATATGTCAAAGATTTCACACATAATTATCAGGTTCAAGGGCATCATATCCTGTGGGCCCATGTTGCCGAGGGTCTGACAATGAGCGCATGCCCTACAATATGTTTGTGAGTCTTTGAACATCGTGGGCTAGAAGAACCCACATTGGAGAATTTTCGCTGTGGTTTTACGCCCAGAGAAATGGCCACCGCAAGCATCATCGTGACAGAATGAGATCAGGTCATTGACCTCGTCGTCAGGAATGCATCTCCGGATCACTTGATCATTGCCAATGTCGAAGAGATATGGTTCCTCCCAAATATAGTACTTAGACTCAGAAATCAACTTGTCCTGCCTGGAAGTCGCCCAATCTAGCGGGACCTTCCTTGTGACCAAGTAGTTCACTATATCAGTAAACTAGGGGAGATCGTGAATGGCTAGTAGATGCTCGTTCGAAAATTGCTTGGTGATCAGACCAGACAGGTGGATGACTGAGGAAGGAAGACAAGATAAATGGTTAGCTACCACATTCTATTTTCCCGCCTTGTCATGAATCTCGAGATTAAATTCTTGTAACAGCAAGATCAAACAGATTAATCAAGGTTTCGCATCCTTCTTTGCAAGTAAGTGCCTCACAGTGGTGTGAACTGAGTAAATGATGACATGGGAACCCAGAAGATATGATCTGAATTTCTCTAGGCCAAATACTACTGCCAACAACTCTTTCTCAGTAATCGTGTAGTTACACTGAGCCTCGTCCAATGTCTTGGTGGTGTAGTAGATGACCATAGGTTTCCAGTCAACTTTCTACCCAAGCACCACCCCTACTGCATAGTCAGATGCATCGCACAAGATCTTAAAGGGCAGAGACCAATCAGGGAATTGTAGGATTGGTGCTTGAGTAACTCGATCACGTAGGCTCTCAAATGCGTGAGTGCACTCATCGGTGATCTCGAAAGGGACATCCTTTGAGAGAAGATTAGTCAAGGGGCACATGATTTTCGAGAAATCTGGAATGAAACGATGGTAAAAACTGATGTGCCTCAAAAAAGAGTGGATGTCCTTAATCGAGCTAGGCATGGGTAGTTTAGAAATCAAATTAACCTTGGCTCGATCAACCTGGATGCCATTCTCAGAAATAAGGTGACCCAGGACAACTCCCTCAAGAACCATGAAATGGCTCTTTTCCTAGGAAAGAACCAAATTTACGTCAACGCAATGCTTGAGGATTTGGACCAAGTGCAGGAGGCAATCATCAAAATATTCCCCAAATACCGAGAAGTCGTCCATGAAGACTTCAAGGTATTCACCTACCACATCTAAGAATATGGCAAGCATGCACCGTTGAAAGGTAGCGGGTGCATTGCAGAGATTGAAAGGCATCCTATGGAATGCGTATGTCCCATAGGGGCAAGTGAAGGTGGTCTTCTCTTGGTCCTCAAGATGGATTGCCACCTTATTATAACCAGAGTACCCATCCAAAAAGCAGAAGAATAGATTTCCCACTAGTTTCTTAAGTATCTAATCAATGAACAGAAGTGGGAAATGATCCTTCTTCGTGGAGGCATTCAGTCTTATGTAATCAATGCAGACTCTCCACGAGTTCGCTATATGGGTCGGTATGGTCTCTCTGTTTCGTCGTGATCACGGTGAGTCTTGCTTTCTTAGGCACAACCTAGATTAGACTCACCCACCGACTGTCGGAGATCAGGTAGATGATCCCTGCATCTAATCACTTGATGATCTCCTTCTTCACAACCTCCTGCAGATTAGGATTTAGATGTCTTTGCATTTCACTGGATGTTCGTGTGCCCTCTTCGGTATAAATATGATGTGTGCAATACGAAGGGCTAATGCCATTCAGACCATCAAGAGTCCAACCAATGGCTCTTCGATGCTACTGGAGGATAGAAATCAGACGTGTTTCCTGATCAGATGTGAGGTGGGAATTGATAATCACAGGAAATGTTTGATCAAAACCCAAAATGATGTATTTTAGATGATCGAGAAGAGGTTTAGTTCCATAATGGGATTATCAATAATAGCAGGCAGGTCGAGATGGGCCTTAGAAGAAAAGGTGGGAGCTGTGGGTGGGTCTAGATTGGTGCTAGGCTCCTCTATTTGCATGGTATGATCTGCTTGGGGCTGAGGATCAGGGATAATCGGGTCATCCTTGGGAAATGTGTCCTCAACCACAGAACTGATGTCGCATACTTGTTCCACTACCCCACAGTTAATTCCTTTTTGGTCCTTAAATATATCAATTTTTAGCATCTTGTTCCCAAATTTCAATTCAATCTGGCCCTCCTCGCAATTAATGTTCACCCTAGCTATTGCTAAGAATGGTCTATCTAATATAATCGGTGTATTCTTTAGATTCTCATGAGTCTCCATATCGAACACAATGAACTCCACAGGAAAGTAGAAATCACGAATCTGAATCAGAACATCCTCGAGAACTCCTCTAGGTGACTTGATTGATCGGTCAGCTAACTGTAAAGTCACCTCAATTGATTTTAGCTCAGTCTCCTCGAAATGATCTAGTAGGGATGTAGGGATCAAATTGATGGAAACTCCTAAGTCTAAAAGGGCTCTGTCGAATTCTAAATCATCGATCTTGCATGAAATCTGAGGGGTACCAGGGTCTTTTTCCTTAGGTGGGAGTCTGCTCAAAATGATGGAGTTGGCTTGCTCTGATAGTACGATTGGATTCCCGCCTTTGGTTTGTGGCTTACGCTTAGGTGTACATATGTCTTTCAAAAATCTTGCATAAGCCGATACGTGGTGAATCGCATCCATCAACGGGATGTTTATTTGGACCTGCTCAAAGAGCTTGACCAGGTCCTCCTCGAGAGCCACTAGTTTGGGTTTCCTCTTTCCTTTGGTCAAGGCATCCGAAAATGGAACCTCTGTAGGTTCCTCTAGAATTGGTCCAGGTTCTTGATTCAGGACAAGGGTATTCTAGATGACCAACCTAGGGTTTGAGTTTGAATTACCAGACTGAGAGTGGCTCAGGTAAGGTGGGCCATGAGTTGTTTTGCTACTACAGGTGGTAACAGAGTTCAATCCTGCCTGGTTCTGGGTTGGGGTAGGCAAAAGAGGTGGTTGCTGCTGATAACCCACGTATGATGTCAAAGCCTCCATCCCCTCAGGTGATGGAGCAAAAGGGCCTGATAGACATAGTGAGCTTGGCTCTGAATCGGGTTCATAATGCGCCTCTAGTTTGACACGTTATTTGGATTAGGTAAAGGTTGCGAAGGGAGTCCACCAGGTTGGTCGGGATTTGCCATTTGGGTGAGTTGATTGCGAACCTCTGTGATCTTGCCTTTGTGCTGTTTTTGCATAGCCGCATTCGTTTTCTGAATGTCAGCTAGAGTCTGAAGGATAAGAGTGATTTGATCTTCCTATGTTGGCCTGGTTTGATAAGTCAGGTTGGGCCAATGCTGAGGTGGCTGATATGGACAAGAAACTTGTGGTCGGGGCTGATATTGAGGTCTCTGATTTTAATTGTTCCCTGACCACGTGAAATTAGGATGATTACGCCATCCAAGGTTAGAAGTGTTTGAGAAGGGATCATTATTGAAGGCGTTGGGGTCCTCGCAAGTCTGAGGAACCTCGAAGAAATCAGAAGCGAGGGTTCATAATTCCCCCAACTAGAGTAAATAGATCCGGAGTTTCCTCTAAACCCTAGATCAGATGGGGGTGGATATGGACTCATCCCCTGAGAAGATCGATGTTAGATGTTATGCATAGCCTCCCTCCTAGAGGGTGGATGTGTGAATGGGTTTTGCACTGAGGTGGCTTGCTGCAGATGACGAGTCAGCTCATCCACCTTCTTCTCAATGATTGAGACCTTGTCCAAGCGACTAGCCATTAACTCCAAGTCAACGGAAGAGGACAGGCCCTGTTGTTCTCGCGTTTTTGTGCGGGTTTAAAGTATATCATGTTGTAGTATAACCGACAAAACGTTTAAACAAATATAAGGAATTTTATTACTCGAAAAACTAAAGTATCCGAGGTCGAACACAGGAAGTAAGCTTAGTACTTTTTAAAACCAAAGAATACAACTGTTAAATGAAAAGGATTGATTCGAAGAGAGAATTTTAAAAAGGATTTGTGAAATAAAAATAGAATTGGATGTCTGATTTCTGTATCAGACATCTTAAATGTAATCTCCTTTCTCTCTTCTTCTTCGTTGCTCTTCTCTCTTTCTGCCTTTGCTTCTTGTCTTATGCAGGCTTCTTCTTCCTGCCTTTGTTTCTTTTCTTTTATTTCTTCTTCTGCCTTGCCTTTCTTCTTCTTCACTTGGCCTCTCTTCGTTCTTCTCTCTCTTCTGCCTTGTCTTCCTTCTTCCTTCTTCTTCTCTACGAAAACTTCTCCTTTCACTGCTACACAGCCTCTTCTTTCTTCTCTTCCTATTCTGCAGCTGCTAAGTGTTCGCTGCCTCTTTCGCTTCTTCCTTCCTGCACACACCACAGTCAAAGCAAAACCTACACACGTCCCTCTACCCAAGCATCTCTCTCTCTCTCATGCATTTCACTCAACGACGCTCTCCCAGAGCCACACGGGTAGACGGATCGGACTCGCACCTGGGACCAGGTGCACCGACAGGTGGTGATGCGCGAGGAGTGCGTAGGTTTAGGTCAGGTCGGATCCCACCAGATCCGCGAGGTCAAGCCGCGGACGAGGCGGGTCTGAGGGTAGGTGAGGGACCTCACCCCTGTGCTTACGGAGGCAATGGGCTTAAAACACAAAAACAATTTATATGATACCTATGTTTTGCAATCCCACGATGTGGGATTATCTGGTCGGTCCTGCTTTCGCGCCCGCAGAGCTTTCGTCGCACGATTGCTCCAGCTGCTGGCCTCTCTGTGCGACTTGCTAGCCTCACTCACTTCGCGACACTCGCGTGAGCCTACTGCACCTGCAGCCTGGGAGTCCTGGTACCTGAAGCTGCTGCAAGCTCCTTGCTGCTTCAGCTGATAATGGCGGCCGGAGCTTAAACCTGTCACACACAAGAACGGCCTATTGGCCCAATCAAATTGGCTAGAAACCTTCGCCGTGGCACGGCGAAGGCGGTGGGCGGTGCTGCTGGCTGTAGGTCAGCCTAGGCGTGCGTGCCTAGGTCAACCTGTGGCTAGAGATGTTGGGTTGTTCGGGGGGTGATTGTGGAGGTCTGGAGTGGCAGTGGTGGGGTGAAGTGAGTTCCTGATGGTGAGGTGGAGCTCACAAGGGGGTTGGCGAGCCGTGTGGAGGGGCGGAGTGGTGTGGGCAGCTCGTCAGAGGGCGGTCGGAGGTGAGGACGATGGAGGTGGTTAGGCACTGTCAAGGGGTAATCAGATAAAATAGCAGGGGGAAAAGAGAGAGGAGAGGAGGGATAAGGTATCTGGAGTGGTCTGGAAGGAAGGGAGGTGGCGGAGAGGACGGTATGTAACTGCCATCGTCGGGGAAGGACCCTGAGGGAGGAAGCGGCGACGAAGATGAGGTCAGGAACACGTGCGCTTGGTACGGCGCGAAGTGGGAGGAAGTGGCGGAGTTGACTCTACTGCTGGTATGGCAGCAGAGTGACGAGAAGGAGGGGAGGAGGTCGCCGGAGCTTGCGAGTCGTTTGGCCGGAGATGGGAGAGAGGGAATTTGGAGGGGATCTCCGTCAAAATCAAGCTTAGGTTCTGTGGTAGGGTCTGGGGAGCCTTTTATAGGCGCTGGCCGAACCTTCTAGCGCGTGGAGACCGCGCAATCACCTCCGTCGCTTCGCCAAAGTTGGAAAGAGGGTGGATACCCCAATCTCTCGTGCGTTCACACGAGAGATTGGGTTCACACCAGCGATTGTAATTGGCTTTAGAAGGAAGGGAATTCCTCAGATAATCCCCCTTCCATTTCTGTGAGGGAATCTCTGAGGGATTAGAGAGTAATCACTCTCTAAACCTCGCCGGAGCTCGGTTCTGCCCTAACAATGGCGGCAGGACCGGATTGCAAAGGGGGCGGAAAACTTAGGGGGCTCTCTGCAGAGATATTCAAAAGATAGGGACCAAATTGTGCTTTGGGTGTACTAAATTGCAAAGTAGGTCAAGATGACCTCCCCTTAGGTCCAAATTTTGGTACAAACCTAATTTTGACCTAAGGAATCCAATGGTGAAGTTGGATTTTAGGTTTGACCTCGTTTGTCTGGACATTTTGCGTAAGAACCTAAATTAGGTTAATTGAAGAGCTAGGACCCTAATCTAGGTCAAACTGGGTTCCAAGGGCCAAATTAAGTGTTCCAAACCCTAGAGAATGTTTTTAAATGATTTTTAGAGGGTTTACTTGATTTTTATTCTAATCGGAACCTTGTTAATTTATGCGGGTCTGTTTTAGGGTTACCAACTATCATTTAATTCTTAGATTACACATAAACCCATTTCTGATTGACTCAACCCACTTTTTATCTCATTTAGACCATTTGACATATGTTTTTCCTCTGAGAAATCCCGTTTATGAACTGCAATGGTAAAATTGCAGTTTTAACCTTTATTTCGTGCTTTCTTCTTAGAGCACTTGTTCCTTCAGTTAAGCCATCTTCTAGGTTATGTAGGAGCTTTTATCTTCTTTATTGGGTCAAAATGAGCTAGTTATGGCTCATGATGAGGCTCTCATCATACCCCCATGCCTAGCTTTTGCTAGTCTCTTAGCAAAATTTCAAAGTTTTAACTTCCATTCTAGACCCTGAGTGTCTGTCAACAATGATAAGTGCTTCTCCTTTTGTGATTAGGTAGGAATGCTGACAATAGGCCTAGAGGTACTCAAGTACCAACCAAAATCTGGACCTGTTCTGCTTAAGCCTCAGTCCTCTGCAAAGGTTTCTACGGCCCACAAAAACTAACCTAGGGTTTGTTGGACTCCGCGGTTAAAGCACCCATGCTTGAGACATTTTTAGCCTAAGTTCAGTTTGCAGTGCATTTTTGTAAGAGAGAGATAGAAGATTTATTTGTTTGGAGAGCTTTTCTTGCTCTTTTCTTTTTATTTCTAGCTTCGGATTAGCTTCTCAACACTATTTGTATCGGATTCCTCGTCCCCATCATCAATCCTCAAGGGTCCCTGGCTTTCGAGATTTCGAGATAATCCCGCCCATGGCAACCCCCAGAACCCTAGCTTTCAAGATTTCGAGATAATCCCGCCCATGGCATTCTGTGGCCGAATTCAGCCCCTGGCGATCGACATTTCGTGATAATGCCGCCCATGGTATCTGAACCAGCAGAGTGCTTACCTGCCCCCAGTAGGATATTTAAATATCCTAAGAGACAAGCACCGAGGAGACGATATGTTGTTACGCATCTTCGAGGGGAATTTCCCGCCTCTCCGCGCTGGGAACTCGTCCAAATCAATTTGTGTTGATTGGCCGCTCCTAATCTAGGTGACTTTTTCAGAACATTCAACGCTTTTCGCGTGATTTGGATGTTTATGCGCACTGAACCCGACTGTGTGTGAATTTGGGGTGCTTAGGTTACCGAATCCCGCAAACCGGAGGTTAGTTAACGAGGCCGAATACTTCCTAAGCCTTAGACCTAATACTCAAACTTCGCATTTTCCTCAACCTCTTGAGGACTATCCAGATTTTAATGGATACGTGAATTTTTAAGCTAAAGATACTAGCCCAAGAGGCCTAAGACCAGTGTTCCTGCTAACCTCTTGTTATATCTCCGTAGCACTTTTCTTTTCTTTTTCTTGATTCGGTCTAGAACTTCAGTTAACCCCTTAATCTTTTACTAATGACTATTTCTTTTTATTTTCCTTTTGTGCTCCTTTTTGTCATTTTGCTATCTTTTCTTCCTCTCATTTGTATGACCCTAAATTGTTCCTCCCCTCTATCAAGTCTTTTTTTCTATTTATGAAACCCTTTTCTTGATATGAATTTTCTGACATTTTGCACTTTCATACCCCCCCATGCCTAAGATTTGCAATGTCCCCATTGTAAATTAGGTGGGTTCGAATTCAGCTTAGTTCATGCATTAGGACAGGTGTGTGGTGAGTGAATGGGTCGAAGTGACTTGTTGCGAACGATTTCTAATCTCGGGTAGGTGTACCTGAGGTGAAGTCAGCTGTTATAATGGATGAACCATAAAGTGCAATATGAGTTCCGTATAGAGATGTCAGAATAGGTTTCGGGTTTTTCAAAGAATGACGGGTTGCCTCCCGTTAAGTGCTGAGTTTTACGCCATCGGCTGGGCGTAATGAGCTCAAGAGGAATGGAGGGTAAAGGATGACTCAGCCAAATCTATATCAGTCATGTCAATGAACGGCTTGAGTCTCTGACCGTTCACGACAAAGGGTTCAGAATTGTGGCTGAGTGGGCTGATTTCAATGTCTCCATTTCCGAAGATTTGTCGGACTAGGTAGGGTCTGACCCACTTGGATCTTAGCTTCCCTGGGAATAGTTTTAGTCGGGCATCAAAGAGTAAAACTTTTTGACCAGGATGAAAGACCTTTCTAGAAATGTGTTTGTCATGAAAAGCTTTAACCCGTTCTTTGTAAATTCACGAGTTCTCATACGCGTTGCGCCGTAACTCATCGATCTCGCTCATTTGAAGTCTTCTGTGGGTTCCAACCTTGGAAAGGTCAAGATTACAGGTCCGTACTGCCCAATAGGCTTTATGCTCCAACTCGACGGGGAGGTGACATGCCTTCCCGTACACTAGTCTGAAGGGAGACATTCCTAATTGGATCTTGTGGGCAGTCCTATAGGCCCACAATGCTTCCGGAAGTCGAGAAGACCAATCTTTTCTATTAGGTCGAACAGTAACCTGAAGGATCTTCTTGATCTCTTGGTTAGATAGCTCAGCTAGACCATTAGTTTGGGGGTGGTAAGGAGTAGAGATTCGGTGCGACACCCTGTATTTGGTCATCAGTGACTTGAACTGAGCGTTTGTAAAATGGGTCCCTCCGTTGGAAATTATAGCACGTAGAATCCCGAACCTTGAGAAAATGTTTTGATGGAGGAATTTTATAACGACTTTATGATTGTTGGTTTGGGTCGGAATGGCTTCTATCCACTTGGAAACATAGTCAACTGCGAGTAAGATGTATTCGAAGCCATCCGAGGTTGGAAAGGGTCCCATGAAATCAATCCCCCAAATATCAAAAATTTCGCATACCAAGATCGGCTGTAGAGGCATCATGTCTCAATGGCTCATGTTGCCCAGAGTCTGGCAATGGGAACATGCCTTACAGTGATCGTATGCATCCTTGAAAATTGTGGGCCAGTAAAAGCCACACTGGAGGACTTTTGCTGCGATTTTATGCCCTGAAAAATGTCCACCGCATGCCTGGTCATGGCAGAATGAGAGTATGTCTTTGATTTCCACTTTCGTGATGCACCGTCGGATTATCTGATCAGTACTAATGCGGAATAGATACGGGTCTTCCCATAGGTAGTACTTGGCATCGGAACGCAATTTGTCCTTTTTGGCCTTCGGCCAGTCGGGCGGAATCTGATGTGATGCCAGGTAATTAACTATATCAGCGAACCATGGAAGACTTGCACTGATAGTCAGGAGGTGCTCATCAGGGAAATGTTCTGTAATAGGTCCGGAAGGATCAATAATTTCAGAAGGAAGGCGGGATAAGTGATCGGCTACCACATTTTGCTTTCCCGCCTTGTCACGAATCTCAAGGTCAAATTCTTGCAATAGCAAGATCCATCGGATTAATCGAGGTTTCGCGTCCTTCTTAGCAAGGAGATGCCTCACAGCTGTATGATCCGAGTATATGATAACACAGGAACACAGAAGGTATGATCTGAATTTTTCCAGGGCAAATACTACGGTCAGCAGCTCTTTCTCAGTAACCGTATAGTTACGCTGAGCTTCATCCAGTGTTTTACTGGCATAGTAAATGACCACAGGTTTCCCATCAATTTTCTGCCCCAAAATCGCTCCTACAGCGAAGTCAGATGCATCGCACATGATCTCAAAGGGTTGAGACCAATCAGGGGACTGTAGGATCAGGGCTTGGGTGACTCGGTCACGTAGGATCTCAAATGCTTGAGTGCATTCCTTGGAAATTTCGAAAGGCACATCCTTGGAGAGAAGGTTGGTCAGGGGGCGTGCAATTTTTGAGAAATCGGGAATGAATCGACGGTAGAAACTGACGTGCCCCAAAAAAGATCGGATGTCCTTAATCGAGCTAGGCATAGGAAGCTTGGAAATCAGGTTAACCTTAGCTCGATCCACTTGGATGCCTTTCTCCGAGATTAGATGTCCCAGGACAATTCCCTCAGGCACCAAGAAATGGCTCTTTTCCCAGGAAAGAACCAAATTCACCTCGATGCACCGCCTAAGTATTTGGACCAAGTGTTGGAGGCAATCGTCAAATGATTGTCCAAAAGTTGAAAAGTCATCCATGAAGACATCCAGATAATCACCTACCATATCTGAGAATATGGCAAGCATGCACTGCTGAAAAGTTGCAGGTGCATTGCAGAGACCGAACGGCATCCTTCGAAATGCGTACGTCCCGAAGGGGCAGGTGAATGTGGTCTTTTCTTGCTCCTCTGGATGGATTGCCACTTGATTGTAACTGGAATACCTGTCAAGAAAGCAGAAGAACCTATTTCCCGCTAGTTTTTCGAGGATTTGATCAATAAACGGTAGTGGGAAATGATCCTTCTTCGTGGAGGAATTGAGTCTTCTGTAATCAATGCAGACTCTCCACGAGTTAGCTATTCGGGTAGGAATGACTTCTCCGATTTCAGTCGTGATGATGGTAAGTCCTGCCTTCTTAGGCACCACTTGTATTGGACTCACCCAACGACTGTCGGAGATCGGGTAGATGATCCCTGCATCTAACCACTTTATGATCACCTTTTTCACGACCTCCTGTAGGTTAGGGTTTAGGCGTCTTTGCATTTCTCTTGAAGGTCGTGAGCCTTCTTCTGTGTAGATTCGATGTGTGCAGTATGAAGGGCTTATACCAGTCAAATCATCGAGAGTCCATCCAATGGCTCTACGATGTTGCTGGAGAATAGAAATCAAACGGAGTTCCTGGTCAGGTGTGAGTCGAGAATTGATAATCACAGGAAACGTCTGATTTGAATCCAGAAAGACGTACTTCAGATGTTCGGGAAGGGGTTTGAGTTCCATGACAGGGTTGTCAGCAGCAGCGAGTGGTTCGGGGTTTGCATCAGGAGCAATGGTAGGAGTCATAGGTGTATCTAGATCATGTTCGCACTCCTCTGTTAGCGGTTTTTGATTCTCTAGTGGTTGATCAGGAATAATCAGGTTGTCCTCTATATGCAATTCATCAACCACGGCTTTGACATCACATATTTCCTCTATAACCCTGCAATTAATCCCTTGCTGGGCCTTGAAAATGTCAATCTTCATGTTTTGATTCCCAAATTTTAATTCTATCTGGCCCTCTTCGCAGTTAATGTTGGCCCTAGCAGTGGCCAAAAAGGGTCTCCCTAATATGATTGGTGTGTCCCTTGGGTTCTTAGGTGCATCCATGTCTAGTACTATGAAGTCCACTGGAAAATAAAAATCTCTTACCCTAACAATGACATCCTCGAGTATTCCTTTGGGTGACTTGATGGATCGATCGGCTAACTGCAATGTCACCTTAGTGGGTTTAAGTTCAGATTCTTCAAGGTGGTCAAGGAGGGATGTAGGTATTAAATTTATGGAGGCACCTAGATCTAGTAGGGCTCTATCAAATTGGGTTTCACCAATTTTACAAGAAATCAAGGGAGTTCCTGGGTCTTTAGCCTTGGGTGGGAGTTTGCTCAAGATGACAGAGCTGGCTTGCTCTGACAGTACGATTGGGTTCCCATCCTTGGTTCACACCTTACGTTTAGGTGTACATATGTCTTTAAAGAATCTTGCGTAAGCCGGTATGTGACGGATTGCATCCATCAACGGGATGTTTATCTGGACCTGTTCAAAGAGCTTGACCAGATCCTCCTCGGGAGCCACGGGTTTGGTTATCCTTTTTCCTTTGGTCAAGGCCTCAGGAAATGGGATCCTAGTTGGTTCCTCTAGGATAAGTCCAGGTTCCTGATCTGGGACAGTAGTATCTTGGATAACTATCCTAGGGTCTTGGCGATTATCAGGCTTGGAGTGGTTCGGATAGTGTGGGTCTTGGGTTATTTTACCACTACGTGTTGTTACAGAGTTCAACCCGGCCTGATTTGGGTTAGGTAGGAGGGGTGGCTGCTGCTGAAATCCCGCATAAGATGTTGAAGCCTCCATCCCGTCTAGTGATGGAGTAGCGGGGGCCTGATAAATCACATGTGTTTGGCCTGAATTTGGATTCATAACGCGCTTCTAGGTTAGCACGTTATTTGGGTTGGGCAGAGGTTGCGAAGGAAGGGTGCCAGGTTGGCGGGAATTTGCCATCTGGGCCAGTTGGTTGCGAACCTCTGTGATTTCGTTCTTGTGCTGTTTTTGCATTGCCGCATTTGTCTTTTGAATGTCAGCCAGTGCTTGAAGGATAAGAGTCATTTGATCCTGGTTTTGCCTAGATTGGTAGGTGGGATTAGGCCGAGGCTGAGGCGGCTGAAATGGACGAGAGGCTTGTGGATGGGGTTGATATGGTGGTCTTTGAGAATTTCTCACCCACTGAAAGTTAGGATGATTTCGCCATCCAGGGTTGTAGGTATTGGAGAACGGGTCATTCTGGATGGCGTTGAGGTCCTCACAGTTCTGAGGAACCTCGGGAAAGTCAGAATACGAGGGTTCAGAGTTCCCCCAACTCGAGTAGAATGGATCGGAGGTTACTCCGATCCGAGAGGCAGACGGGGGTGGATATGGGTCCATCCCCTTGGCAGGTTGGTGATAGATGTTTTGCATAGTTTCCCTTGCCAGAGGAGGTCGTGCAAAAGAGTTTTGCGCAGAGGTGGCTTGCTGCAAATGTCGAGTTAGCTCATCCACCTTCTTTTCTATGATAGAAACCTTGTCCAACCGACTGGCCATCAGTTCCAAGTCGACGGAAGTGGACAGGTCCTGCATCTCATGTGTCCCTCTTAGATTCGTCGATGCGCGGGCATTCGTCCTATCGAATAAGCCCATGGAGTCATTATTTATGGAGTTCTTGCACATGTTTTCGAGAATCTCCCACACCGTGTCCTCGTGTTGACCCATGATGTTTCCTCCGCACATTGCATTGACGAATAAACGAATATCCTCACGGAGTCCCTGGTAAAAAGACTGGACTTGTTCCCACTTAGGAACTCCGTGATGGGGGCACTTTCGCATGAGATCTAGGAATCGATCCCAAGCTTCGTGAAGAGGTTCTCCCGGTTGTTGAGTGAAATGAGTGATCTGGTGGCGCAAGGCATTCGTCCGGCCAACGGGGAAGAATTTTTTCAAAAATTCGGACTGCAGTTCCTCCCATGTGTTGATCAGACAGGTTTGAGTTTGATACCAATGTGCGTCCTTGTCCATGAGGGAGAACGAAAACATTTTCATGAGTAGGATATCCCGATTTTGTACATCTGACCCGAAGGTCTGGGCCAGATGCTTGAGTTGTTTGATGTGTTGGAATGGATCCTCAGAGTTAAGCCCATGGAACTTCGGTATGGCATGAATCATATTGGGCTTCAGTTCAGAATCAGGTCCTCCAATTGGGATTCGTACTCGGGGTTCGATTGCCACCGCAGCGGGATTATAGTGATCTCGCATCATAGGTCGCTGCGGTGGGTTTACAAAGTTCTGAAAGAGATCGTTCAAGCGTTGAAGTTGGTGTTCAAGGTTATTCTCCTCTTCAATGGGTTGTGCCATGATGGGAGAAGAAGGAGAATCAGGATCTGAATCAGATGAAAGATTTATGTGGTGGGGTTGCTGCACAAACAAGGGCGTCGAGGCTTGGCCTCAATGAGAGTGAATTTCTAAAGGAGGTCTTAAGGGTGGTCTTAAGGACCTCCTACCGAACATGCACCGAAAGATGTGATGAGATTAGAAGGTGCTGGACCCAATCAAGACACCCAAAAATTGTTAGGTGACTATAGAGGTTCGGGGCAAATGGACCCCTGGATCAGAAGATCGCCCACCTGAGAAATACCTGGGCAGCTAGAGAGGGAGAGTCCCGCAAAGACCCCTACACGGTAGAGCGTCCCCACGGGTTACAGGGTTCCCCCACCCGACCTCTCTTGTCACTGCGGTTCCAGGTAGACCAGAATGGGGACCTTGACCTCTTAAGTCTACCTTTTTTTTATTTTAAGATCAAGGTGCTTAATGTTCCACTTGAACTTTTAAGTATTTTGAGTGTAGAAAAGTGACCTAATTTTAAGGTTGGTTGACCCAAGGGATCAACTTCACCTCTTGTTCCTTTGAGAGTTTTTAGGTCCTTTTTTTATGGTTCAAATGGATTAACAGCCTGATTTGCTTAGGGTTCCTCTTGTATAGATCTTTTCAAACATGGTTTAGGCACACCTCTTTTTGGAAAATTTGTTTCTTTATTTAAGAGAAGATGTGTCTCTAAAAACCCTAGCTTTGTAATCCCTAACTTGGCTCTAGTGGGTCCAATTTAGTTGCTTTAGAAATTAGCACCTAGGGCTCAATCAAGAAAGTTTTAGCCCTAGTTGCCTTAGTTGGATGAACAGACAAAAATATGTTGAAATGAAAATCAGGCAACTTGATGAGTTACTAAATATGAAACAGGTAGCCCTAAGTTGATTTTTCTCTTTTTTTTTTCTTTTTAGATTTTGAGGGAGTTAAGAGGGAGGGCTTATGGAAATTACCTGCTCCTTGGAGAGTCTGTTGTGCAGTTATTGTTCTTTCCTTTTTATTTTGCTTTCCCTGTTTGAACACAACAAAAGAGAGAAATTAAGTCAGATATTAGATAGAAACTTGTAATCAAAAGCTTTAAAAGTGCCCGTTGCTCCCTAGCAACGGCGCCAAAATGTTCTCGACGTTTTTGTGCGGGTTTAAAGTATATCACGTTGTAGTATAACCGACAAAATGTTTAAACAAATATAAGGAATTTTATTACTCGAAAAACTAAAGTATCCGAGGTCGAACACAGGGAGCAAGCTCAGTACTTTTTAAAATCAAAGAATACAATTGTTAAATGAAAAGGATTGATTCAAAGAGAGAATTTTAAAAAGGATTTGTGAAATAAAAATAGAATTGGACGTCTGATCTCTGTATCAGACGTCTTAAATGTAATCTCCTTTCTCTCTTCTTCTTCATTGCTCTTCTCTCTTTCTACCTTTGCTTCTTGTCTTGTGCAGGCTTCTTCTTCCTGCCTTTGTTTCTTTTCTCTTATTTCTTCTTCTGCCTTGACTTTCTTCTTCTTCACTTGGCCTCTCTTTGTTCTTCTCTCTCTTCTGCCTTGTCTTCCTTCTTCCTTCCTCTCTGCGAAAACTTCTCCTTTCACGGCCACACAGCCTCTTCTTTCTTCTCTTCCTGTTCTGCAGCTGCTAAGTGTTCGCTGCCTCTTTCGCTTCTCCCTTCCTGCACACACCACAGTCAAAGAAAAACCTACACCCGTCCCTCTACCCAAGCGTCTCTCTCTCTCTCATGCAATTCACTCAACGACGCTCTCCCAGAGCCACATGGGTAGACGGATCAGATTCGCACCCGGGACCAGGCGCACCGGCAGGTGGTGATGCGCGAGGAGTGCGTAGGTTTAGGTCAGGTCGGATCCCGCCAGATCCGCGAGGTCAAGCCGCGGACGAGGCGGGTGTGAGGGCAGGTGGGGGACCTCACCCCTGTGCTTACGGAGGCAATGGGCTTAAAACACAAAAACAATTTATATCATACCTGTGTTTTGCAATCCCATGATGTGGGACTATCTGGTCGGTCCTGCTTTCGCGTCTGCAGAGCTTTCATCACGCGATTGCTCCAGCTGCTGGCCTCTCTGTGCGACTTGCTAGCATCACTCACTTCGCGACACTCATGTGAGTCTGCTGCACCTGCATCCTGGGAGTCCTGGTACCTGAAGCTGCTGCAAGCTCCTTGCTGCTTCGGCTGATAATGGCGGCCGGAGCTTAAACCTGTCACACACAAGAACGGCCTATTGGCCCAATCAGATTAGCTAGAAACCTTCGCCGTGGCACGGCGAAGGCGGTGGGCGGTGCTGCAGGCTACAGGTCGGCCTAGGCATGCATGCCTAGGTCAACCTGTGGCTGGAGATGTTGGGTTGTTTGGGGGGTGATTGTGGAGGTCTGGAGTGGCAGTGGTGGGGTGAAGTGAGTTCCTGATGGTGAGGCGGAGCTCACGAGGGGGTTGGCGAGCCGTGTGGAGGGGCGGAGTGGTGTGGGCAGCTCGCCGGAGGGCGGTCGGAGGTGAGGACGATGGAGGTGGTTAGGCACTGTCGAGGGGTAATCAGATAAAATGGCAGGGGGAAAAGAGAGAGGAGAGGAGGGATAAGGTATCTGGAGTGGTCTAGAAGGAAGGGAGGTGGCGGAGAGGACGGCGCATAACTGCCATCATCGGGGAAGAAGGACCTTGAGGGAGGAAGCGGTGACGAAGATGAGGTCAGGAACACGTGCGCTTGGTACGGCGCGACGCAGGAGGAAGTGGCGGAGTTGACTCTACTGCTGGTATGGCAGTAGAGCGACGAGAAGGAGGGGAGGAGGTCGCCGGAGCTTGCGGGTCGTTTGGCCGGAGATGGGAGAGAGGGAATTTGGAGGGGATCTCCGTCAAAATCAAGCTTAGGTTCTGCGGCAGGGTCTGGGGAGCCTTTTATAGGCGCTGGCCGAACATTCTAGTGCGTGGAGACCGCGCAATCACCTCCGCCGGCTTGCCGGAGTTGGAAAGAGTGTGGATACCCCAATCTCTCGTGCGTTCACACGAGAGATTGGGTTCACACCAGCGATTGTAATTGGCTTTAGAAGGAAGGGAATTCCTCAGAGAATCCCCCTTCCATTTCTGGGAGGGAATCTTTGAGGGATTAGAGAGTAATCCCTCTCTAAACCTCGTCGGAGCTCGGTTCTGCCCTAACAATGGCGGCAGGACCGGATTGCAAAGGGGGCGGAAAACTTAGCGGGCTCTCTGCAGAGATATTCAAAAGATAGGGACCAAATTGTGCTTTGGGTGTACTAAATTGCAAAGTAGGTCAAGATGACCTCCCCTTAGGTCCAAATTTTGGTACAAACCTAATTTTGACCTAAGGAATCCAATGGTGAAGTTGGATTTTATGTTTGACCTCGTTTGTCTGGACATTTTGCGTAAAAACCCAAATTAGGTTAATTGAAGAGCTAGGACCCTAATCTTGGTCAAACTGGGTTCCAAGGGCCAAATTAAGTGTTCCAAACCCTAGAGAATGTTTTTCCATGATTTTTAGAGGGTTTACTTGATTTTTATTCTGATCGGAACCTTGTTAATTTATGCGGGTCTATTTTAGGGTTACCAAGTGTCATTTAATTCTTAGATTGCACATAAACCCATTTCTGATTGACTCAACTCACTTTTTATCTCATTTAGATCATTTGACCTATGTTTTGCCTCTGAGAAATCCCGTTTATGAACTGCAATGGTAAAATTACAGTT
The DNA here is from genome assembly GCA_037157565.1 of Thalassia testudinum. Taxonomy (NCBI): domain Eukaryota; kingdom Viridiplantae; phylum Streptophyta; class Magnoliopsida; order Alismatales; family Hydrocharitaceae; genus Thalassia; species Thalassia testudinum. Next base: position 8,627,816 of record JAZHRO010000078.1, on the reverse strand, counting down.
TTAACCTTTATTTCATGCTTTCTTCTCAAAGCACTTGTTCCTTCAGTTAAGCCGTCTTCTAGGTTATGTAGGAGCTTTTATCTTCTTTATTGGGTCAAAATGAGCTAGTTATGGCTCATGATGAGGCTCTCATCACCTGTGTCTCATGTGCTTCTCACGGATTCATCAATGCATGGGCATTCATCCGGTCAAACATGCCCATGGATTCATTATTAATGGAGTTCTCGCACATGTTCTTGAGAATCTCCCACATGGTGTCTTCGTGTTGACCCATGATGTTTCCTCCGCAGGTCACATTGATGAACAATTAAATATCCCCACAGAGTCCCTGGTAAAAAGACTGGACTTGTTCCCATTTAAGAACTCCATGGTGGGGGCACTTTCACATGAGATCCAGAAAGCAATCCCATGCCTCATGAAGCAGTTCTCCTGCCTGCTGTGTAAAATGTGTGATCTGGTGCCGCAGAGCTTTTGTCTGACCAACAAGGAAGAACTTTTTCAGAAACTCGGATTGCAGTTTGGCCCATGTGTTGATTCGACGAGTTAGGGTTTGGTACCAGTGAGCAGCGTTGTCCATGAGAGTGGAGAACATTTTCATGAGCAAGATATCCTAATTTTGAGCTTCTAACCTGAAGGTCTGGGCCAGATGCTTGATATGCTGGAAAGGATCTTTGGAATTAAGCCCATTAAAGTTAGGAATAGCATGTATCATGTTGGGCTTGAGTTCATTATCAGGACCTCTAGCTGGGATTTGGACTCGAGGTTCGATTGCCATCATAGTGGGATTGTAATGACCTTGCATCATAGGATGCTACGGTGGATTCATACAGGCCTGGAATAGATCGTTGAGGCACTGCAGCTGATTCTGGAGATCATTTTCTTCTTTTGCTAGGTGTTTCATGATTATGGATGAAGGAGATCTAGAATCAGATGAATCAGAAGAGATATCGATCTGGTCGGGTTGTTTCACAAATAGTGAAGTCGAGGCTTGGCCTCAACGAGAGTGAATAGCTAATGGAGGCCTCAAGGGTGGTCTTAAGGACTTCCTCCCAAACATGCACCGATGGAGAAGATGAGGGATAGAAGGTGTGATGGACCCAATCAAGACACCCAAATATCTTTGGATGACTATAGAGGTTTGGGGCGGATGATACCCCTAGATCAGAAAGTCATCCACCTGAGAATTACTTGGGTAGCTAGGAAGGGAGAGTCTCGCGAAGACCCCAACATGGTAGAGCACCCCCACAGGTTACAGGGTTTCCCCCACCCGACATTGCTTATCACTGAGGATCCAGGTAGACTAGAATGGATAACTTGACCTCTTAAGTCTACCAATTTTAAGTTTAGAGCGTGGGTGCTTAGAATTTCACTTGAACTTTAAGATGTTTTTGTGAGTTGGTGACCCAATTTGAAGATTGGTTGACCTCGCAAGTGTTTATTGCTCTGAAATGGGTTTTAAAATTGTCACATTCTAGTATAGATTGAATCAGCGTGAAAAATAAATAATATTTATACTCGAAAGAAATCCAAGGTCAAACACAGGGAGCAATTGGCAAAATACTTCTCAAGATCGCAATTCAAATGCAATGTAAGAATTTCAAACAAGAATGATATATAAATGAAATTTGATGTCAATAATGCAAAAAGATGAGAGGGTAAAATGGTGACTTGAATCACCAAATTACCCTACAATGTTTAGCTTTGCAAGCTACTCAAAGTAACACATCATATAAGCCAAATGAATCTCAATTTAATCAACAAAACCAAGGTATCAGCAGATATCAGATGATAGAATAGGCACTCAGACGCTTTAACAGAGGCAAAGGCCTCTTCCTATTTTCCTTCTTTAGCTTTCCTTCTTCAACTGCTATCTTCTTCCTCTTCTCTGTCTATCTTCAGCCTCTTCTCCTCTTCTTCTTTCTTCATGCACAGAGGCCAACCATCTCAGATTTTGACTAAGTGTCGCACAGGGCAAAACCCTCCCCTGCCCTGCGCTCTCTTCCTCTCTCTACACCTCTTAAGTTCCGCCCTCCCAAGGCTAGTCAGGTAATCGGGTATACGGATCGAGAGTACCCGAGACCAGGCTCATCGGCGTGGGTGGTGAGCGAGGTGCGAACAGGCTTAGGAGGGTAATCAGGTGCACCAGACCCATGTGTGAGGTGTCACAGGTGAGGCACGTGAGGGTGCGGGGACCTCACCACCTGTGTGTCACTTGAGGCGAATAACTTATGTGACAAATTCAATTTATGTGATGCCGTGCGCCTCTCCATGACTGAGGTTGGACTATCCCTGCGTCCCTCCGTCTCGTGCTAGTGCAATGAGCTTCCTTCTTCGAATAAAAGCAGTTGTTGCTTATGGGGACTCCAATTGAGGACCTAGAGACCTCCATGGAGTTTTGCCGCATCACCTAGAGCAGATGCCTGGAAGCAAAGGTGCAAGAACACCACCTGGAACTCCTTAAAGAAGCACTGCCAATGGTGACTTCACCTGTGGCCTGAAAAACAAGAACAAGGCCTTACGGCCACGTGAAATGGTTCAGTAGGATCGCCTTGGGACGACGAATGTGGTGAGGGGTTCAGCGTGGAGTGGGGGTGGCTGTGGTGGTCAGACAGAGTTGAAACTAGAGGTGCGGGGATGGGTTGTTCAGGGGTGAGTTTGGGTGATGAATCAGTGAAATAGATAAAGGGCTTTTGGCCTTTGGGTCGAGGGGGAGGTCATGGGCTAGTTTTTTTTTTGAAAAGAAGAGGAATGCTATCAAATCGTTGATAGCATTCCAGGAGAGCATTTATTGATTATATGAAAGAAATGGATTACAAGAGTGAACCCCACATATGTATGAGATTCCAGCAATTATTTACAATATTATCCACACTCACTGGTCTCTCCTCAAACAAACTCTCATTTCTAGCTCTCCACATCGACCATAACATAGCCACCATGGGCGCATATGGCTTATTCAAAATCAAAAAAAGAACTCCACATATGGCACATATGGGCATACCATGGGCACATATGGTCATGGGCTAGTTGGCAAGAGTGATGGATGTGTGTAGCAGACAAAAGCCCTCGCTGGTGGTGTCACTGCAGTAGAGGAAGGTGACGGCGTTGAGGGAGAATCGGTGGTCGTGCATGTGTTGTGAGAGTGTGAGAATAATGTAGAGAGGAAAAGAGAGAGATAGAGGGACTTAGGGATGAGGTAGAGGGGTGGAGGTAGATGATTTTGATCGACTGGCACCGGAGGAGGAGGGAACGGTGAGGCGGCAGCGATGAGTTAGACGGAGAAACGCCCTCCCTTTGGTTGGGGAGGGTTGCGAGGAAGAGAGGAAGCTAGTCGGCCATCCAATTTGATGGTTGGATAGCTGGAGGAGGAGCATTGAGGAGATCACCGAAGCAGGGGTCTACGGTGGTCAGAGATAGGTTTCTAGGGACTTTTGATGCGCCAAGACTTGCTGGGGAAATGCACAAGGCCACAGGGGTCCTTTTATAGGTCTCTCGATGGTGTTTTGGGCTTGGGAAACAAGCTTCCCAAGATTGGAAAGCTCACTAGAGAAAGAAATCCCAAGATACCCTAATGTCTCGTGCATTCACATGAGAGATTGGGAAAGTTTGGGTGCTTGGGAATTGGCTCAAAAGGAAAAGAATTCCTTGATGAACTTCGCTTTTAAATCTAAGAGGGATTTGTCAAGGAATCAAGGAGATCTTCTCAAATTTAGGTCGTTGGAGTTTGTATGAATAGGATTCATGGCAGTAGGGACCTATTTGTGAAAATGATGAAAACGTTAGGGGCCTTTTTGTAATGATTTTGAAAGTTATGGGCATATGTGTGATATAAAAGAATTAGACAGGACCAAATTGCAAACTAGGTCAAGATGATCTCAGATTGGGCCAAATTTTGGTACAAACCTAATTTTGACCCAAAGAATCCAATGGTGAAGTTAGATTTAGGTTTTGACCTCGTTTAACTAGGTAATTTATGCAAAAACCCAAATTAGGGCAAATGTCTGTCTAGGACTATGTTTTTAGTCAAGATGGGTTCTGATGGTCAAATTGAAGGTACCAAACCGTAGAGAATATTTTTATATGAATTTTAGAGGGTTTAGGTGAATTTTATCCTAACCAAAACCTCAGTTAATTAAGCAGGTCTATTTTTAGGGTTTTAGAAGTTATTTAATTCTCAAAACACGTGAAAACCCTTTTTTATCTATATTAACCCACTTGTGGGATATTTAAGACCATTTGACCCTTAATTACCCCATGGGAAACCTATGGTTATTCTGCATTCAAGATATGATGGTAAAATTGTAATTTTAACCCTATTTTCTTACCTTTCCCCCAGAGTGGATTTGCAGTGACTTAGGACTCTCTGGTAGTTATGTAGGAGCATTTATTCCTTGATAATAACTAAATTGAGCTAGTGACGTCTCATGATGGTGTTCCCATCAGCAAGGTGGGTCAACTTCACCTGATTTGTCCTTCATTATTAGGTCCTGCTTTTAAAATTCAAGTGAGATTTAGAGCTTGATTCTTAGGGTTTGCTTATTTAGGTAAGTTCAATCAAGGCTTAGGACACACACAGTTTGGGAAGATTGAATTTTTTTGTCAAACAAGTGTGTCTCTAAAGCCCTAAAATGGAAACCCTAATTGGCTCTAATTGGTTCAATTAATTAATTCTAAGTATGGCACCTAAGGCTCAATCAAGTAGGTAGTAGCCCTAGGTGTCTTAAATCACTTAATAGGCATAGAAATTAGGTCTTAGGATATTTCTAAAATTGTATCAAATTAGGCAACTTGTGATGATTAATCTAAAAATAGAATGCAAGTTGGTCCTAATTGATTTCTTTCCTTTTTTAGCTTTTCAGAATCAGGGGCTTAACGAAGATGGCTTCATGGTTTACCTGCCCATGGGGTGGTTGTTGTGCGTTTGATATTGTTTCTTTGGCTAAATCCCTACAAAATCATAGTCAAAAGAGATAAATCAAGTTAGTATCAAGTCAGGAATTGTAATCAAGAAATCAAATTATGAGTTGCTCCCCAGCAAAGGCGCCAAAATGTTTAACGCTCTGAATCGGAGTTTAAAAATGATACATTGTAGTATAGTCGATAAAGCATAAAAAAAATAAAATTTATGCTCGAATGGAAATCCGAGGTCGAATGTAGGGAGCAAGTAGCAAATTAATCTCAAGATCACAATTCTAAGTAAAAGATATAAGCAATTGCAATCAGAATTGATTCAAGAATAATATATCAATAATTCAAGTAATAATATGCAAAAAATGATGGGTTAAAATGGTGATTTGAATCACTAATTAACCCTTTTAATTAAGCTCAAGTATATCAAATGTATCAACAGTGATTATCAACCAATATTCTACACCAGTTAAGTATCTCAATAATGCAACAGTAGCCTAGAACCAATAACAGAGGCAAAGGCCTCTTTTCTCCTTCAAGCCTCAAGGGAGAGGCACATAGTACAACACCAACAGAGGAGTGAAGGTCCTCTTAGAGACTACGTATAGAGAGATCAGAGAGTGAGGCAAAAGCCCCCCTTCTCTCTCTCTTCTTTTCTCTCCTAGAGCAGGCAAATCGAACCCAGGTAGCTGAGCAATCGAATTAGGACCCAGACTTACGTGGTGTGAGCATAAGCAAGGGCACGTACATGGAGCATGTGTGCAGGACCTCACCCTAGTGCTCTCGGAGGCAACCAGCCACAAGCACAAATTCCACTTATGTGCTACGGGCATGTATGCGTTCCACGATGTTTGACTATCTGGCCCCCCTTCGTCTCAACGTAGCAGTAGATGAAGGAACTCCCAATTGATGTCAAAGATGAGTCCGTGGCTTGCAATTGAGCACTTGGGTGTCTTCCTGGAACTTGGCCGCAGAGTCTGGGAGTGAAACCTGGAACAATTGTGGCTGGAGGACTGAAGATGTGATCAACGAACTCATGGGCGACGACAGAGGTTCGGCAGATACCTAAAATCACGAGAATGGCCTTGCGGCCACGTCAAATAGGCTCAGAAGGATTGCCATGGAATGGCGAGTGTGGTGGTGAGTGCAGCATGCGATGCATGAGCGTGAGGAGGTCTGACGACCTCAAGACGAAGGTGCGTAGGTGACAGTGGTGGGTTCGACATTTTGATGGGTGAGAGCCCGAATTAGGAGGGGGCTTTTAACGAGTGTGATGCTGCGGAGCTTGTGGAGGTGATTTTGTGGTAACAGAGTTGTGTGGAGGTCGTGCGAACTCGCCAAAGTTCGGCCAATCGTGGAGACGATGAAGTACAGGGAGGTGGAGCGGTGGTTGTGTGGAAGTGTAGGAGAGGGGGAAATGATGTAAAGGGATAGAGGAAGGAATAAGGCATTTTAAGGAAGAGGAAGGAGGCCGAAGAGCTCTGGTCTTAGCTTGACCAGAGTTGGAGAAGGAGATGGAGATGGCAAGGCGGCGACGAAGCAGGTGGCAGAGATGGCAGTCGTGCTTTGGCTGGAGACGTCCATGATGAAGAGTGGAAGATGGTTGGCCATCCAATTTGATGGTTGGATGGCCGGAAGAGGAGGATGGAGAGAGGTCACTAGAGCAAAGGTTCGGTGGCTGGAGAAGTAGAGGTATTTGGCTCGCCAAAACTTACTAAGGAGGTAAGGTAGGGGTTCCAGGGCTTGAATAGAGCTCCAAAGAAGGCTCTAGATCAAGAAAGAGCTCGGATGTGCTCTTTAGGAAATCAAGAAACACCCATTGATTCAAAGCATTCGCATGCACGAATCAAAGGGTTTTATGAGTTAAGGACTGTCCCAATAGGTTTGTCTAGGTGTGAACATCAATCCCATCAAATTTGGTGGGATTTGATTGCCATTAGAATAGGATTTGGTCCAGTCAAAGCTTACCTGGAGGTTGGTTGACCTCCAATGGCTGCAAGGACCAATCTGCAAAGAAGATGAAGAAGCTGGGGGGCTATTTGCCAAGAATTCAAAAGTTAGGGGCATGTGTGTGAGAGAAAAGAGTCAAACTAGACCAAAATGCAAACTTGGTCAAGGTGATCTGATTGGGCCCAAATATTGGTAAAAATCTAATTTAGACCCAAGAAATTTAATGGTGAAGTCGGATTTAGGTTTGACCAAGTTTGACTAGGTAATTTATGCGAAAACCCAAATTAGGGTAGTTTTCTGTCTATGACTCTATTTTTGGTTAAAATGGGTTTAGATGGTCAAATTAAGGATTCCAAATCCAAGAAAATATTTTTCTATGATTTTGAGAGGGTTTAGGTGAATTTATCCTGACCAAAACCTCAGTGAATTAAACGGGTTTGCTTTTTAGGTTTCAGATGTCATTTAGTTCTCGTAATGCGTGAAAACCCGTTTCTGTCTTCATGGACCCACTCATTAGACATTAATGACCATATGACCTTTAATAAACCCCTAACATACCTCATGGTTATTCTGTATTTGTGATAAGATGGTAAAATTGTAGAAATAACCCTATTTTCATCTTTTCTTCTCAAAATAGAATATTAAGCACTTAGGACCCCTTAATGGTTATGTAAGAGCTTTTATTAACTTTATTAGACCAAATTGGGCTAGTTATGGCTCATGATGGTGTACCCATTAGTTGGGGAGAAGCAAAGATGGGGAATCCATCCTCTAAACTAAGCTAACCATGTAAGGTTGTGCACGACCTGGCTTTATAGAGCTTCACGGAGAGCTCTGGATCAGGAAAGTGTTGGAACCTTGTTCCACATCTTATTTTGGTGTTAACAAAATTATTATGGATTAATGTTTGCAACTGAGTTCTTTCAGATTTAGGTGAAGATCAAGGCAAACAAGAAATGATGGAGGCATGATGGTGAGAAGAAAAAGATCATGTCATGGAGGATGACAAGGATGAGTCGTGGAGAAGAAGATCATCTTCGAATTTAGTTTCTGTAGTTTATATTTTATATTTATAGATTGTATATGCCTCTTAACAAAGAATCATAACTTAGATCGTAAAATCAAGTAGAGATAAATTAAGATTTATATTGCGATCATTTTCAAAGTACGTAATGGATTAAAATGCTTAAAATAGGTACTTGTAAGCAAGTACCGGTACTGTTCATCAGTATTGGTATTTGCAAGGCATAGGTTTGAGAATTCATGTCAAATTGTGAACAACAAGTACCAATACCAACCATCAGTACCGGTACATGTTGGCCACAGGTTGAAGCCTTAATTCTGGCCTGAACCTTACAAGTATCAGTATCCATGATGAGTACTGGTACAGGTAGGTTACTGTGCCCAAGGAATTTCAAACTTGGGAGTCACAAGTACGGGTACCCATGATGAGTACCGGTACTAGGACTCATGTACTGGTGGCAGTAAGCTACTAGTACTAGTACAGGTACTTTAGTACCGGTACCAACTAGCCGTTGGCTGAAAACAGAATGGCAGAAATATTAATTCCAACAATATGAACATTGGGAATTAAATCCCAACGTCTAATAGACGTGTATCCTAGGTCCTAAACTCTATTAAATGACCCTAGGACTCTTTGTTTACACACAAAAGACAAGAAAAAAGAGAAGAAAATTCCTAGAGCTATAATTCATATTTTCCACCACATATTCAAGAGAAGAAATCATGTTTGCTGCTTTCCAATCGTGCTACTGGTTTGCAAACACATTGACGTGTTTTGTTTACGCAAGTCAACATGATTCGCATCCATCCTAAGCTCTCAAATCGGTAATATTATTTTAATTATTTTTGAGAGGTGTAGGAACATAGTTGTAAGATTCTTTTTGTCTTACACCTGTGTTTCATTTATTCTTGAGCATTTGCTCGTTGGGTTGTAAAAAACCCATTTTTTTACTTTGGTTGAGGTAACCCGTTAATTACCTCGGTTAGTAAATTGATTTCTCTCGGGGTTGAGAGAATCGGGTTAAAAGCCCTAAGCTGGGAGGCTTAGGTAGTGGAGTACCCAAGGGAGGGGAACCACTATACATATTGTGTTAATTTCCTGTGGTTTGATTGATTGTGCAAATTATCTTGTTATTACTAATATTGTTCTTAAGTTTTTGTGCGCATAGCCATATATTTTATCTTTAGATCCTACAACTGGTGTCAGAGCTAAAGTTCTATTAGAAAGAAGGATTTCCATAGCTTGCGATTGATGAAATAGGGCCCATGATTCTCGTGTGTTCGCACGAGCAATCTATGGGGATTTGGAACTCCAAATTGATCTAAGGTGATCCATCTATGTGTGAACATCAATCCCACCAACTTTGGTGAGATTTGATTGCCATTGGAGTAGGATTTATGTCGGTCAATGCTAGCCTGGAGGTTGGTTGACCTCCAATGGCAGCAGGAGGCTATTTGTGAAGAATATAACAAAGTTAGGGACCTGTTTGCAATAGATTTCGAAAGTTGAGGGGCTATGTGAGATATAAAAGAGTTTGACTAGACTGAAATGGAAATCAGGTCAAGATGATCTGTGATTCCGCTCAAATTTTGGTACAAACCTAATTTGGACCCAAGGAATCTGATAGTGAAGTCAAATTTTAGTTTTTACCAATTTTGACTGGATAATTTACGTAGAAATCCAAATTAGGGCAACTTCCTGTCTAAGACTCTATTTTTGGTCAAAATAGGTTCAATGGTCAAATCAAGGATACCCAACCTTATAGGATATTTTTTGATGATTTTTATAAGGTTTAGGTGAATTTTATCTTGACCAGAACCTTAGTTAATTAAGCGGGTCTGAAATTAGGATTTCAGATGTCCATTAATTCTTAAAATGCATAAAAACCTCGTTTCTGTCTACACAGACCCTCTTAAAAGACATTTATGACCATTTAACCTTTATTTAACCCCTAGGTAATCCTATGATTATTCTACATTTATGATCTATTAAAATTGCAGATTTAACCCTGATTTAATGTATTCTTCTTAGAAAGGATATGCAATGAATTACGACTCTCCGATGGTTATGTAGGAGCATTTGTCTTTTGATTCTGACTAATTAGAGTAAGTTATGGTTGATGATGATGTTATCATCATTGGGAGAATAGGATAGAACACAGAAATAATTTAAGAACTATCACGCACTCTTCCATGCCCGATGTGGGACTAAACCCACTAAACTTCTCGCGCGTAGCAGCTGAAGGTGCATCTTCAATTGGAGTAGTAGCTACTACTAAGGTCTTTAATTGAGGACTTGGAAAGAGTCCTGATGTGTCTCTGCGAGACCTAGAAGTGGTAGCAGGTTGTCTAAACGCCGGAGGAGCTCGGTCGTGGTTGGAGATGAAGGCGGAGATGGGCAGCAGCTGGCGTGACCTGAAACACAAATATGGGCTTGAAAGACCTAGTTAAATAGCTCCTTAGCTTCGCCAAAGTATGGTGAAGGTGATGGTGGGTGTTTGGTGGAGGATAGTGGTGTGTAGAGGGCAAACAGTGATGGAAATGAAGGTGAAAGGATGGGTTGTTCGGTGGGTCACATGAGTGGGTGGAATGGCAAATAAAGATGGGGGTTTAGTTTGTTGAGGTGAAGTGGAGGTTGTGAGGGTGTTGAAAAGCCGTGTGGTGCAGTGGAGTGACGAGGAGACCTCACCAGAGATGCGGCTAGAGATAGGGAAAATGGAGGGCGAACGACGGTGTCTGGGCTAAACCTAGGGATAAAAGAGATAAATAGGAAGTAGGAGAGGAGAGGAACCTAATTAACCTAGTCTAAACAGATGAAAGTGGAGAGAGGTCCTAGCCAGTGGTACGTAGGACTTAGAGGAGATGAAGTCTTTGGTAGTGAGGAAGCGACGAGGAAGATGAGGAAGGAAGTGTTCGCCGGTGTTACGAGACATGGAAGAATGAGATGAAGAAGAACCCATCGGCTATTGTCCATGACGGCGAGCGAGGAAGGTGGATGGAGGAGCTCACCGGAGTTGGTGGAGATAGAGGTGGGAGAAGGGAAGAGGGGAATCCGACCTCCAAACCAAGCTAAGGAGGATGGTTTGTTCTCAGGGGGTCTTTTATAGGGTTTAGAAGGACGTTCCAGGCTTTGAAACCAAGCTTGGAAGCACGTGGTCCTCGCACAAAAGGAAACTCAAACCTTTGAAAGGTTCACATGAGCTTTTGGGAGTGAAATAGAATCCATGGATGGTCTCATTTGGAAGGGAATTCCTCAAGGAATCTCCCTTTCAATTTTGGGATTGATTGATTGAGAATCGAGCGAGAAATCCTCGCTCAAATCTCAATGGTGGAGCTTCTATTTACACCATTGGAGGTAAGGTCCTATTTGCAAAGATGATGGGAAACTTAGGGACCTATCTGCAAGAATTTCAAAAGTTAGGGGCTGGTGTAAGATAGAAAGAGTTTAACTAGATTGAAATGCAAACTAGTAAAATAATTTTAAATTGGGCCAAAATTTTGGTATAAATCTAATTTAGACCCAAGGAATCTGATGGTGAAGTTAGATTTTGGTTCTGACTAAGTTTGACTGGTCAATTTACGCAAAATCTTAAATTAGGGCAACTTTCTGTTCGAGACTCTATTTTAGGTCAAAATGGATCCCAATGGTCAAATCAAAGGTACCAAACCTTATAGAATATTTTTTTATGAATTTTAAAAGGTTTACGTGAATTTTATCTAGACCAGAACCTCAGTTAATTAAGTGGGCCTGAAATTAGGGTTTCGAATGTCCATTAATTCTTGAAATGCATGAAAACCCGTTTCTGTCTACACGGACTCTCTTATTAGACATTTATGACCATTTGACCTTTAATTAACCCTTGGGAAAACTTGTGATTGTTCTGCATTTTGGATATGATGTTGAAATTGCATATTTACCCCTGATTTAATGTTTATCATTTAGAAAGGATATGCAATGAATTATGACTCTCCGACGGTTATGTAGGAGCAGTTATCAATTGATTCTGACTAATTAAAGCTAGTTATGTCTAATGATGATGTTATCATCATAAGTTTATCTATACAAAAAAAGAGGTGAAAATTTTTGAAAAAGAAAGGTGTTTTTAGTGCTGTTTTTGGAATTTAAGAGTCAAGAATTCTCAATTTTGAGGATTTACTAACCTTAAGAAATGAAAAACAAAGTATTTCCACCTAGACTCTTAGGTTTTATTGACTGAATTTCTTAAGTATTTACCTAAATTTAGATTTATTTTCCCGAGCCTTTGAAAGGATCTAGAAAAGCTAAAAGTTTTAAGTGAAAAGGGTGATAAGTGAATGAGTTATCTTTCGATCCTTTGGTTTGGATAGCCTTTAAGTTCCAAGCATCTTCATTTACACAATGCATTGACTTGTGTCCTACGCTATTTTGTTGAGTCATTAGTGGTCAATAAGGTAACCTGAGGGTTAAATGATCCTTGTGGGTATGGTAGCATGTTGCACTGGGAATGCTCCATAGATGTAGGATGTCTAAAGCCTAGCTTGCGTCTTTAGCTTTTGGATCTGTGTTTAGGTGAGATTCTTGAACGGATGGAGGGCCACTCACCTAGAAAAATGAATTGGAGAAGAAAAATTATTTATGTAGCCTTTAAAAAAATGAAAAGGAGAAAAAAATATATATGACAAAACCCTCACCAAATAAATAAGCACCTCGCTACATATGGGTGCCATTCCAGCAAATAATAGTATCTTGCTACATATGGATGCTGCCCTTTCTATTTCCACAAGAAAACACCTTGCTACTTGTGGATGTTGATCCTATAGAAAAAGAAAAAAATATGGAGAAAAGAATTAGGAATAAGAGACCTAGGGATCCAACTAGGGAGATATACACCTAGTGTGTTGACCTTAAGGTAGAAAAGTGGTGAGGAGAAAGCTGCCAAATCTTAGTAAGGGCAATCCAAAAAATTGGATTTGTAGTGTGAAGAGATATGATAACCCTTATTGAATACTAGGAATCAACTTAGTTGCCTATCTGACAAGTCACTCTCTTTTACACACAAGATGTTTGTTTCTCACATTCGATTCAAACCTTGGGCAGGTCGACTACCCTCGCAACCCAAGTCTGGTGGCTAATAAGATTCCTGATTTGATTTGGGGGGTCCAGATTTGAGTCGATACTCTAGAACTATTGAGTCTTTCCCTTTAAGGATTTGTCTGTGATTTCCTTTCATCAGTGAAAAATTGTATTGAGATTTTTTATTCGAACTTCCTTGATTCCTTAGTAATGACAGGTCTCGAAATAAAAGAATAAAAGAAATAAATACATATATATCTATACATACAAAAAAAAAATTTTTGACCTTTACCCTGATTTCGAAAATAAACAAAAGCCCACATACTTGATTCTCACATCTTTCCTACAGGTTTTTCCACCAGCATTTTGATTTTGCAAGGGATTAGAAAAGTTTGGGCATGGGGATATGATTGCACAACACTCATAGGACTTAATTAACCTAACTTGCGTTAGAACCTGCTTAACTTGTAAATAGTCCATTCATAAACTTCATATCATGCATTGCATTCTTTTATTCAACTGTACATATAATAATGTGATTTTACTGTGCTAGCTGATGTTTATTCTTGTTTACAGGAAATAAGGAGCTCGGAAGCTATCTTGAGTTGAATAAAGCTAGATAGGAGCTAGAGCTTTAGCTTGAAATAATGCTGGAATAAAGGAAGACTGAAGATAGAGAGAGAAGGAAAGAGAGAAGAAGACTTCTTGCTTAGAATAAGTGTAAAAGAAGAAAGAGAATAACTAGGATGTCCCTATCCTATCCCTAGAGCCTTAGGATAACCTTATCCCAACACCTATCCCTGAACCACCTCCATACTGGGATATTTGAGCTCAAAAACCTAAAACATGGATGACATTTTCCATGTTCTTATCCACACTATCCCTAATCCTATCCTACTATCCACAACCTTAACCAACTTGTCCAATACCCAATCCTCAACCTCGAAACCTATATAGGCTTATACCACACTCAATTACTCAATCTAAGTCAATTGGGTCAACCACCAGCCAATCAAGTCCAGTTGGACCTGATTGGGCTAACATGAGACTGGTTAGACTCACAAGAGCCTAATTAGACTAAACCCATAGCCAATTGATTAGCCTATACCTAATTAGGTGCACCACCACTTGATTGGGTGCACCTAATCTCAATTAGGTTCACCCAGGGCCTAATTGAACACATTTCAATCCATCTAGGTCTAAGTAGGTTCACTTGAACCTGACTAGACTCACCTATGACCTAATTAAACCTAGACTTGTCCTATTAGAATCACCCCAACCCAATTGGACATACACACGCCCAATGTGAGTCAAACCCACCTAATTAGACCCAACCTATTCTACCATAGGTTAACCCAACCCACTTAGGTCGTAAACCTACAACCTAAACCTACAAAACTCAACACACACACACCTACACAAAGTCCACGCAAACCTTAACCTAATTCCCCCAAAGTGGCATCCAAAAACCACTTCTATCCTCTCCTTTGGCCGCCACTTTGAAGCGTCCCTCTACTACATAAAAACCCCTTCCATGATCAGCCACTTATCTTCTTCCTCATCACTTTCTTCCACTGTTAAACCTCCACCTTTAAGACCTTCACCTCCACCATCAATGGCCGGCCAACCTCCTTTTGTGGTCAACCACCACCACTCATCCCCTTCACCATTTGAGGAGACCAATCCCTTCCTAAGGGAAGCCCTGTTGGTGCCCTCCTCTTAAAGTTCTAGTATTCTCTTTAGTTTTCTACATTTTTTTCTGGTAGCAAGTATTGTCTTCGTTTTTTTCTTTTTCTCTCTAGCACGCCTAGCCTCTCCCTAGGCCTTGGGTGTGCTCTTCCTGTAGGTGGTGTGTGATGATAATGACATCATTAGCCATATCTAACTTTAATTAGTCATAATCAACAGATAAATGCTCCTACATAACCGCCAGAAGACCGTAATTCATTGCATAACCATTATGACAGAAATGCATTGAAATAGGGGTAAATCTGCAGTTTTAACAGAATATCCTAAATGCAGAGCAATCACGAGGTTTCCCAAGGGATAATTAAAGGTCAAATGGTCGTAAATGTCTAATAAGTAGGTTCATACAGACAGAAATGGGTTTTCACGCATTTTGAGAATTAATGGACATCTAAAATCCTAAAAATAGACCTGCTTAATTAACTGAGCTTCTGGTCAGGATAAAATTCACCTAAACCTTCTAAAAATTATAGAAAAAGTATTCTATAAAAATTGGTACCTTTGGTATTTCAAGTATACACCATCGCTCTGCTGCCATGCCATTATCGCCGACGTAGTTGTTCATGTTCTAAGCCACGTGAGCTCTAGATACGACCCCCAGGCAGTGCAGAATTAGCCTAGGACCACTCCCAGGTGGTCAATTGAAGACCACATCACCTGCAGCTATTGCAATTAGAAAGACTTCCTTGCTACAGGCACACGCGAAGAACAAGGGGACGTTAAGAGACTGCACATGCATAAATTGAATTTGTGATAGTGCTTCATCGCCTCCTCACACGACGTAAGGTCCCCTTCACACCCACACACCGACCCGACTAACCTATCACTCCTCGACTGCGACCCCATGCTCACAGCCCTAGACCCGATTACGCATACTTGAGTACCCGATTGAATCAGATATCTGAGAGAAGAGGAAAGGAGGAAGGAAATGAAGAGAGAGCGGGGGAGGGGTGGGTTTTGCTCCTCTGTGCATTGTCCAACACTTAGCCGTGAGAGAGGACCCTTATGCTCTCTGAAGAGAGAAGACTTAAGAAGAAGAAGAGGCTGAAGAGAAGAGCCGCACCTAACAGAAGAAGCAGAAGAAGAGGAAGAGGAAAAGCAAAAGAGAAGAAGATCAGAAGAAAAGCAATGTAGCAGGAGACATTTAAGTCGTCTGATCCACATGCCAGATGTCTGATCACTGTTCATTTATTTCATATTCAGAATAATTGATAGATATGTGCTTAGACTAATAATTGGTGATCTAAATCACCATTATTTTGTCTCAAATATCTTTTTGGTCTCTTAAAGTCTTGAACTACTCATGTTATCATTGAATATCTGATGTGATAGATTAGTATTCATTGAATATCATTATTCTTGGCTTGTTCTTGTGCTCATTTATATTTTAATCAAGATTAGCACGTGAATTCCATATTTGCTCCCTATGTTAGACTTCGAACTTCATTTTTAGATATTCGAGTTATAAATTTTATTTGTTGAAGAGCTATTTGTCAGTTATACTACAATGCATTTCCCTAACATTGACGAAAAGCCCCATTCAATAGTGTGTCAATGGTCATTGTGACCAGGCCAGGCCTAGTCACCACCACCCTTCATTTGCTGAAGGCTCTTAAGAGCACATCCAGACAGGGTGCATTTCTCGTACATAGATTTATTTTTCATGTCTTTAAGCTTTATTCTATGTGTGCTTATGTGAACATCTATGTGCTACATTGTTGATGCAATGAAAAGATTTACATGTATGATTATCTACTTGTGCTAGAAATTTCAATTTTTGTGATTCGATCATGTCATCTCCATCACTACCACCACTGCACCACACGCCAACCCTACCACCAAGGTAGGGTGGCCATCCACCAAGCCATCACCACCTCCACATTCATGCCTCCATTCTTTCTCGCAGATTAGGGTTTCCTTATTTCTACTTTCAAAAATTAAAAAAAATCACAAAAGAAAGAAAAGACAAAAAAATGCTTGTTCTTAGTTTCATAATAACCCTAATAGCCACAACTACTGCACCAACCCCGAATCCATTTCCACATCTCGGTCACCTTCTACTTCAACCCAATTGCCAAATCACATTTCAAATCACAATTATTGAGTTCCACTTCGCTTAGGTTTGCTTCAATTAAAAAAAAATCCAATAAACTGTATGGGCATAGCAATCCACATCAATGACTCATACATTTTTCTAAACTCACTAAATAGTGTTAACATAACTAAAAGCATGGAAATGGAAACACTTATTTTCATGTTTTATATCTCCTTAACGCACTGATGTGAGAAAAGCGCTATTTGAAATTAGTGTTTTTTATCGTTGTAATGTGCAAATTCGATCGCTTTTAAAATTTATAAGGCCCAGTACTTGGTAAAGTATTCGGGTCATCCCAAGGGAGGTAGGAATGCACTTTAAATATTCTTGCTTGATATTAGGAAATCAACTTTCTTTTTAGGATTTTTAAATATATGATTTTTTTTTGGATTTTGAAATAACGGATGACAATGAAATAGTAAGCGAGAAAAAGCTACACCTAACTTGCCAAAGTTAACACCTAGGTGACAAAAGTAACCTTTCTCTATGGTCACCCTAGGTATGTGGAGACCTAGGGTAAGTAGAGAGAGGGAGTGAAAAGTGCTAGAAAAGATAATTAATTAAGATGCAACAAAAATTGTCAAAGAGGTAACTTTATATAAAGGAAGAAAAGTTTACAAAATCTCTAGTAGAGGAATGCTTCTACTACTAGAAATAAGAATACAAAAATTGAAAAGGAAACACTAATCCTCCTATGATGATGGTGAAGAGGGGAAGATCCTTGCTCCAAGCTCAGCTGCTCCTAGGCTTGAAAAGGGTCTCTCCAACTCCTTCTTGAAGTGCTCCTCCAGAGATGCTGCTTTCTCCTTGGCAAGCCCTAGATGAGTGTGCCCTTGCTCCTCCAAGGGAGGAAGAATTCCACCCAAAAGAAATCCTCCTATGGTGGGCATGCACCACCCTCATAATCTCCCCCTGGATGTCCTCCTACTTGGCTTGCCTTTGGCTAGTGTGGGCACAAGAGAGAAGGGAAGAGGGGAAGGCACCAAGGGGACAGAGTATCCCCTTAATCATCTTCTTCTCCTTCTTCTCTTTGACAGCTATGGTAGGTGGAATATGGTGGAAGAATGGTGGAATTAATGAAGCCAAAGGTGTCATTAATGGTGGTAGTTAATGGCTTTTCATAGAGTGGATAGGAGGGCTAGGTAGGAGTGTATAGGTAGATGGTTAGGATGTTGTTATGGGGCTGGTTATATGATCCTATGGTTGAGGTAAATTGGCACCATCTCAAGGGATATGAAGGGGGGTAGTTAAGGGTTGGAAGCACCCTTTTGGTGGCCATCCATGGTGGTTAGAGATCATCATATTGGTGCCAACTTAGGTGCTTCTAGAAAGGGTTAAATGTGGAGGGTTTAGATTGGATTAGTGATGGTATGGAGGGATGGGATTAATGGAGATTTGGCACCAATTGAAGAGGTGTGGAGAGGCTTGGTTAAGTAGGATTGGAATGGGTTTGTGGTGGAGCTAAGAGGTAGGCTTGCTGGCACCAACTATTGGAAGGTGGAGATTGGTTGGATGGTTATGTGTAGGGTGGATGATGAAGCTACTTTTGGCGCCAAGTATGGAAGGGTGCAAGAGTTGGTGTCTCTTGATCTTTGGTGACAAAAGTAGGTTGGTTAAGGGGTGGTTATTTGGTGAAGGGATGGGTTAAGGTTGGCGCCAATAGTGGTTTCTAGAATAGGGTTGGGTGGATGGTGGAGATGGGTTTGAAAGGAGATGGATGGTGGTGATGTGAAGGGTTTTTGTTGTAGGGAAAGTTGGCGCCACTTTTATGGTGGCTCTTGGAGGTGGTGGTGTGAAGGGATGCAAGGATGGTGTCACCAACTATAGGTGGAGGTAGGTGGTTAGTTTAGGTGGTGGACTTGGAGTAGAGTTAGGTTAGGGTTTAGGTAGGTGGTAGACAGCCATGGAGTGGAGAGCTTAGGTGGAGCTAAGCTAAGCTATCTTAGCTAGTAGGGTAGTAGTGGAGGGAGCTAGGGTTTAGGGAAGAAGAGTTGAGGAGAAACTATCTGGAGCTGCACTGGAGCTGGTGGTTGCTGAAGAAAACAACAAGGAGCTACCTTAGCTGGCTTAGATTGCTAGTTCTTTGCTAGCTGCTAAGCCAAGCTAAAGCGAGATAGTTTATGTTGAATTATGCTAAGGTAAGTTGGGTCTGATCTTCTCAGAGATAACCTAGCTAGCTGAAGTAGCTAACTTAGTTTAAATAGCTTAGCTCAACTAGGTTGAGTTGAGTGGAGTCTCCGGGAGCTGGACTTGAGATGGCCTGAGCTAATTGAGATCATCTTCACCTGACTTAGGTTGAGTGGAGCTGGAAGTAGTTGGACCTGAGCTGCGGTGGACTCCTGTCAACTTAGTTGAGCTAGCTAGAGCTCCCAGTGAACTGATTGGAGCTAAGAGGAGCTAGACTCAACTAAGTTGAGATGGATCAGAGCTGACTTGAGCTAGGTTAGGCTAAGTTGAGCTACCATTCAGTTAAGATGAGTAGAATGGAGCTTAAGAGAGCTAACCCTAACCCAAGTGAGCTAGCATCCAGCTATGATGAGTTGGATTTAGTTGAGTCCCAGCTGGATTGAGTTTCTTCTTCACCTGTTGCCTTCCTAAATGTTAGGGTTTTAGGGGTATGGCTATTTGATCATCATTAACACTCAAGCAAACGTGTTAAAAATAACAAAAATAATGCAATGCATGCCTAACCTAAGTAATGCCTAAATGCACCCTAGAAACCTATTTGCGAAGTTAAAATCCTGAGGTAGGTTTGTTTTAGGGCATAAGAATGATGATAAACTGGAGTTTATAACACACATGTTCATTATTTACGAGAACAAAATGAATGGTAAGATTTAAATGCACAATTTGGAGATGGGATTTCACGGTTAGATTTTAGGTTAGTTTAAATTTTAGGTTAGGTTAGTTGATTCACAAGATAAGTTTATTGCGAAAAGCAAAAGAAATCAATTTCAAAGTGCATTTTACGCCTCCCAGAGTTCAACCGGGACTCGTCTCGAGTTTTGTTATAATTTTTGTTTACATTAATTTTGTGACTATACTACGATGCAAAAATACATTTTATCATGTTTTATACCCAATAGATAAGCATGCAAGGTGTTACTCCACGCTGACACATGATTAGTCATTTCCACTATAGGATACAGAAGAAAACGGTAGGCCTCTCATAGTAACTAACATGTATGCCTAACAAAGTAGTTGTAAGGAGCCTAGCTTACTCTCTTAATTAGTCTCTTCCTCTAAATATGGTATAGTCGGCCATGCATTGATTCCAGGCATAAGACTAACCATTTTATTTGTATCAAAATATCTCCCTTGATCATTATTACCCCCAAAATCATTGACTATTTTAATTCATTCACCATGCCTTATCTGGTACAATCACATTCTTACTCGCTCAGTGCATTTTAGAATTTATCAGTCATTGAGATACTTTCCACATGAAGTTAGGTGTCAATGTTCCTTATGAGCCAAATTTACTATTACGACAAAATTGGTATCTTCTTTGTATTGGGTAATTATTTGATAATAAAATATTTCTTAATACTAACTAATGCATGGAAATTTGTGAGAGATAAAGATTTGAATTCGTGACATTGAAGTTTACAAAATCTGCGATCAAATAAATTAATCGAAGGTGAGTCCGGGTTGAAATTAGGGAGGCTACGTTTAGTTTATCGCTCCAATTATTATTTTTTTTATTTTGTCATTTTGCAATTTTTATATTTTTATTTAAAGAGAATGGGGATGAGAAGATGGAGAATATAACACAAAGACCACAAAGATAAAGGAGAGATCAAATATGAATGATGAAATGTTTGCACTACAAATTGAATAAAGAAAATACAAACATAAAGAGAAATAAAAGAATGGAGGATGTGGGTACCTGAATGGATCTATATGTCTATACTAGACGGGGGTGAATATAGTATATGAACAAAGTTTATA
The DNA here is from genome assembly GCA_037157565.1 of Thalassia testudinum. Classification (NCBI taxonomy): domain Eukaryota; kingdom Viridiplantae; phylum Streptophyta; class Magnoliopsida; order Alismatales; family Hydrocharitaceae; genus Thalassia; species Thalassia testudinum. The sequence continues at coordinate 8,607,090 of JAZHRO010000078.1, read as the reverse complement.
AAAATAAAAAATTCAAACCACAAAGAGTAAGACAGATGGCACCTTGATTTATGGTAGAAACCCTTTCAGGTAAAAATCACTACCTAAGCTTCCCAACTTAGAATTTTCCTGACTAGTCAACACTAGTCAATTCACTAACGCACCACTTCAAACGAGAGTGGCAAAACCTCTTTACAAAAATGTCTTCTCTTTTTACAACTGAACAGAGAAGAACTACGAGAATCGCAACAATTTGGATCCCAAATCAAAATAACTAGAATATAAAAATACAGTATATCCTATAGAATCTCAAAAGTATGCAAACCGTGATTTGCGGAGCATTAGAAAACTGTGCTTTACAAAGCATTAAGTGTAGGCGCAAGGGTGCGAAAGCACGAGAGAGGAAGAGTGCTTTTTGCTTGGAGATTACTCTGAGAAGTGTGTTTTGAAATGGGGGACGAGTGGTCCTATTTATGGATGTTTTCTAGATGATTTGGAAAGTTTGTAAAAATGGTGTTGGTCGATCAAAATAATATCTTGGTCGATCAAAAACAACTTTGGTCAATTAACTTTGTATTTTGATCGATTACATGTAGGGCTATCGAAAAAATTTTAGATTTGATATTCGTTTTAGGTTTGATTCATCAAAAGTTGAATTTAGATTTGATTCGTAAATAAATAAACCTAACCTAAACTTAATTTTAGGCTCATTTAGTTAAATGAGCCAAAACTTGAACAAGGTAGGTTCGTTTATACACACACACACATATACACACAAAATCTCAAGTATATAGCATTGATGTATTGAAAATAATTGATGTTATTCATTTATATAGTGGACTTACAAAATGCACTGGTATTTTATAGCTAAAGAACATGGATACCATTTAATACAGCAATGCTCCATGATTGAAAGCACATACCAGAAGGGAGTGTGTGAAGGAGAGGGTGAATGATAGAGTTGAAAGATATATTTATTTATGTTTTTCTTTTAAGAAATATGCCTTGAATTGTTTACAATGTAATTTGTATATTTTTAAATTTTTTGCTCCATGTTTTATATTTTTAATTATGATTTATCATGTTTGGATTTATAACAAAGCATTATACTTTAAAGAAATTATAAGCAAACCTTTAAACCCCAAAAGAATCAAACCTAAATTAACAGCATTTCAAACTTTACACTTAAATGAACCATAAACAAATTAAACTGAAACTTTGATAATAGAAATGAGTTGAACCGAATCTTACCCTTATTTTCCCTTATCAAACCTAAACCAAACTGGAACCTTAAAAAATTATTATCTAACCAAATCGAACCTAGGTAGGATCTCTCAGGTTCAATTCATTTACACCCCTAATTACATGCTGATCGATTAGAAACCTATTTTGATTGACCTATTGCATAAATTCAAGATATGACCGTTGGGTGATTTTGATTAGTTAATTTATTACGTTTGGTCAATCAAAATCATGTAGTTAATCAATGGTAAAATATTGGTTGATCAATAGTACTAAAAAGTTTGATTTTTTTTAGCCTAAGCTATTTGCTAGTGAATGAAAACTATGAGGGTCAATATTTTGAGGTTCATTACATATATTTCTAGACTCAAGAAATGTAAAAGTACAACACTTAAAGAATTAATCATCTTCTTGAATCCAATACTCTAACTGGTAATCATTTCACCATGGTATATCCTGAAACAAGGGTATCAACATTCTGCCCTTTTTCGATGATAACAAAATTATAATTATATATCCATGTAATGCTTGATGCATTATACTTAAATAAAATTGCATATAGAATATTTCTCCCCCTTTGTTATTAACAAAAAAACCTAATTTAAAAATATATCATAAGCACATATCAATTTCAGAACATACATAAACTCTCCCTTTCTATATGTCAAATGCAATGCATGATATGCTGCTTTTAAATACTTAGGGAAGAAGTGAAAACTACATATAAATGAAAGATTAAATGTTCAGTGTAAGAATAAAAGTAGAAATAATGTAGCAACATAATATACAAGAGTCCAAATAAAAATGTACTACATCCTCAAATACTAAAAATAATCTAGAAAAAGCTAAGGAATGAATCTATGTTCTCCAGCAACTCCATGTCCATACCAAAATCGTCTAGACCATGGCTAGAAAATGCTAAGGAATGCACCTATGTTCTCTAGCAACTCCATGTCCATACCAAAATCATCCAAACCATGGCTAGAGGTGCTGGGTCTAGCAGAGGAGGTGAGTGGTGCCTATAATCGCAAGCATTGTCTCGTCTGTGGGGAGATATGACTCAACTCTAGTGGATAAACATGGGATGGTGTTGCTTGGGTACTGCTCTACTACTGTTGTGGGTGAGGTACTGCTGTCTATGCCATTGCTAATGGTACTATCATTGAAGTAGCTGCTGTTGAAGTAGCTGGGGAAGGAGGTGGTCTAGTGTGAGGGGGAGGAGGATGAGTTGCTACTGCACGTATGGATCAGAGAGGTTGCTGATAAATGCCAGTTTCTCATCATTCTTATGCATTAAAAATAACCTAGCTCTTACGATTTTGCTGCGCAAATGGATTTTTTGGGTTGCATTTAGGCATCAATTAGGTTAAGCATGCATTGCGCTTTTTATTGTGTTATTAATGTGTTTCTTGGAGTGTTAGGGACAAATAGATTGACAGATATCTAAAACCCTAGCACTCTTGAAGGCATCTGGTGAAGGAGAAGCTCAATCAAGCTAGGACTCAGCCAATTCTAGCTCATCATGGTTGGATACCAGCCCCTTGGACTAGGGTTAGCTCCATTCAACTCATCTTAGCTGAATGGTAGCTCAAGGCAGCTCATCTCAGCTCAACCCAGCTCAAGCCAGCTCAGATCCAACTCAACTTAGTTGGGTCTAGCCCATCTTAGCTCCCATTAGTTCACTGGGATCTCTCACTAGCTCAGTTGAGTTGATTGGAGTTCACCTCAGCTCAGCCCCAGGTCCTTCCAGCTCCACACAGCTCATGGCAACTAAACTCCATGATAGCTGAGCTACTACTTATCAACTAGTAGCTTAGCTACCTCTAGAGTTCTCATTAGAGGCAGTTCTAGCTCAACCTAGCTCCAGCTAGGTTGAGACCAACTAAACTTAGCTCAACTACCCAAGCCTAGCTACAAGCATAAGAACTAGGTAGCTTAGCCAAGTAGTTGAGTTCCCCATGAAGCTGCCTCAGAAGATTTAGCTCCAGATGCAGTAACCACTGATTGCACAGTAATCATGCAACCTAAATCACCTAAATTAAGCTAGATTCTAGCATAACTTAGGAATAATGCATTCATAGGCATCATAATTTGCACAATAGCTAGTTTATTAGTCATATAGATAATATCGTCATTTTATGACCTAAAGTCATCTTGATTCTAATCATAAATGATTCGAAGCCACGGATGTCAGATCAAATCGGATAGATCTGATCAGAATGACGATGGGAGTCCAATGCTTCCAAAATCATCTCAATCAGACAACTAGGGCACCTTGTGAAATCCCTAAAAGAACAAAGATCATAAAGCCAAAGGATAAAGATCCAAGCCTTAAATGAAGAATCTAACCACACGAATGAATCTAGATAAAAAATCACAGTCTAACGGCTCAAAAATCAACTCGATTGGAGGTCTACATCACCAGATACAAGGAAAAGAAGATGGACAGCCATGATGGCACCACATGGCATCATCACAGTTGCTCCCTCACCACCATCCCATCTAGGAAGGCCACCACGCATGCTGTGGGCCATTGGATCTTCATCTAATGGCCACGAGCGCACCACGTCACCCGTCCAATCAGATAAGTACAAATAGAAACAAACAAAGAACTATAACAGAACTTATGAGCAACACATTGGCTCACATGCTCACGAAGAAGTCTGTGATGCGCGTTTGAGTGGCGTTACGTGAAATTGAAGGAGCAACGAGCGCAGGCACTATTGGCCGTCAGATGGCGATCGACGAACGCAAATGCAGCCGCGTGGCACGATCAGCGCGTGCGGCGGGCGGACGTGCAAACCCACACAATTTTTGAAACAGGAAGGTGAGGCACACACGCGTGAGCTGTCCGATCGTCATGATCGGACAGCTGAGGATCAGGCACTGAAAAGAGCCTTGCAGGTGTGCACATGGAGATAGATTCGTTGCAGCGGCACGTGCGAAGGAGCAGGAGTTGTCCGATGGCAATCTGAAGGTCGAGAAGCTGCCACGTGTCAGCTAGAGGTGTGATCCGCACGATGGAGCTACGTTGGAGGTTATTTTGAGGCCAAATTTGATCCGTTGATCTCCTGATCGACGAATCTAATTGCCTAAGAGTTGTTACAAGAGATTAAGGGCTAAAATATCCTTTTTTCCCTCTATAAAAGCTATAAAAGAAGGCCAAGGCCCCGCAGTTGAAGCATCTCTCTCCCATCAACTCCAGACATCTTCCACCTTCTTTGCAACTCTACTCCAACCTTCATCCCGGCACTCTGGATCTGAGGTGCTGCCGCACCTCACACAAGCATCCTACAAGTGGCGGCGTCTCTCTGCCACTTTCTATTTCTCTCCCTCCCTCTCTCTCTCTATCTCTCAATTTAATTCTAGTAGCATTCTTTATTGTGAAAACTCTGTTTAATTGCAATAAAATTCTAATCTTCTGAATGCATGATATCTGATTCGTATACATATATACATATATAAATATCTGTTTAGAGTAAGTTTTCTTGAAAAGCTTCTGCAAAAATCGAGATTGCCTCCCTACAAATGACTCGGTACTCATTGGTTCTATAAATTTATTTATCGACGTGTTTTCGCGCTATACTACAACTGAATTAACTTTTAAAACATGAACTATGTGTTGAACAAGTTGGTGTTGTTGCCAGGGAGGCAACGAAAATTTTTGAAGCTTTCTTTGGTGCGAATTTGAGATTTCTAACTTGCTATTTTTGTTGATTTCATTTGTGCTGGAAAGCAAGGAAATCAAAACGAAACACAATAACGGGAATTGCGGGTTCGAACCTCAAGTACCTGTAATATAGATTAGTTAGATTTATGATTTGCTTGAACCCTAGGAGTAGTTAGAATTTATTTTCTTATAAAAAAAAAATCTCTCTTGATTTTCGGGCTGAAATAAAGTTTTATATTAAAAATTCAATTCCTAGAGATTGTTATGTAAAAAAAATCTCAAATTTTTATTAGACATAGATTTTAAAGTCAAGAACAACATATCCAAATTTCACACAAATCAGAGTTACAAAAACATTTTAAAAATTCACTCACTGATCTATTATCAATTCCATTATTGTTCCTGATTTTTTGAAGTTCAAAATATCATAAGAATTTTTATAAAACTCCTATTGACTTAAAATTTATGGCACTGAATTTCTGAGGTAATCAAGAATTTAGGAATAGTCTAAAAAAATTATTTCCTATATGTTTGATTGCACTGATTATCCAATCACCAACTGGGGGTCAAAACAGACTACAAAACCCCCAATACACTTTAAATTAAAAAAATAGAAAATGTGCATTAAAAATTCTTGACAAATATTGTCTAAGTGCCTAGTTAGTGGTGCAAGAAGACCAATTGATTACATTTCTTGGGTCACACCACTCATCTGATTTTGAACTTAAAAGAATCATCTAGAATTATCTGTGCTTAGGGTTCTACATTAAGGATAGAGCATACCTACATTTCCATATTTAAAGGAAATCTAGCAAACAAATTGGGATTTGCAAAACTCTTGTGTGCCTCATCAAAACCTTGATTGAAAATATTAACTCAAGTGAACCCTAAAACTCAATGACACAAGCATTTGAATTTTAAAATTCTCTTCATAAGAAATTGCTTGTGAACCCTGTTTGCCTACGCACTTCACATCTTCAAAATCAATTTTAAGGGCAAACACCCCCCTAATGCCCATCATACTCCAAAAGCACATCAAACCCAAGCTTAAAACTCAGTAGATGTGCCCTAGGCAGAACTAATAGACTTAGGGACTTGAAACTAGATTAGGCTAAGGTCAAGGCCTTATCTATTTGGACCCACTGGTGACAAGAAAGGTTAGTGCGGTAACCGCGTTAACCTTTAGTGGTGTCCCGCCATGCGTGGTGTTCTAATGGTTCCCACCCTTCTGGCCAGCCAAGTAATTCAAGGGTTGATCTAACCTAGTCATGTTTTGGGGTGCCAAGATCAAGTCTATTTAGGGTTGTCACTCTAAGGTCCAGTTTGATTGCTTGTATTGAAAGGTCGGGTTATTCTCTCATCTATCTTCTCACTCTCATCTATTAACTATCTTTTGGTACATGGATGCTAAAAGGTCTTTGAACCCTGATTTAGTACCACCTTTAGAGAGTAAACTAAGGAGAAGATCTAATTTTTCTGAATACATTCCAATGACTAATTGCCATGAGGAAGAACTGATTGAGGAAACCATGGACCCATACTCTTTTGCCTTACAGTATTCTCCCTATCCCAACCCTTCCCTTCCTTCAACTTCTTTAGGATGGGAGAAGTCTCCTTAACATCCGGGACTTGATTCCCCTGCCTACATCTCATATTCCCTGGGTATAGCTAGGCCTACCTCAAATCCCACACGAATGGCTGGATATCAAGGATCTCTACAGCCTCAAAAGACACTCTCCATGTAGGATTAGCACCTAATTGGCATGACCAACTATCTTGATCGGTTCAGCCAAACTCATCTCTCCCCAGATCAGGGATATGCCTCAGAATCCCAATACCAAGAGTACCATTCCTATCCTCGAAATCACTATGCAAATTATCCCAATCCCACCCAAACAACTTCACCTTCTTATTAGGATAACCCTGCAACACCAAACCAAGGTTATGATTCTTACCCTAGGTATTTAGATGATAGATATTCTGATTCAACTGAGGAGAGAAATCCTGGAAATTATTATCGTCAGCCTGATCAAATCCCTAACCATGGCATCACCCAATTACTCCAAGTAGTCCAGGGGATGAGAGAAGCTAATAAAAGAAATACAAATAATCTGACAAAAAAGCTCAATAGAATCCGGAAAGCACAAGGTGATAAACTTGGTCTGAGTATGGCACAAGTTGGTGGTAAGCCACTCAAGGTTGAGGATTCAACCATAAGCATGACATCTTATCCAATCCCAACCTCTATATACAGCAATCCAACCCACTAGCCTTGTGATTGTGTAGAACAGACCCTTTTGATATCCCAGAAACTAACTTTGAGGAGGAAGACCCACTTGAGGAAAAACATCTTGATTTAGGCCTTGAATTGCAACCATTCTATTTCAAGGAGCCAATCCATAGTGGGTCGAAGTATGAGTCTTTTATGTTTAAAGACACACAATTGGACCACATGGATGATTTGAGAGAATTTAAGCAAGATCAAGAAGATAGAAAGATTGGGAACACTGACACTCCCAACCAAGCATGGTTGGATGGGTCTAATGTCATCTTGTCTGAGGATTACCATGATCAGATGTGCTTAAATGATTCGATATCTGAATTTGGCGATACTAATCATTCTAAGATATCCCATATAGAAGCCAAATCTATTGTCACTTCTGTTTTAGCTAATTTGCACCCTTTTCTTCCCATCCACCAGAGTTTTAAGAAGAATCTGACCCTTATCCCCAACATCTTGCGATTGAACAAGATAAACAATCCCCTTATGAAAAAGATGTTCAAGAAATTGTAGAATTCCTGGGGATGACTTATGATGATCTATCTGAAGAAGCAAAGAATTTAGCTGAATCATGGAATCCTGAGAAATTTGAATTGACTGATGAGGAATAGAAAAACAATCCCTTAGAAGATGTAACTCAAGAGAAAGACAATTGGGATCAAATTCAGAAGTCCACAAAACTAAAAGAATTCAAGATCTTGATTAATCTAGATTCTGATCTTAGTCTCCTTTGGTTGTGATTTTAAGGAATAATGAATTTCTGTCCATTACATTTGAAGACTTGCATCATGATTTGGATGACTCAAATAAGATTTTTCATCACCCTATGGATAAGATTGAGGATTTTGATAAGTCCGGAACTAGCGAGATGGACAATAAGATCTTATTTGACTCACCTACTCGACATCCATCCATACCTAACTTCACTTGCGAAGTGGTTTCTTATACCATTTCAAACTACACCACTCGGATCCCTCCTTTCATTTCCCATCACTTTCAGGACCCATATGGTTTATTCCCCACAAACCACCCTGTATCCACCTCATCTGCCTTCCTCGTGCATCACATCTTAAGGTTGCCACTATCTACTTTCCACTCTGGCACCCGCACTAATGTTTCTCTCTTTTGTAGCATTTGGCTGCAAATAGTTTCAAGCCTATTCACTTTATTTTTCTAACCTTTTGGGCTTGGTATTCACCATCAGATAATCCACATTTGTGGATCACTGATCCTTGCATTACATGATCACATCTTCATTTTAATCTTGACTCGACCCATTTATTTGAACTACATATTTTTGGGTTTAAGTCCGGCAAATGACGTTAAACTTAGCATTGGCTGGGAGGCAACCCAGTATTCATTATAGGTAGCTCTGCATCCTCTACATCGACGCTGACCTGGATTAACAAGAATAGTCAGGTGATATCCCCTCCTCTTGCTTATTATATTTTGATTTTCATGCATACATTTCAATGAGGACATTATAATGAATAGGCATGGGGGGTTGGGCATTGCATGTCTTATTTTTATGTCAGAAAAAAAAAATTTGCATTTAGGCATAAAGAATTTTTATTAAGGTTTTATTAGAGATTTGTTCTTAAGTTGATTCTTGAGTTTAGAATCCGATACAATTTCACACTTACACATAAAATTTGCAATGGATCCTCTGTGAAGGTTGATAAACATCTTTAGTTTGTCAAGAAGAAGCAATGCTTCTTCTCCTAAGCCCTTGGATAGTAATTAGGGAGTCAGGCAAACTATCTTCTAGCAAATCCACCAAACAAGTGTGAGGTGAGAGTAGAAAGTCTACTGGTGCTCTAAGGCTAGTATGTGGAATCTTAAACTCTGGATAATGTGATAATGATAATCGAAGTTAGGCATAGTTTTCGCTATTGGTTTTTGTGCACAAGTTTTTAGTGTGAATCTCTTGAGAGCCACCAAATAAAGTAAATACGCAGAGAGCGGGTTCTGATAAAACTAGGACTGAGGTAGATGGTCACGATCGTCTTTTATGGAAACCTCAACTGAAGGAGGGCATTAATGTCAGGGTCAGAAATACATTGTCCTATCCATTCCCTTTCGAGTGTCGAGAATAGGCACTTCCACCAAATAAGCCACCCGATATCCTTTTGAACACTCCTAATCCTGAATAATGCCTTGTAAATAAAAGTTTGTGTGCTACATTTCGTTAGTAGATATTTGGATGTGAAAAAAAAAGAAAAAAGAAAAGAAGAAAAAAAAAAGAAAAATAAAAAATATATATATACATAGAAAAAATGTTAGAAAAAGAAAAGAGCAGAAAAAAAAAAGAGTTTATAAGTTAGAGTTTATTTCAAGTATAATGAGGCAACAACACCTACTACCCTCACGATCCACCAAATACAGCCTTGACCAATTTTTCTGTATTTCTGGCTGCCTGAATACGGGTTGAGGAATTCTGGCTTAGTCTTAGAGTTATCAGAACCTAATCAAAGTGTTAATGCTAGGAGAGACCAACAAATATACTGATAAATATGGTGAGATTGTGAGCTCAAAAAGAAAGAAAAGAAAAGATAAGAGAAAGAAAAAGGAAGAGAAAGAGAAAGAAAGAGAGAATGAGTATAAAGGAACTAAAGGGAGCACAATTTCTTACCTCTCTCTAAGTTGAATTATTTCATAATCTGGAAATCTAGGTTCTAAAGTACTAGTCTACATGTAGCACCAACTGAGTGTGAGCCATCAAATACAAATCTACTTGACTCAGAAATCTTCTACCTATGACAAAAGCCAGGGCTGAATATACAGGTTACTTTATAACCCTGAGGGAAGAAGTTTGCCTATCCCAATAAATTTTTACTAAGGGTCAAGTACGAGCATTAGATGAGGATTGGCTTTCACTTAGATCCGTTGCATAGGCTACAACAAAACACAATCATGATTATCTAGATTACTAAAGCTTCGGATGAAAACAAAAGACATAAACATCTAGTCAAATTCTTGATAAAAATTACTCATTTCGGACCACTTTGCATTTAGTCATGCATTTGCTAGCGACTAGCAAGATTTAGGCATGGGGGTGTGATTGCACAGCAATCATGCAACCTAAATCACCTAAATTAAGCTAGATTCTAGCATAACTTAGGAATAATGCATTCATAGGGATTGTAATCTGCACAATAGCTAGTTTATTAGTCATATAGATAATATCGTCATTTTATGACTTAAAATCATCTTGATTCTAATTGTAGATGATTCAAAGCTACGGATGTCAGATCAGACCGGATAGATCTGAATAGAATGATGATGGGAGTCCAACGCTTCCGAAATCATCTCGATCAGAAACCAAGGTAACTTGTGCAGTCCATAAATAACGAAGATCACAGTGCCAAAGGATAAAGATTCGAGCCTTAGATGGAGAATCTAACCACACGAATGAATCTAGATCGACGATCGCAGTCCAACAGTGCAAAAATGAACTCGATCGGAGGTTTACATGACTAGTTACAAGGAAAACAAGATGGATGGCCATGATGGTGCCACGTGGTGCCATCACAGCCACTCCCTCACCACCGCCCCATCTAGGAAGAACACCTCACATGCTGTGGGCCGTTGGATCTTCATCTAATGGCCACAAGTGTGCCATGTTACCCATCCAGTAGGATAAGTACAAATAGAAACAAACAAGGAACTATAACTGAACTTTCGTCCAACACATTGGCTAATGCATTCACACGAAAGAGCATGATGCGCGTTTGAGCGGCGTTGTGTGAAATTGAAGGAGCAATGAGCGCAGGCGCTATTGGCCATCGAATGGCGATCGGCGCACGCACACGCAGTCGCGTGGCACGATCAGAGCGCGTGAACCCATGTGATTTTTGAAATAGGAAGGCGAGGCAGACGTGTGTGAGTTGCCCGATCATCACAATCAAACGGTTGAGGATTAGGTGCTGATAAGAGCCTTGCAGGTGTGCGCGCGGAGAGAGATTCGTTGCAGTGGGCATGCACGGAGGAGTGGGAGCCATCTGATGGCAATCTTAAGGTTGAGAAGCTACCATGTGTCAGCTAGAGGTGCAATCCACGCGATGGAGGTGCATTGGAGGTTATTTTGTGGCCAGATCTGATCTGTTGATCTCCTGATCGACGGATCTAATTACCCAGGAGTTGTTACACGAGATTAAGTGCTAAAATACCTTGTTTTCCTTCCATAAAACCTATAAAAGAAGGCCAAGGCCCCCCAGTTGAAGCATCTCTCTCCCATCAATGCTAGACATCTTCCACCTTCTCTACAACTCTCCGTCCCTCTGCAACTCCACTCTGACCTTCATCCCAGTGCTTTGGATCAAAGGTGCTACCGCACCTTACACAAGCATCCTACAAGCGACGTCGTCTCTCTGCCACTTTCTATTTCTCTCTCTCTATCTCTCTCTATCTCTCTATTTAATTCTAGTAGCATTCTTTATTGTGAAAACTCTGTTTAATTGCAATAAGATTCTGATCTTTTGAATGCATGATATCTGATTCGTATACATATATACATACATAAATATCTGTTTAGAGTAAGTTTTCTTGAAAAGCTTCTCCAAAAATCGAGATTGCCTCCCTGCGAACGACCCAATACTCACTGGTTTTATAAATTTATTTGTCGACGTGTTTTCGTGCTATACTACAACTAAATTAACTTTTAAAATGCGACGTACGTACCGAATAACCACCAGCTCCAGATTATTTTCTCCAGCTCCTCCTTCATGAAACCCTAGCTCCACCAGCTCTACTCTACTAGCTAAGCTATCTTAGATAGCTTAGCTAAGCTCCCAACACCACCCAAGCTCCATGGCCATCCACTCCTTAACCCTTAACCCTAACTAACCCTAACCTAACCCATCTGTTTTGGTGCGGACCTACACTAACCACCACCACTCACACCCCTTCATGTTGGCGCCAAAAACACCCTAGGCACCCCTTCTTTTGTTGCCAACATGTGCCTAATTCCTAGCCTTGCACATCACCACCTAAAGCCATCCCTACCACCCACCTAACCACTTCTAGAAACCCCTCTTTGGCACCAACCTTAACCCCCCTTAACTACCCTAAACCACACCCTAGTTGGCACCAAAAACCACTTCCCACAACCCTTCATTTCATGCCAACACCACCTCCAATCTACACCCTACACACCACCCTCCAACCTATCCTAACCCTTCATCTAGTGGTGCCACCTAACCCTCTCCCCTAACCAACATAAAGTGGCACCAACTCCACTTAAACCCACACCAACCACCATCTCATGCAACCTTCCCTTTGGCACCACCTTATATCCACCCTCCATACACCAACCACCGCCCTACAACTCCATCCTAACCCTACACATGTCCTACATGCCACCTAACCCTATCACCATAACCTTTAACCCTAGTCCCTACCTAGAGCTGGCACCAAATTTCCATGCATCCCTTCATTTGGCACCACCCATTATCCACCCTAAGATCTCCTAACCACCCTCTACAAGCCATCCTAACCCTCCATCCACTAACCACCCTTAACCCCCTTCCACTCCTATAAAAAGACCACCACCCACCACCATTAAAGCACCTTTGGCTACATATTTTCTACCTATACTTTCACCTACATAGAAGGCCAAGAGAAGAAGAAGAAGAAGATTAAGGGCACACTTGATGTAAACACATTTACACTACTTAAAATGTCTATTTATGCATGTTCTTAAGCATAGGATTGCATTTCATGATATAAATATTGCATTACATGCATCATCTTGCATTTAGAGTAGTTTGAATAAAATGGAGGTTAATTGTCTCCTTTTATGTGCTTGGACAGGGCAAATATTTTATCGGGGCCTCGGATCAAAGATCCAACCGTATGGATATGATCAGGGCGACGATTGGAGTTCAACGACTCCAAGATCGCCCTAATCAGGCATCCGTAGCATCAGATAGAGATCGGGGAACCCTAGAAGATCAAGGGCCAGGATGGTGTAAATCCGCACTTCAGATGGAAAATCCGACCACACGGATGAATTCGGATCGACGATCGCAGCCGAACGACACAAAAATCGAGTCAATCCGACATCCGTGGCACCATCTACAACTTCCAGAAGATGGACGGCCAAGATGGCGCCACGTGGTGCCATCCCAGCCGCCCAATCGGCCGCAGGAGTCCTGTGAAGACCGCGCACCGTCTCCTCTCCGCCGTTGGATCTCGATCCAACGGCTGCGGTCGCTCGCGTTTAAAAACGCCCGCGCGACCATTTCGCCCGCGTAGCGCAGCGGCGACGCAGCTGCGGGCGAAGCGGAGGTCGCGGGTTCGAGCCGCGGTGAGGGGGTCGAAGGCGCGGGCGAGCGGGCGCGCACGAGCGTCAGATGAAGATCTAACGGCCGCGCGCGCCCGATAGCGCCGACGCGCAATTAGACGCTCTGGTGGACGCTCGATCGCACGCGGGCGGGCGCGCTACGCAGCGGGCGCGGACACGATCTAAGCCGTCCGATCTCGCGATCGGACGGCTGAGACGACGCGGACGTGCGTATGCGTTACGCGCGCAGGCCAGCCGAGCGGGCGCGCGTGGGCGCGGCGGCGACGGCGACGGCGGGGCTTTGGCGACGGTTTTATCCGTCACTAAAGACCCCTTATTTATTATTTTGAAGATGTAATGTCCATTTTGCCCCCACTCCTTGCAACTATAAAAGGAGACCCCCTCCATACAAAATTTTCATCCCTTCCTTCTCCTCTCTACCTCTCCAAAGCTCAAGAGAAGCTTATCCCACACCCGGGATGCTTCTCGCGAGATAAAGTCCAAATTTTCGTCCCCCTTCGGAAGTGGATCCCGCGACGACGACGGCGTGCTGCTTCGTTCCTGTTCTTCTGCTTCGTCCTCCTTCGTCCCGCTTCGTTCTCCTTCGTCCAGGCGTCGTCCCGTCCGGCTCGTCCTCCAAGCGACCGTCGAGGAGGATTTCTCTCTCCCTATTCTTTTTACTGCTTTCTAGTATAGATTTACTGCTTTCTAGAGTAGTCTATTCGTCCTCCGAGCGATCGTCGAGGAGGACATTTCTCCCTCCATTCTTTTAATGCTTTCTAGAGTAATTGTTTTATGTTTTCTAGTTGTAACAAACGAACTCTTTTATGATAAATTCCTTGTCTATTCTACATCTCATTTTGATTTCCATGTATAGTATTCTTTCTCTCTCTCTTACTCCCTCTCTCTCTTTTATTTGTTGTAGAGACTTAGATAGTTTAAATTGAATTTCTTCGTGACAAAATAAAAAGAAACGCGAAGTTTTTAAATCAAACGTTCGCCTCCCTGTGTTCGACCAGGAATTCTTATTTCGGTATAAATTTTATTTGTTGAACATGAATCCTTCGCTTTTGAACTACAACGACGGGTTTTCCTAAACCAAACACGTTAGCGTAGATTCTCATTCATCAACACTCTATCCCCTTGGTGCCTTCCTGTCTTCTCTTCTCTCTTGAGCCCACGCCAGCCAAGGGATGAAGCCAAGCATTGGAAGGAGACCTAAGGTACACGCCTACCCTAGGAGGAGGATTTGAGGGTGGTACACAACCATCCTTGGAGGAGGATTTAAAGGTGGTCCATGGCACCTTTGGAGGAGCATTTGAAGGTGCAATTCCATCCACCTTAGAGGAGATCAGGCACACCCCCCCCTTTGGGCTTGTCGGGAGACCACACCTTGGAGAAGCTTTGCAAGGAGAAGGAGAAGAAGGAGCTCTTTTTAACTGCGAGAGCAGCCGTAGTTGGAGAAGAGCATCTCTTTTTCATCAACATTCAGAGTATTAGTGTTTTGCATTTTCTTTATTTTTAATTGCTAGTAGTAGAAGCATTCCTCTACTAGGGTTTTTGTATGACATTTTTTTCCATCAATCAAAGTTTCCTTTTTCTCAATTAGCTTTTGTTGCAAATCTTGTCACTTTTTCTTTAGTGCATCTTCACACTTTCTTTCTAATTACCCTTGGCCTCCACGTGCCTAGGGTGAGCTTAGAAAGAAATCATTTTGTGCCACTTAGATTTTAGCTATTAGGTGTTAGTCTTTTCTGCTAACTATTTCACGATTGCCCCTTTATTTCAAAACCTAAAAAAATTATATATTCCAAAATCAAAATGAAATTTGATTTTCGATTTCAAGTGAGAGACATTTTTGCAAACAAATTGACTCCTTAGATGACCCTAGATACTCCACTATCTAGGTTTAGAAATTTAAAAGCAAAATGGTTTTTGTGCGTTGTAATGACTTAAAACCCTAATTACAAATCACATAAAAAATCGCATCAGTCGCTGGTTGCAGAACTGAAGAGCATGAATCTGCTCTCCTAATTGATCTAGGAATTGTCCTTAGAAACTCAAGTGTTGGATACTTGAGCCCTATGCTCCATCATGGCCACTTCTGTCTCTGTCAGTCTGTGCATCATTAGAGAGATGCCATCTATGACATCCTATATTCCTATGGAGTCCTACCTGGAAAACTACTTGTCAAGAAACTACTACTCATGATCATAGAAAGGAGTGAGCTGGACTGGCGGTGAGTAGAATATAGTGAAGTGATGGTATAAGGGATAGAATGGAGGAGCTGTAGAATGTCTAGCCTGACGAGGTGGAGGCTAGGAAGAGGAGGTGGGGTCTGCTGCCTGAGAGGAGGGGGGATGATCCTGTCGACCTTGCTGCTCTTGTTCCATCTTGAATATGTAAGCTCACCAAAGATATTGACCCGATTGATGAATTGCTTGGGGTTGATGTCCATTGGCACACTAAAGTGATGAAAAATATGGGAGAGAAGGATGCCGAAGGGGAAGACACAAGTGGGTTTCCTCTACATGAAGGTGAGGATGAAATGGTTCCAACTAAACACCTTATTTTTCATGAATGCATACGAGGCCACAAGCATGAGTCCAAAGCAGTTCTTGAAAGATGTGGACTTTGACAAGAAATTCCATAAAAAGATACGACTCAGAAATTGTAGGAAGGGTTGAAAGTTAGGTGACTTGGTGGCCTTGCCCAAGTCATAAAATTCAGGAGTCAAGAGGGTCTCCCTAATAGTGTCTGACAACGTATCATGGTACATCTCAATATATGTGGGACCGGAGGAGGGACAACCAAGGACTTCCATCAAAATATTAGAATTAACAAGAACCTCTATGCCATAAACATTGCAGGTGAGCTAGATATCAAACCCTTCGCCAATGTTGCGAAGGTTGGTATAAAAGAGGTGACATGCCATAGGATTTGCACCCTTAATCCTACTACCACGAGTGTCGGCGTAGAAGTTCCAGTCAAAGAGATGTCCAATTTTATGAAAGACGAATTTATCCCTAACCCCAAGAAACATGCATTCAAAGTAGTTGAAATCAATGGGGCAACCAATGTAGGGGCATAATTTTCCATAGAGTAAAAAGTTCCATTTTGCGTTATCATTATTGACATATTAGTCGAAAGTGTCATCGCCAGAGGAGGAAGAGGCATGACAAGGACGTTTGGGTGCCAATTTAGAGGTTCTGTTATGTTTTGATTGATCAGAAATAAGGGTTTGATCGATTAAAAGACACAACTAGTTGATCAAAACTGGTCAGCGATGGTACTTGACGATCTTGATTTTACAATTTTGGTCAATTAGGAGGTAATAATTCATCTATCAAAAATCATTTTTTTTGCAAAAAATAGTATGATGAATGGATAAGAAACAAATGAAAGGAGGTCACATTCAATAGATTTGCAAGGTCGGTCAAGATTTTCAGTATCATACCACATAAGAGAAGCACAAGACAATGAATGAATCAACATCAAAACAAGCATGTATAATTTTTTTTTCTTTGAAAAAGAGAGAGGAATACTACTAATGACAATAGTGGTCCAATTTAATTTAATAAAATATGTAATTACATAATGGACTGCCACAATCTGACCGAAGCAGATACATCATTACAAATATTGTCAATCCACCCACGTCCCCTATTAAACAATACATCATTTCTTGCTCTCCAAACCCCCCATAAGATTGCAACCATAGTACTGTGTGGTTTGGATGGATTAGTAAAATCGCTCCAAAGTCCATCCCACGTTGGAAGAGGATAAGAGCAAAATCAGTGTCGTACTTCATTTGTCAGCAAGCAGGAGGTAAAGTGGTGTCTAGTATCATCTCCATTGAAATAGCACAAAGGACATGTAATAGGCAGGGTAGACATCATATGTTGTCTCAACACACAAGGCATTCTCTTCTAGCAAGCCACAAAAATATCTAGACCATGAGAGGTACCTTGATCTTCCATAATGCAAAGCACATAATAGCATGTCATCATCATGTAAGGGCGATAGCATCCTCCCATATTCCTTATTTTGAGCACAGACACCGCTACTCCAAGCAAGATCGTCCACCCATTCCCCACATTTTTTGGGCGTGCATCTATAGCGCCACTTAATAGGTTGAAGGAAACATCCTTCATGTGAGGCTCCCTTCAAGAAAAATCATTTCCTTATAACATTCAACCTTTTCAAGATTGTTCTAGAAGGATTGAACATAGATAAGAAAAAGACTAGTATAGTTGATATAACTGAATTAAAGAGGATAAGTCTGCCGCCTTTGGATAGGAACCTACCCACCACCTTGCAAGCCATAAGGAGATCTTCTCAAATAATACTGTCCAATCACTATTTTTCATCTTCTTTGCACACAGAGGTAGCCCTAAGTATCAGATAGGAAGATTATTTATCGGGGTTTGAACAATTTTAGATAGCAAGTCCTTAATTTGATTTGTCACCACAAAGTAGATCAAGAAAGACTTTAAGCCATTAATTTTGAGTCCAGAGACATCACCAAAAATATCAACCACATACTTTACACATTCTTCTTCTCGACAACCCCCTTCAATGAAGAAGAGAGTATCATAGAGTCAATGAATGCTGAGATGATAAAGTATAGCCATGAATATGATCCCCTGTACAAGATTTGAAAGAAAAGTGGGCTAAAGTACCAACTGCAAGTATATAAATATGAGAGGAGCAATGAGACACCCTTGACTCACACCTTTCTATGGCAGAATCCACTGCCAATCAGCCTACCATTTATCAGTGTAGAGAAAGAAGATGTAGTGACACACCTCTTCATCCATTGCACCCACTTCATTGGAAGGCCCCTCTTACGTAAAATCTCCCAAAGATACGACCATGAAATAGAGTCGTAGTCTGTGGAGGTATCGACCTTCCACATGAAGGCTTTTTTCTTTCTTCTCACCCAACCAGTGACCATCTCGTATGCCAAAATAAAGGATTTTTGGAGCGACCTACCCTTTAGGAAAGAAGATTGAACAAGGCTAATCATCTCATGCATGACCACCCACATCTTATTTGCAAGAAGCTTCCCAATAATCAGGTAAATTGGGTTTGGCAAAGCAATAGTATGAAAATTTGATAAGGACTCTACACCTTGTTTTTTTGTCAATAAAAATAAAAGTTACTTATTAATCATCTTAAACCAAAAATTACCTCTCTAAAACTCTTCTACAACCTTCATCACATTAAGCTTTACCATCGGCCAAAATTCTTTATATAAGAGAACTTGGAATCCATCTAATCCTGGCTATCCTTCCACTTTGAGGCCCTTAAGAGCAGATTCAACCTCACCCTCCTCAATTGGCCTACAAAGTGAGTGACCCTCCTCTTCTCCTAATCTTGGCATATTCAAAGAGGCAAGCTGCCAAGCTCCTTTAAGACCTACACGTGAAGAATCATAAAAATATTTGTTGGTTACATTGCAAATTTCTTAGGGCGTCATGACCATATCTTCTCCAGAATGTAAGAAGGATATGAAATTTAACCTCCTCCTCGCACTAGCAGCCATATGAAAAGAATTTGTATTAGAATCACCCTCCTTCAACCACAACTGGCACGAACATTCTCTCCAATCTCACGTTGGAGGTCCCCCTTGGCAATGACATTTTGATAATCTTTCATCTGCTGCAACTCTCTCTTTGATAGTTGGACTTCCTTTTCTTTAATATCAAGAGCTTTCACCCAATCAATTGCCTCTTTCCTTCTCTAAGCTTTAATGTTTGCAAGAGACCTCCTGTACTCAAATAACATCTAACATAGCCCCTTCCACTTATAAGCAAGACATTGAGTTGTTGTGCCCTCTTCTTGTTTAGATGTCCACTAGGAAGAAACTATCATCTCTAAAGCTTGCCTCATTAAGCCATGATCTCTAAAAGTTGAAATACATGCTAGTGTTAGTCCCATCCCTACTTTCCCACACTATAGGGGTACGGTCAGAGAAGGGACGCCCAAGTGCCATCACAGTTGCCAGTTGGAAAGTGCTCATGAGTTCCGCGTTGCAAAGAAATCTATCAAGCTTGGACATCGAGCCACTACCAAGGATATGTTGCCCCTGAGATAGGGAGATCTACCAACTCCATATTGGCTACCAAGGATTGAAAACCAAAAGTTGAGGAGTCAATATGGCCATTCAGCCTATCACCATAGGAAAGTGTAGCACTAAAGTCCCCTTCCAAGAGCTACGCTCCCCCCTGAACAAAAGTAGACATCTAACCCAAGTCTTCCCATGGTAAGGGTCTATCACTTTGAGAACAAGGACCATATACACATGTAACATAAAAAGAAGTATTATTAGTTGCCCTATAAAACTTGCAAGTGACAGAGAAATCTGCAATGTGCACATCATTCAACTGCAAGGAACTCTTCTTACACCACACACAAAGACCCCTAGCTCTTCCATTAGCATTAACATGTCTGATATTAGCTCCCCTATCCAACATTAAGACTACCACATATTCTTGCCTTCATGATTGATGAGTTTTTTGAAATAAATAACAATTAATTCTCCACTCTTGAAGATACTTGACTAGCACCCCACACCGGGAACGATCATGTAACCCACACACATTCCATGATAGGACCTTCGTCATGGGGTTGGTTGGGTACCCTTCTTCTCACTTGGTGTGCAGACCACCTGTAGTATTTTAGCAATGTGATTCTCATCAATTTTTTTCATCTTCATAGGTCCTTGACTACGTAGGTTGTATCTCACCCTAGAACAAAATGCACCACATTCATTCAACGTAGATCCCATATTATATTGGCTCCCCCTTGTTGAATTAAAAACAAACCCACCATCATCATGTGACTATTGCTTCATGTTGCCAGCCATGCAATCTTCATATGGAGGATTGTCGAACTCATTCATCACAATAATTGCACCCAAATTCACAACCTCCTCAACATGGTTTTTAGCCACTTCCATGTAATCCTCACCTACCTCTGTAGTATCTTGAGCTGGCTCTTTCCTCTTCTTTTGTCCCATCGCCAACCCATCTTCATTATCATGCACAACTTTCCTGAAGTTAAGTCTGGAGAGCTCATTAATTAGGGTTAATTAATCTTGTTGTAGCATAGTATCGTAATCCAGATTGATGTCATTTATTTATATGCAATTTTTACCTGTTTTATTTTAGGTTATTCACTGGGAGATAGTTATTGATATACATCATACTCTATTATCCAAAAATCATCTTTTATTCCAAAAATGTGAAGTTTATTTACATTAAAATGAATCATGAATGAAAGAATCAAAGAATGAACTAATGTAAGTCAATTATGTATAACAACGAATGAATTAAAGTAAATGACAATGCCTCAAAGATATAAAGTATAAAGGCATCAAAAACTACTCTAAACTAATCTAGGTTAATTATGTACACTAATATCTAAGCAATGCCTTAATATAGACATAAAAAGAATATCTATATTAACATATGCTATATACACTAACATATATATACATCACTAAAGTGCCTTAAACATACTTTTATACAAAATAAGGCAAAAATAATCTATATATTTACATAATATATATATACTCTATATATATGTATACACCTATATTCTATACTATATATATGTATATACTAACTATACATACTAACATATCACATATACACTATATTAACACTCAAACACACATTAGACAACACACACACACTTTACACTCAACACTTAGCCAATTTTCGCTTTAACTTAACCCAAGTTAGTATCTACTTAACCCAAAAAGTAAGGAATTGGTGAGTGTTCAAACCGCGAAATGCGTTAAAAGATTTTGTATCGTTGTAGTGCGAATCACGATGAAACAAATAACATTTATAGAGTTTCGGTGAGTATCGACTCATTCGTAGGGAGGCAAAACATGATTCTCAAAGGTGTTTTGTATTAACTACTAATGCAAAATAGAAATCATATATCTAGAGAATCAGAATTTTATTACTACTTGTAAACAGTTTTCAAACTAAAAATAACTATGCTACAGAGTAGAGAGAGAAAGAGCAGATGAAGGACGATGCCACTTATGGGATGATTATGAGAAGTGCAGCAGTACTTCAGATCTAGAGTGCCGGGAGGAAGATCAGAGAGAAGTTGCAGAGAGAGAGAGGCTGGAGATCTGTCTGGTGAGAGTTGCCTCTCATTAGGGGACCCTAGGGCTCTTTTTATAGCTTTAATGAGAGGCAAAATAGGAATTTAAGCCCCCAAAATTGTGCAACAACCTTGGTTTGATCAAATCCATCGATCGGGAGACAAACAGATCATATCACACCTTAAAATCACCTTCCATGTGCCTTTAACACTTGGATCGCTTCTTTGGCTGCCACGTGGCACGCTTTGATCCTTTGGATAGCCATTGCACAACCATCGCTGCGTGCTCACCCGCATCGCCTTCGCGCCTCAACCGCCTTTGAAATCCTACCTCACACGCTCGATCCTCAGAGATTGGATGGCTTAAATGCTTCGCACCCACTACCTTTGAAATCCTAGTGCGTGCACGTGCATTTGGTTGCACGTGATCACGTGCGTGCCCATCCGACGATCCTCAGCATGCCATGACTTCGCTCCATCGCCGTCTGATGAAGATTTGACACTTGGATTTCATCTGCGCTCGCTGCTACCTTAATTTTTTACGGATTGTGAATCGACCACACATCTTACGCTACTGATCGAGCACACTAACCAACGTGCTAAGGGTGCAGATGGTCACGCTTCCCATTTCTCGCGTGGCTACCCTCAATCGTTGGATGGAGATCCAATGGCTGAACGTGACCCTTCCATGATGAAGCGTGTCTGTAGTGGTGACATGGTGCTCTTGTCCTTCAGAGGTTGGGTGGCACTGTTGGGCAGCTGTGATGGTGCCACGTGGTGCCATCATGGCTGTCCATCTCCTCTCCTTTGTAGATCATGTTGTAGGTCTTCGATCGAGATGATTTTCATTCCGCTGTACTGCGATCATTGATCCAGATCCATTCGTGCAATTGAATTTGGCATTCGAGACTTGGATCTCTACCATCTTACTCCTTGCCTCCATTCTTCTATGGGTTGTATGTGTTGCTATGGTCATCTGATCAAGATGATTTCAGAACTGCTGGGCTCCCGTTGTCGTCTTGATTAAATCTATATGGTCTGATATTTCATATTTAGCCTTAAATCATCTGCACTTGATATCGTCTCTCTTTTAGAGCATAAAATAGCAGTAATATCTATAATGCTACTAAAATAACTACTATACAAATTATGATGCTTATGCATGCATTGTTCCTAAGTTTTGCTAGAATCTAACTTAATTCAGGTAGATTAGGTCGTATGTTTGCTGTGTAATCACATACCCATGCTAAATCTTTCTAGTCCCTAGAAAATGCAAGACTAAATGCAAAGTTGTCCTAAATGACCGATTTCTATCAAGAGCTCGACTAGAGATTTATTTCTTTTGTTTTTATCCAAAACTTTAGAAATCCATACATTAGTGAAAGTGAGTGTTGTAGCTTATGCAACGGATCCAAGTGAAAAGCCAATCCACATCCAAAGCTTGTACTTGACCTTTGGTAAAATTCTATTGGGATAGGTAAACTTTTTCCCTCGGGGTTATAAAGTATCTGTAAATTCAGCCCCGACTTTTGGCTTAGGTAGAAGATGTCTTGAGTCAAGTGGATTTGTATTTGGTGGCTCATACTCATCTGATGCTACACATAGACTAGTACTACAGAACCTAGATTTCTAGACCATTAAATACTTGAACTGAAAGAGAGGCAAAAAGGCTATGCTCTCTTTAGTTCCTTTGTACCCATTCTCTCTCTTTTTGAGCTCACAGTCTTACCAGATTCATCAGTATATTTGGTGGCCTCTCATGGCATTAACACTTTGATTAAGTTTTGATAACCCTCTGACTAAGTCAGCAATCCTCGACCAGTATTTGGGTGGTTAGAAATACAGAAAAGTAGGTCATGGCTGTATTTGGTGGATTATAAAGGGAATGGGTGTTATTGCCTCAATGTGCTTGACATGGAGTAAACACAACGCAATTAACACTTTTTCTTTTTTTCTAAATATATTTTTATGCATTTCTCTTTCTTTCTTCTTTTTTTTTCTTTCCTCTTTTTTTTCTTTCTTTTTCCTTTTTTTTCATATATAATTATTTCTACCAACACAACGTACTATAGCAACCATGTACATTTTTATTCACGAGGCACTGTTCGGGATTGGGGTGTTCAAGAGGATATCAGGTGGCTTATTTGGTGGAAGTGTTTACTCTCGACACTGGGAAAAGAATGGATGGGATAGTGCATTTCTAACCTTGATATAAATACCCTCTTTCAGTCGAAGATTTCATAACGAACAGTCGCAACCATCCACCTTAGTCCTAGTTTTATTAGAACCCACTCTCTGTGTATTTTCCTTATTTGGTGGCTCTCCAAAAATTCACACAAAGAATTTGTACACAGGAATCGAGAACGAAAACTATCCCTAACTCCAAGTATCATTATCCAATTATCCAGAAACTAAGATTCCTTATACAAGCCTTAGAGCATCAGAAGACTCTCTACTCTCACCTCGCAATTGTTTGGTGGATCTACTAGAAGATGTTTTCCTAACTCCCTAATTATTGTCTAAGGGTTCAGGAGGAGAAGCATTGCTTCTTCTCGACAAACCAAAGATGTCTATCGATCTTCACAAAGGATCTATTGCAAATTCTACATATAAGTGTGAAAATGTACTAGATTCTAAATTCAGGAATCAACTTGAGAATAAATCCTTAGTAAAACCTTCTTGATAAAAATCCTATATGCATGAATGTAATTTTTTTTTTTTTCATAAAAGTAAGACATGCAATGTTCACCCCCCCATTCCCATTCATTACAATGTCCTCATTGAAATGTATGTAGAAAAATCAAAATATAATAAGAAAGAGGAGGGGTTATCACCTGATTGAGCTTGCTAATCCAGGTCAACTTGATCAGTTGAAAATGCAAAAATACCTGTAAAGAATACTGGGTTGCCTCCCAGCCAGCACTAAGTTTAATGTCATTTGCTGGACTTAAACCCAAAAGAAATATGTATTTCAATATTGTGGGTCAAGAGGAGTAATAATTGTTATTGAAATATTTAGGATTAATATAAAAATATGATCATGTGGTCCTAGAATCAATGATCCACAAATGCAAAGCAACTGATGATGTAGTCCTACTTCAAAGAGTTTTTCTGATTCGAAAAATAGAATAGGGTCAAATAGATGAGGTTCATGATGCAAAGCCTGTTCATTAATCTAATTCCATAATTCAAGAAGAGGTGGTGGAGGGTCTAGATTTAAATCATGATTGAAATTTAGATCTGATTCTAAATTAGAATCATACAAATCCTCATAATGGTAATTGATGTCAAAAATCATGAATTCTCGAGGCTTTGGGTCATACGAGGATAAAGGTAGAGTTGTGTTGAATTCCTTGAAATCCTCATCAGAAATTACCCCTTCCTCATCAAAAACCATTTCCTCCTCAGAATCAAGCCATCCATTTGAACCAGTTGGATTATAAGTTCTTCCCTAGTCCAAAATGCCTTGAACTTCTTTTTCTGAGGTTATTTCTTTGTTTTCCTGGTTCATGTCATTTGGTTGTCCAATGTCTCAAACCCCCTTAAAATCCAATAATTCTTGAATTTTAGGGTGGATATACTGACGATTCTTTATGTCATCGTCTAATTCATCATAAGATACTCCCAATAGTTCCTCGATCTCACAAATGTCTTTTTTAATTTGATTATCTATGGGAGGGGGTAAATTAGAAGCATCCCTAAGTATATCACTTCCTTGCTGTTTATCGCGGTGAAATTGATGTTTTAAAGGATGTAATCATCGTAGCAAGTCAAAATCGCTCGAAAAAAAATAAAATTTATAACTCATAATCTAAAGAAGAGTTCAAGGTCGAATACAGGGAGCAAATATTAAATTCACATCATTAATCGCATTCAGAATTAATGAGCACAATTAATTGAGCATTCAAATAGATATTCAATGAATAATAACTTGTCACATTAGTTATTCAATGAAATCCAATGTATCTAGAGACAAAAAGAATGGAGAATCTAAAAAGTGGTGATAAGAATCACCAATTAAATCCCCTAATTAAGCATGCATCTCATAATCAATTTAACCATAGTACTTAAATAATGCAACAATAATTCTCAAATAATGCTCAATCAGACAACAAGTTTATCAATCAGACGAGTTAAAGTGCTCAAGGAACTCAAAGCCTTTCTCTTCTTCTTCACTTCAGTTTCTCTTCTTTTTCTTCTCTCACAGACCTTCTCCTTTTCTTCTTCAGACTTTCCTTTCTTTAGGGGCATGGCCTTGTTCTCTTCTTCAGAGTCTTCTCCTTCATAGCACAAGGGGTCTTCAACGACCAAGT
Organism: Thalassia testudinum; assembly: GCA_037157565.1. Classification (NCBI taxonomy): domain Eukaryota; kingdom Viridiplantae; phylum Streptophyta; class Magnoliopsida; order Alismatales; family Hydrocharitaceae; genus Thalassia; species Thalassia testudinum. The sequence goes on along the minus strand of JAZHRO010000078.1, from coordinate 8,581,195 downwards.
GCTAGCTGCATACACAGAGGAGCAAAACCCTCCCCTGCTCTCTCACAATTTCTTCCTCTTTCTTCTCTCTCATATAACTAGGCTACTAATCGAGTAATTGGGGATCCAAGTGACCGAGCCTACCAGGTGTGTGGAGGCAGCCGAGGTGTGTGGGTAAGCATAAGGAGGGACCTGACCTGTCAGTGTCTTAGGCGATAAGCTCAAGACACAAAATCAATTTATCCATGGTGTTGAGTCTGAGATCCCACGATGTGGGACTAAAGTGCCTGCTTCTTCTGTTCACGCACGACCGTGGCAGCTGTTGAAGAGGTCTCATTCAATTAGTGCAAGCTGGTCTTTCCCTTGCTCAATTAAGTGCCTAGGCTGCTTCGTGATCTCCTTTCGCAGCACCTGGGCATGCTATCAGAACCTAAAGGGGCCAGAGGCAGGTGGGTGTCGGAGATGATGGCGACGACGGCAACAGACAACATATCCCTGAAACGTAAGGTACGGCCTCATGGCTACATTAGAATACCTCAGGAGGATCGTTTGGGCTTGGCGAAGGTGACAGTGGTGGTAGCGTGGCGTGAGGAGGTCTGTGGAGGTGGGGCGAATGTGAAATATGGAAGTGAAGGGGGAGGTGTTCAGTGGAGTGGTTGGATGGGTGGAACAGTGAATAAGGATGGGGGTTTTGCTTGCGGAGGTGTGGCAGAGGTTATAGAGGTGTTGGCGAGGTGTTTGGTGTGGCGGATCATTGGGGAAACCTCGCCGGAGAGCGACCAAACATGGAGATGACGGTGGCATGGTGGCTATCTGTGGTCGGTTTGAGTGATAAAGGAAAGGGAAAGAGAGTAGGGGAGAAAAGAAACCTAACTAACCTAATCTAACGGTCGAAAGGGGTAGAATGGATCCGATTATGGTATGGTCAGTGTCGTGGAGAGTGAACTCTCCTTTGTGGGAGAACAGCGAGGATGAAGGAGGAGGCCCTCACTAGTATTGTGAGTAGTAGAAGAGCTTGAGGAAGAGGAATCAACCAACTATGGTTTGTGGTGACCGACGAAGAGGGTGGACGAAGAAGCTCGCCGGAGCTATAGTCAGATATAGCCGGAGCTATTGTTAGAGACAGCCGGAGCCACGGTCAGAGACAGCTGGAGAAGGGTTTTTGGTGAAGAATTTAGGCTTAAACCAAGCTAAGGAAGTGAGGTTTGCATTGTGGGTCCTTTATAGGCCTCAGGGGGGCATTCCAAGCTTGGAAGCTTGGAGATTTTGCGAAATAGGTAACCTACATTTTCAAATCATTCACATTAGGTTTTGAGCAAGACTTAGAGCCCAAGATATGGCTTAGATGGAAGAGGATCTTCTCAGGAGTTCCCCTTCTAATTTTGGAAGGGCTTGGGCGTGAAATCAGGGAGGTCTTCCTAATTGAAGGTCAGCTGCAGGTGTGTTCAAATGGAAATGGCAGCAGAGGCCTCGTTGTGAAGGTGATGACAAAGTTAGGGGGTATTTGCAATAGATTTTGAAAGTTGAGGGGCTATTTGAGAGAAAAAGAGTCAGATTGGACCAAAATGCAAACTAGGTCAGGATGATCTCTGATTGGACCCAAATTTTGTTACAAACCTAATTTGGATCCAAGGAATCTGATAGTGAAGTTGGATTTCAGTTTTGACCAAGTTTGACTGGATAATTTACGTAGAAACCTAAATTAGGGCAACTTCCTGTCTAAGACTCTATTTTAGGTCAAAATAGGTTCCAATGGTCAAATCAAGGAACCAAACCTTATGGAATATTTTTATATGATTTTTAGAAGTTTTAGGTGAAATTTATCTTAACTAGAACCTATGTTAACTAAGTGGGTCTGAAATTAGGGTTTCGAATGTCCGTTAATTCTTGAAATGCGTGAAAACCTATTTCTGTCTTCACAGACCCTCTTATTAGACATTTATGAACATATGACCTTCAATTACCCCTGTGAAAACCCATGGTTGCTCTACATTTATGATATGCTATTAAAATTGCAGATTTACCCCTATTTAATGTACGTCTCTCAGAATGGATATGTAGTGAATTATGGCTCTCCAGTGATTATGTAGGAGTAGTTGTCAATTGATTCTAACTAATTAAAGCTAGTTATGGCTGATGATGACATTATCATCACTTTACTTTCTTTTTGATCTTGAGATTTGGTAGAATTCGAATTATCCTTAGTGTGAATTGCCAAAACCTCTTCAATTGTTCCCACGACCTCAATAAAATCACAATTCACTTTATTCATCTGGGAAGCTTTAAAGATATTGAGTTGACAAGTTTTCCTCCCAAAAGTGATTTGCATACTCCCCATCTCACAGTTGATTAGGGCCTTAGTTGTGGCCAAGAAAGGTCTTCCTAAGATTATCGGGAAGTAGTTCAAAATTTCTGTTGCCTCTATATCTAAAACTAGAAAGTCCACAGGGTACTCAAAATCTGTCACTTTTATAATCACATTTTGTAAGAGTCCCTTTGGAATCTTGGTTGACCTATCAACAAGCTGAAGGGTAACATCAGTGTGTTGCAAGGAACGTAAATCCAACTCTTCATATAATTCCGTGGGGATTAGATTGATGGAGGCACCAAGGTCCAGTAAGGCTCATTCTAAGATAAAACCATCTATCTCACATGAAATTAAGGGGCTCCCAGGATCTTTCTTTTTAGGAGGGAGCTTATTTAAGATGATGGCACTAGCTTGTTCAGAAACTATGATCCTTTTTGATGATCTGGTGTTTCAGTGTGCACAGTTCCTTATGAAATTTCACACAGGCTAGGATGTTCTCAATGGCTTCAAGGAGTGGTATATTCACTTGGACTTGCTTTAAAATCTCAAGCCACTCCTTAGATTGATTGGTTTTCTTTTCCTAGATTTATTCAAGGCTTCAAGAAAAGGTTCTTGAGAGAAATCATGAGTGTTCAAATCCTAAGTCTTGTTTTCTAGATTAGGTTGGTCTCTTAGGTCAGATTTAGGCTCCTCAAGATCTTGGTAAGATTTTGTTGTGGAAGGATATGGATCTTGGATTTGTTTCCCACTTCTCAAGGTGACAACACAAGCATAGGAATTAGGGTTAGAAGGGTAAGGTGCATTTTGCAAAATAGGTTGAGCCTGAGTTGGGTTGGGGTTAACAAAGCCAGGTGGGTGCTAGGAAGCAGGTTGAATTATGTGTGCTTGTTGCTCCTGTGTGTTGTTTTGGTTAACCCTATTGAAGTTCCCTAGGTTGGGGATAGGTTGGGATGGTAGCATTCTCATGTTGTATAGCATCTACCAATTGGTCTAATCATCCCGTTAAATCTGCCCTCAATTGATCTATTTCTTTTATATGTCTCAAATTCATTTCTCGCATTTCTTTGAGGATCAGACTCAGATCAGAAGGCTGAGTTTCTGAGTAGGTTTTGGCTGATATGTGTGCAGTCGTGTGTACCTACTGGGTTGCCCATATTCCTTAGCTTAGTCAAGTTAAGACCTTGGGTGGGTTTCTGACTTGACCAAGAAAAGTTAGAATGGTTATGCCATCCAGGGTTGCAGGTGTTTGAATATGGGTCATTTCTAGTGTATCCCTGGAGTGCATTAACATCCTCAGGAAAATTAGGCACTAGGATGCGTAATTCAGAATTTCAGGGCATCAAGGTCTCTCCTTGGTACCCTAGAAGAGATGGGTCCAAGTAAAGTTGGCTCATGGGTGGAGCCATGATTAGGTCATCAATATTGTGCACTACTTCCTGACCTGGAGGATTGGGGAGTTGGGTGCAGGTTAGCATAGAAGTTCCTTGGGTAGGCATAGGGTTTATTCTGGAATGTGTACCTAAGGAATTCTCTCCCTTCAGAAGGTTGTCAAATTTCTTATCCAAACTCTCTACATTCTTCCCAACGAGTTCCACCTTATCTAATTGTTGTGTAATCAGTTCTAAAACAATAGAGTTTGAATTATCTTTAACTTCATAGATTCCACTCCTTGCTTGATTTGATTTGTTGAAGGCAGACATTGAGGCATTGTTGAGGGAATTCTCACTCATATTCTCGAATAATTGAAAGGCTCCCTTAGCATCTTTGCTTAGGAAATTACCCTTACATGCTGCATCAAAAAAATTCTTCAAATTGTCACTTAACCCATAATATAAAATATGGGCCAAGTGCCACTTTGGAATCCCATGATGAGGGCATTTCCTAGCTAAGTCATTAAATCTCTCCCAAGCCTCATGCAGTTGTTTCCTAAGGTTCTGCTTGAAGGTTGCAATGGCACATCTAAGGGCATTGGTTTTTCCTACGGGAAAGAATTTTTCAAAAATGTGTTTCTCAAATCTTCCTAAGTTAGGATTGGTCTACCAATAGTCCTCAACCAATGACCAGCTTTATCTTTTAAGGAAAATGGAAATATTTTCATCATTAAGGTACCTTCATTCATGTTCCTAGGGTCAAAGGTCCTTCCTATGTGTAGAAGTTCTTCAAGGTGGTGGATGGGGTCATCATAATTGTGGCCATGGAAGTGGGGAATCAGATTGATGATTTGTGGCTTGTGTTCAAAATCATCCCCATCCTGAGGTACCCTGATAAAAGGTTCAGGTTGGGCATTAGGAGGATTATAAAAATCTCAGAGAGGCCAGTTTGTTCTCCCATTTTGGAGTTGGGTGATGGCCTGCACTATGACCTCCATCTGTCTATCATGATGTCGGCCTTGCTTAGTAATCTGTCTCTGTAAGAAAGCCATTGGATCCAGATTTTGTTCCTCCCCTTCAATCTAATCTTCCTTGTGGTGACTAGCTATTGAAGAGGGTTTAGAGTCTAATCTTGGACAACAGGTCTTCTCCTAGGATTTCTTTCTAACGGTGGTAGTAAATCAGGATGTAGAGATCTTCTACCTTGCATGTACCAGAAAAATGTATGTCAAGGAGAGGGAGAAGACAAATGCGAGAATACCCCACCCTTTCAATACAAGCAATCAAGTTAGTCCTTAGAGTGTAAAGCCTAAATAGACCTAATCCTAGCTCCCCAAAACACAATTAGGTTAGATTAACCCTTAAATTACTTACTTGGACATAATGGTGTGACCCCCTAGGACACCTCGCACGGTGAGACACCACTAAGGGTTAATGCAGTTACTGCGCCACCTTTCTTATCACCAATGGGTCCAAGTAGACAAGGCCTTGACCTTAGCCCAATCAATTACAAGTCACCAAGTAAATTAGTCCTACCTATGGCTCGGCTACTCAGCTTTAGGCTTAGGCTTGATGTGCTTTTGGAAGATGATGAGCGTTAGGGGGTTGTTGCCCTTAAAATTGATTTCAGAAATGTGAAGTGCATAGGCAAGGGGTTCACAAGCAATTTTTTATGATGAAGTGAATTTTAACATTCAATTGCTTGTATTAGTGAATTTTAGGATTCACCTAAGTAAATATCTTCAAGCAATGGTTCCAATGAGGCACACAAGAGGTTTTGCAAGTCCCAATTGTTTGATAGATTTTCTTTAAGTATGGAAATGCAAGTGTGCTCTATCTTAATGTAAAACCTTAATAGCAGATAATTCTAGATGATCCTTTTAAGTCAAAAATCAAAAGAGTGGTGTGACTCAGATAATGCAATCAGTTGGTCTTATTCCACCACTAACTAGACAATCACAAAATATTTTTTTCAAGAATTTTAATGTACATTTTCTATTTTTTTTAGATTTAAAATATACTGGGGGTTTTGTAATATGTTTTGATCCCCAATTAGTGATTGAATAAGCTATGCAATCAAACGGGTAGGAAATATTTTTTTTAGATTTTCCCTAAATTCTTGATTTGCATAGGAATTCAGTGCCACAAATGTCAAGTCAACCGGAGTTGTATAAAAATATTTTATGATATTTTGAACTCCAAAAAATCAGGAACAATAACTGATTTGATAATAGTTCAGTGCAAGAATTTTTGAAATTTTTATATAATGTATATTAGCACAAAAATTGAATATGTTGTCCCTAACTTCAAAGTCGACATCTAGTAAAAATGTTAGAATTTTTAGATGTATGAATATTTGGGAATTGAAATTTTAATAAGAGAACTTTTTTCAGCCTGGAAATTGATTCCCACCAAAAGGAGAGATTCTTTTTTAAAAAAAAGGCAACCAAATCTAATCCTCAAGTTCAAACAACCACCTAATTTTTTCTTTTTTGGTTTTGTCTTTCGAAAGGAAATCTAACCTAATCTATGATACGAGTACTTACCTGAGATTCAAATCCATTGCCTTCTCATAATTCTGTGATTCCTGCGTACACACAACCAAATAGCAAGTTAGAATCTCGAATAAGCACTTTACAAGAAAAGCTTTTAAAAATTTCCGTTGCCTCCCCAGCAAACTTGTTCGACCGCAAAATACGTTAAAAGATTTTGAATCATTGTAGTGTGAATCACAATGAAACAAATAACATTTATAGAGTTTTGGTAAGTACCAAATCTTTCATAGGGAGGAAAAACATGATTCTCAAAGCTCTTCGTACCAACTACTAATGCGAAATAGAAATCATATATCTAAAGAATTAGAATTTTATTACTACTTGTAAATAGTTTTCAAACTAAAAATAACTATGCTGAGTAGAGAGAGAGAGAGAGAAAGAGAGTAGATGAAGTATGACGCTACTTGTGGGATGCTTGTATGAAGTGCACCAGCACTTCAGATCCAAAACATCAGGTGGAAGACCAGAGAGAAGTTGCAGAGAGATAGGGGCTGGAGATTTGTCTGGTGGGAGTTGCCTCTTACTGGTAGGGCTCTTTTTATATCTTTAATGAGGGAAAAATAGTAATTTAAGCCCCCAAAAATGTGCAACAACCTTGGTTTGATCAGATCCGTCGATCGAGAGACCAACGAATCAAATCGCGCTTCAAAATCACCTTCCATGTGCCTTTAACACTCGGATCGCTCCTCTGGCCGACACGTGGCACACTTTCATCCTTCGGATCACCATCGCACAACTGTTGTTGCACGCTCGCCTACACTACATTTACGCCTCAACAGCCTTTGAAATCATAAAGAGCGCACTCAATCCTTAGCTGTTCGATCTCACGATCGGACTGCTTAAGTGCATCGTGCCCACTGCCTTTAAAATCCTAACGCGCGCACTTTTGGTTACGTGTGATCACGCGCGTGGCCATCCGACGATCCTCAGCGAGCGACGCCTCCACTCCATCTCCATTTAATGAATATCCGACGCTTGGATTTCATCCACACTCGCTGCTGCCTTAATTTCTTGCAGATTGTGAATCGACTGCACGTCTTGCACGGCTGATCAAGAGCGCTAACCAACTCGCTAAGGGTACGGATGGTCGTGCTTCCCATTTCTCGCGTGGCTACTCTCAGTCATTGGATGGAGATCCAATGGCTGAGCGTGACCCTTCCGTGTTGTAGTGTGTCTGGAGCGACGACGTGGCGCTCATGTGGCTGTTGGATGACAATCCAACGACCCACAAGGCACAAGGAGAACACCTTCAAAGGTTGGGTGGCACTCTTGGGCAGCTGTGATGGCACCACTTGGCACCATCATGGTCATCCATCTTCTCTCCTTTGTAGATCATGCTATGGGTCTTCGATCAAGATGATTTTTGTGCCATTGGATTGCGATCGTTGATCTGGATCCATCCGTGTGGCCAGATTTGGCATTTGAAGCTTGGATCTCTACCATCTTGCTCCTTGGCCTCCATTCTTCTATGGGCTATTTGTGTTGCTATGGTTGTCTGATCAGATGATTTCAAAAGTGTTGGGCTCCTGTTGTCATCCTGATTAGATCTATATGGTATGATCTATTATCTGTGGCCTCGAATCATCTGCAATCAATATCGTCTCTCTTTTAGTGCATAAAATAGCAGTATTATCTATAAAGCTACTAAACTAACTACTATGCAAATTTTGATGATTGTGCATGCATTATTCCTAAGTTATGCTAGAATCTAACTTAATTTAAGTAGATTAGGTCGTATGATTGTTGTGTAATCAGTGGGCCCAACGATTCGCAGGATCAACGTCTCCTTTCAGGGTCAGATCAGTACCACTACTAGGTTGGGGCCTAGTTTATTAGTTAGTGATTTTTGCATAGATTTGGGCCAATACTGACCCACATGAGCCACATGACCCAGCCACTTGCCTACACCGGGGCCTCTCTTCTCTCTATCCCATGCATACTTGGGTGAATGGTGAATGGGGATCCGACCCCCTTACCTGGATGAACTTCTATCTAGAGCAAATCATCTTATACCACATTGGGTGGTCGGTTTCTTCTGACATGGCACCATTTCGGGTGCCAAAATCTCAACGCTGAACGTGATTTCAAGCCACATTTAGGACTTAATTAAGGTATTAAATAATTAATTTATTTATAATTAAATTATATGTACATATAGCTTATACATAGGGCTACTTATTGGTATAATTTATTTACAACAATTAAAAATATAAATATATTTAAAAATTCATTAAAGTTAGGAATAATTACCTATTTAATTTAGTGCATATTTCTTAATTAAAGTATAAATTACTTAATTGATGATGCAATTGATTCATAAATTAGTTAATTTACATTATTCACTTATTATTACAGATTTTTTATTATTTTTATTGATTTATTTCTATTTATATACATTTAAATACATGATTTATATATATATATATACAAATATATACAGTTTAAATATTATTATAAAATATAAATAAGTTATAAATATACTGAAAATACTTTAAACTATAGTATACTATACAACATAATTTATTACATTAGTTTATTAATTTACTAATTTAAATTATATTAACTTACTAATATACTTTATTAACTTATCAACATAAATATGTACAATATATAAGTAACTAAATAAATATAGGGTATATTATTGTATATTATAATTACTTTAAGTTATATCTACAGTTATAGTTTCGTTTATAAATATATACATAGCTATTTATAAATACATAATGATTATATACATATAATATAAATAAATAAATACATAATTATATTATTATAATACACACTGAATAACTTAACATAAACACCTACCTAGGTAAACAAAATAAATATATAAGTTATTTACATATGTTATATACATATAAGTTACTATATACCATTAACTTAGTATTATTTACAAGTATTAATACTATGTACAAAGGTATTTTTTTGGGATTTTTGGTATTTTTCATATTCTTATTTGGTTTTGTATTTTATAGAGAAAGAGGAAGAGGAGGGAAAAATCAGAAGAAGAGAAGAAGCACTCTTTTTGGTATTTTTATTTTGTTTTCTTTTATTTCACAACCTAAGAAGACCTAGACTTCTACTTGTATGTTCTCCTAACTCATGCACTAAAAAACTAAATCTAACTTGACACACACTTAAAACTAAACCTAATCTCACTCAAGACACATTTATTTTATTTACTTACATTTATTTTTTATTTTTTTTCTATATTTGCAAATTAGGCAAAATAAGGTTTAATAGATGTTAAGATAATGAACTCAAGCTAATGAAAGTCAGTCAAAAGGTCTGGAAAGGAGGATATGAACTTAAAACACTCCTAGATATCCATTTAGATTAGAATCAATTCATAAACTTGTTTTAATCATTGAATTAAATAAGATCATGCAATTTGGACAGATTTTAGCTCATTTATACGCTGATAGAGAATCGAAGTCAGGTTTTACAAGCTCTTGATGTCAAATTTAAGCAAGAGATTATACATGAATGCTTCTTATATCAATTCTAGCATTACAATCTATCAAACTACTCAATAAAACTTAAAAACCCGATCAGAGCCATTCAAGTCATCTTCGTCCAATTTTGAAACCTATCAAGCTGCTACAGCTGCTATCAAACAGGATTAGATCAGGCCAACTTCAAGTTTGATCGAATATTCCAGAGCCTATTGAATCAATTAGGAAGTGAGTCTATACAAGTTTCTTTCCAAACAAATCTGTGTAAACAATTGATTATTAGAATTCAACCTCATTTGAAATTTGATCCAAAAATACTCATTAGAAGTTAATTTTTTCTTTAAAAGACCACATCAGAAGTTAATTTTACCGACAAAAACCCATCAGATCATAATAAAATCTCCAAATCACAAATATAATCACTAATACTCATTAGAGAACCATTAAAAACCTCTTAAATCTCAAATATAGCATTAGAACCCTAGATAAATGCTTAGCTTTCCAAGATGGTTCTAGATCTGGAAGTGGATGTGTACACTCTAGATTTTGTTCAGACCCTTAAAACACCATACTCGATTGTCATAAACATTCACATAGATGCCTGAAACTCAATACAAATCAAGTTGGAATTGGTAAAACCTTAGAAATCCTAATGATCCTTCTCTTGTGCTATAGACAACATGAAGGGAGTGGATTAAATGAGATCTCTATTTTTCTGAAAATCACATCTCAGACATTTCTCAAGGCATCTAGAACCTCAATTGCTCTCTAAATCACTTATTTAAACACTTTAAGAATTAAACTTGATTTCACCCATATGAGCTGTTATAGCTTCATCATGATGCTATGGTCACTAAAGACACCTGCACACCATTGATTGGTGTGTAGGGATCCTAGGTGATGCACATCAGTTGGTCATATTGTGGCCTCCAATCCATGTATTGGACTCTCCTTGGCCACGGCTACTAGGCAAAGATAGAAATTAGGAGTTATCATGAAAATTAGGGATGAGCTCAAGAAGCAATAAAAACCAAATTTAAATAGCTCATTCCCATTGCATTAATGCCAATTACACAAATATAAGCTCGATTTGATCAATTTAAACCAATTAAAACCTATTTGCTTTAGAAATTCCTCAATCAATCATGAGAATCAAATCATAATCAATTGATCAAATCGACTCAATGCAAATTGAAGGGAGGGTCCTTATGAACCTCTGAAATGAATGGATGAACCCTCCAGTGGAATCAAGCTTACTTGAGATCTAGAAGCTAGAAAGCTTTAGGTCTCAAGTAGCTCTGGTGGATGGGGTGGTCAATGACTTAAAACAATGAATAAAGTGGAAGAACATGATTGTGAGATGGTGTGGGAGATTAATGGATCGAAGTGGATGGATGAATTCATCATCTCCAATCGAAATTGATCAAAGAGGGAGGATCGATAGAGAAGACAATTACTCTAATCTACTCCTAATTCAAAGCAATTAAACAATGAATTCTAATATAAACTATCTAACTAACTGGAAAAGTAATAAATCTATCTTGGAAAGCATTAAAACTAATCTATGAAAGAGATTAAAGTCCTAGTTAAACAGACGAATGGGATTCCTGGGCTGCAGCTCATCACTACAGTGATGAAAAGAGGGCATCTCCAGCGGATGAAAAGCCTTCTAGTGAAGCTTTTGAGTCACCCTCAGGCATATGTCATCCCTAGCGACAAGGTTTGAATGGGGAAGGCCAATGTCGACTCTGTCACAGGTGGCACGAGTGAAGAGGGAGGAAGAACTGGAGAGGATGGACATTGACCCAAGGAGTTAGGAGGGGGGTCGATTACGGTCGTAGGCAAGTGTGGAGCTACTTATATAAGTTCTAGCAACTGAGCTAACCTGGATCAATAGGTCAGGTTGTTAGGTAGGGACGATGAAGATGGATGATGGGAGGCATGCACTTTATTAGGATGAATTAGCACCGTTGGATTTGATCTCCTCAAAGGCACGAAACTAGTTGCACCAGTGCTAGGAAGTTGGAGCTAAATTGGTCGTAGGATGAAAGGGGGAAGAACGAATGACTGTGGTCGTGCAAGTTCATCTCGCAAGAACACCTAAGCTACAAGTCTAAAGGGTCTTTTGCAGGATTGCCCCCAGGTGCAAACTTGTAGAGAATTTGGAAGGGAGCCCATAAGTGATGGTTTTCAGTTCCAATCAGTCCTTGGAAGCATGCAGATAGGTCCTTGACAAAGTTTCAATGAAGAAAAAGTGAAGGAATGTTTATGGAGTAAGGACATAGATGTAAAACTCTAAATACAAAGTCCTAATGCATTCAGATTGCAATGAAGTTTTTATGGTGAATGAATTGAACATATTGAATTGTGAATTTGTGCTTAGTTTGTGTTCAATTGGCACTTAAATCATCCATATGCATACTTCTATACATAATCTCTTAAAAGTGACCTAATTATAATTTTTTTAGCACAAATTGAGTGTTTTTAGGTCTTTCCCCATAATTCCCACACTTAACCCATTTCTTGTGTTAATAGATAGTGTTTTATCCTCGATTATAGCTTAACTTAGACATTTTAGCTATGATGAGGCACACCTCATTATTTCATCCATTACATTCCTTCACCCTCCCCTTTATTAGGGTTAGCATCAGCCTTCTTCTTAGGTTGAAGAGGATGGACCTGAACCTTCACCTGAAGCAAGCACGAGCTTTCTCCACACCTAAGGACAACCCTCTCCGGGTATGGACCTCCCTAATGAAGAACAATCTCCACCTTAACCAACAGGCTGCCCCCCTCTATCAAGCCTATGATACTGCCCTCTTTCAATGAGGTAAACCTAGAAACAACGTGATTAACCACAACGATCGATCAAAGTTGAAGAGGAACACCACAGATTTCCATGGAGCCACATTTGAGAAGAGCATGCTATGGTGGACGCTTGGACAAAGCCCCATCAAATGAAGAAACCATCCTCCATAGAATCAAGATATTACCATAGCAAGATTTTCTAAACATCAACTTTTCAACATTAGAATCACATAAGCCAAACAAAAGAAATTGCAATGCATTCAATAAGGAAATCTTCCACATCGACAAAGAATGAGAAAGAGAACTTGCAACCTATCAAAGTCCATCCATCGAAGGAACGTAGGTCATGATCTTTCCAATGAGCACTGATTAGCGAGATTTTGCACATAAAAATCATGGTTTTGAAAACCTAGTCATTCCAACATGAATATCCACTTATTAAATAAAAATAACTGAGACTCACCAAGTCAAACATGATTAATCAAAATCCATGTTTGCTTTATTTATTTTTGTAGATTTTATACTTTTATATTTTTTTGGTATTTTTGATAAGATATAAATCAAGTTGGAACTACTTTAATCTACTTGTAGAATATTAGAGAGAAAAGAAAGAGAGGAGGTAGAGAGAATAAATATTATAGATAATTCAAATGTTTATTACAGCTAAGTGTGAGAAATCAAAATCTACTCTAGCAAGCGGTAAAAGAGAAAGAGGTGAGAAAAATCCCCCTCTATGGTTACTTGGAGGATGGGTCGCATGGATGTGACATCCGGAACAAGGTGATGAGGAGTTGGATGAAGGAGGATGGAGTTTGACAAATTGAGGACAAAGCGGGATGGCGTCACAGCAGGATCTACTTTAATAACGGGGTGAGAAGACAACCATGGATGCTCCATGAATGGGGATGAGGGAGAGGTGGTAAAATTATTTTCTAAACTCTAAGGGGGCATCCCAGGCTTGGGACAAGCTCATAGAGCTTTGGAGGGGGTGAGGAGAGATTAAGAAGAGATGAAGAGGCTAAAGGGGGTGAAGGGGGCCTTTTATAGGCTCATACCAAATCATTTGGCACACCAATCATGCTCATGTGTGCTGCAATCGCACATAGCTGCACTAGACTTTGGCCACTGCACACATAGCGCACACTCGCATTAGCATGCACTGACTCTTGGAGCAATAGCTGGTGCTTGTGCACCGGGAGCCACTATCATTGTATCACGATAGAAGGGCTCAATTTGGATGAAGGCGTGTATGACTGCACGTCATCATGTGCATCTCGAATGCCACTCATTCTTGCGGCCACACTTCAAAGTCCCAACTGCTGGATCATGATCCATTGACCTAATTTAGCGCTCGTGCCTGCATTGAGAATTTAAGGCACTCAAGGGTCTCAAACCCATGCCAACAATTTGAGTGTGGCACTTGCAACCATTGAGCTACGCTGATGGATTGTCGAGTGGATGCAATTTTCTTGAGGCAACGTGGCTTCACGGTGGCCATTGGATGGACATCCAACCACCCTGATCTCACAATGGACCATCTAACGACCCTGATCTCACGATGGAAATGCCTTTGAGGAGGGGCAGTGTGCTGAGGATGATTTTGGGTGGCTGGGATGGTGCCACATGGTGCCATCCTGGCTGTTCATCTTCATTGGCTTGTAGGTGGTGCTATGGATGTCGAATTGGGATGATTTTTGTGCCGTTAGGCTGCAATTGTCGACCTGAACCTATCCATGCAATTGGATTTGTCGTTTGCTGCTCTGAATCACATCACCTTGCCCTATCCATTAAAATGGGAGAATTACTATATAATTTATACAATCTATTCTAAATGCATGATGATGCTATTGTGTATTATTTACACTACTAGATACAACTAACTAGCCTAGGAACATGTATAAATAGGCATTTTATCTCGGCATATTATAGACTTATCAAGCATGCTCCTGAGTAACATCTCTGTAGCCAATATATTCAAAGTCATGGGGACTTTGACGTCGAGGGATGGTGGTGTTGGAGGTGGTGGTTGATGGGGTTGATTGTTAGGTTTCCAAGAGTTACTGCTATCTCAGGTTTTTTTGAACCCTTCTTGATGCACATGCCTAGGGTACATGCCCCGGCACATGCCCGTGCACGATGCCCTCGTGAATGATGCCTGGTGCTAGGGTTTGCATTGGGGTCTTCTCGTTAAGGGTGCGCCTTACACATTTTTCTCCGATGACCTAACCCCCCACATGCAAGGAACATGATCCTACTCCTGCACATGGCTACCATGTACCCCCTCCCCCTACAACGATAACATAAGACATCCCTTTTTGATCTACTAAACCCTCCTCCACGAGAACTTTCGCTTCTGTACCTACCTGGGGTCGCATAGCCTATTGGTAACCATTAACCAGCCCCTCGACCACCGATCATCACCTCCACATCGAACACCCTCATCATTCTCCACTCTCCCTCTTACCTTCCTCCCTCCCTTCTGCAGGTATTAATTCTTCCCTTTACCCCATGTATAATATCAAAGAAACAAGTTTAGGAACTATAGGTGAGGAGAGTGAGATAAAATCAATTTGATTACTTGATCTATAGGGTGACAGCAAAAGGAGGAAGGTCGGACGTCGAAGGGGAGGTCACCCAGTGAGGAGGAATGGTGGGGAGTTGGAGGTAGTAGCAACGAGGAGTAAGGTTGGTTGAAGGTTTGGTTGATGAGGAGGAGGTTTGGTCGGTGGTGGAAGTTGAGGGTGGTCGGGTCAGCTACAGGGTCGTTTGGGTTTGTTTGAGTGAAGGGTAATGTAAAAGGTTAAGTTTTGAATGAATGGAGGTAAAAAAAGTATGTAAAAATTCATTTTTATAGGTTATAGGTTTAGCAAGAAAGGCAAGCATATATTAGGTACCTATATCAATGATTAGGGATTGATTGGAATCAAGATTGAAGTGATTAGAGAACAAAAACAAAAATCTCAATGGAGTTGATTTCACCCAGATTTGATTGATCAAAATAGGTTATTGGTCAACTAGATTCAACTTTGATCGAATAGACATATGGTTTGATCGAAAAATTTGAATTTTCTTTGGAGGGAAATTTTTCGCCCAAACATTGATCGATCAAAATAGAGGGTTGGTCGATCAATCTTTGAAAATTTTGGAGGGAGTTTTCCCACTATAGGTTTGATCGGTCAAAAGCTTTGACTGATCAAGGGGTTTTGAACGATAATGGTGAACTTTTTTATTGATCAACAGTAGACAAGACTTTAAATTAAGACAAAATTTAAAGTTCTTTTAGTGTTGTGAGACCTAGTTCTCTTCTAATTATAATAAACCTTTCTTTTGCTAAGGGTTTTGTAATGATATTATCTAATTGTCTAACTGTTTCAACAAATTCGAGTGATATTTCCTTTTTAAGAACATAGTCCCTTAGGAAGTGATGTCTGATATCTATGTGTTTTGTCCTAAAATATTGTATAGGATTCTTAGATAGGTTAATTGCATTAGTGCTGTCACTTAGAATCCCAGTGTTTGTGAAAGCCAAGTCCAAATTTTACAAGTGTTTGCTTCATCCACAAGATCAGCAAACACACTAATGATGCGACAATGTATTCTGCTTTTGTTGTGGATAGAGAGATAGTTTTGTTTCTTACTGACCAAAGAGACTAGTGAGTTTGGGGAAATTGTAACGTACCACTACTTCTCTTGCAATCCATTTGACTTTCAGCATAGTCATCATGACAATGGGAATATAAGTAAAGTGTAGCTATCTTAGGATAGAACAAACCAAGATCTACAATGTTTACAAATACTTAAGTATTCTTTTTACAACATTTAGGTGTAATTCCTTAGGATTCACTCAAAACCTAGCATTCAGACAGGTACTAAACAAAATGTCGAGTCTATTAAATGTCAAGTATAGCAAGGATCCTATCATGCTTCTATAAAGCTTCTGATGAATGCACTTACTTGTTTTGTCTCCCTTTAATTGAGTTGTTGCCATCAATGTCTCCTTTCCTTTTGTATTTTCCATGTTGAACTTCTTCAACACCTCCTTCGTGTACTTTGTTTGCGAGATGAAGATACCATATGTCAGTTTATCAACCTGCAACCCTAGGAAGAACTTCAATTCTCCTATTAAGTTCATCTCGAACTAATCATGCATTACCTTCGCAAAATCTTGGCATAGGAGATCGTTAGTAGCACCAAATACTATATCATCGACATAAATTTGAATTAAGACAAGTTCATTATCTTTTCTTTTAGTGAATAAGGTTGGATCAGCTTGACCAATTTTAAAATCATTGTCTAAACGATAATTTCTTTATCTTTCATAACAAGCTCTAGGAGCTTGTTCTAATCCATAAAGTATTTTTTTTAGCCTAAATACATAGTTAGGCTTTTATGAGTCTTCAAATCTAGGAGGTTGTTTCACATATACCTCTTCTTTAATAAATCCATTAGGAAATGCACTTTTGATGTCTATTTGGAATAATTTAAATCCCATATGGGCAATAAACTCTAGCATCATCCGAATAGATTCTAAGCAAGCCATAAGTGCATATGTTTCATCAAAATCAATTTCCTTTTCCTAATTATAGCCATGAGCCACAAGTTTAGCTTTGTTTCTTACTACTTTTCCTGATTTGTCAAGCTTACTGCTAAAAACCCATTTACTTCCAATTATTGATTGAGATTCAGGTTTAGAAACTAATTCCCAAACATTTCTTCCTTCGAATTGATTCAATTATTCTTGCATAGATACTATCCAGTAATCAGCAATAAAAGTTTCTTTCATATATTTTGGCTTTAATTGGGTTACCAATACACTTAGACCTACACAATTTACTAAAGGTCTGGTTTGAACACCTTTAGTAACTTCACCAATTACAAGATCCTTAGGGTGGTCCTTCAAATAGGTTAGATCTTTGGGTAAGTCACTAACGATGTTATCCTCAGGAATATTTGATGGATAAGTCACTTTACTTGAAAATCTTTCCTTATGAATTGATTCATAAAAAGAAACATGTAGAGTTTCCTCAATAGTAGAGTTTTTCTTATTGTAAACCCTATAGGCTTTACTTCAAAAGGAATATCTTAAAAAGATTCCTTGATCACTTTTGGCATCAAATTTATCCAAATTCTCTTTTGTATTCAAGATAAAACATTCACAGCTAAAAACTCTAAACTAAGAAATCTTTGGAGATCTACCCTAGTATAATTCAAATGGTATCTTATTTAGTATAGGTTTGATGGAGGCCCTATTTTTTACATAGAAAATAGTGTTTACTACCTCTGGCCAGAAATAACGAGGTAGTTTTGACCTGCACATCATTGTGGGGACACACTCTTCCAGGATTCTATTTTTCCTTTCTAGTACACCATTCTGAGCTCTTCTAAAAAAATCAAATTCTTGTTTAATTTCATAATTTGGGTAAAAATCTTGAAAGTTTTGATTCTCAAACTCCATGATTGCTCATAATTCTAGAGATAGAATATCCTTTCTTAGTTTGAGTTCTTTTCACACTCTTATTAAATTCATTAAAAGTTGAATCTTTGGATCTTAAGAATAATATCCAAGTGAATCAAGAGAAGTCATCAATAATGACTAGATAATATCTGCACCCACTAAGGCTTTCAGACTTGGTTGGCCTGAAGAGGTCTAAGTGAAGTAACTCAAGTGGTTTTGAAGTGTTAACCATGTTTTCAGTTTAAAAAGAGGTTTTGTGAAGTTTACCGAGTTCACATGATTCATAAATATTTATATTTTTAAAGTATATTTTGGACAATCCCCTTACTATGTTATGTCTCACAAGCTTATTTATATTACACATGTGAACATGTCCTAGCCAACGGTGTCACAATATTGACTCATCATCTGATGCAATCAAGCAATTTAAGGTGTTACAATTATCAAAGTTAGCAGTGTAAATATCTTTGAATCTATTTCCTTTTAAAAGAATTTCTTTAGTCTTTTTATCTTTAATTTTTGAAGCCTTTTGAAGAAAAGTTTACTTTATATCCTTTATCACATATTTGGCTTACATTAAATAGATTATGTTTTAGGCTTTGAACTATGTGTACATTGGCAAAGGAAGTTTGAGAGTTACCAATTTGACCAGTACCAATAATATGGCTCTTGTGGTTGTTGACTATGCCACCTTCATTGCGGTTCTTGAGAAATAGTTCCTCATCTCCAGTCACATTCTTAGAGTAACTGTTGTCCATAACCCATCTTCCTTTGTGTTGGACCTGCAATTGGTTTAGTCTTGTGAAGTTCAGAGATCCTTTTAATGGCCTGAAGATTTCCATCTCTTTCTTTGTATAACCAATCTTTATAAGCTGTGTCCTTCGATAGAGTGACCTACAAAACAAGGTTGCAGAATTTTCTTTGGTACCCATCTTTTATTTTTGGGTCCACTCCTATTAGTAGGTGCTTATTTAGACGTGTACCTTTTCTTGTCCTTTTGACTAGAAATCTTATATGTATTAAATTGTGAGGTAGATGCTTCATGATCAATTTTAGTGGTATAGCATAACCCAAATTTGGTTGTGGTTTGGCTGTATGTTCCTAACAATTTTTGTAGATTGTCTTTACCTTTAGTAAACTTGGCTAAATCATTTACAAGAGTAATAGATTTTTTCTTCTGTATATTAACTTGAAAAGAATCTATGTGCTTTTTCAACGAAGTGATTTCATGTGAAAGCTGACAATTTTAAGAGGCAAATCCATCTTTAAGATTAGTTTCTATGTCTAAATCTTTTGATAACTTTTTATTTTCAACTTTTAGTGCTTTAGCTAAATCATGTAATTCATAAAGATCTTGTAAAAGTTTATCAAAAGTAAATGAGGATACCACATCTTCGAGTGTCGTGAGTCCATAGAGAGCTTCTTCGCTTGTTGTGTGTTCCTATTCTTCTAAAAAGCTTGAATCAATGTCATTCTAAGTGACTTGCAATGCCTTCTTTCTTTCTCTTCTAAGTTGTCTCTTGGTTTTCATTTTATCTGAGTCTTTCTTTAGCAAGGGGCATTCCTTCCTCATATGACCCTTCTTTTTGCAGTTATAGCAGATGGCTTAATCTTCTTTTGATTCTTCTTTCTTTTTCCACCGATTCTTCTTGTTCATTAGGAATTTTCTGAACTTCCTTGAGAGCGGAGCAATGTCTTCATCATCTTCTACTTCCTCTGATTCTTCTATATTCGTATGGGTTTTGAGTGAAATATCATTCTTCTTCTTTCCTTCACCTTCATGTTTCGTCATGTGTTCTAGTTGAACTTCATATGCCATCAAACTACCAATAAAATCATCCATCTAAAGTTGAGAAAGATCCTTTGATTCCTGCATCGCAATCATTTTTGTTTCCCAATCACTTGTGAGTAATCAGAGAATCTTTCTCACTAGCACTTCATTCTTTATCTCCTGGTCGAGGTTTCTCAAAGAGTTAATGATATTCGTGAACCCGGTGTACATTTCCTTAGTAGTTTCTCCTTTCTTCATTTTGAAGAGTTCATATTTCTGCATGAGAAGGTTGATGTGAGTTTCTTTTACTTTCAATGTCCCTTCTTGCATGCATGACTTCTAAAGTATTCTAGATTTCATATTCTATCTTCCATGCTGAGACTCTGTTAAATTCTTCCTTTAGATAGGCCACAAAATATAGCGTTCATGGTCATGGCATTGTGAGTAGCTCTTTTCTTTACATGTGAAGTGATGGTCACTCCTTCCTCTTTCTTAGGATGAGTATATTTGGATGCAATAACATCTCCTACCTCATAGTCCATAGATTCAAGAATCTTTACATGCGAGTTTTCTAGTAGCCATAGTTGGTGCCATCCGACATAGGTGGTCTTACTACTGAGTAACACTTGATCTAGACATTAGAAGACTTTGACATCTTTCTGCACTTGATAAACTTGCACTCTGATACCAGATGTGGGTACCTAATGGATCTATATGTCTACACTAGAGGGGGGTGAATACTGTATATAAATAGAGTATAGAAAAATTAAAAATTCAAACCACAAAGAGTAAGGCAGATTGCACCTCGATTTATAGTGAACACTCTTCTAGGTAAAAGCCACTACCTAAGCCTTCTAGCTAAGGATTTTCCCGACTAGTCGATGATAGTCAATCCTTTAGCGTACCACCTAAAATGAGGGTGGCACAACCTCTTTACAAAGACATCTTCTCCTTTTACAACTAAATAAAGAAGAACCATGGCAATCCTAACAACTTTGGTCCGAAATCAAAATAATCAAAATATAAAAATTTAGTATATCTGATGGGAACACCATCATGGGCCTTGACTAGCCACATTTAGTCAGGTGTAATTGATTAAAGCTTCTTTATAATCATCTCAAGGTCGTAATTCCATATTATTATGATTTGGGAGAAGAATGGGAAATTATGGCTAATTCTGTAATTTTAACAGCACATCACAAACACAACTTAACCACGAGGTCACTCAGGGTTAAATGAAAGTCACAGGAGCTCAAAAGTCCAAAAATGTGGGTCAACACTAATATAAATAAGGTTTTACATTTTTCGAGAACCAAAACACCACATAAAATCCTAATTCTCAACCTGCTTAAATTAAAGTGGTTCTGGTCATGATAAAATTCATATAAACCTCTTAAAATTCATATAAAAATATTCTAAGCGGTTTGGAATCCTGGGTTTGACCATCTGAACCCATTTTAACCTAGAACAGAGTTTCAAACAGGATTTTGCCTTGATTTAGGCTTCTGTGCAAATTGCCCAGTCAAACATAGTCAAAATTGAAATCAAAGTTTACCATTAGATACCTTGGGTCAAAATTGAGTTAGTAACAAACTTTTGGCCCAATCAGAGTCCATCTTGACCTAGGTTACATTTCAGTCCCTAAAAATCTCTAGTCTTCACATTGGAGCCCCTAAATTTCAAATTTATTGCATTCACCCCCCTAACTTCTCATCATTTTCTTCAAACTGGTCTCTTTCACCATTAGTGTGAATGCAGCTTCTCAATCGAGATTCAAGAGAGATTTTCTCCCTCAAATCATAGCCAAATCTCTCCAAAATTGGAGAGATTGACCCTCAAGCAATCCCCGATCGTTCACACCCACTCAAGAACTTCAAGGAGATCTCTAAAGCCCATACGAGCTCTATATTTCATGGGATATTTTTCCTTAAAATCATGAGAATTCCAAGCCTCTTTCCTTATTCTTGAGCTCATTCTGGAGCTCTATAAGAAGCCTTGACCCCAGGCTATTCTCCTTGGCCAAGTTTTGAGCCAAGAATCCTCTCTCTTCCTCCTCTTCGGCCAACCTTGCTTCGCCTTTGGCAACCTCCTCCATCTACCTCCTCCAGCTATCCAACATCAAATTGGATGGCCCTTCAGCTTCCTCTCTTCTTTTCGACCGCAACCAGCCAAAGTTCGGTGGCCCTCCACCTCTTCTTCCTCACCGACACCTCACCGCACTTCTCATCTTCTTCGTATCCGACCAGTCAACGTCGGATGCATCTCACCCTGTTGCTTCTCCCTAAGCCCCTCAAACACTTCCTCTCACTTCCCTGACTCTTTCTACCCGCTTAGATCTTAGGTTCACATTCAACATCGCCTGCACCATGTTTTTCGGACCTGGATAGGTTGTTAATATGGTGATTTTATCATTGAAGTGTGTATAGTGGTTAACCTGAATCAGACCTAACCATCTCTTTACAAAATTTTTAACCTGGCCTACTTGATTTTATCTTGGTCTCTTTTAGGCCCAGGGTCGAACACAGGGAAGTGGCGTACAAGTCAAGTTTCTACGCCTTTCCTACAACGAATCTCTTCCGTTCGTTTATTGTGTTTTTGGTGTTTTTCTATTTAGATTTTTTTCTGATAATCTTTGTCCTTGAGGCACACCCTCAAAATTAGGCTCTTGGCTTTGAGCCAAATCAAGGTTCCAAAATGGGTCTTGCTATTCGCAAGATGGAGTACCTGCAAGTCAAAGATTATCTTTTCTCTTTTATATATTTTTTTTAATCTTTTTACTAACAGGAAAGCGAAACAGAAATAAAGTAAATAATATATATATATATATAGGTACATTATATATATAAAGGGGTGGGGGTGGAGGCGGAGATGGAGTGTAGTACGGTGTCGAGTCGGTCATCGTCTAGAAAGACGCAACCAACAGAATGAGGTGCCGCGTGGAGTGTAGGATGGATGGTGGAAGATGTGTGTGACAACTCTTTTTATACACGTGTATTGGGGAATATTAGCAACTGGTGCAGATATTCCCGCGATACCACGTATGATAAGTAATGTGAAAAAAAAAATATATATATATGTAATATGTAAATATTTCTATATATTTATATGGTTATAAATATATAGGTATATATATGTAGTTATATACATATATATATGTATATGTATATATATATATATAAGTATGTAACTATATGTATAGATAGATATATGTATATATATATATATATATATATATATATGTATATATGTATATGTATGTATATGACAATATATAGATGTATATATATATATGTGTATGTATATAGTAATATATGTATATATAGATATATGTAGATAAATATATATATATATATATATATGTATATAAGTATATGTATATATGTAGATATATATGTATATATATATCTAAGTATATAGATATATATATATGTATGTATGTATGTATATAGACTAATACATAGTTATATAAGTACTAATATATGTATAAATATATGTATATATATATAAGTATATAGATATATGTATATATATATGTATGTATACTAATACTTAGTTATATAAATACTACTATATATATATATATGTATATAAATATATGTATATATATCAATATATATAAGTATACGTATATATATATGTATATAACACTATATGAGTGAGAGTGTGTGTGTATGTAAGTGTGAGTGTAAGTGTGCAAGTGTCGCTAAAGAGAGTGAGGGAGAGTGTGCTGTGTGAGAGAGAGAGAGAGAGAGCGGGAGATGGCATTGCTGGAGTGAAGACGCGTGGGTTAAGTCGTCTGAGGCCGCCAGGCGTCATCTGGTGTCCACGCGCGCACGCGTAGGCGCTTAGGCACACGGAGAGGGGAGCACTAGAGCGGGACTGAGTGTGGGGAGAGAAGAGGCCGCAGCACACAGCGCTGCGGAAGAGCTGGAGTGGGCGCACGCAGACGTACGCAGGCGAAGGGAGCGGGCGACGCGGGCGCACGCAAACGCGTGGGCGGGTGCTGGAGCGGGTGCAGGGCTGAATGTGTGCGCGGGCAGTGGCCGGTAGCGGTGCGTCGGTTGACCGGATAAGTGAGAAGCTTACCGGTCACCCCACTATAGCCACAGTGTCACGCAGACTGGCGTGAATAGTGGTTACAGTGTATGGCCGAGCCACGCGACCGCCTGCTGCAGGTGCTGTGAGTGCAGACGGCTCGGCGTGCACGGAAGAGTGGCTCCAGTTGCTGGCTTGTGGGCGGGACGTCGCGACAGAGCACGCGGAGAGGGCTGCTGGCATGCACGATGGAGGCTGAGGGTGAACTGCTGCTTGCGTGGTGGCTTGCGAGTGTTGGCTGGGGTGCACGGTGAGGCTTGGCCGGCCGCTACAGGGGCATGCGGTGGTCGGTTGCGGGTGGAAAGATGAGGACAACACGAAGAAGCGGGAGGTGAGGCCACCTGCAGGCGTGCACTGGAGGCGAGGGCACCTGCAGGCACATGCGGAAAGGGTTGGGGCGGCTGCTGCTGCTACCGCAGAGCTTTAGACCTTGAAGCCTGCGGCAATGGCTGAAGTGCTGGAAATGAAGAAATAGGGAAAAGAAGACCACCACACCCACCGGCTCCTTGATGAGCTAGGCGGTGGTGGTCTCACTGTGGTGGGTGTGCACCACAGTGATTGTCTCCTGGCCACAGAGTGTCTCCTTCAAGGAGGAGGGCCTGCGTATGGAGGGAGAGGGAAGGAGATGGTGGCCTGGAGAAGAAGCTGCGTTGCGTTTTTTTTGTGGAGGACCAGGCTGCCGCAAAGGAAGAAGCAGCATCTGTTTTATAGAGGAAGAAGTCATGCACAGCCATGCCCTGGCTATGCATGGCTTGCGCATGGCTTGGCAGGGAGAGGCTGCATGCGGTTGGTAGGGAGAGGTGAGTAGGATATGGCGCGAAGGAGAAGAAGTTGCCATGCAGCCGCGGGAAGAGTTTCAAAGTCAAGTAGAAATAAAATAAAAATAAAAATAAAAAGATGGCAAATTTTGCAAAGATGCACTTGAGGAAAAAATGTGAATTGCGAGGCCATTTTATTTACTCTCCTCCCCTCTCAATTAAATGCATGCATACGTCTATATTCACAAATGCTACTATGTCTACCTAATATGCACTGATAATGCTAGGAAATAGCACAAGATGGCACAATTGTGGGTGTATTTTTGCGGTGCAATCACACCACCTTCGTCTTCCCCGCGACCAGTGAAACTCCAGCAAGTTCATGCAATCACACCATGCCACCAAATCACCCGTTACCACCTCCATGAGCTCTGCCTCACCACCCTCTTCAAAAGGATTCAATCAATTCCACTTCACACCCACCAAAATGGCCCACCAAACAACCCACCTCGCGATTGTCTTCTCCGACCACGACAGATGTCCTCCAACCACTACACGCCCTCCAACGACCACCACCACATTCGCCTTCATACGGAGATGCTCTTGAGCTATTTTTGACAAGGTCGAAAGGCCATTTCCATGCATGCAAGAAACCACCAGATCTTCATCACTGCATTCTTTTCCAACCATCCGACCACCAGCTGACTTGCAGCTACGCTCAATCGAAGCAGACCTGACTCATTCAGCTTCCTAGGCCTGCAATCGAGCGAAGACATAACTACAGGGCCTCAATTCCTCGAGGCACAAACTACGGCTCATGCCAAGCTTTGCAAAGGAAGGAGAGGGACTTTAGTTCCACATCATGTGGGGAAGATAGACTAGCAGTAGATAAATTGAATTCATCACATTAGTTCTTCGCCTCAGCACTTACCGAGGGTGAGGTCCTCACTCACGCACGTGCCAACGCATGCCCTCACCCATGGTTCATGCCATGCAGGTCTAGGTTTGGGTCCGTTTACCTGATTACCTGGGTCCAGTTTGATTCTGAGGAAGGAAAATTTGAAGGAGGGAGGGGGAGGGCTTTTGCTACCTTCGGATTCGTGCCCCCTCTCTCGTGCTCAAACACTTAGCCTTATTAGGCTCTGAGAGGCCCTTGTGCCTTATGATGTGAGACCCTTGTGTCTCTTCTGAGGTGCTGAGTTAAGTCGTCTGAAGCCTAAACTTGAGGTCTAATTTGATTTTGCTTGGTTCTAATATTGAATACTCATTTGATTGTGGATATTGTTGGTTTATTGGCTAAATTAGAACTTGACTATTAGGTTAAATTGGCGATTCAAACCATCATTTTTAACCTAATCTTTGTACACTCTCATTCTTGAGTTTATTGCCATATTATTCTGATTATATTGGGCATTCTTCTGATTATTCTTGCATATCTTTCTTGATTGAAATTACTAATTTGCTTCCTGCAAATGATCTTGGACTCAATTATTTGTTTTTGAGTTTTATAAATTTAAGTGTTGTCGCGATTTTTGTCCTATACTACAATGCTATACTTTAAAAGACAATTTTCATGACCAACATTTTGGCACCGTTGTCTAGAAGCAACACGCATTTTATTCACTGATTACAATCCTAATTTGATACTAACTTGCTTTATCTAATTTGTTGTAATTTTGTGAGGTACACGGGAGAAGATCAGCTGCACAACAACCACTCCAGGGGTAGGTAACTTATTCCCTTCTTAAGCCTTTCTTTTCTGGAAAGGTTCGAAAATAAGAACCAATTAGGATCAACTTGCATTATTTCATAGAATTAATCACTTGAGTTGTCTGGTTTGGTTGATTTGATTAGAAATCTCCATCCAGATATATGCACCTACTAGGTACTTAAGGTGCCTAGGGCTACTCACCTTCTTGATTGAGCCTTAGGTGCCAATTTTGGAAAGAATTAGACCTGGAAAATAGAGCCAAATTAGGGTTTCTATTTTAGGGTTTGAAGAAAACACACTTGCCTGATTTAAAAAAAGAATTGATTTCCCACATCGTGTGTTACCTAAGCCTTGGTTGAATTGACATAATCAAGAAAACCCTAAAAGAAGGCTCTAACAATCACTTGAATTGCTAAAATTTGGGACTTAATAACCTATTTGCAAACCACTCAGGGTGATTTGGGTTCTTTACCCAACTCATCCTAAACTTTTGGGTAGGTTAGGTGAAGTTGACCAACCTTATCGGTTAACCAACCTCCAAATTAGGTCACAAATCACAATCAATTCTAAAGTTCAAGTGAAACTCAAGGCACATATTCAGGAATAAAATTGGTAGACTTAGGGGTCAAGCTTGCTCATTCTGATCTACTTGGATTCTCAGTGACAAGGAAGGTTGGGTGCGGGAAACCCTGTAACCTGTGGAGACGCTCTACCATGTAGGGGTCTTTGTGGGACTCTCCCTTCCTAGCTGCTCGAGTAATTCTCGGGTGAGTGACTTTCTGATCTAGAGGTATCATCTACCTCAAACCTCCTTAGTCATCCAAAGATTTTTTGGGTGCCCCGATTGGGTCCATTACACGTTCTGTCCCTCATCTGGCTCTATAGTGCATGTTCGGGAGGAGGTCCTTAAGACCACCCTTGAGGCCTCCATTAGCAATCCATTCTCGTCGAGGCTAAGCCTTGACCCACTTGTTTGTGCTACCACCCAACCACATTGACATCTCTTCCGACTCATCTACTTCTGAGCCTAGATCTCCTTCATCTATATCCATAGAGAACCAACAAGAAGAACCCAATGTCCAGAATCAGCTATAGTGCCTCAATGATCTATTTCAGGCATTCATGAATCCACCGCAGTATCCTCAGATGTGAGATCACTACAATCTCGTTGCGGTGGAGATCAAACCCAGGGTACAAATCCTGGCTGGAGGGCCTGATGCTGAACTCAAACTAAATATGATCCAGGCTATTCCCAAATTTCGTAGTTTGAACTTTGAAGATCCCTTCCAGCACATCAAGCAATTGAAACATTTGGCCCAGACCTTCAGCCATGCTGTTCAAAATCAGGATATCATACTCATGAAGATGTTTTCCTTCTCTCTCATGGATAAAGCTACCAACTGGTATCAGACTCTGACCTGTCTGATCAACACACGGGGGGAACTCCAAATTGAATTCCTGTAGAAATTTTTCCCAGTTTGCCGAACGAATGCTTTAAGGCACCAGATCATGCACTTCTCGCAGAATGTGAGAGAACCACTTCATGAGGCATGGGACCGCATTTTGGATCTCATGCAAAAATGTCCCCATCATGGAGTTCCTAAATGGAAACAAATCTATTCTTTTTACCAGGGCCTCCATGAGGATATCAAGCTCTTTATCAATGCAACCTATGGTGGGAACATCATTGGTCAACATGAAGATACAGTTTGGCAGATTCTCGAGAACATGTGCGAGAACTACATAAACAATGAATCTATAGGTGTGTTCGATCGGATGACCACCTGTGCATTAACAAACACACAAGAGGCACACGAGACTCGGCCTATCTGCATCTATCGATCTGGAGTTGGTGGCCAGTCGCTTGGATAAGGTCTCGATCATCGAGAAAAAGGTGGACGGATTTACTTGACATCTGCAGAGAGCCACCGCCGCACAACAAAACATGTATGCAAGACAGTAGTCGTTCTCGTGCATTTTAAAGTCGTTGGAAGTCGCAGTATAGTCGCGTAAAAACAGTCGACAAAAAATGATTTTTGTAAAGATAACTAGACTTTGAGTCCCGATCGTTCATCTCTAGGAGGCGTTTATGCAAATTTGAAATCGATCGTTTATCGCTCTACATGTTCAAAATCGCATGCTGGTTTCCAATCGTCGGATTAAAGTTTTGCCACTTTCATTGTGAACCCTAATTACGTGCGCATGTGTTAGATAGATGACAAATGTGAAAGTATGAGTTTTAGTATGCATGATTCTAGTTATGTGGTGCCTATTTACAGAGAATGCATTAATGGTTAAATTCTCAATATTTTCTGGTACTGACATGCTGGTTGCAATAGATAAAAATGAAGAGCAGGCAACTTGAATCACACGAAATAAATTGCAATCAATAAGCTCATGGTGATTTTCAACATAGAGATATGTATATAAAAAATATATCTTTCATTCATTCATTCAGGAAGGTGTTTGCAACAAGGAATTAGAGAAAAGCTTATAAAGGAAAGCTTGAAAATATAAATCTAGCTAACAGAAAATGATCACATACAGGAATCTATGGGGGGATTTTGCATGCATCATTGGGGGAGAGTAAAGAACTACGCTACTAAGTAGTAAATAAAAGCATGTAAATTATGAAGAACTAGCTACTAATCTATCAGAAAATAAGGGCATTCAGAGGTGGGCTCCGATGGCCTTTGAATGGTTGAGAGGAGGAGGGGCAGCCAATGGTGCCTAGGTCGGTCCTTGAGAGAGGTTGGAGAGGTGATCCAAAATCCTGGCATGGAGATGGTGGCAGCCATGGCGAACAACTCAGGGAGGAGGAATGGAGGTGAATGTAGCTAACCTAAGTGTGAATGAGTGCCAAGAATGGGATGGGGGAAAATGGCCACCCCTTAGGTCTTGTTATAGACCTAAGGGAGACTCTCTAGAGAAATGTGGAACTATCTAGAGAGAGCCCCAAGAGTGGCTGATCATGGTGAGAGAGAGGTGGTTCTTAGATCCATAAAAAGTGGATCTCAATTTGAATGGCTCTTGGTTGCTAATTTTGGCAACCAAGAGTGGAGCCACCTTTGGAAAAGCCTAGAATACTCTAGGTTGTGTGGGAGTACGTGAATGGGTGTGTGTGTGTGTGTTTGTGTGGTCATGCCCTAGGTGTCTAAGTGATATAGGTTAGGTCCTAAGGGGTTTAGGTTGGTGTAGGCCATAAATTAGGGTTGCAAATTCTAATTGCTAAAGGGGAATTGCATTTAAACTTAACAGAAGTTTAATTGAATGGGTGTGAACCTAATTGAGAGTGAAATGACTCAATTAGGTTGGGCTTAGGTCAATTGGACTCTCCCTGAGTCCAATTGGACTTGTGTGGGTTGAGATCTGAGCTCAATTGGACCCTATGAGTCCAATTGACTAGGTAATGGTAATTGACTATGATCTAAGTCAATTAGGTTTAGTGAGGACCTAATTAGGTCCTTAGGGAGGTCTATAGGTGATGTATTAGGGTTAGGGTACCTTAATTTAGGTTCCTATGGGATTGGAATTGGGTTTAGGGAGCTAGAGATCCAAGATCAAGGCTTGAATCTCAAAGCAGGAACTAGAGAGCAGTTCCAGACATCCAAAAATAGCATCAGACGACTTATACCCAAAAATAAGAAGTCCGGACTTGTTATATGGACGTCTAATCAAAGTCAGGAAGGATTCTAGGTTCTGTCTTGGGTATTATGCAGAAATTGGACGTTTGACCAAGTGTCTGGACGTCCAATAACAATGCAGAGGTGGGTTTAAGGTGTGTGGGAGTTGGCTAAGGGTTCTGGAAGTCCTATAATTCATCTGGACGTCCAGATAAAGGTTGGAATTAGGGTTTTAAGGTTTCCTAGGGTGTGGTGACCTAATCTAAGGGTGGCTAAGGCTTGGGGAAGCTTCTAGGCTGTCCTAGGGCTAGGATGGACCTAAGTTCTTCACATTTTACTGCTTTATTCCTACTTAATAGAGTTGCATACCTTAACTCCCTTACATTATTATCTATTACATCTAATCTAGGTCTTCCGCTCCAGCTCTACCACGACACCAGTTATTCCAGCTTCAGATCCAACTTCCGATCTACCTTCTGGTCAGCTTATTACCTGTAATTGTCATAATGCACCTAATTAGTACATTATAGCATTATTTTATGCATAGCTAAAAGAAAGCAGTAAGGATGCAAGTAATTCTTATACATGCGTGAATTACCCTAACTTATGCTAAGTCCTAGCCTAATTTAGGTCAATTAAGACCTATGATTGCTGCGCAATCATACCCCCATGCCTAAATCCTGCTAGTCCCTAGCAAATGCAAGACTAAATTATTCACATAAGGGTCCCTAAGGGATTGATTATTTTATCAAGTGTATGCCTAGAGATTTTTCTCCTTTTTCTTTTCATCCTATTCTCTAGAAATCCAGGCAATCATGAAAGTGTAGCTATGTAGCTTTTGCAATGAATTTGAGTGAAAAACTAATTCACCTCTAAAGCCTGTACTTGACCCCTAGTAAAAATTCTAGCAAGATAGGCAGACTTCTTCCCTCAGGGTATTCAAGATATTCTATGAATTCCACCCAGCTTTAAGCTTAGGTAGAGAATCTTAGAGGGAAAAGATTATATATTTGGTGGCTCACTCTTGACTGGTGCTACATAGAGATTAGTACTTCAGAATCTAGATTCCCGGATTATCAAGTAACTCAACTCAGTGAAAGACGAGAAAAACTATGCTCTCTTCTGGTTCCTTTGTATTCATTCTCTCTTTTTCTTTTTCTTTTTCTTTTCTTTCTTTTTCTTAGAGCTCACAACCTCACCAGATTCACACATATAACCTGTATTAGGTTGTCTCACTTAGCATTATCACTTTAATTGAGTTTCCATAACCCTAACACTAAGACGAAATTTCTCAACCAGTGTTCGGGCGGTCAGAAACACAAGAAGGTGGGTTAGGGCCATATTTGGTGCATCTCAAATTTATTTGGTGATATTGCCTCAATGCAACTGAAATAAACACTAAATATTCACACTTTTTTTTCTTTGCTTTTAATTCCTTTTCTAATTTTTTTCAATTTTTGTTTCTTTTCATCAATTTTTTTTCTTTTTTCTCTCTTTCTTTCTTTTTTTTTTCTTCTTTCAACACTACACAACTAGCACATCAATTTCTTTACTTTTTCTTCTTCTTTTTCTTTTCTTTTCTTTCTTTTTCTTAGAGCTCACAATCTCACTAGATTCTCATGCATGATCTGTATTTGGTGGTGTCACTTGGCATTAACACTTGAATTGAGTTCCCATACCTCTAACACTGAGTCAGAATTCCTCAACCAGTATTCAGGCGGTTAGAAACACAAGAAAGGTGGGTTAAGGCCATATTTGGTGGATCTCAAATTTATTTGGTGGTATTGCCTCAATGCAACTGAAATAAACACTAAATATTTACTATTTTTTTGCTTTTTCTTCCTTTTCTAATTTTTTTCAATTTTTCATTTTTATTATTATTTTTTTTCAACATAACATAATTAGCACACAACCATGAACTTTATTGAGGAGGCATTATTAGGGATTGGTGGTACTCAAGAAACATTGGGTGGCTTATTTGGTGGAAGTGCCTACTCACGGCACCGGGAGAGACGGATAGGATGGTGTATTTCTGACCTTGACATCAATACCCTCCTTCAACTGAGGATTCTGTAAAGAATGGTCGTAACCATCCACCCTAACCCTAGTTTTATGGAGACTCGCTCTTCGCGTATTTGCCTTATTTGGTGACTCTCAAAATTCACACAAAATGTATACGTAAGAACCGAGAGTGAAACTATGCCTAATCTCTGAGTATCATCACCTAATTATCTAGGATTTCAGATTCCTTGCACTAATCTTAGAGCACCAGTACACTCTACTCTCATCTCACACTATTTGGTGGATTTTTGGAAGAAAATCTGCTTGACTCCCAAATCACTGTCCAAGGGTTCAGGAGAAGAAGCACTACTTCTCTCGACAAACTAAAGACATTTATCAGCCTTCACTGTGAATTCATTGCAAATTCTACATGTGTGTAAAAAATTGTATTGGATTCCATATTATAGGAATCAACTAGCGGATAAAATTTCTAATGCATTCTCTTAATAAGATAATCTTATTCATGGATGCACTATGTATATATGCTATAAACAAGTAACCTCGTATAATTTGTACTTCGTGAAATTCTCGTATCGGGTTACATTCAGCTTGACCCTAAATTTAGAACAAGAGGTGAGCGGGTGAGTTGGAAATGGCTGTTGTGGATGATTTCTAGCTCCAATGCGAGCATTAGAGTTGGAGTCTGTTGTTCTTTTATTTAGGGTCCTAAAGTATGTTTGACATGCAGCTCCGAGGATTTTCCTAAATGTTGGCATAAAAATTTTTCAGTTTTTGTTGTATCTACCCCCCCATGCCTAAGTTCTTGCATGTCCTCATGCATGAATGTAAAAGAAAATGAATACAACAGGGGGTAGATGGGTAGAAATCACCTGTAATTGCTCTTGAAATTATACATTCAGCACCGGCCAACCTGACAGTTTGCAGTATGCGGAAAGAAAATATGATAAATGGAAAAATGTGTTATATATAGAAATGAATATGTATAGGGTGATGGATGAATGTGGGATATGCTATTTATACATGCTGAGTTTAACGCCTTCAGTTGAGTGAGAATTCAATCACACGTCCTCAATAAGATGAATGATCTCGTCAGCTGGAGGAGGTTCCTGGGCCAAAAATGGCTTAAGGCGCTAGCCATTTACCGTAGATATATGCCTAGATTTTGGGTCCCTAATCTAGACCGCCCCATTAGGATATGGGTGAATCACAACATATGGGCTAGTCCACTTGGACTTGAGCTTCCCTGCGAAAAGTTTTAATCGTGAATCGAACAACCATACTTGCTGGTTGGGCGTGAATGCTTTCCTCCGGATGTGGCAGTCATGAAAGGCCTTGGTCTTGTCCTTCTATATCAATGCATTCTCATAGGCCTCCCACCAGATCTCTTCTAATTCGCTAAGCTAGAGTTTCCGTTCTTGACCTCTTGCATCGAGGTTAAGGTTACATTGTCGCACCACGCAAAAGGCGCAGTGTTCCAGCTCTACAGGAAGGTAACAGGCCTTGCCATATACCATACAATATGGTGACATTCTGAGTGGGGCCTTGTATGCTGTCCGATATGCCCAGAGTGCATCAACTAATTTATCAGACCAGTCCTTCCTATTTGGTCTAACCGTCTTCTGGAGAATCAACTTGATCTGACGGTTAGACACTTCAGCCTACCCGTTGGTCTGCAAGTGATACAGGGTGGCTATACGGTGATGTACCCCATATTTCTTTAATAATGTCCTGAAGTGGGAGTGGATGAAGTGGCTTCCCCTATCGCTAATCAAAGTGAGAGGTATTTTGAATATCACGAAGATGTATTGTCGTACGAAAGAAATGACGGCCTTATGATCAGCCAGTCTCGCCGGGATGGCCTCGACCCACTTTGAGACATAGTCAACAGCTAGTAATATGTACTCAAAGTCATGCGAGTTCGGAAAAGGGCCCATAAAATCGATGCCCTAGACGTCGAACACTTCTACAACCATGATGGGCTTGAGTGACATCATGTCTCTCCTGGTCATAGAACCGACCGACTGGCATCGTTTGCAGTGTTGGGCATATTTGTGTGTATCTCTGAAAATAGTTGGCCAGAAATATCTCGACTACAAAATTTTTGCAGCGATTTTCCATCCTGAGAAATGACCACCACAAGCATCATTGTGGCAAAAAGATAACACACTGGGGATCTCTGAATCTGGGATGCATCTTCAAATAATCTGATCTGCTCCAATGCGGAAGAGCAGTGGGTCATCCCAGAGGTAGAATTTAGCCTCTGCAGTAAATTTGAGTTTCTGGTCCTTGGATAGGTTCGCGGGAATCTTGCCTGTGGCAAGATAGTTTGCGATATCCGTGTACCAAGGGAACTCAACAGAGTGAACTTCCAAAAGGGATTCATTCGGAAATTGGTCGTGGATAGGTAGGGAATAAGGAATGTGGGTTGGGTCCAGTATAGATAGGTGATCTACCACAACATTATGCTTTCTGACTTTGTTGTGGATTTCAATATCAAATTCTTGTAATAGAAGGATCCATCTGATGAGCTGGGGTTTGGCATCCTTCTTTGCCAACAAATGCCGGAGGGTGGGGTGGTTAGTGAAGATGATAACTTTGGTCCCTAATAAATAAGATCTAAATTTCTCCAACCCGAATACTATTTCTAGTAGTTCTTTTTCGGTGACAGTATAATTGCACTGAGCCTCATTCAGCATCTTCTAGCATAGTATATGACAAAAGGTTGTTTTTCCCGACATTAGCCTAAAACAACACTGACGGCAAAATCAAAAGCGTCGCACATCATCTCGAAATCAAGCGATCAGTTGGGTGGTTGGAGAATCGGGGAATCAGAGACAATGCTTCGTAAAGTCTCGAAGGCACTGAGACACGAGGTGTTGAATTCAAATGGGGCATCGACAATAAGGAGATTCGTCAAAGGTCATGCAATTTTTGAGAAATCACGTATAAATCTCTAATAGAAGCCGACGTGACCGAAGAATGATCTGATCTGCTTGACTGTGCGAGGTGGAGGTAAGTGGGAAATAATCTCAGATTTAGCTCGATCGACCTCGAGTCCATTTTTAGAGATCCTGTGCCCTAGTACTATGCCATCCCTCACCATGAAATGACATTTCTCCCAGGATAGTACTAGGTTTACCTCAATACACCATTTCAGGATCTTCGTGAGGTTATCAAGACAAGATGCGAAATCATCTTTGAAAATGGAGAAGTCATCCATGAACTCCTCCACATAGTCCCCAATCATGTCAGAGAAGATGGCCATCATACAACGCTGAAATGTTGCTGGTGCATTGCAGAGGCCAAAGGGCATCTGCTTGAAAGCGAATGCTCCAAAGGGGTATGCGAATGTGGTCTTGTCTTGATCTTCCGGTCTAATCGCTACTTGATTATACCTGGAGTATCCATCCAGAAAGCAAAAGAAACTGCATCCGGCTAACCATTCCAAGATCTGATCAATGAAAGGGAAAGGAAAGTGATCCTTCTGGGTAGCCGTGTTCAGTTTCCTATAGTCGATGCAGACCCACTAAGCTGTCGCAGTGCAGGTCGAGATGGATTCGCCTTTATCATTTTTGACTACGATGAGTCCTGCTTTTTCGGGCACTATCTGGACAGACTCACACATTGGCTGTCAGAGATTGGGTATACAATACTTGCATCCAACCATTTGATGTTCTTGTTCTTAACAACCTCTAGCATATTTGGGTTTAGCCTTCTTTGAGGTTGTCTCGAAGGTTTCAACCCCTCATCCGTGTAGATGTGATGAGTACAATATGAGGGGCGAATGCCGTGGAGATCAGCAATGCTCCACCCTATAGCAGCCCTATGGTTTTGTAGCATAGAAATCAATTGATGCTCTTGTTCTTGGGTTAAGTGGGCACTAATAATGACCGGGTATGTCTCGCTTTCGTCCAAGAACACATACTTAAGTGAGTCAGGTAAGGGCTTCAATTCAATCATGGGTGGGTCAGAGTCAGAAATGGGGATAGGAGGAGCAAACTCGAAGGTGGGAATCTGCTGATCCGTGCGCATGTGAATTCCCACTGATTCGCTTCCTATGAGATGATCGGTTGTGATTACATTAACGAGAAACCCGTTAGCTATGGTCAGGCCTTCTTGTAACAACAGGGGCGATCCAATAGTGTACGGATCAGGATAGCTAGATTCAGGGGTGCTGTGGTCAGAAACACACCCTAAACAGTCGGATCCTCGGGGAGATATGAGTAGTGAAGTGGTCTCAGTCCCTTGTAGATCGAGGTCCAAGAACCCTGATAGTGCAGACGAATGAGACATTGGGTTGTCACAAAGGAGCCCAATGTTACTATAGTATGCCTGATCTTCATCTTCACCATCCTCCTCTATGCGATCACAGTCAAAAGTCCTTGATGCCCTGAATATGTCAAGTCAAAGTCGCTCATTACCTAAAGCTATCTCCATACACCCAGATGCACAATCAATGTTCGCTTGGGCTGTCGCTAGAAATGGGCGACCCAAAATGATTGGTGCATCTCGGAGATTAGGAGGAACCTCCATATCGAGAATGAAAAAATCTACGGGAAAGCAGGATCCGCGGACTTTTATGATCACGTTCTCAACCACCCCCTCGGTGTTTTTACTGATCTATCAACCAGCTGAATTGTGACCGAGGTAGACTTTAACTCCCCAAATAGAAATCGATCAAATACGACAGTGCGAGTTAGGTTGATGGATGAACCCAGATCTAGAAGGGCCCGATCAAATGGAGAATCCTGCAAGCAGCAGGATATGAGTGGGGTACCAGGGTCTTTCTTTTTCGATGGCAAGTCAGCTAGAATCGCGACACTAGCCTCTTTTGACAGTACCACCTGTCGTCCAATTCTAGGCTGTCGTTTCTGGGTACAATAGTCCTTGAAGAACCTAGCGACAGTGGGGATGTGATCAATTGCCTCGAGGAGGGGGACCTGAATATGTACTTCCTTGAACATTGACTTAAGGTCCTCAAAATTCCACGTGTCCTTTCGTACTACATTTCGCGTCAGAGCCTCAGGAAAAGGGACGGGAATCTCAGGGTCAAGTGGCCTCTTACCCTTATCTACTGTAGGTGGCTCCTGAGATGAAGGAGTCGAACCCACCTATGGCAAAGGGTGAGAAAAATCAGGACCCACCTGCCTATGTGGTGGGTCAAATGTCTTCCTTCCGCTCCTCAAAGAGATAGCCTTTGCCTCGGCTTGCTATCCATGAGGTGGTGGGGGAGTGGAAGGGGCAGAGTATGCGGGGTTCTGCATCAAAGGCGGCTGGCCTTGAGCATAACGAGGTGGTGCTGGAGGCACTTGTAATATGGCATGTGCCTGTCCCTGTGGTGCCTGAAGCCTAGGCGGGGCACCTTGGTTCTGCACATACCGAG
Organism: Thalassia testudinum; assembly: GCA_037157565.1. NCBI lineage: Eukaryota > Viridiplantae > Streptophyta > Magnoliopsida > Alismatales > Hydrocharitaceae > Thalassia > Thalassia testudinum. The sequence goes on along the minus strand of JAZHRO010000078.1, from coordinate 8,543,902 downwards.
GGTTCGGGACAGGTTGGGAGGGCAAGGCTCCCTGAGTCCTATGCTCCTGCAACAGTTGGTTTTGCATGTTTTGTATAGTTTGTATCTGGTTAGCCATCGCCTTCATTGTCTGCAAGCCATCCTGTGTAGATTTCCTCATTGATTCTTGCAGCTCCTCTTTTAATGCCTCCAAAGGGTTAGCCCACTTTGGAGGGGGACTGGCAGCTTGGTGCAGCGGCTGGTATAAAGAATGAGATTAATGTTGATGAGATGGGAATGGTTGCTGCCTAGGGTACGTGTTTTGCGCATTCCAGTATTGCCTGGTCTGGCAGTGTGGATCTTGATGTGGTCTTTGTGAGTTACCAGACCACGAGAAGTTCGGATGCTGGCGCCAACTAGGGTTATACATCTCTGAATTTGGGCTATTACATCCGTATCCTTGAATAGCACTGATGTCCTCCTAGGCCGAAGATGTCTAAGACGTATATCTATCAAGGTGATACTTATTATAATCTGCGGGTGGTGCGTAACCCTGGTCATATGGTACCAAATCGGAATTGGTTACGAGATCGTGATATGCAGGATCTCGTAAATAAGGAGAAGATGCATCCCGAGTGAGTAGATTAACTCGAGCAAGAGGGGCTTGGGGTGCATAGGAGGGTCTTGGAGCAGCAGAGTTCAGGTTAGATTGACCCTGACTAATTTGGTCAATCTTTTTCTCAATCAAATTTATTCTATCCAGCTACTTGACGATGATATCCATGTCGGCTCGAATAGACTCGGTGTGAGCCTCATGGACACCAACCCGCTGCTGACCAGGCCACTGGAACTGGTTCATGGACGTGACATTCATCGAGTTCTCCGCCAAAGATTCGAACAACTCAAATGCGCTATTCTCATCTTTTGCGAGGAAATTCCCGCCACTAGATGCATCTGCCAGATACTGATGTGTGTCATCCAACCCATGATAAAAGATCTGAGCTAGGTGCCATTTGGGTATACCATGGTGCGGGCATTTCCGGAGAAGGTTGTGAAATCGATACCAGGCTTCATGCAACTTCTCCCCAGCTCCTTGGGAGAAAGTCATGATCGCACACCTCATTGTGTTCGTTCGACCGATTGGGAAGAACTTTTGCAGGAATTCACGTCGTAATTCCGGCCAGGTTCCAATTGGCTTCCCAATGGTCTTGAACCAGTATGAAGCTTTGTCCCTTAGAGAAAATGGGAAAAGCTTTATCAGAAGAATCCCAAGATCAATATTCCTGGGTCGAATCATTTCTGCGAGTCGACTCAGGTCCTCTAAGTGCTAGAATGGATCTTCGCTTGAGTTTCCATAGAAATGAGTGCTGATCAAACCGATCACATTGGGCTTGAGCTCAAACGCATCTCCGCCTATGGGAATCCTGACTAAGGGTGTGACGATCGGTGCAGCTGGATCATAGAAGTCCCGAAGTTGTTCTCCTCGCAGTGGATGCTACATTTTGTCAAGCATCGTCAAAATACGATCCATGCTCTGCTGATGCCACTACTTAGATTCGACAACCCAGGCCTCCATATGAGCCATCGAGTCCAGATTACCAACGTCCTGACCCGGTCTAGGTCCAGGTCCAGGATTAGCCATTGCAGCTAAGGGAGTAGAAGAAGTGGGGGGGTAAGATGGTCCTGGCGAGGTGACTTGCCTCCTTGGGGGCGGCTCCCAAGGTCCAACTCGTTGAGGTCTAAGTGACCTCCTTCCTTGCATACACCACCCAACCCCTGGGTTGGTGTAGCCAAGCTAGACAAGGCTAAGGCCCTATCAATCAAATGGTCCTTATGATCGAGTGACTAGATTTTTCATTCTGAGTTCGAATTCCTGAAGAAAAATTTGTCATACAACCAACTGAAAGCAATTCCCGCCTCTCAAGCAAACCCAGGTAGGTCTAGAGAGTTCTAGAGAACTTAGGTAGCTAGGTTGATTAGGTTAGGTTCTAGTTGATTTAGGTCAAGGTAGGTCTCAAATTAGGTTTGTAAACCCTAATTCACTAAGGTAAAGTTCAATTAAACTTAATACAAGTTTAATTGGGTGTGTGGAAACCTACTTGAGAATAAAATAACTCAATTAAGTCAGGTCTAGGTCAATTGAACTCTCACTAAGTCCAATTGGACAGTGTGTGTTGAGATCAGGGCTCAATTGGACTCAATGAGTCCAATTGAATAGGCTGATGAATTGACTATGATCCAAGTCAATTAGGTTTAGTGAGGACCTAATTAGGTCCTTAGGGAGGTCTAGAGGTGATGTACTAGGGTTAGGGCACCTTAATTTAGATTTCTATAGGGTTGGAATTGGGTTTAGGGACCTAGAGATCCAAGATCAAGGCTTGAATCACAAAATAGGGTCTGGAGGGCTATTCTGGACATTTAATAACAGTGTCATACATCTTATAGTGAAAAATCAGAAGTCTAGACTTGATGTCTGGACATCCAATCAGAGTCAGGAGGGTTTCTAGGTTCTGTCTTGGGTATTCTACAGAAATTGGACATCTGACCAAGTGTCTAGACATCTAATAACACTGCAGAAGTGGGTTTAAGGTGCGCGGGAGTTGGCTAAGGGTTCTGGACATCCTATAACTCATCTAGACATCCAGATAGAGGCTAAGGTTTCCTAGGGTGCGATGACCTAATCTAAGGGTGGCTAAGGCTTGGGGAGGCTTCTAGGCTATCCTATGGCTAGGATGGACCTAAGTTCTTCATAATTTATTGCTTTATTCCTACTTAGTAGAATAGCATACCTTAACGCCCTTACATTTTTATCTACTACATCTAATCTACGTCTTCCACTCCAACTCTACTGCAACACTAGTTATTCTTTATTCTTCAGATCCAGCTTTAGATCCAGCTTCAGATCTAGCTTCTGATCAGCTTATTACCTGCAATTGACATAATGCACCAAATTATTACATTATAGCATTATTTTATGTATAGCTAAAAGAAAGCAGTAAAGATGCTAGTAATGCTTATGCATGCATAAATTACCCTAACTTATGCTATGTCCTAGCCTAATTTTGGTCAATTAAGACCTATGATTGCTGTGCAATCATACCCCCATGCCTAAATCTTGCTAGTCCCTAGCAAATGCGAGACTAAATTATTCACAGAAGGGTCCCTAAGGGATTGATTATTTTATCAAGTGAATGCCTAGAGATTTTTCTCCTTTTTGTTTTCAAGCTATGCTCTAGAAATCGAGACAATCGTGAAAGTGTAGCTATGTAGCTATTGCAACGGATTCGAGTGAAAAGCTAATTCACCTCTAAAGCTTGTATTTGACCCCTAGTAAAAATTCTAACAGGATTGGCGGACTTCTTCCCTAGAGGTATTAAAGATATTCTATCAATTCCACCCGACTTTAAGATTAGGTATAGAATCTTAGAGGGAAAAGATTATTATCTGGTGGCTCACTCTCGACTGGTGCTACATAGAGATTAGTACTATAGAATCTAGATTCTCGGATTATCAAGAAACTCAACTCAGAGAAAGACGAGAAAAACTATGCTCTCTTTTGATTCCTTTGTATTCATTCTCTCTTTTTCTTCTTTTTCTTTTCTTTTCTTTCTTTTTCTTAGAGCTCACAATCTCACTAGATTCTCACGCATGATCTATATTTGGTGGTCACACTTGGCATTAACACTTGAATTGAGTTCCCATATCTCTAACACTAAGTCAGAATTCCTCAGCCAGTATTCGGGCGGTCAGAAACACAAGAAAGGTGGGTTAAGGCCATATTTGATGGATCTCAAATTTATTTAGTGGTATTGCCTCAATGCAATTGAAATAAACACTAAATATTTATAATTTTTTTCCTTTTTCTTCCTTTACTAATTTTTTTCAATTTTTCATTTTTTTCATTTTTTTATTATTTTTTTTCAACATAACACAATTAGCACACAACCATGAACTTTATTGAGGAGGCATTATTAGGGATTGGTGGTACTCAAGAAACATTGGGTGGCTTATTTGGTGGAAATGTCTACTCACGGCACCGGGAGAGATGGATAGGACGGTGTATTTCTGACCTTGACATCAATACCCTCCATCAGCTGAGGATTCCATAAATAATGTTCGTAACCATCCACCCTAGCCCTAGTTTTATGGAGACTTGCTCTTCGCATATTTGCCTCTTTTGGTGGCTCTCAAAATTCACACAAAATGTATACGCAAGAACCGAGAGCGAAAACTATGCCTAATCTCTGAGTATCATTACCAAATTATCTAGGATTCCAGATTCCTTGCACTAATCTTAGAGCACCAGTACACTCTACTCTCATCTCACACTATTTGGTGGATTTTTGGAAGAAAATCTATCTGACTCCCAAAACACTATCCAGGGGTTCAGGAGAAGAAGCACTACTTCTCTCGACAAACTAAAGACATTTATCAGCCTTCACTGTGAATCCATTGCAAATTCTACGTGTGCGTAAAAAATTATATTGGATTCCATATTACAGGAATCAACTAGAGGATAAAATTTCTAATGCATTCTCTTAATAAGATAATCTTATTCATGGATGCACTATGTATATATGCTATAAACAAGTAACCTCTTATATTAGTACTTCATGAAATTTTCCCTTTCGAGTTACATTCAACTTGACCCTAAATTTAGAACAAATGGTGAGCGGGTAAGTCGGAAGTGGATGTTGCAGACGATTTTTAGCTCCAATGCGAGTATTAGAGGTGGAGTTGGTTGTTCTTTTATTTAGGGTCCTAAAGTACATTTGACATGCAGCTCTGGAGTTTTCCTAAATGTTAGCATAAAAATTTTCAGTTTTGTTGTATCTACCCCCCCATGCCTAAGTTCTTGCCTGTCCTCATGCATGAATATAAACGAAAATAAGTACAGCAGGGAGTAAATGGGTAGAATTCACCTGGAATTACTCCTAAAATTTTAACGTTTAGCACCGGCCAACCTGGTAGTATGTAATATGCATGAGAAATATACTTAAAAGAAAAATATGATATGTATAAAAATGGTTATGTATAAGGTGTTGGTAGAATGTGAGGTAGATGCTGAGTTTAACACCTCCAGTTGGGTGAAAACTCAACCAGATGTATCAGTTCTTGCATAGGAGCCAGTCAAGATTTAGAGAAAGATGTGCTCATATGCTCCTAGAATCAGTGGTCCAGAGATGCAAACCCGCTGATTGTGCATCCCTACTCCAAAAAGTCTAGCTATAAGAAAGTGTGGAGTGGTGGTGGAAAATAGAGGATAATCAGAGGGGGGATCATGATGCTGATTCAGCTAATTTATCATGTCCCACAATTCGGCAAGAAGTTGCTGAGGGAGTAGATCAAAATGTATCTCAGAACCAGAATCTGAGTCATAGGGATCCTCATAACGATAATTGGCATCAAAGATCATGCCCTCTCTAGGCTCTGGATCATATGGGGGTATCTGTGAAAGTAGAAGATCTGTGGGGAGGTCACTAAAATCCTCGTCAGAAATTACTTCGTCCAAGTTTGTACTCATATCTGATTCATCAGAAGCTGACTCTTCAGGCTCTGAGTCGAGCCATCCATTATATTAACTAGGATGATAGGTGCATCTCCATCTCATTCTTCTCAAAGCTTCACCCTCATATGCATTGGGTTCCTCAGTAATTCCTACCTTATGTAGCATATTTATTTCTTTGGTCAAAACATCCATAGCTACTTCTGGTCTTCGGATGTCAGCATCAGGGATAGAAAGTGTCGTCTCAGAATCTTTAACATCCGAATTAGGTATGTAAGTGAAAGGAGTGCTGATCAGAAGATGTTGGCTCTAGCACAGGTTCACCCATAATGGGAAGAGGCCTAGATTGATTAGTAGTGTCGCATGTAATGTTTACCTCAAGATCCATATCCTCAATTGGATCTACTTCCCTTATCACGATTGGGTTATCTAACCTAAAAGGTATCTCCCAGGATTTAGGATAATCCGATTGTGTCTTAGTCCTGGAGATATCAGTTCTTTCCTCGATAATTTTCTGAATGGAGTTCTCAAATGAACCCATTCGGCATACTTCCTGCTCCTGTCTCATATCCAAGCTAGATTCTTCTTCCCTTGAATGATCTTCCAGCATCTACTCTCGAGAATCTTTTGTCTGTCCTTCTAGCATAGTCGTTTCAGATTCTTCAAGGTCTTCAAGGCTATTTTCCACTTGATATCTCAAAAGTAATAGATCTTGAGTTTCCTGATTTTGTCCAATTAGCCTTGTTATCCCTGTTGTTCCCTGAAGGAGCTCCATCACAGCTTGTTGATACGGAATCCAGCTTTGTCTTGGGTTCGGCTTAGTGATAGCTTGGATTTCGTGTAGGTAGAATGCGACCTTCTCCTTAGCGCTAGCTACAGCTCTCTGTATTCTGTAATGCGGTCGCATATGCACCGATAGTTCTTCAGGGGTTCCATGGGGTGAATCAAGTCTACCCATATTCCATGGGTGAGAAGCAGGAGTATGAAATCCATATCCTGGGTTATAAGATGCGGTCCTTTGAGGGACCGACTGGTATGGGTCATAATATCCAGGGTTAGGATATGGGTTAACCATTTCAATAACCAGAGGAGAAGGATCAGGCGAGGCGAAAATTCATCTTCGCCACCTTGAGTTCTGATCCCAAGGTTGAGCTGATTCAGTGACTCAGGCTCTCAGATAAGCTCGTGGGTCCAGCTCTCCTGGATCCCAGTTAGGTCCAGATTCAGGGTTAGCCATTGCGGCTAAGCAGATAGAAGAAGTGGGGGGAGAAGATGGTCCTGGCGAGGTGACTCGCCTCCTTGGGAGGGGCTTCCAAGGTCCATCCAGTCGAGGTTTGAGTGACCACCTTCCTTGCATACACCACCCAACCCCTGGGTTGGTGTAGCCAAGCCAGACAAGGATAAAGTCCTATCAATCAAGTGGTCCTTATGATCGGGTGACCAGATTTTTCATTTCAAGTTTGAATTCCTAAAGAAAAATTCATTGTGCAACCGACTAAAAGTGATTTCCGCCTCTCAAGCTAACCCAGCAAGCCTGGTTACGAGGGGACTAAGGGGAAGGTTCTTCCTTTGGCTTACACCTCTGGTTCCGTTATGCCCTAGCCACAGTCGTTTGACACTACCCTGCAAACTTAGTCACCAGGTTGGGCAAGAGAGGTTGAAGACACCCAGTAGTATGACAACGAATTCGGGTTGATTTCATGTTTTAAAATTAATTTTTGCCATTTTTTCTTCAATTGGGGTTTATGGTGAGTGGCTCACAAGGTGACAAAGATCACCGGCTAAACCTTAGACTTTATCAAGTCTAGGTTAGCCTAAATGTATGCTCTCTAGAGTGTATCCCTAAAGATGTAATCTAGGGTTCATGCAATTCTAGGGTTTTTTGTTTTTTTCCTTTTCAGCAGACCACGAAATTAAGACCAATTCTCTGATAAAAATTGGAACCAGAATAAATTGAAATTTCGCAAGTAGATTCCTTTTTCAATTATATTTTTAGAGAATATTTTTTTATAATTTCTACTATTTCAACCAAATTTTAGAGATTTTTAAATGTCAAGGGGTCAGATTTGGTATTTTGACCCCTGGTCGATTTTTCAAATTGAAACGATACCAAATGACTTTCGAAAATTCAGGAAAAATATCAAAATTAAAGCCAATGAGATTAGCTTTCAAACCCCACCATTTTTAGTCAAAACAGATTCGCAGATTGCTCGGAATTGCTTTTGGAATTTTGAAAATTTTCAAATCTGGGTCAGTCTGAAACCCTTGCACTTCGTAAATTTTTTAAAATTTTTTACTTAAAATTTTTTTAAATGAATGGAGCCGTTTGAAAGATGATTTGAAAATGAAAGTGTAGCCCAAATTTTAGAATTTTTCATTTACTAAGTTTTCGACAATTGAATTTTTAAATTGTAATTTGAAGTCTGACCGAAAATCAGAGGGTGGTGGAAAAGCTTTTAAAAGGTGTTTGAGTTTAAAATTCAAACTTTCCACCAAAATTTTTTTTTCAAAAAACATTTGAAAATTTTTTTTCAAGGACTTTTTTTTCAAAGGATTTTCAAATTCTTTTTTTTTTCTTTTTCAAAACTAGCCTATGATTCAAAAAGAAACCTAATCTAACTACTTAGATTTTTTTCTTTTTTTTTCACGAAAATAAATAGGCCTTTTCTTTCTTTTTTTTTCAAATGAAATTACTACAAGGAAATCTAACCTAGGGTTAAAAAAAAACCTAGACTAAGGAAGGTATGATGTGCACCTGGAATTTTTTTTTCCGCACTAGTTGTGTGCGCAGATCATATTTTCTTCCTATTTTTCCTGCACATCAAAAGACAAGCAGAGGAAGATTTATCAGTAGTAATTCAAGAGATCGAAATCAAAAAAATGATGTTGCCTCCCCGGCAACGGTGCCATTTGACAATCCCATTTTCACACGTTATGAAATCGTCAGAAATCCTAGTATAGTCGCACTAAAATGCTCGTCAAAAATGATTTGTAAGGATAACGAGACCTGAGTCCCGGTCGTTCATCTCTGGGAGGCGTTTATGCAAATTTGAAATCAATCTTTTTCACTCTACTTGCTTAAAATCGCATGGCGGTTTATGGTTATAGATATATTTATGCATGACATGCTCAGTTGCCAGAATATCAGAAATTAAAAGCAGGCAACTTTAATCACACAAAATATATTGCAATAAGCTCATGGTGATTCTCAACACATAGATATATGTATATAGAAAAAGATCTTTCATTGATTTAGCAGGGTGTTTGCAACATGGAACTAGTGGAAAGCTTATAGAGGAAAGCTTCAAAATATAAATCTACTTAACAGAAAATGATCTCATACAGGAATCTATGGGGAGATTTTGCATGCATCATTGGGGGAGAATAAAGAGCTATACTACTAAGCAATAAACAAAAGCATGTAAACTATGAATAACTAAGCTACTAATCTAGCAGAAATAAGGGCATCTGGAGGTAGGCTCTGATGGCCTTTGAGTGGTTGAGAGGAGAAGGAGGGGCGGCCAATGGTGCTTAGGCCAGCCCTTAGAGAGAGGTTGGAGAGGTGATCCAGCATCCTGGCATGGAGGTGGTGGTAGCCATGGTGGTGCTACTCATGGATATGGAGTGGAAGTGAATGTAGCTAACCTAAATGGAAGTGAATAAAGCAAAGAGATGGATGGGTGCAAATGGCTACCCCTTAGGTCTTTTTATAGACCTAAGGGAAGCTCTCTAGAGAATTATGGAATTCTCTAGAGAGGGCTATGGTGGGAGCTCATGGGAGAGTGAGAGAGAGAGGATGGATGGTGGTTTTTAGATCCACCAAATGTGGATCTAAAAATTGAATGGCTCTTGGTTTCTAATTTTAGCAACCAAGGCAACCACACATGGTAGAGAGTTCTAGAGAACTATAGGCTAGGTATTTTCATGTGGATTGTGTGTGTGGGTGTGCGTGGGTGGAAACTTAGGTGGCTAGGTTGATTAGGTTAGGTTCTAGTGGGTTTAGGTCAAGGTAGGTCTCAAATTAGGGTTGTAAACCCTAATTCACTAAGGTAAAGTGCAATTAAACTTAATACAAGTTTAATTGGGTGTGTGGAAACCTAGTTGAGAGTAAAATAACTCAATTGAGTTAGGTTTAGGTCAATTGGACTCTCACTAAGTTCAATTGGACAGTGTGTGCTGAGATCAAGACTCAATTGGACTCAATGAGTCCAATTGAATAGGATGATAAAATTGACTATGATCCAAGTCAATTAGGTTTAGTGAGGACCTAATTAGGTCCTTAGGGAGGTCTAGAGGTGATTTACTAGGGTTAGGGCACCTTAATTTAGATTCCTATGGGGTTGGAATTGGGTTTAGGGACTTATGGATCCAAGATCAAGGCTTGAATCTCAAAACAGGGTCTGTAGGGCAGTTCTGGACGTCCAATAATAGTGTCAGACGTCTTATAGTGAAAAATCGGAAGTCCATACTTGTTGTCTTGTTGAAGCTACGAGTTGCTTCGCTAACGTGTTTAGTTTTGAAAAACCTGTCGTCGTAGTACGAAAGCGGAGAACTCGTGTTCAACAAATAAAATTTATACCGGAATGAAAATCCTGGGTCGAACATAGGGAGGTGGACGTTTGATTTAAAAACTACGCATTTGTTTTATTTGTCACGAAGTAAAATAATTGATTGGAAACTATCTATCTATTTACACTTAAATAGAAGAGAGAGAGAGAATGAGAGAGAGAGAGAGAGAATATTACAAACAAAATAAAAAACAGATGCAGAATGCACATGGAATTCATTATCAAAAGGATTGTTCATTACACTAAATATTACAACTAGAAAGCGGGAAAATGATTGCACTAGAAAGCAGTAAATCTATTCTAGAAATCAGTAAAAAGAATGGGGAGAGAGATATCCTCCTCGACGGTTGCTTGGAGGACGAGCCGGACGGGACGACGCCTGGACGAAGGAGGACGGAGCAAGAAGAAGGAGGACGAAGCAGGAAGAATGAGAATGGGGCAGCACATCGTCGTCGTCGCAGGATCCGCTTCCGAAAGGGGGACAAAAAATTGACTTTATCTCGTGAGAAGCATCCTGGGTGTGGGACAAGCTTCTGTTGAGCATTGGAGAGGGAGAGAAGAGAAGGAAGGGATGAGAATTTCGTGTGGAGGGGGTCTCCTTTTATAGTTGCAAAGAGTGGGGGCATTTTGGTCATTCCAATTTGGAAAACTTTAATTCAGGACCTTTAGGGATGGATAAATCCGTCGCTAATGGTCCTAACATGGGCATAGTGGGCGGCGCACGCGCACCCGCTCACCTCCTCGCCTGTAACGTGAATTCACGTTCTTTAATCATCAGTCGTCCGATTGCGAGATCGGACGGCTTAAGTCGTTCGTCGCCACACCTCCTCTGCGCGCCTCACCACGTCTGATCTCGCATCGCCTCACTGCGTCAGATGGCGCGTTCAGCCGATTGGGCACGCATAGCCGCTCAATCTCCATCGTGCGGTCTATCACGCCGCACGACCGCACCTGCTCGCCTGCTTCTTGCTACTTTATTGCTCGCTTCGCGCTTCGTGAGAGCGCCTTCGACCAACATGCCACCAACGCGTTTGTGCTGCACTAACGATTTGTGCACGCACATCCACAACCGCTGGATGCACATTCAACGGTAGAGAAGCAGCGCTCTGATTGAAGAAGAGAAGGTGCGGCAGGTGCTTCGGTCGGTTGGGCGGCTGAGATGGCGCCACGTGGCGACATCTGAGCTGTCCATCTTCTGGATGATGTAGACGGTGCCACGGTTGTCGGATTGAGTTGATTTTCACGTCGTTAGGCTGTGATTGTTGATCTGAATTCATTCGTGCGGTTGGATTTGTCATTTGAAGTGTGGATTCACACCATCTTGACCCTTGATCTTCTAGGGTTCCCCGATCTCTATCTGATGCTACAAATGTCTGATTAGGGCGATCTTGGAGTCGTTGAACTCCAATCATCGCCCTAATCACATCTGTACGGTTGGATCTTCAATTCGAGGCCCTGATAAAATGTTTGCCCTATCCATGAACATAAAAGGAGATAATTAACCTCCATTTTATTCAAACTACTCTAAATGCAAGATGATGCATGTTATGCAATATTTATAGTATGCAATGCAATCCTATGCTTAAGAACATGCATAAATAGACATCTTAAGTAGTGTAAACATGTTTACATCATGTCTGGACGTCCAATCAGAGTTAGGAGGGTTTCTAGGTTCTGTCTTGAGTATTCTAGAGAAATTGGGCATCTGACCAAGTGTCTGGACGTCCAATAACACTGCAGAAGTGGGTTTAAGGTGTGCAGGAGTTGGCTAAGGGTTTTGGACATCCTATAACTCATCTGGATGTCTAGATAGAGGCTAGAATTAGGGTTTTAAGGTTTCCTAGGGTGCAATGACCTAATCTAAGGGTGGCTAAGGCTTAGGGAGGCTTTGAGTTCATCCTAGGACTAGGATGGACCTAAGTTCTTCACAATTTATTGCTTTATTCCTACTTAGTAGAATAGCAAACCATAACTCCCTTACATTATTATCTACTACATCTAATCTACATCTTCCGCTCCAACTCTACTGCAACACCAGTTATTCTTTATTCCTCAGATCCAGCTTTAGATCCAACTTCAGATCTAGCTTCTGATCAGCTTATTACCTGCAATTGACATAATCCACCTAATTAGTACATTATAGCATTATTTTATGCATAGCTAAAAGAAAGCAGTAAAGATGCTAGTAATGCTTATGCATGCATGAATTACCCTAACTTATGCTAAGTCCTGGCCTAATATAGGTCAGTTAAGACCTAAGATGGCTGCGCAATCAATCATAGAGGTTCGAAGTCAGCTCACACAGATGGTGTGGACTTGCCAGCCTGGTGCACTTCATTCTCAACCTCTGCCAAATCCAAACAACATGTCAATCTAAAAACACATGGTGAATCAAATTTAGGGTCAATCGTGCTACACTCAGCCAGGCTCGTCAACTCATACCTGCCTATTTGGAGCATACACCTCAACTGATCTGAATCATACCATGACTTATCCTACTATTCGGCAACAGAGTCCAATTCTCTCTCCTTTGCCTCCGCATCATGACTGTGCTATGATCAATGTTGTGGGCATGAGAAAAGATCACAAGACCACCCAAGCCCATGTTGTATGAATTTTGTGTTGATTTACGAAGTGCATGTTGTAGTATAGTCAACAAAACCTCTTTACAACATTTAAATTTATAAAGTTTGCTCGAAGTCAGGAAATTTGAGTCTGAGGTTGTTCACAAGGAGCAAATATGGAACTCACAACACTAATCGCAATTTATAATTAATGAACACAATAATAAAGATATGCAATAATAATCAACTCAAAATGATATTCAATGATAAACCAATGTATCTCAAGAAATCAATGAGATAAAACGAATATCAAACCCTAAAAATGGTGATTTAGATCACCAATTATATCCCATATTTAAGCATATGTTCAATGTAATCACATTTCTCAAATAAGCCAACAGTGTTTAGAATTAAATCTTGATCAATATCAATAGAGTAGATGCTTCAAATAATCCCATAATATCAGATCAAACGTTGGGTACCCATGCCAAATGCCTTAAATGATCACAAGGCACAGTAGGAGCATAGAGCACAGCCAAGGCACAAGGCCTCAGCAAAGCAGAGCACAAGGGTGCCAAGCGCAGAGGACCAACACCTCAGAGACGCTAAGTGTTGAGAATATCAGCAGCATCTCAAGGCACATGGCATATATCTCAAAGCAAAACCCTCCCCCCTCCTTAGGATTTCTCCTCTTATTGCTCAGAACTGGATAATCGAGTTTTCAGGTGGGTAATCGGATCCAGGTAGGGTCCAGGATCACCTACAGTGGGTGATGAGTGTGGAGTGTATGGTTCTGTGAGGTAGGGACCTCACCTCCACTTCTGAGAAGAGATAAGGCCTTAGAACTTTTTCAATTTATCCACTGTGCCTACTTTGTAGATGCATGATGTGGCACTAAAGAGTGACTGTTTCTTCTTCGTTTAGCTACAGCTGGAGTTGTGGAGGATTGGGGCTTGCATTCACACTGCTGCCATGCTTTGGTTGCAAATTGTTGCTATCGTTGGATGAATGGAATGAACTTGCAGCTACTGGAGGTGGTCCTAAGATCTATGATCGATCGTGGGTGGCAGACGAAGGAGGAGCTATCGACGATGGCGAAAAACACCTATAACAAGCAGTACGGGCTCTAAGCCCCAATTAGATCATTCAGGAGAGTCGACGAAGGTCAGCAAGTGCAGCGGTGGTGTTGATTTGGTGTGAGAGGGTGTGAGGTGGTCAGATGGAGTCAGAGTTGATAACAGCGAGGTGCGATGCTTGGTGGAGGTGTTGAGTGGGTGTAGCTCCAAATAGATAGAGGGCTTTTGAAGGAGACGATGTAGCAGAGCTTTTAGAAGTGATAGCGAGTGATTTAATGGTCTATGGTGGCGTGGCGAGCTCGTCAAAGCTACCCCAGAGGCGGAGAAGGAAGTAGGGGAGCGAGGTGAGCATTGATTGAAATAAGAGGGGAGAGGGTTAGGAAAGATTTGGAGAGGAAGAGGAGTAGGTTGGACCTAAATTAGGGATGAAGGGGGGAGAATTTGGCATCGACTTTGATTGGCCCATGCTACAGGAGAAATGAACTCCGTTGTGGGAGACGGTGAGGAAGAGCAACTTTGGTGGCCTTCTCTTTGATTGGCGAGAGGCGGAAGAAGCTGAGGAAGAAGAAGATCTAGCCAATTTGGCTATTGGGTGATCTGAAGATGGAGTTGAGAAGCATCTCTGGAGTCAAGTAGAAGGTTGTTCGGAGGAGGGAAGAATTGGGGTATTTCGACCTAAACTTGACTAAGCAAGAGCCTGAGATGCACATGAGCATTTTTAAAGGAGTTTCAAGCCCTTAGTTGTAAGGAATCAACACAAATTCCTCACAACTAAGGCAAGGAAATCTCGCAAAAATCGCGAGTTCGCCCGAGCTTCTAGAGTTGATTTCGAGCCTTGGAATCAAGTCCAATGGATTGGGCAACTTCTCTAGATCAATCCCTCTAAATTTGAATGGATTTGGTTGAGTAATCAAAGAGAGATCATTGATTGAAGGTCGGCAGGTTTGGGTTTACACCTTCCATGGTGGCAAGGACATAAGCATAGAAGTAACAACAAAATTAGGGACCTATGTGTAAGAGATTTCGAAAGCTGGGGGTTTGATTAAGAGAAATAGAGATTTTAGGGACTGAGATGCAAAGCAGGTTAAGATTGACTCTAATTGGGCCTAAATTTTCGTCATAACCTAATTTGGACCCAAGAAATCTAATGGTGAAGTTGGATTTGAGTTTTATGCACATTTGACTAGAAAATTTGCATAGAAGCCTAAATTAAGGAAAAATCCCGTCCGAGAATATCCACGATTAAAATGGGTTCAGATGGTCAAACTAAGGGTACCAAACCTCTTAGATTATTTTTATATGAATTTTAGGAGGGTTAGATGAATTTTTATCTAAACCTCCTAGACTACTTTTATCCTAACTAGAACCTCTTCAATTTAAGCAGGTTTGAAATTAGGATTTTGTGTGTTGTTTTGGTTCTCAGAATGCGTGAAACCCTATTTATATCAATGTAAACCCACTATTTGGACTTTAATGCTCACTAGATCTTCAATTAACCCTTGACAAACCCTGTGATTACTCTACATTCATGGTGTGATGTTAAAACTACAAAAGCCCTTTTTATTATTTTCTTCTCAGAATGGATTTGCGTGGAATAACAGCTCTCAGGCGATCATTTAGGAGCATTTGTCACTTGATTTTGATTAATTAAATCTAGTTATGGCTAATGATGGTGTTACCATCAGCCCAACTCCCAAATCTCACCCAACCCATGATTAACACAACAAGGTCGAGGATAAAACCAAGATGTGGAAACAGAAACCTATCCCCCAAGATAGCCAATCCATTCCCCTATCGTAAATCTTATCCCACCTCCACATTAGAGGACTGTTGAAATCTAACATAACGAGACCATTGAGGAATGCACAAGTCACTATCCCATTACTAGATATTCTCACTCTCAACTCCACCTCGCCTGACTTATCCAAAAAAGTGGAAGAGGAACCTTCACAAGGGAAGGTAGAATTGTCTGAAAATGTGAGTGCCACAATCCAAAATAGTCTACCTCCTAAAAGATCTGATCCAGTCACCTTGCTGATCCCCTACAAGATTCGCTTGATTGGATCTTAGCGCTTCAGTCAACCTAATCTCGACCACCTTATTTGAGAAACTACGGATAGGATAGCTAAAATCCACTGATGTTACTCTGCAATTAGCTGATTGAACCGTAACCAACCCGATTGGGTTAGTAGAGGATGTGGTAATTAGAGTCAAGGATTTCAGCTACTTAGCGAATTTCCTAGTTCTTGACATGGATGCGCCATAATAAATACAAGATATGCCCTTGATTTTAGGAAGACCTTTCTTGGCTACTGCAGGAGCCATAACCAATTGTGAATCAGGGCACATGATAATTGCCTCTGGAGATAAGCAAACTAAGATCAATATTTTTGAGGCTTCTAAAGGAAAAGAAAAATGCTCGGTAAAACAACTAGGTTTGATTCAAGATCTCACGACTGTTTCAGTAGTAGAAAGCCTAGAATCAAAACTTAAAGTTTTCTGCATGATGCAGGATCTCAATTTAGCCAAGCATGATTCTAGCAAATTGAGAGTATTGGAGGCTTTCACCTTTGATCTTGAGGACATACACATGGATTTTGGGGAACAGGATGACATTTAACAGGATTCAGATTTTTATTCCATGGATCTAGAGACATTTTATTATGAGGATTGTTTTAAGGATCTCCAGGAATTGCACATGGTATATACCAAGAGTAACCACAACCCAGAGTATGAATCATTTACAGATTTGGTGTTGGATGATCCAAAAGGCACTCTCCAGACATTCACTTTTGATTGGGATGAAAACTATAGAGAAGAATCATTAGAAGACCCAATCTTCGAGTCATTTCTTGAGGAATTGATCTTACACCCATTAGAGAAGAATCAAGATGACTTATTGGATAATGAAAAATTAGGTCACATTGCACAAGAGGAACCACACATCTAGGATATGCTAACTAGATTCATCTCTGTTGGGTCGTGGACTCACAACAATCTTAATTTAGAGGCCCATGATCACTACATCTTCTAAGTGATTCCTCCGCAAAAACTTCATAAGAGCCATCCAAAATTGAATCAACTTGACCCATATCATAGACCTTCTAGAATGACTCTTCATCATAATTTGATACTCATTTGTGGCCATCTGATTCTCATCCACCATGATCACATATTTTCTCATATCACTCATCATAATATGGCAGATGACATATCCTTTTGAGCTCCTTGCACCTAGTCGATGGCGTTAAACTTAGTGCTTAATAGGAGGCAACCCGTCATTCCAAAAACCTGAGACCCTTCTGACCTATCTTTTTGCTAAAACCATATTGCACTTTAAGGTTCGTCTGTTGGAGTAGCTGACTCCGCCTTTGATACTAGTATCAGAGTTAAAAATTGTCCACAGCAATCATTTCGACCCATTCACCACCCACCTGTTCTAATGTATGATCTGAACTGAATTCGAACCTACCTAATTTACAATGGGGACATTACAAATCTTAGGCAAGGGAGTATTAAAGTGCAAAACATTGTGAGAATCAATTCATGGAGGGGTTTCATCAAAAAAAAAAAAGGGAGAAGAGGAAAAGTCAATTTGAGCTGAATTGAAAACAATTGAGGAGAGAAAAGAAAAGAAAAGAAAAGAAAGGACCAATCAAAAAGAAAGAAAAAAGAGTTAGCCCCTTGTAATTGAATTTAAAACTTACCTAACTTCTAGCTAGATCAAATGATGAATTAAGACTTGGAAAGCTAAAGCTTCAGAGATTAGTGATGAGTACCGACCTTAGGCCTCTTAGGCCTGTTCTAAGGGCTTAAACACTCATGTATTTGTTAAGATCCGGATTAGTCTTCAAGAGGTTGAGGAAAATGCGAGGCTAATGTAATAGATCTAAGGCTTAGGGATTATTTAGCCCTGTTGGTTGCCCTTTGGTTTGCGGGACTTAGTAACCTGAGCATCCAAAATCCGCACACTAGTCTGGTTCAGTGTGCTTAATGAAGAAATAATGCCAAACATGCTCTATTCCAAACGAAATCGTCTTGAAGATCTAGATTAGGAGCGGCTTGAAAACACAAATTGATTGGACGAGTTTCCGATGCGGAGAGGTGGAATATTACCCACAAAGATGCATATTAACATATCGTCTCCTTGGTGCTTGTCTCTTAGGATATCTAAATATCCTACCAAGGGCATGTAAGTACCTTGTGTTGATTTAGGTGCCATGGGCGGGACTATCCTGAAATGTCGATTGCTAGGGCCTAAATTTAGCTACAGAACGCCATGGACAGCACTATCTCGAAGTGTCGAAAGCTAGGGTTCTGGGGGTTGCCATGGGTGGTGCTATCATGAAGCATCAAAAGCTAGGGACCCTTCGAGGATTGATGGTGGGGATAAGGAATCCGATATAAATCGTGTTTAGGGTTAATCTAAGGTTGGATTTAGGGAAATAAAAGAAAAAGAAAGAAAAGAGAGAAAACTCTCAAAATGAAATATCCTTCTTCATTTCGCTCTTATAAAATGTAGTGGCAAACCAAACCTATACAAAATATGTCTACGCACAGGTGTTTTAAGTGCTGGGGACAAATAACCTCTGGGCGATTTTCTTGGGCCTTAGAAGCCTTTGTGGCAGACCCAAGCTGAAGCTAGTCAGGTCTGGATCTTGGTTGGCACTTGAGTACCTCAAGGCTTATTGTTGGTAATTTGATCTGATCTCTAGAGATACAACTTTGTAAGGCATCTTGATGATTACATGCAACTTAGAGATCTGGTTTGATCCACAGGATTGTGTTAGGGACTAGCAAAAGCTAGGCATAGGGGTATGATAGGAATACTATCATGGGCCCTAACTAGCCACATTTAGTCAGGTTTAATTGATTAAAGCTCCTGCATAATCATTTGAGGGTCATAATTCAGTATTATACTGATTTGAGAGAAGAACAGGAAATTAAGGTTAATTCTGTAATTTTAACAGCACATCACAAACACAGATTAACCACAGGGTCACTCAGGGGTTAAATGCAGATCAAATGACCTCAAAAGTCCAAAAATGTGGGTCAACACTAACAGAAACAGGGTTTCATGCTTTTTGAGAACCAAAACAACACATAAAACCCTAATTCTCAACCTATTTAAATTAAAGTGGTTCTAATCAGGATAAAATTCATATCAACCTCCTAAAATTCATAGAAAAATATTCTAAGAGGTTTGGTATCCTTGGTTTGACCATCTGAACCTATTTTGACCTAGAATAGAGTTTTAGATGGGATTTTTCCTTGATTTGAGCTTCTGTGCAAATTGCCCAGTCAAATGTGATCAAAACTGAAATCCAAGTTCATCTTTAGATTCCTTGGATTTAAATTGGGTTAGTACTAAAATTTGGGCCCAATCAGAGTCCATCTTGACTTAGTTTGCAATTCAGTCCCTAAAAAATCTCTAGTCTTCACATTTGAGCCCCTAACTTTTAGATTTATTGCATTTACCCACCTAAATTCACATCATTTTCTTCAAACTGGTCCCTTCCACCATAGGTGTGAATGCAACTTGTCAATCGAGATTCGAGGGAGATTTTCTCTCTCAAATTAAAGCCAAATCTCCCCAAAATTGGAGACATTAACCCTCAAGCAATCCCCGATCGTCCACACCCAATCAAGAACTTCGAGGAGATCTCTAGAGCCCATGTGAGCTTGAGATTTCAGGGGATATTGTTCCCTAAAATATAAAGAATTCCAAGCCTCTTTCCTCATTCTTGAGCTCATTTTGGAGCTCTACAAGAAGCCCTAACCCCAAGCCGTTCTCCTTAGTCAAATTTTAAGCCGTGAATCCTCTCCTCATCTCCAGCCAACCTCGCTTCGGCTCCGATGATCTCCTCTGTCTTCCTTCTCCAAACATCCAACCATTAAATTGGATGGCCCCCTGGCTTCCTCTATTCTCTGTGACTGCAGCCAGCCAAAGTTTGGCCACCTCCTACCTCTTCTTCCTTGTCGACACCTCACCGTACTTCCTATCTTCTTCGCGTCCGGCCGATCAACGCTGGACGCATCTAGCCCTCTAACTTCTCTCTAAGTCCCTCAAACACTTCCTCTCACTCCCCTAACTCTTTCTACCCCCTTAGATCTTAGGTTCACATTCAACATCGCCCGCACCACCTTCATCTTCCCCATGGTCGATGAAACTCTGGTGACTTTGCACAATCACACCATGCCACCAAATCACCCACTACCACATCCACGAGCTCTGCCTCACCTCCCTCTTCAAAAGCCCTCAATCAATTCCACTTTACACCCATCAAAATGCCCCACCGAACAACCGACCTCACGGTCGTCTTCTCCAACCACGACTGACGTCCTCCAACTACTGCACTCCCTCCAACAACCACCACTACATTCACCATCGCATGGAAAAGCTCTTGAGCTATTTTTGACAAGGTCGAAAGGCCATTTTCTTGCATACAGATAGCCATCGTAGCTTCGCCGCTGCCTTCGTCTTCTCTAACCATGTCCACTTGCTTCCAACCACTAGCTAACTTGCAACTATGCTTAATCAAAGCGGACCTGAGTTGTTCAGCTTCCTAGTCCTACAATCGAGTGAAGACATAGTTGCAAGGGCTCAATTCCTCAACACACCTATTGCAACTCACGCGGAGCCTCGTTAAGGAAGGAGAGGAACTTTAGTCCCACATTATGCGTAGAAGAGCGACCAGCAGTAGATAAATTGAATTCATCACATTCACTCTTTGCCTCAGCACGCATTGGGGGTGAGGTCCCCACTCACGCATGCGCCAACACACACCCTCGCCCATGGTTCACGCCAAGCAGGCCTGGGTTTGGGTCCGTTTACCCGGTTACCTGGGTCCGGTTTGATTTTAAGGAAGGAAAATTTAAAGGAGGAAGGGGGAGAGTTTTTGCTACCTCGAGATTCATGCCCCCTCTCCCGTGCTCAAACACTTAGCCTTATCAGGCTCTGAGAGGCCCTTGTGCCTTATGCTGTGAGACCCTTGTGTCTCTTCTGAGGTGCTGAGTTAAGGCGTCTGAAGCCTAAACCTAACGTCTGATTTGGTTTTGCTTGGTTTTAATATTGAATTCTCATTTGATTATGGATACTATTGATTTATTTGGCTAAATTAGAACTTGATTATTAGCTTAAATTGGTTGTTCAGACCACCATTTTTAACCTAATCTTTTTATACTCTCATTCTTGAGTTTATTGCCATATTATTCTGATTATATTGAGCATTCTTCTGATTATTCTTGCATATCTTTCTTGATATTACGATTAGTTGATTGAAATTGCCAATTTGCTCCCTGCGAACGACTTCGGACTCAATTCTTTATTTTTGAGTTTTATAAATTTAAGTGTTGTCGTGATTTTTGTTCTATACTACAATGCTATACTTTAAAAGATGATTTTCATGAACAACAATATCCTATGGAACCCCGAAAGTACGCAAACCATGATTTGTGGAGCCTCAGAAATCCATGCTTTGGAAAGCTTCGAGCATAGGCGTAAGGGCATGAAAGCACAAGAGAGTAAGAGCACTTTTTGCTTTGAGATTTGTTTAAGAGGTGTGGTTTGAAATGAGGGTCGTGGGGTCCTATGTATAGTTGTTTTCTACCTGATTTGAAAAGTTTGTTAAAATGGCCTTGGTCGATCAAAATAATATATTGGTCAATCAGAAACAAATTTGGTTGATTAACTTTGTATTTTGATTGATTACATGTTGATCAATTAAAAGCCTATTCTGATTGACTTCCTATGCAAATTCAAGATATAACCATTGAGTGATTTTGATCGGTTAATTTATTACATTTCATCAATCAACAGCACTAAAAAATTTGATTCTTTTTAGCCTAAGATTATTTGCTAGAGAATGAAAAGTATGAGGGTCAATATTTTTAGGTTCCTTACATATATTTCTAGACTCAAGAAATGTAAAAGTACAACACTTAAAGAATTAATCATCTTCTTGAATCCAATACTACAATTGGTAATCATTTCACCATAGTATAGCATGAAATGATTAGTCCACAATGAAACATAATTTTGTTACATCAAAATAAGGATATCAACAGAGGTGAGAAGACAGAGTTGGAGCAGTTGTCCGATGGCTACTTGATGCAACCTGAGGAAGATGGTGCAATGCTGGAGAGTGGGGTGGGGTATAGGAAGAACATGGTGAGGGTAGGTGTAGTCCAAACAATAGTTGGTAAATGGTGGTGAGAGCAGAGGCCTAGCTATGGGAATAAAGGTGAGAGGATAGCTTCTAACACCTTGGGATAGGGGTGAGAAGATGGTTGAATGGAGTTGAGAGGGAAGATTGCTAAACCACTAGGGTACTAGGGGAGTTTAGGGATCTTTCACCTATGAATGGGGGTGCATGAGAGTCAAGTCATGAAGACCATAGGAAGGTGATGAGGAGAGGGTTGAAGTGAGGTCTGAGAGAGTGTGTGCTACACTACTATGGGGCCAAGAGACTTAGGGAGAAGCTAAGAGGGAGCAAGGTAGGTTTCCTAGATCTAATAGAGGTGAAGAGAAGGTAGGTGAAGATGGTTTGTGGTTGGAGGAAGTAGGGGACTTTTATAGGTGAGGAAAAGAGTCATTTGGCTGGCCACCAATGCACTTTGCGTGCTTGGCGCGTATGAAGGAGGTGCTAGGGTGTGATTTGCGGCAGGTGGCGGGTGCTGAAGTTGGAGGTAGTTGGAGTAAGTAAACGCGTAGGTGATGGATCGGACGCGATTGGCATTCATGAGGCCTGTGTTGAGTTGCAATGAAGGGTATGAGAGTTGTCTATGGATCAAAACAGTATACTAGAGGGGATGTGAGAATAGTATTGCTTTAAAAGAAATTTGAATCAAAAATAAATTCACAACTGAAACAAGCACAGAATACACCTGGATTTATAATGAAAACCCAAACTGGGTGGAAACCACTACCTAAGCCTCTCAGCTTAGGATTTTCCTGACTAGTCGAGGCTAGTCAATTCACTATCTTATCATTCGAACAAGGGTGGCACAACCTCTTTACAAAACACTTCTCTTTACAACCTGAAGAGAAGTACAACAACAACAGCAACGGATCTTGCCCAATAACTTAGGATCCGTTAATCAAAACAACAATGTAAAAAGAACAATGTAGAGCTATGGAACCTCAATAAAAGTCAAACCAGAATTTCAGTAGAGGTTTGAATCGACGTGCTTTGAGAGGCATGAAAATCAAAGCACAGAAGCGCTTGAAGAAGCATGAGAAGCTCTATTCCTTTGAGAGGATTTTCTATTGAAAGTTATGTGAAAAAGGGCTGCGTACGACCTCTATTTATACTAGAAAATCAACCTAAAAAGGAAGTCAAATTGGTCGATCAATTAAGATAGATTGGTGGAACAAAACAAGGTTTGGTTGATCAATCTAGTTATTTGATTTACCACTGATTGGTCGATTAATTAACTTAATTGGTCAATTAAAAAAGTATCAATCAACTTCCTAAAATGGCCTGGTTTGATCAAGTAACTAAGTTTGTTGGTTGATCAATTAATTTGGTCGATCAATAATCCTAAAAACTTGACTTTAGAGTGAAGCACGAAAATCCATTTAAGACTTATTTTGAGGTTCCTTACAAAAATATCCTAGACTCAATAAAGATAAAAGAAACTAAGACATAGATAAGCATTCTTCTAATCTTGGTCCATGAGAGAAGCTTTGATCCATGACAGTCCTAAAATTTTAGTCTTGTAAGAAGCATAATTTTGGTGCATCAAAACAGAAGTACTTCCAGGGCGCAAGTGTGACCGCATGCAAGCGGCACATGTGTAAAGCTATTTTTGGCACGTCAGCTGTGCATGGAGCTGGAAGTTGATGTGGACATGGTCCTCTGCTCCTGAAAATATGCAGAGATGTCTAGAGAGGCTTGGAATTTATTTCAGATCAAAGGATTTAGGTGTTGGTGGTAAAATTATGGCAACACCCTCGTAGCTCAGTGAATTTACATTTCTCCTCTTATAAAGTATGTATTCTCTTGAATCTTCATTGTAGATTTCCATCCTCAAGCTCCAACTCCCACATTTATTCCTACAAACTTTAAGATTATTATATTATATAGAAATTATGTATAAATGTATGCATATCCTAATATGCCTAGAATGCTTATGGTGCATTATTTACAACTTCATAATGCTATGTAATTCTAGGTACTGACATAAAATAGGCACATTACTCTTAATAAATATGGAATTATCACAAACCATATTAACATTTGAGTAATTAAAGGGTAATGATTAGTTAATCTTCCACCATGCAAGGTATTTTAATAATCACAAATCAGATGTAAATACATTTAATAAATTCAGGTTTATACATCACATAATTGCATGGAATCAATTACCTAAAGTGCAATTGCAAATTAACCTTTTTCTTGATAACATTGATCAATAACAAGCATTGAACATAGTTAATCAAGTACCCATTTATAGATTATTATAAAATAGGCACATTACTCTTAATAAATATGGAATTATCACAAACCATATTAAAATTTGAGTAATTAAAGGGTAATGATTAGTTAATCTTCCACCATGCAAGGTATTTTAATAATCACGAATCAGATGTAAATACATTTAATAAATTCAGGTTTATACATCACATAATTGCATGGAATCAATTACCTGAAGTGCAATTGCAAATTAACCTTTTTCTTGATAACATTGATCAATAACAAGCATTGAACATAGTTAATCAAGTACCCATTTATAGATTATTAAGGATGATAATCACAGACTTCAAACCTAGCTAGAGAGCAGTTACACATTCAAAACCAGATGACATCCAATCACAAACAAAAAATCGCATCTAAGTTGTCAATACAAAAGGAGAAAATGTGGCTATTCTTCCTAAGGTCATTGGGGGGTCAAGATGACTCTAAAATCTATATAAATAATCCCTCTGTAATTTCAAGAGGATTTTCATGTTCTGTACATACTTCCAGAATCTGTCTCTGGGTTAATACATTAGGGAATAGATTTGTAAAGGCACTAAATAGGTTTTCTTGACTTTAAGGTCGAAAATAGTGCTCACAGGGAGGTTTGGGGTTTACCAATTGGTATGCATCAAGATGATTCTAGCAGTACCTAGAACACAAAAAATGGAGGTTGGGAGACCCTCAAAGTAGCCAGAATACATGAAGATCACCCCTCAACTGCTCCCAGGCCAGTTTGGACAAGCATCAACCCGCTCGCTACTTGTTGCATGGTGATGTGTTGAGCACTTCTACCGTGTTTTAGAAATTAGATACATTGTAGTAGAGGCAATAAAAGCATACAACACTTAAATTTGTAACTGTTCGAAAAACTATGAGTTCGAGGTCGTTCGTAGGGAGCAAATTTGAAATTCAATCCACTAATCGAAATGATAAGTAATGAGCACAATTATCAATTTACAATAATGAAATGCAATAGATAATCCTCTTAAAAATATATTCAAATTGTATCTCAAGAGTCAAATGGTAAAAATATAAAGAGCCCAAAAATGCTGGTTGAAACCACCAATTAAGCCCAACATTTAGTTAAAATCCCAATTCAAATCTCAGCCAAGTCAGAGCCAATTTCCTTCACAAATCAGACATCCTGAGAGGGTCTCAAAATCCTTACGTGTAAAGCCCAAAGTCTTTGAATTTGCCTAAGTGTAGGCACGAGGTAGCATAGTACAAAGCCGCCTCCTTCCCTTAGAAATTCCCTTTCTCTCTCTCTTCAGAATTAGGTATTTGGGTAAATGGATTCGAGGACCAGGCCCACATGCGTGGGGCATAGGCAAGGTGTGTGTGAGCAGGTGAGAGGGACCTCACCCCATGTGTCTTGAGGCGATAAGCTAAGGGAGCAAAAACATTATAAATGCATTTTGAAATTAGGTTCCCACAATGTGGGACTAAAGGAGCTTCTTCCTTCACATGTGCTACAGCTAGGAGCTTCTTCACAATCGAGTTGTTGTGCCTGCTGTTACGCTCAATTGAAGGCCCCGTTGCCTTCCTGGTTTGATTCCGCAGCTTCTCAACATGGTGGCAGTGGAGATGGTCAATGGACGGTGGCCGACGGAGGTGGTGATGACAGGCATGGTGGGATGACCTAAACACCAAAATACAGGCTCAATGTCCCAATTAGAAGGTTTACAAGCTTTGTTGTAGTACGTGGAGTGCAATGGTGGTGACCGTGTGTTGTTTCGTGGGCTGTGTTGCTCAGGAGAAGGTGGTTGGCGATGGTCATGGTGGGTTCTTTCGTCGGAGGTGTTAGGTGAGAAAAAGCCTCAATTTCTTAAGGGCTTCTTCTCCTCAAGGTGTGAGGATGGTTTTGGGAGTTGTCGTGTCAAGTTTGGTGATGTGTGGTGGTGTGGCGAGCTTGCTGGAGCCATGCCAAAGTTGGGGAAGAAAGGAGAATGGTCGAGGTATAGGTTGAATTTACAAGCTAAAGGGCTAAACCTACTTTAGAGAAGGAGAGGAAGACAGAGAACCTAATTAATTGGATGAAGGGGAAAGGAATCCTCGCCAGCATGGCTTGCCAGAGCCGAGGAGTATGAATCCTCCAGTAAGGGAGAACGACATGACGACAGGGGAAAGGGCCCTAGCTTTGGCACACCAGGTGCAGAAGAACACGCGAAGGAGTTTGGGCCACCCAATTTGATGTTGGGTGGTCAAAGAGAGAGGGAGGGGAAGCTCGCCAGAGCCATGGTCGGAGGCAGGTAGAGTTGAAGAGGACGAGTCGATTTTGGCCTAAATCGGGATAATTTTGACATAGGAACATCCAAGGACTTATATAGGCAATGATTTGGACCTCAAATTCAAGGATTTCACGAGAATACTTCGCGAATTTGGCAACTTGAGATCTTTATAATCTTGAGCTCACCATCGTTCTCTGGTCCAAATTAGGATCTATGACCAAGTTCATTTGGTTAGGAAGCTTCTCAAGATCAATCTCTCCAAATTTAGAGGGATTTGACTTAGGATTGAAGGAGAAATCCTCAATCAAAGTCTAGCAGTTTGGGTTTTGATTCTGCTCAAATGGCTTCGGTGGTAGGGACTTAATCGTGAATAAGATGACAAAGTTAGGGGCCGTTTGGTACAAAACTTGAAACTTAGGGGTCTAGATGTAAGAAATAGAGTTTTTAGGGGTTAAAATGCAAACTAGGTCAAGATGAACTCTAATTAGGCCCAAATTTTGGTGTTAACCTAATTTAGACCTAAGTAATCTAATGGTGAACTTGGATTTTAGTTTTGACCATGTTTAACTGTGTAAATTGCATAGGAACTCAAATCAAGGTAAATTCTCGTCTGAATCTCTATTCTTGGTCAAAATTGGTTCAGATGATAAAATTGAAGGTACTAAACCTATTAAAATATTTTTTAATGATTTTTAGGAGTTTTATATTGAATTTATCTTGACCAGAACCCTTTAAATTTAAGTGCAGCAGATAATTAGGGTTTTTAGTACTATTTTCATCCTCGAAATGCGTGAAACCCTAATTCAATCAGTGTAAGCCTACTTCTTAGTTTTAAGTTCATTTGAACTTTAATTAACTCCTGATCAACCCCTTGGTTAATCTACATTTGTGATTGGAAGTTAAAATGGTAGAATTAACCCTATTTTCTTGTCTTCTCAGATCAGTTCAGCATGGATTTACGGTCCTCAGACAACCATTTAGGAGCATTTATCACTTTATTCTGACTAATTTAAGCTAGTTATGGTGAATGATGGTGTTACCATCATGATGTCTTCACTTTTTGCGTGGCAATTTGGACGTCGCCACTACGCTTGGATCGTAGTTCTACCGCCCAAATCGTACCACGTAGCATCAATCTCCACCTCGCACCCCTATGTCTTAACCCTCACTTGCGCACACTTCACATCACCTCCTTTGTATGCTAATTCCTCCTCTAGCCTCTACCTACTTGCATAGCCTCGCATGGCCCTATGCATCACCTACTGGCCATATGTAGGTGGGTCCCACGCCACCCACACAACTTGAGACTGAGAGAAAAAGAAAGCTTCTGATACACACACTCCCTCTTCCCTTTCCTCCCTCTCTCTCATTTTGTCTCTAGATTCCACACATTTCTTCCTGGTTTTGCATAGGATTTCAATGTGGAAATGATGGGTCAGCGATACAAAACCCTAGTACACGTATTTATAATTCTATGATCGAGTTAGGTCACGAGAAAAGTTTGGATTGGACCAAAATGCCCCTCAATTCCGATTCATGTGCATCTACATCCCCATTTAATGAGTAATTTTTGGTACACAAATTGAATTTTTGTGAAATTCATCTCGTTAGAAAGCTTGCAATGAAAGGAATCTAACGATAGCATATATGACACATTCCGAGCAAATTTTACTTGAGGGTTAACTAGTTTTGGCCAAAACTTGCATTTTCTCATTTTCTAGTTACACTAATTAGATTTGCATCCAACAGATGTTGACAAATTCACCTTGACA
The DNA here is from genome assembly GCA_037157565.1 of Thalassia testudinum. NCBI lineage: Eukaryota > Viridiplantae > Streptophyta > Magnoliopsida > Alismatales > Hydrocharitaceae > Thalassia > Thalassia testudinum. The sequence continues at coordinate 8,515,767 of JAZHRO010000078.1, read as the reverse complement.
TACTTGATCTAGAAAGACACGAAAATGGATTTTAGATCAAAAAAATAACATACTTATGATACATTAGTCCTATAAACCTACCATTGGTTTTCTTTACTTCCCTTAAGCTTGGGTAGGGGAGGGGGACTAACTCTATGTCCTTAAGCTTTTTGCTGCAATAGATCGCTTGAAATAGGGGGATAAAGTGTAAAAAGGTAGCATGAATAAGTGGTAAGAGATAGAGGGGAAAAAACTTGAAATAAAAAGTTGTAGCTCTCCCTATGAAACATTTTATCACAAGATAAGGACTCAAATCCCAGGATTTTCTATTGCATGGGTATTACCCATACAATTGCATATTCAAGGAAATCCCTTCTTCTGGATGAGCCTGAGAGATAGAGAGATAGTGTGAGGGAAAGGGAGATGGTAAAGACCAGATGGGCTCTGTCTGGCGGACCCTTATTTTAAATGACGGGTTCAAGTGCAAGGTTGAGCTGTCAGAATGAGGCGGAGAAGGCAAATTGATGGGAGGTATAGGATGGAAATAGAGGGATTGGTACTGTGAGAAGTGGGAAAAGCCACATGAGGTGGAATCGTTGGAGGACCAAGCAAGTTCCATGGAAGGGGTGAGATTTTGAAATAAAGTAATGTAAAAAATCAACTAGGGAGGGTCCTTCATTTTCACATATAAACCTTCGGGCCCTATTTGGTGGCATCTTGAAGTAGGGTTTTAACTCAAGTAAACTTCTTAAATGCTATAGTACGTGAACAATAAAAAGATATTATTCTTCATCCATCACATCTATTATAGGTACCTCTACTAACCAAATTCCATGTGTCACATCTACCCTTACCAATCATATCAACTTCACTAATCTACTCCTAACCATCACATCTACCTCCACTAACACACTCCTACCTATCACATCTAACTTACTAACTCATTTCCAATACAAATAGAAACAAAAACCAATAATAACAACTTATCAACCCAACCATCATATCTACACCTCACCGACCCACCACCACTCCCAAACCAAACACTCAATAAATTACAAGAAAGACAAAGGGATTGAGAGAGAAGCACACCACAATTCTCGTGGTCCCAATGGCCATAAATGAAAACTCTGCCTCCAAGTGCATCACACCTCAAACAAAGGAGAAGGAGAAACAATAACAAGAGAAGAAGAAAGAGAGGTCCATGTTGGAGAACTACCACGAGCACACCACGAAGCTCTTCATCCCTGAATATCAGTCATTTTATTTCAAGGAAATGAGCATTTTTGGGCTTGATTATGATTTTGTTGTCTTCAAGGATGCTCACTTGGACATCGATGATTTGGTTCACATGATTTTCCACATTGAACATCAATCTCAAGAAGATCTTGACTTAGAACAAGAACTACAAGCATTCCTTGACTTTGAAAATCTTGATGATTCCTTGACCAATTATCCAACCCACTCTATTTTTGCTGAGAACCAAATGTTTGGAAGATTTATTCCTGAGGATGGTCCTGAGGTGGATATTTCAATGATATCAAGGGAGTTGGAACATGGGAAGGATGACAAGAACATGAATCATGGGCAATTAGATGAAACACTTTACCTTGAAACCTCCACACTTAGGATTTGACTCCAATGATTATTCTGACACATTCTCCACAGGAGTTGAATCTACATCTAATTACACTACTTTTGTCCCACCTATCACTCATCATCATTATCACGGCCCATATGATTTCACCCCCCAACATCACTCCACACACACCCCAACCACCCACATTCTTCACTTTCCTGGGTTGCCTCCATCTTCATTTCTTCTAGGAACCCGCATTTATCTATCTTACTTTTGCAGCACCAGGCTATAGATTTTCCCATGCCCTATTATAGTATTTTTTTGACTCTTTGGGATTAGAATTCATGGACAGTTGGTTCGCATTGGCGGCCCACTGCTGAAGAATGAAATAAACCTTCTTATCATTTTACTCACCATTCTCAATACTATATAGACATATCCTTTTTGAGTTTATGCTCAACTGGAGGCGCTAAACTCAATCCTTATACATAGCATATTTAATTTAGCATATTTTTCTGCATATTTCCTTCATTTCATAGGTGTTGAAATATGTTGATTTCAAGAACAATTTGGATGCGATTTTAGGTGATTTCTACCCCTTATTATGTTTTTCATAGGTTTCTGTTATGTTCTTTCTATGTTTATTTTCATACATGAGGACATGCAAGAATTTAGGCATGGGGGGTAGTACACATTTGCTGAATATTTTCTACCAACACCTAAGATTTTTAACATGGTCTCTAGGATTTTAGCATAATTTTTGCATCTACATCTATGTTTGAATAAGTTTTCTGATATGTTTTCTGAATAAATGTCTTTAAAAAAAAATAATTTGTTGTTGAAAATAAAAGTACAAAAAAAAGAAAGAAGAAAAAAAAAGAGTCTTGTTTTGAGAATTTAAGCTAGAAAAGGTCATGAATTCTTGATTTTGAGGATTTACCTTCTTTAGGAAATACAAAACAAATACTTTCTGTTAAGAGTCTTCAGGTTTTAATAGACATAATTTTTTGAGTATTTACCTAAATTTGGACTTGGTTTCCCAAGTTTTTGAAGTGATCTAAAAAAGATAAAAGTATTAAGTTAAAAGAGTAATAAGTGAATGACTTATCTTTCTACCCTTTGGCTTGGATAGTCTTTGAGTTGCAAGCATCTTCAATTACAATATGCACTGTTGAAAGCGGAAAACTATGTGATCGAAATAGGATTTGAAAAACCCGTCATTGTAGTTCGATTTGCAGAGAAATCCGTCAATAGATAAATTTATACTGAAACTCTAAGAATTCTGGGTCGAACACAGGGAGGCTACATCGATCTAAAATCCATGATTATATATATATTTTTGGTATTTTTGTTTGAAAATGAGATAATTACAATGGAATTGATATAAATAATAGGAGAGAGAGAAAAAGAGAGAGAAAGCACAATCACGTGATAAAATAATAATGTTTTTACAACTATAAAGTGAAAAATGATTACAACTAGAAAGTGAGAAATTCTATTCTAGAAAGCGATTAAAAAGAAGGGAGAGAGATGTTATCCTCCTCGACGAATGCTTACAGGATGAGCCGGATGGACCGATGCCTGGAAGATGGAGGATGGAGCAGGAAGAAGGAGGAGGAAGCAGGAAGAAGCGGGAACGAGGCAACACGTTTTCGTCGTCACGAGATCCACTTTTGGAACGGAGGCGAGAAAATTGGATTTGAATCTAGAATAGCATCTCGGGTGTGAGACAAGCTTTCCTTGAGCTTTGGAGAGGGAGAAAGGTGAAGGAAGGGATGAGAATTTCGTAGGGTAGGGGTCTCCTTTTATAGTTGCAAGGATAAGGGGCAATTTGGTCATTACATAGTTAAAACATTAAATGAGGGGGTCTTTAGTGACTTATTTAAGCATCATTAAAGACCCCACGTCGCCTCAGCCTCGCGTGCATGCCTGCCTCCTCGCCTACCATGCGCTTAATGCTCTCCCACGTCCTCAAAATCTCATCCATCTGATCTTAAGATCAGATGGCTTAAAGTCATCCTCGCCTACACCTTCATTTGCACTTAACCGTGCGCCTGTGTGTGCGATCGGGCATGCGTGCTGTGCGTTTGATCGCGCGTGCACCCGATTAGGTGATCTAGGCCATGCACAACCGATCGTGCGGTCGAGATTAATCACCTGCGTGTCGTAGATCGCGAGTCGAACCCGCTCCCCATGCTTACGCAACATCGCTCGATCGCTATGCTAGTACCTCTTCTTCGTCGCGCTTACATTTTAAGCATGCATGCTCACGGTCGTTGGATCAAGATCCAACGGCCTAGATCTCTCCTTGCCCGTGCCTTCAGAGGATGGGAAGCTATGCTGCAGCTGATTTGGGCGACTGTGATGGCGCCACGTGGTGCCATCATGGCCGTCCATCTTCTATGACATGTAGGAGCCACAGATGTTGGATTGAGCCGATTTTCACACCGTTAGGCTACGATCATCAATTTGAACCCATCCATGCGGTCGGATTTATCGTCTGAAGTGTGGTTTGGCACCATCTTGGCCCTTGATCTCTAGGCTTCCTTAGACTATATCTGGTGCTACGGATGTCCGATCAGGGCGATCTTAGAGTCGTTGAACTCCAATCGTCGCACTGCTCAGATCCGTACGGTTGGATCTTCGATCCGAGGCTCTAATTAAAAGTTTCCCTATCCTCGACCATAAAAGGAGACAATTACTATACAATTTATATAATTTGACCTAAATGCATGATTATGCATGTTATGCAATATTTACAATGCATGATGCTAATATGACACTAAGAATATGCATTAATAGACATCTTTGGCTATTTAGATGTATGCACATCACACCCCCATGCCTATCCCTTGCTAGTCCTTAGCAAAAACTACATGCTATTTGTAAAAGAATTAGGATTGGATTACTCGGGCAAAAGTCATTTTCAACATTAAGAAATTTTTACTTAGGTGCTGAACTTTCAAAGACACAACAGTGCCTGGGTATCTACCAAAATGCAGACCACCTCAAGCCCTCGCCTTATTCAAAGAAGGATCTCTTTTTCTCCTTTTTCTTCTTTTCTTTTTTTTTTTGGATTTTTGAGTTTAGGGTTCAAAGTAGCTTTCTACGGCCACTCAACCCACCCAAGATTTGATGGGAACCCTAAGTTCTAAGCATCTTTTTGTGAATGTGATAGACTCGTTGATTGGCAATCAGAACAGACTTCGGGTTTCTACATCCCTAGGTGACCTTAAAAAGAATTCTGCCTAAAGGTGTATCTATACGACCGGTAGCTTTCTCCCTACTTTTATTTTTTATGGGGTCAACACAAGGGTCAATCCAGTGTATATCTCCCCGGCTTATTCTACTTCTCCGCTTCTTCCTAAGTGTTTTAGGAATTAAACGTGCATTTCTTGAGCTGGGTTCTAGACAACTTACCAATGGGCTATTACCCACAATAACTTGCCAACCATACTCCTGCGGTGAAGTGTGGCTTATTGTCTTTTTTTTTTTTTCTTTTCTCCTTTTCTTTTTCTTTTCTTTTTTTCTTTTCTTTTTGGACTTTCTTTTTCTTTTTTTTAAGTAGGTGGCTTCCCTGGTCTAAAATTTACCTAAAGGTAGCAGGAAAAGAATGGTGCAGTGGCTGGGCTCTAGACAACCTACTATGGGTTGTTACCCACGATAACATGCCAACCATACCACCCTAGAAAGTTCATTAGCTACCCAATTTTCGTTAAAACCACCTAACAACGAGTCAGTGCGAATAGTGTGTAGATGCTTAGACTTAAAGTTCCCTCAAATCAGAGGGCGGGTTGATAAGTCGTGTACTTATCACCCAAACTTTTTTAATAAAATTGAAATGGAATTCAGGATGGTGAGCACTTGATAAACAAATCCACATTTTAGTGGATACCCAGGCTGATTAAGCCCAATGACCTGAAGGGTCTTAGTGTTCAGATCCTACTATAATATTTCCTAAGATTGAAAAGTCCTAATGCCCAAGTATTCTTTCCTAATCCAATCTTTTTTTTAAATATATATATAAAAGAAAACAAGTAGAATTTACAAGAATTCCACAGAGCTGACAAAATGATTCAGAAATGAATCCACCCCCCATGCCTAGCTGATGCAATGTTCGCATTGAGAATAAAAGACTTGAAAGGAAGGGTAGAATGTAGAAGATATCACCTGAATGTGATGCTCGAGCCAAATCTGAGTCAGACTGTACAACTGCTGAGTTTAATGCCATCAGCTAGGCAAGGTCCAGTGAAAGAAATCACAACATGATGAGAGCAACCGTGTCTGAGACGGGTTCTGGAACAATACGGTCAATAAAAGGCTTAAGACATTGACCATTGACTTTAAATGAATTACCCATCTTTGGGTCAGAAATCTAAACGACCCCATTTGGAAAAATCTGATTGATGATAAACGGACCATTCCATTTTGACCTAGGTTTGTCGGGAAAGAGCTTAAGTCGAGAATCAAAGAGCCAGACCTTCTGGTTTGACTCAAAGCTCTTTCGAGATATCAATTGGTCATGAAGAGCTTTGGTCCGAGCCTTATAGATCTTGGCATTCTCGTATGCATTATTTCTAAGCTCCTTAAACTCAGATAGTTGGAGTTTCCTGGTCTTTTCGGCTAAACTCAAATCCAGATTGCATTGCTTGATTGCCCAAAATGTCCTATGGTCAATTTCTATGGGTAAATGGCATGCCTTTCCATACACCAGATGAAATGGTGACATGCCGATAGGCATTTTGTATGCCATACAGTTGGCCCAAAGAGCATCCTCAAGCTTTTGAGTCAAGTCCTTACGATCAGGCCTAACCATTTTCTAAAGAATATTCTTGATCTCCCGATTGGAGATCTCAGCCTGTCCATTCGTCTGGGGATGGTAAGGTGTGGAGATTCTGTGATTTACCCCGTATTTTGCCAGTAAATTACAGAACTGCGCATTAGTGAAGTGAGAGCCACCATCGCTGATGATAGCCCTCGGAATCCTGAACCGACTGAAGATGTTCTTCTTGATGAAATCAATGACCACCTTGTGGCCATTGGTTCGGGTGGGAATGGCCTTGATCCACTTGGACACGTAATCAACAGCGATGAGAATGTACTGGTGTCCAAATGAAGGGAGGAATGGTCCCATAAAATCGATGCCCCAAACGTTGAAGATTTTGACGAGAAGAATCAGGTTCAGGGGCATCATGTCTCTCTTGGTTATGCTCCCAAGTGCCTAGCATGGAGAACATGATCTCGAGAATTCCTAGGTATCCTTGAATAAAGACGGCCAATAAAATCCAGATTGCAAAATCTTTGCAGCCATATTTTTCCCGAAGAAACGTCCACCACACGCAGATGCATGGCAGAACTCGAGTATACTTTTGAATTCAATCTCCGAAACAAATCGGCGAATAATCTGATCAAAGCTGATGCGATACAGTTCAGGGTCCTCCCAGAAGTAATATTTAGCCTCAGATTTGAGTCTACCTCATTGTTGCTTGGTCCAATCCTGAGGGATTTGACCAATGGCCAAATATTTATGATGTCAGCAAACCATGGGGTTTGGACACCTGATACTGCAATGATAGTCTCATCCAAAAAGGTATCAACAATCGGAATATCTGGATGAGAAGAATCACTCAGAATTCTCGATGATCCTCCACCACATTCTGTGCCCTAGATTTATCATTGATTTCAATATCAAATTCTTGAAGCAGAAGAATCCATCAAATAAGCCAAGGTTTAGCATCCTTTTTGGCCAAGAGATGTCTCAAGGCTGAGTGCTTGGTATATATTATGACATGAGACCATAAGAGATAAGCCCTAAATTTCTCCAAAGCAAATACTACAGCTAGCAATTCCTTCTCAGTAATAGTGTAATTCCTCTGGGCCTCGTCCAGAGTTTTGCTTGCATAGTAAATGATAGAGGGCTTCCTATCAATCTTTTGACCCAAAATAGCCCTGACCGTGTAATCAGAAGCGTCGGTCATGATCTCAAGTGGGGCTATCCAAACCAGTGGTTGCGACACCGGAGCACAAGTGATTGCCATTTTAGGAAAATCAAATGCCTTATGGCATGATTCGTTGAAATCAAACAGCGTATCTTTGGCGAGAACGTTGCTCAGAGGGCGAGCAACCTTAGAAAATCCTTGATAAACCTCCTATAGAATCCTACATGACCAAGAAATGATTGAATTTGTTTGACAGATGTGGGAGGAGGAAGTTTACAGATAGCATCAACCATAGCTTTGTCAACTTCAATTCCCCATTCAAAGATTACATGACCTAAGACGATGCCTTCTTGTGTCATGAAATGACTCCTTTCCTAGCTAAGGACCAGTCTTGTTTTGATGCATCTTTTAAGAATCATTTCAAGATTAGTCAGGCAAGAATCAAATGATTCTTCAAAAATAGAGAAAACGTCCATGAAGACTTCCATAAACTCTCCCACCATGTCAGAGAATATGGCTAGCATACACCTTTGAAAAGTCGCACGTGCATTGCATAAGCCGAAAGGCATCCTATGGAAAGCAAAGGTTCCGTAGAGACAGGTGAAAGTCATTTTTTCCTGATCCTCGGGATGGATAGGGACTTGATTGTATCCTGAGTAACCGTCTAGGGAACAGAAGTACTTCTATCTGGCTATTCTTTCAAGGATTTGATCGATAAAGGGCAAAGGGAAATGATCCTTTTTCATGGCTGTGTTTAGCTTCCTGTAATCAATACAAACCCTCCAAGAGGAAGTTGAACGAGTTGTGCCAGATTCTCCTTTCTCGTTAGTCACAATGGTAATCCTGACTTTCTTGGGAACAATTTGCACGGGACTTACCCAAGGACTGTCAAAGATCGGATAAATGATTCCTGCATCAAGCCACTTGATAATTTCCTTCTTGACCACTTCTCGCATATTAGGGTTTAATCTCCTCAGCATTTGGCGAGAAGGGCAGGATCCATTTTCCAAAAATTTTCTATGATTGCAGTAAGATGGCTTGATCCCCCTAAAGTCATGAATGGTCCAACCAATTGCCTCCTTGTGTTGCTTTAGGACCTTGATCAGTTTAATCTTCTGCTCCTTAGTTAATCTAGCACCGATAATCACAGAGACCATCTTCTGAGGTCCCAAAAATTGATATTTCAAATTCTCAGGCAATGGTTTCAGTTCGAGCTGGGGCAGGTTTTGGATTGAGGATAAAGATGATGCTAAAGAAGATCCATCAAGAGGAAGAGGTTGAAAGTGAATAAAATCAATAACCTCTTCAGAATGTGGTGGGTTTGCCATAGAGGGTTGCGGGTTAGATCCATCACAATAAGAGGAACTTTCGATTGTAGAAACCGCCATACATGTTTCAATGTTCAAATTGTCTTCCTCAAGTTCCTTTATAAATCCACAATCCTCGAATTTGTTAATCGCCTTAGAAATATCCAATTTTAATTTTTGATCCCCAAAGGCGATTTCCATGCTACCGCTCTCACAGTTGATATTGGCCTTAGCGGTAGCCAAGAATAGATGCCCCAGAATGATGGGCGTGTTCCTTAGATTTTTATGTACATCCATGTCAAGGACAAGGAAATGTGCAGGAAAATAGAAATCCTTAACTTTGACAATAACATCTTCAATAACGCCTCGTGGATTTATGATATAACGGTCTTCTAACTGTAGCGTTACTGAAGTCGGCCGAAGTTCACCTAATCCGAACTTCTCGTAAAGAGAAGTCGGAATTAGGTTAATAGATGCACCTAGATCCAGGGGTGCTCTATCAAAGGTGTAATCTTCGATGACACAAGAAATCGAAGGAGCACCTGGATATCTCTTTTTCTAAGGAAGGTGATGTAGGATAACAGAATTAGCCTACTCGGAGAGTACCACCTTCCTCCAGGCAGATTCCCTTGACTTACGCTTCTATGTGCATAAATCCATTAAAAATTTAGCATAAGCCGGTATGTGTTTGATAGCATCGAGGAGTGGGATATTGATCTCAACATTCTTGAATATATTCAAGAGCTCCTAGTTACTATCAACAGAGTTCCTCTTACTAGGTTTAATCAAGGCCTCAGGAAAATGAACATGAGTCAGATCTTCGGAATCAAGTTCCTGAGCCTTGATTTCTTCTTCAGAGTTCTCCTTTCTCTCCTCAAGCTCTCCAGGATTTGATAAATCAGAATAGTGTGGTCGTGGATCCTGAGTTTGTTTTCCACTCCTTAAGGTAACTGAATTAACAGATGCATACGGGTTTGGGTCTTCGGAAGGGTTAGGAAAGGTTGGAGGGGCTTCATTAGCCAAAAACCTTTGATTTAAAGAAGCAGAAGAGGAAGGACCCTACTCAACCACCTGAGCATGTGCATGCGGGTCCCTCTAATTCCCATACCCTTGGGCTTGATTGCCTGGATTCTAGAAATTACGCGGGTTGGGTACGGGTTGAGATGGCAGAGATCCGGGTTGACGAGAATTAGCAATTAAGCCAATTTGCAAGTTGTCCGGTGAGGTTTTCATTTGCTGCATTAGCTGGAGCATAGATCTTTGCATTTCTACCATTTGTCGGTTCAAATCAGCCTGCCCTACAGGTTGATGAGCATTCCAAGCTAGTTGATTGACCTAATTCGGGGGCAGCTGAGTGTAAACATGACCCTGACCCATTGGTCTTTGTGGAGCATAGTTGCTGGGTCGGAATTGGGTCTACTGCCCCGAGTTTTTCTAGAAGTTAGGGTGGTTCCTCCAACCCAGATTATAAGCATTGGAGTAAGGGTTGGACCCAACGTTCTCCTGTACAGCATAAACATCCTCATAGGGTGAGGATGGAGAGAAAGAAAGGGAGGGATTAGAAAAACTGGGATCAAAGGCCCCAGTTGGGAACCCGTGGGGTTCCGAATAATGCTGGCTCACAGGTTGAGCCGCATCAAGTTAATTCATGAACTCCCATCCAGAAGGAGCTTGCAATGAATGGAATCTCAAATTTTGGGATTGAGTGGATCGAGAATTGTTCATTGAGTTTCCAGCCATCCACTCCTCCATCCTATTAGTAACTAAGTCCACCTTATCTAGTTTATTACAAATCAATTCCATATCGAATGAATGAGAGTCATGGACTTCATTAACATTCGATCTGGGTTGGTGGGTCTGGTTAAAAGTATCCATGGAGGCGTGATTTATCAAATTCTCACTCATCTCCTCAAACAAATCATGTGTGCTATCTGTGTCTTTATTGAGGAAATTACCTCTGCAAGACACGTCCATGTGATTTCTGAGTTGCTCAGTCAACCCGTGGTAGAAGATCTGCATGAGCTGCCATTTCGGCACCTCGTGGTGTGGAAACCTCCGCAATAAGTCTTGGAATCATACCCAGGCAACATGAAACTACTCCCCTAGTCGCTGGGTGAAGGTAGTAATCACCGTCTCAGAGCATTGGTACATCCAACAGGGAAGAATTTCTTCAGGAAAGTTGATTTCAAATCATTCCATGTTGCGATCAGCCTGCCTATGGTCCTGTACCAATGAGTGACTTTATCCCTAAGAGAGTGGGGAAAGAGCCTCATGATCATCTGCTCTTCATTCACGTTTTGGGCCTTGGTGGTCTGGACCAAAGTGGTCAAGTCCTCCAAATGCTGAAACAAGTCTTCAGAGCCAAGCCCATGGAAATGTTTGATCAGGCTTAACACCTGGGGCTTGATTTCTACGTCTCTGGCAGGAATCTGTACACCTGGACGTTCCTCGTAATTTAAAGGATCATAAAAATCCTTCAAGGGCTAAGAGCCCTACATTCTCTACATTTGTTTCAGTTGCCTTTGAAATACCTCCTATGGATTCTAAGGTAGAGGAGGTTGTTGATCGGCCATGGGATCAATTTGGCCAAAATCCAATCTACACCTCCTAGAATACTCTAGTGGTCCTTCCAATCAGGGATTCAATGACCTCCTTCCCAGCATAAACTAGGAAGAGGTCGGAAGGACTGGGGATAAAATCCCTGCAACACAACAAAACAAGTTGTCCTTAAGTGGGGTAGCCTAAGGATCTATAGACTCTCAGAATCCACCTTAAGATTATAAACGATTTACTCTACTTACATCTAATCAATCCAACCAGTTAGAAGGAGGGACTAGGGAGAAGGTTCTTCCTTTGGCTTGCGCCTCCTGTTCCTAGTGTACCCCCCAGCCGTGGTCGTTTGATGGTACTCCCCTAGCTAGACATCAAATTGATCGGTACAAACAGGTTAATCATAAACAATCTTAGACTGGGCCCCAAAGAGTGAATCAGTCCTTAAGCCCAACGTCTACTTGATTTTATTTAGGCCTGGATTGTAGTGCTTATGGAATGTGGTGGGCCCTTAAGATGGGTTGTACCCTTAATAATCAATTGAGTATGTGTAAGTGCATGCACAACCAAGGTTTTCAAGCAAGATTATTTTTTATGAGTAGATTTTAAGGTTCAAATCTTGCTTAAGTAGCTTTTAGGGTTTGGAATTAGGTTAATTCAATCAAGTTTTGAGGCAAAGTAGATTTTCAAGTACAGGTGAAGATCTTTTTCCTTTTGAAATCAAAAGTAAAGTGGAGTGTCTGGTATTGACCTAAATTGAAAACCCTAAAGGGAAGCTACTTGATGAGTTGATTTTATGTTAAGCGATGCGACCCAAACAACTCAAACAATTGGCCAAAATTGCACCACTGAGTTAGGCACACAAAATGATTAACCTAGACTGATTTCTACTCTTTTATATGTTGATTTGTGTGTACTAGTTCCACAGATCAGAATCCGATTAAATAGATAAAAATCAATTAGGTTATGTGCCTTGAATGTGGGTGTATGTAGTATGTATGTTGATTTACCCCACAATAAATATCTTTTTGTTTATTTTTTATATGAGGGTGAGATGAATGTGAGTGGAAATCCAACCAACCAAACTAACCCTAGGATTTATGTAAACACCTAGATTAATTGGAGATTGAATTAATGTTGTGAAATGAAATCTATGGAGGGGGAAGAATGGGGAGCACTTACAGTTGTCTTCAACTACACTTTATTCCAATCTACCGCTTGAAGAATCCCTATTAAGGTACCTGCAAAAATAATAGATGAGAAATAAAGCAAGATAGAAAAAAATGAAGTGCGTGAAATGTGGAAAGAAAATCGAAAATCGTTACCCCGGCAACGGTGCCAAAATGTTGAAAGCGGAAAACTACGCGATCGAAATTGGATTTGAGAAACCTGTCATTGTAGTTCGATTTACAAAGAAATCCTTCAACAGATAAATTTATACTGAAACTCTAAGAATTCCAGGTCGAACACAGGGAGGCTACGTCGATCTAAAATCCGCAATTATATATTTTTTTTGTATTTTTGTTTGAAAATGAGATAATTACAATGGAATTGATATAGACAATAGGAGAGAGAGAAAGAGAGAGAGAGCACAATCACTTGATATAATAATAATGTTTTTACAACTATAAAGCGGAAAATGATTACAACTAGAAAGCAGGAAATTCTATACTAGAAAGCGATTAAAAAGAAGGGAGAGAGATGTTATCCTCCTTGACGAATGCTTGGAGGATGAGTCAGATGGAGCGACGCTGTTTGCACCTCAAAACACGCCTATAATAACGCCTTCTTATGCTATTTTCTAGCATTAACTATGTATATTATAATCCTATAGTCGCATATGTAAAAACGGTTGCATGCATGCATTTAATCATGAGAGGAGGAGAAATGAATAAATGGCTTGCATAATTATTTTTTTTTCTCAAGTGTTTCTTTGCAAAAGTCCCTTCTCTATTTTTATTTTCATCTTTCTTTCTTCTCTTCCCGCGGTTCTTCTTCTTCCCACGGCTGAATTTCTTCCACGCCATGCTGCATGTGATGCCATACCCTGCCAACACCTCTCCCTGCGGTTGCCACTCTCCAACGCCTCTCCCTGCTGCTGCCATGCCTCCCCGCCATGCTCTCCTCCTCTATAAAGCCGCAGCTCTTCCTCGCGACGAGGAGGAGGAAGGGGAGGAGACACGGAAGCTGCTGCAAAACGCCACCCTGCAGTCCACCACCTTCATCTCCACCGTTCTCCCCTCCCATACGCCGGCCCTCCGTCGAGGAGGCACCCGGCGAGCAGGAGAACCCACTGTGGTGCACACCACCACAGTGGGAGCACCACCGCCCAGCTCTTCAACGAGCCGGTGGGCGTGGTGTTTTCTTTTCTCTTCGATTTCGTCTCCACGCCATTGCTGCCGCTTCAAGCTCCGAAGCTTGAAGCAGCAGCAGCAGCAGCTAAACCGCGGCGACAGCAACAGCAGCAGCACCCCCCGCCTCCTCCGCGACCTTCCCCGCAGGCGCTCAGCCCTCCGCGCACGCCTGCAGGGCACTTCTCCGCTCCGTCCTCTGCTCTGTCGCCTCTACCATTGCACCCGCGACCGGCCGCTGCGCGCACTGCAGCGGCCGGCCAGGCCCTCTCGCCGCCCCCTGCCAACCTCTGCAACCCTCCGCGACCGACTAAAGACTCCCTGCCGCCCTCTCCGAGCACGCCATCGCCCGCTCTCCTTCCTCGCACCCGGCCTACAGACGCCTCACCTTCTCCGCGCGAAGACGCGCCTGCATCCGCGACCATCAGACGTCGGCAGCCATCTGCAGACGTCTTAACTCATGCCATCACCAGCTCTCTCGCCCGCTCTCTCTCTCTGATGATCTCTCCCGCGCGCGTCCGCCCTCTCTGCCGCCTGCTCTCTCACTGTCTGGCGCTCTCTCGCTCTCTCTCACGTACTCTCTCTCTCTCTCTCTCTCCCGCTTTCTCTCTCTCTCTCTTTTATTTAACTTACAGCAACACACACACACACATTCACCGACACACACACACACACACACTCATAGTAACATATATACATATATATATATATATACATATATCTATATATATATACTTATATACATAGTATATCTATATAGTTATGTATACATACATATAATATAATATATATATACATATACATATATAATATATATATATATACACATACTCATATACATATATATATACATATCTATATACTTATACATATACACATATATATATATATATATCTAGATACATATATACTTATATACATATATATATATACATCTATATAGTATTATATATATATATATACTTATATACAAATATCCATAGCTATATACATATATACATACATATATATACATATACACCTATATATATATATACTTATATATCTATATATATCTATACATATATACTTATACATTTATATATATATATAGATATATTTACTTATATACATACATATGTACATATATTTTTACGTTATTTACTATACGCTGTATCGTGGGAATATTTGCACCAGTTGCTGATATTCCCTGATACACGCGTACAAAAAAAGTGTGGTCCCATACATCATCCATCCTCCATCCACACTCCACGTGGCACCTAGTCGTGTTGGTTGCATCTCTCTAGACGTCGACTGACTCGACATAGTGCTACACTCCATCGTCACCTCCACCCCCACCCCTTTATATATATACTACATATAAATATATATCTATAGCTACTATATTTACTTTCTATCTGTTAGCTTCCTTCTTAGTAAAAAGATAAAAAAAAGGTATAAAAGTGAAAAGATAATCTTTGATTTGCAGGTACCCCGTCTTGCAAGTAGCAAGGCGTGTTTTGAAACTCTGTTTTGGCTAAAAGCCAAGGACACAATTTTGAGGGTGTGCCTCAAGAACAAGGATTACCAGAAAAAAACCTAAATAAGAAAAATACCAAAAACACAATAAACGAACGGAAGAGACGCGTTTTCAGGAAAACGTAGAAATTCGACTTGAACCCCACTTCCCTGAGTTCGACCCTGGGCCTAAAAGTGACAAGATAAAATCAATTAGGCCAGGTTAAAAAAATTTTGTAAAGAGATGGTTAGGTCTGAATTAGGTTAACCACTATACACATTTCAACGATAAAAATATCATATTAACAACCTATTTGGGTCGACCCATCATAACTTTTCTGGCGCCGTTGCCGGGGAGGTGCGCTTTCAAGTAAGTTTCTATCCAATTCCTTTAAATTTGTCTCTTCTCTCTTCACGGGTATTGTTGTTTTTGGTATGCAGGTGAACCTGGTGGAAGGAGAAGAAGGCTGACGAAGTCGAGGACGTGAGCAAATCCATGGCGGGAACGAGAGCGTGAAGACGCCGACATCGCATTGGAGCTTCGCACACGTTGCCGAACAAGTAGGTTTTCTTTTCTCATCAAATTAGGGTTAACTTGCCACCACAATAAAAAAAAAAAAAAATTAAAACTAAAAACTAGAAAAACTTCTTGGGATTTCTTGAGGGCAAGTGGATTAAAATTCACTTGATTGATTGATTGTCTTCACTCCCACTGCTCCGGGATTTCCCGCCTTACTTCGCATAGCGAAAATCTGAGAATCTTGATTCTTAGATTTTTCGCCGTGGGAAGTATTCTTTGAGGCAAAGAAAAAGATTGCTTGTATCCCTCTTTTGCCTCACTTATCTTTAATTCAGGATCACATTTTTGGTGGGGAGATTTGGAATTGAGTTGATTCCAACCCCACCACGACTTTTCAAACTTGCCTGTGATTCGATCCTGAATACTTTAACCCCAACAATTTTAGTTTCTTTATCTGTTGGTTGAAGCCTTGTGTGCGGATATCTTTCTAGTGATTGGGAGCACTTGAATTGAAGTGCTTTGGCTCCCTTTCACATTGGTATAAAATTGATTCGCGCATCCACACATAGAAATCTCCATTTAGGGTAGCCCATTAAATTTTAGCATGCATTAACTAACTGATAATTGAAGAAGGGTTTCTTGGGCTTTAGAAAGAAAACATGTATTCTTGCAAAACCCGGAGATTGGTTGAATTGGTAATTCAGCAAAATCCTAAAATTCATACTACTTAAAGTTGAACTCTAAAAACCATTCACCAATTAAAACTTCAATTCGGGGAGATTTCCCCGTTGCATGCTTGTTCTTATACACTCTTAAAATCAATCACTTGGGCATTACCCGTAAACAACGCCCTTCACATTCCAAAAGCACTTGACCCTAAGCCTCTAATTAAAATTGGTAGTAACTTGACCCTTTTTAAGGATTGGAGGTCTAACTACCTACGTGTAGCGGCTACGTGCTGGTGAGAGTTCCCACGTGCTATCGGGTGTCTAAGACTGGGGCAAATGGCCTTTCAATCTGGCCCGGTGGTTCCGCGGTGCTCGCATTCGGTTCCGTAGTTCGTGATAGTAGGTAACTTAGATCTTTAGGTCTAAGGGCACACTGTAGAGGTTAGGAACTTGACTGTATTGATTTGTAATCAAGTGTACCTTTGCGGCGTCATTTCTCTCATCCCTTTTCCCTTCTCATCTCCCCAATTCTTCCTGCGGTAGTGCATGTTTGGGAGGAGGTCACAAAACCCTGAATTGCTTGTATTGACTGATAAATCTAGAAAAAGAGCCGAATCATCCTCCTCCTCCACAAACATGGCACACACCCCCGCCTCACCACTTCGTCACAATTTCAATTCTTTCAACACCAGGCTTATCCCGAGAAACCCTGCAAGACCTTCCTTATCGAGTGTCGCGCCAAGCGACTCGGTAAGTCATGTGGAACTGGCTTCTGCGAGCCAGTATTTCAACACGGAGGACCAAGCCTCCGTGTACTCGGACACATATGCGGACACGTCTTCTGGCATAGAAGATGCCTGCACCCTGGGGAATAACCCGTTTTCTGCCACGTATAACCTAGGGTGGCACAATCATCCCAATTTAGCATGGTCCAATAACCCGCAGCGTCGAAACCCTGCTGGTGGACCAATGCGATCGTCCGCACCCGTCATCCCAAGGGCCCAGTCTAATCCTATGGCAACTCTGCCATCAGGCCCTTGTGTACAGAAAACCAAACACGCATCAAAACCTCTTGATAAATTGATGCGAATGATGACGGAAATGTCAAAGCGCCATAAAGAAAACATGACCTCTCTTCAGCATTTGGCGCAGCAGAATGCTGAGATCAGTCAACTAAGCATGGTGACTCGATCTCAGGGCACTTTTCCCGCCCAACCTGTTCCAAACCCGCAAAACTTTGTACCCTGTGGTCCGCAACCACAGGTACAACCTTCTCAGGAACAGGTTCATCAAATTCTACAAGCTCCAAGTATTCCTCCGGGATTTCAGGTTAATCCCGCTGCAGCATCGCACTCTTATGATGATAGTGATCACATCAAGGATGACACATCTGACGAGGACGTGACTGTCAGTACGTGTATCGAACTAATTGGAGCCGATTCAGACTGCTGCGAATTACCTGACGACTGCCTGACCAACACAAACTGTGACATTCCCCAATCCCTCCCTATTCCTGTACCTTCTCCTGACCAGACTTCTGACGAGGTTTTCTCCGCTTCCCATACCTCGTGGTCTGAGTCACTGCCGGGCTGCTCACCGTCGGTCCACACTATGGAAGACCGGATTACCCTTTCTTTCCCGCTAAATCAGGCGGATTTGCAAATCCACACTGGGACCTTGAGCCCACATCTTACTCACCGGGGCTATTCCCTTTTGGATCCATCTATCCAAAAAGCCCCCCTTCTTGGCCAATCTAAGGGCCAACTTCCTCTTCCTGATCTGTTTTCTGATCCGCCTGGGACACTCTCGTCCCAGAAAACGCCAAATCTCTCACCATCCACCATTACTTTTCACGCCTCTATCGCGATTACTTCGCTTTTCTCTTCACCACCCACCATCCACCCACCCTTCCACCCTGATTTACACCCTGAACCTCAGCTCCTGTTACCCGATCTGTCGTCCGTTCTCTGCCTTTCCCTGCATGCATATGAGGACATAGCATTGTTTGGCATGGGGGGGTGGATAGGCATCCATAGGATCCGGGTATTTTATGGTATCAGACAATTACCACCTATTTATAAATATGCAAGAAAAAGAAAAAAGAAAAGAAAAAAAAAATAAATATATATATATATTAGTAATAAATGGTGTTTAGTAATGATTTGAAAGCTGAAACAAAAAAGCAATAAGTGTTTATGGATATTCAACCTCTGTTTTGAAGACTTTCCAGGCCACAAAAGCTTGATTCGCTCAGGCTCGGCTTAATTCACTTAAAGCATTGACGAAATAGATCAAAATCTCTCCTAACTAAGAACGTTTCTGGTACCTGAGACACCAGTACAGGATTCGTTGGTTTGCTTTTTCTTGAGAGCTTAAGTAAACTTGGTTCACACTACACATATCAGGAAAGATCAGGTGAACATAAGATCCAACCCTAGTGTTCATTAGGAAAGGTGGAGTCCTTACCTGTGCGTGCAGGTAGACTTTTTATCCCAGGCTTTAGTCTTGTGTTTAGGAGTGACTCTTTCCACCAAAAAGAAACTCTCCCACCAAAAAGAAAAAAAAAAGTGTGCTCTTTCAAAATGTGTTGTAAGAGATATACTGACATATGTTTCAAAAAAAAAAAAAGATGTTGCAAAAGAGTCAGTATATCTCATAAATGTCTGTATAATTTGTTTTTCGGTGAGCCACAAAAAAAAAAAAAAGGGAGTTGAGTTTTCCGTCATCATCTTAAGGGTCAATTCGAAGACAAGAGCTGAAACTGGGACCAACTTGTACTTAAAAATTCGTGAAACCCTGGGAGTGAGTCTTAAGGTTCATCTGGTCAGTCTTGATCCTTCACTATGCACAAACCATAACCTCTTGAGCTCTCGAGTACGGCAAAAACCGCCTGGGTCCTGGAAATCGTACTTAAGGTTTAAATATCAAGAGTCCTGGTTAGTTGAGAGATGATCTATGTCATGTGGGACTTAAAGTACTGGTAGTCTTCTTTACAATTGGTTCTCACAATATTCGATAAAAAACACACCTATATCACCTTAGAAGAAAATCTTCAGCTTAAGATTATTTCTAAATACTATTTTGCTAGGGACTAGCAAAAGATAGGCATGGGGGTATATGTTTGCACCTCAAAACACGCCTATAATAACGCCTTCTTATGCTATTTTCTAGCATTAACTATGTATATTATAATCCTATAGTCACATATGTAAAAACGGTTGCATGCATGCATTTAATCATGAGAGGAGGAGAAATGAATAAATGGCTTGCATAATTATTTTTTTTTCTCAAGTGTTTCTTTGCAAAAGTCCCTTCTCTATTTTTATTTTCATCTTTCTTTCTTCTCTTCCCTCGGTTCTTCTTCTTCCCGCGGCTGAATTTCTTCCACGCCATGCTGCATGCGATGCCATACCCTGCCAACACCTCTCCCTGCGGTTGCCACTCTCCAACGCCTCTCCTTGCTGCTGCCATGCCTCCCCGCCACGCTCTCCTCCTCTATAAAGCCGCAGCTCTTCCTCGCGACGAGGAGGAGGAAGGGGAGGAGACACGGAAGCTGCTGCAAAACGCCACCCTGCAGTCCACCACCTTCCTCTCCACCGTTCTCCCCTCCCATACGCCGACCCTCCGTCGAGGAGGCACCCGGCGAGCAGGAGAACCCACTGTGGTGCACACCACCACAGTGGGAGCACCACCGCCCAGCTCTTCAACGAGCCGGTGGGCGTGGTGTTTTCTTTTCTCTTCGTTTTCGTCTCCACGCCATTGCTGCCGCTTCAAGCTCCGAAGCTTGAAGCAGCAGCAGCAGCAGCTAAACCGTGGCGACAGCAACAGCAGCAGCACCCCCCGCCTCCTCCGCGACCTTCCCCGTAGGCGCTCAGCCCTCCGCGCGCGCCTGCAGGGCACTTCTCCGCTCCGTCCTCTGCTCTGTTGCCTCTACCATTGCACCCGCGACCGGCCGCTGCGCGCACTGCAGCGGCCGGCCAGGCCCTCTCGCCGCCCCCTGCCAACCTCTGCAACCCTCCGCGACCGATTGCAGACTCCCTGCCGCCCTCTCCGAGCACGCCATCGCCCGCTCTCCTTCCTCGCACCCGGCCTGCAGACGCCTCACCTTCTCCGCGCGAAGACGCGCCTGCATCCGCGACCATCAGACGTCGGCAGCCATCTGCAGACGTCTTAACTCACGCCATCACCAGCTCTCTCGCCCGCTCTCTCTCTCTCTGCTGATCTCTCCCGCGCGCATCCGCCCTCTCTGCCGCCTACTCTCTCGCTGTCTGGCGCTCTCTCGCTCTCTCTCACGTACTCTCTCTCTCTCTCTCTCTCCCGCTTTCTCTCTCTCTCTCTCTCTCTTTTATTTAACTTACAGCAACACACACACACACATTCACCGACACACACACACACACACACTCATAGTAACATATATACATATATATATATATACATATATCTATATATATATACTTATATACATAGTATATCTATATAGTTATGTATACATACATATAATATAATATATATATACATATACATATATAATATATATATATATACACATACTCATATACATATATATATATACATATCTATATACTTATACATATACACATATATATATATATATATATCTAGATACATATATACTTATATACATATATATATACATCTATATAGTATTATATATATATATACTTATATACAAATATCCATAGCTATATACATATATACATACATATATATACATATACACCTATATATATATATATACATATATATCTATATATATCTATACATATATACTTATACATTTATATATATATATAGATATATTTACTTATATACATACATATGTACATATATTTTTACGTTATTTACTATACGCTGTATCGTGGGAATATTTGCACCAGTTGCTGATATTCCCTGATACACGCGTACAAAAAAAGCGTGGTCCCATACATCATCCATCCTCCATCCACACTCCACGCGGCACCTAGTCGTGTTGGTTGCGTCTCTCTAAACGTCGACTGACTCGACATAGTGCTACACTCCATCGTCACCTCCACCCCCACCCCTTTATATATATACTACATATAAATATATATCTATAGCTACTATATTTACTTTCTATCTGTTAGCTTCCTTCTTAGTAAAAAGATAAAAAAAAAGGTATAAAAGTGAAAAGATAATCTTTGATTTGCAGGTACCCCGTCTTGCAAGTAGCAAGGCGTGTTTTGAAACTCTGTTTTGGCTAAAAGCCAAGGACACAATTTTGAGGGTGTGCCTCAAGAACAAGGATTACCAGAAAAAAACCTAAATAAGAAAAATACCAAAAACACAATAAACGAACGGAAGAGACGTGTTTTCAGGAAAACGTAGAAATTCGACTTGAACCCCACTTCCCTGAGTTCGACCCTGGGCCTAAAAGTGACAAGATAAAATCAATTAGGCCAGGTTAAAAAAATTTTGTAAAGAGATGGTTAGGTTTAAATTAGGTTAACCACTATACACATTTCAACGATAAAAATATCATATTAACAACCTATTTGGGTCGACCCATCAGACGCCTGGACGATGGAGGACAGAGCAGGAAGAAGGAAAACAAAGTGAGAAGGAGCGGGAACGAGGCAGCACGTCATCGTCGTCACGGGATCCACTTCTGGAACGGGGGCAAGAAAATTGGATTTGCCTCTAGAATAGCATCCCAGGTGTGGGACAAGATTTTCTTGAGCTTTGGAGAGGGAGAGACATGAAGGAAGGGATGAGAATTTCGTAGGGTACGGATCTCCTTTTATAGTTGCAAGGATAGGGGCCAATTTGGTCATTACATAGTTAAAACATTAAATGAGGGGGTCTTTAGTGACGGATTTAAGCGTTACTAAAGACCCCAAGTTGTTGCAACCTCGCGGTCACGCCCACCTCCTCGCCTGCCATGCTCTTAGTGCTCTCCCACGTCCTTAAATTCTCAGCCGTCCGATCTCAAGATCGGACGGCTTAAAGTCATCCCCGCCTGCGCCTTCATCTACACTTAATCGTGCACCCGTGCGTGCGATCGCACATGTGCGTTGTCCGTTTGATCGCGCGTGCACTTGATTGGGCAATCTGGGTTGTCCACAACCAATCGTGTGGTCGAGATTAATCACGCCTGTGCCACAGATCATGAGTCAAACCCACGCCTCGCGCTCGTGCAATGCCACTCAACCGCTGCACTAGCACCTCTTCTTTGTCACGCTTATGTTTTAAGCGAGTGTGCTCACGGTCGTTGGGTCAAGATCCAATGGCCCATATCTCACCTTTCTCGTGCCTTCAGAAGATGGGAAGCTATGTTGCGGCTAATTGGCGGCTGTGATGGCGCCATCATGGCCGTCCATCTTCTGTGACATGTAGAAGGAGCCACAGATGTCGAATTAAGACAATTTTCACGCTGTTAGGCTGCGATCATCGATCTGAACCCATCAGTACAGTCGAATTCATTGTCTGAAGTGTAGTTTGGCACCATCTTGGCCCTTGATCTCTAGGCTTCCTTGGATTATATCTATTGTTACGGATGTTCGATCAGGGCGATCTTGGAGTCGTTGAATTGCAATTGTCGCCCTGATCAGATCCGTACGATTGGATCTTTGATCTGAGGCCCGATTAAAAGTCTCCTTGTCCTTGACCATAAAAGGAGACAATTACTATACAATTTATACAATTTGACCTAAATGCATGATTTTGCATGTTATGCAATATTTACAATGCATGATGCTAGTATGACACTAATAACATGAATTAATAGACATTTTTGGCTATTTAGTTGTATGCACATCATGCACTGACTAGTCTCTTGGATGACTTTATTGAATCCTTAGTAATCAATAAAATTTAGTTTTAGGGCAAAAGATCCAAAGGATTTTTCCCATGTTTCTAGTTCTTAGTGTGAGTGCGTGCAGAGCCTAAGGGATCAAGCATACACTAGAGAGGGGGTGAATAGTCTAATATCTATTTCTATGAGAATTTTAAAAAATCATTCACCATATATTAAAAATTAAATAACCACAGACCAGAAAAATAACACCTGATTTAGAGTGAAAACCGTTTCAAGTAAAAACCACTACCTAAGCCTCCCAGCTTAGGATTTTCTCGACTAGTCGATGCTAGTCAAATCCATTAACATATCACTTGAATGATGGTAGCACAACCTCCTACAAATGTCTTCTCTTACACCTAACCAACAGAAGAACAACGAGACTTCCAAGACAACTTGGATTCCCAAATCAAGAATAATAGAATAGAAAGAATATAGAAATATTTCCTATGGAAACTCAGCAACATTAGAAAAAATCAAAGTTTCTTGAATCGCAAGGGAGCGTGCTTTGAATCGTAGTAGTTGTAGGTGCAATGGTGCAAAAGCACTAGAGAGAATAAGCGTGTTTTGGTTTTTGAAAGGTCTTAAGGTGTGTTTTGAAGAGGGCAATCAAAGGTCCTATTTAGAGGTATTTTTCAACCTGTTTTGGAAATGATGAAAATGCAGCTTTGATCGACCAAAATATAGGTTTGGTCGATGAAAAATACTTTTGGTCAATTAAATAAAAGTATTGATCGATTAAAAGGGTATATTGATTGACTTAATAATTTCAAAGGAAATTTGACTGTTGGAATATTTTGATCAATTAAAAAAAATGGGTTGATCAATCAAAAGGGAATATAACATTAGAGGTCTTTGATCGATTAAATCAAGGAGTTGGCCAATCAAAAATTGATATTGGTTGATCAACAGTAGAAATGACTTAGGTTTAGAAGAGAATGATTTTTGCAAATATTGAAAACTTGTGTTTGTTATCCTATTGAGGTGCCTTACATAGTTCTTTTTTTTTTTTGAAACTGTACGGAAAGCTATTGTGCTACGATATCAATCCGGAGGGCATTTTATTTCATACTATATAAAAAGAACAATGAAGAACTACACATTGGATCCCCATCTATATTTGAGGGACCAGCACTCATTTACAATTTGCTCATAACAAACTGGTCTCTCTTGAAATAACTTCTCATTTCTCACCCTCCAAACACACCACAAGGTCATAGCCATATGCATATATGGCTTTCCAGGTGTTGCAAACCTCTGTCATAGGGACTCCCATGTAGGTAGAAGTTCCTGACATATTTTTCTCCATATCATATCAGTGAACAGACATAAAGAAAATATGTGGGATAAACTGTCAGTGTGCAACCCGCATAGATAGCAATCACTTAATGTTGTCCCCATACTTTTGTGTCTAAAATCTCCCATGATCTAGCCTTCCCTCCTGCACAACCATAAAAAATTTGCACTTTCAGTGGGATCTTCAATAGCCATATCTTCTTGTCGACCAAGTCACTTTCCATACTCCTGCTAGATCTGATAATTCTTTCATATGCCTACTGGGCAGTGTACCTGTCATTCCAACTATATGTGTCTTCCACTCCATGCCTTGGACTGAACTTCTGCAAAACTGAGATCAAGCTTTGCCTTTCCTCCCACTGCCGGGTACCCTCTCTGCTGGTTTCAGACTCATTAAACGTCTAGCAAATGCCAGATTCAGACTATAAACTACTAACAGAGGCATCTTTATCTACAACAATGATAACACTACATTTTACAATGTTAATTCTGCCAAATGGGGTCGGTCTTAAGGGTAAAATGCACAAATAACACATCATAAATAGGAATGGGAGCATTGCATGCATCGCACATCAAGATTGCTTATAATGCATTATTGACGTGTGCGTGATGCATTTTTGGTGCTAGAGCACCACGATCATTTGTTTTGATGATAACAAAACACGTGTTATTTAACATTTGCAATTTGAGTCCTAGATTTCAGGTCAATTGCAAATGAAGACGTGTTTAGACGGAACTCGAGCTCGCATCCAGGACGGATTGGAGGAGCTTAACAGAAAACAGAGGAGGTTCACGTGGAGCGACAGATTGAAGATGGAAGGAAAAGAAGAATAGGATAGATTCTTTCTTCTGTACTTGTATTTTTCATTTCTTTTGTTGCTCTTTATTTCCTTAGATATTTCATGTTAAAGAGCCTCAAAGTACCCTAACAAGTAGTCCTAGGAACACCGGCACAACCCTAGGATACTTAGGTTTTCTGTAGAACACTTAGAAAACCAATATAGGGTTAAAACAGACTTTCCAGACGTCTAATTCACAAATCAGACGTCTGATAAAGAATTTTAAGACGTCTGACTGTTGTTTCAGACGTCTGATAACTGTTAGGCTGGACATAGTTAGTTCTGTCTGATAAATTCAGACGTCCAGACCTTAGACCAGACGTCTTAGAAGACGTCTGATGGATTTGCCAGACGTCCAATTAGTGGACCGTTGGCTGGCTTAGAAAACACTCAAGATTATGACCGTTAGAGCCTTATCAGACGTCCATAGGACTTTACAGACGTCTGATAAATGACCGTTTTGCCTCGGCTGACCCAAAATCTCTTCTCAGAGATTTTCTAGCCGTTGCAACGTTTGGAAATCAATTCCCACAGTAAAAGTAGGTTTCCAGACGTCCATACTTAGTTCCAGACGTCCTGTATGTCGTCTGATGGACTTGCACAAAAACCCTGTTTAGATCTGATTCAAGTCAGGGAGAAACCCGCATAGAATCAGACGTCTGACCTTGGAATCAGACGTCTTAAAGTGGCCTTCCAGACGTCTGATGCCAGAGTTAGACGTCTGATAACCCTGTCAAATGCAATCATTGTCCTGATTTCGGCCTGATTCTCTTGGGCTTTGCACCCAACGGCTATGGAAGCTTTTCAAGCCTTCCAAAGCCTTCCTAAGGCCTCTATAAATAGAGGGGAACCTTTGTAACATAAAGAACACAAGACATACACCTAGAGAGACATATACACACTAAGACACACACCTTGCAATACACTTTCAATCCTTTTGTGTCCAAAGAAAAGACTCTCTTGCTCTCCAAGCTCAAGCTCCATTTTCTTGAGAGCATCAACCGTTGCGCACCCGCTCTCCCGGCGTTGATAACGAGAGCGACGTAGCGCCATCGCGTGGCACACGCACCGCGTCATCGTCGACGCACTCCTTGCAAAGGGGAGTTTCCTATTTCCTATAGAAGCTAGGTTTAATTACTTTGTTGGCTCTATAGGACTATTGTTTCTGTTATCTTTGTCTTTTGGTTGGGTATTCGCTTTGCGAATTCCCGTCTCCTTCGTGGGACAAAATCCTTCTCGTGGAGAGAAGGGGTTGAGGAACGCTACCCTCCTACTTGTAGCGTGGTTGTATTGAGGTTGAATCACCCTCGTTCAAAGTGATTCGGTTAGTGGATTTGATCAACTAGGTTGATCGGAAAATCCTAACTCGAGAGGGTTAGGTGGTGGTTTTCACCCGGTTTGGGTTTCCACCTAAAAATACCTGTGTACTTGTGTGATTGCTTAATTTCTTGTGATATTGCTTTATATATTTTATTTCCGCAATTTATTACGTCACCCCTCCTGGTAGGGACGAAACCTTCATGCATGTGTTTAGATGAATCGTTATAGCTTGCGCTCACAATGTCAGTTTTAAAATGAAGAAATGGACGTGAGTCCGAGTGTGGATCTTAGGGAGGCATGAAATTCAGATTTTTCTTGTCACTTAATGTCACGGAAATAGCAGGTTTTTGCTTGCGAAAAGTCATGGGTGAAAAGCGAGTGAGAGAGAGAAAGAGAGAGAGAGAGAGAATAGGGTTAGGATTCTTTTCGTTCACAGCATGCAACTCAAACATAAAAGAGAGCAAGCAATTAAATAGAAAACAACTTCATTTGACATGCAACTTTAGTTCATAATTACAACACTAGATAAATGCTTGAACATAAGTAAAGTAAAGCTTAAGATAAAGAGGGAAAGAGAGAGAGAGAAGATAGCGAGGTAGCCATGGTGGTCGAGGGGGCTCCATCGGTGGCTAGTCAGCTCTAGTGATTACAAAGAGAGCTAATGGTGGCTAGGAGGGGGTAGAACACTTGCAAGTGGAGTGAATGCCTCCCTTAGATGGTTGGAAGGGGTTTAAATAGGAAGAAGGGCTTTCCAAATGAAGAAGGGGTTTTAGCGACATTCGTGACGTTGCTAAAACCCTTCCCAAAATGTCGGTGAAGGCCCTACCCATCGATTGCTCGCGCGCGTCTGTTCTTGTCCGCGCCTGATCCACGTGCGCGCGTCGTAAGCCATCCGATCGAAGATCGGATGGTTGAGATCCTGCGAAGAGTGCGCTTGCGGATCGCTGCTGAGGCACACGCGTCTGTTGCATCATCGCACGCATGAGCTTCCGCTTGCATCCGTTGCACTGCGTAGCTCCATCTGCGCCGTTCGCTGCTGATCGGGTGGTCGAATTTACACATGCCTCAAATCGCGCAGAAATTGGGGAGCGGCGGCATTTCGAACCCGCGCCCTTCTTTGCGAGGTTGAAGCGCTGACCGCCGCACTGTCGTAGCGGATTGTTGCGGCAAGCGTCGGGAGCGCGGGCATTCTCGGCTGTTTGATCGAATATCGACGGCTGAGATTCATCCTCCGGGTGAAGGTGGAAGCGAGCAACGGTCTGGATGCAACCATCGAATGCCACATGGCACACCGTGGGCCGTTGATCATTAGATCAACGGTCAGAACTTCTTGGGCCCATTATAGGAGCTCTAGATGTCGGATTTGGCCGATTTCAAGTCTGCTAGACTCCGGTCGTCACTCTGAATCCATCCGTGTGGTCCAATTGCTCATCTGAGGCCTGTTTTGACAAGTACTTATACAAATGGCCATTAACACTATTTTATAAGCAATCTTGATGTATGATGCATGCAATACTTCCATTCTATTTATGATATGTTATCTATGCATTTTATTCTTAAGATGGACCCCAATTAATAGAATTATCACCCCACGATGCAGTGTTATCATACCCCCATGTTTACCCCTTGCTAGTCCCTAGCAAGGTTTATTCTAGCCTTTATTTCCAGTCAGAATTTAAGAAGTAACTGCTTAGACACTTCATCACTTGTCAATAGGAGGAAATATACTAAGATCTTAATCTACAAAGACTAAGCAGCGCCTGGGTGTCTGCCAAAATATAAATCGCCTGAATCTTTGCTTTAATGTATGTATATATATATATATATTTTCTTATTTTTAGATTTTTTTGGAGTTAAGAGTGTGTTGGTAACTTTTTATGGCTACCCAACCCACCCAAAACTCAAACAAAACTCTAAGTGCTAAGCATCTTGGTGTGAAGATTGTGATAGACTCACTCAACGGTAATTTAGACAGACTCTATGTTTCTACGCCCCTAGGTGACTAAAAGAGGAAGAGTTTTGCCTGAAGGTGTATTTGTTCGATCGGTAGCTTTCTCCCTACGTTTGTTTTACTTGGGGTCAACACAAGGATTTTTCCAGTTTATATCTCCCCAGGCTTGCTCTACTTGCCCGCTTCTTCCTTAAGTGTTTTGGTTCTTTTTGTGCATTTATTGAGCTGGGCTCTAACAACCGACCAATGGGATGTTACCCACGATCACTTGCCAGCCATACTCATGCAGTGAAGTGTGGTTTATTTTGTTCTCTTTTTCTCCTTTTTATTTTTATTTTTGTTTGGTAGGTGGCTTCCCTGATCTCAAATTTACCTAGAGGCAATGAAGAAGAGGTCGTCCCATGGCTGGGCTCTAGACAACCTGCCAATGGGTTGTTACCCACGAAAACTTGCCAGCCATACCACCCTAGAGAGTTCATTAGCTGCCCAATTTCTGTCAGAATCTCCGAGGAGTGAGTCTGTGCAAAAATGTGTGCAGATGCTTAGACTAAAAGTCCTTCTGAGTTGGAAGGTGAGTTGATAAGTCATATACTTATCACCTTATTTGGTTAGTGGATTAGAGTAGCTTAAGGTTGCAAGGATTTGAAGCTAAATCCATATTTTAACGGACACCAGGGCTAATTAAGCTTGAAGGCCTGAAAAGTCTAAGTGTTCAAGTTCTTTCCATATTATTTCTCACTATTGACAAATTTCTAATGCCTAAGTTTTTCTTCCTAAATTCAATTTTTTTTTTTAATTCTATTCAGACTGATTAAATGAGCTCGGGATCATGCAAGTTACCACCCCTCCATGCTTAAGTTGGACAATGTCCTCACTGACAAATACATGGATGCAACAGGGGTTCAAAAAGATATTACTTGAGTGACGTAGAATACCTAATCAGTCTGAATCTTCTGGGTTGCCTCCCAGGAAGCGTTGAGTTTAACGCCTCCAGCTGGGCGGTGCTTCGTGTCATCCCTCAATGAGGGTGACACTCTCCTTTGGGGGAACCTGGGCTAGAAAGTGTTTCAATCTTTGGCCATTAATTGTAAAAGTATGCCCAGTATGTGGGTCAGTGATTTCAACCACCCCATTAAAGTGGGGCTTGACCACCCTAAATGGTCCTGTCCACTTGGACTTGAGCTTCCTTGGAAAGAGTTTTAGGCGGGCATCAAAAAGTTAGACTTGCTGGTTAGGCTCAAAGGTCTTTCTATGGATGAGTCGATCGTGGACAGCTTTCATTTTCTCCTTATACAGTCGACTATTCTCAAAGGCATCTTGATGAATTTCTTCGAGCTCAGAGAGTTGGAGCATCCTCTGCGCACCAGCTAATAGGGAATCCATGTTACACTGCTTGACAGCCCAGTAAGCCCGGTGTTCCAATTCGACAGGAATATGGCAGCCTTTGCCAAAGACCAGGCGATAAGGTGACATGCCTATCAGGGTCTTGAAAGCGGTCCGATATGCCCACAGGGCATCATCCAATCGTGTGGAGCAATCCTTCCTATCAGGTCTCACAGTCTTCTATAGAATGTTCTTGATTTGTCTATTTGAGACCTCGGTCTGCCCATTTGTTTGCGGATGATACGGGGTAGCGATGTGGTGGTTAATCCCATATTTTCTAAGTAGGGCATGGAATTGGGAGTGAATAACATGACTTCCACCATCACTGATCATGGCCTTTGGTATTCTAAATCGGGAAAAGATATTCTTCTTAACAAAGTCCATGACAATCTTATGATCGCATCGGCGGGTGGCGACGGCTTCAATCCATTTAGAGACATAGTCTACCGAGACTAGGATGTACTCAAAGTCGTTGGATGGTGGGAAGGGGCCCATAAAATCAATACCCCAAACGTCAAAGATCTCGACAATCAAAATGGGTTGGAGGGGCATCATATCTTTTCTGGTCATGGTCCCCAGTGTTTGGCAGCGCGAGAAAGTCTTAGCAAAGTTGTGTGCATCCTTAAATAAGGAAGGCCAATAAAATCTGGACTACAGGACCTTCACAGCCATTTTCTTTCCTGAGAAGTGGCCACCACAAGCTTGGTCATGACAAAAAGATAGCACACTTTGAACTTCGTTCTCGGGGATACACCACCTGATGATCTGGTCGGCACAGAGGCGAAACAGCATGGGATCATCCCAGAAATAGTGCTTGGCCTCTTCCAAGAACTTGTCCCGTTGCTGTCTGGACCAGCTGTGCGAGGTCTATCCTACAACCAGGTAGTTGACATAGTCAACATACCAAGGCAGCTTCTTGTCTTGCACAGCCAAAATGTGTTCATTGGGGAAGGTGTCAGATAAAGGCAGGAAGGGTTCAATGTGGTCTGCGTGAAGTCTGGATAAGTGGCCAGCCACCACATTCTTTGATCCGGCTTTATCGCGAATTTCCAGGTCAAATTCCTGCAAGAGCAAGATCCATTTGATGAGCCTAGGCTTCACATCCTTTTTAGCCAACAGGTGCCGGATGGCTGAATGGTCAATATAGATGGTCACGTTGGATCCCAGTAGGTAAGGTCGGAACTTCTCAAGTTCGAAAACTATAGCGAGCAATTCTTTCTCAGTGACCGTATAATTTCGTTGGGCCTCGTCCAACATCTTGCTCGCATAGTAGATCACCACAGGTTTCTTGTCTTGTCTTTGTCCCAGGACAGCGCCTATGGAAAAATCTGATGCATCACACATAATCTCAAAGTCCTGGGACCAATCCGGGGGCTGAAGTATAGGTGCTGTGGAAACTAAGTCCCGGAGGGTGTGATAAGCTTGGATGCAATCAGAGGTCATGTGGAAAAGGCATCGTTGGTCAGAAGGTCGGTTAAGGGTTTGGAGAGCTTGGAGAAATCTTTGATGAACCTTCGGTAGAAGCCAACATGTCTCAGGAATGAATGGATCTATCAGACCGAGCTAGGCGGAGGAAGTTTGGAAATCAAATCAACCTTAGCCTGATCCACCTCAATGCCCCTATGCGATACAATGTGACCGAGGACGATTCCTTCTTGAACCATAAAATGGCTCTTTTCCCAACTTAACACCAAATTAACCTCGATACATCGTTTCAGGATTTTATCCAAGTTGCTCAAACAATGGTCGAAAGAATTCCTAAATATAGAGAAATCATCCATAAAGACCTCCAGGTATTCACCCACCATTTCTAAAAAAATGGCTAGCATGCAATGCTGAAAGGTAGCAGGTGCATTGCGTAACCCGAACGGCATACGATGGAATGCAAACATGCCGTACGGGCAAGTGAATGTGGTCTTCTCTTGATCTTCAGGAGCAATTACGACTTGGTTATATCCTGAATATCCATCTAAGAAGCAAAAATACTTTTGCCCTGCCAATCTTTCAAGGATCTGGTCGATGAATGGCAAGGGGAAATGATCTTTCTTGGTTGCTTCATTGAGTTTCCTATAATCAATACACACCTGCCATGAGGTGGTGGTGCGGGTGGGGATGGATTCGCCATGCTCATTGGTAACAACGGTGAGCCTGGCTTTCTTTGGAACTACTTGAGTGGGGCTCACCCAGGGGCTGTCAGAGATGGGGTAGATGATGTCGGCGTCAAGCCACTTGATAATTTCTTTCTTAACGACCTCCCACATGTTTGGGTTTAACCATCTCTGCATCTGGCGGGAGGGTCGTGCCCTGTCTTCCAGATAAATCTTCTGAGTGCAATAGGTTGGGCTAATTCCTCTTAAGTCTGAAATGGTCCATCCAATGGCGGCCCGATGTTTCGAAAGGGTCGCGGTCAACCTGAGTTCCTGATCCTTGGTTAGATGAGAGTTAATAACCACAGGGAAGGTCTGGTCAGGTCCCAGGAAGACATTCTCAGGTAGTGGCTTTAGTTCGGGTGCGGGTAGAACAACAGTCAACGGGAAAGGGAAAGGTGGGAGTTGATTAACATCAATCTCCTCAAATGGTGTTGTTTGATGGTAATCAGCCCTACAGAGGTCCATGGGCAGCGATGGTGACAGGTCAGAACAATCATTACAGGATTGGAGGTCTGAGACAGAACTAATGGTGAGGCATTCCTCGACTAAAGGTTCCACGGGATCATGTTCCTCAACACAATCGCAATCAAAAGACTTGGTTGCCCAGAAGATATCCAACTGTATTTTCTTGTCTCTGAAGGCAATTTCCATACATCCCGTGTCACAATCGATGTTCACCTTAGCCATAGCTAAGAAAGGTCTGCCTAAGATTATGGGTGCGTTCTGTAGTTTTTCAGGGACTTCCATGTCGAGCACCAAGAAGTTGACCGGAAAAAAAAAGTCCTTGACCCACATAATCACGTCCTCGAAAACCCCCTTCGGGGTCTTCACCGATCTATCAACCAGCTGGATGGTGACAGGTGTGGGTGTCAACTCTCTGAAACCAATTGATGGTATAGGGTTGTTGGAATCAGATTGATGGAAGCACCTAAGTCCAGGAGCGCTCTATCAAATGTCATGTCCCCGATATTGCATGATATCAGGGGTGCTCTTGGGTCAATTCGCTTGAGCGGAAGGTTGCTTGATATTACGGAACTTGCTTGCTCTGAGAGCACAGCCTTCCTAGGTGCTTAAGGTCTTGGCTTACGTTTGGGTGTACGGGCATCCTTTAAAAACTTGGCATAAGCCGGGATGTGCTTAACGGCTTCAAGGAGCGGGATATTAATCTGAACCGGCTTAAAGATCTCCAAAAGGTCCTCAGTTTCCACAGCACTTTTCTTCTTCTTGATTGTCTCCAAGGCCTCAGGGTAGGGTGTCTGAATATGGATAGGATCTATTTCTGGGTCCTTGGGCTTTTCCAGTGCCCCTTCTGAGTCAGGTATTTCAACTGGTGAAGTCTCGAGAAGAGTCAACCATTTGGGATCCTGGGTTTTGGTGTCGCTTCTCAAGGTTACCGCATTCGCAGAGGCATTGGGATCATGGGTTGATCCTTAAGAACATGAGGATGAAGAAGCACCAAACCCAGGAGGTGTTTGTGGGGTTGCCTGGACCATGTGAGCCTGCTTGGGATTGCCCTGGAACCCTTGCAAATTGGGGCCTCTGTTAATCACGTTTTGCGAGTTTGGTTGTGGCTGGGAAGGTAGGGATCCTTGTTGTTTACAGTCCAATAGTTGGCTTAACTATCCCTTTACTAAGGCCATTTTCTCCTAATGTTTCTGGTTCATTTCAGCCATCATCTTTATTAGTGTGTCCATTTGGTTCTATTGGGGGGGGTGCCCAATTTGGATATGGGGGTCTAACTGGTGGTCCTTACTGATAGAGGGCAAGTTTGGCTACTGGTTTGGCCTAGGCTAGTTCTGGAATTGAGGTGGTTTCTGGTTTGTCCAACCAAAGTTGGGGTGATTACGCCAGCCAGTGTTGTAAGTGTTGGAGAAAGGGTCAGGTTTAGCATAACCTTAGACAGCCTGTACATCTTCAAGGATAGCAGATGTCGATGGGGAGGGAAGAGAGTAATCAAGGGTTGAGGGAGCAAAGGTCCCTCCCTAGAACATGGTCAGGGGTTGTGCCAGGTTCAGTTGGCTTAAGGGCTAGACCAGGTCAACATTGTGAGCTCCCTTTGCTAGGGAGAAGGTTTGTAACAGGTTCCTAGTCTGGTTTAGTAGCTCATCAATCATTTTATCCACCAATTCCACTCGATCTAATTTCTTGGCAATGATGTCCATGTCAACCATTCTAGAATTTGCTTGTACCTCATAAATCCCACCACGGGGTTGACTAGATCGGTTAAACTGGGTCATGGAGGCATTGTTGAGCGAATTTTCGCTCATAGACTCGAAGAGCTCAAACGCGCTCTCCTCATCTTTCTTCAAGAAGTCCCCCCAGCATGAGGCATCGACGAAGTTCCATAGGTTGCTATCCAGACCGTGGTAGAAGATCTGGGCCAATTGCCACCTTGGTACTTCATGGTGTGGGCATTTCCTTAATAGTTCATTAAATCTTTCCCATGCCTCATGGAACTGTTCCCCACCCTAGAGTGTAAAAGTAGTAATAGCTCTTCTGAGGGCATTGGTCTTTCCTATGGGGAAGAATTTCTTTAAGAATGCATGCCTCAGTTCTTCCCAGGTGGTGATGGGTCTACCTAGGGTTCTAAGCTAGTGAGATGCCTGGTCTCTCAGTGAGAAGGGGAACATCTTAATCAAAACAATGTCAAGGCTAATGTTCCTAGGTTTCACAGTTCAGGCTATCTGGTCAAGATCCTCTAGGTGCTGGAAGGGGTCTTCACTTGAGCTTCCATGGAAGTGGCTCTGAATCAAACTCAAGACATTTGGTTTTAGCTCAAAATCATCTCCCCCTAAGGGGATCCTAAGGTGCGGCTCAACTCGAATAGCGGAAGGATTGTAGAAGTCAAGGAGGGGCCTAGGTTGGTCCTGGAATGGTGGTAGATCAGGTTGTGGTTGCCCTTGTGGGCCCTGGAAAGGTGGTGGTGGTTGCCCTTGTGGGTTCTACAACTGGTGTATGGATTGCATGATAGTGTGGATCTGTTGTTGCTGAAGCCAATGGTTTGCATTAATCTGGGCTTGATGATGGCCATTGTGTCTGGTGGGGGTTGGTCCTCAACCTCATCTACCCTAGATTCAGCCATGTCTCTAGCAGAATCAAGTCACTTGGATTCCCGTCCCAAAACAAACAACTCGGGATGCAGTGAGCGTCTCCCATGCATACACTAGAGAAGAACAGAGGGGATGCGGAGAGCGACAGATGCGAGAAGTGTGTGTTCAACCAAGCAGATAAGCCTAGTCCTTATGGTGTATTCCTTAGGGGACCTAGAAATCTCCAAAAGGGTGATTAAGTCTGTAAGCACTGGACTCCCCTTCCCAAAGCTAATCTGGCCAGGTTGATTACAAGGGGATTGCAGGGAAGGTTCTTCCTTTGGCTTGCGCCACCGGTTCCATAGACCTCACAACCACAGTCGTTTGACACTGCCCCGCAGCGTAGTCACCAAATTCTACTAAGGGAATGAAAGCCAAGTGCCCAGCGAACAAAACCCCACCTCTCGAGACTTAACCCAGTCCCACCTAGGGCACGTCTACTCTGTTTTAAAAGGCTAGGATTGTGCTTGTGCTAGGGTTATGTGATGAGGCGTTGATTGGGGTAGTGCCTCTTAATTTTCCAATTTCAGTGTGTGTGCTCTTATCAAAACATGGTTTTCAAGCAAGGATTTTCTTCTTAAGATGTGGTGTCTTTTAATGTTTCATCCTTACTTTTGTGTTTTTGAGGATTAACATGTCATAATGTTTTCAGACAAGTTTCAGTGGGCACGTCAAGTTTTGCACACAATTCGGTGAAAGTAGATTTTCTTTTGTTGTGTAGAGGCTCTAAAACCCTAATGTACTCATCCTAGTGATCATGCAGCTTCTATTAAATGAGTCGATTTTAGGGTTGAGTGGTGCGGCCCAAGTCAATTCAAGGTGGCTTCGCAAACACCACTAAAAAAGAAAAAAGAACATTCCAAGAATCTTAGATTATTCAGAATGTTAGAGTGTATTATTTTCTTGGGTGATGTGTTAAGGATGTGGATCAAGCAAACATGCACCATGCCAATTTTTTTCAGTTTTACAATTTTTTTTTTAGATTTTTAAGCAATCAAACAACCATGGGTGAAGAAATACTCACGACCAGTCCTTGTTGCGCTTACTCCTTCGTTGCTGTCACGAGTTGCACTACTTCGCCGTCCCAGCATCTAATTCCTGCAACCATCAAGTAGAAGGAGACAAGGCGTTAGACGATGTGAACATGGATGTAAAATGGAAGTGACAAAATAAATCCATTGCCTCCCCGGCAACGGCACCAAAAACTGACGTGCGCATGATGCGTGTGTTTAGATGAGTCGTTATAGCTTGCACTTGCAACGTCGATTTTAAAATGAAGAAATGGACGTGAGTCCGAATGTCGATCTCAGGGAGGCATGAAAATTGGAATTTCATTGTCACTTAATGTCATGGAAATAGTGGGTTTTTGCTTGCGAAAAGTCATGGGTGAAAAGCGAGTGAGAGAGAGAAAGAGAGAGAGAGAGAGAATAGGGCTAGGATTCTTTTCATTCACAACATGCAACTCAAACATACAAGAGAACAAGCAATTGAATAGAAAACAACCTCATTTGACATGGAACTTTAGTTCATAATTAAAACACTAGATAAATGCTTGAACATAAGTAAAGTAAAGCTTAAGATAAAGAGGGAAAGAGAGAGAAGATGGCGAGGTACCATGGCTGTGGAGGGGGGCTCCGTCGGTGGCTCGTTGTCTTTGACGATTACAAAGAGAGCTAATGGTAGCTAGGAGGGGGTAGAACACTTGTAAGTGGAGTGAATGCCTCCCATGGGTGGTTGGAAGGGGTTTAAATAGGAAGAAGGGCTTTCCAAATGAAGAAGGGGTTTTAGCGACATCTGGGACGTCGCTAAAACCCTTCCCAAAACGTTGGTGAAGGCCCCTACACACCAGTCGCTTGCACTCGTCCGATCTTCTTCGCACCTGATCCGCATGCGCACGTCATAGGTTGTCCGATCGAAGATCAGACGGCTGAGATCCCACGAAGAGCGCACTCGCGAATCGCTGCTGAGGCGCGAGCGTCTACCGCGTCATCGCATGCATGACCTTTCGTGCGCATCAGTTGCACCGCGCGGCTCCATCTACACCGTTTGCTGCTGATCAGGCGGTCGAATTTGCGTGCGCCTCAAATCACGGAGAAATTGGGGAGCGGGGGGCGTTTCGAACCCTCGCCCCTCTCTACGAGGTTGAAGCGTCGACCGCTGCGCTATTGCAACAAATTGTCACGGCAAGCGTCACGCGCGCAGGCATTCTCGGCCGTTCGATCGAAGATCGACGACTGAGATTCATCCTCCGGGTGAAGGTGGAAGCGGGCGGCGGTCTGGATGCAGCGATTGAGTGCCACGTGGCACGCCGTGGGCCGTTGATCATTAGATCAATGGTCAGAACTTCTTGGGCCCATTGCAGGAGCTCTGAATGTCAGATTTGGATGATTTCGAGTCTGCTGGAGTCCGTTCGTTGCTCTGAATCCATCTGTGCGGTCTGATTGCCCATCTGAGGCCTGTTTTGATAAGTACTTATACGAATGACCATTAACACTATTTTATAGGCAATCTTGATGCATGATGCATGCAATGCTCCCATTCTATTTATGATGTGTTATCTGTGCATTTTGTTCTTAAGGTGGACCCCAATTAATAAAATTATCACCCCAAGATGCAGTGTTATCAATTATTAATGGCCATTTGTACAAGTGCATGTCAAAATAGGCCTCAGATGAGCGATCGTACCGTATGGATGGATTCAGAACGACGAACGGAGTCCAACGAACTCGAAATCGGTCAAATATGACATCAAGAGCTCCCACAAATGACCTAAGATGTTCTAACCGTTGATCTGATGATCAACGACCATGAGGTGGCCACGTGGCTGCATCAGAGGCACCCCTACCCACCGCGCAACATTGCCCCATCTCACAAAGCTAACCACGGTTGTCCAATCTCCATCGAACGGCTGACGATTGATGAAGAAGCACGACCATCCGTGCCTACAGCGCAACGGTCGCGCCTCCGCCTCGCATGCAGAAGACAAGAGTTCAAATCACTCGCTGCATCTCATCTGCCAAATTCGCCCGCGTGCCCAAATTCGTCCACTCGATTGCCATCGAGTGGTCTTGATAGTGCTACACGGTGCCTCCTCAAGCGTCGATCCTCCATGCTCACGCCTACGCCGGTCGACAACTCTCGCTCTCACGCACGCTTGAGGCACGATCTGAGCGCGCCCTCTGTGAGATCTCAGATCGGACGACCCTCAAGGCAACCATGCGGATTGTACGTAAGAGGAAGCACAACGCGCGCATGCGATTGTTGGGCAGGGAGCTTCACCGATGTTTTAGGAAGGGTTTTAGCGACGTCCCAGACGTCACTAAAACCCCTTCTTCATTTGGGAAGCCCTTCTCCCTATTTAAACCCCTTCCAACCACCCATGTAAGGCATTGAATTCACTTAGAAAGAGTTATACCTCCCTCCTAGCTTCCCTTAGCATCCCTTGTAATCAACGGAGTCGACGAGCCGCCGATGGAGCCCTCTTCCACCATCGTGGCCGCCTTGCCATCCCCCTCTCTCTCTTTCTCTCCCTTTACTCTAGCTTTACTTTCCTTTTGTTTAAGCATTAGCTATTATTGTATTTGTAAAACTTAAAGTTGCATGATTAAATGGAAATGTTCCTTTTCTAGCTATTGTCTCTCTTTTTCATGAGTTTTCCTTAACCTTGTATTGCCTGAATGTTGCGATAAAAAGATTTCTAACCCTACTCTCTCTCTCTTTTCTCCCACGTTTTCCCGCAAGCAAAAACCTGTCATTTCCATGACACTAAGTGATAAGAAAAATTCGATTTTCACGCCTCCCTGAGTTCGACACTCAGACTCACGTCCATTTCTTCATTTAAAACCAACATTGCTAACGCAAACTACAACGATCCTTTTAAACAAATGCGTCCGTAGCACATCAGTTTTTTGCACTGTTGCCGGGGAGGCAATGGATTTATTTTGTCACTTCCATTTTGCATCCATGCTCATATCATCTAACGTATTTTCTCCTTCTACTTGATGGTTGCAGGAACTCGACGCTTGGACAGCAAAGTAGCACAACTCGTGATGGTGGAAATGGAGTGAGCACAGCAAGGACCGATTGTGAGTAGTTCTCTACCTGTCGTTGTTTGCTTACCCAAAAAAAAGTCTAAAAAAAATTTTAAAATAAAAAAAAATTGGCGTGGTGAATGATTGCCTGATCAACATCCTCAACTCATCACCCAACAAAAAAATATGCACTCTAACATTCTTAGTGACCTAATCTTTTTGGAGTGTTTTTCTTTCTTTTTGAGTGGTGTCTACGAAGCCACCGTGAATTGACATGGGCCACACCACTCACCCCTAAAATCAACTATCTGGTAGAAATTGCAAGAACATTAGGATGAGCACCTTAGGGTTTTAGAGCCTCTTCACATTAAAGGAAATCTACTCTCACCGATTGTATGCAAAACTTGGCATACCCACTTGAAACTTGCCTGAAAACATTAAGACATGCCAACCCTAAAAGACACAAAAGTAAGGACAAACATTAAAAGATACCACATCTTAAAATCCTTACTTGAAAACCATATTGTGATAGGACCACACACACCTGAATTGGAGAATTAAGAAGCACCACCCCAATCAACGCCTCATCACATAACCCAAGCACAAGCACTATCCTAGCCCCATTAAAACAGAGTAGACATGCCCTAGGTAGGACTGGGTTAAGTCTCAAGAGGCGTGGTTTTGTTTGCTGGGAACTTGGCTTTCATTCCCTTAGTAGAATTTGGTGACTAGGCTACGGGGAAGTGTCAAACGATCACGGTTGTGGGGTCAATGGAACCGGCGGTGCAAGCCGAAGGAAGAACCTTCCTTACAATCCCCTCATAATCAACCTGGCCACTTTAGCTTTGGGAAGGGTAGTCCCATGCCTACTGACTTGATCTCTCCTCTGGAGATTTCTAGGTCCCCTAAGGAATACACTATAAGGACTAGGCTTGCTTGCTTGGTTGCACACACACACTTCTCGCATCTGTCGCTCTCCGCATCCCCTCCTATTCTTCTCTAGTGTATGCACAGGAGACGATCACTTCATCCCGAGTTGTTTGTTTTGGGATGGGAATCCAAGAGACTTGATCTTGCTAGAGACATGGCCGAACCTAGAGTAGATGAGGTTGAAGACCAACCCCCACCAGACACAATGGCCATCATCCAGGCCCAGATCAATGCAAACCACAGACTTCAGTAGCAACATATCCACACTATCATGCAAGCCATACACTAGAAACCCACAGGGGCAACCACTACCACCTTTCCAGGACTCGTAAGGACAACCACCACTTGATCCACCACCATTCCAGGACCAACCTAGGCCCCTCTGCGACTTCTACAATCCTTCTGCGATTCGGATTGAGCCACACCTTAGGATCCCCGAAGGGGGAGACGATTTTGAGCTGAAACCAAATGTCTTGAGTTTGATTCAGAGCCACTTCCATGGAAGCTCAAGTGAGGACCCCTTCCAGCACCTAGAGGATCTTGACCAGATCGCGCAGACTGTAAAACCCAGGAACATTAGCCAAGACTTTGTTTTGATAAAAATGTTCCCCTTCTCGCTAAGAGACAAAGCGTCTTACTGGCTTAGAACCCTAGGAAGACCCATCGCCACTTGGGAAGAATTGAGGCATGCATTCTTAAAGAAATTCTTCCCCATAGGAGAGACCAATGCCCTCAGAAGAGCCATTACCACCTTTACACTCCAGGGTGGGGAACAATTCCATGAGGCGTGGGAGACATTTAATGAACTATTGAGGAAATGCCTACACCACAAAGTACCAAGGTGGCAATTGGCCCAGATATTCTATCACGGTCTGTATAGCAACCTTCGAAACTTCATCGATGCCTCATGCGGGGGAAACTTCCTGAACAAAGATGAGGAAAGTGTGTTTGAGCTCTTCGAGTCTATGAGCAAAAATTCGCTCAACAATGCCTCCATGACCCAGTTTAGTCGATCTAGTCAACCCCGTGGTGGGATCTATGAGGTACAAGCAAATTCCGGAACGGTTAACATGGATATCATTGCTAAGAAATTGGATCGAGTGGAATTGGTAGATAAAAAGATAGATGAGCTACTGAACCATACCAGGAACCCGCTACAGACCCTCTCCCTAGCAAAGGGAGCTCACAATGTTGACCTGGTCCAGCCACTAAGCCAGATGAACCTGGAACAACCCCTGACCATGTTCCAGGGAGGGGCCTTTGCTTCCTCAACCCCTGATTACTCTCTTCCCTCCCTTTCAACACCTGTTATCTTTGAAGATGTCCAGGCTATCCAAGGCTATTCCAAACCTGACCCTTTCTCCAACACCTACAATGCCGATTGGAGTAATCACCCAAACTTTGCTTGGACAAACCAGAAACTGCCTCAATTTTAGAACCAGCCTAGGCCAAACCAGCAGCCACACTCGCCCTCCTATCAGCAAGGACCACCAGTTAGACCCCTCTATAATCCGAATAGGGCAGCTCCCCCACGAAACCAAATGGACACCCTGATAAAAATGATGGCTGAAATGAACCAAAAACACCATGTGGAAATGGCTTTAGTGAA
The DNA here is from genome assembly GCA_037157565.1 of Thalassia testudinum. Classification (NCBI taxonomy): domain Eukaryota; kingdom Viridiplantae; phylum Streptophyta; class Magnoliopsida; order Alismatales; family Hydrocharitaceae; genus Thalassia; species Thalassia testudinum. Next base: position 8,473,944 of record JAZHRO010000078.1, on the reverse strand, counting down.
GGGATAGTTAAGCCAGCTGTTGGATTGTAAACAACAAGGATCCTTACTTTCTCAGCCACAGCCGAACCCGCGAAACATGATTAACAGAGGCCCCAATTCGCAAGGGTTCCAAGGCAATCTCGAGCAGGCCCACATGATCCAACTAACCCCACAAACACCCCTTGGGTTTGGTGCTTCTTCTTCATCTTCTTCTCAAGGATCAACTCATGGTCCTAATGCCTCTGCAAATGCGGTAACCTTGAGAAGCAGCACCAAAACCTAGGATCCCAAATGGACAACTCCTCCCGCGACTTCACCCCCTGAAATGCCTGACTCTGAAGAAGTGCAAGAAAAACCCAAGGACCCAAAAATAGACCCTATTCACATGCAAACACCATATCCCGAGGCCTTGGAGATGATCAAGAAAAAGAAAAGTGTTATGGAGACTGAGGAGCTTTTGGAGATCTTTAAGCAAGTTCAGATTAATATTCCGCTCCTCGAAGCCGTCAAGCACATTTCGGCTTACACCAAGTTCCTAAAGGATGCCTGTACACCAAAGCATAAGCCAAGACCTCAAGAACCTAGGAAGGTTATGCTCTCAGAGTAAGCAAGTTCCGTGATATCAAGCAACCTTCCACTCAAACGAACTAACCCAGGAGCACCCCTGATATCCTGCAATATCGGGGACATGACATTTGATAGAGCGCTCCTAGACTTAGGTGCTTCCATCAATCTAATTTTGACAACCCTGTACAACTAATTTGGATTCAGAGAGTTGACGCCCACACCTATGACCATCCAGTTGGCCAATAGATCTGTGAAGACACCGAAGGGGGTTGTTGAAGATGTGATTGTTCGGGTCAAAGACTTCTATTTCCCAGTCGACTTCTTGGTGCTCAACATGGAAGTCCCTGAACAACTACAGAAGACACCCATCATCCTAAGCAGACCTTTCTGAGCTATGGCTAAGGCAAACATCGATTGTGACACGGGATGTATGGAAATTGCCTTCGGAGACAAGATGCAGTTGGATATCTTCTAGGCGACCAAGTCTTTCGATTGCGACTATATCGAGGAACATGATCCCGTGGAGCCTTTGGTCGAGGAATGCCTCACCCTTAGTTCTATCTCAGACTACCAATCTTGTAACAACTGTTCTGACCAGTCACCATCTATGCACACGGACCTTTGTAGGGCTGATTACCATCAACTAACACCATTCGAGGAGATTGATGTTGATCAACTCCTGCCTTTCCCCTTTCCATCAAACATTGTTCCACCCACACCTGAACTAAAGCCGCTACCTGAGAATCTCAAGTATGTCTTCTTGGGACCTGACCAGACCTTCCTGGTAATTATAAACGCCAACCTAACCAAGGATCAAGAACTTAGATTGACCGCGACTCTATCAGAATATAGGGCTGCCATTGGATGGACTATTTTAGACTTGAGAGGAATTAGCCCCACCTATTGTACCCACAAAATCTACCTAGAAGATGGGGCGCGACCCTCCTGACAGATGCAAAGACAGTTAAACCCAAATATGTGGGAGGTCGTTAAGAAGGAAATTATCAAATGTCTTGACACCGGCATCATTTATCCCATCTCCGATAGCCCCTGGGTGAGCCCCACTCAAGTGGTTCCAAAGAAAGCCGGGCTTACTGCTGTCACCAATGAGCATGGCGAATCCATCCCCACCCACACCACCACGGCATGGCGGGTGTGTATTGATTACAGGAAGCTCAATGTGGCAACCAAGAAAGATCATTTCCCCCTGCCATCCATCGACCAGATTCTTGAACGATTGGTAGGGCAGAAGTATTTTTGCTTCCTAGATGGATATTCAGGATATAACCAAGTCGCAATTGCTCCTAAAGATCAAGAGAAGACCACATTCACTTGCCTGTACGACATGTTTGCATTCCGTCATATGCCGTTCGGGTTATGCAATGCACCTGCTACCTTTCATCGTTGCATGCTAGCCATCTTTTCAGAGATGGTGGGTGAATACTTGGAGGTCTTTATGGATGATTTCTTAGTGTTTAGGAATTCATTTGATCACTATTTGAGCAACTTGGAGAAAATCCTGAAACGATGTATCGAGGTTAATTTCGTGTTAAGTTGGGAAAAGAGCTATTTCATGGTTCAAGAAGGAATCATCCTTGGACACATCGTATCACATAGGGGCATTGAGGTGGATCGAGCTAAAGTTAATTTTATTTCCAAGCTTCCCCCACCTAGCTCGATCCGGCAAATCAGCTCGTTCCTTGGACACGTTGGCTTCTGCCGAAGGTTCATCAAAGACTTCTCCAAGCTCTCCAAACCCTTGACCGACCTTCTGGCCAATGACACCCTATTCCACATGACCTCTGATTGCATCTAGGCTTACCACACCCTCAGGGGCTTAGTCTCCATAGCACCCGTACTTCAACCCCCAGACTTGTCCCAGGATTTTGAGATCATGTGTGATGCATCAGACTTTGCCATAGGCATAGTCCTAGGATAGAGACAAGACAAGAAACCCGTGGTGATCTACTATGCGAGCAAGACATTGGATGAAGCCCAACAAAATTATACGGTCACAGAGAAAGAATTGCTCGCCGCAGTTTTTGGACTCGAAAAGTTCCGATCTTACCTTCTAGGATCCCACGTGGCCATCTATACAGACCACTCAGCCATTCGGCATTTGTTGTCCAAGAAAAATGCTAAACCCAGGCTCATTAGATGGATCCTGCTCTTGTAGGAATTTGACCTGGAAATCCGCGACAAAGCTGGGTCAAAGAATGTTGTGGCAAATCACCTATCCAGACTCCACCTAGACCACATTGGGCCTTCCTTGCCCTTATCTGACACCTTTCTCGATGAGCAAATTCTAGCTGTGCAAGATAGGAAACTACCTTGGTATGCCGACTATGTCAACTACCTGGTTGTAGGATAGACCCCGCACAGCTGGTCTAAACAACAACGGGATAAGTTCTTGGCTGAAGCCAAGCACTATTTCTGGGATGATCCCATGCTGTTTCACCTCTGTACCGACCAGATCATCAGGAGGTGTATCCCAGAGGATGAAGTTTAGAGTGTACTATCCTTTTGTCATGACCAAGCTTGTGGTGGCCACTTCTTAGGAAAGAAAATGGCTGCAAGGTTCTGCAGTCCAGATTTTACTGGCCTTCCTTATTTAAGGATGCACACAACTTTACTAAGACTTGCTCTCGCTTCCAGACTCTAGGGACCATGACCAGAAAAGACATGATGCCCCTCCAGCCCATTCTGATCGTCAAGATCTTCAACGTTTGGCATATTGATTTTATGGGCCACTATCCACCATCCAACAGCCTTGAGTACATCTTAGTCTCTATAGACTATGTCTCCAAATGGATTGAAGCCGTCGCCACCCGCCGGTGCGATCATAAGGCTGTCATGGACTTTATTAAGTAGAACATCTTTTCCTAGTTTGGAATACCAAAGGCCATGATCAGTGATGGTGGATGACATTTTATCCACACCCAATTCTGTGCCCTACTCAGAAAATACGAGGTTACCCATCGCATTACTACCCTGTATCATCCACAAACGAATGGGCAGACCAAGGTCTCAAATAGGCAGATCAAGAACATTCCACAAAAGACTGTGAGACCAGACAGGAAGGACTGGTTCGCATGACTGGATGATGCCCTGTGGGCATACCAAACCACTTTCAAGACCCCGATAGGCATGTTGCCTTATCGCCTGGTCTTTGGCAAAGCTTGCCACATTCCTATCAAGTTGGAACACTGGGCTTACTGGGCCGTTAAGCAATGTAACATGGATTCCCAATTAGCCGGTGTGCAGAGGAAGCTCCAACTCTCTGAGCTCGAGGAAATTCGTCGGGATGCTTTTGAGAATAGTCAGCTGTATAAGGAGAAAATGAAAGCCGTCCATGATCGACTCATCCATAGAAAGACCTTCGAGCCTAACCAGCAAGTCTGGCTTTTTGACTCCTGACTAAAACTCTTTCCCGGGAAGCTCAGGTTCAAGTGGACAGGACTGTTTAAGGTAGTCAAGCCCTACTCCAATGGGACAGTTGAAATCGCAGATTCGAACATTGGGCATACTTTCACAGTCAATGGTCAAAGATTGAAATACTTCCTCACCCAGGTTCCCCCAAAGGAGGTTGTCACCCTCATTGAGGGATGACACGAAGCACCGCCCAGCTGGAGGCATTAAACTCAGTGCCTCCTGGGAGGCAACCCAGAAGATTCAGACTAATCAGGTATTTTACTTCACTCAGGTAATATCTTTCTAAACCCCTGTTGCATCCATGTATTTGTTAATGAGGACATTGTCCAACTTAAGCATGGGGGGTGGTAATTTGCATGATTCTGAGTTCATTTAATCAATCTAAATAAAATAAAATTAAATTAAAAAAAAAGTTTAGGAAGAAAAACTTAGGCATTAGGAACTTGTCAACAATGGGAAATAATATGAAAAGAACCTGAACACTTAGACTTTTCTGGCCTTCAAGCTTAATCAGCCCTGGTGTCCATTAAAACATGGATTTAGCTTAAAATCCTTGCAACCATAATTTATTCTAATCCACCAATAAAATAAGGTGATAAGTATATAACTTATCAACTCGCCCTCTAACTCAGAGGGAGTTTTAGTCTAAGCATCTGCACACATTTTTGCACTGACTCACTCCTCGGAGATTCTAACAGAAATTAGGTAGCTAATAAACCTTCTAGGGTGGTATGGCTAGTAAGTTGTCATGGGTAACAGCCCGTTGGCCAGTTGTCCAAAGTCCAGCCACAGGACCACCTTCTTTTTATTACCTCTAGGTAAATTTGGGATCAGGGAAGCCACCTACTAAAAAAAAACAAAGGGAAGAAAAAAAGAACAAAATAAGCCACACTTCACCGCACGAGTATGGCTGGCAAGTGATCGTGGGTAATAGCCCTTTGGTCGATTGTCCAGAACCCAACTCATTAAATGCATAAAAGACCCAAAACACTTAAGGAAGAAGTGGGGAAGTAGAGCAAGTCGGGGAGATATACACTGGAAAAATCCTTGTGTTGACCCCAAGTAGAATAAAAGTAGGGAGAAAGCTACTGATCGGACAAATACACCTTCAGGCAAAACACTTCCTTTCTCGGTCACCTAGGGGCGTAGAAACCCAAAGTCTGTCTAAATTACCATTGAGTGAGTCTATCACGATTTTCACACCAAGATGCTTAGCACTTAGAGTCTTTTCTGAGTTCTGGGTGGGTTGGGTAGCCGTAAAAAGTTACCAACACACTCTCAACTCCAAATATCTAAAATGAGAAAAGATGAAAAAGAAAAAAATATATACATGCCTTAATGCGAGGATTCAGGCATTCATATTTTGGCAGACACCCGGACACTGTTTAGTCTCTGTAGATCAAGATCTTAGTATATTTCCTCCTGTTGATAAGTAACAAAATGTCTAAGTAATCACTTCCTGGATTCTAACTGAGAATAATGGCTAGAATAAACATTGCTAAGGACTAGCAAGGTGTAAGCATGGGGGTATGATAACACTGCATTTTACAATATTAATTCTACCAAATGGGGTCGGTCTTAAGGGTAAAATACACAGATAACACATCATAAAAGTAATGGGAGCATTGCATGCATCGCACATTGAGATTGCTTATAGTGCATTATTAATGGCCATTTGTACAAGTGCATGTCAAAAAAAACCTCAGATGAGTGATCGAACAGCACGGATGGATTCAGGGCGATGAATGGAGTCTAATGGACTCGAAATCAGCCAAATCCAACATTCGGAGCTCCCACAAATGACCCAAGAAGTTCTGACCATTGATCTGATGATCAACGGCCACGAGGTGGCCACGTGGCAGCATCAGAGGCGTCCCCACCCACTGTGCAACATTGCCACCCTGAGTTCGACACTCGAACTCACGTCCATTTCTTCATTTAAAGCCGACGTTGCAAACACAAACTACAACGATCCTTTTAAACAAATGCGTCCATAGCACGTCAAGCAGCTGAGTATGCTCTTGGGTAGGAGTCTTTCAGAATACCCAACGGTGACCAATGTTCATTCCATAAGCTAAATTCATGGCCATCTCCAAGCTTGGGTTTCATCAAATGCCTGTTGCTTTTGATAGCTAGAATGATCGATCTCCAAAAAGGGGATGGTTTGGCTAGGAATAGCCTCTTCAGCATACTATTTGAGCAGCCATAAAAGTCTTTAATAAGTTCGGTCTATAGTTCTTCTTGGCCATCAAAAATTTTGATCACCCATTTAATCAAAAGGGCCTCATTGAATTCTTTAAGAGCCTTGATCCCCACTCCACCCACTTCCTTTGGCCGGCATATTTGATCCCACTTCAAAGGCTGCATGAATCTCCCCTCATGTCAAGCCCCTTTCCAAAAGAATTTCTTTCGCATTACATCTACACGTTGCCAAATAGATTTCGAAGCTTTGAAAATAGAGAAGTAGAACACTGGGATAGAAGTAATAACTGAATTTAGAAGGATCAGTCTTCCACCTTTTGACAGAAATTTGCTGCTCCATCCTTCCAACTTGATAGAAATCTTCTCAAAAATAATATTCCAATCACTGTTCCTCAGTTTCGAGCACCGCAGTGGCAGTCCCTAGTATTTAATTGGCAGTTTTGAGTGAGGCGTTCCCAACGTAGCTGACAGTGTTTCTTGCTCCTGTTCATTTAGGACAAAGCAGATCAAGATAGATTTCTCCCTATTTAGTTTCACACCTGATATGTCTCCGAAGATCTTCACCATGTGTCCTAGAGCATGGGTTGTAGCAGTTGTCCCCTCCACATTGAAGACCGTGTCATTTGCGTATTGTAAAATAGGGGCCATAGCCCTCCTATTGGATAGGGAATAACCTCTTATAACACCAGCCTCTGTCAATTTACATGCATATCTAGCAAGCCCGTCAATTGCAAGGTTAAAAATCAAAGGGGCTAATGGGCATCCTTGTCTAACCCCACATTGGGGTTAAATCCAAGCTCCACATGGTTTCCCATTGATCAGTGGGGAGAAGGATGTAGTTGTAATACACCACTTCATCCACTGGATCCAAATGGGAGGGAGGCCTCTTCTTTTGAATACTTCCCAGATGTAAGGCCATGTGATCGAATCATAGGCCTTTTGGAAATCCACTTTCCACATAAATGCTTTGCATTTCCTTCTATTTCACCCACACACCATTTCTTGGGCCATAATGAATGATTCCTGAAGGGATCTGTTGGGTAGAAAGGCAGATTGTATAGGGTGGATCAAGTGCGATAAAACAATCCTCAATCTATTAGCCAGTATCTTACTCACCACTAAGTAAATGGAATTCGATAGAGCGATCGGTCTAAAATCTGAAAATTTCTTAGCCCCCTGTGTCTTTGGCAACAGATAGAGAAAGGATTTATTGATCTTGTCAAAACCTGCATTGCCCCTCTCAAACTCTCTTATAACATGCATCACCTCATTGCCAATCACACTCCACATTTCTTTATAGAAGAAAACTTGAATACCATCTGGTCCGGGGGAGCCCTCATTGTTTAATTCTTTTATGGCATCTATTGTTTCCTTTTTAGACTCAATAAGGATGAAAATAGCCTTCAAGTCTTCTTCTTCAGATAAAACGTTTGAATATATAATCTTGATGAGGACACATCATGCTTTAATTTGATTAACTTGTAATGGTTAGTCCTCAATAAAAACATTTTTTTAGTATATCAAAATAATGGTATGAACATTCTCCCCATTTTTTATGATAACAAAATTATAATTAAGTTTGCATGTGTACAAATATGCATGATTAAATTTTTCTCCCCCTTTGTTATTAACAAAAAGTCTTAGGCAATAAAATTAACAAGTGTTGCTCCTTTTTGAAATTTTCTTGTAATTCATGACATGCTACTATACAATTGAGAGAATTACAATCAAGCTAGATAGGCACCATAATTTCTAATTTATGATAAGCAAGATAGATAGGCAACATAATTCCAAATTTTTGAGAAGCAAGATATCTCAAATGAAAGTGCTACAAAGCTCACATATCAAATAAAAAGTACTACAAAGTAAGATATAAATATAGAGTTCCACAATCCAAAAGATAAAAATATAAATATAACGTACTACATGCCAGAAAAAATAAGTAAATCTAGAAGAACCTCAGAATGGACTTGATATTCGATGGAAACTCCACAACGATATCGAAGTCATCTAGATAGAATGGAGGAGTGCTGGTGCTAGGTCTAGCAATAGAGGAGAAATGTCATCTGCACCCTAAAACCAGAGAGATTTGAATGTCAATAGATCCACGGGACAACTGCACTAATGAACTAGTCTACTGAGTTTGTTTGGAGGAGGAGGATACTAAAGTACTTGGAGGAAGAGCTGTTGCTGCTACTAAACGTTGGCCTCAGGAGGGTCTCTGATCACGAATAGTGAGTGGATCTGCTCTTCGAGATGATCCAAAACCTAACCTTACTTGCTCAGGTACGCAGAAACCTAAGTGTCGTGCTCTATCATCACCTGTCCTGTCTCTCTCTGGTGATGCATTATGAGAGAGATGCCATCTGTCACGTCCTAAAGTCCCAAAGTGTTGTACCTGGAGAACTACCTGTCAAGGCAGATAATGGTGATGAAACAATTGACCATGGTTCGTATAAAAATCATCGTTGTTGTAGTATATGTCACAAATATAAACCATTACCGCATCAATTTTATTTAATTACATAATTTTTACTGGTTTATTCCAGGTCATTCACAGAGAGGCAGTTATTGATATACATCACTCTCTAAGTCCAATAATATTCTTTCATTCCAAGAAGATCAATTTTTTGTACAATCATAAATGAATGAATTAATGATTGAAAGAATTAAACTAATTTATGTACAAAAGAATGTATTGAAATGCTCACAAACATAAATATACAAACAAGCATCAAGCACTATTCATATATACTATATACTATCTATTTATAACTTATAATACTAATACTTACATATATATACAATAATAAGTAATGATACATACTATACTAAATTAACTTAATATATTAACATATACAGTAACATATATAATCTATACAGGGACTGATATAAATGTCGCTAAACCCTGGCAAAACTATGTACAAAATCTAAGATAATAACTCGGGTCTATAGTGACACTTATTCTATCTACAATGACGGATAATTCTGTCAGTAAAGCTATACTATTATTTATATACATATATAGCTCAAACATTACCTATACTACGTATACTTTTAATATACATATACTTTACAGTATACTTATATATATATATATATACACTATATACATATATGTACATCTTCTCTATTCTACTTTCTTTTCCTACTCACGGCTCTCTCATTCTCTCCTTGAATTTTAACACTAAGTCCTTCATTCTCTCTTCTTAATCCCCTTATTAGGCCTTAATTCAAAATTAGTTTATTAGCCGGCGAGTGGCATTTCTGAGGGATACACAGCACCCTCTTGGGTAGGACCAGACCTCTATGAAGAGCCACCCTAATTCGTTAATTAGGCCTTTTAGTCTCGATTTAGGCTCATTAATGGGCTCATTCAAGCCCTCGCACAATGCATGGCTCCCAGCCACACACCGCACACCGTTCTCACATTTCACAGCACAAAGCCAATGCCATACAGAATATGCTCAAGGGATAAGGGGACATGTTTTGAGTGCACGACGCCCATGACGACTGAATAGCATAGGTAACAAAAATAATATAAGTGGCACCGGAAGGTCAAAAACGCCCGATGTGGCGTTAAAGTTGCACCTCACAGGCACTGCATTCTCAGCGAATGTGTCCTAATTTTGGATTTTTGGCCCTCTATTTGAGGGCCATAATTTATTATAAATTAAAAATAAATTATATGATATTAAAGCATTTACACAGTACTACATATTTGTATAATTAATTTATGAAATTAGTTACATTATTATATAAATAAATTAGGTAAAGTTCACAGTTTATTCATACTGTTAATTGAGTTTATTTCTTAATTACAGGTTAAATTTGTTAATTAATGGTTTAATTGAACTATTACAGTAGTAATATACATATTAAATTATTTAATACATATTTTATTGTATTTTACAACATTCAATTGGATTTATTTATATTTAAATATCTATTTTTAGGTTATTATACATGTAAATTAAGTATAAATACTATAATACAATACAAATATATTTAAATTAGTTTAAACTACTTAAAATATTCTAATACAAATGTACAACATAACTTATCTCAGATATAACTTAATTTACTAATTTATTTTGATTTAACTTAATAACTTAGGTAATAACTTAATAAATTCAGCATTTATTCTATATACATAATTAAATTATGATACAAGGTTTCTAATAGACATAATAAATATATAGATATATATATACCGTATAAATAGCAATTACATTTATATATAGAGTTTTATAAATTTATCTAGGTTATAATGCTTGTAAGTTAATATAAATAATAAATAGTTTTATAATTAAGTTATATACAGTTTATATACTTTTAAATATGTAATTTACATTATACAACATATATATAAGTTATTTACACCTATTATAAATCTATTTTACATTATATACATATGTACTTACTATATACCTTATATTTACATGTATGTACATAATATATAAGGTATTTTTGGAGTTTTTCTACTTTTTATGGTTTTTATATATTTTGTAGAGGTAGGGGATGAGAGAGAAAGAGAGAGATGAGAAGAATAGACTATTTTTGGTGTTTTTGTGTTAGGTTTTTATTGACTTTTAAGGTAGACTGAACCGTCGGCTGGTATGTTTTACCAAGTTGGGGGTTCAAAATACCATGAAACTTGGTATTTAATTAAAAATATACCTAATCTTCACTAAGAAAGGTTTATTTTATTTTTTTGAATTTTTTTATAGTATCTTTATTTATTTACAAGTTGAGTACAATCTAGGCCTAAAAAGGGTTTTGAGTAAGAACCTAAGGCCCTAGATAGCTTTCTAGTGGCTGAATAGGTAGTGAACTACCTCAGTTATATTCAACAGGTTGTGTAATAGGGATTCAAATAGATAATCATGAATTTCAACTCAAAATGCCATTAATTTTCATGTTTGGACAGTTGGGCACAAATATAGCTGACAAAGGGGGTTTAAAGCAAGATACAAGCAATCAAATGAAATTTAGAATCAATATTAGTACATAGATGCTTGTCTATATTATGTACAACACTGGAAACATGTCAGCTAATTACAACAACCAAAATCCTAGCCTCTACTGCCCATCAATTTCAGTCTAAACAACAACAGTAGCTGCTGCAGTAGCCGAATTAACAACAATTCAGAAAATCCATCAGCAGCAGCACAGCAGCAACTGCTACTAGTCTGTTCAGTAATCCAAGAAGGTGCTCTAAACGTCTTAAAATGTTCAAAATGGCTACTCCAACTCTTGAATTGAAATTCCAGAGCCACAACAGGCCTGATTAGGTTCAAAAATCCATCACAATATCAAATCTAGTCCCTTACGACATGCTTGAGTGCATCAGAATTCCTATATGATTTTCACCTTCCACTATAGATAGTTTAAAGGTGAATCATCATAATAGGGATTCAATTCACTTGAATTCCTTTCCAAAAAAAACATCACAATCTTTTTTTAACAGGATTTACCACTTGAAAATCAATGGAGATTGAAATATACCAATATAAAGTTCTGATGGAATCATCCTACTCTACTATAGATAGTAGACTAAAGAAAATCCAATCAAATCATGAACTTCATTAGGAAATCATGTTAAAACTCTCCAGTGCTTGAAGTAGGGGTGAATCCCCTAAAATGTTGCTGCTATAGCAACTTTTCAATGTATTGAAACAATGGATTGGAATCAAAAATCTCAAATTCAAGTGAAGAAAACCTTTTCAAAACATATTCACATGGTACAGCCACCATCAAGACCTCAAAAACTCAAGGATTAAGTCTGAAGACTCATTTACTTGCCAAGAAAACCAATTAGAAATTCATATCAAAGATCCCTAAAAATATCTTGAAGTCCTAATGTGCATATCACCTTACATTATAGACAACGCAAGGTGAGGTTGCAAATTAAGATTTCAATGCGAGAAAACCGCATCACAAGCATCACAAATAAACTTTGAAAAATTTGGGATTCAATCCCTCTTGAGGGAAGCTTGAAAATCACATAAAAATCTGATTTATCCTCTCTGTTGTGCCATAGACCGCACGGAGAGAGTCTAAATCTCACGATGCAAACCACTGAAAATAAACCCCAAATTATCATATCTTCATTCAAAACCAAATATAGGGACTTTGTGAATTTGATGAGATAGGTGGGGAGTCTCTCAAGTGAATAATGAGCACCCAAATCAGATCTGAATACTCAAGAGAATTAGGTCTGATTTAGTGCTCTGATGGGTGGGTGATTGGTGAAAAACACAAGGAAATCAGAAAGCGAAATGGAAATGTGTAAGGGGAGAAAATAATGATCAATGAATGGGGGAATTCATCTCCTCTGATCTGAAGTGATCAGAGGAAGTGCAAATGTGGAATCTATGCTAACTCTACTCCTAAGTTATACTACAGTCATGCAACAGCAGATCAGAGCTAATCTACATTTAATTACTACTGCTAAACTACTCTATTTAACACTACAACTAATCTATAAAGTAGTAAATCCTACTCTAAATGGAGGAATGGGACCTGTTAGGAAGATCTGCAATTGGTGGTTGCAGCGATGAAGGAGGGAAGATCTCCAACGGATTGAAAGTCTACTAGTGGGACTCAAGGTTGCCCTCAGGTGCTATGTGGTCCTTAGCAGTGAGGAGAGTCGAAGAAGATGAAGTTCTTTTGCTCATGGCGCCGGAATAGGGTCGAATGGAGAGGAGAAATTGGAGAGGACAAAGGGATCACCTCAAGAAAGTAGAAGAGGAGGTTGATTGCTCACACGTGCAGTTGTGGAGGTGTTTAAGCAGAGTGAGAGAGTGAATCAGGTCACCACGCGGTGGAATTAGGCTATTAGGGCATGGGTGGTCTTGATATGAGGAGAGGAGTACTTGTGAGATTAAATCAAATTACGGTCATTAGATGAGATCTGGGGATAGGGGTGAAGCTACGTGCCAATTTGCGTGAAGCTTCCAATCAAATCAAGCCATCAGATCATGGGAACAAAGATTGGACAGCTGGGATTGTTGGAGTTCTTTGTGGTGCTACAATGTTTCATGCGACTGCAGGTGGTTTGTGTTGTTTTGGTGAAATTACGCTAGAAGCCCCTGTGTGAAGGGGTAGAACAACTGCAGAGAGGCCTATTAGTGGTAAGGAAAGATATCAGAGCAGTCCTTAGAATATTGCAAATAGATCCCTGCAGGTATCAAATGGGCCCTTGGAGGTTTTCTAATGAACAAAATATGATGTATGAAGGACCTAGATGTGAATCCTTAATTGCAAGGCCCTAGTGATGTCTAAATGCACCCAAGTTTTTATTGAAGCTCAATTGAACATTTAGGAAGTTAATTACACTTTTGATTTGAACTTTTAAATTCATTTGTGTGTTCAATTTGCACTTGGATCACCATTTAACGTTCTTTAATAGAATATCTCATTTAATGACCTAATTATGTGTTTTTAGCACAAAATTGATGTTTTAGATCTTTTTCTCTATTTCCCACACTAACACTTTTTATGTGTTAATTTGATACGTTTAACCTAGTTTCTAACTTAACTTAGGCGATTTAGCTATAATGAGTAGCAACTCATCATACCTCTATGCTTAGGTTTTGCTAGTCCTCAGCAAACAACTCATTAAAGTGCATAGCAATTTAAGTATCAGCAAGGTAATTGTGATGAGATATCTTTACTTCTTTCTTTTTGTTACAAAGTTGAGTGTTTAAAGATAATCTTTAGGCTGAAAAATTTTCTGATAAACCAATTATGTTTATGTTTGGACATTGTGAGAACCTATTTGCTTAGGAAGACTGACCAGAACTCAAGACTGATATGACATAGACCATCTCTCGACTAACTAGGAATCTTGATATTTAAACCTTTCAATCTAATTCCAAGACTCAAGGGGTTTTACAGAGACTTAGAATGCTAAGAAGTTATGGTTGTGCTTAGTGATAAGTCAGGACTAATTAGGTGAAGTTTAATACTCAATCCTGGGGTTTCACTTCTTTTTAAGTCTAGGTTAGTCCTAGATTTAGCCCAGGTTTTCAGATCGACTCTCAAGAAACGAGGAATACTCAAGCCCAACTCTTATTACATTTGTGGCTCAAAGAATATTTGGTGGAATAAGGTATTTGTACTGAACCCTGAAAACATTTTTGGTGGAATTTTTTTTTTCCTAACAGAACTTGGAGAACATACTTGACTTATTCTAAAGAACTTCTTTTTGATACCCTTTTTTTTTTTGACTTTGTCAATATGTCTCCAACAACTTTATTTGGTAGAGCGCACCTTATTTGGTGGGTGAGTTCTTTGGTGGAAAGAGCTTCTCCTAGACACAAGACTAAAGACTAGGACAAAGAGTCAACCTGCATGCATAGGTAAGGACTCCACCTTCCCTAATGAACACTAGGGTTGGATTTCAAATTCACAAGGTCTTTCCTGACATTGTGTCATGTAAACCAAAGTTACTTAGACTCCTAAGTCAAAGCAAACCAGCGATTCTTGTACTGGTGACTCAAGTACAAGAATATGTCCTAAAGTTAGGAGAGATTGTGGTCTATCTTGTCAAAGCTCAAAGTGTATTAAGCCAAAGCCTGAACGAATCAGGCTACAGTGGTCTGGAAAATCAAACCAACAAAGGTTGATTGTCCATAAACACTTATTATATTTTTATTTTTAGCTAGAAGATCATAGTTAAACACTTATATTTCTTTTAAATTTTTCTCTCCTTATAATTTTCTTTGTTGTGGAGTTCCCTCTTAATCAAAAGGTACATGTCCCTTATTATATTTTCGAAATTTGTGTGTTTTTCTTTTTTTTGTATTTTTGGCTTTGTAATTTTTTTCAAAATTTTTCAAAAATTTTTCATTTTTTTAATTTTTATTTTACAAAAAATTTTCAATTTTTTTTTGTATTTTTAATAATACTATATTATATAAACTATAGGTGTGTCTAGCATTGCATTTTAGTAATGGTTCACCATTTACAACCCCCCATGCTTAAATGATGCAATGTCCTTATTGAATGAATAGGGTAGATGCAAATGCATGCTCTACTTTTCACTATCCTAGACTGGGTGACGGAAGGAAGTCGGAATGAGGAGATAAAAGTCTCTGTGTAGAAGATTTCAAGTCTAATACAAGATCAGAGTGGAAAGTTGGGCTAAGAAGTGAAATGCATGACATATGTGACAATGCGATGAATGCTTAAAATGCAAGGGTAGACACCTAAAGCAAGAAAGGTGAAGATAAGAAAGGTGAAAACAACTATATACAAGGATAAGTTTGCTAAGTTTAATGCCTTCAGCTAAGCATAAACCCAGTGGGTAATTCAAAATGTAGGAACGAAATGGTAGAATTGACAAGTCTGAGATCATGTGGCTCAATAAAAGGTCTTAGTCTTTGTCCATTGATAGTGAAAGGTTCAGATTTGTCAATCTCAGTGATCTCAATGGCTCCATTGTCAAAGATTCTCAAGATCTTGAAAGGTCTAGTCCACTTGGATCTGAGTTTCCCTGGGAAGAGTTTAAGTCTAGAGTCGAAAAGGACTTTCTGACAAGGGTGAAATGACTTCCTACGAATGTGATGGTCGTGGAAGGCCTTTAATTTATCCTTATAAATCCTCAAGCTTTCATAAGATTCATTCCTTAATTCATCTAGCTCAGAAATTTGTAATCTTCTATGATCATCGACCTTCTCTAACTCCAAGTTACACTTTCTGATGGCCCAATAGGCTTTATGCTCAAGTTCTACGGGAAGATGACAGTGTTTCTCGTACACAAGTCTAAAAGGAGACATGCCTAAAGGGGTTTTATGAGCTGTCCTATACGCCCACAACGCATCAAAAAGGCGGGAAGACCAATCCTTTCTATCAGGTTAGATGGTAGTCTGTAAAATCTTCTTGATCTCCCTGTTGGACAAGTTAGTTAGTCCATTGTTTTGAGGGTGATATGGTATAGCAATCCTATGTGACACCCCATACTTTTGAAGTAGGGACTAAAAGTGTGTGTTCCTAAAGTGAGACCCTCCATCACTATTGATGGCTTTTGGTACCCGAAATCTAGAGAAGATAAAGTTTTGGACAAATTGTGTCACAACTCTATGATCATTAGTCCTCGAGGGGATGGCTTCAATCCATTCAGAAACATACTCAACTGCTAGTAAGATATACTTGAAACCATGAGAATTTGGAAAAGGTCCCATGAAGTCAATGCCCTAAATATCAAATATTTCACACACTATGATTGGATTCAAGGGCATCATGCCTTGCCGGCCAATACTGTCGAGAGACTGACAGTGTGGACATGCCATACTATATTCATGTGCATCCTTGAAAATTGTGGGGCAATAGAAAACACTCTGCAAAATTTTTGCAATAGTTTTTTTGCTAGAGAAATGACTGCCACAAGCCTGGTCATGCCAGAATGACAGAATACTATCAATCTCCTTATCAGGGACACACTTCCTAAGGATCTAGTCTTTGCAATGCTTGAAAAGCCATGGTTCTTCCCAGTAATAGTGCTTGTCCTCGGATCTAAGTCTGTCTTTTTGATGTCGTTCCCAATTAGAGGGAATGATTCTAGAAGCCAGGTAGTTGACAATGTCAGCATACCAGGGAAGATCAGAATGGATGAGTACCAATTGCTTGTCAGGGAAGTGGCCAGAAATAGGAAGTGAAGGAGATATCGCTTTTGAAGGAAGGTGGGATAAGTGGTCAGCTACCACATTCTACTTCCTAATCTTGTCACAAATCTCTAAATTAAATTCCTACAACAGCAGAATCCATCTAATCAGATGAGATTTCGCATCCTTCTTGGCGTGAAGATGTCGGACTGTAGTGTGGTCATTGTAGACTATAATGTGGGAACCTAAAACATAGGGTCTGAATTTTTCCAGTGCAAATACTACATCTAGCAATTCCTTTTCTGTGACAGTGTAATTCCTTTGAGCTTCATCTAAGGTCTTGCTAGCGTAATGAATGACTGTAGGTTTCCTGTCAAGTTTTTGACCAAGGATAGCCCCTACTACATAATCTCAAAAGGGTGAGACCAATCTGGGGGTTGCAGTATTGGTGCCTTGGTAACCAGATCTCGAAGTGTCGTATAGGCATGAGCACAATCGTCAGAGATCTGGAAGTCTACACCTTAGAGAGGAGATTTGTGAGAGGTTGGGCTATTTTCGAGAAGTCTGCAATAAAGCAGCGATAAAATCCAACATGCCTGAGAAAAGATCTAATCTGTTTAACCGACGAAGATAGTGGTAGTTCAGAAATCAATTTTACCTTCGAATGGTCAACCTCTATTCCTCTCTCAGAAATAAGGTGACCTAAAACTGGTCCTTCTGGTACCATGAAATGTGATTTCTCCCAGGAAACTACCAGATTCACATTTATGCATCTTTGCATGACCTTAGTCAGGTGGTCTAAGCATGCATCAAATGTGCCCCCAAAGATCGAGAAGTCATCCTTGAAGACTTCTAAACAATCACCTAGTAAATCGAAGAAGATTGCAAACATACACCGTTGAAATGTAGTAGGTGACTTATGGTCTGAATCTAGCAGATGTTGGCAGCTGGCTAAATCGGAGGCATGCAGGGAGGGGACTAGATTGTGGGAAGAACAACAGCGCTTGATTTCAGACCTGCATACCAGCTGTCCAAGACCTGGTGTGGAGGATACTTATGCATGGGATGGCATCTATACGACACAACGAGCCTATGGAAAAATTAGGAGTTCCAACAGTGGTATGGGTGGCGATTTTATTGATAAGAAACTATGGTTGTTGAAGGTCCCTCTCAAGGTACAAATATTCCTCTGGCTATGTAGAAGGGATGGCCTGATAACTGGAGACCTTAGGCATAGGAAGATGGGGACAGCTCTACATGATTTCCATCTCTGTGGGATGCACACTGTTAGTTTGAATCATTTGTTTTCCTCTTGTTTGGTCACTGACACAATTTGGAGAAAAATCTGCAATGAGCCTCTTCTATCATGGGAATCCTTATGGCATGGGTTTGGGATAACTGGGAAGCCACATTTACGCATGGCGGTGACTCTCTGGTGCGTGTGGAGAGTGAGGAATGAGAGACTTTTCCAGGAGAGACCAGTTTGCTGTGTACAAATTGTAAATGAGTGCTGATCCCTCATACATAGATGGGGATCGAATTTGTACACCTCTCTATATTTCTTAGTATTAATAAATTGCTCTCCCAGATTGCTATTATTGTACGATAGCTTTCCTTTCAATTTAAAAAAAAAAAAGAAATGTAGCAGGTGCGTTGCACAATCAAAATGGCATTCTACAAAATGCAAAGGTTCTGTAGGGGCAGGTGAAGGTCATTTTTTCCTGGTCATCAGGGTGAATTGCCACCTGATTATAACCTGAATAGCCATCCAAAAAATAGAAAAATCTATTCCCAGCTAGTCTTTCTAGTATCTGATCAATGGAAGGCAATGGGAAATGATCTTTCTTCGTGGCTTGGTTGAGTTTGCGGTAGTCAATACATACTTGCCACGAACTAGCAATCCGTGTAGGGATGACTTCTCCAAATTCAGTGGTTATGATGGTAAGTTCGGCCTTCTTAGCCACAACTTGAATAGGACTTACCCATTGACTGTTTGAAATAGGGAAAATAACTCCATTGTCTAACCACTTAATCATCTCATTTTTAACCACCTCCTGAGTGTAGGATTCAATCTACACTGTGGTTTCCTAGTAGGTCTAGATCCTTCTTCAGTGAAAATCCTATGTGTGCAGTAAGAAGGACTAATGCCAGTCAAGTCAGAGAGGTTCCATCCTATAACCAGTCTATGTGCTCTCAGGACAAATAAGAGTCATGATTCTTGATCAGATGATAAGAAAGAGTTGACAATCATAGGATAAGTCTGATCAGGTCCTAAGGGACATACTTCAGAGAATCAGGAAGAGGTTTGAGCTCAATAGTACAGGATCAAGTGAAGGAGCAGGTGTGGAGAACTTAGAAGATCCTAGAGACACTAAGGGAATAGGAGGTAAGTCCTCAATTTCTATAGCTGGTGTCTCAGTGAGAGTCAAGTCAGAGTCCAAAGAGTGTTGAGGTTCTAAATTCAGTGAATCAATCAAAGTATCCTCAATCAACCTATCTAAAGAATCCAAGGAACAGATTTCCTCAATTAAACTGCATGATGGTCCTCTTTGGACCTGAAAAATATCTATCTTTATCTTCTGATCTCCAAATTTCAACTCTATTAGGCCCTCCTCGCAATTGATGTCCGCCTTGGCCGTAGCCAAGAAAGGTCTTCCTAGTATGATAGGTGTGTTCTGGATATCCTCAGGTACTTCCATGTCAAGGACTATAAAGTCTACAGGGAAATAAAAGTCCTTGACCCGCACTATAACATCTTCCGACACTCCTAGAGGTGTCTTAACTGATCTGTAGCTAATTGCGAGGACACCTCGGTTGGCTTCAGATTGCCAAACTCGAAATGTGTCAATAGGGAGGTTGGGATAAGATTGATGGAAGAACCTAGATCAAGCAGTGCTCTATTAAATGTGGTGTTACCTATCATGCAGGATAGGAGAGGGGTGCCTGGGTCATTCATCTTAGTAGGGAGGGTATTGGATATGATGGAACTAGCTTATTCCGAGAGGATGATTGGACTACTCCCTTTTTGAATCCTTGCTTTACGCTTAGGTGTACATAAGTCTTTTAAAAACTTCGCGTAAAGAGGTATGTGGCGAATTGCATCCAACAAGGGGATGTTTATGTGGACTTGCTCATAGAGCTTAAGCAAATCCTCCTCAGGTGCCACACAGGTCTTTTTCTTTCCTTTCACCTTCTTCTTTGAAGCCTCTGGAAACGGTACAGAAGTAGTGATAAGAGGGTCATTCCTAGGTAGAGAAGAAGCAGGAAGAATTGAATCAGATGGAGGAGTGGAAGTAGAAGGTCCAGGAAAAGATGTAGAAGCAGGAAATGGTGGATCTACAGTGCTTCTACCACTTGATCAGTCCACTTTACTGGAGTGCTAATTAGCCTAAGTAATCGTTAAATACATATTCCTAATCTTTAACTATTCATGATTTAAATGATATTTTATCTTATCCTGCATATATTTGTATGTGTTAAAGTTACCATTAATAACATGTTTTTATGATGACAGGAAGGACATGAGGAGTAAATATGTGCATGCTCCCTCAACGCATCGCTACCCACCAACTACCAATCCAAGCAGGTGGGCCTCGCACAACCCAACCTCCTCCATCTGATCTGCTCGTCTCAACCTTCACGCAAGGCCAACCGAATGGTCAATCTATTCTTAGAGTTAACGACAACCGTGAAAAGGGGAGAAGAAGAGAAATGGATTCGGGAAGAATTTATAAGGCAAAGGCTCTGAGGAGAGGATCCATCTTCCCTTCGTGCTGAGGAGGATCTCGTCCTTCCTCCACCACCGTGGAACCGACGTACCCTATGAACCAAGCGAACACCGTGGCCAAAAGCTTGCTCCACCACACTCGTCACCCTCCAGACCCATAGGCTCACACGGTGACAGTGTGTGCACTACTACGTCCACGCTCCCCCTGCCTTCCATCTTCATGCTCTTCTTCATCCCCGTCAACCAACAACAAAGCACCCAAACCTGTCCCCTCACCGCAGACCATCCTCTCATCACCGCCACCCAACTCCTCCAGCGAAACACCACCAACACCTGCAACCAAACTCCTCACCCCCACCCCTTCCTCTTTTTCTCAGTCCTCTTCTTCCTTCCACCACCACCTACAACTCCAAACGAAAGAACCCAAATCGTAGCCGCCACCTCGTGCCGTCCACATGACCTCGGGCCATCTCCTTCTCCACCAAAACAACCAGAGTGCTTGCCTTGATCTCCGTCGATGACCTGCGCCAGCCACGATGACCCTTAATAGCTCCTTCTCCCACGCCAATCGTTGCCGCCATTCGGCCGATCCTCCTTTGACCAGTCGCAAGCGACCACCTCCAACCGTGCCTCCACCATCATCATGTAGCCCTCATTGAGACGTGTCTTCCCGCAGAGCAGCTACTCGAACGAAGCTCCCCTGCGTGTGCATGGAGAGAAGAAAAACTCCTGTTTTCATTGCAATTAATATTTATGGGTTATGCCATTGCGAACCACTGTTCCTTTATTTAGATCATATTTTATTGAAGTAATTTTGTAGGTAAGCACCTTATGGTTCCAAATAATTGCATGCAATGCCTTTTGATGATAAAAATGAAATGTAACAATTCAAATATTTATCAATTGCGATTCCTGCTTAGACTAGATACCATTACATAATTCAATAGGTTTATTCCTCCCTGTGGAGATGACCTAACTATTTTTGTGGTTAGATTTTGAGTAATAAATATTTTTGAAAAGCGATTTTCTACCACGCAATGAATACGATGTGACATTTTATGTTAAAATTGTTATAAAAAATGAAGATCGCTCTTTCAAATGGTGACGTTGTCGGGGAGAAAATATGCCTATTAATTTTTTTAGGAAATTTATATTATTTTTATACTATTTTTGAAACCTTTCTAAATTACTGACCTTGTTTCTATTTGCTTGCAGAAACTAAATGAACGCGATGGGAGCGCACGACGGAGATGATATTTTTGGTGGACCTTGACGCCACCTAGAGGATAGCAACAGGAGCACATGGGCCTTGGTCCTACGCACGTGGAGGAAGGATTGGACCAGAGACATTTATTTACTTCTTTTAGATTTAGATTAGTTTAGATAGACATTAGAACTTAATTTCTATCTTGTGGACCCGTGTTGGCCATTTTTGGGAACTTGTTTCCAATGCTTTTATTACTTATCACTCTTGTATGAGAGAGCATATTTTTGGGAGCATGCTCCCATTTTATTTACATTATAGGTTTATTTGAATTATTTGAACTGCACGTTAGTTAGTTAGCTAAATTAGATTAAGTTTGTTTGCATATTAATTATCAAAAAAAAAAAGAAAAGAAATTCAAACTACTTGCTAGAAGCTGCATATCAATAGGGCGACCATCTAGGATTGAATGAGCAGCATCTAGTTTATCTTTACTGCATCGCATATATTCTTGCACGAAGAAAGCTGGAATAAGGTACGTCTTCCCTTCATCATGAAATACCTGTCATGAATTTGCATTGAACTTAAATTCAAGACCACTAAAGTGTTTGAATCAGATTAATTCAGTGGTCACTTTAAAAATTGGGACTGTTACGAGGTTGGACCATCAAATCTGTGACTTGAAATTGTGTGACAAGGATCTTGTTTGCGAGATTTTAAATTCAAAGCGCGAATGTGTGTTGCACACATGTGACACTGTGCACATCACACATAAGGTCACTAGATAAATTTCTACCTCTCCTCTTTTGCACCACAAGGGAAGCTAATCAAAAATCAACAAGCCTATCCACCAAGTTACTTCGGTTCCTCATGTGTGGCCTCGATTCGAGACTTCCATCCCTTGCGAGTAGGTTGTAGGCACCAATGAAGGTCAGCCTAGGAAGCGTAATTCTTGCAAAACTTGTTTGGCCACCAACTGAACACCTAATTCTAAGACCTAAAATCTACTAAAAATAGATCCCATTGTATTTGCGTTCGTTTTGACAGTGGTAGAACTCTCTAGGAAGTTTCTACTTTTATTCTGATTACTTCTAAATCCTAAGAGAGTTAAACCATTTAATTGAAAGAAATGGACTATCCTTACTCCTATCATTTTAACTAAGATCCCATGCCCCGAGTGTATCCATCCTTTGATGGGTACATTGACAATCCATGAGATCAATCATATTCCTATCCTAGGAGTACTGGCCCGATAACTCCCACTGTTGAGCAGAGCCTAGGAGTGGGATTTTCCAACCCTGGAATCCTCACTACTATGAAAACACCCAACCCTCCCACCCTTCATGATTTTCCTTATCGAGGTTGGATCGATATCCCTAGGCAACTAGAGCCTAAGATTGACTATCCTCCCCAGTCTGATAGTAGTAGCCTCTCCTCTTTTATGATAGAAATGCAAAAACAACAAAAAAAAAATGATGAAGTCTATAAGAGAGATGTTGAGGAATAGTCAACAATTGAACAAGGAAATTAGACAACTTAGTTACACTCTTACTAGTGATTCTGATCTCTACTCGTATAACTGTGATCATGAAAATAATTCGGAGGAAACTAATGACAATAGGGATCCCATTTTGTGTAGCTATCACTTAGACTCTCCCAATGAGACACGGCCACTAGAGGAGAATGATCCTAGTAATTATCCACCCAAGCTATATTGGAGTCAAAAGAAAGGGAAGATGGTACCTCTTGAGGACCTTGACCCTAATAACTCGGGTCAAGGTCGTATTGTTCATATCACTTCCCCTATTAATTATCTAGTGGAACCCCATTCTACCCTTAGTGAGACTAATCCTGACCCTCCACTTAAGGAATTAACACCTACCATCCAACATTCTAAGGATTTAAATGTGCCCAATGAAGGTGACCCTAATGGAATGCAGGATGAATTGGATCAATTTTGGTCTCAGGGGTACAAAGAGTCTATTTTAGAGGAGGATGATAACCCGATGGAGGAACGTGGCCTTAGAATCTGGAGTGAATCATAGGAGGATTATGTGTTATTTTAGGACTTACCCCTTGAGGATATAAATAATCTGGTGAAATCTGGACTCCTCCCTACTTTTGATTTTGAGAGTCATCCTCTACAAAACTAGGAGTTGATATTGGAGGATGACGAACACAATAGTGAGAAGCCTAGGAGAGACTCTCAGGGACAATACACATCAATTGAGGATTTATGCCCTGAGAAGAACAAAGAATTGAGTGATATAGGCTTACTCTAAAACATCAAGACTGATCCTCCTTCAGAAATAATTGAGGATACTAAAGCAACTCCTTTCTTTACTGATGAATCACATATACACCCCAACAAAAACTTGAGTGAACCAAAAGAATCCGGGGATGAAATTAATGATAATGATTCTGTTGCTTCGACCCTATCATCAAGCAAATTTAATTTGGAGTCCACCATTGATTCACATATACTGGAAGGTGAATATATGACTCTGATCATTAATGATAGGCAGGGTGACATGAATTTTTATGCAATAATTGTTAGGGAGAATACACAATCTGAATCGTTGTTGGAATTGGACTCGACACTGACTAAGCCCTCATTGGACTTAATCATTACCTCCCAACACCACAAACTACCCTTACACTCCCTAACCGATCTTGGCTCAAGTCTCTACTCACATACATTCTTTCTGGCGAGCATATCAAGCCAGTACATCCTCGGGTAGAATGGTGAGTTTGGATTGATGCTTGTACTTTTAATCTCGCCATTCAAGGGTTTAAAATAATTATGTTTATATCATTTAAAACCCTTCCTACTTTGGAGGACCCTTGTGATCCTCCACTTATTCTGTTTCGGGAGGTCCCTTATCATGTTCCTTTTGTTATTCCTAGACCTCCCCAGGTAGCCTACGAGGTTCTCTACTTTCATGTCTTTTGGCAAGCATTTGGGATAACGCTGCATCATCAACTCGCCAACATCCGTGAATATCTATTTTCTAGGCCCGTGCTGTTACGCATATTTTTAGGGCCTAGCTCTTTTGTTTGGAACCAGACTTATAGGTTTCCTATAAGTCTGGCTGCCGGCAGAAAATGCAACGCTTGTTGGGAGGCAACCCAGCGTTCAGAATAACACCATCATCGGGTGATTTCTTTCCTTTCTCCCCCTGTTTTAATTTTACAATGAGGACATTATAGGATTTAGGCATGTGGGGGTGCATTTTTTATTTTAGGTAGTATTCATGCATTTAGGTTAGGTGCATTAGCATATAAAAAAAAATCTCTTGAGCTAAATTGGTTAGTCCCTAGCAGAAGATTGTTATAAAGGAAGTGATATTAAACATTTTCTTCTTAAATTGTTTCTTAAGTTTAGAATCCAGTACATTTACTTCACTTGCACGTAGACTTGGTAATGGATTTTTGAAAAAAACCAATAAGCATTTTTAGTCTACTGAACCCTTGAATAGTTAATAGGGAGTCAGGCATACTATTTTCTATTAGATTCACCTCATATTTGTGAAAAGAAAGTAAAGAGACTACTGGTGTGCTAAGTCTAGTGCAATGACTCTTAAGTTCTAGATAATTAGATGATGATACCTCCAAGTTAGGCATAGTTTTCGCTCTTTGTTCCTGTGTGCGTACATTGTGTGAATTCTTGAGAGTCACCAAATAAGGCAGATACACATAGATGGAATCCTAATAAAACTATGACTATGGTGGATGGTTACGACTATCCTTCGTAGAGTCCTCGGCTGAAGGAGGGTAGTAATTTCAAAGCTTAGAAATACGATTGTCCTATCCATTCCTTCCCGGTGCCGAGAGTAAACACTTCCACCAAATAAGCCACACAATATCCTCTTGACCATCATCATCCATAACAATGCCTCATGAATAAAATCTGTGTCATGTTATGTTGATTTATATATATATATAAAAAGAGAAATATTTATATTTACAAAAATATATAAAAAAAGAAGAAAAAGAAAAAGAAAAAAAAGTCCAAGTTTGGAGTTTTATCTTCATGTCATTTTTTTGTGTCAATGTTTTTGAGGCAACATCAAAAACACTCATTACGATCCACCAAATATGACCCATACCTACTTTTTAGTATTTCTGATCGCCCAAATACTGGCTGAGGACTTCTAACTTAGTTGTAGGGTTATTAGAATTTTTATTGACATGTGAATGCCATGTGAGGCCACCAAATAACAAGTGCACTTACAAAAATCTGGGAAGATATGTGATCTCAGAAAAGAAAGAAGGAAGAAAGAGGAAAAGAAAAGAGAGAGTGAGCGAGCACAAGGGAACACAAAGAGAGCACAGTGTTTAGCCTTTCTCTGAGTTGACTTATTTGATAGTCTAGAGTTTGCAGTACTAGATTACATGTAGCACCAAATGAGTGTATGCCACCAAATACGAATCCATTTAACTCAGTATCTCCTACCTAAGCTAAAAAGCCAGGGTCAAACTACATATTATTTTCTGCTTTATCCCCGAGGGAAGAAGTTGCCTATCCTAATAAAATGTTTGCCAAGGGTTAAGTATGAACTGTAAATATAAGTTAGCTTTTCACTTGGATTCATTACCTAGGCTACTATCACTTCACATTTTTTCACTTGGATCCGTTACCTAGGCTACTATCACTTCACATTTGTCTGGATCTCTAAATTTTTGGAATAAGAAAAGAAGAAATCTTCTGATTACTTCTATTATTTTTCATTTTGCTCGGGACTAAAAAAACTTAAGCATGGGGGTATTTGATCAGTCCACTTTAGTGGAGTGCTAATTAGCCAAACTAATTGTTAAATACATATTCCTAATCTTTAACTATTCATTATTTAAATGATATTTTATCTTATCCTACATATATTTTTATGTGTTAAAGTTACCATTAATAACATGTTTTTATGATGACAGTCAGGACATGAGGAGTAAATATGTGCATGCCCCCTCAATGCACTGTCATCCACCAACTACCAATCCAAGCAGGCAGGCCTCGTGCAACCCAACCTCCTCCATCTAACTCGCTCCGTCTCAACCTTCATGCAATGCGAACCGAATGTTCACTCTATTTTTAGAGTTAACGGCAGGGGAGACGAGGAGAAACAGATTCGGGAAGAATTTAAAAGGCAAAGGCATCTTCTCTAAGGAGAGGATCCGTCTTCCCTTCACGTTGAGGAGGATCTCCTCCTTCCTCCACCACCATGGAACCGACGTACCCTATGAACCAAGCGAACACCGTGGCCAAAAGCTTGCTCCACCACACTCGCCGCCCTCCAGACCCATAGGCGCACACGGTGACAGCATGTGCACCACTACGTACACGCTCCCCCTACCTTCCAGCTTCATCCTCTTCTTCATCCCCGTCAGCCAACAGCAAAGTACCCAAACCCATCCCCTCACCGCAAACCATCCTCTCATCACCACCACCAAACTCCTCCAGCCAAACACCACCAACACCTACAGCCAAACTCCTCACCCCCACCCCTTCCTCTTCTTCTTCTTCATCCTATTCTTCCTTCCACCATCACCTGCAACTCCAAACGAAAGAACCCAAACCGCAGCCACCACCCTGTGCCATCCACGCAACCTCGAGCCATCTCCTTCTCCGCCAAAACAACTGGAGTGCTTGCCTTGATCTCCGTCGACGACCTGCGCCAGCCACGACGACCCTTGATAGCTCCTCCCACACCAATCACCATCACCGTTCGGTCGATCCTCCTCCGACCAGTTGTCGGCGGCGACCTCTGGCTGTGCCTCCACCGTCATCACGTAGCCCTCATCGAGACGTGTCTTCCCACAAAGCATCTCCTCGAACAAAGCTCCCCCACGCGCGTGTGGAGGAGAGAAGGAACAACCCCTATTTTCATTGCAATTAATATTTACGGGTTATGCCATTGCAAAACACTGTTCCTTTATTTATCTCATATTTTATTGAAGTAATTTTGCAAGTAAGCACCTTATGGTCCCAAATAATTACGTGCAATGCCTTTTGATGATAAAAATGAAATGTAACGATTCAGATATTTATCAATTGCGATTCTTGATTAGACTAGTTACCATTACATAATTCAATAGCTTATTCCTCCCTATGGAGATGACCTAACTATTTTTGTAATTAGATTTTGAGTAATAAATATTTTTGAAAAGCGATTTTCTACCACGCAATGAAATACAATGATGCGACAATTTATGTTAAAATTGTTATCGAAACAAAGATCTCTCTTTCACCACTCCTAGTGACTATGGCAATAAGTTCAGCCCTAGATACAGATGGTAACTCAGAGTTTGGTAATAGAGGTTGTTGAGGTTGTGGATAGGAAGAATTTGGGTCAGTGTAGAATTTAGTTTTGTGGAAGGGTTGTGAGATGGCATGTGCTTGACCTTGCTCTGAAGGTCTAGGTTGAACATACCTCTAGGCAGGTATGTTCCTATGATTGGGTTGTGCCTGAGATGGGAGTAAATGTGGTTGACGGGATTCTGTCAAGTGAGATAGCTAGGCTCTCATCTCAGCTAGTGCCACATCCTGTCTCTACTGTATAGCGATGTTTTGTTGCTGCATATCAGTAAGAGCTTTCATGATTAACCCCAACTGGTCATCTCTTGTAGGCCCAGGTTGAGAGTATTGGGTGGGCTTGGGTTGGGGTTGCTGGTAGGCACGTGGTGGATACCCGTGTGATGGTGGAGGTGGTGCTCGGATCGGGTTGTGTTGTATTGATGTAGAAGGTTGTTGATATGGAGGTCTTTGATAATTTCCTGACCATGAGAAATTTGGATGATTATGCCATCTAAGGTTGTAGGTTTATGCAAAAGGATCATTGTGAATGGTGTGGAGCTCCTCTGAAGTTGCAGAAGCTGCAGAGAAGTCAGTGAAAGGAGGAACAAAGGTTCCTCCAACCGGTGTAGGATATGGAAATGAATAGTCTAGTAGTGCAGGTTGTGTCACAACAAGGATATTCATAGTTTCCCTCCCTATGGAAACTGAGAAGAAGTGTGATATGCTGGTGACTGAGAAGAAGGAGATGGTGAAGGATTATAGAGAAATTTCCATACTTCTACTTTCTTCTCGATTAAGCCCACTTTATCCAGCTAACTAGTCACTATCTCTAAGTCTTTGCTGCTGGATTGGGCTTTGTGTACTCCCGAATGTGAATAGGAATGTGAGGACTTTCTATTAAACATGCTCATCAAAGCATTGTTATTAGAGTTTTCGGCCATGCCTTCAAAGAGTTCAAAGGCTGAGTGCTTGTCCTGACATAGGAAGTTGCCTCCACAAGTGGCATCTACAAAATTCCTTGTGTCATCATGGAGCCCATGATAGAAGATCTGGACCTATTGCCAGCCTGGGACACCATGGTGGGGACACTTTCTAAGAAGCTCGTGGAATCTCTCCCAAGCCTTGTGCATTTTTTCTCCTGAATTTTGAGTGAATGTAGTGATAGCATGTCTTAAAGTGTTAGTGTGGCCTACAGGAAAGTACTTCTTTAGGAACTCATGTTCTAAAGAAGCCCATGTGTCTATAGGTGTAGTCCGTGAAAGAGTTCTGAACCAGAAGGCGACTTTATCCTTTAATGAAAAGGAGAACATTTTCATTAAAAACGTGTGTTGATCATGGCCTTGCAGACCTAAAGTTTGAGCAAGATTTTTCAGCTCCTCTAAATGTTGGAAAGGGTCCTTAGTAGCAAGTCCATGGAAGTGAGGAATAAGTGCTATGATGTTTAGCTTCAATTCAGCAGCACGACTCCCATCGGGATAATGTACCACAAACATAGGTTGTGCAACTATGGGATTATAGTAATCCCGTAGTTGACGTCTACGGGGTTGAGGTGGAGCCTGAGGGTTTCTAGGTTGAGGTTGTGGTTAAGGGTTTGCTAATAGATTAACAGCTTGTGTAAGCTATTGCACCTGTTGGGTAAGGGTGTTCATTTGCAATTGTGTTTCAAATAAGTGTTGAAGATGAGGCATAGGTCCTCTCTCCAGTGGTGGATTAGGGAAATTAGGATATGGTCAAGGTTGGAACCTATGGGTTGGTGGTGGTGGTGGTGGAGGATGTGCAACAAGATGTGCATGAAGTTCTTCGAAATCCTCAAACTGTGCAGAATCATGATCATCCTCATGATGTGTGGAGTAGTGGATAGGAGTTTGAGGTTCAGGAGGTATAGGATTGGATGTGGAAGGCATAGAAATGGAAGTGGTGGCCTGGGCATCAGTACCCAAGGGGAGTACTAGTTTAGGGTTTTGGGATCTCCTACCTTCCATTGAGTCAGTTTTTGAAAATGAGTTTTAAAATCAGTCACAACTAAAAGGAAAGGATAAATCTCAATCTAAATTTCATTCAGAAATCAGAAATACCAATTAATCTCAATCAAAGCAAGACCAATCTAGCAAGCAAGTGAGATGAATCGAATTTTCCCTAAAGGCTGCTATGCAAAAATATTAGTACGCAAACAAATGTTTCAAACAATTATACCATCCTAAAGATCAACCTAGTGAAGTGTAAACCTCTATAATCCACTGGGAGTCTGGATAAGACTGGCGTGCGAATCGAGATCCTGTGGGTGCTAAAGGAGATGAGGTAGAAACCTGTGTATATGAATCTTAAGTGATCGTGCTGTGTGCACAATACAAATCAACACAATGGCAATGAAAATCTTAGTCAGGGTTTCAAACAATTCTACAAGTAATGCAGTTGACTTGGAATTAAAATCTAGCAAGAAACGTGCAACCTAGAGATGGATGCTTAGAGATATGCTGCTGCTAGATAAGGATGAGATATTTTTTGAATTTTTTATTTTATAATTTTTTATTTGGATTTTTGTATAATTCAACAAACAAAACCAAAAGAAAGAAATCGATACAGAAAACCCACAAATGGAAAAACCATGTTGAGGAGATATGAGTTAGAGAGATAAAGAGAGTCCAGAATTATTACAAAATAACGTGTGAGAATAGGCTCTCACAACTTATGCCTAACAAATGATCCTAAGTAATATACCTAAATCTAACTATACTATACTACTCTACTACTGCAGCTCCAAGGGAAAAACTCCACCGGGACATTGGGTCAGAAGTGCAGTGGACCCACTAGGAAGACGATCTCTACCTAAAAGACAATGCTACTCCTCCTACTCCTCAAGTTCTGCAAAAACAACAATTGATTAGTAAAAGAATCAAAGAATGTATATATAACAAAGAATTAATGAATAAAAGAATGACTATGTACAAATAATGAATATGAATGAATTTACATACAAAAACA
The DNA here is from genome assembly GCA_037157565.1 of Thalassia testudinum. Taxonomy (NCBI): domain Eukaryota; kingdom Viridiplantae; phylum Streptophyta; class Magnoliopsida; order Alismatales; family Hydrocharitaceae; genus Thalassia; species Thalassia testudinum. The sequence continues at coordinate 8,442,952 of JAZHRO010000078.1, read as the reverse complement.
AAAATTATTTACAAATTAAGAACTAAAGAATAATTTTTGGTATATAGAGAGTTGCCTCCCCAGCAACGGCACCAAAAATAATGGTGATGAAGCGATCGACCACGGTTCGTATAAAAGTCGTCGTTGTTGTAGTATACGTCACAAATACAAACCATTACCGCGTCAATTTTATTTAATTACATAATTTCTATTGGTTTATTCCAAGTCATTCACTGTGAGACAATTATTGATATACATCACTCTCTAAGTCTAATATTATTCTTTAATTCCAAAAAGATCAATTTTATGTACAATCATAAATGAATGAATTAATGAATGAAATAATTAAACTAATTTATGTACAAAAGAATGTATTGAAATGCTTGCAAACACAAATATACAAACAAGCATCAAGCACTATACATATATACTATATACTATCTATTTATAACTTATAATACTAATACTTACGTATATATACAATAATAAGTAATGATACATACTATACTAAATTAACTTAATATATTAACATATACAGTAACATATATAATATGTATAGCGACAGATATAAATGTCACTTAACCCCAGCAAAACTATGTACAGAATCTAAGATAAAAACTAGGGTCTATAGTGACACTTATTCTATCTACAGTGACGGATAATTCTGTCAGTAAAGCTATACTTTTGTTTATATACATATATTGCTCAAACATTACCTATACTACGTATACTTTTAATATACATATACTTTACAATATACTTATATATATATATACACTATATACATATATGTACATCTTTATCGTTCTTTTGCTTTCTTTTCCTACCCACGGCTCTCTCATTCTCTCCAATTTTAACACTAAGTCCTTCATTCTCTCTTCTTAATCCCCTTATTAGGCCTCACTTAATTCAAGAATTAATTTATTAGTTGGTGGGTGGCCTTTTCGAGGGATACATAGCACCCTCTTGGGTGGGACCAGACCTCTACGAAGAGCCGCCCTAATTCATTAATTAGGCCTCTTAGTCTCGATTTAGGCTAGTTAATGGGCTTGTTCAAGCCCTTACACAGTGCATGGCTCCCAGCCACACACCGCACACCGTTCTCACATTTCACAGCACAAAGCCAATGCCATACAGAATAAGCTCAGGGGATAAGGGGACGTGTTTCGAGCACCCGGTGCCTGTGACGATTGAGTAGTGTAGCTAACAAAAACAATATAAGTGGCGCCGAGAGGTCTAAAATGGCCGATGTGGCGCTAAAGTTACGCCTCATAGGCGTTGCATTCTTAGTGGATGTGTCCTGATTTCATATTTTTGGCCCTCGATTTGAGGGCCATAATTTATTATAAATTAAAAATAAATTATATGATATTAAAGTATTTACACAGTACTACATAATTGTAGAATTAATTTAAGAAATTAGTTACGTTTATTATATAAATAAATTAGGTAAAGTTAATAGTTTTTTTATACTGTTAATTGAGTTTATTTCTTACTTACAGGTTAAATTAGTTAATTAATGGTCTAATTGACCTATTACACTAGTAATATACATATTAAAGTATTTAATACATATTTTTATTGTATTTTACAACATTTAATTGGATTTATTTATATTTAAATATCTATTTTCATGTTATTATACATGTAAATTAGGTATAAATAGTATAATACAATATAAATATATTTAAATTAGTTTAAACTACTTAAAATATTCTAATACAAATGTACAGTATAACTTATCTCATTTATAATTTAATTTACTAATTTATTTTGATTTAACTTAATAACTTAGGTAGTAACTTAATAAATTCAATATTTATTCTATATACTTAATTAAATTATGATACAAGGTTTCTAATATACATAATAAATATATAGATATATATATATACAGTATAAATAGTAATTACATTTGTATACAAAGTTTTATAAATTTATTTAAGTTATAGTGCATGTAAGTTAATATAAATAATAAATAGTTATATATATAAGTTATATACAGTTTATATACTTTTAAATATGTAATTTACATTATACAACATATATGTAAGTTATTTACACCAATTATACATCTATTTTACATTATATACATATACACTTACTATATAGCTTATACTTACATGTATGTACATAATATATAAGCTATTTTTGGGTATTTTTGAAGTTTTTCTACTTTTTATGGTTTCTATATATTTTGTAGAGGTAGGGGATGAGAGAGAAAGAGAGAGATGATAAGAATAGACTATTTTTGGTGTTTGTGTTAAGGGTTTTTATTGAGTTTATGGTAGACTGAACTGTCGGCTAGTATGTTTTACCAAGCCGGGGGTTCAGAATATCAAGAAACTTGGTATTAACTTAAAATATTCCTAATCTTCACTAAGACAGGTTTATTTCATTTATGTGGATTTTTTATAGTATTTTTATTTATTTACAAGTTGAGCACAATCTAGGCCTAAAAAGGGTTTTCAATAAGAGCCTAAGGCCCTAGATGGCATTCTAGTGGCTGGATAGGTAGTGAACTGCCTCAGCAACAGGTTGCATAATAGGGATTCAAACTGATAATCATGAATTTAAACTCAAAATGTCATTAATTTTCAAGTTTGGACAGTTGGGCACAATATAGCTCACAAAGAGAGTTTAAGACAAGATATAAGCAATCACATGCAATTTAGAATCAATATTAGTACATACATGCTTCTCTATATTATGTACAACACTAGAAACATGTCAGCTAATTACAACAACTAAAATCCTAGCCTCTACTGCCCATCAATTTCAGTCTAAACAACAACAATAGTTGCTGCAGCAGCTAAATTGACAATAGTTCAGCAAATCCATCAGTAGCAGCACAACATCGACTACTGCTGGTCTATTCAGTAATCCAAGAAGGTGCTCCAGACATAAAATGTTCAAAATGGCTGCTGCAGCTCTTGTATTGAAATTCCAGAGCCACAGCAGGTCTGATTAGGTTCAAAAATCCATCACAATATCAAATCTAGTCCCTGACCACATGCTTGAGTGCATCAGAACTCCTATATAATTTTCACCTTACACTATAGATAGTTTAAAGGTGAATCATCATAATAGAGATTCAGTTCACTTGAATTCCTTTCCAAAAAAAACATCACAATCTTTTTTTAATAGGATTTACCACTTGAAAATCAATGGAGATTGAAATCCAACAATATAAAGTTATGATAGAATCATCCTACTCTACCATAAACAGTAGACTAAAGACAATCCAATCAAATCATGAACTTCATTAGGAAATCATGTTAAAACTCTCTGGTGCTTGAAGTAGGGGTGAATCCCCTAAAATGTTGCTGCTATAGCAACTTTTCAATGTATTGAAACAATGGATTGGAATCAAAAATCTCAAATTCAAGCGAAGAAAACCTTTTCAAAACATATTCACATGGTACAGCCACCATCAAGACCTCAAAAACTCAAGGATTAAGTCTGAAGACTTATTTACTTGCCAAGAAAACCAATTAGAAATTCATATCAAAGATCCCTAAAAATATCTTGAAGTCCTAATGTGCATATCACCTTACATTATAGACAACGCAAGGTGAGGTTGCAAATTAAGATTTCAATACGAGAAAACTGCATCACAAGCATCACAAATAAACTCTGAAAAATTTGGGATTCAATCCCTCTTGAGGGAAGCTCGAAAATCACATAAATATCTGATTTATCCTCTCTGTTGTGCCATAGACTACACGAAGAGAGAGTCTAAATCTCACAATGCAAACCACTGAAAATAAACCCCAAATTATCAAATCTTCATTCAAAACCAAATCGAGGGACTTTGTGAATTTGATGAGATGGATAGGGAGTCCCTCAAATGAATAATGAGCGCCCAAATTAAATCTGAATACTCAAGAGAATTAGGTCTGATTTGGTGCTCTGATGGGTGGGTGATTGGTGAAAAACACAAGGAAATTAGAAAGTGAAATGGAAATGTGTAAGGGGAGAAAATAATGATCAATGAATGGGGAAATTCGTCTCCTCTAATCTGAAGTGATCAGAGGAGGTGAAAATGTGGAATCTATGCTAACTCTACTCCTAAGCTATACTACAGTCGTGCAACAGCAGATCAGAGCTAATCTACATCTAATTACTACTGCTAAACTAATCTATTTAACACTACAGCTAATCTATAAAGTAGTAAATCCTACTCTAAATGGAGGAATGGGACCTGGTAGGAAGATCTGCACTTGGTGGTTGCAGCGATGAAGGAGGGAAGATCTCCAAAGGATTGAAAGTCTACTAGTGGGACTCAAGGTCGCCCTCAGGTGCTATGTGGTCCTTAGCAGTGAGGAGAGTCGAAGAAGATGAAGTTCTTTTGCTCATGGCGCCGGAATAGGGTCGGATGGAGAGGGGAAACTGGAGAGGATGAAGGGATCACCTCAAGAAAGTAGGAGAGGAGGTTGATTGCTCGCACGTGCAGCTGTGGAGGTGTTTAAGTAGAGTGAGAGAGTGAATCAGGTCACCTCGAGGTGGAATTAGGCTATTAGGGTGTGGGCGGTCATGATATGAGGAGAGGAGTACTTGTGAGATTAAATCAAATTGCAATCATTAGATGAGATCTAGGGATAGGGGTGAAGCTACGTGCCAATTTGCGTGAAGCTTCCAACCAAATCAAGCCATCAGATCATGGGAACAATGATTGGATAGCTGGGATTGATGGAGTTCTTTGCGGTGCTACAGTATTTCATGCGACTGCAGGTGGTTTGTGTTGTTTTGGTGAAATTATGCTAGAAGCCCCTGCATGAAGGGGTAGAACAACTATAGAGAGGCCTATTAGTGGTAAGGAAAGATAACAGAGCAATCCTTAGAATATTGCAAATAGGTCCCTGTGGATATCAAATGGGTCCTTGGAGGTTTTCTGATGAACAAAATATGATGTATGAAGGACCTAGATGTGAATCCTTAATTGCAAGGCCCTAGCAATGTCCAAATGCACCCAAGTTTTTATTGAAGCTCAATTGAACATTTAGGAAGTTAATTACACTTTTGATTTGAACTTTTAAATTCATTTGTATGTTCAATTTGCACTTGGATCACCATTTAACGTTCTTTAATAGAATATCTCATTTAATGACCTAATTATGCGTTTTTAGCACAAAATTGATGTTTTAGATCTTTTTCTCTATTTCCCACACTAACCCTTTTTATGTGTTAATTTGATAGTGTTTAACCTAGTTTCTAACTTAGGCGATTTAGCTATGATAAGTAGCAACTCATCAGTAGGGCCACTCCATGTCAAAGAATGAGGGAGAGGGTCTAATAGGAGGTGGGAAGTAAGCATCAAAATGCTAGTAGGGAGAGTATGGAGGTGGAGTAGAGGAAGGACTAGCCTGAGAAGGAGGCTGAGAGGAGGAAGCTACTGCCTCAGAAGGATCCTAATGAGCCTGCTGACGCTCTTGTTCCATCTTGGAGTAGGCAAGCTCTCCAAAAATGGAAACATGGGAGATGAGCTGCTTATGATTAATGTCCATGAGGACATTAAAATGCAGGAAGATATAGGAGAGAGGGGTGCCAAAAAAGAAGACACTCATGGGTTTCCTCTCCATGAAGGTAAGGATGAAGTGGTTCTAATTAAATGCCTTATTGGTCATGAAGGCGTAGAGGGCCATGAGCATGGGACCCAGACAGTTCTCAAGGGAGGTAGATTTGGACATGAAGTTCCAAATGAATATATGGTTGAGGAACCACAGGAGAGGATGGAAAAATAGTGACTTGGTGGGCTTGCCCAAGTCAAAGGATTCAAGAGTCATCAAAGTCTCCCTAATGTCCTCGGGGGGAGTGTCATGGGGCAAATCAAGAAAAGTGGGACCAGAGGAGGGACAAGCAAGAACCTCATATAAGACATCAGCATTGACGAGAACCTCAATGCCGTAGACATTGAACATCAGCTGAATGTCAAAACCTTCACCGATGTTGCAAAGGTTAGAATCGAAAAGGTGACAAGCGATAGGGTCAACACCCTTGATGCGACTACCCTCGCACCAGCATAAATAGTCCAATCATAAAGGCAACCTATCCTATGATAGGTAAGTCAATCTCTAAGATCTGGAAAGATGTGCACGAAGTAGTCTAGGTCAATTAGTTTACCAACATGAGGTGAGAGGTGTGAGTAAAGAGAAAAGTTGTGACATGCCTCATCATTGATAAAGAAATGATCAAAGGTGCCATCTTTAGGGTGGAGGTGGAGGCCTGAGATCATTTAGGAGCCAAAATCACAGTTCTGTTACAGTCTTGGTCGATCAAAAGAAATAGGTTGGTCGATCAGAACAAAGATTAGTCAAATAAAATTAAGTAGTTGATCCATCAGAAGAATAAATTGGTCGATCATTAAATAAGTATCAATGGTGGAGTCGGCTCTTCTAAAGTTGAACCCTAAAGTGTAATAGGATTGCAACTCAAAAAGAATTACAAGGGTCTCAATTTTTTTTTGAAATGATGGGTTGCCTCCTATTAAGCGCTAAATTCAATGCCTTCAGTTGAGCAAAAGGTGGGCAACGAAAAGGGGTGGTCAGATTGAAGGAATTTTATAGAACAAGCACCTTGATGAATAGGCTAGTTGGTTCAAGCAGGTGCTTGTTCAGATCAATAGGTTGATGATGCAAACCAAACCCAATTACTCTGGTGGGTTGAGGAATATCAATCAATAGGTGTGGAGCCCACCAGATGCTTTGTGGCTCAAATAGATGTAGAAATGCAAAACGAGGGTGCGACTGAATCGGCTCAGCCTGATTAGAGTAGGGGTCCTCAAAAGATAATAAATCTGTGAAGAATGTACGAACCCTACTGGTGAGATCAGAGGAGGACAAAATATGGTTGTCAGTTTGATCAATGTTTAATTCCTTATTGAAACAAGGTGGTTGAAGTGCACACATTTAATTGACCTAAAATGTCAATTTATATTTGTTCCTAGTGTTATGGAAGCATCATGCATTATAAATATTGCATAACATGCATCATCATGCATTTAGGTTAATTTGTACAAATTGTATAGTAATTCATCTCTTTTGGTGATCAAGGGACAAGGCGATATTTATCTAGGCCTCGAATTGAAGATACAATTGTATGGATCTGATCAAGGCAATGATTGAAGTTCAATGCCTCTGAGATCGCCCTGATCGGACCTGCGTTGCATCAGATGTAGTCTGAGGAAGATCAGAGATCAAGGGGGAAGGTGGTACAAATCCATACCTCAGATGACAAATCCAACTGTACGGATGAATTCGAATCAATGATCAAACCTAACAACATGAAAATCAATCCAATCCGACATCTGTGGCACCATTTATAAGTATTAGAAAATGGACGGCCCAGATGATGCCACGTGGTGCCATCCAAGCTGCCCACAGCCACCCGATCTCCTCCTTCTTCATCCAAGCCATCAGGTCTCAACTGTTGGATCGAGATCCAATGGTCGAGATGCAGCCATGTCACTCTCCCCACCTTTAGGCATTCTCTAAAGATCAAAAGCTCACGTGATCTCAGCTGTTGGATGATTTTCATCCAACGGCTGAGGGCGTGCCAACTTTAAAACAAAAATGAGACATAATCGAAGGCACAACGCAATGGTCAATCGAACTGCGGCAAGGGGGTGGAATTCGCTAAATACGCACGCAATTGAAATTCGACCACACGATGATGATCGAATGACAACAACAATGTCTACTTGGCAGCACTAGGCGCGTTGGATGAGAGCACTCTACACACACAAGCAATCACGCACAATCACACATAAGATTGTATGCGAGTGTGGTGTGCATTGTGAAGGCAAAGCGCGTGCGATTCTAAGCTGTTCGATCATGCGATCGGAAGAGTATGGTTGATTTGGTGCGATGGAGGTGTGAATGGTTGAAGGAGAGGCGCAGGGTGACGTGGCATAATCATAGTCGTTGGATTAGCAGCGAGCGGCTGAGATTGAAGGTGCAGCTTCACTAATGTGCGTCTACAGTGACACATGTATCTATCACTAAAGACCTTGCATTTAATTCTAAAGACTTAAGAAGACTCTTTTGCCCCCATGACTACTTCTATAAATAGCCTACCCCTCCTACACATTTCATCATCCCTTCTCTTCTTCTCCCATCCTCTCCAAAGCTCTAAGAGCTAGTCCCATACTTGGGATGCTCCACTAGAGCTAGAGTAAAATAATTTTGCCCATCCTCTCACCCCCTTCGTGGAGCATCCCTTGGTTGTCTTCTCACCACCATTCAGGAAGCAGATCCCGCTGCGATGCCACCCTACTTTGTCATGGTTGTCCAGCATCTCACCATATTCATCCAGGTGCTCCGCCAGCGCGGCTCATCCTCCAAGAAACCTTCGAGGAGGATTTTCTCACACTTATCTGTTTACTACTTTCTAGTGTAGTTTTATTTTCTTTAAGTAGTTGCAATAGACTCTGAATTATTGAAATGCAAGACTTATTTATCCTCTCTCTGTTTTTCTCTTTCTTTGTATTATTCTATGCCTTTTCTATTATTTATTATTTAAGTAGAATAGCTAGCGTAGATTAATTTCAACTAGCAACTCTGCTTTGTAATAATAATTCCATACATGATTTTTAATCAAACATTCACCTTCCTGTGTTCAACTTGAGACTCACCAAAGTTTCAATTGTAAATATTATTTGGTTGCAAATTTTACGACTCGAGTTTTTCCAAACTCAAACTTTTTGTAATGATTTTCTCACCCATCAATGGTGAATCATATGCAACCAGATTAGAAAGAGGTAAGTCAGAATAGAAATTGATTTCGGTGGTAGGCTAGGGTTGGGATCAGTTTCTGAATGGCTCTGCAGGAGGTAGAGCTACTTCAAGTTCCAAATCATTGGCCTTAGAATTAGAATCAAAGAATGGATCATGGATATTGAGGTGGTACACTGGCTCGTAATCATCTGGAAACAATGATTTTCCAAAATCAAAGTATGATTCGAAATCATCAAAGAATTTACGACAATCAATTTTTTAACCTAACTCAAGATCAAGATTTCCACCACAAAATAAATCAAGGTTCATGGAATCATCAACCTGACTTTAGCCTACCCTAGTCTCAAATTCCAAGCTCACAGGGACATCCTTATTAGGCACAGGCTCGGGTTCTGGGCACCTAGGGTAGATCCAATCAAATCTCAACTCTTCCAACTCCGCTGATTCTGTATTGTAAATCGATGTGACTTTCAAAAAATCAATTCGTTCTTCTATGGATTCTGGAGAAATATAATCATCAAATACAAGCCCAAAATCATAATTCATTTTTAAAATCTTGTTCTCATCGCATTGGGCCTCATGATCATCCCCACTTGGGTCAGATCTAGATTCTAGGTTAGATGTAGGACTTGGGTCACTAGAGCCTGGACTTGGTTCTATTGGGATGTCAGAATCATTCTCGAGGAATACCTTAACAGTATATGGTGTGGGAGTTACATCCTTGAGAGATTCTTGACCTAATTCATCACAGGTGTTTGGAAAATCTGGGCATGATAGACCAGCTTCACAGCTACCTATGACTGGCTCATAATCGGGAATACTTGCAATTGGACCCGCCCAACCCATATCCTGGTTAGGTATGTCATTATGCACAAAATCACAATTTGGTTCATTTTGGGTTGGGGGCCCACAACAATGACCTCCATTTTTGTACCCAGGCTTTGGGAAATTACATTGATCCTCAAAATTACTCCAAGATGTCTCATCAATTTCTGAGTGGTGATATGGGTATTTTTTATCAATGGCTTGTTGCAACATATTTAGCACATTCGTATGTTTTTCAATGACATCCTAGTGTATTTAACAAAGTGGTGGATTTGTTAGACATTGTAAGCCTTCTGTGCTATACAATCTCCATAATTCACTATATTCCAATATGAGAGCGTCCCGGTCAAACCACATATCATTTATGTTAACATCATCTCGACGTGGCTCATAAGGAGGGATATTGTTTCTGATACGTTAACTTGAATGCCACTAATGGAATCTGAGGTCCTATCAAATTCTTCCCTATGTCTAAGGGCAGTCTTGATCATTTTCTCTTTGATGCTCAAATAGGATTCAGGTTTTTTAAACATTTTTCCTATGTTGTTAGGTTGCATTTCCAAATCAAGTGGTGGATCTAGATGAAGAATCAAATTCAAGTCCAGATTGATTTGATCAGATCAGATTAGATTTTCCCAAAAACATCAACGCTAATGGAGGCCTCTAGGTCAGACCTAAGGACCTCTCCTGTGTATGTGCACTAAAGAATAGGTGAGGGACTGGATGTATATTGGATCCAATCAAGGCACCCAAAAAAAAGAAATAGATGACTAAGGCTATTTATGGCAAATGTACCTCTTTGATCAAAAATCCACACACTCGAGAATTACTTAGGCAGCTAGGAAAAGAGAGTCCCGCAAAGACCCTTACTCGGTAGAGCCTCCCCATGAGTTACAGGGTTTCCCCCACCCGACCTTCCTTATCACTGAGCTTCCAAGTAGACTAGAATATATGAATTGAAACCTAAGTTTACCATTTTAGCCCTAATTGTGGCATGAATTTCACTTGATTTAGAAGTTATTTCAAATTGTGACCTAATTTTTAGGTTGGTTGATCTAGAAAGTGAACCAACTTCACTTGACCTAGACGAGGATGAGTTGGGTCAAGAACCCAAATCAACCTGAAGTGGTTTGCAAACAGGTTATTAGGTCCCAAATTTTAATGATTCAAGTGATAGAACCTTGTTTTTAGGGTCCACTTGATTATATCAGTTCAACCAAGGCTTGGGTAACACATGATGTGGGAATTATGTTTTCTTTAATTCAAGCAAGTGTGTACTCCGAGAACCATAATGTGGAAACCCTGTTGGCTCTAATTCCAAGTCTAATTTGATTTCAAATATGACACCTTGGACTCAAACGAGAAAGCGATAGTCCAAGATGTTGCGAAATTTTAGCACAAATCCCTAATAGGTACAGGAAATCGGAATGGGGAATCTTTAATCAAATCTCACCAACTTCAATCTTATAAACCAGGAAACTCTTTGCCTTTAAATGATAATTACAAGGAAAATAAGGCAATTAGATCCTAATTGATTTGTTTCTTTTTCTCTTCCCAACATTAGGAGGTGATTAGGGAGAAGAGAAATTTTATCTGCCCCTGGAGTGGTTGATTGTGAGGAAGATCTCCACATGATGTACCTCGCAGCAACAAAACAAAGAAGATAGGGCAAGTTAGAAATCAGCTCAATAATAATATGACTAGTAGTGAATTGCGCGTTGCTCCCTAGCAACGGTGCCAAAATGTTGCAGTTGAAAATCATCGTATTTAGGAAAATATCGTGTCATAGTATAGTGACAAAAATCGATACGACATTTAAATTTATAGTGCTCAGAAATCTGAGTTCCAAGGTTTTTCGTAGGGAGCAAATATGGAATTCAAACAACTAATCAAAATAATAAACAATGAGTACAAGAATTCATGATAAAGATATGCAATGAATAATCCTAAAAACTATATTCAATAAGAATAATGTATCTCAACAATCAATGGGATAAAACGATAAATGGAAGCTAAAAATGGTGGTTTGAACCACCAATTAATTTCCTTAATTAGGCATAAATCTTAATGTCAACAGTAATCTTAATGCCTCAAATCAAACGTCGGACACTAAGGTCAGACACCTTAAGTTACCAATAGCAGCCTTCAGATCTTCTCAAATTCGTTAAGTGTTGGCATGCATACCAATGATGAACAGTGCAAAACCTCCCCCTTCCATCCTTAAAATCCTCCTTCTCTCTTTCTCTCCTCAAATCCGAGATAGGTATAGGACAAGCGGGAAATCAAGTAATCAGGTATAGGGACCAGACCCGCTGACGTGTGAGGTAGGCAAGGTGTGAGGTAGAGGTGAGTGGGTACTTCATCCCCGATGTCGAGGCAAGCAACTCCTACGAAGAATTCCTTTTATTCGCATTTCTAAATTTGAAGCCTAAGATGTGGGACTAAAACCCACGCTTCCTTCGCGCGTTGTGCTGAGAATTCAAGTTTCAAATTGAAGTGGTTGTTGGGTTTTTCTCCTTCAATTGAGAGTCTAGGTGTCTTCAGGGTGTCCATCCGCGTCAATTGATTGTGGTGTGCTAATGGTTGACAGCCGGACGATGGCTGATGGCGACAGAGAAGATGTCAACTATGACGGTAACCTGCGATAGAATACAGCCCTTGGGGGACCAATTAAATATGTGGTAAGCTTTGTTGTGATGAGGCGAAGCTGATGGTAGGGGTGATTGGGTGATTGGTAAAGTGCAGTGGCCGGATGGTGAAGTTTGAAGGAGTTCTGATGGCTGTGGTCGGAGGTGTTGATGGAGGGTGTGCGAGGTGAAATTGGGTGAGGCGAATGTTTCATGGAGGTGGGGTGAAGCTTTCTCCGTGGTTAATTTGGTGTAGGAAGGACGTAGGAAGGTCGGCGGTGAAGGTGATTAACGGAGGTGCCGCTGATGTCAGAGGAGAGGGAGAATGGGGCTGAGTTATGTCCTAAATCTAATTGGAGTGAGGAGGAGTAGAAGCCCTAACTTGGAAGGAGGTGGGCAGATAGGTCATCGATGTGGCTATCGGCGACGAGGAAGAAGGATGGAAATCGGAGTCAAAGAAGTAGAGGTGCTCAAGCTTCGTGCAAAGCTTCTTGGAGGAAAGGGGAGGCAAAGCCCTCTGTCATTTGGTCGAGGCAGAGGGTGAAGAAGGAGGATGGAGGAGCTCCAAGGTATGCCGGATTTGCCGTCAGAGAAGAAGAGAGAGGGAATTGACGGTTAAATGGGTACTCTCGTGTTATGGACAAGGGGAACTATTTATAAATGTGCTTCCCTCTTCAATTAAGCACAGAGATAAGGATTTGGAAGGTGTGTTGTGAAGGTTTTGAGCTTGAGTTCTTTGAGCTCGCAGGCAATGAAATTGGGGATGATTGGCTCCAAGAAGATGCTCAGATGATTGGGATTAATCTCGATATCAATCTCGCCAAGTTTGGCGAGGTTTGATTGAGGTTTAATCCCTTAATTTACGAATCAAAACTCAGCAACTATGGGATGGTTGCTATGTTTCTTTCCATGTCTGATTGCGAGGAAGGAGATGGCAGTTGGACATATTCACAAGATAGACGAGAAGTAGTGGCTTCTTTGCAAGTAAAATGTAGAATGTGAGGGCTTAAGTATAATAGCTAGAGATATGGGGACTGAATTGCAAACTAGGTTAAGATGGACTCTGCTTGAGGCCAAATTTTGATATTAACCTAATTTGGATCCAAGGAATCTAGTGGTGAACTTGGATTTGAGTTTTGATCACATTTGACTGGGTCAATTGCACAAAGGCCCAAATTAGGGTAAATTCCCATGTAAATCTCTGTTCTAAATCAAAATGGATTCAGATGATCAAACCAAAGGTACCAAACCTCTTAGAATATTTTTCTATGAATTTTAGGATGTTTATATTGATTTTATCCTAACCAAAACCCTTTCAATTCAAGTGTGCTTATAATTAAGGTTTCAACCCTATTTTTGTCCTCGAAATGCGTGAAACCTTGATTGGTCAGTGTAAACTCACTTTTTAGTATTTTATGCCCATTTGAACTTTAATTAACCCTTGAGCAACCGCATGGTTAATCTGTATTTGTTAGGTGCTATTAAAATAATATAATTAATCATGTTTTCTTGTCTTCTCAAATTAGATCATAGTGGAATTATGGCCCTCAGGTGATCATTTAGGAGCATTTTTCTTTCGATTCCAACTAATTCAAGTTAGTTATGATGAATGATGGGGTTACCATCATTTATTTGCCACCCTCATAGCATCATAGAACTTATTAGAAGTTTCCCCACTAGTTGGAACTTCGTCTGCATCTCTTATTTCATCAATGTTATCAACAGGCTCATCAAATCTATCAAAGACCACCTGACTTCCTCTATAAGATCCTCTCCATAAGAAATCCACTTAGTATAATGCTACCACCATCTGCTACGAATGGTGTGCTTGATGAAACACTCATCATAGCTCCTGATTCACCAAAATATGCTAGTTTACCTATCTAATTAACTAGTAAATAACAATTAAATAGGGTTAACTATATAATAAGGTAATAATAGTAAGGACTTTAATTATATGATAAAACACTTGAATTATTGGTTAATAAACATTTATTTATGTTTAATTAATACATAGGACTTATATTCAAGCAAATAGATACTAGTAAATATTATAATTAACATTATATTAATTCTAATATCTAAGTTAGTAATTAAAGCAATAATATAAATCATTAAATTAAATAAAGATAAAAGGGACAGAAATGTCATTTCAAGGCATAATTATATTATTTAACATATATATAATTTTATATAAAAAGTTGAAAAAGAATTGAATTAATTTACATATCTAAATTGACAGCCTGCATTTCAGTCCCTAGGTTTCATCTCAATCAAGTCCTTTATTTATACTTAGGTCCTTCATTTAAATCATTAGGTCCACCGAGTCCATTTCTTCTTCTTCTCCATCTATGGTTGACGACAGCCCATGTTTCGACCTTTCGATGACTGGCAATCTGTTGTCAAACCTTTTTCCATTTGGCCGTTAAGCTTATCCTCAACTTCTCTCTTCCATTTAATGATTCTGATTAGTTGTTAATCCCATTTCTCCTAGGTCATTAAGCTCACCATCATCGGAGTAGATGACAGATGTTACAACGCATCTACCCTTATCCGATCTAGATTCCTTCCCCCTAAGCTCCCTCTTCACCTATAAATAGCCCATCAGTTCTCTGATCTCCATTAGCGACTCCCTACCCTCTTCCCCCACTGCAGTTGCTCAGTAGGTTTCATCAACAACCTCTGGAGACTGTTCATCTTTCCTTTGGTGCAGCTCCAATGGAGCCCTCGTCTCTCCCACCCCCTCTTCCTCTCCACCACACTAACAACGTTGGAGCACCCTACTCCCTCTACAATGCTTTCACTTTTCTTACCAGTGCTCTTCTCTCACCTCAACTACTTCCTTCCTATCTCCGCCTTGCTAATGGTAGAGTCCCTTACCATTTCATCCGAGTAAGGGTATATTAGCATTAGGAGTAGTTTTTAGATTAGTTTAGAGTGAGTAATGATGCTGGCTAAATCTATGAGATTAAAATTATCGAATCATTGTAGCATGCAAATTAAGTAATCAATTAAATTTATATAACCAAACTACAAGGAGTCTCGATCAAACACAAGGAGGCAGTCGCTACTTAAAACCTTTCGCACTTATTATATAGTAGAATAGAATAAATAATATATAGATATCAAATAGATATGCAAATAATAGTAGTAATAGAGACAGATATCAAATGGATACTACAATTTATTTCAACCATCAAAAAAATATCTCACAAATTTAATGTTAGCTAGAGATTACAAATAGAACGATAAAAGAATAGAGAGAGGAAGAAGAGATCAAAGCTGCTTGAGGGATGCTTGAGGAAGCTTCTGATAGAGTGTCAAATCCAAGGCACCGGGAGGAAGAAGAGAGGATCGGAGAAGCTATGGAGGTAGAGGGAAGGTGGACATGCCCTATAGGGCTAAGTACTACTAAATTATGCTAAGGATTATTAAGAGGCTAATTGCTTCCTAAGGGTTGGAGGCTAGGTCTTTCTCTAGGCATTTAGGCGGCTTCGTATTGGTCAATCTAAGGTGGCTTAGATCACTAATTTGGATGGCTAAGATTAAATCAAAAGTGATGCCTAGGATAGGTTAAATAAGGACCTTAGGATCTAGGTTGTAAGGCTAGGATAGAATGGTAGGTTTCTAAAAGTAGGTGACAAGCTTTTAAGAGATAAGATCTTGGTGATTGGCCTCCAAAGTGAATAAAATCTTCTTATGTGGCCAGCGACCAAGGGATAAATTTAGTTTTGTTGATGGTGGTCGGTTATAGGTTAGGTGTAGGTTCTAGAAAAGGGTTCCTAATTAGGCTAAGTTGGCCCTAAGTCTAATGGGTTGAGTCCAAATAGGTAGGTCCTAGTCTAATTGTGTGTGTGAGTTTGCAATTGGGGTAAGGAAAATCTAAATAGGTTAAGGCTTATTCTAATTAGGTAATGGGTGAATCTAATTACGTTCTAATGAACCTAATTAAACTTGTATGGGTTGGTAATTGCTCAAATAGGTTCTAGGTGAACCTAATTAAATTCAAGTGCACCCAATTGGGTAATGGCCTGATTTGATAGGTTTAAGTTGGGTTTGATTAGACTCAAATGAGTTTACTCAACTCAGAGTTAGTCCAATCAGGTCTAATGGACCCAATATACACATGCCTAACCCAATTGACTTAGACTTAGTCAATTAGGGGTGGTGTGAACCTAAATAGGTTTCTAAGTTAGGAAAACGGTATTGGATAAGTGGACTAGGGTTATGGATAGCAAGATAAGACTATGGATAGGGTGGATAGGTTCATGGATAATGCTATCCATGTTTTTGCCTTTTCTTTTGGCATTTGAGCTCAAATATCTAACGTTGAGCTGGCTCCGGGATAAGTACTGGGATAAGGTCGTCCTAAGGTTTCTAGGATATGGTAGGGTTATCCTAAGTCCTCTCTTTCCTTCTTTTATTCTTGTGTCTTCAATCCTTCATTACTTCAACTTTATTCCTCAATCAGCTCCTAGCTCAGCTATAGTTCTACTCCTATCTAGCTTTATTTCTTAGTTCTTCAAATCACTTTGAGACCTATCACCTACATTTTTCAGAAGAGACTTGAATTAGGAGATAATTATTTATAAGATAAATGCAAAGCTCAAATATGCATTCATGCTCTAAATGCAATATTTATAAACATAATACGATATTTTACTAAGGAGTTATCCTAGATTAAGCCAATTAGGGTAATAGATTAGACTGTTATCACACCCCTATGTCTATCTTTTGCTAGTCCCAAGCAAAATCAACCATGTGAAAAGAAACTGTGCGAGTCATGCAAGAATCACACTACGCATGTTTTCCTTATTTTCGAAAGAAAAACATGAGTCAAAAAACTTTTTTTTTCAAATGATGTTATGAAGGAATCAACCCAGTTTCAATCAAAAATCCTAATAAGATTTTTCACTAATGAAAGGAAATTGCGAACAAATCCTTAGCGATAAAGACTCAATAGTTCTAAAGCATCTACTCAAATCCGAACCTCCCAAATCAAATCAAAAATCTTATTAACCATTAGACATAGGTCACCAAAGTGACTTTCTTTGACTATGTTGGCCCCCCCAAGATTCGAATCAAATGTGTGAAGCAAGCATCTTGTGTGTGATGTTTTATGTGACTCATCAGACAGACAACCAAGTTGATTTGTAGTATTCAATAAGACTTAGAATGTTTCTATGCTCTTTCTGGGACAAACTGTCTTCGGTTAAGCCATACTAGGACTTGGCAGCTTTCTCCTAACCACTTTTCTACCTCGAGGTCAACACACTAGGTGTATATCTCCCTAGCTGGACCTCTAGGTCTCTTATTCCTAATTCTTTTCTCCGTTTTTTCTTTTTCTCTTTTTGTATAGGATTAACACCCATATGTAGAGAGGTGTTTTTATTTTGGAAATTGAAAGGGTAGCATCCATATGTAGTAAGACACTTTTATTTGGTGGAATTGCACCCATTTGTAGTGAGGTGCTTTATTTAGTGGGGTTTTTTTTCTCATATCTTTCCCCTTCTCATTTTTTTCAAGGTTGAATATCTATTCTTTTTTCTCTAAATCATTTTTCTAGGAAAGTGGTCCTCCATTCATTCTAAATGCATTCCCCTACAAACAGGAACAATCCTAAGAGTTAGAAACACGGCAAAGTCCTTTGGATCTATTTGCCCTAAGACTAAATCTTATTGACCACTAAGCACTCAACAAAAATTGCTTGAAAGATGAGTCAATGTACTATGCAAGGGAAAATGCTTGGAACTCAAAGACTATCCAAAGCAAAGGGTGAAACAATAAGTTGTTCACTCCTTACCCCTTTGACTTACTACTTCTAGCTTTTTCAGACTCCTTTCAAAGTCTCAGGAAAATCAATCTAGATTTAGGTAAATACTTGAGAAAATTAAGTTTAAGAATACCTAAGTCTAGGCAGAAAGACTTTGTTTCGCATTTCCTAAAGTTAGTAAATTCTCAAAATCGAGAATTCTTGACTCTACCTAGCTTGAATCTCGAGAACAACATTAAGAACACCTTTTATTTATAAATGCTATCTATATAGAGGAATACTGATACGATTAGCTGACACATCAAAATAAGACATGCAATGTCCATTCCCCCATGCTTATTCATTACAATGTCCTCATTGGAATGTATGCAGAATAAAAATAATCAAAATGCAATAAGCAAGAAGAGGGGATATCACATGACTGAGTTTTTTTTTCCAAGTTAGCTTACAAAAATGAAGATCTCAATACCTATACAAAATACTAGGTTGCCTCCTTGCCAATGCTAAGTTTTACGTCATTAGCTGGACCAAAACCCTAAGAGTAATATATAGTTCAATATTGTGGGTCAAGAGGAGGATTAATAATTGTTGCTGAGAGGGTCAGGATTAATATAAAGATATGGTCATGCAACCCAAGAATCAGTAATCCACAAATGCGGACTAGCTAATGGTGAAGAATATTATCTACCCCCCATGCCTATTTCATGCAATGTCCCTAATGCATGCAATAAACATACAAGAAGAATAGATATTAAATGGAAGTCTGAAAGTTCTGAGAAATCAAGACTCGATTATCCACAGACTTGAATAAGAAATTTTAACACAAATAGCAAAGTTATCTACATCCATTGGGTTGCCTCTCAACTAGAGCCAAATTTTACATACATCTACAGCTAGACATAATCAAATCTAGCTTAGAAAGATTCCAAAAGTGTTGTGCTTTCAATCATAGGTTGCTGAGCAACATTCTCATAGTAAATCTTTAATCTCTATCCATTGACTACAAATTGTTGTCCAGTCTTGTGGTCACAAATTTCAATAGCTCCATTAGAATATGGTTGAACCACAATGTATAGTCTAATCCACTTAGATCTAAGCTTGCCAAGAAAGAGTCTAAGTCTAACATCAAAGAGCCAAACTTTCTAATTAGTTTCAAAAGATTTTCTGTAGATGTGCTTATCATGAAAGGCCTTAGTCTTTTCTCTTTAGATATTAGCACTCTTATAGACCTCTCTTCTAATCTCATCTAGCTCGTTGAGTTGGAGTTTTCTTTGTTGTCCTGCCTTATCCAAATCATGATTCTATTTCCTTATAGCCCAGTAGACCTTATATTCCAACTCAATGGGAAGATGACAATATTTACCATAGATTAGTCTATAAGGAGACATACCGATCAGGTTCTTGTAGGTGGTCCTATAAGCCCATAAAGCATCATCTAATCTTAGGGACCAATCCTTTCTATTAAGTTTGACAATCTTCTAAACTATGTTCTTAATCTCTCAATTTGAGACTTCAGCTTTCCCATTAGTTTGGGGGTGATAAGGTGTAGCAATCTTATGTTGCACCCCATATTTACACAATAAACCTCAAAATTGGACATTAGTAAAATGGGTCCCACCATCGCTAATTATAGCTTAGGGCATCCTAAATCTTAAGAGAATATTTTTCTTTACAAAATCAATGACAATCTTATGATCATTTGATCAGGTTGGGACTACCGCAGTCCATTTAGAAACATAATCCACAACATGTAATATATATTGAAAATCTCAATAAAGTCTATGCCCCATATCTCAAAAATCTCAATAATTAGAATCAGCTGAAGGGGCATCATGTCTCTTCTTGTCATGCTTCCTCAAGATCGACATCGAGTGCAAGCTCTACAAAAATCATGTGTATCTATGAATAAAGTTGGCCAATAATATCAACACTATAATGTTTGGGGTGTAGATCACATAGAAAATTAGTGCGTTGTAGTATAGCGAGAAATACGTCTCGAGCAAATAAATTAATGGAACTGGTGAGTCCCAATCAATCACAGGAAGGCAGGAAGCACTTTTGATTTCATGCGTTTGTTCGCAATATAATTACTAAAAAGTATAGACACAATATCATAGTATATATATCAATCAAAGAGTTTGAACAAGAATTGCATACATCTAACTAAACAAATTCTAACATAGGC
This sequence comes from Thalassia testudinum, assembly GCA_037157565.1. Lineage (NCBI taxonomy): Eukaryota > Viridiplantae > Streptophyta > Magnoliopsida > Alismatales > Hydrocharitaceae > Thalassia > Thalassia testudinum. The sequence goes on along the minus strand of JAZHRO010000078.1, from coordinate 8,422,828 downwards.
ATAAACTACTAATGTAACAAAACAAGGGCACCACGGGTGGTTCATGGTGGCCTTCTAGAGAGGTTGGGAAGAGCAGCAACGATTCTTCGGGGTGGCCCAATGGACGCCTTAGACTGAGGTGTAGAGACGGAGGTAGAGAAGATGGAAAGAAGAAGAAGGTAGAGGAGTTGTAGAAGGAGGAAGAAGAAAACTCTAAGGAATGGCTTTCAAAGGGGACCCTTAGGCCTCTTTTTATAGCTTTTGTGAAGGGCATTTAGGGTATTTGAGCCCTTAATTCCATGCAAAGGCTTTAGATTAATCAGATCCGTTGATTGGGAGATCAACGATCCTAGTTAAGCCTTCCAAATCCTTCTTCCATCCATGGTTTAATCTGGTGCTAACATGTGCCGCATTGTGGGCCCTTGGATCCGCATCCAACAGCCTCTGTTTGCCCACTTCACCCGCACGCTTGTTGCTCACCCCTAATCAGCACCTCAACTCCCACGGCTTCTCAGCCGTCTGATCTCTCGATCAGACGGCTTAAAAGTTGTGTGCAACGCCCACTAATTCCTAAGGCATACGTTATCACGTACGTCTTCATCCGACACTCCCGAGATTGCCATGCGTTTACCGCTGATCCACCCGATGAGGATCCTGTGGCGGAATTTCATCCATGCACGGTCGATTCCCACATCACACTTCATACCTACGTTGAGCGTCGTCTGTTAAGCATACTCTTCGCTGCGCCACGCGCGGATTGTCGCAGTTTCCAAATCCTATGTAACCGCCCTTGACCGTTGGATGGAAATCCAATGGTTAGGGTCTCACCCTCGCTTGATGAAGCAGCTAGAGGCGGGCAACGTGGATGCATCACAGCTGTTGGATAACGATCCAACAGCTCAGAGCTCTCCTTCCCAGATTGGGGAGCAGTGAGGGGTGACTGTGATGGCACCACTTGACACCATCGTGGTCTCCATCTTCTTCTCCTTGTATCTAATGATGTAGGCCTCCGATTGAGTTTATTTCTATGTCGTTGGACTACGAACATCGATTCGGATCCATCCGTGCGGTTGGATTTGTCATATGAGGTTCGGATATTCTTTAATTTGCCCCTTGTCTCCTTCTTCTACAAACTCCTTAGGGAGCTGCAGGGGTCTGATTGATGTGCTCTTGGAAGCGTTGGACTCCCGTCGTCATTCCAAACAGATCCATAAGGTTGGATCGGTCATCTATAGCCCTGGATTACCTGCAATTATTAATACCTCTCAAATAGCACATTATTATGTATAAAACATATAAATCATCTAGGATGCAAAGTATGATGTGTATGCATGCAGAATGTCCATGTTAGGCTAGGTTCTATTTTAATTCAGGCAAATTAGGGCCTATGATTGCTGCGCAATCATACCCCCATCCCTAAATTTTGCTAGTCCTAAGCAAGTGCAAGACTAAATGCATTTTATCAAGAGTTTAACTAAAGGTTTATTTCTTTTTGTTTCATAAAAAATTTAGAGTCCAAATATGTAATGTTGTAGCTTCTGCAATGGATTCAATCGAAGAGTTGATATACATTTAAAGATTGTACTTGACCCTTAGTAAAATTCTGTTGGGATAGGAAAACCTCTTCTCTCGAGGATATAAACTAATCTCTTATTTTAGCCCCAGCTTTTGGCTTAGGTAGAAGATGTCTGAATTAACTGGATTTGTATTTGGTGGCCCACTCTCTTCTGGTGCTACATAGAGACTAGTATTTCATAATCTAGATTTCTAGATTATTGAATAAATTAACTCAGAGAAAGGCTGGAAAGCTATGCTCTCTTTAATCTTTTGTACTTTTTCTTTCCCTCTTTCTCTCTTTTTTTTTCTTTTCCTTTTCTTTTTCTTCCTGAGCTCACATCTCACTAGATCTACAACTGTATTTGGTGGTCGTGCATGGCATTACACTTTAATTAGGTTCTAATAACCCTACGACTAAGTAAGATCCCTGAGCCCATATTTAGGCTGTCAGAAATACAGAAAAATATGTTAAGGCTGTATGTGGTGGTTTGTGAGGATGGTAGGTATTTTTGCCTTAAAATAGTTTGACTTACATAACTCAAACTTCTTAACATAGCACTTTTTTTTTTCAAGCAAATACCTCTTTTGTATGACCAACAAAATCTTGGGTGGCTTATTTGGTGGAAGTGCCTACTCTCGGCACCGGGTAGGGAACAGATAGGATGGTGTATTTCTGACCTTGACATCAGTACCCTTCTTCAGCCGAGGATTCCGTAGAGGATGGTTGTGACCATCCACCTCAGTCCTAGTTTTATCAGAACCTGCTCTCTATGTTTTTGGCTTATTTGGTGGCTCTCATACGAAATTTCTCACAAAATTAGTACGCAAGAACTGAGAGAGAAAACTATGCCCATCTCCAAGTGTCATTATTCAATTACAGATTCCTTATACTAGCCTTAGAGCACCAGTAGACTCTCTACTCTCATCTCACAAATGTTTTGGTGGATCTATTAGAAGGTGGTCCACCTGATTCCCTGATTGCTGTCTAAGGGTTCAGGAGAAGAAGCAATGCTTCTTCTCGACAAACCAGAGATATCTATCAATTTTCACAGTGGATCCATTGCAAATTCTACATGCAGATGTGAGGTTATACTGAATTCTAAGCTTAAGAATCTACTAAAGAATAAATGTTTAATAAAACCTCTTGATAAAATGATCTAATCCCCCATTTGTTGGTAGAAAATTCTCAGTTTTTATGGACTACCCCCCATGCCTAAGTGCTTGCATGTCCTCATGCATGAATAAAAGAAATTGGAATAAGGTAGGGTGTATTTGGATAGAGGCCACTTGAAACTGCTTCTGAGTTGTCGTTAAGCTCATGCCATCACTGCAATGCCATACACAATATGCAAAACAATATGCAAAAATGAAATATGCTATGTATATATGGTATGTACATATGTATACGTGCTGAGTTTAATGCCTCCAGCTGGGCAACTCATCAGTCACACGTCCTCGAGAAGATGTATCATTCGTCAGCAGGAGGAGGTTCCTGGGCAAAGAATGGTTTGAGGCATTGGCCATTAACCATAAAAACATGCCCAGATTTTGGGTCTCTAATTTGGATTGCCCCATTAGGATACAGGTGGACCACCAGAAATGGCCCAGTCCACTTAGACTTAAGCTTTTTCGCAAAGAATTTGAGTCAGGAGTCAAATAACCAAACCTCCTGGTAAGGTGCGAACTCCTTCCTCCGGATGTGTCGATCATGGAAAGCCTTTGTCTTGTCTTTGTATATTTTTGCATTTTCGTAAGCTTCTCGCTTAATCTCCTCTAACTCACTAAGCTGGAGCATCCTTTCATAACATCCGACCCCAAGGTTAAAATTACACTTTTACACTACCCAAAAGGCATGGTGCTCCAACTCCACAAGAAGGTGACAGGCCTTTCCATACACCATCTAGTATAGCAACATGCCGAGCAAGGTCTTGTACACGGTCCGATATGCCCATAGTGCATCAATCAAACGATCAGACCAATCCTTTTTATTAGGTCTAACCATCTTTTGAAGGATAAGCTTGATTTGATGGTTTGATACTTCTGCTTGCCCATTGGTCTGTGAGTGATACGGGGTAGCAATGTGGTGCTGCACCCCGTATTTCCTCAATAATGACTTGAAATGGGCATGGATGAAGTGACTTCTCCCATCGCTTATCAGCGTGCGGGGAACTCCGAATCTCGCAAAAATGAATTCCTGGATGAAGGATACAACAGTCTTATGATCAACTCGTCTTGCTGGGATAGCTTCTACCCACTTTGGGACATATTCTGTTGCAAGGAGTATGTACTCAAAGCCATACGAGTTCGGGCAGGGGCCCATAAAGTCGATGCCCCAGATGTCGAACACTTCTATGATGAGAATAGATTGGAGAGGCATTATGTCTCTCCAGGTCAAAGAATCGATCGCCTGGCATCTCTTACAGCACTTGGCAAACTCGTGTGTATCTCTAAAAATGGTTGGCCAGAAAAATCCCGACTGCAAAATCTTTACAGCGGTCGGTCATCACGAAAGCATCGTTGTGGCAGAAGGATAGCACACTAGAGATTTCTGAATCAGGGATGCATCTACAGATAATCTGATTAGCCCCAATGTGAAAGAGCAATGGGTCATCCCAAAAATAGAATTTATGCTCTAATATAAGTTTGAGTTTTTGATCCTTGGATATCCCACAGGTAGCCTGCCTGCGACGAGATAGTTTGCTATAACAGCATACCAAGGAAACTCAATAGAGTTGATGGACAACAGAGACTCATCCGAAAATCGATCTGGTATCGGCAGGGAGTACGAAATATAATCTGGGTCTAGCTGAGACAAGTGATCCACCACAACATTATGTGCTTCGGCTTTGTCATGGATTTCGACATCAAATTCCTGCAAAAGATGGATCCAGCTAATAAGGTGGGGTTTGGCATCCTTCTTTGCCAACAAATGTCGGAGGGCAGAATGGTCAATGTAGATGATAACTTTGGACCCGAGTAAGTATGACCTGAATTTCTCCATCCCAAATACCACAGCTAGGAATTCTTTCTCAGTGACTATATAGTTACCTGAGCCTTGTTCAGCATTTTGCTAGCGTAGCATATTATGAATGGATGGCGCTCCTGACGCTGGCCAAGAGCAGTTCTGATAGCGAAGTTGGAGGCATCAAACATCATCTCGAAGTCGAGAGACCAGTCGGGAGGTTGGAGAATAGGTGCACTTGAAATAGTGCTTCGCAAGGTCTCGAAAGCACTAAGACACGAGGAGTCAAAATCAAAGGGCGTGTCGGTTACTAGAAGATTCATTAATGGACGAGAAATTTTTGAGAAATTTCGAATGAATCTTCGATAAAATTCAACATGTCCTAAGAATGATCTGATTTGCCTGACCAAGCTAGGCAGAGGTAATCGCGAAATGATTTCAGACTTAGCTCGGTCGACCTCGAGTCCATTAGAGGAGATCCTGTGACCTAGTACGATGCCATCCCTCACCATAAAATGTCTTTCTTCCCATTAAAGTACTAGGTTAACTTCTATACATCTCCTCAGGATCTTTGTAAGGTTATCAAGACAAGATGAAAAATCATCTCCAAACACGGAGAAGTCATCCATGAACACTTCTACGTAGTTGGTCAGGCGTGTTTAGAAATCAGGGTTACAAGTAACCCGTCATCGTAGTTGCAAAACACGTCGATCTGATAAATTTTATATCGAAACTCCAAGGGAGTCCCGGGTCAAACACAGGGAGGCGACGTTTACTTTAAGTGAAAACCACCCTTCGTTTTGTTTCTTTTTGGTATTTTAGGGTTTTGATATTTTTTTTATGTTTTTCGAAATAAAAGACAAGCAGAATGAATCACAAGATGGAAACAGAACAAATATGATATATATATCAATCCAATGTCAATTACAATGAACTATAAAAGCATAAAAAGAGAGGGAGGAGAGAGGAAATCTCCCGAATCGGCTGTTCGGTGAGATGACGGTGCCTGGCGGAAGCTTGGATGAAGGAGGTGAGTTGCAGGAGGATGTCGAGTTGAGGAAAGCTTCGACATGGCTCCAGAATGGAGGTGAGAAGATGGAGGTGATCTGCTACTGGAATGGAGGTGGGAGGATGGCTCCAAGGTGACCTATGAAGGGGGATGGGAAGTTGGAGGAGTATTTGGTGGGGCAGAGTTTCACTACACTAATATGTGCCTTGGGAGCTTGAGAACAAGCTCTAATGGAGCGTTGGTAGGCATGCTAGAGCTTGGGAGTAGGTGGGAGTAGAGTAGGTATAGATGGCTTGAAAGGGAGGGGGTGTAGGTCCTTTTATAGTGGAGGAGAAGAGGCTAAAAATGGATTAGAGGACCTTTAGTGACCTCCTGACCATCGCTGGAAATGTTGATGTAGACAGCTCACATCCGCTCACGCCCTTAGCTGGCTCTGTTGGCTTGCAATAAAGTAGCGACGGCTGTAAACATCACTATAGTTCAGCCTAGCTGTCGCTAAAAGCTGGCCCCAACCGCACTTGTGCCCGCACTGCGCTACCCTGCCTATCACACGTGCTGATCGCGCAGCGCCCTGCTGTGTGCGCGCGGCCATGCACTTTCGTGCTCGTGCGCACACGCTGCACTCCCGCTATGCATGTGTTGCTACTGCTGCTATGTGCCAAGCCAAATTGCGAATTGCGGGGGTTGTAGGGATTTGAACCGCACCCCTCCCTTGCAAACTGGTGCTCTAACCATTGCGCTAGATCTTCTCTTGTGTCACGAGGGGCAGCTTGGTACAAATGCTTCCCAACCATTGGATCTTGATCCAACGGCTAGGATTCAAGGGCGCGGATGAAGAAGGAATTGGGCGGTGTTGTTGGCCGGTTTTGGCTGGCCTGGATGGCGCCACGTGGCACCATCTAGGTCGTCCATCTTCTTCTTGTAGAGGGTGTTACGATGCTCAGATCGAGATGATTCTCGCGATGCTGAACTGCGATCGTCGCTTCGGATCCATCCGTATAGTCGGATTTTCCATCCGAAACCTGTATGGATGTTGCATTGCCCCCTGGCCATATAAAATGAAGGAATTAATATACAAAACATACAACTATCCTAAATGCCATGCAGTGGATGTTATGCAATATTTATAACATGATATGCAATGCTAAGCCTAGGAACCATCATAAATAAGCAATTTATCATGAATTTATGTGTGTTCATCATACCCTCATGCTTACTTTTTGCTAGTCCCTAGCAAAATTAGCCAAAATGCAATGCATAAAAGTAGAATTAGGGTTCGAGTATTTAGGCAAAATTCATTGATTGCTTTAGAAAATCTCAACCCCAAGACCTAATTACAAAAACTCAATGACAAATGCCCATTTTCGCGCATTTGAAAGTCGTCGGAAATCATAGTATAGTCACGCAAAAATGTTCGTCAAAAATTGATTTCTAAAGATAATGAGACTTGAGTCCCGGTCATTCATCTCTGGGAGGCGTTGCTTTTACTTTTGAAATCTATCTTACTCTACTTTGTTTAGAATCGCATGCTAGTTCGTGATTATTACGTATTTAGGTATGACATGCTTAGTTGCAAGAATATTAGGAATCTGAAACAGACAACTTAAATCACACAAAAAGAATGACAATTATTAAGCTCATGGTGATTTCAAACATATAGAGACAAATATATATATATATATATATAAGAATTTTTCATTCATTCAGTGGGAGAGTCGTTTGCAACATAAAATGTAGAGGGAAGCTTGTACATAAATGCTTGAAAATTAAATCTAGCTACCAGAAAATGATCGCATACAAGAATCGATGGGGGGATTTCGCATGCATCATTGGGGGAGAAGTAAGACTACACTACTAAGCAGTAAATAAAAGCAATAAATATACGAAGATCATAATCTAAATCTAGCAGAATGGAAGGGCATTCAGGGGTGGTCCCCGATGGCCTTTGAGTGGTTGAGAGAAGGACGGGCGGCCAATGGAACTTAGGTTGGCCCTTGGAGAGAGGTTGGGGAGCTGATCCAGCTTCCTGGCATGGAGAGCAGTATCAGACATATAATAACATAATCAGATGTCTAATACTCAAAAATCAGAAGTTCAGACTTGTTCTCTGGACGTCTAATCAAAGTCAGGAAGGATTTTGGGTTCTGTTTTGGGTATTCTGCAGAAATTAGACGTTTGACAAAGTGTCTGGTCGTCCAATAACACTGCAGAAGTGGGTTTGAAGTGTACGGGAGTTGGCTAAGGGTCCTGGACGTCTTAAAACTTATCTGGACGTCCAGAGAAGGGTTGGAATTAGGGTTTTAGGGCTTCCTAGGGTATTGTGACCTAATCTAAGGGTGTCTAAGTCTTAGGGAAGTCTCTAGGCTATCCTGGGACTAGGATGGGCCTAAGCTCTTCACATTTTACTGCTTTATTCCTACTTAATAGAATAGCAAACTTTTAACCCCCTTACATTATTATTACTACATCTAAACTAGGCCTTCTGCTCCAGCTCTGCTACAACTCCTGTTATTCCTGATCCAGCTTCAGATCCTGCTCCTGATCAGCTTATTCCCTGCAATCGACATAATGCACTTAATCAGCACATTATAACATTATTTTATGCATAGCTAAAGGAAAGCAGTAAAGATGCAAATAATGCGTATGCATGCATGAATAACCGTAACTTATGCTAAGTCCTAGCCTAATTTAGGTTAATTAAGACCTATGATTGCTACGCAATCATACCCCCATGCCTAAATCTTGCTAGTCCCTAGCAAATGCAAGACTAAATTATTTACAGCAAGGGTCCCTAAGGGACTGGTTATTTTATCAAGTGTTTGCATAGAGATTTTTCTCCTTTTTATTTTCATCCTATGCTCTAGAAATCCAGACAATCGTGAAGGTGCAGCTATGTAGCTTTTGCAACGGATTTGAGTGAAAACTAATGCACCTCTAAAGCCTGTACTTGACCCCTAAGAAAAATTCTAGCGGGATAGGCAGATTTCTTCCCTCGGGGTATTCAAGATATTCTATGAATTTCACCCCGACTTTGGGCTTAGGTAGAGAATCTTTGAGGGAAAGGATTATATATTTGGTGGCTCATTTTCACTTGGTGCTACATAGAGACTAGTACTATAGAATCTAGATTCCCGGATTACTAAGTAACTCAACTCAGAGAAAGACGAGAAAAACTATGCTCCCTTTTGATTCCTTTGTATTCATTCTCTCTTACTCTTTTTCTTTCTTTTCTTTAGAGCTCACAACCTCACCAGATTCACACGTATGTTCTGTATTTGGTGGTCTCACTAGGTATTAACACTTTAATTGAGTTCTCATAACCCTAGCACTAAATCTGAATTCCTCAGCCATTATTCAGGCGGTCAGAAACACAAGAAAAATAGGTTAAGGCCATATTTGGTGGAGCTCAATTTTATTTGGTGCTATTGCCTCGATGAAATAAACACTAAATATTCATTCTTTTCTTTACTTTTTCTTCTTTTTCTAATTTTTTTTTCAATTTTTTTTTTAGTTTTTCTTTCTTTTGATCATTCTTTTTCTTTTTCTTTTTCTCATTTTTTTTTTCAATAATTTTTTTTCAGCATAACACAACTGGCATACATCCATGAACTTTATTGAGGAGGCATTATTAGGGATTGGTGGTACTCAAGAGACATTGGGTGGCTTATTTGGTGGAAGTGCCTACTCACGGCACTGGGAGAGACAGATAGGACGGTGTATTTCTGATTTTGACATCAATACCCTCCTTTAGCTGAGGATTCCGTAAAGAATGGTTGTAACCATCCACCTTAGCCCTAGTTTTATGAAAACTCGCTCTCCGCGTATTTGCCTTATTCGGTGGCTCTCACAATTTCGCGCAAAAATGTATACGCAGGAACCGAGAGCGAAAACTATGTCTAATCTCAGAGTATCATTACCTAATTATCTAGGATTCCAGATTCCTAGCACTAATCTTAGAGCACCAATACACTCTACTCTCTCACACTATTTGGTGGATTTTTGGAAGAAAATCATCTTGACTCCCAAAACACTGTCCAGGGGTTCAGGAAAAGAAGCACTGCTTCTTCTCGACAGACTGAAGACATTTATCAGCCTTCACCGTGAATCCATTGCAAATTCTATGTGTATGTGAAAAGTTGTACTGGATTCCAGATTACAGGAATCAACTAAAGGATAAAATCCCCCATGCATTCTCTTAATAAAATAATATTATTCATGAATGCAATATCTATATATGCTATAAACATGTAACCTCATATAATTTGTACTTCGTGAATTTCCCGTATCGGGTTACAATCAGCTTGACCCTAAATTTAGAACAAAAGGTGAGCGGGTGAGTCGGAATTGGTTGTTGCGAACGATTTCTAGCTCCAATGAGAGCACTGGAGGTGGAGTCGATTGTTCTTTTATTTAAGGTCCTAAAGTACGTTTTGCATGCGGCTCCGAGGTTTTCCTAAGTGTTGGCATAAAATTTTTTTCAGTTTTTCTGTATCTACCCCCCATGCCTAAGTTCTTGCATGTCCTCATGCATGAATGTAAAAGAAAATAAATGCTGTAGGGAGAGAATGGGTAGAAATCACCTGTAATTGCTCCTAAAATTATATTCAGCACCGGCCAACCTGTTAATATGCAATATAAAAGGGAAATATGCTAAAACAAAAATATACTATGTATAAAAATGGTTATATATAAATGATGGTGGAATGTGGGGCGAATGGTATCTATATGTGCTGAGCTTAACACCTCCAGCTGGGCAAAAACTCAATCAGATGTGTCATTCTAGCATAGGAGCCTGCTAAGATTAAGAGAAAGATATGCTCGTATGCTCCCAGAATCAGTGGTTCGTGAAGGTTCCCTACCAGGAGGGGTGACGTAATAAAATTGCGGAAATAAAAATATAAAGCAATCTCCCAAAAATCAATCGCAAAATGTACACAGGTATTTTTAGGTGGAAACCCAAACCGGGTGAAAACCACCACCTAACCCTCTCGAGTTAGGATTTTCCGATCAACCAAGTTGATCAAAATCCACTAAACGAATCACTTTGAACGAGGGTGATTCAACCTCAGTACAACCACGCTACAAGTACGAGGGTAGCGTTCCTCAACCCCTTCTCTCCACGAGAAGGATTTTGTCCCACGAAGGAGACGGGAATTCGCAAAGCGAATACCCAACCAAAATGCAAAGATAAAATAAAACAACAGTCCTATAGAGCCAACAAAATTAAACCTAGCTTCTATAGGAAATAGGAAACTCCCCTTTGCAAGGAGTGCGTCGACGATGACGCGGTGCGTGTGCCACGCGACGGCGCTACGTCGCTCTCGTTATCAACGTCGGGAGAGCGGGTGCGCAACGGTTGAATGATGCTCTCAAGATGATGGAGCTTGAGCTTGGAGAGCAAGAACTTCTTGGACACAAGAGTGTGAAAATGTGTAGCTAAGTGTATCCAAGTGTATTTCTAAGTGTCTCTTATGTTTCTCTTCTTGTTCTTGTGTTACAAAGGTTCCCCTCTATTTATAGAGGCCTTAGGAAGGCTTTGGAAGGCTTGGAAAAGCTTCCATAGCCGTTGGGTGCAAAGCCCAAGAGAATCAGGCCGAAATCAGGACAATGATTGCATTTGACAGGGTTATCAGACGTCTAACTCTGGCATCAGATGTCTGGAAGGCCACTTTAAGACGTCTGATTTCAAGGTCAGATGTCTGATTCTATGCGGGTTTCTCCCTGACTTGAATCAGATCTAAACAGGGTTTTTGTGCAAGTCCATCAGACGACATACAGGACGTCTGGTACTATGTCTGGACGTCTGGAAACCTACTTTTACTGTGGGAATTGATTTCCAAACGTTGCAACGGCTAGAAAATCTCTGAGAAGAGATTTTGGGTCAGCCGAGGCAAAACGGTCATTTATCAGACGTCTGGAAAGGCCTAAGGACGTCTGATAAGGCTCTAACGGTCATATTCTTGACTGTTTGCTAAGCCAGCCAACGGTCCACTAATTGGACGTCTGGCAAAGTCATCAGACGTCTCCTAGGACGTCTGGTCTAAGATCTGGACGTCTGATTTCATCAGACAGAACTAACTATGTCCAGCCTAACAGTTATCAGACGTCTGAAACAACAGTCAGACGTCTTAAAATACTTTATCAGACGTCTGATTTGGGAATTAGACGTCTGGAAAGTCTGTTTTAACCCTATATTGGTTTTCTAAGTGTTCTACAGAAAACCTAAGTATCCTAGGGTTGTGCCGGTGTTCCTAGAACTACTGTTAGGGTACTTTGAGGCTCTTTAACATGAAATATCTAAGGAAATAAAGAGCAACAAAAGAAATGAAAAATACAAGTACAAAAGAAAGAATCTATCCTATTCTTCTTTTCCTTCCATCTTCAATCTTTCTCTCCACGCGAACCTCCTCTGTTTTCCGTCAAGCTCTTCCAATCCGTCCTGGATGCGAGCTCGAACTCCGTCTAAACACGTCCTCATTTGCAATTGACCTGAAATCTAGGACTCAAATTGCAAATGTTAAATAACACGTGTTTTGTTATCATCAAAATAAATGATCGTGGTGCTCTAGCACCAACAGTTCGAAGATAGGAACCAGCTGATGTGCACCCCTACTCCAAAAAGTCTAGCTATAAGAAAGTGTGGAGTGGTGGTGGAAAATAGAGGATAATCAGAGGGGGGATCATGATGTTGATTCAGCTGATTTATCATGTCCCACAATTCAACAGGAAGTTGCTGAGGGAGTAGATCAAAATGTACCTCAGAACCAAAATCTGAGTCATAGGGATCCTCATAATGATAATTGACATCAAAGATCATTCCCTCTCCAGGCTCTGGGTCATATGGGGGTATTCGTGAAAGTAGAAAATCTGTGGGGAGGTCACTGAAATCCTCATCAGAAATTACTTCGTCCTCATCAGTACCCATCTCTGATTCATCAGAGGCTGTCTCCTCAGGCTCAAAGTTGAGCCATCTACTAGGATGATAGGTGCATCCCCAGCTCCTTCTGCTCAAAGCTTCACCCTCATATGCATTGGGTTCCTCAGTAATTCCTACCTCAGGTAGCATATTTATTTCTTCAGTTAAGTCATCCAGAGCTACTTCTGGTTTTCGGATGTCAGGATCAGGGATAGAAAGTGTCATCTCAGAATCTCTAACATACGAATTAAGGATGTAGGTGAAAGAAGAAGAGTGCAGATCAAAAGATGTTGGCTCTAGCACAAGTTCACCTACAATGGGAAGTAGCCTAGATTGATCAGTAGTGTCGCATGTAATGCTTGCCTCAAGATCCATATCCTCAATTGGATCTACTTCCCTTATCTCGATTCGGTTATCTAACCCAAGAGGTGTCTCCCAGGATTCAGGATAATCTAATTGCGGCTCAGTCCTGGAGATATCAGTCCTTTCCTCCTCAATTTCAGATGAACCCATTCGGCATACTTCCTGCTCCTGTCTCATATCCATGCTAGATTCTTTTTCCCCTGAGTGATCTTCGGGCATTTGCTCCTGAGAATCTTCTGTGTGTTCTTCCGACGTAGTTGTTTCAGATTCTTTGAGGTCTTCAATGCTATTTTCCACTTGATATCTCAAAAGCAATAGTTCTTGAGTTTCCCGATTTTGTCCCATTCACCTTGTTATCTCTGTTGTTTCCTGAAGAAGCTCCATCACAGCTTGTTGATGCGGAATCCGGCTTTGTCTTTGGTTCGGCTCAATGATAGCCTAGATTTTTCCTAGATAGGATGCGGCCTTTTCCTTAGCGCTCGCTATAGCTCTCTGTATTCTATAATGTGGCCGTATATGCATCGGTAGCTCTTCAGGGGTTCCAGGGGGTGAATCAGGTCTACCCATGTTCCATGGGTGAGAAGTAGGAGTACGAAATCCATATCCTGGGTTATAAGATGCGATCCTTTAAGGGACCAACTGGTATGGGTCGTAATATCCAGGGTTAGGATATGGGTTAACCATTTTGGTAACCCAAGGAGAAGGATCAGGTGAAGCAAAAAGTCATCTTTGTCACCTTGGGTTCTGATCCCAAGGTTGAGCTGATTCAGTGACCCGAGCTCTCAGATAAGCTCGTGGGTCCAGCTCTTCTGGATCCTGATTAGGTCCAGATCCAATGTTAGCCATCGTGGCTCAGCAGATAGAAGAAGTGACTCGCCTCCTTGGGAGCTGCTCCCAAGGTCCAACCAAGTGAGGTCGAAGTGACCTCCTTCCGTGCATACACCGCCCAACCCCTGGGTTGGTGTAGCCACGCAGGACAAGGCTAAGGCCCTGTCAATCAAATGCTCCTTATAGATCAGGTGACCATATTTTTCGTTATGGGTTTAAATTCCTGAAGATAAGTTCGTCGTACAACTGATTGAAGGTGAATCCCGCCTCTCAAGCTAACCCAGCCAATCTGGATACGAGGGGACTAAGGGGAAGGTTCTTCCTTTGGCTTACGCCTCCGGTTCCGTTGACCCCCGAGCCACGATCGTTTGACACTACCCCGCAGACTTAGTCACTAGGTTTGGCAAGAGTGATTAAACTCACCCAGTAGTACGACAACGAACTCGGGTTGATTTCATATTTTAAAGTTAATTTTAACCCGTTTTCTTCAGTGGGATTTGTGGTGAGTGGCCCACAAGGTGACGAAGTTCACCGGCTAACTAGACTTGATTAAGTCTAAGTCAGCCCAATGTGTGGTCTCTAGTTGTAACCCTAAGGGTTTGACCTAGGTTGCATGCACTTCTAGGGTTTTTTCTCTATTTTAGTAGACCACAAAATTAATGTTGATTTTCTACTAATAATTGGAATCCAATTAATTTGAAATATTTTGAGTAAATTCCTCTTTCAATCAGTTTTTCAGAGAATATTTTTTTGGAATTTTTCCTGGTTGAACTGAATTTTTAGGGAATTTTGAATATCAGGGGGTTAGATCTGGAATTTTGACCCCTGGTCAGTTTCTCGATTTGAAATAGTATCAACTTATCTTCAAAAATTCGGGAAAAATATGTAAAATAAATCCAATGAGATCAGCTTTCAAACCCCACCATTTTTAGTCAAAACAGATTTGTGAACTGCTCGGAATTGCTTTTTAAAATTTGAAAAATTTTGAATCTAGGTCAATCTGACCGTTGTGCAGTTCAAAAATTTTTAAAAATTTTATACTTGGAATCTTTTCAAAATAATGGTGGCGTTTGAAATATGGTTTGAAAATAAAGGTTTTGCCCGAACTTCAAAATTTTTTACTTACTATTTTTTCGGAAATCGAATTTTTAATTCAAGCTTGAAATTTGGTCAAAAATTAGGAGATGGTGGAAAAGCTTTTTAAAGAGGTTTGAATTGAAATCTAGGCTTTCCACCAAAAAGGGTGTTTTTTTTTTTTTCAAAAAGAATTTTTCAAAAGATTCACAGAAATTTTTTTTTTCAAACTAACCTGAGCTCGAAAAGAAATCTAATCTAGATTTTTTTTCTCAAAATTTTCCTTCTTGATTTTTTTTTCTTTTTCACGAAAATGAGAAAAATCCTTTTTTTTTCAAAAGAGATTGCAGAAAGTAGATCTAATCCTAGGGTTCAGAAAATAAACCTAATCTACGATAGATGATGTGCACCTGATTTTTCTTTGCCGCGCTCAATGTGCGCGCAAATCCCGTTTTCGTTCCGTGTTGTCCCACATATCAAAAACAAAGTAGAGGCAGATTTGTCAGTGATAGATTAAAAGTTCGAAATCAAGAAAAATGACGTTGCCTCCCCGGCAACGGCGCCATTTGACAAATGCCCATTTTCGCGCATTTGAAAATCGTAGAAAATGATAGTATAGTTGCTCAAAAACATTCGTCAAAAATTGATTTCTAAAGATAACGAGACTTGAGTCCCGATCGTTCGTCTCTAGGAGGCATTGCTTTTACTTTTAAAATCGATCTTACTCTACTTTGTTTAGAATCGCATGCTAGTTCGTGATTATTACGTATTTAGGTATGACATGCTTAGTTGCAAGAATATTAGGAATCTGAAACAGGCAACTTGAATCACACAAAAAGAATGACAATTATTAAGCTCATGGTGATTTCAAACATATAGAGACAAATATATAAATATAAGCATTTTTCATTCATTCATTGGGAGAGTCGTTTGCAACATAAAGGGAAGCTTGTACATAAATGCTTGAAAATTAAATCTAGCTACCAGAAAATGATCACATACAAGAATCGATGGGGGGATTTCGCATGCTTCATTGGCGGAGAAGTAAGACTACACTACTAAGCAGTAAATAAAAGCAGTAAATATACGAAGAGCATAATCTAAATCTAGCAGAATGGAAGGGCATTCAGGGGTGGTCCCCGATGGCCTTTGAGTGGTTGAGAGAAGGAGGGGCGGCTAATGGAACTTAGGCCGACCCTTGGAGAGAGGTTGCGGAGCTGATCCAGCTTCCTGGCGTGGAGATGGTGGCCTCCATGATGGTGCTCTACTCGTGGAGGTGGAGTGGAGTGGAATGGATGCCAAGGAAGTGAATGGGTGCAAATGGCCACCCAAGGGGTCTTTTTATAGACCTAAGGGAAGCTCTCTAGAGAATTATGGAATTCTCTAGAGAGGCCTATGGTGGGAGCTCGTGGGAGAGTGAGAGAAAGAGGGTGGATGGTGGTTTTTAGATCCACCAAATGTGGATCTAAAAATTGAATGGCTCTTGGTTGCTATTTTTGGCAACCAAGGAAACCACACATGGTAGAGAGTTCTAGAGAACTCTAGGCTAGATATTTTCTTGTGGATGGTGTGTGTGGGTGTGTGTGGGTCGAAACTTAGGTGGCTAGGTTGATTAGGTTGGGTTCTAGTGGGTTTAGGTCAAGGCAGGTCTCAAATTAGGGTTATAAACCCTAATTCACTAAGGTAAAGTGCAATTAAAATTAATACAAGTTTAATTGGGTGTGTAGAAACTTAATTGAGAGTAAAACAACTCAATTAAGTCAAGTCTAGGTCAATTGGACTCTCACTGAGTCCAATTAGACAGTGTGTGCTGAGATCAGGGCTCAATTGGACTCAATGAGTCTAATTGAATAAGCTGATGGAATTGACTAAGATCCAAGTCAATTAGGTTTAGTGAGGACCTAATTAGGTCCTTAGGGAGGTCTAGAGGTGATGTACTAGGGTTAGGGTACCTTAATTTTTGTTCATATGGGGTCGGAATTGGGTTTAGGGACCTAGAGATCCAAGATCAAGGCTTAAATCTCAAAACAGGAATTGGAGAGCAGTATCAGACATCTAATAACATAATAAGACGTCTTATACTGAAAAATCAGAAGTCTAGACTTGTTGTCTGGACGTCTAATTAGAGTCAGGAAGGATTTTGGGTTCTGTTTTGGGTATTCTACAAAAATTAGACGTCTGACAAAGGTCTGGACGTCCAATAACACTGCAGAAGTGGGTTTGAAGTGTACGGGAGTTAACTAAGGGTCTTGGACATCTTAAAACTTATCTGGACGTCCAGAGAAGGGTTGGAACTAGGGTTTTAGGGCTTCCTAGGGTATTGTGACCTAATCTAAGGGTGGCTAAGTCTTAGGGAAGTCTCTAGGCTATCCTAGGGCTAGGATGGACCTAAGCTCTTCACATTTTACTGCATTATTCCTACTTAATAGAATAACAAACTTTTAACCCCCTTACATTATTATTACTGCATCTAAACTAGGCCTTCTGCTCCAGCTCTGCTACAACTCCTGTTATTCCTGATCCAGCTTCAGATCCAAGTCCTGATCAGCTTATTCCCTGCAATCGACATAATGCACTTAATCAGCACATTATAACATTATTTTATGCATAGCTAAAGGAAAGCAGTAAAGATGCAAATAATGCGTATGCATGCATGAATAACCGTAACTTATGCTAAGTCCTAGCCTAATTTATGTTAATTAAGACCTATGATTGCTGCGCAATCACTCAACAATGGCCAGGTGCTTGCCAGAATACAGACCATCCGAGCCCTCGCCTTATTTAAGAAGAGAAAGTAAAATTTGTTTTTCTTGTTTTTCTTCTTTTCTAATTTTCTTTTGTACTTTTGGAGCTTGAGAGTTATGGGATAACTTTTTACGGCTACCCGACCCACCCAAGACTCGAAAATGACTCTAAATACTAAGCATCTTTGTGAAAAAGTGATAGACTCACAAAACGACCGTTAAGATGGACTTTGGGTTTCTACGACCCTAGGTGACCTTGCCTAAAGGTTTATCTTTATGATCGGTAGCTTTCTCCCTACTTCTTTTATTTATGGGGTCAACACAGGAGTGAATCCAGTGTATATCTCCCTAGTTTATTCTACTTCCCCGATTCTTCTCTAAGTGTTTTGGGAATTATTGTGCATTTTTTTTTGTGAGCTGGGTTCTGGACAACCAGCCGATGAGCTGTTACCACCGACAACTTGCCAGCCATACTCGTGCAGTGAAGTGTGGTTTTATTTATTTTTTTTATTTTCTCCTTTTGTTCTTTTCTTTTTGAGTGTTTCATTTTTTTTTCTAAGTAGGTGGCTTCCCTAATTTAAGATTTACCTAAAGGCAATACAATGAAAATGATCTTGTGGTTGGGCTTTGGACAACTGGCCGATGAGCTATTACCACTGACAACTTGCCAGCCATACCACCCAAGTCGGTCCATTAGCTATCCAATTTCCATAAAAATCACCGGAAAGTGAGTCAGTACAAAAAAAATGTGTGTAGATGCTTAGGCTTAAAGTTCCCCCAAATCAGAGGGCGGGTTGATAAGTCGCATACTTATCATCTTAAATTATTTACCAAATTAAAATAAATTTTAATTGGCGAGGACTCGAGACTAAGTCCACATTCGAGTGGACACCCGGGCTAATTAATCTCGAAGACCTAAAGAGTCTAAGTGTTTAGGTCATCTCGTATCATTTCCTAAAGTTGATAACTTCCAAATGCCTAAGTTCTCTTTTCCTAATTTCCTTCTTTTTTTATCCTTTTTCAAATTTTCAAAATTTTTTTTAAATTTATAAGAAACTAAAAGAAATTCTATGGAGTTAACATAATGATTTCAGGAATCGATTATCCACCCCCCCATGCCTAAATGATGCAATGTCCTCATTGTAAAAATAAAGACATGGAAAAGGTGGAGTAAATAGAATATCACCTGAGTGTCATGAAAGTCTGGTCAGCTCTGTAGAAAGAAGAGTGTATACGCACATGCTAGGTTTAATGCTTTTAGCTAGGAAAAACATACATACAAAGAAGAAATTGAGAATTCACAAGTACAGGTCAGAATCAAAATAAAAATATTGATCCTGAAACTCGCCAGCAGAATATGTCCATAGATATGGACCAGATTATGATGCAGACCCATGCCTCAGGGTCGAGTGGTTCTTAGGATCTGGATGAAAATCACCTAGAATCGAAGGTTGTTGTTTTTGCAGGGTCGGGCCTGCGGTTTAGTGGTGTGCAACCCAAGACCAAAGTATCGAACAACGAGTAAAGATGGTTCAGTAGGTGCGGTTGTCCACTTAACATCTAGCTTAGAAAAATAATAAGTTATTTCGAGCTTGGGTTGCACATGAAAGATATCGCAAGGGTCCTGGTAGAAAGTAGGTGGTTCTAAGTCAATAGGTACCCTTAGATCCAAAATCAAACTTCCCTCAGAATTAGCCACCCAAATTTTTATTTCAACAATTCTATCCTCCAACATCAAGGGATCAGGCTTTGAGACCTCTAGCATATCATTCACCCCATATGATTCTCCCAAGTCCAGAAATCATGGATGAATCAAGATTGAATTGGGCACAAAGATCTCAGAAGTCAGCTCTTCGGGGAGCAGATGAGGACTGGGGTCAATGATTGAATCATCAAGATTCGGATCCTCCAAGTTAACCCCAACCGAATCCAAATCTTCAATGAACAGACTATCAAATGGTTCATCAGATTCCTCATGCCCGTTTGTCTCACTAAAATCATTTTCCTTCTGTTCAAGTGAGACTTCACCTAAAGATTCTTTACCCTCAGAGTCAAAGAATTGATGATCCTCATTTATATATGTCTCAAAATCATAAATCATTTCATGATCCAAGGGACACAATTTTCTTCGTTTTCTGACTTCAGGATCTCAGGTGAATCAATCGGTTGATCCTGGAATGGTTGCTCTAGCCCAACCTGGTCATCCCTGGTGTCAGAAAATGTATCCCCCCCGATAGGAGCCTGAGCGGGTTCAGACATTGGCTCTCCTGAAGGGGGTTCATGTTGAGAATCATCCCAAGATTTGACTAGTGCAACCACAAATTTCATCCTCAACCTCAACAATTTCCCAAGAAGAAACTCACCCAGGTCCCTATTTCTAACACTTTAGAGCAAATCCAATAGAGAACTATTAAGTTCATCAATCATTTTGATCATAGGCTCCAGTGTTTTAGTGCATGGTGTTGGCTGAGCTTCTAAAGATTGGATGGTGTTCCTCAAGTTAGCCAACACCCTATCCTAGATCTGGTTCACCTGAACCAACTGGTTCGATTTAGGTTTGGGTGGGTTTGGTTAAATCTAGGGGAGTCAAGATGTCGACGTTCTTGGGTTCCACCCTGATAGTAGGTTGTCTCGGGTTGTTCAAAGAATGTTGGTGACCTATATTCAGTGGAGTACTGGGGAGCGTAGGTGTTATAATCATCATATCCTTCCTAATTGTAAATCGGGTTGGTTTGATCATCAAAGGATCAAGATCTATAATCATTGTAGCTCTAGGAAGGATAGTAATCATAGTCTTGTTGTCCAAGGTTAGGCCCTGGACACTGAGGTCCGGATTCATATCCCCAATTAAAGTCATCCCGGCTAGTGGATGGATAATTACATGTTAAGTCAGGATAGTAATCATCTTGGGGGTAAGTGGTGGTAGGTGGATAGGCTGTGAAATTTGTGTAGGATGTGGAAGGGTACATGGTGAAGTAAGGAGCCCTGCAATACAAAAATACAAGCCTGTCCTTAGTTTGGGTAGCCTAAAGGTCTATAGACTCTCAGAATCCATCCTAAGATTATAGACGATTTACTCTACTTATGTCCAGGCAATCCAACCAGTTAGAAGGAGGGACTGGGGAGAAGGTTCTTCCTTTGGCTTGTGCCTCCGGTTCCTAGTGTATCCTCCAGGCGTAGTCGTTTGACGCTACTCCCCTAGCTAGACATCAGATTGACTAGTATAAGTAGGTTAATCATGAGCAATCTCAATCTGGATCCACATGAGTGAACCAGTCCTTAGGGCCAACGTCTAATCAATTTTAACTAGGCTTGGGACAATGGTGCTTCGGGAATGTGATGGGCCCTTTAGATGGGTTGTGCCCTTAATGATCAGTTAAAATGTGTGTGCATGCACGACCAGGGTTCTCAAACAAGGTTATTTGATGATGTGTCTTTTAGGATTTAACCTTGTTTAGTAGTTTTTAGGGTTTAATTCTTAGGTTGGTTCAATCAAGGTTTGGTAGAACACTCCAAGTTTTGAAAGCATGGGTGATGATATGTTCTTTTAAAAATCAAAAATAATAATCAACCCTAAGTGGCAAGCTACTTGATGGATCAATTTTAGATTGAGTGGTGCGGCCCAAACAGCTCAATCAATTAGCCTATTGCACCACTTAGTTAAGGCACACAAGAATGCTTAACATATTTAGATTTCTACTCACTTATATGTATTTAGTTGAAGTGTACCGGGTCCACAGGTCAGATCCCAGTAAAGTGGTAGAATCAAAGTGATTGTGCATCTTAGGATAAGAAGTTGTGGGTGTTAAGTGTGTAGCTTTCAGAAAATCCCACAATCAGATAACACTTTTTTTTATTTTTTATTATTTATGTGGATGGCGAGGTGAGTGGAGGTGGCAAACAAACAACCAAATCTATCCTAGGGTTTATAAAAGGCACCTAAGTTGATTAGGGTTTGAGTTATTAGGTTATGGAATGAAAAATAAGGTGGGGGTGGTGTGGGGGACACTTAAAAAACACTCTACCTGCACTTTACTCCAGTCTACCGCACTTGGATCTCCATGCTAGGGTACCTGCAAGACAGTAGATCAAAGACAAGTAGGGTTAGTGCTATGTAAATGCAAAGAAATGCAATAAACAATAAAGTAAATTCCGTTGCCTCCCCGGCAATGGCGCCAAAATGGTTGGGTGTGTTTCGCATGTTTAGAAATTGGGGTTACAAGTAACCCGTCATCATAGTTGCAAAACACATCGATTAGATAAAATTTATACCGAAACTCCAACGGAGTCTCGGGTCGAACACAGGGAGGCGACATTTACTTTAAGTGAAAATCGCACTTCGTTTTGTTTCTTTTTGGTATTTTAGGGTTTTGATATTTTATTTTGTGTTTTTTGAAATAAAAGACAAGAAGAATGAATCACAAGATAGAAATGGAACAAATATGATATATATATCAATCCAATGTCGATTACAATGAACTATAAAGGCATAAAAAGAGAGGGAGGTGAGAAGAAATCTCCCAAATCGGCTATTCGGCAAGACGATGGTGCCTGGCAGAAGCTCGAACGAAGGAGGTGAGGAGCGGGATGACAGAAGTGAGGTGCAGGAGGATGTCAAGTTGAGGAAAGCTTTGGCGTGGCTCTGGAATGGAGGTGAGAAGATGGAGGTGATCTGCTACTGGAATGGAGGTGGGAGGACAGCTCCAAGGCGACCTATGAAGGGGGATGGGAAGTTGAGGAGTATTTGGTGGGGCAGAGGTTCACTACACTAATAGGTGCCTTGGGAGCTTGAGAACAAGCTCTAATGGAGCATTGGTAGGGTTGCTAGAGCTTGGGAGTAGGTAGGAATAGAGTAGGAAGAGATGGTTTGAAAGGGAGGGGGTGTAGGTCCCATTATAGTGGAGGAGAAAAGGCTAGAAATGGATAAAGGACTTTTAGCGGCTTCCAGACCGTCGCTGGAAATGTTGATGTAGACAGCTCACATCTGCTCACGCCCTTAACTAGCTCTGTTGGCTTACAACAAAGTAGCGACAGCTGTAAGCGTCACTATAGGTCAGCCCAGTTGTCGCTGAAAGCTCGCCTCAACCGCACTTGCGCCCATGCTGCATTGCACTACCTATCATGCGCGTTGATCACGCGACACCCTACTGTATGCGCGTTGCCATGCGCTGGCATGAGTGTGCATGCACGCTGCACTGCCACTATGCATGCATTGCTACTGCTGCTATGTGCCTGGCCGAATTGCGAATTGCGGGGGACTGCGGGGATTCGAACCCGTGCCCCTCCCTTGCAAACCGGCACTCTAACCTTTGCGCTAGATCTTCCCTTGTGTCGCGAGCAACTTGGTGCAAACGCTTCCCAGCCATTGGATCTTAATCCAATGACTAGGATTCAAGGGCGTGGATGAGGAAGGAATTGGGCGGTGCCGCTGGCTGGTGTTGGGAGGCCTGGATGGTGCCACGTGGCGTCATCTAGGCCATCCATCTTCTTCTTCTTGTAGAGGGTGCCATGGTGCTCAGATCGAGATGATTCCCGTGATGCCGAACTGCGATCGTCGCTCCGGATCCATCCGTATGATCGGATTTTCCATCCGAAACTTGTATGGATGTCGCATTGCCCCCTGGCCATATAAAATGAAGGAATTAATAGACAAAACATACAACTATCCTAAATGCCATGCAATGGATGTTATGCAATGTTATAACATGATATGCAATGCTAAGCCTAGGAACTATCATAAATAAGCAATTTATCATGAATTTATGTGTGTTCATCCCTGATCATGTCTGAAAAGATGGCCATCATGCATCACTGAAAAGTAGCTGATGCGTTGCAGAGGCCGAAGGGCATCCGCTTAAAAGCGAATGTTCCAAAGGGACACATAAAAGTCATCTTGTCTTATCCTTCGGGTTGATTGCTACTTGATTGTACCTGGAGTATCCATCCAGAAAGTAGAAGAAACTACGCCTGGCCAGCCGTTCTAGATTTTGATCAATAAAGGGTAAAGGAAAATGATCCTTTTTGGTAGCCGGGTTTAGCTTGTTGTAATCAATGTCGATGATGTGCATACATCTAAATAGCAAAAAGTGTCTATTAATGCATGTTCTTACTATCATATTAGCATCATGCATTATAAATATTGCATAACATACATCATCATGCATTTAGGTCAAATTGTACAAATTGTATAGTAATTTCTTCTTTCTGGTGGCTAAGGACAGGGAGACTTTTAATTGGGCCTCGGATTGAAGATTCAACTGTACGGATCTGATCAGGGCGACAATCAGAGTTCAATGACTCCAAGATCTCCCTGATCGAACTTTCGTAGCATCAGATATAACCCGAGGAAAATCAAACATCAAGGGCCAAGATGGGTCAATCCACACTTCAAATGACAAATTTGATTGCATGAATGGGTTCGAATCGATGATCGCAACCTAACAGCATGAAAATCGACCCAATCAGACATCTGTGGCACCATCTACAAGTCACATGAAATGGACAGCCAATGGCACCATCTCAACGGGTGTGTGCACTTCAGCCATGATCGGACTTTAGTGATGAACAAATCTGTCACTAAAGACCATTAATTTATTATTTTGAACTTGAAATGACCATTTTGCCCCCAACCTCTACACCTATAAAAAGGACTACGCCCCCTACATTTCAATCATCCCTTCCTCTCTTCTCTCACCCCCTCCAAAGCTCTAAGATCTTGGCCCAAACCTAGGATGCTTCATTAGAGTTAAAATTATAATTTTTCCACCTTCTCATCCCCTTCGTGGAGCATTCTGTGGTGGTCCTCTCAACACCATTCAGGAAGCAAATCCCACTGTGACATCGTCCTGCCCCGTTCTCTGTCTTCCTTCGTCATTCTCCTTCATCCCGCATCTCACCACCTTTGTCCGGGCGCTCTGTCGTTGCGGCTTGTCCTCTAAGCAGCCGTTGAGGAGGATAACTTCTCTATACCTTCTCTTTTACCACTTTCTAGTGTAGATTTCCTACTTTCTAGTGTAGTGAGTAGTTGTAATTGTAATGAACATCAACTTGTGGTAATGAAATCCATGTTTATTCTATCTCTATTTTCCTTTTATTTGTAATATTCTCTCTCTTTCTTCTACCATTTATTCTTTAAGTAGATAGCTAGTTTAGATTCAATTTGACCAGCTAATCTGCTTCATGACAAATAAAACAAATGCTATTTCTAATCAAATGTCCACCTCCCTGTGTTCGACCTAGAATTCTTTCAAGTTTCGATAAATTTATCTGTTGATGGATTTCTTCGCAAATCATACTACATCAACGAGTTTTCAAAACTCAATCCCATTTGCATATGTTTTCCGATAAAATATTTTGGCGCCGTTGCTGGGGAGGCGATGCTCTTTGATTTTTCATGTTTTCTCACCTTACTTATCTTTTACCTCACTTTTCTCCTTTCTTATTGTTATTACAGGTACTCTCTCGAGATGGGAAAAAGCGATAGATTGGAGTAAAGTGGTATTAAAGGGTCTGTAAGTTTGCCCCCACCTCCCACCTACTAGTTTTCATTCCACCTTGTAATAACACAAACACAAATCAACCTAGGTGTTCTTACAAATTCTAAGGTTAGTTTTTGATTGTTTGTTTGTCACCTCCACCCACTTCACCCTCCACATATAACAGAAAAATTTTAAAAAAACTCACAGATGTATACAACCTCTTCTGATTTTCAAACTCAACTAGTAAACTAATATTTGGAATCAGTACACACACCCAAACACATAATCAAGTAGAAATCATATTAGGTAACCACTTGTGTGCCTCAGTGGTGCATCAGGCCAATTGTTTGAGTTGTTTGGGCCATACCACTTCAATTAAAGTCAACTCATCAAGTAGCTGCCACATAGGTTCAACTTTTAGGGATTTACCAGGCACTCCACATTCCTTTAAGCTTTAAAGGAAAACATCTTCACCTATGCTTTCAAAACATGGTGTGCCAACTTAACTTGATTGAATACATCTAAAGTTGAATCCTAAAAGCCACTAAGCAACATTTAAACCCTAAATTTCACCACATCCAAAAAAATAATCTTGCTTGAAAATCATTGGTTGTGCATGCACACACATATCAATCAATCATTACGGGCATGATCACATGGGTTTTGCATGTTTGAAACCAGGGTTACGAGTAACTCATCATCATAGTTGCAAAACTCATAATCAAATATAATTTATACCAAAACTCCAAGGGAGTCCCGGGTCGAACACAGAGAGGTGATGTTTACTTTGTATGAAAATCATGCTTTGATTTGCTCTTTTTGGTGTTTTAGGGTTTTGTTATTTTTTTTAGGGTGTTTCTAAAGCTACTAAGCTTCAGCGCAGCTCCGGAATGGAGGTGAGAAGGTAGAGATGATCTGCTATGGGAATGGAGGTGGGAGGATAGCTCCAAGGTGACCTATGAATGGGGATGGGAAGATAGAGTATTTGGTGGGGTACAGTTTCGTTACACTAATAGGCACCTTGGGAACTTGAGAGCAATCTCTAACAGAGACTTGGTAGGCTTGCCAAAGCTTGGGAGTAGGTGGGAGTAGAGTAGGTAGAGATGGCTTGGAAGGGAGGGGTTGTAGGTCCTTTCATAGTGGATGAGAAAAGGTTAGAATAGGCATGGGACCATTAGCGATCTCCAGGACATCGCTGTAAGTGTCACTGTAGCCAGCACAAGCCCGTTGATGCGCACAGCTGACCTTGTGCTTGCGAACAATTAGTGACGGCTGTATGTGTCACTAAATGTCCGCCAGGCTGTCACTGAAGATCCACCTGCTGCTCTTGCTTCCCTGGCACATGCATCATGCTCTCCTTGTCACGCGCACATGCTCACACACTGGCGCTTAGCTGCGCTCCCGCACATGTGCATGTGGGCATGCTTAGCTACTGCACCATGCCTCAAGCGTCCAATTGACGGGGCAGCGGGTTTCGAACCTACACCCTCTCTTTGCGAGGCACCTTCACAACCAATGCGCCGCGACCAAGAGTTTGTTGTGAAGATGTTTTAAGGGTAGGCGGTGGAGATGAATCCTTAGCTGTTGGATCAAGATCCAACGGCTGAAAATGGGTGATGCCATGATGAAGAGTGGGTGCTAGCTGGTGTTGGGCAGCCTAAATGGCGCCACGTGGTGCTATCTGGGTCGTCCATCTTCTTCCTATTGTGGAGGGTGCCACGGTGCTCAGATCGAGATGATTTTCGCGTTGTCATGGAAATACCATCATGAGCTATAGCTAGCTCATTTTGACCCAATTAAGTTAGTAAATGCTCCTACATAACTTCCAGAGAGTCACAAGTCATTACATAATCTTCTAAAGGAAAAATAAGAAACTAGGATTAAAACTACAATTTTACTAGCTTATCATGAATGCAGTACAACCATGGGTTTTCTCAGGGGTTGAATGAAGGTCAATTGGCCTTAAAATGATAACAAGTGGGTTAAAATAATCAGAAAAGGATTTGCACGTGTTTTGAGAATTAAATGGCTTTTAAAACCCTAAAAATAGACCTGCTTAATTAACTGAGGATTTGATCAGGATAAAATCCACTTAAACCCTCTAAAATTCATAGAAAATATTCTCTAGGGTTTGGAACCTTCAATTTGACCATCATAACCCGTTTTGACCCAAAACAGAATCACAGATAGGTATTTACCCTGATTTAGGTTTTTGCACAAATTACCCAATCAGACATGGTCAAAAAAAAAATCCAACTTCACCATTGGATTCCTTAGGTCCAAATTAGGTTTGTACCAAAATTTAGACCCAAGATGAGTTTGTCTTAACCTAATTTGCAATTTTATCTTGTTTAATTACATTTCTACCCTTAACTTTCAAAATCCTTTCAATTAGGTCCCTAACTTTGTCATTGTTCTCACAAAAAGGTCCCTACCACCATTAAACCTATTCCTACTTGCTCCGACAATCCTAAAAAGGAAAGAACTCCCTGATTTCTTAATGAATCCTTTTCAAATTTGAAAGGGAAGTTCGTCAAGAAATCCCTTCCTTTTAGACCCAATCCTAAGGCCTAAAACCTACCAAATCTCTCATGGGAATGCATGAGAGATTTAGGTATCAAGGAATTCCCAAACTTTGGTGAGCTTTTCAAGATTGGTATGCTTGCTTCCCAAGCTCTAACCGTCCTCCTAAGGTGTATAAAAGCACCCCCTACTCATACCAAATCCCAAAAGCTTGAATTCGACCAGAGAATCCCTCAAATTCCTCTCTCCTCCTCAGGCCGATTTGCTATTCAAGCTCTGGCGACTCTCCCTTCCTTCCCTTGTCGTTTGACCACAATACCAATGGTAGACTCTTCATCCTCGCCTTCTTCCACGTCGCACAGCACCCGCCAGTGCTCCTACCCCTCTTCATCCTCGCCGTCGTCCACCTCTCATAGCAGCTTCGTCTTCGGTGCCGACCAAACCTCAATTAGTGCCAACTCCGCTCCCCTTCATCTGCCTCCCCTCCTAAACAACTCCTTGACTTCAACTCTTCATTTTCAAACACTCGCCACTTCATTTCGACTGCCGACACCCCCAATCGTCCTCCGTCTTCCACCTCGCCGGCATACCTCCAACGAGCTTGCACGGCCACTACACTTCACCAATCTGGCCGCCGTTCATCCCTACACCTCCGTCGTGTTCTAGAGAGCAAAATCCCTCAGGTCTTCGAGGCTATTAGCCTCCCCACTGCTCCTCCGAACACCGCACTTTTGCACTTCACCTTCCATCACTGTCCGGCCACCTCACGCACTCTCACACCTCACGAACACTGCCGTTCGATTCCTCTCCTCACGGTGAAGATCATGAAATGTTTTAACTGGGGCTCTTAGCTCATTTTCGTGCTTTCAGGTCCCAAGACTCTGCCGCCATTACCGAAGCTTCGAGCGAAGCTCGAAGTTCACTTCAAGCACTTGCAGACCCCAGGCAAAGTACCAAGCACTATGGAGCACTTCCAGGATCGCAACCAAGGAACCAATTAGGCTCTTTGACTGAGCCTTTGACCACAATCATGCGAAGAAGCCACTGCAGTCTCACACAGAGAAAGGCAGTGGGATTTAAGGCCCACATCGTGGATTGAAGAGCGCTTGCCAACGAATAAATTGAAAAAGTGATACAGGCTGTTTGCCTCAGCATGCACAGGGGGTGAGGTCCCTACACTTCCCCCTAATGCGCCTCGTCCGCGACATCTCCCCTACGGACCTAGTGCGCCCGATAACCCACCTAACCCTAAGCACTCCTTGGTTGAGACCCATGCCCGCAGCCCTGCTCTCGGGTAAGCTCTAGGTTCGATTACCCGTATACCTGGTACTGTTGAAGGCTCTGGGAGAGCATGACCCAGAGAGAGAAAGAGAGATTGCGTGGGGTAGGGGGAGGGTTTTGCTGCAGAGGAAATTGGCTGACACTTAGCCAATTTGAGAAGTTCCCCTCCCTATGTGAAGAGGCTTAACAAAAGAAGGAGAGAGGAGCAGTCGCAGCAAAGAAAGAAGAGAAGGGAAGAAGAGGCTGAGAAGAGAAAAAGAGGGCTATACACTATAGCTCGAGACGGTTAAGCCGTCTGATTAAACATTCAGCCGTCTGATAGCTCGAGATGGTTAAGCCGTCTGATTAAACATTCAGCCGTCTGATATTGCTAGGCTTTATTTGATTAATACTATTGAGAAATTTTCTGTTATTGTGAGTGGTAATTGGTGATTCAAATCACCATTTTACCCCCTTTTTTTGCACTATTGACATTTGTTTTCACTTTTATATCATTATTGTTTGTAGTTTTATTATAACTTGATTATGTTATGTTTAAATTGCAATTCTTGAGATCTAAATTCCATATTTCTCCCTGTGTTTGACCTCGAAACCTTTTTCGAGTAATAAAATTTATTTGGTTGAGCGTTATTTTGGCTATACTACAACACGTCAATCTTAAACATCGATTTAGCGAGCGAACATTTTAGCGTCGTTGCCGGGGAGCAACGGGCAATTTAGAACTCTTGATTGTAATTCCTAATTTAGATTCTAACTTGCTATATCTCTTTTGCTATGATTGTTTTAGGAGGGATACATTTAAGGAAGATCATCCGCACAGTAAACATGCTAGGGGCAGGTAAGTTCTAACCTCTCTCTCTTAAGCCCCTCATTCTGAAAATGATAAAAGGAAAAAAAATCAATTAGGGCTACTTGAATTCTTTCCATACATAATTCTTCGAGTTGCCAGAGTTGATACATTTTATTTGAACAACAAATCGTAATTTATCCATCTACTTAAAGCTTAAGGTATCTAGGGCTATCACATTCTTGTTTGAGCCCTAGGTACCACATTTGGACAAATTAAAGTGAACCAAATTAGAGCCAATTAAGGATTCCAGTTTAGGGATTTTAGAGATACACTTGCTTAATCAAGAAATCATCTTCCCAAGCAATGTGTGCCTAGACCTTGATTGAACTGATCTATTCAAGCAAAACCCTAAAATCAGGCTCTTAAAATCATTTGAACACTAAAAGAGGGACCTAAATTTTCAAAAACAATATAGGTGAATTTGACCCACCTTGTTGGGTCAACAAATCTTCAAATTAGGTCAC
This sequence comes from Thalassia testudinum, assembly GCA_037157565.1. Taxonomy (NCBI): domain Eukaryota; kingdom Viridiplantae; phylum Streptophyta; class Magnoliopsida; order Alismatales; family Hydrocharitaceae; genus Thalassia; species Thalassia testudinum. The sequence goes on along the minus strand of JAZHRO010000078.1, from coordinate 8,392,800 downwards.
TTTTGCACTCAACACATCTTAAAGTTCAAGTGAAATTCTAAGTACCCTTGCTCTTAATTAAAACTGGTAGACTTAAGAGATCAAGTCCCCATTCTAGTCTACCTGGAACATCAGTGACAAGGGAGGTCAGGTGGGGGAAACCCTGTAACCCGTGGGGGTGCTCTACCGTGTAGGGGTCTTTGCAGGACTCTCCCTCTCTGGTTGCCCAGGTAATTCTCAGGTGTACGGCTTTCTGACTAAGGGGTATCATCTACCCTGAACCTCTATAGTCATCCAAAACTTTCGGGTGTCTTGATTGGGTCCATCACATTCTACCTCTCATCTACTCCATCGGCGCATGTTCGGGAGGAGGTCTCCAAGACCATCCTTGAGGCCTCCTTTAGTCACTCATTCACGTCGAGGCCAAGCCTCAACCTCCTTGTTTGTGCAACAACCCAATCCTATTGGTATCTCCTCCAATTCATCTGAACCTGATTCTCCTTCATCCATCATCATGTCACCTCCCCGTCGAATTGGAGCACAAAGCTTATCGGGCAGTATGGAACTGTAGTCTCGATCTTTCTAAGGCAGGAACCCACAGAAAGCTTCAAATGAGCGATATCGATGAATTATGCCACGACGTGTATGAGAACTCGCAAATTTACAAAGAGTGGGTTAAGGCCTTTCATGACAAGCACATATCTAGAAAGATCTTTTTCCCTGGTTAGAAGGTCATACTCTTTGATGCCAAACTCAAATTATTCCCAGGAAAACTCAAATCAAAATGGATTGGACCTTACCTTGTCTGACAAATCTTTGGAAATGGAGCTGTTAAAATCAGTCAACTCAGCCACGATTTAGAACCTTTTGTTGTGAACAATCAGAGACTCAAACCGTTCATTGAACTCACCGACACAAATTTAGCTGAGATATCTTTTACCTTCCATTCTCCCTAAGCTCATTACACCCAGTTGATGGCGTTAAACTCAACACTTAACGGGAGGCAACTCATCATTTTTGAAAAACCCGAAACCCTTCCTGACACATCTTATGCTGAACTCATATTGCACTTTGGGGTTCATCCATTAAAACAGCTAACTCCACCTCTGGTTCCTATACCCGAGCTTGAAATCGTCCGCAACAGTCACCCCGACCCATTCACCCGCCCAACACTTGTTATAATGAATGATCTAAGCTAAACTTTGAACCCACCTAATTTACAATGAGGACATTGCAAATCATAGGCATGGGGGGGGTATTAAAGTGCAAAACACCGTGAAAATTACTTCATAAGAAAGGGTTTCATCAAAAAAATCACATATTCCAAAAATACCAAAAAAATAAAAAAATTTTTGAAAAAGAACAAAAATATGAGAGGAGAGGAAATTTTGATGGCATATCAGATTTTGAGGAGAAAAAGGGAGGAGATAAAAATGTCAAAAAGGAGCACAATTTGAACGAAAAAGAAAAAGAGATAGTCATTAGTAAAAGATTAAGAAATTAACTCAATTCTAGACCATATCAAAAGAAAGAAAATGAAAGGCAAAAATTGCTAATAAAACAAAGAAGAGATTAGTAGGAATGCTAATTTCAGGCCTCTTGGGCTATAATCCTAGGCTTAAAAATTCAAGTACCTGCTAAGATCTGGATAGCCCTCAAAAGGTTGGGGAAAATGTGAAGCTTAAGTATTAGGTCTAAGGCTTAGGGATTATTTGGCCTCGTTAAATGACCTCTGGTTTGCAGAACTCTGTAACCTAAGCACCCCAATCCACACACAGTCTGGTTCAGTGCACCTAAGTATCAAAATCACGCAAATGCATTTAACTTGTTCTGAAAAGTCACCTAGATTAGGAGCAGCTAATCAACACAAGTTGATTTAGATGAGTTCTTGACACGAAGAGGCAGAAAATTCCCCTCAAAGATGTGCAATAACATATCGTCTCCTCAGTGCTTATCTCCTAGGATATCTACATATCCTACCAGGGGAATGTAAGCACCCTGTACTAGTTCAGATGCCATGGGCGGCATTATCTTGAAATGTCGATTGCCAGGGTCTTGATTTTGCTACAGAATGCCATGGGTGGGATTATCTCGAAATCTTGAAGCCAGGGTTCTGGGGGTTGCCATGGGCTGTGCTATCTTGAAGCATTGATTGCTAGGGACCCTATGAGAATTGAAGGTGGGGACTAGGAATCCGATACAGACCGTGTTGTAAAGCTAATCCGAAGTTAGAAATAAAAAGAAAAGAGAGAGAAAACTCTCCAAAAATAAAGAAAAATTCCTCTATCCCTCTCTGAAAAAAACGCACTGCAAACTAAATGTTATTCACGCTTGATCGGGTTTTAAAAAGGTGGCATTGCAGTATAGTGGAAAAAGCGTTGAAAACAAATAAGAATTTTTATTACTCGAATGTTGAGTCCGAGATCGAACATAGGAAGCAAATGGAATTTATTCACTAATCTCAATAGATGTAATTTGAACACTTAAATCTACTCAAAATCTAATTCAAAATATAATGCAGGAGTTTATGAATACTAAAATGTAGCAATAAAAGAGAAATTGAGAGGAATAGAAAAAAGGTTGATTCTTCTTCTCTTGGCTCTCTCTTTAGCTTTCTTTTCTTCCTTGGTTCTTCTGTCTACCTTCTTCTTCTTGTTTTCTCTTCTTTCACTTTCTTTCTTTGACTTTCTCTTGCCTTTAGCTTCTTGTGCTTCCTTCTTCTTCCTTCTTTTCTTTCCTTAGCTTTCCTCTTTCTTCTTTTTCTTCCTTTGCTCTGCATGCTTGCCTTAGCTTCTCTTTCTTTTCCTCTCTAACTTTGGCCTTCTTCTTTTTTGACTTCTCTTCTTCCTTGATTTCTCCTTCCTTCTTATTCCTTCTTCTCTTTCTTCTTCAGCCGCGCCTCCTCCTTCCTTCAGCTTCCTCAGCTTCCTTCTTCTTCTTCAGCCTTCCTTAGTTTGGCTTCTTCTCTGCAACTGCTTCCTCTCCTTCTTCAGCTTCAACTTCCTCTTCCTACACATGCAAGTGCAAAACCTACCCCTACCCTCCCCCGCGTACACTCTCTCTCTATTTCTCTCCTAGGTTCTCTCTCTCAGAGACAGCCAATTGGGTATTTGGGTCGGGCAAGCGCACTCCGGTCCAGGTGCACCGGCGTGGGTGGTGCGCGAGGAGTGCAGGGTAAATGGGTCAGGCAAGCCAAGTCCGCATAGCATGGGTTGCGGACGACGCAGGTGAGCGGGTGAGGGGACCTCACCCCATGTTTTGAGGCAACTAAGAGAAAACACAAATTCAACTTATATCGCTTATCGCGCTTCAGACTTTCCGAGGTGGGACTAAAAGTCCGACCTGCTTCTGTGCACACCGACAAGGGGTCGCCTTCAATTGCCATGGCTGCACCTAGGTCGTCCTGTGGCCGTGATGATGGGTGTGGTCGGGGGGCGCTTGTGGAAGGTATGGCAGTTGATGGAGATGGGGAAAGTGGTCAGTGGATGACGGCGGAGGTTTTAAGGGGTGTGGCAAGGTGGATGGATCAGTGGAGGTGACTGAGACACCTCACCGATGGTTTGCCGGAGGTGAAGACGGTGGTGGTCTGCGGTGTCGAGGGGTTGAAAGTAGAAATAAAGATGGGGGAAATGAAGAGAGGAGAGAGGGAAAGAGATCTAACCTACTTAAGGGACGAAGGAAGATAGGAGAGCTGCTGGCGCATACCTACCACCTCCGGAGAAGAAAGTTCCAGTGGAGAGGGAACGGTGACGACGAAGGGGTAGTGGACGCTAGCACTGGTATGGTGCGACGCGAAGGGAGGTGAAGATAGCTCTGCCACTGGATTATGGCAGACTGATGAGAAGAAGGAGGAGATGTTGCCAGAGCTTGCTGGATGCTTTGGCAGGAGAAGAAGGGAAGAAATTGGAGGGTTTTCTCTGGGCAAGCCAAGCTAAATCTAAGCGGCAAGGATAGGGGGGCCTTTTATAGCATCTGGCAGAGGCTCTTGTGCTTGGAAGGCAAGATTCCAAGCGCAAGAATCCTCACCGGAGTAGGACTGCATGAGAGACCCAAATCTCTCGAGCATTCGCATGAGAGATTGGGTGCGAATCAAGGCTTGGGATTGCGTTCAGATGGTAGGGAATTCCTCAGAGAATCTCTCTTTCAAATCTGAGGGGATCTTTGAGGAATCACGGAGAAATCCTCCTCGAATCCTCGCCGAAGTACGACTCCTTCGTTGTAATGGTGGAGGGACCTAATTTCAAAGAGTGGCGAGGAAGATAGGGGGGTATGTGTAATGATTTTTAAAAGTTAAGGGCCAAAATGTAATTGGGTGGACTATTTTGCAAAGTAGGTCAAGGTGACCTCCCCTTAGGTCCAAATTTTGGTAGAAACATAATTTGGGCCTAAGGAATCCAATGGTGAAGTTAGATTTTAGGTCAAACCACGTTTGAATAGATATTTTACACAAAAACCCAAATTAGGGCAAATAATTAGCTAGAACCCCTATTTAGGTAAAAATAGGTTCCAAAGGCCAATTTGAAGGTTCTAAATCATAGGGAATATTCTTATATGAATTTTAGAGGGTTTAGTTGATTTTTTTCCAGGCCAGAACCTTGTTGTATTAAGTGAGTTTATTTTAGGGTTACAAAATGTCATTTAATTCTTAGATTGCACATGAACCTATTTCTGATTGAAACCTCCCACTTTTCCTCTTGTTAAATCTAGTTGACCTATGTTTAGCCCCTAAGAAATCCTATTGATGTATTGCAATGGTAAAATTGCAATTTTACCCTTTGTTATTTTCTTCTTAAAATAGTTATTCCTTGAATTAGGCCCTTCTCTAGGTTATATTGGAGCTTTTGTTCTCTTTTTTAGGTAAAAATGAGCTATTTAAGGCTCATGATGGTGTTCCCATCACTGAACATGGGCTAAAACATGTGACAAGCATGGTTGCCTTAACCGTGGAGTTCAACGAACCTTAGGTTAGTTCCTGTGGGACTTAGAAACCTTCACGGCAGACAGAGGCTAGAGCTGGTCAGGTCCAGATCTTGGTTGGTACTTGAGTACCTCTAGGGCTACTATCAGCATTCTAACCTAATCTACAAAAGGAAGCACACATCAAATTTTTAAGCATCAAAAGGTTTTATGGTCTAGAATCAAAGTTAATGCCCTGAAATTTTGCTAAGGGACTAGCTAGGCATGGGGGCATGATGGAAACACCATCATGAGCCATAACTAGCCCATGTTGACCAAATTAAGTTATTAAATGCTCCTACATAACCGCTAGAGAGTCACAAGTCAGTGCATAATCATTCTGAAGGAAAAATAAGAAACTAAGGTTAAAATTGTAATTTTACCAGCTTATCATGAATGCAGTACAACCATGGTTTTTCTCAGGGGTTGAATGAAGGTCAATTGGTCTTGAAAAGATAACAAATGGGTTAGAACAATAAGAAAAGCGTTTGCACGTGTTTTGAGAATTAAATAACTTTTAAAACCCTAAAAACAGACCTGCTTAATTAGTTGAGGATATGATCAGGATAAAATCCACCTAAACCATTTAAAATTCATAGAAAAATATTATCTAGGGTTTGGAACCTTCAATTTGACCATTAGAACCCATTTTGACCTAAAACATAATCACAGATAGACATTTGCCCTAATTTTGTTTTTGCATAGATTACCCAGTCAGACATGGTCAAAATAAAAATCCAACTTCACCATTAGATTCCTTAGGTCCAAATTAGGTTTGTACCAAAATTTGGACCCAAGATGAGTTTGTCTTGACCTAGTTTGCAATTTAGTCCTGTCTAATTACATTTCTACCCTTAACTTCCAAAATTCTTTCAAATAAGACCCTAACTTTGACGTCATTCTCACAGATAGGTCCCTAATGCCATTAAACCTATTCCTACTTGCTTCGACGACCTTAAAAAGGAAAGAACTCCCTGATTTCTTGACGAATCCCTTTCAAATTTGAAAGGGAAGTTCATCAAGAAATTCCCTTCCTTTTGGACCCAATCCTAAGCCCTAAAATCTACCAAATCTCTCCTGGGAACACATGAGAGATTTGGGTATCAAGGAATTCCCAAACTCCGGTGAGCTTTCAAAGCTTGGGAAGCTTGCTTCCCAAGCTCTAACCGTCCTCCTGAGGTGTATAAAAGCACCCCCTTCTCATACTGAATCCCAAAAGCTTGAATTCGACCAAAGAATCCCTCAAATTCCTCTCTCCTCCTCCAGCCGATTTGCCCTTCAAGCTCCGATGACTCTCCCTGTCTTCCCTCATCATCTGACCACAATACCAGTGGTAGACTCTTCCTCCTCGCCTTCTTCTGCGTCGCGCAGCACCCGCCAGTGCTCCTACCCCTCTTCATCCTCGCCGTCATCAACCTCTCAGAGTAGCTTCATCCCCAGCACCGGCCACAACTCAACCAGTGCCAACTCTACTCCCCTTCGTCTGCCTCCCCTCCTAAACAACTCCTCGACTTCCACTCCACATTTTCAGACACTTACCACTTTGTTTCAACCGCCGACATGCCCTACCGTCCTCCATCTTCCACCTCGCCGATGTACCTCCGGCGAGCTTGCACGGCCACTACACTTCACCAATCCGGCCGCCGTTCATCCCTACACCTCCACTGTGTTACAGAAAGCAAAACCCCTCTGGTCTTCGAGGCTATTAGCCTCCCCAATACTCCACCAAACATCGAACTTTTGCACTTCACCTTCCATCACCGTCTGACCACCTCACGCACTCTCACACCTCACGAACACAACCGTTCGATTCCTTGCCTCATGGCGAAGCTCATGTGCTATTTTGACTGGGGCTCTTAGCTCATTTTCTTGCTTCCAGGTCCTAGGTCTCTGTCGCCATTACCAAAGCTTCGAGCGAAGCTCGAAGCTCACTTCAAGACCTACTGACTTTAAGCAAATTCTAGGTGCTGCGGAGCACTTCCAGGGTCGTAACCAAGGAGCCAATTAGGCTCTTTGACTAAGCCTTTGACCATAATCATGAGAAGAAGCCGCTACAGTCGCACCCAGAGAAAGGCAGTGGGATTTAGTCCCACATCGTGGATTGAAGAGCGCCCGCCAATGAATAAATTGAAAAAGTGATACGGGCTGTTTGCCTCAGCACGCACAAGGGGTGAGGTCCCCACACGCCCCCCTCACGGGCATCGTCCACAACATCTCCCCCACGGACCTAGTGGGTCCAATAACCCGCCTAACCCTAAGCACTCCTCGGCTACGACCCACGCCCGCAGCCTTGGTCCTGGGTATGCTCTAGGTCTGATTACCTGTATACCCGGTACTGTTGAAGGCTCTAGGAGAGTGTGACCCAGAGAGAGAAGGAGAGATTACGCAGGGTAGGGGGAGGGTTTTGTTGTAGGGGAAATTGGCTGACACTTAACCAATTTAAGAAGTCCCCCTCCCTATGTAAAGAGGCTGAACAGAAGAAGAAGAAGGAGAGAAGAGCAGCTGTAATAGAGAAAGAAGAGAAGGGAAGAAGAAGAGGCTGAGAAGAGAAAAAGAGGGCTATACACTGTAGCTCGAGATGGTTAAGCCATCTGATATTGCTAGGCTTTATTTGATTAATACTGTTGAGAAATTTGCTGTCATTGTGAGGGGTAATTGGTGATTCAAATAAACATTTTACCCCATTCTTTTTGCACTATTGACATTTGTTTTCACTTCTATATCATTATTGTTTGAGGTTTTATTATAACTTGCTTATGTTGTGCTTAAATTGAAATTCTTGAGATACAAATTCCATATTGCTCCCTGTGTTCGACCTCAGAACCTTTTTCAAGTAATAAGATTTATTTGTTTGAGCGCTATTTTGGCTATACAACAACACAAAAATCTTAAACACCGATTTAGCGAGTGAACATGTTACCAGATTGCAATCGTCGCCTTGGATCCATCCATACGGTCAAATTTTCCATCCAAAACCTGTATGGATGTTGCATTACCCCCTGGTCGTTGATCTTCCTCGAACTTCGTATGATGCTACAGGACTCCGATCTAGACGATTTCAGAGGCATTAGACTTCGATCTTCATCCTGATCAGATACGTACGGTTCGATCATCCATTCGAGGCCTTAAAATAAATCTTCTTCTCTCCTGACCATAAAAAGGACCTAATTAACCTAAAATATATACTACTCTAAATGCAGAATGATGCATGCTATGCAATATTTATAACATGAAATGCAAATCTAAGCCTAGGAACATGCATGATTAGCCATTTTAACCTAAATAGATGTGTCTATATCATGCCCTCATGCCTATCTTTTGCTAGTCCCTAGCAAAATTAAACTACATGCTATACATAAATAAAAAGAAAAAACAAAATTAGGATTAGATCGCTTAGGCCTAAATCATTTATTAACAATAGAAAATTTCAACTAAGGTCCTAAACAACAAAACTCAAAAGTGCCCAGGTGTCTGCCAGAATGCAAACCACCCAAGTCCTCGCCTTATTTGAAAAGGGAAGATACATTTTTTTATTTTTCTTCTTTTCTAATTTTTTTTACTTTTGGAGTTTGAGAGTTCCAGGATAACTTTTTACGACTACCTGACCCACCTAAGACTTGAAAAGGACTCTAAGTGCTAAGCATCTAGTGAAAAGAGTGAAAGACTCACTAGGCGGCCGTTAAAACAGACTTCAGGTTTCTATAACCCTAGGTGACCTTGCTTAAAGGTTTATCTTTTCGAATGGGAGCTTTCTCCTTACTTTTATTTATGGGGTCAACACAAGAGCAAGCCCAGTGTATATCTCCCCGGTTTATTCTACTTCCCCGCTTCTTCCCTAAGTGTTTTGGGAATTATTATGCATTTTTGTAAGCTAAGCTTTGGACAACCGGCCAATGGGCTATTACCCACGACAACTTGCCAGTCATACTCGTGCGGTGAAGTGTGATTTTATTTTTTTATTTTATCCTTTTCCTTTTTTTTCTTTCTTTTTATTTATTTGTCTTTCTATTTTTATTTTTTTTCTTTTATTTTTTTTAAGTAGGTGGCTTCCCTAATCTAAGATTTACCTAAAGGAAGTACGATGAAAATGGTCTTGTGGCTGGGCTCTGGACAATCGGCTGATGAGCTGTTACCACCGACAACTTGCCAGTCATACCACCCTAGATAGTTTATTAGCTACCCAATTTCTGAAGAAATCGCTGAAAAGTGAGTAGTGCAAAAAGTGTGTAGATGCTTAGGCTTAAAGTCTCCTCAAATCAGAGGGCAGGTTGATAAGTCACATACTTATCATCGCAATTTATTTACCAAATTAAAATGAATTTGAATTAGCGAGGACTCGAGACTAAGTCCACATTCAAGTGGATACTTGGGCTAATTAAGCCCGAAGACCAAAAGAGTCTAAGTGTCTAGGTCATATCGTATCATTTCCTAAAGTTAATAACTTCCAAATGCCTAAGTTCTCTTCTCCTAATTCTTCTTTTTTTTTATCTTTTTGAATTTTCAATTTTTTTTAAAGAAACTAAAAGAAATTCTACGGAATTAACAAAATGATTTCAGGATAAAGTTTCCACCCCCATGCCTAAATGATGCAATGTCCTCATTGTAAAAACAAAGACACGAAAAGGAGAAGTAAACAGAATATCACCTAAATATCATGAGAAATCCGGTCAGCTCTGCAGGGAACATGAGATATAAACACGTGCTAAATTTAATGCCTTCAGCTAGTCATAAAATACATACAAGGAAGAAATGGAGAATTCACAAGTGTGGGTTAGAATCAAAATAAAAGTATTGATCCTTAGACCCGCCAACAGAATATGTCTATAGACGTGGACCAGATTATGGTGCAGACCCATACCCTAGGGTCGAGTGGTCTTATGGTTCTGGATGAAAATCACTCAGAACATAAGATTATTGTGTTTGCGGGGTTGGGCCTGCAGTTTTGTGGTATGCAACCCATGACCAAAGTGTCGGACAATGGGTAAAGATGGTTCAATAGATTCAGATGTCCACTCGATGTTTAGCTCAAAAAAATAATTAGTTATTTCGAGCTTAGGTTGCACGTTAAAGATATCGTAAGGGTCCTGGTAGGAAGTAGGTGATTTCAGGTCCATAGGTACCTTTAGATCCAAAATCAAAGTTCCCTCAGAGTTAGCCTCCCAAATTTTTAATTCAAACTTCCTATCCTCTGAAATCAATGTTTCTGGGACCTCGAAATTGTTGTAGACCCCATCCAAAGTACCCAAGTTCAACAATTGTGGTTGAATCAAAATTGACTTGGGCACAATGATCTCAAAAGTCAACTCTTCGAGGTGCAGATGAGGAATGGGGTCACTGATTGAATCATCCAGATTCGGATCCTCCAAGTTAACCCCAACTGAATCAAATTCCTCTATTATCGGGCTGTCAAATGGTTCATCAGATTCTGCAGGCCCGTTTGTCTCACTAAAATCATTTTTCTTATGCTCAAGTGAGGCTTCACTAAGAGATTCCTCACCCTCAGAATCAAAGAATCCATGATCCTCATTTGTATATGTCTCAAAATCATATGTCATTTCATGGTCCGTGGAGACATATTTTTCATCATTCCCTGGCTCTAGGATCTTGGGTGAGAAACTCGATTCATCCTCAAAGGGTTTCTCTAGACCAACCTAGTCATCTCCAATCTCAGAATATGTATCCCCCCCAACAGGTGCCTGAGCGGGTTCAAACATTGTCTCTTCTGAAGGGGGCACATCTTGAGAATCATCCCAAGATTTGACTAGGGCAACCGCAAATTTCATCCTCAACCTCGACAATTTCCCAAGAAGAAACTCAGCTAGGTCCCTATCCCTAACACTTTGGAGCAAATCCAAAATAGAACTTTTAAGTTCATCAATCATTTTGATCATAGGCTCCAGTGGTTCAGTGCATGGTGTTGGCTGAGCTTCTAAAGATTGTATAGTGTCCTGCAAATTAGCCAACACCCTATCTTGGATTTGGTTCACCTGAATTGACTGGTTCGGTTTAGGTTTGGGTGGTTTTGGGTTAAATCTAGGGGAGTTAAGATTGCGAGGTTCTCGGGTTCCTCCCTGATAGTAGGTCATCTCGAGTTATTCAAAGAATGGTGATGACCTATTTTCAATGGAATACTGGGGAGGGTAGGTGTTATAATCAGCATATCCTTCCTAATTGTAGATCGGGTTGGTTTTGTCATCAAAGGATAGAGATCCATAATCTTTGTAGTTTGGGAAGGATAGTAATCATAGTCTTGTTGTCCAGGGTTAGGCCCTAGACATTGAGGTCCGAATTCATATCCCCAATCAAAGTTATCCCAGCTAATGGATGGGTAATGACAAGTCAAGTCAAGATAGCAATCATCTTGGAGATAAGTGGTGGTAGGAGGGTAGGATTGGAAATGTGTAAAAGATGTGGAAGGATACATTGTCGAGTAAGAGGGAAATCAAAAGAGAGAAAGGAGCCCTACAGTACAATCAATCAACCCTATCCTTAGGTGGGTTAGCCTAAAGACCTACAGACTCCCAGGAGCCATCTTGAGATTATAAATGATTTGGTATACTTTTATCTGGTCAATCCAACCAGTTAGAAGGAGAGACTGTAGAGAAGGTTCTTCCTTTGGCTTACGCCTTTGGTTCCTAGTATACCCCCAAGTCGTGGTAGTTTGATGCTACTCCCCTTGCTAGACATCAGATGGACTAGCAAAAGCAGATTAATCAAAAAAAATCTCAGTCTGAGCCCCGAAGAGCGAATCAATCCTTAAGGCCAACGTCTACTCAGTTTTAATTAGTCTTGGGATGATTGTGCTCTTGGAATGTGATGATCCCTTAAGATGGGTTGTGCTCTTAATGATTGGTTTGATAATGTGTGAATGTGCACAACCAAGAGGTTTTCAAGTAAGATTATTAATGATGAGGTGAGTTTTAGGGTTCGAATCTTGCTTAATAGCTTTTAGGATTCAAATATTAGGTGTTTTCAACAAAGTTTTGTGAGGCAAACCAGGTTTGTTTTTAAAAGCACATGTTCAAGTATTTTCCTTTAGAAATCAAGAAAAATATGGAGTGCATGGCTTGACCTAGTTATTGAATCCTATGGAGCACCTACAAAATGAACCGCTTTTAGATTAGGTGATGCGGCCCAAACAATTCAACCAATCAGCTCAAATGCACCACCAATTAAGGCACACAAAAAGATGATTAACTTAATATTATTTCTACTCTTTTATGTGTTGAATTACTGTACCAGGTCCACAGGTCGGAATCCGATTGAGTAGATGAAAATCAAGTCAAGTTATGTGCCTCTGATGTGGGTGTATAAAATGTGTAAATTGATTCATCCCACAGAAAGTATCTTTTTATTTTTTATTTTTTATAAAATGTGGGTGAGATGGGTGAAGGTGGCAACAAAATAAACAAAGTCTATCCTAGGGTTTAGGCAAACACCTAAGTAGATTAGGTCTTGGTAATGATTGTGGTGAAATGAACTAGTGGGGGGGAATGTGGGGACACTTACAAAGTACTCTACCCACACTTCACTCCGGTCTACCGCACTTGGATCACCATGCTAGGGTACTTGCAAGACAATAGATCAAAGATAAGCGGGGTTAGTGCTATGTAAATGCAAAGAAGCACAGAAAACAATAAAGTAAATTCCGTTGCCTCTCCAGCAATGGTGCCAAAATGATCGCACGAGCTTTGCGTGTTTGAAATCGAGGTTACGAGTAACCCGTCATCGTAGTTGCAAAACTCATAATCAAATATAATTTATACCGAAATACCAAGGGAGCCCTGGGTCGAACACAGGGAGGCGACGTTTACTTTGTATGAAAATCGTGCTTCGATTCATTTCTTTTTGGTGTTTTAGGGTTTTGTTTTTCTTTTTTTTGAAATAAAATGCACACAGGTTTTGCGTATTTGAAATCAAGGTTGCGAGTAACCCATCGTTGTAATTGCAAAACTCGTAATCAAATATAATTTATACTAAAACTCCAAGGGAGTCCCGGGTCGAACACAGGGAGGAGACGTTTGCTTTGTATGAAAATCGTGCTTCAATTTGTTTCTTTTTGGTGTTTTAGGGTTTTTTTTTTTTTTTTGAAATAAAAGGACAATCAATCATAAGAAAGAGATGGAATCAAATATGATATATTACATGAATGTAAATTACAATAACCTAGAAAACATAAAAAGAGGGGGAGGTGAGAAGAATCTCCCGAAGCGGCTGTTCGGCGAGACGACGGTGTCTAGTGGAAGCTCAGACGAAGGAGTTGGGAAGTAGGATGATGGAGGTGAGATGAGGGAGGATGTCGGGTAAAGGAAAGCTTTAGTGTAGCTCCAGAATGGATGTGAGAAGGCGGAGATGATCTGCTACCAGAATGAAGGTGGGAGGACGATTCCAAGGCAACCTATGAATGGGTATGGGAAGATGGAGGAGTATTTGGTGGGGCAAAGTTTCGTTACTCTAATAGGCGCCTTGGGAGCTTGAGAGCAAGCTCTAACAGAGTGTTGGTAGGCTTGCCAGAGCTTGGGAGTAGGTGGGAGTAGAGTAGGTAGAGATGGCTTGGAAGGGAGGGGGTGTAGGTCCTTTTATAGTGGATGAGAAGAGGTTAGCGATCTCCAAGACATCGTTGTAAGTGTCGCTGTAGCCAGCTCATGCCTGTTGGCGCATGCAACTGGCCTTGTACCTGCGAACAATTAGTGACGGCTGTAAGCGTCACTAAATGTCCACCAGGCTATCGGTGAAGATCCACCCGCTGTTCATGCTCCGTTGGTGGGTGCATCGGCCTTTCCTTGCCGCGCGCGCATGCTCACGCGCTGGCGCTGCATTGTGCGCAGCTACGCTGCCTTGTGTTGCCGCTTAGCTGTGCTCCAACACACGTACGTGTGCATGCTTAGCTGCTGCGCCGCTCCTCAAGCATCCAATTGAGGGGGCAGCAGGTTTCGAACCTGCGTCCTCTCTTTGTAAGGCGCCTTCACAACCAATGTGCCGCGACCATGTGTTTGTTGTGAAGATGTTTTAAGGGTGCACAGTGGAGATGAATCCTCAACCGTTGGATCAAGATCCAATGGCTGAAAATGGGTGATGTCATGATGAAGAGTGTGTGTTGGCCAGTGTTGGGCGGCCTAGATGGCACCACGTGGCACCATCTAGGTCGTCTATCTTCTTCCTGTTGCAGAGGGTGCCACGGTGCTCAAATCGAGATGATTCCTGCGTTGCCAGACTACGATCGTCGCCTTGGATCCATCCATACGGTTAGATTTTTCATCTGAAACCCGTATGGATGTTGCATTGCCCCCTGGCCGTTGATCTTCCTTAGACTTCATATGATGCTACGGAACTCCGATCTAGATGATTTCGGAGGCGTTAGACTCCGATCGTCATCCTGATCAGATCCGTACGATCCGATCGTCCATCCAAGGCCTTGAAATAAATCTTCTTCTCTTCTGACCATAAAAAGGACCTAATTAACCTAAAATATATACAACTACTCTAAAAGCAGAATGATGCATTCTATGCAATATTTATAACATGAAATGCAAATCTAAGCCTAGGAACATGCATGATTAGGCATTTTAACCTAAATAGATGTGTCTATATCAGGGCACAACCCAGATAAAAGGCCCATCACATTCCAAAGCACATTCAAACCTAACCCTAATTAAAATAGAGTAGACGTTGGACCTAAGGATTGGACTCGCTCTTCGAAGCCCAGATCGAGATTATTTTCAATTAGTTTGTTTCTACCATTCAATCTGATGTCTAGCTAGGGGAGCAGAATCAAACGATCGTGGCTGGGCGGTACACTAGGAACCGGAGGCACAAGCCAAAGCAAGAACCTTCTCCCCAGTCCCTCCCTCTAACTGGTTGGATTGACCGGAGAGAAGCAGATCAAATTGGTTCTTAATCTCAAGATGGGTTCTAGGAGTCTGTAGGTCTTTAGGCTAGCCCACTTAAGGGCATGTTTGATTGTTTGTATTACAGGGCACCTTTCTTCCTCCTGTTCTATCATGGATCCTTCCACATCCTCTTCGCACTTCCACTCCTACCCTCCTACCACTACTTATTCCCAAAATGATTATTATTCCAACCAGACTTATTCTAATCCATCTTCTCATTGGGATAATCCTGATTGCTGATACAGTTCTGGACCTTCATGTTCAGGGCCTAACCCTGGACACCATAATCTTGATTCTTATCCTTCTTCAAGCTACATCGATTATAGATTACAGCCCTCATTTGGACAACCTAATATGATCTACAATCAAGAAAGATACACTGATCCTTACCCCTCCCCAGAATACACTGCTTTTAGGTCATCACCACCTTATGAGCAACCTGAAATGACCTATTATCAGAGAGGGTATCAAGAACCTCAATTCGTCGACTCCCCTGCACTGAACCCAAACCCGCCCAACCCTGAACCTTACCATTTGGTTCATGTTAACCAAGTCCAAGAGAAGGTGTTGGCTAACTTGAGGAATACTATACAATCTTTAGAAGCTCAGCCAACACCTTGCACTAAAGAATTGGAGCCCCTGATTGAAATGAATGATGATCTTAACAAGTATCTGTTGGATTGGCTCCAGAATGTTAAGGATAAGGGCTCAGGTGAGTTTTTACTTGAGAAATTATCGAAATTGAGGATGAGATTTGTGGTTGCTTTTGTTCAATCTTGGGATGATTCCCATGATGAACCCCCTTCAGGAGAGCCAATGCTAGAACCCGCTCAAGCACCTGTTGGGGGGGACACGTGTTACGAGACCAGGATTGACCAGATTGGTCTATAGCAACCAATTAAAGATGAACTGATTTCTTCACCTGAGATCCCTGAGCTGGGGCATGAGGAAACGTATGTCTCCATGGATCAAAAAGTGATTGATGATTTTGAGACATACATCAATGCGGATTTAGATTTCTTTGATTATGAAGGTGAAAAATCATTATGTGAAGTCTCACATGAGTTTACAGAAAATGATTTTAATGAGATAACTGGGCCTAAGGAATTCGATAAATCATTTGATTGCCCTGAAATTGAGGAACTTGATCCTGTTGGGCGCATGGTGGATTTAGATCTTGATTTCATGAAGGATTCCATTCAACGTTGCATTCCTCAATTACACCCGTTTGAGCTTACTGAAGATTTTGAAATCACTAAACCCAAGTCCATTCTGATTTAGTCACATCTTTTAAACTTGGAAAATTCAAACGGGGTGATTAATATACAGGAGGTCCCAGAATTTGAAAGTCTGAATGAGGAGGATAGGAATTGGGAAATGATGATTTGGGAAGCCAATTCCGGAGGAAGTGAAAGATCAAGTCTAAGGGTGCCTATTTGTTTGAGACCACTGAACTTCTACCAGAACCCTTATGACTCAGAGAATGTCCAACCCAAGCACAAATTCATTGATTATCCTTTTGAGCTTAATTTCTATGTAACCGAACTTTTTGGTCTTGGGTTGCATCCTCACAAATCGTAGTCCCAACCCCGCTTGCATACTGATCTCAGGTTTTGGATAATTTTTATCCAAAACCTTAGATATACTCGACTATGGGGTATGAGTTTGCATCACAATCTGGTCCACATCTGTGGACATCTGCTGGCAGGTCTTAAGGTGAATCTTTTTATTCTGATTCTGACCTACACCTATGAATTCTTTATTTCTTCTTTTTATAGTGTGCCTAGCTGAAGGCACTAAATTCAGCATGTATACAGTTTCTTTTCATCTCAGAGTGGACCTGTTTTTCACGAAATTCAGGTGCTTTCTACTCTACTCCACTCTATTTTATGTCTTTTTAATACAATGAGGACATTGCATTAGATAAGCATTGGGGGGTGGATATTCATCACTAAATTATTTCGTCAGCTCAGTTTTTGTTTTCTTTTTATTTTTAAAAAAAAGTTGAATTAGGAAAGAGAACTTGGGCTTTAGAAAATTTTCAATCTTAGAGAATAAAACTGAATGATTTGAACACTTAGGCCCTTCAGGTCTTCGGGCTTAATCATCCTGGGTGTCCACTAAAATGTGGACTTGTTTCTTTAGTCCTCACCATTCTAAATTCATATTTTAATTGGTTAAATAAGTTGGGGTGATCAGTATACGACTTATCAACCCACCTTTTGATTTGAGGGGATTTTAAATCTAAGCATCTACACACTATTTGCAATGACTCACCTTTTGGTGACTTTTACAAAAATTGGGAAGCTAATGAACCTTCTAGGGTGGTATGGTTAGCAAGTTATTGTGGGTAACAACCCATTGGTAGGTTGTCCAGATCCCAGTCACACGACCATTCTTTTCCTGCTTCATTTAGGTAAATCTTAGATTAGGGAAGCCACCTACTCAAAGAAAAGAAAAGAAAAGAAAAAAAAGGAAAAAAATAAGCTACACTTCACCGCACGAGTATGGCTAGCAAGTTATCGTGGGTAATAGCTCCTTGGTAGGTTGTCCAGAACCCAGCTCAAGAAATGCACGTATAATTCCAAAATACTTAGGAAGAAGTGGAAAAGTAGAATAAGCTGGGGAGATATACACTAGGTTCGCCCTTGTGTTGACCCCATAAAAATAAAAGTAGGGAGAAAGCTACTGGTCGATTAGATACACCTTTAGGTAGAATTTCTTTTCAAGGTCACCTAGGGGTGTAGAAACCTGAAGTCCATTCTAATTGCCGATTAGTGAGTCTATCACATTTCACACAAAGATGCCTAAGAACCTAGGGTTCTCTTCAAGTCCTGGGTGGGTTGAGTGGCCGTAGAAAGCTGTTCTGAAACCCTAAACTCAAAAATCTAAAAAAATTAGAAAAGAAGAAAAGAAGAAAAAGATCCTCCATTGAATAAGGCAAGGGCATGAGGCGGTCTGCATTTTGGGAGACACCCAGGCGCTATTGTGTCTTTGTAGTTCAGGTTCTTAGTAAAAATCTCCTAGTGTTGAAGAATAACCTTTGCCCAAGAAATCTGACCTAATTCTTTTATAAATAGCATATAGTTTTTGCTAGAGACTAGCAAAAGATAGGCATTGGGGTGTGATGTGCATACATCTGAATAGCCAAAAATGTCTATTAATGCATGTTCTTAGTATCATATTAGCATCATGCACTATAAATATTACATAACATGCATCATCATACATTTAGGTCAAATTGTACAAATTGCATAGTAATTTCTTCTTTTTGGTGGCCAGGGATAGGGCGTCTTTTAATCGAGTCCTTGAATTGAAGATTCAATTGTACGGATCTAATCAGGGTGACAATTAGAGTCCAACGACTCCAAGATCGCTTTAATGGGACTTCCATAGCATCAGATATAACCCGAGGAAAATCAGAGATCAAGGGCCAAGATGGTATCAATCCAAACTTTAGATGACAAATACGACCGCACGAATGGGTTCGGATTAATGATCGTAGCCTAGCAGTGTGAAAATCGGCTCAATCTGACATCCGTGGAAATGTTCCCACAGAAAGCTGAATCTTCATCTTCACCATCCTCGATTAAATTGCAATTGAAGTTCTTTGATGCCTTGAAAATGTCCAGTTTAAGCTTTTCCTTCCCTAAGGCAATCACCATGCATCCTGATGTGCAGTCGATGTTTGTGTAGGTGGTTGCCAAAAATGGGCGACCTAGAATAATTGGTGCATCACGGAGATTAGGAGGAACCTCCATATCAAGAACAAAAAGTCCGCTGGAAAGCAGAATGCTTGGACTTTTACGATCACATTTTCAACCACCCCCCTTTGTCTTTACACTGATCGGTCAGCCAACTGTATGGTAACCGAGGTGAGCTTTAACTCCCCTAATCGAGATCGATCAAATACTGCAGTGGGAGTTATGTTGATGCACGACCCCAAGTCAAGAAGGGCCCTATCAAAAGGGGAATCCTGCAAAAGGCAGGAAATCAATTGTGTGCCCGGGTCCTTTTTGGGCAGTAAGTCGGCTAAGATAACCACACTGGCTTCCTTAGATATTACCACTTGTCGTCTAATTCTCTGTTGCCGCTTTGGAGTACAGTCGTCCTTGAAGAAACTAGCAATAGTAGGGATGTGATCTATTGCTTTGAGGAGAGGGACCTGAATGTGAACTTCCTTGAACATAAATTTCAGGTCCTCGAAATTTCGTGTATCCTTTTTCCATGCTGAATCTTGCGTTAGGGCTGCGGGAAAAGGGATCGGAATCTTAAGGTTTAGGGTCTTCTTTCCTTTATCTAATGAAGATGGCTTGTGAGAGAAGAGGGTTGTGAGCCATCTTGCGGTAGAGCATAGGAAAAATCATTACCCGCTTGCCTAGGTAGCAGGTCTTGTGTAGTCTTTCTGCTCCTTAAGGTGACAACTTTTGCATCGGCGTGCTATCCAAGAAGGGGCAAAGGAGTGGGTTGGTCTGAATACACAGGGTATGGCAATAGAGGTGGTTGACCAAGCCCATAACCAGGTGGTGCCGAAGGTGCTTGCAGAACAACATGTGCCTGCCTTTATGGTGCTTGGAATCTAGGTGGGGTGCCCTAATTTTGTACATATCTTGGGTTTGGGACAGGTTGGGAGGGCAAAGCTCCTTGTGATCTATGCTCCTGCATCAGTTGGTTTTGCGTGTTTTGTATGCTCTGTATTTGGTTAGCCATTGCCTTCATTATTTGCAGGTTGTCATGAGTAGATTTCTGAATTGAAGCCTGCAATTCCTCCTTCAGAGACTGCAAAGGATCGGCTCGCTTTGGAGGATAGTAGGCAGCTTGGTGCAATGGTTGATAAATAGAACAGGTTTGTTGCTTTTGAGATGGGAATGGTCGCTTCCTAGGATACATGTTCTGCACATTCCCGTATTGTCTGGTCTGGTAGTGTGGAGCTTGACTCGGTCTCTGTGGGTTACCAGACCAGGAGAAATTGAGATGCTGGTGCCAACCAGGGTTATACGTTTTGGAACACAGGTTGCTACACTTGTAACCCTGAATAGCATTGACATGTTCATAGGTCGAAGACATCTCAGATGTAAATTCATCAAAAAAATACGCACTTGCATTATCATGTGGTGTGTAACCCTGATTGTACGACACCAAATCCACATTGTTCACGGGTTCCTAGTACGCAGGATCCCACAAAGATGGAGAGAAAACATCCCAAGTGTACAGATATGTACGAGCAAAGGGGGCTGGGGATGCTTAAGAGGAGTAAGATGGAGCAGTGCTGCCAGACGATCCAGATCTCGCTCACATTAATTCATCAAGCTTCTTATCGAGCAAATCCACCTTATCTAGCTTTTTGGTGATAATGTCCATGTTGGCTTGGGTAGACTCGACTTGAGATTCATGGACACTAACTCGCTACTGTCCAAGTCGCTGGAACTGGTTCATTGAGGCGGCATTCATCGAGTTCTCTGCTAAGGACTCGAATAGTTCAAATGCGTTGTTCTCGTCCTTAGCAAGGAAATTCCCACTGCTAGATGCATCAGCCAAGTAACGATGTGTGTCATCTAGCCCATTGTAAAAGACTTTAGCGAGGTGCCATTTGGGTACACCATGGTGTGGGCACTTCCTGAGAAGATCGTGGAATCTATCCCAGGCATCATGTAGCTTCTCTCCAAGGCCTTGGGCAAAGGTCATGATCGCATGCCTCATAGCATTTGTTCGACCAATCAAGAAGAACTTTTGGATGAATTTGCGACGTAATTCCTCCTAGACTCCAATTGGCCTCCCAATGGTCTTGAACTAATAAGCAGCTTTATCCTTGAGAGGAAAGGTGATGTAAGCATGTTTATATCACATAAACTGTCTATTTATGCATGTTCTTAGGCATAGAGTTGCATCATACATTATAAATATTGCATAGCATGCATCATCTTGCATTTAGGTAAGGTTGTGTAAATTTTAGGTTAATTTTCCCTTTTTGTGGTCAAGTAACAGGGCAATATTCAATCAGTGTCTCGGATCGAAGATCCAATCGTACGGATCTGATCAGGGTGACAATCGGAGTTCAACGACTCCAAGATTGACCCGATCGGACTTCCGTAGTATCAGATATTATTTGAGGAAAATCATAGGTCAAATGCCAAGATGGTCTAAATCCATACTTCAGATGACAAATCCGACCGCATGGATGGGTTCGGATCGACAATCGTAGCCCAATGGCGCAAAAATTGATCTAATTCGACATATGTGGCACCTTCTACAAGTCACAGAAGATGGACGGCCAAGATGGTGCCACGTGGCACCATCTCGACCGCTCAGATCGGCCCAACTGAAGTGTGAAGACCCGTTGCGCTCTCTCTCCTCAACACAAGATCAAATCTGAGCCGTTGGATCTTGATCCAATGGTCACGAGCACGTTCACCGCAGTTAGAAACTCAACAAAGAAGAGGGGGTAGCGCAACAGGTAGAGGTGTTCGTGCGAGGCAGAGGTGCGGGTTCGATCCCCGCTGAGCCTTAAATAGAGTTGGGAGTGCGGAGCGGCTGATTTCAATTGTTGGATGCGACGCGAAAGGTCATATGGCATGTAACATGGCCACACGAATGAGCGAGGATAGCGTTGCGGGTGGGCGCTTACATTGAAGAGGCACGGGCGCAATGTGATCAGAGCCATCAGATGCGAAATGGACGACTGAGAGTTGGCGTGTGCATACATTAAGATGCTGAAGCAACAAGCGGGTGCACACATCTTAAGCGATTCGATCTTACAATCGGACGGCCGAGAATCTGAGGACGTGGGAAAGCGTTTAAG
Organism: Thalassia testudinum; assembly: GCA_037157565.1. NCBI lineage: Eukaryota > Viridiplantae > Streptophyta > Magnoliopsida > Alismatales > Hydrocharitaceae > Thalassia > Thalassia testudinum. Next base: position 8,371,176 of record JAZHRO010000078.1, on the reverse strand, counting down.
CGCGAGGAGAAGAAGAGGCGCGGGCGGGTGCACACGTCACCCATGATCAGGTCTTTAGTGATAGATAAATCCATCACTAAAGACCTTGATTTCATGTTTTAAAAGTAAAATGACCTATTTGCCCATTCAAACCTCACGTATAAATAGCCCTACGACCCTACACTTTCTTCATCCCTTCCTCTCTTCTCTCACCCCCTCCAAAGCTCTATGAGATTGTCCCAAACCTGGGATGCTCCATTAGAATTAAAATTATAATTTTTCCACCTTCTCATCCCCTTTGTGTAGCATTCCGCGGTGGTCCTCTCATTGCCATTCGGGAAGCGAATCCTGCTACAACGTCATTCTGCCCCGTTCTCCATCGTCCCTTGATGCAAACACATTTATTGACGGTAAAATGCCTATTTATGCATGTTCCTAGGCTTAGATTTGCTTTTCATGTTATAAATACTGCATAGCATGTGTCATTCTGCATTTAGATTAGCTGTATACAATTTAGGTTAATTGCGCCCTTTTTGTGGCATGGAGAGAAGGATATTTATTTTGGGGTGTCGGATTGATGATCCGACTGTACGGATATGATCAAGATGACGATCGGAGTCCAAAGCCTCTGAAATCGCCTCGACCGAAGTTCCGTAGCACCATATGCAGTCCGCAGAAGATCAACGGCCAAGGGACTAGGAGACATAATTCAGAGCTTCAAATGATAAATCCGACCACACAGATGGATTTGGGTCAACAATCGCAGCGTAACGGCGTGAAAATCGACTCAATCCGACCTCTGTAATAGCCCTACAACAAGAAGAAGATGGACGACCCAGACTGCGCCACGTGGCGCAGCCTAGGTCACCAGTGCACGCATGCAGCATCGCACGCACACGCAGTGCGAGTGCGCGCGCGAGCGCGCAGGCGCGCATGCGCGTAGCACCAACGTGTGGGCGCACGGCAAGGTAGAAGCGGTGCCAACACAGCGTGAGGTGGACTATAGTGATGCATGAGCTGGACTTACAGCGATGCTTATAGCTGTCGGTAATTCATCGCATGCCAGCAGGGCCAGCTGTGGGTGCCAGAGGCCATGAGCTGTCTACAGCAATGTTTCCAGCGACAGTCTGGAGGTCGCTAAAGGCCCTTTATCCATTTTTAGCCTCTTCTCCTCCACAATAAAAGGACCTACACCCCCTCCCTTCTAAGCCATCTCTACCTACTCTACTCCCACCTACTCCTAAGCTCTAGCAAGCCTACCAACGCTCCATTAGAGCTTGTTCTCAAGCTCCCAAGGTGCCTATTAGTGTAGCTAACCTCTACCCCACCAAATAGTCCTCCAACTTCCCATCTCCCTTCATAGGTCACCTTGGAGCTATCCTCCCACCTCCATTTCGGTAGCAGATCAACTCCGTCTTCTCACCTCCATTTTGGAGCTACACCGAAGCTTTCCTCAACCCAACGTCCTCCAGCATCTCACCTCCATCGTCTCGCTCCTCACCTCCTTCGTCCGAGCTTCCGCTAGGCGCCGTCGTCTCACCGAACAACCGATTCGGGAGATTTCCTCTCACCTCCCTCTCTTTTTATGCTTTCATAGTAGATTATAATAGATATTGGATTGATATATATACCATTTTCATTCCACATCTCTATCTTGTGATTCATTTGCCTATCTTTTATTTCAAAAACACAAAAAAATAACAAAATCCTAAAATACCAAAAAGAAACGAATCGAAGCATGGTTTTCAATAAAGTAAAATCGCCTCCCAGTGTTCGACCCTGGATTACCTTGGAGTTTTGGTATAAATTTTATTTGATCGACGTGTTTTGCAACTACAACGACAGGTTACTTGTAACCTCGATTTCTAACACGTGAAACACGCCCGACCATTTTGGCGCCGTTGCCACGGAGGCAACGGAATTTACTTTATTGTTTATTGCATTTCTTTGCATTTACATAGCATTAACCCTACTTGTCTTTGATCTACTGTCTTACAGGTACCCTAGCATGGAGATCCAAGTGCGGTAGACCGGAGTAAAGTGCGGGTAAAGTGTTTTGTAAGTGTCCCCCACACCACCCCCACCTTAGTTTTCATTCCATAACCAAATAACTCAGACCCAAATAAACTTAGGTGCTTTTTATGAACCCTAGGATAGATTTGGTTATTTGTTTACCACCTCCACTCACCTCGCCATCCACAATAAAAATAAAAAAATAAAAAAAAGTGTTATCTGATTGTGGGATTTTCTGTAAGCTACATACTTAACACTCACAACTTCTCACCCTAAGGCTCACAATCACATCGATTCTACCACTTAACCAAGATCTGACTGTGGACTCGGTACACTTAATTCAACACACAAATAAGTGAGTAGAAATCTGAATAGGTCAAAAAATTTTGTGTGCCTTAACTAAGTGGTGCAATAGGCTAATTGATTGAACTGTTTGGGCCGCACCACTTAAGATAAAAGCGATTCATCAAGTAGCTTGCCACTTAGGGTTGATTCTTAGGGTTGAACCAAGCACTCCACATTTTTTTTCTTTGATTTCTAAAGGAATATATCATCAACAGTGCTTGCAAAACTTAGAGTGTTTTCCTAACCTTGATTGAATATACCTAAGATTAAACCCTAAAAGCTACTAAACAAGGTTGAACTCTAAAAGACACATCATCAAATAACCTTGTTTGCAAACCCTGGTTGTGCACACACACACATTTTAACTGATCATTAAGGGCACAACTCATCTAAAGGGCCCATCACATTCCTGAAGCACTATTGTCCTAAGCCTAACTAAAATTGATTAAACGTTGGCCCTAAGGACTGGTTCGCTCGTCAGGATCTAGATTAAGATTGTTCACAATTAACCTACTTATACTAGTCAATCTGATGTTTAGCTAGGGGAGTACAGTCAAACGATCACAGCTGGGGGGTACACTAGGAATCGGAGGCGCAAGCCAAAGGAAGAACCTTCTCCCCAGTCCCTCCTTCTAACTGGTTGGATTGCCTGGACATAAGTAGAGTAAATCGTCTATAATCTTAGGATGGATTCTGAGAGTCTATAGACCTTTAGGCTACCCAAACTAAGGACAGGCTTGTATTTTTGTATTGCAGGGCTCCTTTCTCTTCTGATTTCCCTCCTTACTTCACCATGTACCCTTCCACATCCTACACACATTTCACATCCTATCCTCCTACCACCACTTATCCCCAAGATGATTACTATCCTGACTTGACTTGTAATTACCCATCCACTAGCCGGGATGACTTTGATTGGGGATATGAATCCAGACCTCAGGGTCCAGGGCCTAACCCTGGACGACAAGACTATAATTATTATCCTTCCCAGAGCTATAATGATTATGGATCCCCATCCTTTGATGACTAAACCAACCCGATCTACAACCAGGAAGGATATCATAATTATAACACCTACCCTCCCCAGTATTCCAATGAATATAGGTTGCCACCATCCTTTGAACAACCTAGAATGACCTACTTTCAGGGAGGGACCCGAGAACCTCGACATCTTGACTCCCCTAGATTTAACCTGAACCCACCCAAACCTGAATCGAACCAGTCGGTTCAGGTGAACCAGATCTAGGATAGGGTGTTGGCTAATTTAAGGAACACTATACAATCTTTAGAAGCTCAGCCAACATCATGCACTGAAGCACTAGAGCCTATGATCAAAATGATTGATGAACTTAATAGCTCTCTATTGGATTTGCTCTAAAGTGTTAGGGATAGGGACTTGGGTGAGTTTCTTCTTGGGAAATTATCGAGGTTGAGGATGAAATTTGTGGTTGCACTAGTCAAATCTTGGGATGATTCTCAAGATGAACCCCTTCAGGAGAGCCAATGTCTGAACCCGCTCAGGCACCTGTTGAGGGGGATACATTTTCTGAGACTGAGGATGACTAGGATGTCTTAGAGAAACCATTTGAGGATGAACCGATTGATTCGCCCGAGATCCCCAAGTCAGGAAATGAAGAAAATTATGTCTCCTTGGATCAAGAAATGATTTATGATTTTGAGACATATATAAATGAGGATCATCAATTCTTTGACTCTGAGGGTGAAGAATCTTTAGGTGAAGTCTCACTTGAACATAAGGAAAATGATTTTAGTGAGACAAATGGGCATGAGGAATCTGATGAACCATTTGATTGCCCATTCATTGAAGAATTGGATTCGGTTGGGTTTAACATGGAGGATCCGAATCTTGATGATTCAATCAGTGACCCCAATCCTCATCTACACCCCAAAGAGCTGACTTCTGAGATCTTTGTGCCCAAGTCAATCTTGATTCAACCACGATTTCTAGACTTGGGAGAATCATATGGGGTGAATAATATGCTAGAGGTCCTAAAGCCTGAGCCCTTGATGTTGGAGGATAGAATTGCTGAAATAAAGATTTGGGAGGCTAATTCTGAGGGAAGTTTGATTTTGGATCTAAGGGTACCTATTGACCTAAAACCACCTACTTTCTACCAGGACCCTTACGATATCTTTCATGTGCAACCCAAGCTTGAAATAACTGATTATTTTTCTGAGCTAGATGTTAAGTGGACAACCGCACCTATTGAATCATCTTTACCCATTGTCCGACACTTTGGTCTTGGGTTGCACACCACTAAATCGCAGACCCAGCCCCCCGAACACAACAACCTTCGGTTCTGGGTGATTTTCATCCAGAACTTGAGAACTACTCGACCCTAGGGCATGGGTCTGCACCATAATCTCGTCCATGTCTGTGGACATCTTCTGCAAACGGGTTTCAGGATCAACCTTTTGATTTTGATTCTGACCTGCACTTGTGAATTCTCAATTTCTTCTTTGTATGTATGTTATGCCTAGCTGAAGGCATTAAACTTAGCGCGTGTGTATACACTCTTCTCTTTGCGTAGCTGACCAGATTTTCATGACACTCAGGTGATATTCTGTTTACTTCACCCTTTTCATGTCTTTATTTTTACAATGAGGACATTGCATCATTTAGGAATGGGGTGTGGATAATCAATTCCTGAAATCATTATGTTAACTCCGTAGAATTTCTTTTAGTTTCTTATAAAATAAAAAAAAAATTGAAAATTTGAAAAAAGATAAAGAAAGAAAGAAATTAAGTAAAGAGAACTTAGGCATTTGGAAGTTATTAACTTTAGGAAACGATACGAGAGGACCTAAACACTTAGACTCTTCAGGTCTTCGGGCTTAATTAGCCCGGGTGTCCACTCAAATGTGGATTTAGTCTCGAGTCCTCACCAATTAAAATTTATTTTAATTTGGTAAATAATTTGGGATGATAAGTATGAGACTTATCAACCCGCCCTTTGATTTGGGGGGACTGTAAGCCTAAGCATCTACACACATTTTTTGCACTGACTCACTTTCCGACGATTTTTACGGAAATTGGATAGCTAAGGGACCGACTTGGGTGGTATGGCTGGCAAGTTGTCGGTGGTAACAGCTCATCGGTCGATTGTCCAGAGCCTAGCCACAAGACCATTTTCATTGTACTGGCTTTAGGTAAATCTTAGATCAGGGAAGCCACGTACTTATTAAAAAAAAAAAAAGGAACACTCAAAAAGAAAGAAAAAAAAAGAAAAAGAAAAAGGAGAAAATGAAAAAATAAATAAAATCACACTTCACTGCACGAGTATGGCTGGAAAGTTGGTGGTAACAACTCATTGGCCAGTTGTCCAAAACCCAGCTCAAAACAAAAAAAAATGCACAATAATTCCCAAAACACCTAGGGTCGTAGAAACCCGAAGTCTGTCTTAACAGTTGTTTTGTGAGTCTATTACTTTTTCACAAAGATGCTTAGTACTTAGAGTCCTTTTCGAGTCTTGGGTGGGTCGGGTAGCTATAAAAAGTTATCCCGGAACTCTCAAACTGCAAAAGTACAAAAAAAAATAGAAAAAAAGAAAAATGAAATATATATATCTTCCCTTCTCAAATAAGGTGAGAACTTGGGCAGCCTGCATTCTGGCAGACACTCAGGTACTGTTGAGTTTTCGTAGTTTAGGACCTTAGTTGAAATTTTCTATTGTTAATAAACGACTTAGGCCTAAGTGATCTAATTCTAATTCTGCTTTTATACAAAGCATATAGTTTAATTTTGCAAGGGACTAGCAAAAGATAGGGATGGGGGTATGATGCAAACACATTTATTGAGGGTAAAATGCCTATTCATGCATGTTCCTAGGCTTAGATTTGTATTTCATGTTATAAATATTGCATGGCATGCATCATTCTGCATTTAGATTAGCTGTAAATAATTTAGGTTAATTGCATCCTTTTTGTGGTTAGAAGAGAATGATATTTATTTTGGAGCCTCAGATTGACGATCCGACCATACGGATCTGATCAAGATGACAATCGGAGTCCAATGCCTCTGAAATCGCCTCGATCGGAGTTCCATAGCACCATACGCAGTCCAAGGAAGATCAATGGCCAAGGGACTAGGAGACATAATTCGAAGCTTCAAATGATAAATCTGACTGTGCGGATGGATTTGGGTCGACGATCGCAGCCTAACGACGCAAAAATTGACTCAATCCGACCTCTGTAGCAGCCCCTACAACAAGAAGAAGATGGACGGCCCAGACTGCGCCACGTGGTGCAGACCAGGCTGCCAGCGCACGCACGCAGGACCGCACGCGCGCAGCAACACGGGTGCGCACGCGGGTGCACAGGCACACATGTGCACAGCGCCACCGTGTGGGTGCGCGCGTGCGTGGCAAGGCAGAAGCGGTCCCAGTGCAGCGTGAGGTGGAATACATCGACGCATGAGCTGGACTTACAGTGACGCTTACAGCCATCGGTAATTCATTGCATGCCAGCAGGGCCAGCTGTGGGTGCCAGAGGCCATGAGCTGTCTACAGCAATGTTTCTAGCGACGGTCTGGAGGTCGCTAAAGGTCCTTTATCCATTTTTAGCCTCTTCTCCTCCACTATAAAAGGACCTACACCCCCTCCCTTCCAAGCCATCTTTACCTACTCTACTCCCACCTACTCTCAAGCTCTAGCAAGCCTACCAACGCTCCATTAGAGCTTCTTCTCAAGCTCCCAAGGTGCCTATTAGTGTAGCGAACCTCTACCCCACCAAATAGTCCTCCAACTTCCCATCTCCCTTCGTAGGTCACCTTGGAGCCGTCCTCTCACCTCCATTTCGGTAGCAAATCAACTCCGTCTTCTCACCTCCATTCTGGAGCTACGCCAAAGCTTTCCTCAACTTGACGTCCTCTAGCATCTCACCTCCATCGTCTCGCTCCTCACATCTTTCGTCCGAGCTTCCGCTAGGCGCCGTCATCTCACCGAACAGCCGATTCAGGAGATTTCCTCTCACCTCCCTCTCTTTTTATGCTTTCATAGTAGATTGTAATAGAATTTGGATTGATATATATACCATTTTCATTCCACATCTCTATCTTGTGATTCATTTGCCTGTCTTTTATTTCAAAAACACAAAAAAAATAACAAACCCTAAAATACCAAAAAGAAACAAATCGAAGTGAGGTTTTCAGTAAAGTAAACGTCGCCTCCCTGTGTTCGACCCGGGACTACCTTGGAGTTTCGGTATAAATTTTATTTGATCGACGTGTTTTGCAACTACGATGACAGGTTACTTGTAACCTCGATTTCTAACATGCAAAACACGCACGACCATCCCTCATCGTTCTTCGTCTCGCATCTCACCACCTTCGTCCAGGCGCTCCGTCGTTGTGGCTCGTCCTCCAAGCAAACATCGAGGATAACTTCTCTCTACCTTCTCTTTTACCACTTTCTAGTGTAGATTTCCTACTTTCTAGTGTAGTGAGTAGTTGCAATTGTAATGAACATCAGCTTGTGGTAATGAAATCCATGTTTATTCTATCTCTATTTTCTCTTTATTTGTAATATTCTTTCTCTTTCTTCTATTATTTATTCTTTAAGTAGATAGCTAGTTTAGATTCAATTCGACCATTTAATCTGCTTCATGACAAATAAAACAAACGAGGTTTTTAATTAAGCATCCGCCTCCTTGTGTTCGACCTGGAATTCTTTTGAGTTTCGATAAATTTATCTGTTGATGGATTTCTTCGCAAATCATACTACATCGATGAGTTTTCAAAACTCAATCCCATTTGCGTACATTTCCCGCATCAACAAAAAGGAAAAAGCTTCATGAGAATAATTCTGATGTCTACATTTCTAGGTTGAACTGACTCTGCAATCCGACATAGATCTTCGATGTACTAGAAGGGATCTTCATTCGAGTTTCCATGGAAATGAGTCTGAATCAAACTTATGATATTCGGCTTCAACTTGAATGCATCTCCGCCTATGAGAATCCGGACTTGAGCTGCTATAACTATTGTTGCCCTATCGTAGAAGTCCCATAGTTGTTCTCCGTGTGGTAGATGTTGCATCCTGTTGAGTGTTGTGAGAATTTTGTTGATGCTCTACTTGTATTTCTATTCTGTTTCCTTGACTCTGGCTTCCAGATGAGCCATTGGGTCCTGATTTTGAGGGTCGTGATCAACTCGAGGACCAGGATTAGCCATCTCAGCTAATCGAGTGGAAGAAGGTTGAGAGGAGAGGTTAGGGGAGAATCGACTTTGCCACCTTGGGTTCAACTCCCAAGGTCCTACAAGTTTAGGTCCTAACGATCTTCTTCGTTGCATACACCAACTCTAAGGGTTGGTGCAGTCAAGTAGAACAAGGCTAAGACCTTGTTAATCAGAGTGGTCCTTTAGATCAAATGACTGAATTTTTCATTTAAGTTTGCGTTATTAAAAAAAATTCAGCGAGAGATCAACTATAAGGAATTCTCATCTCTCAGGCAAACTCGGCCAGTCTGGTTACAAGGGGACTACGAGGAAGGTTCTTCCTTAGGCTTTCACCTTCGATTCTATTACCTCACAGCCGCGGTCATTCGACGCTACCCCACAGGCTTAGACACTAGGTTTTGCAGGAGAGGTTGGAACTACTCAGTAGTTTCAAGCCAAATGCAGGTTCTTTGATATATTTTCATGAATTTTTAACCTGTTTCTTCAATTTAATAGATGGTGGGTGATCCACAAGGTGACTCACCTCACCGACTAATTCTTGGGCTCATCAGAGTCCAAGTTAGTTTATGTGTCCCTATTGGCTCATGCACTTCTAAGTTTTTTTTTTCAAATTGAAGGCCACAATTCAAATATATACTCTAAAGCAAGATGGAATCCAAATGACTTGAAATTTGGCAAGAAGATTTCTTTTTCAATAAGCTTTTTAGAGAGTATTTTTCCAAAATTTTTGTTATTTTCAACAATTAGTTATGAATTTTTAACAAACCAGGGTCGAATTTGGGATTTAGATCCCGTGTTGGTTTTTCTATTGAAAATGATATCAAATATGCTCCAAAAATTTTGTAAAAATATGATAATGAAAGCTAATTTTATTATCTTTCAAACCCACAAATTGTGAGCAAATTCGATTTGTATGTTGGTCAGAATTGATTTCTAAAGTTCATAAAAGTTCTATTTTCAATCAATCTGACTAGTATGTACTCCATGAATTTTTAAAAATTCCTCAAAAAGAATTTGTTTTTGGGAAATGTGACTTTGGAAAGATAATTTTAAGATCTAGTTCTACTCTAAATTTTAGGATTTTTGGAGCATCAGAAGCATGGCTATTGAATTTTAAAGATGACACTTAATTTATGGCCGAGTTTCTAATAAGAATGTGTGCACCTGATTTTCGTAGCACTCGCTTTGCCTCGTTCGCTACTTCATTTTGTTGTTCCTAAAGACAAAAATACTATGTTAGAGATAAAATCAAAAGTCGTCGTGCCTCCTCGGCAACGTCACCAATTTATTCGAATCATAGATCATGTAGAAAATTAGTGCATTGTAGTATAGCGTGAAATATGTCTCGAGCAAATAAATTAACGGAATTGGTGAGTCCCGATCGATCACAGGGAGGCAGGAAGCACTTTTCATTTCAAGCATTTGTTCCCAATATAATTACTAAATAGTATAGACACAATATTGTAGTATATATATCAATCAAAGAGTTTGAATAGGAATTGCATACATCTAACTAAACAAATTCTAACATAAACATAAACTACTAATGTAACAGAACAAGGGCACCACAGTTGGCCACAGGTGGCCTTCTGGATAGGTTGGGAAGAGCTGCAGCGATCCGTCGGGGTGGCCCAATAGACACTTTAGACGGAGGTGCAGAGATAGAGGCAGAGAGGATGGGAAGAAGAAGAAGGGAGAGGAGTTGTAGAAGGAGGAAGAAGAAAACTTTAAGGAATGGCTTTCAAAGGGTACCCTTAGGCCTCTTTTTATAGCTTTTGTGAAAGGCATTTAGGGTATTTGAGCCCTTAATTCCATGCAAAGGCTTCAGATTAATCAGATCCGTTGATCGGGAGATCAATGGTCCTAATTAAGCCTTCCAAATCCTTCTTCCATCCATGGTTTAATCTGGTACTGACACGTGCTGCATTTTGCACCCTTGGATCCGCATTTGACAGCCTCCGCTCACCGCTTCACCCACACGCCCGCCGCTTCACCCACTTGCTCGCTGCTCGCCCTCAATCAACACCTCAACTTCTAAGGCTTCTCAGCCATCCGATCTCTCGATCAGATGGCTTAAAAGTTGTGTGTAGTGCCCGCTGATTCCTAAGGTAGGCTTTATTACGCGTGTCTTCATCAGATGCTCCCGCACCAACACGCGTTCACTACTGATCCACCCGATGAAGATCCTGCAGTGAAATTTCATCCATGCAACGTTGATTCCCACATCGCACTTAGAACCCACGTCACGTGTTGTCTGTTAAGAACACTTTCCACTGCATGCATGGATTGTCGCGGTTTCCAAATCCTATGCAGCCGCCCTTGACTGTTGGATGAAAATCTAATGGTCGGGGTCTCACCCTCACTTGATGAAGTAGCTGGAGGAGGGCGACGTAGATGCATCGCGGCCATTGGATGATGATCCAATGGCCCATGACTCTCCTTCCTAGATTGGGGCATGGTGAGGGGTGGCTTTGATGGCGTCACATGGCACCATCGTGGCCGTCCATCTTCTCCTTGTATATGATGATGTAGGCCTCCGATTGAGTTGATTTCTACACCGTTGGACTATGAACATCGATCTAGATCCATCCGTACGATTGGATTTGTCATCTGATGTCCAAATATTCTTCAATTTTCCCCTTGGCTCCTGCTTCTTCTGTGGACTCCCTAGGGTGATACGGGGGTCTAATTGATGTGCTCTTGGAAGCGTTGGACTCCTGTCATCATTCCAAACAGATTCATAAGGTTGGATCGGTCATCTGTAGCCATGGATTACCTGCAATTATTAATACCTCTCAAATAGCACATTATTATGTATAAAACATATAAATCATCTTGGATGCAAAGTACGATGTGTATGCATGAAGAATTCCCATGTTAGGTTAGGTTCTATCTAAATTCAGGCAAATTAGGGCCTATGCATGTTGCGCAATCATACAACACTTTTGCAGTGTTTTTCTTTTCAGAGAAATGCCCTCCATAGGCCATAGTATGATAGAAGGTTAGGATACTTGAGAATGTAGATTTAGGTACACACCCTCTAATAATCTAATCCACACAAAGCTTAAATAATAAAGGATCCTCCCAAGGAAAATATTTAACTTCAGAGATAAATCTCAATTTCTGTTGTTTAGTCCATTCATTGGGTATTCTCCCTGTAGCTAAGTAATTTGCCAAATCAGCATACTAGGGGAGTCTTTCATATTCCATGGTTAAGATCTATTCATCTAGAAATTGATCTCAGATAAGAGGTATGATTCAGTTGCAAAGGATGGTTAGCAACTACGTTCTGAGCACTAGCCTTGTCTCTGATTTCTAGGTTGAATTCTTGTAATAGTAAAATCCATCTAATCAACCTAGGGTTAGCATCCTCTTTCATGAATAAGTGTCGTAGAGCTATATAATCGGTATAGAAAACCATGTGGGATCCAAGGATATAAGATCGAAACTTTTCCAACCCAAATACCACAATTAGCAATTCCTTCTCAGTAGTAGTATAATTTCTTTGAGCATCATCTAAACTTTTGCTAGCGTAATAAATTACCACGGGTTTCTTCTCAATTTTTTGTCGAAGGACTGCACCTACAGCAAAATCAAAATCATCGCACATGATCTCAAAAGGATGGGACCAATCAAGGGGTTGCAGGATTGGGGCCTTGGTCATGGATTCCTTAAGAGTCTAATAAGATTGAATGCAATCAGGAATGATATCAAAAGTGTTGCCTGATGAGCCATATTTCACGAATTAAAATTAGGGTTTGGAGAACCCATCGTCGTAGCTCGCAAAATGCATCTATCAAATGCAATTTATAACCAAAACTCCAGGGGAGTCCCGAGTCGAACACAGGGAGGTGACGTTTACTTTGTTTGAAATCCGCATCTTGTTTTATTTCTTTTTGGTGTTTTAGGGTTTTGTTATTTTTTTCTTTTGTTTTTATAGAAAAAGCAAGCAAGATAGATCACAGGAGAGATGAAACTACTATGATATATTACACAAATGTTTGTTACAATAATCTATGAAAGCATAAAAGTTATAGGGGTGAGAGGAAATCTCATGAATTGGCTATTCGGCGAGACGACGACACCTGACAGAAGCCTGGATGAAGGAGGTGAGATGCAGGACGATGAAGGTGAGATGCAGGAGGACGCCAGGTAGAGGAATGCTTCACCGAGGCTCTGGAATGGAGGTGAGGAGATGGAGGCGATCTTCTACCAGAATGGAGGTAGGAGGACGGCTCCAAGGCAACCTATGAAGGTGGTGGGATGAAGGTTGAATATTTGGTGGGAGATAGGAATATTACACTAACAGGAGGCCTTTGGAGCTTGAGAGTAAGCTCTAATGGAGATTTAGTAGGCTACTAGAGCTTAGAAGTGGGTGGGAGTAGAGTAGGTAGAGATGAAGAGGAATGGGGGGTGTAGGGGTGTTTATATAGTGGAGGGAAGAAGAAATTCGTGTAGAGGGTTGTAGTGACAGCTGCAAGCATCACTAAAGACCCCTGCAGCTGCCGTTGAAGATCGCGCCCCCACTACTCACGGCCATAGCTATCCTTGCACCTACAAGCAATTAGTGATGGCTGAAAGCATCACTAAGGTCCGCTTAGGCTGTTGCTGTTGCCTCCAACTCAAGCTCATGCATGCACGCTCATGGCTGGATTAGGTGTGGACCATTGGTAGCCATTAGATCAGAGGCAGACGATTGAGATGGCACAGGGATCGTGCGTTCAGATCGAACGCTCATTGGCGCGTCAGATTGGGCGTCGGTCAACGTGTGATCCTACGCGTGCATATCTTGTGGGTCAGATTGTGCCGCGTCAGCTCTCTCACTGCCACTTGATGACCATCCAACGGGTGCAATTCGATTGAGCTTGCGCTCGTGAGATCGCCTCCCCCACAGTGGCTCGAACTCGTGCTTGCGGTTTGCGAGCACTTGTCTTCACCATTGCGCCAAAGCCATGGTTTGTCGAGTGGAGGATGGTGCGATAGCGCGTGCCTGGACTGTTGGATGAAGATCCAACGGTCAAGGAAAATTCTTGCTTGAGGTCGGGCTGTGGTTCGTGTAGGGCGGTCCAAATGGCACCATGTGGCACCATTTGGACCATCCATCTTCTTCTCCTTATTGAGGATGCTACAAAGCTTTGATCGGGGTGACTTTCACGTTGATGGATTGCGATCATCACTCTAAATCCATCCGTACGGTCGGATTCTTCATCGAAAGCCCGTAAAGATGTCGCACTGCCTCCTGGCCATGTAAAATGAGAGAATTAATGTATATAATATACAATTATCCTAAATGGAATACAATGGATGTTTATGCAATATTTATACCGTGATATGCAATGCTAAGCCTAGGAACTATCATAAATAAGCATTTTATCATGAAGTCATGCATGTTTATCATACCCCCAAGCTTACTTTTTGCTAGTCCCTAGCAAAATTAACCTAAATGCTATGTATAAAAGTAGGATTTGATTACTTAGGCAAGATTTGTCGATTGCTTTAGAAAATCTCAACCCCAAGACCTAACTACAGAAACTTGACAGTGCCCAACTGTATGCCAGAATGCAAACCGCCCAAGCCCTCACCTTATCTGAAAAGGGAAGATACACTTTTTTTTTGTTTTTCTTCTTTTCTAATTTTTTTATTGTACTTTTGGAGTTTGAGAGTTTTGAGATAACTTTTTACGGCTACCCAACCTGCCCAAGACATGAAAAAGACTCTAAGTGCTAAGCATCTAGTGAAAAGAGTGAAAGACTCACTAGGCGGTCGTTAAAATGGACTTCGGATTTCTACGACCCTAGGTGACCTTGCCTAAAGGTTTATCTTTTTGAAAGGTAGCTTTCTCCCTACTTTTATTTATGGGGTCAACACAAGGGCAAACCCAGTGTATATCTTCCCAGTTTATTCTACTTCCCCGCTTCTTCCCTAAGTGTTTTGGGAATTATTGTGCATTTTGTGAGCTGGGCTCTGGACAACCAACCAATAGGCTGTTACCCACTGCAACTTGGCAGCTATACTCGTGCGGTGAAGTGTAGTTTTATTTATTTATTTTTTTAATTTCTCCTTTTTCTTTTTTCTTTTTCTAAGTAGGTGGCTTCCCTGATTTAAGATTTACCTAAAGGTAGTATGAAGAAAAAGGTCTTATGGCTAGGCTCTGGACAACCGACCAATGGGCTGTTACCCACGATAACTTGCCAGCCATATCACCCTAGATAGTTCATTAGCTATCCAATTTCCATAAAAACCATCGAAAAGTGAGTCAATGTGAATAGTGTGTAGATGCTTAGACTTAAAATCCCCTTAAATCAAAGGGCGAGTTGATAAGTCGTGTACTTATCATCCCAATTTATTTACTAGATTAAAGATGAAATTGAATTGGCAAGGACTCGAGACTAAGTCCACATTCAAGTGGACACCTGGACTAATTAAGCTCGAAGACCTGAGGAGTCTAAGCATTCAGGTCCTAAAGTATCAATTCCTAAAGTTTGCAACTCCTAATGCCTAAGTTCTCTACTCCTAATTCTTTCTTTTTTTAAGAATAACAGGAAATTACTATTACAGCTGACAAAAATATTATTTCATAAGATATATCCACCCCCCCATGCTTAGCTAATGCAATGTCCTCATTGTTAAAAATGAAAGCATGTAGGAGAGCAAAAATGGAAGAATAGCACCTGGTTTCCATGAGATTCTGGTCAGCTATAAATAGTCTTTACACGTGCTAAGTTTAGTGCCTTCAACTAGGCGAGATCCTCAATAAAAAAAAACTAACATTGAGACTGTAATAACACAGTTTCTGGGCCCCTAGATTTGGGTTCCGGAGAGTAAAAATGGGCTTGCCAAAGAGATGATCAAAGAAAGTGGCAAGCTGGTGGTGCAGGGATAGCCCAAATGATCTCCAATAGGAGTTTTGTTGATTTAGTATAGAGGAGGTGTGGGTGGATATAGAATTTGTGCATTGGTTGGGTGAAAAAGGATGATGAGGGTTTGGTGATGAGTTGGGGGTTTGTGGGTACTCTAAAATATCTAACATTTCAAGAGTTTCTCCCTAAAGTTCAATTTCATCCTCACAATTTGGGTGCTTAATCCAACCATCCTGATCTTCATGATTCCCACCCAAATGTTGAACCTCAAACTCTAAAAATTCAAGATGAGGACATTGTTGGGTTGTAACTTGATCATGTGAATCATCCAACAGATTTTCGATTTCATGAATATCTTCTTCATCCCATGTTGCTACAATTGGTTGCATGTTTTTGTTGTCCTCAATTACACCAGCAACCGTGTGATTTTCTTCCTGAGTTTGGGTTGAGTTGGCCCTTAAAAGGTTGTCTAAGATATGTATGGCCATTACCTCCTCTATTCTACCAAGCTCCTCCATCAAACCACATTTAATTTTATCCTTCTTTGAGACCTCAAAAATATTAAATCGATTTGTTTTATTCCCAGAGGCCATTTCTATATTTCTCGATTTACAATCAATCCTTGCCTTGGTGGTAGCCAAGAAAGATCTTCCCAAAATAATCGGGGTGTGGTTGAGCTGTTTTGGTGCTTCCTTGTCCACGACCATGAAATCAGCAACGTAATGCAAATCATTAACCTTGACTAAAACATCCTCCAAAATACCCCTTACTTTTGTAATGGATCTATCGGCTAACTGCAAGGTTATGTCAGTGTGTTTCAGGTAGCCCAGACCCAATTCTATGTGTAGTGAGGTGGGGATCACATTAATGGAAGCACCCAAGTCGAGAAGGGCCCGGTCAGAAGTGATGTTTCCTATTGTGCAGGAAATCAGCAGGGCTCCCAAGTCCTACTTCTTAGGAGGTAGCTTGTTTAAGATCAGCATTCTTGTGTTATCATACAAGACTACTGTCCTAATGTTTTTAGATTCCGCACTACACTTTTCTTTATATGAATTTAGTAAACCTACGGCGTAGGCAGGGATTGATCCGATAGCCACAAGGATTAAAATGATTGTCAATTTGAAAGCCTGAAGTAAGGACATCCTTTCCTCTAATTTCCCCTCTAACTTTTTATATTTTCCCATACAACATACTCCCAACTCAGACTCTAATGTTTTGTTGATCACATTCTTAGTTGGGAGTCTAGAATTCTTACTATAGGGCCTAATAGTGTTGCCATTGGGTTGGGTAGGTCCCTTGTGCCTACTACCACTCCTCAAGGTGTTGGTATTTGCCGTGGCAAAATGCTGTTGGTTAGTGCTTTGGGGATGGTTGGGCAAAATAGGAGGCTCTCGATATATTATGGTAGGAACTTGGTTTGCTCCGGGAGGGGCTGGGGTAGCTTGATAGATAGCATGAGCTTGAGAATGCGACTCCCCATCATTACCAAACTCTTGAGGCCCAGCACCTCGGTTCTGTACATTCCTTGGGTTTGGTACAGGTTGTGATGGTTGAGATTTGGGCTGTCAATTGTTTGCACCAAGTCTGGATTGCAAGGTATCCAGCGAAGTTTTCATTTGTTGCATGAGCTGGAGCATTGACCCTTGCATTTCTACCATCTTCAGGTTTAAATCAGCCTACTCGGTAGGTTGTTGAGCATTCCACATGGACTGATTAACCTGATTCAAGGGCAACTGAGTATATACATGACCCTGACCCATTGGTTTTTGTGGTACATAGTTGTTGGGTCGATATTGGGTCTACTACCTCTGATCTTTCCAAGAGAAGTTAGGGTGATTTTTCCAACCAGAATTGCAGGAATTCAAGTAAGGGTTGGGCCTAACATTCCCCTGCACAGCATGAACATCCTCATAAGATGAGGATGAAGAAGGATCAGAAAAACTAGGATCAAAGGCCCTAGTTTGGAACCCATAAGGTTTCGAGAAGAGCTGGCCCGAAGGTCAAGCCGACTCTAGCTGGTTTACAAACTCCCATCTCGTAGGAGCTTGTAAAGAATGGAATCTCGAGCCCTGGGATTGAGTGGATCTAGAAAAATTAGAATTTCTGGACATCCACTCTTCCATTCGTTTAGCAACCAGATCCACCTTATCTAATTTATTGTAGATCAATTCCATATCAAATGTATGAGAATCTTGGACCTCATTGGCATTTGATCTAGTTTGTTGGGATTGGTTGAAGGTTTACATGGAGGCTTGGTTTAAAGAGTTTTTGCTCATTTCCTCAAACAAATCATGCATGCTATCTGCGTCTTTGTTGAGGAAATTACCTCCACAAGAAGCATCCACATGATTATGAAGTTGATTATTCAACCCGTGATAAAAAATCTATATGAGTTTCCATTTAGTCAACTCATGGTGTGGATACTTCCGCAACAGATCCTCCAATCTCTCCCAGGCCCCATGAAATGGTTCCCCCTGCCGCTGAGCAAAAGTGGTAATTGCCTGTCGCAGCGCATTGGTTTGCCCAATTGGGAAGAATTTCTTCAGGAAGACTGATTTTAAAGCTGTCCAGGTAGTAATCGGTCTTCCAATGGTATGATACGAATGTGCGGCCTTATCCCTGAGTGCATGGGGGAAAAGCCTCATGAGCGTCTGTTCTTCATCGACATTCCACGATTTGGTGGTCTGAACCAGAGTGATTAGGTCCTCTAAATGTTGGAATGGGTCCTCGAACCAAGCCCGTGAAAGTGTTCAATTAGACTCAAAACCTGGGGCTTGATCTCAACATCACCGACAGGGATCACAATGCTGAGATGATCCTCATAATTTGAAGGATTGTAAAAATCCTTCAAGGGCCGAGTGCCATACCATTCATTCATTGGAACCATTGCTGCATCTGCTGCTATTCTTCCAACTGCCTTTGAATCAGCTCCTGCTGGTTCGGGGGTAGGGGAGGTGGTTGTTGATCAACCATGGGATTTGCTTGGCTATAACTCAACCTCAACCTTCGGGAATGGTCTATAGGTCCTTCCAATCTAAGGTTCAATAACCTCCTTCCCAGCATACACTGGAAGGAAGCCGGAAGGACGGGGAAGAGAAGGAACCCTGTAGCATAAAAAATAAAAGCCTATCCTTAGGTTGGGTAGCCTAAAGGTCTACAGACTCTCAGAATCCATCTTAAGATTATAGACGATTTACTCTACTTGTATCCAGTCAATCCAACCAATTAAAAGGAGGGATTGGGGAGAAGGTTCTTCATTTGGCTTGCGCCTTCGGTTCCTAATGTATCCCCCAACTGTGGTCGTTTGAAGCAACTCCCCTAGCTAGACATCAGATTAACTAGTATAAGCAGGTTAATCATGAATAATCTCAATCTGGGCCTCGAAGAGCAAATCAGTCCTTATGGCCAACGTCTAATCAATTTTAGTTAGGCTTGGGATATTTAGTGCTTTCAGAATGTGATGGGCCCTTAATGGGTTGTGACATTAATGATTTATTTGAGAATGTGTGTATGTGCACAACCAAAACGTTTTCAAGCAAGATTATTGAGGATAAGGTGAATTTTAGGGTTTGAATCTTACTTAGTAGCTTTTAGGATTCAAATATGAGGTATATTCAACCAAATTTCCAAGAGGCAAACCAAGTTTGAAATCACGAGTTCAAGTATTTTCCTTTACAAATCATGAAAAATATGGAGTACCTGGCTTGACCTAATTATTGAATCCTATGGGGCAGCTACAAAATGACTTCCTTTTAGATTAGGTGGTGTAGCCCAAACATTTCAAACAACTAGCCCAAATGCACAACCGATTAGGGCACACAAAGAGGTGATTAACCTAGTATGATTTCTACTCCTTTGTGTTGAATTGGTGTACCGATTCCATAAGTCGAAATCCCGGTTGAGTAGATAAAAATCAAGTTAAGTTATGTGCCACAAATGTGGGTGTATGTAGTGTGTATGTTGATTTGTCCTACAAGAAGTATATTTTTATTTATTTTTTATAATATGCGAGGGTGAGGTGAGTGGAGGTGACAAACAAGACAAACAAATTCTATCTTAGGGTTTATGCAAACACCTAAGTAGATTAGGTCTTGGTTATGAATGTGGTGAAATGAAACTAGTGGGGGGCACTTACAAATTTCTCTACCCACACTTTACTCTGGTCTATGGCACTTGGATATCCATGCTAGGGTACCTGCATGACAGTAGATCAGAGACAAGCAGGGTTAATAATGTGTAAATGCAAAGAAGCGCAAAAAATAAGAAAGTAAATTTTGTTGCCTCCCCAGCAATGGTGCCAAAATGATGAGCCATGTTTCACGAATTAAAATTAAGGTTTGTAGAACCCGTCATTGTAGCTCGCAAAACGTGTCTATCAAATACAATTTATAACCGAAACTCTAGGGGAGTCCCAGGTCAAACGCAGGGAGGCGACGTTTACTCTGTTTGAAATCCACATTTCGTTTTGTTTCTTTTGGTGTTTTGGGGTTTTGTTATTTTTTTCTTTTGTTTTTATAGAGAAAGCAAGCAAGACAGATCACAAGAGAGATGAAACAACTATGATATATTAAGAAAATGTTTGTTACAATAATCTATGAAAGCATAAAAGAGATAGGGGTGAGAGGAAATCTCCCGAATCGATTGTTCGTTGAGACGACAGTGCATGGCGGAAGCTTGGATGAAGAAGGTGAGATGTAAGACGATGGAGGTAAGATGCAGGAGGATGCCAGGTAGAGGAATGCTTCGCCGAGGCTTTGGAATGGAGGTGAGGAGACGGAGGCGATCTTCAACCAGAATGGAGGTGGGAGGATGGCTCCAAGGCAACCTATGAAGGTGGTGGGATGAAGGATGAATATTTGGTGGGAGATAGGAATATTACACTAATAGGAGGCCTTTGGAGCTTTAGAGTAAGCTCTAATGGAGGTTTGGTAGGCTATTAGAGCTTAGGAGTAGGTGGGAGTAGAGTAGTTAGAGATGAAGAGGAATGTAGGGTGTAGAGGTGATTATATAGTGGACGGAAGAAGAAGAAATTCGTATAGAGGGCTATAGTGACAGCTGCAAGCATCACTAAAGGCCCCTGCAGCTGTCACTGAAGATCGTGCCCCCACAGCTCACACCTGCAGCTGTCCTTGCACCTACAATCAATTAGTGATGGTTGTAAGCCTCACTAAAGGCCTGCCCAGGCTGTTGTTGTTGCCTCCGGCTCACGCTCACACATCACGCTCATGGCTAGATCAGGTGTGGACCATTGGTAGCCATTGGATTAGAGGCAGACAGTTGAGATGGCACGGGGATCGTGCGTTCAGATAGCGCGCTCGTTGGCACATCACGTGGGTCTGATTATGTCGCGTCGCCTCCCTCTCTGCTGCTTGATGGCCATCCAACGGGCACAAGATCACCTCTCGCACCGCGGCTTGAACTCGCGCTTGCGGTTTACAAGAACTTGTCTTCACTATTGTGCCAAAGCCATAGTTTATTGAGTGGAGGATGGTGCGGTCGCACGCTCCTTGACTGTTGGATGAAGATTTAATGGTCGAGGTGAATCCTTGCTTGAGGCCGGGCTGTGGTTTGTGTAGGGTGGTCTGGATGGCACCACGTGGCGCTATCTAGACCGTGCATCTTCTTGTCCTTATAGAGGATGCTACGGAGCTCTGATTGGGATGATTTTTGCATTGACGGACTGCGATCATCGCTCCAAATCCATCCATATGGTTGGATTCTTCATCCGAAGTCTGTAAAGATGTCGCATTGCCTCCTAGCCATGTAAGACGAAAGAATTAATGTACATAATATACAAGTATCTTAAATGCAATATTTCTACCATGATATGCAATACTAAGCCTAGGAACTATCATAAATAAGCATTTTATCATGAATTCATGCATGTTTATCATTGTCCTTGGTTGAAAGATTAGTAAGGGGCCTTGAAATCTTTGAAAAAACTTTTATAAACCTTCTATAAAAATCAACATGCCCCAGAAATGATATGACTTGCCAAACTGATCTAAGAGATGGTATATTAGAGATCAAATCAACTTTAGCTCTCTCAGATACTATATGTCTAAGCACAATTCCTTCATGGACCATGAAATAACTCTTGTCCCAACTTAAGACCAGGTTCACTTCTATACACCTCATCAAAATTTTCTCTAGGTTGCTCAAACATTCATCAAATGAATCCCCAAAAATCAAAAAATCATCCATAAAGGCTTCCAAGTAATCATCAATCATGTCCGAAAAGATTGCCATCATGCACTTTTGAAAAGTTGCAAGTGCATTACATGATCCAAGTGACATTCTACAAAAGCAAAGGTTCCACAGGGACATCTAAAAGTCATCTTTTCCTAGTCTTCAGGACTAATTGCAACTTGGCTATATCTAGAATATCCATCCAAGAAACAGAAAAATTATCTTCCCGCTAATTTCTCCAAGTTCTAATCAATAAAAGGTAGTGACAAGTGATCTTTCTTTGTAGCAGAGTTTAATCTTCTATAATCCATACAAACCCACCATGCAGTCGTGAAGCGAGTCAGGATGGACTCGCCTTTGTCATTGGTCACCATAGTCAGTCCTACTTTCTTATGTACTACTTGAATTGGGCTTACCCAAGGGCTGTAAGAGATAGGGTAAATTATGCCCGCATTAAGCCACTTGATTATCTCTTTCTTGACAACCTCTCGCATATTCAGGTTAAGCCTCCTTTGCAACTCGAGAGAAGGTCATGCATCCTCTTCCAGATACATTTTATGGGTGTAGTAAGCAGGACTAATTTCCTTTAAATTAGATATGGTCCATCCAATAGCTTGCTTATTTTCACTTAGGTACCTTGGTCAACTTAAGCTCTTAATCCCTGGTCAAATGAGAGTTGATAATCACAAGGAGGGTCTAATTAGTTCCCAATAAGACATATTTCAAACTACTTAGGAGGGACTTTAATTCCAATTCAGGTGGGACCATTAGTGAGGGTAGCTGAGTAGGTGAAGATGGGGTAGGTAGCCTCTTCACAGGAGTATTCCAAGTGAGTCTAGAGTCAAGAGCTAGATTCAAATATTTGCAGACTTCCTTGCACTTAGATTCTAGATCAACCACTTTTCTAGGTTGAGTCAAACAAGCTAGCAAAGGATCCTCCATAAGATTACTAGCCATTACATCCTCAATATCATCATTCTCTAAGTGCTCAATAGCTCCACAATCATCAAAATTTTTCATTGCATTAAAAACATTTAATTGCATCTTCCTATGTCCAAAGGCAATTTCCATCTTTCCATATTCGCAAGCAATATGGGCTTTAGCAATTGCAAGGAAGGGTCTACCCAAGATGATTGAGGTATTACAAAGTCGTTCAGGCACCTCTATGTCAAGGACCAGAAAATCAATAGGGAAGTAAAAGTCCTTGACACAAACAATCACATCCTCCTAAATCTTGTGTAGCTTGGTGATAGTTCGATTGGTGATGCCATAGTTATCTCGCAAGATAGAATCAAGTTTTTAGGTCATGGTATAGTGTGCAAGACAACCAACACATTTATAAATTTATAACTAGTTTTGAGTCGAGGTTGTTTGCTGGGAAGCTTATTATAACTTAATTCACCAATTATTCCCTTAAATTATCTTTATTTTCTTAATTATGATAATTATATTTAATATACAAGCAAATCAATAATTAATAAGTTAAGTTTACTACATAGCTTATGATATAAATAACTTATAGTCTTAACTTTAAATAGCCTAGGTTAAGTCATATATATATAATGTACAACATATATAAGTTAATTAAGAACTTAATTATTATATAGATTGCATAATTTAGCTTATCTTTTTTACTTAAACGAATTTAATTACTAATCTAATTATTTCTACATATAACTAACTATCCTAATATATACTATTTACTTTACTCATAACTTACTTGATTAGTTTAATTACTAGAATCTAACTACCTAAATTGATAACTTAACAAATACCTATTTAATTTAGAAATATAGCTTATAGATAACTACTACTTAATTTACTATTAAAACTATTCTTAACTTAACTAACTATAAACAAAATAACTTAATTAATTTGCAATACTTATCTTACTTAATCTTACATTAACTTAGCTTAAACTAAGTTATATATACATAACTTAATTACATACTTAATCTACTTAAGTTATGCTAGATTAATCAGGTTTATATAAGTTACTTAACTTAAGTAAAAGGCTTAGGTTAAATACTAGTGATGAGTCGGAAATTTGTGAAGAAAAATCAGAGTTTGGAAAACTCGTCATCATAGTAGCAAAAATCTAGCTATCAAATAAAAATAATCGAAGCGTGATGAGTCTCGGGTCCAACACGGGGAGGCAACATTTGATTAAGAAAATCTGCATTTATTTTATTACTTTTTGATATTTTGTGATTTTCTAATCTTTTGGTGTTTTTATAGCAACTGATCAGGTCAAAATATTTCTATCAAGCTAATACTATTTGCAAAATAAAGGAGACAGAAAGAGAGAAAGAGATAGAGAGAGAGAGAAACAGATATTATATAGGTAATTCAAATGTTTATTACAAGCTAAATGGAGAAATTAAAATCTACTATAAAAAGTAGTAAAAAGGAGAAGAGAGAGAATCCCCCTCGTCAACTGCTTAGGGGACGAGCTGTGTTGATGTGATGCCCGAAAGAAGGTGATGAGGAGTTGGAGGGAGGAAGAAACTTGAAGAATTGAGGATGAGGCAGGACGACGTCATAGCGAGATCCACTTCCATATTGGAGGTGAGAAGACGACCATGGGTATTCCATGATGGGGAAGAGAGAGAAGGAATTACAAAATTATTTTTTACTCTAATGGAGTATCCCGAGCTTGGGCCTATCTCTAAAGTGGCTCTTGGAGCTTTGGAGAGGGTAAGAATGGAGAAGGAATGAGAGGCTAAGGGAAGGAAAGGAGGTATTTATAGGGTTGAAATGGGACATGGCAAATGCTTTGTCAGGCATAGCCATAAGACTGCACATCAGGCATGGCCTGCGCACGCAGTGCACCTACACGTGCCCAAGTATCTTGCGTAGCATTAGCGCTGTGTAGGTATGGCAAGGGATGCTTACACTCGTCAAATCACGATCCAATACTCCAACTTGCATGCCAATCATGCCTCAAATAGCACATCAGATTACGCATCATTGCGTGCTTGCATCCATCGCGCCACATGGCACAATCACCACCGGTTAATGATGATCGTGCAGTCGTGAGCACGCGAGGGGAGGGTGTTGATGCTGAGGTGCGCACACTAGAGGTGACACAGCTCAATCTCGTCCATCCGCTCATGATCAAGCGACAAAATTTGATCTGCGCTTGTGAGACGAATTGAGTCTCGAACTTGCGTAGCTTGTATGGGATAGCATGGGCACAACCGCTATCCCATCGAGGATGAGGTGCACTCTCGATCGCTAATGCAAGATCAGATGGCAAAGGATGAGTACAATTTTACCCTTTAGAGATGTGAAGGAGAGGTGGGCGCAGGCAACATGGCACATTCCTGACTGTTGGATGAAGATCTAATGGTTCAAGCTTGAGGGCATGGTCGATTAGGTGTGGCACGGTCGAGGAGGCATGGCAGGCTTTCCATCATTAGATAACGATCTAATGGTGGATGTGTTGCATTGATGAGACATCAGTAGGTGAGGGCAAGATGAAAGGCAACGATGGGAGGTTGGGATGGTGCCACATGGCACCATCCTGGCCATCCATCATCTTTTCTTCACAGGTAGCGCTATAGATGTCGAATTGGGTTGATTTTCATGCTACTAAGCCATGATTGTCAAACCAAACTCATCCGTGTGGTTGGATTTTTTGTTTGAGGCTTTGAATCCCGTCACCTTACTTCCTAGCCTTTGATCTTCTTTGGACTGCATATGATGCTACAGAGGTCCAATCAGGGCTATTTCAGAGGTGTTGGACTCTGGTTGTCACCCTGATTAGATCTGTAAGGTTGGATCTTCAATCCAAGGCTTAGAAATGTGTCTCCTTTTCCCCTAGCCGCCAGAATAGGCAAATTAATATAGAATTTACATAATCTAACCTAAATGCAATATTTATAATGTTAAATGAATCTATAAGCCTAAGAACATGCATAAATGGGCATTTTATGCTAAATAAATGTGTCTTCATCACACCCCCATGCCTATCTTTTGCTAGTCCCTAGAAAAATTAAACTAAATGCTATTTATAAACAAAATTAAGATATGATTACTTAAGCAACATTTATTTATCAACAATAAGAAATTTCTACTAAGGACTAAAACTACAAATACTCAACAATGTTTGAGTATCTGGCAAAATGCAGACCACCCAAGTCCTCACCTTATTTTGAATAAGAAAGGGAAATTTTTTTCTTTTCTTCTTTTCTAATTTTTTTTAAAATTTTTGAGTTTAGAGTTTCGGGGAAACTTTCTACGACTACCTAACCCACCCAAGACTCGAGAGAACTCTATGTGTTAAGCATCATTATGTGCAAAAGTGGGTGACTTACTAAATGACAAAACAAAATAGACCTTAGATATCTACAAACCCTAGGTGACCCTAAAGAAAAATTCTACTTAAAGGTTTATCTATCTGATCGGTAGCTTTTTCCCTACATTTACTTTTGGTGAGGTCAACACAAGAGCAAACCTAATGTATATCTCCCTGAATTCATTCTACTTTCTTACTTCTCCATAAGTGTTAGGAATTATTTGTGTATTTGTGAGCTGGGCACTTGTCAAATGACAATGGGGGGTTACCCACGGCAACTTGCCAGCCATACCCGTGTGGTGAAGTGTGGCTTATTATTCTTTTATTCTCCTTTCCTTTTTTTTCTTTTTTTTCTTTTTCTTTTTCTAAGCAGGTGGCTTCCCTGATCTAAGATTTACCTAGAGGCAATGGCCAAAGAGATTAGGTCATGTGCCTAGGCTTTGGACACCTGACTATGAGGGGTTACTCACAGCAACGTGCCAGGCGTACCACCCTAGTATGTTTATTAGCTACCTAATTTCTGTTATGATCGCTTGAGAAGTGAGTCAGTGGGAAAAGTGTGTAGATGCTTAGACTCTAAGTCCCATTAAATCAGAGAGCGGGTGGATAAGTCGTGTACTTATCACCCCAACTTCTTTAACCAATTAACATTGACTTAAAGATGGTGAGGACTCAAGAAACAGGTCCACATTTTAGTGGACACTTAGGCTAATTAAGCCTGAAGACTTGAAGAGTCTAAGTGTTCAGGTCCTACTATATCATTTCCTAAAGTTGACAAACTCCTAATGCCTAAATTCTCTTTTCCTAATTCTCAATATTTTTTTAATAAAGAGAAAATAAATAAAAAGAATCTGTGGAGCTGACAAAATAATTCTGAATTAAGTGTATCAACCCCCATGCTTATCTAATGCAATGTCCTCATTATATATAAAGGCATGAAAAAGTGCAAAATAAACAAGATATCACATGAGTTCTGTGATGAGTCAGTCAGCTTTGACATAAAAAAGATAGAGTATACACAAGTGCTAAGTTTGTTGCCTTTAGCTAGGCACTGTCCATAAGCAAAGAGAAGAAATGCAAGACTCAGATTTGCGGGTCAAAACCAAGATAAGAAGATTGACCTTCAAACCTGCAAGAAGATGTCCATAAATGTGGACTAGATTATGGTGCAGACCCATGCCCCAGGGGTCAGGCTTGTAGTTTGTGCTCGTGTAACCCAAATCCAAAGTGCCGGACAATAGGTAGATCTCGATTAATAGATGTGTTTGTCCTCTTAGAGTTCAACTCAAAAATATAATCAATTACTCTTTACATGGGTTGCACATCCTCAAAATCAAAAATATCATAAGGGTCCTGGTAAAAGGTTGATGGTTTAATGAAAATATGAACCCTAAGATGTAAACTTATGTTTCCCCTAGAGTTAGCTTCCTAGATTTTCATTTCTAGACTCCTATCCTCCAAAAACAGAGTTTCCAGGACCTCTAAATTGTTACGCACCCCATCTAAATTATCCAAGTCCAATAATTGTGGCTGAATCAGAATTGATTTGGGTTTAGTGATTTCAAAAGCAAAATCATCATTATTCCCTTTAGGGTGTGGTTTAGGAATGTGGCCACTGATTAAATCATTCATGAAATTAGGATTTTGATCCACCAAGTTAACCCTAACCAAATCGCAATCCTTAGTCATAGGACCATCAAATAATTCATTAGGTTCCTCCGGCCTATTTGTCCCACTCAAACCATTTTCCTTAAATTCTAATACATCAAGTTAGACTTCTTTTATAGATTCTTCACCTTCAAAATCAAGGAATTTTGGATCCTCATTAATATATGTCTTGTAACCATTTGTTATTCCTTGGTCCACAGAGATATTTTTCCTCGTACCCCAACTCTGGGATCTCAGGTGAAGAAATAGATTCATCCTCAACTGGTTGCTCAAATTCAACCTTATCATGCATCCCAGTTCTCATAAAATGTGTCCCCCCCTACAGGTGCTTGATGGGTTCTAACAATGGCTCTCCAGAAGGGGGTTCATCATGAGAATCATCCTAAAGCAACCATGAATCTCATCCTTAATTTTCAAAACCTCCCAAGTAATAACTCACATAGGTCCTTATCCTCAACTTCTTGGAGCCAATCTAATAAGGACTTGTTTAGATCATCAATCATTTTAATCAAGGGCTCCAATGTTTTAGTGCAGGGTGTTGTTGGCTGAGCTTCGAAAGATGAAATGGTGTTCCTCAAGTTAGCCAATACTATATCTTAGACTTGGTTTACCTGAGCCACATAGTTCGATTTAGGGTTGGGTGGGTTTTAGTTCAGTTTGTGAGGGTCAATGAATTGAGGTTCTTTGGGGCCTCCCTGATAGTAGGTCATTTTAGGTTGCTTAATCAGGGTAGATCAAATCAGGTTGTTTATAAGAGTGCATAGTTCTATAATCATTATAGCTGTGAGAAGGATAGTAATCATAGTCTTGATGTCCAGGGTTAGACCCTGAACATTGAGGTCTAGAATCATATTCCCAATCAGAGTTGTCCCAACTGGTGGATGAGTGGTCATAAGTGTAGTCGAGTGACATGCAAATTCTCAACACAATTAATTAAGGTCATTAAACTTAATTAATTGTGCTAAAGATGATGTATAAGCTACATTGCTTAATTAATTTGCCATTATTAATTATAGTATAGGATGCAAGATAACCTAACATTTAGAAAATTACTTTTAATTGGTTGAGTCCAAGTCATTCTTAGGGAGGCTTAATTAGCTTAATCAATCACCACTTATTCCAAGTAAATCTTTATTCTTAGTTGCTTAAGTTATACTACTCAGATTATGCTAATAATACTACTACTTAACTAATATAGCTTCGATTACTCTACTATAGAGTATTATACTAATATATACTTTAATTAGACTAAGTACTTAATTAATGGCTTCATTAACTAATAATTACTCTACTATGTTAACCACATGAATAATTGCATAAAATTGAACATTAAAGGCATGACAATCATTACATATACAAGAGTAGACAAAAGGAAATGATATTCATTAAAGAGCAAAAGAAATTGCATGAAAAAGAGTTGTTTTATAACAACTACAATTCGCTCAACAACTATTACAAACTTAGTCATTTCTCTGATTAAACAGTTAGCTTACATGCCCTTTCTCTTCTCAACCTTGACATCTCAACACCAACACTTAACCATTTTTGTGCTCAGGCCTCAATACTTAGGCCTAACAAAGCTTACTCTAAAAGGTTTGGAATTGGTGGGCCCATCCTTTCACAGAATCTATAGCCCAATAGGCTAAAACACCACTACTAAGCTTGGCCCATAGTTTGATTATTAGGTTTATTTTTGTGCGTAGTTTTGGGCCCATTCAGGCCCACAAAGCTCACACGACCGAGCCACCCACGCCCACATCAGGGCACACATGCTCACACACACACATGCTCATGCTCAATTGTGCCCCCTACACTAACGACTAGCTAGTAAGCAATGCTATTCATTATATATGCATGAGGCACTTCCTCCATTTTTAAGGTGGGGCTATGTTTAGCCCTCTTTTCTTATGCACCTACTTAGCTCCAGCTTCAGCTTCATTGATTGATTGACATTGACTCAGAGCTCCAAATCCTAAGGTTAAGGGCTCGATCGAAAGCCCTATGTGCCTTTCGTTTGCTATAGCCAATTTAATCAGAGGATCTCATTTGATACTCTGAATTGAAGCCTAAACTTCACCTAGAAACAAGCATGCACTGCTATAACTGATTAAAGGAAAAACTCCAAATTGACCAGATTGATCTCTCTCTTTTACGCATCTAAACCTATCAGAATGTGCCTAAGACAATTCCACACTTTTTAATAGAATTAGAGATCTTGGGAAGCTTCTAAAGCTCAGGGAGTTTCAGAATCTTGTACCCCTTCTCAAAGCAGTCAGATCAATAAGTTGATTGAATCAAACAAGAATTTAGGACCTTTGGAAAGGTTCTAAATTACTTTAGAATATCCAAATGAATTGATTTGGGTTAATTTCAGCTTGGAGTCTCGATAGAAAACCTATGAATGCCATAGAAGCTCAAAATGTACCCATAATGTGTAGAGAATCAAATCCACTGAAAATCTCAATAAAACTCATCTGAATCAATTCTATTTAACCTAAATCAATCCAAGAAGTTCAAATCTACAATTTAATCTAAGTTCTGAAGCCTTAAACCTCAAGAACAGATCTAGGTTGACCATCACAACCTAAGAGTTGACTTTATTAGTAAGGTCAATTCTAATCAATTTAAATGTCTAGATAGACTAAAATCAACATAAGGAATCTAATGTAATCATCAAAATCAAGTTTTGAATACTCTAACTATGTTCTCAAGCACCTCCACATGAGTTCAAAATGAGTTGAGTTTGTCAGATCAAATGAAAGATTCTAAGACCTAAATGAGAGCCTTTCTAGAATCAATGTGATCTGCTCATGCTTTCAAACCTCTTACCAAGTTCTAAACCTCAAAGAATACATCTCCTCACCTATGCCAGAGCTAAGGAAGACGATGATCAACATAGTGTTATGAACATTAAAACACATAATTAATCAGTGGAAATTAATTAACAGTTCATCAAAATGTGATTTGGAGCTCTGAAAAAGCTTTCAAGAGCTATAGCTCATGTTTTGTGTCTGCGGAGCTCATCGAAGCTTTGATGCAGGCTGATACAAGAAATTGGAGATCATATCTCCATGAAACTCATCAAGAAGTAGATGAAAAGATTGCTGAAATTCTCAAGAACCTCATAAACACACTAATTGCTTTAACTAAGCTCAAATTAGATGATATACCTCGAATTCAATAGAATTTGACTTCCTAAGTTCGGCAGAGCTCAGAAAGTCTTACCTCATTCAATTGAGTGAGGTGAAACATCCAGTAGGTGTCTACGATGGTGTAGGTGAAGGAAATTAGTTAAAGAAGTCTTCTTGAGCCTCCATTGATAGCGAGCTCAAGATGTTGAGGTGAATTAGGCGTATATTATGTAATGGATAAAATATCTAATTAGATACTAAAATAGAGCCCTTGTGATGTGTAGGGGAGATGGAGGGCCCCAATTGAATGTGCTAAAGCCTCTAAGCCTCCACCATAGACAGTTGAGGAGCTCAGGTGAATGTGAGGTGGATTAGGCGATGTAGGTACTTATTTATGAAATCAAAGACATAGAAATGATCGCGTGAGGGTAGAGAGTGTGATTAGTGAGTATTAATAGCAAGAACAAGTCCATTGAAGCCTGGGATGGCTTCACCAGAGGTGGAGAAGAAGAACTAAATTTAGATAATTACAGTAACTAACTAAACTATCTAGCTAGATAAATCTACTCTACTCTAAACTAAGAATCTATGACTATTGTTACCTGGAAGAATAGGAGTAGAGGATCTCCGTCGAGGTTCATCAGAGGACGAAATAAGAATAAGAGGAAGAAGAGTCTGGCGTAGACATATGCAGAATAGAAGGAAGTAGCGGAGGCGTAGCCACATCAGAAGACACGACAGAGGATGACGGAGAGGAAGAAGTGGTCCAGCTCCTCGGAGAAGACCAGAAGAAGAGGAAGAAGTTCGCTGGATGTGGGAGAGAATAGCCTATGAGTAGCTCAATTGGGGGAGAGGGTACAGAGTTTCTAAATGGAGATTGGAGGTGGTTAGGGGTATTTATAGGTAGTGGTAGAGCTTAGGTGGGAGGAATTTGGTTGGGAAGGTATCGAGGTTCATCAAAAATTTCATCATCATCTCCTACGACGGTGAAGCTTCCAGGTACCCTCGAAAGACATGCGCAAGATCGAAACTGTTAGATCTGTGGAGTTTGTTGTGAGGAAGCTTGGTATGCACGGAAAAGGACGTTAGCCCTCCAATGCTACTGACATGGGAGAAGAAACTCAAGGATGAATGTCAACTGTCGATTCTGGTGAGGAGAAGTAAAGAAGAAAAAGGTGAAGGACTTGATTGCAAATATGAAGGACGTAGTTGTACAAAAAGGACTTAAATGTCATGAAACTTAAGAGCATAAATGCAAATAGTAGATTTAATGGATTATTTTAATTTATTTTTCAAATTTTTATATATTATAATAAATAATGTAAATAATATGTTTATGTCATGAAATTGTATTTTTATCCATTTTAGCTATATTTATTTAAGTACTTACATTGTTAAGTTAATTATTAATTATAAATATAAGTTATATATATAAGGCTTTATTTATAGCTTTATGGTTTTGAGTTGAGTACTATTAACTAATTAAACTTAAGTTAACTCTAATTTAACCTTAAGTAAGTTATTTTAACTTATTTGTAAGGTCCTTGCTATTTTTCCTTTATTATTTTATTAACTCTGTATTAATGTTATTCATATATTAATTAGCTAAGGAAACTAGCTAGTTAGGGTAAATTATGAGTCATGATGAGTTCCTCATCATACCCCCAATCCGAAATTTTGCTAGTCCCTAGCAAAATTAACAATGAATATAAGAATTTAAACACCATGGTGATTAAATAAAATATAATTAATTCTTAAATAAATAAATGATTAGTGATGGTAGCACCATCATTGGTGTTAGTAATCCTAATTTATCCTAATTGCAGTAATAAATGCTCCTAAATATTCATCAGAAGATCATAACTCTGTTTTGAATTGCATGAAAGAAGACAAGAAAATGGGTTAATTATGCCATTTTAACATCCCATCACTAATGCAGATTAATTAAGGGGTTAATCAGGGGTTAATAAAAGGTTAAATGATCTTAATTTCTCATGAAGTGGGCCTAAGCTGATTGAATCAGGATTTTCTACATTTTGAGGATTAATTTATTACCTGAAAATCCTAATTTTAGCCTCATTCAAATTGAAAGGGTTTTGGTAGAAAGAAATTCAATATAAACCTCCTAAAAATCATTGAAAAATATTCTGAGAGGTCAGGTACCTTCACTTTGACCATCAGAATCCATTGTGACCAAAAATAGAGATTCAGGCGGGAATTTACCTTATTTTGGGCTTCTGTATAAATTACCTAGCCAAACGTGGTCAAAACCCAAATTTGAAGTCATCATTATATTTCTTGGGTCCAAATTAATTTAACTCCAAAATTTGAGCCCAATTACAATCCATCTTGACCTAATTTGCATTTTAGCCCTCAAAGATCTTTGTTTATGTTACTTGAGCCCTTATTTTCTATGTTTCCTTTACAAATACACCCCTAGTTTGTCATCTTCTTCACAAAAATGCCCCTGTCGCCTTCTTCATCTCTTTCCTTTTGAATGTATGAACGCAACAAGGAATCCAAGGTTGGCAAGATTTGAGGGCCAATTTGATCAATCAAACACCTACCAAATCACACCAAACTTAATGAGATTGGTCGTAGGATCAATCTCTACTTGGAAATCACCTTTTAAAACCCTAAATTGGAACCCTTCCTTGTTGGCGACCACTTGAAATCAGGGCTTACAAGTCCTGATGGGAAATATGCCAATTGAAGCCTAACTTAGCTTAATTGAACTAGAACTTTGCTCTATTTAAAAGGCAGAGCATGTACAAGTCAAGATTGTGCTTAATTTTCCTCGATACCCTTCCTTCCTTCCTCCTTGCCGGCAGAATCAACGCACCATCAGAGCTGCCCCATCCCCCTTCCTCACCCTTTACCAAGTACAATAAGTAGAGGGTTTCACTCTCTAATCTTCCATGAAGCTTCCCGCGAAGCTTCACGCCTTGAATCACCTTCCTCTGCTCTGGCTACTTCGTCATCTTCTTTGTCACAGGCATACCTCCGATAGCCTCTCTCCCTCTCTCTTTCCCTAAATTAGTTTAGGCTTTCTGCTCCGCACCCCTCTAATTAGATTTAGGTTAAGTCTTTGTTCCGATCATCAACTCTTTCATCTTCCCTAACTTCGGCAACACCTCTGTCGACCATCATCATCGTCGGACCCCATCCACCCTCCTCTAACCAAATTAAGTTAGTGATGGTAGCACCATCATTCTTCATAACTAACTTAATTTAGTCAGAATTGAGAGATAAATACCCCTAAATGATAACTTGAGGACCATAATTCCACTCTGATCTGATTTGAGAAGATAAGAAAACAGGGTTAATTTTGTCATTTTAACACCACATCACAAATGAAGATTAACCACAAGGTTACTCAGGGGTTAATTAAAGGTCAATTGAGCATAAAGTCTAAAAAGTTGGTTTACATTGATTAAATCAGGGTTTCACACATTTCAAGGGTGAAAACAATACTAAAAACCCTATTATCAACCCCACTTAAATTGAAAAAGTTCTGATTAGGATAAATCAATCTAAACCTCTTAAAATTCATGGAAAAATATTCTAAGAGGTTTAGTACCTTTAATTTGACCATCTGTACCCATTTTGACCTAGAATAGAGATTTAGACTGGAATCTATCCTAATTTAAGCTTCTATACAATTTTCCTAGTCAAACATGGTCGAAACTCAAATCCAAGTTCATCATTAGATTCCTTGGATCAAAATTAGGTTAACACAAAAATTTGGGCCCAATCAAAGTTCATCTTGACCTAGTTTGCATTTTTGCCCTTAGAAACTCTATTTCTTACTCCCAAGCCCCTAAGTTTCAAGTTTCTTACTTCCATGCCCCTATTGTTGTTGTCGTTCTCTCAGAAAGGTCTCTTCTATCATTGAATGTTAATAGAACCTTCACCGCTGACTTTAAGCGAGGATTTCTCGCTCGATTCTCGCTTAAATCTCTCCAAACTTAAAGAGATTGTTCCTAAGACGATTCCCTACAAATTGGACCATCTCTTGAGATCTTTGATTGATCATGGAGCTTAGGTGAACCCCATGATTTTAGCGGGTTCCCTTTGCAAAAATTGTGAGGAAATGTCATGATTTCCTTGCAATTAAGGGCCTGAGCTCCCTCTATTTAAACTCCACATCAATTTCCCATCCAATTAAGCCTGGTCATAGCCAAAATCACCTTATTTTTCTCCTCTCCGGCCACCTCTGCTGCGGCTCCAGCGAGCTCCCGCAATCCCTTCACTCTGGCCACTCGACAATCAAATTGAGTGGCCCACTATCTTCCTCAAGCTCCTCCACTCCTTGCTAGCCATAGCAGGAGCCGCCTACCCCTCTCATCCTCACCAATCCCTTCACCGGGGGATTTGTCATCCTTGGCTCTAACAGCTGTGCTGGCAAGGCTTCCGCACCCCCTTCATCCCTTAGATTAGGTCACATGCTCCCTCTTCCTTTCTAGACTCCTTTCAAACCCTTAAGACCTAGCTATGTTCGCTACCATCACCATTCCACCACCATCGTCATCGCCTCTAGCGTGAACTCCAGCGAGTTTGTGCCATCACCACACATCGCTATTCAACCACCCACTTGATCCACAAGCACGCCCTCACCTTGGGGAGAAAAAGCCCTCAAGAAATTGAGGCTTTTACTCACCCAAAACACAGGCCGAAGAACCCATCACACCAACAACCTCATTGGCTTCGGCTAACCTCCACACAATGCTAATCGCCCAATCAACACCACTGCCACCTTCACCACTTCATGGTGGATCTTTTGAGCTCTTTAAATAGGGCTCTTAGCCTATGCTCATGCTTCCAGGTATTCGAACGAAGCTCCGTTGTCACTATCGTCTTCCTCAACACCGTTCACCCTTCTCCGGCTACCATCCAACTCGCTTCCACCACCAATCGAAGTGGCCTCACTACCTAAAGACATCTGCGCCTGCAATAGCAGCAAAACAGGCAGTAGAAACTCCAATTGGAGCAACAATCACTCTCTACTGTGCACGCAAGGAGATAGTGGGATTTAGTCTTATATCATGCATTTTAGTTTTAGAAATGCATATTTAACCCATTTTCTACATCGGCTGTTTTCCTTAAGTCACACGGGGGTGAGGTCCCTGCTCACCTTTACCTCACACCTCACCCACGATCACTGTCTACGGGTCTAGTCCCCTATTCACGATAGTGATACCCGATTACCCAACTAACCTATACTCGGTCTAGATTTAAGGAGAGAGAAAGGAAAGGATTCCGAGAGGGAAGGGGAGGTTTTACACTGTTCATCATTGGGGTGGATGCCAGCATTTAGGCATTTCGGAGGTTTGTTCTTTGGCTACTGAGGCTTGGACACTTAAGCTGTTTGATGTGTACACCCGACGTCTAATTGTGAACTTGGATTAAAATTACTATGGAATTATTTGGCTCTGCACTGATGTGGAGATTCACGATTAAGTGGTTGTGACCACTGTTGAAACATTTGATTGTGGTTTGAGACATTGAGACTGCTGTTGACCTTGGGATTCATACTTAATTATGGATTTACTTGGTGATTCAAATCACTATTTTTAGGTTTTAATTATTCTTTTTGTTCCATCAATTCTGAGATACAATTTGCTACTAATTGAATATCTTTTGAGTAGATTATTTCTTCATTGCATATCATTCTTGTGATTAATTCTTGTGCTCATGGTTTATTATTGCGACTAGTGATTGAATTCCATATTTGCTCCATACAAATGACCTCAGAACTCATGATTTTTTGAGCATTATAAAATTTAAATGTCGTATCGATTTTCGTCGCTATATCACAATGTGATATTTTCCTTACTACGATGATTTTCAACGCAACATTTTGGTGTCGTTTCCAAGGAGCAATGCACAATTCACCACTAGTCATATCATTGTTGATTAATTGAGTTGATTTTAACTTGCTCTATCTGCGTTGTTTCGATTTTGCAAGGTATATCACGAGGAGATCTTCCGCGCAATCAACCTCTCTAAGGGCAAGTAAAATTTTTCTTCTTCCCTAATCACCTCCTAATCTTGCGAAGAGAAAAAGGAAACAAATCAATTAGGATCCACTTGCCTTATTTTCCTAGTAATCATCATTTAAAGGCAAAGAGTTTCCTAATTTTTGAGATTAATTTAAATCATATTGATCTTGATGTAATTTGGTTAGAGATCCCCATCCACATTTCCTATATCTATTAGGGATTTGAGCTAAAATTTCTCAACATCTTGGACTACTCACTTTCATGTTTGAGTCTAAGTTGTCATATTTGCAATCAAATTGGACTTGGAAATAGAGCCAATCTAGGGTTTCCACATTAAGGATTTTGAAGTGTTAGTACACATTTTCCTGCAATTATGGAAATTGATCTTCACGCATTTATGTGCTACCCAAGACCTTGTTTGAACTGATCTATTCAAGTGAAACCTAAAATTAAGGGTCTCAATTAACTTGAATCATAAAACTTGGGACCTAATAACCTGTTGAGAACCAATTCGGGGTGATTTGGGTGCTCTAACCCAAATTTCATCTGCAACCTTAGGACAAGTAAGGTGAAGTTGGTTCTCTTTGTGAATCAACCAACCTACAAATTAGGTTACAATTTGAAATAACTTCTAAATCAAGTAAAATTCAAGGCACAATTAGAGCTAAAATTGGTAGACTTAGGTCTCAATTCATACATTCCGGCCTACTTGGAACCGTAGTGACGAGGAAGGTCAGGTGGGGGAAACCCTATAACCTGTAGGGATGCTCTACCATATAAGGGTCTTTGCGGGATTCTCCCTTCCTGGCTTCCTAAGTAATTCTTGGGTGTGTAGATTTTTGATCAAAGAGGCCAATTTGCCTCAAACAGCCTTAGTCATCCAACTTTTTGGGTGTCTTGATTGGGTCCAATACACATCCAATCCCTCATCTATTCTTTAGTGAACATACATAAGAGAGGTACCTAGGTCTGACTTAGAGGCCTCCATTAAAGTTGATCTTTTGGGGAAATCTAATTTGATATGATCAAGCCAATTTGGGCCTGAATTTGATTCTTCATCCTAATCCACCATTTGATTTGGAAATGCAACCTAACAAAATAGGAAAAATGTTCAAGAAACCTGAATCCCGCATGAACATCAAAGAGAAAATGATCGAGGCTGCCCTTAGACATAGGAAGAATTTAGTAGGACCTCAGATCCCTTTAGGAACATTCAGGTTAATGTACCAAAAACAACTCTCATTATGAACTGTGTTGGGATGATATTTACACAAATGATACATGGTTCAACCTGGGATGCTCTTTTATTAGACTATAATAAATTGTGGAGATTACATAACACTGAGTATCTTTAATGTTTGACAAATCTACCACTTTAGGAAATACACCAGGGTCTCATTAAGAAACGTTGGTATATGATACATATGCTCCAACAAGCCATTGATTAGAAATACCCATATCACCACTTAGAAATTGATGAGACATCTTAGCGCAATTTTGATGATCAATGTAATTCTCCAGAGCCCGAGTACGAAAATGTAGGTAGTTATGGACCCCCAACCCAAATGGAACTAGATTCGGATTTTGTGCAGAATGACATGCCTGATCATGATGTGGGTCGGGTGGATCCAGTTACAGGTGTTCTCAATTATGAGCCAGCCATAGGAAGCTATGAAGCTGGTCCATCATGCCTAGATTTCCCAAACATCTTGATGAGCTTGGCTCAGAATCTCTTGAGGATGTAACTCCCGCACCTTATCTTGTTAAGGTATTCCTGAAGAATGGTTTTGACATCCCAATAGAACCAAGCCTAGATTCTAGTGGCCCAATTCCTACACCTAACCTAGAATCAAGATCTGAGTCTAGTTGGGATGATCATGAGGCCCAATGCGATAAGAACCACATTTTAGATCTTAATTATGATTTTGGGTCTGTCTTTGATTATACCTCTCCAGACTCCTCAGAAGAATGAATTGATTTTTAGGAAGTCACATCGATTTAAGGTATAGAATCAAAGGAGTTGGAAGAGTTGGGATTTGAATGGATCTACCCTAGGTGCCTAGAACCAGAGCCTATGCCCAATAAGGACATCTCTTTGAGCTTGGAATTCGAGGATAGGTTAGAATAATGTCAAGTTGATAACTCCATGCATCTTGATTTATTTTGTGGTAGAAATCCCAATCTTGAATTAGGTTCATAATTTGATTGTCGCAAATTCTCCAATGATTTTGAATCATACTTTGATTTTGGAGAACCATTGTTTCCGGATGATTACAAGCCAATTTACGACCTCAGTATCCATGATCCATTCTTTGATTCCAATTATGAGGTCCCTAATCTTGAAGTCATTGATTTAAAATTATATTCCATTGATTTGGAAACATTTTGTTATGATCTATAAGAATCAAACACAATAAGTGCCGAGAGTGTCTACAGTGTAGAGTTTGAATCCTTCACCAATGCAGATTTCCAGGATCCTATAAGCACCCCCAGGTGTTTACATTTGACTGGGATGAACATCATGAAAAAGACTCTAGATAAACCAATCTTTGAATCATTTCTTGAGTAGCCCATACCACACCTAGATATCGAATAGCCCTACCTCTCACAACAGAGCCATTTAGAAACCAATCCCAACCCTGACCCACAAACGGAATCAATTTTTATTCTGACTCACCTCTTTTTGATTTGGTTAAATATGATTCACTACCATGTTTCGATAGGGAATGGAACATTGATCAAACCAACAATTCCCTTTTGTCCTTCTTTGATCCCACCAGTATGGTTCCTACAGTCTCCATAGATCCATTTTCTTTTGAAGGCCCCTACTCTGATCTGGCTGAGCCAATTCAGCCAAACCCTTGATTCGCATTTCCACATCTATTCGAGCCGCAAAGCATCGATGGGCTCCACACCTACTGATTCACATTTCTCAACCCACCAGACTGTTTGGGTTTGGTCAGCATCATCAGCCTATTGATCTAATCAATCACTTGGTTGGACCAACCAGACTACTCATCAAGGTCTACAAAATTCTTCCAATCTGACGGCCCCTTCTCCTTGACCACCTTCTGCTCGGCTGAAGGCATTGAATTTAGCACTTAACGGGAGGCAACCTGTCACTCCAAAAACCTGAGACCCTTCTGATCATCTTTTTGAGCTACATTCCTATTGCACTTTAGGGTTCAACTTTAGAATAGCCAACTTTAGAATGACTTACTTTAGAATGACTATACTACGAAGTGATATTTTCCTAAATACAATGATTTTTGATGTAATAGTTAGGTGAGACCTGTCACTCACCTCCACAATCACTTCACCTAACCTAATTTCCAACTACACAGCTTCCTCCACCTTCTCCGACCACATACGTCAGACCTCCTCTCACCTTCATGCTCCAACCACCTCACATACTCACTCATCAAATCACGACCACCAACACCTTAACCTAATTTGGACCTAAGGCATCTAATGGTTAACTCGGATTTGAGTTTTGACCACGTTTAACTGGGTAATTTGCATAGAAGCCCAAATAAGGGCAAAATTCCGTATGAAGCTCTATCCAAGGTTAAAATGGGTTCAGATGGTCAAACCAAGGGTACCAAACCTCTCAGAATATTTTTATATAAATTTTAGAAGATTTATATGAATTTTATCCTAACTAGAACCTCTTCAATTCAAGTGGGTTTGAAATTAGAGTTTTGGTGTGCTGTTGGTTCTTAGAATGCGTGAAACCCTATTTCTGTCTGTATGGACCCACTCTTTGGACTTTAATGCTCAATTAACCTTCAATTACCCCTGGGTGACCCCATGGTTACTCAGCATTTGTGATGTGATGTTAAATCTGCATAATTAACCCTTTTTAATGTTCTCTTCTCAAAATGGCTTTACATGGAATTACGGTCCTTAGGCAATCATTTAGGAGCATTTGTCACTTGATTTCAACTAATTCAAGTTATTTATAGCAAATGATGGTGTTACCATTAGATTCCTTAGGTCCAAATTAGGTTAAGACCAAAATTTGGGCCTAAACAGAGTTCATTTTGACCTAGTTTGCACTTCAGTCACTAAAACCTCTATTCTTCACATCTAAACCCCTAGCTTTCAAATTTTATTACATTTAGGTCCCCAACTTTGTCATCTTATTCACAACAAGCCCCCTGTCACCTTCAACTCCAAGGTTTCCTAATCAGCCCATCACCATCGACTGAAATCAGGAAAGAACATCACTAAATCATCACTAAATCCCTCTAATTTTGGAGGGATTGGTGTTCAGACAGTAGGAACACATTTGAACCAGGTTTGGAATTCGATTTCGAAGCAAGAAAGCTCCAACAGAGCCTAATTCTTCATGATCTAAACTTGCCTAATCCGCGAAATTTGCTAGCGATTTTCCCAATTTTAGCTCAGATTCAAGCTCTATTTAAGCTCAGGGAGCTCTCAACATCTTCCTTAGTCAGGTTCAAGCCAAAATCAAGTCTTCTCCAACTCTGGCCGCCTCCAACCTCAACTCTAGTGACCCTCTCCCCCATCTTCCTATGACCTCCCAACCATCAAATTGGGAGTGCCAAACTCTTCCTCACGCTCGTCTGCGCCTGGTGAGCCAAAGCTAAGGCTTCCAAACCCTTTTGTCACATTGTTTATCCCTACCAGAGGAGTTCATCTCCCTTGCATCCGGCAAGGCACGCCGATGCGAGTTTCTCCCCATTTTGGCCAATAAACAAGCCTTCTACTTTCCTCTCTCTCCTTAGCTTCGACTCACTCCTTTTCCCCTTCAATTCAACCACCATACACCTGCCTCCCACTTCGTCTTCTTTACCTTCGACGACACCTCCGGTGAAGTCGCCACGCCAAGACACTCCACCAAACAACCCTTCATCACCACCAAAACCTTCCCCATGGTTCAGGGATCAAAAGTTCTCAACTTATTGAGAGCGTTGACCCTTGATCGCATCGGCCAACCAACCCACCTCCTCGTCGTCATCCCTAACTTCGATCGGCCACTAGACGCCTCCAAACTTCTTACAACCATCGCCATTCACTTCCTTGACTCATGGTGGTTCTATTGAACACTCTAATTGAGGCGTAAAGCCTGTGTTCATTATTTCAGGTCTAGGCCATCATCGCCGATCACTCCGCCACTACCTACGGACTTGCCTCAGGAACCTGTTTGGAGCACCAGTTGAACGAAGCAAGATAGTAGCAGCTCCAATTACTTGAGAAGCCCAGCTGCTGCAACACATGAAGAAGCCTTAGTAGATAGTCCCACATTGTGTGGGATAAATTCATAGCAGTGCATATAAGGAATTTGTGCCTAAGGCTGTTGTCTTGACACTCGGGG
This sequence comes from Thalassia testudinum, assembly GCA_037157565.1. Classification (NCBI taxonomy): domain Eukaryota; kingdom Viridiplantae; phylum Streptophyta; class Magnoliopsida; order Alismatales; family Hydrocharitaceae; genus Thalassia; species Thalassia testudinum. Next base: position 8,329,152 of record JAZHRO010000078.1, on the reverse strand, counting down.
GTGAGGTCCCCACTCACCTCTCTCCACACCTAGCTCACCACCACACCCGGTGACCCTAGACCCTTGGGTCTGATTACCCAGATCCAACTTGATTTGAAGAGAAGAGAATCTAACGGAGGAAGGGGGAGGTTTTTGCACCTCAAGATTTGTGTTGTCCTCTCTTACCACTTAGCCTGTGAGACCCCTGTGTCTTTTTTGTGGTGCTTTGCCTTGGTTCTTTGAGGTGCTGAGTTAAGGCGTCTGAAGCCTAAACCTGATGTTTGATTTGGTTTTGCTTGTGTTGGTTTTGATATTGAATATTCATTTGATTATGGATATTGTTGGTTTATTTGGTTTAATTAGAACTTGATTATTAGGTTAAATTGGTGGTTCAAGCCACCATTTTAACCTAATCTTTTTGCCCTCTCACTCTTGAGTTTATTGAAATATTATTTTGATTACATTGAGCATTATTCTTGCATATCTGATGAGACTACATTTGTGGGCTAATTAAATACATAAATGCCTAGTTATTAGATTAATGTTTATATATACAAAATAGATTTTTCTATGTAATAGTTTAGTTTATAAAATTACTTGCATGCATATTTCATACATTACGTGCATATGTAAATATAATTAAGGATAGTATGCATTAGAATATAACTAGATTAGATTATAATTTAGTTGACATTGGCATGCATACATTAGTTACAAAAATAGAATTTAACATTCTTTTGAGTTTTTATATAAATAACTAATTTTTCTTTGTAGGACCCACCATCAGTTACAACTTTTAAGATGTCCAGAACTTAGTCTGGACGTCTGATGAAGTTATTGCCAGACTTATCTTACCGTTCCAACCACTTGTGATCTTCGCCGAGTGGTTGGAGAAGCCTTCGGCCAAAGGAAAATAAATAGAGTATTGTTAAAAGGAGGGCTCGACATCTTCTTCATCATCTTTCTCACCCCTTGCGGGGATCTCCTCCCTCGCCACCACCATTGACCCAGTGTACACCGTGGGACATGCGTGCATTGTGGCCGCTGCAAACTTTGACGTCGCCTCTACTCTTATGCATGTAGTGACAGTGCATGCATGAACTCAACACCACCACCCTCACTACCATCACCATTAGCCACATCCCCTTCTTCATCTTCTTATTTCTTTCTTTCTCCTTTTGCTGCACCTGAAGGAAACCATGACCCAACATGCCATCTTCACCGCAGCGCCACCTCCCTGACTGTGCCTCCACCACAGACCCCTTCTACTCTAGTCGCAACACCTTCCACATCACCAAACCCCCCACCCGCCTCTTCTTCTTCTTCTTCATCCACTCCTTCCAACCGCCCCCTACAACTTCCCAGAGGAACCCAAACCTCACACCATCACCAACCACCTCAACAGCCATCGACGATGCCTAGTTGCCTCAAGACTGTGCCCTTGACAACCTGCCATCACCATGAAACCACCCAGGCACGTGCCATCCTTGCAAGCTCTCTCCTCGCGCATCTCCAGTAGCTGCCACCGGCCCTCTACACAAAGGATGTCCTGCAGTGCATCTCCACCAGCAACCTCATCGCCGTTGATGTCCTCTCCCTCACGTAGCTACCAAGAACTCCTCTTCCCCTATTTTGCAACAATGAAAGGGAAATTAAAATTTACATTTCTATTCCATTGTTGCACCTTCTTTTATGCAATGAATTATAAATGGATATGCAAACCAGCCCCTCTATTCCTCTCTATTTCTACTTCTACTCTTTCTCGCTCTCTGATAGTATCTAATCTCTTCACTCATTATACCATTATGCCATGAATATTTTTAAGAGAGTAGTATGTGTATATATATATATTGGTTTGGTTGTGAGTGTTACATGAATTGATCTTGTGGTTCTATAGGATCTTAATTTGTCTTTAAATATTGACATGTGCAATAAACTTTGCTTTATTATATTTAGAACATAAATGGGAAATATGTAGATTATTCTTAGTAAAAATATCTAAGTTTATTAGCCTTATGTCTCCCTACGGATACAACACTCTACATCAACGTGGTTTATTACATTAATTATTATTTTTGATTGAGAGATTTTCCACCACATAAAATACAATGACATATCATTCCTATTGAACTATCTTAATTAAGCAAGAATCTCTTTATCAAATGGCACTGTTGCTACTGGGGAGGCAACAGGCATAGTAGGCTCACAAAATTTTTATTCGTTCAGTTCACATTGAGTCTTCTTGAGGCTATATTTTCACTGACATAAATATTTTCGTGTGAGGTACAATCTTGAGGATGAGGAGTACGCAGTGGACGCTCGTTTGGGTGGACCTTGTCTCCACCTTGAGGATAATTGCATGTGCACGTGGGCCTTGATCCCACACACGTGAAAGAGGGAGGACTGGCGACCGAGGGCCTGTTTGCTTCTTTTAGATTTAGATTAGGCTAGATAGATATTAGACATTTAATTTCTATCTTGTGGACCCATGTTGGGCATTTTTAGGAACCTGTTCCTAGTGCTTTTATTGCTTATCGCTATTGTATGCAAGAGCATCTCTTTGGGAGCGTGTTCCCATTTTATTTAGATTAAAGGTTTATTTGAATTGTTCAAACTGCATGTTAGTTTAGTTAGCTAGCTAAATTAGATTAGGTTTGTTTGCTTATCATAAAAAAAAAGAAAAAAATTGAGCTGCCTGCTAGAAGCTGCATATCTATAAGGCAACCATCTAGGATTGAATGGGTAGCATCTAATTTATCTTTATTGCATCGCATACATTCCTGCATTGAAGAAAGTTGGAGTAAGGTACGTCCTCTCTTTAGCATCACATCTCTATCATGCATCTGCATTGGACTTAAATCCAAGACCACCTAATTGCATGAATCTAATTAATTCATTGGTCACCTTAAGAAATTGCGACTGTTAAGAGGTCAGACCTTAAAATCAGTGATTTAATTGCATGCGAAAGACTTGTTTGCGGGATTTTAAAATATAAAATGTGTACATGTGTTGCACACTTGAAACACTATGCACATCATACATAAGGTCACTAGAGATAAATTTTCTACCTCTCCTCTTTGCACCACAAGGGAAGTTAGTCGAAAATCAACAAGCCGATCCACCAAGTTACTTCAGTTCCTCGTGTGTGAGCTCGATTCAAGACTTCCATCCCTTGTGAGTAGGTTGTAGGCACCAACGAAAGTTGGCCTAAGAAGCGTAACTCTTGCAAAACTTGTTTGGCTACCAACTGAATAATTAATTCTAAGACCTAGAATCTACTAAAAGTAAATCCCACTGTATTTGCATTTGTTTTGGCAGTGATAGAGCTCTCTTGGAAGTTTCTGGTTTTAATTTGATTTCTTCTAAGTCCTAAGAGAGTTAAACCTATTTGGCTTAAAAGAAATGGATTACCCTTACTCCTATCATTTAGATTATCAAAACCAAAACTACCCATCTTTTAACTAGGATCTCATGCCTCGAGCGTATCCCTCCTTAGAGGGGTACAATGATAATTCATGGGGTCATTCTTATTCTTATTTTGTGAGTACTAGCCTGATATCTCCTACTTTTAAGCAAAGCCTAAGAGAGAAATTTTCTAGTTTGCAAACACCCAACCCTCCCTCCCTTCATGATTTTTATTGTCAAGGTTGGACCGATACCCCTAGGCAACCAGAGCCTGAGATTGACTATCCTCCCTAATCTGACAGTAGCCTCTCCTCTTTTATGATAGAAATGCAAAAACAACAAAAAGAAATGATAGAATCTATGGGAGAGATGTTGAGGAATAGTTAACGACTGAATGAGGAAATTAGTTAGCTTAACTACCCTCATATGAGTGATTTTGATCCCCACCTTTCTATCCCCAATCACCAAGATCCTTTTGAGGAAACAACAGATAATAGGGATCTCGTTTTGAGGAGTAGCTATCACTTAGACTCTACTCTTGAGACACGGCCACCAAAGGAGAACGATCCTAGTGATTATCCACTTGAGCTATATTGGAGTCAAAAGAAAGGGAAGATGGTACCACTTGAGGACCTTGACCTTGCTAAATGTATTTTTCTCAACTCTGATGAGCCAAGTCAAGGTCGTGCTAGTCATACCACTTCCCCGATTGATCATGTGGTGGAGCCCCATTCTATCCTTAGTAAGCCTAATCTCGATCCTCTACATAGGAAACCAACATCTACAATACAACATTCTGAGGATTTACCTATGTCTAATATAGATGACCCTAAGGGAATGGAGGATGAATTGGATCAATTTTTGTCTCAAGGATACAAAGAGTCTATTTTAGAGGAGGATGATGACCCAATGGGGGAACCTGAACTTAGAGTTTGGAGTGAATCTCGAGGGGATTACATGTTATTTGAGGACTTACCCCCCGAGGATGTGATTGATTTGGTGAAATCCGGATTCCTCCCTACTTTTGATTTTGAAAAACATCCTGCACAAAATTAGGAAGATATGGAGTTGATGTTGGAGGAGGATGAACACAACATTGAGAAGCCTAGGAGAGACTCTCAGGGACAATACATATGAATTAAGGATTTATGCCCTAAGGAGAACAAAGAATTGAGCGATATAGGCTTACCCCATAACATTGAGATTGATCCTCCTTCAGAAATAATTGACGATACTGAAGCAACTCCTCCCCTTACTGGTGACAAAAACATAAGTGAACCAAAAGAATCCGAGGATGAAATTAATGATAATGATTCTGTTTCTTTGACCCTACCATCAAATAAATGTGATTTGGAGTCCACCATTGAAGGTTAAAATATGACTCCCATTCTTGAGGAAATCATTAATGATAGCAGGATAACTTGAAATTTTCTACTATTAGGGAGAATAATACAAAATCTGAATTATTGTTGGAGCTAGACTTGACATGGACTAAGCCCTCCTTGGACTTAATTATTACCTCCCAACACCACAAACAACCCTTACACTCCCTAATCGATCCTTAGCTCAGGTCTCTACTCACATACATTCTTTCTGGAGAGAATATCAAGCCAGTTCATCCTTGTATGGAATGGTGAGTTTGGATTGATGTGTGTACTTTTAGTCTCATCATTTAAGGGTTCGAAATAATTGTGCGTATATCTTTTAACACCCCACCTACTTTGGAGGGTCTTGCTATCCTCCACTCCTATTTCAAGAGGCCCCTTCCTTTATTACTCTTTTTCCTAGACCTCTCCTAGTAGCTTACAAGATTATTTCTTATCACGTCTTTCGGTGGGCATTTAGGATAACACTGTATCATCAGCTCGCTATCATCTGTGGTTACCTATTTTCTAGGCCTGCACTTTTATGCATATTTTTAGGGCCTACCTCTTTTTATTTGGAACCAGCCTTACAAGTTCCCTATAACTCTGGTTGCCAATAGGAAATGCAATGCTTGTTGGGAGGCAACCCAACATCCTGAATAACACCTTCATTAGCTGATTTCCTTCCTTTCTCCCCCTGTTTTAACTTTACAATGAAGACATTGTAGGATTTAGGCATGGAGGGGTGCATTTTGCATTTTTAGGCAGTATTCATGCATTTAGGTTAGGTGCATTAGAGAAAAAAAATCCTGAGTTGAATTCGTTAGTCCCTAGCAAAAGTTTTTTATTAAGGAAGTGTCATTGAAGATTTTCTTTTTAAATTGTTTCTTGATCTAGATTTTACGCAGTTTGTAAAATACGTTGTTGTAACGTGCAAAACTGATCAACTCTTAAATTTATAAACCTAGATAGTGGGGTATCTGGGGTCGTCCAAGGAGGCAAGTTTGCAAAAATTAAATCTCTTGCTTGGATTATAAATCTCAACTTTCTTTTTGGTCATTTTTCAATATATCATTTTTATGTTTTTGAAATTAAGGCAACATGCGAAGTTGTTAGCGAGAAAAATTACTACACCTACTATGTTAATCTAAGTGACAAAAATTATCCTCTTTCTAAGCTCAACCTAGGCACGTGGAGGCCTAGGTTAATTAGAAAGGAGGAGTGCAACTATACTAAAGATAAAGCAAGGTAATGCAAAAAGAAAGAGTGCAACAAGAAATTAAGGCAACTTCTATTTTATACAAAAGGAAATTGTCTACTAGTAGATGAATGCTTCTACAAAAGAAAACAAATTGAAAACAAAATAAAGACAAATCCTTTAGATGATGATGGTGATGAAGAGGATGAAGCTCTTCTTGCTCCAAGCCTGGTAGCTCCCGGGCTTGAAAAGATCTTCTGCTCCTTCCTTCTATAGCTCCGTCAAGGTGATGTCCTCCAAAGCAAGCCCTAAGGGGGCATGCCCTAAGCTTTTCTCCAAGGGTGGATGTCCACCCTAGGTCCTTCTCCTTTGCCTAGCCATCCTCCTTGAAGTAGAAAAGTCCTCCTCCTTGGCGTGGCCCAAGTTGAAGAGAGTGGGGAGAAAGCACCAAAGGGGCTGGTGATGTGCCCCTTTAATCTTCTTCTCTACTCCTTCTAAGCCGTAGGTATAGGTGGATGTAGGTGGAAGTAAACACTAATGGAGGATGCTCTAAAATGGTGGTAGGTGGTGGGTTTATATAGAGTAGGAAGGGGGCTAAGGTGACTCTTGAAAAGGAGGGCTAAGATGGGAAGATGGAGGTGGTTGGGGATCCTATGGCTAAGGGTAATTGGCACCAACCCAAGGGGTGCCATGGGGTGGTTATGGTGGTGAAAGGGCACCTATGTTTGGTGCCAACTCTCGGGCTTCTAGAAAGTAGGTGAGGTGGATGGTGGAGATGATTTTAAGGAGAGGTGTATGGTGGAGATGAAGGGAATTTTGGAGGGAAAGTTGGCGCCAAAAGTGAAAGGTTCTAGAAGGTTATTTTGGAGGGAAAATAGGTGGCTTTTGGTAGTGGTGATGGGGTGAAGGGGTGTGATGGTGGTGGTGCCAACTTGGAGTAGGATAGCTAGCTTAGGTGAGCTTAGTTGATGGAGCTAGCTAGGGTTGAGTTGAAGGTGGTGGATGGCCAAGGAGCTAGATGCTCGCTAGCTTAGCTAGTTATGGAGTAGAGGAGGAGGTATTGGAGCTAGGATTTGAAGAGAGGAGCTGAGGAGGTGAAGTCTAGAGCTTGAAATAGAGCTGGCAGCTGCTGAAGAGGCTGGCATGGAGCTACTCTAGAAGGCTTAGCTTGCTAGTTCTTTGCTAACTACTAAGCCAAGCTAAAGTGAGCTGGCTTCTACCATAATGAGCTAAGGTGTGTTAGGTCTGGTGCTCCCGAGGAGGATCAAGCTGGTTGAGGCAGCTAAGGTTGCTTAGCTCAACTGAGTTGGGCTAAGCTAAGTCCCCGGGAGCTGGACTTGAGCTTCCTGAGATGGAATGAAGTCATCTTCTACTGGTTGGAGTTGAGTGGAGCTAGATGTAGCTGGACATGAGATGGGGTGAACTCCAGTCAACTCAGTTGAGCTAGCTAGAGCTCCCTGTGGACTAGTGGGAGCTGAGATAAGCTAGACTCAACTAAGTTGAGATGGATCTGAGCTGACCTGAGCCAAGGTGAGCTAAGATGAGCTCTCTTGAGCTGCCATTCAGCTGAGATGAGCTGAGTGGAGCTAGGATGAGCTAACCCTGATTTAGGTGAGTTGAATTCCAGCTATGGTGAGTTGGATCAAGCTGAGTTCCAGCCGGTGAGAGCTTCTCCTTCACCCGTTGCCTTCTTGAGTGCTAGGGTTTTAGGGATCTGTATATCTGTTCATCCCTAACACTCACAAAAACACATTAAAAAGACAATAAAAAATGCAATGCATGCCTAACCTAATTAATGCCTAAATGCAACCCAAAAACCTGTTTGCGGAGTAAAATCCTAAGAGCTAGGTATATTTTAATGCATAAGAATAATGATAAATTGGCGTTTATCACACCACCATGCTTATCTTTCGCTAGTCTCTTAGCAAAACTTTAATTTTTTGGAAAACAGAATTTTTGGGAATTTTTTCAACTTTTGTGGAGAAAAAGATTAAAGGACCTTGGTTGATCTAAACATAGGAGGCACGGGATTCGTTAAGGATAAACATCATGATTTATTTTTGGATCCAAACATTAGACAAAATGGGATCAATACATCCTCCAGAAAATTCACAAATTAACCCCTTGTTAATTCAGATGACTTGAAATTTCTGTTTTTAGGATTTTTCTAGCTCTTGAATCTGATTCGCAACTTGCAATATCTTTAAAACCTTGTGTCCGTGCTTGTGAAAAGCCAACATTTATAAGGGCATGTTTTTGGTTTAAAACTTTTTTTTTCTCCCCCATGCTTATTTTTAGCTTAGCCTTACAACAGATGTGTCGGGATCATCATTCTCGTTACCAATCCTCGAGGGGGCTCTGGTGTCAGTACTTCGAGATAGCACTGTCCATGACATCACCAGGATCTCACAACCCCAAAACACAATGCAGTGTAAAAGGGTGCTCCAAGCAAACTCAAGCTCTTACTCTGACACTATAGGTAGAGCATCGTCCAAGACACTTGAGCTGCTAAAATGTGCTTTAATGCTCCATCTAAAGATATGAAATATAGATATGGAGCAGCACCGAGGCAGTAACATGTTGGCATCGTGTCCTCAAAGGAGGCATTTTCCTCCTCGGCGGTGGGAACTCAAACCAATGATCTGCTTCAGACTTTTACTAAGTCCAAACAAGGGAGTCTTTCAAATTTTTAGTTGTTTTTAAGTGTTGGCTTGTGTGTGAAAATTGACATAAGAAGTTCCTCAAGACATGCAAGTTTTTGAATAAAAAACTAAGCCAAATACTTTCCACATTACAAAATAGGATCAAGTCACCTGAACTATCATGAGTTCAGGTGGAATTTTTAGAGAAGGATATCTGATCTAGTCTAAAATAGACCCTGAAATTCTAATGATCAGATCCACATCCTCATCCCTAGTTTGTTAAAGATTAAATCACATTGTACCAAAAGTGAGTTTTTCAACCTTAGTCCTGATTTCAAAATTTTTCCTCAAAAAGTTTTCAACATTTAAATTTTTTTGGGTATGCAAGCAGGAAAAGAAAATAACTAAAGAAAAATGCATGTTTTTAGGTTTTGAAAATCCTAAATCGATCGTCAAATTTTAAAAACACCTCCCCATGCTTAAGATATGCAATGTCCTCATGCATTAGGAGGGAAAAGGAGTCACCTTAATGAAGAGCGGTTGGGTTTAGGATGGTCAAAACCTGGAAAAAGAAGGGAAAAAGGAAAGCAGGAAAAAAATGATGGGTTACCTCCCATCCAGTGCTATCTTTTACGCCATTCAACCGGGCATAGTGTGCATGGAAGATGGAAAATCATGTAAAAAGTTGGACACTTGAATGTCTTTAATAAAAGTGTCTTCCTCAAGATCCCTAAAAAGATGAGTGGTAAAGATAAAGGGATCAAAATAAAATAGAGAAATGGAAAAAGGACCCGGGTCTGGCCATGGTTTGAATTGAAGATGAAAGCTAAACTCAGGTGGATCAGGTGGTAGGTCCAATAGAAAAGGGAGGGGAAAGGAGTTAGTGAGATGCAGGATGGGTGAAGTTAGTGTGGATATTTTTGGTGAAAAATTAGGAAGATGAAAAGGGGGAAAGTCAAACCCTAGTTGATCTGGAAAGTCTTGCACCACATAATTATCCTTAGAATAAGAATCAATAAAATCTAGATCAATAGTGGTCAAAGATGAATGAGATTGGATCAACATAGACTTCTCAAATACTGCTTCCATTTTATCTGTGTCCTCAAAAATTTTGTGATCAATGGACCTCTTGGAAGTTTGAAATAAATCTAATGAGAAGGTCTGGTTACTGCAACTTATATTCATTTTCCCAGAATGAGAATTGATATTAGCTGCTGCCATAATCAGAAAAGGTCTTCCAAGGATGGCATTAATGAGAGCCTTACATACCTCTATGTCAAGGACCAGAAACTTTATCAAAAATAGACAATTCCGAACCTTGATAATACTATCATCAACAACTCCCCACGGTTGAATGGTAGATCGATCTTCCAATTGAAATTGAACCTTAGTAGGTTTTAAATCATTGAATCGAAATTCCTCAAATAAGATCGGGGGGATGAGATTACTAGAGGTACCTAAGTCAAGAGGGGCACGAAAAAAATGGTGTCAGTTATGACAATTGAGATGAGTGATGTGCCCTGGTCCTTTTTTGTGAAAGGCAGCTTGCTCTGAAAAATTGAGCTGGCTGTCTTTGAAAGGACCAACCTTTCGAGATTCTGATCATGACCTTTTGAAGTAAATTTTTTAGAGGCATGGGGAGAATCTAGGAAGGGAATATTCCTCTCGACTTGCTCAAATAAGTCCAAAGAATTGTGGTCAGAGGGCTCTGATTTTGGATTATTGGATTGCAGTTTTTGAGAGTGGGAAATAGGGTTTGAATTAGGTGTTTTTGGAATTTCTTTTTCTTCTTCCTTATTGAGGTTAGGGGAGTCAATCTACATTGGTTGAGAATCAGTTTCATCATTTGAATGTGAAGGCCCTAAATCCATGGTGGTTTCCTCACTCCTCAAAGTCTCTGCATACACAGCTTGGTGATCACTAGGAGGAGGTGGAGGGGCCTAATGTTGATAGAAACTGGGTTGGTGCTGCGATATTAGGTTAATAGGAGGCTGAACCGTGTGGTTCTGATGTTGGTATCCACTTGGGTGTTGGTTCCTGTGATTAATAAAGTTTGGTGTGGGTTGGGATGGTAAGTGTCCTGCAGGTCTTTGAGTCGGAATATCCCCAATTTGATCATTGAGATTGTTAATAAGATGGGTTGTTTCCTTTGTTTTTATTTGTAACTCCTGCAGGGTTTTCATCATATGGGCATTAATGTCTTCTTGAGATTGCTTATATTAATAAGTCTGATTTGAATCATACCCTACAAACGGGTTCTGTTGTTGGTGTGGAACCGGATTGGTCTAAGAGTGAGCTGGATAATTCCCCCCATTAGAGGAATTTTTCAATTTCTCTTGGAAAGTAGGGACGTTTTGGGTGGGGTAATGATTGGGATAAACATAATTCCCTGTTGAACCATAGAAAGCCTCAGAATAATAATTATACTCAGCATGGGATTTATGCAGATTTTCTCTCTTGCAGGTGTTAAAAGGGGTGAGATGTGGAATGTGTGGAGCTTCGGCAGGTGTGGCAGGTTGCCCCTGGTTGGATAGGTCAGTTAATTCCTTGTGCAACTATTGTTGCTGAATTTCTAGCTGAGCCATGATAGAGTAGAGATTAGGTGAGGGGCCTGATTAAGTAGCTCCTGGGTGGAAAGATTGGGGAAAGAATAATCAGCATGCAAGTTAGAGGACCAATTTTTATTTTCCATTTTTAAAGAAGAGGAAGAATGTAAGAAAAGTCTTTTTGGGGAGGCAAATCAAGTGGTCCCTCCAAGTGTGGAGTTTTGGACCACCGCCCGTGTAAAATGGAAGAAATGGGAGGGGAGGAGAAGAGATGGAGATGAGAGAAGTGTGTAAATCAAACAACCAAAGCTAGACCTAACTTAAGTGTGACTCCCTAAAAATTAACCTAAGACTTGGTCTATGTAGGAAATAAGTAATCAATAGTGAATATCCGTTCTGTCAACAAATCTAGCCAAGTTGCTTAAGGGGAGGTTTAGGCCCAAACGTTTCCCAAGGAAAACCCCAGGTGCTTGTACAAACCCGTGCCTGGTTGTTTGACATGGCCCCTCAGCTTGAACACCAGATATAGATGATAGAATTGGTATTAACTAAAGAAGACTTAAGACCTATATAGCAAGCCTAAGTTGATGAAGCCTTAGGGGTTAAGTTGCTACGGATTTTAGTTAGGTCTAGGATACTATAGTGCACACGGAATGTGGAGGGTGTTAATTGGGTTGTTGCCCTGTTATTTCAATTTTTTTTGTGTGTGTGCAGGAATTGGAAAGTGGTTCCAATTAAAAAGTAAGTTGTCACACAATTTCTTGTATCTTTGTCTTTTAGGATTTGATTTAATTCAATGTGTTTTAGGGTTTCACTTTTAAATTTTCAAACAAGTTTGAAACTCCACAATCAAAGGAAAAACAAGTTGTATTGGTGAGGGTTAATTTCCTTTAATGTGAGTTTCTAAAAAGAAAGAAAGAAACCCTAAGCAAATTATCCCTAAAATAGAAAATTACTACCAATGAATTATTTTTAGGCTTTCTATATTAAGTAGTGGTCCAAACAACTCAAAAAACACCACTACTTTTAAGAAAATCAAACAAGAATTCTAGAAAATATTTTTGTAAGATTTTAGGAATTTTTTTGATAATTGTTTTGAATTTTTATTTGTACTGGTGTCAAGTCCAGAAATGATACCCGTGGGTATTTTAGATTTTTCAGTATTACCACTGACCTCAGAAAATTTTGATGATTTTATATGATATGTAAAATTTCGCAAGGATTCCAGAAAGATAAATTTCACTAAAATTGAATTAGTATAAAAATTCTAAAAATTAGCGGACAGTAGCAAAACAGGAAGATTGGAGGGTGTGACCCCTCTGCAGTCCACGAATTTTTAAAAATTAAATACAAAGCCAATTGATTTGAAATTTAGGAAGATGTTCCTAACTTAATTTGAAATCACTGTGTGAAATTTTATAATTTTATGAGGTTTTTGGTATTATGAATTGATTTTTCAAGTCCAGACAGAAATCTGAACCTGAAAAATAAAACACCAATACTTGAAATGGAGTGGTGTTAATAAAAAATTCAAGCAATCAATGAGTTTTAAAAAGTAGCACTCCACTTAATTAAGTTATTTAAGGTCCTGAAAGCCAAGTTTAGTGTATTTTGGCAATCTTTTAGTTTAGGTGTGACAAGAGAGAAGAAACCAACCTGAAAATCTGTAGGAAGAAAAGGAACTTTGAGCTTTTGCTTCCGAATTCCCGCTTTCTTCTTGCAATAGTTCCTGCACACATGAAAGAAAAGAAAGAGAAGGGGATGAGATCCACTTCAAGCAAGAGAAAAATGACTAATGCAAAGCCATGCCTCCCTAGCAACGGTGCCAAAAAGTGATCTGGATTTTACGCGGTTTGTAAAATACGTCGCTGTAATGCGAAAACCGATCAACTCTTAAATTTATAAACCTAGATAGTGGGGTATCTAGGTTCGTCCAAGGAGGCAAGTTTGCAAAAATCAAATCTCTTGGAATATAAATCTCAACTTTTTTTTGGGTCTTTTTTCAATATATCATTTTTATGTTTTTGAAATTAAGGCAACATGCGAAGTTGTTGGCGGGAAAAATTACTACACCTACTATGCTAATCTAAGTGACAAAAATTATCCTATTTCTAAGCTCAACCTAGGCGTGTGGAGGCCTAGGTTAATTAGAAAGGAGTGCAACTATACTAAAGATAAAGCAAGGTAATGCAAAAAGAAAGAGTGCAATAAGAAATTAAGGTAACTTCTTTTTTATCCTAAAGGAAATTGTCTACTAGTAGATGAATGCTTCTACAAAAAAAACAAATTGAAAACAAAATAAAGACAAATCCTTTAGATGATGATGGTGATGAAGAGGATGAAGCTCTTCTTGCTCCAAGCCTGGTAGCTCCCAGGCTTGAAAAGAAGATCTTCAGCTCCTTCCTTCTATAGCTCTACCAAGGTAATGTCCTCTAAAGCAAGCCCTAAAGGGGCGTGCCCTAATCTTTTCTCCAAGGGTGGACATCCACCTTAGGTCCTTCTCCTTTGCCTGGCCATCCTCCTTGAAGTAGAAAAGTCCTCCTCCTTGGCGTGGCCCAAGTTGAAGAGAGTGGGGAGAAGAAGGCACCGAAGGGGCTGGTGATGTGCCCCTTTAATCTTCTTCTCTACCCCTTCTTCTTGGTCATAGGTATAGGTGGATGTAGGTGGAAGTAAACACTAATGGAGGATGCTCTAAAATGGTGGTAGGTGGTGGGTTTATATAGAGTAGGAAGGGGGCTAAGGTGACTCTTGAAATGGAGGGCAAAGATGGGAAGATGGAGGTGGTTGGGGATCCTATGGCTAAGGGTAATTGGCACCAACCCAAGGGGTGCCATGGGGTGGTTATGGTGGTGAAAGGGCACCTATGTTTGGTGCCAACTCTGGGGTTTCTAGAAAGTAGGTGAGGTGGATGGTGGAGATGATTTTAAGGAGAGGTGTATGGTGGAGATGAAGGGAATTTTGGAGGGAAAGTTGGCGCCAAAAGTGAAAGGTTCTAGAAGGTTATTTTGGAGGGAAAATAGGTGGTTTTTGGTAGTGGTGATGGGGTGAAGGGGTGTGATGGTGGTGGTGCCAACTTGGAGTAGGATAGCTAGCTTAGGTGAGCTTAATTGATGGAGCTAGCTAGGGTTGAGTTGAAGGTGGTGGATGGCCAAGGAGTTGGATGCTAGCTAAGCTAAGCTAAGCTAAGCTAGCTTAGCTAGCTATGGAGTAGAGGAGGAGGTATTGGAGCTAGGATTTAGAGAGGAGCTGAGGAGGAGAAGTTTGGAGCTTGAAATGGAGCTGGCAGCTGCTGAAGAGGCTGGCATGGAGCTACTCTAGCTGGCTTAGCTTGCTAGTTCTTTGCTAGCTGCTAAGCCAAGCTAAAGTGAGTTGGCTTCTACCATATTGGTCTAAGGTGTGCTGGGTCTGGTGCTCCCGGGGAGGATCAAGAGGGTTGAGGCAGCTAAGGTGGCTTAGCTCAACTGAGTTGAGCTATGCTGTGTCCCCAGGAGCTGGACTTGAGCTTCCTAAGTTGGAATGAAATCATCTTCTACTGGCTGGAGTTGAGTGGAGTTGGATGTATCTGGACCTGAGCTGGGGTGAACTACACTCAACTCAGCTGAGCTAGCTAGAGCTCCCTATGGAATAATAGGAACTGAGATGAGCAAGACTCAGCTAAGTTGAGCTGGATCTGAGCTGACCCGAGCTAGGGTGTGCTAAGATGAGCTCTCTTGAGTTGCCATTCAACTGAGATGAGCTGAATGGAGCTAGGATGAGCAACCCTAATTCAGGTGAGTTGAATTCCAGTTATGGTGAGCTGGATCAAGCTGAGTTCCAGCTGGTGAGGGCTTCTCTTACACCAGTTGCCTTCTTGAGTTCTAGGGTTTTAGGGATTTGTATATCTGTTCATCCCTAACACTCACAACAACACATCAAAAATACAATAAAAAATGCAATGCACGCCTAACCTAATTAATGCCTAAATGCAGCCCAAAAACCCATTTGCGAAGTAAAATCTTAAGAGCTAGATTTATTTTAATGCATACGAATAATGATAAACTGGCGTTTATCATTTCTTAAGTTTAGAATCCAGTACATTTACTTCACTTGCACGTAGACTGGGTAATGGATCTTTTAAGAAAACCAATAAACATTTTTAGTTTGTGGAGCCCTTGGACAGTTAGTAAGGAGTCAGGCAAACTATCTCTTATTAGATGCACCTAATATTAGGAGGAGAAAGTAGAGACTATTGGTGCACTAAGTCTAGTGCAAGGACACTTCAATTCTGGATAATTGAATGATGATACCTTAGAGTTAAGCATGATTTTCGCTCTCTATTCCTGCGTGCGAACATTATGTGTGAATTCCTAAGAGTCACCAAATAAGATAGATACACGAAGATTAAGTTTTAATAAAACTATGACTATGGTGGATGGTTACGATCGTCCTTCATAGGTTCCTCAGCTGAAGGAGGGTAGTAGTGTCAAAGGTCAGAAATACACTTGTCCTATCCATTCCTTCCTGATGCCAAGAATAGGCACTTCCACCAAATAAGCCACACAATATCCTCTTGAATATCATCATCCCCAATAATGCATCATGAATAAAAGTTTGCATCGTATTGTGTTGGTTGTTAGAAAAAAAGAAAAAAAGAGGAAAATAGAAAGAAAAAGAAAAATAAAAAGAAAAAATATATATATACAAAAAGAAAAATATGAGAAAAAAATAGAGAAGAAAAAAAAAGAAAAAAAAGAGAGAAGAAAAAAAGAAAAAAAAAATCAAGATTATAGCTTTGTTCTAGTGTCATTTTTCATCATATGTTGATGTCTTTAAAGCAACAAAAACACCAATTGTAATTCACCAAATATGACCCATACTTAGTTTTAAGTATTTCTAATCGCCCGAATACTGACTGAGGACTTCTAACCTAATTATAGGGTAATTAGGACTTTAATTGAAGTGTGGATGCCATGTGAAGCCACCAAACATTGAGTATATTTACAAAATCTTGTGAAATTTGTGATCTTAGAGGGGAAAGAAAAACAAAGGGTGTAAAGGAACATTGAGAGAGCACAGTTTTGTTTAGCCTCTCTCTGGGTTGACTCATTTGATAGTCTAGATATTTAGAGTTTGTAGTACTAGACTATGTGTAGCACCAAATGAGTATGAGCCACCAAATATGAATCCATTTGACTCAGATATCTTCTACCTAAGCTAAAAAGCCAGGGTCAAATCACATATTATTTTCTACTTTATCCCCGAGGGAAGTAGTTGCCTATCCTAATAGAATCTTTACCAAGAATTAAGCACAAACTATAAATGTAGGTTGGCTTTTCAATTGGATTCGTTGCTTAGGTTACTATCACTTCATTTTCACATTATTTAGATCTCTAAATTTTTG
Source organism: Thalassia testudinum (assembly GCA_037157565.1). Taxonomy (NCBI): domain Eukaryota; kingdom Viridiplantae; phylum Streptophyta; class Magnoliopsida; order Alismatales; family Hydrocharitaceae; genus Thalassia; species Thalassia testudinum. Next base: position 8,312,638 of record JAZHRO010000078.1, on the reverse strand, counting down.
GAATAAGAAAAGAAGAAATCTTTGGTCACTTCATCATGTTTCACTTTTACTAAGGCTAGCAAAAATTAGGCATGGGGGCATTTGATAAGACTACATTTGTGGACTAATTAAATACATAAATGCCTAGTTATTAGATTAATGTTTACATATACAAAGTAGATTTTTCTATGTAAATAGTTTAGTTTATAAAATTACTTACATGCATATTTCATACATTACATACGTATGTAAATATAATTAAGGATAGTATTCATTAGAATATAAGTAGATTAGATTATAATTTAGTTGACATTGGCATGAATACATTAGTTACAAAAATAGAATTTAACATTCTTTTGAGTTTTTATATAAATAACTAATCTTTCTTTATTATTTTTCTTTGCAGGACCCACCGTTGGTTACAACTTTTAAGACATATAGAGCTTAGTCTGGACATCTGATGAAGTTATTGCCAGACTTATCTCGCTGTTCCAACCACTCGCGATCTTCGTCGAGTGGTTGGAGAAGCTTTCGGCCGAAGGAAAATAGAGTATTGTTAAAAGGAGGGCCCAACATCTTCTTCATCATCTTTCTTGCCCCTTGTGAGGATCTCCTCCCTCGCCACCACTGTGGACCCAGCATACATTGTGGTACATGCACGCATTGTGGCCTCTACAAGCTTTGACGTCGCCTCTATGCTTGTGCATGTAGTGATAGTGCATGCATGAACTCAACACCACCATCACCATCAACCACATCCCCTTCTTCATCTTTTTCATCACCTTCTTTCTTGCTTTTGTCTCTTGCTGCACCCGAAGGAAACCATGACCCAACATGCCATCTTCACCGTAGCACCACCTCCCTGACCGTGCCTCCACCACAAACCCCTTCTACTCTAGCCACAGCACCTTCCACATCACCAAACCCTGCACCTGCCTTTTCTTCTTCTTCATCATCCTCTCCTTCCAACTGTCCACCCTGTAACTTCCCGGAGTAAGCCAAACCACACACCATCACCAATCGCCTCAATAGCCACTGACGATGCTTAGTTGCCTCAAGATCATGCCATTGACCACCTTCCATCACCGTGAAACCACCCAGGCATGCTCCATCCTTGCGAGCTCTCTCCTCACACACCATTAGCACCTACTGCTAGCCAAATCAACCACACCACCGGTTGCCTCCAGCCACCTCTCACCTCACTGCTACCCTCTACACAAAGGCCATCCTCCGGCACTTCTCCACCAACAGCCTCATCGCTGTTGATGCCCTCTCCCTCGTGTGGCTGCCAGGAACTCTTCTTCAGTTTTGCAACATTGAAAGGGAAATTAAAATTTACATTTCTATGCTATTGAATCGAAAAATTGTCATAAAAAGATTTGAGTTTGGAAAACCTGTCGTTATAGTATGATTTGCGAAGAAATTCGTCAACAGATAAATTTTACCGAAACTCGAAAAGAATTTCAGGTTGAACATAGGGAGGCTACGTTGATTTGAAATCCATAATTATATTTTTTTGTTGTTTTTGTTTAGAAAGCAAGATAATCATAATGAATTCGATGAGAAAGAGAGAGAAAGAGAGAGGGAACAAACACTTTATAATATGAATAATATTTTTACAACTAGAAAGTGAGAAATATTACAACTAGAAAGCAGGAAATCTTACAACTAGAAAGCAGTAAAATCTACTCTAGAAAGCAGTAATTAGAAAGGAGGTGAGAAGTTATCCTCCTCGACGGCTGCTTGGAGGATGAGTTGGATGGGGCGACTCCTGGAAGACGAAAGGCGAAGATGGAAGATGGAGAACGAAGCGAGAAAAATCGAGGGTAAGGAAGGGCATCGTCGTCACGGGATCCACTTCCGGAATAGGGCAAGAAAAACTTTGATTTTAACTCTAAAGGAGCATCTCGAGTTTAGGACAAGCTTCTTTAGAGCTTTGGAGAAGGAGAAAGGTGAAGGAAGGGATGATTGAAATGTGGGTGGCGTAGGTCTTTTTATAGGTGTAGAGGTTGGGGGCAAAAAGGTCATTTCAAGTTAAAAACATTAAATGAGGGGTCTTTAGTGACGGATATAAATGTCACTAAAGACCCCACATCGCTAAACATGCACACACGCCCCTGCCCCCTCCTCTCCTTGAGCTTCAATGCCTCACGCACGTCCGCGCTCTCTCGGTCGTCCAATGAGGAATCAACAGCCCAGAACGTGCGATCTCGTGCCTTTACAAATCGCGCCTCCCGTGCGTGAGATCAGGCATCATCTTGCACGTGTGATCAAGCGGCTTGATTTCATGCTCGTGCGCGAAGAAGAGGGGTGTTATCCTTGATACAAACGCGAGACCTTTTTGTGTGAAACATTCTTAACCACTGTGCTATCAACCGTTCTTTGTCGTGCTTTTGATTTAACACTCAAGCGCTCGCGACTGTTCGATAAACATCCAACAGTCGAGATCACTCGAGCGTTTAATCTCCTTATCTCTATGAAGCTCAACTGAGATTGAATCTCAGTCGTTGGATCTTCGATCGATGGCTGGGATTTGCTTGAGCGGGTGACCTTGGGTCACTTGGGCGATTAAGATGGTGCCACATGGTGCCATCTTGGTCGTCCATCTTCTATTTGTTGTAGATGGTGCCATGAATGTCAGATTGGATCAATTTTTGCACCGTTGGGCCACAATCGTCGATCTTAACCCATTCGTACGGTTGGATTTGTCATATGAAGTGAGAATTTACACCATCTTGGCCCTTGATCTCTAATCTTCCTTAGATTATATCTGATGCTACGGAAGTCCGATCAGGGCAATCTTAGAGTTGTTGAACTCCGATCGTTGCCCTAATCAAATCCGTACGGTTGGATCTTCAATCCGAGGCCCCGATTAAATATTGCCTGTCCCTGACCACAAAAAGGAGAAATTAACCTAAAATTTATACAACCTAAAATAAATGCAAGGTGATGCATGTTATGGAATATTTACAATGCATGATGCTTCTATGATACTATGAACATGCACTAATAGACATTTTTGGATATTCAAATGTATGCACATCACACCCCCATGCCTATCTTTTGCTAGTCCCTAGCAAAAACTATATGCTATAAAAGAATTTGATTGGATTTCTTGGGAAAAAGTTATTCTTCAATACTAGGAGATTTTTACTAAGGACCTAAACTATAGAGACACCACAGCACCCAGGTGTCTGCCAAAATGCAAACGGCCTCAAGACCTCGCCTTATTCAAAGAAGGCTCTTTCTCTTCTTTTTCTTCTTTTCTAATTTTTTTGGATTTTTGAGTTTAGGGTTTCGGAGCAGCTTTCTATGGCCACTTAACCCACCCAAGACTCAAAGAAAACCCTAAGTTTTAAGCATCTTTATGTGTGAAATGTGATAGACTCACTGATCGGCGATTAGAATGGACTTTGGGTTTCTACGCCCCTAGGTGACCTTAAAAAGAAATTCTGTCTAAAGGTGTATCTATTCGACCGTTAGCTTTCTCCCTACTTTTATTTTTATGGGGTCAATACAAGGGCAAACTAAGTGTATATCTTTCCAGCTTATTCTACTTCTTCACTTCTTCCTAAGTGTTTTGGAATTATACGTGCATTTCCTAAACTGAGTTTTGACAACTAACCAATGGGCTGTTAGCCACAACAACTTGCCAGCCATACTCCTACGGTGAAGTGTGGCTTATTTCTTTTTTTTTTCTTTTCTCCTTTTCTATTTTTTTCTTATTTTTTTCTTTTTGAATATTTTTTCTTTTTTTTTCTTTTTTTCTAAGTAGGTGGCTTCCTTGATCTAAGATTTACCTAAAGGCAGCTGGAAAAGAATGGTCATGTGATTGGGCTCTAGACAACCTACTAATGGGATGTTACCCACGATAGCTTGCCAGCCATACCACCCTAGAAGGTTCATTAGCTACCCAATTTCTGTTAAAATCGCCGAAAAGCAAGCCAATGCAAATAATGTGTAGATGCTTAGACTTAAAATCCCCTCAAATCAGAGGATGGGTTGATAAGTTGTGTACTTATCACCCCAACTTATTTAACCAAATTGAAATAAATTCAAAATGGCGAGGACTCGATAAACAAATCCACATTTTAGTGGACACCCGAGCTGATTAATCCCGAAGACCTGAAGGGTCTAAGTGTTCAGATCTTACAGTATTATTCCCTATGGTTGAAAAATCCTAATGCCCAATTATTCTTTCCTAATTCTATTTTTTTATATAAATAGAAAAAATAAGTAGAATTTACAAGAATTCCACAAAGCTGACAAAATGATTCAGAAATGAATCCACCCCCCCATGCCTAGCTAATGCAATGTCCTCATTTAAAACAAAATGCATGAGAAGTAAGGTAGAATGAAGAAAATATCACCTGTATTCCATGATGCTCGGGTCAGCTCTGAGTCAAACTGTACAAGTGCTGAGTTTAATGCCATCAACTAGGTGAAGTCTAGCCAAAGAAATCACATTAAGGTTAAAGCAACCTTATCGGAGATGGGTTCTGGAATAACACGGTCAACATAAGGTTTCTGACGTTGTCCATTGACCTTAAAAGAATTACCCTTCTTTGGGTCAGAGATCTCAATGGCTCCATTGGGAAATATTCGATTGATGATGAACGGGCCGCCCCACTTTGACATAAGCTTGCCGAGAAAGAGCTTAAGTCGAGAATCAAAGGCCTAGACCTTCTGGTTTGGCTCAAAGCTCTTACGGGAAATCAGTTGGTCATGAAGAGCTTTGGTTCAAGCCTTATAGATCTTGGAATTCTTGTATGCATTGTTTCTAAGCTCCTCCAACTCAAATAGTTGGAGCTTCCTGGTCTTTCTGGCTAAACTAAGATCAAAGTTGCATTTTTTGATCCCCCAGAATGCCCAATGTTCAATCTCTACGAGTAAATGGCACACCTTTCCATACACCAGATGAAATGGTGACATGCCGATAAGCATTTTGTACACCAAACTGTAGGCCCAAAGAGCATCCTCAAGCTTTTGAGTCCAATCTTTTCAATCAGGCCTAACCGTCTTCTGCAAGATTTTGATCTCACAATTGGAGATCTCGGCCCATCCATTCGTCTGACGGTGGTAAGATGTGGAGATTCTGTGATTTACCCTGTGTTTTTCCAGTAAACTATTGAACTGGGCATTTGTGAAGTGAGTACCACCATCGCTGATAATGGTCCTCAGAATCCCAAACTGACTGAAGATGTTCTTCTTGACAAAATCAATGACCACCTTGTGGTCGTTGGTTCAGGTGGGAATAGCCTCAATCCACTTGGACACGTAATCAATAGCAACAAGAATGTACTGGTGTCCAAATGAAGGGAGGAAGGGTCCCATGAAATCAATGCCCTAAACATCGAAGATTTCGACCGGAAGGATTGGGTTTAGAGGCATCATATCTCTCTTGGTTATGCTCCCAATTGCCTGGCATCAGGAACACGACCTCAAGAATTCCTAGGCATCCTTGAATAAAGATGGCCAATAGGATCCAAATTGCAATATTTTTGCAGCCGTCTTTTTCCTAGAGAAATGTCCACCACACGTAGATGCATGGCAGAACTCAAGTATACTTTGAAATTCATTCTCCGGAACACATCGATGAATAATCTGATCAAAGTTGATGCAGTACAGTTCAGAGTCCTCCCATAAGTAATATTTGGCCTCAGATTTGAGTCTATCTCATTGTTGCTTGGTCCAATCCTGAGGGATTTGACCAATGGCCAAATAGTTTACTGTGTTTGCAAACCACGTGGTTTGGACACCTAACACTACAAGAATAGTCTCGTCAGGAAAGGTATTAGCAATCAGAATATCCAGACAAGGAGAATCACTTAGAAGTCTCGAAAGATGATCTGCTACCACATTCTGTGCCCCAGATTTATCTTTGATTTCAAGATCGAATTCCTGAAGCAGAAGAATCCATCGAATGAATAGGGGTTTGGCATCCTTTTTTGCCAAGAGATGTCTCAAGGTCGAGTAGTCTGTGTAAATTATGACCTGAGACCCTAAGAGATAAGCCCTGAATTTCTCCAAAGCAAATACTACTGCTAGTAACTCCTCAGTAGTGGTATAATTCCTCTAGGCCTAGTCCAGAGTTTTGCTAGTATAGTAGATGACAGAGGGCTTTCTATCGATCTTTTGACCCAAAACAAGCCCGACCGCATAATCAGAAGCATCGGTCATGATAAAAAATGGGGTTGTCCAGACCGGTGGTTGCAGCACTGGAGCACAAGTGACTGCCGTTTTAAGAAAATTGAATGCCTTGCGGCATGATTCGTTGAATTCAAACGGCGTATCTTTGGCAAGAAGGTTGCTTAGAGGGCGAGAAACGTTGGAGAAATCCTTGATGAACCTCCGATAGATTCCCACATGACTGAGGAATGAGTGGATTTGTTTGACAGATGTGGGAGGAGGAAGTTTGGAAATATCATCAACCTTAGCTTTTTCAACTTCAATTCCCCGTTCAGAGATTACATGACCCAAGACAATGCCTTCTTGTGTCATGAATTGACTCTTTTCCAAGCTAAGGACCAATCTTATTTTGATGCATCTTTTAAGGATCAATTCAAGATTAGCAGGCAAGAATCAAACGATTCTCTGAAAATAGAGAAATTGTCCATGAAGACTTCTATAAACTCTCCCACCATGTCAGAGAATATGGCTAGCATACACCTGTGAAAAGTCACAGGTGCATTGCATAAGCCGAATGACATTCTACGAAAAGCAAAGGTTCCATAAGGATAGGTGAAAGTCATTTTTTTCTGATCCTTGGGATGGATAGGCACTTGATTATATCCCAACTAACTATCTAGGAAACAGAAGTACTTTTTCCCGACTAATCTTTCAAGGATCTGATCGATGAACGACAGAGGGAAATGATCCTTTTGGTGGCTGTGTTCAGCTTCCTGTAATCGATACAAACTCTCCAGGAGGAAGCTGAACGAGTTGTGATAGATTCTCCTTTCTCATTAGTCACAACGGTAATCCTAGCTTTCTTGGGAACAATTTGCACTAGACTTACCCAAGGACTATCTGAGATTGGATAAATGATTCCTGCGTCAAGCCACTTAATTATTTCTTTCTTGACCACTTCTCGCATATTAGGGCTTAGTCGCCTTTGCATCTAGCAAGAAGGGTGGAATCCATCTTCCATGAAAATTCTGTGATTGTAATAAGATGGCTTAATCCCCCCAAGGTCATGGATGGTCCAACCAATTGCCTCCTTGTGTTCCTTTAGGACCTTGTTCAATTTAATCTCCTGCTCCTTAGTCAATCTAGCATTGATAATCACAAGGAGAATTTTTTTAGGTCCTTAAAACTCATATTTCAAACTCTCAGGCAATGGTTTCAATTCAAGCTTGGGCAGGTCTAAGATGGAAGGTAAGGATGATGCTGATGAAGATTCATCAAGAGAAAGAGGTTGAAAGTGAACAAAATCAATAACCTCTTCAGAATGTGGCGGGTTTGCCACAGAGGGTTGCAGGTTGGATTCATCAAGACAGGAGGAATTTTCAATTGTAGAAATAGCCACACATGTCTCAATATTCAAGTTGACTTCCTCGAGTTCCTCAACATATCCACAATCGTCAAATTTGTTAATTGCCTTAAAAATATCCAGTTTCAATTTCCAATTCCCAAAGGAGATTTCCATGCTACCGCTCTTACAGTTGATACTGGCTTTAGCGGTATCTAGGAATGGATGGCCCAGAATGATGGGCATGTTCCTTAAATTTTCAGGAACATCCATGTCAAGGACAAGAAAATCTACAGGGAAATAGAAGTCCTTAACCTTGACAATAGCATCCTCAATAACGCCTCTCAGATTTGTGACCGAACGGTCTGCTAACTACAGCATTATTGAGGTTGGCCGAAGTTCACCTAATTCAAACTTCTTGTAAAGAGAAGTCAGAATTAGGTTAATGGATGCACCTAGATCTAGGAGTGCCCTATCAAAGGTGTAATCTCAGATAACACATGAAATCAAAGGGGCACCAAGATCTCTCTTTTTTGGAGGAAGCTGATGTAGGATAAGAGAACTACCTTGCTCAGAGAGTATCACCTTCCTCGAAATAGATTCCCTTGGCTTACGCTTCTAGGTACATAAATCCTTTAAGAATTTAGCATAAGCCGGTATGTGTTTCATAGCATCGAGGAGGGGGATATTGATTTCAACATTCTTGAATATATTCAAGAATGTTGAAATCAATAATTCAAGAGTCCTCGTTACTATCAACAGGCTTCTTCTTCGTAGGTTTAATCAAGGCCTCAGGAAAAGGAACATGAGTCACATCTTCGGAATCAGGTTCCTGAGCCTTGATTTCTTCTTTAGAATTCTCATTTCTTTCCTTAAACTCACCAGGATTTTCTTGACTAGAGCAAGGTAGGTGTGGGTCCTAGGTTTGCCTTCCACTCCTCAAAGTAATGGAGTTGGCAGATGGGTACGGGTTTGGCTTTTGGGAAGGGTTAGGAAAGATCGGAGGGGCTTGATTAGACAAAACCCCCAAATTTGATGAAGAAGTAGAAGAGGAAGGATCCTACTCAACCACCTGAGCATGTGTGTCTGGGTCCCTCTGATTCCCATACCCTTGGGCTTTATTGCCCGGATTCTGTATGTTGCACAGGTTGGGTACGAGTTGAGATGGCAAAGATCCGGGTTGACGAATGTTATCAATGAGCCCGATTTGCAAGTTGTCTAGCAAGGTTTCATTTGTTGCATGAGCTGGAGCATAGAACCTTGCATCTCTACCATCTGACGGTTCAAATTAGCTTGCCCTATAGGTTGATGAGCATTCCAAATTGGCTGATTGACCTGATTGGGGGGCAGCTGAGTATAAACATGACCCTAACCCATTGGTCTTTGTGGAGCATAATTTCTTGGTTAGAATTGGGTCTGCTACCCCTGATTTTTTTGGGAGAAATTAGGGTTGTTCCTCCAACTTGGATTATAAGCATTAGAATATGGGTTGGACCTAACGTTCTCCTGTACAGCATAGACATCCTCATAAGGCGACGATGGAGAAAAAGAAAGGGAGGGATAAGAGAAACTGAGATCAAAGGCCCTAGTTTGGAACTCGTGGGGTTCCGAGCAATGCTAGCTCATAGGTTGAGCCACATCCAGTTGATTCACGAACTCCCATCTAGAAGGAGCTCATGAAGAATGGAATTCTGAATTCTGGGATTGAGTGGATTGAGAATTGTTCACAGAGTTTCCCACCATCCACTCCTCCATCCTTTTGGTAACCAGGTCCACCTTATCTAGTTTATTACAAATCAGCTCCATATCAAATGAATGAGAGTCATGGACCTCATTAACATTCGATCTGGGTTGTTAGGACCTGTTAAATGTATCCATGGAGGCATGATTGATTGAATTTTCACTCATTTCCTCAAGAAAATCATGTGCACTATCTACATCTTTGTTGAGGAAATTTCCTCCACAAGAAGCATCCACATGATTTCTAAGTTGCTCAGTCAACCCGTGGTAAAAGATTTGCATGAGTTGCTATTTCGACACCTCATGGTGTGGACATTTCCACAATAAGTCCTAGAATTGCTCCCAGGCAACATGAAACTGCTCCCCCGGCCGCTGGGCGAAAGTAGTAATCGCCTGCCTCAGTGCATTGGTACGGCCGACTGGAAAGAATTTCTTTAAGAAAGCCAATTTAAGATCATTCCAAGTTGCTATCGGCCTTCCTATGGTCCTGTGCCAATGAGTAGCCTTATCCCTAAGAGAGTGGGGAAAGAGCCTCATGATCATTTGCTCTTCATTCATGTTTCGTGCTTTGGTGGTCTAGACCAACGTGGTCAAGTCCTCCAAATGCTGAAATGGGTTTTCAGGGCCAATCCCATGAAAATGTTTAGGCTTAACACCTGAGGCTTGATTTCTACATCTCCGACAGGAATATGGACACCGGGACGTTCCCCGTAATTTGAAGGATCATAAATATCCTTCAAGGGCTGAGCGCCTTGCATTCTCTGGAACCATTCTTGCATTCTCTACATTTGTTCCAGTTGCCTTTGAAACATCTCTTGTTGATTCTAAGGCAGAGCAGGTTGTTAATCAGCCATGGGATCAATTTGGCCAAAATTCAGTCTACGCCTCCTAGAATTATCTAATGGTCCTTCCAATTGGGGATTCAATGACCTCCTTCCAAGCATAAACTAGGAAGAGGTTGGAAGGACTAGGGATAAGAACCCTGCAATACAACAAAACAAGCATGTCCTTAAGTTGGATAGCCTAAGGATCTACAAACTCTCATAATTCGTCTTAAGATTATAGATGATTTACTCTACTTGTATCCAATCAATCCAACCAGTTAAGAGGGATTGGGGAGAAGGTTCTTCCTTCAAGTTGCACCTCCAGTTCCTACTGTACCCCCTAGTCACGATCGTTTGATTCTGCTCCCCTAGCTAGACATGAGATTGACTAGTACAAGTAGGTTAATAGTAAACAATCTCAATCTGGGCCTCGAAGAGCGAATCAGTCATTAAGGCCAACGTCTAATCAATTTTAACTTAGGCTAGGATTGTAGCGCTTATGTAATGTGGTGGGCCCTTAAAATGGATTGTGCCCTTAATGATTTATTGAATATGTGTGAGTGCATGCACAACCAGGGTTTTCAAGCAAGATTATTTGGATGAGTGGATTTTAAGGTTCAAATCTTGCTTAAATAGCTTTTAGGGTTTAGAATTAGGTAAATTCAATCAAGTTCAAGAGGCAAACCAGATTTTCAAAATACAGGTGAAGATATTTTCCTTTTGAAATCAAAATTAAAGTGGAGTGCCTAGTATTGTCCTAAGTTGTAAACCCTAAGGGGAAGCTACTTGGTGAGTTAATTTTATATGGAGTGGTGTGGCCTAAACAACTCAAACAATTGGCCTTGATGCACCACTGAGTTAGTCACACAAGTGGATACCTATTCTGATTTCTACTTGATTATGTGTTTGGGTGTGTGTACTAGTTCCACAGGTTGGAATCTCGATTGAGTAGATAAAAATCAAATTATGTTATGTGCCTCAAATGTGGGTGTATGTAGTGTGTATGTTAATTTGTCCCACAAGAAGTATCTTTTTGTTTGTTTTTTTTATGAGGGTGAGATGATTGGGGGTGGAAATCAAAGCTTCCAAACTAATCCTAGGGTTTATACGAACACCTAGATTAATTAGGGTTTGAATTTGGGTTGTGGAATGAAATCTATGGAGGGGGAAGAATGGGGAGCACTTACAGTTGTCTTCAACTGCACTTTACTCCTTTCTACCGCATGAAGATTCCCTGTTGTGGTACCTGCAAAATAATAGAAGAGAAACAAAAGCAAGTTAGAAAACAATTAAGTGTGTGAAATGTGGAAAGAAAATCAAGATTCGTTGCCTCCTCGGCAACGGTGCCAAAATGTTGAATCGAAAAATCATCGCAAAAAGATTTAAGTTTGGAAAACCCGTTGCTGTAGTATGATTTGCGAAAAAATCTGTTAACAAATAAATTTTATCGAAACTCGAAAAGAATTCTAAGTCGAACACAGGGAGGCTACGTCTATTTGAAATTTGCGATTATATATTTTTTTTGTTGTTTTTGATTCGAAAATGAAATAATCACAATGAATCCGATGAGAGAGAGAGAGAACAAACACTTTATACTATGAATAATGTTTTTACAACTAGAAAGCGGGAAATCTTACAACTAGAAAGTAGTAAAATCTACTTTAGAAAGTAGTAAAGAGAAAGGAGGTGAGAAGCTATCCTCCTTGACGGCTGCTTGGAGGACAAGCCAGATGGGGTGACGCTTGGAAGACGGAGAACGAAGCGAGAAGAACTGAGGGTGAGGTAGGGCATCGTCGTCGTAGGATCCACTTCTGGAATGGGGGCGAGAAAACTTTGATTTTAACTCTAAAGGAGCATCCCGAGTTTGGGACAAGCTTCTTTAGAGCCTTGGAGAGGGAGAGAGGTGAAGGAAGGGATGTTTGAAATGTAGGGGGTGTAAGCCTATAGGTGTAGAGGCTGGGGGCAAAAAGGTCATTTCAAGTTAAAAACATTAAATGAGGGGGTCTTTAGTGACAGATATAAACGTCACTAAAGATCCCATGTCGCTGAACGTACACGTGCGCTCGCGCCCCCTCCTCTCCTTGCGCTTCAATGCCTCGCGCACGTCCACACTCTCTCGGCCATCCGATGAGGAATCAACTGCCCAGAACGCGCAATCTTGCACCTTTACAAATTGTGCCTCCCAAGCGTGAGATCGGGCATGGGATCAGGCATCATCTTGCACGAGCAGCCGATTGATCCATCAGAGCTGTTGGCGCTTGATCAGGCGGCTTGATTTCGCACTCACGCTCGAAGAAGAGGGGTGCTGTGCTCGATTTGAATGCGTGACCTTTGTGCATGCAGCATTCTAAATAGCTGCATTATCAGTCGTTCTTTGTCCCGCTTTTGATTTAACACTCAAGCACTTGTGACCGTTGGATAAACATCCAACGATTAAGATCACTCAAGCGTTTAATCTCTTTATCTCTATGAAGTACGGCTGAGATTGAATCTCAACCGTTGGATCTTCGATCGACGGTTGGGATTTGCTTGAGCAAGTGGCCTTGGGCGACTTAGGCAGCTGAGATGGCACGACGTGGTGCCATCTTGGCCATCCATCTTCTATTTGTTATAGATGGTGCCACGAATGTCGGATTGGATCGATTTTCGAGCCATTGGGCAACGATCGTCAATCCAGACCCATCCGTGCGGTCGGATTTGTCATCTAAAGTGCGGATTTATACCTTCTTGGCCCTTGATCTCTGATCTTCCTTAGATTATATTTGATGCTACGGAAGTCCGATCAGGGCGATCTTGGAGTTGTTGAACTCCGATCATCGCCCTGATCAAATCCCTATGATTGGATCTTCAATCTGAGGCTCCAAATAAATATTTCCTGTCCCTAACTACAAAAAGGAGAAATTAACCTAAAATTTATAGAACCTAACCTAAATGCAAGATGATGCATGTTATGCAATATTTACAATGCATGATGCTTATATGATACTAAGAACATGCATTAATAGACATTTTTGGCTATTCAGATGTATGCACATCATATGTCATTGTTGCATCTTCTTTTATGCAATGAATTATTAAATGGGATTTACAGACCAGCCCCTCTATTCCTCTCTATTTCTACTTCTACTCTTTCTTACTCTCTGATGGTATCTAATTTCGTCACTCATTATACCATTATGCCATGAATATTTTCAAGAGAGTAGTGTGTGTGTGTGTGTATATATATATTGGTTTGTTTGTGAGTGTTACATGGATTGATCTCGTGGTTATATAGGATCTTAATTTCTCTTTGAATATTGATACGTGCAATAAACTTTATTGTATGATATTTAGAACATAAATGGGAAATATGTGGATTATTCTTAGTAAAAATATTTGAGTTTATTGCCCTTATGTCTCCCTGTGGACATGACACTCTACATCAACGTGGTTTATTACATTAATTACTATTTTTTATTGACAGATTTTCCATCACATAAAATACAACGATATATCATTCCTATTGCAACTATCTTAATTAAGCAAGAATCTCTTTGTCAATATCTTTTTCGATATTGTGATAAGTTGATTGAAATTGCTAGTTTGCTCCCTACGAATGACCTCGGACTAATTTCTTGATTTCGAGTTTTATAAATTTAAGTGTTGTTGCGATTTTTGTCCTATACTATGACGTGTATTTCTAAAAGATGAATCTCGCACATCAACATTTTGGTGAGATTGCCAGGGAGCAACACGCAATTCACCACTAGTCTTATCTTATTTGATTGAGCTTATTACCAATTTGCCCTATCTATTTTGCCGTGATTTTACGAGGTACATCATGAGATCTTTCACGCAATCAACCACTTTAGGGCAGGTAAAATTTCTCTTCTTCCTTAATCAACCTCTTAATCTTGGGAAAGAGAAAAAGGAAACAAAATCGATTAGGATCCACTTGCCTAATTTTTCTAGTAACTATCAATTATAGGCGCAAGTTTCCTGATTTGCAAACTTGATTTATATCTGATTGAAGATTGAGACGATTTGATTAGAAAATCCCCATCCTGATTTCCTGTACTTTTTAGGGATTTACGCTTAAATTCTCGATATCTTGGACTACTCACTTTCTTGTTTGAGTCCAATTGAGATCAAATTGGACTTGAAATAGAGCCAATTAGGGTTTCTGCTTTAGGGTTTTGAAGTGCTAGTACACACTTGCATGCATTAAAGGAAATTAACCTTCCCGCATTTGTGTGCTACCCAAGCCCTTGGTTCAAAAGATCTATTCAAGAAAACCCTAAAGTCAGGCTATAAATTCACTTGAATCCTAAAATTTTGGACCTAATAACCTGAGAGTCAATTCAGGGTGATTTTGGGTCTTGACCCAGATTTCATCCTCATCTTTAGGGTAGGCTAGGTGAAGTTGGTCCACTTTGTGGGCCAACAAACCTCCAAATTAGGCATAAATTGAATCAGTTTATAATCTAGTGAAACTCAAGGCACAAATTAGGACTAAAATTGGTAGACTTAAGGTCTCAATTTGCACATTTCGGTCTACTTGGAATTGCAGTGACAAGGAAGGTTGGGTGGGGGAAACCCTATAACCCATGGGGATGCTCTACCGTGTAGGGGTCTTTGCAAGACTCTCCCTTCCTGGCTACCCAAGTAATTCTCAGGTGTGTGGATTTCTAATTCAGAGGTATCATCCACCTCGAAGCAGCCTTACTCATCCAAAAATCTTTGGGTGCCTTGATTAGGTCCAATAAACATCTAGTCCCTCATCTATTCTCTAGAGCACATACACAGGAAAGGTCCCTTGTTTTGACCTAGAGGCCTCCACTAGAGTTGATCTTCTATGGGATTTTTGAACTAATCTAATCAATTTGGTCTGGACCTAAATTTGATTCTACATCCTGATCCACCACTCGATTTGAAAATTCAACCTGACAATTTAGGAAGAATGTTCAGAAAACTTGAATCCCAAATGAGCATTAAGGAACAAATGATCAAGGCTGCTCTTAGACATCATAATGAGTATTACAAAACCTTAGATCCATCTAGGAACATTCAGGTTAATGTACTAGAAACAACAACCCACATTATGAACCGTGCTAAAAGCCATGTGGAGCTTGGATCCAGCCTCAACGTGGGGTTAGACAAGGGTGTCCCTTGGCCCCACTGGTTTTTAACCTTGCAGTAGATGGGTTTGCAAGGTATGGTTGCAAATTGGCAGAGGTGGGTATAATTAAAGGGTACTCGTTATCAAACAGGAAACATTTGGCCCCCATTTTACAATATGCAGATGACACTGTGTTCTTTGTGGAAGGGTCCAAGTCTGAGGCACATGCTTTGGAATTATTGGTGAAGATCTTCGGTGATATTTCAGGTCTTTGTTTGAACAAAGACAAGTCTGCTTTGATCTATTTTGGTATGAATGAATAGGAACAGACAGAATTGGAAGGTACTTTGGGCTCACCCCATACTAAATTGCCTCTAAGATACCTTGGATTACCTTTAAGGGCTACAAAGCTGAAAAAATCAGACTGGAATATCCTGTTCAAGAAGGTGGCTAGAAAGCTAAAAGGGTGGAGTAGTGAATTCCTATCTAAGGGTGGGAGATTGATTTTTCTCAACTTGGTTATCACTGTCATACCAGTCTTTTACTTCAGCATATTTAAAGCCCCTAAATGCATCTGGAAGAGATTGGACATTATGAGGAAGAGGTTTTTCTGGAAAGGAGCAGGGCACGAGGGCAGGTTCTTGCAACCTATCAGATGGAGCACTATCTGCAGACCAAAGGAGGCTGGGGGGTTGGGAATTAAAGCTTTAAAAGAGTTCAATGAGGCCATACTACTGAAATGGGCCATAAGAATACTGGATTGCAAGGAGGGGCTGATGGATGATCTGATCAGGGACAGCTATGGGGGATCCAACAGCTGTCTTCAAAGGCTTCAGCCAAAGAGGCCCTCACCCTTTTGGAGATCTGTGATTTCTACAGTCTCCTGCTACTGGCATCCGCTACAGCCTAAGCTTGGAGACGGCAGATGCTTTAGCTTTTGCAATGAGAGGTGGTCTGAACTGGGTCTGCTGAAAGAGACCTTCCCAAGGGTGTATGGGGCTACTGCTGACAGAAATGGCACAGTTAGCAGTCTGTGGTCCATGGCTGAAGGCTGCTGGCAGCTAGAAAGGCTACAACAGTGCAGGCCGGGCACTCGACTATGGGAGGAGAAGCAGAATCTGATGGAGAAACTGCAGCAGTTATATCTTATGATAGATGTGAAGGACACTTACTGCTAGCAGGGGGTCTTCTCTCTGAAGCAAGCATATGAAAAAATTACTAGATCAAACAATGATGTGGAGTGTGATCCTATCAACAAAAAGATTTGGCTTCTGAGAATTCCTCTGAAGGTCCAAATTTTCCTATGGCTTTGTAGATGGGAAGGGCTGATCACTGGCGATCTTAGGCACAAGAGAATGGGGATTGATCTGAATGCCTTCCCTCTTTGTGGATTGCACTCTGATAGTGCAACACACATCTTCTCCTCTTGCTTGGTCACGGATAAAATCTGGAGGTTGGTGTGCTTTGAACCCCTTCCTCCCTGGGATATTATATGGCAGAGGTTCACCAATCCTGTTCGACCATTGGGGGCTATGGCAGTCGTTCTGTGGTGTGTGTGGAGGGCACGGAATGATAAGCTGTTTCAGGGGAGACCGGTGAGATGTGAGAATGTTGTAAAGGAAGCTTAGTCTCTCACACATAGTTGGGCAACTTTTTTGTAATACTTTTTTGATATGCAATACAATACCCTCCGGATTGCTATCGGTCTACGATAACAGTCCTGACTATTTCAAAAAAAAAAATGATATTTGCACAAATGATACATGGTTCAACCTGGGATGATCTTTTATCAGAATACAGTGAATTGTGGAGACTACACAATATTGAGTATATCCAATGCTTGTCAAATCCACAACTTTGGGAGATACACCAGGGTCTCATTGAGAAATGTAGGTATATGCTAAATACGTTACAACAAGCCATTGATAAAAAATACCCATATCAACATTCAGAAATTGATGTTTTTTTAGACATCTTGGGTAAGGTTGAAGATCAATATGATTTCCTAGAGCCTGGGTTCAAAAATTGAGGTTGTTGTGGAACCCTAACCCAAATGGAATCGGATTCAAACTTTGTGCAGAATGACACCTTGTCTTGATATTGGTTGGGTGGTTCCAGTTGCAGTTTTTCCCAATTATGAACCAGCCTTAGAGAGCCATGAAGCTGGTCCATCATACCTTGATTCTCCGAACACCTATGAAAAAGTAGAGTTAGAATCTCTCGAGGATGTAATTCTCGAACGTTATCCTGTGAAGGTAATCCTCAAGAGTGATCTAACATCCCAATAGAACCATGTCCAGATTCTAGTGACCCAATTCCTACCTTTGACCTAGTATCTAGATCTAAGCCTATTTAGGATGATTATGAGGCCTAATGTGATGAGAACCAGATTTTAGATCTGAATTATGATTTGGGCCCGTATTTGATGGTTATAACTCTTCAGACTCCTCAGAAGAATGAATTGATTTTTCTCAAGTCACAAGGATTTGGAAGAGTTAGGATTTGATTGGATCTACCCTAGGAGCCAAGAACCCGAGCCTATTCTTAATAAGAGCACCTCTTTAAGCTCAAAATTTGAGATTAGGTTAGATCCAAGTCAGGTTGTTGATTCTACGCATCATGATTTGTTTTGTGGTGGAAATATAGATCTGGAATCAGGTTCGAAAACTAATTTTCACAAATTCTCTAATGATTTTGAATCTTACTTTGACTTCAGAGAACCTTTGTTTCCTGACGATTACGAGCCAGTTTATGACCTCAATATCCATGATATGTTCTTTAATGCTGATTCTGAGGTCCCTGATCCCGAGATCATTGATTCAAAATCATGTTCCATTGAGTTGGAGTCATTCTTTTATGATCTACAGGAATCAAAAATAGTAAGTGCTAAGAGTGTCCACAATCTAGAGTTCGAATCTTTCACTAACTCAGATTTCAATGATCATATAAACACTATCCAAGCATTTACATTTGATTTGGATGAGCATCATGAAGACTCTCTAGATGAATCTATCTTTGAATCATTTCTAGAAGAGCCCACATCGCTCTCTGACCTCAAAGAAGCACACCTCATACAAAGCTTTTCAAAATCTGATCCTAGCCTTGACCCGCCACCAGAATCAATTTTTACTCTGATTCACCTCCCTCTGATCTGGTTGCATATGATTCACCTTGAAATTTTGATCGGGAATTGGGCATTGATTTGAGCGTTAATCACATCTTATCCTTCTCTAATCCCACCAGTAGGGTTCCTACATTTTCCACAGATCCATTATCTTTTGAGGGCCCCTACTCTGATTAGGCTGAACCTATTCAGCCAAACCTGCTCTTTACATTTGCATATCTTTTTGAGCCACATAGCATCTGGTGGGCTCCACATCTATTGATTAACATCCATCAACCAACCAGATTGATAGGGTTTAGTCTGCATCATCAGCCTATTGACCTAAACAAGCACTTGTTGGACCAACCAGGCTACTCATCAAGGTGCTTGTTCTACAAAATTCCTTCGATTTGACCACCCCTTCTCCTTGACCACCTTCTACTCAGCTGAAGGCATTGAATTTAGCACTTAACAGGAGACAACCAATCATTCCAAAACCTTGAGACCCTTCTAATCATCCTTTTGAGCTACACTCCTATTGCACCTTTTGGTTCAACTTTAGAATAGCCGATTCTACCTTTAGTACTTGTATCAAAGCTTGAAATCGCCTGCAACAGTCATCCCGACCCGTTCACCCACCCTTTGACCCTGTTCTAGACCTTGAACCAAGCTGATTTTGTACCCACCTAGTTTACAATGAGGACATTACAAAACTTAGGCATGGGGGGTGTTAAAGTCCAAAACACAAATGGAATTTCATTTTTCTGAGGGGTTCTCACAAAAAATAGATATTCACAAAAAAAAATTAAGGGGAGGAAAATTTTGTGAAATGATTGAAAATCTTTCTTGAAAAGGAAAAGAGGAGGAAATACAAAATGCAAAAAGGAGCAAAAATTAAGAAAAAATTGATAGTCATAGCAATTGATTATGGGATTTACTTAAGTTCTAGACCAAATTAAAAAAAAAAGATTAAGTCCTTAAATGCTAGAGACAAGGTGATTAGTAAGAGCGCTGACCTTAGACCTCTTGGGCTTGTTTTAGGGCTTAAACACTACATATTCGTTAAGATCTAGATTAATCCTCAAGGGATTGAGGAAAGTGAGAAGCTGATGTAATAGGTCTAAGGCTTAGGGATTATTCAACCCCGTTGCCTGCCCTTTGGTTTGTGAGACTTGATAACCTAAGCACCCAAAAACACACTAGTTTGGTTCAATGCGCTTAGGAGCGGCTCGAAGACACAAGTTGATTGGATGAGTTCTCAACGCAGAGAGGTGGAAATTCCCTTCGAAGATGCATATTAACATATCTTCTCCTCGGTGCTTGTCTCCTAGGATATCTAAATATCCTATCGAGGGCATGTAAGCACCTTATGCTAGTTCAGGTGCCATGAGTGGGATTATCCTAAAATGTCGATCGCCAGGGCCAGAATTTAGCCACAGAATGCCATGGGCGGCACTATCCCGAAGTGTTGAAAGCCAAGAGTTCTAGGGGTTTCCATGGGCAGTGCTATCCCGAAGCATCGAAAGCCAGGGACCCTTCTAGGATTGATGGTGGGGCCAAGGAATCTAATACAAACCATGTTTAGGGCCAATTCGAGGTTGGATCTAGGGAAATATAAAAAGAAAAGAGAGAAAACTCTCAAAATGAAAAATCTTTCTCTATCTCTCCCTTACAAAAATGCACTGTTAAACTGAACCAAAACACCATACATCTACGCACGGGTGCTTTAACTACTAGGGTCAACGAACCTCTGCCCAGTTTTTGTAGGCCTTAGAAACCTTCGACGCAAACCTAGGCTGAAGCTGGTTAGGTCTGGATCTTGGCTAATACTTGAGTACCTCTAGGCCCATTTTTTGCATTCCAATCTAATTTCTAGAGAGTGGCACAAATCAGGTAACTGAACACCAAAGCACGGTCTAGAGATCTAGTTCTTTCCATAGGATTTTGCTGGAGACTAGCAAAAGTTAGGCATGGGGGTATGATGGTAACATCATCATTAGCCATAAATGACTTGAATTAGTTGAAATTAAGTGACATGCTCCTGAATGATCTCTCGAGGATCGTAATTACATGCAAATCCATTTTGAGAAGAAACCATTATAATTGGTTAATTCTATAATTTTAACATCACATCACAAATGCAGAGTAACCAAAGGGTCACCTAGGGTTTAATTGATGGACAATTGAACATTAAAGTCTAAAGAGTGGGTCCACACAGACAAAAATAGGGTTTCACGCGTTTCAAGAACCAAACAGCACACTAAAATCCTAATTTTAGATGCACTTGAATTGAAGAGGTTCTGGTTAGGATAAAATTCATATAAACCTCTTAAAATTCACATAAAAATATTCTGAGAGGTTTGGTATCCTTGGTTTGACCATCTAAACCCATTTTGACCTTGGATAGAGCTTCAAAAGGAATTTTGCCCTAATTTTGGCTTCTATGCAAATTTCCTAGTCAAACATAGTAAAAACTCAAATCCGAGTTCACCATTAGATTCCTTAGATCAAAATTAGGTTAAGGCCAAAATTTGGGCCCAATCAGAGTCCATCTTGACCTAGTTTGCACTTCAGTCTCTAAAACCTTTGTTCTTCACATCTAAACCCCTAACTTTCAAAATTTCTTGCGTTTAGGTCCCCAACTTTGTCATCTTCTTCACAACAAGTCCCCTGCTACCTTCAACTCTAGGGTTTCCTAATCAACCCACCACCACCAACTGAAATCAGGAAAGAACATCAGAAAATCATCACCAAATCCCTCCAATTTTGGAGGGATTGGTGTTCAAACATAGGAACACATTTGAACTAGGTTTGGAATCCGATTTTGAAGAAATGAAGCTCCAATAGAGATTGATTCTTCATGATCTAAACTTGCCTAATCCATGAAATTTGCTCACGATTTTCCCAATTTGAGCTCAGATTCAAGCTCTATTTAAGCTCAAGGAACTCTCAGCATCTTCCATAGTCAAGTTTAAGCCAAAATCAAGTCTTCTCCTCCAACTCTGACCGCCTCCAACCTTGACTTCGGCAACCCTCTCCCCCATCTTCTTACGGCCTCCCAACCATCAAATTGGGAGTGCCAAACTCTTCCTCAC
Organism: Thalassia testudinum; assembly: GCA_037157565.1. NCBI lineage: Eukaryota > Viridiplantae > Streptophyta > Magnoliopsida > Alismatales > Hydrocharitaceae > Thalassia > Thalassia testudinum. Next base: position 8,291,328 of record JAZHRO010000078.1, on the reverse strand, counting down.
GCTCGTCAAAGCCTAGTGGGTGAAAGATAGGGCTTCCAAAACCATTCATCTTGCTATCTACCCCCACCGGAGGAGTTCATCTCCCACACATCTAGCAAGGCATGTCGGTGCGAGTTTCTCCCTATTTCATCCAATAGATAAGCCCTCTACCTTCCTCTCTCCCCGTAGCTTCGATTCACTCCTTTCCCACTTCAATTCGACCATCGTACATCTGCCTCCCACTTCATCTTCTTTACCTCCGACGACACCTCCAGTGAAGCGCCATGCCAACACACTCCACCAACCAACCCTTCATCATGACCAAAACCTTCCCCACTCTTCAGCGATCAAAAGCCCTCAACTTATTGAGAGCTTTGACCCTTGATCTCATCAGCCGACCAACCCACCTCCTCCTTGTCATCCCGGACTTCGGTCGGCCACTAAATGCCTCCAAACTTCTCGCAACCATCGTCGTTCACTTCCTTGACTCATGGCAATTCTATTGAATGCTATAATTGGGGTGTAAAGCCTATGTTCATTATTTCAGGTCTAGGTCAGCGCCGCTGATCACTCCACCACCACCTGCTATCGTCATGCCATCAACCGACCTTGTATCACTTTGAAAGGCTGCAGACATGCCTCAGGAACCTGTCTGGAGCACCAATTGAATGAAGCACGACAGCAGTAGCTCCAATTGCTTGAGAAGCCTAGCTTCTGTAGCACGCGAAGAAGCCCTAGCAAATAGTCCGACATCGTGTGGGGAAAACTCACAGCAGCGCATATAAGGAATTTGTGACTAAGGGTATTTGCCTCGACACTTGTGGGGAAGGTCCCCGCTCACCTCTCTCCACTCCTCGCTCACCCCCACACCCGGTGACCCCAGACCCTTGGGTATGATTGCCCAGATTTAGCTTGATCTGAAGAAAAGAGAATCTGAAGGAGGAAGGGGGAGGGCTTTCCAGCTCGAGATTTGTGCCCTCCTCTCTCAGCACATAGCTTGCGAAACCTTTGTGTCACTTCTGTGGTGCTTTGCCTTGGTTCTCTAAGGTGCTGAGTTAAGGCATCTGAAGCCTAAACCTGAAGTCTGATTTGGTTCTGCTTGTGTTGGTTCTGATATTGATATTCATTTGATTATGGATACTGTTGGTTTATTTGGCTTAATTAGAACTTGATTATTAGGTTAAATTGGTGGTTCAAACCACTATTTTAACCTAATCCTTTTGCCCTCTAACTCTTGAGTTTATTGAAATATTATTTTGATTACATTGAGCATTATTCCTTCCTTTTTTGATATTGTGGTCAGTTGACTGAACTTGCCAATTTGCTCCCTGTAAACGACCTCGAACTCATTTCTTGATTTCGAGTTTTATAAATTTAAGTGTTGTCATGATTTTTTGTCCTATACTACGATACATATTTCTAAAAGATGAATCTCACGCATCAACAATCTGACTTGGCCCCATTGGACATATTCTTCTTGCAGGAACTTCTCTGTCATCGATCTCCTTCTCCAACTCTGTTCGTCATTCGACCAGTCGTTACCTACCTCGCCACTACCATCAATCAATATGGGTCAGCACCTAGAGCAGCAATGAGCCTTCAATTGAATAAGTAGTAGTTGCAACATCTCTAATTGGTTGAAGCATCTCACGTAGCTAGAGCAAAGAAGCTCCCTTCTTTAGTCCCACATCGGAGACATTAAATTGGAAATTCATTCATATTGGTTTTTGCTCATAACTTGGCTGCCCAAGTCACTGGGTGTTGGGTCCCCCATATGCACGCTCATACACACCCTTCACCCATTCTCACGCCACGATGGCCTAGGCCTTATTTGATTACTTGATTAGAGAAATAAAAAGAAAGAAAAAGAGAAAGGTTTGAGCCAAGTAAGGGGGGTTTCGCTCTAGGCTAGACTTCAGATGATCGAACTAAGGTCCAATCTTGATACTTAAGTCATCTGAAGGTTGGTCAAGACGTTTGACGTTGGTTGGGCAACTTGACTAACTATTGAACAGGCTTTAGAGATGTACCACATTTTTTTAGCACTTGGCACTAATTTTGATATATATATTTGTTCTCTTCATTTCATATATCTCTTGAGCATTGGTTCATTAATTGATTAGTAGTTATATTACGATCTTTTATTCCCTACGAATGACCTCGGAACTCACGTTTTTCAAGCATTATAAATTTAATTATTGTCTCATTTCCTTCGACTATACTACAATGCGTATTTTTAAAGTCCAACGAGAATGTGTTAGCAATTAGGTTAGAAGATTTTTAAGATTTTAATCTTTTTATGTTTTTGTATTATTATAAATAAGTATCCAAAAATAAAATAGAGCATTTATGGGAATCCACTTACAATGGACTCAACACCCTAAATATCCTTCAAAATAGATACTCGTGGAAAACAAACTCTTGATGGGAATTCAAATCCGAATCAAAACATCTACTACCCATTTTATTTTTTGTACACCACTCTAAACCCTATAAATCAGGGAGGTCAAGATGGGTAATCTAACAAGACTCAAAGACTGGAAATCAAATCCTAACGCAAAAATTCAACAGACATAGGTCAGTCCTTAAGCTCGTGAATTCTGAGTTTTACCAACGTAAGCTTTTGTAAATTAATTGAACACCCTTTATCAATCAAATTTAGAAAGAAAGTAAAATCCCTAAGACCATCCAATCCATAGCATCAAGGATAGACTTCTAGTCCTAGCGCCTTATCAATCTGTCTCCTTTAGGCCTCAACCACTAGTTTCCAAAACTTGATTTCTCAGGCTTCCATGCCCACTCAAGGCTCAATGGCTATGAGGTTAAAATGTTCGTGTAGTTGAAATAGACTCGTCCTATAAGCATCCAAAGTTGCAAAAATCCAGACCTTAAGACATTTAGATCCCAATCCAAGTTATTTCAAGTCAAGCTTTTGGCTTAGCCATACTCAGACTTGGTTGCTTTTTCCTCACCTGTTTTTATCTCGAGGTCAACACTCTAGGTGTATATTTTCCTGGTGGACCACTGGGTCTTTTATTCCTAATTTTTATCTCCATATTTTCCTAATCCACTTTTTATAGGTTAAAACATCCATTTGGATTGAGGTTGTTTTTATTGATGGAGGATAGCATCCATTTGTAGTGAGATGCTTTATTTGGTGGAGAAAAATGCATAAGCACCAATTTTTACCGAGGTGCATTATTGCAAGCTCTAAATATTTTTTTTTCTCATATATATTTTTTTTCTCGCCTTCTCATTTTTTTTACTACTAAGTAAAATCTCCAAGTCCTTTTTCTAGTTGAGTGGCACATCCTTCACCATTTCAAGAGCCGCCTCGCGGAAATCCTTGGACTAAAAAGGACACAGAACCGATTGTTGGAACCTTGTTCCACATCTTATTTTGGTGTTAATAAAATTATTGTGGGTTAATGTTTGCAATTGAGTGCTTTTCAAATTTAGGTGAAGATCAAGGCAAACAGGCATGATGACATGGAGGAGGCAAGATGATAAGGAGGAGTTGAGAAGGAGAAGATCATCTTCGATTTTTAGATTTTTTAGATTAGGTTTTTGTTTCATAGAATGTATGTCTCTTAACAAAGGAATACAACTGAGATAGTAAAATTAATAAACTAGGATTTGTGCTACGATCTTTTTCAAAAAACGTAATTGATTAATTTACTTAAAAAAAGTACTTGCTAACCCACAAGTACCAGTACTAAAGTTTAGCACCGACACATATGAGTTACAGGTTTGGGTTTTTTCAAAGAAACAAACCTGTAACTTGCAAGTACCAGTACTCATGGTCAGTACCTGCACAAGTGGGTTACAGATTTGTGTTAAGTACTTAAAACCCAAATCTGGAAGCAACAAGTACTAGTGCCCATGATTAGTACTGGTACCCAATAGGTACTGTCTGTGACAAGCTAACTTAAAACATAAAATAATATGTCACTAGTACCAGCACCCATACTTTAGTACCAGTACCCGTTAGTTGTTGGCTCAAAACTGAATGGCTAGAAAATTAATTTTGGCAATATGAATGTTGGGATTTAAATCCCAACATCTAGTAGACGTATTACTAAGGTCCTAACTCTATAAAAAGACCCTAGGACTCTTAGTTTACACATAAGAAATAGAAGAGAAAAATTCTAGAGCTATATTTCATATTTCCACCTTCTCAAGAGAAGAAAATAGTGTTTGCGGGTTTCAATCTCTCTACACTTTTGCAAAGTTTTCGATGTGTTTCTTTCACGCATTCACAAGACAATTCATGTCTTCTCTACGCTCTCAAATCGGTAATATAATTTATATACTTGTTGAGATGCTTAGGTATTTAGTTGTAAGATTTCTTTTATCTTACACCTATTCTTTATTTGTAATTGAGCTTTTGCTCATTGTTTGGGTTGTAACAAACCCATTGTATTTGGGTTGACGTAACTCGTTAATTACCTCGTTTAGTAAATTGACTCTCTCCGAGTTGAGGGAATCGGGTTAAAAATCAAAAGCTGAGAGGCTTAGGTAGTGGAGTACCCAAGTGAGTAGGGAACCGCTATACATCTTATGCCGATTTCTGTGATTGTAGTCTATGCAGATCTTTTTGTTATTACTAATACTTTGCTTGAGTGTTTGTGCGTGTAGCCATCTATTTATAGATCCTACACCGATCTCTTGATCTCTGTGTTTTTGCGATCTCAGATGCCTGTAAGACAATTCTAATGTGTGTGAAGTTTGAACACTTTACTAGACGAACTAGAGACTAGACAACAAAGCCTTTCACTTTCAGGTCCCTTAAATCATTAGTATCAACCTATAGAATCTATCAAGATGCAACTCGCCAAGTCTAGCCGAGCATTCTCGACTGATTAAGCTATCTATAGCTCGTTAGACCTTATGGTTAAGGATTCAACTAACCTCTTTACTTGATTAACTCTAATTATCTAGTCTATTTACTCAACTTGGTGATAAAAATAGAATTCAAAAATCAAAAAGGCTTAACCTAGTCATATTGACCAAGAAAGTTACAATTTAATTCCAAAAATTAAGTCTTGTATAAGAATTAATGACACCTTAGTTACTCTGTCTCAGAGTGAAGAGCAGGAATACAGATCTCATACTAGGGTTTCAAACATCTAACTCAACAAATCCCATGTCAAAAGTTGAAAACAACTATGTGATTTGAAAAGATATTCAAGACAAAGTCCAAAGTGGAGATTCAATGCTCTCATTTATGTACACTATTTACAATATAAATATATATATAGTTTTATTTCTAACCTTAAGAATTCTTAAATCTTTAATTTATTAAGTTATAAATATTAAATAAGGTCCTTAATAATTTTCTTCCAAAATTCTTCTCATGATAAATGTAATCCCCCATAAAAAGAAAATATTTTTGATATTTTAGTTTTTATATTTTTATGGTTTATCAATTTTTCAAAATGTTATGTGTTTTCAAAATTTTAAAATTTTAGGTTTTTTCAACATTTTTCTTCTTTTATCTACTACTACACTTAAAGTATTAAGATTCACTTTACACCCCCCATGCCAAAATCTTACAATGTCATTGTAAAGAAGGGTGAAAAGGACTTTACACTTCACTTAGTATAGGGTGATGGATGGAATAGTATAGAGGAGATCAACATATCTCTAGGCCGATGATTTCTACTTTGATAAAAGTCAAAGGGGACAGTCGCACTAAGTGAAGAGTAAATAGAAAGAAGTGATCTAATAAAGCATCGACTCAAGTGTATAAGTAGACAGACGGGAAAAATAGGAAACACCTACATACAAATGCTAAGTTTTATGCCTCCAGCTAGGCATAAACTTAGATAAAACACTAATGGAGTGTGTAATAATCTCCAACATGACCCAAGGCATGTGTTTCAAGATAAGGTTTAAGGCGTTGACCATTAACTTTGAAGGGTTGATTCTTGTTGGGTTCGGTAATTTCGATAGCTTCGTTGTCAAAGACTCGTGTAACCTCAAATGGACTAGTCCATTTGTACCTAACTTCCACTGGGAAGAGCTCTAAGTAGGCATCAAAGAGCAACACCTTCTGACCAGGTGTGAAAGATTTGCGGAAAATATGTTTGTCATGGAAGGCTTTTAACTTTTCCTTAGACAACTTGGAACTTCCATAGGAATCATTGTGGATTTCCTCAAGTTCGCTATGCTGCAACCTACAATGGTCACCAGGCTTCGTGAGGTCAAGATTGTAGCTTTAATAGCAGAATAGGCCTTGTGTTCTATTTCTACAGGAAGATGATAGGGTTTCCCGTAAACAAGTCTATATGGTGACATGCCTATGGGTGTCTTGTCGGCGGCCCTATAATCCCACAAAACCTCGCCTAACAGAGAAGACCAATCCTTCCTATCATATCAGATTGTCATTTAAATGATCCTTTTGATCTCTTGATTATAGACCTCAGTTTGCCTATTAGTTTGGGGATGGTAAGGTGTAGCAATGCGGTGTGTAACCCCATATTTGTTAAGAAGATTTTTAAATTGGGCATTAATGAAGTGGGATCCACCATCAAAGATAATCACACGTGGTACCCCAAAACGAGATATGATAAGATTTTGAATGAATGGAATGAAAACTCTATGATCGTTAGTGCTTGTGGGTATCGCTTCGATCCAAGGAGATACATAATCAACAATGAATAGAATATACTCGAAACCAAAAGAGGATGGGAATAGATCCATAAAGTCAATTCCCCAAATATCAAAGATTTCACAAACAACTATCGGGTTTAGAGGCATCATGTCTCTACGTGACATGCTACCAAGAGTTTGCCAGTGACTGCATACCTTAAAATAAGCTTGTGAATTTGCAAAGAGAGTGGGCCAATAAAACCCTCTTTGTAGAATTTTCGTAATGGTTTTTCATCCTAAGAAATGACCGCTACACGCATGGTCATGACAAAAAGATAGAATAGAGTCAATCTCTGAAGAAGATGCACATCGTCTGATGATCTGATCATTGCAAAGTTGAAAATGATAAGTATCTTCACAAAAATAGTATTTGGCCTCAGATGAGTCGTGATTTGCGATATCGATCCCAATCGGACGGGAATTGATGCATGACCAAATAGTTTACGATATCGACATACTAAGGCAGATCAGTGGAAATAGTCAGAAGATGCTCATCAGGAAAGTGTTCAGTGATAGCTGGAGAAGTCTTGATACTTGATTGCACCGCAAAAATACGCCTGCAATTGTGCCATCTTGTGCTATTTCCTAGCATTACCAATGCATATTAGGTCTCCATAGTTTCATTGTAAAAATACATTCATGCATGCATTTAATTGAGAAGAGAGAAGAATAAATAAGTGGCCTTGCATTTTACATTTTTCCTCAAGTGCATCTCTGTTAATTCACCATCTTTTTATTTTTTTTATTTCACTTGATTTTAATCTTTCCCGGGTTGTATCTTCTTCTTCTCCTCGCGTCATGCCCTCTCCCTGCCAGCCCTCTTCCTGCTAGCCCTTCCCTGCGGCTACCACTCCCTGCCACTCCATGCGCAAGCCATGCATAGCCAGGGCATGGCTGTGCATGGCTTTCATCTTCTATTTAAGGCCACGGCTTCTCCTTCATCGGCAGCCTGGTCCTTCCACGAAGAAAAGCCACAACACAGCAGCTCTCCAGGCCACCATCCTCTCCTCCCTCTCCCTCCATACGCCGGCCCTCCTCGGAGACACCCGGTGGGCAGGAGCTCTCACTATGGTGCACACCACAATAGTTAGACCACCACTGCCCAGCTCTTCAAAGAGCCGGTGGGTGTGGTGGCTCTTTTCTAGTTTCTTTTTTTTTTTCGTCCCAGCACCTTCAGCCATGGCTGCAAGCTTCAAGGTCTGAAGCTCGAAGCTCGGCGGCAGCAGCAACCGCCCCACTCCTTTTCACACAAGCCTGCAAGCCACCTTCACCTTTCCTCGCGCGCCTGCAGGCACCTCCACCTTCGCTTCTTTGCTCTGTCGCACGCTCGCTTCCGCCCGCAACCGGCCTTTGCGCGCCTCTGCAGCGGTCGGCCAAGCACCCCAGAACATCCCAGCAGCGCCCGCGTCGCCCTCGTCTTCCCCAGCACACGCCATCTCCCTCTCCGTGCGCTCTATCGCGAGCTTCTCCATGCTTGCAACCGACCGGCGCAGACCATCTTCCTCGCGCACCAGCCCACGCGCGCCAGTCGCTAGCCGGCCACACTCACACCACCTGCAGCTCCCGGTTGCGCGGCATGGACGACCACTATAGCCACTGTTCACGTGAGTCTGCGCGACACTATGGCTACAGTGGGGTGACCGGTGAGCTTCCCACTTCACCGGTCACCCGACGTACGGCTACCGCCGTTCGCCCGTGCGTGCGCCTGCCTGCGAGTCTCCGCCCACGTCGCCTGCACCAGCCCGCACGTCTGCTTTGCCCACTCCCTTCGCCCGCACCTATCTACTTCACGCACTCCCTTCGCCCGCACTTCCCAACGCCTGCTCCAGCCTTCGTGCAGCACGGTGCGTGGCGTCTCCTCTCTGCACCCTTCGCCCTCTAGCACACTCTTGTCTGCGTGCTTGCACTCCTGTGTGCGAGCTTGAAGTCCTCAGACGTCGGCCCTGGTCTGCAGACGCCTTAAACTTAACAGCGCCCTCGCCTCCAGCAGCGCGGTTGCTTTCTCTCCTGCTCTCTCTCTCTCTCTTTCTCTCTCTCACAACACTCTCTTCATCGACGCTTGCACACACATTCACTCACACTTTCACACACACACACACCTATACACTATTATATACATATATATTGATATATATATACATATATTCACATACATATATATATACTTTTATCTATATATATATAGTAGTATTTATATAACTAAGTGTTAGTATACATATATATATATATACATATATCTATATACTTATATATATATACATATATATATATGCATATATATACACATATACTTATACATACATATATATACATATATTTATACATATATATATATATATATAACTATATATACATATATATATATATATATATATATATATATATATATATAGATCTATACATATATCTATCTATACATATACTTATATATATATATATACATATATATATATATACATATATATATATATACATATATATATATATATAAACATATATATATATACACATATATATACCTATATCTTTATAACCATATATACATATAGATATATTTACATATATATATATATATATATTCAAGTTACTTACCCTAAGCTGTATCGCGGGAATATCTGCACCAGTTGCTGATATTCCCCGATACACGCGTACAAAAAGCGTGTTCGCATTCATCTTCCACCATCCATCCTACACCTTACACGTGGCACCTCGTCCTGTTGGTTGCATCTTTCTAGACGACGACCGACTCGACACCGTGCTACACTCCATCTCCACCTCCACCCCCACCCCTTTATATACATAATATATACCTAAACATATATATACTTTATTTCTGTTCAGCTTTCCTGTTAGTAAAAAGATAAAAAAAATATATAAAAGAGAAAAGATAATCCTTGACTTGCAGGTACTCCATCTTGCGAATAGCAAGACCTGTTTTGGAACCATGTTTTGGCTCAAAGCCAAGAACTCAATTTTGAGGGTGTACCTCAAGGACAAAGATTACCAGAAAAAAATCTAAATAAGAAAAACACCAAAAACACAATAAACGAACGGAAGAGACTCGTTGTAGGAAAGGCGTAGAAACTTAACTTGTACCCCACTTCCTTGAGTTCGACCCTGGGCCTAAAAGTGACCAAGATAGAATCAAATAGGCCAGGTTAAAAATTTTTTGTAAAGAGATGGTTAGGTCCGAATTAGGTTAACCACTATACATACTTCTGATCAACCTAGGCTTTGTATCCTTCTTTAATAGAAGGTGTTTGATTGTAGAGTGATCAGAGTACACGATAATTCAAGAAACAAGGACATAGGATCTGAATTTCTCTAATCCAAATACTATTGCTAGCAACTTGTTGTCAACGTTTCTGTGCGGATTTAAAGGCGTATTACGTTGCAGTATAACCGACAAAACGTTTAAACAAATAATTTTATTACTCGAACAACTAGAGTATCCGAGGTCGAACACAGGGAGCAAACTCAGTACTTTGTAAAACCCAAGAATACAACTGTTAAATGCAAATATAATTGATTCAAAGAGTTTTTAAGAAAGATGTAAAAAAAATAGAATTAGACGTCTGATTTATGTATCAGACGTCTTAAATGTGATCTTTCTTTCTCTTTTTCTTCTTCTGCTTTGCCTTTCGGATCTCTTTGCAATCTTCCCTTGTCCTTCTTCTTCTTCTCCTGCGAAGACTTCTAACCTTTCTGCTTTCCTTCTTCTCCTGCGAAGACTTCTTTCTTTCTTCTTCTTCTGTCTTGCTTCTCCTTTCTTCGTTGCCTTCTTCTTCTTCTTTGTCTTGCTTCTCCTTCTTCTGCAGCGGCCAAGTCCTTCTCCTGCAATCAGCCTGCCTGCACAGGGAACAAAACCTAACCCTTCTCCCTCTACCCGCGCGTGTCTCTCTCTCAAGCAATTCACTCTAACCGCTCTACCAGAGCCACAGTCTCAATCGGGTCGGATCGTACCCGGGACCAGGCGCACCTGCAGGTGTGTGATGCGCGAGGAGTGCGTAGGTCTAGGTCGGGTCGGATCCGCCAGGTCCGCGTGGTCAGGCCGCGGACGAGGCGGGTGGGGTCAGTGAGGGACCTCACCCCTGTGCTTACTGAGGCGATAAGAATAAAGCGTAAAAACAACTTATACGGTACCTGCCGGTTGCAATCCCACGATGTGGGACTATCTGGTCTCGCCTTCACGCGCGCCTGCAGAAACCTCGTCGTGCGATTGCCCCGCAGCTGCTGGCTCTGCTAGCGCTCCTCGGCTGGATTCGTTCACCTCGCGACACTTGCGTTAGTATGCAGCACCTGTAGTCTGGAAGACCGGGTGCCTGGAGCTTCGCGGGAGCTTCATCAGAGGTCGTCCATGGCGGCAGCAGCTCGAATCCTGTCGTACACAAAACGCGCCTCTCGGCCAAATCAGAATAGATAGAGACCTTCGCGGTGGCACGGCGAAGGCGGTGGGCAGTCCAGCAGGCCGCAGGTCGGCCTAGGCGTGCGTGCCTAGGTCAACCTGTGGCCGGAGATGGTGGGTTGGTCGGGGGGTGGTTGTGGAGTGCTGGAGTGGCAGTGGGAGGGTGGAGTGTGTTCCTGGAGGTGAGGCGGAGCTTCCGAGGTGGTTGGCGAGCCGTGTGGAGGGCTGGAGTGGTGTGGGCGGCTCGCCGGAGTGCGGTCGGAGGCGAAGACGATGGAGGTGGTTAGCGTCTGTCGAGGGTCGATCAAGGGAGATAACAGGGGGAAAAGAGAGAGGAGAGGATGGAGAACGTATCTGGGGTTGTCTGGAGTGAAGGGAGGCAGTGGAGAGGGTGGAGTGTGTTCCTGGAGGTGAGGCGGAGCTTCCGAGGTGGTTGGCGAGCCGTGTGGAGGGCTGGAGTGGTGTGGGCGGCTCGCCGGAGTGCGGTCGGAGGCGAAGACGATGGAGGTGGTTAGCGTCTATCGAGGGTCGATCAAGGGAGATAACAGGGGGAAAAGAGAGAGGAGAGGATGGAGAACGTATCTGGGGTTGTCTGGAGTGAAGGGAGGCAGTGGAGAGGACGGCTCGTGACTGCCGTCGTCGGGGAAGAAAGACCCTGGGGGAGGAAGCGGCGACGAAGATGAGGTCAGGAGCTTGCGCGCAGGGTACAGCGCGCCGCGGGAGGAAGAGGCGGAGAGGACTCTGCTGCTGGTATGGCAGCAGAGTGACGAGAAGGAGGGAAAGCGGTCGCCGGAGCTTGTGGGTCGTTTGGCCGGAGATGGGAGAGAAGAAATTTGGAGGGGATCTCCGTCAAAATCAAGCTTAAGATGAGTGGCCGGGTCCGAGGGGTGTTTTATAGGTGCTGGCCGCTCCTATCAGAGCGTGAAAGATGCGCAATTAGGTCAGCCGGTTCGCCGGAGTTGGAAGGAAGAAAGATACCCACATCTCTCGTGCGTTTGCACGAGAGATTGGGTTCACACCAGCGAATTTGATTGGCTTTAGAAGGAAGGGAATTCCTCAGAGAATCTCCCTTCCATTTCTGGGAGAGAATCTCTGAGGAATTAGAGAGCCATCTCTCTCGAAACTTCGTCGGAGCTCGGTTCTGCCCTAGCAATGGCGGCAGGACCGGTTTGCAAAGAAGGCGAGGAACCTAGGGGGCTCTCTGCAAGGATATTCAAAAGATAGGGACCTCTTTGTGATTTGGGTGTACTAACTTGCAAAGTAGGTCAAGATGACCTCCCCTTAGGTCCAAATTTTGGTACAAACCTAATTTGGCCCTAAAGAATCCAATGGTGAAGTTGGATTTTAGGTTTGACCTCTTTTGACTGGACATTTTGCGTAAAAACCCAAATTAGGTTAATTGAAGAGCTAAGACCCTAATCTAGGTCAAACTAGGTTCCAAAGGCCAAATTAAGTGTTCTAAACCCCAGAGGATGTTTTTCTATGATTTTTAGAGGGTTTGCTTGATTTTTATTCTGACTGGAACCTTGTTAATTTAAGCGGGTCTGTTTTAGGGTTACCAAGTGTCATTTAATTCTTAGATTGCACATAAACCCATTTCTGATTAATTCAACCCACTTTGGACTATTTGACCTATGTTTTGCTTCTGAGAAATCCCGTTTATGTACTGCAATGGTAAAATTGCAGTTTTAACCTTTATTTCATGTTTTCTTCTCAGAGCACTTGTTCCTTTAGTTAAGCCTTCTTCTAGGTTATGTAGGAGCTTTTGTCTTCTTTATTAGGTCAAAATGAGCTAGTTATGGCTCATGATGAGGCTCTCATCACAACTCTTTCTCTATAACTATGTAGTTCCTTTGTGCATCATTCAATGTCTTGTTAGTGATACACGCCAGTTTATCATCATTCTTATGCATTAAAACAAAACTAGGTCTTAGGAATTTGCTTTGCAAATGGGATTTTGGGTTGCATTTAGGCATCAATTAGGTTAGGCATGCATTACATTTTTTATTGAATTTTTAATGTGATTCTTGGAGTGTTAGGGATAAACAGATTGACAGATCCCTAAAACCCTATCACTCTTGAAAGAAATTGATGAAGAGGAAGCTCAGTCAGGCTAGGATTCAGCTAATTCAGTCACCATGGCTGGATACCAGCTCCCTTGGACTAGGATTAGCTCCATTCATCTCCATTCAGCTTACCTTAGCTGAATGTAGCTCAAGGCAGCTCATCTCAGCTCAACCCAGCTCAAGCCAGCTCAGATCCAGCTCAACTTAGTTGAGTCAATCTCATCTCAGCTCCCATCAGTTCACTAGGAGCTCTAGCTAGCTCTACTAAGTTGATAGGAATCCATCTCACCTCAGCCCTAGCTCATGCCAACTCCACCCAGCTCATGGCAGCTGGACCTCATGCTAGCTGAGCTACCATTTATCAACTAGTAGCTTAGCTAGCTCTAGAGTTCTCATCTGAGGTAGTTCCGACTCAACCTAGCTCTAGCTAGGTTGAGGCCAGCTCAACTTAGTTCAACTACCCGAGCTTAGCTACTAGCATAAGAACTAGGTAGCTTAGCTAAGTAGTTGAGCTCCCCATGAAGCTGCCTTATCATATCTAGCTCCAGATGCAGCAACCACCATCTCTAGATTTACTTTCTCTAGCTCCTCCTTCATGAAACCATAGCTCCACCACCTCTACTCTACTATCTAAGCTAGCTTAGCTAGCTTAGCTAAGCTCCCAACAAGCTCAACCTCCATGGCCGTCCACCTTTCCCCCTGTAACCACAACTAACCCTAACCTAACCCATCCCCTTTTGGCGCCAACCCACACCAACTGCCACCAATCACACTCCATGTTGGCACCAAAAACACCACATGCATCCCTTCATTTTGGCACCAACATGTGCCTAAATCCTAGCCCTACACGTTACCACCTAAAGCCATCCCTACCACCCACCAAACCCCTTCTAGAAACCCTCCTTTGGCACCAACTTAACCCCCCTTAACAACCCTAAACTACACCTTAGTTGGCGCCAAAATACCCCACCCACACCCCCTCATTTTGGCGCCACCTATATCTACCCTTAATCCCATAACCACCACCACATGGTGCTATCCTAACCCACGCCACTTAACCCACCTAAACTCTCCTCTAGTTGGCACCAAAACACCTAACTACACGTCCACATACCCCTTAAGTTGGCGCCAACTAACCCTAGCCATCCATCTCCTAACTACCACCCTATGATCTAATCCTAGCCCTACAACACACTAACCTATCCCTTAACCCTACCCTACATAGAGTTGGCGCCAACTCTTCCACCTACCATAACCACCACCTTATACACCTCTCTACCTCCATGCCAACCTTCATCCACCATCCATCAACCAACTTCCACATCCTAGCCTTCCATCATACCACCTTTCCTCTAACCCTAGTTAACTACCCTTACCCCCTACCACTCCTATATATACCCATATCCACCACCATTAACATCCACCTTTGGCTACATATTTTTCTACCTATACTTCCATCTACATAGAAGGCCACGAGAAGAAGAAGAAGAAGATTAAGGGACACTCTACCCCCTTGGTGCCTTCCCCTCTTCTTTCTTGAGGCCACACCAGCCAAGGGAAGAAGCTAGGCATTGGAAGGAGACCTAGGGAACACACCCACCCTAGGAGGAGGATTTGAGGGTGGTACACAACCACCCTTGGAGGAGGAATTAAAGGTGGTTCACGCCACCTTTGGAGGACCTTTTGAAGGTGGAATTCCATCCACCTTGGAGGAGATCAAGCACGCCCCTCCTTTGGCTTGCCAAGAGACCACACCATTGGAGGAGCTTTGCAAGGAGAAGGAGAAGAAGGAGCTCTTTTTGACTACGGGAGCAGCCGCAGTTGGAGCAAGAGCATCTCTTCACCATTTAGAGGATTAGTGTTTTGCATTCTCTTTATTTTTTTTGTTGGCTAGTAGTAGAAGCATTCCTCTACTTGGTTTTTTTGTAAAACACTTTTTCTATCAATCAAAGTTGCCTTTCTCAATTAATCTTTGTTGCGATTCTTTTTACTTTTTTGTTAGTTCATTTACACTCTTTCTTTCTAATTACCCTAGGCCTCCACATGCTTAGGGTGAGAATAGAAAGAAATCTATTTTTGCCACTTATATTTTATCTATTAGGTGTTAGTCTTTTCCCATCATCAAAACCGTATCGCCTCGTTATTTAAAAACCCTAAAAATTATATGTTGAAAAACACCAAAAAGAAAGATGATTTCCAACTGCAAGTGAGAGACATAATTTTGCAAACAAATTGCCTCTTTGGACGACCCTAAATACCCCACTATCTATGTTTATAAATTTAAAAGAGAAAGCGGATTTACACATTACAATGACACTAAATTGCTTAACTAACAAATCACATATTTTTGCTATTACTTTTTGGTGCCGTTGCCGGGGAGGCATGGCTTTGCATTCATTAAGTCTCTTTCATGATAAGTGGATCTCATCCCCTTGTCTTTCTCTCTCTCTCTCTCTTGTGTGTGCAGGAACAACAGGAAAGAAGCAGGATTTTGAGAAGGTTGAAGTTCCTTGTCTTCCCGTGAAACTTTGGTTAGCAATTCTAAACATGTCACACTCATTTAAAAAACTACAAAAACTTATTAAACTTGGCTTTTAGGATCCTAAACAACTTAACTAAGTGAAGTGGTGATAATTAAAACCCATTGTTTGCTTGTTTGCATCATTTAACACCACTTCACTTCAAGTGTTGGTGTTCTGATTTTCAGGTCCAGACTTCTGTCTAGACTTCAAAAATCAATTCCCAACACCACAGGCCTCATAAAATGATGACATTTCATCCAATGATTCAAATTCAAGTAAGGAACATCTGTTCCAAATTTTAGAATAATTGGATCTGTATAAAATTTTTAAAAATTTGAAAACTGCAGAGGGGTCATCTCCTCTAATCTTCCTATTTTGCTACTGTCCATTAATTTTAGGAATTTTTGGACTCATCTAATTTTTATGAAATTTGGCTTTCTGGAATCCTCGTGAAATTATGCACATCATATAAAATCAAAAAAAAATTTCTGAGTTTGGTTGTGGTATTGGAAAGTCCCAAATACCCTTAGATATCATTTATGGATTTTGACACCAGCTAAAAGAAAAATTCTAAAAAAACACCAAACAAATTCCTAAAATCATAAAAAAAAAAAATTTTGGAATCCTTGTTTGATTTTACTTATAGTAGCGGTGTTTCTTACATTGTTTGGACCACTACTTGAACTGAAATCTTAAGACAAAATCATTGATAGTTAAATTTCTGCTTACGATTTAATTGATTAGGGTTTCTTTTCATTTCTAGAATCCAACAAGTTAAAGGAAACTTATCTTTACCAATACAACTTGATTTCCTTTAGTTTGTGGAATCTCAATTTGTTTGAAACCTTAAAAATAAAATCCTAAAATACACTAAGCTAAATCAAATTCTAAAAGCAGAAAAACAAACAAAATTTGTGTCACAACTTGTTTGCTATTGGAATCACTTTCCAATCTTGCACACACTAAAAAAATTGAAATAACTGGGCATTACCCAAATCAACGCCCTCCACATTCCGTGTGCACTCTAGTCTCCTAGACCTAACTAAAAATTGTAGCAATTTGACCCCTAAGGTTTCATCAACTTAGGCTTGCTATATAGGTTTTAAGTTTTCTGTAGTTAATACCAATTCTATCATCTATATCTAGTGTCAGGCTGAGGGGCCGTGTCAAACGACTAGGAGCAGGTTTGAACATGCCCCTAGGGATTTTCCTGGCAAATGCTTGGGCCCAAACCACCCCTTATGCAACTTGGACAGATTTGTTGATAGAATGGATATTCACTATTGATTTCTTATTTCCTAGGTAGATCAAGTCTTAGGTTAATTTTCAAGGAGTCACATTAAGTTAGGTCTAGAATTTTGTTGTTTGAATTACACACTTTCTCTCATCTCTCTCTCTTCTCCTCCCCTCCAATTCTTCCAAAAAAGTGCATGCATGGGCGAACTTCCTAGAACCCACATCTTGAGGGACCATCTGATTTTTCCCCCTGCACCATAAAACTTTGTTTTCTTCTTCTTCCTCTTCTAGCAATATGGAAAACCCAGGAAATCGACAAAAAATTTTTGCTTCCACGTCCAACTCGTCAAAAAACCTACATGCTGACTTCTCCATCCCTAACCTCCATCATCTGGAGCAACCAAAAAATCCTGCAGGGCCAGGTGGCCTCAAATCCAAACTCAAAATACAAACCTGATGCGAAATTTGGTGTGATTTGTAAAAGCAGGTTTTTAAGTCGTTGTAACAAGCCAAATTGCAAGCGCTTTTAAAATTTATAAGACCTAGATAGTGGGGTATCTAGGGTCATCTAAGGAGGCAAGTTTGCAAATCAAAATCCCTTGCTTAGAAATGGAAATCAACTTTCTTTTTAGTATTTTAAAATATTTATTTTTGCTTTGAAATAACTAAAGCAATATAAAATCGATGATGGGAAGATGGCTAACACCTAAATTTACTAAACTAGAACCTAAGTGACAAGTAATTCATCTCTCTAAGATCACCTAGGTAGGTGGGAACCTAGAGTAATTAGAGAGAGGGCATGATTATACTAAGGTAAAAGTAAAAGAAAATAATTAAGAAAAGTCAACTTTACTCAAGGAGAAAAAAATGTTTTACAAACCCTAGTAGAGGAATGCTTCTACTACTAGATAATTGCAACAAATAAAATGAAACACAAATCCTCCTGAATTGTTGGTGAAGAGGGGAAGCTCCTTGCTCCACGCTTAGTGGCTCCTAGTCTTGAAAAGGGCACCTCCTCCTTCCTTGAAAGGCTCCTCCAAGGTGGAAACTTCCACCTTAACTCCTTCTTGAAGTGAGATGCTCCTCTTCCAAGGGTGGACGTCCACCCTAGGTTCTTCTCCTTTGCCTGGTCGCCCTCCTTGAAAGAGAATAGCCCTCCTCCTTAGCATGGCCCAAGTCGAAGAGAGTGGGGAGAAGAAGGCACCAAAGGGGCAGGTGATGTGCCCCCTTAATCTTCTTTTCTACTCCTTCTTCTTGGCCATAGGTGTAGGTGGGTATAGGTAGAATGATACACTAATGGAGGATGATAAAAATGGTGGTAGGTGATGGCTTTTTATAGGCTTTAGGAGGGGAGGGGTTGGTGTGGACACATGTAGGGCTAGGATGGACTTAGAAGGTGGTTACGGGTGGTTATCATGATCAAAGGGAGGGGGCTACTTGGTGCCACCTTAAAGGGTGTTAAGGGGGTGGTTATGGTGGCCAAAGGGCACCTAGAGTTGGTGCCACTTTTGGCTTCTAGAAGGGGGGGTTAGGTGGATGGCTAGATGTGGTTGTAGGGTTAGGTGTATAGTGGATATGGGGGTGGATGTTGGCACCAAAAAGGGGGGTAGTTAGGGTTAGGTTTTGGTGCCAAAATTGGTGCCTTTTGGTGGTGATGATGGGGTGAAGAGGTGGCTAGGTGGTGGTGCCATCTTGGAGTAGGATAGCTAGCTTAGGTGAACTTAGGTAGGGCTTAAGTTGGTGGAGCTAGCAAGGGTTGAGTTGAAGGTGGTGGATGGCCAAGGAGCTGGTTGCTAGCTAAGCTAAACAAGGCTAAGCTAGCTTAGCTAGCTATGGAGTAGAGGAGGAGGTATTGGAGCTAGGGTTTGAAGAGAGAAGCTGAGGAGGAGAAGTCTGGAGCTTGAACTGGAGCTGGCAGCTGTTGAAGAGGGTGGCATGGAGCTACTTGATTGTGCAGCAATCGTAGGTCTTAATTGTCCAGAATTAGGAATAAAGCAGTAAAATATGAAGAACTTAGGACAATCCTAGCCCTAGGATAGCCTAGAAGCTTCCCCAAGCCTTAGCCACCCTTAGATTTGGTCACCACACCGTAGGAAACCTTAAAACCCTAATTCCAACCTCTATCTGGACGTCCAGAACCCTTACCCAACTCCCGCACACCTTAAACCCACTTCTACAGTGTTATTGGACATCCAGACACTTGGTCAGACGTCCAATTTCTGCAGAATACCCAAGACAGAACCTAGAATCCCTTCTGACTCTGATGGGACGTCCAGACAATAAGTCTGGACTTCTGGTTTTTCATTATAAGATATCTGACACTATTATTAGACATCTGATACTGTCCTCCGGTTCCTATTTTGGAATTCAAGCCTTGATCATGAATCTCTAGCCCCCTAAACCCAATTCTAACTACATAGGAACCTAAATTAAGGTGCCCTAACCCTAGTACATCACCTCTAGACCTCCCTAAGGACCTAATTAGGTCCTCACTAAACCTAATTGACTTGGATCTTAGTCAATTCCATCAGCCTATTCAATTGGACTCATTGAGTCCAATTAAGCCCTAATCTCAGCACACACTGTCCAATTGGACTCAATGAGAGTTCAATTTACCTAGACCTTACTTAATTGAGTTATTTTACTCTCAATTAAGTTTTCACACACCCAATTAAACTTGTATTAAGTTTAATTGCACTTTGCCTTAGTGAATTAGGGTTTACAACCCTAATTTGAGACCTACCTTGACCTAAACCCACTAGAACATAACCTAATCAACCTAGCCACCTAAGTTTCGACCCTCACACACCCACACACACCATCCACATGAAAATACCTTGCCTAGAGTTCTCTAGGACTCTGTACCATGTGTTGTTGCCTTGGTTGCTAAAATTAGCAACCAAGAGCCATTGAATTTTTAGATCCACATTTGGTGGATCTAAAAACCACCATCCATCCTCTCTCTCTCACTCTCTCACGAGCTCCCACCATAGGCCTCTCTAGAGAATTACATAATTCTCTAGAGAGCTTCCCTTAGGTCTATAAAAAGACCTAAGGGGTGGCCATTTTCACCCATTCACTCTTGGCTTCCATTTAGTTTAGCTACATCCACCTCCACTCCATCTCCATGAGTAGCATCACCATGGCCACCACCATCACCACGCCAAGATGCTGGATCACCTCCTCAACCTCTCTCCAAGGGCTGGCCTAAGCACCATTGGTCGCCCCTCCTTTTCCTCTCAACCAACTCAAAGGCCATCGGAGCCCACCTCCGAATGCCCTTATTTCTGCTAGATTAGTAGCTCAGTTCTTCATAGTTTACATACTTTTATTACTACTTAGTAGTGTAGCTATATATTCTCCCCCAATGATGAATGCATAATCCCCCTTTTGATTCATGTATGTGATCATTTTCTGTTAGCTAGATTTATATTTTCAAGTTTTCCTCTATAAGCTTTCCATGAGTTCCATGTTGCAAACACCATGATGAATTAATGAAAGATTTTTTTCTATATATATATATATATCTATGTGTTGAGAATCACCATGAGCTTATTGCAATATATTTTGTGTGATTAAAGTTGCCTGCTTTTAATTCCTGATATTCTGGCAACTAAGCATGTCGTGCATAAATACGTAATAACCATAAACCGACTTGCGATTTTAAGCAAGTAGAGCGAAAGAGATCGATTTCAAATTTGCATAAATGCCTCCTAAAGACAAACAATCGAGACTCAAGTCTCGTCATAGTTATAAATCATTTTTGAAGAGCATTTAGCGTGACTATACTACGATTTTCGACGATTTCAATATGCGCGAAAATGGGTTTGTCACTACTCTAGCTGGCTTAGCTTGCTAGTTCTTTGCTAGCTGCTAAGCCAAGTTAAAGTAAGCTGGCTTCTACCATTATGAGCTGAGATGAGCTGGGTTTGGTGCTCCCGGGGAGGATCAAGCTGGTTGATGTAGCTAAGGTAGCTTAGCTCAACTGAGTTGAGCTAAGCTAAGTCCCCGGGAGCTAGACTTGAGCTTCCTGAGCTGGAATGAAGTCATCTTTAGCTGGCTGGAGTTGAGTGGAGCTGGATGTAGTTGGACCTGAGCTAGGGTGAACTCCAGTCAACTCAGCTGAGCTAGCTAGAGCTCCCTGTGGACTAATGGGAGCTGAGATGAGCTATACTCAGCTAAGTTGAGCTGGATCTGAGCTAACCAGAGCTAGGGTGAGCTAAGATGAGCTCTCTTGAGCTGCCATTCAGCTGAGATGAGCTGAATGGAGCTAGGATGAGCTGACCTTAGTTCAGGTGAGTTGAATTCCAGCTATGGTGAGTTGGATCAAGCTGAGTTCCAGCTGGTGAGAGCTTCTCCTTCACCAGTTGCCTTCCTGAGTGCTAAGGTTCTACGGATCTGGAAATCTACTTATACCTACCACTCACAAAAACACATTAAAAACACAATAAAAAATGCAATGCATGCCTAACCTAATTTATGCCTAAACCCTAAACCCTAAAAACACGCTTGCAGAGCATAATCCTAAGAGCTAGGTTTGTTTTAATGCATAAGAATGATGATAAACTGGCATTTTTCACACCCTCATGCTTATCTTTTGCTAGTCTCTTAGCAAAACTTTAATTTTTTGGAAAACATAATTTTTGGGAAATCTAATTTTTTCGACTTTTGAGGAGAAAAAGATTAAGGGACCTTGGTTGATCTAAATACAGGAGGCACGGGATTTGCTAAGGATAAACATCGGGAATTATTTTTGGATCCAAAACTTAGACAAAATGGGATCAATATATCCTCTAGAAAATTCACAAATTAACCCCTTGTTAATTCAGATGACTTGAAACTTCTATTTTTAGGATTTTTCTGGCTCTTGAATCTAATTCGTAACTTGCAATATCCCTTAAAACTTGTGTTCGTGCTTGTGAAAAGCCAACATTTATTAAAACTTTTTTTTCTCCCCCATGCTTATTTTTAGCCTAGTCTTACAACAGATGTATCGGGATCATCATTCCCGTTACCAATCCTCGAGGGGGCTCTAGCGCCAGTACTTCGGGATAGCACTATCCATGACATCACCCAGGAGCTCACAACCCCAAACACAATGTGGTGTAAAGGGGTGCTCCAAGCAAACTCAAGCTCTTGCTCCGACACTATAGGTAGAGCACCGTCCAAGACACTTGAGCTGCTAAAACGCACTTTAATACTCCATCTAAAGATATGAAATATAGATATGGAGCAACGTCGAGGCGGTAACATGTTCACATCGCATCTTCAAAGGTGGCATTTTCCTCCTTCTCGATGGTGGGAACTGAAACCAATGATCTGCTTCAGACTTTTACTAAGTCCAAACAAGGGAGTTTTTCTAATTTTTAGTTGTTTTTAAGTGTTGGCTTGTGTGTGAAATTTGACACAAGAAGTTCCGCAAGAAATGCAAGTTTTCGAATTAGAAACTAAGCCAAATACTTTCCATATTACAAAAGGGGATCAAGTCACCTGAACTATAACTAGTTCAGGGGGAATTTTAGAGAAGGATATCAGATCTAGTCAAAAAATAGACCCTGAGATTCTAATGATCAGATCCGCATCCTCATCTCTAGTTTGTTAAAGATTAAATCCCATTGTACCAAAAGTGAGTTTTTCAACCTTAGTCCTAATTTCAAAATTTTTCCCCAAAAAATTTATGACATTTTTATTTTTTTTAGGTATGCAAGCAGGAAAATAAAATAGCTAAAGAAAAATGCCTGATTTTAGGTTTCGAAAATCCTAAATCGATCATCAAAACCAACGATTTTAGGTTTTGAGGTTTTGAAAATTCCTCAAAAATGCATGATTTGGTTTTGAAAAACCTATCGTCGTAGTTTCAAAGTGAAGAACTCGTGTTCAGCAAATAAAATTTATACCGGAATAGAAATCCCGAGTTGAACTCAGGGAGGCTACGTTGATCTATATTCGCAATTATATTTTTTAGGGGTTTTGTTGAAAAGCGAAGTGACGTAATTACAATGAAGCAATATTAACAATCAGAATAAACAAGAGAGAGAGAGAAAACATGCACTTAATATTCCAAAATGTTTATACAATAAAACCAGAGAAAAATTACACTAGAAAGTAAGAAATCAATTACACTAGAAAGCGAGAAAATTCTACTCTAGAAAGCTGAAAAGAGAAATGGGAGAGAGAAGTTATCCTCCTCGACAATCGCTTGGAGGATGAGCCAGACGAGATGCCACCTGGAAGATGGAGGACGGAGCAGGAAGAAGGAGGTCAAGGCAAGAGGAATGAGAACGAGACAACACGTTGTCGTCGTTGCAGGATCCACTTCCGAAATGAGGGCGAAAAATTGACTTTATCTCTCGAGGAGCATCCCGGGTGTGGGACAAGCTTCTCTTGAGCTTTGGAGAGGGAGAGAAGAGAAGGAAGGGGATGAGAATTTCGTATGGAGGGGGTCTCCTTTTATAGTTCCAAGAAGTGAGGGCAATTTGGTCATTTTATGTTAAAAATCATTAATTCAGGACCTTTAGTGACGGATAAATCCATCACTAAAGGCCTGAATGTGGCATTCGAGGGCGGCGCTCGCGTGCCTGCTTGCCTCCCACATGTGAAATGCACGCTCCACATTCTTCAGATCACGATCGGATGGCTTAACTCGCTCCTCACCGTGCCTCATCAAGCTGCAATGCCTACGTGAGATCCTACATTACACGCGGGCATTTGATGGAGCATGAGCACTATCGAGCACGCGCAGCCACTTGATTGCCATCGAGCGCTCAATCGCGCCCCCTCGCCACGCCTCAACTCCCACTCCTCAAGGCTCGAACGTGCGCCTCGCCTTCTCGCAAGCGCATTTGACCAGTGCGCTATTAGCGCGTTTGTGTCGCGCTTATGATTTATGCGCGCGTGCCCCACAGCCGTTGGATGATCATCCAACGGTGGAGAAGCGACGATCAAATTGAAGAAGAGAAGGTGCGGCGGGTGCAGCGGCCAGTTGGGCGACTGAGATGGCGACATGTGGCGCCATCTTGGCCGTCCATCTTTTGGATGATGAAGATGGTGCCACGGTTGTTGGATTGAGTCAATTTTCACACCGTTAGGCTACAATCGTCGATCCAAATCCATCCGTGCAGTCAGATTTGTCGTCTGAAGTGTAGATTCACACCATCTTGTCCCTTGATCTTCTAGGGTTCCTCAATCTCTATCTGATGCTACAGATGTCTGATTAGGGCATTCTTGGAGTCGTTGAACTCCAATCGTCGCTCTGATCAAATCTGTATGGTTGGATCTTCGATCCGAGGCCCGATAAAAATTTGTTCTGTCCCTAAACATAAAAGGAGACAATTAACCTCCATTTTATTCAAATTAATCTAAATGCAAGATGATGCATGCTACGCAATATTTATAGTATGTAATGCAATTCTATGCTTAAGAACATGCATAAATAGACATCTTATGTAATATAAACATGTTTACATCACACCCTCATGCCCATCTTTTGCTAGTCCCTAGCAAAAACTATATGCTATTTATAAAAGAATTAGGTTGGACTATTTGGGCATAAGTTATTTTCAATCATTAAGAAAATGTTTACTTAGGATCTAAACTTTCAAAGACACAACAGTGCCCAGGTATCTACCAAAATGCAGACCGCCTCAAGCCCTCGTATTATTCAAAGAAAAATTTCTTTTTCTCTTTTTCTTCTTTTCTAATTTTTTTGGATTTTCGAGTTTGGGGTTTAAGAGTGGTTTTCTACAGCCATTCAACTAACCCAAGATTTGATGAGAGTCCTAAGTTCTAAGCACCTTATTGTGAATGTGATAGACTCATTGATCGGCGTTAAAACGGACTTCGGATTTCTACACCTCTAGGTGACCTTAAAAAAAGAATTCTACCTAAAGGTGTATCTTTACAACCGGTAGCTTTCTCCCTACTTTTATTTTTATGCGGTCAACACAAGGGTGAATCCAGTGTATATCTCCCTATTTTATTCTACTCCACTTCTTCCCAAGTGTTTTGGGAATTTTCAGTGCATTTATTGTGCTGGGTTCTGGACAATCGGTCGATGAGCTGCTACCACCGACAACTTGCCAGCCATACTTGTGCAGCGAAGTGTGGCTTATTTCTTTTATTTTTCTTTTTCTTTTCTCCTTTTCTTTTTCTTTTCTTTTTTACTTTCTTTTTCTCTTTTTTTCTTTAAGTAGGTGGCTTCCCTGATCTAAGATTTACCTAAGGGTAGCAAGAAGAGAATGGTCCAGTGACTAGGCTCTAGACAACCTACCTATGGGCTATTATCCACGATAACTTGCCGGCCATATCACACTAGAAGGTTCATTAGCTATCCAATTTCCGTTAGAACCGTCGATTAATGAGTCAGTGACAAGATAGTGTGTAGATGCTTTAGACTTAAGGTTCCCTCAAACCAGAGGGCAGGTTGATAAGTCATGTACTTACCACCCAAACTTATTTACTCAAATTACAATAGAATTAAGATGGTGAGGACTCGAAAAACAAATCCACATTTTAGTGGATACACGGGCAGATTAAGTCCAAAGACCTGAAGGGTCTTTGTGTTCAGATCCTAATGTAATATTTCCTAAGATTGAAAAGTCCTAATGTCCAAATATTCCTTCCTAATTCAAATTTTTTTTTAATGTATAAATAAGAAGAGAAATACAATTTACAAGAATTTCACAAAGCTGACAAAATGATTCAAAAATGAATCCACCTCCCCATGCCTAGTTGATGCAATGTCCACATTGAGAAAGAGATATGAAAGAAAGGGTAGAGTATGAAAGATGTCACCTGAATATGAAGTTCGTGTCAGCTTTGTGTCATATGTACAACTGCTGAGTTTAATGCCGTCAGCTAGGCGAAGTCCAACCAAAGAAGTCACAATATGGCTAGAGCAACCATGTCTGAGACGGGTTCTGGAAGAGTACGATCAATAATAGGCTTCAGACATTGACCATTGAATTTAAATGTGTTACCCGTCTTTGGGTCAGAGATCTAAACGGCTCCATTTGGAAAATCTGGTCAATAATGAATGGGCCATTCCATTTAGATCTAAGTTTACCAGGAAAGAGCTTAAGTCGAGAATCGAATAACCAAACCTTTTGGTTCGGCTCAAAGCTCTTGCGGAAAATCAAATGATCATGTAGAGCTTTGGTCCGAGCCTTGTAGATCTTGGCATTCTCATGTGCATCATTTCAAAGTTCTTCCAACTCAGATAGTTGTAGTTTCTTGGTCTTCCCAGATAAATTCAAATCTAAATTACATTGTTTGTTCGCCCAGAATGCCCTATGTTCAATCTCTACGAGTAGATGGCACGCCTTTCCATATACCAAACGAAATGGAGACATGCCGATGGGCATTTTATATGCCGTACAGTTAGCCCAAAGAACGTCCTCAAGCTTTGGAGTCCAGTCCTTGTGATTAGGCCTAACCATTTTTTGCAGAATGTTCTTGATCTCCCGATTGGAGATCTGTGCTTGTCCATTCGTCTGAGGATGGTAAGGTGTGGAAATTCTGTGATTAACCTCGTATTTGGCCAACAAATTCCAAAATTGGTCATTAGTAAAATGAGTGCCACTGTCACTGATGTTGGCCCTCGGAATCTCGAACCTACTGAAGATATTTTTCTTAACAAAATCAATGACCACCTTGTGGTCATTGGTTCAAGTGGGAATCGCCTCAATCCATTTGGACACATAATCAACAGCAACAAGAATGTACTAATGTCCAAATGAAGGGAGAAAGGGTCTCATGAAATCGATACCCCAATGATCGAAAATTTCGACAGGAAGAATTGGGTTTAGGGGCATCATATCTCTCTTAGTTATGCTCCCAAGTGCCTGACATCGAGAACATGACCTTGAGAAATCCTGGGCATCCTTAAATAAAGACGGCCAATAGAAGCCAGATTGCAAAATTTTTGCAGCCGTATTTTCTCGGAGAAATGTCCACCACACGTAGATGCATGGCAGAACTCGAGTATACTGTTGAATTCATTCTTCGGAACACATCGGTGAATAATCTGATCAGAGTCGATGCAGTATAGTTCAGGGTCCTCCCAGAAGTAGTATTTGGCCTCAGATTTAGTCTATCCCATTATTGCTTGGTCCAATCCTAGGGGATTTGACCAATGGCCAAATAGTTAACAATGTCAGCAAACCATGGGGTTTGGACACCTAAAACTGTAAGGATAGCTTCGTCTGGAAAAGTGTCAGCAATCGGGATGTTCGACCGAGAAGAATCACTTAGGAGTCTCGACAAATGATCCGCCACCACATTTTGTACCCCAGTTTTATCCTTGATTTCAAGATCAAATTCTTGAAGCAGAAGAATCCAACGAATAAGTAGGGGTTTGGCATCCTTTTTGGCCAAGAGATGTCTCAAGGCCGAGTGGTCGGTATAGATGATAACATGAGACCCTAAGAGATAAGCCCTGAATTTTTCCAAAGCGAACACTATGGCTAGTAATTCCTTTTCAGTAACAGTGTAATTCCTCTGGGCTTCATCTAGAGTTTTACTAACATAGTAGATGACAGAGGGCTTTCTATCTATTTTCTAACCCAAGACAACCTCGACCACGTAATCAGAAGTGTCGATCATGAACTCAAAAGGGGCTGTCCAAATTGGTGGTTGCAACACTAGAGCACAAGTGACGAGAAACCTTCGAGAAGATCGGAAATCATTGCCTCCCCAGCAACGACGCCAAAATGTTGAAGCTACGAGTTACTATGCTATCATATTTGGTTTTGAAAAACCTGTCATCATAGTTTGAAAGCGAAGAACTCGTGTTCAATAAATAAAATTTGTATCGGAATAGAAATCCCAGGTCAAACTTAGGGAGGCTACGTTGATCTATATTTGCAATTATATTTTTTAGGGGTTTTGTTGAAAAGCGAAGCGTCGTAATTATAATGAAGCAATATTAACAATCAGAATAAATGATAGAGAGAGAGAGAAAACACGCACCTAATATTCCAAAATGTTTATACAATAAAACCAGAGAAAAATTACACTAGAAAGTGGGAAATCAATTACACAAGAAAGCAGGAAAATTCTACTCTAGAAAGCTGAAAAGAGAGATGGGAGAGAGAAGTTATCCTCCTTGACAATTGCTTGGAGGATTAGCTGGACGAGACACCGCCTGGAAGACAGAGGATGAAGTGGGAAGAAAGAGGTCGAGGCAGGAGGAACGAGAATGGGACAGCACGTCGTCATTGTCGCGAGATCCGCTTTCGAAATGAGGGCGAAAATTTGAATTTATCTCTCGAGGTGCATCTCGGGTGTGGGACAAGCTTCTCTTGAGCTTTGGAGAGGGAGAGAAGAGAGAGAAGGGGATGACAATTTCATATGGAGTGGTTCTCCTTTTATAGTTGCAAGGAGTGAGGGCAATTTGGTCATTTTATTTTGAAAATCATTAATTCAGGACCTTTAGTGACGGATAAATCCATCACTAAAGGCCTGAACGTGGCCTTCGTGGGCGACGCTCGTGCGCCCGCTCTCCTCTCGCACGTGAAATACGTGCTCCATGTTCTTCAGATCTTAGCTGTCCAATCGTGAGATCGAACGGCTTAACTTGCTCCTCACTGCGCCTCATCAAGCCGCAACGCCTACGTAAGATCCCGCATTACGCGCAGGCATCTGATGGAGCGTGAGTGCTATTGAGCATGCGCAGCCACTTGATCGCGATCGAGCGCTCAATCGCGCCCCCTCGCCGTGCCACAGCTCCAGCTCCTCAAGGCTCGAATGCACGCCTCGCCTTCTCGCAAGCGCGTTCGACTAATGCGCTATCAGTGCATTTGTGTCATGTTTATGATATGTGTGCGCATGCCCCACAACCATTGGATGATCATCCAATGGCGGAGAAGCGACGATTAGATTGAAGAAGAGAAGGTGTGGCGGGTGCAATGGCCGGTTGGGCAGCTGAGATGGCGCCACGGGGTGCCATCTTGGCCGTCCATCTTCTGGATGATGTAGATGGTGCCACAGTTGTCGGATTGAGTCGATTTTCACGCTGTTAGCTACGATCGTCTATCCGAATCCATCCATGCAGTTAGATTTGTCGTCTGAAGTGCGGATTCACACCATCTTGGCCCTTGATCTTCTAGAGTTCCTCGGTCTCTATCTGATGCTACGATGTTTGATTAAGGCGATCTTGGAGTCGTTGAACTCCAATCGTCGCTCTAATTAAAGCTGTATGGTTGGATCTTCCATCCGAGGCCTCGATAAAAATTTGCCCTGTCCCTAAACATAAAAGGAGACAATTAACCTCTATTTTATTCAAACTAATCTAAATGCAAGGTGATGCATGCTATGCAATATTTATAGCATGCAATGCAATTCTATGCTTAATAACATGCATAAATAGACATCTTATGTAATATAAACATGTTTACATCACACCCCCCCATGCTTAAGATATGCAATGTCCTCATGCATTAGGAGGGAAAAGGGATCACCTTAATGAAGAGTGGTCGGGTTTAGGATGGTCAAAACCTGGAAAAAGAAAGGAAAAAGGAAAGCAGGAAAAATGATGGGTTACCTCCCATCCAGTGCTATCTTGTATGCCATTCAGCCAGGCGTGAAGGTATGCACGGAAAACGAACAATCATGTAAATAATTGGACACTTGGATGTCCTCAAGAAATGTGTTTTCCTCAAGATCCTTGAAAAGATGAATGGTAAAGAAATTGGGATCAAAATGAAATGGAAAAATGGAAGAATGACCCGGATCTGGGCATGGTTTAAGTGCATGTAAAATGCCAGACTCTGGTGGGTCAGGTGATAGGTCCAATGGAAAGGGAGGGGGAAAGGAGTCAATGAGATGTAGGGTGGGTGAAGTTAGTGTGGGTGTTTTTGGTGAAAGATCAGGAAGATTGAAAGAGTAAAAGCCAAACCTTAGTTGATATGAAAAGTCTTGGACCACAAAATCATCCTTAGAATAGGAATAAATAAAATCTAGATCCATGGTGGTCAAAACTGAGTAGGATTTGATCAACAAAGATTTCTCACAAATTGCTTCCATTGTATTATCAGTGCCCTCGAAATTTTTATGATCAATGGACCTCTTCGAAGCTTGAAATAAATCTAATGAGAAAATCTGGTTACCGCAACTTATATTCATTTTCCTAGAGTGAGAGTTGATATTAACCGTTGCGGTAATCAAAAGGGGTCTTCTAAGAATGGTGTTAGTGAGAGCTGCAGGTACCTCTATGTCAAGGACCAGAAAATTTACTAGATTTAGACAATTCCGGACCTTGACAATATGATCCTCAATGATTCCCCGCGGTTGAATGGTAGATCGATCTCCCAATTGAAATTGAACCTTTGTAGGTTTAAAATCATCGAATCGAGATTCCTCGAATATGATCGGGGGAATGATATTAATGGAGATACCTAAGTCGAGAGGGGCACGAAAAAAGGTGGTGTCATTTATGACAATCGAGATGAGAGAAGCGCCCGGGTCCTTTTTTGTGAGAGGTAGCTTACTCTGAACAACTGAGCTTGCTGTCTTAGAAAGGACCACCCTTCCTAGATTTTAAGCCTCCCTTGTTGGAGTAAACTTTTCTTTCAAAAATTTAGCAAAGGCAGGGGTGGCATCTAGGAGGGGGATATTCCTCTCGACTTGCTCAAATAAGTCCAAAAGATCTTGGTGAGAGGGCTCTGATTTTTTATCAAAAAGATTGGATTGTAGTGTTTGAGAGTAAGAAGTAGGATTTGAATCAAGTGTTTTTGGGATTTCTTTTTCTTCTTCCTGAGTGGGGTTAGGAGAGTTGATTTGCATAGGCTGAGAGTGGGTTTCATCAATTTGACTTGAAGGCCCTAAATTAGTGGTGGTGTTCCCACTCCTCAACATTTCTGCATATGCAGTTTGGTTATCACTGGGAGGAGGTGGGGGGGCCTGATGCTGATAGAAACTAGGTTGGTGCTGAGATATTGGGTTTATAGGAGGATGAACAGTGTGGTTCTGATGTTGGTGTCCACTCGGGTGTTGGTTCCTTTGATTGACAAAGTTTGGTGTGGGCTGGGATGGTGAATGTTCTACTGGTCCTTGAGTCGGAATAACCCCAATTTGATCATTGAGATTGTTAATAACACGGGTGATTTCCATAGTTTTTTTTTGCATCTCCTGTAGGGTTTTCATCATTTGGGCATTGACGTCTTCTTGAGATGGCCCAGATTGATAAGTTTGATTTGAACCATACCCTCTAAATGGGTTTTGTTGTTGGTGAGGAACTAGACTGGTCCAAGAGTGAGTCAGATAATTCCTCAAATTAGAGGAATTTTGCAATTGCTCCTGGAAGATGGAGACATTTTGAGTGGGGTAATGATTTGGATAAGTATAATTCCCTGTTGAACCACAGAAAGCCTCAGAATATTGATTATACTCAGCACAAGCTGTATGCAAATTTTGTCTCTTTAGGAAGTGAGAAGGTGTGAGATGTGGAATGTGTGGAGCTTGGGCAAGTGTGGCAGGACTCCCTTGGTTGGCTAGGTTTGTTAAATCCTTATGCAACTGTTGTTGCTTAACTTGTAGCTGAGCCATTATGGAGTAGAAATTAGGTGGGGGGGGGGCTGATTAAGAAGCTCCTGGGTTGAAAGATTAGGGAAAGAATAATTAGCATGCAAGTTAGAGGACCAATTTTTATTTTCCATTTTTAAAGAAGAGGAAGAATGCATTAAAAGTCTTTTTGGGGAGGCAAAATCAAGTGGTCCCTCCAAGTGTGGAGTTTTGGACCACCGCCCGTGCAAAATGGAAGAAATGGTAGGGGAGGAGAAGAGATAGAGAAGAGAGAAGTGTGCACACAAGCAATCATATTCTAGACCTAATGATTGTGAAACAATCATATGTCTTAATTGACCTAAATTAGGCTAGGACTTAGCATAAGTTAGGGTAATTCATGCATGCATAAGCATGATCTGCATCTTTACTGCTTTACTTTAGCTATGTATAAAATAATGTATAACGTGCTGATTAAGTCCTTATGTCGATTGCAGGCAATAAGCTGATCAGGAGCTAGATCTGGAGCTGGATCTGGAGCAAGATCAGAAGCTGGATCAAGAATAACAGGTGTTGCAGCAGAGCTGGAGAAGAAAACTTAGATTAGATGTAGGAATAATGATGTAAGGGAGTTAAGGTTTTCTATTCTATTAAGTAGGAATAAAGCAGTAAAATGTGAAGAGCTTAGGTCCATCTTAGCCCTAGGATAGCTTAGAGACTTCCGCAAGCCTTAGCCACCCTTAGATTAGGTCACCGCACCCTAGGAAACCTTAAAACTCTAATTCTGACCTTTATCTGGACGTCCAGATGAATTATAGGATGTCCATCCAGATGAATTATAGGACATCCAGAACCCTTAGCCAACTCCCGCACACCTTAAACCCACTTCTGCAGTGTTATTGGACGTCCAGACACTTGGTCAAATGTCCAATTTCCGCAGAATACCGAAAATAGAACCTTGAATACTTCCTAACTCTGATTGGATGTCCAGACAACAAGTTTGGACTTCTAATTTTTTAGTATAAGACATCTGACACTATTATTAGTCGTCTAATACTACCCTCCAGTTCCTATTTTGAGATTCAAGACTTGATCTTGGATCTCTAGGTCCCTAAACCCAATTCCAACCCCATAGGAACCTAAATTAAGGTGTCCTAACCCTAGTACATCACCTATAGACCTCCCTAAGGACCTAATTAGGCCCTCACTAAACCTAATTGACTTGGATCTTATTCAAGTCCATCAGCCTATTCAATTGGACTCATTGAGTCTAATTGAGCCCTAATCTTAGCACACACTGTCCAATTGGGCTCAGTGAGAGTCAAATTGACCTAGACCTAAATTAATTGAGTTGTTTTACTCTCAATTAAGTTTCCACACACCCAATTAAACTTGTATTAAGTTTGATTACACTTTACCTTAGTGAATTAGGGTTTATAACCTTAATTTGAGACATACCTTGACCTAAACCCACAAGAACCTATCCTAATCAACCTAGCCACCTAAGTTTCGACCCACACACACCATCTACACAAAAATACTTAGCCTAGAGTTCTCTAGAACTCTCTACCATGTGCGGTTGCCTTGGTTGCTAAAATTAGCAACCAAGAGCCATTCAATTTTTAGATCCACATTTGGTGGATCTAAAAACCACCATCCATCCTCTCTCTCTCACTCTCACACGAGCTCCCACCATAGGCCTCTCTAGAGAATTCCATAATTATTTAGGGAGCTTCCCTTAGGTCTATAAAAAGACCTAAGGGGTAGCCATTTGCACCCATCCACTTTTTGGCCATACTTGCTTGGCTCCATCCACCTCCACTTAGGCTAGCCACCACCATCTCCACTCCATCTCCACAAGCTGAGCACCACCATGAAGGACACCATGCCGGGATGCTGGATCACTTCTCTCTCTCTCCAAGGGTTGGCCTAAGCTCCAGTGGCCGCCCCTCATTCTCCTCTCGACCACTCCAAGGCCATCGGAGACCACCTCCGAATGTCCTTCTGTTCTGCTAGATCTAGATTAGTAGTTTATGCTCTTCATAGTTTTACTGCTTTTAATTACTGCTTAGTAGCATAGTTCTTACTCTCCTTGAATGATGTATGCAAAATCCCCCTGTAGATTCTTGTATGCGATCATTTTTTGATATTTAGCTTCACATTTTTAAGCATTCATGTACAATCTTTCCTCTATAAGTTCATATTGCAAACACTCTCCAAATGAATGAATGAAAAATATATTTTCTATATATATATATATGTCTATGTGTTGAGAATCACCATGAGCTCATTGTAATATCTCTTGTGTGATTAATGTTGTCTGTTTTCAATTCCTGATATACTTGCAACTAAGCTTGTCGTACTTCAATATGTAATAATCATAAACCGGCATGTGATTTTAAACATAGTAGAACAGTAAAAGATCGAATTCAAAAGTAAAGCAAACACCTCCTAGAGACGAATGACCGAGACTAAAGTCTTGCTATCTTTTATTGAATATCTTTGTTTGATCGTATTGCGCACTATACTACGATGTTTTCCTAGTAAAAATGCACTCTACCAGATACCAACAAATGGTGCCGTTGCCGGGGGGCAACGTCATTTCTCTCGATTTCACTCTTTGAAACCATCACTGACAAATCTCTCTCTACTTTGTTTTGTATGTGCAGGACAACATGGAAGAAAAACAGGATCTGCGCACACAATGAGAGCAGCAAAGAAAAAAATCAAGTGCACATCATCTTCTCTTAGATTAGATTTTCTTTTTTGAACCCTACGATTAGATTTGTTTCCAGCAATTTCCTTTGAAAAGAAAAAAAACTTATTCATTTTCATGAAAAGTAAAAAAAATAAAAAAAAATAAAAATATATATAGATTAAGTTTCTTTTTGAATCCTAGGTAGTTTGAAAAGAAAGCAAAAAAAATATATATATTTTAAAATCCCTTAAAAAAAATTTCCTTTTTGAAAAAAAAATAAAAATAAGAAAACGTGCAAAAGTTTTTGAAAAAAAAAATTTATTTTTTTGGTGGAAAGCTTGGATTTCAAACCCAAACCCTCTTTAAATGCTTTTCCACCATCCTCTGATTTTCAGCAAGATCTCAAAGTTTGATTTAAAAATTCGATTGTCAAAAATATTAGTGAAGAAAAAAATCTAAAATTCGAGCTAGACCTTCACTTTCAAACCATCTTTCAAATGGCACTATTTTTTGGAAAAAATTTCAAGTATACAATTTTTAAAAATTCGCGAAATGCACGGGGGTCAGACTGACCCAGATTCAAGATTTTTCAAATTTCAAAAAGCAATTCCAAGCAATTTGTGAATCTATTTTGACTAAAAGTAGTGGGGTTTGAAAGCTAACCTCATTGGATTTATTTTCCATATTTTTCCCAAATTTTTGAAGGTCAATTGATATGTTTCAAAGCGAAAAACTGACCAGGGGTCAAAATTCCAAATCTGACACCTTAACATTAAAAAATCCCTAAAAATTTGGTTGATACACTAAAAATTCCAAAAAAATATTCCTTGGAAACATGATTGAAAAAAGAATCTACTCACCAAATGTCAAGTTAATTGGATTCCAATTGTTGGCAGGGAACGAATTTTATTTTTGTGGTTTGCTGAAACAAAACAAAACCCTAGAAGTGTATGAACCTTAGGGTAAATCTTTAGGGTTACAATCTAGAGACCACATTTGGGCTAGACTAGACTTAATCAAGTCTAGTGCTTAGTCGGTGAGCTTGGTTGCCTTGTGGGCCACTCACCACAAACCCCAACTGAAGAAAAACGGGCTCAAATTAAGTTTAAAACACGAAATCAACCCGAATTCGTTGTCATACTACTGGGTGTTTTCAACCTCTCTTGCCAAACTTGGTGACTAAGTCTTTGGGGTAGTGTCAAACGACCGTGGCTCGGGGGTTAACGAAACAGGAGGCGTAAGATAAAGGAAGAACCTTCCCCTTAGTCCCCTCATAACCAGACTAACTAGGTTAGCTTGAGAGGTGGGAATCACTTTCAGTCGATTGAACGACAGATTTTTTTCTTTAGGAATTCGAACTTCTAGCGAAAAATCTGGTCACCCGATCATAAGGACCATCTGATTGACAGGGCCTTAGCATTGTTTGGCTTGGCTACACCAACCCAAGGGTTGGGTGGTGTATGCAAGGAAGGAGGTCACTTAGACCTCAACTGGTTGGACCTTGGGAGCCACTCCCAAGAAGGTGAGTCACCTCACCCGGACCATCTTCTCCCCTACCTTTTTCTCCCACTCGCTTAGCTGCAATGGCTAATCCTGGATCTAGACCTAATCAAGATCCAGAAGAGCTAGACCCACAAGCTTATCTGAGAGCTCGGGTCACTAAATCAGCTCAACCTTGGGATTAGAACCCAAGGTGGCGAAGATGACTTTTTGCTTCGCCTGATCCTTCTCCTCGAGTTACCGAAATGGTTAACCCATATCCTAACCCTGGATATTATGACCCATACCAGTCGATCCCTCAAAGGACCGCATCTTATAACCCAGGATATGGATTTCATACTCCTGCTTCTCACCTACGGAATATGGGTAGACCTGATTCACCACCTGGAACCCCTGAAGAGCTACCGGTGCATATGCGACCGCATTACAGAATATAGAGAGCTATAGCTAGCACTAAGGAAAAGGACGCATACTATCTACACGAAATCCCGGCTATCACTGAGCTGAACCATAGACAATGCTAGATTCTGCATCAACAAGCTATGATGGAGCTCCTTCAGGAAACAGTAGAGATAACAAGGCTAATTGGACAAAATCGGGAAACTCAAGAACTACTGCTCTTGAGATATCAAGTGGAAAATAGCCTTGAAGGCCTTGAAGAATCTGAAACAACTACACTGGAAGAACACATAGAAGATTCTCAGGAGCAGATGCCAGAAGATAATTCAGGGGAAGAAGAATCTAGGTTGGATATGAGACAGGAGTAGGAAGCATGCCGAATGGGTTCATCTGAGAACTCCATTTAGGAAATTGAGGAAGAAAGGATTGATATCTCCAAGACTGAGCCACAATTGGATTATCCTAAATCCTGGGAGATACCTCATGGGTTAGAAAGCCCAACTCAGATAAGGGAAGTAGATCCATTTGAGGATATGGATCATGAGGAAAACATTACATGCGACACTACTAATCAACCTAAGCCACTTCCCATTGTAGGTGAACCTGTGCTAGAGCCAACATCTTCTGATCTACACTCTTCTTCTTTCACCTACATACCTAATTCAGATGTTAGAGATTCTGAGATGACACTTTCTATCCCTGATGCTGACATCCGAAGACCAAAAGTAGCTATGGATGTCTTCACCGAAGAAATAAATATGCTACCTGAGGCAGGAATTACTGAGGAACCCAATGCATATGAGGGTGAAGCATTAAGCAGAATGAGCTGGGGACTCACCTATCTTCCAAGTCAATGGCTTGACCCCGAGCCTGAAGAGTCAGCCTCCGATGAATCAGAGATGAGTACTGATGAGGATGAAGTAATTTCTGACGAGGATTTCAGTGACCTCCCCATAGATCTTCTATTTTCACGAATACCCCCGTATGATCCAGAGCCTGGAGAGGGCATGATCTTTGATGTCAATTATCGTTATGAGGATCCCTATGACTCAGATTCTGGCTCTAAGATACATGTTGATCTATTCCCTCAGCAACTCCCTACTAAATTGTGGGACATGATAAATCAGCTGAATCAACATCATGATCCCCCCTCTGATTATCCTCTATTTTCCACCACTACTCCACACCTTCTTATAGAAAAAATTTTTGGAGTAGGGCTGCACAATCAGTTGGTTCACATCTCTGGACCACTGATTCTAGGAGCATATGAGCACATCTCTCTCCTAATCTTGATTAGCTCCTATGCAAGAACTGATACATCTGATTAAGTTTTCGCCCAGCTAGAGGCATTAAGCTCAGCACCTACCCTACATTCTACCATCATCTATACATAACCATTTTTATACATATCATATTTTTATTTTAAGCATATTTCTTTCTGCATATTGCATACTGACAAGTTGGCCGGTGCTAAATGTATAATTTCAGAAGCAATTATAGGTGATTTCTACCCATTCTCTCCCTGCAGTATTTATTTTCTTTTATATTCATGCATGAGGACATGCAAGAACTTAGGCATGGGGGGGTAGATACAACAAAATTGAAAATTTTTATGCCAACATTTAAGAAAATCTCGAAGCTGCATGTAAAACGTACTTTAGGACCTTAAATAAAAAAATAATCGACCCCACCTCCAATGCTCGCATTGGAGCTAAAAATCGTCTGCAACAGCCACTTCCGACTCACCTGCTCACCTATTGTTCTAAATTTAAGGTCAAGCTAATTGTAACTCGATACGGTAATTTCATGAAGTACAAATATAAGAGGTTACTTGTTCATAGCATATGTACATATTGCACTCATGAATAAGATTATTTTATTAAGAGAATGCATTAGGGATTTTATCCTCTAGTTGATTCCTATAATCTGGAATCCAATACAACTTTTCATATACACGTAGAATTTGCAATGGATTCACGGTGAAGGCTGATAAATGTCTTTAGTCTATCGAGAAGAAGCAGTGCTTCTTTTCCTGAACCCCTGGACAGTGTTTTGGGGGTCAGGCAGATTTTCCTCTAAAAATCCACCAAATAATGTGAGATGAGAGTAGAGTGTACTGGTACTCTAAGATTAGTACAAGGAATCCGAAGTCCTAGATAATTAGGTGATGATACTCAGAGATTAGGCATAGTTTTCGCTCGGAGAGCGAGTTTTCATAAAACTAGGGCTAAGGTGGATGGTTACAACCATTCTTTACAGAATCCTTGGCTGAAGGAGGGTATTGAAGTCAAGGTCAGAAATACATTGTCCTATCCGTCTCTCCCGATGCCGTGAGTAGGCACTTCTACCAAATAAGCCACTCAATGTCTCTTGAGTACCACCAATCCATAATAATGACTCCTCAATAAGTTCATGAATGTGTGTTAGTTGAGTTATGTGGAAAAAGAAAAGAAAAAAAAAAGAGAAAAAAATGATGAAAATAAAGAAAAATTGAAAAAGAAGAAAAAAGCAAAGAAAAAAGAGTAAATATTTAGTTCAGTTGCATTGAGGCAATACCATCAAATAAATTTGAGATCCACCAAATATGGCCATAACCTATCTTTCTTGTGTTTCTGATCGCTCGAATACTGGCTGAGGAATTTCAACATAGTATTAGGGTTATGGAAACTCAATTAAAGTGTTAATGCCAAGTGAGACAACCAAATACAGATCATATATGTGAATCTGATGAAATTGTGAGCCCTAAGAAAAGAAAAGAAAAAGAAAAAGAATAAAAGAGAATGAATACAAAGGAATCAAAAGAGAGCATAGTTTTCCTCGTCTTTCTCTGAGATGAGTTACCTAGTAATCCAGGAATCTAGATCCTGTAGTACTAGTCTCTATGTAGCACCAAGTGAGAGTGAGCCACCAAATATATAATCTTTCCCCTCAGAGATCCTCTACCTAAGCCTAAAGCCGGTGTGGAATTCATAGAATATTTTGAATACCCCGAGGGAAGAAGTCTGCCTATCCTGTTAGAGTTTTTACTAGGGGCAAGTAGAGGCTTTAGAGGTGAATCATTTTTTCACTCGACTCCGTTTCAAAAGCTACATAGCTGCACTTTCACGATTTTCTAGATTTCTAGAGCATAGGATGAAAACAAAAAGGAGAAAAATCTCTATGCATACACTTGATAAAATAATCAGTCCCTTAGGGACCCTTGCTGTAAACAATTTAGTCATGCATTTGCTAGGGACTAGCAAAATTTAGGCATGGGGGTATGATTGCGTAGCAATCATAGGTCTTAATTGACCTAAATTAGGCTAGGACTTAGCATAAATTAGGGTAATTCATGCATGCATAAGCATTATCTGCATCTTTACTGCTTTACTTTAGCTATGTATAAAAAAATGTATAATGTGCTAACTAAGTGCATTATGTCTATTGTAGGCAATAAGCTGATCAGGAGCTAGATCTGGAGCTGGATCTGGAGCAGGATCTAAAGCTGGATCAGGAATAACAGGTGTTGCAATAGAGCTGGAGTAGAAGACTTAGATTAGATGTAGGAATAATGATGTAAGGGAGTTAAGGTTTGTAATTCTATTAAGTAGGAATAAAGCAGTAAAATGTGAAGAGCTTAGGTCCATCCTAGCCCTAGGATAGCTTAGAGACTTCCCCAAGCCTTTGCCACCCTTAGATTAGGTCACTGCACCCTAGGAAACCTTAAAACCTTAATTCCAACCTTTATATGGACGTCCAAATGAATTATAGGACATCCATAACCCTTAACCAACTCTCACACACCTTAAACCCACTTTTGCAGTGTTATTGGACATCCAGACACTTGGTTAGACGTCCAATTTTTGCAGAGTACCCAAGACAGAACCTTGAATTCTTCTTGACTCTGATTAGACATCCAGACAACAAGTTTGGACTTCTGATTTTTTAGTATAAGACGTATGACACTATTATTAGACGTCTGATACTACTCTCCAGTTCCTGTTTTGAGATTCAAGCCTTGATCTTAGATCTCTAGGACCCTAAAAATAATTCCAACCCCATAGGAACCTAAATTAAGGCGCCCTAACCCTAGTACATCACCTTTAGACCTTCATAAGGACCTAGTTAGGTCCTCACTAAACCTAATTGACTTGGTTCTTATTCAATTCCATCAGTCTATTCAATTGCACTCATTAAGTCCAATTGAGCCCTGATCTCAGCACATACTGTCCAATTGGACTCAGTTAGAGTCCAATTGACCTAAACCTAAATTAATTGAGTTGTTTTACTCTCAATTAAGTTTCCACACACCAAATTAAACTTGTATTAAGTTTAATTACACTTTACCTTAGTGAATTAGGGTTTATAACCCTAATTTGAGACATACCTTGACATAAACCCACTAGAACCTATCATAATCAACCTAGCCACTTAAGTTTCGACCCACACACACCATCTACACAAAAATACCTAGCCTAGAGTTCTCTAGAACTCTCTACCATGTGTGGTTGCCTTGGTTGCTAAAATTAGCAACCAAGAGCCATTCAATTTTTAGATCCACATTTAGTGGATCTAAAAACCACCATCCATCCTCTCTCTCTCACTCTCACACGAGCTCCCACCATAGGCCTCTCTAGAGAATTTCATAATTATTTAGGGAGCTTCCCTTAGGTATATAAAAAGACCTAAGGGGTGGCCATTTGCACCCATCCACTTTTTGGCCATACTTGCTTGGCTCCATCCACCTCCACTTAGGCTAGCCACCACCATCTCCACTCCATCTCCACAAGCTGAGCACCACCATGAAGGACACCATGTCGGGAGGCTGGATCACTTCTCTCTCTCTCCAAGGGTTGGCCTATGCTCCATTGGCCGCCCCTCATTCTCCTCTCGACCACTCCAAGGCCATCGGAGACCACCTCCGAATGCCCTTCTGTTCTGCTAGATCTAGATTAGTAGTTTATGCTCTTCATAGTTTTACTGCTTTTAATTACTGCTTAGTAGTGTAGTCCTTATTCTCCCTGAATGATGCATGCAAAATACCCCTGTAGATTCTTGTATGCGATCATTTTCTGATAGCTAGCTTTACATTTTTAAGCATTCATGTAGAAGCTATCCTCTACAAGTTCATGTTGCAAACACTCTCCAAATGAATGAATGAAAAATATATTTTCTATATATATATGTCTGTGTTGAGAATCACCATGAGCTCATTGTAATATCTCTTATGTGATTAATG
The DNA here is from genome assembly GCA_037157565.1 of Thalassia testudinum. Taxonomy (NCBI): domain Eukaryota; kingdom Viridiplantae; phylum Streptophyta; class Magnoliopsida; order Alismatales; family Hydrocharitaceae; genus Thalassia; species Thalassia testudinum. The sequence continues at coordinate 8,250,152 of JAZHRO010000078.1, read as the reverse complement.
TTGCCTATTTTCAATTCCTGATATGCTTGCAACTAAGCATGTCGTATGTCAATACGTAATAATCATAATCCGACGTGTGATTTTAAACAGAGTAGAATGGTAAAAGATCGAATTCAAAAGTAAAGCAAATGCCTCCCAGAGACGAGCGACCGGGACTCAAGCCTCATTATCTTTTATTGAATATCTTTGTTTGATCGTATTACGCACTATACTACGATGTTTTCCTAGCAAAAATGCGCTCTACGAGATACCAACACCTAACTTAATTGTGACTCCCTAGAATTTAACCTAAGACTTGGTCTACCTAGGAAATAAGTAATCAGCAGTGAATACCCGTTCTGTCAACAAATCTAGCCAAGTTTCTTAAGGGGAGGTTTGGGCCCAAGCGTTTCCCAGGAAATTCCCCAGGTGCTTGTACAAGCCCGCGCCTGGTCGTTTGACACGGCCCCTTTGCCTGAACACCAGATATAAGTGATAGAATTGGTATTAACTAGAGAAAACTTAAGACCTATATAGCAAGCCTAAGTTGATGAAACCTTAGGGGTCAAGTTGCTGTAGATTTTAGTTAGGTCTAGGATACTATAGTGCACATGGATTGTGGAGGGTGTTAATTGGGTTGTTGCCCTGATATTTCAATTTTTAGTCTGTATGCAGGAATTGGAAAGTGGTTCCAATTAAAAACAAGTTGTCACACAATTTTTGTATTTTTATCTTTTAGGATTAAATTTAATTGAATGTGTTTTAGGGTTTCTCTTTTTAAATGTTCAAACAACTTTGAAACTTCCACAATCAAAGGAAAACAAATTGCATTGGTGATGATGTGTTTCCTTTATGTTGTGGGACTAAAAAGCAAGAAAGAAGCCTTAATTGGATTTGAACCCTAATACAGAAAATTACTACCAATGAATTATTTTTAGGCTTTCTGAATAAGTAGTAGTCCAAAAATGCAACCAACAGTACTACCTTATGTAAAATCAAACAAGAATTCTAGAAAAGATTTTTATAAGATTTTAGGAATTTGTTTGATATTTGTTTTGCATTTTTATTTGTGCAAATGTCAAAGTCCAGAAATGGTACTCGTGGGTTTTTTGGACTTTTCGTACCACCACTGGCCTCAGAAAATTTTGCTGATTTTATGCGAGATGTAGAATTTTATAAGGACTCCAGAAAGCTAAATTTCACAAAAATTGAATTAGTATAAAAATTCTAAAAATTCATGGAAGATAAGAGGGTGTGACCCCTAAGTAGTCCACAAATTTTTAAAAATTAAATACAAAGCCAACTGGTATTAAATTTGGAACATACGTTCCTAACTTGATTTAAAATCACTATGTGAAATTTCAGGATTTTAGTAGATCTGTGGTGTTGGGAATTGATTTTTGAATTCTGGACAGAAATCTGGATCCAAAAAATAGAACACCAACACTAGGATTAGAGTGGTGTTTAATGAAGCATACAAGTAAACAATGGATTTTTATGGGCACCACTCCACTTAATTAAAGTGTTTAAGATCTTGAAAGCCAAGTTTAATATTTTTTGGTAGTCTTTTAGCCTAAATGTGACAAGAAATGGGGGACCAACCTGAAATTGTGGGAAGAAAAGGAACTTTGAGCTCTCGCTTCCAAATTCTCGCTTTCTTCCTGTAGTTCCTGCACACACGAGATAAAAGAGAGAAAAGGGGATGAGATCCACTTCAAGCAAGAGAATCAATTAAAATGCAAAACCATGCCTCCCCGGCAACGGTGCCAAAAAGTGATGCGAAATTTGGCGTGATTTGTAAAAGTAGGTTTTTAAGTCGTTGTAACAAGTCAAATCGCAAATGCTTTTAAAATTTATAAGACCTAGATAGTGGGGTATCTAGGGTCATCCAAGGAGGCAAATTTGCAAATCAAAATCCCTTGCTTAGAAATGGAAATCAACTTTCTTTTCGGTATTTTAAAATATTTAATTTTTGTTTTGAAATAACTAAAGCAACATAAAAGCGATGGTGGGAAGATGGCTAACACCTAAATTTACTAAACTAGAACCTAAGTGACAAGTAATTCCTCTTTCTAAGCTCACCTAGGTAGGTGGGAACCTAGAGTAATTAGAGAGAGGGTGTGATTATACTAAGGTAAAAGTAAAAGAAAATAATTAAGAAAAGGCAACTTTACTGAAGGAGAAAAAAATGTTTTACAAACCCTAGTAGAGGAATGCTTCTACTACTAGATAATTGCAACAAATAAAATAAAACACAAATCCTCCTGAATTGTTGATGAAGAGGGGAAGCTCCTTGCTCCAAGCTTAGTGGCTCCTAGGCTTGAAAAGGGCTCCCCGTTCTCCTTCCTTGAAAGGCTCCTCCAAGGTGGAAACTTCCACCTTAACTCCTCCTTGAAGTGAGATGCTCCTCCTCCAAGGATGGACGTCCACCCTAGGTTCTTCTCCTTTGCCTAGCCATCCTCCTTGAAGTTGAGTAGCTCTCCTCCTTGGCGTGGCCCAAGTTGAAGAGAGTGGGGAGAAGAAGGCACCAAAGGGGCGGGTGATGTGCCCCCTTAATCTTCTTCTCTACTCCTTCTTCTTGTCCGTAGGTGCAGGTGGGTATAGGTAGAATAATACACTAATGGAGGATGATAAAAATGGTGGTAGGTGATGGGTATCTATAGGGTTTAGGAGGGGAGGGGTTGGCGTGGACACATGTAGGGCTAGGATGGACTTATATGGAGGTTATTGGTGGTTATCATGATCCAAGGGAGGGGGCTATTTGGCGCCACCTTAAAGGGTGTTAAGGGGGTGGTTATCATGACCAAAGGGCACCTAGAGTTGGCGCCACTTTTGGCTTCTAGAAGGGGGGGTTAGGTGGATGGCTAGATGTGGTTGTAGGGTTAGGTGTATGGTGGATATGGGGGTGGATGTTGGAGCCAAAAAGGGGGTAGTTAGGGTTAGGTTTGGCACCAAAATTGGTGCCTTTTGGTGGTGATGATGGGGTCAAGAGGTGGCTAGGTGGTGGCGCCAACTTGGAGTAGGATAGCTAGCTTAAGTTGGTGGATCTAGCTAGGGTTGAGTTGAAGGTGGTGGATGGCCAAGGAGCTGGTTGCTATCTAAGCTAAAATAAGCTAAGCAAGCTTAGCTAGCTATGGAGTAGAGGAGGAGGTATTGGAGCTAGGGTTTGAAGAGAGGAGCTGAGGAGGAGAAGTCTGGAGCTTGAACTGGGGCTGGCAGCTATTGAAGAGGGTGGCATAGAGCTACTCTAGCTGGCTTAGCTTGCTAGTTCTTTGCTAGCTGCTAAGCCAAGCTAAAGTGAGCTAGCTTCTACCATAATGAGCTGAGGTGAGCTGGGTCTAGTTCTCCCGGGGAGGATCAAGCTGGTTGAGGTAGCTAAGGTAGCTTAGCTCAATTGAGTCCCCGAGAGCTAGACTTGAGCTTCCTGAGTTGGAATGAAGTCATTGATTGTGCAGCAATCATAGGTCTTAATTAACCTAGATTAAACTAGGACTTAGCATAAGTTAGGGTTATTCACGCATACATACACATTATCTGCATCTTTACTGCTTTACTTTAGCTATGCATAAAATAATGTTATAATGTGCTGATTAAGTGCATTATGTCAATTACAGGCAATAAGCAGATCTGGGGCAGGATCTGGAGTAGGATCTGAAGCTAGATCAGGAATAATGAGAGTTGTAGTAGAGCTGGACCAGAAGGCTTAGTTTAGATATAGGAACAATAATGTAAGGGGGTTAAAAGTTTTCTATTCTATTAAGTAGAAATAAAGCAACAAAATGTGAAGGGCATAGGTCCATCCTAGCCCTAGGATAGCCTAGAGACTTCCCCAAGCCTTAGCCACCCTTAGATTAGGTAATAACACCCTAGGAAGCCTTAAAACCCTAGTTCCAACCCTTATCTGGATGTCCAGATAAGTTATAGGATGTCCAGGACCCTTAGCCATCTCCCGCACACCTCAAACCCACTTCTGCAGTGTTATTGGACGTCCAGACACTTTGTCAGACGTCCAATTTCTGCAGAGTACCCAAAACAGAACCTTGATTTCCCTCTGACTCAAATTGGATGTCCAGAACTAAAGTCTGGACTTCTGATTTTTGAGTATAAGTCGTCTGATCCTATTATTAGATGTCTGATACTGGTCTCCAATTCCTATTTTGAGATTTAAGTCTTGATCTTGGATCTCTAGCTCCCTAGACCTAATCCCAATCCCATAGGAACCTAAATTAAGGTGTCCTAACCCTAGTACATCACCTCTAGACCTACCTAAGGACCTAATTAGGTCCTCACCAAACCCAATTGACTCAGATCAAAGTCAATTGCCTTCACCTAAGTCAATTGGACTCATTGAGTCCAATTGAGCTTAGATCTCAACCACACAAGTTCAATTGGACTTAGTGAGAGTCCAATTGACCTAAACCCAACCTGATTGAGTTATATCACCCTTAATTAGGCTCACACTCATTCAATTAAACTTAGGTTAATTTTAATTGCATTTTCACCTTAGCAATCAGGGTTTGTAACCCTAAAATCATGACCTACACCTACACAAACCCCTTAGGACCTATCCTAAGCCACCTAGCCATATAGAGCACGACCACACACACACACCCATTCACGCACCCACTTCTCTAGAGTTCTCTTGAGATGGCGTCAGCTCTTGGTTGCCAAATTTAGCAACCAAGAGGCATTCAAATTGAGATCCACAATTTTTGGATCTCAAAGACCACCTCCACCCACATGTGGCCGGCCACTCTTGGACTCTCTCTAGAGAGTTCCACACCTCTCTAGAGAGAAGCCATTGGGTCTATAAAAAGACCCCATGGGCAGCCATGTGCACCCATTCACATCCTTGGCTTCCATTGGCACCACTCACTTCATTAGCTCCATACACGCCCACCTTCACTTAGGTTAGCTACTCCACCTCCACGAGCTCACCACCATCATGGAGAACATCATGTCGGGATGCTGGATCAACCCTACCCCTCTCCAAGGGTCGGCTTACGCTACATTAGTCGCCCCTCATTCTCCTCCCGACCATTCCAAGGCCATCTGGGACCACCCCTGAATGCCCTTTTATTCTTCTAGATTTAATTCATGCCCTTCATAATTTTATTGCTTTTATTAATGCTTAATAGCATAGTCTTACTTCTCCCCCAAAGATGCATGCGAAATCCCCCCATTGATTCTTGTATGCAATCATTTTCTGGTAGCTAGGTTTAATTTTTAAGAATTTATGTACAAGATTTTGTCTAGATTCCTTGTGCAAAAAACTCCCCAATGAATGAATGAAAATGCATTTTTTTATATATATCTCTTTATGTGTTTGAAATCACCACGAGCTTAATAATTATCGTATTTGTGTGATTTAAGTGCTTGCTCTTTAACTGTCTATCCATTACGCACCAGCATGTCTGTTGAGAGCCTCATCATGAGCCCTAACTAGCTCATTTTGACCCAAGAAAGAGAATAAAAGCTCCTACATAACCAAGAGAAGGGCTTAATTGAAGGAATAAGTGTTTTGAGAAGAAAACATGAAATAAAGGTTAAAACTGCAATTTTACCATTGCAGTACATAAACAGGATTTATCAGAGGCAAAACATAGGTCAAATGGTCTGAATAAGATAAAAAGTGGGTTGGTTCAATCAGAAATGGGTTCATATGCAATCCAGGAATTAAATAACATTCTGTAACCCTAGAACAGACCCGCTTAATTCAACAGGGTTCTGGTTAGGATAAAAATCAAATAAACCCTCTAAAATTCATGGAAAAATATCCCCTATGGTTTATAACCTTCAATTTGACCTTTGGAACCTATTTTGACCTAGATTAGGGTCCTAGCTCATTAATTGACCTAATTTTGGTTTTTATGCAAAATATCCAGTCAAATGTAGTCAAACCTAAAATTCAAATTTACCATTGGATTCCTTAGGTAGAAATTAGGTTTGTACCAAAATTTGGACCTAAGGGGAGGTCATCTTGACCTACTTTGCAAATTAGTACACCTAATTACATTTTGGTCCCTATCTTTTGAAAACCATTGCACAGGCCCCCTAACTTCCTAGCCACTCTTACAAATAGGTCCCTCCACCATTAATGGGGAGAAATCCTACTCAGGCGAGGAATGGAGGGGGACTACTCCTTGATTCCTCAGAGATCTCCCAGATTTGGAAGGGAGATTCTCTGAGGAATTCCCTTCCATCTGAGTTCGATCCTAATCTCTGATTTACACCAAATCTCTCGTGCAAACGCACGAGAGATTTGGGTCTCTAACTGATTCCACCTCCAGCGAGGATTCGCACACTTGGAAGCTTTTCTTCCAAGCACAGGAACCCCTGCCAGTACCTATAAATTGACCCTCAACTTCGGCCACACCTCTTCAGCTCGACTTGGTCGGAATTCCATCTCAAATTCTTCTTCTCCTCCGGCCAAGTGCTCCAGCGAGCTCCAGCGAGCCCCCCCTCCTCTTTATAGTCGCTCTGCCACAATACCAGTGGTAGAGCTATCCTCCCCATCCTCCTTCGCATCGCGCAACACCTATGCGAGAATCCCTAGCCCCATCGTCGCCGCCATCTTCCTCCACTGGATGCATTCTTCTTCGACGACAGCAGGTACTGCCAGCCGCCCTTTCTCCCCCTTCATCCACTTAATTAGGTTAGAACTGTTCGTCTTTATTCCCTCTTCAATTCCCCTCAACCTATTTCACAAAACACCCCTCGACAGCCATTATCCACCACCATCTTCCTCATCTCCGGCCAACCTCCGACGAGACGCACCCATCATTCCACAACTCCACACGTCTTGCCACCAACCCCACAACCTCCACCACACTCCACTGAACATCATCCACCCACTCATAGACCGCCTACACCACCACAACCGCCCCCTGACCTAACCCATCAATCTGGTCACAGAGCGACCAAGGCACGCATGCCTAGGCCGCTCCGCGACCTGCCACCTACTGCCTCACCTTCACCATGACATGACGAAGGTCCTCTGATGGTCTGATAGAGCCGCAAGGCCCCTTTTGTGTCGTGCAGGGTTTGAGCACCAGCCACCATTAGCGACGGCTTGAGGAGGTCAAAAGCTAGCTCCAGGCTGAAGCGCTTCAGGGTCCCAGGTCCAGTAGGTTCGGGGAAGTCTCGTGCAGTCAGCTGTCCAAGCAATTGGTGCTGCGAGGCCTGCAGCTGCAACAATTGGAAGGAAGATCTCTTGCGAGCGTGCGAGCAAAAGCGGTGGAACATTAGTCCCACCTCGTGAACCTGTGAGTGAGGTGTGCACAATAAATTGAATTTGTGACATTAGTTGTTCCCTCGAAAACACATGGGGTGAGGTCCCTCACCTATACACGTCTCATTCGTGAATTCACCCCGCGGACCTGGCAACCCGACCCGACTATCCTCCTGAGCACTCCTCGTGCACCACACCCACGCCGGTGCTCCTGGACCCAGGCATGCGACCTGACCCGATTACCCAGCTCTGGGGGAGTGTACTAAAGAGTGATATACAGAGAGAGAGACGTGGGTGTGGGTAGAGGGGTAGGTTTTGCTCTCTTCGGTTTGTGTAGGGAAGGAGAAGGAGAAGTGAAGCTGACACTTAGTCGCAGCAGAAAAAGAGAAGGAAAGACAAGGCAAAAGGAAGAGGTGAAGCCAAAGAGAAGAGGAAGTCAGAGAGCTAAGGTTGAAGAAGGAAGAAGAAAGAAAGGAGAAAGACAAGCAGAAGTAGAAGAAGAAGAAAAGCTAAAGCCAAGGGAAGCAGAGCCAAGTAAAGAAGATGAAGACCTGCAGGGAAAAAGAAGGCAAAAGACACTGAAGAAGAGAGGCAAGGCAGAACACAGAGGAAAATAAGAAGGAAGAAGAAAGGCAAGAGCAGAGAAAGGAGTTGCAGAGAAGAAACAATGAAGAAGTACATGGCCAAAGAAGAATAGAAGAAAAAGAGGAAAAATCAAAGAAAGGCAGAACAAAGAAGGGAAGACATAAGAGAGAGTTAAAAGAGAATATCTTTTTAAGATGTCTGATCCCATGATCAGACGTCCAATTTTCTATTTTTGCCACAATTAACTTTCAAATTCATGCATATATATTCTGAATTAAGTTTTGAGTAATTAAGTGCTCAATTACATTATTGAGATTAGTGAATAAATTCTAATTGCTCCCTGTGTTCAACCTCGGATACTTATGTTTTCGAGTAATAAATTTTTATTTGTTGACAACGCTTGGTCACCTATACTACGACACAACTAACTGTTAAAAACACGATCAAGCCATGTAAACAATGTCGTTTCCTGAGGATATTGAAAATCTAACAATAGACGCTTTCTCCATAAATAGTCACCACCTCACTAGAATCATGTGCACAGAAACTCACATGTTCACCTTCGTAATTTATTTAATGCATGCGCATGTGATCCGAGTTAATAACAAAAGTGGTGAAGTTTTAGTTAGGAGATTGGAAACCGGCATGCGTCTTGAAACGAAGTAGAGTAGTAAAAAGATCGATTTTAAAAGTGAAAGCAATGCCTCCCAGAGACAAACGACCGGGACTCAAGTCTCGTAAATTTTGTAAAACAATATCTTTGTTGGATCATACTTTGCGACTATACTACGACACTTTTTTCTATCAAATACGCGAGCTACGCATCCCCAATAGTGATCTTCAGCTGGCTGGAGTTGAGTGGAGCTGGATGTAGCTGGACCTAAGCTAGGGTGAACTCCAGTCAACTTAGCTGAGCTAGCTAGAGCTCATTATGGACTAATGGGAGCTGAGATGAGCTAGGCTCAGCTAAGTTGAGCTAGATCTGAACTGACCTAAGCTAGGGTGAGCTATGATGAGCTCTCTTGAGCAGCCATTCAGCTGAGATGAGCTGAATGGAGCTAGGATGAGCTGACCTTAGTTCAGGTGAGCTGGATCAAGCTGAGTTCCAGCTGGTGAGAGCTTCTCCTTCACCAGTTGCCTTCCTGAGTGCTAGGGTTCTAGGGATCTAGCAATTTGTTTATCCCTAACACTCAAAAAAACACATTAAAAACATAATAAAAAATGCAATGCTTGCCTAACCTAATTTATGCCTAAATGCAACCCAAAAACCCATTTGCAGAGCATAATCCTTAGAGCTGGGTTTGTTTTAATGCATAAGAATAATGATAAACTGCCGTTTATCAAAACCCCTTTGCCTTTACGATCCTCCATCTGGTTTGACTACAACAAAAGCAAGAAAATTTGGCTAGAACTATGATGAACCTAGCCAACCAAGGGCAAAATCGCCACCCCCTCAGTAGCCTATCGTTCCCCTTAAAGATTTTTATGATCCTTCCAACTATGAGAAAAGACCCATGGTGGTCATACCACAACGGGATTTTAATATCAAACCATCTATTCTGAACCCAATCAAGCATTTCTATAGTCTTCCGAGAGAGGACGCTTTTTGTCATATCGAGGAATTAACTGTTTTCGCTCAAACCACTCATTCCAACAATGTGTAGGAAGATGTGTGGTTAATGAGACTTTTTCCTCTCTCTTTAAAAGATAAGCCTTCACACTGGTTTAAAACGGTTGGTCACCCTATCACCACCTGGCCCCAATTAAAGAGTCCTTTTCTAAAAAAAATTTTTTCGATCGGTCGAACTAATACTTTAAGAAGATCCATAAGGACCTTTCAACAAAAAAAATGGTGAACCCCTCCATGAGTCTTGGGAAAGAATCCACGAACTTCTAAGAAGTTGTCCCACCATGAAATTCCACAATGGTAGTTAGTGCAGATCTTCTATCATGGATTAAAAGATCAATTAAAGAGATTTGTGGATGCCTCAAGTGGGGGTAATTTCCTTAATAAAGATGTAGAAAGTGCCTTCCTCCTTTTTGAAGAAATGAGTGAAAACTCATTTAATATGACTTCAATGGACACTTTCAGTAGAACTCAAAACCCAAGAGACGAAGTCAATGAATTGACTCCACATCCACCTTTGTTCCAGTCACTCAAGATGATCTATATATGATAGCTCAATGATTGGATCAGATGCAACTACACCAGAGAACAATGGAAGAAAAGCTCACTCAAAAACAAGCTCCACACCTTAACTCCCCACACCTTAATTCTCCACACTTTAACTCTCCACACACTAACACTCAGCTTCTCCGAAGAGAAAATCTACACAACATTGATGCCACACCTACTACTCAATAGTTTTCTACTGATTTTACACAAGATTGGACTAGGAATTTTGATTATCTGAATCAGAATATTCTTGATCCCACCAAGGAAAATATTTATGCTCTTTAGGAGCAATTTAGAAACCCCTCCAACACTTACAATCAGAACAGGAGAACCAACCCGAATCACTCCTGGAAAGGCCCGAACCCGATTTTGCTTCCCAAACAAAATCAATTTGGGAATTATGGGCAACCCGCATATCAACTTGGATCATCCTAGGAAGATATCAATACCCAGGTCATGAAGACTCTGCAAGGTATGCAGAATCAAATGACAGAAGTAACCCGCATGATTACCAACTTGCAACACCAAGTTAAGGTTACTCTTGATCATCAACCAATTGGGAATTTACCTTCCCAACCCATGCCCAACCTGAATAATCAACAGAATTAGTTCCAAGATGGATATCCCAGTCAGTCCATTCACATAGAACCTTAGCATTCCCCAGGTTTCAATAATAGTCAAGCTTCCTGTCCTCATCCTAGAAATAACCATACTGCAAATGCAATTACTTTGCAGTATCCCCTGCTTGTTATAGAAACCCATTTTAATGAAAAATAGATCAACTCTTCTCCCTCTTCATTTAACCCTGTTCAGGAGCCTAATAATGCAAAACAAGAAAACCCTATACCCTTTCCACAAGCCCTTCACTCGTCACACACCAAAAAGAAGAAATCTAAGTCCACTAATAAGGAATTAATGGATCTTTTTGGGCAAGTAGAGATTAATATCCCTCTCCTAAACACCATAAAATATATTCCTGCCTATGCAAAACTTCTGAAAGATTTGTGTACTCCCAGAAGGTAGCCTCGAAACCTAGGAAAGGTGATCCTTCCAGTGACAGTCAACTCAGTTGTGCAGAGCAAACTACCTTTTAAGAAAAAAGATCCAGACACACCCTTGATTTAATTTTTCATTAATGACACTTGTTTTGATGGTGCTTTACTGGATCTCAGTGCCTCAATTAATCTTATCCCCACAATTGTTTTTGAGGAATTTAAGATCTGTGAATTAAAGCCTGTTGAGGTTATTCTTCCATTAGCAGACCGATCTACAATTAAGCCAAGGGAATTGTTGAGGATATCCTTGTCCGGGTCAAAAATTATCTATTTGCAGTAGAATTTTTAGTCCTGGACATAGAGGTGCGGGAAGCTTTAAAGTTTGCCCCTATAAATCTTGGAGGACCATTCTTAGCCACCGCCCGGGACAATATTGATTGTGATTATGGCAAGATGAAGATTATGTGTGGTGGTGAATCTGTAACCCTAGATATTTTCCAAGCTTCTTGGCAATTCCAAGAACCTGATTTCTTTGATGACTCGGATTCAAAAATAGAAAATATAGTGGAGGAAACTTTCCAGATTTCACACTTGGGTTCTTGTTTTGCCATTAACACGATTCCTGAACAATCCACTCCATCCTACCCTCCCACCCTAACCACACATTCTTTAGCTAACACTCCAGTTGATCCCTTCACTCTCACTTCACCACTAAATTCTAAGGTAGAAATTCTTTCAGAGCTTGGCCCACAACTGGAGTTAAAACCCTTGCCTGACTCCCATAAATATGTTTTCCTGGGTACAAATCAGACCCTGCCCCTGATCATAAATTTTGGACTTACTGGGGCATAAGAGGAAAAACTTCTCCAGGTTTTAAGTAAAAACCAAAAAGCTATTGGTTGGACCCTTTCTAACCTCAAGGGTATTCATCCGTCCTATTTCACTCATCACATCTATCCAGAGGACGATTCTTGGCCCTCCCGCTAACCACAGAGGTGCTTAAACCCTACTATGTAGGAGGTAGTAAAAAAGGAGATTATCAAGTGGCTTGATGCTGATATCATCTACCCCATTTCTAACAGCTCCTAGGTTACTCCTACTCAAGTCATTCCTAAAAAGGTTGGACTAACAGTTGTCACCAATGAAAATGGGGAAAACATAGCCACTAGGACCACTTCTTCTTGGCACATGTGTATTGATTATAGAAAATTAAACACCGCCACCAAGAAGGACCATTTTCCGCTCCCTTTTATTGATCAAATCTTGGAGTAGTTAGCCGAACGCGAATACTATTATTTCCTTGATGGGTATTCCGACTATAATCAAGTAGCAATCCATCCTGAGGACCAAGATAAAACTACATTCACCTGCCCCTTCGGAACATTTGCTTTCCAAAGAATGCCCTTCGATCTTTGCAACGCACCGGCGACTTTTCAACTGTGTATGCTTGCAGTATTTTCAAACCTGGTAGGTGAATGTTATGGATGACTTCTCTATTTTTGGAGATTCTTTTGACCTTTGTCTTCAGAATCTTGAAAGAACCCTCCAAAAATGCATAGAAGTTAATCTCGTCCTCAGTTGGGAAAAAAGTCATTTCATGGTCCAGGAAGGTATTGTCCTAGGCCACGTTATTTCTAGAAATGTAATTGTGGTAGATAGAATAAAAATCGATGCCATCTCTAAGCTCCCACCACCCACTACTGTGAAACAGATCCACTCTTTTTTAGGGCATGTGGGTTTCTACCACCGTTTCATTTAAAATTTTCCCAAATCTCCAAGCCCTTAAGTCAGTTACTTACTAAAGACCAGCCATTCGATTCCAATCCTCAATGCCTGGAGAGTTTTTTGAGGTTGAAGAAGGATGTTACCGAGGCACCAATTTTATAGGGACCTAATTAAAATTATCCCTTTGAACTTATGACTGATGCCTTGGATTTTACTGTGGGGGCCGTTCTAGGGCAAAGACATTACAAGAAGCCCATTGTGATCTATTATGCTAGCAAAACCCTTGATGATGCACAACAGAATTGCATGGTTACTGAAAAAGAACTTCTTGCCATTGTATTTGCCCTAGAAAAAATTTGATCTTATCTTCTGGGGTCACATGTCATTGTATATACCGACCACTCAACACTCAAATATTTGCTGACCAAAAAAGGTGCGAAGCCCCACCTTATCCGTTGGATCTTGCTACTCTAGGAATTTGACCTGGAAATCAAGCATAAGGCAAGATTGCAAAATGTAGTGGCTGACCATCTCTCTCGTCTTATGACGAATGACATGATGACCCTCGCTGATAAATTCTTGATGAAAGCATCTTAGCTGCCAATACCCTCCCTTAGTTTACACCCATTGCAAACTACCTAGCAATAGAACAAATCCCCTCTGATTGGCCAAAGACCAAATGGGTGATTACGCAGCAATCATAGGTCTTAATTGACCTAGAGTAAGCTAGGACTTGGCATAAGTTAGAGTTATTCTTGCATGCATAAGCATTATCTGCATCGTTACTGCTTTCCCTTAGCTATGCATAAAATAATGTTATAATGTGCTGATTAAGTGCATTATGTCGATTGTAGGCAATAAGCTGATCAGGCGCTGGATCTGGAGTAGGATCTAAAGCTGGATCAGGAATGACTGGTGTTGCAGTAGAGCTGGAGCAAAAGGCTTAGATTAGATGTAGGAATAATGATGTAAGGGAGTTAATGTTTGCTATTCTATTAAGTAGGAATAAAGCAATAAAATGTGAAGAGCTTAGGTCCATCCTAGGCCTAGGATAGCCTAGAGACTTCCCCCAAGCCTTGGCCACCCTTAGATTAGGTCACAACACCCTAGGAAGCCCTAAAACTCTAGTTCCAACCCTTATCTGGACATCCAGATAAGTTATAGGACATCCAGGACCCTTGGCCAACTCCTGCACACCTCAAACCCACTTCTGCAGTGTTATTGGACGTCCAGACACTTTGTCAGACATCTAATTTGTACAGAATACCCAAAACAGAACCTAGATTTCCTCCTGACTTAGATTGGACATCCAGAACTGAAGTCTAGACTTCTGATTTTTGAGTATAAGTCATCTGATCATATTTTTGGATGTCTGGAACTGGTCTCCAGTTCCTGTTTTGAGATTCAAGCCTTGATCTTGGATTTCTAGCTCCCTAAACCTAATCCTAACCCCATAGGAACCTAAATTAAGGTGTCCTAACCCTAGTACATCACCTCTAGACCTACCTAAGGACCTAATTAGGTCCTCATCAAACCCAATTGACTTAGATCAAAGTCAATTACCTTCACCTAAGTCAATTGGACTCATTGAGTCCAATTGAGCTTAGATCTCAACCCACACAAGTTCAATTGGACTTAGTGAGAGTCCAATTGACCTAAACCCAACCTAATTGAGTTATTTCACTCTCAATTAGGTTCACACTCATTCAATTAAACTTGGGTTAAGTCTAATTTCAAATTCCCCTTAGCAATTAGGGTTTGTAACCCTAATTCAAGACATACACCTACCTAAACCCCTTAGGACCTAACCTAAACCACCTAGCCACATAGGGCATGACCACACACACACACCCATTCACGCACTCCCACATATCTAGAGTTCTTTAGAACTCTCTCCAAGTGGCACCACTCTTGGTTGCCAAATTTAGCAACCAAAAGGCATTCAAATTGAGATCCACATTTTGCGGATCTCAAAACCACTTGGCCGGCCACTCTTGCACTCTCTCTAGAGAGTTCCACACCTCTCTAGAGAGAATCCCTTAGGTCTATAAAAAGACCTAAGGGGTGGCCATTTGCACCCATTCACATCCTTTGGCTCCCATCCACATTCATGGCTTCATCCACTTCCACTTAGGCTAGCCACCACCCTCCCCACCACCATCTCCATGAGCTGAGCACCACCATGAAGGATACCATGCCGAGATGTTGGATCACTCCTCTCTCTCTCCAAGGGCCGGCCTAAGCCCCATTGGCCACCCCTCATTCTCCTCTCCATTCCAAGGCCATCAGAGACCACCTCCAAATGCCCTCACCTCTGATAGATTAGTAGCTAGTTCTTTACATTTACTGCTTTTAATTACTGCTTAGTAGTGTAGTCCTTATTCTCCCCAAATGATGCATGCAAAATCCCCTCGTAGATTCTTATATGTGATCATTTTTTGATAGCTAGATCTACATTTTTTAGCATTCATGTATAAGCTTTCCTCTACAAGTTCATGTTGCAAACACTCTCCAAATGAATGAATGAAAAATATATTTTCCATATATATATGTCTATGTGTTGAGAATCATCATGAGCTCATTGCAATATCTTTTGTGTGATTAATGTTGCCTATTTTTAATTTCTGATATTTTGCAACAAGCATGTCGTTTCCTGAAAATATTGAAAATCTAACTATTGATGCATTTTCTGTAAACAGTCACCACCTCACTAGAATCGTGCGCACAGAAACTCACACTTTCACCTTTGTGATTTATTTAACACATGCGCATGTAATCAGGGTTCATAATAGAAGTGGTGAAATCTTAATTAGAAGACTGGAAACCGACATGCGATTTTAAGTAGGGTAGAGCGGTAAAACATCAAATTCAAAAGTAAAACAAATGCCTCCCAAAGACAAACGACCATGTCTCAAAGTCTCATTATCTTTTTATTAAATATCTTTGTTTGATCGTATTGTGCACTATACTACGATGTTTTCCTATCACAAATGCGCTCTACAATTGCAACAACTGGCCAAAGACCAAATGGGATAAGTTTTGCCGACATTAAATACTATTTTTGGGAGGAGCCCGACCTTTTTCGCATTTGTGTCGATCAGGTCATTAGACGATGTGTCCCTGATTTAGAAATCCATGATATTCTGACACATTGTCATTCAATGGCTTGAGGCGAACATTTTTCAGGCAAGAAAATTGTAGCTAAGATCATTAATTCAAGTTTCTTCTAGCCTAGCCTGCACAAAGATGCTCATTCTTTCGTTCGGTCCTGTGTACGTTGCTAGAGCATCGACAACATGACTCGAAAGGATATGATGCCCCTTAATCCAATTTTAGATGTTGAAATTTTTGATGTATGGGGCATCAACTTCAAGGGACCGTTCATCAACTATGTTGGGTATTTGTATATACTAGTCGCAGTTGACTATGTATCCAAATGGATTGAAGCAATACCCACCTGCACCAATGATAACCGTGTGGTTGTCGAATTCATTAAGAAAAATAGTTTCTCAAGATTTGACATTCCAAAGGCCATTATCAGTGACGAAGGATCACACTTCACTCACAATTCCGTTACATTCTTTATAAATATGGGGTTAATCACAAAATTTCTACACCTTATCATCTCCAAACAAATGGCCAAGCCGAAGTTTCTAACTAGGAAATCAAAAATATTTTACAAAAGATAGTTAGGCCCGATCGTAAAGACTGGTCCACCAAGTTGGATGATGCTTTATGGGCCTACCGTACCACTTTCAAAACCTCGCTCAGCATGCCTGCCTTCCATCTGATTTTTGGAAAGGCATGCCATCTCCTAGTAGAACTTGAACATAGGGCTTTCTGGGCAATAAAGCAATTGAGTATAGATTTATCTGATGTCAGTATCCACAGAAAATTATAATTAACTAAATTGGAGGAATTACATAATTTTTCTTATGAACATGTGTGGACTTATAAAGTCCTAACAAAGAAATTTCATTATAAATACATTTATCGAAAACATTTTGACATCAATCGATGCATTTGGCTTTTTGATGCAAGATTACATATTTTTCCTGGAAAGTTAAAATCCAAATGGACTGGCCCCTTTATTGCCATAAAAACATATCCTTACGGTACTGTTGATCATTTTGATCCAAAAACTAATATGAGTTTTCAAGTCAACAGCCAACGTTTAAAGCCCTATTTGGATCATGCCCCGAATCTTCCTTCAGAATCTTTTGATTTTACAGACCCAACCATAACTGATCACTGATGCACAATACGCCCAACTGAATGGCATAAAAGATAGCACTGGATGGGAGGTGATGCGAAATTTAGTGTGATTTGTAATTAGGGTTTTTAGAGTCGTTGTAACATGTGAACTTGCATACGCTTTTAAAATTTGTAACCTAGATAGGGGAGTATCTAGGGTCATCCAAGGAGGCCAAATGTTTGCAAAAATATGTCTCTTGCTTGGAAATGGAACTCAACTTTCTTTTCTGGTGTTTTTCAATATATATATATTTAGTCTTTTTGATATAAAGGGCAAATATGAAGTTGTCAACAGGAAAAGAACTACAACTAAGATGCTAAAATCTAAGTGACAAAATTATCTTCTTTCTAAACTCAACCTAGGCGTGTGAAGACCTAGGTTAATTACGAAGAGAGAGTGAGATTATAATAAGATAAAGCATGTAGCGAATTGAAATTGCAACAAAAACTGAAGGCAACTTTTATAAGAACGAGGAATTATTTTACACAAAAACTTAGTAGAGGAATGCTTCAACTACTAGAATTGAAAGTGCAAAAATAAAAAAGAAATAATTATCCTCTAAAATGACGATGAAGATGGCAAGGCTCTTATTCCAATTGCCGCTACTCCTGTAATCAAAAAGATCTTCTTCTTGCAAAGCTTCTCTAAGTTGATGAACTCCTCCTAGCAAGCCCAAAGGGGGGCGTGCTTGACTCCTCCAAGGTGGATGGAATTCAACCTTCAAAGGCTTCCCCTAAGGTGGCATGGACCACCTTTGACTCCTCTTCCAAGGGTGGTTGTGTACCACTCTTCAATCCTCCTCCTAGGGTAGGCATGCACCCTAGGTTTTCTTCCAATGCCTGGCTTCCTTCCTTGGCTGGCATGGCCACAAGAGAGAAGAGGGGAAGGCACCAAGGGGATAGAGTATCCCCTTTATCTTCTTCTTTTTCTTGTTCTTGTTCTTATTCTTCTTCTTCTTCTCTTGACCTTCTATGTAGGTGGAAATATGGGTAGAAAAATTATAGCCAAGGGTGCCCTTTAACGGTGGTAGTAGGGGGTTTATATAGAAGTGGTGATGGGGTAGGGGTAGTTAATGGATGAAGGGCTAGGATGGGTTGTAGAGGGTGATTATAGGATCCAAGGGTTGATATGGGTGGCACCAAGGTGGAGGGTTGCATGCTTTTTGGTGCCAACCCTATGCAGGAGCTAGGATTAAGGGTAGGTTAGGTTTTGTATGGTGGAGATGGAGTAATGTGGTGGTGGTTATAATATGGAGGGAGAGGATAAGTTGGTGCCATTTGTAAGGTTGTGTTAGGTGTTGGTTAGGATGTTGGTGCCAACTCTTTTGGGGTTAAGGGTTAAGGTTGGCGTGGAGATGAATGAAGGGCTAGGATGAGGCCTTTAGGTGGTGGTTATATGGTGGAGGGTGTAGGTTGTTTGGCGCCACATGAAGGGTTGCATGGAGGTTAGGTTTAGGTGGAGTTGGTGCCATTTTAGGTGGGTTAAAAGGGGGGTTAGGTGGTGCCACTTTGAGGTTTCTAGAAGGGGGTTATGTGTATGGTTTAGATGTGTATATAGGATTAGGTGTAAGGCTAGGATGGAGACTCATGTTGGTGCCAAAATGAAGGGATGTCTAGAACTTTTTGGTGCCAACATGAAGGGGTGTCTAAGGTGGTGGTTATGGTGGGTTGGCACCAAAAGGGTGTGGGTTAGGTTAGGGTTAGTTATGGTTAAGGTGGAGGAGTGGAAGGCCATCGATTTTTAGGTAGAGATGGAGCTTAGCTAAGCTAGCTATGCTAGCTTAGCTAGTAGAGTAGAGGTGGAGGAGCTAGGGTTTTATGGAGGAGAGTTGGAGAAGAGTATTTTGGAGCTGATGGCAGCTATGCTGGAGTTGGGTCTGCTAAGGTAGCATGAAGGGGAGCTCAACTACTGAGCTTTAGCTACTTAGGTTTTGTGCAAGTAGCAAAGCTTGGGTAGTTGAGCTTAGTTGAGTTGGCTTCAACCTAGTTGGAGCTAGGTTGAGCTGGGACTGCCTCTGGTGAGGACTCTAGAGCTATCTAAGCTACTAGTTGACAAGTAGTAGCTCAGCTAGCTTAGAGATTAGCTATTATGTGCTGGCTGGAGCTGAGATGAGTTGAGCTTGAGTTGAGGTGGACTGAGCTTGAGCTGAGGTGGACTCATGTGAACCTAGTTGAGCTAGCTGGAGCTCCTAGAGAGCTGGTGCGAGCTGAGATGTGCTAGACTCAGCTAGGTAGAGCTAAGGTGAACTCCAGTCAACTCAGCTAAGCTAGCTAGAGCTCCCTGTGAACTAAAGAGAGCTGAGATGAGCTAGACTCAGCTAAGTTGGGTTGGATCTGAGTTGATCTGAGCTAGGGTGAGCTAAGATGAGCTCTCTTGAGCTACCATTCAGCTAAGGTGAGCTGAATGGAGCTGAATGAAGCGAACCTTAGTCCAAGGGAGCTGGTATCCCACCATGATGAGCTGGAATTAGCTAAGTCCCAACTTGATTGAGCTTCCTCTTCAACAGTTTCCTTCCTGAGTGCTAGGGTTCTAAGGATCTTACTCTCTACTTATCCCTAACACTCCAAGAAACACATCAAAAATAAAATAACAAATGCAATGTATGCCTAACCTAATTTATGCCTAAATGCAACCCAAAAACCCATTTGTGGATCAAAATCCTAAGAGGTAGGTTTGTTTTAATGCATAAGAATGATGATAAACTGGTATTTATCACACCCCCATGCTTACTCTTAGCAAAACTTTAATTTTTACAAAATGAAATTTTTGGGAAATCCTTTTTCTCTTTTTTTAAGGAGAAAGAATTATGGAACCTTGGTTGGTCTAAACACAAGAGGTATGGGATTTGTTAAAGATAAACTTCAGGATTTGTTTTTGGATCAAAAAATTAGACAAAACGGGATCAATATATCCTCCAGAAAATTCACAGATTAACCCCTTGTTAATTCAGATGACTGGAAATTTTTGTGTTTAGGATTTTTCTGGCTCTTGAATCTGATTTGCAACTTGCAATAACCTTTAAAACATTGTGTCCATGGTTGTGAAAAGCCACCATTTATAAGGGCGTGTTTTTGGTTTAAAACTTTTTTTTTTGTCCTCCAAGCTTATTTCTAGCTTAGTCTTAAAATGGATGTGTCGAGATCATCATTCCCGTTAACAATCCTCGAGGGGGCTTTGGCTCCAGTACTTCGAGATAGCACTGTCCATGACACCACTCAGGAGCTCACAACCCCAAAACACAATGCGGTGTAAAGGGCTGCTCCAAGCAAACTCAAGCTCTTGCTCCGACACTATAGGTAGAGCACCGTCCAAGACACTTGAGCTACAACAATGTGCTTTAATGATCCATCTAAAGATAGGTAATATGGATATAGAGCAATGCCAAGGCAGTAACATGTTGACATCACATCCTTAAAGTAGGCATTTTCCTCCTTTTCGATGGTGGGAAATCAAACCAATGATCTGCTTCAGACTTTTACTAAGGCTAAAAAAGGGATTTTTCTAATTTTTAGTTGTTTTTAAGTGTTGGCTTGTGTGTGAAATTTGACACAGGAAGTTTCACAAGAAATGCAAGTTTTTGAATCAAAAACTAAGCCAGATACTTTCCATATTACAAAAGAGGACCAAATCACCTGAACTATCATGAGTTCAGGTGGAATTTTGGAGAAGGATATCTGATCTAGTCTAAAGAAAGACCTTGAAATTCTAATGATTAGATCTGTATCCTCATCCCTAGTTTGTTAAAGATAAAATCCCGTTGTACCAAAAGGTTGTTATCAACCTTAGTCCCGATTTCAAAATTTTCCTTAAAAAATTTTTCAATATTTTTATTTTTTTGGGTATGCAAGAAGGAAAAACAAAATGACTAAAGAAAAAAAATGCATGTTTTTAGGTTTTGAAAATCCTAAAACAATCATCAAAATTTTAAAAACACCCCCCCATGATTATGATATGCAATGTCCTCATGCATTAGGAGGGAAAAGGGATTACCTTAGTGAAAGGCGGTCGAGTTTAGGATAGTCAAAACATGGGAAAAAAGAAATAAAAAGAAAGTAGGAAAAAAATTGATGGGTTACCTCCCATCCAATGCTATCTTTAATGCCATTCAGCTGGGCATAATGTGCTTTACTGATTAGTTGTGGTTTGTTCGGTTAAGTCGAAGGATTCAGATAGAAGATTCTAGGCATGATCAAAATAGGGCTTTAAACGTTGGCCGATGACTTGAAATGTCGTATTAGTTTTAGGATCAAAAAGTTCAACAGCACCGTACGAATAAGTTTTGAGGACAATAAAGGGACCAGTCCATTTGGATTTTAATTTTCCAGAAAAATACGTAATCTTGCATCAAAAAGCCAAACGCGTTGATTAACGTCAAAGTGTTTCCGAATAATGTATTTATCATGAAATTTCTTTATTCAATCTTTATAAATCCACGCATTTTCATACGTAAAATTACGTAATTCTTCCAATTCAGTTAATTGTAGTTTTCTATGGATACTGGCGTTAGATAAATCCATGTTTACTTATTTTATTGCCCAGAAAGCCTTATGTTCTAGTTCTACTAGGAGATGACATGCCTTCCCAAAAATTAGATGGAAGGGAGACATGCCGAGCAGAGTTTTGAAAGTGGTATGGTAGGCCCATAAAGCGTAGTCCAATTTGGTGGACCAGTCATAATGGTAGAGCTAACCGTCTTTTGTAAAATATTTTTGATTTCCCGGTTAGAAACTTCTACCTGGCCTTTTGTTTGGGGGTGATAAGGTGTGAAAATTTTGTAGTTAACCCCATAGTTAGAAAGAAGGTGACAGAATTGTGAGTGAGTGAAATGTGAGCCTCCATCACTGATTATGGCCTTAGGAATGCCAAATCTTGAGAAAATATTCTTCTTAAGAAATTCGATAACCACACGGTGATCATTAGTGTGGGTGGGTATTGCTTCTATCCACTTAGATACATAGTCGACTGGGACTAGTATATACAAATACCCACTAGAATTGATGAACGGTCCGATGAAGTCGATGCCCCATGCATCGAAAATTTCAACCTTTTAAATAGGATTAAGGGGCATCATATCCTTCCGAGTCATGTTGCTGATTCTCTGGCAACGCACACAAGACCGAACAAAATTATGAGCATCTTTGTGCAAGCTGGGCGAAAAGAATCTTGTATTAAGGATTTTAGCTACAGTTTTCTTTCCCGAAAAATGTTCGCCATAGGCCGTTGAATGACAATGTGTCAGAATATCATGGATTTCAAAATTAAGGACACATCGTCTAATGACCTGATCGGCACAAATGCAGAAAAGGTCGAGTTCCTCCCAAAAATAGTATTTAATATCAGTAACGAACTTATCCCTTTTTGTTTTTGGCCAATCAGCGGGGATTTGTTCTGTTGCTAAATAATTTGCAATGGTGCAAACCAAGGGAGGGTTGTGGCACCTAAACTGCTTTCATCAGGGAAATGATCAGGGGGGTCATTATGTCATTCGTCATCAGACAAGAGAGATGATCAGCCACTACATTTTTTGATCCCACCTTATCCTTGATTTCCAAGTCAAATTCCTGGAGTAGCAGGATCCAACGGATAAGGTGGGGTTTCGTATCTTTTTTTGTCAGCAAATATTTAAGAGTTGAGTGGTCGGTATATATAGTGACATGTGACCCCAAAAGATAAGATCTAAATTTTTCTAGGGCAAATACAATGGAAAGAAGTTCTTTTTCAGTAACTATGTAATTCTGTTGTGCATCATCAAGAGTTTTGCTAGTATAATAGATCACAATGGGCTTGTCAACTCTTTGCCCTAGAATGACCCCCACAGCAAAATATGAGGCATCCGTCATTAATTCAAAGGGACTATTCCAATTAGGTCCCTACAAAATTGGTGCCTCGGTAACTTCCTTCTTTAACCTCAAAAAACTCTCCAGGCATTTATCTTTGAAATTGAATGACTGGTCTTTAGTAAGAAGCTAACTTAAGGGCTTGGAGATTTGGGAAAAATTTTGTATGAATCTACGGTAGAAACCCACATGACCCAAAAAGGATCTGATCTGTTTTACAGTAGTGGGCGGTGGGAGCTTAGATATAGCATCTATTTTTTCTTTATCTATCGAATTACTTGTTTTGAAATAACATGGCCTAGGACAATACCTTCCTGGACCATGAAATGACTTTTTTCCCAACTAAGGACCAGATTGACTTTTATGCATTTTTGGAGAGTTCTTTTAAGGTTCTTGAGACAATGGTCAAAAGAATCTTCAAAAATAGAGAAGTTGTCCATAAAGACTTCTAAGCATTCACCTACCAGGTCTGAAAATATTGCAAGCATACGCCTTTGAAAAGTCACAAGTGCATTGCAAAGACCGAAGGGCATTCTTTGGAAAGCAAAGGTTCCAAAGGGGCAGGTGAAAGTTGTTTTGTCCTGATCCTTAGGATGAATCGCTACCTGATTATAGCGGGAATAACCATCCAGAAAACAGTAAAAATCTCGTTCGGCTAACCGCTCCAAGATTTGATCAATAAAGGTGAGTAGAAAATGGACCTTCTTGGTGGAGGTGTTTAATTTTCTATAATCAATACACATGCGCCGAGAAGAGGAAGTTCGAGTGGCTATATTCTCCCCATTTTCATTGGTGACAACTATTAGTCAAGCCTTTTTGGGCACTACTTGTGTTGGAGTAACCTAGGGGCTGTCAGAAATGGGGTAGATGATATTTGCATCAAGCCACTTAATAATCTCCTGTTTTACCACCTCCTACATATTAGGGTTCAAGAGCCTTTGTGGTGGGTGGGAGGGGCAAAAATCATCCTCTAGATATATATGATGTGTACAATAGGATGGATGAATACCCTTAAGATAAGAAAGGGTCTAGCTAATAGCCTTTTTATATTTACCCAAAACCTGGAGAAGTTTTTGTTCTTGTGCCCCAGTAAGTCCAGAATTTATAATTAGGGGCAGGGTTTGATTTGGACCCAAGAAAACATATTTGAGGGAGTCAGGCAAAGGTTTCAACTCCAACTGTGGGCCCGGCTCCGAATGAATTTCTACTTTTTGTGTTAGTGGTGAAGTGAGAGTGAAAGGATCAGCTGGAGTGTTAGCTGAATGTGCGGTTAGGGTGGAAGGGTGGGATGAAGTGGATTATTCAGGAACCGTGTTAGTGGCAAAGTTTTCATGACCTGAGTATTAATATCTTCCTGGGATGGTCCAGTTGATATGCAGGTTGCCCATAATTCCCAAAATGATTTTGTTTGGGAAATGGAATTGGGTTCAAGTTTTTCCAGGAGTGATTCAGGTTGGTCCTCCAGTTCTGATTGTAAGTATTGGAGGGGTTTCTAAATTACTCCTGGAGAGCATAAATATTTTCTATGGTGGGATCAAGAATATTTTGATTCAAATAATCAAATTTCCCAGTCAATTCTTGTGGAAAATCAGCTGGAAATTGCTGACCAACAGGTGTGACATCAATATTATGCAGATTTTCTCTTCGGAGAAGTTGTGGAGTGTCAGTGTGTGGAGAGTTAAAGTGTGGAGCATTAAGGTGAGGAGCTTGTTTGTTTGTGAGCTTTTCTTCCATTTTTTTCTGGTGAATTTGCATCTGGTCCAGTCATTGTGCTAACATATATAGATCATCCTGAGTGACTGAAATAGAGGTGGATTTGGAGTCAATTTCATTGACTCCATGTCTGGGTTTTGAGTTTTGCCAAAAGTGTCCACTGAATTCATATTAAATGAGTTTTCACTCATTTCTTTAAAGAGGAGATAGGCACTTTCGGCATCTTTGTTAAGGAAGTTGCCCCCACATGAGGCATCCAAAAATTACTTCAATTGATCTTCTAATCCATGATAGAAGATCTACGCTAACTGCCATTGCAAAATTTCATGGTGGGGACAACTTCTTAAAAGTTATTAGAATCTTTCCCAGGCTTCATGGAGGGGTTCACCAATTTTTTGTTGAAAGGTCGTTATGGATCCTCTTAAAGCGTTAGTTCAACAGATCAGAAAAATTTTTTTTAGAAAAGCGCTCTTTAATTGGGGCCAGGTGGTGATTGGGCACCCAACCGTTCTAAACCAGTGTGAAGCTTTATCTTTTAAAGAGAGAGGAAAAACTCTCATCAACCACACGTCTTCCTGCACATTGTGGGAACGAGTGGTTTGAGCGAGGACAGTTAATTCCTCGAGATAACAAAAAGGGTCCTGTCTTGGAAGACCATGGAAATGCTTGATCAGGTTTAGAATAGCTGGTTTGATTTCAAAATCCCCTTATGGTATGACCACCCTGGGTCTTTCCCCATAGTTGGAAGGATCATAGAAATCCTTAAGAGGAACGACAGGCTGCTGACAGGGTGGTGGATTTTGCCCTTGGTTGGCTAGGTTTGTGACAGTCCTAGCCAAATTCTCTTGATTTTGTTGCAGCCGAACCAAATGGTCGACCATAAATGCAAAGGGGTTTGTATTTTGAGTTTGGATTTGAGGGCCACCTGGCCCTATAGGAATTTTTGGTTGCTCCAAATGAGGGAGGCTAGGGATGGGGAAGTCAGCTTGTGGGTCGGCCGACGAGTTAGAGGCAGAAGCAGAATTTTTTTGTCAGTTTCTTGGGTTTTACATATTTTTAGAAGAAGGAGAAGAAAACAAAGATTTTCTAGTGGAGGAGGCAAAATCAGATGGTCCCTCAAGATGTGATTTTTGGGACCTTCGCCTGTGCATGCACTTTTATTTGGAAGAATTGGAGGGGAGGAGAAGAGAGAGAGATGGGAGAAAGTATGCAATTCAAACAACAAATTTTAGACTTAACTTAATTGTGATTCCCTAAAAATAACCGAAGACTTGGTCTACCTAGGAAATAAGTAATCACTAGTGAATACCCTTTCTATCAACAAATCTAGCTAAGTTTTTTAAGGGGAGGTTTGGGTCCAAGCATTTCCCAAGAAAATCCTAGGTGCTTGTACAAACCCGCGCCTAGTCGTTTGACATGGCCCCTCAGCCTAAACACTAGATATAGATGACAGAATTGATAACTAAAGAGAACTTAAGACCTAGATAGCAAGCCTAAGTTGATGAAACCTTAGGGGTTAAGTTGCTACTGATTTTAATTAGGTCTAGGATACTAAAGTGCACACGGAATGTAGAGGGCGTTGATTGGGTCACTGCCCTGTTATTTCAAAAAAATTTTGTGTGTGTGCAAGAATTGGAAAGTGGTTCCAATGAAAAGCAAGTTGTCACACATTTTATGTATTTTTGTCTTTTAGGATTTGATTTAATTCAATGTGTTTTAGGGTTTCTATTTTTAAATTTTCAAAAAAGTTTGAAACTCCACGATCAATGGAAAAACATGTTGTATTGGCGATGGTTAATTTCCTTTAATGTGGGTCACAAAAAAGAAAGAAAGAAACTCTAATCTAATTATCCCTAAGATAGAAAATTACTACCAATGAATTATTTTTTGGCTTTCTGTATTAAGTGGTGATCTAAACAAGTTGAACAACACTACTACTTTGAAGAAAATCAAACAAGGATTCCAGAAAATATTTTTTTAAGATTTTAAGAATTTATTTGATATTTGTTTTAAATTTTTATTTATGCAAGTGTCACAGTCAAGAAATGATACCCATGGGTATTTTGGACTTTCTTTACCACCACCGGCCTCTAAAATTTTTTATGAATTTATGTGATGTGTAGAATTTCACAAAGATTCCAGAAAGCTAAATTTCATAAAAATTGGTTAGGTAGAAAAAATATAAAAATTCTCGGACAATAGCAAAATAGGAAGAATAAAGGGTGTGACCCCTCTATAGTCCATGAATTTTTGAAAATTAAATACAAAGTCAATTATCTGAAATTTGGAACATATGTTCCTAACCTGATTTGGAATCTTTGTGTGAAAGTTCGAGATTTTAGAAGATCAATGGGGTTTGGAATTGATTTTTCAATTTTGGAAAGAAGTCTGGACCCGAAAAAATAGAACAACACTTGAGGTGGAGTGGTGTTTAATGGTGCAAACAAGCAAATAATGAGTTTTAAGTTGCACCACTCCACTTAATTAAGTTGTTTAAAGTCCAGAAAGCCAAGTTTAGTGTGTTGTTGGTAGTTTCTAGTGAATTATATGACTAGAAAAGGGAACCAACCTGAAAATCCGCAGGAAGACATGATATTGCAATCTTTTCAGAATCCCGCTTTCTTCCAACAATGCCTGCACACATGAAAGAAAAAGATAGAAGGGGATGAGATCCACTTCAAGCAAGAGAAAAGTGACAAATGCAAAGCCATGCCTCCCCAGCAACGACTCCAAAAAGTGATGCTAAATTTAGCATGATTTGTAATTACGATTTTTAGAGTCGTTGTAACATGCAAAATCACATACGCTTTTAAAATTTGTAACCTAGATAAAGGAGTATCTAGGGTCGTCCAAGAAGGCCAAGTGTTTGCAAAAATACGACTCTTGCTTGGAAATGGAACTCAACTTTCTTTTTTGGTGTTTTTCAATATATATATATTTTTAGTCTTTTTGATATAAAGGGCAAATATGAAGTTGTCAACGGGAAAAATACTACAACTAAGATGCTAAAATCTAAGTGACAAAATTATCTTCTTTCTAAACTCAACCTAGGCACGTGAAGGCCTAGGTTAATTAGAAAGAGAGAGTGAGAGTATACTAAGATAAAGCAAGTAGCGTAATTGAAATTGCAACAAAAAATGAAGGCAACTTTTATAAGAACGAGGAATTGTTTTAAACAAAAACCTAGTAGAGGAATGCTTCAACTACTAGAATTGAAAGTGCAAAAATAAAAAAAAACAATTATCCTCTAAAATGATGGTGAAGATGGTAAGGCTCTTGCTCCAATTGCGACTACTTCTGCAATCAAAAAGAGCTCCTTCTTGCAAATCTTCTCCAAGTTGATGAACTCCTCCTAGCAAGCCCAAAGGGGGGCATGCTTGACTCCTCCAAGGTGGATGGAATTTGACCTTCAAAGGCTTCTCCTAAGGTGGCGTGGACCACCTTTGACTCCTCCTCCAAGGGTGGTTGTGTGCCACCCTTCAATCCTCCTCCTAGGGTAGGCGTGCACCCTAGGTTTTCTTCCAATGCCTGGTTTCCTTCCTTGGCTGGCGTGGGCACAAGAGAGAAGAGAAGAGGGGAAGGCACCAAGGGGATAGAGTATCCCCTTAATCTTCTTCTTCTTCTTCTCTTGACCTTCTATGTAGGTGGAAATATGGGTAGAAAAATTGTAGCCAAGGGTGCCCTTTAATGGTGGTAGTAGGGGGTTTATATAGAAGTGGTGATGGGGTAGGGGTAGTTAATGGATGAAGGGCTATGATGGGTTGTGGAGGGTGGCTATAGGATCAAGGTTTGATATGGGTGGCACCAAGGTGGAGGGTTGCATGCTTTTTGGCCCCAACCCTATGTAGGAGCTAGGGTTAAGGGTAGGTTAGGTTTTGTATGGTGGAGATGGAGTAATGTGGTGGTGATTATAATATGGAGGGAGAGGATAAGTTGGCACCATTTGTAAGGTTGTGTTAGGTGGTGGTTAGGATGTTGGTGCCAACTCTTTCGGGGTTAAGGGTTAAGGTTGGCGTGGAGGTGAATGAAGGCATAGGATGAGGCCTTTAGGTGGTGGTTATATGGTAGAGGGTGTAGGTTGTTTGGTGCCACATGAAGGGTTGCATGGAGGTTAGGTTTAGGTGGAGTTGGCACCATTTTAGGTGGGTTAAAAGGGGGGTTAGGTGGCGCCACTTTGAGGTTTCTAGAAGGGGGTTATGTGTAGGGTTTAGATGTGTATATAGGATGAGGTGTAAGGTTAGGATGGAGACTCATGTTGGTGCCAAAATGAAGGGATGTCTAGGACATTCTAGCACCAACATGAAGGGGTCTTTAAGGTGGTGGTTATGGTGGGTTGGCACCAAAAGGGAGTGGGTTAGGTTAGGG
The DNA here is from genome assembly GCA_037157565.1 of Thalassia testudinum. Taxonomy (NCBI): domain Eukaryota; kingdom Viridiplantae; phylum Streptophyta; class Magnoliopsida; order Alismatales; family Hydrocharitaceae; genus Thalassia; species Thalassia testudinum. Next base: position 8,221,291 of record JAZHRO010000078.1, on the reverse strand, counting down.
TGAGTTATGGTTAAGGTGGAGGAGTGGAAGGCCATGGATTTTTAGGTGGAGCTAGAACTTAGCTAAGCTAGCTTAGCTAGTAGAGTAGAGGTGGAGGAGCTAGGGTTTTATGGAGGAGAGCTGGAGAAGAGTATTCTGGACCCGATGGCAGCTATGCTGGAGCTGGGTCTGCTGAGGTAGCTTGAAGGGGAGCTCAACTACTGAGCTTTAGCTACTTAATTTTTGTGCAAGTAGCAAAGCTTGGGTAGTTGAGCTTAGTTGAGTTGGCTTCAACCTAGTTGGAGCTAGGTTGAGCTAGGAATGCCTCTAGTGAGGACTCCAGAGCTATCTAAGCTACTAGTTGACAAGTAGTAGGTTAGCTAGCTTAGAGATTAGATATTGTGAGCTGGCTGGAGCTGAGGTGAGCTGAGCTTGAGCTGAGGTGGACTCATGTGAACCTAGTTGAGCTAGCTGGAGCTCCTAGAGAGCTAGTGGGAGCTGAGATGAGCTAGACTCAGCTAGGTAGAGCTGAGGTGGACTCCAGTCAACTCAGCTGAGCTAGCTAGAGCTCCCTGTGAACTAAAAGGAGCTGAGATGAGCTAGACTCAACTAAGTTAAGCTGGATCTGAGCTGACCTGAGCTAGGGTGAGCTATGATGAGCTCTCTTGAGCTACCATTCAGCTAAGGTGAGTTGAATGGAGCTGGATGGACCTAACCTTAGTCTAAGGGAGCTGGTATCTAGCCATGATGAGTTGGAATTAGCCGAGTCCTAGCCTGATTGAGCTTCTTCTTCAACAATTGCTTTCCCGAGTGCTAAGGTTCTAGGGATCTGACTCTCTGCTTATCCCTAACACTCCAATAAACACATCAAAAATAAAATAACAAATGCAATGTATGCCTAACCTAATTTATGACTAAATGCAACACATAAACCAATTTGCAGATCAAAATCCTTAGTTAGGTTTGTTTTAATGCATAAGAATGATGATAAACTGGAGTTTTTCAGGAGGTGATGAGAGCCTCATCATGAGCCCTAACTAACTCATTTTGACCTAAGAAAGAGAATAAGAGCTCCTACATAACTTGGAGGACTTAATTCAAGGAGTAAGTGTTCTGTGAAATAAAGGTTAAAACTGCAATTTTACCATTGCAGTACATAAATGGGATTTCTTAGAGGCAAAACATATGTCAAATGATCTGAATAAGATGAAAAGTGGGTTGTTTTAATCAGAAATGGGTTAATGTGCAGTCTAGAAATTAAATGATATTCTGTAACCCTAAAACAGATCTGCTTAATTCAACAAGGTTTTGGTCAGGTTAAAAATCAACTAAACCCTCTAAAATTCATGAAAAAATAGTCCCTAGGGTTTAGAACCTTTAATTTGACCTTTGGAACCTATTTTGACCTAGATTAGGGTCTTAGCTCATTAATTGATCTAATTTGAGTTTTTGCGCAAAAGGTCCAGTCAAACATGGTTAAACCTAAAATCCAACTTCACCATTGGATTCCTTAGGTCAAAATTAGGTTTGTACCAAAATTTGGACCTAAGGGGAGGTCATCTTGACCTACTTTGCAAAATAGTACACCCAATTACATTTTGGTCCCTATCTTTTGAAAACCATTGCACAAACCCCCCTAACTTCCTCGCCACTCTTACAAACAAGTCTCTCTGCCATTAATGGGGAGAAATCCTACTCCGGTGAGGAATGGAGGGGGAGTACTCCCTGATTCCTCAGAGATCTCCTCCCATATTTGGAAGGGAGATTCTCTGAGGAATTCCCTTCCATCTAAGCTCGATCCTAATATCTTATTTGCACCCAATCTCTCCTGCGAACGCACGAGAGATTTGGGTCTCTAACTAATTCCATCTCCAGTGAGGATTCGCGTGCTTGGAAGCTTGTCTTCCAAGCACAGGAACCCCTGCCGGCATCTATAAAAGGATCCTCAACCCTGGCTGCACCTCCTCAGCTCGACTTGGCCAGAGATCCACCCCAACTTCATCCTCTTCTCCTTCGGTTAAGTAGTTCAGCGAGCCTCCTTCCTCTTTCTCATCACTCTACCACCATACCAGTGGCAGAGCCACCCTCACCATCTTCCTCCACATCGCGCAACACCGCGCGTGAGCATCTCTAGCCCCGTTGTCGCTGCCGTCTCCTTCCACTGGATACCTTCTTCTCCGGCGACAGCAGGGACTGCCAGTCGCCACCTCTCCCCCTTCGTCCACATAATTAGGTTAGACTTACTCCTCTCTATCCCCTCTTCAATTCCTTTCAATATATTTCACAAATTACCCCTCGACGGCCACTGTCCACCGCCATCTTCCCCATCTCTGGCCAACCTCCGGTGAGACGCACCCATCACTCCACACCTCCACACGTCTCGCCACCAACCTCTTCACCTTTGCCATCGACCACTGAACATCTTCCACCCATCCATCGACCACCTACACCTCCCTAAACACCCCCAGACCTAACCCATAAGCCCAACCACAGAGCGACCTAGACACGCACGCCTAGGCCACCCCGTGGCCTGCCACCTACTGTCCCACCTTCGCCTTGACACGGCGAAGCTTCCCATGTATTTTAATGGGGCCGCAAGGTCATGATTGTGTGTGACAGATTTGACCCCTCCACCACCATTAGCAACAACTCGAGAAGGTCACAAGCTTGCTCCAGGCTGAAGCACTCCAGGGTTCCAAGTCCAGAAGGCGCAGGTTCGTCTTGCACATCCATCTGTCCAGGCAATTAGCACTACGAGGCCTCCAGCTGTAGCAATTGGAAGAAGGAGCTCCTACGGGCAAAAGTGCAAAAGTGGGTGGGGCATTAGTCCCACATCGTGAACACAGGAGTGAGGCACGTAACATAAATTGATTTTGTGTTTTACTCTATTCGCCTCGAGACACACATGGGGTGAGGTCCCTCACCCTTACCATGCCTCGTCCGCGACACTCCCCCGCGGACCTAGCACCTGACCCGACTAACCTACCAAGCACTCCTCATGTACCACACCCACGCCGGTGTGCTTGGACATAGGCACGCGATCGACCTGATTACCCAGCTCTAGGAGAGCGTATCGAAGAGAGATTTACAGAGAGAGACGCGGGGTTGGGTAGAGGGGTAGGTTTTGCTCTTCAGTGTGTGCAGGGAAAGGGAGAGGAAAGCATAGCTGAAGCTAAGGCATGGTGAAGCGAGGCTAAGTAGACTTAGCTGCAAAAGGAAGAAGGAAGGAAGGCTAAAGAAAGAAGAAGACTCGCAGAGGAAAAAGAGAAGGAAAGACAAGGTAGAAGGAAGAGGTGAAGCCAAAGGGAAGAGAACATTAGAGGAGAGCTAAAGATGAAAGGCTCAAGCCAAGGGAAGGAGCAGCACTGTAGGCACTGTGCAAGAGAAGAAGAAGGAAGAAGAGCAAAGAAAGGAAGCTGCAAAGAAAGAAGAAGAAGGAGAAAGACACTGTGCAAGAGAAGAAGAAAGGAAAGGCTAGAATGAAGCTACAGAGAAGAAATAAGGAAGAAGAAGCAGACGGCCAAAGTCAAAGAAGAATAGAAGAAAAAGAGCTAAGGAAAATCAGAGAAAGAAAGAAAGAGGAGAAAGAAAGGAGAAGGAAATAAGATGAAAGCTTAAAAGAGAGATATCTTTTTAGGATGTCTGATCATGAAATCAGACGTCCAATTCTATTTTGCTACAATTTTAACTCTTAAACTCTTGCATTTATATTCTGAATTAAGTTTTGAGTAATTCTAAGTGTTAAATTACATTATTGAGATTAGTGAATAAATTCCATTTTCTCTCTGTGTTCGACCTCGGATACTTAGGTTTTCGAGTAATAAATTTTTATTTGTTGTCAACGCTTGGTCACCTATACTACAACGCAACTGACTTATAAGACACGATCAAGCGTTGCTAACATTTTGGCGCCGTTGCCGGGGAGCAACACGCAATTTATCACTAATCTATACATTCTTTTTGATCATATTGAACACTAACTTGCCCTACTTTGCTTTGTTGTGATCTTGCAAGGTATTTCATGAGAAGATCCCTCCCGCAAGTCAACTACTCCAGGGCAGGTAATCTCTTTTCTTCCTTAAACCATCCCCTAATCCTTGAAAGACAAAAGGAAGCAATTAATTTAGGAATCAATTGCCTTCTTTCTATAGTAATCACCATCTTTAAGGCAAACATTTCCTGATTTTCCGAAAATTTTTCAAATCTTCTTGAAGTTGGAGCGATTTTTTTAGATCCTTTCCCACAAAATTCCTATGCCTAATAAAAATCACGCTTAATCTCCGCAGACAACACACTTCTTGCTTTTAAGTCTAAAGAGAACCTTTTTCAAGAAGAAAAGAGGATGGGAAATAGAACCAAATTAGGGTTTCTACAGTAGGGCTTTTGGAGTGCTAGTCACACATGCCTATATAAGAGGAAATGAACCCTCCCGCATCAGTGTGCTACCCAAGCTCTTGATTGAAGAGATCTAAACAAGGCAAACCCTAAAAATTGAGCTCTAAAATCACTTGAATCTTAAAAAATCTTGGACCTAATAAATTGGGAGTCAAATCAGGGTGATCTCTAGGTCCCAAGCCTAGAATCATTCTGCCATATTTATGACAGGTCAGATGAAGTTGACCCCTTGGGTCAACCAACCTCCAAATTAGGTCACAACATCAAAACATCTAAAGTTCAAGTGAAAAGCCCTAAAGCACCTTTGAAATAAAAGCAGTAGACTTAAGAGGTCAAGGTCCCCATTCTGGTCTACCTAGAATCTCAGTGACAAGAGAGGTCAGGTGGGGGAAACCTTGTAACCCGTGGGGACACTCTACCGTGTAGGGGTCTTTGCGGGACTCTCCCTTTCTGGCTGCCCAGGTAATTCTCAGGTGGATGATCTTTTGATCGAGGGGTATCATCTGCCACGAACCTCCATAGTCATCCAAACATCTTTGGGTGCCTTGATTGGGTTAAAAACATCTCCAGTCCCTCATCTTTTCTCTATAGAGCACACACAAATTTTCAGTGGGACTCTTTATTCGGATCTAATCGCTTCATAACTTGATTGTACATCTTGATTCAAACCCTGATTCTACATCTTGATTCCACCACCTGATCCAAATATGCAGCCAAACTACTTAGGACTACCATTCAAGAGACCTGAATATCGGAGATCCATGAGAGATAGGATGATTGAGGATGCCTTGAAATTCTACGAAAAAGAAGCCAAAACCTCAACACCAGTAGAAAACATTCAGGTTGATGTCCCAACAACCACAACCTTCATCATAACTTGTGCCCAAGTACTATTGGCAGAAGCCACAAAAGGATCAACCCAAGACATGCTCATTACATGATACATTGAGATAGAAAAATTACACAATCTTGAATACCTTCAATGCATGACAAATCCTCGACTTTGGGAGCAACACCAAGATGATCTTGAAAAATGGGAAGAGATAATGAGATTATTAAAACAAATTATCGACCAGAAATACCCGTATAGACCACCAACAGAGGATGAACCATCTTGGGACAACATCGAGGATCAATCTGGTCTCGGGTTTGAGGCACAAAATAGTTGTGGATTCCCAACCCAGATGGAGTACAATGTGCTTGATATTGAAGAAGGTTGGGAAGTTCCAAGTGCAGGAGAACACAATGTTGAGCCAACTCTAGACTGCGAATCACCAGGCTTAGAATCCAAAAACTCCTGCAATAATGAGAGTAAAATTGAACCTCTCGAGGGTGTAAATTCCGACCCTTATTCTGATAAGGTGACCCTCGAAGGCTATTCGAACCTAGATTCTAGTGATTCAACCCACATCCTAAGCCCAGAATCTAGATCTGAAACCTATTGGGAAGATTTCAAGGCCCCATACGAGGAAGATCAATTTTTCAATGAAGAATATGATTTTGGGCCTCTATTTGATGAATATCCCTCGCCAACATCCTTAGAGGAACCAATCAATTTTTCGGAAGTCATGCCAATTTACGATATAGAAACTGAGGAGTTGGACGAGTGGGGTTTCAATTGGGTCTGTTCTACCAGCTTAGAACCTGAGCCTCTACTAGATAAGGACACATTTTTAAGCTCAGAATTTGCATCTATGCTAGACCCTAGTCAGGCTGCTGAATCTACAGCGTATGATTTATTCTATGGTGGAACTCATGATCTTGAATCTCATTCAGATTTTGATTTTTGCAAACTCTCCGACAATTTCGAATCTGACCATAACATTGGAGAAAATTTACTTCCTGATTATAACAAGTCAATCTACGACCTCAGCTCACATGACTCATTCTCTAACTCTGATTTTGAAAGTTACTATGAGGACTCTCTACATGAGACCACCTATCATTCCTTTCTAGAAGAGCCCTCACACACAATTCTCATTGAAGCCACCTCTTCCACATATACAGAACTGATCAAAACCCGTTCTCTACCCCGACCTACAACCGGACTCAATTTCTATTCTGATTCACCTCTCACTGAGCCGTTTGCAGATGATTCAACTCCACATCTATATCGGGTATCGGGTATCAATCAGACTAAAAAACATGATCCACCATTCTCTGATCATCCCTGTAGGGTTTCCACACCATGCATTGATTATTTTTCGGAACACTACTCTGACCAGGCTGATTCAACTCAGCCTAAACCCAAGTTCTCACTGCCATATCCATTCAAGCCACATTGCATATGGTGGGTTTCGCATCTGTTGATCTACATCTATCAACCCACCAGACTGATTGGGTTTGGGCTACATCATCAGCCTATTGATCTTAACAAGCACCTGGTTGGACCAACCAGGCTCTTAATCAAGGTGCTTGTTTTACAAAATTCCGCTGATTTGACCACTCCCTCTCCACCTCATTTTCTGCTCGGTTGAAGGCGTTGAATTTAGCGCTTAACAGGAGGCCACCCATCATTCCAAAAATAGAGACCCGTTTGATTATCTGTCTGTACTCCACGTCCATTGCACCTTGAGTTCAGCCTTAGATAGTTGATCCCACCTCTGGTACACGTACCAGAGCTTGAAATCGTCTGCATCAGTCATTTCCGACCCATCCACCCACCCGAGGTATCCTGTTCTAAGTCCCTGACCTCAACACTATTTCACACCCTTTGTTTACAATGCAGACATTGCAAAACTTAGGCATGGAGGGGTGATAAAGTGCATACATACAGAACCAAGAAAAAGTCAGAAGGATTCTCACAAAAAAAATTCACATATGTCAAAAACACAAAAAAATTGGAAAAATTTTAAAAAAGAACAAAAAAATGGAGGAGGGAGGAAATTTTGTGAGCCACATAATTATAAGGAGGAGAAAAAGGGCAAAAATGACAAAAAGGAGCACAAAATGAAAAAGAAAAAGAGATAGTCATTAGTAAGAGATTAAGGAATTAACCAAAGTTCTAGACGACATCAAGAAAAGAAAAAAATGAAAGAAAAGTGCTAAGGAGACACAAAAAGAGATTAGCAGGAATGCTGATCTTAGGCCTTCTGGGCTAGACCCTTAGGCTTAAAAATTCATGTGCCCACTAAAATTTGGATAATCCTCAAGAGGTTAGGGAAAATGCGAAGCTTAAGTATTAGGTCTAAGGCTTAGGAATTATTCGGCCTCATTAACTGACCTTCGGTTTGTGGGATTCGGTAACCTAAGCACCCCAATCCACACATAGTCTGGTTTAGTGTGCATAAATACCAAAATCATGCAAAAGTGTTTTAATGCTCTGACAAAGTTGCCTAGATTAGGAGCGGCCAATTCACACAAGTTGATTTGGATGAGTTCCCGGCGCAGAGAGGTGGGAAATTCCCCTCGAAGATGCGTAACAACATATCGTCTCCTCGGTGCTTATCTCTTAGGATATTTAAATATCCTACCGGGGGCATGTAAGCACTCTGCTGGTTCAGATGCCATGGGCGGCATTATCTCAAAATGTTAATTGCCAGGGTCTGGATTTGGCCACGGAATGCCATGGGTAGGATTATCTCGAAATCTCGAAAGCTAGGGTTCTGGGGGTTGCCATGGGCGGTGCTATCATGAAGCATCGATTGCCAGGGACCGTTGAGAATTGATGATGGGGACGAGGAATCCGATACAGACTATGTCAAGAAGCCAAACCAAAGCTAGAAATAAAAAGAAAAGAGAGAGAAAGCTCTCCAAACAAATAAATCTTCTGTCTCTCTCTTATAAAACACTGCAAACTGAACCTAGGCTAAGAATGTCTCAAGCACAGGTGATTTAACCACGGAATCCAACAAATCTTAGGATAGTTTCTGCGGGCCTTAAAAACCTTTACGGAAGATTGAGGCTAAAGCAGGTCAGGTCCGGATTTTGGTTGGTACTTGAGTACCTCTAGGCCTATTGTTGGCATTCTAACCTAATCAATAAAAGAAAAAGAAAAGCACTTATCATAACTGATGAAAGACACTCAGGGTCTAGAACAGAAGTTAAAACCTTGAAATTTTACTAAGGGACTAGCAAAAGCTAGGCATGGGGGTATGATGAGAGCCACATCATGAGCCCTAACTAGCTCATTTTGACCTAAGAAATAGAATAAGAGCTCCTACATAACCTGGAGAAGGACTTAATTCAAAGAATAAGTGTTCTAAGAAGAAAACATGAAATAAAGGTTAAAACTACAATTTTACCATTGCAGTACATAAAAAGGATTTATCAGACGCAAAACATAGGTCAAATGATCTGAATAAGATGAAAAGTGGGTTGGTTTAATCAGAAATGGGTTAATGTGCAGTCTAAGAATTAAATGACATTCTATAACCCTAAAACAGACCCGCTTAATTCACCAAGGTTTTGGTCAGGTTAAAAATCAACTAAACCCTCTAAAATTCATGGAAAAATAGCCCCTATGGTTTAGAACCTTCAATTTGACCTTTGGAACCTATTTTGACCTAGATTAGGGTCCTAGTTCATTAATTGACCTAATTTGGGTTTTTATGCAAAAAGTCTAGTCAAACGTGATCAAACCTAAAATCCAAATTTACCATTGGATTCCTTAGGTAGAAATTAGGTTTGTACCAGAATTTGGACCTAAGGGGAGGTCATCTTGACCTACTTTGCAAAATAGTACACCTAATTACATTTTGGTCCCTATCTTTTGAAAACCATTGCACAGACCCCCTAACTTCCTAGCCACTCTTACAAATAGGTCCCTCCACCATTAATTGGGAGAAATCCTACTCAGGTGAGGAATGGAGGCGGACTACTCCCTGATTCCTCAGAGATCTCCAAGATTTGGAAGGGAGATTCTTTGAGGAATTCCCTTCCATCTGAGTTCGATCCTAATCTCTGATTTGCACCAAATCTCTCATTCGAACATATGAGAGATTTGGGTCTCTAACTGATTCCATCTCCAGCGAGGATTCGCACACTTGGAAGCTTGTCTTCCAAGCACAGGAACCCCTGCCAGCATCTATAAAAGTATCCTCAACCATAGCTGCACCTCCTTAGCTCGAGTTGGCCAAAGATCCACCCCAACTTCATCCTCTTCTCCTCTGGTCAAGTAGTCCAGCGAACTCCGGTGAGCCTCCCTCCTCTTTCTCATCGCTCTGCCACCATCCAGTGGCAGAACCACCCTTACCATCTTTCTTTGCGTCGCGTAACACCCGCGTGAGCATCTCTAACCCCATCGTCGCCGCCGTCTCCCTCCACTAGATACCTTCTTCTCTAGCGACACAAGGTACTGCCAGTCGCCACCCCTCCCCCTTCATCCACGTAATTAGGTTAGACTTACTCCTCTCTATCCCCTCTTCAATTCTCCTCAATCTATTTCACAAATTACCCCTAGACAGCCACTGTCCACCACCATCTTCCCCATCTCCGGCCAACCTCCGACGAGACGCACCCATCACTCCACACCTCCACATGTCTCGCCACCAACCTCTTCACCTTTGCCATCGACCACTGAACATCTTCCACCCATCCATCGATCGCCTACACCTCCCTAAACACCCCCTGACCTAACCCATAAGCCCAGCCACAGAGTGACCTAGGCACGCACGCCTAGGCCATCCTACGGCCTGCCACCTACCGTCCCACCTTCGCCTTGACACGGCGAAGCTTTGATCTGACCCCTCCGCTGCCATTAGCGACAACTCAAGAAGGTCGCAAGCTTGCTTCAGGCCGAAGCACTCCAGGGTCCCAGGTCCAGAAGGTGCAGATTGGTCTCGTGCATTCATCTGTCCAGGCAATTAGCGCTGCGAGGCTTCCAGCTGCAGCAATTGGAAGATGGAGCTCCTACGGGCAAAAGCACAAAAGTGGGTGGGACATTAGTCCCACCTCGTGAACGTAGGAGTGAGGCACGTAACATAAATTTATTTTGTGTTTTACTCTATTCGTCTCGAGACACACACTGGGTGAGGTCCCTCGCCCTTACCACACCTTGTCTGCAACACTCCCCCGCAGACCTGGCACCCGACCCGACTAACCTACCAAGCACTCATCGCGCACCATACCCACGCCGGTGCGCCTAGACCCGAGTACACGACCGACCCGATTACTTGGCTCTGGGAGAGCATACCGAAGAGAGATTTACAGAGAGAGAGAGACGCGGAGTTGGGTAGAGGGATAGGTTTTGCTGTTCAATGTGTGCAAGGAATGGGAGAGGAAGGCACAACTGCAGCTAAGGCATGGTGAAGTGAGGCTAAGTAGACTTAGCTACAAAAGGAAGAAGAAGGAAGGAAGGCTAAAGAAAGAAGAAGACTCGCAGAGGAAAAAAAGAAGGAAAGACAAGGCAGAAGGAAGAAGCGAAGCCAAAGAGAAGAGAACATTAGAGGAGAGATAAAGAAGAAAGGCTCAAGCCAAAGGAAGGAGCAGCACTGTAGGGACTATGCAAGAGAAGAAGAAGGAAGAAGAGCAAAGAAAGAAGTTGCAAAGAAAGAAGGAGAAAGACACTGTGCAAGAGAAGAAGAAAGGAAAGGATAGAAAAGAGCTACAGAGAAGAAACATGGAAGAAGAAGCAGACGGCCAAAGTCAAAGAAGAATAGAAGAAAAAGAGTTAAGAAAATCAGAGAAAGAAAGAAAGAAAGAGAATAGAAAGAAAGGAGAAGGAAATAAGATGGAAGCTTAAAAGAGAGATATCTTTTTAAGACGTCTAATCATGAAATCAGACGTCCAATTCTATTTTGCTACAATTTTAACTCTTAAACTCTTGCATTTATATTCTGAATTAAGTTTTGAGTAATTCTAAGTGTTAAATTACATTATTGAGATTAGTGAATAAATTCCATTTTCTCCCTGTGTTTGACCTCGGATACTTAGGTTTTCGAGTAATAAATTTTTATTTGTTGTCAACACTTGGTCACCTATACTACAACGCAACTGACTTATAAAATACAATCAAGCGCTGCTAACAGGAGGTAACCCATCATTTTTCCTACTTTCTTTCTCTTTCTTTTCTCCAGGTTTTGACTATCCTATATCCAACCGCCTTTTACTGAGGTGATCCATGTTTCCCTCCTAATGCATGAGGGCATTGCATACCTTAAGCATGGGGGTTGTTTGTAAAATTTTGATGATCGATTTAGGATTTTCAAAACCTAAAAACATACACTTTTCTTTAGTCATTTCTGTTTTACTTTTCTGCTTGCATACCCAAAAAAATATGTTGAAAACTTTTTGAGGAAAATTTTGAAAATCAGGACTAAGGTTGAAAACTCACTTTTGGTACAATGGGATTTTATCTTTAACAAACTGGGGATAAAGATACAGATCTGATCATTAAAATTTCAAGGTCTATCTTTTGACTATATCAGATATCCTTCTCCAAAATTTCACTTGAACTCAAGACAGTTCAGGTGACTTGATCCTCTTTTATAATATGGAAAGTACCTAGCTTAGGTTTTTATTCAAAAACTTGCATTTCATGCAAACCTTCCTGTGTCAAATTTCACACACAAGCCAACACCTAAAAACAACTAAAAATTAGAAAAACCCCCTTGTTTGGCCTTAGTAAAAGTTTGAAGCAGATCATTGGTTTGAGTTCCCACCACTGAGGAGGAAAATGCCTCCTTTGAGGATGCGATGTCAACATGTTACCGCCTCGATGCTACTCCATATCTATATTGTATATCTTTAGACGAAGCATTAAAGCGCATTTTTGTAGCTCAAGTGTCTTAGATGGTACTCTACCTATAGTGTCGGAGCAAGAGCTTGAGTTTGCTTGGAGCTCCCCTCTACACCACATTATGTTTTAGGGTTGTGAGCTCCTGGGTGGTGTCATTGATAGTGTTATCTTGAAGTATTGGCGCCAAAGCCCCCTCAAGGATTGGTAACGGGAATGATGATCCCAACACATCTGTTGTAAGACTAAGCTAAAATAAGCATGGGGGAGAGAAAAAAAAAATAATCAAAAACATGCCCTTATAAATGTTTGCTTTTCATAAGCATGGACAAAAGGTTTTAAAGGTTATTACAAGTTGCGAATCAGATTCAAGAGCCAGAAAAATCCTAAAAATAGAAATTTCAAGTCATCTGAATTAACAAGGGGTTAATCTGTGAATTTTTTGGAGGATATATTGATCCCATTTTTGTCTTATTTTTGGATCCAAAAACAAATCCCGATGTTTACCTTTAACAAATCCCATACCTTCTGTGTTTAGACCAACCAAGGTCCCATAATCTTTTTCTCCTCAAAAGTCGAAAAAAATTAGATTTCCCTAGAATTCTATTTTGTAAAAATTAAAGTTTTACTAAGAGACTAGCAAAAGTTAAGCATAGGGGTGCGATAAATGCTAGTTTATCACCATTCTTCTGTATTAAAACAAACCTAGCTCTTAAAAATTTGCTCCGCAAACAGGTCTTTGGGTTGCATTTTGGCATCAATTAGGTTAGGCACGCATTGCATTTTTTATTGTATTTTTAATGTGATTCTTGGAGTGTTAGGGATAAACAGATTGACAGATCCCTAAAACCCTAGCAGTCTTGAAGGCAATTTATGAAGAGGAAGCTCAGTCAGGCTAGGACTCAGCTAATTCAGCTCACCATGGCTGGATACTAGCTCCCTTGGACAGGATTAGCTCCGTTTAGCACCATTCAGCTCACCTTAGCTGAATGGTAGGTCAAGGCAGCTCATCTCAGCTCAACTCAACTCAAGCCAGCTCAGATTCAGCTCAACTTAGTTGAGTCTAGCTCATCTCAACTCCCATCAGTTCATTGGGAGCTCTAGCTAACTCAACTGAGTTGATAGGAGTCCATCTTAGCTCAGCCCTAGCTCACGCCAGCTCCACTCAGCTCATGGTAGTTGGACCCTTGCTAGATGAGCTACTACTTGTCAACTAGTAGCTTAGCTAGCTTTAGAGTTCCCATCTGAGGCAGTTCCAACTCAACCTAGCTCCTGCTAGGTTGAGGCCACTTCAACTTAGCTCAACTACACAAGCTTAGCTACTAGCATAAGAACTAGGTAGCTTAGGTAAGTAGTTGAGCTCCACATGAAGCTGCCTTATCAGATCCAGCTCCAGATGTAGCAACCACCAACTCCAGATTTACTTTCTCCAGCTCCTTCATGAAACCCTAGCTCCACCACCTCTACTCTACTAGCTAAGCTAGCTTATATAACTTAGCTAAGCTCCCAACTAGCTCCACCTCCATGGCCATCCACCTTTTCCCCCTTAACCACAACTAACCCTAACCTAACCCATCCCCCTTTGCCGCCAACCCACACCAACTACCACCAATCAGAACACTTCATGTTGGCAGCAAAAACACCACATGCATCCCTTCATTTTGGCACCAACATGTGCCTAAATCCTAGCCCTACACATCACCACCTAAAGCCATCCCTACCACCCACCTAACCCCTTCTAGAAACCCTCCTTTGGTGCCAACCTTAACCCCCTTAACTACCTTAAGCTACACCTTAGTTGGTGCCAAAATACACCACCCACACCCCCCTCATTTTGGCGCCACCTATATCTACCCCTAATCCCATAACCACCACCACATGGAGACATCCTAACCCTTCCTAAAACCCATGCCACTTAACCCACCTAAACCCTCCTATAGTTGGCGCCAAAACACCCAACCACACCCCCACTTACCCCTTAAGTTGGTGCCAACTAACCCTAGCCATCCATCTCCTAACTACCACCCTATAATCTAATCCTAGCCCTACAACACACCAACCTATCCCTTAACCCTACCCTACATAGAGTTGGCACCAACTCTTCCACCTACCATAACCAGCACCTCATACACCTCTCTACCTCCACGCCAACCATCATCCACCATCCATCAAGCAACTTCCACATCCTAGCCTTCCATCACACCACCTTTCCTTTAACCCTAGTTAACTACCCTTACCCCCTACCACTCTTATATATACCCATATCCACCACCATTAACATCCACCTTTGGCTACATATTTTTTTACCTATACTTCTACCTACATAGAAGGCTAAGAGAAGAAGAAGAAGATTAAGGGGACACTCTATCTCCTTGGTGCCTTCCCCTCTTCTCTTCTTTCTTGAGCCCACGCCAGTCAAGGGAAGAAGCCAGGCATTGGAAGAAGACCTAGGGTACATGCCTACCCTTGGAAGAGGATTTGAGGGTGGTACTCAACCACCCTTGGAGGAGGAATTAAAGGTGGTCCACGCCACCTTTGGAGGAGCTTCTGAAGGTGGAATTCCATCTACCTTGGAAGAGATCAAGCTCGCCCCCCCTTTGGCTTTCTAGGAGACCACACCATTGGTGGAGCTTTGCAAGGAGGAGAAGGAGCTCTTTTTTACTACGAGAGCAACTACAGTTGGAGCAAGAACATCTCTTCTTCACCATTCAGAGGATTAATGTTTTGCATTCTCTTTGTTTTTTTTATTTGCTAGTAGTAGAAGCATTCCTCTACTAGGTTTTTTTGTCAAATACTTTTTCTATCAGTCAAAGTTGCCTTTCTCAGTTAACCTTTGTTGCAATTCTTTTTACTTTTTCTTTAGTTCATTTACACTCTTTCTTTCTAATTACCCTAGGCCTCCACGTGCCTAGGGTGAGCTTAGAAAGAAATATATTTTTTCCACTTAGATTTTAGCTATTAGGTGTTAGTCTTTTCTCACCATCAAAACCGCATCGCCTTATTATTTAAAAATCCTAAAAATTATATATTGAAAAACACCAAAAAAGAAAGTTGATTTCCAACTTCAAGTGAGAGACATAATTTTGCAAACAAATTGCCTCTTTGGATGACTCTAGATACCCCACTATCTAGGTTTATAATTTTAAAAGCAAAGGTAGATTTACACGTTACAATGACACTAAATTGCTTAATTAACAAACCGCGTATTTTCGCTATCACTTTTTGGTACCGTTGCTGGGGACACACGGCTTTACATTCATTAAGTCTCTTGCTTGATAAGTGGATCTCATCCCCTTGTCTTTCTATCTCTTGTGTGTGCAGGAATAACGGGAAAGAAGTGGGATTTTGAGAAGATTGAAGTTTCTTGTCTTCCCGTGAAACTCAGGTTAGCAATTCTAAACTTGTCATGCTCATCTAAAAAACTACCAAAAATATATTAAACTTGGCTTTCAGGATCCTAGACAACTTAACTAAGTAGAGTGGTGATAAGTAAAACCCATTTTTTGCTTGTTTCCAACATTTAACACCACTTCACTTCAAGTATTGGTGTTCTGATTTTCGAGTCCAGACTTCTATCTAGACTTCAAAAATCAATTCCTAACACCACAGGACTCATAAAATCTTGACATTTCATCCAACGATTCCAATTCAAGTATGGAATATTTATTCCAAATTTTAGAACAATTGGATTTGTATAAAATTTTTGAAAATTCGTGTACTGTAGAGGGGTCATCTCCTCTAATCTTCCTATTTTTCTACTATCCGAGAATTATAGGAATTTTTATACTCAACCAATTTTTATGAAATTTATCTTTCTAGAATCCCTGTGAAGTTTTACACATCATATAAAATCATGAAATTTTTCTGAGGCTGATGGTGGTTCTGGAAAGTCCAAAACACCCTTGGGTATCATTTCTAGACTTTGACACTAGCACAAAAAAAAATTAAATACCAAAAAAATTCCTAAAATCACAAAAAAAAAATTTTTGGAATCCTTGTTTGATTTTCCTTACAATAGTGGTGTTGCTTGCATTGTTTGGACCACTACCTAAACGAAAAGCCTAAAACAAATTCATTGATAGTTAAATTTCTTCTTAGGATTTAATTGATTAGGGTTTCTTTTCATTTCTAGAAACCAACAAATTAAAGGAAACTTATCTTCACCAATACAACTTGATTTTCTTTTGCTTATGAAATCTCAAACTTGTTTGAAACTTGGTAGTTATCTTTCTCAACATAGTTAATTAAGTTAATTGTGCTTAATTATGTGTAGAAGAAAGTAACTTAGGTCAACTTGAATTTATGTCGATTAAGTAGTATATGGTCAAGTTAACATAACATTTTAGATTTTATTTCTTTTAATTGGTTGAGTCCAGGTCGTTCGCTAGGAGGTATAACTTAATTAGAATTCACCATTAAATCTAAGCTACTTATGGGAAGTATAATTAAATTTACTTTAAGATCGTGAATTTTGCTTAAGGATTTCAAATTAGAAGAATATGCAAAATTTCGTAAGGAAACACATTTACACAAATGATCTTTTTTTACAAACAAGTAAACATGTTTATTTCTTTCTATTTCTTTTTATTTACAAGAGATTAAGACAAGAGAAAGTAATTCTAATGAAAATATGCCTTATTACAACATTAAGCTCAAAAGAAATTAATAAAATGCAAGAAATTAAACACAATTATTCTTCTTCTTGTCTCCAGCCTTATTCTTCTTTCTCTTCTTTTCCTTTCTCTCTCTTCTCTTTACTTTTCTCTTAATCTTTCTTCTTAATCTTTCTCGAGCTGATCTCTTATACATGTCTTCTTCTCTTTCTTTTCTTTCTTTCTTACTCTGCCTGTTATTTCTCTTTAGCTTTTGTGCTTGTCTACCTTTCTTTTCTTCTTACGAGCTCTCCTTCTTTTCTTTACCTTTCTTTACATCCTTTCTTCTTCACCTTCTCTTCTGAACCTTTGCAATCCTTTTGAACCAAACCGGTCTAAACCTTTGAACCTAAAAATTAGGTTTTTGATTGGCGGCTTGGATCGGTCGAGGATACATATCACCCTTCTCAGGGTGGGACCAGACCGTACTAGGTCCAAGCCTGGTTTTTATTTAGTTCGATTTATTTTTGGTTCGCATAGTCTTGAGCCCATCTGGCTCACGGCCTCCCAGGCCCACATGCACACGCCCTCATGGGCCCACACTCGCACGCCCACAGGTGCAAACACCCGGGCACGCGCACCGCACACGCCCACACACACACCCATATGCTCAGATTCTTTCTTGCGTCCTGCACTGTCAACTAAAGAGCCTATAACATAAATCACTTTTATACCAAGGCGGCCACTCCAGTTCCACCGATGTGGGACTATGTTTATCCCTCCCAGTTCAAACTTCACATGACCATTCCAGCCAGCTTAGAGCTCCAATCCAAGCAAATAAAAGCTTGCTGGAAAGCTCTTAGGTTGTTCTACACGATTGGAGTATCAATTTGATACTCAGGGAAGGTTTAGCTCTTCTAATTGAAGGGCGAAGGACCTGGTTCACTACGGCTATCTTAGCCTGCAAAATGGAGTTTTTAATCTAAGGTCCTGCATGACATTTGACCTCTAGATGAGGTTTTAAATAGGTTTAGAAGGTGATTCCATAGCTATTGGTGAAGGTGAGAACCTCTAAGAAGCTTTAGGAAAGTGCAAAAGCTAAAAAGCTTCTCCAGGGA
The DNA here is from genome assembly GCA_037157565.1 of Thalassia testudinum. Lineage (NCBI taxonomy): Eukaryota > Viridiplantae > Streptophyta > Magnoliopsida > Alismatales > Hydrocharitaceae > Thalassia > Thalassia testudinum. The sequence goes on along the minus strand of JAZHRO010000078.1, from coordinate 8,203,532 downwards.
GCTTCAGAACTGCGATTCAAGTTCTGAAAGGTCCAACAGATGGCTAAAGACCTATTTAATCAATTAAAACATCCTTTAGAGGTTGTTAAGAATCTATCTGGGCAGATTATCCATTTGAATTTCATCACAAACCTACTATCGTCAGTTTGGGTTCAAAAGCAACCCAAACTGAACAGAAATCAATTTCTTCTATAGTAATGATCAGAGCTCATCCAAATTGCATCTGAATCATTTATAAACATCACAGGAACAAATTAGACTCTTCAATTTGTCTAATTGAATCCTAAACACATGAATCAGACTCATGGTTGACTGTGAAGCCTCGAAATTTGACTTTCTAAATTTAATCAGTTCTGAAGAAATTAATGCCTAAATTATCTTCTCTTTAACCTCAGGAATGAATTCAGACCCCCAAAATGATGTTTCAGTTATGATTCTTAAGGTTGCAGGCCTATCGCCTGAGCTTCTAGAGGAGTTTGTTCGACAAAACAAACCAAAGCTAATCTTAGGGATTGACTTATGGAAATAGTCTCAGGGCAAGTTACTAATGCTTTTAGACCTTTTAAATGTGGCTAAAGCCTAACTATCAGTTGTCTCCAACTCTACTGGAGTTGGAGAAGACAAAGGTCTAACAGAAGCTCCACGCATTAAAACCTCAAATAAACTTCTTCAACATGATCAGTGAACTTCAAATCAGAGATCTGGAGCTTCACGCTGAGTTTTATGGGCTGAAGAGCTAGTTTGACTCGTCGGAGCCTGCCAGAGCTCCGGTGAGTCCAGAAAAAGGCTAAAATGTACAGATAATGTGAAATTATGCAATTGATGATCCAAATAGCTTCCTGAGGTCATAAGGAACCTCAGGAACACCTTAATTCCTTCAATTATCCATTAAAATGAAAGTTAAGCAGTGAATTCTCAGTAAACAAGTTTCGAATGTAATTAGGCTCAGGACCTATTTTCCCACTCAATTGAGTGGAGAAAACAAGTCAAAAGGCATTTGCGATGGTTTATAGGTGGATAATTAATTATTTGAAATCCTCCTAAGCTGCCATTGACAGTAAGCTTAGGAGATTAAATTAAATTGGGCATTTAAGTTATAGATGGTAATTACTTAAATTAAGGTGAGGATAGGGGCCCTTAAGTGATGGAAAAGTGGTGGAGAGCCTCAGTGGAGGTGGAGTAAACTCAACCACTTCTACCATGGACAGTAGGAAGCAGTGGTGAAGGTGGAGGTGGTTTAGGCAAATATATGATCAATTCAGTGATTAAAAGTGATAGAAATGTTCATGAATGATTTAAGAAGGTGATCGATGACTTAAAAAGACAAGAGATTGCTCCTGACAAGCTCAACGAGCTTGCCGAAGCTGGAGAAGATGAATGGAAATCTAGCATTACACCTACCTAATCTACCTATCCTAACTAGTCTACTTACCTAATCTACTGTTACCTGGACGAAGGAGGTAGGAGATCTCCATCGATGGTCCTTAATGGAGGAGGAAATTAGAGGGTTGATGAAAGAAGTCCAACGGGCGTTTGTGAAGTGAAGCAGAGGAATCCTAGTCAACATTGTGTCAGGAGACTTAGCTGACTTCGACGGAGATCCAGAGCGATCAAAGATGGATGGAGGAAGATGGATGAAGCGAAGGAAGGTCACCGGAGTTTGGAAAGAATAGCTTATTGGTTAGCTCAGTGAAGAAGAGGGAAGGGAGCTAACTTCATGAAAATCGAGGGTGTGGAGGGGTATTTATAGGTGGCGGTGGCTGAGACAGAGGTTGAAGCTGGACGAAGAAGGGGCTAGGAGTGGAGTAACCATCGGCATCTTCTCGGATGCCAGTGAGGTTATCCACAACCCTAACATAGTATTGTAGCTTCATCCAGACCGGTGGATGAAAAGGCGATGGTGAGCATAAGCTCCGAGAGCTTGGAGGGGAAGGAATGACGTCAGATATGCAGTGATCAGACGGTGGAAGCACCTCCTATTGTCAGCCGTCGAGGAGGCTGAAGAAGGAAAGAAGAAGAAGAAGTTTCAGGGACTTATTCGCAACGAAAAATATGGACCTAAGTGAAGAATAAGGACTCGATTGAAATAAAACATATGGACTAAAATGTAAACTAAGGTTTTCAAGGTTTATTTTAATTTAAATCTTTTTAAACTTTTTATATATGATTATAAATAAGACAATTATTATATTTAGACCTTGAATTTACATTTTTTACCTTTTTAGCTTAATTTATTTAATTAAGTAATGTTACTCAAGTTATTACATACTTAGGTATAAATTATACTTAAGTTAGTTAACACATTAATTAGATAAATTTCTGATAATATTTTGAGTCTAATTATTAATTAAATTATTAATAATAATTATTGGATGATAATATAGCATTTTTAACTTATTTTAAGGTCCTTTACTATTTATCCCTTATTTAATAATTAACCCATTTATTTACATATTTCTAGCTAATTAACTAGGAAGACTAGTTAATTAGGGTTAATTAGAGACCATGATGAGCTTCTCATCAACCCCCAAGCCAAAGTTTTGCTAGTCCCTAGCAAAATCAACTAAAAATATGATGATTTAAAACACCTGGGTTTAAATTAATATAAATAAGAACCAAGTAGAGGAAAGCTTAGGTCAGAATTAATTTTTTTTAGATTTAATATAAATATAAATAACTAATATACAGAGCATTTTGTGAAAATTTCCTTACTTAGACTTAAAACTCAAAACATCTTCAAAACACACTTTATTAAAAATAGAGGTGTTAACAAGAATTTTATCAAAAATTAGAATCTCAAAAATCACTTATTCTTTGTAACCATTCTTAACCCTTAAAAACTTAGAATTCAAAGTGCTTTAAGGAAACAAAACCTAAGAGTTGGAAATTAAATTTTAACTCAAAAACTCAATAGACTTAAGTTAATCCTTTGTTTATGATATTTGATTTCTATCAATTTAAGTTTAAGCAAATTAACCAGATATTCATCATTAACCAAACTTAGAGTAGTAAAACTTTAATCTACCAGCCTACAGCACTAAGGACAAACTTCTAGACCTAAGATTTTGTCAATCCTTCTCCTTTAGGTCTCAACTGCAAATTCTCAAAACCTGATTTGTTAGGCTTCATTGCCCAATACCAAGGTTCAGTAGCTATGATTTTAAAACATCCGTGCTTGTGAAGAGAATTATCCTAAAGGCATCCAAATTTGCAAAAATCCAGATCTTAAGACATCAATTTCCAATCCAGATTATTCCAATTCAAGCCTTTAGCTTGTCCTTACTCAGATTTGGTTGCTTTCTCCTCACTAGTTTTCTATCCCGAGGTCAACACTTTTTGTGCATATCTCCCCAGTGGACACTGGGTCTCTTATTCCTAATTTTTATCTCCATAATCTTTTTCAACTTTTTCTATAGGTTAAAACACCCATATGTAGCGAGGTGTTCTTTTATTTGATAGAAGGAAGGGTAGCATCTATTTATACTGAGATGCTTTATTTTTAATGGAAAAACTACATAAGTACCCATTTGTAGCGAGGTACTTAACTACAGGGTGTTTTATTTTATTTTGTTTTAATTTTACTCCCCCTTCTCATTTTTCTTACTAACTTTATGCTCCAAATTCTTTTTCTAGGTGAGTGGCACATCCTTCACCCTTTCAAGAACCGCCCTGCGGAAATCCTTGGACTAAAGAGGATTTAGAATCGATCTCTTAACCTTTGTGTTTTCATGGTCTCAGATGCCATCAAGACAATTCTATGTGTGTGATTTTGGATGCTTAGGTTACTTAGCTCTCAAACTAGAGCTTAGGCAACAAAGCCATTCACTCTCAGGTTCTTTAAACTTTTAGTTTCCTCCTATAGGATCTGTCAAGACAAAAACTCACCAAGTCTAGCCAGATGTCCATAAGTTGATTAAGCTAACTATAGCCTGATAGACTTGAAGACTAAGATTCTACTAACTCTTTACTTAATTAACTCTGAATATCTGGCCTTTTTACTTAACTTGATGATGAAATCAAATATTCAAAAAGCAAAAGGATTACTTAATCTAATTGATTAAAAAATTACAATTTAATTCCAAAACTTAAGTTTTAAACTTAATACACCTTAGTTTCTTAATTTCAAGTTTTTTTTTTTTTTTGAAAGAAAGGAATGCTATCGAATCACCGATAGCAAACCAGGAGAGCTATTATTGATAATAAAAAAATAATTTACAAGTTCGACTCCCAGTACTGTATGAGCCTCCAGAAAAAATTTACAATGTTTTCCACATGAGCTGGGGTCTCCTGAAAAACACACTCATTTCTAGCCCTCCATACCGCCCATAGAACCGCCACCATATGTATATAAGGCTTATTCCCATCTACCAGACAGCTCCACAAATTTCCCCAGGTGGGTAAGGACTCATTGCATACTCTCCTCCAAACATAATCAGTGATAGCACATGAAGAGAAGATATGATCTGTAGAATCATTATGCAACCCACACAAATAATAAAACTGGGTTGGGGTCCCCATCCTTCTGTGCCTCAGATCTCCAGTAATCAAACCATCCCTCCTGCACAGCCATAAGAAAATTTGTAACTTTAATGGTATTTTTAACTTCCAAAGCTTTTTCCCCATTTCTTCATCTTCCGCCATCCTGGAGGACATTATCAATTTGTCATAGGCAGCCGCAGTAGAAAAATTACCTTCCCATTTGTATGTATCATATTCATGAGGCATGGGTTTGAAAGTAGCAAGCTCTTGCATGAGACGTTCATTCTCTATGCGTGTTCTTGTTTCATGATTATTCCTCCCACCAATATTTAACAGCCACTGCTCCGAATCCACATCCCAATAATCAGCTACCACTGCATTTTTATTTGCTGCAGCAGCATAAGCAAGGGGGAACCTATCGTTAAGCGTCCCTCCGTGCACCCAATTCTCCAGCCAAAACTTAAAGCTTTTTCCATCACCTAAAATAGATTTGAAAAAGTTCCAATTTTCCTTCAAGGCACGCACCACAGAAAGCCAAAACGGGGATGGTTTACTTGGGTTAAGACGATTTATCTCATCATTGGTACTCCTATAACTGTCCTGAATAATTTCTGTCCAAGTTTTTTTTTCCCCCTGCAGTAACCGAACAGCCCATTTCAACAGTAAAGCTTCATTGAATTCCTTAAGGGATCTGACACCCATGCCTCCCAGCTTCTTTGGTTTGCAAATTAACTCCCATTTTAAGGGTTGAAAGAAAGCCCCTTTATGGGAGGCCCCTTTCCAAAAGAATCTTTTCTGCATCACCTCCAGCTTTTTCCAAATAGAATTTGGAGCTCTCAGGACAGAGAAGAAGAAAACAGGAATCGATGTGACAACAGAATTTAGTAATATATACCTCCCCCCTTTTGATAGGTATCTACTGCTCCAGCCCTCCAATTTTGTAGCTATCTTTTCAAAGAGGAAAGACCAATCTGCTTTCTTCAGCTTAGAACATTTCAAAGGCAGACCCAGATATTTAATTGGTAGTGGCACCACAGGTGTACCAAGAGTGGCAGAGATCTCATTCTGTAAACCATCATTCATCCCAAAACAGACCAGGGAAGATTTACTTCCATTCAATCTGAGCCCAGAAACCTCTCCAAACAATTTAACCATATGTAACAAAGCCTGCGCTTCTCTCTTCCCCCCTTCTACAAGAAAAACAGTATCATCAGCATACTGAAGTATAGGAGCTAGAGCCCTATGATTAGACATTGAATACCCCCTTATAAAACCATCCACAGCCAATTTGCAGGCAAACCTAGCCAAAGTATCCACCGTAAGATTAAAAATTAGAGGGGCAATAGGACAACCTTGCCTTACTCCACATTGGGGCTGAATCCAAGAACGGCACGGTTTACCATTTATCAATGGGGAAAAAGAGGCTGTCGTAATGCATCTCTTCACCCATTGAATCAATAAGGGTGGAAATTTCCTCCTTTTAAGGATCTCCCACAAGTATGACCAGCAGATAGAATCATAGGCTTTTGAGAAGTCTACTTTCCATAAGAAAGCCTTTGATTTTCTCCTTTGCCACCCCATTACAATTTCCTGCGCCACAATGAATGACTCTTGTAACGATCTCCCATGAAGAAAAGCTGATTGAACAGGCATAATCAAATCCTTTAAAACCTCTCGCAATCTGTTAGCAATAACCTTACTAATAATAAGGTAGATGGAATTTGATAACGCAATGGGTCTGTAATCAGAAAAACTTTCTGCACTTGATTTCTTGGGCAACAAAAACAGGTAGGATTTGTTCAGCCTCTCAAAACCAGAGTTACCCACTTCAAACTCATGGATGACCTTCATTACATCCACCTTAACAACATTCCATAACTCTCTGTAGAAAAACACCTGAACACCATCTGGACCTGGAGCCCCTTCATTATTTAAATCTTTAATGGCCTTTAGCACTTCCTGTTCAGAAATAGGGGTCACAAGCATGCCACTTTGTTCATTATTTACACAAGGGAAATCCATTGCTGCCATCCTCCATGAACCTCTTGGAGTTGCCTTGGAAGCTTCTTTAAAAAATTTTGTTGCTTCAGATCTGATCTCCTTAACCGAGGTAATATTTCTTTCTTCAACTTTAATAGATGAAATAAGGTTGAATCTCCTTCTAGCACTGGCCGCAAGATGGAAATATTTTGTGTTCGCATCACCCTCTTTAAGCCAAAGCTGTTTGGATTTTTCCCGCCAATCCATTTCAATTTTCAGGTCTTCATCCCCCACAATTGCTTGCATTTGCTGCCTCAATTGCTGCTCCTGTTGGTCCAAATTCAGCCTGCACTCTTTCATATCTAAATCCCTGATGACTATCAAGGCTTCCTTCCTCTTCTGGTCTCTAATCAGGTTCACAGTCTGCCCATATTCTTTCAACATTTCACGCAGACCAACCAATTTTGCAGCCAACTGCTGTGTGGCAGTGCCTTGAACATCCTTGCTCTGCCACCACTGAGAAACCATTTGCACAAAGCCTTCTTCCCTAAACCAAGATCTCTTGAGTTTGAAATATGACCCCGTGTCTGCATTCACCCCACTGTCCCAAACCAAAGGCGTGTGGTCAGAGAACGGCCTATCAAGGCTCAAAACAGCTGATAACTGAAAACTCTCTAACAAACTAGGACTGCCAAAGAACCTGTCCAATTTGGAAATCTGTCCACTTCCATTCCTCCAAGTATATTCCACACCACTGATGGGAAATTCAGTCAAGCCCATGTTCTGCACAGCCAATTGGAAGCCTGTTGAAGAACTGTCCATTCTCCCATCTGGATTGTCATCACCAGAAAGATAACAATTGAAATCACCCCCTAACAGCAATGGAGTCTCTTGCACTCTTTGATGCATTGCATAAAGTTCCTCCCACAAGCCAACCCTCTCTGCTGCCACACAAGGACCATAAATACATGATATAAACCATTCCATATCACCTTGGGGAGATTGACACCTGCAGGAAATTAAGAACCTATCACGAAAAATCTCAATTACTGAAATGGCAGACTTTCTCCACCAAAAAGCCATACCACCAGACCGACTAGCAGCACCCTTAGCCACAATATCACTATGGCCAGACTGTTTGAAACAGTCCCATTCTTGACCATTCTCCCTCTCCAAGTGAGTCTCTTGTAAAAGGGCACAGTCTATCTCCCACTCAGAGAGATATCTACAAAGAGAAGCCCTTCTTTGCTTGTTGCGTAGCCCACGCACATTCCACAACAAAACTCTCATTTCTCACTTGAAAGATCCCCATTGACCTTGCAACCCACATATTCTACCATAATAGATTTAGCAATATCTTGCTCCACAATAGGATGCTCCTTTCTTCTCCTTCGCAACACATATGGAGATCTGCCCACGCCTCTCTTTTGTTTGGACCCACAGCCATACTGCAAATCAGTTGGAGTAGCAAACTGTAACTGGCTCTGCTCTTTAAGCCTCAACTCCCTTTCTAAACTGCCCAATTCCACACTGCAATTCATCTTAGACTCTGCCAAATCAGTCTCAGTAACCTCTAAACAATCACCCTCTTTGACTATCAGAGCTAATCTATTTTCAGCAGGTGTTGCAGCATCTTCCATCAGGTCCTTCTCAGCCATAATACAATGGCAGTCCTTCCTCTTTTTGGGCTCAGGAACCTCAACTGCAGGAGGACTCAGGTGCTGCATCTGGTTTGGTTCTTTAAGCCTCAACTCCCTTTCTGTACTTCCCAACTCCATACTGCATATCATCTCAGAATTTGCCACTTCATTCTCAGCAACCTCCAGACACTCACCCTCTTTGCCTATCAACACTGATCTAATTTCAGCAGGTGTTGCAACATCTTCCGTCTGATCCTTCTCAGCCATAGCACAATGGCACTCCTTCCTCTTTGTGAGATCAGGAGCCACAACTGCAAGGTTGCATCCTTTAAGCCTCAACTCCCTTTCTAAAGTGCCCAATTGCACACTGCAGTTCATCTAAGATTCTGCCAAAATAGTCTCAGAAACCCCTAAACAATCACCCTCTTTGACTATCAGAGCTAATCTATTTTTAGTAGGTGTTGCAACATCTTCCATCTGGTCCTTCTCAGTCATAACACAGTGGCAGTCCTTCCTCTTTTTAGGCTCAGGAACCTCAACTGCAGGAGGACTCAGGTGCTGCATCTGGCTTGGTTCTTTAAGCCTCAACTCCCTTTCTGTACTGCCCAACTCCATACTACAGATCATCTCAGAATTTACCACTTCAGTCTCAGCAACCTCCAGACAGTCACCCTCTTTGCCTATCAACACTGATCTATTTTCAGCAGGTGTTGCAACATCTTCCATCTGATCCTTCTCAACCATAGCACAGTGGCACTCCTTCCTCTTTGTGAGATCAGAAGCCTCAGCTGCAGGATTGCATCCACAGCTGTCACATTGTTTGCTCACCTCATTTTTGGTTCCAGACATTGGTTTCTCCTTAGGAGAATTATCTTGACAGCAATCAACCTGCCCAATAATAGTTAACCTAACAAGCCAAGAGGTGCCCCACATCTGATAATGATCGAATCTGGAAGTGAACCAGCATTAGCAACTTCCACCTCAATTCTTAACGACCTAATGTCTCCTTCTCCAATCAGAACATCAGAACCATCACAGATTGATGCAAAACTTGCTAGCATCTTGGAGACAACACCCTTTACCCGCAGGTGCAATGGTAGTCCAGAGATCTCAAGGATGACCCTCCTGGAGGACACTCTTTGTGGAGGCCGTTCAGCTAGTGCCCCATCAAAAGGAGAGACCATTCTCCAGATCACAATGAAATCTTTAAAGATACTTGAACGAAATCTTAATCGCTCAACATCCAGCATGCCCAAACCGTACACCAAGAATCGAGAAGGGGATAACAGAGCAACTTTCCAGCCCGCAGACAAAAGATCTAAGGAAAGTACCAGGTTCTGAAGCATTTCGATCGAAGGCCTACCTGACATGATCTCCCCAATCAAAGCACCTCTCAGTGTGATCTCTGCAGCCGACATCTCTTTCATAGATGGGATCTCAACTTCAATTGTATGCCTGCCCAAAATCGGTGGTGGTGGCGGCTGAGGTTCATTTTTGACCCTCCAAACAGGACATGAGACTGCCCGCCATTGTCGCAAAGGGAACCTCCTAGGGCACAAATCGCTTTTGTGTCCTTCGCCCTTGCACTCCAAGCAGATCTGAGCATTCTTACATATCGCAGCCACATGCCCCCTTTGTCTGCATCTAAAGCAGAGAACATCACCATTCTTCCGCCTCCAAGGACGTCTTTGAGAACGGTCAGACGACCTAAAAAACCTCTCCTGCCACAACCGCTCTCTTCTCCTCCAGGCCCTTGATCTCCACGTCTTCCATTCATCTTCTGCGCCCACCCTGGATGGATTCGCCCCACTACCTCGCTCCACCCATCGCCGATCGCCCACCACTCGCCCTCTCCATCGCCGATCGCCCATCCTTTTTCCAGCCGACTTCTGCCGGTCTCTTAATTTCAAGTTAAGAATAGAAAAAACAAAGCCTTAAGGTTTAAAGATTCTAATCTAAATAAAATCTTGCTTTAAGATTTTGCAAATAAAATTGTGTTTTTACAAAATGTTATAAGTAAAAATGTAAATAAGGATTTAATTCTCTTATGTATATATATACTATAATTTATTAATATTTTTTTTCTCTGACCTAAAAGAAAGATCAAGCTCTTAATTATTGATATAAATACATATTTTTTTCTTTCTTCTTTTCTTTATTCTAGATGTAAACACCCCTTTTATTATTTTTATAATTTTTAAATTTCCAAATTTTTGTATTTATATATTTTTATTTTTATGTTTTATAAAATTTTCCAATTTTTATGAATTTTTCAAAATTTTTCAAATCTTTATGATATTTTTTATTTAAAAATTTTTAGAATTTTTGGTATTTCCATTTTTTAATTTTGGTGGTATTTAATTTTTGTGTTTTTTTTTATATTTTCTCTGCAAATACACTTGAAGTGAAAATTTCACTTCACATCCCCCCAAGGCAAGATTTTACAATATCCTTATTGTAAGAAGGGTGAAAAGATATCACACTTCATTTAGTGTAAGTTGATGAAAGGAGTCGGATAGAGGAGATCAAAGATCTCTGTGCAGACGATTTCAATTTTAACTAAAGGTCAGAGTGGACAATCGGACTAAATGAAGGTAATCAGTGTAAGATGAAGTGAAAAATCAGAAAAGTGTATGGGAAGAGAAAAGTGTAGAAAGTAGGAAACAACTATGTACAAAACATGGATGGAAGTTAGCAAACCCTAATGGAGCGTGTAACAGTCTCCAACAAGACCCAAAGGATGTGATACCAAGAAAGGTTTTAATCATTGACCATTAACTTTGAAGGGTTGATTCTTGTTGGGTTTAGTGATTTCGACAACTCCGTTGTTGAGGACTCTAACAACAATAAATGGCCCTTGCCATTTAGACCTAAGTTTCCTAGGGAAGAGCTTCAAACGGGCTTCAAAAAGCAACACCATCTGACCAGGTGTAAAAGATTTGCAGGGAATATATCTATCATGGAAGGCTTTAAGTTTTTCCTTATACAGCTTTGAACTCTCATAGGAATCCTGACGCAATTCCTCAAGTTCACTAAGCTGCAACCTACGATGATCACCAACCTTCGCATGGTCAAATTACAAGCTTTAATTGCCTAATAGGCCTTATGTTCAATTTCTACGGGAAGATGACAGGGTTTCCCGTAAACAAGTTTGTATGGTGACATGCCTATTGGTGTTTTGTGGGCAGTCCTATAAGCCCACAAAGCCTCATCTAAACGGGAAGACCAATCCTTCCTATCGGGTCGGATTGTCATTTGAAGGATCTTTTTGATCTCCCGATTAGAGACCTCAATTTGCCCATTAGTCTGGGAATGATAAGGTGTAGAAATACGATGTGTAACCCCATATTTTCTAAGTAGATTTCTAAACTAGGCATTAATAAAATGGGAATCGCCGTCGGAAATGTTGGCATGAGGTACCCCAAAACGAGCGATAATATGACTCTGTATAAAAGGAATGACAACTCGATGATCGTTTGTGTGTGTGGGTATGGCTTCAATCCAATGAGAAATGTAATCAACAGTAAGTAAAATGTATTCGAAGCCAAAAGAGGATGGAAACAGACCCATAAAGTCTGCCCCAAATATCAAAGATTTCACTGACAATAATCGGGTTCAGAGGCATCATGTCTTTTTATGACATGCCAGCAAGAGTTTGGCAGCAACTACATGCCTTACGATATGTCTGTGAATCTGCAAATAAAGTGGGACAATAAAACCTGCATTGCATAACTTTTGCAGTGGTCTTTCGACCAGAAAAATGACCACCACAAGCTGGTCATGACAAAAAGAGAGGATAGAATCAATCTCAGAAGAAGTGACACAATGCCTGATGATTTGATCATTACAGAGTCGGAAAAGATACGGATCTTCCCAGAAATAGTATTTGGCTTATGCTTTGAGTTGTGATTTGCGATTCCCGTCCCAGTCTGGCGGGAATTGATGTGTAACCAAATAATTAACAATATCTGCATACCAAGGAATATCTGAGGATATAGTCAAAAGATGTTCATCAGGAAAGTGTTCAGTAATTGGAGGAGATGATTCAATAGTATCAGAAGGAAGGCGGGAAAGGTGATCGACAACAACATTCTGTCATCCCGCCTTGTCACGAATTTCTAGGTCAAATTCTTGCAAAAGCAAGATCCATCTGATCAACCTAGGTTTCATGTCCTTTTTGGATAAAAGGTGTCGGATAGCTAAGTGATCAGAGTACACAATGATTCGAGATCCAAGTATATAAGATCTGAACTTTTCTAATCCAAATACTATTGCTAGTAGTTCCTTTTCTGTAACTGTGTAATTCCTTTATGTCTCATTCAAGGTTTTACTAGCATAGTAAATTACTATCGGATTCTTCTCAATTTTCTGTCCTAAAACAGCTCCTATTGCATAATCTGATGCATCACACATGATCTCAAATGGTAAATCCCAATTAGGTGGTTGCAAAATCAGAGCCTGTGTAACTCTGTCTCTCAATGTTTCAAATGCCGAAATACACTCCTCACACATCTCAAAAGTAGTATCCTTTGTGAGGAGGTTTGTGAGTGGTTGGGCAATTTTTGAAAAATCAAGTATAAACCTTCTATAAAATCCCACATGCCCAAGAAATGATCTAATGCCTTTGATCAAGTCAGGAATTGGAAGATTTGCAATTTGATTGATCTTAGCTCGATCTACTTGGATACCTCGCTTAGACATGAGGTGGCCAAGTACAATGCCCTCTGGAATCATAAAATGGCTCTTCTCCCAACTAAGGACAAGGTTCACTTCTATACATCTCTTAAGAATCTTTAACAAATTATCCAGACAAATATCAAATGTTTCCTCGAAGACTGAAAAATCATCCATAAAAACCTCCATATATTCACCCACCATTTCTATAAAAATGGCTAACATGCAATGCTGAAAAGTCGCAGGTGCGTTGCAAAGCGCAAATGGCATTCTTCGGAAAGCAAAAGTTCCGAAGGGGCAGGTGAAAGTCATTTTCTCTTGATCTTTGGGATATATTGCTACTTGATTATATCCAGAGTAACTATCTAAAAAGCAGAAGAACCTATTACTAGCTAATCTCTCAAGGATTTGATCAATGAATGGCAAAGGAAAATGGCCCTTCTTTGTAACTGTATTAAGCTTACGATAATCAATACAAACCTGCCACGAATTCGCAATTCGTGTGGGAATGGTTTCTCCAGATTCAGTCATAATTATGGTGAGTCCTACCTTTTTAGGTACCACTTGAATTGGACTCACCCAAGGGCTATCAGATATGGGATACATAATATCAGCATCTAGCCACTTGATTATTTCTTTCTTTATGACCTCCTTTAAATTCAGATTTAGACGTCTTTGAGCTTCTCTTGAAGGTCGTGCCCCATCTTCAATATAGATGCGATGAGTACAAAAATTGGGGCTAATCCTAATGAGGTCATGTAGAGTCCACCCAATTGCCTTCTTGTGATCTCGAAGAACCTTGATCAATTTGGATTCTTGTGATTCAGAAAGATGAGAGTTGATAATTACAGGATATGTTTGATCAGATTCGAGATAAACATATTTAAGATTATCAGGCAATGGTTTCAATCTAGTACAGGAGTAGAATCAACAGCAGGATTTGGGGTGGGATTTTCGATTGCAAGAAGTGGATTAGATGAGTCATAAGATTCAGATTTAGGATTGAGTAAAGATTCTAATAACAGAGTTTCGTTTTGAGGGCATGAGATATCAAAAGGTGTGCTTTCTAGTTCTAAGGAACTAATGTCATCCTCAAAAATTGTAATAGATCTAATTTCCTCAATCCAATTGCAATCCAATCATCTAGAAGCTCTAAATATATCCAATTTACTTATCTTCTCCCTAAATTTCAATTCAATCTTTCCAGATTCACAATCAATGTTGGCCTTTGCAGTGGCCAAAAAGGGTCTCCCTAAGATAATTGGGGTATCTCTAATGTGTTTGGGTACTTCCATATCAAGGACAATAAAATCTACTGGGAAATAAAAATCCCGAACTCTTACATTTACATCCTCCAACATTTCTTTAGGTGACTTAATAGATCTATCGGCTAATTGCAAAGCCACATTAGTAGACTTAAGGTTTTCTATGTTGAAATGTTTTACCAAAGATAAAGGAATGAGGTTAATAGATGCTCCTAAATCTAGGAAGACTCTATCAAAACATTGATCCCCAATTATACAGGAAATAAATGGAGATCCTGGGTCTTTCTTTTTCAAAGGAAGCATACTTGAAATTATAGAGCTCACATGCTCTGAAAGTACCATAGTGCTTCCTTTCTACGGCTTATGCTTTGGAGTACACAACTCCTTAAGAAATCTCGCATAAGTCGGAATGTGTTTGATAGCATCTAGGAGTGGGATATTAATGTGTACCTGTTCAAAAATTTTAATTAAATCTTCATCTAATGTAACAGGTTGCTTTTGTTTCCTAGTCTTCAAAACTTCAGGAAATGGGATGTGGATTTCCTATTCTACTAAGGTATTTCCCAGATCTCGTGAATTAGCGGGAATTGCGAGATCGGGTTCTACACCTCTTACAGGTGTAGAAACAGGGGTCATTCTAGATGTACTAGTGTCTTGCGATAGGTTCCTTGGATAAACTGGATCCCTAGTGGAAGTTTCACGGCGGGTTGTAACAGAGTTAATACCCGCATGTAAAGAGGAAGCTGATGAAGAAGATGCTTGTTGATTTTGGAAAGATGAATTATCAAAGGTTGATTTGAAAATGATTGCTGTTGATTAAGATACTCAAAATCATGATTAGCAGAGGGTGGATTTGGATTTTGATTCAGATTTGGATTCAGGGGTAATCGATTAAGGAAATGGACATGTCCCTGATTCAGATTTTGCACTCCTGGGTGTTATCTCTGCTGGATATTCCTAGGGTTTGGAATTGGTTGGGATGGAAGGGTCCCTAGTTGACGAGATTCAGCTAATTGCGTGATTTGGCCCCTAAGATCAGCCAATGCTGTCGAACATTACCGTTGGACTTCAGCAAGAGCCTCAGCATTCTGTCGCTGGCTCTCAGTCATAGCTCGCAAAATTTGGTCAAGCTGTGAACCTCTATTTGGCCTTACGGGTTTTGCTAACCTGCGTAAAATGGCTTCGCATTAGGTTGCTGAAATGGCAATGTAGGCGGGTTTTGCCTGGACTAAGTCTGATATGATGGTCTTTGTGAATGGTCAGACCAAGAGAAATTAGGGTGATTACGCCATCCAGGATTATAGGAATTAGAATATGGGTTTGATCTTGGTGCATATCCCTGAATGGCATTCAAATCTAAAGGATAGGGCGTGTTTTCCACAAAAACAGGAGATAGGGAAAAAGGTGGGAAAGATTGTGGGACAAAGGTCCCTCCTTGGGTTGGTGCAGGAGTAGATAGAAAACCCAAGGAAGATGGATCTCTAGAATCCAAATTATTCACAAATTCCCTCCCCGTGGGAATTTGCGAAACAGGTGAATGCACGGGATTTTGCGTAGCAAGTAGAGGTGTAAGAGTTTTCATAGTATTTCGGACCTCATCAAGATGCTTTGCTACGATGTCGACTTTGTCCAGTTTTCTGCAATAATTTCCAAATCCTTTTAACTGGACGGATTACTGATCATGTGAATGCCCTTATGCAGATTTTGATGTGTTGTATTCGTGCCCCGCGTAAATTGTGACATGGATGCATTGTTGATCGAGTTCTCCGCCATCCCTTAAAATAATTCTGAAGCGGATTCTACGTCGTGATTGAGAAAGTTCCCTCCAGAAGAGGCATTGACTAGATTGCGAATGCCTTCTTGCAATCCATAATAGAAGATGTGCATTAGTTGCCAACGAGGGATGTCATGATGTGGGCATTTCCTTTGTAATTCATGAAAGCGTTCCCATGCTTCATGAATTGGTTCTCCTTGATTTTGATTGAAAGTTGTGATTGCTCGCCTTAAAGCATTCGTGCGACCAATAGGAAAGAATTTCTTCAAGAATGCAGATTCGAGTTTAGCCCAAGTTGAGATTGGTCTTGCAATAGTTCTATGCCAATATGCTACTTTATCTTTAAGGCTAAAAGAGAACATTTTCATAAGTAGGATTTCCCTATTTTGATTTTGAGGTCTAAGAGTTTGAGATAGATTTTTAAGATCTTCAATATGTTGAAATGGATCCTCGGATGCAAATCTGTGAAAATGTGGGATTAGACCTATACTGTTTGGCTTTAATTCTGGGTCATTTTCCCCAATGGGAATCCTAACATTAGGCTCTACTTGTGCATTAGATGGATTATAGTAGTCTCTAAGTAGAGGCCTAGGACAAGGAATCGGTAAATCAGGAAGATCAAAACCCGCCTCAGGTTGAGGTGGAGGACGGGTTTGAAGGTTCTGCAAATTATTCAAAGCAGCTATCAAAAGATTGACATGGCGATTTTGTTCAAGCATTCTAAGGTTTTGGTTCAGGAGTGCCTCATGAATATCAAAAGGCGGCATCTCCCCCTGACCAGAAGAAGAAGGGATCTCGGGATTCTGATTATGCAATTGATCCATAGAAACAGATGAATTAGACGGGAATTTAATTGGTTGCTTAGCTGCAACCGACTTAGGAGCACCTGTCAATGGAGTTACAAAAGGCAGATTCAAGGATTGCCTCTCGTGCATAAAACGAAAAGAATGTGCAAAGCACACTCACACTACTAAAAAAATAGCGGCAACAAAACTCACAAAACAGCGCAAAAAAGCGGGTTTTTCTCTTCTTTCTAAGGAAAGAAGAGAGTCCTAGAATACGCAAAATACTTTGGAAGCAAACAAGTATAGTATTAGTATCAAAATACGCATCCTAAACTCGTGTCTATGCAAGTGCGTATCCTTAAAGCTCAAAGGCCTAAGGTCTAGGATCGAGACCACTCACAACTGGCTCCCCAGGGCTCTAGTAGTGAGACAGACTTGTTGATTTTCGACCAAAGCCTTAAGAGGTGCAAAGAGGAGAGATAGAAAATTAGACTCGTGTGACTCTAGTGATCACGTTGTGTGCGTGATAGCATGCAACAGACAATAGTGATAAAACCCGCATGCATTCTGCAAACAGATTTAAGTCACAATTTTTATTATCCTCTTTTTTTACTTAATCTTTTCAAAAATATGATAGAAAGAAGTAAAGTGATCGCTTTTTAAGTATTTCCAACAAAGAATATGTGGTCCTGATATTAATTCCAGGGTAGGGATCTACGCGATTTTTTCACGCGTTTTCCCGCTGATGCGAGAAAGACAGTAGAAACTTTTCCTAAGTCAGATCGTAAAGCTACTAGCAGGTAAATGCACTCCTAAGAGTGTATGCCTATAACATGCTGCTGCTAGTCAGAAAGTATGTATTTCTATATTTTTTTAATTTTTTTACTAACTAAATGCAACAATACAACTAAACTAGAGACTAAGAAAAGAATACTTACAATGGTATGTATAGTGAAAAACAAAATAGAAAAAGAAAACCCGCCTTCTTTCCTGAGAATACCCACAGAGTAAAACTTGAAAAGAAGACAGAAAACAAAATAAAAACAAAACTAACTAGTACAAAACACTAAAAACAGTAATAGTGGCGAATATAATTACAGTTACCTCCCTGGCAACGGTGCCATTAAAATGGTAGTTATCTTTCTCAACACAATTAATTAAGTTAATTGTGCTTAATTATGTGCAGAAGAAAGTAACTTAGGTCAACTTGAATTTATGTCGATTAAGTAGTATAGGGTCAAGTTAACCTAATATTTTAGATTTTATTTCTTTTAACTGGTTGAGTCCATGTCGTTTGCTAGGTGGTATAACTTAATTAGAATTCACCATTAAATCTAAGCTACTTATGGGAAGTATAATTAAATTTACTTTAAGAACATGAATTTTGCTTAAGGATTTCAAATTAGAAGAATATGCAAAATTCCATAAGGAAACACATTTACACAAATGATCTTCTTTTACAAACAAGTAAACATGTTTATTTCTTTTTATTTCTTTTTATTTACAAGAGATTAAGACAAGAGAAAGTAATTCTAATGAAAATATGCCTTATTACAACATTAAGCTAAAAAAAAATTAATAAAATGTAAGAAATTAAACACAATTATTCTTCTTCTTGTCTCCAACCTTATTCTTCTTTCTCTTCTTTTCCTTTCTCTTTCTCTCTCTCTCTTCTCTTTACTTTTCTCTTAATCTTTCTTCTAATTCTTTCTCGAGCTCTTCTCTTATACATGTCTTTTCTTTCTTTTCTTTCTTTCTTACTCTGCCTGTTATTTCTCTTTAGCTTTTGTGCCTGTCTACCTTTCTTTACTTCTTACAAGCTCTCCTTTTCTTTACCTTTCTTTACATCCTTTCTTCTTCTCCTTCCCTTCTGAACCTTTGCAATCCTTCTGAACCGAACCGGTCTAACCCTTTGAACCCAAAAATTAGGTTTTTGATTGGTGGCTTGGATCGGTCGAGGATACACAGCACCCTTCTCAAGGTGGGACCAGACCCTACTAGGTCCAAGCCTGGTTTTTATTTAGTTCGGTTTATTTCTGGTTCGCATAGTCTTGAGCCCATCCGGCTCACAGCCTCCCAGGCCCACATGCACATGCCCTCACGGGCCCACAATCACACGCCCACAGGCGCAAACACCTAGGAATGTGCACCGCACACACCCACACACACACCCATATGCTCAGATTCTTTCTTGCGCCCAGTGCTGTCGACTGAAGAGCCTATAATACATATCACTTTTATACCAAGGCGGCCACTCCAGTTCCACCGATGTGGGACTATCTTTACCCCTCCCAATCCAAACTTCACATGGCCATTCTAGCCAGCTTAGAGCTCCAATCCAAGCAAATAAAAGCTTGCTGGAAAGCTCTTAGGTTGTTCTACATGATTGGAGTATCAATTTGATACTTTGGGAAGGTTTAGCTCTTCGATTTGAAGGGTGAAGGACCTGGTTCACTATGGCTATCTTAGCCTGCAAAATGGAGTTTTGAATCTAAGGTCCTGTAGAAGGACATTTGACCTCCAGATGAGGTGTTAAATAGGTTCAGAAGGTGATTCCGCAGCTGTTGGTGAAGGTGAGAACCTCTAAAAAGCTTCTCCAGGGAGCTTCAGAACTACAATTCAAGTTCTAAAAGGTCCAACAGACAACTAAAGACCTATTTAATCAATTAAAACATCCTTTAGAGGTTGTTAAGAATCTATCTGGGTAGATTATCCATTTGAATTTCATCACAAACCTACTGTCGTCAGTTTGGGTTCAAAAGCAACCCAAACTGAACAGAAATCAATTTCTTCTATAGAAATTATCAGAGCTCATCCAAATTGCATCTGAATCATTTATAAACATCATAGGAATATATTAGACTCTTCAATTTGTCTGATTGAATCCTAAACACATGAATCAGACTCAGTTGACCATGAAGCCTCAAAATTTGACTTTCCAAATTTAATCAGTTCTGAAGAAATTAATGTCTAAATTATCTTCTCTTTAACCTCAGGAACAAATTCAGACCCTAAAAATGATGTTTCAGTTAAGATTCCTAGGGTTCCAGTCCTATCGCCTGAGCTTCTAGAGGAGTTTGTTCGACAGACCAAACCAAAGTTAATCGCAGAGATTGACTTATGGAAACATTTTCAGGGCAAGTTACTGATGCTTTTAGACCTTTTAAAAGAGGCTGAACCCTAACAATCAGTTGTATCCAACTCTGCCGAAGTTGGAGAAGATAAAGGTCTAACAGAAGCTCCAGGCATTAAAACCTCAAATAAGCTTCTTCAACATGATCAGTGAATTTCAAATCAGAGATCTGGAGCTTCATGCTGAGTTTTATGGGCTAAAGAGCTAGTTTGACTTGTCAGAGCCCATCAGAGCTCCGGTGAGTCCAGAAAAAGGCTAAAATGTATAGATGATGTGAAATTGTGCCATTGATGATCTAAGTAGCTTCCTGAGGTCACAAGGAACCTCAGGAACACCTTAATTCCTTCAATTATCCATTAAAATGAAAGTTAAGCAGTGAATTCTCAGTAAACAAGTTTTGAATGTAATTAGGCTTAGGACCTATTTTCCCACTCAATTGAGTGGAGAAAACAAGGCAAAAGGTATTTGCGATGGTTTATAGGTGGGTAATTAATGATTTGAAATACTCTTGAGCTGCCATTGACAGCGAGCTCAGAAGATTAAATTAAATTCGGCATTTAAGTTATAGATGGTAATTACTTAAATTAAAGTGAGGATAGGGGCCCTTAAGTGATGGATAAATGGTGGAGAGCCCCAGTGGAGGTGGAGTAAACTCAACCACTTCTGCCATGGACAGCAGGAAGCAGTGGGGAAGGTGGAGGTGGTTTAGGTGTATATGATCAATTCAGTGATTAAAAGTGATAGAAATGTTCATGAATGATTTAATAAGGTGATCGATAACTTAAAAAGACAAGAGATTGCTCCTGACAAGCTCAACGAGCTTGCCGGAGCAGGAGAAGATGAATGGAAATCTAGCATTACACCTACCTAATCTACCTAACTAACTATCCTAACTAATCTACTTACCTAATCTACTATTACCTGGATGAAGGAGGTAGGAGATCTTCGTCAATGGTTCTTAATGGAGGAGGAAATCAGAGGGTTGACGAAAGAATTCCGACGGGCGTTTGTGAAGTGAAGTAGAGGAACTCCTAGTCAGCACTGCATCAGGAGACTTGGCTGGCTTCAGCAGAGATCCAGAGTGATCAAAGATGGATGGAGGAAGACAAATGAAGCGGAGGAAGGTCGCCGGAGTTTGGAAAGAATAGCCTATTGGTTAGCTCAGTGAAGAAGAGGGAAGGGAGCTAACTTCATGAAAATCGAGGGTGTGGATGGTATTTATAGGTGGTAGCGGCTGAGATGGAGGTTGAATCTGGACGGAGAAGAGGCTAGGAGTGGAGTAACCACCGGCGTCTTCTCCGACGTCAGTGAGGTTATCCACAACCCTAAAATAGGATTGTAGCATCATCCAAACTGGTGGATGAAAAGGAGATGGTGAGCACAAGCTCCAGGAGCTTGGAGAGGAAGGAATGGCATCAGATATGTGGTGATCAGACGGTGGAAGCATCTCCTATCGTCAGCCGTCGAGGAGGTTGAAGAAGGAAAGAAGAAGAAGAAGAAGCTTCAGGGACTTATTCGCAATGAAAACTAGGGACCTAAGTGAAGAATAAAGACTCGATTGAAATAAAACATGAGGACTAAAATGTAAACTAAGGTTTTCAAGGTTTATTTTAAATTAAATCTTTTTCAACTTTTTATATATGATTATAAATAAGACAATTATTATATTTAGACCTTGAATTTACATTTTTGACCTTTTTAGATTAATTTATTTAATTAAGTAATGTTACTTAAGTTATTACATACTTAGGTATAAATTATACTTAAGTTAGTTAACACATTAATTAGATAAATTTCTGATAATATTTCGAGTCCAATTATTAATTAAATTATTAATAATAATTATTGGATGACAATATAGCATTTTTAACTTATTTTCAGGTCCTTTACTATTTATCCCTTATTTAATAATTAACCCACATATTTACATATTTCTAGCTAATTAACTAGGAAGACTAGTTAATTAGGGGTAATTAGATATCATGATGAGCTTCTCATCAAAACCTTAAAAAGAAAATCCTAAAATACACTAAGCTAAATCAAATTCTAAAAGCAGAAAAATAAACAAAATTTATGTCACAACTTGTTTGCTATTGGAATCACTTTCCAATCTTGCACACACTAAAAAAATTGAAATAATAGGGCATTACCCAAATCAATGCCCTCCACATTCCGTGCATACTCTAGTCTCCTTGACCTAACTAAAAATTGTAGCAATTTGACTCCTAAGGTTTCATCAACTTAGGCTTGCTATATAGGTTTTAAGTTTTCTGTAGTTAATACCAATTCTGTCATCTATATCTAGTGTTAGGCTGAGGGTCCGTGTCAAACGACCAGGTGCGGGTTTGCACAAGCCCCTAGGGATTTTCCTAGCAAATGCTTGGGCCCAAACCACCCCTTATGCAACTTGGCCAGATTTGTTGATAGAACGGGTATTCACTATTGATTTCTTATTTCCTAAGTAGATCAAGTCTTAGGTTAATTTTTAGGGAGTCACATTTAAGTTAGGTATAGAATTTTGTTGTTTGAATTACACACTTTCTCTCATCTCTCTCTCTCTTCTCCTCCCCTCCAATTCTTCCAAAAAAGTGCATGCACGGGCGAAGGTCCTAGAACCCACATCTTGAGGGACCATCAGATTTTGCCCCCTGCACCAGAAAATCTTTGTTTTCTTCTTCTTCCTCTTCTAGCAATATGGAAAACCTAGGAAACCAACAAAAGAATTCTGCTTCCACCTCTAACTCGTCAACCATCCCACATGCTGACTTCTCCATCCATAACCTCCCTCATTTGGAGCAACCAGCAAATCCTGCAGGGCCAGGTGACCCTTAAATCCAAACTCAAAATACAAACCCCTTTGCCTTTGCGGTCTTCCATTTGGTTCAACTACAACAAAACCAAGAAAATTTGGCTACGATTGTGATGACCCTAGCCAACCAAGGGCAAAACCCGCCACCCCATCAGTAACCTATCATTCCTCATAAGGATTTTTATGATCCCTCCAACTATGCGGAAAGACTCGGGGTGGTCAAAACAGAAGGGGATTTTGAGATCAAACTAGCTATTTTGAACCCAATCAAGCATTTCATGGTGTTCCGAGGGAGGACCCTATTTGTCATCTCGAGGAATTAATTGTCCTCGCTCAAACCACTCGTTCCCGCAATGTGTAGGAAGACATGTGGTTAATGAGACCTTTTCCTCTCTCTTTAAAAGATAAAGCTTCACACTGGTTTAGAACAGTTGGGTGCCCTGTAACCACCTGGCACCAATTAAAGAGCGCTTTCTAAAAAAAAAATTTTCAATCGGTCGAACTAACGCTTTAAGAAGATCCATAATGACCTTTCAACAAAAAAATGGTGAACCCCTCCATGAATCTTGGGAAAGATTCCAAGAAATTCTAAGAAGTTGTCCCCACCATGAAATTTCACAATGGCAATTAGTATAGATCTTCTATCATGGATTAGAAGAATAATTAAAGAGATTTGTGGATGCCTCATGTCGGGGTAATTTCCTTAATAATGATGCCAACAATGCTACCTCCTTTTTGAAGAAATGAGTGAAAACTCATTTAATATGACTTCAATGGACACTTTCGGTAGAACTCAAAACCCAAGACATGGAGTTAGTGAAATTGACTCCACATCCACCTCTGTTCCAAACACTCAAGATGATCTATATATGATAGCTCAGTGACTAGATCAGATGCAAATACACCAGAAAAAAATGGAAGAAAACCTCACTCACAAACAAGCTCCACACCTTAACTCTCCACACACTAACACTCAACTTCTCTAAAGAGAAAACCTGCACAACATTGATGCCACACTTGCTGGTCAGTAGTTTTTTGCTGATTTTACATAAGATTTGACTGGGAATTTTGATTATCTAAATCAGAATATTCTTGATCCCACCACGACAAATATTTATGCTCTGTAGGAGCAATTTAGAAACCCATCCAACACTTACAATCAGAATTGGAGAACCAACCTGAATCACTCCTGGAAAGCCTCGAACCCGATTCCATTTCCTAACAAAATCAATTTAGGAATTATGGGCAACCCGCATATCAACCTGAACCATCCAAGGAAGATATCAATACGTAGGTCATGAAGACTCTGCAAGGTATGGAGAATCAAATGACAGAAGTAACCTACATGATTACCAACTTGCAACACCAAGTTAAGTTTACTCCTGATCATCGACCAAATCGGAATTTACCTTCCCAACCCATGCCCAACCCAAATAATCAACGGAATCAGTTCCAAGGTGGATATCCCAGTCAGTCCATTCACCCAACACCTCAGGATCCCCCAGGTTTCAATAACAGTTAGGCTTCCCATCCTCATCCTAGAAATAACCATATTGCAAATGTAGTTACTTTGAGGAACAGGAAAACCACTCATGATCCCCTGGCTGTTAAAGAAACTTGTTTTAATGAAAAACAGATCAACTCTTCTCCCTCTTCATCTAACCCTATTCAGGGACCTAATAATGCAAAACAAGAAAACCCTGTACCCTTTCCACAAGCCCTTCACTCGTCACACACCAAAAAGAAGAAATCTGAGCCCACTGATAAGGAATTAATGGATCTTTTTGGGCAAGTATAGATTAACATCCCTCACCTAGATGCCATAAAATATACTCCTACCTATGCAAAATTTCTGAAAGATTTGTGTACTCCCAAAAGGTAGCCTCGAAACCTAGGATTGGTGATCCTTCCAAAGACAGACAGCTCAGTTGTGCAGAGCAAACTGCCTCTTAAGAAAAAAGGGAATTGTCACTAGTGACACTTCTTTTGATCGCGCTTTACTGGATCTCGGTGCCTCAATTAATCTTATCCCCACAATTATTTTTGAGGAATTTAAGATCTGTGAATTAAAGCCTGTTGATGTTATTCTTCCATTAGCAGACCGATCTACAATTAAACTAAGGGAATTGTTGAGGATATCCTTGTTCGGGTCAAAAATTGTCTATTTGCAATAGACTTTTTAGTCTTGGCCATAGAGGTGCGGGAAGCTTTAAAGTTTGCCCCTATAATTCCTGGAAGACCATTCTTAGCTGCCGCTCAAGCCAATATTGATTGTGATCTGGCAAGATAAAGATCATGTGTGGCGGTGAATCTGTAACCCTAGATATTTTCCAAGCTTCTTGGCAGTTCCAAGAACCTAATTTCTTTGATGACTCAGATTTAGAAATAGAAAATATAGTGGAGGAAACTTTCCAGCTTTCACACTTGAGTTCCTGTTTTGCCATTAACACGATTCCTGAATAATCCACTTCATCCCACCCTTCCACCCTAACCACACATTCTTCAGCTAACACTCCAGCTGACCCCATCACTCTCACTTCACCACTAACTTCTAAGGTAGAAATTCTTTTAGAGCTGGGCCCACAACTGGAGTTAAAACCCTTGCCCAACTCCCTTAAATATGTTTTCCGTGGTCTAAATCAGACCCTTCCCCTGATCATAAATTCTAGACTTACTAGGGCACAAGAGGAAAAACTTCTCCAGGTTTTAAGTAAAAACCAAAAAGCTATTGGCTGGACCCTTTCTAACCTTAAGGGTAATCATCTGTCCTATTGCACTCATCACATCTATCTAGAGGACAATACTTGCCCCTCCCACCAACCACAGAGGCGCTTGAACCCTACTAAGGAAGAGGTGCCAAAAAAGGATATAATCAAGTGGCTTGATGCTGATATCATCTACCCCATTTCTGATAGCTCCTGAGTAACTCCTACTCAAGTCGTTCCTAAAAAGGCTTGACTAATAGTTGTCACCAATGAAAATGGGGAAAACATAGCCACTAGGACTGCTTCTTCTTGGCGCGTGTGTATTGATTACAGAAAATTAAACACCGCCACCAAGAAGGACCATTTTCCACTCCCTCTTATCGATCAAATCTTGGAGCGGTTAGCCAGATGTGAATACTATTATTTTCTTGATTGGTATTACAGCTATAATCAAGTAGCGGTCCATCCTGAGGACCAAGATAAAACTACATTCACTTGCCCCTTCGGAACCTTTGCTTTCTGAAGAATGTCCTTTGGCCCTTGCAACGCACCAGCGACTTTTCAAAGGTGTATGCTTGTAGTATTTTCAGACCTGGTAGGTGAATGGTTGGAAGTCTTCATGGATGACTTCTCTATTTTTGGATATTATTTTGACCTTTCTCTTCAGAATATTGAAAGAACCCTCCAAAAATGCATAGAAGTTAATCTCATCCTCAGTTGGGAAAAAAGTCATTTCATGGTCTAGGAAGGTATTGTCCTGGGAGATGTTATTTCTAAAAAGGAATTGCGGTAGATAGAGCAAAAATTGATGCCATCTATAAGCTCCCATCGCCCACTACTGTGAAACAGTTCCACTCTTTTTTAGAGCATGTGGGTTTCTACCACCGTTTCATTAAAAAATTTTCCCAAATCTCCAAGACCTTAAATTATTTACTTGCTAAAGACCAGCCATTCGGTTTCAATGCTCAATGCCTGGAGAGTTTTTTGAGGTTGAAGGATGTTACTGAGGCACCAATTTTACAGGTACCTAATTGGAATTGTCCCTTTGAACTTATGACTGATGCCTCGAATTTTTCTGTTGGGGCCGTTCTAGGGCAAAGAGTTGACAAGCTCGTTGTGATTTATTATGCTAGCAAAACCCTTGATGATGCACAATGGAATTACATGGTTATTGAAAAAGAACTTCTTGCCATTGTATTTTCCCTAGAAAAATTTTGATCTTATCTTTTGGGGTCACATGTCACTATATATACTGACCACTCAACACTCAAATATCTGCTGACCAAAAAAGATGCGAAACCCCACCTTCTCCGTTGGATCTTGCTGCTCCAGAAATTTGACCTGGAAATCAAGGATAAGGTGGGATTGCAAAATGTAGTGGCTGACCATCTCTCTCGTCTTATGATGAATGACATGATGATACCCCCTGATCAATTCCCTGATAAAAGCATCTTGTCTACCAACACCCTCCCTTGGTTTGCACCCATTGCAAACTACCTTGCCACAGAACAAATCCCCTATAACTAGCCAAAAACCAAACGGGATAAGTTCTTTGCTGACATTAAATACTATTTTTGGGATGAACCCGACCTTTTTCGCATTTGTACCGATCAGGTCAGTAGACGATGTGTCCCTAATTCAGAAATCCATGATATTCTGACACATTGTCATTCAATGGCCTGTGGCGGACATTTTTCGGGCAAGAAAACTGTAGCTAAGATCCTTAATTCTGGTTTCTTCTGGCCCAACCTGCACAAAGATGCTCGTTCTTTCGTTCGATCCTGTGTGCATTGCAAGAGCATCAGCAACATCACTCGAAAGGATATGATGCCCCTTAATCCAATTTTAGAGGTTGAAATTTTTGATGTATGAGGCATCGACTTCATGGGACCATTCATCAACTCTGGGGTGTACTTGTATATACTAGCCACGGTCGACTATGTATCTAAATGTGTTGAAGCAATACCCACCCACACCAATCATCACTGTGTGGTTGTCGAATTCATTAAGAAAAGTATTTTCTCAAGATTCGGCATTCCAAAGGCCATTACCAGTGACGGAGGATCACACTTCAATCACTCACAATTCCGTCACCTTCTTTCTAAATATGGGGTTAATCACAAAATTTCTACACCTTGTCATCCCCAAACAAATGGCCAAGCCGAAGTATCTAACCAGGAAATCAAAAATATTTTACAAAAGATGGTTAGGCCCGATCGTAAAGACTGGTCCACCAAGTTGGATGATGCTTTATGGGCCTACCATACCACTTTCAAAACCTCGCTCGGCATGTCTCCATTCTATTTGATTTTTGGAAAGGCATTCCATCTCCCAGTAGAACTTGAACATAGGGCTTTCTGGGCAATAAATCAATTGAGTATGGATTTATTTGATGCTGGTATCCACAGAAAATTACAATTAACTGAATTGGAGGAATTACGTAATTTTTCTTATGAAAATGCGTGGATTTATAAAGACTGAACAAATAAATTTCATGATAAATACATTATTTGGAAACATTTTAATGTCAATCAACGCGTTTGGGTGTTTGATGCAAGATTATGTATTTTTCTTAGAAAGTTAAAATCCAAATGGATCGGCCGCTTTATTGTCCTAGAAACATATCCTTACAGTGATGTTGATCTTTTTGATCCAAAAACTAATACGAGTTTTCAAGTCAACGACCAATGTTTAAAGCCTTTGGATCATGCCCTGAATCATCCTTCAGGATCTTTCGATTTTATCGACCCGACCAAAGCTGATCACTGATGCACACTACGCTCGGCTGAATGGCGTAAAAGATAGCACTGGATGGGAGGTAACCCATCATTTTTCCTACTTTCTTTTTCTTTCTTTTCTCCAAGTTTTGACTATCCTAAATCCGACCGCCTTTTTCTAAGGTGATCCCTCTTTCCCTCCTAATGCATGAGGACATTACATATCTTAAGCATGGGGGGTGTTTTTAAAATTTTGACGACCGATTTAGGATTTTCAAAACCTAAAAATATGCATTTTTCTTTAGTCATTTTTTTAAAATTTTTCTGCTTGCATACCCAAAAAAATAAAAATGTTGAAAACTTTTAAAGGAAAATTTTGAAAATCGGGACTAAGGTTGAAAACTCACTTTTGATACAATGGGATTTTATCTTTATCAAACTGGGGATAAGGATACGGATCTTATCATTAGAATTTCAGAGTCAATCTTTAGACTAGATTAGATATCCTTCTCCAAAATTCCACCTAAACTCATGATAGTTTAGGTGACTTGATCCTCTTTTATAATATGGAAAGTACCTGGCTTAGTTTCTGATTCAAAAACTTACATTTCATGCAAAGCTTCCTGTGTCAAATTTCACACACAAGCCAACACCTAAAAGCAACTAAAAATTAGAAAAACCCGCTTGTTTGGCCTTAGTAAAAGTCTAAAGCAGATCATTGGTTTGAGTTCCCACCGCTGAGAAGGAGGAAAATGCCTCCTTTGAGGATGCAATGTCAACATGTTATCACCTCAGCACTGATCTATATCTATATTTCATATCTTTAGATGGAGCATTAAAGCGCATTTTTGCAGCTCAACTGTCTTGGATGGTGCTCTACCTATAAGTGTCGGAGCAAGAGCTTGAGTTTGCTTTGAGCGCCCCTTTACACAGCATTATGTTTTAGGGTTGTGAGCTCCTGGGTGGTGTCATGGATAGTGCTATCTCAAAGTACTGGCGCTAGAGCCCCCTCGAGGATTGGTAACAGGAATGATGATCGCAACACATCTGTTGTAAGACTAAGCTAAAATAAGCATGGGGGACAGAAAAAAAATTAAAACCAAAAACACACCCTTGTAAATGTTGGCTTTTCACAAGCACGGACACAAGGTTTTAAAGGTTATTGAAAGTTGCAAATCAGATTCAAGAGTCAGAAAAATCCTAAAAACAGAAATTTCGAGTCATCTAAATTAATAAGGGGTTAATCTGTGAATTTTTTGGAGGATATATTGATCTCATTTTTGTCTAATTTTTGGATCTGAAAACAAATCCTGATGTTTATCTTTAACAAATCTTGTACCTCCTATGTTTAGACCAACCAAGGTCCCGTAATCTTTTTCTCTTCAAAAGTTGAAAAAGATTAGATTTCCCCAGAATTTCGTTTTGTAAAAATTAACGTTTTGCTAAGAGACTAGTAAAAGTTAAGCATGGGGGTGTGATAAATGCCAGTTTATCATTATTCTTATGCATTAAAATAAACCTAGCTCTTTGGAATTTGCTTCGCAAACAGGTTTTTTTTTTGCATTTAGGCAGCAATTAGCTTAGGTATGCATTACATTTTTTATTGTATTTTTAAGGTGATTCTTGGAGTGTTAGGGATAAACAGATTGATAGATCCCTAAAAGCCTAGCACTCTTGAAGGCAACTGATGAAGACGAAGCTCAGCCAGTCTAGGACTCAGCAAATTCAGCTCATCATGGCTGGATACCAACTCCCTTGGACTAGGATTAGCTCCATTCAGCTCACCTTAGCTAAATGGTAGCTCAAAACAGCCCATCTCAGCTCAAGCTAGCTCAAATCCAACTCAACTTAGTTGAGTCTAGCTCATCTCAACTCCCATCAATTCATTGGAAGCTCTAGCTAGCTCAACTGAGTTGGCAGGAGTCCATCTCAGCTCAGCCCTAGCTCATGCCAGCTCCACCCAGCTCATGGTAGCTAGACCCCATGCTAGCTGAGCTACTACTTGTCAACTAGTAGCTTAGCTAGCTCAAGAGTTCCCATCTAAGGCAATTCCAACTCAACCTAGCTCCAGCTAGGTTGAGGCCAGTTCAACTTAGTTCAACTACCCAAGCTTAGATAATAGCATAAGAACTAGGTAGCCTAGCTAAGTAGTTGAGCTCCCCATGAAGCTACCCTATTAGATCCAGGTCCAGATGCAACAACCACCAGCTCCAGATTTACTTTCTCCAGCTCCTCCGTCATGAAACCCTAGCTCCACCACCTCTACTCTACTAGCTAAGCTAGCTTAGATAACTCAGCTAAGCTCCCAACTAGCTCCACCTCCATTGCAGTCCACCTTTTCCCCCTTAATCACAACTAACCCTAACTTAACCCATCTCCTTTTAGTGCCAACCCACACCAACTGCCACCAATCACACCCCCTCATGTTGGCGCCAAAAACACCACATGCATCCCTTCATTTTGGCACCAACATATGCCTAAATCCTAGCCCTACACATCACCACCTAAAGTCATCCCTCCCACCTACCTAACCCCTTCAAGAAACCCTCCTTTGGCACCAACCTTAACCCCCCTTAACAACCCTAAACTACACTTTAGTTGGCACCAAAATACACCACCCACACCCCCTCATTTTGGTGCCACCTATATCTACCCTTAATCCCATTATCCTCACCACATGGAGCCATCCTAACCCTTCCTAAAACACATGCCACTTAACCTACCTAAACCCTCCTATAGTAGGTGCCAAAACACCTAACCACACCCCCACATCCCTTAAGTTGGCACCAACTAACCCAAGCCATCCATCTCCTAACTACCACCCTATGATCTAATCCTAGCCCTACAACACACTAACCTATCCCTTAACCCTACCCTACATAGAGTTGGTGCCAACTCTTCCACCTACCATAACCACCACCTCATACACCTCCTACCACCATGCCAACCTTCATCCACTGTCCATCAACCAACTTCCACATCCTAGCCTTCCATCACACCACCTTTCCTTTAACCCTAGTTAACTACCCTTACCCCTTACCACTTCTATATATACCCATATCCACCACCATTAACATCCACCTTTGGCTACATATTTTTCTACCTATACTTCCACCTACATAGAAGGCCAAGAGAAGAAGAAGAAGAAGAAGAGGAAGAAGATTAAGGGTACACACTGTCCCCTTGGTGCCTTCCCCTCTTCTCTTCTTTCTTGAGCCCACACCAGCCAAGGGAAGAAGCCAGGCATTGGAAGGAGACCTAAAGTACACGCCTACCCTTGGAGGAGGATTTGAGGGTGGTACACAACCACCCTTGGAGGAGGAATTACAGGTGGTCCACGCCACCTCTGGAGGACCTTTTCAAGGTGGAATTCCATCCACCTTGGTGGAGATCAAGCATGCCCCCCATTTAGCTTACCAAGAGACCACACCATTGGAGTAGCTTTGCAAGGAGAAGGAGCTCTTTTTGACTATGAGAGCAGCCGTAGTTGGAGCAAGAGCATCTCTTCCTCACCATTCAGAGGATTAGTGTTTTGCATTCTCTTTATTTTTTTTTATTTGCTAGTAGTAGAAGCATTCCTCTACTAGGTTTTTTTGTAAAACACTTTTTCTATCGATCAAAGTTGCCTTTCTCAATTAATATTTGTTGCAATTCTTTTTACTTTTTCTTTAGTTCATTTACATTCCTTCTTTCTAACTACCCTAAGCCTCCACGTGCCTAGGGTGAGCTTAGAAAGAAATCTATTTTTGCTACTTTGATTTTAGCTATTAGGTGTTAGTCTTTTCCCGCCATCAAAACCGCATCACCTTGTTATTTAAAAACCTTAAAAATTATATATTGAAAAACACCAAAAGAAAGTTGATTCCTGACTTCAAGTGAGAGACATAATTTTGCAAATACATTGCCTCTTTGGATGACCCTAGATACCCCACTATCTAGGTTTATAAATTTAAAAGCGAAAGCGGATCTACGCGTTATAGAGACACTAAATTACTTAATTAACAAACCATGTATTTTCACTATCAGCTAATGTAGTAAATCACTACAAGATTTTTCTTGATTTTCTGCCCTAAAATAGCTCCTACTGTATAGTCAGAGGCATCGCACATGATCTTGAAAGGTAAGTGATGATAACATCATCATCAGCTATATCTAGCTTTGTTGAGTAATAAACAATTGATACATGCTCCTACATAACCACCAAAGAGCCATAGTTCATTGCATATCCTTTTTTAGAGAAATGCATTAAAATAGGGGTAAATCTATAGTTTTAACAGAATATCTTAATTGCAAAACAATCATGGGGTTTCCTAGGGGTTAAATAAAGGTCAAATGGTCATAAATGTCTAATAAGAGGGTCCATGCAAACAGAAGCGGATTTTCACAAGTTTCGAGAATTAAATGACATCTAAAACTCTAAAAATAGACTCGCTTAATTCACTAAGGTTCTAGTTAAGATAAAACTCACCTAAACCTTCTAAAAATTATAGCAAAATATTCTATAATATCTGGTATGCTTGATTTAACTATTAGAATCTAATTTGACTTAAAACAGAGTCTTAGACAAATAATTGCCCTAATTTAGTTTTCTGCACAATTTACCCAATAAAACTTGGTCAAAACCAAAATCCAACTTCATTAGATTCCTTGGGTTTAAATTAGGTTTGTGCCAAAATTTAGGCCTAATCAGAGATTATCTTGACCTAGTTTGCATTTCAATCCAAACAGACTCTTTTATCACGCAATGGCCCCTAACTTTTGAAATCCTTACAAATACCCCCTAACTTCATTGTCATCTTGACACACAGATCCCTACCACCATGGCCGTGTGAACCCAACAAGAGCTGACCTTCAATCAGAGTTCTCTCCTTGATTTCACAAAGAAACTCTACCAAAATTTGAAGGGGCACTCCTGAGGAGATCCCCTTCCATCTAAGCTCTTCCATGACTTGCCTAAATCGTCCAAGAGTTCATGTGAACTCTTGGAAATTCGTAAACCTAAGCCCTTGATTTCTGAGCTTTCAAGCTTGTTTCCAAGCTTGAAGCTCAACTCTATGGCCTATAAAAGGACCCACATTGCAAACCTTACATCCTTAGCTAGGTTTAGGGCCAAAATCCCTTCTTCTTTCCTACCTCCAGCCCCTCTTCGACCAAGCTCCGCTGAGCCCCTCCGTCCACCATCCACATCCACCCTCACAAACAATAGCGGGTGGATTCTTCTTCTCCATGATCATCTATGTCTTGTGGTACCTGTAGACATCGTCTCCCTCCTTCTTTCCTCGCCACTCTTATCATCGGAGATCTTCATCTTCCACGGCGTCGGCCTGCCAACACCAGTGCCAATCCTACCTCCTTCGTCCCCCTAAAGTAGGTAGCTAGGTTTAGTTAGATCCTTAGCTAGTTTCCCTCACGTAAAACTCAAAAATATCCCCTCGATGCACCCGTTCACCTTCATCCTCTCCACCTCCGGCCGCCCTCCGGCGAGGTTACCTGCTCACTACACAACTCCATCCACCTCACCAACACTCCCAAAAGCTCCACCACTCATTCCCACACAAGACCCCTCTCCTATTTCATCCTATTGACCTCTCACAATAGCCATCGAACAAACCAATCACTGACCACCTTCTCCGTCATCGTCAGACCACCACACACCTCTCCTCACCACAAAACCACCACCACTACACTCGCAAGCACTTGACGAACCTTATGAGCTATTTTAATGTGGTTGAAAGGCTGTGTTGATGATTTTCAGGTATTTGCCGTCGTTCTCCACTGCCGTCAACTTGTCTGGCCATGAGCATAGTCCTCCAGCCATGTTCTTCACCTAATTCATCTCCAGGTGATGTGAGAACATCCTACGAACACATCCAGGTCTTCAATTAAGTGTGAGGACTGCAGCTTCCACTCCAATTGCATGAAGGAACGACCTGCTACTGCTTGGATATGTAAAAGGAAGAGGAGTGGGATTTAGTCCCACATCGGCAAGTGAAAGGGCATCAGCTGCGCATAAAGGGAATTTGTCACTTGGCCTTAGTGCCTCAAGACACATGGTGGTAAGGTCCCCGCACACCACTCACTTAACCTGACCTGCTTAAGCTTTACCACTCCTCGGCTGCGACCCATACCCGCAGCCCTGAACCCAAGTACGCATACCCGAATACCCGATTACACTAGTTTGAGAGAAAGAGAAGAGGATGAAAGGAAAGAGAGAGCAGGTAAAGGGGGGTTTTGCTCCACTATGTGTTGGCTGAACACTTAGCTGTGAGTATCCCTTGTGTGCTGAGAAGGAAAGAAAAGATAAGGAGAGGAGAAGAAGAAGCAAGGCAAAAGAGAAGAAGGAAACCGTGCCTAAAGAAGAAGAAGAAAGAAGAAAACACTATAGCAGGCGACAGTTAAGTCATCTGATGCACTTGCCAGACATCTGATTTGGGTTAAGAATATTGTGACATTATTGAAACTTAGCTTGTGTGGCATTTCTGATTCAGGATTGCTGTTCAAACATTTGAGTAGTTGATATACATGTATCTAAACTAATAATTGGTGATTCAAATCACCATTATTTTGTCTTAGATATCTTTTTACCTCGTCAAACTCTTGATATATTCATGTTCTACATTGAATATCATATTTGAGTAGATTAATATTCATTGAAATATCGTTATTGTGCTCAATTTCCTCTACTCATTTATTTATTAATTGAGATTAGCATGTGAATTCCTATTTGCTCCCTATGTTCAATCTCGGACTTCATTTCTAGATTTTTCTCGCTATAAATTGTATTTGTGGTTCAAACGATTGAGGATTTGAACTACAACGACGATAATACAAACTGTCGATAGATCTCTACAATAGTAAGTTCCAATAAGGAGGCTGCAGGATCGGAACTTGTGTAACTCTGTCTCTCAAAGTACGAAATGCTAAGATACTTTCCTCATCCATCTCAAAAATCATGTCTTTTGTAAGGAGGTTCATAAGTGGTTGGGCAATCTTTGAAAAGTCGAGTATAATCTTCTGTAAAAGCACACATGCTTGAGAAATGAGCAGATACCCTTGACTGAGTTGGGAATAGGTAGATTAGAAATTCGATTGATCTTCTCTCAGTCTACTTGGATAACTCATTCAGATACAAGGTGGCTAAGTACAATGCCCTCAGGGTCCATAAGATATCTCTTTTCCCAGCTGAGGACCAGATTAACTTTAATACATCATCGTAGAATCTTCGACATATTATCTGAACACATCTCAAAGGTTTCCCCAATGGCGAAAAAGTCATCCATAAATGCCTCCATATAATCACCTACCATCTCGAAAATGATTGCTAGCATGCATAGTTGAAAAGTCACAACTGCGTTGCAAGGCCCAAATGGCATCCTTCTAAAAGAAAAGGTTTCGAAGAGGTAGGTGAAAGTTGTTTTCTCTTGGCCTTCAGGGTAAATCGCTACCTGGGTATATCCAAAGTAGCCATCTAGAAAATAGAAGAACTTGTTACCAACTAGTTTCTCAAGAATTTGATCAATGAATGGTAGAGGAAAGTGGTTCTTCTTTGTTATGGAGTTTAACTTCTGATAATCGATGCAAACCAAGCACAAATTAACAATTCACGTGGGTACGGTTTCTCTGAATTCAATTTTGATTACAATGAGCCTTGCCTTCTTAGGCACCACTTAAATTGGACTCACCCAAGAGCAATCGGATATGGGATAAACGATATTTGAATCTAGCCACTTGATTATTTCTTTCTTAACAACCTCCTTAATGTTTTGATTTAGCCTCCACTGTGCTTTGTGGGAAGGTCGTGCCCCATCCTCGATATAGATTTGATGAGTGCAATAGTTAAGGCTAATCCTTGTAAGGTCTAGTAAAGTCCACCCAATTTCCTTGTGATCTCATAAAATCACAATCAATTTTGTTTCTTGATCTTCAGAAAGATGTGAATTGATAATCATGGGATAAGTTTGATCAAGTTCGAGATATGCGTATTTAAGTGTGTCAAGCAATGGTTTAAGCTCTACCTTAGGTGTAGGATCAATAACAGAGTTTGGGGTGGGATTTCCCACTAAAAATAGAGGTAAAGATAAGTTAAATGATTTGACCTCTAGATCAAGTGCAAAGTTAGAGAGCAAGATTTCATCCTGAGGAATAAAGGCTTCAAAGGATGGCTCTTCTAAATCTAAGGAAATAGGCTCATCCTCAAGAACAAAAATCGCTCGAACTTCCTTGATCCATTTGCAATCTAGTCCTCAAGAAGCTCTAAATATATCCAATTTAAACGTCTTCTCCCCAAACTTAAGCTCCATCTTCGTAGATTCACAATCTATGTTGGTCCTTGCAGTGGCCAAAAAGGGTCTCCCTAGAATGATTGGGGTATCATTAATCCGTTGGGGTACTTCCATATCAAGTACAATAAAAACCACTGGAAAGTAGAAGTCTCGAACTCTCACTATGATATCTTCTAAAACTCCTCTTAGTGACTTAAATAGATCTATCAGCTAATTGCAAAGTCACATTAGTCGACTTAAGGTTTTCTATGTTAAAGTGTTCTACAAGAGAAGAAGGAACCAGGTTTATGGATGCTCCTAAGTCAAGGAGGGCTCTATCAAAGCATTCGTCCCCAATTACGTAGAAAATCAACGGAGATCCTAGGTCTTTCTTCTTTAAAGGAAGCATACTCAATATTATTGAGCTAACTTACACAGAGAGTATCACAGTGCCTCCTTTCTTTGGCTTACATTTCGAAGTACACAAGTCTTTCAAAAATCTTGCATAAGCCGAGATGTGTTTGATAGCATTTAGTAGTGGGATGTTTATATGAACCTATTCAAAAATGTTAATCAAATCCTCGTCAATAATGATAGGCTTCTTTTGTTTCCTAGATCTATTATTAAGTGCTTCTGGATATGGGACCTAGGTATCCTATCCTACCGAAGGATTGACCTGATCAGAAGAACCAGCAGGAATAATAGCGAGATCAAGTGAATCACCCTCTAGCAGAAGTAGGAACAAAGGTTGTTCTAGATGTACTAGGGTCAGTACAATGTAATTGTGGATCTATGGGATCCCCAGTGAAAGTCCCATGGTGGGTTGTAACAGAGTTAATACCCTTATGAGAAGAAGTAGGAGAAGATTTAAAAGATTGATTTAGGATAGATGGATTTGGTAGTAAAGTTTGATTCGATTGATTCGCAAAAGTCTATTATCGATTCAGAAACTCATATTCGGGAGATGCAGAAGATAAGTTTTGATTAAAAGGAGCCTGATGTACAAAGTGAGCCTGGACCTGATTCGAATGTTGACCTCCTAGTTGGTACCTAGGTTTGGAATGTTCCTAGGGTTTGTAACTGGTTAGGATGGAAGGGCCCCTAGCTAATGAGACACAATCAACTGCATGATTTGTCCCCGTAGATCAGACAATTCTGCCAAACACTACTGTTGGACTTCAACGACAGCCTCAACATTTTGTGATTGGCTCTCATTCGTAGCTCGCATAATCTGGTCGAGTTGCGAATCTCTATTTGGCTCTGAGTAGCTCTGTGCACTCATGTGAATGAACCTTGCATTCGTTGCTGAAATGACAACGTCAGTGGGTTTTGATGGGTCTAATTTGGATAGGAAGGTCTCTGAGGATGATCAGACCAAGAAAAGTTAGGATGGTTTCTCCATCCAGGGTTGTAGGTGTTGGAGTATGGATTTGATATTGTGTTGTCCTCTTGGATGGCATGTAAATCATTTGAATACATCATGTTTCTTACAAAAGGAAGTGGGGAAAGAGGTGGGAAAGATGGGACAAAGGTCCCTCCTTCGATTGGTGTATGAGTAGGGAGATAACCCAAGGAAGATGGATCTCGCAAATCCAAATTATTCACAAATTCCCTTCCCGTGGGAATTTACAAAACAATTTGATGTGCGGGATTCGTAGCGAGTAGAGGCATAAGATTTTTCATCGTATTTTGAACCTCACTAAGATGCTTCGGTACGATGTCGACCTTGTCCAGTTTCTCAACTATAATCTCTAAATCCCATGAACTGGACTGGTTCTCAACCTCATGAATGCCCTTGTGATGAGGATTCTGATGCAGGTTTCCTCATGTGTATTGCGACATAGATGCATTGTTGATCGAGTTTTCTGCCATCCCTTCAAACAATTTTGAGGTGGATTCTTCGTCACGATTCAGGAATTTACCTCCACAAGAGGCATCAACCAAATTGTGAATGCCCTCTTGCAATCCATTGTAAAAGATATGCATAAGTTGCTAGCGAGGGATATCATGTGGGCATTTCCTTTGTAATTCATGAAAGTGCACCCACTCTTCATGAATTGGTTCTCCTTGATTATGTGTGAAAGTCGTGATAGCTCACCTAAGGGCACTTGTGGGACCAATAGGAAAGAATTTCTTCAAGAATGATGATTTGAGTACTGTCCAAGTAGTGGTAGGTTGAGCAATGGTGCAATACCAATAGGTAGCCTTATCCTTAAGGCTGGAGGAGAACATCTTCATCAAAAGGATTTCCTGGCTTTGATTCCATCGACCCAAAGTCTTAGATTTTTCAGATCTTCTATGTGCTGAAATGGATCCTTGGATGCGTGTCCATGAAAGTATGGGATATGACTAATGATATTCAATTTTAGTTTAGGGTCATTTTTCCCAATGGGAATCCTAACACACTGCTCCACTTGGGCATTAGAGGGATTGTAGTAATCTCTAAGCAAGGGCCTAGATGGAGGACATGGAATGAAACCAAGACCTGCCTCAAGTTGACGAGCCTAGAGATTCTGGAGAGCAGTCGTCAACAGATTGATCTGACTGTTCTGCTTGAGCATATAGATGTTCTGGTTCAAGAGTGCCTCATGGATATCTAAAGGCAACATCTCCTCCTGACCAAAAGAAGCGGGAATCTTAGGATTCTACTGTTGATCCATGGGATCAAATGTAGAAAAGGTAGTAGTAGATGGGATAGAGTGCTGCACAGGAGCAGCAGGTCTAGGTATATTTGTCAACGGAGGAACGAGGGGAGCTCTTAGCAATCACCTCCCATACATAAACTAGAAAAAATGTGCAAAGGCACACTCACGCCAATGCAAGAAATAGCGACAAGCAAAACCTGTATACAACGAACAAAAATGGGTTTTCTTCTTTTCAATGGAAAAGATGACCTAGAATATGTGGGAAATATGCGAAGATGCAAACAGATAGTATATTAGTACAAATATACATCCTGCATGTCTACATAGTGCGCATCCTGTAAGCTCAAAAGTCTAAGGTCTAGGATCGAGACCACTCACTATAGGCTTCCTGGGGCTCTAGTAGTGAGATAGACTTGTTGACCTTTGACCAAGGCCTTAAGAGGTGAAAAGAGGAGAGGTAGAAGGATAGACTCATGTAACTCTAGTGTGATTGCACTATGTGTGCAATAGCATGCAACAGATAGCTATGAAAAACTCGCACACAAGTTCGCAAATAGAGTATGACACGAGTTTTATAATATTCCTCCTTTTAATAAATGTCTTCAAAAATGAAAAGAAGATATAATGTGCTTGTCTTTTATATTTTCAAACAAAAATATGGTCTTGCTTATAAAGTTGAAGATAGGGATCTACATGGGTTTCTTTCTGCGTACTCTATCTCCACAAAAGATAATCCAGAAATAGAAACTAGCAGAAATAATGCACTCTTAGAAATGTATGCCTAATGATACAACTGCTAGTCAGATCAGAATGTTGTTTTTTTTGTATTTTTTCATATCTCTAACTAAATGCAACAATACAAGCTATAGTAAAGACTAAGGAAAGAGTATCTTACAAAGTATATACAGAGCAAACTGTGGGATATACAGTGAGAAAACTCGTCTTCTTCCTGCGGAGGTACCTATCATTCAGACACCTAGAAGAATACACAGAAAACACAATAAATTATAAATAAACAATATAAAAACAAGAATAATTTAAATGATAATGGTGAATATAAATTATGCAAGTTGCCTCCCCAGCAACGGTGCCAAAAAAATGATATGCAAATTCTCAACACAGTTAATTAAGGCTATTAGACTTAATTAATAGTTCCAAAGATGATGCTTAAGCTACCTTGCTTAATTAATTTGTTGTTAATTATAGTATAAGGTGCAAGATAACCTACCATTTACAAAATTACTTTTAACTGGTTGAGTTCAGGCCGTTCTCAGAGAGGCTTAATTAGCTTAATCAATCACCACTTATTCTAAATAAACCTTTATTCTAATTGCTTAAGTTATACTAGTTAGATTATACTAATAATACTACTACTTAACTACTATAACTTCTATTACTCTACTATACAGTATTACAATAATATATACTTTAATTAGACTAAGTACTTAATTAATGGCTTCATTAACTAATAATTACTCTAATATGTTAACCACATGAATAATTGCATAAACTTAAACATTAAAGGTATGACAATCATTCCATATGAAAGAGTAGACAAAATGAAATGATATTCATTAAAGAGCAAAAGAAATTACATGAAAAAGAGTTATTTTATAACAACTATAATTATGCTCAATAACTATTACAAACTTAGGCATTTCTCTGATTAAACACTTAGATTACATGCCCTTTCCCTTCTTAGCCTTCACACCTCGACACCAACACCTAACCATTTTCGTGCTCAAGCCTCAATACTTAGGCTTAATAGAGCCTACTCTAAAAAGTTTGGAATTGAAGAGCCTGGCCTTTCACGGAATCTACTGCCCAATGGGCCAGATCAACCACTACTAAGCTGGGCCCATAATTTGATTATTAGGTTTATTTTTGTGCACAGTTTTGGGCCCACTCAGACCCACAAAGCTCACGCGGCCCAGTTACCCATGCCCACGTCGAGGCACACACACTTACACACACACGCTCATGCTTATTATGCACCCTATGCTGACGACTAGCTGGTAAGCAACGCTATTCATTATATATGCATGTGGCACTTCCTCTATTTCAGAGGTAGGGCTATGTTTAGCCCTCTTTTCTTCAGCACCTGCTTAGCTCCAGCTCCAACTTCATCAATTGATTGCCATCAACTCAGAGCTCCAAATCCTAATGTTAACTGCTCAATCAAAAGCCCTATGTGCCTATTTTCGATTGCTATTGCCAATTTGATCAGAGGATCTCAATTGATACTCTGAATCGAAGCCTAAACTTGGCCTGGAACCAAGTCAGTGCTGTTGTAACTGAGTAGAGGAAAAACTCCAAATTGACCAGATGGATCTCTCTCTTTTATGCATCTAAACCTATCAGAATGTGCCTATGATAATTCTGCACCTTTTTAATAGAATTAGAGATCTTGGGAAGCTTCTAAAACTCAGGGAGTTTCAGAATCTTGTACTCCTTCTCAGAGCATTCAGATCAGTAAATTGATTGAATCAAACAAGAGTGTAGGACCTTTGGAAAGGTTCTAAATTACTTTAGAATATCCAAATGAACTGATTTGGGTTAATTTCAGCTTGGAATCTTGATAGAAAACCTATGAATTCCATTGAAGCTTGAAATGTACCCAAACTATGTATAGAATCAAATCCATTGAAAACGTCAATAAAACTCATCTGAATCAATTATTTTGAACCTAAATCAATCAATCCCATAAGTTCAACCCTACATTTTAAACTAAGTTCTAAGGCATCAAACCTCAAGAACAGATCTACGTTGACCATCATAGCTTTAGAGTTGACTTTGTGAATTAAGTTAGTTTCAATCAAGTTTTAGACTAAAATCAATATAAGGAATCTAATGTGATCATCAAATCAAGTTTTGAATACTCTAAATGTTTCACAGGCATCTCCTTTTGAGTTCATAATGAGTTGAGTTCATCAGATCAACTAAAAGATTCTAAGAACTAAATGAGAGTTTTTCTAGAATCTGTGTGCTCTGCTCATGTTTTCAGACCACTCGCAAAGTTCTAAACCTCAAAGAATACATCTCAGCTCTACCAAAGCTAAGGGAGAAGGTGATCGATATAGTGTTATGAACATTAAAACACAAAATTAATTAGTGGAAATTAATTAACAGTTTATCAAAAGGTGATCTAGAGCTTTACAAAAGATTCATGAGTTGTAGCTCATGTTTGGTGTCACCGGAGCTCATCAAAGCTCTGGTGAAGGCTGATACAAGAAATTCGAGATCAAATATCGATGAAACTCATCAAGAAGTAGATGAAAAGATTCCTACAATTCTCAAAAACCTCATAAACGCACTAATTGCTTCGATTAAGCTTAAATCAAATGATATACCTCAAATTCAATAGAATTTGACTTCCTAAGTTTGACAGAGCTCAGAAGTCTTACTTCACTTAATTGAATGAGGCGAAACATCTAGTAGGTGCCTACGATGGTGTAGGTGAAGGAAATTAGTGAAAGAACTCTTCTTGAGCTGCCATTAACAGCAAGCTTAAGAAGTGTTGAATTAGGTGTATATTATGTAATGGATAATATATCTAATTACATACTGAAATGGGGCCCTTGAGATGTGTAGGGGAGATGGAAGGCCCCAATTGAATGTGCCAAAGCCTCTAAACCTCCGCCATGGACACTAAAGGAGCTCAGGTGAATGTGAAGTGGATTAGGTGACGTAGGTACTTATTTATGAAATCAAAGACATAGAAACGATGGCGAGAGGGTAAGGAGTGTGATCAGTGTGGATTAAGAGCAAGAACTTGTCCATTGAAGCTTGAGATGGCTTCGTCGAAGGTGGAGAAGAAGAACTAATTTCAAACGTTTACACTAACTAAATTATCTAGCTAGTTAAATCTATTTTACTCTAAACTACGAATCTAATGCTACTGCTACCTAGAAGAATAGGGGTAGAGGATCTCCGTCGAGGTTCATTGAATGAGGAAATAAGAATATGAGGAAGAAGAGTCTGGCATAGAGGTATTTGGAATTGGAGGAAGTAGCGGCAACACAGCCACATCAAAAGACGCAATGGAGGATGACAGAGAGGAAGAAGTGGTCAAGCTCCTCGGAGAAGACCAAAAGAAGAGGAAGAAGGTTATCAAATGTGGGAGAGAATAGCCTATCAGTATCTTAGTTGGGGGAGAGGATAGGGAGTTGCTAAGTGGAGATTGAAGGTACTCAGGGGTATTTATAGGTGGAGGTAGAGCTTTGGGGGGAAGAATCTGGTTGGGAAAGTGTCCAGGTTCATCGAAAATTCATCATCTTCGATGACAATAAAGCTTCCAGGAATCCTCGGTGCACGTGTGCGCAATCCAAACCATTGGATCTGTGGAGCTTGTTTTGAGGAAGCTTATCATGCACGGAAAAGGGCGTCAGCCCTTCGATGCTGCCAACTTCGGAGAAGAAACTTAAGGATGAACATTGATCGTCGGTTCCAGTGAGAAGTAAAGAAGAAAAAGGTAAAGGACTTGATCACAAATATAAAGGACCTATTTGCATAAAAAGTACTCGAATGTCATGAAACTTAAGGGCATAAATGCAAACAGTGGATTTAATGGCTTATTTTAATTAATTTATTTTTTTAACCTTTTACATATTATTATAAATAATGTAAATAATATGTTTATACCATGAAATTGTATTTTTTCCCATTTTAGTTATATTTATTTAAGTACTTACATTATGAAGTTAATTATTAATTATAAATATAAGTTATATATATAAGGCTTTATTTATAGCTTTATTGTTTTGATTTGATTCCTATTAACTAATTAAAATTAAGTTAATACTAATTAAACCTTAATTAAGTTATTTTAACTTATTTGTAAGGTCCTTGCTATTTTTCCTTTATTATATAATTAACCCTGTATTAATGTTATTCATATACTATTTAGTTAAGGAAACTATCTAATTAGGGTAAATTACGAGCCATGATGAGTTTCTCACATCGAGATAGTAGTCATTTTGGGGATAAGTGGTGGTAATAGGGTAGAAGTGGAAGTGTGTGTAACAATTGGAAGAATACATGGAGATGCATGAGGGAAAAGAGAAAGGTGCCCTATAGTACAAGCAATCCAAACCTGTCCTTAGGTAGGTAGCCTAAAGACCTACTGACTCGCAGAACCCATCTTAAGATTAAGAACGATTTGGTCTACTTCTATCTAGTCAATCCAACTAGTTAGAGGGAGGAATTGGGGAAAAGGTTCTTCCTTTGGCTTGAATGTTAGGTTCCTTTAATACCCCCAACTACTGTCATTTGATGGTACTCCACTAGCTAGGCATCAGATGGATCGATAGAAGCAAATTAATCGAGAATAATCTCAATTTGGGCCTTGAAGATCAAGTCAATCCTTAAGGCCGACATCAAGTCAATTTTAATTAGGCTTAGGATTGAATATGCTTTGGAATGTGATGGGCCCTTTATCTGGGTTATGCCCTTAAAGATCAATTAATTTCTGTGTGTGCGCACAACCAAGGTTTTCAAATAAGGTTATTAGATGATGTGTCTTTTAGGG
Organism: Thalassia testudinum; assembly: GCA_037157565.1. NCBI lineage: Eukaryota > Viridiplantae > Streptophyta > Magnoliopsida > Alismatales > Hydrocharitaceae > Thalassia > Thalassia testudinum. Next base: position 8,159,138 of record JAZHRO010000078.1, on the reverse strand, counting down.
TTTAACCATGTTTAGTAGCTTTTAGGATTTGATTGTTAAGTTATTCAATCAGGTTTAGTGAACTACACCAAGTTTTGAAAGCACTGGTGAAGATATATTCCTTTACAAATAAAAAATAGTGTAATCTACCTAGTTCAGCCCTAACAATTGAGTCCTACGGGGCAACTACCAGATGAATCACTTTTAAGTTGAGTAGTGCAGCCTAACAATTCAATCAATTGGCCTACTTGCACCACTAATTAAAACGCAGAAATGATCAACCTAGTTTGATGTCTACTCAATTATGTATGTCTTTGCATGTACCGGTTCCATAGGTTAGAGTCCTGGTTGAGTGACAAAATCAATGCTTGAGTGCCCCAAGTTTGTGGGTGTATATAGTGCATCTATTAATTAAGTCCCACAATCAAATTAGTAATTTTTTTTTGTATATATATATATATATATTTTTTTTTTTAGCAGGTGGATGAGGTGGGTGGAAGTGACAAACAACACAGAATCTAGCCTAGGGTTTATGCAAACACCTAAGTCGATTCAGAATTGAGTTATTTTAATGGTGGAATGAAATCTAAGTGGTAGGAGGATAGGGGAAGACTTACAGAACCTTCAGCTACACTTTTGTCCGATCTATACTACTTTGGATCACCTTGGAAGGGTACCTGCAATCATAGAAAGAATGAAGAAAAGTGAGGTAAAAGTTAAGTAAAGAAAACATGGGAAAAATCAAAGTTCGTTGCCTCCACGGTAACAGTGCCAAAATGATGAGTTGAAGATTCACGAAGAAAAATCAGAGTTTGGAAAACTCGTCGTAGTCTCGAAAATCTAGCTATCAGATAAAAATAACTAAAACTCAATAAGATCTAAATTGAACATGGGGAGGCGATGTTTGATTTAGAAAATCTATGTTTGTTTTATTTCTTTTTGGTATTTTGTGGTTTTTTAATTTTTTTGGCATTTTTATAGCAAGAGATCAGGTCGAAATATTTCTATCAAGCTAATTCTACTTGTAAAATAAAGGAGAGAGAAAGAAAGAAGCAAAGAAAGAGAGAGAAATAGATATTATATAGGTAATTCAAATGTTTATTACAAGTTAGATGTAGAAATTAAAATCTACTCTAGAAAGAAGTAAAAGAAAGGAAAAGAGAGAGAATCCCCCTCGTCGGTTGCCTAGGGGACGAGACACGTTGACGTGACACCTGGAAGAAGGTGATGAGGAGTTGGAGGAGGGAGGACAAAACTGGAAGAATTGAGATGAGGCAGGACGGCATCACAGCGGGATCCACTTCCAGAATGAGGGTGAGAAGATGGCCACGGGTGCTCCACGAAGGGGATGAGAGAGAGGAAATTACAAAATTATTTTTTACTGTAATGGAGCATCCTAGGCATGGGACTAGCTCTAGAGTGGCTCTTGGAGCTTTGGAGAGGGTGAGAATGGAGAAGCAAGGGATGAGAGGCTAAAGGAAGGGAAGGGTGGTATTTATAGTGTTGAAAATGGGACATGGCAAATGATTTTCCATTCACAGCCATCAAGACCGCACATTAGAGATGGCCCACGCTCACAATGTACCCACAGGTTCCTAAACATCGCGCACAGCACGCATGTACATAGCGGTAGTGCTTCGTAAGCATAGTGAGGGATGTTCACGCCCGTCAAATCATGATCTAACACTCTAGCTCGCATGCCAATTTCACCTCAGATAGCTCGTCAGATCGCACATCATCGCGCGTTGCATGGCATAATCACCGTCGGTTGATGATGATCGTGCGATTGTGAGCACGTGAGGGGCTTGTGTTGATGCTGCATTGCGAGCACTAGAGGTGACGTGTCTCAATCTCATCCATCTGCTCTTGATTGAGTAGCAGAATTTGATCCGCACTTGTGAGGGGAAATGAGACTCGAACTCGCATCGCTTGTATGAGATAGCATGGGTGTGACCACTGTGCCATCAAGGATGAGGCACGCTCTCAACGATTGATGCAACATCTGACGATGGAGGAAGCATGCCATTTTTCCCCTTAGAAATATGAAGGTGAGGTGGGCACGAGCAACCTGGCACATTCCTGAACTTTGGATGAAGATCCAGCGGTCCGGGCTTGAGGGCGCAGTCGAGGAGGTGTGGCATGCTTTCCATCATTGGATGAAGATAAAATGGTGGATGTGTTGCATTGATGAGCCTTCAATGGGTGAGGGTGAGGTGACAAGCAGTGATGGGTGGTTGGGATGGTCCCACGTGGTACCGTCCTGGCCATCCATCTTCTTTTCTTCACAGGTGGAGCTACAGATGTTGGATTTGGTCGATTTTCATGTTGTTAGGCTATGATCATCGACCCGAACCCATTCGCGCAATTGTATTTGTTGTTTGGGGCTCTGAATTGCGTCACCTTGCCCCTTGCCCTTTGATCTTCTTCAGACTGGATATGATGCTACGGAGGTCCAATCAGGGTGAGTTTGGAGGCCTTGGACACTGATCATTGTCCTAATTACATTCATATGGTTAGATCTTCAATCCAAAGCCAACGAATGTGTTCCTTCTCCCCTAGCCACTAGAATAGGCTAATGAATACATAATTTAAAGAATCCAGCCAAAATGCAATATGATGCATGTTATGTTATATTTATAATGCTAATTGCATCTATAAGCCTAGGAACATGCATAAATAGGTATTTTTAAATAAATGTGTCTTCATCAACTAGCTTAATTAGATAATTAATATATGCTAGGCACATGAATCAATTGCATAAAAATTAACAATTAACATAGCAATCAATTCTCTAAATGAACTCTAGACATGCAAAATATGAACATTGAAAATTTAAACTTCAATTGCATAAAAAGATAGGAAAAACAAATGCTTAAAAAAAATGTTTACTTTACAACTAATCATAGGCTTTAAGTGCAATTGAACTTCTTCTTATGGTTTAAGCATAGGTAACACACAGTTACTCTTTACTGTAAAAGGTATAACTCAAGAGCTAGATCAACAGCCACATGGCATCTTCACCAATATCCATCAGGACTGCCCCTCAGTGGACAAAGAGGATCAGATAACATGCATGTACACCCATTATAGTATATTGCGTGAAACCTGATATGCCAGATTAGAAATATTAACTTTGGGCGATGTGGCACTATCAAGCATAGCTTTCCTTCACATGCACACTGGAGCTCCCCAGTTCTTCTCCATACCAGCAGTAGCAACTCAATCCATCAAATCAGAGCTTGGGCTTCTTCGATTGAGCTCCAATATAGATTTAATAACTAAATCATGGCTAAAATCATCATCTAGAATCATCACAGGCTTGATTCAACACCTTGGATCAACTGAAGGCCATAAGTCCAGTTGTTCTCACTGTGGCTACTTCTATGCATACAGTTAACAAAGACCTACTACAGACCTTAAACTAGGCTCAAAACTCTCTCCTCATTGCATTTAAAAGACTCCCAATGCATACTTAAGACTTTAACACACTTCAGATCCTAATGACCAACTTTTAAGGTCACGATTGACTTAATGAATAACCCACAAGCAAATGCTAGCAGAGGCAGAGAAGACTTAAATGAAAGCAATTGCCTTCGTAAACCTTTATACCTATTTCTAATGATCTCAGAATGTTTAAATGTACATCTTAGAATAATAAAAAGCTTGAAAACTCAACTAAAATTCTAAAGAATTCACGAGTAGCTCATATAAACCCAACAACCTCGGATGAATACAACAAACTCAAACAACCTTAAATCTTCCTAAAATTGACTCTAACAAGTTCTAAAACATGTTGCATCCCTTGGAAACAAGCTAAGGAGCTCTGAGCTCCAATGGGAATTAGAGTTGATCAAATAAGGCTAAATTTTGGTATTGCATTCCAAGGCAATTCAAATCAATCCAATAAGCTAGATGAACTCTACAAAGCTAGTAAAACTTGCTAGAATAAAAAAAAGAAGAATTTGATCATGGTAACGGAGTACTCAGGTGTACTGAAAAGATGATTTTCATTTTCGATTTAGTTTGACACATAAAGCGTGGTAGAAAATCACTTTTCAAAATAATTATAATTACCACTCAAGAAGAGTGAGTCGTGTCCATAGGGAAGCAATGGCATATTAAAATTTGCTACTATTGAAATCCAATGTTTACTATTTATTTCCTCAAAAAATTATGTCAAAAACCACTTTAGATAACTGTTTAATTGAAAGTACAAGCTGAAATCGCATTTATGCCAAACAGAATGGAGTTCAATGTAATGTTCACAATAATAAAATATCAATAAAAAGTGGCAATGGCACAAAATGTAAATATTAATTGGATGCAAAAAAAAGCATTTATTTGTGGCATTTCTGCGTGCGAACGAGGCGATGATTGGTAGTGAGGTGCTCAGAGGAGGATCTTTGGATCGAGGGCTTCATGATGGCGATCGCAATGAGGTGCAGGGTGGTTGGGGCTCGCTGAACGGTGGAGATGAAGGTGGTGGGTGGCCAACTACATGTTGCCATTGGAGCTCGTAGAGAGGAGAGCTCCACATCCGCCCAACTGCTCTGCGGGCGGTGAGTGGCCGCACGTGGCGAGGAGTGGGCGGAGGGCGGTGGCACACGGTGCGGTGAAGGCGTGAAGGAGAGTTGGCGGCGAAGGCATACTAGGCTGCTGCAGCTTGTAGCTGCTGCATCTTGTAGCTGCTGCATGAGCACAGCGCATAGTGTGTGAGGACGGTTGCACATGGTGTGCGTTGAGTCCGGCAAGGAGTGTAGGTGAAGGTGTTGGCTGGCGAGGAGGTGGCTGCAGCTGTCGTGCATGGGTTGTTGGGTTCTTTCTGGAGGAGAAGAATAGTAGATGGTTAGTGGAGAAGATGAAGAACGAAATGTTGAAGAATAAAGAAGAAAATAGAGGAGAAGAGGATGTAGCTGGTGATGGAGTGAAGAAGCACAGTGGTGGTGGTAGCATGCATGCCTGTGCATGCTAGAGGTGATGAAAGCGAGCTTCAGATGGCAGTGTGGCCTATCACATCACGCGCCCATGATGGTGGAGGCTCGCTGCCATGGTGGAGGTGAAGCGCAGTATTAGGTTGGGGTGGAGGCCTCCCAAGCACGGTAGCCTCTCGCGTCATCTTATAGCAGTCGAGGAGTTTTTGAAATGAAGGTAGGAGGGAAGGCACATCGAAGGAAGCAATCGACCAAATTTACTTCGCTCACTCCTTCCTTGATGGGATGAGAAGATCGCTCCTTGAATGTCGATCTTTAATGGCCGTGCAGCTGTTGCGAAGAGGGCCATGGATTCCCTACAGAAAAAAAGAAGATTTTTTTTTGAAAAGATGAGGAATGCTATCGTTAATGATAGCAAATCAGGAGCATTTTATTCAATAATTAAATCAATCAATAAAATTTACAAGTAATCTCTCCACACTACAAGTAATGCTCACAAGGCACTCCACGCTCCCACAAATTCCCAACATTCTCTTACAATAATCCCTACATTAATAGCTTCCCCTCTAAATAGTTTTTTGTTGCGAGCACACCATACACACCAGAACATTGCAGCCAACAATGAATGTGGTCTAGTAGCATTAGTAAATAACATCCATAGTTCATTCCAAGAGGGCAAGACTTCTCCTGAGACCTTTCTCCATATATGGTTGATTACCAAGCACATGGAAAAAATGTGTACGCTGCTATCTGTAGGGAAGTCACAAAGAGGGCAATTTTGAGCTAGAATACCCAACTTGGAATGCCTTAATTCTCCAGTAATAAGTCCATTTCTTCTACTCAGCCAAAGGAAGATCTTTATTTTCAGAGGGATTTTTAAATACCATATAGCAGCACAGTCTTTATCCACTTGTGTTGGTCTATAATTCTCTCCATCAATTAAAAATTTGTATGAATTTGCTGTAGTGAATAACCCATGGCACCAAATAAATTTGTCAGGCCCTCCAAGAGGGTGGAAGGCCTCCATCTCATTTCTCAAGCGTCCAATCTCGTCTTGCATGCGGCCTCCTTCCGTCGTTGAGCTACTAGCAGAACTCCAATAATTCTGAGTGGCTTCCCAACTGTTCTTGACTGAGATGCTCTTATCTGCTGCTGCATTATACATGTGTGGATATCGATCTTTCAGAGGACCCAAGTTGGACCAGTGGTCGTGCCAAAAAGAGAAGTGTTCACCATCTCCTACCACTGGTTTGAAGTTCTGCCAGTTATCATGCATGGCTGTCCAGACATATTTCCTAAAAGAGGAAGGTCTGCTAGGAGTTGTTGTGCACCGAGATACATGTGAATGGCCATATGCATCTTTGAAAATCATGGACCAAATTTTTCATCATCTTCCAGGAGCTTTACTATGCATTTAAGCAGCAGGGAGTCATTGAACTCCTTTAAGGAGCGAATGCCCAGACCACCAGACTTTTTAGGAGAGCAGAGCTGCAGCCATCTAAGGGGATGTAAGAATATGCCCTCATATTTGGCTCCCTTCCAAAAGAAGTGCTTTCGAAGCATGTCAAATATTTTCCAAATTGATTTTGGCACTTTGAAAATAGAGAAGTAAAACACCGGGATAGCGGTGATGATCGAGTTTAGGAGGATCAGCCTACCACCTTTAGATAAGTAGCGGCTGCTCCAAATTTCAAGTTTAGTAGCCACCCTATCAAATAAGAAGTTCCAATCGCTTCTCTTTAGTTTGGTTCCACGCAAAGGTAGCCCTAGATACCTCACTGGCAAACTAACAATAAGCGTGTGTAGATTGGTTGATAAGGTCTCGCTCTCATGACAGTTCAGCCTAAAGCAAATCAGGGAAGACTTTTCCCTGTTTAGTTTCAGCTCAGAGATGTCTCCAAATAGAGAGACCATAGTGTAGAGGGTTGCTGCTTCATTTCTTCCACCTTTCACGAAAAAAATGGTGTCATCCGCATATTGTAGAATTAGCACCATTGCTCTAGAACTTGACAGTGAATAGCCTTTGATAAGCCCTGCTACTGAGAGTTTGCACGCAAAACATGCAAGGGTGTCTATTGCCAAGTTGAAAATAAGAGAGGCTAAGTGGCAGCCTTGCCTAACTCCGCATTGGGGTTGTATCCAAGCTCCACTAGGTTTGCCATTAATTAAAGGGGAGAAAGATGAAGTTACACTGCATCTCTTCATCCATTGAATCCACTTTGGCGGGAACCCTCTCCTTTTCATAATTTCCCATAGGTATGACCATGAAATGGAATCGAAGGCCCTGCTGAAGTCTACTTTCGACATAAAGGCTTTGCATTTTCTCCTGCACCAGCCGCTAATCATCTCTTGTGCCACGATAAATGATTCTTGTAGAGAATGGTTGGGCAAAAAGGCTGATTGAACTGGATTTATTAATTGCGAAAGAACACCTCTTAATCTATTTGCAAGAATTTTACCTATAATCAGGTAGATGGAGTTCGTCAAGGCAATTGACCTGAACTCCTGCAAACTCTCTGGCCCTTGTCTCTTTGGCAGTAGGAAGAGGTAGGATTTATTGATTCTTTCAAAGGCCGAGTTGCCCTCTTGAAGTTCCTTGATAACTTCCATTACATTTGTTTTCACAACTGGCCAGAGCTTTGTAGAAGAAGACTTGAAAACTGTCTAGGCCTGGGGAGCCTTCGGAGTTTAAACCAGCTATTGCACTTTTCCTCTTCGATCATGATGGGTTTAATCAGATGTTCAGCTTCAGATTGGCCAATCCAAGTGAAATCAGAATTTCTTATTCTCCAAATCCCTTTTTCTGCTGCTTTAGAGGCCTCCTTGTAAAATCTGATCGCTTCCCTCTGAATGTCACCTGGGGAAGTCAACACCTGATCACCTGACTTCAAGGAAGACATGTAATTAATTCTTCTTCTAAAGCTAGTAGCCATGTGGAAGAATTTCATATCGGCATCTCCTTTTAGCCAAAGTTGTCTCGATTTTTCTCTCCAATCAATTTTTCTTTTTAGGTCTAAAAAAGAAGAAAAATAATAATTAAATGATTGGTTATTTATGCACAAAACCTCATAGAATCCTAAAATGTATGTAATGTGTAGAATGCACACTAAATGAAAATGCAAACTTACTTAAAGACTAAGCTAATGGATGCTATCCTAATTAAAAATCTAATTACATATGAATGTGATGCATGAAGAAAATCTATAATTAATGTATTTACATCCTAATGCATACTAAATAAATGTTACAATTATCTTAATGTCTAGGCATTAAAATAAATAAATAGCCAACAAATATGTGCTCATCATGTACTGATGGGAATACCATCATGAGCCATAAACTAGCTCAATTTGATCTGATTAAGTCATTAAATACTCCTACATAACTGCTAGAGAACTGTAATTCATTGCATAGTCATTTTGAGATAAACACAAGAAACTAGGGTTAAAACACCTATTTTACAATCATATCTTGAATGCAGTACAACCACATGTTTTCTCAGGGGTTAATTAAGGGTCAAATGATCCTAAAAGACTAAGTAGGTTAAAATAAGTAGAAAAGGGCTTTCGTGTGTTTTAAGAATTAAATGACTTCTGAAATCCTAAAAATAGACCTACTTAAATAACTGAGGTTCTAGTCAAGGTAAAATTCACCCAAACCCTCTAAAATTTATAGAAAAATATTCTCTAGGGTTTGGTACCTTCAATTTGACCATTACTTGACCCAAAATAGTCTCAAACTGACTTTTACCCTAATTTGGGTTTCTGCATAAATTACCAAGCAAACGAGGTCAAAACCTAAATCTAACTTCACCATTTGATTCCTTGGGTCAAAATTACATTTTTACCAAAATTTGGACCCAATTTGGGATCATCTTTACCTAGTTTGCAATTTGGTCCAATTTGAGTCTTTTCTCTCACACACATGCCCCTAACTTTTGAATTCCTTACAAAAAGGTCCCTATCTTTGCCGTCACTCTTTGCAAATAGGTCCCTCCACCATTATCGTTGAGGAATCCTACTCCGGTGACCTTCGACTAGGGATTTCTCCCAGATTGATTGGCTAATCCCTTCCAAAATTGAAAGGGTGACTCCTGAGAGATTTCCCTACAATTTGAGCAGCATCTTGGCCTCCAATTCACACCCAAATCCTAATGTGAACTCGTGGAAGAAGTGGGTTTCCTACTCCGACAAACCTTCCAAGGTTGAAAGCTTGGATTCCAAGCTTCAACTGCCCTCTACTGCCTATATAAAGAACCACCAGACCTCGTCGAGTCTCTTAAGCTTGATTCCGGCCGTGAAACCCTCTCTTCCTCCTTCCTTTTCCCTCCACGAAGCTGCACAAGCTCCGGTGACTCCTCCTGACCACTCTCGTTGTCTAACCACAAAACCAGTGGTAGATTCACCTTTCTCCCTCTCGTCCGCTCTTGGCCGTACCAACGGGAGCCCCTCTACCTTCGTTGTCATCGCTGTCCCCATCATCGAAGCACCTTCTTCCCCAGTGTCCGCCTACCAACACCGATGTTGTCCTCCCCCGTTCATCCATTTATATTAGGTTATATTAAGTCGCATAGCTCTTAGGTTTAGTTTTATACCCAAAAATCACAAAAATAGCCCTCGACGCCGCCGTTCACCCTCACCTTCTCCATGTCCAACGACCACTCCAGTAAGGCATTTCCACCGCTACGCAACTTCATCTGCCTCACCGACACACCCACAAGCACTGCTGTCCCTCCGTGAACAAAACCCCTCTCCCTATTTCCTATTTCACTCACTAAAACCCTTTGCCGACCTACCCACCTTTGCACGGCCATCTCCGTCACCATCTGGCCACTTCATGCACTCTCACACCACGCTGCACCCACCACCACTTTCACCGTCCCATGGAGATCCTACTGAACCATCTGATGCAGCCGTAAGGCCCTTTTTCTTGAGTTTCAAGTACTAGGTTGAGCTCGCCATTGATGCTGTGCTTCGAGCAAGCTTGGAGCTTGCTACAGCACCCACTTGCTCCAGGTGCTCAACCCAGGCTGTGCTGAATCACCTAAGCCACTATCCTGTGAGGTCAATTAGAGGCCTTGACCTTGTGAGCTGCAGCAATTTAAGGAAGTAGCCCTGTAGCTGTATGCAAAGAGGAAGCATGGGACTTTAGTCCCACATCGGTTGCTGAAGAGCATCAGCAGTGCAATAAGAGGAAAAGGTGTCAGCAGCTTATCACCTCAGACATAAGGGGTGAGGTCCCTCACACCCCTCATGTGCCTCGTCTGCGACACGCTCCTCGTGGACCTGGTGTAGATCCAACTACGCGCCTAAGCCCTATACACTCCTCGGCTGTGACCCATGCCCGCAACCTTGGACCCCGGTGTGCTCTAGGTTTGAATACCCGATAACCTGATACTGTTGGAGGCTCTAGGAGAGCATGACCCAAAGAGAGAAAGAGAGAAGAATCTGCATGGGGTAGTGGAAAGTTTTGCTCTCTGGGAAGTTGGCTAACGCTTAGCCAAAATCTAAAGACCCTTCCCCCTTTGCATGAGGAAGAAGAGCAGAGAAAGAAATAGAAGGAAGAGAAAGTAGCAAAAGAAGAGGAAGAGAAGAAGAGCCGCAGCAGAAGAGTCTGTGAAGGAGAAGAGGGAAAGCAAGAGAATAATTGAAGAAGAAGAAATCAGATAAAGGAGGGCACTGTAGAATCAGACATTTAAGTTGTCTGATCCTACCATCAGACGGCTAACTTTAGTTTATTTCATTCATAAGCTATAGAGTTTAATTAGATATTATTGTAGGGAGTAATTGGTGATTCAAATCACCATATTACTCCATTCTTTTTGCAGTCTGACACTTGATCTTATTGCCACATTATTCTGAATCAATTTCTGATTATAATTTCTTATCATTATTGTTTAAGTTGCAATCTTGAGAATTGAATTCCTACTTGCTCCCAGTGAACGACCTCGGACTTTTTCGAGTATAAATTTTATCTATTTTTTGCAAGATTTCAACTATACTGCAACGCAATGATTGAAAACCTGATCTCGAGCGAGCAACATTTTGGTGTCGTTGCCGAGGAGCAATGCGCAATTCAGATCTCTTGATTGCAATATCAAATTTGGTACTAACTTGCTACATCTCTTTTGATTGTGATCTATTTCAGGGACTCGTTAAAGGAAAATCAGCTGCACATCAGCCACTCTAGGGGCAGGTAAAACACAAATCCAAATTCCTTCTAAGCCCCTGATTCTGAAAAGCTAAAAAAGGAAAAAAATCAGTTAGGGCTACTTGCATTATATTCTTAGATTAATCATCAAGTTGCCCGATTTGATACATTCTATTTAGACAACATTCAAACCCTGATTTGTGCACCTACTTGAAGCTTAAAGGTATCTAGGGCTATCACCTTCTTGTTTGAGCCCTAGGTACCACATTTGGATAAATTAAATTTGACCAAATCAGAGCAAATTAAGGATTCCAATTTAGGGTTTTAGAGACACACTTGCTTAATCAAGAATTGATCTTTCCAAACAATGTGTGCCTAAGCCTTGATTGAATTGATCTATTCAAGAAAAACCCTAAAACCAGGCTTGTAATCTCATTTGAACACTAAAAGAGAGACCTAAATATTTCTCAAAGGACAATACAAGTGAAGTTGACCCACCTTGTTGGGCTAACCAATCTTCAAATTAGGTCACTTTGTACAAAAACATCTTAAAAGTTCAATTGAAATCATAAGCACCCTTGCTCTTAATTAAAACTGGTAGACTTAAGAGGTCAAGTCCCTATTCTGGTCTACTCGAAACATCAGTCACAAGAGAGGTCGGGTGGGGGAAACCCTGTAACTCGTGGGGGCCATCTACCGAGTAGGGGTCTTTGCAGGACTCTCCCTCTCTGGCTGCCCAGGTATTTCTCAGGTGGATGGCTTTCTGACTAAGGGGTATCATCCGCCCTGAACCTCTATAGTTATCCAAAAATTTTTGGGTGTCCCTATTGGGTCTATCACATTCTACCTCTCATCTACTCCATCGATGCATGTTTGGGAGGAGGTCCTTAAGACCATCCTTGAGGCCTCCATTAGATATTCACTCTCACCGAGGTCAAGCCTCAACTTCCATATTTGTGCAACAATCTGATCACATTGACATGTCCTCTGATTTAGAACCTACTTGCCCTTCATCAGCTATGGATCACCAAGAAGAACAACCTAATCTTGAGCAACAATTCCATGATTTCCAAAACTGAATCAATGCCATCATCAACCCACCACGACGTCCTCAAATGCGAGATCACTAAAATCCCACAGCGGTGGGAATCAAACCACGAATCAACATTCCCGTGGGAGGACTCGAGGTAGATCTCAAGCCTAGCATGCTTCAATGACCCCAAAATTTCATGGCTTGAACTCCGAGGATCCCTTCCAGCTTATCAAACACCTTAAACATTTGGCCCACACCTTTGATGTACAAAATCAACAGATTACTTCTAAAGCTCTTCTCATTCTCTTTGGCTGACAAAGCTGTGCATTGGTTTTAGACTCAACCACACACGATCAACACCTAGGGAGAACTTCAAACTGCCTTCCTGCAAAAATTCTACCCTATTGGTCGTATCGACACAATGCGGCACCAAATCATGCACTTCTCCTAAGGAGCGGGAGAATCTCTACACGAAGCATGGGATCGCTTTCTAGATCTCATGCGTAAGTGCTCCCATCACAGAGTTCTGAAGTGGAAACAAGTCCAATCCTTTTACCACGAACTCCGTGAAGATATCAAGCTCTTTGTCAATGCAACCTGTGGTGGTAGCATCATGGGTCAACATGAAGACACAATCTGGGAAATTCTTGAAAACATGTGCGAGAACTCCCTAAACAATGAGTCATTGGGTGCATATGATCGGACATCCACCAGCACATTGGCAAATAATCGGGGGGTACATGAATCCCAAGGTCTTTTCGCATCCATTGATCTGGAGTTGGTAGCCAGTCAATTGGACAAGGTCTCCATTATCGAGAAAAAGGTGGACGACATCACTCATCATCTACACAAATCCACCTCTACACCTCAAAGCACATACACGCACCTGCCCATGGGAAGGGAGGCTGCGCACAACATCTACCACTCCCCAGGGATGGATGCATATCCACCTCCGTCTGATTATGGCTTCGGAGGCAATTCTGGGTCAGCCCACCTTAGTTGGGGGAACTCTGAACCCCCATACCTTGATTATCTCGGAGCTCCTTAGACCTGCGAGGATCTTCACGCTGTCCAGAATAATCCTTTCTCTAACACTTATAACTCTGGATGGCGTAATCATCCTAACTTTTCATGGTCGGGTAATAACCTAAATCTAAGTCCTCAATTCCAACCCCGACCACAGACTCCACGACCTTATCATCCTACCCAACCAAGGACCACTCAAAACTTCCAACCTGGACCACCTAAAGAAGATCATACATCTCTAATTCTCTAGACCTTCGTTGACATGCAAAAACAACACAAAGAGGAGATCTCTGAGTTGTGAAATCAACTGGCTCAATTGGCAAGTGCTCGCTAGCCTGGTGCACTTCCTTCTCAGCCTCTTCCAAACTCGAATAACATGCCAAACCAGTGGTGCATTATGAACCCAAATCAGGGCCAAGCTCACTTTGTTTATCAGGCGCCTTCTGCCCCATTACGTGAAGGGATGGATGCTTCAACTTCATACTCAGAATTTTAGTAACAAACACCTATTTTGCCCAACCCAAATCAGAACCTGGTGGGATTTAATTATGTTACTACCCGTAGTGCGAAAGAAACACAGGACCCACCTTATCCAAGCCACTCCCAGCCTGGTAATATCAACCCCAACCCTAGATTGGTCATCCAAGACACACCCGTCCCAAATCAAGAGCCTGAGCCAATTCTAGAGGAATCATCTAAGGTTCCATTTCCCAAGGACTTGACTAAGGGAAAAAGGACAGCCAAACTCATGGCACCTGAGGAGGACCTGGTTAAGCTCTTTGAGCAGGTCCATATAAACATCCCCTTGATGGATGCAATATGCCACGTACTGGCTTACACATAATTTCTAAAAGCCGTATGTACACCTAAGCATAAGCCGTGAACCAAAGGCAGGAACCCAATCGTATTGTCAAAGTAAGCCAGCTCCATCATTTTGAGTAAACTCCTGCCTAAGGCAAATGACCCAGGCACCCTTCTCATCTCCTGTGAAATTGGTGATATACAATTTGACCGATCCTTACTGGACCTAAGAGCTTCCATAAATTTGATACCTACATCCCTATTAGACTACTTCGAGGAATCTAAACTTCAACCGACAGAAATGACCTTGTAATTAGCTGATCGATCAATTAAGTCACCAAAAGGAATTCTTGAGGATGTCATAGTTAGGGTACATGACTTCTATTTTCCAGTGGATTTTATTGTCTTAGACATGGATGCTCCTAATAATGTGAAGAATACACCGATCATGCTAGGGAGACCCTTTCTGGCCACTGCTAGGGCCAATATAAATTGTGAGGAGGGCCAAATTGAATTAAAATTTGGGAGCAAGACACTAAAGATAGACATCTTTAAGGCCCAACAAGGAATTAATTGCTAAGTTATAGAACAAATTTGCGATATCGAGGCTGTGGTTGACGACATATGTATCAAGAAAAACCTAACTATTTCTGATCAACCACAAGAATACCAAAAACCCACAATTAGAGGAGTCTGAACCCAACCTAGACACACCCATAGCCCCTTCCTTTGCTCCCGATATCCACCCTGAACCACCTACTGCTGCTAACAACCCGGTTATGGAATTAAAGCCTCTTCCTGATCATCTCAAATACGTCTTTTTGGGTTCCAATCAGACATTTCCTGTGATTATCAACTCCCGACTCACCTGATCAAGAAACACGCCTGATTTCTGTTCTCCAACAACATTGGAAAGCATTGGATGGACTCTCGATGATCTGACTGGTATCAGCCCTTCATACTACACACATCACATCTACACTTGAGAGGGCTCACGACCATCCCGTGAAATGCAGAGACGCCTAAATCCAAATCTGCAGGATATCGTGAAAAGGATATCATCAAGTGGTTAGATGCAGGGATCATCTACCCGATCTTCGACAGTTGATCGGTGAGCCCAATCCAAGTTGTGCCTAAGAAGGCAAGGCTCATCGTCATCACGACTGAAACCAGAGAAACCATATCGACCCGTATAGCAAACTCATGGAGAGTCTGCATTGATTATAGAAGACTCAATTCCTCCACGAAGAAGGATCATTTCCCACTACCGTTCATTGATCAAATCCTCGAGAAACTAGTGGGAAATCGATTCTTCTGCTTTTTGGATGGGTACTCTGGTTATAATTAGGTCTCAATACATCTTGAGGACCAAGAGAAGACCACCTTCACCTGTCCTTTCGAAACATACACATTTCGAGGGATGTCATTCGGTCTCTGCAATGCCTCCGCTACTTTTTAGCGGTGCATGCTTGCCATATTCTCAGATATAGTAGGTGAATACCTTGAAGTCTTCATGGACAACTTCTCGGTATTTGGTAAATCATTTGACAATTGCCTCCTGCACTTGGCCCAAATCCTCAGGCGGTGCATCAACGTGAACTTGGTTCTTTCCTGGGAAAAGAGCCACTTCATGGTAGCTGAGGGAATTATCCTGGGACATCTCATCTCTGAAAAAGGCATCCAGGTTGATCGAGCCAAGGTGAATCTGATTTCCAAACTCCTTATGCCTAGCTAGGTCAAAGACATCCAATCCTTTCTGGGGCATGTTGGTTTTTACCATCGATTCATTCCCAATTTTTTGAAAATCGCACGCTCCCTGACTAATCTTCTATCAAGGATGTCCCCTTTGAAATCTCCAAGGAGTGCACTTAGGCATTTGAGATCTTGCATGATCGAGTTACCCAAGCACCCATCCTGCAATCCCCTGATTGGTCTCAACCCTTTGAGATCATGTGCGATGCATTTGATTATGCTGTAGGTGCGGTACTTGGGAAGAAAATAATTGGGCATCTACTACACTAGAAAGACACTTGGCGAGGCTCAACGTAACTACACAGTTACTGAGAAAGAGCTGCTAGCTGTAGTATTTGTCCTGGAAAAAGTTAGATCATATCTTTTGGGTTCCTGGGTTATCATATACTCAAATCACACTACAGTGAGGCACCTCCTTAAGAAGAAGGATGCGAAACCTCGAGTAATCTGCTAGATCTTGCTTTTGCAAGAATTTGACCTCGAGATTCGTGATAAAGTGGGAAAGCAAAGAGTGGTAGCTGACCACTTATCCCACCTTCCTTCTAACAGTATTGACCCTTCCGGACCCATCACAGAACACTTTCTTGATGAGCACCTCCTGACTATTAGTATGGGACTTCCTTGGTTTGGTGATTTAGTGAACTACTTAACATCACATCAGATTCCGTCCGAGTGGCTGAAGGTCAAGAAATAAAAATTGCTTTCCGATGAGAAGTACGACATCTGGGAAGACCCGTACCTCTTCTGCATTGGTGCTGATCAGATCATCAAACGGTGCATCCCAGAAGCGAAAATTTAGGAGATTTTATCCTTCTTCCACGACAAGGCCTACGACGAACACTTTTCCGAACATAAAACCACAGCAAAAGTCCTCCAGTGTGGCTTTTATTGGCCCACGATTTTCAAAGATGCATACGATCACTGTAAGGCATGCATTCGTTGCTAGACCTTGGACAACATGAGCCACCACGATATGATGCCTTTACAGTCAATTCTCGTATGCAAAATCTTCGACATCTGAGGGATCGATTTCATGGGACCCTTCCCTATTTCGGACGGATTCGAATACATTCTCGCTGTTGACTATATGTCCAAATGGATCAAAGCCATTCTGACTCAAACTAATGATCATAAGGTGGTAATCAAATTCATTCATCAGAACATCTTTTCTCGGTTTGGGATTCCACGTGCCATTATCTCTGATAGAGCGACCCATTTCACAAATGCTCAGTTCAGATCATCGATGACCAAATACGAGGTGTTGCATCGAATCTCTACTCCTTGCCTCCCCCAAACCAATGGTCTAGCTAAGCTATCGAATCGGGAGATCAAGAAAATCTTTTAGGTCACTGTCCGTCCTTACAAGAAAGATTGGTTGTCTCGACTTCCAAAAGCCCTGTGGGCCTATAGGACCGCCCACAAAACCCAATTGGTCATGTCTCCTTTCAGATTGGTTTACGGGAAGGCATGTCACCTCCCCGTCGAGTTGGAGCACAAAGCCTATTGGGCTATATGGAAATGTAATCTAGATCTTTCTAAGGTAGGAACCCACAGAAAGCTTCAAATGAGCGAGATCGATGAATTACATAATGATGCGTATGAGAACTCACGAATTTACAAAGAGCGGGTTAAGGCCTTTCACGACAAGCACATATCCAGAAAGATCTTTCACCCTGGTCAAAAAGTCCTACTCTTTGATGCCAAACTCAAACTGTTCCCAGGGAAACTCATATCAAAATGGATTGGACCATATCTTATCAGACGAATTTTTGGAAATGGAGCAGTTGAAATTAGCCAAACCAGCCTTGATTCAGAATCCTTTATAGTGAACGGTCAACAACTTAAGCCATTCATTGAACTCACCAATATGAACATGGCTGAGGTATCTTTTGATCTCCTTTCTCCCTGAGCTCATTGCGTCGGTTGATGGCATTAAACTCAACGCTTAATGGGACGCAACCCGTCATCTTTTTGAAAACCCTGAAACCCTTTTTGACACATCTTATGTTGAAGTCATATTGCACTTTAGGGTTCGTCCATTACAACAACCGACTCCACCTCTGGTACCCGTACCCGAGCTTGAAATCATCCACAACAGTCACCCTGACCCATTTACCCACCCAAAACTTGTTCTAATGTATGATCTAAGCTAAACTCGAACCCACCTAATTTACAATGAGGGCATTGCAAATCGTAGGCATGGGGGGTATTAAAGTGCAAAACGTTGTAAGAATCACTTCACAAGAAAGTGTTTCATAAAAAAAAATCACATATTCCAAAAACCAAAAAAAAATATAAAATTGAAAAAGAACAAAAAAAGGAGAAGGGAGGAAATTTTGAGTGAATTGATTACATATCATTTTTTAGGAGAAAAAGGGGAGGTGATAAAAAAGTCAAAAAGGAGCACAATTTGAAAAGAAGAAAAGAGAGATAGTCATTAGTAAAAAATTAAGAAATCGACTTAGTTCTAGACCAAATCAAAAAGAAAGAAAATGAAAGATAAAAAGTGCTAAGAGACAAAAAGAGATTAGTATGAACACTGATCTTAGGCCCCTTGGGCTATGATTCTAGGCTTAAAAATTCAAGTATCCATTAACATCTGGATAGACCTCAAGAGGTTAGGGAAAATACGAAACTTAAGTATTAGCTCTAAGGATTAGGGATTATTCGTCCTCGTTAACTGACCTCTGGTTTGCGAGACTCAATAACCTAAGCACCCTAATCCACACACAATCTGGTTCAATGTGCTTAAGTATCAAAATCACACAAATGTGTTAAATCTATTCTAAGAAAAAGCTACCTAGATTGGGAGCGGCTGATCAACACAAGTTGATTTGGATAAGTTCCCAGTGCGGAGAGGCGGGAAATTCCCCTCGAAGATGTGCAATAACATATCATCTCCTTGGTGCTTGTCTCCTAGGATATCTAAATATCCTACCGGGGGAATGTAAGCACCTTGTGCTAGTTCAGATGCCATGGGTGGCATTATCACGAAATGTCGATTGCCAGGGTCTGGATTTAGCTACAGAACGCCATGGGTGAGATTATCTCAAAATCTTGAAAGTCAGGGTTCTAGGGGTTGCCATTGGCAGTGCTATCTCGAAGCATCGATTGCCAGGGACCCTGCGAGGATTGATGGTAAGAACTAGGAATCTGATACAGACCATGTTGTAAAGCCAATTCGAAGCTAGAAATAAAAAGGAAAAGAGAGAGAAAACTCTCCAAAAAATAAAGAAAAATTCTTCTGTCTCTCTCTCACAAAAACCCACTGTAAACTGAACCTGGACTAAAACATGTTAGAAGCACAGGTGCTTTAACCGCGGAGTTCAACAAACCTTAGGTTAGTTCTTGTGGGCCTTAGAAACATTCATGGTAGATTGAGGTTAGAGCTGGTTAGGCTCGGATCTTGGTTGGTACTTGAGTACTGTTTGCACCTCAAAACACGCCTATAAGGACGCCTTCTTATGCTATTTTCTAGCATTAACTATGTATATTATAATCCTATAGTTGCATCTGTAAAAATACTTGCATTCATGCATTTAATTAAGAGGAGGGAAGAATGAAATAAAAGGGCTTCATAATTTACATTTTCCTCAAGTGCCTCTTTACAAAAATCCATCTCTTTTATTTTTTATCTCCACTTGATTTTCCTACGGCTGCAACTTCTTCTCCGCAACCTCTCCCTGCCGTCCTTCCCGCGGCTGCAACTTCCCGCGCGCGTCCGCCCTCTCCCTGCCCAAGCCATTCCCTGCGGCTGCCATTCCATCCCACTCCCCGCATGCTGCATGACCATGCTTTCATCTTCTATAAAGCCACGTCTTCTTCTCTTCAAACCGGACCGGCTGGCGGCAGCAAGAAAGAAACACCACCAGCAGGCCGCCACCTTCCTCTCCTCCCTCTCCCCTCCATACGTCGGTCCTCCTCCGAGGAGAAACCCGGCGGGCAGGAGCTCACTGTGGTGCACACCACCACAGTGAGACCATCACCGCCCAGCTCTTCAAAGAGCCGGTGGGCGTGGTGGCTCTCTGTTTTCATTTGTTTTCCGTTCTCGCACTTCTAGCCATTGCTGCTGCTTCAAGGTCTGAAGCTTGAAGCAGCAGCAGCAGCTAAGCGGAAGCAGCAGCAGCAGCAGCGGCAGCGGCCCCCGCAGCTTCCGCGAGCGTCTGCAAGCGCCCCAGCCACTCCGCGCGTGCCTGCAGACCTTCCCCGCTTCCGTTAGTACGCTCTGTCGCCCGCCTCTGCGCCCGCAACCGGTCGCTGCGCGCCTCTGCAGCGGCCGGCCAAGCGTCTCCCTGCCTCCTTCTCCGAGCGCGCTGTCGCGAGCCTCCGCGCTCGCAGCAGGTCGACGCAGACTCCTCATCTCCTCTGCGCGAGTACGCCCCCGTGCGCCCGCGACCTCCAGACGTCGGCCGCCATCTGCAGACGACGTATCGGGCCTCCTGCAGAGCGGCTGCATTCTCTCTGTCTGCCGCTCTCTTTCTCTCACGAATTCTCTATCTCTCTCTCTCTCTCTCTCTCTCTTTTTTTTACTTACAGCAACACACACACACCTATTCACCGACACACACACTCACACACTAATAGTAACTTATATACATCCATATATATATATATATATATACATATACATATATCTATATATATATACTTATATATACATAGTATATCTATATAGTTATGTATACATACATATAATATAATATATATATGCATATACATATATAATATATATATATATATATATATATATATATATATACACATACTCATATACATATATATATATACATATCTATATACTTATACATATACACATATATATATACATATATATCTAGATACATATATACTTATATACATATATATATATATATCTATATAGTATTATATATATATACTTATATACATATATACATAGCTATATACATATATACATACATATATATATATATATATATATATACACCTATACATATATATATATATATCTATATATATCTATACATATATACTTATACATTTATATACATACATATGTACATATATTTTCACGTTATTTATTATACGCTGTATCGCGGGGATATCTGCACCAGTTGCTGATATTCCCTGATACACGCGTACAAAAAAAGCGTGGTCCCATACATCATCCATCCTCCATCCACACTCCACGCGGCACCTAGTCGTGTTGGTTGCATCTCTCTAGACGTCGGCTGACTCGACATAGTGCTACACTCCATCGTCACCTCCACCCCCACCCCTTTATATATATACTACATATAAATATATATCTATAGCTACTATATTTACTTTCTATCTGATAGCTTCCTTAGTAAAAAGATAAAAAAAAGGTATAAAAGTGAAAAGATAATCTTTGATTTGCAGGTACCCCCGTCTTGCAAGTAGCAAGACGTGTTTTGAAACTCTGTTTTGGCTAAAAGCCAAGGACACAATTTTGAGGGTGTGCCTCAAGAACAAGGATTACCAGAAAAAAAACCTAAATAAGAAAAATACCAAAAACAGAATAAACGAACGGAAGAGACGCGTTTTAAGGAAAACGTAGAAACTCGACTTGAACCCCACTTCCCTGAGTTCGACCCTGGGCTTAAAAGTGACAAGATAAAATCAATTAGGCCAGGTTAAAAATTTTGTAAAGAGATGGTTAGGTCTGAATTAGGTTAACCACTATACACATTTCAACGATAAAAATATCATATTAATAACTTATCCAGGCCGACCATCATAGCTTTTCTGGCGCCGTTGCCGGGGAGGTGCGCTTTCGAGTAAGTTTCTATCCAATTCCTTTAAATTTGTCTCTTCTCTCTTCACGGGTATTATTGTTTTTGGTGTGCAGGTGAACCTGGTGGAAGGAGAAGAAGGCTAACGAAGTCGAGGACGTGAGCAGATCCAAGGCGGGAACGAGAGCGTGAAGACGCCGACATCGCATTGGAGCTTCGCACACGTTGCCGAACAAGTAGGTTTTCTTTTCTCATCAAATTAGTGTTAACTTGCCACCACAAAAATAAAAAAAAAAAATTTTTAAAACTAAAAAAATTAGAAAAACTTCTTGGGATTTCTTGAGGGCAAGTGGATTAAAATTCACTTGATTGATTGGTTGTCTTCACTCCCACTGCCCCGGGATTTCCCACCTTACTTCGCATAGCGAAAATTCTAGAATCTTGATTCTTAGATTTTTCGCCATGGGAAGTATTCTTTGAGGCAAAGAAAAAGATTGCTTGTATCCCTCTTTTGCCTCAATTATCTTTAATTCAGGATCACATTTTTGGTGGGGAGATTTGGAATTGAGTTGATTCCAACCCCACCACGACTTTTCAAACTTGCCTGTGATTCGATCCTGAATACTTCAACCCCAACAGTTTTAGTTTCTTTATCTGTTGGTTGAAGCCTTGTGTGTGGATATCTTTCTGGTGATTGGGAGCACTTGAATTGAAGTGCTTTGGCTCCCTTTCACATTGGTATAAAATTGATTCGCGCATCCACACATAGAAATCTCCATTTAGGGTAGCCCATTGCATTTTAGCATGCATTAACTAATTGATAATTGAAGAAGGGTTTCTTTGGTTTTAGAAGGAAAACCTGTATTTTTGCAAAAACCCAGAGATTGGTTGAATTGGTAATTCAGCAAAACCCTAAAATTCATACTACTTAAGGCTGAACTCTAAAAATCATTCTCCAATAAAAACTTCAATTCGGGGAGATTTCCCTGTTGCATGCTTGTTCTTACACACTCTTAAAATCAATCACTTGGGCATTACCCGTAAACAACGCCCTTTACATTCCAAAAGCACTTGACCCTAAGCCTCTAATTAAAACTGGTAGTAACTTGACCCTTTTAAGGATTGGAGGTCTAACTACCTACGTGTAGCAGCTACGTGCTGGTGAGAGTTCCCGCGTGCTATCGGGTGTCTAAGACTGGGGCAAACGGCCTTTCAATCTGGCCCGGTGGTTCCGTGGTGCTCGCATTCGGTTCCGTAGTTCGTGATAGTAGGTAACTTAGATCTTTAGGTCTAAGGGCACACTGTAGAGGTTAGGAACTTGACTGTATTGATTTGTAATCAAGTGTACCTTTGCGACGTCATTTCTCTCATCCCTTTTCCCTTCTCATCTCCCCAATTCTTCCTGCGGTAGTGCATGTTTGGGAGGAGGTCACAAAACCCTGAACTATTTGAATTGACTGATAAATCTAGAAAACAAGTCGAACCGTCCTCCTCCACAAACATGGCTGCACGCCCACCCCCAAATCCCGAGGGAGGAAACCGCCCTCAGAATCCACCAGGTGGTGGAGCCTTAGAACCCATAACCCGCCTCCAAGCCCAAATGGAAATGTATAATGAGCAAATCGAAGCCATTCGGGAAACATTGGAGGAAATGCAGAACCCTCCCGAACGGGAGGAGCCTAGGTCTCTTAGCTCTTATCAGAATCCCGCTGCTACAGAGACCATAGGACAAATTCGGGTTCCCATGGGCGGGGACGACTTTGAATTAAAACCAAACATAATTGGCCTAATCAATTTTCACTTTCATGGTCTTGCAAGTGAAGACCCATTTCTCCACTTGGAAGACCTAACCCGACTTGCTGAAACCGTTAAACCAAGAAATGTCGGGTTATCTATAGTCCTCATGAAGATGTTCCCGTTTTCATTACGGGATAAAGCGTCGCAATGGTTACGCACCCTTGGGAGAACCATCCACTCTTGGGAAGAGATGCGAACAGCATTTCTCAAGAAGTTCTTCCCAATCGGGCGAACCAATGCGCTTCGCCGTGCTATCACTTCATTTACGCAACAAAACGGCGAACAATTTCATGAAGCATGGGAGAGGTATAACGACCTCCTCAGGAAGTGTCCGCATCACGGTCTGCCTAAGTGGCATATAGCCCAGATTTTCTACTATGGGCTAAATGAGACTTTGAAGCAGATTGCAGACGCTTCCTGCGGAGGGAACTTTATGAATAAAGACGAGAATGGAGCATTCGAGCTGTTTGAAAATATGAGTGAAAACTCGATGAACAATGCTTCCATTGTCGCCTTTAATCGTACCAGCCAGCCCCGAAATGTCCACGAAGTTGACACGGGACCCTCCCATTCATCCACTGATCTAAGCCTTATTGCACAAAAACTGGATGAAGTCTCCGTCGTGCACAAGAAGCTGGACGAGCTTCTGGCCAACCCCGCCCGATCTATGGCAAACACCACCTCTTCACCACTTCGTCACAATCCAAGTTCTTCTAATACCAGGCTTATCCCGAGAAACCCCGTTAGACCTTCCGTACCGAGTGTCGCGCCAAGCGACTCGGTAAGTCATGTGGAACTGGCTTCTGCGAGCCAGTATTTCGACACGGAGGACCAAGCCTCCGTGTGCTCTGACGCATATCTACATGCGGACGCGTCTTCTGGCATAGAAGATGCTTGCGCCCTGGGGAACAACCCGTTCTCTGCCACTTATAACCCAGGGTGGCGTAATCACCCGAACTTTGCATGGTCCAACAACCCGCAGCGCCAAAACCCCGCGGGTGGACCAATGCGACCGTCCGCACCCGTCATCCCAAGGGTCCAGTTTAATCCTATGGCAAATCCGCCATCAGGCCCTTGCGTACCACAAACTGAACACGCATCAAGCCCTCTTGACAAATTGATGCGAATGATGACGGAAATGTCAAAGCGCCATGAAGAGAACATGACCTCTCTTCAGCACCAATTGGCGCAGCAGAATGCCGAGATCAGTCAACTACGCATGGCGACTCGATCTCAGGGCACTCTTCCTGCCCAACCTGTTCCAAACCCGCGAAATTTCGTGCCCCGTGGTTCTCAACCACAGGTACGACTTTCTCAGGGACAGGTTAATCAAGTTCTGCAAGCTCCGAACATTCCACCGGGATTTCAGGCTAATCCTGCTGCAGCACCACACTCTTATATCCCCATTGCAAACCCTCCTCCACCGTATGATCCCACTGGACCCGCATCGTCCAATGCTATCACTACGAGGAGCGGTAAGCAGACCGTCGATCCGCCTCGACCTGATCCTGGCCCATCTTCTTCTTCGCCCTCTCATTCGGAATGCATACCGCATTCGCGAGAGGATGATGCACCAAAACTTGTGCCAGAATCAGTCCCATTCCCTGAGGCTCTACTAAGGGAGCCAAAAGGCAAAAAGAAAAATACGCAGGCCTTTGACAACCTACGTAATTTGTTCAGGGATGTAGAAA
Source organism: Thalassia testudinum (assembly GCA_037157565.1). Classification (NCBI taxonomy): domain Eukaryota; kingdom Viridiplantae; phylum Streptophyta; class Magnoliopsida; order Alismatales; family Hydrocharitaceae; genus Thalassia; species Thalassia testudinum. The sequence goes on along the minus strand of JAZHRO010000078.1, from coordinate 8,134,243 downwards.
TCAAGGTACCCCTGCTCGAGGCAATCGACCACATACCTACTGTCGCTCGATTTTTCAAAGACTACACAACACCCAGGCGACAGTCAAAGAAGACTAAGAATCCGGTGGTTCTCTCGCCTCATGCGAGTTGTGCTATACTATCAAACTTACCACCGAAGCAGAAAGATCCGGGCACACCATTGATTTCCTGTAGCATCCAAGGCTGCAGTTTTAACCGTGCCTTGCTTGATCTAGGATCTTCCATAAATCTCATACCGACCATCATGCTCAAAAAATTTTCCTTGGGAAATCTGAAACCCACCCCTGTCACGTTACAGTTGGCAGATCGTTCTGTCAAAATCCCGAAGGGTGTGGTGGAAGACGTGGTGGTTAGGGTCAACAGTCTCTGTTTTCCTGTTGACTTTCTTGTTTTAGATATGGAAGTTCCTAGTTCACTTTCTGATTGTCCGATCATCCTCGGTCGACCTTTCTTGGCCACAGCCCGCGCCCACATCGACTGCGAGTCGGGCTGTATTGAGATTGCCATTGGATCTGAGAAGCTCAAGCTTAACATATTCAAGGCAGCCAAGAACTTTGATTGCGATTGCATTGAGGATGACACGTCTGACGAGGACATGGCTGTCAGTACGTGTATCGAACTAATTGGAGCCGATTCAGACTGCTGCAAATTACCTGACGACTGCCTGACCAACACAAACTGTGATGTTCCCCAATCCCTCCCTATTCCTGTACCTTCTCCTGACCAGACTTCTGACGAGGTTTTCTCCGCTTCCCATACCTCGTGGTCTGAGTCATTGCCGGGCTGCTCACCACCGGTCCACACTATGGAAGACCGGATTGCCCTTTCTTTCCCGCTAAATCAGGCGGATTTGCAAATCCACACTGGGACCTTGAGCCCACAGCTTACTCACCGGGGCTATTCCCTTTTGGATCCATCTATCCAAAAAGCCCCCCTTCTTGGCCAATCTAAGGGCCAACTTCCTCTTCCTGATCTGTTTTCTGATCCGCCTGGGACACTCTCGTCCCAGAAAACGCCAAATCTCTCACCATCCACTGTTACTTTTCACGCCTCTATCGCGATTACTTCGCTTTTCTCTTCACCACCCACCATCCACCCACCCTTCCACCCTGATTTATACCCTGAACCTCAGCTCCTGTTACCCGATCTGTCGCCCGTTCTCTGCCTTTCCCTGCATGCATATGAGGACATAGCATTGTTTGGCATGGGGGGGTGGATAGGCATCCATAGGATCCGGGTATTTTATGGTATCAGACAATTACCACCTATTTATAAATATGCAAGAAAAAGAAAAAAGAAAAGAAAAAAAAAATATATATATATATATTAGTAATAAATGGTGTTTAGTAATGATCTAAAAGCTGAAACAAAAATACAATAAGTGTTTATGGATATTCAACCTCTGTTTTGAAGAATTTCCAGGCCACAGAAGCTTGATTCGCTCAGGCTCGGCTTAATTCACTTAAAGCATTGACGAAATAGATCAAAATCTCTCCTAACTAAGAACGTTTCTTGTACCTGAGACACCAGTACAGGATTCGTTGGTTTGTTTTTTCTTGAGAGCTTAAGTAAACTTGGTTCACACTACACATATCAGGAAAGATCAGGTGAACATAAGATCCAACCCTAGTGTTCATTAGGAAAGGTGGAGTCCTTACCTGTGCGTGCAGGTAGACTTTTTATCCCAAGCTTTAGTCTTGTGTTTAGGAGTGGCTCTTTCCAACAAAAAGAAACTCTCCCACCAGAAAAAAAAAAAAAAAAAAAAAAAAGGATGTTGCAAAAGAGTCAGTATATCTCATAAATGTCAGTATAATTTGTTTTTCGAAAATGGGGGTTGAGTTTTCCGTAATCATCTTAAGGGTCAATCCGAAAACACGAGCTGAAATTGGGACCAACCTGTACTTAAAAATTCGTGAAACCCTGGGAGTGAGTCTTAAGGTTCATCTGGTCAGTCTTGATCCTTCACTATGCACAAACCATAACCTCTTGAGCTCTCGAGTATGGAAAAACCTCCTGGGTCCTGGAAATCGTACTTAAGGTTTAAATATCAAGAGTCCTGGTTAGTTGAGAGATAATCTTTGTCATGTAAGACTTAAAGTACTGGTAGTCTTCTTTACAATTGGTTCTCACAATATCCGATAATAAACACACCGATATCATCTCAGAAGAAAATCTTCAGCTTAAGAACATTTCTAAATACGGTTTTGCTAGGGACTAGCAAAAGATAGGCATGGGGGTATATGTTTGCACCTCAAAACACGCCTATAAGGACGCCTTCTTATGCTATTTTCTAGCATTAACTATGTATATTATAATCCTATAGTCGCATCTGTAAAAATACTTGCATTCATGCATTTAATTAAGAGGAGGGAAGAATGAAATAAAAGGGCTTCATAATTTACATTTTCCTCAAGTGCCTCTTTACAAAAATCCATCTCTTTTATTTTTTATCTCCACTTGATTTTCCTACGGCTGCAACTTCTTCTCCGCAACCTCTCCCTGCCGTCCTTCCCGCGGCTGCAACTTCCCGCGCGCGTCCGCCCTCTCCCTGCCCAAGCCATTCCCTGCGGCTGCCATTCCATCCCACTCCCCGCATGCTGCATGACCATGCTTTCATCTTCTATAAAGCCACGTCTTCTTCTCTTCAAACCGGACCGGCTGGCGGCAGCAAGAAAGAAACACCACCAGCAGGCCGCCACCTTCCTCTCCTCCCTCTCCCCTCCATACGTCGGTCCTCCTCCGAGGAGAAACCCGGCGGGCAGGAGCTCACTGTGGTGCACACCACCACAGTGAGACCATCACCGCCCAGCTCTTCAAAGAGCCGGTGGGCGTGGTGGCTCTCTGTTTTCATTTGTTTTCCGTTCTCGCACTTCTAGCCATTGCTGCTGCTTCAAGGTCTGAAGCTTGAAGCAGCAGCAGCAGCTAAGCGGAAGCAGCAGCAGCAGCAGCGGCAGCGGCCCCCGCAGCTTCCGCGAGCGTCTGCAAGCGCCCCAGCCACTCCGCGCGTGCCTGCAGACCTTCCCCGCTTCCGTTAGTACGCTCTGTCGCCCGCCTCTGCGCCCGCAACCGGTCGCTGCGCGCCTCTGCAGCGGCCGGCCAAGCGTCTCCCTGCCTCCCTACCAGCCTCTGCAAGCGCCCGCGCGTGCCTGCAGACTCCCCGCCTCCTTCTCCGAGCGCGCTGTCGCGAGCCTCCGCGCTCGCAGCAGGTCGACGCAGACTCCTCATCTCCTCTGCGCGAGTACGCCCCCGTGCGCCCACGACCTCCAGACGTCGGCCGCCATCTGCAGACGACGTATCGGGCCTCCTGCAGAGCGGCTGCATTCTCTCTGTCTGCCGCTCTCTTTCTCTCACGAATTCTCTATCTCTCTCTCTCTCTCTCTCTCTCTTTTTTTTACTTACAGCAACACACACACACCTATTCACCGACACACACACTCACACACTAATAGTAACTTATATACATCCATATATATATATATATATATATATACATATACATATATCTATATATATATACTTATATATACATAGTATATCTATATAGTTATGTATACATACATATAATATAATATATATATGCATATACATATATAATATATATATATATATATATATATATATATATACACATACTCATATACATATATATATATACATATCTATATACTTATACATATACACATATATATATACATATATATCTAGATACATATATACTTATATACATATATATATATATATATCTATATAGTATTATATATATATACTTATATACATATATACATAGCTATATACATATATACATACATATATATATATATATATATATATATATATATACACCTATACATATATATATATATATCTATATATATCTATACATATATACTTATACATTTATATACATACATATGTACATATATTTTCACGTTATTTATTATACGCTGTATCGCGGGGATATCTGCACCAGTTGCTGATATTCCCTGATACACGCGTACAAAAAAAGCGTGGTCCCATACATCATCCATCCTCCATCCACACTCCACGCGGCACCTAGTCGTGTTGGTTGCGTCTCTCTAGACGTCGGCTGACTCGACATAGTGCTACACTCCATCGTCACCTCCACCCCCACCCCTTTATATATATACTACATATAAATATATATCTATAGCTACTATATTTACTTTCTATCTGATAGCTTCCTTAGTAAAAAGATAAAAAAAAGGTATAAAAGTGAAAAGATAATCTTTGATTTGCAGGTACCCCGTTTTGCAAGTAGCAAGACGTGTTTTGAAACTCTGTTTTGGCTAAAAGCCAAGGACACAATTTTGAGGGTGTGCCTCAAGAACAAGGATTACCAGAAAAAAAACCTAAATAAGAAAAATACCAAAAACAGAATAAACGAACGGAAGAGACGCGTTTTAAGGAAAACGTAGAAACTCGACTTGAACCCCACTTCCCTGAGTTCGACCCTGGGCTTAAAAGTGACAAGATAAAATCAATTAGGCCAGGTTAAAAATTTTGTAAAGAGATGGTTAGGTCTGAATTAGGTTAACCACTATACACATTTCAACGATAAAAATATCATATTAATAACTTATCCAGGCCGACCATCAAGTACCTCTAGGCCTACTATTGGGATTCTGACTTAATCTACAAAAGAAAGCACACATCAGAGTTCTAAGCATAAAGAGCCATGTGGTCTAGAATTTGAGTTAAATTCCTTGAGATTTTGCCAAGGGACCAGCAAAAGCTAGGCATGGGGGTATGATGGGAACACCATCATGAGCCATAAACTAGCCCAATTGGATCTGAATAAGCCTTTAAATGCTCCTACAAAATTGCTAAAGAACTGTAATTCATTGCATAGTCATTCCAAGAGAAAGACAAGAAACTAGGGTTAAAACTGTAATTTTACCATCATATCTTGAATGCAGTACAACCACGTGTTTTCTCAAGGGTTAATTAAGGGTCAAATGGTCCTAAAAGACTAACAAGCAGGTTAAAACAAGTAGAAAAGGGCTTTCGCGTGTTTTGAGAATTAAATGACTTCTGAAACCCTAAAAATAGATCTGCTTAAATAAATGAGGTTCTGGATAAGGTAAAGTTCACCCAAATACTCTAAAATTCATATAAAAATATTTTCTAGGGTTTGGTACCTTTAATTTGACCATTAAAATCCGTCTTGACCAAAAATAGAGTCTCAAACTGACTTTTGCCCTAATTTGGGTTTTTACATAAATTACCAAGTCAAACAAGGCCAAAACCTAAATCTAACTTCACCATTGGATTCCTTGCGTCCAAATTACACTTTCACCAAAATTTGGACCCAATCTGGGATCATCCTTACCTAGTTTGCAATTTGGTCCAATTTGAATCTTTTCTCTCACACACATGCCCCTAACTTTTGAATTCCTTACAAAAGGTCCCTATCTTTGCCGTCACTCTTTGCAAATAGGTCCCTCTGCCATTATCGCTGAGGAATCCTACTCTGGAGACCTTCGACTAGGGATTTCTCCTCGATTGATTGGCGAATCCCTTCCAAAATTGAAAGGGAGACTCCTGAGAGATTTCCCTACAATTTGAGCAGCATCTTGGGCTCTAATTCACACCCAAATCCTAATGTGAACTCATGGAAGAAGTGGGTTACCTACTTCGACAAACCTTCCAAGGTTGAAAGCTTGGATTCCAAGATTCAACCACCCTCTACTGCCTATATAAAGAACCACCAGACCTCACCGAGTCTCTTAAGCTTGATTCCGACCGTGAAACCCTGCCTTCCTCCTTCCTTTTCCCGCCGTGAAGCTGCACAAGCTCTGGTGAATCCTCCTGACCTCTCTCATTGTCTAACCACAAAACCAGTGGTAGATTCACCTTCCTCCCTCTCATCCACTCTTGGCCGTACCAGTAGGAGCCCCTCTACCTCCGTCGTCGTTGCTGTCCCCATCATTGGAGCACCTTCTTTCTCAGCATCGGCCTACCAACATCGATGTTGTCCTCCCCCGTTCATCCATTTAGATTAGGTTAGATTAAGTTGCTTAGCTCTTAGGTTTAGTTTTATACCCAAAAACCTCAAAAATAGCCCTCGACGTCGCCGTTCACCCTCACCTTCTCCGCGTCCGACGACCACTCCGGTGAGGTGTTTCCACTGCTACACAACTTCATCTACCTCACCGACACACCCACAAGCACCGTCGTCCCTCCGCGAACAAAACCCCTCTATCTATTTGCTATTTCACCCACTAAAACCCTTTGTCGACCTACCCACCTTTGCACGACCATCTCCATCACCATCCGACCACTTCATGCACTCTCATGCCATGCTGCAGCCACCACCACATTCACTGTCCCACAGCGATCCTGCTGAACCATTTGACGTGGCTGTAAGGCCCTTTCTCTTGAGTTTCAGGTACCAGGTCGAGCTCGCCATTGATGCTGTGCTTCGAGCAAGCTTGGAGCTTGCTACAGCACCCACTTGCTCCAGGTGCTCAACCCAGGCCATGTCGAATCACCTAAGGCACTGTCCCATGAGGTCAATTGGAGACCTTGACCTTGTGAGTTATAGCAATTGAAGGAAGTAGCCTTGTAACTGTACACGAAGGGAAGCAAGGGACTTTAGTCCTACATCAGTTGCTGAAGAGCATCCGCAATGCAATAAGAAGAAAATGTGTCAGTAGCTTATCACCTCAGACACAAGGGGTGAGGTCCCTCACACCCCTCACGTGACTCGTTCGCGACATGCTCCTCGCAGACCTGGTGCAGATCTGACTACCCGCCTAAGCTCTGTACACTCCTCGGTTGCGACCCACGCCCGTAGCCCTAGACCCAGGTGTGCTCTAGGTCAGAATACCCAATAACCCGATACTGTTGGAGGCTCTAGGAGAACGTGACCCAAAGAGAGAAAGAGAAAAGAATCTGCGTGGGGTAGGGGAGGGTTTTGCTCTCTGGGAAGTTGGCTAACACTTAGCCAAAATTTGAAGACCCTTCCCCCTCTGCGTGAAGAAGAAGAGAAGAGAAAGAAAGAGAAGGAAGAGAAAGCAAAAAAAGAATAGGAAGAGAAGAAGAGCCGCAACAGAAGAAGAGTCTGTGAAGGGGAAGAGGGAAAGCAAGAGAAGAATTAAAGAAGAAGAAATCAGAGAAAGAAGAAGGAGAGCACTGTAGAATCAGACGTTTAAGTCATCTAATCCTACCATCAGATAGTTGACTTTAGTTTATTTCATTCAGAAGCTATTGAGTTCCATTAGATATTATTGTAGGGAGTAATTGGTGATTCAAATCACCATTTTACTCCATTCCTTTTGCAGTTTGACACTTGATCTTATTGCCACATTATTCTGAATCAATTTCTAATTATAATTTCTTATCTTTATTGTTTAAATTGCAATCTTGATAATTGAATTCCTACTTGCTCCCAGCGAACGACCTCGGACTTTTTTGAGTATAAATTTTATCTATTTTTTGCAAGATTTCAACTATACTGCAACGCAATGATTAAAACCCTGATCTCGAGCAAGCAACATTTTGGTGCCGTTGCCGGGGAGCAACACGCAATTCAGATCTCTTGATTGCAATATCAGATTTGGTACTAACTTGCTACATCTCTTTTCATTATGCGTACGATTTGTTGCGTTTCTCACCAAAGTGCGTACACTCACGGCCGTTGGATCAAGATCCAATGACCTAGATCCGATCATGCATGCGAGGAGAGAATGAGGGGGCGCACGAGGATAGAGAGAAGCAGGCGTTGATCTCAACCTTTGAATCAAGATCCAACGGCTGAGATTGATCGATTCGTTGAGGAGAGAAAGGGTAGCGACGATTTTTGGGGCTGATTGGGCAGCTGGGATGGCGTCACGTGATGCCATCTTGGCCGTCCATCTTCTTTGTGTTGTAGATGATGCTACAAATGTCGGATTGGATTGATTTTTACGCCGTTAGGTTGCAATCATCGATCCAAACCCATCCATGCGATTGGATTTGGCATCTAAAGTGTGGATTGACACCATCTTGGCCCTTGATCTCTGAGCTTCCTCAGACTATATCTGGTGCTACGGATGTCCGATCAAGGCGATCTTGGAGTCGTTGAACTCCCGTCATTGCCCTGATTAGATCCATGTGGTTGGATCTTCCATTTGAAGCCCCAATTAAAAGTCTCCCTGTCCTTGGCCATAAAAGGAGACAATTACTATACAATTTATACAATTTGACCTAAATGCATGATTATGCATGTTATGCACTATTTACAATGCATGATGCTAATATGACACTAAGAACATGCATTAATAGACATTTTTGACTATTTAGATGTATGCACATCACACCCCCATGCTTATCTTTTACTAGTCCCTAGCAAAAACTACATGTTATTTATAAAAGAATTAGGATTGGATTACTCAGCAAAAGTCATTTTCAACATTTTTGAGTTGTAAAATGACACAATAGCACCCAGGTATCTGCCAAAATGCAGACCGCCTCAAGCCCTCGCCTTATTCAAAAAAGGATCTCTTTTTCTCCTTTTTCTTCTTTTCTAATTTTTTTGGATTTTTGAGTTTAGGGTTATAGAGTGGCTTTCTACGGCCACTCAACCCACCCAAGACTTGATGAGAATGCTAAGTTCTAAGCATCTTTTTGTGAAAGTGATAGACTCATTGATCGGCAATCAGAACGGACTTCGGGTTTCTATGCCCCCAGGTGACCTTAAAAGGAATTCTGTCTAAAGGTGTATCTATACGACTGGTAGCTTTCTCCCTACTTTTATTTTTATGGGGTCAACATAAGGATGAATCCAATGTATATCTCCCTGGCTTATTCTACTTCTCTGCTTCTTCCTAAGTGTTTTAGGAATTAAACATGCATTTCTTAAGCTGGGATCTAGACAACCTACCAATGGTTGTTACCCACGATAACTTGCCAGCCATACTCATGCGGTGAAGTGTGGCTTATTTCTTTTTCTTTTCTCCTTTTTTTATTTTCTATTTGAACTTTTTTTTCTTTTCTTTAAGTAGGTGGCTTCCCTTGTTTAAGATTTACCTAAAGGCAGTAGGAAAAGAATGGTCCATTGGCTGAGATCTGGACAACCTACCTATGGGTTGTTACCCATGATAACTTGTCAGCCATACCACCCTAGAAGGTTCATTAGCTACCCAATTTCCGTTAAAACCACTGAACAATAAGTCATTGCAAATAGTGTGCAGATGCTTAGACTTAAAGTTCCCTCAAATCAAAGGGTGGGTTGATAAGTCGTGTACTTATCACCCTAAATTATTTAATCAAATTGAAATGGAATTTAGGATGGTGAGGACTTGATAAATAAATCCACATTTTAGTGGATACCCAAGCTGACTAAGCACAAACACCTAAAGGGTCTTAGTGTTTAGATCCTACTGTAATATTTCCTAAGATTGAAAAGTCCTAATGCCCAAGTATTCTTTCCTAATTCAAATTTTCTTTTTAAAGAAAAATAAGTAGAATTTACAAGAATTTCATAGAGCTGACAAAATGATTCAAAAATGAATCCACCCCCCCATTCCTAGCTGATGCAATGTCCTCATTGAGAATAAAAGATATGAAAGGAAGAGTAGAATGTAGAAGATATCACCTGAATATGATGCTCGGGTCAGCTCTGAGTCAGACTGTACAACTGCTGAGTTTAATGTCATCAGCTAGACGAAGTCCAGCCAAAGAAATCACAATGTGATTAGAGCAATTATGCCTAAGATGGGTTCTGGAACAATACGATCAATAAAAGGCTTCAGACGTTGACTGTTGAATTGCTTGTCTTTGCGTCAGAGATCTAAACGACCCCATTTGGAAATATCTGATCGATGATGAATGGGTCATTCCATTTTGACCTAAGCTTGCCGGGAAAGAGCTTAACTCGAGAATCAAAGAGCCAGACCTTCTGGTTCGGCTCAAAGCTCTTGCGGGATATCAATTGGTCATGAACAGCTTTGGTCCGAGCCTTATAGATCTTGGTATTCTTGTATGAGTCATTTCTAAGCTCCTTCAACTCAGATAGTTGGAGTTTCCTGATCTTTCTGGCTAAACTCAAATCCAGATTACACTGCTTGATTGCCCAAAATGCCCTATGTTCAATTTCTACAGGTAAATGGCATGCCTTTCCATACACCAGACGAAATGGTGACTTGCCGATAGGCATTCTATATGCCGTACGATAAGCCCAAGGAGCATCCTCAAGCTTTTGAGTCCAGTCTTTACGATCAAGCCTAATAGTTTTCTAAAGAATATTCTTAATCTCCTGATTGGAGATCTCGACTTGTCCATTCGTCTGGGGGTGGTAAGGTGTGGAGATTCTGTGATTTACCCCATATTTTGCTAGTAAATTATGGAACTGGGCATTAGTGAAGTGAGTACCATCGTCGCTGATGATGGCCCTCAGAATCCCAAATCGACTGAAGATATTCTTCTTGACGAAATCGATGACCACCTTGTGGTCATTAGTTCGAGTGGGAATAGCCTCGATCCACTTGGACACATAATCAACAGCGATGAGAATGTACTGGTGTCCAAATGAAGGGAGGAAGGGTCCCATGAAATCGATGCCCCAAATGTCGAAGATTTAGATGGGAAGAATCGGGTTTAGAGGCATCATGTCTCTCTTGGTTATGCTCCCAAGTGCCTGGCATCGGGAACACGACCTTCAGAATTCCTGGGCATCCTTGAATAAAAACAGCCAAAAGAATCCAGATTGCAAAATTTTTGCAGCCATCTTTTTCCCGGAGAAATGTCCACCACACACAGATGCATGGCAGAACTCGAGTATACTTTTGAATTCATTCTCTGGAGTACATTGGCGAATAATCTAATCAGAGTCAATGCGGTACAGTTCAGGGTCCTCCCAAAAAGTAATATTTGACCTCAGATTTGAGTCTATCTCGTTGTTGCTTAGTCCAATCCTTAGGGATTTGAATAATGACCAAATATTTACGATGTTTACAAACCACAGAGTTTGGACACCTGATACTGCAAGGATGGTCTCGTTCGAAAAAGTATCAGCAATCGGAATATCCAGACGAGAAGAATCACTCAGAAGTCTTGAAAGATGATTCTCCACCACATTCTGTGCCCCAGCTTTATCTTTGACTTCAAGATCGAATTCTTAAAGCAGAAGAATCCATCGAACAAGCCAGGGTTTGGCATCCTTTTTAGCCAAGAGATGTATCAAGGCCAAGTGGTCGGTGTAAATTATGACGTGAGACCCTAAGAGATAAGCCCTAAATTTCTCCAAAGCAAATACTACAGCAAACAATTCCTTCTCAGTAACAATATAATTCCTCGGGGCCTCGTCCAGAGTTTTGCTAGCATAGTAGATGATAGAGGGCTTCCTATCAGTCTTCTGACCCAAAACAACCCCGACCGCATAATAAAAATCGTTAGTCATGATCTCAAATGGGGTTATACAAACCTGTGGTTGCAACACCGAAGCACAAGTGACTGCCACTTTAAGAAAATCAAATGCCCTATGGCATGATTCATTGAAATCAAACATCGTATCTTTGGTGAGAAGATTGCTCAGAGGGTGAGCAACCTTAGAGAAGTCCTTAATGAACCTCCTATAGAACCCCACATGACCAAGAAATGATTGAATTTATTTGACAGATGTGGGAGGAGGATAGAGATAGCATCAACCTTAGCTTTGTCAACTTCGATTCCCCATTCAAAGATTATATGACCCAAGACGATGCCTTCTTGTGTCATGAAATGACTCTTTTCCCAGCTAAGGACCAGTCTTGTTTTGATGCATCTTTTAAGGGTCGTTTCAAGATTAGCCAGGCAAGAATCAAACGATTCTCCGAAATTAGAGAAATCATCCATGAAGACTTCCATAAACTCTCCCACCATGTCTGAGAATATGGCTAGCATACACCTTTGTAAAGTCGCGGGTGCATTGCATAAGCCGAATGGCATCTTATAGAAAGCAAAAGTTCTGTATGGATAGGTGAAAGTCATTTTTTCCTGATCCTCAGGATGGATAGGGACTTGATTGTATCCCGACTAACTGTCTATGAAACAGAAGTACTTCTGCTCGGCTAGTCTTTCAAGGATTTCATCGATAAAGGGCAAAGGGAAATGATCCTTTTTCGTGGCTGTGTTCAGCTTCCTGTAATTGATACAAACCCTCCAAGAGGAAGCTGAACGAGTTGTGGCAGATTCTCCTTTCTCATTAGTCACAACAGTAATCCCGACTTTCTTAGGAAAAATTTGCACAGGATTACCCAAGGACTATCAAAGATCGGATAAATGATTCCTGCATTGAGCCACTTGATAATTTCCTTCTTGACCACTTCTCGCATATTAAGGTTTAATCTCCTCTGCATTTGGCGAGAAGGGTGGGATCCATCTTCTAAGAATATTCTATGATTGCAGTATGATGGCTCGATTCCCCTAAGGTCAGGAATGGTCCAACCTCCTTGTGTTCCTTTAAGACCTTGATCAGTTTAATCTCCTACTCCATAGTTAATCTAGCATTGATAATCACAGGGAGCGCCTTTTGTGGTCCCAAAAATTGATATTTCAGACTCTCAGGCAATGATTTCAGTTCGAGCTGGGGCGGGTTTAGGATTGAAGGTAAGGATGATGCTGATGAAGATTCATCCAAAGGAAGAGGTTGAAAGTGAACAAAATCAATAACCTCCTCAGAATGTGGTGGGTTTGCCATAGAGGGTTGTGGGTCAGATCCATCACAATAGGAGGAACTTTCGATTGCAAAAACCGCCATACATGTTTCAATGTTCAAGTTGTCTTCCTCAAGTTCCTCTAGAAATCCACAATCCTCAAATTTGTTAATCGCCTTAAAAATATCCAATTTCAATTTCTAATCCCCAAAGGTGATTTCCATGCTGCCGCTTTGACAGTTGATATTGGCCTTAGAGATAGCCAAGAATGGATGCCCCAGAATGATGGGCGTATTCTTTAAACTTTCTGGTACATCCATGTCAAGGACAAGGAAATCTACAGGAAAATAGAAATTCTTAACCTTGACAATAACATCTTCAATAACACCTCGCGGATTTGTGACCAAATGGTCCACTAACTGCAGCGTTACTGAAGTCGGCCGAAGTTTACCTAATCCAAACTTCTCGTAAAGAGAAGTCGGAATTACGTTAATGGATGCACCTAGATCCAGAAGTGCTCTATCAAAGGTGTAATCTCCGATGACACAAGAAATCAAAGGAGCACCTGGATCTCTCTTTTTCTTAGGAAGGTGATGCAGGATAACAGAACTAGCCTGCTCAGATAGTACACCTTCCTCAGAACAAATTCCCTCGACTTACGCTTCTAAGTGCATAAATCCTTTAAAAATTTAGCGTAAGCCAATATGTGTTTAATAGCATCGAGGAGTGGGATATTGATCTCAACATTCTTGAATACATTCAAGAGCTCCTCGTTACTATCAACAAGCTTCTTCTTCCTAGGTTTAATCAAGGCCTCACGAAAAGGAACATGAGTTAGATCTTTGGAATCAGGTTTCTAAGCCTTGATTTCTTCTTCAGAGTTCTCCTTTCTCTCCTCAGGCTCTCCAGGATTTGATAGATCAGAACAGTGTGGTTGTGGATCCTGAGTTTGTTTTCCACTCCTCAAGGTAACAGAATTAGCAGATGCATATGGGTTTGGGTCTTGGGGAGGGTTAGGAAAGATTGGAGGGGATTCATTAGCCAGAAACCTTTGATTTAAAGAAGCAGAAGAGGAAGGACCCTGCTCAATCACCTGAGCATGTGCATGCAAGTCCCTCTGATTCCCGTACCCTTGGGCTTGATTGCCCAGATTCTGGATATTACGGGGGTTGGGTATGGTTTGAGATGGCTGAGATCCGGGTTGACGAGAATTAGTAATGAACTTGGTTTGCAAGTTGTCCAGCAAAGTTTTCATTTGCTGCATAAATTGGAGCATAGATCCTTGCATTTCTACCATCTGTCAGTTCAAATCAGCCTGTCCTACGGGTTGACGGGCATTCCAAGCTAACTGATTAACCTGATTCGGGGGCAGTTGAGTGTAAACATGACCTTGACCCATTGGTTTTTGCAGAGCATAGTTGCTAGGCTGGAATTGGGTCTGCTGCCCTGGGTTTTTCCAAGAGAAGTTAGGGTGGTTCCTCCAACCTGGATTATAAGCATTGGAGTAAGGGTTGGACCTAATGTTCTCCTATACAACATAAACATCCTCATAGGGTGAGGATGGAGAGAAAGAAAGGGAGGGATCAGAAAAACTAGGATCAAAGGCCCCAATTTGGAACCAGTGGGGTTCCGAATAATGCTGGCTCACAGGTTGAGCCGCATCAAGTTGATTCACGAACTCCCGTCCAGAAGGAGCTCTCACAGAATGGAATCTCGAATTCTGGGATTGAGCAGATCGAGAATTTTTGATTGAGTTTCCAGCCATCCACTCCTCCACCCTTTTAGTAACCAAGTCCACCTTATTTAGTTTATTGCAAATCAGTTCCATATCAAATGAATGAGAGTCGTGAACTTCATTAACATTCGATCTGGGTTGTTGGGACCGATTAAAAGTATCCATGGAGGCATGATTGATTGAATTTTCACTCATCTCCTCAAACAAATCATGTGCGCTATCTGCATCTTTGTTGAGGAAATTACCTCTGCAAGAAGCGTCCACGTGATTTCTGAGTTGCTCAGTCAAAACATGGTAGAAGATCTGCACAAGCTACCATTTCGGCACCTCATGGTGTGGTCACTTCCACAATAGGTCCTGGAATTGCTCCCAGGAAATATGAAACTGCTCCCTCAGCCACTGGGTGAAGGTAGTAATCGCCCGTCTCAGAGCATTGGTACGTCCAACAAGAAACAATTTCTTCAGGAAAGCTGATTTCAGATCATTCCATGTTACGATCGGCCTGCCTATGGTCCTGTACCAATGGGCGACTTTATCCCTAAGAGAATGGGGAAAGAGCCTCATGATCATCTGCTCTTCATTCACATTTCGAGCCTTTATGCTCTAGACCAAAGTGGTCAAGTCCTCCAATTGCTGAAACAGGTCTTTAGAGCCGAGCCCATGAAAGTGTTTGATCAGGCATAATACCTGGGGCTTGATTTCTACGTCTCCGACAGGAATCTGGACATCGGGACATTCCTCATAATGTGAAGGATCATAAAAATCCTTCAAGGGTTGAGCGCCTTGCATTCTCTGGAACCATTCTTGCATTCTCTGCATTTGTTCTAGCTACCTTTGAAACATCTCCTATGGATTCTGAGGTAGCGGAGGTTGTTGATTGGCCATGAGATCAATTTGGCCAAAATCCAATCTACGCCTCCTAGAATACTCTAGTGGTCCTTCCAATCAGGGATTCAATGACCTCCTTCCCAGCATAAACTAGGAAGAGGTCGGAAGGACTGGGGATAAGAACCCTGCTGCACAACAAAATAAGCTTGTCCTTAAGTGGGGTAGCCTAAGAATCTACAGACTCTCATAATCCACCTTAAGATTATAGACGTTTTACTCTACTTGTGTCCAATCAATCCAACAAGTTAGGAGGGATTGGGGAGAAGGTTCTTCCTTTGGCTTATGCCTTCAGTTCCTAGTGTACCCCCCAGCAGTGGTCGTCTAACACTACTCCCCTAGCTAGACATCAGATTGATTAGTACAAGCAGGTTAATAGTAAACAATCTCAGACTGGGCCCTGAAGAGCGAATCTGTCCTTAAGACCAATGTCTACTTGATTTTATTTAGGCCTAAGATTGTATTGCTTATGGAATGTGGTGGGCTATTAAGATGGGTTGTGCCCTTAATGATCAATTGAGTATGTGTGAGTGCGTGCACAACTAGGGTTTTCAAGCAAGATTATTTTTATGAATGGATTCTAAGGTTCAGATCTTTCTTAAGTAGTTTTTAGGGTTGGGAATTAGGTCCATTGAATCAAATTTCAGAGGCAAACCAGATTTTCAAGCACGGGTAAAGATCTTTCTCCTTTTGAAATAAAAAAGTAAAGTAGAGTGTCTAGTATTGACCTAAATTGAAAACCCTAAAGGGAAGCTACTTGGTGAGTTGATTTTAGATTAAGTGGTGCAACCCAAATAACTCAAACAATTGGCCAAAATTGCACCACTAAGTTAGGCACACAAAATGATTGACCTAGACTGATTTCTACTTTTTTATATTTTGATTAGAGTGTACTGGTTCCACAGATCAAAATCCAATTGAGTAGATAAAAACCAATTAGGTTATGTGCTTGAATGTGGGTGTATGTAGTGTGTATGTTTGATTTATCCCACAAGAAGTATCTTTTTGTTGATTTTTTTTTATATGAGGGTGAGATGAATGTGGGTGGAAATCCAAGCAACCAAACTAACCCTAGGATTTATGCAAACACCTAGGTTAATTGGGGTTTGAATTAATGTTGTCAAATGAAATCTATGGAGGGGGAAGAATGGGAAGCACTTACAGTTATCTTCAACTGCACTTTACTCCGATCTACCGCTTGAAGATTCCCTGTTAAGGTACCTGCAAAACAATAGATGAGAAATAAAGCAAGTTAGAAAATAATAAAGTGCTTGAAATGTCGAAAGAAAATCGAAAATTGTTGCCTCCCCGACAACGACGCCAAAATGTTGATATGGTAGCTCTACGCAAAAAGGGATTGGATTTTGAAAACCCATTGTTGTAGTTCGATTTGCGAAGCAATCTGTCAATAGATAAAATTTTACCGAAATTTGTAAAGAAATTCTGGGTCAAACACAGGGAGGCTACGTCAATCTGAAATCCACGATTATATATTTTTTTTGGTATTTTTGTTTGAAAGCGAGATAATTACAATGGAATTGATATTAACACTAAGATAGATAGATACAGAGAGAGAACAATCACTTGATATAATAATACTATTTTTACAACTAGAAAGTAGGAAATGATTACAGCTAGAAAGTGGAAAATTCTATTCTAGAAAGAGATAAAAAGAAGGGAGAGAGATGTTATCCTCCTCAATGACTGCTTGAAGGATGAGCTAGATGGAGCGACGCCTAGAAGATGGAGGATGGAGAGGGAAGAAGGAGGATGAAGCAAGAAGAAGCTGGAACGAGGCAGCACATCGTCGTCGTCGCGGGATCCACTTCCGGAACGGGGGTGAGAAAACTTTGGATTTGGCTCTAAAGGAGCATCCCGAGTGTAGGACAAGCTTCTCTTGAGCTTTGGAGAGGGAGAGAGGTGAAGGAAGGGATGCGAATTTCGTAGGGTGGGGGTCTCCTTTTATAGTTGCAAGGATTGGGGGTAATTTGGTCATGCCATATTCAAAAACATTAAAATCAGGTCTTTAGTGGCGGATTTATTCGTCACTAAAGACTTGTCGTGGGCGACGTGTGCGCGCACCGCGCGCACCTCCTCCTCTCCCATGCCTTAATGCAAAAGCACATCCAAGCAATCTCAGTCGTCCGATCGTGAGATTAGATGGCTCAAATCGCTCCTCGCCCACTTCGACTTCGCATAACCGCACGCCCGTGCGTGAGATGGAGCATTCAGACGCACATTAGATTGCGCGTAGGTGATCCATGTGCTCTGGTGCTGCCACGTCTCCCGCATCTCCACTGCTCGCTTGCCATTTAATGTCTTAATTGAGGCTGCACTGGCATCCTCGGCTGATTTGGGACATGCTGCGTTTCGAACGTGCACCCTACGCCTCAAGGAGAGATGCGTGCCTGCTGCACTATGCATAAGGTTTGTCACATTTCTCACCACAGCGTGCACACTTACGGACGTTGGATCAAGATCCAACGGCCCAGATCTGATCATGCGTGCGAGGAGAGAAAGAGAGGGCACATGAGGATAGAGAGCAACGGGCGTTGATCTCAGCCGTTGGATCAAGATCCAACGACTGAGATTGATCAATTCGTTGGGGAGAGAAAGGGCAATGACTGTTTCTAGGGATTATTGGGTGGTTGGGATGGCACCACGTGGCGCCATCTTGGCCGTCCATCTTCTTTGTGTTGTAGATGGTGCTACAGATGTCTGGATCGATTTTCATGCTATTAGGCTACGATCATCGATCCAAATCTATCTGTACGGTTAGATTTGTCGTCTGAAGTGTGGATTGACACCATCTTGGCCCTTGATATTTGAGCTTCCTTGGACTATATCTGGTGCTACGGATGTCCGATTAGGACGATCTTGGAGTCGTTGAACTCCCGTCGTCGCCCTTATTAGATCCATATGGTTGGATCTTCTGTCTGAAGCCCCGATTAAAGTCACCCTATCCCTGGCCATAAAAGGAGACAATTACTATACAGTTTATACAATTTGACCTGAATGCATGATTATGCATGTTATGCACTATTTACAATGCATGATGCTAATATGACACTAAGAACATGCATTAATAGACATTTTTGGCTATTTAGATGTATGCACATCAGTAGCAGAAGAAGAATCTATGAAGGAGAAGAAGGAAAGCAAGAGACGAATTGAAGAAGAAATCAAAGAAAGAAGAAGGAGAGCACTGTAGAATCAGACGTTTAAGATGTCTGATCATACCATCAGATAGCTGACTTGAGTTTATTTCATTCATAAGCTATTGAGTTCGATTAGATATTGTTGTATCACCATTTTACTCTATTCTTTTTGCAGTCTGACACTTAATCTTATTGCCACATTATTCTGAATCAATTCCTGATTATAATTTCTTATCTTTATTGTTTAAATTGCAATCTTAAGAATTGGATTCCTACTTGCTCCCAGCGAATGACCTCGGACTCTTTCGAGTATAAATTTTATCTATTTTGAATGCTTAAGAATTGGATTCCTTGCGAGATAAAGTCTAAATTTTCATCCCCCTTCAGAAGTGGATCCCGCGAAGACGACAGCGTGCTACTCCGTTCCTGCTCTTCTGCTTCGTCCTCCTTCGTCCAGCTCCGTTCTCCTTCGTCCAGGCATCGTCTCATCCAGCTCGTCCTCCAAGCAACTGTCGAGGAGGATAACTTCTCTCTCCCATTCTTATTTACAGCTTTTCTAGTGTAGAATTTTCCTGCTTTATAGTGTAATTGATTTCTCGCTTTCTAGTGTAACTTTTATTTAGTTTGATTGTATAAACAGTTTAAATATTGATTGCATGTTCTCTTTCTCTCTCTCTCTTTCTCTCTCTCTCTCTTTCTTTTAGTCTGATAGCTCCATTGTAATTATATCACCTTGCTTATCAAAAATCCTAAAAAAAAATATAATTGCGAATATAGATCAACGTAGCCTCCCTGTGTTCGACCCGGAATTCTTTTCGATATAAATTTTATTTGTTGAACACGAATTCTTCGCTTTCAAGCTACAACAATAGGTTTTCTAAAACCAAACACGTTAGCGAAGCAATTCGCACGTTCAACATTTTGGCGCCGTTGCTGGGGAGGCAACGATTTCCAATTTTTTCTTCGTATTTCTTGCACTTTATTTTTTTTCTAACTAGCTTTCTCTTGTGTCTATTATTTTGCAGAGACCTCCATCAAGGAATCAACAAGCGGTAGACTGGAGTAAAGTGCAATTGAAGACAACTGTAAGTGCTCCCCCATTCTGTCCCCCTCCATAGATTTCATTCGTCACATTAAATCCAAATTCCAATTAACCTAGGTGATTGCATAAATCCTAGGAATAGCTTGGTTGTTTGGATTTCCACTCACATTCATTCCACCCTCATTCATAAAAAAAAAATAACAAAAAGATAATCTTGTGGGGTAATTTCCAACAAACACACAACACACACCCACATTCAAGGCACTTGATCAACTTGATTTGTTTTCTACTCAACCGGTTTCTGATCTGTGGAACCGATACACACAAAGCAACACATAACAAAGTAGAAATCATTCTAGGTTAACCATCTTTGAGTGCTTAACTTAGTGGTGCAACTGTGGCCAATTGTTTGAGTTGTTTGGGCCGCACCACTTTATTTAAAACCAACTCATCAAGTAGCTCCTCCTTAGGGTTTTCAATCTAGGTATATTCTAGGCACTCCATTTTCTCTCTGATTTTAAAGGAAAACAATCTTCACCCGTGTTTTACAACTTGGTTTACCTAGAAACTTGATTGCAATTCACCTAATTTGAAAACCTAAAAGCTACTTAAGCAAGATTTGAACATTAAAAATTCACGCATTATAAATAATCTTGCTTGAAAACCTTGGTTGTGCACGCACTTACATAAATCTCAATCAATCATTAAGGGAACAACCCATTGTAAGGGCCCATTACATTCCATAAGCACCACAATCCCAGGCCTTAATAAAATTGAGTAGTCGTTGGCCTTAAGGTTTGATTCGCTCTTCAGGGCCTAGTCTAAGATTATTTTTGATTAACCTACTTGTACTGATTAATCTGATGTCTAGCTAGGGGAGTAGCGTCAAACGACCGCAGCTGGGGGGTACACTAGGAATCGGAGGCGAAAGCCAAAGGAAGAACCTTCTCCCCAGTCCCTCCTTCTAACTAGTTGGATTAAGCAGAAGCAAGTAGAGTAAATCATTTACAGTCTTAAGGTGGGTTTTGGGAGTCAGTAGATCCTTAGGCTACCCCACTTAAGGACAGCCTTGTTTTGTTGTGCTGTAGGGTCCCTATCCCCAGTCCTTCCGACCTTCTCCTAGTTTATGCTGGGAAGACGGTCATTGAATCCCCGATTGGAAGGACCATTAGAACATTCTAGGAGGTGCAAGTTAGATTTTGGTCAATTTGATCCCATGGCCGAACAACAGCCTCCTCTGCTTGGAAATCCACAGGAAGAATTTCGAAGGTAGCTGGAATAAATGCAGAGAATGCAGGAATGGTTTCAGAGAATGCAGGGCGCTCAGCCCTTGAAGGATTTTTATGATCCTTCAAATTACGGGGAATGTCCCGACGTCCAGATTCCAGCCGGTGATGTATAAATCAAGCCCCTGGTGTTAAGCTTGATTAAACATTATCATGGGCTTGGCTCCGAAGATCCGTTTCAGCACTTGGAGGTCTTGACCACTTTGGTCCAGACCACCAAGGCTCGAAACGTAAATGAGGAGCAAATGATCATGAGGCTCTTCCCCCACTCTCTTAGGGATAAGGTCGCGCATTGGTATAGGACAATAGGAAGACCAATTACAACTTGGAATGAGTTGAAATCGGCCTTTCTGAAGAAATTCTTCCCAGTCGGTTGTACCAATGCTTTGAGACGGGCAATCACTACCTTTACCCAGTGGCCGGGGGAGCAGTTTCATGTGGCCTGGGAGCGATTCCAGGACTTATTGCGGAGGTGTCCACACCACGAGGTGCCAAAATGGCAACTCGTGTAGATTTTCTATCATGGGTTGACTGAGCAACTCAGGAACCATGTGGATGCTTCTTGCGGAGGCAATTTCCTCAATAAAGATGCAGATAGTGCACATGATTTATTTGAGGAAATGAGTGAGAATTCAATTAATCATGCCTCCATGGATACTTTTAACCGGTCCCAGCAACCTAGATCAAATGTCAATGAAGTCCATGACTCTCATTCATTTGATATGGAATTGATTTGTAATAAACTTGATAAGGTGGACTTGGTTGCTAAAAGAATGGAAGAGTGGATGGCTGGTAATTCTATGAACAACTCTCGAACCACTCAATCCCAAAATTCAGGATTCCATTCTTCACGAGCTCCCTCTGGACGGGAGTTCGTGAATCAACTAGATGCGACTCAACCTATGACTCAGCATTTTTCGGAACCCCACGGGTTCCCAACTGGGGCCTTGGATCCCAGTTTTTCTGATCCTTCCCTTTCTTTCTCTCCATCCTCACCCTATGAGGATGTCTGTGCTATACAAGAGAATGTTAGATCCAACCCCTACTCGAATGCCTATAATCCAGGTTGGAGAAACCACCCTAACTTCTCTTGGAAAAATCTGGGGCAACAGACCCAATTCCGACCCGGCAACTATGCCATGCAACGACCAATGGGTCAGGGTCAAGTATATACTCAGTTGCCTTCGAATCAGGTCAATCGCCAGCTTGGAATGCCCATCAACCCGCAGGGCAGGCTGATTTGAACCCGCAAATGGTAGAGATGCAAGGATCTATGCTCTAGCTCATGCAGCAAATGAAAAAATCACTGGACAACTTGCAATCCGGGCTCATTGCTAACTTTCATCAACCTGGATCTCTACCATCCCAACCCATACCCAACCCGCGAAACATTATGAATTCGGGCAATCAAGCCCAAGGGTACGGAAATCAGAGGGACCCGCACGCACATGCTCAGGTGGTTGAGTAGGGTTCCTCGTCTTCTTCTTCTTCTGTAAATCAACAATTCATGGTCAATCAAGCCCCTCCAATCTTTCCTAACCCTCCCCAAGACCCAAATTCTTACACTCCTGCAAATTCTGTAACTTTGAGGAGTGGTAAGAAGACATAGGATCCACAACCACACTTTTATGATCTTTTGAATCCTGAAGAACCTGAGGAGAGAGAGGAGAATTCTAGAGGAGAAATCAAGGCTCAAGAACCTGATTCCAAAGATCTGATTCATGTTCCTTTTCCTGAAGCCTTAACCAAAGCAAAGAAGAAGATGTCTGTTGATAGCAATGAGGAGCTTCTGAATTTATTTAAGAATGTTGAGATCAATATCCCGCTCATTGATGCTATCAAGCACATACCGGCTTACGTAAGATTTTAAAGGAATTATGTACACAAAAGCGTAAGTCGAGAGAATCTGTTCCGAGGAAGGTGGTACTCTCCGAGCAGGCTAGTTCTGTTATCTTGCACTACCTCCCTCAGAAAAAGAGAGATCCTGGTGCTCCTTTGATTTCTTGCGTTATCGGAGATTACACATTTGATAGAGCACTTTTGGATCTCGGTGCTTCCATCAACCTAATTCGGACTTCTCTCTAAGAGAAGTTTGGGTTAGGTGAACTTCAGCCAACTTCAGTAACGCTACAGTTAGCGGACTGTTCGGTCATAAACCCGCGAGGCGTTATTGAAGATGTTATAGTTAAGGTCAAGGATTTCTATTTTCCTGTAGATTTCCTTTTCTTTGACATGGATGTACCAGATAATCTAAGGAACACGCCCATCATTCTGGGGCGTCCGTTCCTGGCTACCACAAAGGCCAACATTAATTGTGAAAGCGGTAGCATGGAAATTGCCTTTGGGGACCAACGAATGAAATTAGATATTTTTAAGGTGATCAACAAATTTGAGGATTGTGGATTTATTGAGGAACTTGATGAGGATAATGTTAATATTGAAACTTGTTTGACAGTTTCTTCAATTGAAAGTTCCTCTTTGGTTGATGAATTTGACCCGCAACCCTCTGACCTGACATCTTCGGAAGAGGTTATTGATTTTGTTCACTCACAACCTCTCCCTCTTGTTGAATCTTCAGCATATACCCTACCACCAATCATCACCCCACCCCAGCTTGAATTGAAACCATTGCCCGAGAATTTGAAATATCAATTTTTAGGACCTCAGAATACGCTCCCTGTGATTATCAGTGCTAAATTGACAAAGGAGCAAGAGATTAAATTGATTAAGGGCCTAAAGGAACATAAGGAGGCAATTGGTTGGACCATTCATGACCTCAGGGGGATCAAGCCATCTTACTGTAATCATAGAATATTTTTAGAAGATGGATCCCGCCCTTCTCGCTAGATGCAGAGGAGATTGAATCCAAATATGCAAGTGGTCAAAAAGGAAATCATCAAGTGGCTCGATGCAGGAATTATTTATCCAATCTCTAACAGTCCCTGGGTAAGTCCCGTTCAGATTGTTCCAAAGAAAGCCGGGATTACTTTTGTGACTAATGAGAGAGGAGAATCTATCACAACTCGTTCAGCTTTCTCTTGGAGAGTTTGTATTGATTACAGGAAGCTAAACATAGCCACTAAAAAGGATCATTTTCCCCTGCCCTTCATTGATCAAATCTTGGAAAAATTAGCCAGGTAGAAGTGCTTCTGTTTTCTTGATGGCTACTTGGGATACAACCAAGTTCCTATCCATCTCGAGGATCAGGAAAAAACTACTTTCACCTGTCCCTACGGAACCTTTGCTTTTCGTAGGATGCCTTTCGGGTTATGCAATGCACCTGCGACTTTTCAAAGGTGTATGCTAGCTATATTCTCTGACATGGTGGGAGAGTTTATGGAAGTCTTCAGGGATGATTTCTCTATTTTCGGAGAATCATTTGACTCTTGTTTGGCTAATTTGGAAATGATTCTTAAGCGATGTATCAAGACACGACTGGTCCTTAGCTGGGAAAAGAGTCATTTCATGACCCAAGAGGGCATCGTTTTGGGTCATGTAATCTCTGAACGGGGAATTGAAGTGGACAAAGCTAAGGTTGATGCTATCGCTAAACTTCCTCCTCCCACATTTGTTAAACAAATCAGATCATTTCTTGGCCATGTGGGATTTTATCGAAGATTCATCAAGGATTTCTCGAAGGTTGCTCGTCCTTTGAGCAATCTTCTTGCCAAAGAAACGCCGTTTGTTTTTGACGAATCATGCCGAAAGGCATTTGATTTTCTAAAAATGGTAGTCACCTGTGCTCCAATTTTGCAACCACCAATTTGGACAATCCCTTTTGAGATCATGACCGACGCTTCTGATTACGTGGTCGGGGCTGTCCTGGGTCAGAAAATTGATCGAAAGCCCTCTGTCATTTACTACGCTAGTAAAACTCTGGATGAAGCCCAGAGGAATTACACTGTTACTGAAAAGGAATTACTAGCTGTAGTATTTGCTTTGGAAAAATTCAGGGCTTATCTCTTGGGGTCTCATGTTATTATTTATACCGACCACTCAGCCTTGATACATCTCTTGGATAAAAAGGATGCTAAACCCCGGCTTATTCGTTGGACTCTTCTTCAAGAATTTGATCTTGAAATCAAGGATAAAATCAGGGTACAAAATGTGGTGGCAGATCATTTGTCGAGACTCCTAGGTGATTCTTCTTGTCTGGACATTCCAATTGCTGACACTTTTCAAGACGAAACCATTCTTATAGTTTTAGGTGTCCACACCCCATGGTTTGCTGACATTGTTAACTATTTGGCCGTTGGTCAAATCCCCCAGGATTGGACCAAAAACAACGGGATAGACTCAAATCTGAGGCCAAATATTACTTTTGGGAGGACCCTGAACTGTATCGCATCGGCTCTGATCAGATTATTCGCCGATGCATACTGGAGAATGAATTCAATAGTATACTCGAGTTCTGCCATGCATCTGGGTGTGGTGGACATTTCTCCGGGAAAAAGATGGCTACAAAAATCTTGCAATCTGGATTCTATTGGCCGTCTTTATTCAAGGATGCTCAGGAATTCTCAAGGTCATGTTCTCGATGTCAGGCACTCGGGAGCATAACTAAGAGAGACATGATGCCCCTAAACCTTATTCTTCCTGTCGAAATTTTCGATGTTTGGGGCATTGATTTCATGGGACCCTTTATCCCTTCATTTGGACATTGGTACATTCTTGTTGCTGTTGATTATGTGTCTAAATGGATTGAGGCAATTCCCTCCCGAACCAATGACCACAAGGTGATCATCAATTTTGTCAAGAAAAATATCTTCAGTAGGTTCGAGATTCCGAGGGCTATCATCAGTGATGGTGGCACTCATTTTACTAATGCCCAATTCCAGAATTTATTGGCCAAATACTGGGTTAATCATCTAATTTCCACACCTTACCATCCCCAGACGAATGGACAAGCCGAGATCTCCAATCGAGAGATCAAGAACATTCTGCAAAAAATGGTTAGGCCTGATTGCAAGGATTGGACTCAAAAGCTTGAGGATGCTCTTTGGGCCTACCGTACGGCGTATAAAATGCCCATCGGCATGTCTCCATTCCGTTTGGTGTATGGAAAAGCATGCCATCCACCCGTAGAGATTGAACACAGGGCATTCTGGGTAATCAAACAATGCAATTTAGATCTGAATCAAGCTGGGAAGACCAGGAAACTCCAACTATCTGAGTTGGAGGAGCTTAGAAATGATGCTTATGAGAATGCCAAGATCTACAAGGCTCAGACCAAAGCTCTACATGATCAATTGATTTCCCGCAAGAGCTTTAAGTCAAACCAGAAGGTCTGGTTATTCGATTCTAAACTTAAGCTCTTTCCTGGTAAACTTATATCTAAATGGAATGGCCCATTCATAATTGATCTGATTTTTCCAAATGGTACCGTTCAGATTTCTGACCCAAAGATGGGTAACACCTTTAAAGTCAACGGTCAACGTCTGAAGCCTGTTGTTGACCGTAATCTTCCAGAACCTATCTCAGACTCTGTTGCTCTAGCCATTCTGTGACTTCTTTGGCTGGACTTCGCCTAGTTGACGGCATTAAACTCAGCAGTTTTACATATGACACAAGGATGATACGAGCTTCATATCCAGGTGACAGCTTTCATATTCTACCCTTTCTTTCATGTCTCTTTTTTAATGAGGACATTGCATCAGCTAGGCATGGGGGGTGGATTCATTTTTGAATTATTTGGTCAGCTTTGTGAAATCCATATAAATTGTTTCTCTCTTCTTATTTATAAAAAAAAAAAATTAGGAAGGATTAGTTGGACATTAGGACTTTTCAATCCTAAGAAATTTTACATTAGGATCTGAACACAAAGACCCTTCAGGTCTTTGGACTTAATTAACCTATGTATCCACTAAAATGTGGATTTGTCTTTGAGTTCTCGCCATCTTAATTCTATTATAATTGGAATAAATAAGTTCGGGTGATAAGTACACGACTTATCAACCCACCCTCTCATTTGAGGGAATTTCTGAGTTTTAAGCATCTACACACTTTCTTTGCACTAACTCGTTGTTCGGCGATTCTAACGGAAATTGGGTAGCTAATGACCTTCTAGGGTGATATGGCTAGCAAGTTATTGTGGGTAACAGCCCATAGGTAGGTTGTCCAGAGCCCAATCACTGGACCTTTCTCTTTTTCTTGCCCTTAGGTAAATCTTAAACTAGGGAAGCCACCTACTTAAAAAAAAAAAAAATCAAAAAGAAAAGGAGAGAAGAACAAAAAGAAATAAGCCACACTTCGCCGCAAGAGTATGGCTGGCAAGTTGTCAGTGGTAACAGCTCATCGACCGGTTGTCCAGAACCCAACTCAGTAAATGCACTAAAAATTCCCAAAACACTTAGGAAGAAGCGGAGAAGTAGAATAAATCAGGGAGATATACACTGGATTCACCCTTGTGTTGACCTCGTTAAAAAATAAAAGTAGGGAGAAAGCTACCGGTTGTAAAGATACACCTTTAGGCAGAAGTCTTTTTGAGGTCACCTAGAGGCATAGAAATCCGAAGTCCGTTTTAATTACCGGTCAACGAGTCTATCACAATCACAATAAGATGCTTAAAGCTTAGGATTGTCATCAAATCTTGGGTGAGTTGAATGGCCGTAGAAAGCCACTCTTAAACCCTAAAATTTGAAAATCCAAAAAAAAAATTAGAAAAGAGTAAAAAGAGAAAAAGAATTTTTCTTTGAATAAGGCGAGGGCTTGAGGTGGTCTGCATTTTGGCTAATACTCGGGCACTGTTGTGTCTTTGAAAGTTCAGTTCCTAAGTAGACAATTTCTTAATGATTGAAAATAACTCAGGTCCAAATAATCCAACCTAATTCTTTTATAAATAGCATATAGTTTTTGCTAGGGACTAGCAAAAGATAGGCATGGGGGTATGATGTAAACACATTTATATTATTTAAGATGTCTATTTATGCATGTTCTTAAGCATAGGATTGCATTTCATGATATAAATATTGCATAACATGCATCATCTTGCATTTAGAGTAGTTTGAATAAAATGGAGGTTAATTGTCTCCTTTTATATTCTTGGATAGGGCAAATATTTTATCGGGGCCTCGGATCGAAGATCCAACCATATGATGTGATCAGGGTGACGATTGGAGTTCAATGACTCCAAGATTGCCCTAATTAGGCATCCGTAGCATCAGATAGTGATCGGGGAACCCTAGAAGATCAAGGGCCAAGATGGTGTAAATCTGCTCTTTAAATGACAAATTCGACCACACGGATGAATTCAGATCGATGATTGCAGCCCAACGATGCAAAAATCAAGTCAATCTGACATCCATGGCACCATCTACAACTTCCAGAAGATGGACGGCCAAGATGGTGCCATGTGTCACCATCCCGGCCGCCCAAACGGTCTCATGCAATCTCTGAAGGCCCCGCACCCGCTAACTCTCTCCCATTGGATTTCGATCCAATGGCTGTGGTCAGCCGCTCCTAAAAGCGACCGCTCGACCATCCGCGCCTTGTAGTTCAGCGGTCGAGCGCACTTACGCGAGCTGCGGCCATGGGTTCGAGCCGCAGCGAAGGGGAGGAAGGCGCGGGCGTGCGGGAGATCGCGGGCGTTGGATCGTGATCGGACAGCCGTCTGTGCTCAATCGAGATCACGCGCTATTGCATGCGCGGTGTTACGCGCGATCGCAATCGCCAGGCGGGCGTGCAGTAGCAGGCGGAGATGTATCTTAAGCCTGAGAATCAAAGTACGTGGGCATAAGCGTTGTGTGCAGGCAGCTGAGGAGGCACACGTTGGCGCGGAAGCTACGCCCACGTTGGGGGCATTAGTGACGGATTTATCCGTCAGTAAAGACCCCTCATTTATTATTTTAAAGTTGTAATGACCATTTTGCCCCCACTCCTTGCAACTATCAAAGGAGACCCCCTCCATATGAAATTCTCATCCCTTCCTTCTCTTCTCTACCTCTCCAAAGCTCAAGAGAAGTTGTCCCACACCCGGGATGCTCCTCGCAAGATAAAGTCTAAATTTTCGTCCCCCTTCAGAAGTGGATCCCGCGACGACGGCGGTGTGCTACTCCGTTCCCGCTCTTCTGCTTCGTCCTCCTTCGTCTAGCTCCATTCTCCTTCATCCAGGAATTGTCTCGTCTGGCTCGTCCTCCAAGCAACTGTCGAGGAGGATAACTTCTCTCTCCCATTCTTATTTACAGCTTTTCTAGTGTATAATTTTCCTACTTTATAGTGTAATTGATTTCCCGCTTTCTAGTGTAACTTTTATTTAGTTTGATTGTATAAATAGTTGAAATATTGAATGCATGTTCTCTTTCTCTCTCTCTCTCTCTCTCTTTCTTTTAGTCTGATAGCTCCATTGTAATTATATCGCCTTGCTTATAAAAAATAAAAAAAAAATATAATTGCGAATATAGATCAACATAGCCTCCCTGTGTTCAACTCGGAATTCTTTTCGGTATAGATTTTATTTGTTGAACACGAATTCTTCGCTTTCAAGCTACAACGACAGGTTTTCTAAAACCAAACACGTTAGCAAAGCAATTCGCACGTTCAACAAGTAGATTCTGGCCTTTTCTTCCTAGGCCTATTCAAAGCCTCAGGAGAAGGGATATGGATTTTTGAGTTCTCAGAATCATGAGCCTGAATTTGATCCTCCACTATAGGCTCCTTAGCCAAGTTAGGTGCACCAGGATCCCTAAGGTGTAGAGTAGGAGTCACAACAGGGTCTTGGGTAGTCTTTCAACTTCTTAAAGTGATCGAGCTGGCTAAAGCAGGTGGAAACTAATTTAGATCTTGAGAAGAGTTAGGCATAGAGTACAAATCTGGTTGAGTATCCTGATTGTAAATTGTAACACCCCAAAAAATTGTCCCACATCGTAAACTCATGAAAGTAAGTGATGAGATATAAGGATTGGGAATTACTACATGTCAACTTAGGCTTAAGCATTTTGGGTGGTTGCTTAGGTTTATAAGGGTCATACCTAACAAGTTATCAAGGCCAATTTTTCTCGATTGGACTTAAGTTTAAGCTCGGGTCGTTACAAATGGTATTAGAGTCAAACTCCCTCTAGTAGGAGGAAAGAGCTACCTTTAGGATGGCAAAAGAGTGCACCATGAGGTGGAGCCGCCACTACTACTGAGAGTATCGAACCTTGACGAGGACGTTAGGATTTCAAGTGGGGGAGTTGTAACACCCCCAAAATATAGTCCCACGTCATAAACTAACGAAAGTGTGTAGTGGGATATAAAGAATTGAGAAATACTACTTAACAACTTGGTCTTGAGCATTTTGGGTGGTTGCTTGGGTCCATTGGACCCATTCCCAACAAGTTGTTAAGGCCAGTTTTTCTCGATTAGACTTGATTCCAGGCCTGGGTTTTCACAAATGGTATTAGAGTCATACTCCCTCTAGTAGGAGGAAATGGATGCCTTTGAGACGACCAAAGAATATGACATGAGGCGGAGCCACCTAATGTAGACACATTTATGTCACATAAATTGTCTATTTATGTGTGTTCTTAGGTGTATAATTGCATTCAACATTATAAATATTGCATAGCATGCATCATTATGCATTTAGGTTAGATTATACAAATTATAGGTTAATTTTTCCTTCTTGTGGTCAGGGGATAGGGAAATATCATTTTAGGGCCTTAAATTAAAGATCCAACCATACGGATCTGATCAGGGCGACGATCAAAGTTCAACAACTCCGATATCGGCCCGATCAGACCTCCGTAGCATCAGATGCAGTCCAAGAAAGGTCAGAAGTCAAGGGGCAAGGTGGTGCAAATCTGTTCCTCAGATGACAAATCCAACTGTACAGATGGGTTAGGATCGACGATCGCAGCCCAATGATATGAAAATTGGTTCAATTCGATAACCGTGGCACCACCTACAAAGCAAAGATGATGGATGACCATGATGGTGCCATGTGGCGCCATCATAGCCATCCAACACCGCTTGCAGCATGTTCTCTTCATCGCATGATCAATTCCAGCCATTAGATCTCAATTCAACAACTGAGATTCAAGTGGAGCCGCGCTTCACAAGATCTCTTAAGGCAAAAGGCACGCTTGATCTCCACCATTGGATCATGATCCAACAACCGAGAGCAAGCATGCCTAAATTCACAAACACAACAAAGATCATGGCGTGGCACAGTGGTTGCGTGCTCTATCGTGAAGAGAAGGCGTGCATTCTAAATGTGATTAGCCTCTCCTGACCGAGCAGAGCGTGCCCAATCAAAATTGGAACATCCGATGGAGATTGAGCAGTAGCATCAGTGGCGACGTAGCACGATCGCGAGTGCTAGATACGAGTGCTCAGTGGATGCATGTGATGACGAGGGCTACCACATGCAATCGTACACATGGACGGAGACTTAAGTCGGCTGGATGCGATCTCCGCCGTCTGATGGAGATCTAACGGCTGAGGATGCACAGCGCTTGGTGAACATGCGTGAATGGCTGAAGTGGAGGAGGTGTCGACGTGGCGGCATGTTGAGCGTTGGATGTGCGATGGACGACTCTTGTTGAGGCATGGCTACAGAGACGTGCATCTATAGTGACGCACGTATCTATCACTAAAGGTAGTAGAGTTAATTTCTGAAAGATAAAATGCCCTTTTTACCCTCATATCTTCAACTATATAAAGGCCCTACATCCTCTCCTTATTCTTCATCCCTTCTCCTCTTCTCTCAGCCCCTCCAAAGCTCTAAAGAGCTACTCTCATACCCGGGATGCTCCACTTTAGATTTAAATATAATTTTTCCATCTTCTCATCTTCATTTGTGGAGCACCCGTGGTTGCCCTCTCACTGCCATTTGAGAAGTGAGTCCTGCCACAACATCGCCTTATTTTGTCCTCCATCCTCCAGCTCCATTCTCCCTCATCCAACTTCTCATCCCCATCGTCTATGTTGGGATAATCCATCTACTAGTTGGGATAATTCTGATTAGGGATACAATTTTGGACCTCCGTGTTTAGGGTCTAACCCTAGACACCATGATCTTGATTTTTATCCTTCTCCAAGCTACATTGATTATAGATCACCGCCTCTATATGATCAACTTAACCCGATCTACAATCAAGAACGATATGATAATTATAACCTATACCCTCCCCAGGATTACACTGCATATAGGTCACCACCCGTCTTTAAACAACCTGAAATGACCTATTATCAGGGAAGGCACCAAGAACTTCAATTTCTTGACTCCCCTAGACTAAACCCAAACCCACCCAACCCTGAACCAAACCATTTGGTTTTGGTAAACCAGGTCCAAGATAAAGTGTTGGCTAACTTAAGGAACACCATTCAATATTTAGGAGCTCATCTAACACCTTACACTGAAGAATTGGAGCCTCTGATTTAAATGATTGACAATCTTAACAAGTATTTGTTAGATTGGCTCCAAGATGTTAAGGATAAGGACTCAGGTGAGTTTTTACTTGGGAAGTTGTCAAAATTGAGGATGAGATTTGTAATTGCTCTAGTCTAATCTTAGGATGATTCCCATGATGAATCCCCTTCAGGAGAGCCATTGTCAGAACCCGCTCAGGCACCTGTAGGGGGACACATTTTATGAGACTGGGGTTGACTAGGTTGGTCTAGAGCAACTAGTTGAGGATGAATTGATTTCTTCACTCAAGATCCCTAAACCAGGGTACAAGGAAAAGTGTGTCTCCATGGACCAAGAAATGATTAATGATTTTGGGACATATATAAATGCGGATCCAAGTTCTTTGATTCTAAAGGTGAAGAATTTTTATGTGAAGTCTCACTTGAATTTGAGGAGAATGATTTAAGTGAGATGATTGGGCCTAAGGACTTCAATTCATCATTTGATGGCCTTATAATTGAGGAAATTGATCCTGTTGGGGCTAGCATGGTGGATTCAGATGCTAATTTCATGAAAGATTCAATTCATAGCCCCATTCCTCACACACACCCCGTTGAGCATAATGATGACTTTGTTTTTGATATTATTGGACCCAAGTCAATTCTGATTCAGCCACAAATCTTGGACTTGGATACTTAGATGGGGTGAATAACATGCAAGTGGTCCTGGAATACGAAATTATGATTATGGAGGATAGGAGTTGGGAAATGAAGATTTAGGAAGTGAATTCTGGGGGAAGCAGAAATTTGAGTCTAAGGGTTCCTATAGACCTGAAACCACCAACCTTCTACCAAGACCCTTATGACATTTTCAACTCAGAGGATGTCCAACCTAAGCACAATTTAACTGATTAACTTTTTGATACAAATTTTCCTATTGACCAACATTTTAGACTTAGGTTGCATCCTTACAAACCGCAGGCCTAACCCCACTTGCATAATGATCTCTGATTCTGGGTAATTTTTATCTAGAACCTTAGATACACTCGACCGTGGGGCATTAGTCTGCACCACAATTTGGTCCACAACTGTGGACATTCTTTGCTGGTAGGTGATAGCGAAAAAAGCGTGATTTGATAAGATTAGGGTTTTAATGTCATTGTAACACTCCAATTTGCAATCGCTTTTACAATTTATAAACCTAGATAGCAGTAGTATCTATGGTCATCTGAGGCAAGAATGCACTTTAAATACTATCACTTTACAATAAGGAAATTAACTTTCTTTTTGGATTTTTGAATATAAGATTTTTTGAGTTTTGAAATAACAAGACGACAATGAAATAGAAAGCGGTAAAAGGCTACACCTAACTTGCTAAAGCTTAAAACCTAAGTGACAAAATAATTCTCTTTCTAAGCTCATCGTAGGTACGTGAAGACCTAGGGTAATTAGAGAGAGTGTGTGTGAATGCACTAAAGTAAAAAAATAACAATTTAAATAAAAATAAGAATTTTAGAAGAGGCAACTTTATATATGGAGAAAAGTGTTTACAAAATCACCAGTAAAGGAATGCTTCTACTACTAGAATCAGAATAAAAAATTGAAAAAGAAACACTAATCCTCCTGTGATGATGGTGAAAAGGAGAAGATCTTTACTCCAATTGTGGCTGCTCACTTGGTTGAAAAGGGTTTCTACTTCTCCTTCCTTGAAATGCTCATCCAAGTTGGTGAGATCCTTATCCTGGCAAACCCTAGATAGGGCGTGCCCTTGCTCCACCAAGGGTGGAAAAATTTCACCCACAAGAACCTCCTCCTAGGGTGGGCGTGCACCTCCCTCAAGAACCTCCTCCTGAATGTCCTCCTTGCCTAGTTGGTCCTCTACCTAGTGGGGGCATAAGAGAGAAGGGAAGAGGGGAAGGTACCAAGGGGACAAAGTGTCCCCTTAATCTTCTTCTTCTCCTTCTTCTCTTGGCCTGCTATAGTAGGTGGAATAATGGTGGAATAATGAAGCCAAAGGTGTCTTTAGTGCTGGTAGGATGGGGTATATAGGGCTTATGAAGGGAGAGGTTGGCGTGGACACAAGTAGGGTTAGGACGGGTTTATGAGGGTGGTTAGATGATCCCAGGGTTAGGTTTATTTGGCACCAAACCAGGGGTCATGAGGGTAGTAATTGGTCACCATTAAAGGTAGTGGTGCTACCTTATTTTGGCACCAAGTGTGGTTGGTTCTAGAATGGGCTGAAGTGTAAGGTGGAGATGGATTTGTAATGTGGATGGAGGGTGTAGATAAGGGTTAAGGTTGGCACAAAAATTGGGTTCAAGACAGGGGCAATCTTGGCATGGGATTTATGGGTGGTGGAGTATGGAGGTGGTTGTGTGATCTTATGGTGGGTATTAGTTGGCACCTAAAGGAGGGATGCATAAGTGATGGATGTGGGGTGAAGAGGCATCAATGTTGGCACCAAGGGAGAGGTCTTCTAGAAGGGGTTGCTGGTGCCAAAGAAGGAAGGGTTAGGATAGGCTTTATGGGTATGTGGATGGTTAGGATTTAGGAGGGCTTTTTGGTGCCAAATATGGGTGGTTATGGGGGGTAGTTGGCATGGGTTTTTGGTGACTTTTGGAGGTGGTGGTGTGAAGGGATATGGGTGTGTTGGTGCCAAGTTAGAGTGGAGGTAGGTAGGTTAGGTAGTGGACTCAGAGTAGTGTTAGGGAGGAGTTAGCTTAGGGTTTAGGTTAGGGTTATGGTGGATGGTGGACGGCCATGGAGTGCAGGGCTTAGCTAAGCTAAGCTAGCTAAGCTAGCATAGCTAGCTGAGTAGAGGGGTAAGTAGGATGGAGCTAGGGTTTAGGGAAGAGGAGCTAAGGACGAAATGTCTGGAGCTGAACTAGAGCTAGTAGCTACTGAAGAGAATTACAAGGAGCTACTTTAGCTAGCTTAGCTTGCTAGTTCTTAGCTAGCTGCTAAGAGAAGCTAAAGTGTGCTAGCTTCATCTAAATTGTGCTGAGGTGAGCTAGGTCTTATCTTCCTAGGGATGACCTAGCTAGCTGGAGTAGCTAAGATAGCTTAGCTCAACTAGGTTGAGCTAAGTGGAGTCCCCGAAAGCTGAACTTGAGTTGTCCTGAGCTAATTG
Source organism: Thalassia testudinum (assembly GCA_037157565.1). Classification (NCBI taxonomy): domain Eukaryota; kingdom Viridiplantae; phylum Streptophyta; class Magnoliopsida; order Alismatales; family Hydrocharitaceae; genus Thalassia; species Thalassia testudinum. The sequence continues at coordinate 8,099,025 of JAZHRO010000078.1, read as the reverse complement.
AGATCATCTTTAGCATACTTGAGTTGAGCGAAGCTGGAAGTAGCTGGATTTGAGCTGAGGTGGATTCTTGTCAACTTAGTTGAGCTAGCTAGAGCTCCCAGTGAACTGATTAGAGCTATGATGAGCTAGACGCAACTAAGTTGAGCAGGGTCTGAGCTGACTTGAGCTAGGTTGAGCTAAGATGAGCTGCCTTGGCCACCACTTAGCCAAGATAAGCTGAGTAGAGCTTAATAGAGCTAACGCTAACCCAATTAAGCTAGTATCTAGCTATGATGAGCTGGATCTGGCTGAGTCTCAACTAGATTGAGCTTCCTCTTCACTTGTTGCCTTCTTGAGTGCTAAGGTTTTAGGAATCTAACTATTGTTCATCCCTAACACTCAAATAAACATGTCAAAAACAAAAAAAATAGTTAATGCATGCCTAACCTAAGTTATGCCTAAATGCAGTCCAGAAACCTGTTTGCAAAGTTAAAGTCATAAGAGCTAGGATTGTTTTAAGGTATAAGAATGATGATAAACTAGCGTTTATCACACCACCATGCTTATCTTTGCTAGTCTCTTAGCAAAACTAATTTTTACAAAATAGATTTTAGGGGAAAATTAATTTTTTTACTTTTGAGGAGAAGGAAATTACGAGACCTTGGTTGGTTAAAAGATGAGAGGCACAGGATTAAAGATAAACATAGGGATTTATTTCGGATCCAAAAAATTAGATGAATCGGGATCAATGTATCATCCAAAAATTTACAAATTAACTCATTGTTAATTCAAATGACCTGAAACCATTTTGCAGTTAGGATTTATTTGGCTATTGAATCCAATTCGCAACTTGCATGATCCTTTAAAAATTTGTCTGTGCTTGTGAATGCCAACATTTATAAGGTCGTGTGCTTGTTAAACTTTTTTTTTAACTCCCCCCATGCTTATTCTTAGCTTAATCCTATAACAGATGCATTGGGATCATCATTCCCGTTACCAATCCTCAAGGGGGCTCTTGCACCAGCACTTCGAGATAGTATTGTCCAAGACACCACCTAGGATCTCATAACCCCAAAATGCAATGTGGTGTAAAGGGACGCTCCAAGAAAACTCAAGCTCTTGCTCTGATGCTATAGGTAGAGCATTGTCCAAGACACTTGAACTGCAAAATTGAGTCTTAATGCTCCATCTAAAGATATGAGATATAGATATAAAGCACTGCCGAGGTGGTAACATGTTGACATCTCATTCTAAAAGAAGGCATTTTCCTCCTTCTTGATGGTGGGAACTCGAACCAATGATCCACTTCGAATTTCACTAAGGCTAAACAAGGTGTTTTTCTAATTTCTAAATGTTTTTTAGGTGTTGGCTTGTGTGAGAAATTTTGACACAAGAAATTTTGCAAGAGATGCAAGTTTTTGGATTGTAAGCTAAGCTAGATACTTTCCAAGCCACAAACATCATGAGTTCAGGTGGAATTTTAAAAAATGATACTTGATCTAGTCTAAAGGTAGACCCAGAAATTCTAATAATCAGAGCTGTATCCTTATCCTTAGTTTGTTAAAGAATTAAATCCCATTGTACCTTGAAATGAATCTTTCAACCTTGGTCCTGATTTCAAAATTTCCTAAAAAAGTTTTCAACATTTTTAATTTTTTGGGTATGCATGCAGAAAATGAAACAATAGCATTGAATGTTTTCTTTTTTTGGTTTTGAAAATCCTAATTTAATCAACAAAATTTTAAAAAAATATCCCCCCATGCTTAAGATATGGCATGTTCGCATGCAATGGGAAGGGAAAAGAGATTACCTTGGTGAAGGCGGTCAAAATCAGGATCGGCAAAACCTCTGAAGAAAGAAAAAAAAATGGAAAGCAGGGAAAATGATGGGTTACTTCCTATCTAGTACTATCTTTTACGCCATTCAGCCGGGCGTGAATTGCATCAAGGATCATTAGCTGGTAGGTCGGTTAAATCAATCATGTCGGATGGGAGATTCAGAGTATTACCTAGATAGGGCTTTAAACGTTGGTCGTTGACTTGAAAAGTACTACTTGTCTTAGGATTGAAAAGATCAACAGCGCCATATGGATATGTTTTTAGGACAATAAATGGGCCGATCCATTTGGATTTTAATTTTCCAAGAAAAATTCAAAATCTGGCGTTGAAAAGCCAAACGCATTGATTGACGTTAAGATGTTTCCAAACAATATATTTATCATGGAATTTCTTTGTTCGATCTTTATAAATCTGCACGTTTTTGTAAGAGAAATTACATAATTCTTCCAATTTAGTTAATTGCAATTTCCTATGGGTACTAGCTTCAGATAAATCCTCATTTAATTGCTTAACTACCCAAAAAGCCCTATGCTTAAGTTCTATCGGGAGATGGCATGCCTTTTCAAAAATCAGACGGAAAGGAGACATGCCAAGCAAAGGTTAAAAAGCGGTATGGTAGGCCCATAAAGCATAGTCCAATTTATTGGACTAGTCTTTACGATCGAACCTAACCATTTTTTGTAAAATATTTTTAATCTCTTGGTTAGAAACTTCTACTTGGCCATTTGTTTAGGAGTGATAGGGAGTGGAAATTTTATGATTAACCCTGTATTTAGAAAGAAGGTGACAGAATTGGGAATGAGTGAAATGAGAACCTCTGTCACTGATAATGGCCTTAGGAATACTGAATCTCGAGAAAATTTTTTTCTTAATGAGCTCGACTACCACTTTGTGATCATTGGTGCAAGTGGGTATTGCTTCGATCCATTTTGATACATAGTCGACTATGACTAGTACATATCAATACCCACAAAAGTTGATGAATGGTCCCATGAAGTCGATGCCCCATACATCGAAAATTTCAACTTCTAAAATTGGATTTAGGGGCATCATATCCTTCCGAGTCATGTTGCCAATGCTCTAGCAATGCACACAGGATCGAACAAAGGAATGAGCATCTTTGTGTAGGCTGGGCCAAAAGAATCCAAAAGTAAGGACCTTAGCTGCAATTTTCTTGCCCGAGAAATGTCCACCACAGGCCATTGAATGACAGTGTGTCAAAATGTCATGAATTTCTGAGTCGGGGACACATCGTCTAATGACCTGATCAACACAGATGCGGAAAAGGTCAGGCTCCTCCCAAAAGTAATATTTAATGTCAACAAAGAACTTATCCCTTTTGGTTTTTGGCCAATCAAATGGGAATCGTTCTATTGCTAAATAATTTGCAATAGGTGCAAACCAAGGGAAGGTATTGGCAGGTAAGATGATCTCATCAGGGAATATATTAGGGGGGGTCAACATGCCATTCGCCATGAGATGAGAGAGATGATTGACCACTACATTTTGTGACCTCGCCTTATCTTTGATTTCTAGGTCAAATTCCTAGAGCAGCAAGATCCAATGGATATGGTGCGATTTCGCATCTTTCTTGTTCAGTAGATATTTGAGTGCTAAGTGGTTGGTGTATATAATGACATGCGACCCCAACAAGTGCAGAATTTTTCTAGGGTGAAGATAGTGGCAAGAAGTTCTTTTTAAGTAATAGTGTAATTCCATTATGCATCATCAAGAGTTTTACTGGCATAATATATCACAACAGGCTTCTTGTCAATTCTCTGCCCTAGAACGGCCCCCACAGCAAACTCAGAGGCATCTGTCATTAACTCAAAAGGAAATTCCAGTCAGGTCCCTGTAAAATTGGTGCCTCTATGACATCCTTCTTCAACTGATTGAAACTCTCCAGGAATTGATGATTAAAGTCGAAAGGCTGGTCTTTAGTAAGTAGTTGACTTAAGGGCTTGGAGATTTGGGAAAAATTCTTGATGAAACAGTAGTAGAAGCCCACGTGCCCCAAAAAAATCAACCCTGTTTCATAGTAGTGGGCAATAAGACCTTGGAGATAGCATCAATTTTAGCTCGATCTACCGCAATTCCCCTTTTGGAAGTAACATGGCATAGGACAATTCCTTCCTGGACCATGAAATGACTTTTTTCCCAACTGAGGACCAAGTTAACTTCTTTGCATTTTTGGAGAGTTCTTTCCAGATCTCTAAGACAAAGATCAAAAGAATCTCCAAATACAGAGAAGTCATCCATAAGACTTCTAGACATTCACCTACTAGGTCTGAAAAAATTGCAAGCATACATCGTTGAAAAGTCGTAGGTGCGTTGCGAAGACTGAAAGGCATCCTTTGAAAAGCAAAGGTTCTAAAGGGGCAGGTGAATGTCATTTTGTCTTGATCCTTAGGATGGACCACAACTTGATTATAGCCAGAATAATCATCTACAAAACAGTAGTAATCACGCTCGACTAATCGCTCCAAAATTTGATCAATAAAAGGGAGCGAAAAATGGTCCTTCTTGGTAGCGGTGTTCAATTTTTTGTAATCAATGCACACGCGTCAAGAAGAAGCAGTCCTAGTGGCTATATTTTCCCCATGTTCATTAGTCACAACTATTAATCTAGCTTTTTTAGGATGGGCTTTAGGAGGTGGTTAGGTGGTCCTATGGTGGAGGGTTTTTGGGGCCAGGTGGAGGGTTTTTGGCACCAAGTGGAGGGGTGCATAGGTGGTGGTTATGTGGTGGAAAGGCACCTAAAGGTGGCACCAACTTTAAGGGTGGTTGTAGGTGGTTTTGGCACCACTTTTGTGGTGTCTCTTGGTAGGGTTAGTGGGTTGAAGGGTGGTGAAGGAATTGGCACCAAAATGGGTTTAGGACTAGGAGCTTAGGTGGACTAGGTTTAGAGCTATTTGGTGGAGCTTGGCTAGGTAGGTTTTAGGGTTAGGTTGGGTTGCCAATGGAGGTGGACTAGCTAAGCTAGCTTAGCTAGTAGATAGTAGGGTAGAGAAGTAGAGGGAGCTAGGGTTTTGGAGGTGATGAGCTGGAGGAAACTATCTTGAGCTACACTAGAGCTGGTGGCTGCTGAAGAGAGCTGCAAGGAGCTACCTTAGCTGGCTTAGCTTTCTAGTTCTTTGCTAGCTACTAAGCCAAGCTAGGATGAGCTGGCTTCTACAGATGTGAGCTAAGGTGAGGTAGGTCTGGTCTTCCTGGAGATTACTGAGCTAGCTAGAATAGCTAGCTTAGATCAAGTAGCTCAAGTCAACTAAGTTGAGCTGAGTTGAGCCTCTGGGAGCTGGACTTGAGCTGGCTTGAGCTGGTTAAGGTCATCTTCAGCTAACCAGGTCTAACTAGTAGCTAGACCTAGTTAGGTTCAACTTCCAGTGAACTCTTCTAAGTTGGAGGAGCTAGAATGGAGCTAGGATCAACTGACTTGAGCTAGTTTGAACTACCATCCAGCTAAGGCGAGCTGAATGGAGATATGGTGAACTATCTAAGGCTACCATTCAGCTAAGATGAGCTGAATGGAGCTAGAGATGAGTTGATCCAGCTAGAATGGGCTGGGAGCTAGCTAGGATGAGCTAGATCTAGCTAGAATCCAGGTGAAAGGAGCTTGTTCTTTATCTTGTGCCTTCTTGAGTGCTAGGGTTTTAGGGATCTGACTATCTGTTTGTCCCTAGCACTCACATAAAAGTGTCAAAAACACAATAAAATATGCAATGATTGCCTAACCTAATTAATGCCTAAATGCAGCCCAAAAACCCATTTGCGGAGTTAAAATCCTAAGAGCTAGGTTTGTTTTAGGGCATAAGAATGATGATAAACTGGCATTTATCAGTGTTCAAGAGCCTTTGTGGTTGGCGGGAGGGGTGAGAGTTGTCCTCAAGATAAATTCGTTGGGTGCAGTAGGAAAGATTAATACCCTTAAGATCAGAAAGGGTCTAGCCAATAGCTTTTCTAGTTTTGCTCAATACTTGGAGAAGTTTTTCCTCTTGTGCCTCAGTAAGTCGAGAATTGATAATCAGGGACATGGTCTGGTTTGGACCAAGGAAAACATATTTAAGGGAGTTAGTGAGGGTTTTAACTCCAATTAAGGGCTCGACTTTGAAATGATCTCTGCTTTTGGATTTTGGGGTGAAGTAAGAGGGTGGGGGTTAGATGAAGAGTCAGATGGAGAAGGTGTGGTTAGGGCCGGAGGGTGGGTTAAATCATATTATTCAAGAATCGTGTTAACTACAAAGTAAGAACCCATGTGTGAAATTTGCATTGTTTCCTCCACTAAATTTTCAATCTCAAAATCTGAGTCATCAAAGAAATCTAGTTCTTGGAAACACCTAGAAGCTTGGAAAATATCTAGGGTAACGATTCATCGCCGCACATGATTTTCATCTTTACAGAATCATAATCAATATTGGCTTTGGTGGTGGCTAAGAATGGTCTTCGAAGAATTATGGGGGCATTCTTTAAAGCTTCTGGTACCTCTATATCCAGGACCAAAAAGTCTACGGAAAATAGACAGTTTTTGACCCGGAATATTACATCCTCGACAATCCCCTTAGGCTTAATTACAAATCGATCTGCTAGTTGAAGTGTTACCTCGACAGCCTTTAATTCACCGATCTTGGACTCCTCAAAAATGACAGTGGGGATGAGGTTAATTGAGGCATCGAAATCCAAAAAGGCACGATCAAAAGAAGTGTCATTAATGACCACTTGAATAAGGGGGGTGCCTGGATCTTTTCTTTTCAGAGGTAGTTTGCTCTGCACAACTAAGCTTACTGTCTCTGGAAGGATCGCCTTTCCTAGGTTTCTTGGCTGCCTCTTGTGGGTACACAAATCTTTTAAGAATTTGGCATAGGCAGGGATGTATTTTATGGCATCTAAGAAAGGGATATTTATTTCCACTTTCCCAAAAAGATACATCAATTCCTTATCAGTGGGCTCAGATTTCTTTTTCTTAGTTTGTGAAGAGTGAAGGGCTTGTGGAAAAGGCACTGGGTTTTCCTATTTTGCATTTTCGAGTTCCTGAACGGGGTTAGAGGAAGAGGGAGAAGAGTTGATCTACTTTTCTTTTAGGCAGGTTTCTTGAGAAAGCAAGGGATCATGAATTGTTTTCCCATTCCTTAAAGTCACTGCATTTGCAGTATGGGTGTTTCTAGGAGGAGGACGGAAAGCTTAATGTTGACTAAAACCCGATGGATGATGTGGTGCTGGGTAGATAGGTTGACTAGGATATCCACCTTGATATTGATTCCGTTGATTGTTAAGGTTGGGCATGGGTTGGGATGGAAGGTTGCTAGCAGGTCTATGATCAAGAGTAACCTTGACTTGATGTTGTAAATTGGTAATCATGCGGGTTACTTCAATCATTTGAGTCTGCATTCCTTGCAGAGTCTTCATGACCTGGTTGTTGATATCTTCCTGGGATGGCCCAGGTTGATATAAGTTTTTCCCATAATTCCCAAATTGATTTTATTTGGGAAATGGAACTTGATTTGGGCTTTCCAAAAGGGATTCAGGTTGGTCCTCCAATTTTTATTATAAGAATTAGAGGAATTCTAAATTTCTCCTAGAGAGCCTAAATGTTTTTAGTGGTGGGGTCAAAAAGATTTTGATTCATAAATTAAAGATCCTAGTCAAATCTTGTGAGAATTCAAATAAAAAATGTTTCCCAACAAGGGTAGTATCAAAATTGTGTAGATTTTCTCTTCTGAGAAGGTGAGGAGAGTTAGGGTAAGAAGTTGTTTTTGTGTGAGCTTTTCTTCCATTTTTTTTGGTTGATTTGCATTTTGTTCAATCATTGAGCGAACATATGTATATCGTCTTAAGAAATAGGGTGTGTGCTCAAGACTCTTTCGCGTAGCCTGGGTCTTCAACCTAGGCGTGGCAGCACCTGGGGCAACCTTAAGCAAGCTTCAAGCTTGCTCACCAATGGCAGACAGATCCTAGAACCTGAAATCACTAGAACAGCCTCTCGGCCACATCAAAGCATTCAGGGAGCGTCGCCAGAGCACAACGGATGTGATGGGGGTGGTGGCGTGGTGTAACGGTGGTCGTGAGTGCGTGACTAGGTCAGAATGTGTGCGTGTGAGTAGGTGTGCTCAGGGGTGCATGTGAGTGAGTGGCAAGGTGAGTTAATAAAAGGGAAATGATCGGGGGTGTGTGGTGAAGGTGTTGCGTGGGTCGGTGAGGGTTTGGTGGCTTGTGGAGGTGGGATGGCCTCGTCGGAGGGGGTGGTCGGAGATGGAAGGGATGGAGGTGAGAAGGGGCGTTAGTGGTCGGCTTTGGAAGATAAACAGCGAAGAAGAAAGTAGAGGGGATAGGAGACTTAGCTAGGAAGTCAAGGGATGAAGGGGGGCAGTGAGGGCGTCGAGTCTAGTGTGGCCGACGTCGGAGACGAAGGCGGCTCCGGTGAGGTGGGAACGGTGAGGACGAAGAGGAACGGGTGTCTGCTGGTACGGCGAGACGTGGAGAAGAACAAGGAGGAATCCACTGCAAGTATGGTGGTCGGACAACGAGAAAGAGCAGAGAGGATCACCGAACATCGAGGAGCCTTCAACCGTGAGAGGGAGAGATGAATTGAGGGGAATCACGGCTAAATTCGAGCTTGGAGAAGTCGGGAGGATCTGGGCTTCTTCAAATAAGGCTCTGAAGGGTGGTTAGGGCTTGGCAACCAAGCTTCCCAAGCTTTGAAGGTCGTCGAACTTGGGAGCTGTTAAGATACCCAAATCTCTCTTGCATTCGCATGAGAGATTGTGAGGGAATCAAAGCTCACAGATGGGTTCAGACTGGAGAGAATTTCTCAGAGGATTTCCCTTCCAATTTTGGAAGAGATTCTCCAAGCATTCAAGGAGATATTCCCTATCAAACATTGTCGGAGTAGGTTTCCACCGCGATAATGGCGGAGGGATCTAATTGTGAAGACAACGAAGAACTAGGGGGCTAAATGCAAGGGTTTTTGAAAGTTAGGGGTAGAAATGTAATTAGATAAAACCTTTTTGCAAACTATTTCAAGACAAGTTCCCCTTGGGTCAAAATTTTGGTAAAAACCTAATTTGGACCTAAGGAATCCAATGGTGAAGTTGGATTTTGATTTTGACCACGTTTGACTGGGTAACTTACGTAACAACCCAAATTAGGATAAATATCTATCTAAGACTCCATTTTAGGTCAAGATGGGTTCTAATGGCAAAATTTAAGGTGCTAAACCCTAGAGAATATTTTTCTATGATTTTTAGAGGGTTTAAATGAATTTTATCCTGACCAAAACCTTGGTTAATTAAGTGGGTCTATTTTTAGGGTTTCAAAAGTCATTTAATTCTCAGAACTCACACAAACCATGTTCTGTTTAATCCAACCCACTTGTTATCTTATTAAGACCATTTGACCTTTATTAAACCCTTAAGAAAACACATGGTTGTAAGGCATTGGTAAAATTGCAGTTTTACCCCTAGTTTCTTATTACTCTCAAAATGGTTATGTAATGAATTATGACCTTCAGTTGGTTATGTAGGAGCATTTATTCACTTCGTTGTGTCAAAATGAACTAGTTAGGACTCATGATGGTGTTCCCATCATTACTTTAGCTTTCTTAGCTTGCTAGTTCTTTGCTAGCTCCTAAGCTAAGCTAAAGTAAGCTAGCTTCTGCTGATTTGTGCCGAGGTGAGCTAGGTCTGATCTTCCCGGGGATGACCTAGCTAGCTAGAGTATTTAAGATAGCTTAGCTCAACTAGGTTGAGCTAAGTGGAGTCCTCGGGAGTTGTGCTTGAGCTGGCCTGAGCTATTAGAGGTCATCTTTAGCTGACTTAGGTTGACCGGAGATGGAAACAGCTAGACCTGAGTTGAGGTGGATTCCTATCAACTTAGTTGCGCTAGCTAGAGCTCCTAGTGAACTGATTAAAGCTAAGGTGAGCTAGACACAACTAAGCTAAGTAGGGTCTGAGCTGACTTGAGCTAGGTTGGGCTAAGATGAGCTGCCCTGGGCTACCACTCAGCCAAGATGAGTTGAGTAGGGCTTAATGGAGCTAACCCTAACCCAAGTGAGCTAGTATCTAGCTATGATGAGCTGGATCTGGCTGAATCTCAGCTGGATTGAGCTTCCTCTTCACCTGTTTCCTTCTTGAGTGGTAAGGTTTTAGGGATCTAACTATCTGTTCATCCCTAACACTCAAATAAACATGTCAAAAACAACGAAAATAGTGTACTACATGCCTAACTTAGGTGATGCCTAAATGCAGCCCAGAAACCTGTTCACGAAGTTAAAATCCTAAGAGCTAGGTTTGTTTTACGGTATAAGAATGATGATAAACTGGCATTTATCAGTAGGTCCTGAGGTTAATCATTTTCTTTTGATCATGACCTGCAGTTGTGAATTCATGATTTTCTCTTTGTTTGTATAGCATGCCTATCTGAAGGCAATAAATTTAGCACGTATACAATCAGTTTTCATCTCGGAGCTGACTGGGTAATCACGAAATTCAAGTGCTTTCTTTCCTATTCTGCTCTTTTTCATGTCTTTTAAATACAATGACATTGCATTAGATAGGCATGGGGGGGTGGGTATCTTTATATGAATTATTTGTTAGCTCTGTAGATTCTTTTTATTTCCTCTTTATTTTTGAAAAAAAAAAAATTAGTAAAAGAGAACTTAGGCATTAGAGTTTTTCAATTTTGGGAAATGATACAATAGGACCTAAACACTTAGATTCTTCAGGTCATCGGGCCTAATCAGCTGGGTGTCCACTAAAATGGTGACTTGTTTCTCGAGTCCTCGCCATTTTAAATTCATTTTTATTTCGTTAAATAAGTTAGGGTGATAAGTAAATGACTTATCAACTCACCCTCTGATTTGAGGGGACTTATAGTCTAAGCATATAGACACTATCTGCATTGACTCACTTTTCGGTGATTTTAACAAAAATTGGGTAGCTAATGAATCTTCTAGAGTGATATGGCTGGCAAGTTGTCATGAGTAACAACCCATTGACCGATTGTCTAAAGCCCAACCACACGACCATTCTCTTTCTGCTACCTTTAGGTAAATCTTAAATCAAGGAAGCCACCTACTTAAAAAATATATATATCCAAAAAAAAAGGAAATAGAAATAAAAAGAAGAAAATAATAAATAAGCCACACTTCACCACACAAGTATGGTTGGCAAGTTGTCGTGGGTAACAACCCATTGGCCAATTATCCAAAACTCAGCTCAGAAAATGCACAAATAATTCCTAAATGCTTACGAAGAAGTGGGGAAGTAGAATAAGCCGGGGAGATATGCACTGGGTTCACCCTTGTGTTGACGGTATAAAACTAAAAAGTAGGGAGAAAGCTACTGGTGGGTTGAGCAATCATATGTATATCGTCTTAGGTGGGTTCGAGCTTGGCTTAGATCATTCATTAGAATAGGTTTTGGATGGGTGAACGGGTCAGGATGATTGTTGTGAATGATTTCAAGCTCGGGTATGGGTACCAGAGGTGGAGTTGGCTATTCTAATGGATGAACCCTAAAGTGCAATATGACTTCATCATAGGATTGTGTCAAGAAAGGTTTCAGGTTTTCCAAAATGATGGGTTGCCTCCCATTAAGCACTGAGTTTAACTCCATCAGCCGAGCGCAATGAGCTTAGGGAGAATGGAGGTGTCTCAGCCAAATTTGCATCAGTAAGTTCAATGAACGGTTTGAGTCTCTGACCATTCACGATAAAAGGTTATGAATTGTGGCTGAGTTGACTGATTTCGACAGCTCCATTTCCAAAGATTCATCAGACAAGGTAAGGTCGATCCATTTTGATCTGAGCTTTCTTGGGAACAGTTTGAGCTTGGTATCAAAGAGTAGGACTTTCTGACCAAGGCAAAAGATCTTTCTGGATATGTACTTGTCGTGAAAGGCTTTAACCTGATCTTTGTAAATTCGCGAGTTCTCATGCATGTCATGGCATAATTCATCGATCTCGCTCATTTGAAGCTTTTTGTGGGTTCCTACCTTAGAAAGATTGAGATTGCAATTCCGTACTACCCAATAGGCTTTGCGCTCCAATTCGACAGGGAGGTGACATGCCTTCCTATACACCAATCTGAAGGGAGACATACCTAATTTGGTTTTGTGGGCAGTCCTATAAGCCCACAAAGCTTTTGGAAGTCAAGATGACCAGTCTTTCTTGTCAGGTCGAACAGTGACCTGGAGGATTTTCTTGATCTCTCAATTCGATAGCTCAGCTAGACCGTTGGTTTGGGGGTGATAAGGAGTAGATATTTGGTGTGACACCCCATATTTGGTCATCAGTGACCTGAGCTGAGCATTAGTGAAATGGGTCCCTCCATCAGAGATTATAGCAAGTGGAATCCCGAACCGAGGAAAGATGTTCTAATGAATGAATTTGATAACTATCTTATGATCATTGTTTCAGGTCGGAATGGCTTCGATCCAGTTAGACACGTAGTCAACAACAAGCAGAATGTACTTAAAGCCATCCAAAATAGGAAAGGATCCCATAAAATCAATCCCCCAGACATCGAAGATTTTGTATACGAGAATCGGCTGTAAGGGCATCATATCACGGTGGCTCATGTTGCCTAAGGTCTGGCAACGAGTGCATGCCTTACAGTGATTGTATGCATCTTTGAAAATCGTGGGCTAATAGAAGCTGCATTGGAGGACTTTTGCTGTAGTTTTATGACCAAAGAAGTGTCCACCGCATGCCTGGTCATGGCAGAAGGATAAGATGCCTTGAATTTTCACTTCCGAGACACATCGTCGGATGATTTGATCAGCACCGATGCAGAAGAGATATGGGTCTTCTGTTACGACCCAGTTCCCGAATCCCGACAGGACACGTGACCGGACCGACTCGACTGATCCGAAGACCCAGTCGTCCAACGAGAAAGTAACCAAAAAGCAGTAAAATAAACCACATTCACCATGCAAGCAACTAACAGTAACAAAAGTACAGCAGTAAAGAAGTAAACTACTACAGTACACGCCACCACAACAGTAGAAAATTAAATAGGTACAGGAATATAAAGTTCACAATAAAAGAGTACAGAAGTGTAACAAAGTTACTCACTACAACAAGAAACGAAGTACAACAAAAAGGTACAACTACTGGGCTCTACTGGGCCCAGCATCCTCTGCAGTCGTAGGCTCTGGCTGCTCAACACCTGGACTTGAAAAGGGTTACGAGTACAAAACGTCAGCAAATGCTGAGTAGAGTGGCAACCAGCTAACTAAAGCAGTAAAAAGTGGACAGGTAGCTGCTGTTTTTCAATTTATTTCTTTAACTAATTTTTTCTTTCTTTCATCACTTGGGTTATTTATCAGGTCTCTTTCTTGATCTCGAATGTTCCTCGTGGGAATGATCTTGATTGCAGTCTTTTCCAAAGAGTAGAAGTAGCACATGTTGCTCTTCTGGCCGAGAGAGTCCCCCGTGGTGGCCCTACACTCAGTCAACCACCCCAAGGTCACTGACAGACATAACGGTGACTACGGCATGCGCGATAAACGCATGGGTAGCTATCCCGCATTGGCATGCGGTCAATCATTTCCGTTAATGGTTGTGCCCAAAGCATAGCACGGAACCAATATAGGGCATAGCCGTCTCAGTCCCAGGGGTCTAGCCCCTAGGAACCAAACAGGGGTCTCGCCCCTCCACAGTCCGTGCACCCTCGCCTGACTACCTTGGTTTGCCCAGTGGGCCTAACAAGTTGGTGTAGGGCAGCTAGCTGAACCCCGGGCCCCATGGGGTGGCTAGCTCTCTCCCTACACTTGTTTATCTCCCCGGTACAGAGTACACGAGGGCCAAAAAGATGGTACAGAGTGGCCAATCCTAACCCCGGGTCCCAACCCTAGGGTGGCTAGCTCCGCTCTGCACTAAATAAGGGGACAGTCGCTCTCCTTGGTACTCCGTACTCAAGGGCTAGCTCACTTCCCCATTCTCATTTCCAATTCCATTCCATTTATTTCCAGGAGTTCTACTCCTAATTCCCTGTAGGGTTCATGCTCAGGTTTCTCAGCCCAAGCCATACTAGGTTTCATCATTTCTATTTCCATTTCTCAGGTGCTACACAGGTAGCATGTTACTTTTCTATTCACATTCCAGGTTATTTGCAAGTAGCCCGTGTTTCCAACATTCAGTAATTCATATACAGGAAGCTCGTATTTTATTGTAAACAATAGGAATTTACATGCAACAGTCACTAACAACAGTACTTTACAGTTCACAGGCAGCTGTTATCCATTTACAGGCAATTGTTATTATTCTATTTATTCATTCAAGACTGCAATTCATACATTCCATACAGCTATTCCAGTGTTTCTAGTCCTAGGATTCATGCCATACCCTAGGATCTATCATTCATTCCAAATATGCATTCATGTTGGTAATTAAACTAGGGGAAGCCACTCTAATAGTAAACCTAGGAGTAATGGGGGCTTGATCGGCAGGTCCACGTGCGTCAGCAAACCCCAAATCCGCAACAGAATAAGGTCCTATCACAAGGATTAAACACAAGAAACCACTCAGAACAGGATAAAAAGTATTCGAACAAGTAGAGGAACTTATACGAAGAACAACGAAACCTTAATTGCGGAAATTGGACCTCAAACGGACCCTAAACGGGTCAAAATAGAAAATTCTTATTCATATCAGATGTCTAGAACACCTTCTAGATGTCTTAAAAAGTCCAGAACCTTACCTCAACTCTACGCTACTCCTTAGACATCCAGGGACTCTACTGAATCGTCTGGACCTAGTTCCAGACATCCGACCACCTCTTTGGACATCTGAAGATGCTTCCCGCTGTCTGGTGCCTCGCCCAAACGTCTGAACTGCGTGGGAGGGCATGTCCCGCACCTTCCCGAAGCAAATCTTGCACACACAACGCAAAATCTGCTCAAAATGGCACAGAATAGTGCCTCGGCGGAATGGTCTGCATGGTCGTATCCGCAAAGGGAGGTGTACGTCGCGGGATTTACCTTTCAGTCGTCTGAAGACTCCTCCAGACGTTGTCTACGTCGTTTGGATGTACATCGAGACGTCTGTTTCTGGGAAAATCCTAGAACCAGAGACTACCATTGCCTTCTCGCACCGCATGCGACCGCGCTGCGCCTGCTCGACCATTGCGCTGGCTACAGCAATGTCAGGGAGGACCTCCCTGACACAACTCTCCGCCTCGCGCACACGTCGACCGGCCGTGAGCTCTCCGGTGAACTCCCTCACGAGCTCGCATGCTCTCCTCTCTTCCCCTCGCTGCTCCTCTCCTCCCACGTCGCTCACGCTCGCCGCGCGCTGCCTGCTTCTCACCGCTCTTGCTGGGGAAGAAGAAGGGTGGATGGAAGTGGGGTGGCGTGAGGGAGAGGAGGGGGGTTTATAAGGGTGAGGTTAGGGCCTATCGGCGAGAGGAGAGAGAAGAAATGCGGCTGCGTACAGTCTACGCATGGCACGCACGCAGACTCGAGGACCTACACAAAAGTATTGATTTCCATACATCTGGGAAAGCGTCCAGACGTCTAACCAAACGTCTGACCCAAGTCCCAAACATCTTAAAGGGCTTTAATAGTATGGGTCTTAACAACATAACAAACTCAAAGGAAGTTTCATCCCAGAAACTTGCACTAGCTAGGGTACGAAAAAAGAACAACATACGCATAACAAACTCAAAGAGGACCGAAGCTGGTTCGAAAAGATGTACCCTCAAAGAGCTCCGAGTATCACTCTCGCATCCCTGCCTCAGGCTCCCAGGTAGCCTCCTCGTACCGTTGTCTCCTCCACAAGACCTTCACCAGGGGTACCTACTTCCGTCTCAGACTCCGGACGGCTCTATCTAGTATCTGCACTGGCTACTCGGGGTAGGTCAGGTTGTCACCCACCTCGACGCTCTCATGGCTCAGAACGTGACTGGGATCGGCCACGTACTTCTTGAGGTTGGACACGTGGAACATGTCGTGAACACCAGAAAGCTGGGGAGGAAGGGCAAGCCTGTAAGCAACGGGTCCAACCCGCTCCAAGACCTCAAAGGGTCCCACAAACCTCGACGCGAGCATCCCTTTTACCCCAAAATGCTGCAGGCCCTTCATGGGCGAAACGCGAAGGAAGATGTGATCCCCAACCTCAAACTGCACCTCTTTGCATTTTCGATCTGCATAGCTCTTCTGCCTACTCCTAACAGTGCGAAGTCGCCTGTGAATCTGCTCGATCACCTCCTGACTCTGTCAAATCAGCCTGGGGCCAACCTCCCACTTGGTCCCCACCTCAACCCAACTCAAGGGTGCAATACACCTTTGTCCATACAGAACCTCGTAGGGTGCCATGCCGATGCTCGATTGATAGCTGTTATTATGTGCAAACTCCTCCAGGGGCAAGTGCTCCTCCCAAGAGCCCCTCCAGTCCAGTACACAGGCACATGAAAGGTCCTCAAGCGTCTGTATCGTGCGTTCTAACTGCCCGTCCATCTAGGGGTGGTATGCTGTACTGAACCTTAACCGTGTCCCCAAGGCCTGCTGAAACTCAGCCCAAAACTAGGACGTAAAGCAGGTATCCCAGTCAGATACAATCTCCTGCAGAACTCCGTGTAGACGTACCACATCGCAGATATACCTCTCAGCCAACTGTGCTGGTCCCAAAGTGACTCAGATCGACAAGAAATGCACTGTCTTCGTCAATCTATTTACGATCACCCAGACTGCGTCGTGTCCTCACTGGGTAACGGGCAAGCCCACCTCCAAGTCCATGGTGATGCTCTCCCACTTCCACTCTGGCACTAGAAGTGGTTGCAACGGCCCTACAGGACTTTGATGTTCGGCCTTCACCTGCTGGCACACTAAACATTGCTCTACAAATTCACCTACATCCTGCTTCATTCCCCTCCACCAAAAGTCACGTCTCAAATCATGATACATTTTTGTGTTCCCGGGATGTATGGTGAACATGGAACTGTGTGCCTCAGTCAAGAGATCTCTTAACAGCTCCTCGTCCCTGGGAACACACAAATGCCCCCTCATGCGTAGCACCTCATCTGTAAAGGAGAAGTCTCCAGGGTCCCCTGATAGTACTCTGTCACGTAACGACTACAGATACGGATCGGCCATCTGTCCTGTGACGATGCAGTCTATCAGCTCTGGCCTCGTCTGTCATGTCACAGTCACTGCCCCATAGTGCCCCAATAACTCTAGGGGTCGCCAACTACCCATCTCCTCCATGAGTCTCCAACTCTGTGCCTGTAAACTGGCCAAGTGGGCGGGCGCCTTCCAGCTCAAGGTGTCAGCCACCACATTGGCCTTCCCCGGATGGTAGGAAATGCTGCAATCATAGTCCTTCAGGAGCTCTAACAAATGTCTCTATCTCATGTTGAGCTCCTTCTGATCAAACAAGTATCTGAGGCTCTTAAGATCTGTGAAAATCTCAAAAGTCTCATCGTACAAGTAGTGCCTCCAAGTCTTCAGCGCGAAGACGACAACTGCCAACTCCAGGTCATGGGTAGGGTAGCTATGCTCATGGGGTTTCAGTTGCTGTGAAGCATAAGCGAAAACGTGACCCCTCTGCATGAGTACACCCCTTAACCCCTGCAAAGAGGCGTCCGTGTACACAATGAACCCGCCACTACTGTCTGGGATGGTAAGCACGGGAGCTGAAGTCAGCCTCTCCTTCAGCTCCTGAAAACATGCCTCACAAGCGTCTGTCCAAGAAAAGGGCATGTCCTTTCGGGTCAATTGTGTCATAGGACGTGCAATCTGTGAGAAACCCCTGATAAACCGCCTGTAGTAGCCTGCCAGTCCCAAGAAACTGCGGATCTCTATCACTGTACGCGGTCTCTCCCACCTGAGCACTGCCTCAACCTTGGCTGGGTCCATAGCCAAGCCATCCCCGGAGATCACATGACCCAAGAAGGTCACCTCCTTCAACTAGAACTCGCACTTGCTGCATTTGGTGTACTCCCTACGTCGTCTCAATGTATCCAAAACCATCCGCAAGTGCTGTCCGTGCTGCACCTGATCTTAAGAGTAGATGAGTACATCATCAATAAATACCACCACGAACTGATCCAGATATGATCTGAACACCCGGTTCATCAAATCCATGAAGGCAGCGGGGGCGTTGGTCAGCCCAAATGGCATGACCAAAAACTTGTAGTGTCCGTACCGGGTGCAGAAAGCTGTATTGGAGACGTCTGTCTCCTTGATCCTCAACTGGTGCTAACCAGACCTCAAGTCTATTTTGGAGAATACCGTGGCACCTTGCAACTGGTCAAACAAGTCGTCAATCCTCGGCAGTAGATACCTGTTCTTTATGGTAACCCTATTCAACTATCTGTAGTCCACACAAGGGCGTAGGGTACCATCCTTCTTCTTCACAAATAATATCGGGGCTCCCCACGGAGACGCACTGGGCCTCACAAAGCCCTTCTCCAGAAGGTCCTGCAACAGGGTCTTGAGCTCTCGTAGCTCAAGGGATGCCATCCTGTAAGGTGTTGTAGAAATAAGGCTGGTCCCCGATACCAGTGATATCTCAAACTCGATCTCACCCTCGGGCGGTAGTCCTGGAAACTCATCTGGAAACATGTCGGGGTACTCTCTAACCACCAGGATACTCTGAAAGTCTGCCACAGGGCTGGGCTCCGCCACTACAGAAGCCAGGAAGCCCTCACACCCCAGGCCCAAAAGTCTTACCGTCCAAAGTGCAGAAATGTACCTGAAGCCTCCGTCCACTAGCTGTCCGTGAAACTTGAAAGAAGGCAACTCCGGTATGGAGAAGACGATCGTCCTCTCAAAGCAGTTCACCAAGGCATGGTAAGCGGACAGCCAGTCCATCCCCAAAATCACG
The DNA here is from genome assembly GCA_037157565.1 of Thalassia testudinum. Taxonomy (NCBI): domain Eukaryota; kingdom Viridiplantae; phylum Streptophyta; class Magnoliopsida; order Alismatales; family Hydrocharitaceae; genus Thalassia; species Thalassia testudinum. The sequence continues at coordinate 8,080,393 of JAZHRO010000078.1, read as the reverse complement.
CCAAAGTCCTCCATCTGTATCGCAATCAAATCAGCGGGGAGGCTGTGTCCCCCAACACTGACCTCACAACCGGTGTAACCTCCTCAGCTACAAACAGCTGATCACCCGGACCTTTGATCACAAACGAATCCTCTAACAACACACAGTCCTGCCCCAAACTAACAGCAAAACTGACAGCGACAAACGAGTGCGTGGCACCAGAATCAAAAAGTGTGTAAACTAGTCTGCCAGAAACTGTAACCATACCTGCCACCACTGATCCTGAAGCTCTGGCGTCTCTGTGTGTTAGGACGTTGATACATCCCTCAGCCCTAGGTGCAGAAGAAGCAGCCGCACTCTGCGTCGGACGGGTAGCCGCTGGTCGGTACCCTCCCCGCGATTGCTGTCCTCCCCCACGCGCCTGGGAACCTCGGCCTCCTACTCGTCCTCCAGTGCTCGGCACGGGGAACATCTGCTGACCTCCAGCCCTAGATGGGCAATCCCTCCTGATGTGGCCCGGTTGGCCACACTGGTAGCAAAGGGGAACTCGACTCCCGCCCTCAATAGTCCCTGCTGACGGTTGGGCGGGGGTCCGATGCGGGCATCTGGCCCCTGTCGGGGGCCCCGAAAGGCCACTGACGACCCCGCAAAGCGTGACGGCTCTCCTGTAGGCGCCACGTGCCTCCTCTCTCACCGGCCCTGTGAGTAGTCTGGCTGGTAGGGCCTCTTCCATCCGCTGTCAGTGTCACGTGCAGACAGGTTGGTCTCCTCATATGTCATAGCTGTTTCCACCACCCTCGAGAACATAGGCAGCTTTAGGGGTTTGACATACCCCCGAATAGCAGGCCGGAGCCCCTCGGTGAACCTCCAAAGGCGCTCCTCCTCCGTAGCCACCGCTGTCTCAGTGAAACGAGACAACTCTAGAAAACGCATGCGGTACATGCTCATGGTCATCGTCCCCTTGCGGAGAGCGTGGAACTCCCGCCTCCTTTGGTCCTACCACATCTGGGGAAAGTACTGCTTGCATAAGAGGGTGACAAACTGGTCCCAAGTTGGCTCGGCCCTCTCCTGACCTCTGACTGCCCTCCACCACCTGTGTTCCGCGTTCTCCAGCTGGTACGTGGCAAAGGCCATGAGACACTCTACAGGGGGCGAAGGGTGTCAAACACCTTCTAGATCTGCTCGAGCCAGTTCTTCACCTCGATCGGGTCCTCATCCCCCTTGAAGAAGGGGGGCTTCAGCTTTCGGAACTGTCCGAAAAGCTCGTAATGGCGCTGAAGTGGGGAAACTAGTATGCCTCCAGGTAAGGAGGGCTCGTGCTCGGAAGTGTCAGAGGAAGGTGGGGGCGATGGAGGGCCACCCCCTCCCCCACGTCCAGCACTGCATCTGTCTCGTGGTCCCACAGTGGACTCCCCCTCCGTAGCCCCAGGGAGAGGCGCTGGTGGAGGCGGGTGGAGCTCCTCTCGTACGATCTCCCGTATCAGCTGGGCGAGGTCCTGGGCCTGAACGCCCAGAAGTAGTGGCTGGTCCACTGAGATGTCGGGCTCAACTCGCCCGCCCCTCCGACCTCGTCCTCGGCTGCGTCCATGGCCCGCCTCGCTGACCCCACGTCGAGGCATCTCCTGCAAGGAGACGCGAACACAGAATAGAAAATACGTCAATTTCCATAGACATTCAACAAAGGACATTTTAGATGGTGTCAAAAGGTACGTTGTGGTGGTTACTCTAGTCACAAGCACGTGAATTGGTTATTTTCAAGCTAGTTGGTTCACTTGGGACAACCTTGCTCTGATACCATCTTATTATGACCCGGTTCTCGAATCCCGACAGGACACGCGACCGGACCGACTCGACTGATCCTAAGACCCAGTCATCCAACGAGAAAGTAACCAAAAAGTAGTAAAATAAACCACATTCACTATGCAAGCAACTAACAGTAACAAAAACAGCAGTAAAGAAGTAAACTACTACAGTACACACCACCACAACAGTAGAAAATTAAACAGGTACAGGAATATAAAGTTCACAATAAAAGAGCATAGAAGTGTAACAAAGTTACTCACTACAACAAGAAACGAAGTACAACAAAAAGGTACAACTACTGGGCTCTACTGGGCCCAGCATCTTCTGCAGTCGTAGGCTCTGGCTGCTCAACACCTGGACTTGAAAAGGGTTACGAGTACAAAACGTCAGCGAATGCTGAGTAGAGTGGCAACCAGCTAACTAAAGCAGTAAAAAGTGGACAGGTAGCTGCTGTTTTTCAATTTCTTTCTTTAACTAATTTTTTCTTTCTTTCATCACTTGGGTTATTTATCAGGTCTCTTTCTTGATCTCGAATGTTCCTCGTGGGAACGATCTTGATTGCAGTCTTTTCCAAAGAGTAGAAGTAGCACGTGGTGCTCTCTTGGCTGGGAGAGTCCCCCGTGGTGGTCCTACACTCAGTCAACCACCCCAAGGTCACTGACAGATGTAACAATGACTACGTCACGCACGATAAATGCACGGGTAGCTACCGCGCACTGGCACGCGGTCAGTCATTTTTGTTAACGGGTCGCCCAAAGCATAGCACGGAACCAATATAGGGTATAGTCGTCTCAGTCACAGGGTTCTAGCCCCTAAGAACCAAACAGGGGACTCGCCCTTCCACAGTCTGTGCACCCTCACCTGACTACCTTGGTTTGCCCAGCCGGCCTAACAAGTCGAAGTAGGGTGGCTAGCTGAACCTTGGGCCCCGTGGGGTGGCTAGCTCTCTCCCTACACTAGTTTCTCTCCCCGGTACAGAGTACACGAGGGCCAAAAAGTCGATACAGAGTGGCCAATCCTAACCCCGGGTCCCAACCCTAAGGCAGCTAACTCCACTCTGCACTAAACAGGGGGACAGTCGCTCTCCTTGGTACTCCGTACTCAAGGGCTAGCTCACTTCCCCATTCTCATTTCCAGTTCCATTCCATTTATTTCCAGGAGTTCTACTCCTAATTCCCCGTAGGGTTCATGCTCATGTTTCTCAGCCCAAGCCATACTAGGTTTCATCAATTCTATTTCCATTTCTCTGGTGCTACACAGGTAGCATGTAACTTTTCCATTCACATTCCAGGTTATTTGCGAGTAGCTCGTGTTTCCAACATTCAGTAATTCATATACAGGAAGCTCATATTTTATTGTAAACAACAGGAATTTACATGCAACAGTCGCTAACAACAATACTTTACATTTCACAGGTAGTTGTTATCCATTTACAGGCAATTGTTATTATTCTATTTATTCATTCAAAACTGCAATTCATACATTCCATACAGCTATTCTAGTGTTTCTAGTCCTAGGATTCATGCCATACCCTAGGATCTATCATTCATTCCAAATATGCATTCATGTTGGTAATTAAACTAGGGGAAGCCACTCTAACAGTAAACCTAGGAGTAATGGGGGCTTGATCGGTAGGTCCACGTGCCTCAGCAAACCCCAAATCCGCAACAAAATAAGGTCCTATCACAAGGATTAAACACAAGAAATCACTCAGAACAGGATAAAAAGTATTCCAACAAGTAGAGGAACTTATACGAAGAACAACGAAAACTTAATTGCGGAAATCGGACCTCAAACGAACCCTAAACGGGTCAAAACAGAAAATTCTTATTCACATCAGACGTCTGGAACACCTTCCAGACGTCTTAAAAAGTCCAGAACCTTACCTCAACTCTGCGCTACTCCTTAGACGTCCAGGGACTCTACTGAATCGTCTAGACCTAGTTCCAGACATCCGACCACCTCTCCGGACATCTGGAGATGCTTCCCGTCGTCTGGTGCCTCACCCAGACATTTGAACTGCGTGGGAGGTCATGTCTCGCACCTTCACGAAGCAAATCCTGCATGCACGACGCAAAATCTGCTCAAAATGGCACGGAACAGTGCCTCGGCAGAATGGTCTGCATGGCCATATCCGCAAAGGGAGGTGTACGTCACGAGATTTACCTTTCAGTCATTTGGAGCCTCCTCCAGATGTCGTCTACGTCATCTGGATGTATACCCAGATGTCTGATTTTGGGAAAATCCCAGAACCAGAGACTACTCTCGCCTTCTCGCGCCTCACGCGGCCGCGTCACGCCCGCTCGACCGTTGCTCTGGTTGCAGCAGTGTCGGGGAGGACCTCCCCGACACAACTCTCTGCCTCGCTCATGCGCTGACCGGTCGTGAGCTCTCCGGCGAACTCCCTCACGAGCTCGCACTCTCTCCTCTCTTCCCCTCGATGCTCCTCTCCTCCCACGACCCTCACGCTTGCCGCGTGCTGCCTGCTGCTCACCGCTCTCGCTGGGGAAGAAGAAGGGTGGATGGAAGTGGGGTGGCATAAGGGAGAGGGGGTTTTATATGGGTGAGGTTAGTGTCTATCGGCTAGAGGAGAGAGAAGAAATGTGCGCACAGACTCGAGGTAGTACACAAAAAAATTGATTTCCAGACATCTGGGAAAGCATCCAGACGTTTGACCCAAGTCCCAGACGTCTTAAAGGACTTTAATAGTCCAGGTCTTAACATCTTCCCAAAAGTAGTGCTTGGCATCAGAAAGCAACTTGTCTTTCTTGGCCTTCATCCAATCGGACGGGATCTGATGTGATGCCAGGTAGTTTACTAGATCAGCAAACCATGGAAGCCCTATACTGATAGTCAGAAGATGCTCATCAGGGAAATGTTCCGTGATGGGTCCGAAGGGGCCAATGATCTCAGAAGGAAGGCGGGACAAGAAATCAGCTACCACGTTCTGTTTCCCCACTTTGTCGTGAATCTCGAGGTCAAACTCTTACAACAGTAAGATCCAGCGGATTAATCGAGATTTCGCATCCTTCTTCGCAAGGAGATGCCTCACAGCTGTGTGATCCGAGTAAATGATAACACGGGAACCCAAGAGATATGATTTGAATTTTTCCAGGGCAAATACTATGGCTAGCAGCTCTTTCTCAGTAATTGTATAGTTACGCTGAGCCTCGTCAAGTGTCTTGCTAGCGTAGTAGATGACCATGGGTTTCATGTCAATTTTCTGCCCAAGCACCGCTCCTACAGCGAAATTAGATGCATCGCACATGATCTCAAAGGGTTGAGACCAATCAGGGGACTGTAGGATCGAAGCTTGGGTAACTCGATCATGGAGGATTTCAAATGCTTGTGTGCATTCCTTGGAGATTTCAAAAGGAACATCCTTAGATAGCAGATTAGTCAAGGGGCGCGCGATTTTTCAGAAGTCTGGATTGAATCGACGGTAAAAATCGACGTGCCCCCAGGAAATATCGGATGTCCTTGACCAAACTAGGCATAGGGAGTTTGGAAATCAGATTCACCTTTGCTCGATCAACCTGGATGCCTTTTTTGGAGATGAGATGTCCCAGAACAATTCCTTCAAGCACCATGAAGTGGCTCTTTTCTCAAGAAAGAACTAGATTCACGTCAATGCACCACCTAAGGATCTGGACCAAGTGCAGGAGGCAATCGTCAAATGATTCGTCAAAAACTGAGAAGCCATCCATGAAGACTTCCAGAAAATCACCTACCATATCTGAGAATATAGCAAGCATGCACCGCTGAAATGTAGCGGGTGCATTGCAGAGACCAAAAGGCATCCTTCGGAATGTGTACATCCTAAAGGGGTAGGTGAAAGTGGTCTTCTCTTGGTCCTCAGGATCAATTGCCACCTAATTGTAACAGGAGTACCCATCCAAAAAGCAGAAGATCTATTTCCCGCTAGTTTTTTGAGGATTTGATCAATAAACAGTAGTGGGAAATGATCCTTCTTTGTGGAGGTATTGAGTCTTCTATAATCAATGCAAACTCTCCATGAATTTGCTACACGAATTGGTATGATTTCTTCAGTCTCAGTCGCGATCACGGTGAGTCCTGCCTTCTTAAGCACAACCTGGATTGGACTCACCCACCGACTGTCGGAGATTGGGTAGATGATCCCAACATCTAATCACTTGATGATCTCCTTTTTCAAGACCTCCTACAGATTAGGATTCAGACGTCTCTGCATTTCACAGGAAGGTTGTGTGCCCTCTTAAGTATAAATGCGCTGCGTGCAGTAAGAGGGGCTGATACCAGTCAAATCATTGAGAGTCCATCCAATGGCTCTTCGATGTTGCTGGAGAACATAAATCAGACGGGATTCCTAATTAGGTGTGAGTCTGGAATTGATAGTCACAGGAAACGTCTGATTGAAACCTAAAAAGACGTACTTTGATGATTGGGAAGAGGCTTTAGTTCCAAGACATGGTTATCAGCAGCAGCGGGTGGTTCAGGGTGGGTGTCAAGAGCAAGGGAAGAAGTTATGGGTGTGTCTAGGTTGAGTTCGGACTCCTATAATTGCAAGTTTTGATCCTCTTGTGGTTGATTAGAAGTAGTCATGTTTTCCTCGATATATGGATCGTCAACCACAACCTTGATATCACATATTTGTTCTATAACTCCGCAATTAATCCCTTGTTGGGCCTTAAAGATGTCGATCTTTAGTGTCTAGTTCCCGAATTTTAGTTCAATTTGGCCCTCACCACAATTAATGTTGGCTCTAGCAGTGGCCAGAAAGGGTCTCCCTAGTATGATCAGTGTGTTTTTAAATTTTCTGGAGCATTGATATCCAAGACTATGAAATCCACTGAGAAATAGAAATCCCGAACCCTAACAATGACATCCTCAAGAACTCTTTTAGGTGACTTAATAGATCGGTCTGCCAACTGTAATATCACCTCTGTTAGTTTCAGCTCAAATTCCTCAAGATGGTCAGGGAGGGATGTAGGTATTAGCTTTATGGAGGCTCCTAGATCCAATAATGCTCTATCAAATTGGATATCACCAATTGTATAGGAAATCAGGGGAGTACCTGGGTCATTTGCCTTAGGTGGGAGTTTGCTCAAAATGGCAGTGCTGGCTTGCTCTAACAATACAATTGGGCTCCCACTTTTGGTTCGCGGCTTACGCTTAGGTGTACACACGTCTTTCAAAAATTGTGTGTAAGCCGATATGTGGTGAATTGCATCCATCAAGGGGATGTTTATATGGACCTGTTCAAAGAGCTTGACCAGGTCCTCTTCAGGTGCCATGGGTTTGGTTGTCCTCTTTCCCTTGGTCAAGGCCTCGAGAAATGGAACCTTGGATGGTTCCTCTAGAATAGGTCTAGGTTCTTGATCTGGGACAAGGGTATCCTAGATGACTATCCTTGGGCTTGGGTTAGCACTACCAAGCTGTAAGTAGCTTGGGTAAGGTGGGTCTTGTGTTGCTTTGCCACTATGAGTTGTTACTGAATTCAGTCCTGCCTGGTTCGGATTTGGTGTAGGTAAAATAGATGGTTGTTGTTGAAATCCCAAGTATGATCTCAAAGCTTCCATCCCATCGGGTGATGGAGCAAAAGGGGCCTAATAAATCATGTGTGCTTGGCCTAGATTTGGGTTCATAATGTGCCTCTGGTTCAGCATGTTATTTGCATTAGGCAAAGGTTGCGAAGGGAGTGTACCAGGTTGGCAGGAATTTGCCATCTAAGTGAGTTGATTGCGAACCTCTGTGATCTCGTCTTTGTACTATTTTTGCATAGCCACATTCGTCTTTTGAATGTCACCCAGAGCCTGAAGGATGAGAGTCATTTGATCAATCTAAGTTGGCCCAGATTGATAGGTGGGGTTGGGCCGAGGTTGAGGCAGTTGATATGGACAAGGAGCTTGTGGATGGGGTTGATATGGTGGTCTCTAATTCTAATTGTTTCCTACCCACATGAAATTAGGATGATTTCGCCATCCAGAGTTATAGTTATTAGAGAATGGGTCATTCTAGATGGCATTGAGGTCCTCGCAGGTCTGAGGAACCTCAGAAAAGTCAGAGTACAAGGGTTCAGAGTTCCCCCAACTTGAGTAGGCAGGGTCGGAGTTTCCTCCAGCCCAAGAGTCTGACGAGGGTGGATATGGGTCCAACCCCTGAGAAGATCGGTGGTAGATGTTGTGCACAACTTCCCTCCCAGAAGGTGGTTGTGCGAATAGGTTTTGCATAGATGTGGCTCGCTGCAGATGTCGAGTTAGCTCATCCACCCTCTTCTCTATAATAGAGACCTTGTCCAAACGACTGGCCATCAGTTCCAGGTCGACAGATAAGGACAGGCCCAGTGCTCATGTGCTCCCCTTGGATTCGTTGATGCGCGGGCATTCGTCCGGTCGAATATGCCCATGGAGTCATTATTGATGGAGTTCTCGCACATATTCTCAAGAATCTCCCACATAGTTCCCTCATGTTGACCCATGATATTTCCTCCGCAAGTTGCATTGACGAATAAACAGATATCTTCACGGAGTCCCTGGTAAAAAGACTAGACTTGTTCTCATTTAAGAACTCCGTGGTGGGGGCACTTTTACACAAGATCCAGGAAATGATCCCATGCTTCGTGAAGTGGTTCTCTAGGTTGCTGTGTGAAGTGCGTGATCTGGTGTCGTAAAGCATTCGTCGAACTAACTAGGAAGAACTTTTTCAGAAACTCGGATTGTAGTTCATCCCATGTGTTGATTGGATGTATTTGAGTCTGATACCAGTGAGCTACTTTGTCCATGAGAGAGAAGGAGAACATTTTCATTAGAAGGATATCCCGATTTTGGACATCTGACCCGAAGGTCTGGGCCAGATGCTTGAGCTGTTTAATGTGCTGGAAAGGATCCTCGAAATTAAGCGCATGAAATTTTGGAATAACACGAATCATGTTGGGCTTGAGTTTAGTATCAAGACCTCCAGCCAGGATTTGGACTCAAGGTTCGATCGCCACCGCAGCGGGATTGTAATGATCTTTCATCATAGGACGTTGCGGTGGATTCACAAAGGCGTGGAATAAATCATTAAGGCGCTGAAGTTGATTCTCAAGATTATTCTCTTCTTCTGCAAGTTGTGCCATGATGATGGATGAAGGAGAATTAGGCTTAGATGAATCAGAAGAGATGTCTATGTGATGGGGTTGCTGCACAAACACGAAAGTTGAGGTCTAGCCTCGACGGGAGTGAATAACTAAAGGAGGCCTCAAGGATGGTCTTAAGGATCTCCTACCAAACAAGCACTGATGGACTAGATGAGAATAGAATGTGATGGACCTAATCAAGATACCCAAAATTTTTGGATGACTATAGAGGTTCGGGGCGGATGATACCCCTTAGTCAAAAAGCCATCCACCAGAGAATTACCTGGGCAGCCAGAGAGGGAGAGTCCTGTGAAGACCCCTACACGGTAGAGTGCCCCCATGGGTTACAGGGTTTCCCCCACCCGACCTCTCTTGTCACTGATGTTCCAGGTAGACCAGACTAGGGACTTGGCCTCTTAAGTCTACCAATTTTAATTAAGAGCAAGGGTGCTTAGGATTTCACTTGAACTTTAAGATGTATTGAGTGCAAGAGTGACCTAATTTTAAGATTGGTTGACCCAAGGTGGGTCAACTTCACCTATTTGTCCTTGGAGAAGTTTTAGGTCCCTCTTTTAGGATTCAAGTGAGATTAAGAGCCTAATTTTTAGGGTTTGCTTGAATAGGTCACTTCAACCAAGGCTTAGGCACATATCATTTGTGGAAAGATCAGTTCTTGATTATGTAAGTGTGTTTCTAAAATCCTAACTTGAAATCCTTAATTGGCTCTAATTTTGGCCCAATTTAGTTTGCCAAATGTGGTATTTAGGGCTCAAACAAGAATGTGATAGCCCTAGTTACCTTAAGCGGGTGCACAAATCAGGTTTTGTTATTAAAATCAAATCAGGCAACTTGATGGATTATCTAAGAATGGAAAGCAAGTAGCCCTAATTGATTTTACCCTTTTTAACCTTTCCAGAATGAGGGGCTTAAGAGAGAGTAATCAGAATTTACCTGCCCTTGGTGGGATTGTTGTGCAGCTAACTTTCTTCAATGCATCTTCTCCCCCTGAAACAACCACAACAAAGAGATATAGCAAGTTAGAATCTGTATCAGAAATTGCAATCGAGAATTCTAAATTGCCCATTGCTCCTGGGCAATGGCGCCAAAATGTTCTCACTGCAAGATCAATGTTTAAAATAATCGTGTTGCAGTATAGTCTAAATCGCTTTGAAAACAAATACAATTTTTATTACTCGAATAAGTTCTGAGGTCGAACACAGGAAGCTATATGGGATTTAGAAATCAACATCACAATTCAAACTAAAAGAAATTGCATTAGTATCAGTAGCAATGTGCAAAAATATGAGAGTAAAATGGTGATTTAGATCACCAAATACTCCTACAATATTTCTAAGGAACTCAATGTATGTATGCAATGAGAGCTAATGATTACCTATGTCCTGGCTCACCAGCGTGCGATGGTGAGAGAGGAGTGCAGGTCGGTTCGAGTCAGGCCAGGTCCGCGGGTGAGGTGTCACAGACGAGACTGAATGAAGGCGAGAGGGACCTCACCCTGCGGTAACTGAGGCGAACAGATGGTGGCACTTTTGCAATTTATGCTGGTGCACTGCTTCATAATTCCCCGAGGTGGGACTATCCGTGCACCCCTTTTCTTGTGCGTCTACAGCAGGGAGTGTCTCTCCACTTGCAGCTGCTGCTAAGGCTTGAGACTGTAATTGAGGATCGGGGTGTGTGCACAAGACTCTTTCGTGCAGCTTGGGTCTTCAACCTGGGCGTGGCAACACCTGAAGCAGCCTCAAGCAAGCTTCGAGCTTGATCGCCAATGGCGGACAGGGCTTGGAACCTAAAATTAGTAGAACAGCCTCTCGACCACGTCAAAGCATTCAGGGAGCATCGTCGGAGCACGGCGAATGTGATGGGGGTGGTGGCGTGGTGTGATGGTGGCCGTGAGTGCATATTTAGGTCAGACTATGTGCATGTGAGTTGGTGTGTTCGGGGATGTGTGTGAGTGAGTGGCGAGGTGAGTGAATAGAGGGAAATGATCAGCGGCGTGTGGTGAAGGTGTTGTGAGGGTCGGTGAGGGTTTTGGTGGCTTATGGAGGTGGGATGGCCTCGTCAGAGGGGGTGGTCAGAGATGCAAGGGATGGAGGTGCGAAGGGGCGTCAGTGGTCAGATTTGGAAGATAAAGAGTGGAGAAGAAAGTAGAGGGGATAGGAGACTTAGGAAGCCGAGGGATGAAGGGAGGCAGGGAGAGCATCAGGTCTGGTGTGGCCAACGCCGGAGACGAAGGTGGCTCCGGTGAGGTGGGAACAGCAAGGATGAAGAGGAACGGGCGTCTGCTAGTACGGCGAGACGTGGAGAAGAACAAGGAGGAGGAATCCGCCACAAGTATGGTGGTTGGACGGTGAGAAAGAGTAGAGAGAATTGTCGGACATCGAGGAGCCTTCGGTCGTGAGAGGGAGAGATGAATTGAGGGGAATCACGGCTGAATTTGAGTGTGGAGAACTCGAGAGGATCTGGGCTTCTTTAAATAAGGCTCTGAAGGGTGGTTAGGGCTTGGGAAGCAAGCTTCCCAAGCTTGGAAGGTCACCGAACTTGAGAGCTATTAAGATACCCAAATCTCTCACGCGTTTGCATGAGAGATTAGGAGGGAATCAAAGCTCATAGATGGGTTTAGACTAGAGAGAATCTCTCAGAGGATCTCCCTTCCAATTTTGGAAGAGATTCTCCAAGCAATCAAGGAGATATTCCTTGTCAAAGGTCATCATAGTAGGCTTTCTCCACGATAATGATGGAGGGACCTAATTGTGAAGATGACAAAGAAGCTAGGGGGCTAAATGCAAGGGCTTTAGAAAATTAGCTGTAGAAATGTAATCAAACAGGACCTTTTTGCAAACTAGGTCAAGATAAGTTTCCCTTGGGTCCAAATTTTGGTAAAAACCAAATTTGGATATAAGGAATCTAATGGTGAAGTTGGATTTTGGTTTTGACCACGTTTGACTGGGTAATTTATGCAAAAATCTAAATTAGGGTAAATATCTGTCTGAGACTCCATTTTAGGTCAAGATGGGTTCTAATGGCCAAATTGAAGGTACTAAACCATAGAGAATATTTTTCCATGATTTTTAGAGGGTTTAAGTGAATTTTATCCTGACCAAAACCTTAGTTAATTAAGTAGGTCTATTTTTAGGGTTTCAGAGGTCATTTAATTCTCAAAACACACACAAACCCTTCTCTGTTTAATCCAACCCACTTGTTATCTTATTAAGACCATTTGACCTTTATACTACCCTTGAGAAAACTTGTGGTTGTACTACACTGGTAAAGTTATAGTTTTACCCCTAGTTTCTTATTTTTTTCTCAAAATGGTTATGCAATGAATTATGACCTTCAGTTGGTTATGTAGGAGCATTTATTGACTTCGTTGTGTCAAAATGAGCTAGTTAGGGCTTATGATGGTGTTCCCATCACTACTTTAGCTAGTTTAGCTTGCTAGTTCTTTGCTAACTGCTAAGCAAAGCAAAAGTAAGCTAGCTTCTGCTGAATTGTGCTAAGGTGAGCTGGGTTTGATCTTCCCGAGGATGACCTAGCTAGCTAGAGTAGTAAAGATAGCTTAACTCAACTACGTTGAGCAAAGTGGAGTCCCCGGGAGCTGGACTTGAGCTGGCCTGAGCTATTAGAGGTCATCTTTAGCTGACTTAAGTTGAGCGGAGCTGGAAGTAGCTAGACCTGAGCTGAGGTAGATTCGTGTCAACATAGTTGCGCTAGCTAGAGCTCCTAGTGAACTGATTAAAGCTAAGGTGAGCTAGACACAACTAAGCTAAGTAGGGTCTGAGCTGACTTGAGCTAGGTTGGGCTAAGATGAGCTGGCCTGGGCTACCACTCAGCCAAGATGAGTTGAGTAGGGCTTAATGGAGCTAACCCTAACCCAAGTGAGCTAATATGTAGCTATGATGAGATGGATCTGGTTGAATCTCAGCTGGATTGAGCTTCCTCTTCACCTATTTCCTTCTTGAGTGGTAAGGTTTTAGGGATCTAACTATCTCTTCATCCCTAACACTCAAATAAACAAGTCAAAAACACCGAAAATAGTGTATTGCATGCCTAACTTAGGTGATGCCTAAATGCAGCCCAGAAACCAGTTCACGAAGTTAAAATCCTAAGAGCTAGGTTTGTTTTACGGTATAAGAATGATGATAAACTGGCGTTTATCAGTAGGTCCTGAGGTTAATCTTTTTCTTTTGATCATGACCTGCAGTTGTGAATTCCTGATTTTCTCTTCGTTTGTATAGCGTGCCTATCTGAAGGCAATAAATTTAGCACGTATACAATCAGTTTTCATCTCGGAGCTGACTGGGTAATCACGAAATTCAAGTGTTTTCTTTCCTATTCTGCTCTTTTTCATGTCTTTTAAATACAATGACATTGCATTAGATAGGCATGGGGGGTGGGTATCTTTACATGAATTATTTGTTAGCTCTGTAGATTCTTTTTATTTCCTCTTTATTTTTGAAAAAAAAAATGAAGTAGTAAAAGAGAACTTAGGCATTAGAGTTTTTCAATTTTGGGAAATGATACAATAGGACCTAAACACATAGATTCTTGAGGTCATCGGGCTTAATCAGCTGGGTGTCCACTAAAATGGTGACTTGTTTCTCGAGTCCTCACCATTTTAAATTCATTTCTATTTCGTTAAATAAGTTAGGGTGATAAGTAAATGACTTATCAACTCGCCCTCTGATTTGAGGGGACTTATAGTCTAAGCATCTAGACACTATCTGCATTGACTCACTTTTCGGCGATTTTAACGAAAATTGGGTAGCTAATGAACCTTCTAGAGTGATATGGCTGGCAAGTTGTCATGAGTAACAACCCATTGGCCGATTGTCTAAAGTTCAACCACATGACCATTCTCTTTCTGCTACCTTTAGGTAAATCTTAGATCAGGAAAGCCACCTACTTAAAAAATATATATATATCCAAAAAAAAGGACATAGAAATAAAAAAGAAGAAAATAATAAATAAGCCACACTTCACCACACAAGTATGGTTGGCAAGTTGTCGTGGGTAACAACCCACTGGCCAGTTATCCAAAACTTAGCTCACAAAATGCACAAATAATTCCTAAATGCTTACGAAGAAGTGGGGAAGTAGAATAAGCCGGGGAGATATACACTGGGTTCACCTTTGTGTTGACCGCATAAAAATAAAAATTAAGGAGAAAGCTACTGGTCAAACAGATGTACCTTTAGGCAGAATTTCTTTTTAAAGTCACCTAGGGGCATAGAAACCCAAAGTCCATAAAGATTATCGATCAGTGAGTCTATCACAAACACAAAAAGATGCTTAGCACTTAAAGTTCTTATCGAGTCTTGGGTGGGTTAGGTAGCCGTAGAAAGCTACCCCAAAATTCTTAACTTAAAAAATAAAAAAAAAGAAAATAATAAAAAGAAAGAAAAAAATGTATTTGTTTTTAATAAGGCAAGGGCTTAGGTAGTTTACATTTTGGTAGACACCCAAGCACTGTTGAATCTAGGTAGTTCAAGTCTTTAGTAAAAATTTCTTTGTGTTGAAAAGTAACTATTGCCCAAGTAATTTGACACTAATTCTTTTATAAATATTATGTAGTTTTGCTAGGGACTAGCAAAAGATAGCCATGGGGGTGTGATATAGACACATCTATGTCACATAAGCTATATATGTATGCATGTTCTTAGGTGTATGATTCAATTCAGCAATATAAATATTACATAACATGCATCATTATGCTTTAGGTTAGATTGTACAAATTATAGGTTAATTTTCCCTTTTTGTGGTCAGGGGATAGGGCAATATCATTTCAGGGCCTCGGATTGAAGATCCAACTGTACGAATTTGACCAGGGTGACGATCGAAGTTCAACGACTCTGAGATTGGCCCGATCGAACCTCCATAGCATCAGATGTAGTCTAAGAAAAATCAGAAGCCAAGGAGCAAGGTGGTGCAAATCCATACCTCCGATGACAAATCGAACTGCATGGATCGGCTCGGATTGACAATCGCATCCTAATGGCACAAAAATCGATACAATCCGATAATCGTGGCACCACCTATAAAGAAAAGAAGATGAATGGTCGTGGTGGCACCACGTGGCACCATCACAGCTGCCCAACACTACCCATAGCATCTTCTCTTCATCGCACGATCAATCCCAACCATTAGTCTCGATCCAAAAGCTGAGATTCAAGCGGAGCAACACTTCACAATATCTTTGAAGGCAAAAGGCATGCTTGATCTCCACCTTTGGATCGTGATCCAACGGTCGAGAGCAAGCGCGCCTAAATCAACAAACACGGCAACGATCGTGGCATAGTGCAGCAATTGCATGCTTTATTGTGAAGAAGAGGCGAGAGTTTGAAACGTGATTCACCTCTTTTAAGGAGTGGAGCGTGCCCAATCGAAATAGGAGCGTCCAATGGAGATCGAGCGGCGGCAGCAGTGGCGACGTGGCACGATCGCAAGTGCTGGATGCAAGCACTCGGTGGACGAGCATGATGACGCGGGCTACCATGTGCAATCGTGCGTGTGGGTGGAGACTTAAGTCGACTGGATGCGATCTCCGTCGTTTGATGGAGATCTGATAGCTAAGGATGCGCGATGCTTGGTGAACATGGGTGAACGGCTAAAGAGGAGGAGGCGTCAACGTGGCTGCGTGTGTAGCATTGGATGCGTGATGGATGGCCCTCGTTGAGGCTCAACTACAGTGACCTGCATCTACAGTGAAGCACATATCCTTCACTAATGGCAGTAGAGTTAATTTTTGAAAGATAAAATGTTCTTTTTACCCTCATATCTTCAACTATATAAAGGCCTGACAGCCCCTCCTTATTCTTCATCTCTTCTCTTCTCACACCCCCTCCAAAGCTTTAAAGAGCTAGTCCCATACCCAAGATGCTCCACTAGAGTCTTAAATATAATTTTTCCATCTTCTCATCCCCATTTGTGGAGTGCCTGCAGTTGTCCTCTCACTGCCATTCGAGAAGTGGATCCTGCCACCACATCGCCCTATTTCATCCTCCGTCCTCCAGCTTTGTTCTCCCTCATCCAACTTCTCATCTGCAACGTCCGGTCAGTCCGTCAACGTGGCTCGTCCTCCAAGCAACCGTCGAGGAGGATTTTCTCATCCCTCTCTATTTATCGCTTTCTAGTGTAGATTTTCAACTTTCTAGTGCAGCAAGTAGATGTAATGAACATGATTCTATCGTTATAAAAAAAATTTTTATTCTCTCCCTATTTTCTCTTTATTTGTATTATTCTATCTCCCTTTTCTATTGTTTATTATTTAAGTAGAATATCCAGTGTAGATTTAATTCGACCAGCTAATCTACTTTGTGACAATAATTCCAAATGCGATTTTTAATCAAACGTTCTCCTCCCTGTGTTCAACTCGGGACTCACCAAAGTTTCGGTAAATTTTATTTGATAGTAGATTTTTACACAACTACAACGACCAGATTTCAAACACAAACTTTACGCATATAAAATCAAATTCAATACCACCACTACTACTGGGAGTATCAAACCATGACGAGGACGTTAGGATTTCATGTGGGGGAGGTTGTAATCCCCCAAAAAATAGTCTGATGAGAGACTCATAATGACTCCTAATTCATTAATATTAGCTAGTTTTCTAGTTAAATTACTAGTGAATAACATTTCTTAGGGTAATAATAGCAAGGACCTTATTTATATGTTAAAATACCTAAACTAAGGGCTAATGAACATTATTTATGTTTAATTAATAAATGGGACTTAAATCCAAACATTTATCTATATTTAAGTATTATATCTAATTTATAATATTTATACTACCTAAGTTGTTAATTAATTTAATAATGTTAAGTACCTAATTCAATATAGTAAAAAGGGGTAAAAATACAATCTCATGTTGTAAATATAATATTTACAATATTTATAATTATATATAAAAAGTTGAAAAATAAATAAGTTAATTTAGCCCTCAAAACACATGGTTTGCATTTCAATCCCTAATTTCCATGACTATTAAGTCCATTTATTCACACACAGGTCATTCACATTTGCATCCTAGTCCTATGATTTTTCCTTCTTATTTTCTTCTTCACTGAGACCGACGGCTGGCATTCACCTACATCATTCTTCTCTGATGTCGGCAGCATCAGATGGTTGAACTCCATTTCTGTGCATGGCAAGCTTCACCATAACAAACCCTTCACATCCAACGGTTTGGATGTCTTGCATGTGCACTATGGACACCTGGAGGCTTCACCATCATCGAAGAAGATGATGGAATATTCCGATGTATCTAGACGTCCTCTGGTCTAGATTCAAGGTCCCTAACCTTCCTCACCACATATAAATACCCCTTCTAACCTCCGATTGGAGGTTAGCGACCCCCTTCCTTCTTCTTAAACAGAGGTTGTTCAAGTAGGGTTCTTCCATACTTTGGTGTATCGCCCTCCCTTCTTCAGGAGCTATCCACCGAGAAGCAACTACTCTCTTACCTCCTCTTCTTCTCCTCCTCCCTACCAACGGCCACCAAGGAGTGCCTACCAAAGTCCAAGATCATCATGATCTTCAGACATCCAAAATATATGTCAGACATCCAATCGAACGTCTGACCCTTAAACTGTAGAACCTTGTTTGGATCTGGTCCAAAACAGGAACAAACCCACATAAAATTAGACATCCAAAATTTCACCTAGACGTCTTAAAATAGTAACCCATATGTCTATCCTAGAACCTTGTTTCCATCCAAGTAAATCAGGAACTCAAACCCCTTGTATCAGATGGCCAAAAATATTGTCAGACATCTAATAAGACACTATTAGACGTCTGACCCAAAATTTAGATGTCTGATTCTGCTATCAAAGTCATCATGAGCTTGATTTGATTTAGATTTCAACTGAATCTCTTAGGATATGCCTTCAACAGCTAGGAGCCTTCTCCCAAGCCTTCTTGAAGGTCCTTAACATGACTATATATACCCCATAATCCCTCTTAGGCAAAACACACCTTGAAGAGATAATTAACAAAGCAAATCACTAGCTCCACTTGTTCCTATTACCCTACTGCTGTGCAACATCCATTCTTGGGCAAACTCGTACTACTATTATGCTATAGCCGGCATCATCAAGGAGTTTACTCACTTGTAGTAGCTAGATTAAAATACTATCTTTTTAGGATCTCTATAGGGTGTTTTATTTTCAATTTACATACATTTGTTGTAGTTGGGTATCCAATCTATTGGATCCTCGTCTCTTCCTTGAGAAGGGAGAAACCTCCATTTTGGGATTAGAGGTTGGAATTGTAACTTAGGTACACTACCCTCATTTCAAGTAGTATGGATAGTGGATTGATTACGATTGTGATCGTGGTGGTTTTCACTCAGTTTGAGTTTCCACCTAAAAATATTGTCTCAATTGTCTGATTAAATTTTCATTTAGCTATTATCTTTCAATTTCACCATTCACCCCCCTTTAGTGCAATTACATTTGGTATAAAAGTAGGTTTCTACATCTTTGGAGTAACATCCATGGAAGATCAAATGGAGAGGAGAATCATATCCATCAGTAGGACGGAGGGGCAGTCCACCAGCCATTCACTGCACTTCGAGGGAACCAACTACTCCTAGTGGAAGCTTCGAATGAAGATGTGGCTTCAATCCAACAACTTCTCCATTTGGGAGAACTATGAATCTAGCTACAACATTCTCGTCAAGCTGGAGATGGGATAGATCGTAGAGCAAATCCATCATCTTGTATTAAATACAAAGGTGATGAATTCACTATTTTGCACACTTAGCTCGGAAGAATTCAACCATGTCAGTCAATACAAGACCACCCACGAGATTTGGAAGACTCTAGAGGTAACACACAAAGGTACATAAAAAGTCAAAACCTCTAAAATTAATCTTTTATCTCAGGAATTCGAAGCCTTTGTCATGAAGGAGAGTGGGAGGCTTGGGGACATATATACTTGATTCACGTTAATTGTGAATAACCTTAAGTCTCTTGGAAAAACATTCATCCAAGGGGAGCTTCAAGCCAAGCCCCTTCGCTCCCTTAGTCCAAAATGGGAGCAAAAAGTC
Organism: Thalassia testudinum; assembly: GCA_037157565.1. Taxonomy (NCBI): domain Eukaryota; kingdom Viridiplantae; phylum Streptophyta; class Magnoliopsida; order Alismatales; family Hydrocharitaceae; genus Thalassia; species Thalassia testudinum. The sequence continues at coordinate 8,061,446 of JAZHRO010000078.1, read as the reverse complement.
ACTGCAATAGAAGAAGCAAACCAAGTAAAAGATCTAGACATGGACAACCTACTTGGAAATCTGATGGCTTACAAGACTAAGATGAATCAAAAAAAGTATGTCACACCCAAGCCAAAGAAGAAGAATTTGGCCTTGTAAGCAACATCGGATGATGAGGTAAGTATCGATAACGAAGAGTTTATTTTATTAGCTAAAAAGTTAAAAATTCCTTAGGAATAGAATAGACATCAAGGAAAGAAAAGGGAAGAGGAACCTCTTGTATGCTACAATTGCAAGAAAAGGGGTCACATAAGGAAGGATTGTCCCTTGTTGAGAAGGGATGATGAAAGAAAGGAAAGAAACCATTAGACTTCAAGAAGTTCTTGAAGATAAAGCCATTCAAGAAGAAGGCATTCCAAGCAACTTGGCAAGACTCTAACTTCAAAGAAGAAGAAGAGGAAGAGACAAATGAAGAGACCGCATGCTTAGGGCTCATGGCAACAAGTGATGCCTTCGAATTTGACTCCGAGGAACCAAAGGTAAACTCTTACACTCTAGATGAATTACAAGAAGCATTTGATTCATTATATCTATAATTTGAAGAAGTAAAGAATAAAGGCAAACAACTGCCTTGACTATGCAAGTGGGAAATTTGATGATAGAAAGAGAATCATTAACAAATGATCTATATACAGCCATGAGAGAACAAAATTTCTAGATAGAGAAGAATTACTTGACAAAATTCATGTTCTTGAAAAGTCAAACTCCTTTAAAAAGGATCAAAATGGTTTACTAAGATTGGAGATTAGAGGATTAGAAGATAAACTAGGTATAATGAAAATAGAGATAAATCACCTTAAAGAAAAATCAAACCAATTGCTTGAAGACTTAACCAAATTTACTGAAGGAAAGGATAATTTGGATAAGCTCATTGCCCATCAAAAACCTTCCTCTAGCAAATTTGGACTAGGCTATTATGAGACTAGCCTAAGTGAGCCAAAAAAGGATCCTCCCCCAATGAGGACCACTAACAAATCCGAATCCACACTACAGTGGATACCAAAAAGATAACTTGCACTTTGTTTTGTAGGTTTCAAGGAACACTATAATGTCAAGAATTTGATATATAGAATGAAGGAAGGATAACAAAAACTAGAACAACCTAAGGTTGTCCAAAGTCACCAAAGAAAGTCTTTTGTAGGAACAAGGAGACCTACAAGAAAGATGACGAAGAGACCACCACCATTGAGGAGGTCGATGGGTGATGGGCTTCGGATGTTCAAAGCATATGACAGATGACAAGCACCTATATTTGGACCTCCAACCTACGGATGGAGGAACGATCACATTTAGTAACAACCAAAAGGGTCGAATTATTTGCCTTGGTAAGATAGGTAACCCTTTATCCCCTATCTCAAATGTTTCATTAGTCAAAGGATTAAAATATAACTTGCTAAGTGTTAGCCAATTTTTTGATAAGGGATATAAGGTTGTTTTCACTTCCGAAATATTTGAGATTATGCATGCCTTAACTAATCAAACCCTTCTTAAGGGAACTAGATTTAAGGACATTTACATTGTAGAGTTTGATAAAAATGGTACTTATGAATGTCTTGTTGCTAATAATGAAATAAATATATGGCATAGAAGACTAGGGCATGTTCATATGAGGCTAATCCAAAATTTAGTCAAACATGAACTAGTTCAAGATCTTCCTAAAAGGAAAATTTGTAGAAGATCCTAGTTGTGATTCATGTAAACTAGGAAAGATCATGAAATATAGTTTCAAAAATAAAGAAGTTATATCCACATCTAGACCATTAGAATTGCTTCATTTAGATTTATTTGGACCAAGTAAGTATGAGAGCCTTCGTAGATGCAAATATTGCCTTGTAATAGTAGATGATTTTTCAAGATTTTCATGGATCTTCTTCTTGAGATCCAAGATGGAGTGTTTTCCGTATTTTGATTATTTTGTAGGAAAGTTCAAACTGAAAAAGGCTACCATATCACTCGAATTCGTAGTGACCATGGGCCCAAGTTTTACAATTCCTTGTTTGATGATTTTTGTTAAGGGAATGGTATTGCTCATGATTACTCTTTCCCCCAAGCACCTCAACAAAATAAGATTGTAGATAGAAAGAACTGCACTTTTCAAGAGTGTGCTCGAACACTGCTCATAGACTCCGGGTTACCAAAGTATTTTTTGGTCGAGATGGTTAACATGGCCTGTTACATGTTAAACCACATTTTAATTCGATCCTGGTTGCAAAAAACTTGTTTTAAAATATATTATGGAAAGTACTTAAGATTAGCTATTTTAAAGTTTCTAGATGTCAATGTTTTATTTTGAATATGCACTCTAATTTAGATAAATTTGATGCCAAAGGTAAAGAAGTCATTTTCATTGTTATTCTTCACATAGTAAAGCATATCAGTTTTTTAGCAAGACCACATTAGTAGTGGAGAAAACCCTTCATGTTTCCTTCAATGAATCACCCAACTCTTCTTCTATTGACCAAGTCAATATGGAAGATGAGGATGATTCGTTTATTGATGTGTCTAACATTCAAAGCTCCAATATCCATAATCTTCCAAAATATTGGATATTCCAAAGGGATTATCTCAAAAGCCAAGTCATTGGAAGTATTTTTTATGCCGTTAAAACTCGATCTCAATTTAATTATTCTTTCAGTCTTTCCATCTTTGTATCGCAAGTTGAACCGAAAAGTATTGAGGAAGCGTGTTCCGATGAACCTTGGATGATGGCTATGTTGGAGGAGCTCAACATATTCCAAAGGAATGAAGTTTGGAATCTAGTACCTAAGCCTGAAGGGAAAATGGTAATAGGAACCAAATGGGTATTCCGAAATAAGTTGGATGAATTCGGTATGATTATTCAGAACAAGGCAAGATTGGTAGCACAAGGTTATAACCAAGAAGGGATTGACTTTGAGGAGACCTACTCACTTGTAGCTCAACTCGAATCAATTCAAATGCTTCTAGCTTATTCCACCTTCCTCAACTTCAAGCTCTTTCAAATGGGTGCTAAGAGTGCCTTTCTTAACAGGTTCATTAAGGAGGAAGTTTTTGTAAACAACCTCCCGATTTTGAGTCTCATGATAAACCTAACTTTGTCTATAAATTAAACAAGGCATTATATGGGGAGTCAAGGAATTGACGTTCTTGGTGACCTCCCTGATAATAGGTCATTTCAGGTTGTTCAAAGAGGGGTGGTGACCTATACGCAGTGTAATCTGGGGAGGGTAAGAGTTGTGATCAAGATATCCCTCTTGATTGTAGATCAGGCTAAATTCATCATCAGAGGGTGTAGATCTATAATCAGTGTAGCTCGGAGAAGGATAAAAATCAAAATCATGGTTTCCAGGGTTAGACCCTGAACACGGAGGTCCAGAATATCCCCAATCAGGATTATCCCAACTAGTAGATGAGTGAGAATAAGTCTGGTTGGGACAATAATCATCTTGGGAATAAGTAGTGGTAGAAGGGTAAGAGTGGAAATGTGAATAGGATGTGGAAGGATCTATGACAAAACGGGAGGAAAAGAAAGGTGCCCTGCAATACAAACAATCAAACTTGTCCTTAGGTGGGGTAGCCTAAAGACCTACAGACCCTTAGAATCTGTCTTAAGACGAAAGAAATGATTTGATCTACTTCTTTCTGGACAATCCAACTAGTTAGAGGGAGAGATTGGGGAGAAGGTTCTTCCCTTAGCTTTCGCCTCAGGTTCCTTTGATACCCCCCAACCGTGGTCGTTTGACACTGCTCCCTAGCTAGACATCAGATGGATCAGTAGAAGTACATTAATAGAAAATGATCTCAATCTAGGCCTCGAAGAGTGAGTTCAATCCTTAAGGCCAATGTGTACTTGATTTTAGCCAGGATTAGGTTTGAATGTGCTTGGGAATGTGATGGGCCCTTTATCTGGGTTGTGCCCTTATAGATCAATTTCAATGTGTGTGCGTGCACAACCAATGGTTTTCAAGCAAGATTATTTTTAGATGCAATGAATTTTAGGGTTTAAATCTTGCTTAGTAGCTTTTATGATTCCACTTTCATGTGTATTCAAACAGGTTTCAGTTGACACACCAGGTTTTGAAAGCACAGGTAAAGATATCTTCCCTTAAAACTCAAAAGGAATGTGGAGTGCCTAATTAGTTCCTAAAAGTTGAATCCTATGTGGCAAGCTACTGATTGATCACTTTTATCTTAAGTGGAACAACCTAAACAACTCAATCAATTGGCCTCTTACACCACTTAAGTAAGGCACATGATGTATACACATCTATTTTGGTTAAAATGCTTATTCATGCATGTTCCCAGGCTTAGATTTACATTTCATGCTATAAATATTGCATAGCATATGTCACATTCTGCATTTTGAGTAGTTGTATATATTTTAGGTTAATTAGGTCTATTTTACGGTTAGTAGATAAGAAGACTTATTTTAGGGCCTCGGATGGATGATCGGACCGTACGGATCTGATCAGGACGACGATCGGAGTCTAATGCCTTTGAAGCCATCTAGATCGGAGTCCCGTAGCACCTTATGCGGTTCGAGGAGGATCAATAGCCAGGAGGGCAATGCGACATCCTTACAGGCTTTGGATGAAGAATCCAACCTTACAGATGGATCCAGAGTAACGATTACAGTCCAGCAGCGTGGGGAATCATCTCAATCAAAGCTCCGTAGCACCCTCTACAAAAGGAAGATGGACGGCCTTGATGGTACCATGTGGCGCCATCCAGGCCGCCCAGCCAGCAGCAACCACAGGTGGCCCCTCATTATCGTTGATCTCGCACCACAGTCGTTGGATCAAGATCCAATGGCTGGGGTTCGTCTGCACCCTCGATGCCTATGCTCTCCTTGAGACTCAACCGTGCCATTACCTCAATGGTGAAGCTCTTGGCTTGCAAAGAGGGAACGCGGGTTCAAGACCTGTGGAGCCCTCAAATCAGGAATTGGAAGCGCATGCACACCAGTGCTTGCACAGCTCGCAGTAGCGCAGTGTAAGCGCTAGCGCATGCACCTGCGCAACACAGCGTGTGATAGAGCGCATGGCACGGGCGCATGGAGTGCGCAATGCCAGCGGGGATATGCGTGGATCTTCAGTGACGTGAGCCTTTAGTGACACTTGCAACTATCACTAATGGCCCATGCGCGCTAGCAAAGGAATTGAAGGCGTGGATCTTCAGCGACAGAGGGGGCGGATCTGTAGCGACGTTTACGAATGTCAGTAATTACCCAGATGCGAATTTGTTCTTCCTCCTCCACTCTAAATGGACCTACCCACCACCATTCCAGACCATCTCTTCCTTCCTCTCACCACCTCCAAGGCTCTAGAGAGAGCTTGTCCTAAGGTCGGGATGCTCCTCCAAAGTAGAAAACCAAATAGTTTTCCCACCCATCATCCCCATTCGTGGAGCATCCCATGGCCATCCTCTCACCGCCCTTCAGGAAGAAGATCCTTGCCACGACGCCGTCCTGTCCCATCCTTCATCCTCAAGCTCCATCCTCCTTTGTCCAGCTGCTCACCACCTTCCTCTAGGCGACGTCAGAGTGAGTTGTCCTCCGAGCAACCGTCGAGGGTGATTCTCTCACCTCTTTATATCTTTTTCACTTTCATAGTGTCACCTTTCCTGCTTTCGTAGTTGTAATAAACATTTGATTTGAAATCCATGGTTGTTTCTCTCTCTCTTATATTTTTACAAGTAGATTAGCTAGATAAGCAATTGTCAATATGATCTCTTGCTCTTTAAAAGAAAATTCCAAAAAAATTATAAAAGATAAAAATGACAAAAACAAATAAAGCGAAACGTGGATTTTATAAAACCAAACATTCACCTCCCCATGTTCGATCCGGGACTCACTTTTCGAGTTTTAGTTATAAATTTTATCTGATAGATGCGTTTTGCGAGCTACGACAATAGGTCCTCTAAACCTCGATTTTTAATTAGTGAAACATGCCCTCATCAGCACATAAGATGGTTAGCCTAATTAGATTTCTAATCACTTATTTGTATAAGTCGTTCAGGTGTATTGGGTCCTTAGGTTGGATTCCCGGTTAAGTGATTGAAATCAGAAGAGGTTATGTACCTCTGTGGGTGTATGTGATGTGTAAGTTTAAATAAATCCATCAATCTTTTTTCTTTTAATATATATGTAAGGGTAAGGTGGGTGGGAGTGAAAAACAAACAACCAAGACTAACTTAGGGTTTATGCAAGCTCCTAGGTTAATTAGGGTTTGCGTTATTAGGTGATGGAATGAAATCTAAGGGGTGGGTGGTGGGGATATACTTACAAACCCTTCAAGTGCACTTTGCTCCAATCTACCGCTTTCACCCTCTTCGAGAGAGTAGATGTGATCACAATAAGAATGGATACAAGTGAGGTAAAAGATAAGTAAGGCGAAAATGCAGGAAATCAAAGGGCGTTGCCTCCCTGGCAACGGCACCAAAATGATTAATTAGATTTGATCCCCGACAACGACGCAAAAATGATTAGTGGGATTTCATACGCTAAAAAGATTGAGTTAGAAACCCATCGTTGCAATTGCGAAAAAATCCACTATCAAATAAATAACCAAAACTCTGGTGAGTCCTGGGTCGAACACAAGGAAGCAAACGTTTGATCAAAAACTGCATTTATAATTATTATCCCGAAGTAGATTAGCTGGTCAAATTAAATCCACACTAGCTATTCTACTTAAAGAATAAATATAGAAGAAAGTCAAAGAATACTACAAAGAGAGAGAGAATAATATAGAGGAAAGAGAGAGACTGACAACCAATATTTGATAATCATATGTTCATTGTAACTAATTTCTATAACTAAAAAGTTGGAAATCTACATTAGAAAGTGATAAAAAGAGAAGGGAGTGAGAAGTTATCCTCCTCAACAGCTGCTTGTAGGAAGAACCGCATTGACGGAGCACCCAGATGATGGGGATGAGATGCTGGACAAAGGAGAATGGAGATGGAGGATAGAGAATGAAGTAGGGCGGTGTCACAGTAGGATCCGCTTCCCAAATGATGGTGAGAGCACAACCGCGGGCGCTCCATGAACAGGGATGAGAAGATAGAAAAATTATATTTAAGACTCTAGTGGAGCATCCCGGGTATGGGACTGACTCTTTAGAGCTTTGGAGAGGGTAAGAGGAGAAGAGAAGGGATAAAGAAAATAGGGAGAAGGGAAGGAGCCATGTGGCTCCATCATGGCTACCCATCTTCTTTGCTTTGTAAGTGGTGCCATGGTTATCGGATTGAACCAATTTTCACATTGTTGGGCTGTGATCGTTGATCCAAGCCCATCTTTGTAGTTGGATTTATCATCTGAGGTACGGATTTACACCACCTTGGCCATTGACTTCTAATCTTTCTCAAACTGTATCTGATGCTACGGAAATCCGATCGGGGTGATCTCAGAGGCATTGGACTCTGATCGTCGCCTTGATCAAATAAGTACAATTGGATCTTTAATTTGAGTCCCCAAAATGATATTGACCTTTCCCCTAGCCACAAAAAAGGGAAATTGACCTATATTTTGTACAAACTAATCTAAATGCAGAATGATGCATGCTATGTAGTATTTATAATGTTAAATGCAATTATATGGCTAAGAACATACATAAATAGATAGTTTATGTAACGTTGATGTTTCAACATCAGAGAGCTGGAGCTGGTCCATGACTGTTGTCGAGGTGAAATCGAGGTTAAAAAAATTTGCGTTATAGTATAGCTAAAATCTCTTTGAAAACAAATAAAGTTTATTACTTGAAAAAGTTCCGAGGTCGAACACAAGGAGAAATATGGCAATTTCAAACTCAAGATCACAATTTAAGTCAAAGAGATTGCAATAATAATAATATCAGGTATCAATGTGCAAAAAGAATGGTGTAAAATGGTGATTTAAATCACCAATTACTCCTCACAAATAATACTTAAATCAAGCCTCAAGTAGATGTTAATCAAATGATATCAGACGACTTAAATAGTTTATGCTATAATGCTAGAGACTCAAGGGTCTCCCAGCTTCTTTCTCTTCTCTGTTCTTCTTCTTCTCCTTGTACTTCTTCTTCCTGTGTGGCACCTCTTCTTTCTTCTTCTGCTCTAGCCTTCTTCTTTCTTTCTCTATTCAGCTACTTCACATTAGGGGGGGGGGGAAGGCTTCTTGAATTGGCTAAGTGTCAGCCAGTTCTCTCTACAGCAAAACCCCCCTACTCGCGCAAGCTCTCCTTCTCTTTCTCTCTTAGGCTCCACCCTCCCAAGACCTCTCAATGAATACTCGAGTAATCGGGTATGTGCGTACCTGGGTCCAGGGCAGCGGGCGTGGTAACAGCCGAGGAGTGCAGGCTTATGTGGGTCGGGCGCACCAGTTCCTCGGGTCAGGTGTCACGGACGAGGTGCAGGTGTGCATGGGTGAGAGGGACCTTACCCCATGTTTAGAGGCGATACGCCTCTATAACAAATTCAATATATGCGATAGCGCAGCTTCTGCTATTTCCGATATGGGACTAAACATCCCTACTTTGCTCGTGCATACTGTTGCTTCCTTCCTTCACCCAATTCGATCATAAGGACTGGTCAAAGGCTCCAATTGACCGCGAGAATATGTTATTGGGCTAATTCCGCTCTGTCTAGAGTCGATGTCCTAGAGCTGTAGGTCTGATTAGAGCTTCAAGCAAGCTCACGGTGTGCTGCGTCAATGGCGAAGGAGGTTGGAACCTGAAATCCAAGAATAAGGACCTCACTGCTATGTCAGAAGGCTCAACAGATTCGCCGTGGAGTGGTGAGTGTGGAGGTAGTTGTATGGCCTAGTGCGAGTGAGGGTGGAGGTCGGACAGTGACGGAGAAGGGTGCGGGACAGTGGGTTGTTCAGTGTAGCATTGGAGGGGCTAATAGCCTTGAATACCAGAGGGCTTTTGCTCTCTGGGACACGGCGGAGGTGTAGGGATGAATGGCAGCCATGTTGGTGGAGCATAGTGGCCGTGCAAGCTCACCAGAGGTATGCCGGTAAGGTGGGAGACAAAGGGCGGTCGGGCGAGTCGATGGTCAAAATGAAGTTACGAATGTCTGGAAACGAAGAGTGGAAGATGAGGCATCGATCTGGATAGCTAGCGGATGAAGTAGGGCAGAGCCAGTGCCGGTTATAGTGTTGTCGGTGTCGGAGAAGAGAATAGCTCCGAAGAGAGAGGACAGCGAGGAAGAGGGAGGTTAGGGTGTTGGCTGGTACGGCTTGACACGAGAAGAAGCAAGGAAGATGTCTCCGCTGCTAGTATTGCAAATGGAAGACAAAGATAGATGGAGGGGCTCGTCGGACATCGAGGAGCTTTCGACCGAGAGAGAGGAATTAGTGGGGATTCTAGGTTGATTTCGAGCGTGAGGAAGATGGTGTGATTAGGAGGTTCTTTTATAAACCTCAGGAGGAGGTTTTTGGCTTGGGAAGCAAGCTTCCCAAGCTTGGAAAGCTCGTCGGAGTTTGGGAATTCCTTGATGCCCAAATCTCTCATGCATTCGCATGAGAGATTATGTAAGTTTTAAGGCTTGAGATCGGGTTCGAAAGGAAGGAAATTTCTCGACGAACTTTCCTTTCAAATTTGAAAGGGATTCGTCAAGAAATCAGGAAGTTCTTTCCAAATTAAGGTTGCCGGAGCAAGTACGAATAGGTTAAATGGTGGTAGGGGCCTTTTTGTTAGAATGACAACAATGTTAGGGTCCTATTTGAAAATATTTTGAAAGTTAAGGGTAGAAATGTAATTAGACAGGACCAAGTTGCAAACTTGGTGAAGACAAACTCATCTTGTGTCCAAATTTTGGTACAAGCATAATTTGGACCTAAGGAATCCAATGGTGAAGTTGGATTCTGGGTTTGACCATGTTTGACTAGGTAATTTATGAAAAAATCCAAATTAGAGCAATTATCTGCCGTGACTCTATTCTAGGGCAAAATGGGTTATGATGGTCAAATTGAAGGTTCCAAACTTTAGAGAGTATTTTTCTATGAATTTTAGATGATCTATGTGAATTTTATCCTGATCGAAACCTCAGTTAATTAAGTAGGTCTGTTTTTAGGGCTTCAAAAAGTAATTTAATTCTTAGAACACGTGTAATCCTTTTCTGATTGTTTTAACCCACTTGTTAGATTTCTAAGATCATTTGACCCTTAATTAACCCCTAGAAAAACCCATGGTTGTACTGCATTGATGATATGCTGGTAAAATTGCAGTTTTAACCTTAATTTCTTATTTTTCCCTCAGAATGACTATGCAGTGACTTATGACTCTGGCAGTTATGTATGAGCATTTACTGACTTAATTGGGTCAAAATGAGCTAGTTATGGCTCATAATGGTGTTCCCATCATACCCCCATGCCTAGCTTTTGCTAGTTCCTTAGCAAAATTTCAAGGTCTTAACTTTGATTTTAGACCATATAACTTTTGATGCTTAAAACTTTGATGTGTGTTTTCTTTTGTAAATTAGGTTAGAATGTCAATAGTAGGCCTAGAGGTACTCAAGTAGCAACCAAGATCCGGACCTGACGAGCTCTAGCCTTTGTCTGCCATGAAGGTTTCGAAGGCCCATAGGAACTAACCTAAGGTTCGTTGAACTCCGTGCTTAAAGCACCCATGCTTGTAACATGTTTTAGCCCAGGTTCAGTTTGTAATGTGTTTTTGTCAGAGAGAGATAGAGGAATTTTTCTTTATTTTTGGAGAGTTTTCTCTCTCTTTTCTTTTTATTTCTAACTTCGGATTAGCTTTACAACATGGTCTGTATCGGATTCCTAGTTCCCACCATCAATCCTCGAAGGGTCCCTGGCAATCAATGCTTCAAGATAGCATCGCCCATGGCAACCCCCAGAACCATGGCTTTTGAGATTTTGAGATAATTCCACCCATGGCATTCTGTAGCTGAATCCAGACAGTGGCAATCAACATTTCGAGATAATGCCACTCATGGCATCTGAACCAGTACAAGGTGCTTACATGCCCCCGGTAGGATATTTAGATATCCTAGGAGACAAGCACCGAGGAGATGATATGTTATTGCACATCTTTGAGGGGAATTTCCCACCTCTCTGCGCCAGGAACTCATTCAAATCAACTTGTGTTGATTAGTTGCTCCTAATCTAGGTAACTTTTTTCAAAATAGATTTAACGCATTTATGTGATTTTGATACTTAGGCGCACTGAACCAGACTGTGTGTGGATTGGGATGCTTAGGTTATCAAGTCCCGCAAACTAGCGATCAGTTAACGAGGCTGAATAATCCCGAAGCCTTAGACCTAATAGTTAAGCTTCGCATTTTCCCCAACCTCTTGAGGACTATCTAGATCTTAGCAGGTACTTGAATTTTTAAGCCTAGGATTGTAGCCTAAGAGGCCTAAAATCAGCATTCCTCTTAATCTCTTTTTGTTTCTTTAGCACTTTTTGTCTTTCATTTTCTTTCTTTTGATTTGGTCTAGAACTAAGTCAATTCCTTAATCTTTTACTAATGACTCTTTTTCTTTTCTTTTCAAATTGTGCTCCTTTTTGGCATTTTTATCTCCTTCCCTTTTTTCTCCTCAAAATTGATATGCAATCCATTCAAAATTTCCTCCCCTCTCCTATTTTTATTCTTTTCTCAATTTTTTATTTTTTTGGTTTTTTGGAATATTTGATTTTTTTGATAAAACCCTTTCTAGTGAAGTGATTTTCACGACGCTTTTCACTTTAATATCCCCCCTTGCCTACGATTTGCAATGCCCTCATTGTAAATTAGGTGGGTTTGAGTTCAGCTTAGATCATTCATTAGAATAGGTGTTGGGTGGGTGAATGGGTCGGGTTGACTGTTGCGGACGATTTCAAGCTCTGGTACGGGTACTAGAGGTAGAGTCGGTTATTCTAATGGATGAACCCTAAAGTACAATGTGAGTTCAGCATACAATGTGTCAAGAAGGGTTTTGGTTTTTCAAAATGAAGGGTTGCCTTTCGTGAAGCGTTGAGTTTAACGCCATCAGTCAGGCGCAATGAGCTCAGGGAAAATGGAGGGTAAAAGATACCTCAGCTAAGTTTGTATCGGTGAGTTCAACAAATGGTTTTTGAGTCTCTGACCGTTCACAACAAAAGGTTCTGAATCGTGGCTAAGTTGACTGATTTCGACAGCTCCATTTCCAAAGATTCGTCGGACAAGGTATGCTCCAGTCTATTTGGATCTGAGTTTTTCTGGGAACAATTTGAGTTTGGCGTCAAAGGGTAGGACTTTCTTACCAAGGAAAAAGATCTTTTTGGATATGTGCTTGTCGTGAAAGGCCTTAACCTGCTCGTTGTAAATTCGTGCGTTCTCTTACGCATCATGGCGTAGTTCATCGATCTCGCTCATTTGAAGCTTTCTGTGGGTTCCTACCTTAGAAAGATTGAGATTGCAGTTCCGTACTGCCCAATAGGCTTTGTGCTCCAATTTGACGGGGAGGTGACATGCCTTCCTTACATTAATCTGAAGGGAGACATGCCTAATTGGGTTTTGTGGGCGGTCCTATAAGCCCACAAAGCTTCCGAAAGTCGGGATTACCAATCTTTCCTATCATGTTGAACAGTGACCTGGAGGATTTTCTTGATCTCCCGATTTGATAACTCAGCTAGACCATTAGTTTGGGGATGATAAGGAGTCGAGATCCTATGTGACACCCCGTACTTGGTCATCAGTGATCTGAACTGAGTATTCATGAAATGGGTCTCTCCATCGGAGATTATGGCACGTGGAATCTCAAACAGAGAAAAGATGTTTTGATGAATGAATTTGATAACCACCTTACGATCGTTGGTTCGGGTCGGAATGGCTTCGATCCATTTGGATACGTAGTCAACAGCGAGAAGAATGTATTCGAAGCAGTCCGAAATAGGGAAGGGCCTATAAAATCAATCCCCCAGATATCAAAGGTTTCGCATACGAGAATCGGTTGTAAGGGCATCATATCGTGGCAGCTCATGTTGCCTAAGGTCTAGCAACAAGTGCATGCCTTACAGTGATTGTATGCATCTTTGAAAACCATGGGCCAATAGAAGCCGCACTGGAGGACTTTTGCTACGGTTTTATGACCAGAGAAGTGTCCACCGCAGGCCTAGTCATGGAAGACGGACAAAATGTCTTGTATTTCCACTTCCGGAACACATCATTGGATGATTTGATCAGCACCAATGCGGAAGAGATATGGGGCTTCCCAAAAGTAGTACTTGGCATCGGCAAGTAATTTGTCCCTCTTGGCTTTTTGCCAATTAGACGGGATCTGATGTGATGCCAAGTAGTTTACTAGATCAGCAAACCATGGAAGTCTCACACTGATAGTCAGGAGGTGCTCATCGGGAAAATGCTCAGTAATGAGTCCGGAATGGTCGATAATGTCGGAAGGAAGGCTGGATAAGTGATCAGCTACCACATTCTGATTTCCCACCTTGTAACGAATCTCGAGGTCAAACTCTTACAACAGCAAGATCCAGCAGATTAGTCGAGGTTTCACGCCCTTCTTCTCAAGGAGATGCCTTACAGTAGTGTGATATGAGTAAATGATAACACGGGAACCAAAAAGATATGATATGAACTTTTCCAGGGCAAATACAATGGTTAGCAGCACTTTCTCAGTAACTGTGTAGTTACGCTGAGCTTCATCAAGTGTCATGCTAGCGTAGTAGATGACCACGGGTTTCCCATCTATTTTCTGCCCAAGTACCTCTCCTACAGCATAATCAGATGCATCGCACATGATCTCAAAGGGTTGAGGCCAATTAGGGGACTGTAGGATAGGTGCTTAGGTAACTCGATCACGCAGGATCTCAAATGCTTAAGTGCACTCCTTGGAGATTTCAAAGGGGACATCCTTATATAATAGATTAGTCAGGGGGTGTGCGATTTTCGAGAAATCGGGAATGAATCGAAGGTAAAAACCAACGTGCCCCAGGAAGGATCGGATGTCTTTGACCGAGCTAGGCATAGGGAGTTTGGAAATCAGATTCACCTTGGCTCGATTAACTTGGATGTCCTTTTCCTAGATAAGATGTCCTAGGGCAATTCCCTCAGGTACCATGAAGTGACTCTTTTCCCAGGAAAGAACCAAGTTCACGTCAATGCATTGCCTGAGGATCTGAACTAAGTGCAGGAGGCAATAATCAAATGATTCACCAAATACTAAGAAGTCATCCATAAAGACTTCAAGGTATTCACCTACCATATCTGAGAATATGGTAAGCATGCATCACTGAAAAGTAGCGGGTGCATTGCAGAGACTAAACGGCATCCTTCGAAATGCGTAAGTTCTGAAGGGGCAGGTGAAGGTGGTCTTTTCTTCGTCCTCAGGATGGATTGCAACCTGATTGTAACAGGAGTACCCATCCAAAAAGCAGAAGAGTCGATATCCCGCTAGTTTCTCGAGAATCTGATCAATGAACGGTAGTGGGAAATGATCCTTCTTCATGGAGGAATTGAGTCTTTTGTAATCAATGCAAACTCTCCACGAGTTTGCTATACAGGTCGATATTGTTTCTCCATTTTCAGTCGTGATGATGGTGAGACCTGCCTTTTTAGGCACAAGTTGGATTGGGCTCACCCACCGACTATCGAAGATCAGGTAGATGATCCCTACATCTAACCACTTGATAATCTCCTTTTTCATGACATCCTGCAGATTTGGATTCAGGCGTCTCTGCATTTCACGAGATGGTTGTGAGCCCTCTTCAATGTAGATGTGATGTGTGCAGTATGAGGGGCTGATACCAGTGAGATCATCAAGAGTCCATCCAATGGCTCTTCAATGTTGCTAGAGGATAGAAATCAGGCGTGTTTCTTGATTAGGTGTGAGTCGGGAGTTGATAATCACAGGACACGTCTGATTGGAACCCAAAAAGACATACTTGAGATGATCGGGAAGAGGTTTTAATTAAAAAACTAGGTTGTCAGTAGCAGCGGGTGGTTCAGGATGGGTGTTGGGAGCAAAGGAAAGAGCTATAGGTGTGTCTAGGTTGAGTTTGGGCTCCTTTAATTATAGGTTTTGATCGTATTATATTTTATCAGAAATAGTTGGTTTTTCCTCGATAAAGTCGTCTGCTTCAATATAGCAAATTTATTTTATAACCCCGCAATTAATTCCTTGTTGGGCCTTAAAGATGTCAATCTTTAGCGTCTTGCTCCCAAATTTTAACTTCATTTGGCCCTCCTCATAATTGATATTGGCCCTAGCAGTGGCCAGAAAGGGTCTTCCTATTACGATCGGTGTATTCTTTACATTCTCAAGAACATCCACGTCTAAGACAATGAAATCCACTAGAAAATAGAAATCATGCACCCTAACTATGACATACTTGAGAATTCCTTTTGGTGACTTAATTGATCAGTCAACTAGCTGTAAAGTCATTTCAGTCGATTTAAGCTCAGATTCCTCGAAGTAGTCTAGTAGGGATGTGGGTATCAAATTTATGGAGGCTCCTAAGTCTAATAAGGCTCGGTTAAATCGTATATCACCGATTTCACAGGAGATCAAAGGGGTACCTAGTTCTTTTGCCTTAGGCGGGAGTTTGCTCAAGATTGGCTTGCTCTAACAGTACGATCAGATTCCCATCTTTGGTTCGCGGCTTATGCTTAGGCATACATACGTCTTTTAGAAACCATGCGTAGGCTGGTACGTGGTGTATCGCATCCATCAAGAGGGTGTTTATATGGATCTACTCAAAGAGATTAACCAGGTCCTCTGTAGGTGCCATGGTTTTGGTTATCCTTTTTCCCTTGGTTAAGGCCTCAGGAAATGGAACCTTAGATGGTTCGTCTATAATGGGTCCAGGTTCTTGATTTGGGATAGAGGTGCCCTGGATGACTATCCTAGGGTTAGGGTTTGTATTACCATGCTGGGAGTGGCTTGGATAAGGTAGATCCTGTGTTGTTTTGCCAGTGCAGGTAGTGTTGAGAGCGCTGGATCGATATTTAAAAGTATTGTGTTGTAATACAGCCGAAAAAGCATTCAAAACAAATACAATTTTATTACACGAATATATTCTGAGGTTGAACACAGGGAGCAAATGGAATTCACACACTAATCTCAATAATAAATGCAAATTGAACACATAAGGTTACTCAAAATCTAATTAGAAATGTAGAGAATGAGTATATGAAGAATAAAAAGAGTTGTAGGCAAAAATAATGAAGAGCATATGAATATCAAACATCTGATTTTGCAATCAGACGTCTTAAATATCTAGTGCTATAGTGCCTTGCTTCTCTTCTAATTTCTCTTTCTCTGATTCTTCTTCTTCTTCTCTTCTTTTCTGTCTTCTGCCTTTGCTTAGCTTTTTCTGCCTTTCTTCTTCTTCTTCTCTACCTTTTGCCTTTGCGATCCTTCTTCTTCAGCTTCTTCCTTCTCCTCTGTCTTCTCCTTCCTTCTTTCTCTACCTTAGGTTTTCTTCTTCTTCTTTGCTTTGCCCTAAGTCCTGCGGTGCTCTCTGAATTTGACTAAGTGTTGAGCTAAACTCTCCAAGTCAAAACCCCCTTCCCCTGCGTAGCTCTCTTCTCTCTTTCTCTCTTTCTATTTCAGAGCCACTCTCCTAGAGCCTTTAACTGGTAGGGTAATCAAACCTAATAGAGACCTGAGTCCAGGCTCACTGGCGTGTATGGTGAGCAAGGAGTGAAGGTAATCAGGTAGTCGGGTCATGGCCAAGTTCGCGTGGCCAGTGCCACAGACGAGTCCATGAGAGGGGGGGAGGAGGGCCTCACCCTCAGTGTTGAAGGTGATAAGCCTCTAACACAAAATTCTTTTATGCACACAACGATGTCTTTCCTTTTCCTAGGTGGGAATAAATGTCCCACTTACTTTCGTGCACCGCAGCAGCTGATGGCTTCCCCAATTGGCGAGGCTACAAGGGCATTCGACTGCAACTGAGAGCCTGGATGCGTGCACACCTCAAGTCCACACCGCCTGGGACTTTCACCTGGAGTAGCAGTGCCTGGAGCATAGCTTCAAGCTCGCTTCAAGGTCTATAGTAATGGCGGCAGGTGGTTGGATACCTGAAATCATGAACAATGGCCTTATGGCTGCATCAGGACGTTCAGCATGGTCGCCATGGCACGACGAATGTCATGGTGGTTGTGGGGAGGAGTGAAGGTGGCTGGGGTGGCGTGTCTAGTGTTCCCTGTGTGCGTATGTGTGGATGTGTTCGGTGGAGTGTTTGGGTGGTCGATGGAGAGATTGGAGTGAGGGTATACAATCAAGGAGTCGAGGCGGAGTTCGTAGGGTGGTCGGCGAGGTGTATGGAGTTGTGGAGCGATGGGAGCACCTCGCTGGATGTATCACTGGAGGTGGAGAAGGTGACGGTGCTCAGTGGCATCGGTGGGTGTTTTTGAGAAATAATGAGAGGAAAAGGAAGTGGGAGAGAGAGAGTCAAAAAACCTACTTCTAAGGGAAGAAAGGGGATGGAATCCCACGCCGGTATGGTTGCCGGACGTGGGGAAGACGAAGGCCTCCATAGATGAGGTGGCGGCAAAGACATGGCAGAGGCAACGTCGACAGGTGTTGCGTGACGCGGACGACTATGGCGGAGTTAACCTGACCACTGGTATTGCTGTTGGGTGATGAGAGAGTGAGGAAGAATCCGTCGGAGCATGCGAAGAATTGTGGCTGGAGGGGAGAGAAGAATGGAGGGAATCCGACCCAATTTCAAGTTGAGGGAATGCGGTTGGATCTGGGGAGTCTTTAAATAGGTCTCTGAGGAGGTTTCGTGCTTGGAAGCCAAGCTTCCAAGCAAGGCAGGGTCGTCGGAGATGGAAATTCTTAAGAGACCCAAATCTCTCATGCATTCGCATGAGAGATTAGGAAACAATTAGGGCATCAAACTGGGTTCATATTGGAGAGATTTTCTCAGAGAATCTCCCTCCCAATTTTGGAGGGGATTCTCTGAGCAATCAAGGAGAAACCTCCTTTCAAAGCTCGCTGGAGTAGGATTCCTCTGCTATAATGGTGGAGGGACCTATTTGCAAAGACGATGAACAAGCTAGGGCATGGGTTTTTGAAAGTTACGTATAAAAATGTAATCAAACTAAACCTTTTTGCAAAGTAGGTCAAGATGAGTTCCCCTTAGGTCCAAATTTTGGTACAAACTTAATTTGGACCTAAGGAATCCAATGGTGAAGTTGGATTTTGGGTTTGACCTCATTTGACTGGGTAATTTATGCAAAAACCTAAATTAAGGTAAATATCTGTCTAAGACCCCATTCTAGGTCAAGATGGGTTCTAATGGACAAATTGAAAGTTCTAAACCATAGAGAATATTTTTCTATGATTTTTAGAGGATTTAAGTGAATTTTATCCTAACCAGAACCTTGGTTAATCAAGTGAGTCTTTTTTAAGGTTTTAGGAAGTCATTTAATTCATAGAACTTACACAAACGCTTTTCTGTCTGGTCCAACCCACTTATTATCTTGTTAAGACCATTTGACCTTTGTTTAGCCCTTGAGAAAACCCATGTTTGACAGGAGGGCATTTCTCACGCGTGTTTTCAAAACAGAGATCTCGTCGTAGTATAGTGCATGAAAATGCTCATCAAAAATAATTTATAAAGGTAACGACACTTGAGTCCTGGTCATTCGTCTCTAGATGCAGATTTGAAATCAATCTCACTCACTCTACTTGCTCAAAATAGCATGTCGATTTATACTAAATACATGTTGATACACGATATGCTGTTGCCAGAACATCAGAAATTGAAAACATGCAACTTTAATCACACCGAAAGAAGATAATCAGGCACATGGTGATTTTTGACATATATGTGTATATATAAAGATGATGATAACAAGGCATATGTGTATTTATATGTGTATATATAAATACAGAATGCTTGTACAGGGAATGTGAAAACTAACAGCTATCAGAAAATGATAGCATACATGAATCTAAGGAGGGATTATGCAAGCATCATTGGGGGAGAATTTAGAGCTACAATATTAAGTAGTAAATAAATAGTAAAACTATGAAGAACTATAATCTAATCTATCAGAACTAAGGGCATTCAGAGGTGGGCTCTAATGGCCTTTGACTTGGTTGAGAGGAGGAGGGGCGGCCAATGGTGCTTAGGCCGGCCCTTGGAGAGAGGTTGAGGAGGTGCTCCAACATCTTGGCTTGGAGATGGCGGTGGCCATGGTGAAGCTACTCATGAAGGTGGAGTGGAGGTGGAATGAAGCTAGCTAAAATGGAGCCAAGAGTGAATGGGTGCAAATGGCCACCCCTTAGGTCTTTTTATATACCTAAGGGAAGCTCTCTAGAGAATTATGGAATTATCTAGAAAGGCCTATGATGGGAGCTTTTGGGTGAGTGAGAGAGAGGATGGATGGTGGTTTTTAGATCCACCAAATGTGGATCTAAAAATTGAATGGCTTTTGGTTGTTAATTTTAGCAACCAAGGCAACAACACATGGTAGAGAGTTCAAGAGAACTCTAGGCTAGGTATTTTCGTGTGGATGGTGTGTGTGAGCATGTGTGGGTGTGTGTGGGTCTAAACTTAGGTGGCTAGGTTGATTAGGTAAGGTTCTAGTGGATTTAGGTCAAGGTAGGTCACAAATTAGGGTTGTAAACCCTAATTCACTAAGGTAAAGTGCAATTAAACTTAATACAAGTTTAATTGGGTGTGTGAAAACTTAATTGAGAGTAAAATAACTCAATTAAGTCAAGTTTAGGTCAATTGGACTCTCACTGAGTCCAATTGGATAGTGTGTGCTGAGATTAGGGCTTAATTGGACTCAATGAGTCTGATTAAATAGGATGATGGAATTGACTAAGATCCAAGTCAATTAGGTTTAGTGAGTGAGGACCTAATTAGGCCCTTAGGGAGGTTTAGAGGTGATGTACTAGGGTTATGGCACCTTAATTTAGGTTCCTATGGGGTTGGAATTGGGTTTAGGGACCTAGAGATCCAAAATCAAGGCTTGAATCTCAAAATAAGGTCTGGAGGGCAGTTCTGGACATCCAATAATAGTGTCAGATGTCTTATAGTGAAAAATCAGAAGTCCAGACTTGTTGTCTAGATGTCCAATCAGAGTCAAGAGGGATTCTAGGTTCTGTCTTGGGTATTCTACAGAAATTAGATGTCTGACCAAGTATCTGGACATCCAATAACACTGCAGAAGTGTGTTTAAGGTGTGTGGGAGTTGGCTAAGGGTTATAGACATCCCATAACTCATCTGGACGTCTAAATAGAGGCTAGAATTAGGGTTTTAAGGTTTCCTAGGGTGCAATGACCTAATCTAAGGGTGGCTAAATCTTGGGGAGGTTCTAGGTTGTCCTAGGGCTAGGATGGACCTAAGTTTTTCATAATTTATTGCTTTATTCCTATTTAGTAGAATAGCATAACTTAACTCCCTTACATTATTATCTACTACATCTAATCTAGGCCTTTCGCTCCAACTCTACTGCAACACCAGTTATTCTTTATTCTTCAAATCCAGCTTTAGATCTAGCTTTTGATCAGCTTATTACCTGCATTTAATATAATGCACCTAATTAGTACATTATAGCATTATTTTACGCATAGTTGAAAGAAAGCAGTAAAGGTGTTAGTAATGCTTATGCATGAATGAATTGCCCTAACTTATTCTAAGTCCTAGCCTAATTTAGGTCAATTAAGACCTATGATTGCTGCGCAATCATAGGTCTTACTTGACCGCAATGGTAAAATTGCAGTTTTAAGCCTAGTTTCTTATTTTCCTCTTAGAAAGGTTATGCAGTGCATTATGACCTTTAGTCGGTTATGTAGGAGCATTTATTCTCTTCATTGGGTCAAAATGAGCTAGTTAGGGCTCATGATGGTGTTCCCATCATACCCCCATGCCTAACTTTTGCTACTCCCATAGCAAAATTTTTAGGTTTTAACTCTGATTCTAGACCATGTAATCTTTTTGATGCTCAAAATTATGTTGTGTGCTTTCTTCTGTGGATTAGGTTAGAATGTCGATAGTAGGTCTAGAGGTACTCAAGTACCAACCAAGATCCGAACCTGCCCAGCTCTAGCCTCAGTCTGTTGCGAAGTTTTTAAGTCCCCCAGGAACTATCCTAAGGTTTGTTGGACACCATGGTTAAAGCACCCGTGCTTGTAACATATTTTAGCCTCGATTAAGTTCTCAGTGCATTTTTGTAAGAGAGAGATAGAGGAATTTTCTTTGTTTGGAGAGTTTTCTCTCTCTTTTCTTTTTATTTCTAGCTTTGGATTAGCTTCACAACATGGTCTGTATTGGATTCCTAGTCCCCATCATCAATCCTTGAAGGGTTGCTGGCAATCGATCCTTCAAGATAGAATCACCCATGGTAACCCCCAGAACCTTGGCTTTCGAGATTTTGAGATAATCCTGCCCATGGCATTCTGTAGCTAAATCCAGACTCTGGCAATCAACATTTCGTGATAATGCCACCCATGGCATCTGAACCAGCACAGGGTGCTTACATGCCCCTAGTAGGATATGTAGATATCCTGGGAGATAATCACCGAGAAGACGATATGCTATTGCACATCTTTGAGGGGAATTTCCCACCTCTCCATGTCAGGAACTCATCCAAATCAACCTGTGTTGATCGGCCACTCTTAATTTAGGGTACCTTTTCATAATAATTTAAACGCATTTGCGAGATTTTGATATTTAGGCGCACTGAACCAGACTGTGTGTGGATTGGGGTGCTTAGGTTACCGAATCCTGCAAACCAGAGGTCAGTTAACGAGGTCGAATACTCCCTAAGCCTTAGACCTAATACTTAAACTTTGCATTTCCCCCAACCCCTTGAGGACTATCCAGATCTTAGCGGATACTTGAATTTTTAAGCCTATGGTCATAGCCCAAGAGGCCTAAAATCTGTGTTCCTACTAATCTCTTCTATGTTTCATTAGCACTTTTTTGCTTCTTTCATTTTCTTTCTTTCGATATGGTCTAGAACTCAGTTAATTCCTTAATTTCTTACTAATGACTCTTTTTTCTTTTCTTTTCAACTTGTGCTCCTTTTTGACATTTCTAACTTCTCCCCTTTTTCTCCTCAAGATTTGTATGGCCTCAAAATTTCCTCTCCTCTTATTTTTTTTGTTCTTTTTCACAATTTTCTATTTTTTTTTGGTATTTCTGGAATATGTGATTTTTTTATGAGAACCCTTCCGAACTTTGATTTTTGTATGTTTACACTTTACCACCCCCCCATGCTAAAGTTTTGCAATGTCCTCATTATAAATGGAGGGTGTGAAACAAGTTTGGGTTCAGGGATTTTGAACAGTGATGGGTGGGCGAACGAGTCGAGAATGACTGTTGTGGATGATTTCAAGCTCTGGCATGTATACCAGAGGTGGGATCGACTGTTCTAAGACCAAACTCAGGGTGCAATAGACGTGAAATACAAAAGGATAATCAGAAAGATCTCAGGTTTTTGGAATGATGGGTTGCCTCCCATTAAGTGCTAAATTCAAAGCCTTCAACCGAGTAGGAAATGGTGTGGAAAGGGAGTGGTCAAATCAGATGAGTTTTGTAGAACAAGCATCTTGATCAAAAGTCTGGTTGGTCTAACCAGGTGCTTGCTCAGATCAGCAGGCTGATGATGCAGCCCAAACCCAATCAATCTGGTGGGTTGATAAATGTAGATCAAGAGATGTGAAACCCACCATTTGGAGCTTGGAGTGATGCGGAAGTGTGAATCCAGGGTTTGGCCGAGTCAGATTAGCCTGATTAGAGTAGGGATCCTTAAATGAAAAAGAATTAGTGGAGGATGTAGGAACCCTACAAGAGTGATCAGAGAAGGATGGGGCATGTTTTGTAGTATGATCAATGTTCGAAACCCGATAAAGATGTGGAGGTGAATTATCTGTAATCATCTCAGTAAGAGGGGAATCAAAATAGAAATTGAGTCCGGTTGTCGGTCAGGGTTGAAATTGGGTTTGGGAAGGTTCTATATATGTAGAAGTGGCATCAATAAGAATTGTGTATAAGGGCTCATCTAAAAAGGAATTAAAGGTGGGTTCATTTAGAGAGTCCTCATAGTAACCATCAAATTCAAAGGTAAATGCCTGAAGAGTGTTTATAGGATGAAGAAAATCTAAGTCAAGAAATGATTCGAATTCTGGACTATAGTCACTCTTGGCACTTTTTGGTTTTGATTCCTGCGGATCAAAAAGAAATGATTCCATCTCAATGGAACTTGATTTTAAGTCAGTGATCTCAGGATTAGGGACCTCAGAGTCAGAGTCGAAGAATGAATCATGTGAGCTGAGGTCGTAGATTGGCTCGTAGCTGTCAGGAAACAATGGTTCTTCGGAATCATGGTAAGATTCGAAATCGTCGGAGAACTTGCGAGAATCAAGTTTTGAATTCAATTCGAGATCAGAGGTTCCACCATAGAATAAATCACAAGATGTAGCCTCAGCAACCTGATTTGGGTCTAGCCTATTTGTAGATTCTGAACTTAAAAAGGTGTCCGTATTGGATCTGGGCTCGAGTTCTAGGCTTTTAGGAAAGACCCAATCAAAACCCCACTCTTCTAACTCCTCAGTTTCTGTATCGTAGATTGGAGTGACTTTCGAAAAATCAGTTTGGTTCTTTGAGGATGTTGGAGAGGGATATTCATCAAATAAAGGTCCAGAATCATAATCCCAATTCCAACTTTGATTGTCATCATACGGGGCCTTGTAATCATCCCAATAAGATTCAGATCCAGATTCTAGGATAGGGATGTGGATTGAATTACTAGAATCTAGGTCAGAATTTTCTTCAAGGGTTACCTTATCAGAATAAGGGGCGAGATTTACACCCTCAAGAGGTTCTATTTTAATCTCATCGTTACAAGAGTCTAGGAATTCTATGCTTGGTGAACTCGGGTGTTGGTTTTCTAAGGCTGGCTCAAAATCATGTTCTCCTGCAATTGGGACCTCCCAACCTATTTCAAGATCATGCATATTATATTCCATCAGGTTGGGAATCCACAACAACCTTGTGTCTCAAACCTGGGATTTAGGAAATCATGTTGATCCTTAATATTATTCCAAGATGTTTCATTAACTGTTTGGGGCATGTATGGGTATTTTTGATCGATAACTTATTTCAACAATTTCATGATCTCTTCCCATTTTCCAAGATCATCTTGGTGTTTTTCCCAAAGTGTAGAATTTGTCATACATTGGAGATATTCAAAGTTATGCAATTTTTCTCTCTCAATGTATCATGTTATGAGAATATCCCGGGTTGATCCCTTTGTTGCTTCTGTTAATAATAATTGGGCACAGTTTATGATGAAGGTTGTTGTTGTTGATACATTAACCTGAATATCTTCTACTGGTTTTGAGGTTTTGTAATCAATTTCATAAAATCTAAGGGCATCCTTAACCATTCTATCTCTCATGGATCTTTGTGATTCAGGTTTCTTTAATGGTTTCCCTAAGTAACCAGGCAACATTTTTGAATCAGATGGTGGAATCAAGATGAAGAATCAAAATTTAAGTTGAGACTAAAGTGATTTGATCTGAAAGAGAATCCCACTGAAAATATGTGTGTGTGCTCTAAATAGGATGGATGAGGAACTGGATGTGATGTTGACTCAATCAAGGCACCCAAAGATTTTTGGATGACTATAGAGGTTTGGGGCGAATGATACCCCTAGATCAGAAAGTCATCCACCTGAGAATTACCTGGGCAGCCAGGAAGGAAGTGTCCCACAAAGACCCCTACACGGTAGAGCGCCCCCACAGGTTACAGGGTTTCCCCCACCCGACCTTCCTTGTCACTGAGGGTCCAGGTAGACCAGAATGGATAACTTGACCTCTTAACTCTACCAGTTTTATGTCCTAATTTGTGCCCTTATTTTCACTTGAATTAGCAATTGATTTGACTTGTGACCTAATTTGGAGGTTGGTTGGCCTACAATGTAGACCAACTTTACCAGACCTACCCTAAAGATGGCAGAATGACTCTAGGTCAAGACCTGGAAATCACCCTGATTTAACTCCCAGGTTATTAGGGCCAAGTATTTTAGAGTTCAAGTGAGTTTTAGAGACTTGATTTTAGGGTTTTTCTTGATTAGACCTTTTCAATCAAGGCCGTGGGTAGCACACAAATGCAAGTGGGTTTGTTTCCTTTTTGTAGGCAAGTGTGACTAACACTTCCAAAACACTAATGCAGAAACCCTAATTGGTTTTATTTCCAGGTCCTCTTTGATTTTCAAAAATGTTTTCCTTAGACTTCAAGCAAGAAGTGCGTAGTCCAAGAAGATTAGAAATTAAGCGCAGTTTCTAATAGGCACAGGAATTTTGGGGTAAGATCTCTAAAATTTGCTTCAACTTCAATGAGATCTGAAAAAATTTTGCACATCAGGAAACTTTGCCTTTTTAAATGATAATTACTATGAAAAGAAGGCAGGTGATTCCTAATTGATTGTTTCCACTTTGTCTTCCCAAGATTAGGAGGTTGATTAGGGAAGAATAGAGAAGTTACCTACCCTGAAGTGGTTGATTTGCATGGGAGATGTACTCATGAAGTACCTCGCAAAATCACAATAAAGCAAATAGGGCAAGTTAGTGCTCAAACATAATCAAATAATGTAGAGAATAGTGGTGAATTGTGCGTTGCTCCCCGGCAACAGCGTCAAAATGTTGAGAGGCTAGATCGGTATTTAAAAGTATTGCGCTGTAGTACAGCCGAAAAAGCATTCAAAACAAATACAATTTTATTACTCGAATATATTCCGAGGTCGAACACAGGGAGCAAATGGAATTCACATACTAATCTCAACAATAAATGCAAATTGAACACATAAGGTTACTCAAAATCTAATTAGAAATGTAGAGCATAAGTATATGAAGAATAAAAAGAGTTGTAGGCAAAAATAATGAAGAGCATATGAATATCAGACATCTGATTTTGCAATCAGACATCTTAAATATCTAGTGCTACAGTGCCTTGCTTCTCTTCTAATTTCTCTTTCTCTGATTCTTCTTCTCTTCTTTTCTGCTTTCTACCTTTGCTTAGCTTTTTCTGCCTTTCTTCTTCTTCTTTGCTTTTCCTTAAGTCCTGCGGTGCTCTCTGAATTTGACTAAGTGTTGAGCTAAACTCTCCAAGGAAAAACCCCCCTTCCCCTACGTAGCACTCTTCTCTCTTTCTCTCTTTTCTATTTCAGAGTCACTCTCCCAAAGCAATTAATCAGTTGGGTAATCAGACCTAACGGAGACCCAGGTCCAGGCTCATCGGCGTGTGTGGTGAGCGAGGAGTGAAGGTAATCGGGTAGTCGGGTCGTGGATAGGTCCGCATGGGCAGTGCCGTGGACGAGTCTGTGAGAGGGGGTAGGAGGACCTTTCTTTTAGTGTTGAAGGCGATAAGCCTCTAACACAAAATCATTTTAGGTGCACAAGGGTGTCTTTCCTTTTCTAAGGTGGGACCAAATGTCCCACCTTCTTCCATGCATCACACCAGCAGATGGCTTCCTTAATTGGCGAGGCTGTAAGGGCATTCGACTCCAACTGAGAGCCTGCATGTGTGCACACCTCAAGTCCGCACCACCTGGGACTATTACCTGGAGAAGCAATGCCTGGAGCGTAGCTTCAAGCTTGCTTCAAGCTCGGCAATAATGGCGGCCGGTGGGTGGATACCTAAAATCAAGAACAAGGGCCTTATGGCCGCATCAGGACGTTCAACATGGTCATTGTGGCATGGCGAATGTCATGGTGGTCGTGGCGAGGAGCGAAGGTGGCTGGGGCTGCATGTCTAGGGTTCCCTATGTGCGTATGTGTGGGTGTGTTTAGTGGAGTGTTTGGGTGGTCGATGGAGAGATTGGAGTGAGGGGATATAATCCGGGAGTCGAGGCAGAGGTCGTAGGGTGGTCGGCGAGGTGTATGGAGTTGTGGAGCGATGGGAGCACCTCGCTGGATGTATCGTCGGAGGTGGAGAAGGTGACGGTGGTTAGTGGCGTCAGTGGGTGTTTTTGAGAAATAGAGGAAAAGGAAGTAGGAGAGAGAGAGAGTTGAAAAACCTACTTCTAAGGGATGAAAGGGGACGGAATCCCACGTCGGTATGGTTACCGGACGAGGGGAAGACGAAGACCTCTGTAGATGAGGCGGCGGTGAAGACAAGGTAGAGGCGACGTCGGCCGGTGTTGCGAGATGCGGACGACTGTGCCAGAGTTAACCCGACCACTGGTATTATGGTTGGGTGACAAGAGAGCAAGGGAGAATCTGCCGGAGCTTGCAGAGAATTATGGCTAGAGGGGAGAGAAGAATGGAGTGAATCCGGCCCAATTTCAAGGGGAATGCGGTTGGATCTGGGGAGTCTTTAAATAGGTCTCTGAGGAGGTTTCGTGCTTGGAAGCCAAGCTTCCAAGCAAGGTAGGGTTATCAGCAATGGAAATTCTTAAGAGACCCAAATCCCTCATGCGTTCACATGAGAGATTGGGAAACAATTAGGGCATCAAATTAGGTTCATATTGGAGGGATTTTCTCAGAGAATCTCCCTCCCAATTTTGGAGGGGATTCTCTGAGCAATCAAGGAGAAACCTCCTTTTAAAGCTCACCGGAGTAGGATTCCTCTGCTATAATGGTGGAGGGACCTATTTGCAAAGATGATGAACAAGCTAGGGGGCTAAATGCAAGGGTTTCTGAAAGTTACGTGTAGAAATATAATCAGACCAAACCTTTTTGTAAAGTAGGTCAAGATGTGTTCCCCTTAGGTCCAAATTTTGGTAAGAACCTAATTTTCACCTATGGAATCCAATGGTGAAGTTGGATTTTGGTTTTGACCATGTTTGACTAGGTAATTTATGCAAAAACCCAAATTATGGTAAATATCTGTCTGAGACCCCATTCTAGGTCAAGATGGGTTCCAATGGCCAAATTGAATGTTGTAAACCCTAGAGAATATTTTTATATGAATTTTAAAGAATTAAAGTGAATTTTATCTTAACCAGAACCTTGGTTAATCAAGTGGGTCTATTTTAGTGTTTTAGGAAGTCATTTAATTCATAGAACTTACACAAACCCTTTTCTGTCTGATCCAACCCACTTATTATGTTGTTAAGATCATTTGACCTTTGTTTAGCCCTTGAGAAAACCCTTGGTTGTACTGCAATGGTAAAATTATAGTTTTAACCCTAGTTTCTTATTTTCCTCTCAGAAAGGTTATGTAGTGCATTATGACCTTTAGTCGATTATGTAGGAGCATTTATTCCATTCATTGGATCAAAATGAGCTAGTTAGGGCTCATGATGGTGTTCCCATCAGGTAGTAACAGAATTCAATCTTGCCTAGTTCTGGTTTAGAGTGGGTAAAGAGGTGCTTGCTGTTAGTAACCCGTATACGATGTCGAAGCCTCCATCTCGTCATGTGATGGAGTAGAAGGGGCCTAATAAACAAAGTGAGCTTGGCCCAAATTTAGGTTCATAATGCACCTCTGGTTTGGCACGTTATTCGCATTAGGCAGAGGTTGTGAAGGAAGTGCACCAAGTTGGCAAGGATTTGCCATCTGGGCAAGTTGATTGCGAACCTCTGTGATCTCGTCTCTGTGCTGTTTTTGCATAGCTACATTCATCTTCTTAATGTCAGCGAGAGTCTAAAGGATAAGAGTCATTTTATCTTTCTAAGTCGACCCAGATTGATAAGTTGGGTTAGGCCGAGGCTGAGGCGGTTGATATGGACGAGGAGCTTGTGGTCGGGGTAGATATTGAGGTCTCTAATTTTGATTATTGCCTAACCAAATGAAATTGGGATGATTACACCATCCAGGGTTGTAGGTGTTTGAGAATGGATCATTCTAAATGGCATTGATGTCCTCGCAGGTCAGAGGAACCTCGGGAAAATTAGAATATGAGAGTTCAGACCTCCCCCAACTAGCGTAGGTGG
Source organism: Thalassia testudinum (assembly GCA_037157565.1). Taxonomy (NCBI): domain Eukaryota; kingdom Viridiplantae; phylum Streptophyta; class Magnoliopsida; order Alismatales; family Hydrocharitaceae; genus Thalassia; species Thalassia testudinum. Next base: position 8,032,599 of record JAZHRO010000078.1, on the reverse strand, counting down.
ATCCAGAGTTTCCTCCATAACCAGAATTAGACGAGGGTGGATATGAATTCATCCCCTGAGAATGTCAGTGATAGATGTTGTGTACGGCCTCCCTGCCAGAGGGTGGTTGTGCGAATAGGTTTTGTGCAGAGGTGGTTTGCTGCAAATGTTGAGTTATCTCATCCACCTTCTTTTCAATAATAGAGACCTTGTCCAGATGACTGGCCATCAGTTCCAAGTCGACAGAAGAGGATAGGCCCTACATCTCATGTTCTCCCTTTGGATTCGTCAATGCTCGGGCATTCGTCCAGTTGAGCATGCCCGTGGATTCATTATTGATGGAGTTCTAGCACATATTCTTGAGAATCTCCCACAAGGTATCTTCATGTTGACCCATGATGTTTCCTCCGCAAGTCGCATTGACGAATAATCGAATATCCTCACGGAGTCCATGGTAAAAAGACTGGACTTGTTCCCATTTAGGAACTCTGTGGTGGGGGCACTATTGCATGAGATCTAGAAAATGATCTCATGCTTCGTGAAGTGGTTCTCTTGCTTGTTGTATGAAATGTGTGATCTGGTGCCGTAAAGCATTTGTCCGACCAACAGGGAAGAACTTTCTCAAAAACTCAGATTGATGTTCTACCCAGGTGTTGATTAGATGCATTTGGGTTTGGTACTAGTGAGCAGCTTTATCCATGAGAGAGAAGGAGAACATTTTCATGAGTAGAATATCCCAATTTTGAGCTTTTGACCCAAAGGTCTGGGCTAGATGCTTGAGTTGTTTGATATGCTGGAAAGGATCTTCGGAATTACGCCCATGGAATTTGGGAATGACATGAATCATGTTGGGCGTGAGTTCAGTGTTAGGACCTCTAGCAGGGATTTATACTCAGGGTTCGATCACCACCGCAACGGGATTGTAGTGATCTCGTATCATTGGATGCTGTGGTGGGTTCACAAAGGCTTGGAATAGATCATTGAGGTGCTAAAGTTGATTTTCAAGATTATTTTCTTCTGCGGGTTGTGCCATGATCATGGATGAAGGAGAATCAGGTTCAGATGAATCAAAAGAGATGTCAATAGGATTAGGTTGTCGCATAAACAAGGAGGTCGAGGCTTGGCGTCGACGTGAATGAGTGGCTAAAGGAGGCCTCAAGGATGGTCTTAAAGACTTCCTCCTGGACATGCACCAATGGAATAGATGAGAGGTAGAATGTGATGGACCCAATCAAGACACCGAAAAATTTTGGATGACTATAGAGGTTCGGGGTGGATGATACCCCTTAGTTAGAAAGTTGTCCACCTGAGAATTACCTGGGTAGCCAGAGAGGGAGAGTCCCACAAAGACCCCTACATGGTAGAGCACCCACACAGGTTACAGGGTTTTCCCCACCTGACCTCTCTTGTCACTGATGTTCTAGGTAGACTAAAATGGGGACTTGGCCTCTTAAGTCTACTAGTTTTAATTAAGAGCAAGGGTGCTTTAGAATTTCACTTGAACTTTAAGATGTGTTGAGTGCAAAAGTGACCTAATTTGAAGATTGGTTGACCTAACAAGGTGGGTCAACTTCACCTGTATTGTCCTCTTGAGAATCTTAGGTCCCTCTTTTAGTGTTCAAATGATTTTAAGAGCCTGATTTTTAGGGTTTTACTTGAATAAATCAGTTCAATTAAGGTTTAGGCACACATTGTTTGAAAGATCAATTCTTGATTAAGCAAGTGTGTCTCTAAAAGCCCTAAATTGGAATCCTTAATTGGCTCTAATTTGGTCCAATTTAATTTGTCAAAATGTGATACCAAGGGCTCAAGCAAGAATGTGATAGCCCTAGTTACCTTAAGATTTAAGTGGGTGCACAAATCAGGATTTATTGTCTAAATAAAATGTATCAAATTAGGAAACTCGATGAATTATCTAAGGATAGAATGCAAGTAGCCCTAATTGATTTCTTCCTTTTAACCTTTCTAGAATCAGGGGCTTAAGAGAGAGTAGTTAGAACTTACCTTCCCCTGGCGTGTTTAATGTGCAGCTGATCTTCTCTGAATGTATCCCTCCCTGAAACAACCATAGCAAAAGAGATATAGCAAGTTAGAATCCAAATTGAGAATTACAATCAAGAGTTCTAAATTGCCTGTTGCTCCCCAGCAACAGCGCCAAAATGTTGTCAAGGCGAAATCAAGGTTAAAAAAAACTACATTATAGTATAGCCGAAATCGCTTTGAAAGCAAATAAATTTTATTACTCGAAAAAGTTCTGAAGTCGAATACAGGGAGCAATATGGCAATTTCAAACTCAAGATCACAATTTAAGTCAAAGAGATTGCAATAATAATAATATCAGGTATCAATGTGCAAAAAGAATGGAGTAAAATGGTGATTTAAATCACCAATTACTCCTCACAAATAATACTTAAATCAAGCCTCAAGTAGATGTTAATCAAAAGATATTGGATGACTTAAATAGTTTATGCTACAATGCTAGAGACTCAAGGATCTCTCAGCTTCTATCTCTTCTCTGTTCTTCTTCTTCTCCTTGTTCTTCTTCTTCCTATGCGACACCTCTTCTTTCTTCTTCTTCTACTCTAGCCTTCTTCTTTCTTTCTCTGTTCAGCTACTTCACACAGAGGGGGAAGGCTTCTTGAATTGGCTAAGTGTCAGCCAGTTCTCTCTACAGCAAAACCCCCCCTACCTATGCAAGCTCTCCATCTCTTTCTCTCTTAGGCTCCGTCCTCCTAGGGCCTCTCAATGGATACTCGGGTAATCAGGTATGCGTGTACCCGGGTCCAGGGCTGTGGGCGTGGTTGTAGCCAAGGAGTGCAAGCTTAGGCAAGTTGGGCGCACCAGGTCCGTGGGTCAGGTGTCGTGGACGAGGAGTAGATGTGTGTGGGTGAGAGGGACCTCACCCCGTGTTTAGAGACGATAAGCCTCTATCAAAAATTCAATATATGCGATAGCATCACTGCTGCTATTTCCGATATGGGACTAAACGTCCCTGCTTTGTTCGCGCACGCTGCTGCTTCCTTGCTTCGCCCAATTCAATCGTAAGAAGTGGGCAAAGGCTCCAATTTACCATGCGAATACATTCCTGGGCCAATTCCGCTCTGTCTAGAGTCGAGGTCCTGGAGCTGTAGGTCTGATTAGATCTTCAAGCAAGCTCGCAGCGTGCTGCATCAATGGTGGAGGAGGCTGGAAACTAAAATCCAAGAATAAGGGCCTCGCAGCCATGTTAGAAGGCTCAGCAAATTCACCATGGAGTAGCGAGTGTGAAGGTAGTTGTGTGGTGTGGCGCGAGTGAGGGTGGAGGTTGGTCGATGTTGGAGAAGGGTACGGGACAGTGGGTTGTTCGAAGGAGCGTTGGAGGGGCTAATAACCTTAAATACCAGAGGGCTTTTTCTCTCTGGGACATGACAGAGGTGTAAAGATGAACGACGGCTAGGTTAGTGGAGTGTAGTGGCCGTGCAAGCTCACTGGAGGTACGCTAGCGAGGTGGAAGACGAAGGGCGGTCGAGCGAGTCAGCAGTCGAAATGAAGTTGCGAATGTCCTGAAACGAAGAGTGGATGATGAGGCGTCGATCTGGGTAGCTAGCGGATGAAGTAGGGCAGAGGCAGCGCCAGAGAAGAGAATAGCTCTGGAGAGAGAGGAACGGCGAGGAAGAGGAAGGTTAGGGCACCGGTTGGTATGGCTCAACATGGGAAGAAGCGAGGAAGATGTCTCCACTGTAGGTATTGCAAATGGAGGACGAAGATGGATGGAGGGGCTCGCCGGATGTCGAGGAGCTTTCGGTTGAGAGAGAGAAGGGAATTAGTGGGGATTCTAGGCCGATTTTGAGCGTGAGGAAGATGGAGTGATCAGGAGGTTCTTTTGTAAACCTCAAGAGGATGTTTCTTGCTTCCCAAGCTTGGAAAGCTCTCCAGAGTTTAGGAATTCCTTGATACCCAAATCTCTCATGCATTCACATGAGAGATTGGGTAAGTTTTAGGGCTTGGGATTGGGTTCAAAAGGAAGAGAATTTCTTGACGAACTTCCCTTTCAAATTTGAAAGCGATTCATAAAGAAATCAAGAAGTTCTTTCCAAATTAAGGTCGTTGGAGCAAGTAGGAATAGGTTTAATGCTGGTAGGGACCTTTTTGTGAGAACAATGACAAAGTTAGGGGTCTATTTGAAAAGATTTTGAAAGTTAAGTGTAGAAATGTAATCAGATAGGACCAAGTTCCAAACTAGGTCAAGACAAACTCATCTTGGGTCTAAATTTTGGTACAAACCTAATTTGGACCTATGGAATCCAATGGTAAAGTTGGATTTTGGTTTTAACCAAGTTTGACTTGGTAATTTATGGAAAAACCCAAATTAGGGTAAATATTTTGATGGTCAAATTGAAGGTTCCAAACCCTAGAGAATATTTTTCTATGAATTTTAAAGGGTTTAGGTAAATTTTATTATGATCAGAACCTCAGTTAATTAAGCAGGTCTATTTTTAGGGTTTCAAAAAGTCATTTAATTCTCAGAACACGTGCAAACCCTTTTCTAATTGTTTTAACCCACTTGTTAGCTTTCTAAGATCGTTTGACCCTTAATTAACCCCTAGAAAAACCCGTGGTTGTATTGCATTGATGATATGCTGGTAAAATTGCAGTTTTAACCCTAGTTTCTTATTTTTCCCTCAGAATGGCTATGCAGTGACTTATGACTCTCTAGAGGTTATGTAGGAGCATTTACTGACTTAATTATTTCAAAGTGAGCTAGTTATGGCTCATGATGGTGTTCCCATCAATGACGTGCATGGAACACATTGGTTTAATTATGTCATTGTAGCATGCATTCGCGACGTCGGTTTTAATTTAAGATATGGATTTGGTGAGTCCAAGTGTCAAACACGAGGAGGCGTGAAATCGAATTAGTTTGTAGCTTTAGTTGTCACAGGAATGTTTGGTTTGCTTTCTTGTGAGAAAATGAGAGAGAGAGAGAGTAGGGTTAGAGCTTATGTTTAAAACATGACAATCATTCTACGATGATGTGAGCTATGATATATGAAACAACATCAACTTATAACATGCAATTAGAGTTTGTTTACAACTATAACAATAGATGAAAGCTTAAACAAGTGCAACGTAAAACTAAAGTAAAGAGAGTGCGAGGAGGAGGTAGGGCAGCCACGACGGTGGAGGGGGGCTCCATTGGCGGCTTGACAACTTTGGGGTGGGTATGGAGTGTTTAGTGGAGCTAGGAGAGGGCTAGTATTGCATGGAGAGTGTGTGTGAATTGAGTGCCCTTGAATGGGGTGGTTGAGGAGGTTTATATAGAGAAGAAGGGGTTTCCAAACTAAGTAAGGGTTTTAGCGATCTCCGGGACGTCGCTAAACCCATTCCATAAGTGTCGATGAAGCCCCTCGCCCGCCGATCCAAGCGTACGCACGTGCTTCTTCCTCTGCATGATTCGTGTGCGTGCAACCGTTGATCGAACAGCTAAGATCACACCCTAAGCGTTGGTTCAGATCGTACCCATGCTTTGGGCACGTGCTGCATGCGTGATCACGCATGTTCGCATCGGCACGTGAGAGCATGCCACGTAGCTTCCATTTACCCTGTTCGTGCCCACATCGACGGCTGTAATCGACCGTGCCTCGGTCGAGCACGATTTAAAAATGCATGGAGCTTCGAATGCTTGCCGCTTGCTTGCGAGGCCGAGGCACTACCCACTGTGCTGCGTTCACGCTTTATTGCAGAGGCGAGGTCAGGCTACGGGCACGATCAACCATTGGATGGAAATCCAATGGTCGAGATTTCATGCTGCGGGTGTGTTGGCATGTGATGGAGGCAGGTGTGGGTGCCACGTGGCCGATTGTGAGCCGTTGATCATCAGATCAACGGCCATAACTTCCTAGGCTTGTTGGGGAAGCTTCGGATGTTGGATTTAAGCGATTTCAAGTCCATTGGACTCCGTTCATCGATCTGGATCCATTCACGTAGTCCGATTGCTCATTTGAGGCTTGTCTCAACATGCATTTGTACACATAGCCATTAACCCTTGATTATAAACAATCTTATTTCGTCATGCGTGCAATGCTCCCAAGCCCATTATGGTATGTCATTAATGCACATATATCCTCAAAACTAACTCTAGTTGATGGAATTATCATCATTGGATATAGAGTTATCATACCCCCATGCTCATCCCTTCCTAGTCCCTAGCAAGGTTTATCCTAGCTGTTATTTTCAGTCGAAATTAGGAATTGATTACTTAGACATTTGTTGCTTGTTAATGGGAGGAAATATACTAAGAACCTAATCCACAGAGACTAAATAGCATCCTTATGTCTGCCAAAATGCAAACCGCCCAATTTCTCTCTTTAAAGCATATATACAGATACATATATTTTTCATCTTTTCTAATATTTTTGGATTTTTGGAGTTGAGAGTGTGTAGGAAACTTTTTACGGCTACCCAACCTACCCATAACTTGAAAATGACTCTAAGTGCTAAGCATCTTGGTGTGAAGATTGTGATAGACTCACTCAACGGTAATTAAAACAAACTTTGGGTTTCTACGCCCTTAGGTGACCAGAAAAGAAAATGCTTGCCTAAAGGTGTATCTGTCCGATCAGTAGCTTTCTCCCTACTTTTATTTTGTGTGGGGTCAACACAAGGGTGTTTCCAGTGTATATCTCCCTGGATTGCTCTACTTCCCTGCTTCTTCCTTAAGTGTTTTGGGCTTTTTCGTGCATTTAGTGAGCTGGGTTCTGGACAACCGGCCAATGGGTTGTTGCCCACGACCACTTGCCAGCCATACTCGTGCGAAGAAGTGCAGCTTACTTTTTTCTTTTTCTTCTTTTTCTTTTTTTTCTATTTCTCCCTTTTTCTTTTGTTGTTTCCGTAGGTGGTTTCCCTGATCTAAGATCTACCTAGAGGCAATAAAAGAGAATGGTCCTATGGTTGGGCTTTGGATAACCAGCCAATGGGCTGTTACCCACAACTTACCAGCCATACCACCCTAGAAGGTTCATTAGCTACCCAATTTCTATTAGAATCTCCGAGGAGTGAGTCAATGTAAAAATGTGTGCAGATGCTTAGACTAAAAGTCCCACCGAGTCAGAGGGTGGGTTGATAAGTTGTATACTTATCACCCTACTTTATTGATCAGATTAATGTAAATTAAGGTTGCGAGGATTCAGGGCTAAATCCACATTTTAGTGGACACCAGGGCAAATTAAACCTGAAGGCCTGAAAAGTCTAAGTGTTCAGGTTCTTCTCGTATTATTTCCCACAGTTGACAAGCTCCTAATGCCTAAGTTTTCCTTTCTTTTTTTTATATATAATTCAGGCCGATAATATAAACTTAGAGAATGAGAATTACCACCCCATATGCTTAAGTCAAACAATGTCCTCATTGGCAAATAAATGTATGCAAGGGGGTACAAAAAGAAATCACCTGAGTGCCGCAGTGTACTTGATCAGTTTGAATCTTCTGGGTTGCCTCCTTGGAAGCCCTGAGTTTAATGCCTCCAGCTAGGTGAAGCTCCGTGTCAACCCTCAATGAGGGTGACGACATCCTTTAGGGGACCTGGACAAGATAATGTTTCAATCTCTAGCCATTTACTGTGAAGTTTTACCTAGTGTTAGGATCTGCAATTTCAACCGCCCCATTGGAATAAGGTTTGACCACCTGATATGATCCTATCCACTTTGATCTCAGCTTCCCGGGGAAAAGTTTAATTCTTGCATCAAAAAGCTAGACTTACTGGTTGGGCTCGAAGGCTTTTCTATGAATGTGTCTGTCATGGATGGCTTTCATCCTTTCTTTGTAAAGTCGTTTGTTCTCATAAGCATCCCAATGGATTTCCTCGAGCTCAGAGAGTTGGAGTGTCCTTTGAGCTCCGACCAACTAGGAATCCATATTGCATTGCTTAACAGCCCAGTATGCCCGATGTTCCAACATGATCGGAAGGTGGAAAGCCTTGCCAAAGACCAATTGATAAGGTGACATGCCTATCAGGGTCTTAAAAGTGGTCTTGTATGCCTAAAGGGCATCATCCAATCATGTGGACCAATCCTAACGATCAGTTCTCACTATTTTTTGTAGAATATTCTTGATCTACCTATTGGAGACCTCAGTTTTCCCATTTGTTTGCGGGTGATATGGGGTGGCAATGCAGTGAGTAACCCCATATTTTCTAAGTAAGGCATAGAATTGGGCATGAATAAAGTGACTCTCACCATCACTGATCATGGCTTTCGGTATCCCAAACCGAGAGATGTTTTGCTTAACAAAGTCAATGATAGCCTTATGGTCACATCTTCGGGTGTCTATGGCTTCAATCCATTTTGAGACATAGTCCACTAAGACTAATATGTACTTGTATCCATTGGATGGTGGGAAGGGACCCATAAAATCGATGCCCCAAACATTGAAAATTTTGACAATCAAAATGGGGTGGAGGGGCATCATATCCTTTTTAGTCATAGTCCCTAATGTCTAGCACTGAGAGAAAGTCTTAGTGAAGCTGTGTGCATCCTTGAATAAGGATGGCCAGTAAAATCTATACTGCAAAACTTTTGTAGCCGTTTGCTTCCCAGAGAAGTGGCCACCACAGGCTTAGTCATGACAAAAGGATAGCACACTTTGAACTTCCTCTTTAGGAATACACCTCCTAATGTTCTGGTCAGCGCAAAGTCTAAATAGCATAGGATCATCCCAGAAATAGTACTTGGCTTCAACTAAGAACTTATCCAGTTGCTGTCTGGACCAGCCGTGCGGAGTCTGTCCTACCACCAAATAGTTGACTAAGTCTGCATACCGAGGTAGCTTTCTTCCTTGCATGGCTAGAAGTTGTTCATCAGGGAAGGTGTCAGTCAAGGGTAATGAGGGTCCGATGTGGTCTGGGAGAAGTCTGGACAAGAGATCTTCTACGATGTTCTTGGACCCGGCTTCATCGTGTATTTCCTGGTCAAATTCCTGCAAGAGTAGGATCCATCAGATGAGCTTGGGTTTAGCGTCCTTTTTGAACAACAAATGCCGAATAGCCGAATGGTCGGTGTAAATTGTCACGTGGGATCCTAGAAGGTATGATCAGAACTTTTCTAACCCAAAGACTACAACGAGCAGTTCTTTTTCTGTGACGGTGTAATTCCGTTGAGCCTCATCTAATGTTTTGCTCGCATAGTAGGTCACTGTGGGTTTCTTCTCTCTTCTTTGTCCTAGGAATGTGCCAATGGCAAAATCTGATGCATCACACATTATCTCAAAGTCCTAGGACCAGTCTGGGGGTTGTAAGATTGGTGCAGTGGAGACTGTTTCCCTAAGGGTGTTGTAAGCCTTAATGCAATCAGGTGTCATGTGAAAAAGAGTGTCGTTGGCTAGAAGGTCAGTCAAGGGCTTAGAAAGTTTGGAAAAATCCTTAATGAACCTTCTATAGAAGCCAACATGTCCTAGGAAAGATCAGATTTGCCTAACCAAGCTAGGGCATGGAAGTTTGGAAATTAAATCAACCTTAGCTCGATCCACTTCAATGCCCCTATGTGAGATGATGTGACCGAGGACAATCCCTTACTGAACCATGAAATGGCTCTTTTCCCAGCTTAAAACCAGGTTGACCTTGATGCATCGCTTTAGGATCTTCTCCAAGTTCCTAAGACAATGGTCGAATGAGTTCCTAAACATAGAGAAACCATCCATAAAAATCTCCAGGTATTCACCCACCAGCTCTGAAAAAATGGCTAGCATGCAATGCTGAAAGGTTGCGGGTGTGTTGCATAACCAAAATGGCATATGACGGAATGCAAATGTGCCATACGAGCAATTGAATGTGGTCTTCTCTTGATTTGCTGGTGGAATAGCAACTTGGTTGTATCCTGAATATCCATCAAGTAAAAATATTTCTGCCTTGCCAATCGCTTGAGAATCTGGTCAATGAATGGCAGAGGTAAATGATCTTTCCTGGTGGCCTCATTAGGCTTCCTATAGTCAATGCACACCTGCCATGCGGTAGCGGTGCAGGTGGGGATGGATTTGCCTTGGTCATTGGTGACCATGGTGAGCCCGGCTTTCTTGGATACCACTTGAGTGGGGCTCACCCAAGGGCTATCGGAAATAGGGTAAATGATGTCTATGTTAAGCCACTTGATTATTTCTTTTTTCATGACCTCTCACATATTCGGGTTCAATCGCCTCTGCATTTGGCGAGAAGGTCGAGCCCCATCTTCCAAATAGATCTTGTGAGTGCAATAGGTAGGGCTAATTCCCCTTAAGTCAAAAATTATCCACCCAATGGTTGCCCGATGTTCAGAGAGGGTTGCAGTCAACCTAAGTTCTTGATCCCTAGTTAAATGGGCATTGATAATCACAGGGAAGGTCTGGTCAGGTCCTAGGATGACATACTGATCGGGAAAAGGCTTTAGTTTGGGTGTAGGTGGGACAACATTTGATGGGTAGGGGAAAGTTGGGAGTTGATCAACATCAATCTCCTCGAATGGAGGTTGCTGAAGGTGATCAGCTCTACACAGGTCAACCTCTACAGGCTGGAGTGGGTCAGGGTAGTCATCAACTGGTTGAGTCAGATGGTCTGCTGAAGAGCTAAGAGTGAGGCATTCTTCAACCAGAGGTTCTACGGGATCGTGCTCCTCAACCCAGCCACAATCAAAAGACTTAGCCACCCTGAAGATATTCAATTGCATCTTCTTGTCTCCAAAGGCAATTTCCATGCTTCCTGTGTCGCAATCAATGTTCGCCTTCGCCGTAGCTAAGAAGGGTTTGCCTAGGAAGATGGGTGTGTTTTGTAGCTATTTGGGGACTTCCATGTCGAGGACCAAAAATTCAACCAGGAAGAAGTCCTTGACCCGAACAATTACGTCCTCGACTACCCCCTTCAGGGTTTTCACATATCTATCAACCAGTTGGACAATCACAGGCATGGGGTTTAACTTCCCAAATCCAAACTAGTGATACAGGGTCATTGGGATGAGGTTGATCGAAGCACCTAAGTCCAAGAGAGCTCTATCAAATGTCATGTCCTTGATATTACAAGAAATCAAGGATTTTCCTGGGTCAATTCGTTTAGGGGGTAGGCTGCTCAATATCACTGAACTAGCTTGTTTTGAGAGCACAACCTTCCTAGGTGCTTGGGTTCTCAGCTTATGCTTCAGCGTACAGACATCCTTCAAGAACGTAGCGTAAGCCAGGATATGCTTGATTGCTTCGAGAAGTAGAATATTAATCTAGACTTGTTTGAAAATCTCCAACAGCTCCTCATTCTCAACTATAGCTTTCTTTTTCTTCCTTTTCTCCAAGGCCTCAGGGTATGGTGTTTGGGTTTGAATTCGGTTAGTCTCCAGGTCATTGGGTTCCTCCTACTCATCCTTAGAATCGGGTATCTCAGGAAGTGAGGTCACGGGAGGGGTCGGCCATTTGGGGTCCTGGGTTTTAGTGTTGCTTCTCAAGGTAACCACGTTGGCTGAGGTGTTGGGACCATAGGTAGATCCTTGAGAGGAAGAGGAAGAAGAAGCACCAAACCTATGGGGTGTTTGTGGGGCTTACTAGACCATGTGGGCATGCCAAGGATTGGCTTGGAACCCTTAAGAATTGAGGCCTCTATTGATCACATTTCACGGTTTCGGTTGTGGCAAAGAAGGAAGGGATCCCTATTGTTTGCAATCCAACAACTAGCTCAACTGTCCCTTCACTAATGACATTTCCTCCTAATGTTTCTGATTCATATCAGCCATTATTTTTATCAGCGTGTCCATTTGGTTTTATGGGGAAGGGGCCACCCTATTCTGATTATAGGGTGGTCTAACCGGTGGACCTTGCTGATAGGAAGGGGGTTTGGACTGGGTTGGTTCTAGAATTGGTTCAATTTTTGGTTTGTCCAGGTGAGTATGCCATCCGGTGTTGTAGGTGTTGGAGAAGGGGTCAGGCTTGAAGTAACATTAGATGGCTGGGACATCTTCAAAGATAGAAGGTGCCAAGGGGGAGGGGAGAGAGTAATCACGGTTTGAGGGAGCAAAGGTCCCTCCCTGGAACATAGTCAAGGGTTGTTCCATGTGCATTTGGTTCATTGGCTGCGCCAAATCTACATTGTGAGCTCCCTTTGCTAGGGAGAGGGTCTGTAGCAGGTTTCTGGTTTTGTTCAACAGCTCGTCAATCTTTTTGTTGACCAACTCAACTCGATCCAACTTTTTGGCTATATTGTCCATGTCAACCATTCCAGAATTGGCTTGCACTTCATGAATCCCACCACGGGGTTGACTGGATTGATTAAACTGGGTCATGGAGGCATTGTTGAGCAAATTCTCACTCATGGACTCAAAGAGTTCGAATACACTCTCCTCATCTTTGTTCAAAAAGTTGCTTCCACATGAGGCATCAACAAAGTTCCCCAGGTTGCTGTCTATACCATGGTAGAAGATTTGGCCCAATTGCCACGTTGGAACCTCATGGTGTGGGCATTTCCTCAACAATTCATTGAATCTTTCCCACGCCTCATGGAATTGTTTCCCACCTTGTAATGTAAATGTGGTAATGGCTCTTCTGAGGGCATTGGTTTTACCTATGGGGAAAAATTTTTTCAAGAATGCATGCCTTAGTTTCTCCCAGGTGGAGATGGGTCTCTCTATGGTTCTAAGCCAGTGAGATGCATTGTCTTTTAGGGAGAAAGGGAACATCTTAATCAAAATAATGTCCAAGCTGATGTTCCTGAGTTTCACAGTTCGGGCAATCTTGTCTAAGTCCTCAAGGTGTTGGAAGGGGTCCTCATTTGAGCTCCCATGAAAGTGGCTCTGAATTTAGCTCAGGACATTAGGTTTCAGCTCAAAATAATCTCCCCCTTCGGGGACCCTAAGATGTGGCTCAATCCGGATAGCAGACAGATCGTAAAAATCACTGAGAGGCCTAGGTTGGCCCTCAGGAGGTTGTGGTGGGTTAGGTGGTTGCCCTTGAGGGTTTTGCAATTGGTGTATGGCTTGCATGATGGTTTGGATTTGTTGTTGTTGAAGTTGGTGGTTGGTAGAGATTTAGGCCTGAATGATGGCCATAGCATTGGGTTGGGGTTAATCCTCAATCTCATCAATTCTTGGTTTAGCCATTTCTCTTGTAAAATCAAGTCTCCTCCTGATTTCTCTTTCTAAAACAAACAGCTCAGGATGAATTGATTGTCTCCCATGCATACACTAGAGAAGAATAGAGAGGGATGTGGAGAGAGACAAGTGCGAGAAGTGTGTGCACGAACAAGCAAGCAAGTCTAGTCCTTATAGTGTATACCTTAGGTGACCTAGAAGCCTCAAAGGGAATGATCAAATCTGCAAGCACTTAACCACCCTTCCCGATGTTAATCTGGCCAGGTTGATTACAAGGGGATTGAGGGTAAGGTTCTTCCTTTGGCTTTCACCGCCGGTTCCATAGACCCCACAACCGTGGTCATTTGATATTTCCTCGCAGCCTAGACACCAGATTCTACAAAGGGAATGAAGGCCAAGTGCCTAGCAAACCTAATCACACCTTCAAGACTTAAACTAGTCCTGCCTAGGGCATGTCTACTCCATTTTAATGAGGGACTAGGCTAGTGCTTGTGCTCAAGATATGTGATGAGGCATTGTTTGGGGTTGTGCCTCTTAGTTAACCGATTTGAGCATATGTGTGCACTTAACAAAACATGGTTCTCAAGCAAGGATTTTAGGATGTGATGTCTTTTGATGATTTGTCCTTGCTGTAATGCTTTTTAGGGTTGAAGTTCCTTAATGTTTTCAAATAAGGTTCAAGTGGGCACACAAGGTTTTGCACACAATGGGTGAAAGTCAATTTCCTTTAGAATAATGTGGCCTTAGAAAAGCAACCCTAGTGTATTCACCCTAGTGTTCATGCAATTCTACCAGGTGAGTTGATTTTAATTATAGTGAGTGGTGCGGCCCATGTCAAATCATGGTGGCTTCATAAACACCACTCAAAAGAAAAAAAGAACACTCCAAAAAGATTATCTCCTCAAAAGCATTAGAGTGTATATTTTTTTTTGGTTGGGTGATGAGTTTGGAATGTGGGTCAGGGAGCCATTCACCATGCCAATTTTAGATTTAAATATTTTTTTGTATATTTTTTTTAAGCAAACAAACACTCAATGGGTGGAGTGATACTTACAAAAAGTCTTTGCAGCACTTTACTCCATTTCTACCATCTCGGATCGCTCTCCTTCGTTGCCCAAGCGTCGAGCTCCTACAACCAATCAAGTAGAGGGGAACATGAGTTAGAAGATGTGAATATGAATGCGGGATGAAAGCAACAAAAGAAATCTGTTGCCTCCCCGGCAACGGCACCAAAAATTGATGCCACGAAACGCATTAGTTTAATTATGCCATTGTAGCATGCGTTCGCGATGTCGATTTTAATTTATGATGTGGATTTGGTAAGTCCAAGTGTCGAACACAAGGAGGCATGAAATTGGATTGGTTTGTTGCTTTAGTTGTCACAGGAATGTTTGGTTTGCTTGCTTACAAGAAAATGTGAGAGAGAGAGAGAGTAGGGTTAGAGCTCATGTTTAAAACATGAAAATCATTCTAAGAGGATGTGAGCTATGATATACGAAACAACATCAACTTATAACAAGCAATTAGAGTTTGTTTACAATTATAACAGTAGATTAAAGCATAAACAAGTGCAACATAAAACTAAAGTAAAGAGAATGTGAGGAGGAGGCAAGGCGGCCACGACGGTGGAGGGGGGGCTCCATCTGCGGCTTGACAACTTTGGGGCAGGTATGGAGTGTTTAGTGGAGCTAGGAGAGGGCTAGTATTGCATGGGGAGTGTGTGTGAATTGAATTCCCTTGAATGGGGTGGTTGAGGAGGTTTATATAGAGAAGAAGGGGTTCCCAAACTAAGTAAGGGTTTTAGCAACGTCCAGGACATCGCTAAACCCATTCCATAAGTGTCGGTGAAGCCCCTCGCCCGCCAGTCCAAGCACATGTGCGTGCTTCTTCCTCTGCACGATTCGTGTGGGTGCAACGTGGGCCATCAGATCAAAGATCGGACGACTGAGATCGCACCCTGAGTGCTGGTTCTTATCGCGCTGTGTGCTTTCGGCTCATGCCTCACGTGTGATCGCACGTGTTCGCATCAAGCGCATGAGAGCGTGCCGCATAGCTTCCATCTGCACCATTTGCACCTGCATCGACAGCTGTAATCGATCGCGCTCTCGGTTGAGCGTGATTTGGCAGCGCGAGGAGCTTTAAATGTTCACCGCTTGCTTGCAAGGCTGAGGTGCTACTCGCTGTGCTGCGTCCGCGCTTTGTTGAGGAGGTGAGGTTAGGCTACTGGCGTGGTCGACCGTTGGATGGAAATCCAATGGTCGTGATTTCACGTTGCGGGTGTGTTGGCGCGTGATGGAGGCAGGTATGGGTGCCACGTGGCCGATTGTGGACTGTTGATCATCAGATCGATGGCTAGAACTTCTTGGGCTTGTTGAGGAAGCTCCGAATGTCAGATTTAAGCGATTTTGAGTCCATTGGACTCCATTCGTCGATTTGGATCCATCCGCACAGTCCGATTGCTCATCTGAGGCCTGTTTCAACATGCACTTGTACACATAGCCATTAAACCCTAATTGTAAGCAATCTTAATTTATCATGCATTCAATGCTCCCAAGTCCATTATGGTATGTCATTAATGCACATATATCCTCAAAACTAACTCTAGTTGATGGAATTATCATCATTAGATATAGAGTTATCAGTCCACCCAAATACTACCTAGGTAGTTGAGATAGCTAGCTCAGGTCAACTAGCTCAGCTCAACTAAGTTGAGCTCAACTGAGTCTTCGGGAGCTAGAGTTGAGTTAACTCGAGTTGGTTGAGAACTTCTTTAGCTGACTAGGATTAGCTAGTTGATGGCAGTAGCTAATCTTAGTTAGACAGTACCTCCAGGAGCTGGATGGAGCTAAGAGGAGTTGGGATCAACTAAGTTGAGCTAGCCTGAGCTCCCATGCAACCAAGGTGAACTGAATGGAGCTGAGATAAGCTAGCTACAACTAAGTTCAGCTGGAATTGATTTGAAGTCTACTAAGTTGAGCTAGCTTGAGCTACCATTGATGGTAACACCATCATTAGCCATAACTAACCTGAATTAGTTGAAATCAAGTGACAAATGCTCCTACATGATCGCTTGAGAACTATAATTCCATGTAAATCCATTTTGAGAAGGAAACATTAAAAAGGGTTAATTTTGTAGTTTTAACATCACACCATGAATGCAGAGTAACCATAGGATTTTTTAGGGGTTAATTAAGGGTCAATTAAACAGTAAATTCAATAACTGGGTCCACATAGATAGAAATAGGGCTTCACGTGTTTCGAGAATAAAATCAGAATGCAAAACCCTAATTTTGGACCTACCTAAATTGAAGAGGTTCTAGTTAAGATAAAATTCATTTAAACCTCCTAAAATTCATAGAAAAATATTCTAAGAGGCTTAGTTCACTTGGTTTGATCATCTGAATCCATTTTGACTTTGGATAGAGTCTCAAATAGGATTTTGCCCTAATTTGGGCTTCTATGCAAATTGACTAGTCAAACATGGTCAAAATTGAATTCCAAGTTCACCATTATATTCTTTGGGTTCAAATTAGCTTAAGGCTAAAATTTAGGCCCAATCAGATTAGATCTTGACCTAATTTGCATTTTAGTCCCTTAAATCTCTATTTCTCTCACCTAAACCCCTAACTTTTGAAATGCTTGTAGCCCCCTACCTTTATCATCTTCCTTGAATTATGGTCCCCATCGCCAATGGCTGTTGGAATGCATCTACAGCAAGATTCTTGAGGGGATTTCTCTCTTAGATCAAGACCAAATCCCTTAAAATTTGGAGGGATTGTTCTGGAGAAGTTGCCCAATCTAATGAACCAACTCATGAACCACGATTCGAATCCTAGAGCTCAGGCGAACTCTGATAAATCAGGGCTTTGTTTCCATAGTGGGTTTCTCCAATTCAAGGTTTCTAGGCAATTGAAGCCCAAACCTTCACCTATAAATCATGCCTGAACTTCTGTCGTCCACCTTAGCTAGGTCTACATCAGAATTCCCCTTCTTCCCTCTATGACTAAGAACTCCACCAACCTCAACGACCTTCTCAACCCCTCTCTTCAGGACCTTCGACGGAAAAATTGGGCGTTGATGAATCAGATTCACACGTAGAAAGGATTGGACTTGGAAAGCCTGTCGTCATAGTTCAATTTGTGAGAAAATCCATCGATCAGATAATATTTATAACTGAAAATTGAAAGGTGAGTCCCAGGTCGAACATGGGGAGCTGAACGTTTGTTTTTAAAAAACACACATTTAGCTTTATTTCTATTTTGTCATTTTTGATCTTTTATAATTTTTTTGTATTTTTAATAGGGCAAGAGATTAGGTCGATAAAATTTTATCGACCTAATCTACTTGCAAAATATAAAAGAAAGAGAGAGAGAGAGAGAGAAACAGTCATATATTTCGAAACAAATGTTTGTTACAACTAAGAAAGCAGGAAAGCTACACTAGAAAGCGGTAAAAATAGATAGAGATGAGAAGAATCCCCGTCAACGGTCTCTTGGAGGACGACTCGCTCTGACAACACCTGGATGAAGGTGGTGAGGAGAGGGACGAAGGAGAACAACGGTGCAAGAAGGAGGATGGGGCGGGACATCATCGCGGCGAGGATCTACTTCCCAAAGTAGGTGAGAAGACAACCATGAGATGCTCCATGAAAGTGGTTGAGAGGTGGGGAAAAATATTTGATTTCTACCCTAGAGGAGCATCTCGAGCTTGGGACAAGCTCTCTCTAGAGCCTTGGAGGTGGTGAGAGGAAGAAAGGAAGAGATGAAGAAAAATGGGAGGGGTAGGGGTCCATTCATAGTAGAGGAAAGAATCAAATTCATATACAGAACACTTAGTGACGGTCATAAGCATCGCTGAAGATGCCACCCACACACTCTTGCTGCCGCATGCACTATATGAACCCTTGTCACGCACGCACACGCCTCGCGCCCACGCACGTTGCTGTTGCTGTCGCTGTCGCTGTCGCTGTCACTGCCTTGCGCGTTGTGCTGCTATGCGTGTCACTGCGCCATTGTGCATGCATACCTCCACACGCACATGCACGCATGCACTTCTGTACGTGTGCAGTGGCACGTGCATGTGCATGGGAGGCCTGGGTTGCACCATGTGGCGTGACCTGGGCCGTCCATCTTCTTTCCTTTGTAGGGGTTGCTACAGAGATCGGATTGAGTCGATTTTCATGTGGTTGGGCTACGATCATCAACTTGAATCTATCTGTGTAGTTGGATTTATCATTTGAAGCTTCAGATTGCATCACCTAGTCCCTTGGTCGTTGATCTTCCTCGGACTGCATATGGTGCTATGGGACCCCGATCAAGGAAATTTTGGAGGCGTTGGACATCACTAGTCGTCTTGATTAGATCTGTACGGTCAGATCATCAATCTGAGGCTCCAAAATAAATCTCCTTCTCTCCTGACCACAAAAAGAATGTAATTAACCTAAAATATACACTACTCTAAATGCAAGATGATGCATGCTATGCAATATTTATAATATGGAATGTAAATCTAAGCCTAGGAACATGCATAAATAAGCATTTTAACCTAAATGGATGTGTCTACATCATACTCCCATGCCTATCTTTTGCTAGTCTCTAGCAAAATTAAACTACATGCTATATATAAAAATAAAATTAGGATTCGATCGCTTAGGCCTAAGTTGTTATTAATAATAGAAAATTCCAACTAAGCTCCTAAACTACAAAAGCTCAATAGTACCCGGGTGTGTGCCAAATGCAGACCGCCCAAGTCCTCGCCTTATTTGAAAAGGGAAGATACATTTTTTTGCTTTTTCTTCTTTGCTATTTTTTTTGAACTTTGAGAGTTTAAGAGTTTTGGGATAACTTTTTACAACTACCCAACCTGCCGAAGACTCAAAAAGGACTCTAAGTGCTAAGAATTTTGTGAAATGGTGATAGGCTCACTAAGCAGTCGTTAAAATGAGCATCAGGTTTGTACGACCCTAGGTGACCTTAAAGATTTTTGCCTGGAGGCTTATCTTTCCATTGCTTTCTCCCTACTTTTTTTTCTATGGGGTCAACACAAGGGCAAACCCAGTGTATATCTCCTCAATTTTCTTTTTATTTTTATGGGATCAACACAAGGGCGAACCCAATGTATATCTCCCTGGTTTATTCTACTTCTCCACTTTTTCCTAAATGTTTAGGAACTATTTATGCATTTTTGTGAGCTGGGATCTAGACAACCGGTCGATGAGCTATTACCACCGACCATTTGCCAACCATACTCATGCGGTGAAGTGTGACTTTATTTCTATTTTTTTTTGTTTTCTCCTTTTTCTTTTTTTTTCTTTTTCTTCTTTTTTTGGGTACTTTTTTTTTCTAAGTAGGTGGGTTCCCTGATCTAAGATTTACCTAAAGGCAATATGAAGAGAATGGTCGTATAGCTGGGCTCTGAACAACTGGTTGATAAGCTATTACCACTGACAACTTGCCAACCATACCACCCTAGACAGTTCATTAGCTACCCAATTTTCATAAAAATCGTCGGAAAGTGACTTCGTGCAAATAGTATGTAGATGCTTAGACTTAAAATCCCCTCAAATCAGAGGGTGGGTTGATAAATCGTGTACTTGTCATCCCAATTTATTTACCAAATTAAAATGAAATTGACTTGGCAAGGACTCAAGACTAAGTCCACATTCAAGTGGACACCTGGCAGATTAAGCCCGAAGACCTGAAACGTCTAAGTGTTCAAGTCCTAAAGTATCGTTTCCTAAAGTTAATAACTTCCAAATGCCTAAGTTCTCTTCTCTTAATTTCTTTCTTTCTTTCTTTCTTTCTTTTTTTAAGAAAGTAAAAGAAATTCCATGGAGCAAATCAAAATATTTTTAGGATTAAGTATCCACCCCCCATGCTTAAATGATGAAATGTCCCCATTGTAAAATCAAAGACATGAAAAGGGTGAAATAACATAATATCGCCTGAATTTCGTGACAATCCAATCATCTCCGTAGAGAACGTGGAATGTACACACGTGCTAAATTTATTTCCTTTAGCTAGACATAAAATACAAACAAAGAAGAAATTACGAATTCATAAGTGTAGGTCAGAATCAAAATAAAAATATTGATCACATGACCAGCCGGTAGGTATCTATAGATGTGGACTAGATTATGATGTAGACCCATGCCCAGGGTCAAGTAGTTCTAAGGTTCTGGATGAAAATCACCCAGAACTTGAGATTGTTTAGTTTACAGGACCAAGCCTGCGATTTTGCAGTATGCAACCCAAGAACAAAGTATCGAACAATGGGTAGAGATGGTTCAATAGGTTCAAATGTCCTTTTAGATTTCAACTCAAAAAGATAATCAATGATTCTAAGCTTGGGTTGCATCTCAAAGATATCATAGGGGTCCTAGTAAAAAGTTGGTGGTTTTAGGTCAATGGGAACTCTTAGATCCAAAATTGTGTTTCCCTTTGAGTTAGCCTTCCAAATTTTCATTGCTAAATTCCTATCCTCTAAAATCAATATTTTCGGGACCTCCAAATCGTTGTACACCCCAACTAAAGTATCCAAGTCCAACATTTGTGGTTGAATTAAGATTGACTTGGGTATAATGATTTCCAAATCAAAATCAATCCCTTCGAGGTGTAGTTGAGGAATGGGGCTACTGATTGAATCTTCTGGTAAATGAGGATTCAAATCCTCCAAGTTAGCCCCAACCGAATCCAAATATTCAATGAACGGGCTATCAAATGGTTCGTCATGCTCCTTTAGCACATTTGTCTCACTAAAATCATCTTCTTTAAGCTCAAGTGAGATTTCACCTAAAGATTCCTCACCCTCACAATTAAAGAATTGTTGATCCTCATTTATATATGTCTCAAAATCATACGTCATTTCCTGGTCCATAGAGACATATTTTTCCTCGCTCCCTGGATTGGGGATCTAGGGTGAATCAATTGGTTCATCTTGAATCGGTTGCTCTAGACCAACCTGGTCATCTCTGATCTTAGAACATGTATCCCCCCTGATAGGTGCCTAAGCGGGTTCAGACATTACCTCTCCTGAAGGGGGTTCATCTTGAGAATCATCCCAAGATTGGACTAAGGCAACCACGAATTTCATTCTCAATCTTGGTAATTTCCCAAGTAGAAACTCACCCAAGTCCCTATCTCTAACATCTTGGAGCAAATCCAATAAAGTGCTATTAAACTCATCAATCATTTTGATCATAGGCTCCAATGCTTCAGTGTATGGTGTTGGATGAGCTTCTAATGATTGTATGGTGTTCCTCCAGTTAGCCAACACCTTGTCTTATATCTGGTTCACCTGAACCGAATGGTTCGATTTAGGGTTGGGTGGGTTTGGGTTCAATCTAGGGGAGTCAAGCTATTGAGGTTCTCAGGTCCCCCCTGATAGTAGGCCATTTCGGGTTGTTCAAAGAATGGTGGTGACCTATATTTAGCATATTCTTGGGGGGGTAGGTGTTATAGTCAACATATCCTTCTTGATTGTAGATCAAGTTAGGTTGATCATCAAAGGGTGGAGATCTATAATCATTGTAGCTCTGGGAAGGATAGTAATCATAGTCTTGTTGTCCAGGGCTAGGCCTTGAATACTGTGGTCCAGATTCATATCCCCAATCAAAGTTATCCGATCTAGGAGATGGGTAATCATAAGTCGAGTCGGGATAGTAATCATCTTGAGGATACATGTTGGTAGGAGGGTAGGATTGGAAATGTGTGAAAGATGTGGAAGGATACATTGTGGAGTAGGAGGAAAATTAGAAGAGAAAAGGTGACCTGGAGTACAATCAACCAAACCTGTCCTTATGTGGGTAGCCTAAAGACCTATAGACTCCTAGGACCCGTCCTAAGACTATAAATGATTTACTCTACCTTTATCCAGTCAATCCAACCAGTTAGAGGGACGGGATGGGGAGAAGGTTCTTCCTTTGGCTTGCACCTCCGATTCCTTTGATACCCCCCAAACGTGGTTGTTTGACACTACTCCCCTAGCTAGACATCAGATGGACCAGTAAAGGCATATTAATCAAAACCAATCTCAATTTGAGCAGAATCCTTACATCCAACATCTATTCAGTTTTAGTTAGGCTTAGGATGATTGTGCTCTTAGAATGTGATGGGCCCTTTAAATGGGTTGTGCCATTAATGATCAATTCAAATGTGTGTGCGTGCACAACCAGGGTTTGCAAACAAGGTTATTTGATGATGTGTTTTTTAGGGTTTAACCTTGTTTAGTAGCTTTTAGGGTTTAGAAATGAAAAACTAATGTGGAGTGCTTGGTTCATCCCTAAAGATCAACCCTAAGTGGCAAGCTATTGATGGATCACTTTTAATTTGAGTGGTGCAGCCCAAACAGTTCAATCATTTGGCTTATTGCACCACTTAGTTAAGGCACACAAAAATGTTTGACCTATTCAGATTTCTACTCACTTATGTGTGTGTTGAGTTAAGTGTACCGGATCCACAGGTCAGATTCCGATTAAGTGATAGAATTGAAGTGATTGTGCGCCTTAAGGTGAGATGTTGTGGGTGTTAAGTATGTAGCCTTCAATAAATCCCACATGAGAAGAGTTTTATGTGGGTGGGTGAGGTGAGGCGAAGTGACAATCAAACAATCAAATCTATCCTAGGGTTTATGCAAGCACCTAGGTTGATTTGAGTTTAAGTTATTAGGTTATGGAATGGAAATCTAGTGGGTGGGTGGGGGAGATAAACCTACAAGTGTCTCTACCTGCACTTTACTCCAATCTACCGCCTTCGGCTCCTGGATCGGGTTCCTGCAAGATAATAAATCGAAGAAGAAAGATAGGTTACACTACTCAACACTTGGCCTGGGAGGACACATATGTTTCGAATGGCATTTACATTGCCCAACGGGCATATGGAGAAATAATCAGATCCAGCAGGAGTATGGAAAGTGACCTTGTCGACAGGAAGCTATGGCTATTGAAGATCCCACTCAAAGTACAAATTTTTTATGGATGTGCAGGAGGGAAGGTTTGATCACAGGAGATCTTAGACACAAAAGAATGGGGGCAACATTAAATGAATGCTATCTATGCGGGTTGCACGCTAATAGCTTATCTCACATATTCTCTTCATGCCTGGTCACAGATATGATATGGAGAGAAATGTGTCAGGAACCTTTACCCTCATGGGACTCCCTATAGTAGAGGTTTGCAACACCTGGAAGACCACATATGCACATGGCTGTGACTTTGTGGTGTGTATGGAGGGTGAGAAATGAGAAGTTATTTCAGGAGAGACCAGTATGTTATGTGCAAATTGTAAATGAGTGCTGGTCCCTCATATATAGACGGGGATCCAATGTGTAGTTCTCCATATTTCTTTTTAAATAGTATGAAATAAAATGCCCTCCAGACTGCTATCGTAGCACGATAGCTTTCCTCTCCATTTAAAAAAAAAGAACAAAGATAGGTTAGAAAAATATGTAGGTAATGTGGGAAAACGTGAGAAAAACCAAAGAGCGTTGCCTCCTCGACAATAGCAGCAAAATGATGAATCGGATTCGCATGTGGAAAGGATTGGATTTGGAAAACCTGTCGTCGTAGTTCGATTCACGAGAAAATTCATCGATCAAATAATATTTATAACCAAAACTTGAAAGGTGAGTCCCGGGTCGAACATGGGGAGGCGAACGTTTGGTTTTGAAAAATGCGTGTTTCGCTTTATTTCTTTTTTGTCATTTTTTATCTTTTATATTTTTTTAATATTTTTAATAGGGCAAGAGATTAGGTCGATGAAATTTTATTTAGCTAATCTACTTGCCAAAAATATAAAAGAAAGAGAGAGGAAGAGAGAGAAAAAGAGAGAAAAAGTCATATATTTTGAAACAAATATTTGTTACAACTAGGAAAGTAGGAAAACTACACTAGAAAGTGGTAAAGATAGATAGAGATGAGAAGAATCACCAAAATGATGAATTGGATTTGCACGTGGAAAGGATTGGATTTGGAAAACCTGTTGTTGTAGTTCGATTCATAATAAAATCCATTGATTAGATAATATTTATAACCAAAACTCGAAAGGTGAGTCTCGAGTTGAACACGGGGAAGTGAACATTTGGTTTTGAAAAATACGTGTTTCGCTTTATTTCCTTTTTGTCATTTTTTATCTTTTATAATTTTTTTGTATTTTTAATAGGATGAGAGATCAGGTCGATGAAATTTTATCTAGCTAATTTACTTGCAAAATATAAAAGAAAGAGAGAGAGAGAGAAATGATCATATATTTCGAAACAAATGTTTATTACAACTAGGAAAGCAAGAAAATACGCTAGAAAGTGGTAAAGACAGATAGAGATGAGAAGAATCCCCCTCGATGGTCGCTTGGAGGACGTCTCGCTCTAACGGCGCTCCGATGAAGGTGGTGAGGAGTGGGACGAAGGAGAACGATGGCAGAAGGAGGACAGGGCGGGACATCATCGCGGCAAGGATCTACTTCTTGAAGTAGGTGAGAAGATGACCACGAGATGCCCCATGAAGAGGGATGAGAGGCCGGGAAAAATATTTGATTTCTACTCTAGAGGAACATCCTGGGCTTGGGACAAGCTCTCTCTAGAGCCTTGGAGGTGGTGAGAGGAAGAAAGGAAGAGATGAAGAAAAATGGGAGTGGTAAGGGTCGTTTTATAGTGGAGAAAAGAATCAAATTCGTATATAGGACACTTAGTGACGGTCATAAACATCGCTGAAGAACCACTGCAAACGTCGCTAAAGATCCTGCTTACATGCCCCTACTGCCACACAGCTGGCATGCACTCCACGCGCCCTTGTCGCGCGTGCACGTGCCTCACTCCTACGCATGCTGCTGCTGCTGCCACTGCCACTACCTTGCTCACTGCGCTGCTGTGTGCGTGCATGCCTCTGTGCACATGTGCACGCCTTCACTATTGTGCTTGTGCGATGGCGAATGTGTGCACATGGGCTACCTGGGTTGCACCATGTGGCATGACAAGGGCCGTCCATCTTCTTTCCTTTGTGGGGGCTGCTACAGAGGTCAGATTGAGTCACTTTTTGCACCATTGGGATGTGATCATCGATTCGAATCCATCCGTGCGGTCAGATTTATTGTTTGAAGCTCGAATTCTGTCACCTAGTCCCTTGGCCAGTGATCTTCCTCGGACTGTATATGGTGCTATGAGACTCCAATCAAGGCAATTTCGGAGGCATTGGACTCCGATCGTCGTCCTAATCAGATCCGTACGATCGAATCATCAATCCGAGGCTCCAAAATAAATCACCTTCTCTCCTGACCACAAAAAGGACACAATTGACCTAAAATATACAAACTACTCTAAATGCAAAATGATGCATGCTATGCAATATTTATAATATGGAATGCAAATCTAAGCCTAGGAACATGCATAAATAGGTATTTTAAACTAAATGGATGTGTCAACATTAGGCGTCCTACCTTGATCCTCATCTTCTTCCGCTCATCGTCGTACCCAGCAGCAGCTCCGTCCTCCATCATCGTTGCCACTTCTCATCATTGGAGATTTCATCATCCTCGGCTCCGGCAAAGCAAGCCCCTGAGGATTCCTATCCCTTTCATCCCATAATTTAGGTCTCTCTCTCTCTTAATCTCAAGGTTAGTCTTAGGAATTTAGGATGTAGATTCGACCACTACATCTTCTGCTTCCTCCCCATCTTCACCTCTGATGTAGCTTCGACGAGCTCGCTGCACTGCTACACTACACCAGACCACATGCAATTACCTCCACGAGATTCACCACATCACCACCTTCAAAAGCCCTCTACCTATTTCATCTTCCACCCACTCCTTCACTTCGTCAATTAAACCCACCATCGAACGCCATTATCGACCTCACTCAACTCACACCGACCACTATTCATCAAACCATCATCGCTGTTGCACTCTCACTTCACGGCGACCTTCTTCGTGAGCCTTCTAACTGAAGTAACTAGCTTGTATTCCTTTTCGTAGCTCTTTGCCGGATCAACGCCGCCATTGCTGTCTTCTCCAAAAATGTTTACCCCAGTTAGCCACCATTCCACTTCAGATCACTTGCAATCAATACAGAATCATCTGGACAGCTCTCGCAGCAGCAACAATTGAGAAGCGAAGCAACAACAGCAAGCCAATCAATGCGAGCCCTTTTAGGCTGCTGCATATGAAGGAAGAAAGTGGGATAGTCCCACATCAGACAGCCACAACTCGCCAACAGGGTATAAAGGGAATCTTTGCCATTGCCTCATTGCCTCAGTAACATGGGGGGTAAGGTCCCCCACACACATACTCCTCCAGACCTTGCTCACTACCCATGTCAGTGAGCCTGGTCCCCTACCCGGATCCGATTACCTGCCTGAAGGACCTGATTATCTGATTAGAGAGATTAGGGGAGAGTCTCTGAGAAGGAAAGGGGAGGGTTTTGCTTCAAGATTCATCCCCGATGCCTCGAGATGCATGCATGCACGCCTAACACTTAGGCATCTTTAAGGCATTGTGCATTGGCTTTAATAAACATTGCATATACTCAATATTGTGTAATCTCTCTAATTCAATGTATTCTATCATTAGAGAGTCTCGAGTTGAACCATGTATCATTTGTGTAAATATCATTGTGGCACAGTTCATAATGTGGGTTGATGTTTCTGACACATTAACCTAAATGTTCCTAGATGGATCTAAGGTTTTGTAATACTCATCATGATATCTAAGAGTAGCCTCAATCATTCTCTTTCATTCTCATTTGCGATTCAGCTTTCCTAAATAGTTTTCCTATGTTGTCAGGTTGCATTTTCAAATCAGGTGATGGATCAGGATGTAGAATCAAATTCAAGTCCAGATTGAATTGATTGGATCATATCAAAATTTCCCCAAAAAGATAAACTCTAATGGAGGCCTCTAGGTCAAACCTAGGACCTTTCCTATGAATGTGCCCTAAACAACAGTTGAGGGATTGGATGTTTATTGAACCCAATCAAGGCACTCAAAGATTTTTGGATGACTAAGGTTGTTTTGAGGTGGATGATACCTCTAAATCAGAAATCCACACACCCAAGAATTACTTGGGCAGCCAAGAAGGGAGAGCCCCGCAAAGACCCCTACATGGTAGAGCTTCCCCATGGGTTACAGGGTTTCCCCGACTCGACCTTCCTTGTCACTGTGGTTCCAAGTAAATTGGAATGTGCGAATTGAGACTTTAAGTCTACCAATTTTAGTCCTAATTTATGCCTTGAATTTTACTTGATTAGAAATTGATTCAATTTGTGACCTAATTTGGAGGTTGGTGGTCCACAAAGTGGACCAACTTCACTTGACCTGCCCAAAAGATTGAGGATAAAATTTGGGTCAAGACCCAAATCACCCTGAAATTGACTCTCAGGTTATTAGGTCCAAATTTTAGGGTTCAAGTGCATTTAGAGCCTTGACTTTAGAATTTTCTTGAATAGATCTTTTCAATCAAGGGCTTAGGTGGCACACAAATGTGGGAGGGTTTAGTTTCCTTTAATGCAGGAAAATGTGCATTAACACTTCACAACCCTAAAGTGGAAAACCTAATTGGCTCTATTTCAAGTCTAATTTGATCTCAAATGTAACACCTTGGACTCAAGCAATAATGTGAGTAGTCCAAGATGTTGAGAAAATTAAGCATAAATCCCCAATAGGTATAAGAAATTAGGGTGGGGATCTCTAATCAAATCATCTCACTTCAATCAGATATCAAATCAATTTCGCAAATCAGGAAACTTTACCTTTAAATGATGATTACTAGAAAAATAAGGCAAGTGAATCCTAATTCATTGGTTTCCTTTTTCACTTCCCAAGATTAGGAGGTTGATTAGGGAAGAAGAAAAATTTTACCCGCCCTTGGAGTGGTTGATTGCACTGAAGATCTTCTCATGATGTACGTCGCAAAATCACAAGAAAAACAAATAGGGCAAGTTAGAATTAGCTCAATCAAGAAATATAAGATCAGTGGTGAATTGCACGTTGCTTCCCGAAACGGCTCCAAAATGTTGCATGAGCGAAGATCGTCTTCTAGAAATACGAGTCGTAGTATAGTCGACAAAAATCACAACAACACTTAAATTTATAAGAGTGCTCGAAATTAGGAAATTGAGTCTAAGGTCATTTGTAGGGAGCAAATATGGAATTCACACACTAATCGCAATATAAAAATAAGGAGCACAATCAATGAATCACAATTAAAAATATTCAATGAATAAACTACTCAAAAATATATTCAATGATAAACCAATGTATTCAAGAACAATGAGATAAAAAGAATATAGAAGAAAACCCCAAAAACAATGGTGATTTAGATCACTACTTAACTCCTTCAACTTAAGCATACATCCCTCAGTTCAAATTTCCCAATAGTGTTCAAAACCACATATATCTCAATTAGGCACTCCAGAATAGACATCAAATGACTCCACAGTGCCTTAAACAATATCGGACGTCGGGTATAACCCCAGATGACTTAGGTGATCACAACACAAGGCACAATGCACAACACACAGCCAATGCAAAATGCCTCAAAGATGCCTACGTGTTTGGCATGCATGCATGCATCTCGAGGCATCGGGTATGAATCTTGAAGCAAAACCCTCCCCTTTCCTTCTCAAAGACTCTCCTCTAATCTCTCTAATCAGACAATTGAGTCTTTCAGGTGGGTAATTGGATCTGGGTACGGAACCAGGCTCACTGAAAACGTCGTCGATTCCAACCGGGTTTGAGGGTTTTGTTATAACGTTGTAGTAAAGCCGGTTATTACCAACATTTCAAATATAAATTTTTTTACTCGGAAAATGAAAGAGTTCCCGAGGTCGAACTCAGGGAGCAAGTCGTATTCTAGAGATATACATGTTTCTTTTACAAAAAGAAAGAGAGAGGGAAAGAATTTGTTGTTTTCTCTTTGTTTTGCAGAGGGGGATGCTCTTCTTTCTCTCTTTCTTTAGATCTCCTTCTTTTCTCTGTTCTGCAGAGGTGATATTCTTCTTCTGCAATGGTGATGCTCTTCTTCTTCTTCCTGCTGTTCCTGCGTTGGTGATGTTCTTCTTTCTTCAGAGCTCCTTGTTCTTCTTCTTCTTTGGTTTTCTGCCTTGACCTCTCTTCTTCTTCTTCTGCAATCGTGGTGACCCTTTCTCTTTTCCCCTTTTTTTTATGGCTGCAGAGCTTCTGCCTTCAGCTACTAAGTCTTCCTTTCTTCTTCTTCTTCTGCTTTGGCCGTTGCTCTTCCTTCTTCTTCAGCCTGCCTTCTTTCCTGCTCTAGCTGCTGACTTTCCGTCGTCTGACCCGGTGCTTAGACGACTTAACTATGCATTTGCTACAGTGCAGCTCCTTCTTCTTCGCCTGCGCTTCTTCTTCCGCGGGTCTTCTTCTTCTTCTTTGGCCTGCACACTTCAGAGTTTTTCGTCAAGAGGCAAAACCTACTCTACCCTCCCCCCCCCGCGTCTCTCTTTCTCTCTTAAACCACTCCTGGGAAAGCTCTCCCAGAGCTACCGGGTAATCGGGTTCGGGTCAGGCCCGAGTCCAGGCCCACCGGCGTGCGTGGTGGGCGAGGAGTGCAGGTCAGTCGGGTCGGGTCGGGTCAGGTCCGCGGGGCGTGAGCGCGGACGAGACCGGGTAACCGGGCGGGTGAAGGGGACCTCACCCCGTGTACTGAGGCAGTAAGGCTACTGCAGTTTTGCATCTTATGTCGCTGCGGCTCTTCAGGGGTTTCCGAGGTGGGACTAAACGGCCCACCTCAATTGCGCGCCCGCAGCGGAGAATTCAGCAGGAGATGGCAGCGTCACGCGGAGTTTTCTTCCTCGGCTGCGAACCTGGTGTTTTGCCAAAACTCCTCGCAAGGCCTTGGAGTGAATCTGGGCTTGGCGCTGAGCGTGGCGCGCCTGTAGCTGCAGGCGGAAGCAGGTCCTCCTGCGCGTCAATGGCGGCGGAGGTCGGGTGGCCTGTCCACAAGAAAACGGCCTCTCGGCCTAATCAGAGAGTGCCAGGAGCTTCGCTAGGGTGCGGCGAAGCTCGTGTGGGTGGTGGCGAGGCGCGGGGCGGCGTGCGAGGGCTGCCCTAGGTCGGACTGTGGGTCGGAGGATGGGTCTGTTCGGTGGAGTTGCAGAGGGTGATGTGGGGGAAGTGGTAGGGCGGAGATTGATCAGGGTGAGGAGGCGGAGGTCCTGCGGTGGTCGGCGAGCCGTGTGGGTCGCTGAGGTGATGGGAGCGGCTCGCCGGAGGGTGGTCGGAGGCGAAGGGGGTGAAGGTGGTCAGAGTCGGTCGAGGGCTTAATTGACTAAATTGAAAGCGGGGAAAGAAAGAGGAGAAGAAGGGGAGTAACTCTAGCTTACTTGCAGGGACGAAAGGGGGAGGAACAGGGCGACAGTCGTATCGACTGTCGCCGGAGAAGACGATGCTCAGGGAGAGGGGCGGCGGCGAGCAGAGAGCCGGAGAGGCGCCAGCTGGGTGCGGCGTGGCGCGGGAAGAGCAGGGGAGGAAGTCTCTGCTGCTGGTATTGCGGCAGAGCGAAGAGGTGGAGGGGGAGGAAGCCGCCGGAGCTGGTGAGCGTCTGCCGGAGGAAGAAGAGAAGAAAGTTGGGGATTTTCTCCGTCAGATCCAGGCTGCCCTGGTCGGTGGAGCAGCGGGGGGTATTTATAGGGATGAAACAGGGAGGAAGGCGGAGGGAGACGACGTGTCTCCCTCGCCGGAGAATGGTCGGAACACGAACCCATACCGTCCATGCGTTCGCACGGCCGGTATGGTGGGCTACAATGACCAGGGGGTGCCCCTGCGACGGCTGACGACGCAGGGCACCCCCGGTTTACTTGCCAGGTCCCCCACCTCACCCTGCGCGGCGCCATGCTCCGCGCAAGGTCGCCGGAGCATGGTGCTGGCAGGGTTTTGCAGGAGGGACCTGATTGCAAAGAACGAAGGAGAGTTAGGGGCCAAAATGCGAGGGTTCAAAAGTTGAGGGCCAAAGAGTAAATATATGAGGACCAAAGTGTGAAGTCGGTCAAGGGGGTTTCTTCTTAGGCTCAAGTTTTTATACATGACTAATTAGGACCTAAGGAATCTGATGGTGAATTTCATTTTCATATTAAACCTTGTTTGACCGGTCAATTTGCGCAAAAACCCAAATTAAGTTATTAATTGGGCATGGTTCTCAATGTAGGTCAAAATGGGTTCTAAAGGCCAAATTGAAGGTTCTAAACCCTAGAGATTATTTTTCTATGAATTTTAGAGGGTTTATTCTATTTTTACTTTGCCTCGAACCTTGTGAATTGAAGTGGGTTGTTTTAGGGTTACAGATTATCATTTGGTTCCTTGGAAGTGCTGTAGCCCTTGCTAGATCATCTCATCCCACTTTTATTCTTATTAAGCTGTTTTGACCTGTGTTTGGGCCCTGAATTACCCTGTATGCAGATTATACTGGTAAAATTGCACTTTTACCCCTTATGACTGGTTTTCTTCTCAAACTCAGAATTCTCTGAGTTAAGCCTTTCCTTGAGATATGTAGGAGCTTTTATCCTTTGTATTGGGTCAAAATGAGCTAGTTATGGCTCATGATGAGGTTCTCATCACTCACCGACGTGGGTAGTGAGCGAGGTGTGGAGTATGTGTGTGGGGACCTCACCCCCCGTGTTATTGAGGATGTAAAGAAATGGCAAATATTCCCTTTATACGCTATTAGCGAGTTGTGGTTGTCCGATGTGGGACTATACCACTTTCTTCCTTCATATGTAGCAGTGTGAAAGAGCTCGCATTGATTGGCTTGCTACTGCTGCTTCGCTTCTCAATTGCTACTGTAAGAGAGCTGCCCAGATGATTCCACATTGATTGCAAGTGATCTGAAGTGGAATGGTGGCCGACAAGGGGTGAATGTTGTCGAAGAAGACGGCAATGGAGATGTCTATCCGGCAAAGACCTGCAAAGTGGAATATAGGCTAATTGCCCTAGTTAGAAGGTTCATGAAGGTCGTTGTGAAGTGAGGAGTGCGACAACGGTGGTGGTTTGATGAATAGTGGTCTACGTGAGTTGAGCAAGGTTGATAATGGCATCTGATGGTGGGTTTGATCGACGGGATGAAGGAGTGGGTGGAGGTGGAAGATGAAATAGGTAGAGGGCTTTTGAAGGTGGTGATGTGGTGAAGCTCATGGAGGTAATTGCATGTGGTTTGGTGTGGTGTAGTGGCGTGGCGAGTTCGTCGAAGCTACGCCGGAGGAGGAGAAGACAAGGAGGAAGCAGGCAATGTAGTGGTCGAATCTATGTCCTTAATACCAAAGACTAACCTAGAGATTAAGAGAGAGAGGGACCTAAATTATGGGATAAAGGGATAGGAATCCTCTGGGGCTTGCTTCATTGGAGTCAAGGATGATGAAATCTCTGGTGATGAGAAGCGACAACGATGATGGAGGACAAAGCTCCTATTGGGTACGATGAGGAGCAGAAGAAGATGAGGATCAAGGTACGATGCCCAATTTGTCCATCGAAGGTCGCCAAAGCCAGTGGAGTTCGTAGCAAGAGAGGAGGGAAGAAGGGGAATTCCGGTGTAGACCCGGCTAAGGACGACGATAGAAGTTCGGGGATGATTTATAAGTGAAGGTTTTGGGCTTCAATTGCCTAGAAACCTTGAATTGGAGAAACCCACTATGGAAATGAAGCCCTAATTTCTCATAGTTCGCTTGAGCTCTATAATTCAATTTGTGGTTCTTGAGTTGGTTCATTAGATTGGGTAACTTCTCTAAAACAAGTCCTTCAAATTGGATTTGGTCTTGATCTGAGGAAGAAATCCCCTCGATAATCTTGTTGTAGATGTGTTCCCACCACCAATGGCGGTAGGGACCATAATGCAAGGAAGATGATAAAGTTAGTGGGCCAAATGCAAGACTTTCAAAAGTTAGGGGTTTAAGTGAGACAAATAGAGATTTAAGGGACTTAAAAGAAAACTAGGTCAAGATGGACTATGATTGGGCACAACTATTGGCCTGAACCTAATTTGGACCTAACAAATCTAATGGTGAACTTGAATTTCAGTTTTGACCATGTTTGACTGGGCAATTTGCACAGAAGCTGAAATTAGGGCAAAATCTCGTCTCAGACTCTATCCAAGGTCAAAATGGGTTCAGATGGTCAAACTAAGGATACCAAATCTTTTAGAATATTTTTATATGAATTTTAGGAGGTTTATATAAATTTTAATTTGACCAGAACCTCTTCAATTTAAGCAGATCAAAAATTAGGGTTTTATGTTCTGATTTTGTTCTCGAAACGCATGAAACCCCATTTTTATCTGTGTGGACCCACTTATTGGATTTTAATGCTCAATTGAACCTTAATTAACCCCTAACAAATCCCATGGTTACTCTAAATTCATGGTGTGATGTTAATACTACAGATTTAACCCTTTTTAATGTTTTCTTCTCAAAATGGATTTGCGTGGAATTATAGTTCTCAAGCAATCATGTAGAAGCATTTGTCACTTGATTTCTGCTAATTCAAGTTAGTTATGTCTAATGATGGTGTTACCATTGTACCCCCATGCCTAACTTTTGCTAGTCCATTTCAAAATCTCATGGAAAGAACTAGATCTCTAGACCATGCTTTTGGTGTTCGGATGCCTGATTTGTGCCACTCTCTAGAAATCATATCAGAATGCCAATAAAATGATTAGAGGTGCTCAAGTACCAACCGAGATCTAGACATGACCAACTTTATCCTGGGTCTGCTGTGAAGGTTTTTAAGGCTCGCAAAAACTACCCAGAGGTTCATTGACCCTAACGGTTAAAGAACCCATGCGTAGCGTATCATGTCTAGGTTCAACTTGCTAGTGCATTTTGATAAGAGAGAGATAGAGAAGGATACTTCATTTTGAGAGCTTTCTCTCTTTTCTTCTTAGATTTCCCTAAATCCAACCTCAGATTAGCTCTAAACATTGTCCGTATCGGATTCCTTGTCTCCACCATCAATCCTTGAAGGGTCCCTGGCTTTTGATGCTTCATGATAGCACTGCCCATGCTGACCCCCAGATTTCGACACTTCAAGATAGTGCCACCCATAGCATTCTGTAGCTAAATTCAGGCCCTAGAAATCGATATTTCGGGATAATCTCGCCCATGGTACTTGAACTAGCACAAGGTGTTTACATTTCCCCGGTAGGATATTTAGATATCTTAGGAGACAAGCACCGAGGAGACGATATGGTAATACGCATCTTCTAGGGGAATTTCCCACCTCTTTATGCCTGGAACTTGTCCAATCAACTTGTGTTTTCGAGCTACTCCTAAGCTAACTCTTTGAGACAACTTTTCAGAATAGAACACTTTTCGTATGATTTCTTTATTAACCACACTGAACCAAACTAGTGTGTGATTTTGGGTGCTTAGGTTACCAAGTCCTACAAACCAGAAGGTAGGCAATGGGGCTGAATACTCCCTAATCCTTAAACCTACTGCAACAGCCTCGTACTTTCCACGACCTCTGGAGGACTAATTCAGATCTTAACAAATACGTAGGTGTTTAAGCCCTAAAACAAGCTGAAGAGGCCTAAGATCAGCACTCATACTAATGTCCTTGTCTTAAACATTTTAGGACTTAATCTTTCTTTTAATTTGGCCTAAAACTTAAGTAAACTCCACAATCAATTGCTATGACTATCATTTTTTCAATTTTTGCTCCTTTTTGCATTTTGCATTTCCTCCTCTTCTCCTCCTCAAGAAAGATTTGCAATCAATTCTTCAAAATTTTCCTCCCCTTTCCCCATTTTTTTTCAATATGTATTTTTTTTGTGAGAACCCCTCAGAAAATTGAATTTCCATATGTTTGCACTTTAACACCATCCAGCTAAAATGAGCTAAATGGAGCTTAAATGAGCTAGTCTCAACTAAGTGGAGCTAGAATCCAGTTGTGATGAGCTGGATTCAACTATGATCCAACTAAATTTAGGCCTCCACATCATCTTCTGCCTCCAAAGTGCCAGGGTTTATGGGATCTGACTCTCTGCTTATCCCTAACACTCAAATAAACATATTAAAAACACAAAAGAATGTAATGCATGCCTAATCTACTAGAATGACTAAATGCAACCCAAAAACCTGATTGCACAATTAAAACTCTAAGAACTAGGTACGTTCTAGGGCATAAGAATGATGATAAACTGGCATTTATCACTCTACTTAGCTCATGGGAGCTCCAGTCAACTTAGCCTAGATGCTAGTCCTTAGCTAACTAAGCTAAGTCAACTAAGATGTCCGCAACCAGCTCAGGGTAGCTCAATACTAGCTCATGAAGACTCACCCTAGCTCAACTTAGTTGACCTTGTCAACTGACCTAAGTTAGCCAACTTAACTAGCTAGGGAGTCTTCATGGAGATCTCAACTAGATCCCCTTAGCTCCATAATAGTTGAGACCAGCTCAAGTTAGCTCAACCTACTCAACTTAGTAGCCTGCAAAGAATTGTTGGTGCTAGAGCACCACGATCATTTGTTTTGATGATAACAAAACACGAGTTATTTAACATTTGCAATTTGAGTCCTAGATTTCAGGTCAATTGCAAATGTGGACGTGTTTAGACGGAGTTCGAGCTCGCATCCAGGATAGATTGGAGGAGCTTAATGAAGAACAGAGGAGGAAACCCGCATAGAATCAGACGTCTGACCTTGGAATCAGACGTCTTAAAGTGGCCTTCCAGACGTCTGATGCTAGAGTTAGACGTCTGATTACCCTGTCAAGTGTAATCATTGTCCTGATTTCGGCCTGATTCTCTTGGACTTTGTTTCCAACGGCTATAGAACCTTTCCTAAGCCTTCCAAAGCCTTCCTAAGGCCTCTATAAATAGACACACCTAAGCAACATACTTTCTACTATTTTGTGTCCAAGAAAAGATCTTGCTCTCCAAGCTTAAGTTCCATCATCTAGAGAGCTAAATTCCCTTTGCTCACCCGCTCTCCCACCGTTATTCACGAGAGCGACATTGCGCCGTCGCGTGGCTCACGCATCCACGTCCTCGACGCACTCCTTGCAAAGGGGAGTTTCCTTATTCCTATAGAAGCTAGGTTTATAATTACTTTGTTGGCTCTATAGGACTTGTTGTTTCTTTTATCTTTGTGATTTTGTTGGGTATTCGCTTTGTGAATTCCCGTCTCCTTCGTGGGACAAAATCCTTCTCGTGAAGAGAAGGGGTTGAGGAATGCTACCCTCGTACTTGTAGCGTGGTTGTACTGAGGTTGAATCACCCTCGTTTTAAAGTGATTCGGTTAGTGGATTTAATCAACTAGGTTGATCGGAAAATCCTAACTCGAGAGGGTTAGGTGGTGGTTTTCACCCGGTTTGGGTTTCCACCTAAAAATTCTTTGTGTACTTTGTGTGTTTGTTTATTCTGTGATATTGTTTATTTCCGCATTTTATTACGTCACCCCTCCCGGGAGGGAACCTACAATTGGTATCAGAGCAGGTCTTGCGAGATCGGAGTAACACCCGGCAAGAGATCAAATGGAGGGAAGCACATCAGCGATCAAAATATCTGAGGGGCAGTCCACCGTCCGACCACCCTACTTTGACGGGAACAACTACAGCTACTGGAAGCTGAGGATGAGGATGTGGCTTCAAGCCACGGACTTCGCTCTATGGGGACGTTGCGAAACCCCATACGAGATCCCAAAGCGACCCCAAGGAGGCTACTCGTAGCTGCAGATTCAAGAGCTTTCACTCAACGCAAAGGCAATGAATGCCCTGTATTGCACATTGAGTCTGAAGGAGTTTGAGAAAATCAAAGAGTGCACCACCGCCCACGAGATATGGAGGAGGTTGGAAGGCACTCATGAGGAGACAAGCTCGGAGGAAGAAGAAGAAAAAGAAGAAGAAACCGCTTGCTTTGGTTTCATGGCCAGAGGAACCAATAGCGACAGTGAAAGCGGAAGCGACTCCGACGACGAGGTAAATCTCGATCTACAAGAAGCTTTTAATGAACTTTTTGAAGTTAGTAAATCACTAAAAAGAGAAAATAATAGCATTAAAAAGAATCTTAGTTTTCTTAGAAATGAAAATGATAGGTTAGAAAAAAAACTCAAGGACATAGAAACTAGTCCTAAGGATAATAACCTGTTATTAGAAAATCATAACCTTATCAATGAAAATAATAAATTGATTGAGGAAAATGTTAGTCTAAAAATAGAAATTTCTGATTTAAAGACTAAGATGAGTATTATAGAAAAAGAAATTGCATGTCTTAGGGAAAACTCTAACAAATTAATCAATAAAGTAGATAATTTTTATAGCCCTAAGGTTGAGAAAGGATCTCCATCAAGGAGACCCGCTAACAGATCCGGATCCAAGCTCACTTGGATACCGAAGAAAGATTTGGAATCTTGTTTTGTAGGGTTCAGGGATAACTACAACACAAAGGACTGGACCTACAAACTAAAGGCTGGTCAACTCAAGTTGGGAGAACCAAGGAATAGACCAAGGAGGAGAACAAGAAGACCGACGAGACGGCGAACAAGCAACGGACCCGCCGCACGTCTACCACCAGATTGGAGACCGGTGCCGATGCCCGGGCCTCCAAGC
Source organism: Thalassia testudinum (assembly GCA_037157565.1). Lineage (NCBI taxonomy): Eukaryota > Viridiplantae > Streptophyta > Magnoliopsida > Alismatales > Hydrocharitaceae > Thalassia > Thalassia testudinum. The sequence goes on along the minus strand of JAZHRO010000078.1, from coordinate 7,995,022 downwards.
TACGGATGGGAGCCCCATCCGATGTGGCATCCACCACCACCATTCGGGCCATTTTATTGGCCATGGTAGGTGAGGTAAAACCATTTACCCTATCTTTTTATCATAATCATTTAGATAGGGGGAGTTAAAAAATGATGAGCTAATTGTCAATTTTTAAGGGGGAGATATAAGGTAGCTAATTTTCCTTTAGTAAGGGGGAGAAAAATAATAGCTATCTTGTTGTTACAAAAAGGGGGAGAATATCACCTTTGTTAAAATAAATTCATAGAAGAGCATGTCTTAAGGTGAAGTTATAAGAAATTTAAAACCAATCAAACCTTTTTGATAATGTCAAAAAGGGGGAGGATTTTTATGCATTATTATTTACGGTTTTGTCATCATCAAAAAGGGGGAGATTGTTGGTACTAGAGCACCATGATCATTTATTTTGATGATAACAAAACACGTGTTATTTAACATTTGCAATTTGAGTCCTAGATTTCAGGTCAATTGCAAATGTGGACGTGTTTAAACGGAGTTCGAGCTCGCATCCAGGACGGATTGGAGGAGGTTGACGGAAAACAGAGGAGGTTCGCATGGAGCGACAGATTGAAGATAGAAGACAAGAAGAATAGGATAGATTCTTTTTAATCCTTTCTTGTATCTCTTGTCTTTATTTTCTTGCTCTTTTTATTTTCCTTAGAAAATTATGTTAAAGAGCCTCAAAGAACCCTAACAGTAGTCCTAGGAACATCGGCACAACCCTAGGATACTTAGGTTTTCTATAGAATACTTAGAAAACCAATATAGGGTTCAAACAGCACTTCCAGACGTCTAATTCCCAAATCAGACGTCTGATAAAGCATTTTAAGACGTCTGACTATTGTTTCACACGTCTGATAACTGTTAGGCTGGAGTTAGTATTCTGTCTGATGAAATCAGACGTCCAGACCTTAGTCCAGACGTCTTAGAAGACGTCTGATGACTTTGCCAGACGTCCAATTAGTGGACCGTTGGCTGGCTTAGCAAACAGTCAATAATATGACCGTTAGAGCCTTATCAGACGTCCTTAGGCCTTTCCAGACGTCTGATAAATGACCGTTTTGCCTCGGCTGACCCAAAATCTCTTCTCAGAGATTTTCTAGCCGTTGCAACGTTTGGAAAATCAATTCCCACAGTAAAAGTAGGTTTCCAGACGTCCATACATAGTACTAGACGTCCTGTATATCGTCTGATGGACTTGCGTAAAAACCCTGTTTAGATCTGATTCAAGTCAGGAGGAAACCTGCACAGAATCAGACGTCTGACCTTGAAATCAGACGTCTTAAAGTGGCCTTCCAGACGTCTGATGCCAGAATTAGACGTCTGATCACCCTGTCAAATGCAATCATTGTCCTGATTTCGGCCTGATTCTCTTGGGCTTTGCACCCAACGGCTATGGAAGCTTTTCCAAGCCTTCCAAAGCCTTCCTAAGGCCTCTATAAATAGAGGAGAGCCTTTGCTACACAAACAAACACCTAGACACACCTAAGCAACATACTTTCTACTCTTTTGTGTCCAAGAAAAGATCTTGCTCTCCAAGCTTAAGTTCCATCATCTAGAGAGCTAAATTCCCTTTGCGCACCTGCTCTCCCACCGTTATTCACGAGAGCGACATTGCACCGTCGCGTGGCTCACGCATCCACGTCCTCGGCGCACTCCTTGCAAAGGGGAGTTTCCTTATTCCTATAGAAGCTAGGTTTATAATTACTTTGTTGGCTCTATAGGACTTGTTGTTTCTTTTATCTTTGTGATTTTGTTGGGTATTCGCTTTGCGAATTCCCGTCTCCTTCGTGGGACAAAGTCCTTCTCGTGAAGAGAAGGGGTTGAGGAACGCTACCCTCGTACTTGTAGCGTGGTTGTACTGAGGTTGAATCACCCTCATTTTAAAGTGATTCGGTTAGTGGATTTGATTAACTAGGTTGATCGGAAAATCCTAACTCGAGAGGGTTAGGTGGTGGTTTTCACCCGGTTTGGGTTTCCACCTAAAAATTCTTTGTGTACTTTGTGTGTTTGTTTATTCTGCGATATTGTTTATTTCCGCATTTTATTACGTCACCCCTCCCGGGAGGGAACCTACAAGAACTAGCTACCTAAGCTAAGAAGTTGAGCCTATAAGAAGACCCATTCACCAGTAGACAGCTCCCGCAAGCCTTAGACCAGCCCAAGTCTCCATCTTAGCTAAACCCTAGCTACTCCTCCACTACTCTACTAGCTAAGCTAACTTGGCTAACTTAGTTTAGCTCGACCTCCTCTACTATGGTCAACCACTACCCTACTACCCAAGCTCCACCAAAAAGACCACTTAGCTCCACCTACTCCCTTCCTATTTTGGCACCAACCTATACATAACCCTCCACCACATCACCACCACCAAAGGCCACCTTCATTTTGGCGCCAAAACACCATAACTACCTCATTGCTCTCGTGCCAAAACAAGGAGCCATCTTCCCCCTACACCTCACCACCAAACGAATCCCCACCATCCTTTTCCCTCCAAAACCTAACCTTCTAGAACCTACCTAACTTGGAGCCAACTTGATGTATCCCTGCACCTCTAGCGGTCTACCAAAGGGTGGCTACCACCCATAACCACCACCACTTACACCTCCTCCTTTGGCGTCATTCATCCTCCACCCTACATACCCTAACTACCCACCCAAACTCCATCCTATCCCTCCATGATCCCATGCCAACTACCCCTCCTTCCCTTCATACCTTCCATTCTACCACCAAAAACTACACCCTTGGCTACATAAATTCCTAGATATACCTATCACTCTAGTAGTCCAAAGGAGGAGCCAAGGAGAAGATTACGGGAGCATTCCTTACTCCCTTAGTGCCTTCCACTTCTTCCTTCTTCCTTAGACCAAGCCAAAGTGTTCATCTACCAAAGAGGATGGCCAGGCAGAGGAGGAACTAGGGTGGATTCCCACCCTGAGGAGAGAGCCAGAGGAGGAGTATGTGAAGAAAGAAACCACATCATCATCCAGCAGAAAAGCAAAACAAGATCTTCTTCAAGTGAGGAAGCTATCGTACTTGGATCGAAGCCCTTCTCAAGCTCCATTAGAGGATCCTTTCTTCATCTTCATCCTTTTGTATTAACTAGATTCTAATTCCAAGTATTTATATAGTTGTGACTTGACACTTCTAGTAATGCAAAAAGCTTTTCTCGTCTTTCCATTCTGTGTGTTCAATTCCAAGTTGTTACATTGTTTTTCTTGGTGCACCCACTCTCCATCTTTCTAATTACTCTAGGCGCACTTGCCTACGGTGAGCTTAGAAAGAGGGTTTAGTTCCTATCACTTAGGCATAGTTATTTTCGCATGTTTTGCATTTCCTTAGCCCTGATTATCTCCAAAACCCTAGAAAAATATCAAAACCAAAAATATAAAAAGGAGATTTGAGAAAGCAAGAGGGAGAATCAACTATTGACTAACAATTTTACCACCTTAGACGACCCTGGATACTTCACCCTATCTAGGAATATAAATTTAAAAATCGTTGCAACGACATTAATCTGCATTAATTAGAAAATTATGTACTTTTGCATGATTTTTTAGCACCATTGCTAAAGAAGCACAGCTTAGTTTTTCATTCCATCTCTCTTACTTAATTTGAGTTTTCACTACCTTTATTCATGTTTTGACTCAGGTGCAAATCAAAAGTGGGAGCGGGATTTTGAATCACTTGTAGTGGAAGCTTCAAGTTATCTTATCTTCCTGTGATTCCAGGCAAGTACCCAAGCCAGAATCTCTTGGAATATCACAAAAATCTCCAAAAAATTATCTAAAATATCAAAACAAAAAAAAGAAAAATTTAGGGTGGTGGAACCCTAAAATTGGCTTGTATGCTTGATTGATTCATTTATCCACCACCTTCTTATTGGTGTTGAATTTTTGAAATATAGACTTCTATCCTTTTCAAAAATCACGTTCAGGCACAAAGAGGCTTTCTAAAATCTTAAACTTTGTCCAATGAAGCCCCTTTGAGTCAAGAATTGAGCCTCTAAATTTTAGAAGTATTGAAGAAATATAAAAAATTAAAAAATTGATGGATTGAAGAGGGGTCAAACCCTAATTATTTACTATTTTCTTTCAATATGTGAATTTTATAAATTTTTCTACTCATAAGATTTGGACAATTTTTATATTTTTCTAAACCTTGAGAAAATGTCAACAACATATTAAATTTTCAAAAATTTCAGAGATTATTTAAGATTTCTGCAGAATGAAATTTTCGAATCTATCTTTTTTTATTTTTGACACCATTAAAGAAACAAATTCCAAATAAATATCAAAAAGCTTTCAAAAATCTTTAAAAAATTAGTTTTGGATTCTTTGTTTGATTTCTTATTACGTGGTGGTGTTGTTTGTCATGTTTGGAACACCACCTAAAGAGATTTTTAAAATAAGGTTCATTTTAGGAGTTGCATATGTAGGATTTCTACCTTAGGGTTTGATTTTCTCTCTTAATCACACAATCAATTAAGGAATTGGATGTCACCAATTGCAATTTGATTGAAATTATAGTGTGAAGCACTCTCAACCTTCTTTGAATACATTGAAAAGAGAGAATCCTAAAATCGTCAACATCTATATCAAACCCTAAAAATCATTCATCCTAATCATGTTTGTAAAACCTATTATTTTGGCTTTGGACATCACATTCCTACCCAAATTCGCACAAGAAAAAAGAAATAATCAGGCATTACCCAAATTAACGCTCTTCATTTTCCATGTACTTTAAGTTCCTAAGCCTAACTAAAATTTGTAGTCACTTAACCACTAAGGACTTCATTCAATTTTAGGCTTGATACCCAAATTTTAAATCATCTCTAATTGTCCCTAATTCCCTTAATCAAACATGGTGTCAGATTAGGAGGGAAGTCAAATGACGGGTACGGGTTTATACAAGCCCTCGATGATTTTCCCAGGACATGTTAGGCCTAAGCCACCTCATTAGTCTAGCCAGGTTAATTTTGGGAAGCAGGCTTAATTATTGATTTCTTACTATTTGGGTTCCCAAGTCTTAGGTTTTTCTTAAGGAATAAACCTTAAGTTAGGCTTAAATTTTGATTTCTTGGATTGCTTGTCTCTCATCTTTTCCCTTCTCTCCTCTATGTTCTTCTAAGTGTATGCATAGGTGACGATCCCAAAATCCACACTTGGAGGGATCACTTGATTCTACCTCACGTAGTAGATGATCAATTTTCCTGCATTTACATTCTTCTTCTAATAAAATAGAAAACATACAAAATAGGTCCTTTTCTTATTTTGCTTGCCATTCACAACCCACCTCTAACCCTCGCATTCATAATCCACAATCTAACATCCCTGTCCCTAACCTCCCTCATCTGGAAATGCCTCAAAACCCTAATTTGCCAAATGGTCAAGATCAAGGACCCCCGCCCAATCCCTTTTTTATGATGGTTGAGCAACTAACTCAACTACAAGTAAATCAATAGCAGTTGACTAGGACTATCTTGAGCCTAGCCAACCAAGGGCAAAATCCACCACCCCCTCATGAGCCTGTTGTTCCTTTGAAGGATTTCTATGATCCTTCTAACTACGAGGTGAGCCAGGGGTGGTCATACCTGAAGGGGACTTCATAATCAAGTCAGCTATCCTCAATCTTATTAAACATTTTCATGGCCTTCCGAAGGAAGACCCATTTAGCCATTTAGAGGGGTTGATTGTTCTCTCACAAACCACCTGTTCTCACAATGTGTGAGAGGACTTATAGCTAATGCAACTTTTTCCTCTTTCTCTCAAAGATAAGGTCGCCTACTAGTTCAAAATAGTCATCAGACCCATTAATACTTGTCCTAAACTAAAAGTACATTTCTTAAAAAATTCTTTCCTATAGGTCTTACTAATGCCCTGAGAAGATCCATTACAACCTTCCAGCAAAAATCTGGTGAATCTCTTCATGAAGCCTGGGAAAGGCTTCAGGAACTCCTAAGAAGTTACCCATATCATGAGGTACTGCTTTGGCAAGTAGTTCAAATCTTCTACCATGGATTAGAAGATCAACTAAGAAGATTTGTTGATACCTCATGTGGTGGGAATTTCTTAAACAAAGATGTTGAAAGTGCCTATGATTTATTTGCGGAGATGAGTGAGAACTCATTCAACCATGCTTCCATGAGCACCTTTGGAAGAAACGCTAATCCTCAATTTGGTGTTCATGAGATAAGCACCCATAGCTAGTCTGTTCCTATTACTCAGGATGATATCCAACTAATTACCTAGAGACTTGATCAAATGTAGATTAACCAAAAGAAAATAGAGGAAACAATGAATTTCCAGAAACTAACTCCACCCTCACCCACACTTAACCTACTAAAGAGAGAAAACTTGCATCATATTGGTGCTGTTCCAGCTGAGTATAATTTTCCTGAGGCTTCACCTAATGTGATTGGGACATTTGATTATGGAAACACTTTCAGCCCAGCTACAAAAAACATTTCCGTCCTCCAAGAGTACTTTAAAAATCCCTCCAATGCAAATTGGGGGAATAACCCGAACATCTCTTGGAAAGTGAGGGTTCCTACGGATTTTAATGGATATTAGAGGGGAGAGGTGAATAGTATTGTCTTTTATAAAGTTAAATATCGTAATTACAAAGACAAATCAAACCACAAAAATTCATGCACAGGAGACATCTGGATTTATAGTGGAAATCCTTCCCAGGTGAAAACCAGTACCTAATCCTCTCAGCTTAGGATTTTCTCAACTAATTGAGGCTAGTCAATCCACTAATGTACCACTTGAAACGAGGGTAGCACAATCTCTTACAATGATCCCTTCTCTTACTAACCTGAAGAGAAGCACAACAATAATGGATTTCTCCCAACAGCTTCGGATCCGTAATAAAAAGCAACAAGTAATGTAAAAATAGTATAAACCTATGGAACCTCAAGGAAAGTCAAACTAGATTTCAACAGAGGTTTAAATCGTCGTGCTTTGAGAGTTGTGAAAGCAGAAGCGTAGAAGCACTTAGAGGGAAGCACTAAAAGCTCTTTCTTTTAGATGGATTTCTATTTGTGTTTTGAAAAGGCTGCGTATGACCTCTATTTATACTAACAAATCAGCCTGAAAAGAAAATCAAATTGGTCGATCAATTAAGGTAGTTTGATCGATCAATGATTGGTCGATTAATTAACCTAAATGATTGATCAAAAGTGAATTTATCAACTTCCTAAAATAGGCTAATTTGATCGATTAATTAAGTTGGTTGGTTGATCAATAACCCTAAAAAAAACTTGTTTTTACGAGAAGTGCAAAAATCCATTTCAAACTTGTTTTGAGGTTCCATACAAAATAATCTAAACTCAATAAAGATAAAAAGACACTAAGACAAAGTCAGCAATCTTCTAGCTTTAATCAATGAGAGAGTCCTGAAAGATTAGTTTTGCAAATAAAATACTTTTGATGCATCAAAACAGAGGTACTTACATTCTCCCTATTTTTTATGACAACAAAATTATAATTTTGTAGAGAGATAGAAATATGAAGAGATATGCATAATACCTCCTCGTTTTGTTTCAGCAAAAAGTAAAACATGCAGCTATCAATTTGAAATATCTCCTTAAACATGTAATTGAAGCAATAATATTTATAACATGTGATTAAAGAGAGAAATATTCAGATGAGAGAGATAGTAACCATGCATATAACTATAAAGCAATATAAATGAGTGCAAATGAACATAGCAAGATAGAAATGTTCAAAATAGAGTTCTACAAGCCATAATGCTAGAAATAAAAAAGCAACAATAATAAAACTACTCCAAAGATGCCATAAAGGCATCCATCGTGCTCTAAAGATTGGTACCTAACTCAAGGTCCATCAAGTCAAATCTCTCTACTGAAGTATGGTGGCCAAGACAATGGAGTCTCTGAGCTGATGATTTGGGTGTCGACTGCCTAGATGTCCGGCGAGGAGGTGTCACCTATTGATTTGTCACTGCTGTAGTAGGAGGAGCTACTGATGATGGAGGCACGGTAGTAGATAGGCAAGGACAAGGAGGCCTATGAAGCTACTATTGATCCCGTGAATAGACTCTCCAAGTCTATCCAAAAACTTGCCTTAAGCATTCAGGTATTTGAATACCTGATGCCCATGTCTCATCATCACCAAATCTACCTCTCGCTATCAGTGCATCATCAAAGAAATACCATCAGTAACATCCTGAATACTGATGTAGTCCCAGCCCATAAGTGGTCTGTCAAGAAGGCCCCACTCCTAGTCATAGAAGCACGGAGCAAGTCACATTGGAGGAGGACAGGTCACTGTGATGTGGTCATATGGCAGTAATAGAGGCTCTACTACAAAAGAAGGTCGGTCGGGCTCCTGAGGCTGCTGCTCTTGCTGGTCTACATCGACACCATAGGCTCCCTAAGCTTGGTCCATCTTGGTATAAGTGAGCTTATCAAATATGGGGACTCTCGTAATGAATTGTTTATGGTTGATAGCCATTGGGATATTAAAATGTAGGAAGATGTGAGAGAGGAGTGTCCCAAACCAGAAGGTGCTAGTGGGTTGCTTGCTCATCAAATACATAATCAAGTGGTTCTAGTTGAATCTCTTGTTCTTAAGAAATGCATATAGGGTGATGAGCATGATACCAGGGAAGTTCTCAAAGGAGGTAGATTTAGACATAAAATTCCATAGAAAAAATCTATTAAGAAAATGTGGAAGAAGACAAAAGTAAGGAGATTTGGCAGGATGGCCCAAGTCATAATGTGTGGGAGTAAGCAAGGTCTCTTGAATAGAATCCATCTGTGTTTGCTGGTGAAGCTCAAGAAAGGTAGGTCCAACAGACGGATAACCAAGAATCTCAGAGATGACATCTGCATTAACCAATTCCTCAATGCCGTAGACATTTGAGGTAAGCTCAATGTTGAACCCCTCACCTACATTTTTGAGATTGGCATAAAAATAGGCGACATGTCATGGGATCAACAATAGATATGCAGCTGTTCTTGGAACCTGCAAAAAAATTTTGCTCAAAAAGGCAAAGAATCTAGTGGTAAGCCAACTTCTCTTGGATCCCGGGAAAGATGCACTCAAAGTAGGGAAAGTCAACAGGTCATCCAACATGCGAGAAAAGCTTGGAAAGAATAGAGAAATGCTCACAGGCAGCCTCTGTAATGAAAAAATGATTGAAAGTGTCATCACGAGAACCCGAGAAGGCACATATGTGTTTCAGAGCCATTTCAAAACTAAAATCCAACATTGGTCGATCAAACAAGATAGATTGGTCGATCAAAAATATACTGGATAGGATTCTGAAAAATCAACTTCTGGTCAATCAACCAACTAGATTTGACGACCAAACGTTAACAGACTGAAAAAAAATAGAGATTGCCACGAGTGATAAGCTCACAAATACTATCAAAATGGCCTTGTAAACACAAGATCATACAAGACTACCATTAGATCTAGTCATAGCATATCTGTACTTAAGAGAAATCTAAAAGAAATGGATTTAAATTAAGTTGTAGAGGTTACCATGATCGATCAAAAATGGTTGATCAAGAGGGAGTCAACATGGTCATCAGTGATGTCGAGGACGGCCAGCGAGGGAGGATTCATGACAAGGAGGGCATCCGGCAAGGACACTATTTAAGCAAATTCGTCGTTGTTTAAGAAATTGCGTCATAGTGTATGACAAAGTCACTTAAATCATTTAAATTTATAGCTCAGAAACAAAGAAGACTCCGAGGTCAAACACAAGGAGCAAATAATAGCAATTTAATCTCACCAATCACAAGAAATATAAGCAATTATAATCAAAACTTAATTCAAAACAACTCGAAATGATATATAAATGAAATTCAGTATCTCAATGCAAAAAGAATTATTTAAAATTGTGATTTGAACCACCAATTAACCCTTTGAAGTTAAGCTCAAATATCTGAAATATATCAACAGTAATTATCAATCTAATATTCCACGTCAACCAACTGAAATGAATCAATAGCATCTTTTAGAACCAGCAGAGATCAGACGAAGGCACAAGGCTTTAGACGCCTTAAGTGCTCAAGGCTCAACGTCGACAAAACAGAGGCAAAGACCTCTTCTCTTCTTCCTTCGTGACTTAGAGAAAGGCAACCATAGCACCATAGCATAGAGGCAAAGGCCTCTCAGAATCGCTAAGTGTAGAAAGCAGTGAAGGGTAAAACCCCCCTCTCTCTCTCTTTCCTCCTCTTTCTTTTCTTAGAAACCCAAGTTTAGCCAGGTAAACAGGCGGGTAACTGGGCGTGAACAGGGTCCAGACCTGCGGGCGTGGTCGCAGGCGAGGAGTGCTTGATCGGGTTAAGCGGGTCATAAGGGTGAAGGGGACCCGACCCTTGTGTTCTTAGGCAAAGAACAAGGGAGCGAAAATCAATTTATCCCACATGAATAGCTGCTACGTCCCCGATGTGGGACTATCTGCCCCACGGTCTTCGTTGCGCTCAGCTACAGGATGATGGCTTCGATTAGGGTAGCAGCTCTAGATGAGGTGCCAATTGAGGGCCTGGGGTAAAGCCTAGGAGTCAGTTGCAACACCTAGGGATGAAATCTGGAGGAGTCGTGACCGGAGGACTAAAGGCGTGGTCAACGAAATCGCGAGCGACGACGGAGGTCCGGTGAATACTTGAAAAGCAAAGTTAGGCCTCGCAGCCACATCAAATAGGCTCAAAAGGATTGCCATGAAGCGGCAAGTGCAGTAGTGGGTGCAGCATGTGGTGCGAGTGAGGGTGGAGGCCTGACGACCTCGAGAAGGTGGTGCAAGTGGTCGTGAGTTGGGTGGAGTGCAAGAGTAGGTAATCCCCTCAATTGCTTGAGGGGTTTTACTCTTGAAACCACGGCGAAGGTTTCGAGACCGATGGGGAGTGGATTGGTGTAGTGTAGCGGATTTTTGAGGTCGCCAGAGTTACATCGAAGACGGGGGAGACAACAGTGGTGCGAGCGAGGGAGCGTTCTTATGCAGGTAGCGAGAGTGTGAAACAGATCAATGGGAGTCACAGAGTTCAGTGAGGATGGTTGTGGATGATGGAGATGTGGAGATGGCACTGACTATGATTGGCCGGCTGACGTGCGAAAGGCGTGTTTGTTCAAAAGGATCATTATAGTTTGTATTCGCAGCGTCGATTTGAAAAGAAGAAACAGACATGAGTCCGAGTGTCAATCATAGGGAGGCATAAAAATCAAATTTTCTTTGTCACTTAATGTCACAGAGATAACGAGTTTTTGCTTGCGAGAAGACGTGGTAGAAAAATGAGCGAGAGAGAGAGAGAGTAGGGTTAGGATCTTTTAAATCATAGTAATTACTCAAAGTAAGATGGAGAACAACATCAACATTATATTAACCATGCAAATCAAGTTTTACAAATACAACGGTAGCTAAATGATTGAATAAAAAAAGAAGTAAAGCTAGATTAAAGGGAAAGAAAGAGAGAGAGAGGAAACGGCGAGGCGGCCACGGCGGTGGAAGGAGGCTCCGTCGGTGGCTCGTCAACTCCGTTGACTACAAGAGAGTCTAAAGGGGGCTAGGAGGGTGTTACAACAGTTGAAAGGTGAATTCAATGCCTTAAATGGTTGGTTGGGAGGGGTTTATATAGGGAGAAGAGGTTTCTATTTTAAGTATGGCCTTTAGCGATGTCTGGGACATCGCTAAACCCATGCTAAAAGCGTCAGTGAAGCCCCTCGCCCAACGATCTCACACACACGCCATTCTTCTTCATGCACGATCCGTGTGCGTGCACTGTGGGCCGTCCGATTGTAAATCGGACAATCGAGATCGCTCGTGGGCCACGCACTTGGATCAAGCTTGTTGCACTCGTGCCCCACATGTCATCGCGGGCGTCTTCCTCAGATGCGTGGGATTGCACCGCATTGCCTGCTGCCAGCTGCTCGATCACGCATCGACAGTCGTAATCACATGCCTTGCGATTGCCTTGATTTTGCGCTGCGGTGGGTGCCTCGAACCCGCGCCTCACTGTGCGGGGGTGAGGCGCATACCGCTGGTCTACGCTTGCTACTTCATCGCAGAGGTGAACTGCTGGTGTGGTGCGGTGACCGTTGGATGAAGATCCAACTGTTGGGAGCTGCTGCAGCTGAGGACGCTGCGGTTGTGGGGGGCGAGGGGCGCACGGTTCTCAGCCGTTCGATAAAAAATCAATGATCAAGATTCATCCTGCGGTGGGGGTGCTGGTGTTTTGCTATGGTTGAGGAGAGCGGGGATGCTAACACGTGGTGCCCCCATGACCGTTGATCATCAGATCAATGGTCAGAACTTCTTAGGCCAATTGTGGGAGCTCCGGATGTCGGATTTAGCTAATTTTGAGTTCGTTTGACTCCGTTCATTGCTCTGATTCCATCCATGTGGTCCGATCACTCATCTAAGGTCTGTTTTGACATGTACTTGTACACATGGCCGTTAATAATGCATTATAAGCAGTTTTGTTGTGCAATGCATGTGATGCTCCTATTCCTATTTATGATGTATCCTCCGTGCATTTTACCTTTAAGACCGTCCCCTTTTGGCAGAGTTAGCATTGTAAAATGCAGTGTTATCATACCCTCATGCTTACACCTTGCTAGTCCCTAGCAAGTTTTATTCTAGCCATTATTCTCCATCAGAATTCAAGAAGTAATTACTTAGACATTTTGTTACTTGTCAATAGGAAATATACTAAGGTCCTGATCTACATAGACTAAGTAGCGTCCGAGTGTTTGCCAAAATATGAATTGCCTGAATCCTTGCTTTAAGGCATGTATATATATTTTTTTCATCTTTTCTCATTTTTAGATTTTTGGAGTTAAGAGTGCGTTGGTAACTTTTTACAGCTACCCAACCCACACAAAACTCAGAAAAAACTCTAAGTGCTAAGCATCTTGGTGTGAACCACATGATAGACTTACTCAACGATAATTTAGATAGCTTCGGGTTTCTACGCCCCTAGGTGACCAGGAAAGGAAGTGTTTTTCCTGAAAGTGTATTTGTTCGATCGGTAGCTTTCTCCCTACGTTTGTTCTACTTGGGGTCAACACAAGGATTTTTCCAGTGTATATCTCCCTGGCTTGCTCTACTTCCCCGCTCTTTCCTTAAGTGTTTTGGGTCTTTTTATGCATTTAATGAGCTGGGTTCTGGACAACTGACCAATGGGCTGTTACCCACAATCACTTGCCAGCCATACTCATGTGGTGAAGTGTGTCTTATTTTGTTCCTTTTTTCTCCCTTTTTTTTTTAGTAGGTGGCTTCCCTGATCTCAATTTTACCTAGAGGCAATAAAAAGAAGGTGGTCCTATAGCTGGGCTCTGGACAACCTACCAATGGGCTGTTACCCACGACAACTTACCAACCATACCACCCTAGAAAGTTCATTAGCTACCCAATTTCTGTCAGAATCTCCGAGTGAGTCTGTGCAAAAATGTGTGCAGATGCTTAGACTAAAAGTCCTTCTGAGTTAGAGGGTGAGTTGATAAGTCGTATACTTATCACCTTATTTAGTTGGTAGTTTAGAATAGATTAAGGTTGCAAGGATTTGAAGCTAAATCCATATTTTAACGGACACCAGGGATGATTAAGCTTGAAGGCCTGAAAAGTCTAAGTGTTCAGGTTCTTTTCGTATTATTTCCCACTATTGACAAATTCTAATGCCTAAGTTTTTCTTCCTAAACTCAATTTTTTTGATTTATTTATTTATTTATTTCTATTCAGATCGATTAAATGAACTCAGAATCATGCAATTTACCACCCCCATGCTTAAGTTGGACAATGTCCTCATTGACAAGTACATGGATGCAACAGGTTTCAAAAAGATATTACTTGAGTGAAGTAAAATACCAAATCAGTCTGAATCTTCTGGGTTGCCTCACAGGAAGTGTTGAGTTTAATGCCTCCAGCTGGGTGGTGCTTCGTGTCATCCTTCAATGAGGGTGACAACCTCCTTCGGGGGAACCTGGGTGAGGAAGTGTTTCAGTCTCTGGCCATTGACTGTGAAGGTGTGCCCAGTATTCAGATTTACGATTTCAACCACCCCGTTAGAGTAGGGATTGACCACTCTAAATGGTCATGTCCACTTAGACCTGAGCTTCCCTAGAAAGAGTTTTAGATGGGCATCAAAAAGCCAAACTTGCTAATTTGGCTCAAAGGTTTTTCTATGGATGAGTTGGTCGTGAATGGCTTTCATTTTCTCCTTGTATAGCCGACTATTCTCAAAAGCGTCCTGACGAATTTCATCGAGCTCGAAGAGTTGGAGCGTCCTCTATGCACCGGCTAACTGGGAATCCATGTTATACTGCTTAACGGCCCAGTAGGCCCAGAGTTCCAACTCGATAGGAAGGTGGCAAGCTTTGCCAAAGACCAGGTGATAAGGTGCCATGCCTACCGGGGTCTTAAAAGTGGTCCGGTATGCCTGCAGGGCATCATCCAATCGTGCGGACTAGTCCTTCCTATCAGGTCTCACAGTCTTCAGTAGAATATTCTCGATCAGCCTATTTGAGACCTCGGTCTGCCCATTTGCTTGCGGATGATACGAGGTAGCAATGCGGTGGTTAACCCCGTATTTTCTAAGGAGGGCACAGAATTGGGTGTGGATAAAATGACTTCCACCATCACTGATCATGGCCTTTGGTATTCCAAATCGGGAAAAGATGTTCTGCTTAACAATGTCCATGATAGCCTTATGATTGCATCGGCGGGTGGCGATGGCTTCAATCCATTTGGAGACATAGTCTACAGAGACTAAGATGTACTCAAAGCCATTAGATGGTGGGAAGGGGCCCATAAAATCAATACCCCAAACGTCGAAGATCTCGACAATCAAAATGAGCTAGAGGGGCATCATGTCTTTTTTGGTCATGGTCCCCAGAGTCTGGCAACGAGAGCAAGTCTTAGAGAAATTGTGTGCATCCTTAAATAAGGAAGGCCAGTAAAATCTAGACTGCAGAACCTTAGCAGCCATTTTCTTTCCTGAGAAGTGGCCACCACAAGCTTGGTCGTAACAAAAAGATAGCACACTCTGAACTTTGTCCTCAGGGATACACCTCCTGATGATCTAGTCGTCACAGAGGTGAAACAACATGGGATTGTCCTAGAAATAGTGCTTGGCCTAGGCCAAGAACTTGTCTCGTTGCTATCTGGACCAGCTGTGCGGGGTCTATCCTACAACTAGGTAGTTCACATAGTCAGCATACCAAGGTAGTTTCTTGTCTTGCACAGCCAGAATGTGCTCATCGAGAAAGGTGCCAGATAAAGGCAGGGAGGGCCCAATGTGGTCTGGGTGGAGTCTGGATAGGTGGCCAGCCACCACATTCTTTGATCCGGCTTTGTCGTGGATTTCCAGGTCAAATTCTTGCAAGAGCATGATCCATCTGATGAGCCTGGGCTTCGCAACCTTTTTAGCCAATAGATGCCGGATGGCTGAATGGTCTGTATAGATGGTCACGTGGGATCCCAGAAGATAAGATTGGAACTTTCAAGTCCAAAAACTACAGCGAGCAGTTCTTTTTCTGTGACCGTATAATTTCGTTGGGCCGCGTCTAACGTCTTGCTTGTGTAATAGATCACCACAGGTTTCTTGTCTTGTCTTTGTCCCAGGACGGCGCCTATGGCAAAATCTGATGCATCACACATGATCTCAAAGTCCTTGGACCAATCCGGGGATGAAGTACAGGTGCTGACGAGACTAAGTCCCGAAGGGTGTAGTAAGCCTAGATGCAATCAGAGGTCATGTAGAATAGGGCGTCATTGGCCAGAAGGTCGGTCAAGGGTTTGGAAAGCTTGGAGAAGTCTTTGATGAACCTTTGGTAGAAGCCAACATGTCCAAGGAACGAACGAATCTGCTGGACCGAGCTAGGCGAAGGGAATTTGGAAATCAAATCAACTTTATCCCGATCCACTTCAACGCCCCGATGTGATACGATGTGACCGAGGAAGATTCCTTCTTGAACCATGAAATGGCTCTTTGTCCAACTTAACACCAAATTAACCTCGATACATTGTTTTAGGATTTTCTCCAAGTTGCTCAAACAATGGTCAAATGAATTTCGAAATATAGAGAAATCATCCATAAAGACCTCCAGGTATTCACCCACCATTTCTAAAAAAATGGGTAGCATGCAATGCTGAAAGGTAGCATGTGCATTGCACAACCCGAACAACATACGACAAAATGTAAACGTGCCATACGAGCAAGTGAATGTGGTCTTCTCTTGATCTTCAGGAGCAATTTTGACTTAGTTATATCCTGAATATCCATCCAGGAAGCAAAAATACTTTTGCCCTGCCTATCTTTCAAGAATCTGGTCGATGAATGGCAGGGGGAAATGATCTTTCTTGGTTACTTCATTGAGTTTCCTGTAATCAATACACACCCGCCATGCGGTGGTGGTGTGGGTGGGGATGGATTCGCCAAGTTCATTGGTGACAACTGTGAGCCCGACTTTCTTCGGAACCACTTGAGTGGGGCTCACCCAGGGGCTATCGGAGATGGGTGGTAACGTGGTTTCCACTCAACTCAGTAATTAAGTTAATTTCACTTAATTAAGAGTAGAAGAAGTCACTTAGGTTAACTCGAAGTTGTGTTGGTTGTGTAGTATAGGGTTGAATTAACCTAACATTTTAGAAATTTTTACTGGTTGTGTCCAGGTTGTTCACTGGGAGGTATAATAATTTTCTTCAAATTCACCAATTCTCTTTTATTTCTCTATAAGTTTAGGAGGTATAACTAAGTTAATTTTTAAAACATGAATTTTGCCAAAATATTTAAACTATAAATAATATACAAAATTCCATATGAAAAACATATTTACTCAAAATGATGTTTGTTTTCCAATTTTATTTCAAAAGAAATTAAGGCAATTAAAAGTTATTCTATTAAAACAAGCCTTTTTACAATTAAACAAATTCAAAAAGTAACTAAAATGATGCAAGAAAAGATTTTCTTCATTTATTTTCTTCAGCCTCTCACCTTCTTCTCCTTTGCTTTTATTTTCTTCTCTCTCTCGAGCTCTCTTTCTTACCTTTCTTCTGTTGTTCCTACCTTCTCCTGCCTTCTTTTCTTCCCTTAGTCTTCTCCTTTTATTCCTTAATTTCTTTTCCTTAGTGCCTGTGCTCCTTTCTTCCTTAGCCTTCAGCTTCAACACTTAGCATTTAACAACCATCGGCTTCTCTTTCAATTCCCTTAGACTTTCAGCTGAACTGGGTTTTTTTTTTACTTTTTTAACCAAAATTTATTTTATTTGCGGTGAGGTCCTTTCGAGGATACACAGTTCCCTGAGACTAGGGTGGGACCAGACCCTACTCGGTCCTCGCCTAATCTCAATTAGGTTCGTTTTCGGTTCATTTCGTATCGGTTCATAGTCTCAAGCCAATTTGTTTCAACCCAGCCTCCCAGGCCTCTCGCCCTCCCAGGGCACATTTGCTCACACCCCCAAGGGTGCACACCCGTAGGCACACAGGCCCGCACACAAACACACATGCACATGCTCAGAAAAGATCAGATCAGTAACCGGTGCATCAAGCGCTAACGACTGAAGAGAGCATACAACAAATTGCTTTTATTCCCATGCGTGCGCTCAGAATCTGATGATGTGGGACTAACCCCTTCCAGACCCAAATTCAAGTGATCATAACTTTCTACCCAGAGCTCCAAATCGATTGATTTCAAGTTTGTTAGAAAGCTCTAAGGTAGATCTACGTAATTGAGGGTCAATTTAAGGTTTTGAAGATGTTTTCCTCTTCAATTTGAAAGATGAAATCAGGGTTCCTACGGGTTATTAAATGCCTGGAAATGGTTTTAATGTCACAGAGTCCTCAGATGGAGTTTTCTTTCTTATTAAAAGGTCTGTACAAGTTATACAAGTAATTCCACATCTATTAGAGTAAGTTTTAAGCTCTTAAGATCTCCATACAATGTACAGAAGGTTGAAGCTTCTCTAAAAGCTTCAGAGTTTGAATTTTCAAACTTAAAATAGGTAAACAGACACTTAAGAATGCTTCCAATTGATTTAAACTAATTCTAAGGGTTATAATTAACTCATCTGAGCAGGATTCATGTTCAAATTTCAACAAAATGCTTCTCCTATTAGTTTGGGTTCGAAAGCAACCCAAATTGACAGGATTCAAATTCTCACTAAATAAATCATCTGAGCTCAATTTATTCTCTCTCAGACCATTCAACAAATTCTCAGAAACAGTTTACACTCCTCAATACCTTAGATCAAACTCAAAACTCCATTAGCAGACTCAGTTTGACTGTGAAGGCACAAAAATTGACTTTCTGTTCAAAGCCTTCTCCCAAGAAATTAAAGCCTCAATTAGAGTCTCCTCAGCATTAGAAACTTATTCAGATCTTCAGGTAGGTGCTCTAACCAACATTTCTAGGGTTTCAGGGTCGCCGCCTGAGGTTCAAAATATGCTTGTTCGACAGAGCCAATGGAAGGTTGTTACAGTGGAATGAGGTCATGAATAGCTTTAGTGCATCTCATTGAAGCTTCTAGGTTCCTTAAAATCAACTTAAACCTAACTAATAGACATCTCCAACTCTGCCGAAGTTGGAGAAGATGAAGTTCATATCTACAGCTCTAGTGGTTAAATCCTCAAAGAAACATTCTTAAAATAATCAGTGGTCCATTTAATATCATTCTGGAGCTTCTCAACAAGTTTCTCAAGCTAAAACATAATTTTGGCTCGTCGAAGCTCTCTGGAGCTCCAGTGAGTCCAGAAAATATGTAAAATTGTGTGCAGATTGTTAAAACTTGCCATTTTTGATTTAGAAAGGATCCTGAGGTTGCAAGGAACCTCAGTATCACATTTAATTCCTCATTATTTCATTAGAGTTAAGATTTAACAGTGAAATCATTTCTTTAAAAGTCTCATTTGAATTAAGCTCAGGACTTGTTTAACCACTCGATTGAGAGGTTAAAACAAGTCAACAAGTAATAGTAGTCATAATTATATTGTTAATTTAAGATTTGAACTGTTCCTGAGTCGCCATTGACAGCGAGCTCAGGAGCTTAATTATATTTGGCCGTTTAATTTATATGTGGTATTTATAGGTATTATAGTGTCGATTAGGGTTCCTAAGTGGTGAATAGATGATGAAGAACCCTATGAAGGTGAAATTAAGTCGATTACTGTCACCATGGACAGTGACAGTAGTCGGTGGAGGTGGAATGTGAATTAGGCGATTAGGTGATTCAATTAAACGATTAAGTGATTTAGAAGTGATTATGGAAGTTAAAGGAAGGTGGACAACGATTTCAAAAGATGAAATTAAGTCTCTAGCGGGCTCAAGGAGCTCGCCGGAGTCGGAAAAGATGAAACTAAAATCTGACATTAACTCTAATCTAACTACCAAAACTAACTAACTAAACTAGCCTACTACTACTCCTACTCCTAATCTACTGTTACCTGGACAAAAGGGTCAATAGGGTTTCGCCAAAGTATCATGGCGGATGACGAAATCAGAGGGTGGAAGAAAGATCTCCTGTGGGCGTATTTGAGGTGGAGCAGAGGATTCCTGTAGTCGACTCCTGTGTCAAAGACGTAGAAGACCATGGTGGATCTCCTCGGCTGATTAAGATGGACAGAGGAAGTCAGAAAGTGGAATGGGAAGTCGTCAGAGTTTTAGACGAATAGCCTATTGGGTTGGCTGCAGTGTTAGAAGAGGTAAGGGAGCCAACTTGAGTAAAATCCAAGGGGTGAGGGGGTATTTATAGCAGTTGGCAGTGAAGAGAATGGCGAGGTCTGGCCGAAGAAAGAGCTTGAGGAGCTTAACCTCCGTCGTCGTCTCCAACGACGGTGAGGTTATCTCCCACTGAAAAATAGGATTCCCGGTTAATCCAGACTGGTGGATGAAGTGGAGGTGGTGAACGCAAGCTGCAAGAGCTTGGACAAAGAAGGATGATGTCGGCAAGGCGATAATCGCGCGGTGGGGTGATTCTCTGCCGCCAGCCATTCATTCGACTGAAGAAGACGAAGAGGGACTTAAATGAAATAAAACTTAAGGACCTGTGTGAGAAATAAGGAACCGATTGTAATGAATTTTTAGGACCAAAATGTAAACTCAGGTTTTGAAGATTTATTTTAATTTAGATCTTTCTCAAATTTTTATATATGTTATTAAATAAGGTAAATATTATTTTTACACCTTGAATTTACATTTTTGACCTTTTTAGGTTAATTTATTAGATTAAGTAAAATCACTTAAGTTATTATATACTTAGGTTTACATTAAGTTTAAGTTACTTAACTTATTAATTAAGGGAATGATTAATAGGATTTCGAGTCCAATTATTAACTATATTATTAATAATGTTAATTGAATGATAAAATGTCATTTTTTAACATATTTTAAGGTCCTTGACTAAATATCCCTTATTTTATAACTAACCCTTATATATTCATAACCTTAGCTAATTAACTAGGAAGACTAGTTAATTAGGGGTAATTAGAGATCATGATGAGTATCTCATCATACCCCCAAGCCAAAGTTTTGCTAGTCCCTAGCAAAATTAACTAAGACTATGATGATTTAAAGCACTTGGGTTTAAATTATTATAAATAGTAACTATGCAAAGGAAAGTTTAGGTCAGAAATTTTTAAGGTTAAATATAAATGATTAATGTATAGAGCACATGTGAAAATTTTCTTACTTAGGCTTATACTTATAACATTTTCAAAACACACTTAAAATAATTTGTAAACAAGAATTTTACTCTGAATTAGAATTCTTCAAAAATCTCTTAATCTTTGTAACTATTCTTAACTCAAATTAGAATACAAAGTGTTTTAAGAAAAATAAAACTTAAGAATTGAGAATTGAATTTTAACTCAAAAACTCAAATAGATTTAAGTTAATCCCTTGTTTATGATATTTGACTTTTATCAATATAAGTTTAAGCAAATTAACTAGATACTCATTATTAATCAAATTTAGAGTAGTAAAACTCTAATTTACTAACTTACAACACTAATGATTAACTTCTAGACCTAGGATTCTGTCAATTCTTCTCCTTTAGGTCTCAACTTAAAATCTTCAAAACCTAATTTCTTAGGCTTGATTACCCAATACCAAGGTTCAGTAGCTATGATTTTAAAACATCTGTGCTTAGTGAAGAGAATTGTCCTAAAGACATCCAAAGTTGCAAAAATCCAGATCTTAAGACATCATTTTCCAATCCCAATTATTCCAATTCAAGCCTTTGGCTTGGCCTTACTCAGGTTTGGTTGCTTTCTCCTCACCAGTTTTCTATCCCGAGGTCAACATTTTTTGTGTATATCTCCCCAGTGGACCACTGGTTCTCTTATTCTTAATATTTTTTTTCTCCATTTTTTTTTTCACTTTTTCTATAGGTTAGAACACCCATTTGTAGTGAGGTGTTCTTTTTATTTGATGGAAGGAAGGGTAGCATCCATTTGTAATGAGATGCCTTTATTGATTATGGAAAAACTGCATAAGTACCCATTTTTTAATAAGGCACTTAACTGCAGGGTGTTTTATTTACTTTTTTTCTTTTCCTTTTTCTTTTCCCCCCTTCTCATTTTTCTTACTAACATTATTCTCCAATTCCTTTCTCTAGGTGAGTGGCACATCCTTCAAGAACTGCCCCGCGGAAATCCTTAGACTAAAGAGGATTCAGAATTGATCTCTTAACCTCTATGTTTTCGCGGTCTCAGATGTCAACAAAACAATTCTATGTGAGTGAATTTAGATGTTTAGGTTACTTAGCTCTCAAACCAGAGCTTGAACAACAAAGCCATTTACTCTTAGGTTCTTTAAATTCTTAGTTTCCTCCTATAGGATCCGTCAAGACAAAATTTACCAAGTCTAGTTATTTATTTCTGGCTTGTAAGTTTTGTAAACTAAAATTCTACCAACTCTCTATTTAATTAACTCTGAATATCTGACCTTTTACTTAACTTTATGATAAAATCAAATTTTCAAAAAGCAAAAGGATTACTTAATCTAATTGATTAAAAAGTTATAATTCAATTCCAAAACTTAAGTTTAAAATCTTAACACACTTAGTTTCTTAATTCAAGTAAAAATATAAAAACAAATCCTTAAAAGATTTAAAAGATTCCTAATTCAAATAAAATCTTGTTTTAAAAATTTTAAACACAAAAGTGTGCTTCTACAAAATGTTTAAATAAAAATCTAATTAAGAATTGAATGCTCTTAAATACTCTAAATATATTGTATATACATTTTAAACTTCTGACCTAAAAGAAAATTAAGCTCTTAATTATAATATATATATATATATTCTTCTTCTTTTCTTCTTTATTAATAATGAATAAACCCCTCTTATTATTTTTATTATTTTTTTCAAATTTTTATATTTATATATTTTTATTTTTATGTATATAAGATTTTCCAATTTTATTTATGAGTTTTTCAAAAAATTTTCAAATTTTTATGAAATTTTTGATTTTTTAAAATTTTGATCATTTTCAAATTTTAATTTTTTAAAATTTCATGGATATTTAATTTTGATGTGTTTTTATCTTTTTAACCCACACTTAAAGTGAAAATTTCACTTCAACACCCCCCCAAGCCAAAATTTTATAATATCCTCATTGTAAGAAGGGTGAAAAGATATTACACTTCATTAGTATAGGGTGATGGAAGGAGTCGAATAGAGGAGATTAAAAATCTCAATGCGGGTGATTTCATTTCTAACCAAAGGTCAGAGTGGTCAGTCGGACTAAATGAAGGTAATCAGAATGATATGAAGTGAAATTTTAAAGTGTAGAAGAAAATCAAAAAGGTAAAAATAGGAAACAGCTATATGCAAATGCTAAGTTTGACGCCTTCAGCTAGGCGTAAACCCTAGTAAAGAACTCCTAAAAAGAATAGGTATACGGTAAAAATAGAGGAATTATGAAAGAATTAGATCAAAAACAATAGAAAACATATTAGAAACCACCCAATCAAAACTCATCCTGAAATTGCCTAAAATAGATCTCGCAGATCCTAGAATCAGATTCTCATGAAAATTTCAAAAAGATCCGAGTGAAAATTATGTGAAGATTAGATCTGATTTGGGTTGAGATGTAGAATGTTAAAGATTGAGGCAATTTAAAAGATGATTCCACCATGTTCAGATGATCAGCAAAATCAGTTTTGGTTCTCAATAATAGGTGAGTCATTTTGACACAAAATAAGTTGCTGATGTGGGTTTGATAGATTATTTTCAGATAATACAGAGGACGGGTTATGATTAGAATCAAAGGCTTGATTAATGAAATGTACTTGGCCTTGATTTTGCCTAGGATTTGGCAGATTCCTAGGATTCGGAAATGGCTAAGATGGAAGAGTACTTAGCTGACGAGACTCAGCCAAAAGCGTGATCTAATTTCGTAAATCAGCCAACTCTACCTTACACTGCCTATGGATCTCAGCGAGAGCTTCAGCATTTTGTTGTTGACTCTCTGACACAGCTCTTAAAATATGGTCTAACTGTGTATCTCTAATAGGCCAAGAGTAATTTTGCATACTCATCAGGCTAGGCCTTAAATTTGATTGCTGAGGAGGCAATGGAGGTGGGTTAAAATGGGTCTGATTTGGATAATTTGGTCTTTGATTTTGATTTGGATCAGCCCAAGAAAAATTTGGGTGGCTTCTCCATCCAGGATTATAGGTATTTGAATAAAGGTTTGGTCTTGGAATATTTTCCTGGATGGCGTGTTTTCTACAACAGGAAAGGGTGGGGAAAAGGGTAGGTAAGATTATGGGACAAAGGTCCCTCCTTGGGTTGATGAAGGAGTAGATAGAAAACCCAAGGGAGATGGATCTCTAGAATCCAGATTATTCACAAATTCCCTCCCCACGGGAATTTGCGAAACAGGTGAATACGTAGGACTCGTAGCAAATAGAGGCGTAAGAGTCTTCATTGTGTTTCTAACCTCGTCGAGATGCTTTGCTACGATATCGACTTTATCCAGTTTTTCTGCAATAATCTCTAAATCCTTTGAACTGGACGGATTACCGATCTCGTGAATGCCCTTATGCGGATTTTGATGATTCGTATTCGTGCCCTACGTGAATTGCAACATTGATGCATTGTTGATCGAGTTTTCGCCATCCCTTCAAATAATTCTGAAGCGGATTCTGCATCGTGATTTAGAAAATTTCCTCCACAAGAGGCATCGACTAGATTGCGAATGCCCTCTTGTAAACCATAATAAAAGATATGCATGAGTTGCCAACGAGGAATGTCATGATGTAGGCATTTCCTTTGCAATTCATGAAAATGTTCCCACGATTCATGAATTGGTTCTCCTTGATTTTGATTGAAAGTAGTAATAGCTCACCTTAAAGCATTGGCTCGACCAATGGGAAAGAATTTCTTCAAAAGTGTAGATTCAAGTTCAGCCCAAGTTGAGATTGGTCTTGCTATAGTTCTATACCAATAAGCTACTTTATCTTTAAGGCTAAAAGAGAACATTTTCATTAGAAGGATTTCCCTATTTTGATTTCGAGGACCAAGAGTTTGAGATAGATTTTTAAGATCTTCAATATGTTGAAATGGATCCTCGGATGCAAATCCGTGAAAGTGGGGGATTAAACCTATAATATTTAGCTTTAATTCTAGATCATTCTCCCCAATAGGAATCCTAATATTAGGCTCTACTTGTGCATTAGATGGGTTATAATAATCTCTAAGTAAAGGCCTTGGATGATTGATCGGTAAATCAGGATTTTCAAAACCTGCCTCAGGTCGAGGTGAAGAATGGGGTTGAAGAGTCTGTAAATTATTTAAGGGTGATGTTAATAAATTGATTTGTCTTGTTTGCTCTAGCACCCTAAGGTTCTGGTTCAGGAGTGCCTCATGAACATCAAAAGGCGGCATCTCCCCCTGACCAGAAGAACAAGGGATCTCGGGATTAAGATTCTGCATTGGATCCATAGAAGTAGATGGATCAGACGAGAAAACCATTAGTTGCTTATCTGCAACCAGCCTAGGATCACTTATCAATGGTGGTGCAAGAGGCGGATGCAAGGATCGCCTCACGTCCATAAATGGAAAATAATGTGCAAATGCACACGCACACCACCGACAAGAAAACAGCAGCACAAAAAAAACCTGCAAAACAGCACAAAAGATGCGGGTTTTGCTCTCTTTCAAAGGAAAGAAGAAATTCCTAAGATACGCAAAATAATTTGACGCAAACAAATAGAGTAACAATATCAAAATACGTGTCCTAATTCGTGTCTACGTAGGTGCGTACCTTAAAGCTCAAAGGTCTAAGGTCTACGATCGAGACCGCTCACTACTGGCTCCCCGGGGCTATAGTAGTGAGACAGACTTGTTGATCTTCGGCCAAAGCCCTAAGAGGTGCAAAGAGGAGAGATAGAAAAATAGACTCGTGTGACTCTAGTGATCGCGCTGTGTGCGCGATAGCATGCAATAGACGATAGCGATATAAAAGCCCGCAGGCATTTCTACAATCAAATTTAAGTCACAAATTTTACTTCCTCTTTTTAATTCATCTTTTCAAAAA
Organism: Thalassia testudinum; assembly: GCA_037157565.1. Classification (NCBI taxonomy): domain Eukaryota; kingdom Viridiplantae; phylum Streptophyta; class Magnoliopsida; order Alismatales; family Hydrocharitaceae; genus Thalassia; species Thalassia testudinum. The sequence continues at coordinate 7,969,492 of JAZHRO010000078.1, read as the reverse complement.
TATATCAATTAAACTACAATGGCCACTTTTTATATCTTTTCAAACAAAAATATGTGGTCTTTTTAAATCTCAAAGGATAGGGATCTACACGGGTTTTCTCGTGTTTTCCCGCTGATGCGAGAAAATAATTCAAAAAAAAATTCCCAAGTCAGATCTCTCTAATACTAGCAGAATAATGCACTCCTAAGAGTGTATGCCTATGTATATGCTGCTGCTAGTCAGATAAAGATGTTTTTTTCTTAAAAATGCAACAAAACAAAAGATTAAGAAATACTTACAAAAATAAAAACAGCAAAACTAATTCCTGCCTTCTCCAGAGATCACCCGTAAAGGTAAACCTGAAAAGAAGACAGAATATAAAAACAAAAATAAAACAAAAATAAAACAAAATACACTAATTAGAACGAAAGTTAGTAAAAACAAAAATATTTACAAAATACCTTCTAATTAAACAATTAATCCTTTTAAATTTTAGTGAATCAAAATATTACCTCCCCGGTAATGGCGCCATTAAAATGGTAATTAGACGAAGTAATGCCAGGGAATATTTTGATTAGTGGAGTGAGTCAAAATATTACCTCCCCAGCAACAGCGCCATTAAAATGGTAACGTAGTTTCCACTCAACTCGATAATTAAGTTAATTTCACTTAATTAAGAGTAGAAGAAGTCACTTAGGTTAACTCGAAGTTGTGTCGGTTGTGTAGTATAGGGTCGAATTAACCTAACATTTTAGAAAATTTTATTGGTTGAGTCCAGGTTGTTCACTGGGAGGTATAATAATTTTCTCCAAATTCACCAATTCTCTTTTATTTCTCTATAAGTTTAGGAGGTATAGCTAAGTTGATTTTTAAAACATAAATTTTTCCAAAATATTTAAACTATAAATAATATACAAAATTCCATATGAAAAACATATTTACTCAAAATGATGTTTGTTTTCCAATTTTATTTCAAAAGAAATTAAGGCAATTAAAAGTTATTCTATTAAAACAAGCCCTTTTACAATTAAACAAATTCAAAAAGTAATTAAAATAATGCAAGAAAAGATTTTCTTCATTTATTTTCTTCAGCCTCTCATCTTCTTCTCCTTTTCTTTTATTTTCTTCTCTCTCTCGAGCTCTCTTTCTTACCTTTCTTCTGTTGTTCCTGCCTTCTCCTGCCTTATTTTCTTCCCTTAGTCTTCTCCTTTTGTTCCTTAATCTCTTTTCCTTAGTGCCTGTGCTCCTTTCTTCCTTAGCCTTCAGCTTCAACACTTAGCATTTAACAACCATCGGCTTCTCTTTCAATTCCCTTAGACTTTTAGCTGAACTGGGTTTTTTTTCTACTTTTTTAACCAAAATTTATTTTATTTGCGGTGAGGTCCTTTCGAGGATACACAGTTCCCTGAGACTAGGGTGGGACTAGACCCTACTCGGTCCTCGCCTAATCTCAATTAGGTTCATTTTCGATTCATTTCATATCGGTGCATAGTCTTGAGCCCATTCGTTTCAACCCAGCCTCCCAGGCCTCTCGCCCTCCTAGGGCACATTCACTCACACCACCAAGGGCGCACACCTGCAGGCACACAAGCTTGCACACACACACACATGCACATGCTCAGATAAGATCAGATCGGTAGCCGGTGCGCCAAGCGCTAACGACTGAAGAGGGCATACAAAAAATTGCTTTTATTCCCATGCGCGTGCTCAGAATCTGACGATGTGGGACTATCTAACCCCTTCCAGACCCAACTTCAAGTGATCATAACTTTCTATCCAGAGCTCCAAATCGAGTGATTTCAAGTTTGTTAGAAAGCTCTAAGGTAGATCTACACAATTGCAGGGTCAATTTAAGGTTTTGAAGATGTTTTCCTCTTCAATTTAAAAGAGGAAATCAGGGCTTCCTACGGGTTAATAACGCTTGGAAGTGGTTTTAATGTCACAGAGTCCTCAGATGGACTTTTCTTTCTTATTAAAAGGTTTGTACAATTTATACAAGTAATTCCACATCTGTTAGAGTAAGTTTTAAGCTCCTAAGACCTTCAGACAGTGTACATAAGGTTGAAGCTTCTCTGAAAGCATCAAAGTTCGAATTTTCAAACTTAAAATAGGTAAAAAGACACTTAAGAATGCTTCTAATTGATTTGAACTAATTCTAAGGGTTATAATTAACTCATCTGGGTAGGATTCATGTTCAAATTTGAACAAAATGCTTCTCCTGTTAGTTTGGGTTCGAAAGTAACACAAATTGACAGGATTCAAATTCTCACTAAATAAATCATCTGAGCTCAATTTATTCTCTCTCAGACCATTCAACAAATTCTCAGAAATAGTTTACACTCCTCAATAACTCAGATTGAACTCAGAACTCCATTAGCAGACTCAGTTTGACTGTGAAGGCACAAAAATTGACTTTCTGTTCAAAGCCTTCTCCAAAGAAATTAAAGCCTTAATTAGAGTCTCCTCAACATTAGAAACTTATTCAGATCTTCAGGTAGGTGTTCTGACCAACATTTCTAGGGTTTCAGGCTCGCCGCCTAAGGTTCAAAATATGTTTGTTCGACAGAGCCAATGGAAGGTTGTTACAGTGGAATGAGGTCATGAACAGCTTTAGTGCATCGCACTAAAGCTTCTAGGTTCCTTAAAATCAACTTAAACCTAACTAATAGACTTCTCCAACTTTGCCAGAGATGGAGAAGATGAAGTTCATATCTACAACTCCAGTGGTTAAATCCTCAATGAAACATTCTTAAAACAATCAGTGATCCATTTAATATCATTCTGGAGCTTCTCAACAAGTTTCTCAAGCTGAAACATAATTTTGGCTCGCCGGAGCTCTGGTGAGTCCAGAAAATATGTAAAATTGTGTACAGATTGTTAAAACTTGCCATTTTTTATTTAGAAAGGATCCTGAGGTTGCAAGGAACCTCAGTATCACATTTAATCCCTCATTATTTCATTAGAGTTAAGATTTAACAGTGAAATCATTTGTTTAAAAGTCTCATTTGAATTAAGCTCAGGCCTTGTTTAACCACTTAATTGAGAGGTTAAAACAAGTCAACAAGTAATAGTAGGCATAATTATATTGTTAATTTAAAGATTTGAACTGTTCCTGAGCCACCATTGACAGCGAGCTCAGGAGCTTAATTATATCTGGGCGTTTAATTTATATGAGGTATTTATTGGTTTTGTAGTGTTGATTAAGGTTCATAAGTGGTGAATAGATGATGAAGAACCCTATGAAGGTGAAATTAAGTCGATTACTGTCACCATTGACAGTGACAGTAGTCGGTGGAGGTGGAATGTGAATTAGGTGATTAGGTGATTCAATTAAACGATAAAGTGATTTAGAAGTGATTATGGAAGTTAAAGGAAGGTGGACAATGATTTCAAAAGATGAAATTAAGTCTGGTGGGCTCAAGGAGATCGCCGAAGTCGGAGAAGATGAAACTAAAATCTGAAATTAACTCTAATCTAACTACCTAAACTAACTAACTAAGCTAGCCTACTCCTACTCCTACTCCTAATCTATTGTTACCTGGACAAAGGGGTCAATAGGGTTCCGCCGAAGTCTCATGGCAGACGACAAAATCAGAGGGTGGAAGAAAGATCTCCAGTGGGTGGATTTGAGGTGGAGCGGAGGATTCCTTTGCTCGGCGCCTGTGTCAAAGACGTGGAAGACCACAGTGGATCTCCTCGGCTAATTAAGATGGACAGAGGAAGTAGGAAAGTGGAATGGGAAGTCGCCGGAGTTTTGGACAAATAGCCTATTGGGTCCGCTGCAGTGTTAGAAGAGGGAAGGGAGCCAACTTGAGTAAAATCCGAGGGGTGAGGGGGTATTTATAGAAATTGGCGGCGAAGAGAATGGCGGGGTCTAGCCGAAGAAAGAGTTTGAGGAGATTAACCTCCGTCATCGTCTTCGACGACGATGAGATTATCTCCCACTGAAAAATAGGATTCCTGATTAATCCAGACTGGTGGATGAAGTGGAGGTGGTGAGCGCAAGCTGCAAGAGCTTGGACAAAGAAGGATGATGTTGGTAGGGCGGTAATCGCGCGATAGGGTGACTCTTTGCTGCTAGCCGTTCATTCGGCTGAAGAAGAAGAAGACGAAGAGGGACTTAAATGAAATAAAACTTAAGGTCCTGTGTGAGAAATAAGGACCCAATTGTAATGAATTTTAAGGACCAAAATGTAAACTCAGGTTTTGAAGGTTTGTTTTAATTTAAATCTTTTTCAAATTTTTATATATGTTAGTAAATAAGGTAAATATTATGTTTACACCTTGAATTTACATTTTTGACCTTTTTAGGTTAATTTATTAGATTAAGTACAATCACTTAAGTTATTAGATACTTAGGTTTACATTAAGTTTAAGTTACTTAACTTATTAATTAAGGGAATGATTAATAGGATTTCGAGTCCAATTATTAACTATATTATTAATAATGTTAATTGAATGATAAAATGTCATTTTTAACTTATTTTAAGGTCCTTGACTAAATATCCCTTATTTTATAATTAACCCTTATATATTCATAACCTTAGCTAATTAACTATGAAGACTAGTTAATTAGGGGTAATTAGAGATCGTGATGATTGTCACATCAATGGGATAGATGATGTCGGCGTCAAGCCATTTGATAATTTCCTTCTTAATGACCTCCCACATATTTAGGGTTAACCGTCTCTACATCTGATGGGAGGGTCGTGCCCCATCTTCTAGGTAGATCTTATGAGTACAATAGGTGGGGCTAATTCCTCTTAGACCTGAAATAGTCCAGCCAATGGCAGCCCTGTGTTCGGATATGGTCGTTGTCAATCTAAGTTCCTGATCCCTAGTTAGGTTGACATTGATAATTACGGGGAAGGTCTGGTCAGGTCCCAGGAAGGCATACTTGAGATTCTCGGGTAGCGACTTCAATTCAGGTGTGGGCGGCATAATGTTTGATGGAAAGGCAAAAGGCGGGAGTTGATCAACATCAATTTCCTCGAATGGTCTTGGTTGATGGTAATCAACCCTACAAAGATCCATGGGCATAGATAGGTCAGAATAGTTGTTACAGGATTGGTAGTTCATGACAGAGCTAAGGGTGAGGCAATCCTCAACCAAAGGTTCTACAGGATCGTGTTCCTCGATACAGTCGCAATCAAAGGACTTGGTCGCCCGAAAGATATCCAACTGCATTTTCTTGTCTCCGAAGGTGATTTCCATGCATCTCGTGTCACAATCGATGTTTGCCTTAGCTGTAGCTAAGAAGGGTCTGCCTAGGATGATGGGTGTGTTCTGTAGTTGTTCAAGGACTTCCATGTCGAGCACCAAAAAGTCGACCGGAAAATAGAAGTCCTTGACCCACACAATTACATCCTCGACAACCCCCTTTGGGGTTTTCACAGATCTATCAGCCAATTGGACGTTAACCGGTATGGGTGTCAACTCTCCGAATCCAAATTGGTGGTACAAGGTTGTCAGAATCAGATTGATGGAAGCACCTAAGTCCAGGAGCGCTCTATTAAATGTCATGTCCCTGATATTGCAGGATATCAGAGGTGCTCCTGGGTCAGTTCACTTGAGCGGAAGGTTGCTTGATATCACAGAACTTGCTTGCTCTGAGAGCATAACCTTTCTAGGTGCTTGAGGTCTTGGCTTACATTTTGGTGTACAGGCATCCTTTAGGAACTTGGCGTAAGCTGGAATGTGCTTGACAGCTTCGAGGAGCGGAATATTAATCTGAACATGCCTAAAGATCTCCAAAAGCTCCTCAGTTTCCACAGCACTTTTCTTGTTCTTGATTGTCTCCAAGGCCTCGGGATATGGTGTCTGAATGTGGATAGGATCTATTTCTGGGTCCTTGGGTTTTTCCTGTGCCTCTTTTAAGGCAGGTGTTTCAGAAGGTGAAGTCTCGGGAAGAGTCGGCCATTTGGGATCCTGGGTTTTGGTGCCGCTTCTCAAGGTTACCACATTTGCAGAGGCATTGGGACCATGGGTTGATCCTTGAGAAGAAGAGGATGAAGAAGCACCAAACCCAGGGGGTGTTTGTGGGGCTGGCTGGACCATGTGAGCCTGCCCAGGATTGCCTTGGAACCCTTGCGAATTGGGGCCTCTGTTAATCATGTTTCGTGAGTTTGGTTGTGGCTGGGAAGGCAGGCATCCTTGTTGTTTGCAGTCCAGCTGCTGGCTTAACTGTCCCTTTACTAAAGCCATTTCTTCCTGATGCTTTTGGTTCATTTTAGCCATCATCTTTATCAGGGTGTCCATTTGGTTTTATAGTGGTGAGTATTCCCTCCTGTCATGCGGGCAACCCGGGTTCGATCCCCGACAACGGCGCCATTAAAATGATGCGTTCCCTACCTTAACTCAGTTAATTAAGTTAATTTTACTTAATTAAGATTAGAGAAAAGTCACTTAGGTTAACTCGAAGTTGTGTCGATTAGTAGTATAGGGTCGAATTAACCTAACATTTTAGAAAATTTTTACTGGTTGAGTCTAGGTCATTTGCTGGGAGGTATAATTCATTTTAAATTCACAAGTTATCTATTATTTTTCTTTATAAGTATAGGATGTATATTTAAGTTAATTATGGAAGAATGAATTTTCCTAAAAATTTGATTAAAATGAAGTAACATGCAAAATCCCACATGAATTCCAATTTTCAACATTAAAAATGTGTAAATCCTCTATTTATTTCAAATGATTTAAGGCAAAGAAGAGTTTATTTAGTCAAAACATGTCTTAATACAACAATTAAAAATAATTACAACAAATTCTTACAAAAAAGAAATTAAAGAAATTAAACTTCTTTTCTTCAACCTCTCTTTCTTTTCTTTTCTCTCTTTTCTTTCTCTTCTCTTCTATTCCTGCCTTCCTCTTTATTTCCTTTTATTCTATTTGCCTTTTATATTTTTATTTCTCTCTTATTCTCTCGAACTCTTTTTCTTTCTTCTCTTCTTCTATTCTTGCCTTTTGTTCCTTAATGCCTAATATTCTCCTTTCTTCCTTTATCACTTCTTCTTACTAAGCCGAACCGATTTTTTTTATCTTCAACTAAAAATTAGTTTTCTTTATTTACGGCTCAGACTTTTCGGGGATACGCAGCACCCTTTGCAAGATGGGACCAGACCCTACTAAGTCCTCGCCTGATTCAATTATGGTTCGATTTATTTTCGGTTCAAAGTTTCGAGCCAATCGACTCAACGCCTCCCAGGCCTTGCCCTCCCAAGGCCACACATCCGCACGCCACACAGGCACACACTCGCAGGCACATACATGCCCACACACACACACACTCTCATGCTCAAGTTCATTCGGTAACCATGCACCAAAGCATTAACGACTGAGAAGCCCCCTGCACAAATTCCTTTTGTACTAAGGAGCCCACTCGTCACTTACCGATGTGGGACTATCTTCTCTCCCTCCAGTGCCAACTTCAAACGACGATTACTCCCTATTCAGAGCTCCAAATCAAGCGAGATAAAGCTTGATGGAAAGCTCTAGAGTAGCTCTATAGGATTATGCTTTCAATTTAATGTTAAGGGGAAGATTTCCTCTTCGATTTGAAGGGTGAAACTATGGGTTTAATATGGTGAAAAATAGCTTGGAAATGGTTTTCCTTATTCAAAGTCCTCAGACTGGACTTTCTCTCTCAGTTTAGGTTCTAAATAGGTTATGCAAGGGATTCAGTTTCTACTAGTGTAGGTTTTGAGCTCTTGAAGCTTCAGGAAACATGGAGAAGCTTGAAGCTTCTCTGAAAGCTTCAGAGAAAGGATTTGAACTTCAGAAATGGTGTAACAAACACTTGGGATTGTTTCTAATCGATTTCAACAAATTCTAAGGGTCAAAATAGACTACTCTAGGCAGGATTTGAGATCAAATCTCATCAAAAAGGCATTGCTATTAGTTTGGGAACGAAAATAACCCAAATTGACAGTTGATTAATTCCATCAGATAAACAGATCTGAGCATACTTTAACCTCTCTAAAATTATTCAACAGATTCTCAGAAATGATTCCAACTCCTCAATTCCTCAAATCGAGCTCAAAATCAAAATCTCAACCTCAGTTTGACTGTGAAGCTTGGAATTTTGACTTTTTGATTTAAGCTTCATTTCACGAAATTGACACCTTAAACAGAATCCTCTCAGCCTCAAAAATCTTCCCAATCCCTTAATTAGGTGCTCTAACCTAAAAATCTAGGGTTCCAGGCTTCTCGCCTGAACTCTAAAAGCATTCTGTTCATCAAATTGATTGAGAGGTTTCTACATTAAACTGAGGTCAGGAATAGCTTCAGTGCACTACACTGAAGCTTCTAAATACCTTAAGTGTGGCTTTCAGGCTTCTGTACAGGCTTCTCCAACTCCGTTGCAGTTGGAGAAGAAGTCTTAACCTAAACTCCAGTCATTGAATCTTCAAAAAAACATCCTCAAACAAGTCAGTAATCAAAGTTAAGTCCATCTAGAGCTTCTTACCATCTTCTATAGGCTGAAGATCAGATTCAACTCGTCGGAGCTCGCCGGAGCTTCGGTGAGTCCAGTAAAAGGTAAAACCATGTATAGAAAGACAAATCATGCCATTTTTTATTTGAAAATGTTCCTGAGGTTGCAAGGAACCTCAGGATCGCAATTAATTCTTCTTTAATTCGTTAAATGAATGATTAAACAGTAAAATCAGTCTAAATAGTTTTTGAGTGGTTAAGGCACAGGACTTGCTCTCCCACTCAGAAGAGTGATTGAGGCAAGTCAAAGGAAGTCTGCGATCATAAATATATAAATAATTTATAATTTAAACAACTCCTAAGCTGCCATAGACAGCAAGCTCAAAAGCTTAGATAAAATTAGGTATTTAAGTTATATACGATAATTAATCAAATTAAGATAATAATTAAGATACTTTGATGATGAATTGATGATGAAGGATCTGATGAAGGTGAATCTAAGTCAACTACTGCCGCCATAGACAGCAGCAGTAGCTGATGGAGGTGAAATTGGATTAGGCGATTTAATGATCCAACTAATGATTAAATGAGTTAGAAATGATCATGAGTGGTTTAAGAAGGTGGACAATGGTTTCAAAATACAAAATTAAAGCTCTGGAAAGCTCAAGGAGCTTGCTGGAGTCGAAGAAGATGACTTTTGAAATATGGCATTATGCCAATCTAACTAACTACCTAGCTAAACTACTCAATGATGCCATTAAAATGGTATGTTTCTTACCTCAACTCAATTAATTAAGTTAATTTTACTTAATTAAGAGTAGAGAAAAGTCACTTAGGTTAACTCGAAGTTGTGTCGATTAGTAGTATAGGGTCAAATTAACCTAACATTTTAGAAAATTTTTACTGGTTGAGTCCAGATCATTCGCTGGGAGGTATAATTCATTTTAAATTTACTAGTTATCTTTTATTTTTCTTTATAAGTATAGGAGGTATTTTTAAATAAATTATGAAAGCATGAATTTTGCTAAAAATTTATTAAAAAGGAATAACAAGCAAAATCCCATATGAACTTTTATTCTCAACATTTATTTCAAATGATTAAAGGCAAATAAGATTTATACATTCAAAACATATACCTTATTACAATTAAAAGCAAGAGAATACAAGAAAGTAAATCTTTTCTTTCTTTCTTTAGCCTCTCTCTCTCACACTTTTCTTTTTCTTTAGCTTTATTCTTTCTCTTATATTTTCGAGTTCTTTCCTTTTTCCTTTCTTTCTTCTCTTCTTCTATTCCTGCCTTTTGTTCCTTAATGCCTGATCTTCTCCTTTCTTTCCTTTATTGCGAGCTCTCCTCCTCTGTTTCCTTTCTTCCTTTAGCCTTAAGCTTTTGAACCTTTCTTCCTTTAGCACTTCTTCTTACTGAGTCGAACCGATTTTTTTATCTTCAACCAAAAGTTAGTGTTTTTTTATTTGCAGCTCAGACTTTTCGGGGATATACAGCACCCTTTGCAGGGCAGGACCAAACCCTACTAAGCCCTCGCCTGATTCAATTATGGTTCAATTTATTTTCGGTTCAGAGTTTCGAGCCAACCAGCTCAATGCCTCCCAGGCCTCGCCCTCCTAGGGCCACACATCCGCACTCCACACAGGCACACACTTGCAGGCACATACGCGCCCACACACACACACACACTCGCATGCTCAAGTTCATTTGGTAATCGTACATCGAGCACTGACGACTGCATCGCCTATAACACAAATTCCTTTTGTACTAAGGTGCCCACTCGTCACTTGCCGATGTGGGACTAATGTTCCCCCTTCTAGACCCAACTTCAATCGAAGATTTCTCCCTACTCATAGCTCTAAATCAAGCGAAATAAAGCTTGATGGAGAGCTCTAAGGTGGCTCTACAGAATTCCAGGGTTAATTTAATGTTTAGAGGATGATTTCCTCTCTGATTTGAAAAATGAAGTTAGGGGGTTTCTATGGGTTTAACACTACCTGGAAAGTGAAATTCAGGTTAACAGAGTCCACAGATGTACTTTCTCACTTAACTAAGGTTTTAAATAGGTTTAATAGGTATTTCCGCATCTGCTAGTGTAGGTTTTGAGCTCTTGAAGCTTTAGGTATCATGGAGAAGCTAGAAGCTTCTCTGAAGGCTTCAGAGAAAGGATTTAAACTTCATAAAAGGTGTAATAGACACTAAGAATCATTCTTAATCGATTGGAATAACCTCTAAGAGATGTAACAAACTGATCTGGGTAGGATTTGCATTCAATTTTCATGAAGAAACCACTGCCAACAATTTGGGTTCGAAAACAACCCAAACTGGCAAGGTTGAAATTCCAACTAAATAATCCAACAGAGCTCAATCTAATCAATCCAAAATCTTGCAATAGGATCTCAGAAACAATTGTAACTTCTCAAATCATCTAATTGAGCTCAAAATCAAAATCTCCATCTCAGGTTTGACTAAAAAGGCTTAAAAATTGACTTTCTGTTCTAATCCTTTTTACAAGGAATTAAAGTCTAGAATAGGATCTCTTCATCCTCAGGAATTCATCCAACCCTTTAAATAGATGATTTAACCCTAGAAATTAGGGTTCCAAGTTCATCACCTGAACTCTAAAAATGCTTTGTTCATCAAAGGAATTGAGAGGTTGCTTCACTACTTTGAGGACATGAACAGCTTCAGTGCACTGCACTAAAGCTTCTAAACCCATTAAGTGTGATTTTTGGTCTTCTGTTCAGACTTCTCCAACTCCGCCGAAGTTGGAGAAGAAGAAGTCTTAACCTAAACTCTAGTCATTGAATAATCAAACAAACATCCTCAAACAAGTTAGTAACCAAAGTTAAGTCAATCTGGAGCTTCTTACCATCTTCTAAAGGTTGAAGATCACAAACGACTCGTCGGAGCTCACTGGAGCTCCAGTGAGTCCAGTAAAAGGTAAAACCATGTACAGAAAGATAAATTACGCCATTTTTTATTTGAAAATGTTCCTGAGGTTGCAAGGAACCTCAGGATCACAATTAATTCTTCTTTAATTCTTTAAATGAATGATTAAATAGTAAAATCAGTATGAATAGCTTTTGAATGGTTAAGGCACAAGACTTGCTCTTTCACTCAGAAGAGTGGTTAAGGTAAGTCAAAGGAAGTCTGCAACCATAAATATATAAATAATTTATAATTTAAACAACTCCTGAGCTGCCATAGACAGCGAGCTCAGGAGCTTAGATAAAATTAGGTATTTAAGTTATATATGATAATTAATCAAATTAAGATAATAATTAAGATCCTTTGATGATGAATTGATGATGAAGGATCTGATGAAGGTGAATCTAAGTCAACTACTGCCGCCATGGACAGCGACAATAGTTGTAAAGGTGAAGGTGAATTAGGCGAAACAGTGATCAATTTAGTGTTTTAATGGATTAGAAATGATTGTGAGGGTTAAAGGAAGGTGGACAATGAGTTAAAATGACAAAATCAAAGCTCTGGCAAGCTCAAGGAGCTCATCGGAGTCAAAGAAGATGATCATTAAACTCTGAATTACAACTAAACTACCTAACTAACTACCTACCTAAACTATCCTACTCTTACTCCTACTCCTACTCCTAATCTACTATTACTTGGACAAAGGGGTCAAGAGGATTCCGCTGAAGGCTCATGGCGGACGATAAAATCAAAGGGTTTAAGAAGAAGATCTCCAGTGGCAGATGTGAGGTGAAGCAAAGGATCTCCTCAGTCGTCGCCTTTGTCCAAAGACGCAGCTGACCTCTGTGAAGCTCCTCCCCCAGGATGGATGGAGGAAGTCGGAAGATGAGGTGGAAGTTCACCGGAGTTGCGGAGGGAATAGCCTATCGTAGTTGGCTACAGTGAAGAAGAGGGAAGGGAGCCAACTTGAGAGAAATCGAGGGGGTGAGGGGGTATTTATAGTGAATGGCGATGAAGAAGAAGGTGGAATCTGGATGAAGAAGAAGCTTGGGGTGCTTAACCTCCGGCATCGTCTCCGACGACGGTGAGGTTAACTCCCACAAAAAATTAGGATTTTCGAGTAATCCAGACTGATGGATGAAGATGGAGTGGTGAGCGCAAGCTCCAAGAGCTTGGAAAAGGAAGAATGATGTCGGCAGGGTGGTGATCACGCGATGGAGTCACTCTCCGTCGTCAGCCGTTCACTCGGCTGAAGAATAAGAAGAACAAAGGGATAGGTACCTATGTGCAGGGAAACTTAAGGACCTTTATGAAGATTAAGGACCCGATTGCAATGAATTTTAAGGACCAAAATGTAAACCCAAGTTTTAAAGGTTTATTTTAACTTAGATTTTTCTCAACTTCTTATATATGTTAGTAAATGAGATAACTATTATGTTTTCACCTTGAATTTACATTTTTGACCTTTTTAAGTTAATTTATTACATTAAGTAAAATTACTTAAATTATTATATACTTAGGTATACATTATGTTTAAGTTACTTAACTTATTAATTAAGGATATGATTAATAAGATTTCGAGTCCAATTATTAATTAAATTGTTAATAATATTAATTGAATGATAAAATATCATTTTAAACTTATTTTAAGGTCCTTTATTAAATATCCCTTATTTTATAATTAACCCTTATATATTCATAACCTCAGCTAATTAACTAGGAAACTAGTTAATTAGGGGTAATTAGAGATCATGATGAGTCTCTCATCAAGGGGCTGCCCTATTTAGATTATATGGGGGTGTAACTGGTAGTCCTTGCTGATAGGGGGCAAGTTTGGCTGTTGGTTTGGCCTAGGCTGGTTCTGGAATTGAGCCAATTTCTGGTTTGTCCAAGCAAAGTTTGGGTGATTACGCCAGCCAGTGTTGTAAGTGTTGGAGAAAGGGTCAGGTTTGGAATAACCTTGGATAGCCTGTACATCTTCAAGGATAGCATATGTCGAGGGGGAGGGAAGAGAGTAATCAAGGGTTGAGGGAGAAAAGGTCCCTCCCTGGAACATGGTCAAGGGTTGTTCTAGGTTCATCTGTCTTAGGGGCTGGACTAGTGGTCGGGCGTGTTTTGTGTGTTAAAAATAAGGGTTACAAGTAACCTGTCGTCCTAGTTGCAAAACACGTCAATCAGATAAAGTTTATACCAAAACTCCAAGGGAGTCCTGGGTCAAACACAAGGAGGCAACTTTTACTTTACGTGAAAACCGCGCTTCGATTCGTTTCTTTTTGGTATTTTAGGGTTTTGATATTCTTTTTTTGTGTTTTTGAAATAAAAGACAAGCAGAATGAATCACAAGATAGAAATGGAGCAAATATGATATATCAATTCAATGTCGATTAATGAACTATAAAAGCATAAAAAGAGAGGGAGGTGAGAGGAAATCTCCCGACTCGGCTGTTCGGTGAGATGACGGTGCCTGGCAGAAGCTCGAATGAAGGAGGTGAGGAGCAAGACGATGGAGGTGAGATGCAGTAGGACGTCGTGTTGAGGAAAGCTTTGGCATGGCTCTGGAATGGAGGTGAGAAGACAGAGAAGATCTGCTACTAGAATGGAGGTGGGAGGACGGCTCCAAGGTGACCTATGAAGGGAGATGGGAAGTTGGAGGAGTATTTGGTGGGGCAGAGGTTTGCTACACTAATAGGCACCTTGGGAGCTTGAGAAAAAGCTCTAATGGAGCGTTGGTAGGCTTGCTAGAGCTTGGGAGTAGGTGGGAGTAGAGTAGGTAGAGATGGCTTGGAAGGGAGGGGGTGTAGGTCCTTTTATAGTCGAGGAGAAGAGGGTAAAAATGGATAAAGGTCCTTTATCGACCTCCAGACCATCGTTGGAAATGTTGCTATAGACAGCTCACCTCCACTCACGCCCTTAGCTAGATCTGCTGGCTTGCAATGAAATAGCGACGGCTGTAAGCATCGCTGTAGGTTAGCCTAGCTATCGCAGAAAGCTGGCACCAACCGCCCTTGCACCCGCTCCGCGTTGCCCCGCTCATCACGCACGTTGATCGCCCGTGCCCTGCTGTATGCACGCTTGCTATCCGCTGGCGTGCGCGTGCGCGCTGCCGCTGTCATGCGCCCACCCAATTGTGAATTGGAGGGGCTGCGGGGATTCGAACCCGCGCCCTCCCTTTGCAAACCGGTGCTCCAACCATTACACTAGTCCTTCGTTTGTGTCATGAGGAGTGGCTTGGCGCAACCGCTTCCCAGCCATTAGATGCTGATCCAACAACTAGGATTGAAGGGTGCAGATGGAGTTGAGTGGTGCTACTAGCCGGTGTTGGGCGGCCTGGATGGCACCACGTGGCGCCATCTGGGCCGTCCATCTTCTTCTTGTAGAGGGTGCCACGGTGCTCAAGTCGAGATGATTTTCGTGATGCCGAACTGCGATCGCCACTCCAAATCCATCCGTACGGTCGGATTTTCCATCCGAAACCTGTATGGATGTCGCATTGCCCCCTGGCCATATAAAATGAAGGAATTAATATACAAAACATGCAACTATCCTAAATGCCACGCAATGGATGTTATGTAATATTTATAACATGATATGCAATGCTAAGCCTAGGAACTATCAAAAATAAGCAATTTATCATGAATTTATGTGTGTTCATCATACCCTCATGCTTACTTTTTGCTAGTCCCTAGCAAAATTAACCTAAATGCTATGTATAAAAGTAGAATCAGGGTTCGAGTAATTAGGCAAAATTCATTGATTTCTTTAGAAAATCTCAGCCCCATGACCTAATTACAAAAACTCAATAGTGCCCAGGTGCTTGCCAGAATGCAGACCATCCAAGCCCTTGCCTTATTTGAGAAGGTAATTTTTTTTTCTTCTTCTTTTCTAATTTTTTTGTACTTTTGGAGTTTGAGAGTTACAGGATAACATTTTACGGTTACCCGACCCGTCCAAGACTCGAAAGGGACTCTAAGTGCTAAGCATCTTATGAAAAATAGTGAAAGACTCACTAGATGGCCATTAAAACGGACTTCGAATTTCTACGACCCTAGGTGACCTTGCCTAAAGGTTTATCTTTACGATCGGTAGCTTTCTCCCTACTTTCTTTTTTGTGGGGTCAACACAATGGCGAACCCAGGGTATATCTCCCTAGTTTATTCTACTTCCCCACTTCTTCCCTAGGTGTTTTGGGAATTATTGTGCATTTTTTTTGTTGTGAGCTAGGTTCTGGACAACTAGTCGATGAGATGTTACCACTGACAACTTGCCAGCCATACTCGTGCAGTGAAGTGTGGTTTTATTTATTTTTATTTTCTCCTTTCTTTTTTTTTCTTTTTTTTTTAAGTAGGTGGCTTTCCTGATCTAAGATTTACCTAAAGGTAGTACAATGAAAACAGTCTTATGGCTAGGCTCTGGACAATCGGCCGATGAGCTATTACCATCGACAACTTGCCAGCCATACCACACAAGTCGGTCCACCCAATTTCCGTAAAAACTGACGGAAACTGAGTCAGTGCAAAAAATGTGTGTAGATGCTTAGGCTTAAAGTCCCCCCAAATCAGAGGGCGGGTTGATAAGTCTCATACTTATCATCCCAAATTATTTACCAAATTAAAATAAATTTTAATTGGCGAGGACTCGAGACTAAATCCACATTCGAGTGGACACCCGGGCTAATTATGCCCGAAGACCTAAAGATTCTAAGTATTCAAGTCTTAAAGAATCAATTCCTAAAGTTTACAACTCCTAATGCCTAAGTTCTCGTCTCCTAATTCTAATTTTTCTTTTTTGACAAGAATCAAATAATAGGAAATCACTGTTATAGCTGACAAAATGGTTATAAAATATGTCCACTCCCCCATGCTTAGCTATTGCAATGTCCTCATTGTGAAAAAAAGTGAAAGCATGCAGGAGAGTAGAAGTGGAAGAATAGCACCTAGTTTCCGTGAGACTCTGGCCAACTTAGAACAGTCTTTACATGTGCTGAGCTTAGTGCCTTCAGCTGGGTGATGATCAGCCCATGGTGGTTATGGCAAGGTAAGAGCAACCTTGTCCGAGACGGGTTCAGGGAGCACATGGTCAACAAAGGGTTTAAGAAGTTGTCCATTGACCTTGAAAATATTACTCGTCTTTGAGTCAGAGATTTTGATGGCCCCATTAGGGAAAATCCACTCAATAACGAACAGACTGCCCCACTTAGACCTGAGTTTACTAGGGAAAAGCTTCAATCAAGAATCGAAAAGCCAGACCTTCTGGTTTGGCTCAAAGCTCTTCTATGAAATCATCTAGTCATGGAGAGCTTTGGTCCTTGCCTTATAGATTCTGGTGTTTTCATAAGCATCATTTTGAAGCTCCTCCAACTCAGATAGTTGGAGTTTCCTGGTTTTCCCGGCCAACTCAAGGTCCATATTACATTTCTTGATGGCCCAAAATGCCTGGTGTTCAAGTTCTACGGGTAAGTAACACGCCTTCCCAAACACCAGACAGAGTGGAAACATATCGATAGGCATTTTTTACGCCATACGGTAAGCCCAAAGAGCATCATCTAGCTTTTGGGTCCAGTCCTTCCTATCAGGCCTAATGATTTTCTGCAAATTGTTCTTGATCTCCCGATTGGAGACCTTGGCCTATCCGTTCTTCTGAGGGTGGTAAGGTGCGGAAATCCGATGGCTCACCCCGTATTTCCCCAGTAAATTCCGAAACTGGGCATGAGTGAAATGTGTGCCACCATCACAGATAATTGCCCTAGGAACCCCAAACCGATTGAAGATATTTCTCTTCACAAAATCGATGACCACCTTGTGGTCATTGGTTCGGGTCTGAATTGCCTCAATCCACTTGGACACGTAATCAATAGCGACCATAATATACTGGTGTCCAAATGAAGGAGGGAAGGGTCCCAAAAAGTCGATGCCTCAAATGTCGAATATTTCGACGGAAAGAATTGGGCTCAGGGGCATCATATCTCTCTTAGACATGTTCCCGAGTGTCTGGCATCAGGTGCATGACTTAGAGAATTCCTGGGCATCCTTAAATAATGACAGCCAATAGAATCCAAATTGCAAAATTTTTGCAGCCATTTTTTTCCCGGAAAAGTGTCCACCACATGCGAATGTGTGACAGAACTCAAGTATGATATGGAACTCGACTTTTGGGATGCATCGGCAAAAAATCTGGTCTGCGCCAATGAGGTACAGCTCGGGATCATCCCAAAAATAATATTTGGCCTCATATATAAGTCTATGCCGTTGTTGTTTGGTCCAATCTTAGGGGATTTGATCAATGGCCAAATAATTGACAATATCCGCAAACTAGGGGGTTCGGATACCCGAGACTATGAGGATAGTTTCATCCGGAAAAGTATCAAAGATCAGAACATCTGGATGAGGAGAATCAATTAAGATTATCAAGGGGTGATCCGCCACTACATTTTATGCCCCGGCTTTATCCCTGATTTCAAGATCGAACCCTTGAAGCAGTAGAATCCAGCAAATAAGCCAGGGTTTGGCATCCTTTTTGGCCAAGAGATGTTTCAAGGCCGAGTGGTCAGTATAGATGATGACACGAGAACCTAACATATAAGCCCTGAATTTTTCTAAAGCAAAAACTACGGGTAGCAATTTTTTTCAGTAACGGTGTAGTTCCTCTGGGCCTTGTCCAACGTTTTGCTAGTATAGTAAATCACAGAGGGCTTTTTCTCAATCTTTTGACCCAAGACAGCCCCGACAGCATAATCAGATGCGTCAGCCATAATCTCAAATGGGGTTGTCCAAACCGATGGTTGCAATACCGAGGCACAGATGACTGCCATTTTCAATAAATCAAATGCCTTACGACATGATTCATCAAACTCGAATGGTGCATCTTTGGCCAGAAGGTTACTCATGGGCCGAGCAACCTTCGAGAAATCCTTAATGAATCTTCTATAAAAACCCACATGCCCAAGGAAAGAGCAAATATGTTTTATAGATGTGGGTGGAGGAAGTCTAGAGATAGCATCCACCTTAGCTCTATCAACTTCAATTCCCCGATTAGAAACCACGTGACCCAGGATGATGCCCTCCTAAGTCATAAAGTGGCTCTTTTCCAAGCTAAGGACCAGCCGTGTTTTGATGCATCTCTGAAGGATCAATTCCAGGTTAGCCAGGCAAGACTCAAAAGAATTTCCGAAAATAGAGAAATCATCCATGAACACCTCAAGACAATCTCCCACCATGTCAGAAAAGATGGCCATCATGCACCTTTGAAAAGTCGCAAGCGCATTGCAAAGCCCGAACGACATTCTACGGAATGCAAAGGTTCCGTAGGGATATGTGAAAGTTATCTTTTCCTAGTCTTCGGGATGGATAGGGACTTGGTTATATCCCGAATAATCATCTAGGAAGCAAAAATATTTTTGCCCAGCTAACCTTTCGAGGATTTGATCGAGAATGGCAAGGGAAAGTGATCCTTTTTAGTGGCAGTGTTTAGCTTCCTATAGTCAATACAGACCCTCCAAGCAGAAGCTGAATGAGTGGTGAAGGTTTCCCCTTTCTCATTAGTCATAACGGTTATTCCCGCCTTCTTGGGTACAATTTGAACAGGGCTAACCCATGGACTATCTGAGATTGGGTAAATAATCATCGCATCGAGCCACTTAATTATCTCCTTCTTGACCACATCTCACATATTTGGGTTTAGTCTCCTTTGCATTTTGCGAGAGGGGCGGGATCCATCTTCCATGAAAATACGATGATTACAATAAGATGGCTCAATCACCCTAAGGTCATGGATGGTCCAACCAATTGGCTACTTGTTGTTCTTAAGGACCTTAATTAACCTCAATTCTTGCTCCTTAGTCAAATCAGCACTAATAATCACAGGGAGCATGTTTTCAGGTCCTAAGAACTCATATTTCAAATTTTTAGGCAATGGTTTTAATTCTAGCTGGGGTGGGTTTCGAATAGAAGGAAGGGAGGATGCTGATGAAGATTCATCAGGACGATCCAATGGAAGAGGCTGGGAATGAATAAAATCAACAGCCTCTTCAGGATGTGGCAGATCTACCATGGAGGAGGGTTGTGGGTTGGGTTCGCTAAAGTTAATGGAGTCCTCGAGTGCATTGATTGTCATACACGTCTCAAGATCCTGATCCTCGAGTTCCTCAATGTATCCACAATCCTCAAATCCTCTTATCGCCTTAAAAATATCTAGAGTTAATTTCTTATC
This sequence comes from Thalassia testudinum, assembly GCA_037157565.1. Classification (NCBI taxonomy): domain Eukaryota; kingdom Viridiplantae; phylum Streptophyta; class Magnoliopsida; order Alismatales; family Hydrocharitaceae; genus Thalassia; species Thalassia testudinum. The sequence continues at coordinate 7,949,943 of JAZHRO010000078.1, read as the reverse complement.
CCCAAAGGCAATCTCCATACTACCGCTTTCACAGTTTATGTTGGCCTTGGCAGTAGCTAGGAACAGACGCCCCAGAATGATGGGCGGGTTCCTCAAATCATTAGGTACATCCATGTCGAAGACGAGGAAATCTACAGGAAAATAGAAATCCTTGACCTTGACAATTACATCCTCAATAACGCCTCTCGGTGTGGTGACCGATCGATCCGCTAATATAGCATTACTGAGGTTGGCCTGAGTTCACCTAACCCAAACCTCTCATAAATAAAAGTTGGGATTAGGTTGATGGATGCACCTAGGTCCAATAGTGCCCTATCAAAAGTGTATTCCCCAATAATGCATTAGATCAAGGGGGCACCTGGATCTTTCTTCTTTTGAGGAAGGTGATATAGGATTATAGAACTTGCCTGCTCAGAAGGTGATATAGGATTATAGAACTTCCTCAGAGTAGGTTCTCTTGGCTTACGTTTTTGGGTACACAGTTCTTTCAAGAATTTAGCGTAAGCCAGGATGTGCTTAGTAGCATCGAGGAGCGGAATATCGATCTCTACACTCTTGAATAAATTCAAAAGCTCCTCATTGCTGTCTAGGGTTTTCTTCTTCTTGGTTTTCAATAGGGCCTCAGGGAATGGGATATGGGTGGAATTTTCAATTTTCGGTCCCTAGGCCATATTGTCTTCTTCAACCTCCTTCTCTTTCTCAAGCTCCCCAGGATTTTGACTTCTAGAAGGTAATTCTGGGTTCTGGGTCTGCTTCCTACTTCTCATGGTGATAGAGTTTGCAGAGGCATAAGGGTTTAGGTCTTGAGGTGGATTAGTGAAGATTGGAGGGCCTTGGTTGGTCATGTAACCAGAAGAAGAAGAGGGACCCTACTCAACCACCTGAGCATGCGCATGTGGGTCCCTTTGATTCCCATACCCTTGGTCTCTATTGCCCTGATTTTGGACATTACGTAGGTTTGGTATAGGTTGAGATGGTAGGGATCCGAGTTGTTGGGTGTTTGCAATTAACCCAGATTGCAAGTTATCCAAGGATGTCTTCATTGGTTGCATAAGCTGAAGCATGGACCCTTGCATTTCCACCATCTGCCGGTTCAAATTAGCCTGCCCCGCAGATTGTTGGGCATTCCAATATGGCTGATTAATCGGTCTCGGGGCAACTGGGTGTATACTTGACCCTGACCCATAGGTTTTTGAGATGCATAGTTGCTGGGTTGAGATTGGGTCTGTTGCCCCTGATTTTTCCAAGAGAAGTTAGGGTGGTTCCTCCATCCCGAGTTAAAAGTGTTGGAATACGGGCTGGACCTAACATTCTCCTGCATTACATATGCATCCTCATAAAACAAGGATGAAGAGAAGGAAGGATCAGAGAAACTGGGATCAAAGGCCCCAGTTTGGAACCCATATGGTTTCGAGAAATCCTAGCTCACAGGTTGAGCCGAATCGAGTTGGTTCACGAATTCCTACCCTGTGGGAGCTACTGAGGGATGGAATCCCGAATTCTGGGATTGAGTGGGTAAAGAAGTGTTTCCTGAATTCCCAGATATCCATTCTTCCATTTTCTTAGCAACCAAGTCCATTTTATCTAGTTTATTACAAATTAATTCCATGTCAAATGAATGAGAATCCTGGATCTCATTAGCACTTGACCTAGGTTGTTGGGACCAGTTGAATGCATCCATGGACGCTTGATTAATTGAGTTCTCGCTCATTTCCTTAAATAGGTCGTATGGGCTATCTGCATCCCTGTTGAGGAAATTGCCTCCACAGGAGGCGTTCGTGTGATTACGGAGTTGCTCAACCAACCCATGATAGAAAATCTGCACGAGTTGCCATTTCGGCACCTCATGGTATGGACACTTCCTCAAAAGTTCCTGGAATCGCTCCCAGGAAACATGAAACGGTTTCCCCGGCCGCTGGGCGAAAGTGGTAATCACCTGTCGCAAGGCATTGGTCCTTCCGATAGGGATGAATTTCTTCAAGAAAGCCAACTTAAGAGCAGCCCAAGTTTCAATTGGCCTTCATATAGTCCGGTACCAATGTGCGGCCTTATCTCTGAGAGAGTGGGGGAAAAGCCTCATGATCATTTGCTCTTTGTTCACATTCCTTGCTCTGGTGGTCTGAACTAATGTGGTCAGATCTTCCAGGTGCTAGAATGGGTCCTCTGAGCCAAGCCCATGGAAATGCTTAATCAAACTTAAGACTTGGGGCTTGATTTCAATGTCTCCGGTGGGAATCATGATGCCGGGACGTTCCCCATAGTTTGAAGGATCGTAAAAATCCTTCAAGGGCCGAGCACTCTGACCATGCATGCGTTGGAACCATTGCTGCATCTGCTGCAATTCTTCCAACTACCTCTGAATCAGCTCCTGCTGGTTCGGAGGTGGAGGTAGTTGTTGATCAGCCATGGGATCCGCTTAGCTATAGCTCAACCTCTACCTCCTAGAATGTTCTAAAGGTCCTTCCAATCTAGGGTTCAATGACTGATGAGAGCCTCATCATGAGCCATAACTAGCTCATTTTGACCCAATAAAGAAGATAAAAGCTCCTACATAACCTAGAAAAAGGCTTAACTGAAGGAACAAGTGCTCTGAGAAGAAAATATGAAATAAAGGTTAAAACTGCAATTTTACCATTACAGTACATAAACGGGATTTCTCAGAAGCAAAACATAGGTCAAATGGTCCAAATAAGATAAAAAGAGGGTTGAGTCAATCAGAAATGGGTTTATGTGCAATCTAAGAATTAAATGACACTTGGTAACCCTAAAACAGACCCGCTTAAATTAACAAGGTTTCGGTCAGGATAAAAATTGAGTAAACCCTCTAAAAATCATGGAAAAACATCCTCTAGGGTTTAGAACACTTAATTTGGCCTTTGGAACCTAGTCTGACCTAGATTAGGGTCCTAGCTCCTCAATGAACCAAATTTGGGTTTTTAAACAAAATTTCCAGTCAAACGAGGTCAAACCTGAAATCCAACTTCGTCATTGGATTCCTTAGGTCCAAATTAGGTTTATACCAAAATTTGGACCTAAGGGGAGGTCATCTTGACCTACTTTGCAATTTAGTACACCCAAATCACAAATAGGTCCCTATCTTTTGAATATCCTTGCAAAGAGCCCCCCAAGTTCTTCGCCCCCTTTGCAATCCGATCCAGTCGCCATTGTTAGGGCAGAACCGAGCTCCGGCGAGGTTCAGAGAGGGATTGCTCTCTAATCCCTCAGAGATTCCCTCCCAAAAATGGAAGGAGGATTCTCTGAGGAATTCCCTTCCTTCTAAAGCCAATTACAATCGCTGGTGTGAACCCAATCTCTCGTGCGAACGCACGAGAGATTTGGGTATCCACCTTCCTTCGAACTCCAGTGAGCCAGCAGACCTAATTGCGCGCTCTCCACGCGCTGACAGGAGCGGCCAACACCTATAAAACACTCCCCAGACCCTGCCACAGGACCCAAGCTTAATTTTGACGGAGATCCCCTCCAAATTCCCTCTCTCCCATCTCCGGCCAAACGACCCGCAAGCTCCGACGACCTCCTCCCCTCCTTCTCGTCACTCTGCTGCCATACCAGCAGCAGAGTCCTCTCCGCCTCTTCCTCCCGCGTCGCGCTGTACCCCGCGCGCGTGCTCCTGACCTCATCTTCGTCGCCGCTTCCTCCCTCAGGGTCTTTCTTCCCCGATGATGGCAGTTACGAGCCGTCCTCTCCACCGCCTCCCTTCCTTCCAGACAACCCCAGATACATTCTCCATCCTCTCCTCTCTCTTTTCCCCCTACTATTTTACTTGATTACCCCTCGACAGTACCTAACCACCTCCACCACACCACTCCGCCCCTCCACAAGGCTCGCCAACCCCCTCGTGAGCTTCACCTCACCACCAGGAACCCATTCCACCCCATCACTGCCACTCCAGACCTCCACAAGCACCCCTCGACCAACCCACCATCTCCGGCCACAAGTTGACCTAGGCACGCACGCCTAGGCCGACCTGCAACCTGCAGCATCGCCCACCGCCTTCGCCGTGCTACGGCGAAGGTTTCCAGCTATTCTGATTGGGCCAATAAGCCATTCTGTTGGATGTCAGGTGTACGCTCCGACCGCCATTAACAACCGAAGCAGCAGGGAGCTTGGAGCAGCTTCGGGCATCAGGCTTCCCAGGCTGCAGGTGCAGCAGACTCTCGCAAAGGTCGCGAAGTGAACGAGGCCAGCCAGTCGCACAGAGGAGCCATCAGCTTGGGCAATCGAGTGACGAAAGATCTGCGAGCGCACGTGAAGGCAAGACCGACCAGATAGTCCCACATCGTGGGATTGCAAAACTCAGGTATCATATAAATTGTTTTTGTGTTTTCTTTTTACTGCCTCCGTAAGCACAGGGGTGAGGTCCCTCACTGCCCCCACACGCCTCGTCCGCGGCTTGACGTCGCGGATCTGGCGGATCCAACCCGACCTAAACCTATGCACTCCTCGCGCATCACCACTTGCCGGTGCGCCTGATCCCAGGTGCGAATCCGACCCGACTACCCGTGTGGCTCTGGGAGAGCGTGCTTGAGTGAACTGCTTGAGAAAAAGAGAGACGCTTGGGTAGAGGGACGGGGGTAGGTTTTTGCTACTGTGTGGTGTGTGCAGGAAGGAAGAAGCGACCGAGGCAGCGAACACTTAGCAGCTGAAGAATAGGAAGAGAAGAAAGAAGAGGCTGTGTAGCAGTGAAAGGAGAAGTCTTCGCTGAGAAGAAGAAGAAGAAGAAGGAAGACAAGGCAGAAGAGAGAGAAGAACAAAGAAGAGGCCAAGTGAAGACTGCAAAGAGATCAGAAGAAAAAGAAGAAGAAAGAAGAAAGGCAAGGCAGGAGAAGAAGGAAGATACAGAAGCAGAAAGGAGAAGAAGAGAGAAAGAGAGATCACATTTAAGACGTCTGATACAGAAATCAGACGTCCAATTCTACTTTTTTTTCATAAATCCTTTTTAAAATTCTCTCTTTGAATCAATTATATTTGCATTTAACAGTTGTATTCTTTGGTTTTACAAAGTACTGAGATTGCTCCCCGTGTTCGACCTCGGATACTCTAGTTGTTCGAGTAATAAAATTCTTTATATTTGTTTAAACATTTTGTCGGTTATACTACAACGTAATACGCTTTAAATCCACACAAAATCGTTGAGAACATTTTTGGCGCCGTTGCCGGGGAGCAACGGGCACTTTTAAAGCTTTTGATTACAACTTTTCTATGTAATATCTGACTTAACTTCTCTCTTTTGTTGTGTTCAAGGAAGGGAAAGCAAAACAAAAAGGAAAGAACAATAACTGCACAACAGACTCTCCAAGGAACAGGTAATCTCCATAAGCCCTCTCTCTTAACCCTCTCGCAATCTAAAAAGGAAAAAAAAGAGAAAAATCAACTTAGGGCTACCTGTTTCATATTTAGTAACTCATCAAGTTGCCTGATTTTCATTTCAACATATTTTTGTCTATTCATCCAACTAAGGCAACTAGGGCTAAAACTTTCTTGATTGAGCCCTAGGTGCTAATTTCTAAGGCAACTAAATTGGACCCACTAGAGCCAAGTTAGGGATTGCAAAGCTAGGGTTTTTAGAGACACATCTTCTCTAAAACAAAGAAACAAACTTTCCAAAAAGAGGTGTGCCTAAACCGTGTTTGAAACGATTTATACAAGAGGAACCCTAAGCAAATCAGGCTGATAATCCATTTGAACCATAAAAGGAAGGACCTAAAAGCTCTCAAAGGAACAAGAGGTGAAGCTGATCCCTTGGGTCAACCAACCTTAATATTAGGTCACTTTTGCACTCAAAATACTTAAAAGTTCAAGTGGAACATTAAGCACCTTGATCTTAAAATAAAAAAAGGTAGACTTAAGAGGTCAAGGTCTCCATTCTGGTCTACCTGAAACCGTAGTGACAAGAGAGGTCAGGTGGGGGAAACCCTGTAACCCGTGGGGACGCTCTACCGTGTAGGGGTCTTTGCGGGACTCTCCCTCTCTGGCTGCCCAGGTATTTCTCAGGTGGACGATCTTCTGATCCAGGGGTCCATCTGCCCCGAACCTCTATAGTCACCCAACAATTCTTGGGTGTCTTGATTGGGTCCAGCACCTTCTAATCTCATCACATCTTTCGGTGCATGTTTGGTAGGAGGTCCTTAAGACCTCCTTTAGAAATTCATTCTCGTCGAGGCCAAGTCTCGACGCCCTTGTTTGTGCAGCAACCCCACCACATAAATCTTTCATCTGATTCAGACCCTGATTCTCCTTCTTCTCCCATCATGGCACAACCCATTGAAGAGGAGAATAACCTTGAACACCAACTTCAACGCTTGAACGATCTCTTTCAGAACTTTGTAAACCCACCGCAGCGACCTATGATGCGAGATCACTATAATCCCGCTGCGGTGGCAATCGAACCCCGAGTACGAATCCCAATTGGAGGACCTAACTCTGAACTGAAGCCCAATATGATTCATGCCATACCGAAGTTCCATGGGCTTAACTCTAAGGATCCATTCCAACACATTAAATAACTCAAGCATCTGGCCCAGACCTTCGGGTCAGATGTACAAAACCGGGATATCCTACTCATGAAAATGTTTTCGTTCTCCCTCTTAGACAAGGCCGCACACTGGTATCAAACTCAGACCCGCCCGATCAACACATGGGAGGAATTACAGTCTGAATTTTTGAAAAAATTCTTCCCTGTTGGCCGGACGAATGCCTTGCACCACCAGATCACTCATTTCACTCAACAACCGGGAGAACCTCTTCACGAAGCTTGGGATCGATTCCTAGATCTCATGCGAAAGTGCCCCCATCACGGAGTTCCTAAGTGGGAACAAGTCCAGTCTTTTTACCAGGGACTCCGTGAGGATATTCGTCTATTCGTCAATGCAACATGCGGAGGAAACATCATGGGCCAACACGAGGACACGGTGTGGGAGATTCTCGAAAACATGTGCGAGAACTCCACAAATAATGACTCCTTGGGCTTATTCGACAGGACGAATGCCCGTGCATCGACGAATCTAAGAGGGACACATGAGATGCAGGACCTGTCCACTTCTGTCGACTTGGAACTGATGGCCAGTCGGTTGGACAAGGTCTCTATTATAGAAAAGAAGGTGGACGAGCTAACTCGACATTTGCAGCAAGCCACCTATGCGCAAAACTCTTTTGCACGACCTCCTCTGGCAAGGGAAACAGTGTAAAACATATACCACCAACCTGCCAAGGGGATGGACCCATATCCACCCCCGTCTGCCTCTCAGACCGGAGTGACCTCCGATCCCTTCTACTCAAGTTGGGGGAACTCTGAACCCTCGTATTCTGACTTTCCTGAGGTTCCTCAGAACTGCGAGGACCTCAACGCCATCCAGAATGACCCATACTCCAATACCTACAACCCTGGATGGCGAAATCATCCTAACTTTCAGTGGGCGGGAAATTCTCAAAGACCACCATATCAACCCCGTCCATAAGCTCCTCGTCCATATTAGCCGCCTCAGCCTCGGCCCAATCCCACCTACCAATCCGGGCAAAATCAGGATCAACTGACTCTTATCCTTCAAACACTGGCTGACATTCAAAAGACGAATGCGACAATGCAAAAACAGCACAAGGACGAGATCACAGAGGTTCGCAACCAACTGGCCCAGATGGCAAATTCCCGCCAACCTGGCACCCTTCCTTCGCAACCTCTGCCCAACCCAAATAACGTGCCGACCCAGAGGCGCGTTATGAATCCAAATCCAGGCCACGCACATTTGATTTATCAGGCCCCTGCTACTCCATCACTAGACGGGATGGAGGCTTCAACATCTTATGCAGGATTTCAGCAGCAGCCACCCCTCCTACCTAACCCAAACCAAAATCAGGCCGGATTAAACTCTGTAACAACACGTAGTGGTAAAACAACACAATACCCACATTATCCGAACCACTCCAAGCCTGATAATCTCCAAGACCCTAGGGTAGTCATCCAAGATACTACTGTCCCAGATCAAGAACCTGGACCTATCCTAGAGGAACCAGCTAGGATCCCATTTCCTGAGGCCTTGACCAAAGGAAAAAGGACAACCAAATCTGTGGCTCCTGAGGAGGATCTGGTCAAGCTCTTTGAACAGGTCCAGATAAACATCCCGTTGATGGATGCAATTCGCCACATACCGGCTTACGCAAGATTCTTGAAAGACATATGTACACCTAAACGTAAGCCGCAAACCAAGGATGGGAATCCGATCGTACTGTCAGAGCAAGCCAGCTCTGTCATCTTGAGCAAACTCCCACCCAAGGCTAAAGACCTAGGAACTCCCTTGATTTCTTGTAAAATTGGTGAAACCCAACTTGATAGAGCCCTACTAGACCTAGGTGCCTCCATAAATTTAATACCTACATCCCTCCTTGACCACCTTGAAGAATCTGAACTTAAACCCACTGAGGTGACATTGCAGTTAGCCGATCGATCCATCAAGTCACCCAAAGGAATACTCGAGGATGTCATTGTTAGGGTACGAGATTTTGATTTCCCAGTGGACTTCATAGTACTGGACATGGATGCACCTAAGAACCCAAGGGACACACCAATCATATTAGGGAGACCCTTTTTGGCCACTGCTAGGGCCAATATAAACTGCGAAGAGGGCCAGATAGAATTAAAATTTGGGAATCAAAATCTGAAGATTGACATTTTCAAGGCCCAACAAGGGATTAATTGAGGGGTTATAGAGGAAATTTGTGATGTCGAAGCCGTGGTTGATGAACTGCATATAGAGGACAACCTGATTATTCCTGATCAACCACTAGAGAATCAAAAACCACTAACAGAGGAGTGCGAACATGATCTAGACACACCTATGACTCCTACCATTGCTCCCGATACAAACCCTAAACCACCCACTGCTGCTGACAATCCTGTCATGGAACTCAAGCCCCTTCCCGAACATCTGAAATACGTCTTTTTGGATTCAAATCAAACGTTTCCTGTGATTATCAATTCTCGACTCACACCTAATCAGGAACTCCATTTGATTTCTGTTCTCTAGCAACATCGTAGAGCCATTGGATGGACTCTAGATGATTTGACTGGTATAAGCCCTTCATACTGCACACATCGAATCTACACAGAAGAAGGCTCATGACCTTCAAGAGAAATGCAAAGACGCCTAAACCCTAACCTACAGGAGGTCGTGAAAAAGGAGATCATAAAGTGGTTAGATGCAGGGATCATCTACCCGATCTCCGACAGTCGTTGGGTGAGTCCAATACAAGTGGTGCCCAAGAAGGCAGGACTTACCATCATCACGACTGAAACCGAAGAAGTCATTCCTACCCGAATAGCTAATTCGTGGAGAGTCTGCATTGATTACAGAAGACTAAATTCCTCCACGAAGAAGGATCATTTCCCACTACCGTTTATTGATCAGATCCTCGAGAAACTAGCGGGAAATAGATCCTTCTGCTTTCTGGACGGGTACTCCGGTTACAATCAGGTGGCAATCCATCCAGAGGACCAAGAAAAGACCACATTCACCTGCCCCTTCTGGACGTACGCGTTTCGAAGGATGCCATTCAGTCTCTGCAATGCACCTACAACTTTTCAGCGGTGCATGCTTGCCATATTCTCAGATATGGTAGGTGATTATCTGGAAGTCTTCATGGATGACTTTTCAGTTTTTGGACAATCATTTGATGATTGCCTCCAACACTTGGTCCATATACTCAGGCGGTGCATCGAGGTGAATTTGGTTCTTTCCTGGGAAAAGAGCCATTTCATGGTGCCTGAGGGAATTATCCTGGGACATTTAATCTCGGAGAAAGGCATCCAAGTGGATCGAGCTAAGGTTAACCTGATTTCCAAGCTCCCTATGCCTAGTTCGATTAAGGACATCTGATCTTTTTTGGGGCACGTCGGTTTCTACCATCGATTCATCCCTGATTTCTCAAAAATCGCGCGCCCCCTGACCAATCTTCTCTCCAAGGATGTGACTTTCGAGATTTCCAAGGAATGCACTCAAGCATTTGAGATCCTACGTGACCGAGTCACCCAAGCCCCAATCCTACAATCCCCTGATTGGTCTCAACCCTTTGAGATCATGTGCGATGCATTTGACTTCGCTGTAGGAGCGGTTTTGGGGCAGAAAATTGACGGGAAACCTGTGGTCATTTACTACGCCAGCAAAACACTGGATGAGGCTCAGCGTAACTATACGGTTACTGAGAAAGAGCTGCTGGCCGTAGTATTTGCCCTGGAAAAATTCAGATCATACCTTCTAGGTTCCCGTGTTATCATATACTCGGATCACACAGCTGCGAGGCATCTCCTTGCAAAGAAGGACGTGAAACCTCGATTAATCCGATGGATCTTGATGTTGCAAGAATTTGACCTCGAGATTCGCGACAAGGCGGGAAAGAACAATGTGGTAGCAGATCACTTGTCCTGCCTTCCTTCTGAAATTATTGATCCTTTCGGACCTATTACAGAAATTTCCCTGATGAGCACCTCCTGACTATCAGTACCAGTCCTCCATGGTTCGCCGATATAGTTAATTACCTGGCATCACATCAGATTCCGCCCGATTGGCCGAAGGCCAAAAAGGATAAATTGCGCTCCAATGCCAAGTATTACCTATGGGAAGACCCATATCTATTCCGCATTGGTGCTGATCAGATAATCCGACGATGCATCACGGAAGTGGAAATCAAAGACATACTCTCATTCTGCCATGACCAGGCATGCGGTGGACATTTTTCTGGACATAAAACCTCATCGAAAGTCCTCCAGTGTGGCTTTTACTGGCCCACAATTTTCAAGGATGCATACGATCACTGTAAGGCATGTTCCCGTTGCCAGACTCTGGGCAACATGAGCCATAGAGACATGATGCCTCTACAGCCGATCTTGGTATGCGAAATTTTTGATATTTGGGGGATTGATTTCATGGGACCCTTTCCGACCTCGGATGGCTTCGAATACATCTTACTCGCAGTTGACTATGTTTCCAAGTGGATAGAAGCCATTCCGACCCGAACCAACAATCATAAAGTCGTTATAAAATTCCTTCATCAAAACATTTTCTCGAGGTTCGGGATTTCGCGTGCTATAATTTCCGATGGAGGGACCCATTTTACAAATGCTCAGTTCAGGTCACTGATGACCAAATACGGGGTGTCACACCGAATCTCTACTTCTTACCACCCCCAAACTAATGGTCTAGCTGAGCTATCTAACCGAGAGATCAAGAAGATCCTTCAGGTTACTGTTCGACCTGATAGAAAAGATTGGTCTTCTCGGCTTCCGGAAGCATTGTGGGCCTATAGGACCGCCCACAAGACCCAATTAGGAATGTCTCCCTTCAGACTGGTCTACGGGAAGGCATGTCACCTCCCCATCGAATTGGAGCATAAAGCCTATTGGGCAGTACAGGCCTGTAATCTTGACCTTTCTAAGGCTGGAACCCACAGAAGACTTCAAATGAGCGAGATCGATGAATTACGCCACGACGCTTATGAGAACTCGCGAATTTACAAAGAACGGGTTAAAGCTTTTCACAACAAACACATTTCTAGAAAGGTCTTTCATCCTGGTCGGAAAGTTTTACTCTTTGATGCCCGACTCAAATTATTCCCAGGAAAGCTAAGATCCAAGTGGGTCGGACCCTACCTAGTCCGACAAATCTTCGGAAATGGAGCCATTGAAATCAGCCCACTCAGCCACGATTCTGAACCCTTTGTCGTGAACGATCAGAGACTCAAGCCGTTCATTGACATGACCGATATAGATTTGGCTGAGTCATCCTTTACACTCCATTCCTCTTGAGCTCATTGCGCCCAGCCGATGGCCTAAAACTCAGCGCTTAACGGGAGGCAACCCGTCATTCTTTGAAAAACCCGAAACCGTTTCTGACATCTCTATGCGGAACTCATATTGCACTTTAGGGTTCATCCATTAGAACAACCGACTTCACCTCAGGGATACCTACCCGAGATTAGAAATCATTCGCAACAAGTCACTTCGACCCATTCACTCACCACACACCTGTCCTAATACATGAACTAAGCTGAATTCGAACCCACCTAATTTACAATGGGGACATTGCAAATCTTAAGCATGGGGGGGATATGAAAGTGCAAAATGTCAGAAAATTCATATCAAGAAAGGGTTTCACAAAAAAAAAAAAAAAAAAAAGACTTGATAGAGGGTAGGAACAATTCAGGGTCATACAAATGAGATGAGGAAAAGAAAGAAAAATGACAAAAAGGAGCACAAAATGAAAATGAAAAGAAATAGTCATTAGTAAAAGGTTAAGGGGTTAACTGAAGTTCTAGACCAAAAAAAAAAGAAAAAAGAAAAAAGGAAAAGAAAAGTGCTATAGAGACATAACAAGAGATTAGCTGGAACGCTGGTCTTAGGCCTCTTGGGCTAGATTTGTTAGCTTAAAAATTCGCGTATCTGTTAAAATCTGGATAATCCTCAAGAGGTTGAGGAAAATGCGAAACTTAAGTATTAGGTCTAAGGCTTAGGAAGTATTTGGCCTCGTTAACTGACCTCCGATTTGCGGGATTCGATAACCTAAGCACCTAAATTCACACACAGTCTGGTTCAGTGCACATAAGCATCCAAATCACGCGAAAAACATTTAATGTTCTGAAAAAGTCACCTAGATTAGGAGCGGTCAATCAACACAAATTGATTTGGATGAGTTCCCAACGCGGAGAGGCGGGAAACTCCCCTCGAAGGTGCGTAACAACTTATCATCTCCTCGGTGCTTGTCTCTTAGGATATTTAAATATCCTACTGGGGGCATGTAAGCACTCTGTTGGTTCAGATACCATGGGCGGCATTATCACGAAATGTCGATCGCCAGGGTCTGGATTCGGCCACGGAACACCATGGGCGGGATTATCTCGAAATCTCGAAAGCCAGGGTTCTGGGGGTTGCCATGGGCGGGATTATCTAGAAATATCGAAAGCCAGGGACCCTTGAGGATTGATGATGGGGACGAGGAATCCGATACAGACCATGTTGAGAAGCTAATCCGAAACTAGAAATAAAAAGAAAAGAGAGAGAAAAGCTCTCAAAACAAATAAATATTCTATCTCTCTCTTACAAAAAAAACGCACTGCAAACTGAACTTAGGCTAAAAATATCTCAAGCACGGGTGCTTTAACCACGGAGTCCAACAACCGTAGGATAGTTTCTGTGGGCCATAGAAACCTTTGCGGAGGATTGAGGCTAAAGCAGAACAGGTCCGGATTTTGGTTGGTACTTGAATACCTCCAGGCCTATTGTCGGCATTCCTACCAAATCACAAAAGAAGAAGCACTTATCATTATTGACAGACATTCAGGGTCTAGAACGGAAGTTAAAACCTTGAAATTTTGCTAAGGGACTAGCAAAAGCTAGGCATGGGGGTATGATGAGAGCCTCATCATGAGCCATAACTAGCTCATTTTGACCCAATAAAGAAGATAAAAGCTCCTACATAACCTAGAAGAAGGTTTAACTGAACGAACAAGTGCTCTGAGAAGAAAACATGAAATAAAGGTTAAAACTGCAATTTTACCATTGCAATACATAAACGGGATTTCTCAGAAGCAAAACATAGGTCAAATGGTCCAAATAAGATAAAAAGAGGGTTGAGTCAATCAGAAATGGGTTTATGTGTAATCTAAGAATTAAATGACACTTGGTAACCCTAAAACAGACCCGCTTAAATTAACAAGGTTCCGATCAGGATAAAAATCGAGTAAATCCTCTAAAAATCATGGAAAAACATCCTCTAGGATTTAGAACACTTAATTTGGCCTTTGGAACCTAGTCTGACCTAGATTAGGGTCCTAGCTCCTCAATGAACCAAATTTGGGTTTTTAAGCAAAATTTCTAGTCAAACGAGGTCAAACCTGAAATCCAACTTCGTCATTGGATTCCTTAGGTCCAAATTAGGTTTACACCAAAATTTGGACCTAAGGGGAGGTCATCTTGACCTACTTTGCAATTTAGTACACCCAAATCACAAATAGGTCCCTATCTTTTGAATATCCTTGCAAAGAGCCCCCCAAGTTCTTCGCCCCCTTTGCAATCCGATCCTGCCGCCATTGTTAGGGAAGAACCGAGCTTCGGCGAGGTTCAGAGAGGGATTGCTCTCTAATCCCTCAGAGATTCCCTCCCAAAAATGGAAGGAGGATTCTCTGAGGAATTCCCTTCCTTCTAAAGCCAATTACAATCGCTGGTGTGAACCCAATATCTCGTGCGAACGCACGAGAGATTTGGGTATCCACCTTCCTTCCAACTCCGGCGAGCCAGCAGACCTAATTGCGCGCTCTCCACGCGCTGACAGGAGCGGCCAGCACCTATAAAACACCCCCCAGACCCTGCCACAGGACCCAAGCTTAATTTTGACGGAGATCCCCTCCAAATTCCCTCTCTCCCATCTCCGGCCAAACGACCCGCAAGCTCCGGCGACCTCCTCCCCTCCTCGTCGCTCTGCTGCCATACCAGCAGCAGAGTCCTCTCCGCCTCTTCCTCCCGCGTCGGGCTGTACCCCGCGTGCGTGCTCCTGACCTCATCTTCGTCGCCGCTTCCTCCCTCAGGGTCTTTCCTCCCCGACGACGACAGTTACGAGCCGTCCTCTCCACCGCTTCCCTTCCTTCCAGACAACCCCAGATACATTCTCCATCCTCTCCTCTCTCTTTTCCCCCTACTATTTTACTTGATTACCCCTCGACAGTACCTAACCACCTCCATCGTTCTCGCCTCCGACAGCCCTCCAACGAGCTGCCCACACCACTTCGCCCCTCCACAAGGCTCGCCAACCCCCTCGTGAGCTTCGCCTCACCACCAGGAACCCATTCCACCCCATCACTGCCACTCCAGACCTCCACAAGCACCCCCCGACCAACCCACCATCTCCGGCCACAGGTTGACCTAGGCACGCACGCCTAGGCCGACCTGCAACCTGCAGCATCGCCCACCACCTTCGCCGTGCTACGGAGAAGGTTTCCAGCTATTCTGATTGGGCCAATAGGCCGTTCTGTTGGATGTCAGGTGTACGCTCCGGCCGCCATTAACAGCCGAAGCAGCAGGGAGCTTGGAGCAGCTTCGGGCATCAGGCCTCCCAGGCTGCAGGTGCAGCAGACTCTCGCAAAGGTCGCGAAGCGAACGAGGCCAGCCAGTCGCACAGAGGAGCCATCAGCTTGGGCAATCGAGTGACGAAAGATCTGCGGGCGTGCGTGAAGGCAAGACCGACCAGATAGTCCCACATCGTGGGATTGCAAAACTCAGGTACCATATAAATTGTTTTTGTGTTTTCTTTTTACTGCCTCCGTAAGCACAGGGGTGAGGTCCCTCACTGCCCCCACACGCCTCGTCCGCGGCTTGACGTCGCGGACCTGGTGGATCCGACCCGACCTATACCTACGCACTCCTCGCACATCACCACTTGCCGGTGCGCCTGGTCCCGGGTGCGAATCCGACTCGACTACCCATGTGGCTCTGGGAGAGCGTGCTTGAGCGAATTGCTTGAGAAAAAGAGAGACGCTTGGGTAGAGGGACAGGGGTAGGTTTTTTCTACTGTGTGGTGTGTGCAGGAAGGAAAAAGTGACCGAGGCAGCGAACACTTAGTAGCTGAAGAACAGGAAGAGAAGAAAGAAGAGGCTGTGTAGCAGTGAAAGAAGTCTTCACCGAGAAGAAGAAGAAGAAGAAGGAAGACAAGGTAGAAGAGAGAGAAGAACAAAGAAGAGGCCAAGTGAAGACTGCAAAGAGATCAGAAGAAAAAGAAGAAGAAAGAAGAAAGGTAAGGCAGGAGAAGAAGGAAGATACAGAAGCAGAAAGGAGAAGAGAGAAAGAGAGATCACATTTAAGACGTTTGATACAGAAATCAGACGTCCAATTCTACTTTTTTTTCACAAATCCTTTTTAAAATTCTCTCTTTGAATCAATTATATTTGCATTTAACAGTTGTATTCTTTGGTTTTACAAAGTACTGAGATTGCTCCCCGTATTCGACCTCGGATACTCTGGTTCTTCGAGTAATAAAATTCTTTATATTTGTTTAAACGTTTTGTCGGTTATACTACAACGTAATACGCTTTAAATCCGCACAAAATCGTTGAGAACAATGACCTCCTCCCAAGCATACACTGGAAGGAAGTTAGAAGGACAGGGAAAAGAGGGAACCCTGCAGCACAAGAATACAAGCCTGTCCTTAGATGGGGTAGCCTAAGGTCTACTGACTCTCAGAATCTGTCCTAAGATATGGACAATTTACTCTACTTATGTCCAGGCAATCCAACCAGTTAGGAGGGACTGGGGAGCAGGTTCTTCCTTTGGCTTGCACCTCCAATTCCTAGTGTACCCCCCAGTCATGGTCGTTTGATGCTACTCCCCTAGCTAGACATTAGATTAACTAGTATAAGTAGGTTAATCGTGAATAATCTCAATCTGGATCCCGATGAGCAAATGAATCCTTAGGGCCAATGTCTAATTGATTTTAGTTAGGCTTGGGAAATTGGTGCTCTGGAATGTGATGGGCCCTTAATGGGTTGTGCCCTTAATGATTTGTTTGAGAATGTGTGAATGTGCACAACCAAGAGGTTTTCAAGCAAGATTATTAATGATGAGGTGAGTTTTAGAATTTGAATCTTGCTTAATAGCTTTTAGGATTCTAATATTAGTTGTTTTCAACCAAGTTTTGTGAGGCAAACCAAGTTTGTTGTTTAAAGCATGTGTTCAAGTATTTTCCTTTAGAAATCAAGAAAAATATGGAGTGCCTGGCTTGACCTAATTATTGAATCCTATGGGGCAGCTAGAAAATGAACCTCTTTTAGATTAGGTGGTGCGGCCCAAACAATTCACTCAATTAGCTCAAATGCACCACTGATTAAGGCACACAAAAAGGTGGTTAACCTAATATGATTTCTACTCTTTTATGTGTTGAATTCATGTACCGGGTCCACAGGTCGGAAGCCCGGTTGAGTAGACGAAAATCAACTCCAATTATGTGCCTCAAATGTGGGTGTATAGAGTGTGTAAAATGATTCGTCCCACAGAAAATATCTTTTTGGTTTTTTATATAAGATGTGGGTGAGATGGGTGAAGGTGGCAAACAAGACAAACAAAGTTTATCCTAGGGTTTATGCAAACACCTAAGTAGATTAGGTCTTGGCTATAATTTTGGTGAAATGAACTAGTTGGGGGGAAGGTGGGGGACACTTACAGAGTACTCTACTCGCACTTTACTCCAATCTACCTTGGATCTCCATGCTAGGGTACCTGCAAGATAGTAGATCAAAGACAAGTAGAGTTAGTGCTATGTAAATGCAAAGAAATGCAATAAATAATAAAGTAAATTTTGTTGCCTCCCCAACAACAGCACCAAAATGGTCGGGCGTGTTTCGCGTATTAGAAATCGGCGTTACAAGTAACTCGTCGCCGTAGTTGCAAACCATGTCGATCAAATAAAATTTATACCGAAACTCCAAGGGAGTCCCAGGTCGAACACAGGGAGGCAACGTTTACTTCACGTGAAAACCGCGCTTCGATTCATTTCTTTTTGGTATTTTAGGGTTTTGATTTTTTGTTTTGTGTTTTTGAAATAAAAGACAAGCAGAATGAATCACAACATAGAAATGAAGCAAATATGGTATATATATCAATTCAATGTCGATTACAATGAACTATAAAAGCATAAAAAGAGAGGGAGGTGAGAGGAAATCTCCCGAATTGGCTGTTCGGTGAGATGATGGTGCCTGGCGGAAGCTCGGACGAAGGAGGTGAGGAGCGAGATGACAGAGGTGAGATGCAGGAGGACGTCATGTTGAGGAAAGCTTCGGCGTGGCTCTGGAATGGAGGTGAGAAGACAGAGATGATTTGCTACCGGAATGGAGGTGGGAGGACGGCTCTAAGGTGACCTATGAAGGGAGATGGGAAGTTGGAGTATTTGGTGGGGCAGAGGTTCGCTACACTAATAGGCACCTTGGGAGCTTGAGAACAAGCTCTAATGGAGCATTGGTAGGCTTCTAGAGCTTGGGAGTAGGTGGGAGTAGAGTAGGTAGAGATGGCTTGGAAGGGAGGGGGTGTAGGTCCTTTTATAGTGGAGAAGAGGCTAAAAATGAATAAAGGACCCTTAGCGACCTCCAGACCGTCACTGGAAACATTGTTGTAGACAGCTCACCTCCACTCATGCCCTTAACTGGCTCTGCTGGCTTGCAATGAAATAGCGACAGCTGTAAGCATCACTGTAGGTCAGATCAGCTGTCGCTGAAAGCTGGCGCCAACCGCCCTTACGCCTGCTCTGCGCTGCCTCGCTCATCACGCATGCTAACTACGTGCGCCTTGCTGTGCGCGCGCTTACTATGCGCTGGCGAGCACGTGCGTGCGCGTGCTGCCATGCACTGGTGCTACCGCTACCATGCGCCCACCCAATTGCGAATTGGAGGGGCTGCGGCGATTCGAACTCGTGCCATCCCTTTGCAAACCGGTGCTCCAACCATTGCACCAATCCTTCCTTTGTGTCATGAGGAGCGGCTTGGCGCAACCGCTTCCCAATCATTGGATCTTGATCCAACGGCTAGGATTGAAGGGCGCGGATGAAGGAGTTGAGCGGTGCTGCTGGTCGATGTTGGGCGGCTTGGATGGTGCCACATGGCACCATCTGGGCTGTCCATCTTCTTCTTGTAGAGGGTGCCACGGTGCTCAGATCTAGATGATTCCCACGATGCCGAACTGCGATCATCGCTCCGAATCCATCCGTACCGTCGGATTTTTCATCCGAAACCACTATGGTTATCGCATTGCCCCCCTGGCCATATAAAATGAAGGAATTAACATACAAAACATGCAACTATCCTAAATGCAATGCAATGGATGTTATGCAATAATTATAACATGATATGCAATGCTAAGCCTAGGAACTATCAAAAATAAGAAATTTATCATGAATTTATGTGTGTTCATCACCAAGTCAACATTGTGAGCTCCCTTTTCTAGTGAGAAGGTCTGTAATGGGTTCTTGGTCTGGTTCAGTAGCTCATCTATCTTTTTATCCACCAATTCCACTCAATCCAATTTCTTGACAATGATATCCATGTCAACCATTCAAGAATTTGCTTGTACCTCAAAAATCCCACCACGGGGTTGACTAGATTGGCTAAACTTGGTCATGGAGGCATTGTTGAGTGAATTTTCGCTCATAGACTCAAAGAGCTCAAACACGCTCTCCTCATCTTTGTTTAGGAATTTCCCCCCACATGAGGCATCGACGAAGTTTTGAAGGTTACTGTCCAGACCGTGGTAGAAGATCTGGGCCAATTGCCACCTTGGTACTTCATGGTGTGGGCATTTCCTCAATAGTTCATTAAATCGTTCCCATGCCTCATGGAATTGTTCCCCGCCCTGGAGTGTAAAGGTAATAATGGCTCTTCTGAGGGCATTGGTTTTTCCTATGGGGAAGAATTTCTTTAAGAATGCATGCCTCTGTTCTTCCCAGGTGGTGATGGGTCTACCTAGGGTTCTAAGCTAGTGAGATGCTTTGTCTCTCAGCGAGAAGGGGAACATCTTAATCAAAACAATGTCAAGGCTAATGTTCCTAGGTTTCACAGTCCAAGTGATTCAGTCAAGATCCTCTAGGTACGGGAAGGGGTCCTCATTTGATCTTCCATAGAAGTGGCTCTGAATCAAACTTAGGACATTTGGTTTCGGCTCAAAATCATCTCCCCCTTCGGGGATCCTAAGGTATGGCTCGATTCAAATAGCGAAAGGATTGTAGAAGTTGCGGAGGGGCCTAGGTTGGTCCTAGAATGGTGGTGGATCAAGTGGCGGTTGCCCTTGTGCGCCTTGGAAAGGTGGTGGTGGTTGCCCTTATGGGTTCTGCAACTGATGTATGGCTTGCATGATGGTGTGGATTTGTTGCTGCTGAAGCTGGTAGTTTGCGTTGATCTAGGCTTGGATGATGGCCATTGTGTCTGGTGGGGGTTGGTCCTCAACCTCATCTACTATAGGTTCAGCCATATCTCTAGCAAAATCAGGTTGCCTGGATTCCCATCCCAACACAAACAACTTGGGATGAAGTGATCGTCTCCTATGCATACACTAGAGAAGAACAAGAAGGGATGCGAAGAGTGACAGATGCGAGAAGTGTGTGTGCACAACCAAGCAAACAAGCCTAGTCCTTATGGTGTATTCCTTAAGGGACCTAGAAACTCCAAAGGGGAGATTAAGTCTGTAAGCACTGGGCTTCCCTTCCCAAAGCTAATCTGGCCAGGTTGATTATGAGGGGATTGAAGGGAAGGTTCTTCCTTTGGCTTTTGCCACCGGTTCCATAGACCCCGTAATCGCGGTCGTTTGACACTTCCTCACAGCCTAGTCACCAGATTCTACTAAGAGAATGAAAGCCAATGCCCAGTGAACAAAACCACACCTCTTGAGATTTAAGCCAGTCCTGCCTAGGGCACGTCTACTTTGTTTTAAAAAGGGCTAGGACAGTGCTTGTGCTAGGGTTATGTGATGAGGCGTTGATTGGGGTGGCGCCTCTTAGTTTTCTAATTCCAGTGTGTGTGCTCCTATCAAAACATGGTTTTCAAGCAAGGATTTTCTTTTTTAAGATGTGATATCTTTGAATGTTTGTCCTTACTTTTGTGTCTTTTAGGGTTGACGTGTCATAATGTTTTCATACATGTTTCAAGTGGGCATGCCAAGTTTTGCATACAATTGGTGAGAGTAGATTTCCTTTGATGTGAAGAGGCTCTAAAACCCTAAAGTGCTCATCCTAGTGTTCATGCAACTGCTATCAAATGAGTTGATTTTAGGGTTGAGTGGTGCGGCCCATGTCAATTCACAGTGGCTTCGCAAACACCACTCAAAAAGAACACTCCAAAAAGGTTAGGTCATTAAGAATGTTAGAGTGTACTTTTTTTTTGTTGGGTGATGTGTTAAGGATGTGGATCAGGCAATCATGCACCACGCCAATTTTTTTTCGATTATACAATTCTTTTAGATTTTTTTTAGGAAAGCAAATAACCACGGGGAAGAATTACTCACAATCGGTCCTTGTTGCGCTTACTCCATCTTTACCATCACGAGTTGCATTGCTTCGCCGTCCAAGCGTCGAATTCCTGCAACCATCAAGTAAAAGGAGAAATTACGTTAGATGATGTGAGCATGGATGCAAACTGGAAGTGAAAAAATAAATCCATTGCCTCCCCAGCAACGACGCCAAAAAGTGACGTGCAAAAGACGTGTTTGTTTAAAAGGATCGTTATAGTTCGTGTTCACAGCGTCGATTTGAAAAGAAGAAATGGACATGAGTCCGAATGTCAATCACAGGGAGGCGTAAAAATTGGATTTTCTTTATCACTTAATGTCACAGAGATAACGAGTTTTTGCATGCGAGAAGACGTTGTAGAAAAACAAGCGAGAGAGAGAGAGAGTAGGGTTAGGATCTTTTAAATCATAGTAATTACTCCAAGCAAGATGGATAACAACATCAACATTATATTAAACATGCAAATCAAGTTTCACAAATACAATGGTAGCTAAATGATTGAATAAAAAAAGTAAAGCTAGATTAAAGGGAAAGAAAGAGAGAGAGAGGAAACGGCGAGGCGGCCACGGTGGTGGAAGGAGGCTCCGTCGGTGGCTCGTTGACTCCGTTACAACAAGAGAGGCTAAAGGGGGCTAGGAGGGTGTTACAACACTTGCAAGGTGAATTCAATGCCTTACATGGGTGGTTGGGAGGGTTTTATATAGAGAGAAGAGGTTTCTATTTTAAGTATGGGCTTTAGCGACATCAGGGACGTTGCTAAACCCATGCTAAAAGCGTCGGTGAAGCACCCTACCAATGGTCTTGCGCACACGCCGTTCTTCTTCTCGCGCGATCTGTGTGCGTGCGCTGTGGGCCATTCGATCGTAAATCAGACGGTCGAGATCACTGGTGGACCGCGCACCTGGATCGCGCTTGCTGTGCTCGCGCCCTGCACGTCATCGTGGGTGTCTTCCTTGAATGCACGGGATTGCACCGCATCGCCTGCCGCCAGCCGCTCGATCACGCATCGATGGACAAAATCGCGCGCCTCGCGATTGCCTTGATTTTGCACTACAGTGGGCACCTCGAACCCACGCCTCACTGTGCGGGGGTGAGGTGCACACCGCTACACTACTCCTGCTACTTCGTCATGGAGGTGAATTGCTGGCACAGTGTGGGCGATCATTGGATGAAGATCCAGCGGTTGGGAGTTGCTGCAGCTGAGGACGCCGCGGTTATGGGGCATGAGGGGCGCGCGGTTATCAGCCATTCAATCGAAAATCAATAGTCGAGATTCATCCTACGGTGGAGGTGCTGGTGTTCTGCTGCGGTTGAGGAGCACAGGGATGCTGACACGTGGCGCCCCCATGACCGTTGATCATCAGATGAACGGTCAGAACTTCTTGGGCCAATTGTGGGAGCTCCTGATGTCAGATTTAGCTGATTTCGAGTCCGTTGGACTCTGTTCATTGCTTTGAGTCCATCCGTGCGGTCCGATCGCTCATCTGAGGCCTATTTTGACATGTACTTGTACACATGGCCGTTAATAATGCATTATAAGTAGTCTTGTTGTGCAATGCATGTGATGCTCCTATTCCTATTGATGATGTATCCTCCGTGCATTTTACCTTTAAGACTGTCCCCTTTTGGCAGAGTTAGCATTGTAAAATGCAGTGTTATCACCGATGCCATAGACAAAGGTGCTCCTGGAGGTAGAGTAGCAACGCTTTTGAAGGGGTAGAGAGCCCCTCTCAACTATGGCGAGGTGCGGACGAACTTGGCGAGGATGAACCTGCTGCCTATAGTATGAGGTAATAGGCCAGGAGACGAAAGGAAGGGAGTCATTGGATCGGAGTTGGAGCCAGCTGGAGGTAGGGGAGAAGAGGGTTTCTTGGGCCAAAAACTCGGTAAGGAGTTCGGCCTCACGAGGGGGACCTTTTTATAGAGCTTCAAGCAAGCTTCTAAGCTTGGAAACAAGCTTGCGAAGCTATGACTTTTAGGAGGAAGATCCTTGGAATCCAAGGGTTCACACGAGCAATATGGAGAGATCTGGAGTTGGAATTTAGGTTTGGTCGATCAGGGATCTCCAAAGGATCATCCCTTCCAATTTTGGAAGGGATTGGCCAAGCAATCAGGGAGGAAT
Organism: Thalassia testudinum; assembly: GCA_037157565.1. Classification (NCBI taxonomy): domain Eukaryota; kingdom Viridiplantae; phylum Streptophyta; class Magnoliopsida; order Alismatales; family Hydrocharitaceae; genus Thalassia; species Thalassia testudinum. The sequence goes on along the minus strand of JAZHRO010000078.1, from coordinate 7,926,786 downwards.
CCTTGATTGAGAGCTCGAGTGCATGGGTTCACACCTTCCATGGTAACAGGGACTCCACTGTGAAGAAGATGACAAAGTTGGGGGGTTGTTCGCAAGGATTTTTGCAAGTTAGGGGTGTATGTGAGAGAAAAAGAGTCTAAATGGACCAAAATACAAACTAGGTCAAAATAATCTTTAATTGGGCTCAAATTTTGGTACAAACCTAATTTGGGCCCAAGGAATCTAGTGGTGAAGTTGGATTTCAGTTTTGACCAAGTTTGACAGGGTAATTTGTGCAGAAATGCAAATTAGGGCAACTTTATGTCTGAGACTCTATTTAATGTCAAAATTGGTTCCAATGGTCAAATCAAGGGTACCAAACATTATTGAATAATTTTATATGAATTTAGAAGGTTTAGATGAATTATATCCTGACTCGAACCTCAGTAATTTAAGCAGGTCTGAAATTAGGGTTTTGGGTTACTTTTAATTCTCGAAATGTGTGAAAATCTGTTTCTATCTGCATGAACCACTTATTAGACTTTATGCTCTTTTGACATTAGGTTAACCCCTGAGAAATCCCGTGGTTATTCTGTGTTCATGATATGCTATTCAAATTATAGAATTAACCTTAGTTCTCTATTTTCTTCTCAAAATAGCCTGAAGTGGTGTTATGACCCTCAGATGGATATGTAGGAGCTCTTATCTTTTATTCCAAATTAAAAGTGGCCAATTAAGGCCTATGATTATATTCCCATCAAACACGCATGAGGAGGATGCTTGACCGGCTAGGTTGGCGGTTTACATCAACAGCAAGGTCATGCATGGCATCGAGGGGGTTGCAGCATGGTCTTGCTATGGGCGGTGATGGTCAGTGGAGCCAGAGAGGTGTGGAGTCAAGGGTTGTTTTTGGTTGGTGGTGGAGAGGAGTGTGGGGACAATGTGGGGTGTAGGTGTTGTAAAAAATAGGTTAAATGGTAAAATCGATGGCGTTTTATACAAAGTTGGGTTAACAAATAAGGTAAATACACTTAGGATATGTAATCGAGATGATTAGGTTCGGTGTAGGTGATTAGGAGCGAGATTAGAGGCAATTTGAATCACAAACGTGAAAAGCAAATCCGCCCAGGTTTGTCGATCAAAATAGAAAATGATCAATCAATTAAGCTTATTGGTCAATTAGGGTTCAAAGGTTTGGAGGGAAAATTCCCACCCAACCATATTGGTCTATCAAATAACAAAGTTGGTTGATCAAACATCAAATTTTTGGAGGGGAAATTCCAGCCAAAGATTTTGGTCCATCAATTTGAAAATTTTGATTGATCAAAGGTTGAAAACAATGCAATCAAAATTATCAAGTAAGCTCTTTCAACCTAGATAGTCCTAGTGCATGGCAGATAAGATTAAATCTATCTTTCAGTAAAGGTTTTGTAAAAATATCAGCTAATTGCTCTTCAGTTTTAACAAATTCTAAGTTGATCTCACCTTTTAGGACATAATCTCTTAGGAAATGATGTCTAACATCAATATGCTTAGTCCTAGAATGTTGAACTGGGTTTTTAGACATATTTATTGTACTAGTGTTGTCACAAAGTATTTTGTTATTTCTATAGGATAGGCCAAAATCTTCTAGAGTCGTTTCGTCAATAATAGTTGTGAACAAGCTAAAGACACAGCGACATATTCGGCTTTTGCTATTGATAATGAAACAATGTATTATTTTCTAGAGAACCAAGAGGCTAGGAAATTTTCGAGAAATTGACACGTTCCACTAGTACTCGTTCGGTCAATAAAGCTACCCCCATAATCACCTTCACAAAAGAAATAAAGATCCAATGTGGCTGACTTAAGATAGAAAAGTCCTAGATTTGGTGTGTGGTTTAGGTATTTAACTATTCTTTTAACTGCATATAGGTGTGATTCTTTAGGGTCAACTTGAAAATAAGCACACAAGCAGGTGCAAAAGAGAATATCAAGTCTACTAACAGTTAAATATAATAAAGAAGCTATCATGCTTCTATGCTTCTCATCTATAAACTTACCTGTCTCATCTGTTTTCAACTGTGTAGAGGCTGCCATAGGCGTTTCTTTTCCTTTTACTTTGTCCATGGAGAATTTCTTCAAGATCTCCGTGGTGTATTTGGTTTGAGATATGAATATTCCAAACAATAGTTGGTCAATTTGAAGTCCAAGAAAGAACCAAAGTTCTCCCATCACACATCTCAACCTGATCCTACATTACCTTTGCGAATTCTTGGAATAAAAGATCATTAGTAGCACAGAAATTGATATCGTTTACATAAATTTGTATTATTAAGAGATCATTTTCTTTTCTTTTGTGAATAGAGTTGGATCTATTTTAACAATTTTAAAATTATTTTCAATTACATTTTTAATCTATCATACCAAGCTCTTGGGGCTTGTTTTAGACCATATAATGCCTTGTTTAGTTTATACACGTATTCTGGATGGTTTGTGTCTTCAAATCCTGGAGGTTGTTTAACATAGACTTCCTCCTTAATAAACCCATTTAGAAAGGCACTTTTGACATCCATCTGAAAGAGTGTAAACTCCATGTGGGCGGCAAAGGCTAATAACATTCTAATAGATTCTAGGAGAGCTACAGGTGCATATGTTTCATCAAAATCTATTCCTTCTTCTTGATTGTACCCTTGGGCCACAAGTCTAGCTTTGTTCCTAACTACTCCTAATTCATTTAGTTTATTCCTAAACACCCATTTGGTTCCTATGATGGTCTGAGAGTCAGGTTTTGGAACAAGTTTCCATACCTGATTTCTTTTAAATTAATTCAATTCATCTTCCATTGCAATAATCCAACAATTATCAGAAAATGCATCCTTGACATTTTTAATCTCTAACTGAGAAACAAAAGCTGTGAAAGTTAAGGTGTTGACGAAAGATCTTGTCTGAACCCCCTTGGATAGTTCTCCTATCACCAATTCTTTTGGATGATCCTTCATATAGGATATATCTTGTGGTAATTCATTAGAAATGTTTTCCTCTGGTATGTTTGAAGGATCTCCTACTTTGTCATCATCATCTTTTACAGAAGATTGAGGTTGAACTAGTGTCTCATCAAATGATACATGCATAGTTTCCTCAACGACAAAATTCTTCATGTTGAATACTCTATAGGCTGTACTTTTGATCGAATATCCTAAGAAGATTCCTTCTGTGCTCTTAGCATCAAATTTATCAAGATTATCTTTGGTGTTAAGTATTAAGCATCTATAAGCAAATATCTTGAAATAGGAAATTCTAGGTGTTCTTCCATGATAGAGTTCAAAAGGTGTTTTGTTTAGGATCGGTCTAACCAGGGACCTATTTTGGATATAGCAAGCAGTGTTTACAGCCTTAGCCCAAAAATATCAAGGTAGATTTAACCTGCATAGCATCGTGCGAGCACACTCATGCAAGGTCCTATTTTTCCTTTCAACTACACCATTTTGGGGTGCATCTATAAGAAAAGCAAACTCATGTTTTATCCCATATTGATCACAGAAATCAGAAAAAGATTGATTCTCAAATTCTCCATCGTGATCACTTCTAATCCTAATGACTTCAAATCCTTTCTCATTTTGTAGTCTTCTTATTAGTTTACTAAAGACATCAATAGTCAAATCTTTATTTTTAAGAAGGATACCCAGGCAAATCTCAAAAAATCGTCAATTATGACTAAATAATATCTGCACCCGCTCAAGCTTTTGATTTGGTTAGTCCGAACAAGTCTAGGTGAAGTAACTCTAGAGGTCGAGAGGTGCTACCATCCTTTTTGGTTTAAAAGGATTTTGGTTTGTTTACCAACTTGATAAGAATCGCAGACTTTATTTTTCTTGAAGTTGATCTTTGGCAAGCCTTTGACAAGCTCATGTTTCACAAGTCTACTAATGTTCCTCATGTGAAAATGACCTAGCCGTTTGTGCCAAAGTATTGCCTCTTTGTCAGATGCTACAAGACATTCAAAGTTGTCGCATTTAACGAAGTTAACAATAGAAATATCTTTATGTCGATTTCCTTTTAGAAGAATTTGTTTGGTTTCCTTATCTCTTATTTTAAAAACATTTGCAGTGAAAGTAATTTTCTATCCTTTATCACAAATTTGACTTACACTAAGAAGATTATGTTTTAATCCACTAACTAGATGGACATTATCAAAAGAAGTAGAAGAGTTACTAACTTGGCCAGTACCAATAATACGACCCTTGTGGTTATTCCCAAACATGACTGTACCACCTTCATGGCGGTGGAGTTGCAGGAACAAGTCTTCCTCTCTTGTCATATGCTTGGAACACCCGTTGTCCATGATCCACCTTCTTTCTTCTCGATCTTGTCATTTGTTTGCGCGTGTGAGGTCGTGGATCATTGGATCTATAAATTGGCTTCAGGTTTCCATTTGTTTCTCGATATGTCCACCTCTTATAATCTACTTGACCTACAAACATGATTTCAAGAGTTCTTTTGGTACCCATTTTTGCTAGGGTCCACGGTGTTTAGCTGGTGCCGCCTGTTTGGGCAAGCTACCTTTCTCTTTCCTTTGACTAGAACTAGATGCTTCATGATCATTTTTAGGTATATAAACTAACCAAAATTCCGTGGTGCTCTGGGTTTGAGTTCCTAAGAGTTTATGCAAATTTTGACTACCTTTAGTGAATTTAACTAGATCATTTAAAAGAATAGCAGAATTCTCTTTTAGTTTGTCTATATCTATTTCTAGGTTATCTATCTGTGATCATAGTGAAGTAATTTCAGAAGATAATTCCTTATTTTGCAAAGCAAATGTATCTTTTTGTGCTTTCTCTTTTCCTAAGGCTTTTACTAAGCTTTTATTTTCTATTTTTAGTGATTTAGCTATGTCATTCACTTCAAAGAAAGCTTCTAATAATTCATCTTGCGAAAAAGATGTTACCTCATCTTCTAGAGCCATAAGTCCTAGAAGAGTTTCTCCTTTAGAGGTCTCTTCTTCCTCTGAGCATGAGTTTGACTCATCCCAGGTGGCTTGAAGGGCCTTCTTCTTTCCATCCCTTCTTGCAAATTTCTTTTTCTTTTTTGATTCCTTCCTGAGAAGTGGACAATCCTTTTTTATGTGTCCCTTTCATTTGCAGTTGTAGTAGATAATGGTGTCTGCCTTGGATTTTTCTTTTTTTTTTCTCCAACTCCTCTTGTTGTTGGGGAATTTCCTGAACTTCCTTGAGAGAAAGGGCTATGTCTTTTTCTTCATCTTCACTTGATGAATCTTCAAACTGATCGTTGGCTTCAAGTGCCACGATCTTCTTCGTCGCTCCTTCATGTGTTGGAGCTGGACCTCATAAAACATCAAACGTCCAACATGATGGTCTAGTTTCAAAGTAGACAGATCCTTTGATTCCTGTATGGCTGTAGTCTTTGTCTCCTAGTCATTGGTGAGCAACAGAAGGATCTTCTTTACCAAGACTTTGTTCTTCATGTCTTGATCCAGATTTTGTAGAGAGTTTACAATATCTATAAATCTTATAAACATCTCCTTTATGGATTCACCCTTCTTCATCCTGAAAAGCTCGTATTTCTGAGTTAGTAAATTTATACGAGTTTCTTTTACCTTTGACGTTCCTTCATGGGTGAATTCTAGGATGCTCCAAATCTCGTGAGCTGTCTTGCATGCAAATACACAGTTGAACTCTTCCTTGCAGGGTCCGCAGAAGATTGCATTCATGGCTTTTGCATTGTATGTTACTAGTTTCTTCTGATCTAGGGTTACTACTACTCCTTCCTTGATCTCTGGTCTTGTGTATTTGGACACGATGACATTCCATACTTCATAATCTATAGATTCCAAGAATATCTACATCTGGGTCATCTAGTAGCCATAGTTCATTCCATCAAATGTGGAGGTCGAACTGCTGATTACCCCTTAGCATATGTGTCGACAGATGACTTTAACATCTTATGAACACTCTTGGTCAGATACCAAATGCAGGTTCCTGTGGATCTTAATGGATACTAGAGGGGAGGGGTGAATAGTATCATCTTTTATAAAGTTAAATATCATAATTACAAAGACAAATCAAACTACAAAAATTCATGCACAAAAGGCACCTGGATTTATAGTGGAAACCTTTCCCAGGTGAAAACCACTACCCAAGCCTCTTAGCTTAGGATTTTCCCGACTAGTCGAGGATAGTCAATCAACTAACGCACCATTTGAAATGAGGGCGGCAAAACCTCTTACAATAATCACTTCTCTTACTAACCTGAAGAGAAGCACAACAACAACGGATTTCTCCCAATAGCTTGGGATCCGTAATCAAAAGTAACAAGTAATGTAAAAATAGTACAAACCTATAGAACATCAAGGAAAGTTGAACCAGATTTTAGCAGAGGTTTGAATCATCGTGCTTTGAGAGCTGTGAAAGCAAAAGCACAGAAACACTTAGAGAGAAGCACGAAAAGCTCTTTCTTTTAGATCAATTTTTATTTGAGAGTGTGTTTTGATAAGGTTGTGTACGACCTCTATTTATACTAACAAATCAACCTGAGAAGGAAATCAAATTGGTCAATCACTTAAGGTAGTTTGCTCAATCAAAATGAGTTCTGGTTGTTCAAACTAGTTATTTGATTGATCAATGATTAGTTGATTACTTAACCTAAATGGTCGATCAAAAGTGAATTTATCAACTTCCAAAAATAGGCTAATTTGATCAATTAATTAAGTTGATTGTCGATCAATTAATTTAGTCAATCAATTTTGTTATTTGGTCGATCAATAACCCTAGAAAAAACTTATTTTTACGAGAAAAGTGAAAATCCATTTGAAACTTGTTTTGAGATTCCTTACAAAATAATCTAGACTCAATAAAGATAAAAAGACACTGAGACAAAGTCAGCAAGCTTCTAGCTTTAATCCATGAGAGAGTCCTAAAAGATTAGTTTCGCAAATAGCATAATTTTGGTGCATCAAAACAGAGGTACTTACAGAAAGCTCTCAATCAGGTTCCTTATGAAAGACCAAATCAACCTTGGGTACATGGACAAAATCAATACCAAACTAGAATTCCTTAAGAAGATATTAATACCCAACTTATGAAAACTCTGCAGGGAATGCAGAACCAAATGACTAAAGTGAGCCATGCTATTACTAATTTGCATAATCAAATTAGGGTCACACCAGATCAAAGACCTGTAGACAATTTACCATCCCAACTAATGTGCATACATCTAAATAGCCAAAAATGTCTATTAATGCATGTTCTTAGTGTTATATTAGCATCATGCATTGTATATAGTGCATAACATGCATAATAATGCATTTAGGTCAAATTGTACAAATTGTATAGTAATTGTCTCCTTTTATGGCCAAGGACAGGGCAACTTTTAATCAGGGCCTCGGATCGAAGATCCAACCATACAGATCTGATCAGGATGACGATTGGATATCAACAACTACAAGATTGCCCTAATTGGATTTTCGTAGAATCAGATATAGTCCGAGGAAACCCAGAGATCAAGGGCCAAGATGGTGTCAATCTGCACTTCAGATGACAAATCCTACCACACGGATGGGTTTGGATCGATGATCACAGCCTAACGACGTAAAAATCAGCTCAATCTGACATCCGTGGCACCTTCTACATGTCACAGAAGATGGACGGCCATGATGGCACCACGTGGCACCATCACAGCCGCCCAAATCGGCTGCAGCACCGCTTCTCATCCTCTGAAGGTGCAGGTGAGGCAAGATCTAGGCCGTTGGATCTTGATCCAACGGCGACGAGCGCACGCGCTTAAAACATAAGTGCGACAAAGCGGAGGAGGTGGCGCAGCGGTCAAGCGCACTTGCGTGAGCACGAGGAGCGGGTTTGATTTGCAATCAGAGGTGTTGGAGTGTTTTATCTCGACCATGCGATTAGCTGTGAGTGGCCCAGATCACCCAATCGGGGCACACGCACAATTGGATGCCCCGCCTCACGCCCAATCGCACGTGCAGGCGCGCGAAGCTGAAACAGGCAAGGTGAGATCTGAGCCGTCCGATCTCATGATAGGATGACTAAGATTTCTTGGACGTGCACTTGGTTTTAAGGGACGGGAGAGGAGGCACACACGGCACATGCACGTCGCCCACAATCAAGCCTTTAGTGACGGATAAATCCATCACAAAAGACCTGATTTTAATGTTTTTTAATATGGAATGACCAAATTGCCCCCAATCCTTGCAACTATAAAAGGAGACCCCTACCCTACGAAATTCTCATCCCTTCACCTCTCTCTCTCTCTCCAAAGCTCAAGAGAAGCTTGTCCCACACCTGGGATGCTACTCTAGAGCCAAATCTAAGTTTTCTTGCCCTTGTTTCGGAAGTGGATCCTACGACGACGATGACACGCTGCTTCGTTCCTGCTTTATCCTCCTTCTTCCCACTCCGTCCTCCATCTTCAAGGCATTGCTCCATTCGACTCGTTTTCCAAGCATTCGTTGAGGAGGATAACATCTATCTCCCTTCTTTTTATTGCTTTCTAGAATAGAATTTTCTACTTTCTAGTTGTAATCATTTCCCGCTTTCTAGTTGTAAAAATAGTATTATTTTATCAAGTGATTGTTCTCTCTCTCTCTTATTGTTTATATCAATTCCATTGTAATTATCTCACTTTCAAACAAAAATACCAAAAAAATATATAATCGTAGATTTAAGATCAACGTAGCCTCCCTGTATTCGACCCGGAATTACTTTACAAATTTTGAGTAAATTTATCTGTTGACAGATTGCTTCACAATCAAACTACAACGATGAATTTTCAAAATCCAATTGCGTAGTTTTCCACTATCAACATTTTGGCGCCATTGCCTCGGAGGCAACGATTTTCGATTTTCCTTTTGCATTTCGTACACTTTATGGTTTTCTAACTTGCTTTATTTCTCGTCTATTATTTTGTAGGTACCTTAATAGGGAATCTTCAAGTGGTAGATCAGAGTAAAGTGCAGTTGAAGACAACTATAAGTGCTCTCCATTCTTCCCCCTCCATAGATTTCATCTCACAACATTAATTCAAACCCCAATTAACCTAGGTGTTTGCATAAATCCTATGGTTAGTTTGGTTGCTTGGATTTCCACTCACATTCATCACACCCTCATATAAAAAAAAATCAACAAAAAGATACTTCTTGTGGGATAAATCAAATATACAAACTACATACACCCACATTCAAGGCACATAACCTAATTGATTTTTATCTACTCAACCGGATTCTAATCTGTGGAACCGGTACATGCAGATCAACATATAAAAGAGTAGAAATCAGTCTAGGTCAATCATTTTGTGTGCCTAACTTAGTGGTGCAATTTTGGCCAATTGTTTAAGTTGTTTGGGCTGTACCACTTAATCTAAAATCAACTCACCAAGTAGCTTCCCCTTATGATTTTCAATTTAGGTCAATACCAGGCACTCCACCTCACTTTTGATTTCAAAAGGAAAAAATCTTCACCCATACTTGAAAATCTGGTTTACCTCGAAACTTGATTGAATTAACCTAATTCTAAACCTTAAAAGCTACTTAAGTAAGATTTGAACATTAAAATCTACTTATCAAAAATAATCTTGCTTGAAAACCCTGGTTGTGCATGCACTCACACATACTCAATTGATCATTAAAGGCACAACCCATCTTAATGGCCTACCACATTCCATAAGCACTACAATCCCAGGCCTAAATAAAATCAAGTAGACGTTGTCCTTAAGGACTAATTAGCTCTTCGGGGCCCAGTCTAAAATTTTTTACGATTAACCTATTTGTACCGATCAATCTGATATCTAGCTAGGGGAGTAGCGTCAAATGGCCGCAGCAGGGGGGTACACTAGGAATCAGAGACGCAAGCCGAAGGAAGAACCTTCTCCCCAGTCCCTCCTTCTAACTAGTTGGATTGATTGGATGCAAGTAGAGTAAATCATCTATAATCTTAAGACAGATTCTGAGAGTCTGTAGATCCTTAGGCTACCCCACTTAAGGACAGACTTGTTTTGTTGTGCTGCAGGGTTCTTATCCCCAATCCTTCCGACCTCTTCCTAGTTTATGCTGGGAAGGAGGTCATTGAATCCTCGATTGGAAGGACCACTAGAGTATTCTAGGAGGCATAAATTGGATTTTGGCCAAATTGATCCCATGGCCGATCAACAACCTCCTGTACCTCAGAATCCATAGGAGGTATTTCAAAGGCAACTAGAACAAATGCAGAGAATGCAAGAATGGTTTCAGAGAATGCAAGGCACTCAGCCCTTGAAAGACTTTTATGATCCTTCAAATTACAGGGAACGTCCAAGCATCCAGATTCCTACCAGAGTCATAGAAATCAAGCCCTAGGTGTTAAGCCTGATCAAACATTTCCATGGGCTTGGCTCTGAAGACCCGTTTCAGCACTTGGAGGACTTGACCACTTTGGTCTAGACCACCAAGGCGCGAAATGTGAATGAAGAGTAGATGATCATGAGGCTCTTTCCCCACTCTCTTAGGGATAAAGCCTCTCATTGGTACAGACCATAGGAAGGCCAATTGCAACATGGAATGATCTGAAATCAGCTTTCCTGAAGAAATTCTTCCCTGTCAGATGTACCAATGCTTTGAGACGGGCAATTACTACATTCAACCAGCGGTTGGGGGAGTAGTTTCATGTTGCTTAGGAGTGATTCTAGGACTTATTGCGGAGGTGTCCACACCACGAGGTGCTGAAATGGCAGCCCGTGCAGATCTTCTACGACGGGTTGACTGAGCAACTCAGAAATCATGTGGACGCTTCTTGCGGAGGCAATTTCCTCAACAAAGATGCAGATAGTGCACATGATTTGTTTGAGGAGATGAGTGAAAATTCACTCAATCATGCCTCCATGGATACTTTTAATCTGTCCCAACAACCCAGATTAAATGTTAATGAAGTCCACAACTCTCATTCATTCGATATGGAACTGATTTGCAATAAACTAGATAAGGCGGACTTGGTTACTAAAAGGATGGAGGAGTGGATGGCTAGAAACTCAATGAACAATTCTCGATCCACTCAATCCCAAAATTCGGGATTCCATTTGTCACGAGCTCCTTCTGGACAAGAGTTCATGAATCAACTTGATGCGGCTCAACCTAGGAGCCAGCATTATTCGGAAACCCACAGGTTCCAAACTGGGGCCTTTGCTCCCAATTTCTCTGATCCCTCCCTTTCTTTCTCTCCATCCTCACCCTATGAGGATGTTGATGCTGTACAGGAGAACGTTAGGTCCAACCCTTACTCCAATGCTTATAATCTAAGTTAGAGGAACCACCCTAACTTCTCCTGGAAAAATCCCAGGCAGCAGACCCAATTCCGACCAACCAACTATGCTCTGCAAAGACCAATGGGTCAGGGTCATGTTTACACTCAGTTACCCCCGAATCAAGTCAATCAACTAGCTTGGAATGCCCATCAACCTGTAGGGTAGGCTAATTTGAACCGTCAAATGATAGAGATGCAAGGATTTATGCCCCAGCTCATGTAGCAAATGAAAACCTTGCTGGATAACTTGCAAACTAGGTTCATTGCTAATTCTCATCAACCAGGATCTCTGCCATCTGAACCCGTACCCAACCCGCATAATATCCAGAATCTGGGCAATCAAGCCCAAGGGTACGGGAATCAGAGGGACACGCACGCACATGCTCAGGTGGTTGAGCAAGGTCCTTCCTCTTCTACTTCTTCAAATCAAAGGTTTCTAGCTAATGAAGCCCCTCCAATCTTTCCTAACCCTCCCCAAGACTCAAACCCGTATGCATCTTCTAATTCAGTTACCTTGAGGAGTGGAAAACAAACTCAGGATCCACAACCACACTGTTCTGATCTACCAAATCCTATAGATTCTGAGGAGAGAAAGGAGAACTCTAAAGAAGAAATCAAGGCTCAGGAACCTGATTCCGAAGATCGGACTAATGTTCCTTTTCCTAAGGCCTTGATTAAACCTAGGAAGAAGAAGCCTGTTGATAGTAACGAGGAGATTTTGAATATATTCAATAATGTCAAGATCAATATCCCGCTCCTCGACGCTATCAAACACATACCAACTTATGCTAAATTTTCAAAAGGATTTATGCACATGGAAGCATAAGTCGAGGGAATCTATTTTGAGGAAGGTGGTACTCTCCAAGCAAGCTAGTTATGTTATCCTGCATTACCTTCCTCAGAAAAAAAGAGATCTAGGTTCTCCTTTGATTTCTTGTGTCATCAGAAATTACACCTTTGATAGAGCACTTCTCGATCTAGGTGCATCTATTAACCTAATTCTGACTTCTCTTTATAAGAAGTTTAGATTAGGTGAACTTCGGCCAACTTCAGTAACATTGTAGCTAGCAGATCGTTCGGTCATAAATCCGCAAGGCATTATTGAAGATGTTATTGTTAAGGTTAAGGATTTCTATTTTCTTGTAGATTTCCTTGTTCTTGACATAGATGTACCTGAGAATTTAAGGAACATGCCCATCATTCTGGGGTGTCCGTTCCAGGCTACCACTAAGGCCAATATCAACTGTGAGAGCGGTAGCATGGAAATCGCCTTTGGGGATCAGAAATTGAAATTGGATATTTTTAAGGCGATTAACAAATTCAAGGATTATGGATTTATAGAGGAACTTGAGGAAGATAACTTGAACATTGAAACTTGTATGGTAGTTTTTGCAATTGAAAGTTCCTCCTGTTGTGATGGATCTGACCCGCAACCCTCTGTGGCAAACCAGCCACATTCTGAAGAGGTTATTGATTTTATTCACTTTCAACCTCTTCCTCTTGATGAATCTTCTTTAGCATCATCTTTACCTTCAATTCAAAACCTGCCCCAACTTGAACTAAAACCATTGCCAGAGAATTTGAAATATCAGTTTTTGGGACCTCAAAAGACACTCCCTATGATTATTAGTGCCAGATTAACTGAGGAACAGGAGATTAAACTGATCAAGGTCCTAAAGGAACACAAGGAGGCAATTGGTTGGACCATTCATGACCTTAGGGGGATCGAGCCATCTTACTACAATCATAGAATATTCTTGGAAGATGGATCCCGCCCTTCTTGCTAAATGCAAAGGAGATTAAACTCTAATATGTGAGAAGTGGTCAAGAAGGAAATTATCAAGTGGCTTGATGCAGGAATCATTTATCCGATCTCTGATAGTCCTTGGGTAAGTCTCGTGCAAATTGTTCCCAAGAAAGTCGAGATTACCGTTGTGACTAATGAGAAAGGAGAATCTGTCACAACTCGTTCAGCTTCCTCTTGGAGGGTTTGTATTGATTACAGGAAGCTGAACACAGCCACGAAAAAGGATCATTTCTCTTTGCCCTTTATCGATCAAATCCTTGAAAGACTAGCTGAGTAGAAGTACTTCTATTTCCTAGATGGTTACTCAGGATACAATCAAGTCCCTATCCATCCTAAGGATCAGGAAAAAATGACTTTCACCTGTCCCTACGGAACCTTTGCTTTTCATAGGATGCCATTCGACTTATGCAATGCACCTGCGACTTTTCAAAGGTGTATGCTAGCCATATTCTCTGACATGGTGGGAGAGTTTATGGAAGTCTTCATGGACGATTTCTCTATTTTTGGAGAATCATTTGATTCTTGCTTGGCTAATCTTGAAAAGATCCTTAAAAGATGCATCAAAACAAGATTGGTCCATAGTTGGGAAAAGAGTCATTTCATGACACAAGAAGGCATCATCTTGGGTCATGTAATCTCTGAACGGGGAATTGAAGTTGACAAATCTAAGGCTGATGCTATCTCTAAACTTCCTCCTCCCACATCTGTCAAACAAATTCGATCATTTCTTGATCATGAAGGGTTCTATAAAAGGTTCATCAAGGACTTCTCTAAGGTTTCTCACCTTCTGAGCAATCTTCTTGCCAAAGATACACCATTTGATTTCAACAAATCACGTCGTAAAGCATTTGATTTTCTTAAAACGGCAGTCACTTGTGCTCTGGTGTTGCAACCGCCAGTTTGGATAGCCCCATTTAAGATCATGATCGACGCTTTTGATTACATGGTCGAGGCTATTTTGGGTCAAGAGATTGACAAGAAGCCCTCTGTCATTTACTACGCTAGCAAACCTCTGGACGAGGCCAAGAGGAATTTACACTGTTACTAAGAAGGAATTGTTAGCTGTAGTATTTGCTTTGGAGAAATTCAGGACTTATCTCTTAGGGTCTCATGTCATAATATATACCAACCATTTGGCCTTAAGACATCTCTTAGCCAAAAAGGATGCCAAACCCCAGATTATTCAATGGATTCTTCTGCTTCAAGAATTCAATCTTGAAATCAAAGATAAATCTGGGGTATAGAATGTAGTGGTGGATCATCTTTCAAGACTTCTGAGTGATTCTCCTTGTCCGGATATTCCGATTGCTAATACTTTTCCGGATGAAACTATCTATGTAGTATCAGTTGTCCTAACTCCGTGGTTTGCAAACATCGTAAATTATTTGGCCGTTGGTCAAATCCTCAGGATTGGACCAAGCAACAATGAGATAAACTCAAATCTGAGGCCAAATATTACTTCTGGGAGGACCCTGAACTTTACCACATTGACTCTGATAAGATTATTCACCGATGTGTTTTGGAGAATGAATTCAAAAGTATACTCGAGTTTTGCCATGCATCTGCATGTGGTGGACATTTCTCCGGGAGAAAGACGGCTACAAAGATTTTACAATCTGGATTTTATTGGCCATCTTTATTCAAGGATGCCCAGGAATTCTCGAGATCATGTTCCCGATGCCAGGCACTTGGGAGCATAACCAAGAGAGACATGATGCCTCTAAACCCGCTTCTTCCAGTTGAAATCTTCGACGTTTGGGGCATCGATTTCATCGGACCCTTCCTCCCTTCATTTGGACACTAGTACATTCTCGTCGCTATTGATTACATGTCCAAGTGGGTCAAGGCTATCCCCACTCGAACAAATGACCACAAGGTGGTCATCAATTTCGTTAAGAAGAACATCTTCAGTCAATTCGGAATTCCGAGGGCCATCATCAACGATGGTGGTACTCACTTCACTAATGCCCAGTTCCATAATTTACTAGCAAAATATGGGGTAAATCACAGAATCTCCACACCTAACCATCCCTAGACAAATGGACAGGATGAGATCTCCAATCGGGAGATCAAGAATATTCTTCAGAAAACGGTTAGGTCTGATCATAAAGACTGGACTCAAAAACTTGAGGACACTCTTTGGGCTTATCGTACGGTGTACAAAACACCTATCGGCATGTCACTGTTTCATCTGGTGTATGGAAAGGCATGCCATTTACCCATAGAAATTGAACATAGGGCATTCTGGGCTATCAAGCAACATAATCTAGATTTGAGTTTAGCCGGAAAGACCAGGAAACTCCAACTATCTGAATTGGAGGAGCTTAGAAATGACACATACGAGAATGCCAAGATCTATAAGGCTCGAATCAAAGCTCTTCATGACTAATTGATATCCCGCAGGAGCTTTGAGCCGAACCAGAAGGTCTGGCTGTTTGATTCTCGACTTAAGCTCTTTCTTGGCAAACTTAGGTCAAAATGGAACGGCCCGTTCATCATCGATCAGATATTTCCAAATGAGGTCATTCAGATCTTTGACCCAAAGTCGGGTAATTCATTTAAAGTCGACGGTCAATGTCTGAAGCCTTTTATTGACTGTATTGTTCTAGAACCTGTCTCAGACATGGTTGCTCTCATCACATTGTGACTTCTTTGGCTGGACTTCGCCTAGCTGATGGCATTAAACTCAGCAGTTGTACGGACTAACTCAGAGCTAACCCAAGCATCATATTCAGGTGATATCCTCTACATTCTACTCTTCGTTCATATCTTTTATTCTCAATGAGGACATTGCATCAGCTAGGCATGGGGGGTGGATTCATTTCTGAATCATTTTGTTAGCTCTGTGGAATTCTTGTAAATTCTACTTGTTTTCTTTTATATATATATATATATATATATATTTGAATGTTTTTTTTTTTGAAACAAAAAGGAAAGCTATCGTCTTACGATAGCAATTCGGGAAGGTATATCATTAAATAAAAAAGGAGGAATTACAAACCAGATCCCCACGTATGTATGAGGGACCAGCATTCTCTTACAATGTTTTCACAACACACCGATCTCTCCTGAAAAGGCCTCGCATTTCTCGCCTTCCACACACACCAAAGAGTGACAGCCATATGCACATGTGGTTTCGCACTCACACCAAACCCGAGCCAGATGGAAACCCAAGTTGGTAGTGGCTCCTGGCAAGTCCTCCTCCATACTACACCGGTGACCAGGCAAGAGGAGAAAATGTGTTTAACATTGTCAGTGTGCATACCACATAAGTAACACTCATGGCAAGCAACTCCCATCCTTCTGTGTCGCAGATCACCTGTAATCAGCCCCTCTCTCCTACAAAGCCAAAGAAAAACTTGGCCAATAGGACTTTTCAATCTTAAGAAACATTACAGAAGGATCTAAACACTAAGACCCTTTAAGTCTTTGGGCTTAATCAGCTCGGGTATCCACTAAAATGTGGATTTGCTTATCGAGTTCTCGCCATCCTGAATTCCATTTTAATTTTTTTGGGTGATAAGTACATGACTTATCAACCCACCCTCTAATTTGAGGGAACTTTAAGTCTAAGCATCTACACACTATTCGCACCAACTCGTTGTTCGACGATTTTAACGGAAATTAGGTAGCTAATGAACCTTCTAGGGTGGTATGGCTGGCAAGTTATCATGGGTAACAACCCATAGGTAGGTTGTCCAGAGCCTAGCCACTGGACCATTCTTTTCCTACTGCCTTTAAGTAAATCTTAGACTAGGGAAGCCACCTACCTAAAAAAAAGAAAAGAAAAAGAAAGTCCAAAAACAAAAAAAAACAAAAGGAAAGAAAAAGAAAAAGAAAAGGAGAAAGCCCAAGATGCATCAATCCACACTTTAGATGACAAATCCGATCGTGCGGATGGGTTTAGATCAATGATCGCAGCCTAACGGCGTGAAAATTGGCTCAATCCGACATTCGTGGCACCTTCTACATGTCACAAGAGATGGACAGCCATGATGGCCCCACGTGGTGCCATCATAGCTGCCCAAACCTGCCGTAGCACCACTTCTCATCCTCTGAAGGTGCGAACGAGGTAAGATCTGGGCCGTTGGATCTTGATCCAATGGCCACGGGCGTGCACGCTTAAAACGTAAGCACGACAAAGAGGATGAGGCAGCACAACGGTTGAGTGCCCTTGCGTGAGCACAAGGCGAGGGTTCGATTAGCAATTAAAGGCGCACGCATGTTTTATCTTGACCACGCAATTAGCTCCGAGTGGCCTAGATCACCTAATCGGGCGCACGCACAATTGGACACCCCGCCTCACGACCGATCACACGCGTAGGCACACGAAGCTGAAGCAGGCAAGGAGCGATTTGAGCCATTCGATCGCTGAGATTTCTTGGACGTGTGCTTGGTGTTAAGGCATGAGAGGGGAGGAGGCAAGCGTGACACGCGCACGTCGCCCACAATCAGGCCTTTAGTGATGGATAAATCCATCACTAAAGACCTAATTTTAATGTTTTTTAATATGGAATGACCAAATTGCCCCCAATCCTTGCAACTATAAAAGGACACCCCTACCCTACGAAATTCTCATCCCCTCCTTCACCTCTCTCTCTCTCCAGGCTTAAGAGAAGATTGTCCTACACCTGGGATGCTACTCTAGAGCCAAATCCAAGTTTTCTCTCCCCCATTCCAGAAGTGGATCCCGCGACGACAACGACGTGCTGCTTCATTCCTACTTCTTCCTGCTTCATCCTCCTCTTCCTGCTCCATCCTCCGTCTTCCAGGCGTTGCCCCATCCGACTCATCCTCCAAGCATTTGTCGAGGAGGATAACATATCTCTCCCTTCTTTTTATCGCTTTCTAGAATAGAATTTCCCCCTTTCTAGTTGTAATCATTTCCCGCTTTCTAGTTGTAAAAGTAGTATTATTTTATCAAGTGATTGTTCTCTCTCTCTCTTATTATTTTTATTAATTACATTGTAATTATCTCACATTCAAACAAAAATGCCAAAAAAAATATATAATCATGGATTTAAGATCAACGTAGCCTTCCTGTGTTCGACCTGGAATTTCTTTACAAATTTCAGTTAAATTTGTCTGTTAACGGATTGCCTTGCAAATCGAACTACAATGACAAACTTTCAAAATCCAATCACGTAGTTTTCCGCTATCAACACCAACCTATGGCAAACCCTAACAATCAAAGGAACCAATACCAAAGCAGAAATCCCCATCACTCTTACCAGCCTCCTATCCAACCAGTACATCAACACCCCCTGGGTTTCAACCAAAACCAGGACCTGGACCTCCTCCTTGAAACAATCACACTACTAATACAGTCACCTTAAGGAGTGGGAAAACAATTGAAGATCCTGGGCCCTCTTATTCCACACATGAAACCCACCCATCCCAAATGCAAGTTGACTCTCCCCCCACCCTAATTTAGGAAGAAAAAGAAGAACAAGATTTAAAAGGCAAATCTCCCATTCCTTTCACTCAAGCCCTACACTCCACCACCAACAAAAGAAAGAAGACTGAGCCCACAACTAAGGAAATCATGGATTTATTCGGGCAAGTGCAGATTAATATTACTCTCCTAGATGCCATCAAACATACCCAGCCTATGCCAAATTTCTAAAAGATCTTTATACTCCAAAAAGGTAGACCAAAAATCTAGATAGAGTGCATCTTTCTGAGATTGTAAGCTTTGTCATACAGAGCAAGCTACCTCCTACGATGAAAGACCCAGGCACACCTCTCATTTCTGTGATCATTAATGACACAACTTTTGATAGCGCCCTTCTTGATCTATGTGCCTCTGTCAATATCATCCCCACCGTATTATCGAGGAATTTAAGATTGGTAATCTAAAGCCTGTTGAGGTCACTTTACTACTAGCAGACCAATCTACAATTAAATTGAAGGGGATTGTCAAGGATGTTCTTGTCAAGGTCCATAATTACTTCTTTCTTGTAGATTTTCTAGTCCTTAACACTAAGGTACTTAAGACTTTGAAAGATGGTCCTATTATCCTATGATGACCTTTTCTGGCCACCACAAAAGCTAATATTGATTGTCATTCTGGTAAAATGGACATTACTTGTGATGGTCACACTATTACCTTGGATATTTTCAAAGCTTCTAGAAGATTCCATGATGATGATTTCTTTGAGGACTCAGATTCAGAAATAAATGAATTGGTGGAAGAAAAATGCTTGTGGATTCATATTATCCTTTGACCGCTTCAAACCACAATTTCTTTGATGATTCAGAGTTTGAAATGGAACTAGTAATCGAAGACACAGACAATCCAAAAATTTTCCTTACTTCAAAGCTTCTTCTTGACTTATCACCATATCCATCCACTCTGATTTCATGTCACCCTCCTACCCTTACCCTTGAATATTCTAACTCCTCCTTTCCCCTAGACCTTCCATTTGATCCCCCCGAGCTTGGCCACCATCTAGAAATAAAACCTTGGCCAAACTTGGGTTCTCTTTCCACTTTTCCATCTTATCTAAGTCCCCTTATTTCAACTTCTTACTTTTCTATGTGCCAAGTGGAAGATCTATTTACTGCAGGCATTCAACTATCCAATTTGCTGCATGATTTTCCTTCAAATATGCTGCGTCGTACGCCCAACTAAAAATGTATAAAAGATAGACCTGGGTGGGAGGTAATCCACTATTTTCATGCTTTCCTTTTTCCTTTCTTTTTCTAGGTTTTGACCATCTTGATTCCAACCTTTCTTCACTTAGGTGATATCTTTTCCCTTTCTTATGCATGCAGACATTGCATACCTTGGGCATGGGGCAGGTGTTTTAAATTTTGACAATCATTCCAAAATTTTCAAAACCCAATATATATATATATAATTAATTTTGCATACATTCTTCATAAAAATCAGAAAAATCATCAAAGCACTTTTTGAGGAATTTTTTTTATTTAAAAATATAGGACCAAGGTTGAGACTTTATTTCAAATAGGTACACTTGGGATTTAATCTTTAACAAACTAAGGACGAAGTTGTAGATTCTTTTGTTAGATTTTTCTAGTCTATCAAGTTTAGACTACATTGGGTATCCTTTGAAGAATTCCTTCTAAACACTTGATGATTCGCATAACCTGATTTTATTTAGCGACCTGGATAGTACTTGGCTTGGCTCTTGATCCAAAAACTTGCATCTCTTTTGAAAACCATGTGTCAAACACTTCACACAAAAAGCCAACACAACCTAAACCCCAAAAACATTTACATATTTAAAATGCCTCCTATTTTGGCCTTGGTGAAAGTCTAAGGCAGATGATTAGTGTGAGTTCCCACTATCGAGGTGGAAAATATCTCCATTGAGGATGTGATGTCAACATGTTACCGCCTCAGTGCTACTCTATATTTATATTCCATATCAATATACGTAGCATTAAGGTGCATTTTGCAGCTCAGGTATCTTGGACGGTGCTCTACCCATAGCATCGAAGCAAGAGCTTGAGTTCGCCTGGAGCACCCCTTTACACCACATTGTGTTTTGGGGTTGTGAGCTCTTGCGGTGTGCCTTAGATGGTGCTATCTCGAAGTACCGATGCCAGAACTCTCTTGAGGATTGGTAACGAGAATGATGACCCCGACACATCTGTATTAGAACTGATCCGAGGCTAGGCATGGGGGATCAAACAAACAAAAATAGTCAGAAAAAGCAGAAAAGGTTCCGGAAAAACATGACCGTATAAATATGCTATCCCAAAAATGTTGGCCAATCATAAGCACTGACATTTGATTCTTCATGGCCATACAAGTTGCGGATCGAGTTCATGAGCCAAGGAGGTCCTAACTACAAAAAGCAATTTCAGGTTATTTGAATTAAAAAAGAGTTAACTGTGAATTCTTGAAGGATACATTGGTCCTGATTAGTCTAACCCTTGGATCCAAAGACAAATCCTGATGTTTTATCCTTAACAAATCCCATACCTTCCTTATTCTCAATCAACCAAAGTCCCCTAATACTGTTTTCCTTAAAAGTCAAAAGAAATAGTTTTCCCTAATACCATTTTGTAAAATAATTTTTGCTAAGGGACTAATAAAAAGATCAGCATGGGGGTGGGATAAACACTAGTTTATCATCATTCTTTACATGAAAACCACATCTAGTTCTTAGGTTTTCCAAACTACATTATGGTATTGGGTTGCATATGGGCATTCTATGTTTAGGCATGAATTGCATTATTTTTTGCCCTTTCCTTTCACTTTTATTTGCTTCTTGTCAATTTAAGGGATGATCACACAGTGGAAATCACCTAAACCCTGGCAATGTAGAAGGCAGAAGATGAAGATAGAGCTATTCCAGCTGGATCTCAGCTCATTCCAACCCAACACAACTCTACTTGGCTCATGGGAGCTCCAATCAACCTAACTTAGCTACTAGTCATCAGCTAGCTAAGCTAAGTCAACTAAGAAGTCCACAACCAACTCAAGGCAACTCAACACTAGCTCATGAAGACTCACCCTAACTCAACTTAGTTCAACTTGTCAATTGACCTAAGCTAGCTAGCTTAGCTAGCTAGGGAGTCTTCTTGGAGATCTCAACCAGCTCCCCTCAGCTCCAGAATAGTTGAGACTAGCTCAACTTAGCTCAACCTACTCAACTTAGTAGCCAGCAAAGAACTAGCTAGCTAAGCTAAGACCTCTTCACCAACAGTCAGCTCCCGCAAGCCTCAGAGCAGCTCATGTTTCCTTCTCAACTAAACCCTAGCTACTCCTTCACTACTCTACTAGCTAAGCCAGCTTAGCTAGCTTAGCTTAGCTTAGCTATACCTACTCTACCATGGCCAACCACTACCCTACTACCCGAGCTCCACCAAAAAGACCACTTACCTCCACCTAGTCCCTTCCTATTTTGGCACCAACCTATACGCAACCCTTCACCCCATCACCACCACGAAAGGCCACCTTCATTTTGGCATCAAAACACCACAACTACCTCCTTACTTTGGTGCCAAAACAAGGAGACATCTTCACCCTACACCTCACAACCAAACGAATCCCCACCATCCCTTTTCCCTCTAAAACCTAACCTTCTAAAACCTACCTAACTTGGATCCAACTTGATGTAACCCTACATGCCTAGCTGTCCACCAAAGGCTGGCTACCACCCAGAACCACCACCACTTATGCCTCCTTTGGTGCCATTCATCCTCCACCCTACATCCCTTAACCACCCACAAAAACTCCATCCTAGCCCTCCATGATCCCACGACAACTACCCCTCCTTCCCTTCCTCTATATACCTCCCATTCTACCACCAAAAACTACACCCTTGGCTACATAAATTCCTAGATATACCTATCACTGTAGCCATCCAAAGGAGGAGCCAAGGAGAAGAAGAGTAAGGGAGCATTCCTTGCTCCCTTGGTGCCTTCCTCTTCTTCCTTCTTCCTTGGACCAAGCCAAGGTGTTCATTGATGAGCCCATATTTGTGGGCTAATTAGTTACTTAAACGCCTAGACATTAGATTAATATTAACATATACATCGCATGCATTAAGATGTAAATAATGCAGTTTATACATATTTGCTTGTATGCATTACATTCATATATATATTATTTAGCATGCATTAGAATTTATGTAGGCTAGTTATAATTTACTTTGCATGCATACATTACATGCATTGATTAGTTAGAAATAAGAATTAGTAATTCTTAGGGGCTTTGCATATAAATAATCCACATATCTTTTTATAACATCTCTTGTTATTCTTCATGCAACAGGGAACCGCTCCTCGCCGACAAGCCATTTATGGCCAGATCAAGTAATAAAGGTGGCAGTGAAGGGGAGAGAAGGATGCAAATCTAGTTGGCCTTCCTCCGACACTCCATCTTCTTCTTCATCTTCCCCTGCAGCTATAAGAAAGTTGGAGACACAATCGGGCTCCAGGAGACTTCGCCCCGACTCCACCACCGCGAAGAGCTTCGAGCTCACATCCACTCCACCACCGTGCATCTCCAAGGTCGAGCTCCACCACACCGTGGGCCAGCGGGTTGACAGATTGCTGGACCAAACTGGTAGACTCAACCATTAGCATGCACAAGCTCCTTGCAGCTCGCTTATCATCGTGTTCTTCCTCTTCTTCTTTTCTTTAATTTAGTTTTCTTTCTTGCTACTATTCACCTTCTTCCAAGAACAACAAACAACACTATCACCACAACCTATTTCATCTTTGCCACCAAACAAACCCAACACCACCACCACTGCCATCAATGACCCCCTCACTGCCACCTTGCCGGCTGGTCCTCCACCTTCTACGAGCACCTACGCTGGCAGCTCCTCCACATGACTGACTTTCTCCCATCGAACAACACCACCTCCAAACTGCTAGCAGACCCTCGCGAGCACTTCCTCCATTCACACGATGGTCAGCAACCGCCTCCTCCATGCACGCGACCCTCCACGACAGCTGCCCCTAGCCCACCCACTTGCTAGCCAAGGATCGTGCACGGCTGCACATGCGTGCATGGAGCAACTGGAGCCGTTCACCACCACATCACCATCACTATTCATCATCTTCCTCACGAAGAACCCAAACTCCATTCCTGCACCACTAACATCAGCTGCCCCCTCGAGCCGTCAAATTCGTCGACAACATCGCCATTCTCCTCACCACTGACTACTACACCTTCCCCCTATCCACAATGCTGCTCAACAACCTACACGTGAGCTCAGCCACCCCACTGCCATCAGCTTCCACACTACTGATCGGTCACTATCGATCGCCTTGTCGTCGCCCACGACTACCGCCATGATGCCCTCGCTCCACTTGACCTCAAACGAGCTTCTTGGCTCCAATCATTGCTTCATGCATGCACAAGAGCAACGGAAGAGAATCCCCTATTTCCACCACAGTTAATATTTACATTCACATGCCATTGAGAGAGTTATATTTTTTATTTATTAATATTCTATTGTGGAGGCTTTATGGTGAATGCCCTCATCTTTCGTGTTAATAGTATTTCAACATCTCTTGACAATGTTGGCTTAATCTAAAGGGGATTTTGGCTTGATCTTTTTCTTGGGGAAATCAATAGTGAACGTT
Organism: Thalassia testudinum; assembly: GCA_037157565.1. Lineage (NCBI taxonomy): Eukaryota > Viridiplantae > Streptophyta > Magnoliopsida > Alismatales > Hydrocharitaceae > Thalassia > Thalassia testudinum. The sequence goes on along the minus strand of JAZHRO010000078.1, from coordinate 7,902,642 downwards.
GGATTTCAATAGTAGTAAATTTTAATAGGCTGGACACGACCACTCTCAATTGAGTGGTAGTTTTGCTTTGTTTTGACCCACGCTTTCACTACTCGATATTGAACTACAATGCAGTGGTAAATCTATTCTCGAAAACCAAAATAGCACGGTCATTCATCTGCAGAAGGGGATGGCCAGGCAGAAAAGGAGGAGCTAGGGTGGACATCCACCCTAAGAAGAGAGCCAGAGGAGGAGTACTTGAAGGAAGAATCGCATGATCATCCAGCAGAAAAGCAAGAGAAGATCTTCAAGTACGGGAGCTGTCGTACTTGGAGCGAAGCCCTTCTCAAGCTCCATTAGAGGATCCTTTCTTCTTCTTCATCTTCATCTTCATCTTTTTGTATTAGTTAGATTTTAATTCCAAGCATTTATCTATTGTGACTTGACATTTCTAGTAATACAAAAAGCTTTTCTCACCTTCCATTTCGTGTGTTCAGTTCCAAGTTGTTTGTTTTTCTTAATGCACCCACTCTCCATTTTTCTAATTACTCTAGGCACACTTCTCTAGGGTGAGCTTAGAAAGAGGGTTTAGTTCCTATCACTTAGGCATAGTTATTTTTGCATATTTCACATTTCCTTAGCCCCAATTATTTCCAATACCCTAGAAAAGTATCAAAACCAAAAATATAATAAGGATATTTGAGAAAGTAAGAGAGACAATCAATTATTGACTAACAATTTTACCTCCTTGGATGACCCTAGATACTTCACCCTATCTGGGAATTTAAATTTAAAGTTGATCGATTTTATGCATTGTAACGACATTAATTTACATCAATTATAAAATCACGTATTTTCACATCAATAGTCAACTACCTGGCTTCTAGAGTAGTCCCACTTGATTGGATTAGACATCAAAAAGATAGACTTAGAGCTAGAGCCAAGCACTATTACTAGGAAGAACCCTGGCTATTTAAACATTGTAATGACCAGATCCTTAGGAAGTGTGTCCCTAATAAGGATATTAATAGTATTCTATCATTCTACCAAGACCAGGTAGTTCTTCTCTAGCAAAAAGACCCCTGCCAAGATATTACAGAGTGGTTTCTATTGGCCCACAATCTTCAAGGATTCATATGAATATAGTAGGGCATGTTCACGCTGTCAGTCTCCTAATAGTATTGGCCACCAAGGCATGATGCCCTTGAATCCAATTCTAGTGTGTGAGATCTTTGACATATGGGGCATAAACTTTATGGGACCTTTTCCAAATTCTTATGGTTTCAAGTACATCTTCTTAGTTATGGATTATGTGTCTAAATGGGTTGAAGCGATCCCCATGAGAACAAATGATCATAGAATTGTGACACAATTTGTTCAGGATTATATCTTTTCTCATTTTGGGGTACCTAGAGCCATCATTAGTGATGGAGGGTCTCATTTTAGGAATACACATTTTTAGTCCCTTCTTCAAAAGTATGGGGTGACACATAGAATAGCAACACCTTATCACCCACAAACCGATGGACTTGCTGAAGTGTCCAATCGGGAGATCAAAAGATTTTGCATACCATTAGACCTAATGGGAAAGATTAGTCTTCCCACCTTTCTGTTGCTTTGTGATCATATAGGATAGCTCACAAAACCCCATTAGGCATGTCTCCTTTTAGACTTATGTATGGGAAACCCTGTCATCTTTTTGTAGAACTTGTGCACAAGGCCTATTGGGCAATCAGGAAGTGTAATTTGGACTTAGTGAAGGCCAATGATCATAGAAGATTACAAATTTCTGAACTAGATGAGTTAAGGAATGGCTCTTATGAAAGCTTGAGCATTTATAAGGATAAACTTAAGGCCTTCCACAACCACCACTACCATAGGAAAGCCTTTCGACCTAGTCAGAAAGTCCTCTTTGATTCTAAACTTAAAGTTTTCCTAGGAAACTCAAATCTAAATGGACTAGACCTTTTATTATCAAGCGACTATTTGATAATGGAGTTTCTGAGATTATTGAGATTGACAAATTTGAACCTTTCACTATGAATGGACAAAGATTGAAACCTTTCATTGAGCCTCATGATCTCAGACTTGTCAATTTTACCTTTTTGCTCCTACATTTTGAACCTTCTGATTATGGGTTTGCACCTAACTGAAGGGGTAAAACTTAGCACTTCTTGGGAGTTAATGCATGTTGTACATAACTATTTTATCTTTCTTTGTATCTCATTTCTTCCTTGGGTGTCTATCCTTGCATTCTTAGTCTGCATATATAGTCACATTTGTCTTGCATTTCACTACTTAGCCTGACTATCCACTCTTAATTTTATTAGACTTCAAATCATCCGCATAAAGTTTTTATCTCCTTTATCCGACTTCCTTCCGTCACCCTAACCTAAGTTAGTGAAAAGTAGAGCATGCATTTTCATCCACCCTAATCATACAATGATGACATTGCATCAATTAAGCATGAGTGGATGTAAATGGCGAAATCATTTACTTAGAATGTAATTATAGGCGCAACACATCTTTTAGCGTATATAGATAGTCTTATTGAAAAATGCAAAAAAAAAAGAAGAAAGATTTTGAAACATTTTGAGAAAAGAAAACAAAACAAAAACACATAAAAATTTGAAAATGGAAAATTCCAAAAAAAATAAGGGACCTTATCTATATTCACTTCTAAGGGAGAAGCTTTAGAAAATTCTAACTGGGAGAAATAGAACAAGAAACAAAAATTCTTATAAGTGTTTAAGTATGATCCTAAAGTTGAAACAAAAATAGAATAAGTGTTTATGGACATTCAACTATTGTTGGTTAGACTTTCTTGGCCACATAAGCTCGATTTGCTTAGGTTTAGGCTTAATACACTTGAGCTTTGATAAGATAGAACCAAAATCTTTTCGAACCTAGGGCACATTCTTTTACCTAAGTCACCAGTACAAGATTTGTTTGTTTGCCTCCATTTAAGAGTTAAGTAACTTTGGTTTACTCTACACTAATTCGGGAGAGACTAGGCGAACATAAGTCTTAACCCTAGTGCTCCTTAGGGAAGATGGAGTCCTTACCTATGCATGCAGGTAGACTCTTTGTCTTAGTCTTTAGTCTTGTGTCAAGTAGAAGCTTTTTCCACCAAATTACTCACCAACCAAATAAAGTTAAAGGAGACATACTGACATTTGTTTTAGAAAAAGAAGAAAAATCAAGAAAAAAAATTAGAAAAATGAGAAAAAGTAGAAAAAATAGAAAAAGTCAAAAGGAAAAAGAAAATGACATTCTTTTATAATAAGTTAGTGACGCTCGCCAAATCTACGTGATTAAAATATATGCGATCATTGTAGTGCATAAATAAATCGTTCAATTAAATTTTAATACTGAATTGCAAGGAGTCCAAGTTGAACATAGGGAGACAGTCGATATCATAAACCTTTCGTAGTTATATTATATCAGGATAGAACACTAATATCAAATGAAACATAGATATCAAATGAATCATGCCCTTTATTGCTATCTTGAAGAGAGTCTTACAAATGAAATCTCTAGCAAAATGACAACTATGAATCAAAGCAAAGAGAAAGAGTAGAGAGAGAAGGAGAGAATGGAGTTGCCTGAGGGATGCTTGTGCGAAGCTTCTGGTGGAGCTTCAGATCTAGGGCACCGGGAGCAAGAAGACCAGAGAGCCTAACGGTAGAGAGGGCGTGGACTATGGTAGACTATTTCCCTAAGTGACCAATTAATTCTAAGTGGTAGAGGTTCGATCTTTTTATATGAATGTAGGTTTAATGAGGGTTGTAGGATCTAGATCTAAGGGTTAGGCATAGGCTTACAACTAAAGGGAGTGGTTCACCCTTGGATAATGATCCAAGGGCGTGTGTGTGTGGTTGGTTGGCCATCCATATGGCTTCCTAAGTAAGCCATATGTGGCCGGCTATATGTGTGGAAGGGGGGCATTAGATGCAAGGATCAAGGGTGTAGATTAATCTTGGTGTTAACAAAACATGTTATATCTATTGATCTTTCCATAAGAAAGATAAAAAAGATATGATCTTTCTCATGCGGTCGACTGTAAGAGGATAAGCCTCTTGCTTAGGGCCTAAGCAATGTGGGCGTGGGTGTGTTTGTGTGTGTATGTGTGTGAGTTTTTTTTTGAAAAGGTGAGGAGTGTTATCATTAACGATAGCAAACCGGGAGCATTTTATTCATAAATCAAAAAATGGTTTTTATAAAGAGTCTCTCCATGTTCCCACAATATCCCAACATTCCCTAACAATATTCCCCACATTTAATGGCATCCCTCTAAATATTTTTTTATTGTGAGCACACCAGACACACCACATAACTCCTGCCATGTGGATGTGCAGCTTGCCTTATGTTCTAAAATTTGTCCATAATTTATCCCATGCGAGCATGGCCTCTCCACAAATTGTTCTCCAAATTCGATCCATCACCAAGCATGTAGAAAAAGTATGCACACTACTATCTATGGGTAAATCACAAAAAGAGAAATTCTGAGCTGGAACACCCATCCTTATGTGTCTCATATCTCCAGTAATGAGACCATCTCTTCTACTCAACTAGGTGTGTGAGTTTTGTAGACCTAGGTTGTGGGTCTAGGTGGGTTTGGGTTGGTTCAACCTAGGTTGGGTTAGGTTCTAATCTAATTTGGTCTAATTAAACTAACTAGTGTAGATGTGAACCTAATTGGATCTATGGTGACCTAATCTAGATAGGTGTAAACTCAATTAGGTGTAAGCACACCCAATTGGATTTGGGTTAGGTCCAATTAGACTTTACTAAGTCTAATTAATTTGATTTAATTAGGTTCCAATTGAACCTAATTAGAGTTGGTTGCCTCCAATTAGATTTTACTACACCTAATTAGATGTGGCTAGGTCTAATGGGTTTAGGTTAGGCATGATAAGACTCAATTGAGTCCAATCAACTTAGGTTTAGTCTAGTCAGGTCCTATGGACCCACTTGACTAGTGTCTAGCCCAATTGACTCAAACTGAGTAAATTATGTATGGTATGGACCTGAATACGTTTCTCTTGGTGCAAGAGCACCTCGATCGTTGATTATGATGATAACAAAACACTTGTTATTTAGCATTTGCATTTAGTTTAAGATTTCAGGATAAATGCAAATCGATTCAAGTGTGAAGGACTTCAAGCTCGTGTCCATGGCGGATTGGAGGAGATAAGCTTCGCTTGGAGTGAGAGCTCGAAGATTCATGAAGATGAAGAATAGGGCTTAGATTTATTTTGAATGTCCATCTTGTTCATGACTTTGTCTCTTTATGTTATTTGCTTCTTATTTCTTAGATGATTGTTAAAGAGTCCCAAAGTAACATACCATGGTCCTAGGATCACTTACACAACCCTAGGATACTTAGACAATCCCTGACAAACTCAGAAAATCAATATAGAAACCAGACAACCTGATCAAACATCCAATCTGGACATCAGGCATTTGATCTTGACTTTTAAAACACATGACCCATTGTCCAGAAATCAAAACACCTAGACAGGAAATCAACTCTCTATATACCACTTTCAGATGTCCAGCCCAAAATCCAAATGTCTTACAAGACATCTAAGGACCTTGCCAAACGTTCAACCATAGGACGGTTGGACTTCAAACCATTATTTTAGAAGATTAATTCTTAATCAAACTTACATCTACATTCAGACGTCCGTAGAGCATCCCAGACGTCAGATAAATAGACTTTAGGCTAAGATTTGACCCAAATCACTTTTTTCAAACCACATAGCCATTTGAGCCTCAGGAAATCAATTCCTACAGAAAATACTCTTTCAGACATCCTGACACATTTCTAGACGTCCGACTTGTCATCTGTGCAACACACTCTAGATCCTTTTTTCAATCTTATGAAAATAGGAAGAAACCCATCTTAAGTTAGACATCCGATTATATTCCCAAACATCTTAAACTACACTCTTAGACATCTGTCTTGATTCAACACCGTCCGGATGATCAATCCTTCTAGATCAGATGATCGACCATCAAATCAAACGATGACCTAGATGTCTGACCATAAGACCAGACGTCTGATAACCCTGTCAAAATCATAAATGACCCTAATTTCAGTGGGATTTTGGACCACTCTCTTGAACCTTGTTCCCAATGGCTACAAGAGGCTTCTAAGGCCTTCCAAAGCTTTCTTAGGATCTCTATAAATAGAGAAGCACCCTTCCTAAGCCAAGTACACTTTAAGAAACTATTTTCATACCTTTTGTGTCCAGGAAGAGAAAGATCAAAGAAGTGCTCTTGCTCTCAAACCTTCCAATCAAGAGCATTGTTACTCTGCGCATTCACGCCTACGCACTTCCTATTAAGGGGAGATTTCTTGCCTATAGTAGCATAGCCTTATATTCACTTTGTGGCTCTATAGGTATTTATTTTTCCTTTTGTTTTTAGTTGAGTATTCGCTTTGCAAATTCCCATGTCTTTCGTAAGACAAAATACTCCTCGTGGACAGAAGGGTTTGAGGTACACTACCCTCGTGTAAGTAGTGTGGTTGTAAGAGGTTAAGTCACCCTCGTTTAAGTGACTTAGAGGATTTGATCGACTAGGTCGATTAGGAAACCCTAAGTCGAGAGGCTTAGGTGGTGGTTTTTACCTAGGTTTGGGTTTCCACCTAAAAATCCTTGTGTGCTTGTGAGATTGGCTTTTGTGTGATTATCATATTATATTTCAGCATCTTATTTTCATACTGCATATATCACCCCCTCCATCAAAAATTACAATTGGTATCAAAGTAGGTCTCGCGACATCGACATAACAACCTAACGAGGATGAAATCATGGAGGGAAGCATCATGCAATGAGACATGTAAAGGGGCAGTCTACCATTCGACCACCTTACTTCGATGGGAGCAACTACGCCTACTGGAAACTATAGATGAGGATGTGGCTTTAAGCCACCGACTTCGCATTCAGGGAAGATGCGTAACCCCATACGAAGTCCCAGCGAGACTCGAAGGAGGCTACTCACAACAACAGACCCGCAAGCTTTCTCTCAATGCAAAAACGATGAACTCCTACTGCATGCTGAGCCCGGAGGAGTTTAACCCTCGTTTAAGTGACTTGGTTAGTGGATTCGATCGACTAGGTCGATTGGGAAATCTTAAGTCAAGAGCCTTAGGTGGTGGTTTTTACCCAGGTTTGGGTTTCCACGTAAATATCCTTATGCTCTTGTGAGATTGGCTGTTGTGTGATTGTCGTATTATATTTTTGCATCTTATTATCATACTACATATCTCACACCCTCCATCAGATATTACAATTTCTAGGTTAAGGATTGGGTATAGGATAGGTCTATGGATAGGGTGGATAGGTACATGGATAATGTTATCCATGTTGTTGGCTTCTGAGTTCAAATATCTAGTTTTGAGTTGCCTTAGGGATAGGTATTGGGATAAGGTTATCCTAGGGTTTTAAGGATAGGGCATGGTTATCCTAGTCCCTCTCTTTCCTTCTCAATTCTTGTGTCTTCATCCCTTCTTTATTTCATGTTTACTCTTCAACTAGCTCCTAGCTCTACTACAACATCTTTTCCCATCCAGCTTTTATTCTCCAATGCTCCAAATTATTCTAAGTCCTTTACCTACATTATTCACAAAATACTAAAATTAGATAATTATTCATAAAATAAATACAAAGCCTAAATATGCATGCGTGCTCTAGATATAGTATTTATAAACCTAATGCATGATTTTACTAAGGAGTTAGCCATAGATTAGGCCAATTAGGGTAATAAATTGGGTTGTTATTAGTCAGCATGTTCTCCAAAACCAATTGTAAATAGTCCTTGCTTATCCGCCAAAAATATTATTTCAGGGTACGCTAGAAAAACCCTATGTTTCCACCAAATATTCTTTGAGCCATAAATGCAATAAGTGTTGGGTTTATGTCTTTACCATTTTTGAGAGTCAATCCAAAAACATGATGAAGCTGAGATCAACCTGAACTTAAAATGAAGTGAAACCCTAGACTTGAGTCTTAGAGTTCATCCAGTTAGTCCTAATATACATTGAGCACAACTATAACTTCTTAGCTTTTGAGCTTAGTAAAACTTTCTGAGTCCTGGAGATCACACTTAAGATTGAAATATCAAGAGTCATTGTTAGTCGAGAGATGATCTATGTCATGTGAGACTTGAGTACTGGTAGTCTTCCCTGTAATTGGTTCTTACAATGTCCACTACATAAACACAATTTGTTTGATTCAAAAAATTCAGCTTAAGATAATCTCTAAACACTTTACACTCAAAATATGTTAAAAGAAATCTCGCCACACTTACCTTGCTGATGCTGAATTGCTTTGCACTTAATTGAGTTGTTTGCTAAGGGCCTACCAAGACCTAAGCATGGGGGTATGTTGAGGTGTGGCTCATCATAGCTAAAATGCCTAAGTTAAGCTAGAAACTAGGTTAAACACTATCAAATTAACACAATAAATGGGTTAAGTGTGGGAATTAAGGAAAATGATCTAAAACATTAATTTTGTATTAAGAAAGCATAATTAGGCCATATTTGAGAGATTTTGTATTAATTATGTAAATGGAAGTATTAAATACCAATTGAACACAATCTGAGCTTGAATAAAGAAATCAATGGTTGGATTATATTCTAATATGTGATGAATACATATTTATTTAGGATAAAATGCCTATTTAGGCATGTTCCTAGGCTTGTAGGTGCATTTAGCATTATAAATATTGCATAACATGCATCATCAGGCATTTAGATTAATTGGTATAAATTGTATATTAATTTTCTTATATTAACAGTTATGAAAAAGGGAGGCATATCTCTGAGCTTCATATAGAGAATTTGACCATATGGATGTGGTCAGGGCGATGATCGAAGCCCAATGCCTCCAAAATTTCCTGATCCAACATCCGTAGCATCTTTTACAAGCCACAGAAGATCAATGGCTATGGGACAAGGTGATGCAAACCCGGACCTCGAATGAAGAATTCAACCATAAAGATGGATTCGGGTCCTTGGTCCCTACCCAACAGTGCAAAAATAGACTTGATCCATCATCCGTAGTGCCACTTGTGAAGGAAAGAAGATGGATGATCCAGATGGCACCACGTGGCACCATTCAAACCTCCCAAGACTGCCTAAGGACCCCTCCTTAGCCTAAGAGGCACATGCACTGTGCAATCTCAGCTGTTAGATCTCCATCCAATGGCTGAGATCAATCCTTGCCACGCCTCACATTCTCTGAAGGCGAAAAAGCATGCAATCCCGGCTATTGGATCTTCACCCTGCAGCTGATGTCAACTCTTTGCTATGCTCACAAAATAATCTTTTGGACCTAGATAGGCCCTTGGCACAGCGGTCATGTGGGCTTTTGGTGAGCATGATTTCCTACACGAAAACATTTTGAGTTGAAAACCCATCGTCGTAGTATGTAAAAATCCTCTACCAGATAAAATTTATAATCGAAGCTCGAGGTGAGTCCTAGGTCAAATACGGGGAGGCGAACATTTGGTTTATAGAAATTCACATTTCGATTTTATTTGCTTTTTGGTGTTTTTATCTTTTTCGATTATTTTGGTATTTTTATAAGGTAAGGGATCAAATCGACAAAATCTTTATCAACTAATCTACTTGCAACATAAAAGGGAGAGAGAGATAGAGAGAAAATATCACTATATATCTAAACAGAGTCTATTACAACTAATCTCAAAATATAAGACTACACTAGAAAGCGATACAAGATAGAATGAGCTTAGAAGAATCCCCCTCAACAGCTACTTGGAGGACGACACTCTTTGACGGCACCTAGACGAAGGTGGTGAGAGGCTGGAGGAAGTAGAATGGAGCTAGAGGAAGGAGGACGAGGTAGGATGGCATCACGACATGGATCTACTTCTAGATCGGGGTGAGAAGATACCACAGGATGCTCCATTAAAGGAGGTGAGAAGTGGGAAAATCTTTTACTTTCCTACTCTAAGGAGCATCTTGGGCTTCGAACCAGGTGCTTAGAGCTTTAAAGGAGGTAGCGAAGAAGAGGAAGAGATGAAGAAGAATGGGAAGGGTGGTGGTCCTTTTATAATGGAGGAGAGGAGGCACAATAAGACCACGGGTCAACAATGACATTTACAGTCATCGCTGAAGCCCTCGCACACCAGCGCTGGCACCCTCTTGCACAGTTGTTGAGTTGTGGTCGAAGGAGAGTCGTCGGATCAAGATCGTGTGGCTGAGGATGCATGGAGATCGCGCCTCTTGATCATGTCAGATGCCGCATGGGCTTTCTCATGCCATCGCACTTACCGGCTAAATGGATCTGATTGTGCCACATCGCCAGTCTCTTCACTGCCCGATCGCACAAATTTCAATCACACCACGAATGCTCCAATTTCAATCACACATGCCCAGTTGAGAATTGGATGCTCGGTAGGTCTCGAACGTGCATCCGTGGGTAGCAAACGAAGGCACTAATCAATGCACCACCGGCGTTGATTGTCGAGAAGTTCATCAAAGGTGCAAGCGTCTGCAACCTTTGGATGAAAATCCAATGATCCGGATTGAAGGATGCTTGAGAGAAGAGGGGTGGCCAGCTGCGATGGCACCATGTGGCACCACATTGCTTTGTAGGTGGCACCACAGACATCAAATTGGGTCGATGTTTGCGTCGTTGGGCTGCGATCGTCGATCCAGATCCATCCATACAGTTGGATTTGTTGTTTGAAGCTCCGAATTACGTCACCTAGCCCCTTAGTCGTTGATCTTCCTCGAACTGCATAATGTGCTACAAGACTTTGATCAAGACGATTTTGAAGGCGTTAGACTCCAATCGTCGTCCTAATTAGATCCGTATAGTTGGATTGTCAATCCAAGGCCCCATAATAAATCTCCTCGCTAGCTAGAAAAAGGAGCAAATTAACCTATAATTTATACAATCTATACTAAATGTATAATGATGCATACTATGCAATATTTATAATGTGGAATGTAATGTTAAGCTTAGGAACTTGCATAAATAGGCATTTTAACCTGAATGGATGTGTATACATCAGCTTCCCTAAAAGAGGGGGTACGGGTTGAGTCTCCGCATGCACCCTAATCCTTAGTGCACACGAGGCGCACAATTGAGGCCACGTGATCACCATCAAACAGTGCAAGCAGAGACACGTGGCTGCACGGATGGTCAATAGCCAAGACACGCGTGATAATGCACCTTTCAATGCGTGCTTGTGCGATCTGAGGAGCATAGATGGCATGATCTGGAGCGTTGATCGCCGATCCAATGGTGAGAGGATGGCTCTCGCAACCTCATAGTGCACAGAGCACGATCTCAGTGTGATCACAGCCATTGATCCTCAATCTAACGGATGTGATGCTCTCTCACCATGAAGCGCGCATGCATTAGGGAACATGAGCGTGCAATCTGAAGCCTCAGTAGCCCTCTGATCAAGATCCAAGGGCCCTCCTTCCTCCTCGTGGATCCGACAGCTAAAAGCCCATTTCTCATTGCCAACAGGAGCATGAGACATGCATGCAAGTCCCATGCACACCTATTAATCACCTATCCAAGAATAACCTCTCCCTACACCTCCCATTCTTCTTCATCTCTACCTATGCTTTCCATACCTAATCTAGAGCCTAAAAAGCCTCATAAAGCACCCAAAGCCCCATTCCCAAGCCCTAAGGTCCCCTAGTAGCACTAAAAACCTATCCCTCTACCCATATTTCGTCCTACACCTTAGCTCCCTTATAGGGAATCCTAGGGTTGTCTTCTCACCCCCATTCAGGTAGAAGATCACCCCAACCTTCTCATCCCCATTCCCTTAGATTAGGAACTCCTATCCCTCATCCCATATTCCCATTAGCTTGGCCTAAGCCTTCCTCTACTAAAGTTCTTCTTGCACCTCATCCTCGTCATCCTGCATCTCACCTCCATTACGCAGTCGTCGCCAAGCGTTGCTGTCTCACTGGACAGCCATTTCGAGAGACTCTTCTCACCCCCTCTCTTCTCTTTTATTTTCTTTTTAGAGTAGTTTTATATTATGAACTTTGTTTGTAATAAACATTTGAATCTGCTTATATAATATTTATTTTCTCTCTCTATCTCTCTCTCTAATTATTCTGCAAGTAGAAGTAGTTAGATAAAATTATTCTGATATGATTTCTTTCTTTCTAAAATACCCAAAAAAATATAAAAGTAGGAAATCTCCTAAAACAAATAAAACAAACATGATTTTCTCCAAATCAAATGTCGCCTCCCCGTGTTTTACTCAGAAGTCACTTGAGTTTCGATTAGTTTATTTGATAAGCAAATTTTTATGACTGTGATGACTTGGTTTTCCCAACCTCAATTTTTCTCATGCAAAATCTTGTTCATCATTTTGGCACCGTTGTTAGAGAGGCAATGATCTTTGATTCTTTCCACATTTGCCTACACTTGACTTTCATCTTACTTTTCTTCAATTTATTATGATTGCAAGTACTCATTTGAGGCAAGCAAAAGCGATAGATTAGAGAAAAGTGCAGTTTGAAGGTTCTGTAAGTTTACCCCCACCCCCACCCACTAGTTCATTCCATAACATAAATAAATCAAACACAAATCAACTTAGGAGCTTGCATAAAACCTAGGTTAGAATTGGTTGTTTCTTTGTCACTCCACTCACCTCACTGTTGAACGGTGATCATCATAGTTTAAAAAATGTGTTGTAGTATAGCGACGAAAATTGATTGACATTTAAATTTTTAATCTCAAAAAATTGTGAGTTCTGCGATCGTTCATAGGAAGCAAGTGTTGCAATTCAATCACCAATAGCAACGAGCACAACAATCAATAAAAACTCAAAAATATATTTAATGTATATCAAAATGTATGCCAGAAGCAATGGTCAAAAAGAATGTAAAGAGAAAGATATATAGGCCAAAAAAGATGGTGGTTGGAACCACCAATTAGTTGCTACACCAACTCTCAAATGCCTCCAACACTTAGCCAAATTCTTAAATCAAGTCCTCAATTTTTCACAAATCAGACATATGTGATCACCCACAGACGGCTTAACTATCTCAACTCAAACCACTCAAAAATCCACCTAAGTCCCTCGGAACGATTCTAGAGAGCAAAACCCCCCTTCCTCCCTCAGAAAACTTATCCTTTCTCTCTTCTCAATCTCAGATTAGTCAAATTTAGTGTAAGCAGATCGGTCCGGCTCACATGGCGTGGGCGAGCAGATCGGTGTGCGTAGAGGCATGAGTATGGAACCTAATCTGTGTCTTGGGCGAACAGTCTACGGATGAAAAACCTTATGAATTGAAATCTAAATCAGCAATGCCCGGTGTGGGACTGTCAAGTGCCCGGTTCTTCGCATGTGCAGCAAGTGGAGCTTCGAGGTATTGCTGCTGCTATGGTTGTTGGATCACCCAATCAAGGGTCCAGGGAGCTTTAAGGTCTTCGTCCGCACTCAAGAGAGGTGGTGGAAAAGTGGATGGATGGCCAAAAGTCATTGCTTGACACAAGAGAAGAAGGTAAATCCGACAAGACCTGCATGCACATAATACAGCCTCTTGGCCCAAATTAGTACCACCAAGAGCTCTAATGTAGCACGTCTCTAATGAGCTAGGAAGTGAGGATGTGAGGATGGATGAGGGTGCTTGGCGGTGGAGCTCTAATGAGCTTCGATCAGCAACGATGGTGGAGAGTGGTGAAGATGATCAATGGTGAAATTAAAGATCTAGGAAGCTTCTCCATGGTGAGGTGGAGCTAGTGGGGGTGGTGATTGGGTGTGTGGAGTACGGATGTAGGCCGACGGTGAAGGTGGTCTACAGTGGTGTGGCTAGTGTCGAAGGAGGAGGGGGAGATTGGACCTAAAATTTGGGCTAAACCTAATTGGATGGGAGGGGGAGAGAAGCCCTAATTCTATTGGACGAATAGAGGCTCAGGGAAGCTTGCTGGAGTAATACCGGAGCTAAGTAAGATGGAGCCGACGAAGGGGTAATTGGACCGACTTCTTTGTCCGGAAGTTTGGCGATGATGTGCTGAGAAGAAGCCCTCTCCCTATTGTGCTTGAGAGTAGCTAAAGAAGATGTTTGAAGAAGCTCTAGGTCGTTATCAATGGCGGCGGAGAAAGAAGAAGAAGGAAGGAATTATGCACCAAAAACGAGACAAAGACAAATTGCTTGGGTCAGGGCATTTATATAAAGAGGGTTCCCTTCTCAAGTTAAGAGAAAATAAGGCAAATTTCGACTTGCCGCAAAGTTTGTTTTTGGGATTAGAAACTTGGGTTCACAAACAAAGGACATGGCCATGATTGAGCTCAAAATAGGTGTTGGTCGATCGACCAAGATCTTGGGAACAAGTTTACCAAATTTGGTGATTTTTTATTGAAGATTATTCAATTAAGTTGACAAATTAAATGAAGTTGTTTGGGTTTCAAGAACTATGCATGCTTCCCTCTCTGCAGAGATGAAGATGATGGTGGTAGGGACCTATTTGCGAGAGAGACGAGTAGATAGGGGTGATGGTCGGCCTGGATAGGTTATTAATATGATATTTTTATCGTTGAAATGTGTATAGTGGTTAACCTAATTCAGACCTAACCATCTCTTTACAAAATTTTTAACCTGGCCTAATTGATTTTATCTTGTCACTTTTAAGCCCAGGGTCGAACTCAGGGAAGTGGGGTTCAAGTCGAGTTTCTACGTTTTCCTTAAAACGCGTCTCTTCCGTTCGTTTATTCTGTTTTTGGTATTTTTCTTATTTAGGTTTTTTTTCTGGTAATCCTTGTTCTTGAGGCACACCCTCAAAATTGTGTCCTTGGCTTTTAGCCAAAACAGAGTTTCAAAACACGTCTTGCTACTTGCAAGACGGGGGTACCTGCAAATCAAAGATTATCTTTTCACTTTTATACCTTTTTTTATCTTTTTACTAAGAAAGAAACTAACAGATAGAAAGTAAATATAGTAGCTATAGATATATATTTATATGTAGTATATATATAAAGGGGTGGGGGTGGAGGTGACGATGGAGTGTAGCACTATGTCGAGTCAGCCGACGTCTAGAGAGACGCAACCAACACGACTAGGTGCCGCGTGGAGTGTGGATGGAGGATGGATGATGTATGGGACCACGCTTTTTTTGTACGCGTGTATCAGGGAATATCAGCAACTGGTGCAGATATCCCCGCGATACAGCGTATAATAAATAACGTGAAAATATATGTACATATGTATGTATATAAATGTATAAGTATATATGTATAGATATATATAGATATATATATATATATATATATATGTATGTATATATGTATATAGCTATGTATATATGTATATAAGTATATATATATAATACTATATGTATGTATACATAACTATATAGATATACTATGTATATATAAGTATATATATATAATACTATATAGATATATATATATATATGTATATAAGTATATATGTATCTAGATATGTAGATATATGTATATAGTTATATAGATATATATATGTATATATGTATGTATATATGTATCAATATATAAGTATGCGTATATATATGTTTATAGTATAGGTGTGTGTGTGTGTGTGTGTGAAAGTGTGAGTGTAGATGTCTGTGTGCGTCGGTGTAGTGTGTGAGAAAGTGTTGTGAGAGAGAGTGAGAGAGAGAGAGAGAGAGAATGGGAGAGAGAGAGCAGGAGAGAGCGAAGGCAGGAGAGAGCGGGCCGCACTGCAGGGGACGAGTTAAGACGTCCGGAGGTGAAGACCGTCGTCTGATGGTCGCGGGCGCACGGGCGCGTCTTCGCCCAGAGGAGGAGAGGAGTCTGCGTCGCCGGCTGCGAGCGCGGAGGCTCGCGACAGCGCGCTCAGAGAGGGAGGCGGGGAGTCTGCAGGCGGGCGCGGAGGAGGTCTGCAGGCGCGCGCGGACGCTTGCAGAGGTTGGCAGGGAGCGGGAAGATGCTTGGCCGGCCGCTGCAGAGGCGCGCAGCGGCCGGTTGCGGGCGCGAGCGGCGGGCGACAGAGCAGAGGCGGAGACGGGGAAGTGCCCTGCAGGCGCGCGCGGAGAGCTGAGCGCCTGCGGGGAAGGTCGCGGAGGTGCGAGGGGAGGTTCTGCAGTGGTCGCGGAGGGTCGCGGGGGTCGGCGCGAGGCCGTAGCCGGCCGCTGCAGTGCGCGCAGCGGCCTGCTGCGGCTGCGACTGTGGCGTGGACAGAACGGAGACTGAGGCGGGGAACGGGCCTGCAGGCGCGCGCGGAGGGTTGTGCGCCTGCGGGGAAGGTCGCGGAGGAGGCGGGGGTGCTGCTGCTGCTGCTGTCGCCGCTGGGCTGCTGCTGCTGCTGCTGCTTCAAGCTTCGGACCTTGAAGCGGCAGCAATGGCGTGGAGATGCAAACGAAGAGAAAAGAACACACCACGCCCACCGGCTCGTTGAAGAGCTGGGCGGTGGTGCTCCCACTGTGGTGGTGTGCACCACAGTGGGTTCTCCTGCTCGTCGGGTGCCTCCTCGACGGAGGGCCGACGTATGGGAGGGGAGAACGGTGGAGAGGAAGGTGGTGGACTGCAGGGTGGCGTTTTGCAGCAGCTCGCCGCAGCTGCGTATTGCAGCAATGTCCCTCCTTTTCTTGTCGCGAGGAAGAGCTGCGGCTTTATAGAGGAGGAGAGCGTGGCGGGGAGGCATGGCAGCAGCAGGGAGAGGTGTTGGCAGGGTATGGCATCGCATGCAGCATGGCGTGGAAGAAATGAACCGTGGGAAGAAGAGAAAAGAAGAAATCAAGAGGGAAAATAAAAAGAGGTGGATTTTGCAAGGAGGCACTTGAAGAAAAATGTTAATATGCAAGCCATTTATTCCATTCTCTTCTCCTCTCAATTAAATGCATGCATGCAAGCTTTTTTACAAATGCAACTACAGGATTATAATATACATAGTTAATGCTAGAAAATAGCATAAGAAGGCGTTCTTATAGGCGTGTTTTGAGGTGCAAACAAGGGGCCTCATTATAAAGAAAGTGTAAAAGCTAGGGGTCTAGGTGTAGAGAACAAAGATCTAGGGATTCAAATGCAAACTAGGTCAAGATGGACTCTGATTGGGTATAAATTTTAGTGTTAACATAATTTAGACCCAAAGAATCTAATGGTGAACTTAAGTTTGGATTTTGACCACGTTTGATTTGGTAAATTGCACAGAACCTTAAATCAAGGTAAATTTCCCATCTAAATCTCTATTTTTGGTCCAAAATGGGTTCACATGGTCAAAGTAAAGATACCAAACCTCTTAGAATATTTTTCAATGATTTTTAGGAGGTTTAAATTGAATTTATCTCAACTAGAACCCTTTTAATTTAAGTGCAACTGATAATTTGGGTTTTTAGTATTGTTTTCATCCTCGAAATGTGTGAAACACTTATTCAAACAGCATGAGCCCACTTCTTGGATATTTAAGTTCATTTAACCCTGGATTAACCTCCGATTAACATCATGGTTAGTCTACATTTATGATGAGATGGAAAAATAGCAGAATTAACCATATTTCCTTGTCTTCTTCTCAGACCAATTCTGTAAAGAGTTACGATCCTCAGACGATCATTAGGGAGCATTTATCATTGGATTTCCACTAATTCAAGTTAGTTATGATGAATAATGGTGTTACCATCACCCACCCACCTAAAAAATGCAAAAAAATATTTTTGATTGGATTGTGGAACATAATTGAAATTTACACACTATAAACAGTCACACACCAAGGTGCACTCGTCCTGATTCCAACACTTAACTGGAATATGACCAATGGATCCGGTACACCTTAACTCAATACACATAAGTGACTAGAAATTTGACTAGGTTAAACACTTGTGTACCTTAATCTAGTGGTGCAACAAGCCAATTATCTAATCTGTTTGGGTCGTACCTCTCATATTAAAATAAATTTAGTTAGTAGCTTACCCCTTAGGGTTCAATTTTATGTCAGAACTAGGCACTCCATTTTATTTCTGATATTTAAAGGAAAATACTCACATCTGTGATTTCAAAACTAGTAGTGTTCCACTGAACCTGATTGAACAAACCTAACAATTAAACCCTAAAAGCTAAATAAACAAGGTTGAACCCTAAAAGACATATCATAAAATAACCTTGTTTGCAAACCCTAGTTGTGCACACACACCCATTGAAATTGATTTTTAAGGGCATAACCTTTGTAAAGGACCCATCGCATTCTCGAGCACATTCAAAGCTAACCTAATTAAAAATGTGTAGACATCGGACTTAAGGATTGACTTACTCCTCGAGGCCCAGATCGAGATTATTTTTTATTAATCTGCTTCTACCGGTCCATCTGATGTCTACTTACGAGAGTACCATTAAATGAAAGTAGTGGGGGGGTATCAAAGGAACTCATGGCGCAAGCCAAAGGAAGAACCTTCTCCCCAATTGCTCCCTCTAGCTGGTTGGATTGACCAAATAGAAGTAGATCAAATCGTTTGTAATCTTAAGATGGGTTTTTGGGAGTTTGTAGGTCTTTAGGCTACCCACCTAAGGATAGGTTTGAATTGCTTGTACTACAGGGCGCCTTTGTATCTGCATGTATCCTTCCACATCCTACACACTTCCACTCCTACCCTCCTAGCATAACTTATCCCTAAGATGATTACTATCCTAACTCTACCAATAACCATCCATCAACTAGTTACGATAACTCTGATTGCGGATATGATTCTAGACCTCAATGTATAGGGCCTAACCTTGGGCATCAAGACTTTGATTACTATCTTTCTCACAACTACATTGAATGTTGATCTCCTTCCTCGTATGAACAAACTGATTTGATCTACAGTCGAGAAGGATATGAGGATTATAACCTGATGGGAACACCATCATGAGCTTTAACTAGCTCATTTTGACCTAGAAAAGAGAACAAAAGCTCCTACATAACCAAGTGAAGGGCCTAATTCAAGGAATAACTGTTTTAAGAGAAAAGTAAGAAACAAAGGGTAAAACTGTAATTTTACCATTACAGTTGAACAATGGGATTTCTCAGGGGCTAAACATAGGTCAAATGATCTTAACAAGATAAAAAGTGGGTTGGTCCAGTCAGAAAAGGGTTAATGTGAAATTTGGAAATTAAATGACTTCTTGTAACCCTAAAATAGACCTACTTAATTTAACAAGATTCTAGTCTAGTAAAATTCAACTAAACCCTCTAAAAATCATGGAAAAATATCCCTTAGGGTTTAGAACCTTCAATTTGGCCTTTAGAACCTATTTTGACCTAAATAGGGGTCCTAGTCAAACATTTTCCCTAAATTGCATTTTTATGCAAAATGCAAAGTCAAACATGGTCAAACCTAAAATCCAACTTCATCATTGGATTCCTTGGGCCCAAATTAGGTTTATACCAAAATTTGGACCTAAGGGGAGTTCACCTTGATCTACTTTGCAAAATAGTCCAACCCAATTACATTTAAGCCCCTAACTTTTGAAAACCCTTGCAGACACCCCCTATCTTTCTCGTCATTCTTTGCAATTAGGTCCCTCCACCATTACAGCAGAGGAATCCTACTCCGGCAAAGATTCAAGAGGGATATCTCCTTGATTCCATAGAGAATCCCTCTCAAATTTGAAAGGGAGATTCTCTGAGGAATTCCCGATCGTGTGAACCAAATCTCAAGCTCTGTTTGCCACCCAATCTCTCATGCGAATGCATGAGAGGTTTGGGTATCTCTCAACCTTCCAAGTCTGGCGAGGTTGCCATGCTTGGAAGCTTGCCTTCCAAGCACAATGCCCTCTGCCTACGACTATAAAAGAGGCCCTAGATCACCCTGATGAATTCAAGCTTGTTTTGGCCTGAAATTCCCTCAAATTCCTCTTTTCCCCTCCAGCCAAAAAATCCCGAAAAGCTCCTGCAACTCCTCCTCCTTCCTGTCGCTCTGCCACCATACCAGTGGCAGAGTTACCTCCGCCTCCTTCCGCATCGCGCCATACCTGCACCCGTGCCTATATCCCTATCGTCATCGCAGCCTCTCTATCTCAGGGTCTTCATCTTTAGCAATGGCATATACGCACCGTCTGCCCCTCTGCTCCCCCTTCATCCAGCCACTCATAGATAAGTCTTCTTCTCCTACTCTTTCTTTTCCCCTCATCAATTTCTACTTTCATGCCTCGACAACCACAGACCACCCTCACCTTCTCCACCTTCGACAGACCATCGGTGAGGTGCATCCACCACTCCACGCACCCACACACCTCGCCAACTACCTCGAAAGCATCGCCTCATTCCACTGATCAATTTTCCCCTCTCCATTGACCACCACAACCTCCGTTCACTCCCCCCGAACACACCCAACTTCACAGCCACAAAACAACCTAGGCACGCACACCCAGGCCGTCCCGCACCACACCAGCACCTGAGCCACCTTCGCTGTGTCACAGTGAAGCTTTCTGAGTGATTTGATAGGGTCGTGAGGCCGTATTCATGTTGACAGGTACAGGGCCCTATCCACCATTGAAGCAAGCTTGAAGAAGCTTGCTACCTTCACAGCAGCCTCTAGGTGCCAGGAAACCAAGTCCCAGGTGTGTGGTTCCTCTTTGTGAACCAAGGCAGCCCATCAATTGAAGGCCAAAGCGTCTACAGCTTCAGCAATCAGAAGAAGACCTGCTGCGGGCGTGCACGAGAAGCGGGTGGGACATTTAGTCCCACCTCGGAAACTTTGGAGCAAGCAGCGCGGGATAAATTGAAAAATTGTCAGGGGCTTATCGCCTCCTGACATGGGGTGAGGTCCCACTCCCCCACTCAAACCTCGTCTGCAACCCCACGCTACGCGGACCTGGTATCCAACCCGACTACCCCCGCAATCCTTGCCCACCACACACGCCGCTGGGCCTGGTCACCGGTGCGCCAACTCGACCCGTATACCCGAGCAGGCTCTAGGAGAGTGAGCCGAAGAGAGAAGAAAGAGAGGAGAGTCTACGGGGAGTGTAGGGGTTAGGTTTTGCTCTCCCGAAGGGTGAAGCCAAGGAAGAAGAGGAAGCCAGAAGCCAAGGAAGAAGTGGAAGAAAGAAGCCTCAGCAGCAGCTAAGGGTGAAGTTGCCCAGGAAGAAGGAAGAAATAAGGAGAGGAAGCTTCAACAAGAAAAGCAAAAGAAGAAGAAGGCTCAAAGCAGAGAAAGAGAAATCAGAAAGAAAGAGAAGCCAAGGCCAGCAAGTAGAGGAAAGGAAGAAGAAGCAGAGAAGAAGAAGAGAGGAAGAAGAAGCCAAGGCCAGTAATCAGAGAGATAGAAGAAGAGATGAATCAGAAGAATCAGAGAAAGAAGAAGAAAGGAGAAGAAAAAGAGAAAGCTCATATTGTCTGATTTTTACATTCATCTTCATATTTTTGAGCTTCTATATACATTGAAACCCTTTTTATTGGTTCATAATTTGATTGATCATTACATTTTCATCAAGTTGAAAGTTGTGTTCTTAGTTTTCAAATCCCTATTTGCTCCCCGTGTTCGACCTCAGATCCATACTTTTCGAGTAATAAACTTTCATTTTTTTTTCGAAGTGATTTCAACTATACTGCGATGCATTTGTTTTATAAACCTGATTTCGCTTTCGACGAACATAACCCATACCCTCCCAAATATTACACTTCTTATGGGACACCACCCCTCAGTGAACAACCTGAAATTGCCTATTATCAGGGAGGAACTCAAGAATCTCAATCTTTTGACCCTCATAAGCTAAACCCAAACCCACCCAACCCTGAACAGAACTATTCAGCTCACGTAAACTAGGTCCAAGATAGGGTGCTGGCTAACTTAAGGAACACCATTTTATCTTTAGAAGCTCAGCCAGCACCCTGTACTGAAGCTTTGGAGCCCATGATTAAAATGATTAATGATCTTAACAAGTCTTTTCTAAATTGGCTCCAAGATGTTAAGGATAAGGACTCAGGTGAGTTATTACTTAGGAGGTTGTCAAAATTGAGGATGAAATTAGTAGTTGCTCTACTCCAATCTTGGGATGATTCTCAGGATGAAGCCCCTCTAGAAAAGCCGATGTCAGAACTCGATCAGGCACCTGTAGGGGGACATATTTTATGAGACCTGGGGTGACAAGGTCTTTTTAGAGCAACAAATTAAGGATGAACTGATTTGTTCACCCAATATCCCTAAGCAAGGGTATGAAGAAAAATGTGTGTGGACCAAGGAATAATATATGATTACAAGACATATGTAAATGAGGATCAAGAATTCTTTGATACTGAGGGTGAAGAATCTCCAAGTGTAGTCTCACTTGAGGTATTAGAGTTTATGGAAAATGATTTTAGTGAGATGAATAGGCCTGAGGAACTTGATGAATTATTTAATAGCCCTGTAATTGAGGAATTTGATTTAGTTGGGGCTAACTTGGAGGATCAAAATCCTTATTTAATCAGTAGCCCCATTCCTCAACCACACCTTGAAGGGATTAATGATGATTTTTTTTTTGAAATCATTGAATCCAAGGCAATCTTGATTCTGCCACAATTGTTAGGCTTGGATAATTTAGATGGGGTGTGTAATAATCTGGAGGTCCTGGAAACTCTGATTTTGGAGGATAGGAGTCTGGAAGTGAAATTATGGGAAGTTAATTATGGGGAAATGGATTTGTGGATCTACGGGTTCCTATTTGCCTCAAACCTCCGACTTTCTACTAGGACCCTTATGATATTTTTGATTCTGAGGATATGCAACCCAAGTGTAGAAAATCATATTATCGTTTTGAGCTAAACACTAAGAGAACAAAAACTTCTACAGATCTAGACATTCCAACTATCTGACATTTTGGATTTAGGATGCATACTCCTAAACTATAGACTCTATCCCACAAGCTGAAAAGTCTTCGGTTCTGGATTTTTATTATTCAGAGCCTTAAAACTACTCGACCTTGGGGCATGGGTCTGCACCACAATCTCGTCCACTTCTGTGGACATCTTCTGCTAATGGGTCTGAAGATCAATCTTTTCATTCTGATTTTGGCCCACCATTCTGATCATTTAATTTCTTCTTTGTTTGTATACCATTCCTAGCTGAAGGCACTAAATTTAGCTACTATTTATATTTTATTTGTAGCTGACAAGAATCATCATGGAATTCACATGCTATCCCTTTTCTTCCACCTCTGTTCCATTTAATACAACGAGGACATTGCATTAGCTAGGCATGGGGGGGCGGATATATTCATCTCTGAATTATTTTGTTAGCTTGGTATTTTGTAGAATTTATTTCTTTTTATTATCCTTATAATTTCTTTTTCAAAAATACAAAAACAAATTAGAATTAAGAAAAGAGAACTTACACATTAAGAGTTTTTCAACTTTATGAAATAATACAGTAAGACCTGAATACTTAGACTCCTCAGGTCTTCGAGCTTAATTAGCTTGGGTGTCCACTAAAATGTGGACATGTTTCTTGAGTCCTCATCACTCTAACTCAATTTTAATTGGTAAAATAAGTTGAGGTGATAAGTACACGACTTATCAACCCACCCTCTGATTTGAGGGGACTTATAGTCAAAGCATCTACACACATTTCATACTGACTCACTTCTCACGCGGTCTTAATGGAAATTAGGTAGCTAATAGACATACTAGAGTGGTATGGCTATCACGATGCTATAAGGAACCTCAATAGCCGAGTGTCTAGAACCCAACCACACGACTCAATCTCTTTGGCCATTACCTTTAGGTAAATCTTAAATTAGGGAAGCCACCATCTAAAAAAAAGAAGAAAAAATTATTATTAGAAAATACCAAAAAAAATGATGAAAAATAGAAAAAGGAAAAAAAAAAGAATAATAAGCCACACTTCACCGCATGAGTACAGCCCCCATTGGCGATTATCCAGAACCCAACCCACAAAAATGCATAAATAATCCCAAAATCTAGGGAGAAGTGGGAAGTAGAATAAACTATGGAGATATACACTGGGTTTGCCCTTGTGTTGACCCCACAAAAATAAAAAGTAGGGAGAAAGATACTAGTCAGAAAGCTAAACCTTTATGCGAAAATTTTCTTTAGGGTCACCTAGGGTTCGTAGAAACTTAAGGTCATTCTGTTTTGCCGTTTGGTGAGTCAATCACATTCACAAGTAAAGATGCTTAGTACATAGAGTTCTTTCGAGTCTTGGGTGGGTTGAGTAACCGTACAAAGCTGCCTCGAAACTCTAAACTAAAAAATTCCAAAAAAAATTAGAAAAGAAGAAAAAGAAAAAAAAATCCCTCTCTTATTCAAAATAAGGCAAGGACTTGGGTAGTTTGCATTTTGGCAGGCACCCGAGTACTATTGAGTCTTCAGAGTTTAGGTCGTTAGTTTAATTTTCTACTATTGATAAATGACTTGTACTTTAGTAATCAGATTCTAATTCTACCTTTATACATAGCATTTAGTTTAGTTTTGCTATGGTTTAGCAAAAGATAGGCATGGGGTTTTGATGAATACATATTTATCTAGGATAAAATGCCTACTTATGCATATTCCTAGGCTTGTAGATGCATTCAGCATTATAAAAATTGCATGACATGTATCATCATGCATTTAAGTTAATTTATATAAATGGTATGTTAATTTTTTTTAATTAACGACTATGGAACAAGGCTATACATCTCAAGGCTTCAAATAGAGAATATGACCATACAGATGTGGTCCAGGTGACGATTAAAGCCCAACGCCTTCTGAAGGTTCCCTACCAGGAGGGGTGACGTAATAAAATTGCGGAAATAAAAATATAAAGCAATCTCACAAAAATCAATCGCAAAATGTACACAGGTATTTTTAGGTGGAAACCCAAACCGGGTGAAAACCACCACCTAACCCTCTCGAGTTAGGATTTTCCGATCAACCAAGTTGATCAAAATCCACTAAACGAATCACTTTGAACGAGGGTGATTCAACCTCAGTACAACCACGCTACAAGTACGAGGGTAGCGTTCCTCAACCCCTTCTCTCCACGAGAAGGATTTTGTCCCACGAAGGAGACGGGAATTCGCAAAGCGAATACCCAACCAAAATACAAAGATAAAATAAAACAACAGTCCTATAGAGCCAACAAAATTAAACCTAGCTTCTATAGGAAATAGGAAACTCCCCTTTGCAAGGAGTGCGTCGACGATGACGCGGTGCGTGTGCCACGCGATGGCGCTACGTCGCTCTCGTTATCAACGTCGGGAGAGCGGGTGCGCAAATTGAATTTAGCTCTCAAGATGATGGAGCTGGAGCTTGGAGAGCAAGA
The DNA here is from genome assembly GCA_037157565.1 of Thalassia testudinum. Taxonomy (NCBI): domain Eukaryota; kingdom Viridiplantae; phylum Streptophyta; class Magnoliopsida; order Alismatales; family Hydrocharitaceae; genus Thalassia; species Thalassia testudinum. The sequence continues at coordinate 7,877,437 of JAZHRO010000078.1, read as the reverse complement.
TCTTTTCTGGACACAAAAGAGTGTGAGAGTGTATATCTTGTCTTTCTAAGTGTGTCTCTTATGTCTCTAAGTGTTACAAAGGTTCCCCTCTATTTATAGAGGCCTTAGGAAGGCTTTAGAAGGCTTAGGAAAGGTTCTATAGCCGTTGGGAACAAACCCCAAGTGAATCAGCCCGAAATCAGGAACAATCATTGTTCTGACAGGCTTATCAGACGTCTAATTCTATCATCAGACGTCTGGAAGTTCACTTTAAGACGTCTGATTAAACGGTCAGACGTCTGATTTTGGGCGGGTCTCTCCCTGACTTGGATCAGATCTAAACAGGGTTTTTACGCAAGTCCATCAGACGACATACAGGACGTCTGGCACTAAGTCTGGACGTCTGGAAACCTACTTTTACTGTGGGAATTGATTTCCAAACGTTGCAACGGCTAGAAAATCTCTGAGAAGAGATTTTGGGTTAGCCGAGGCAAAAACGATCATTTATCAGACGTCTGTAAAGTCCTATGGACGTCTGATAAGGCTCTAACGGTCATATTCTTGAGCGTCTTCTAAGCCAGCCAACGGTCCAGTAACTGGACGTCTGGCAAAGTCATCAGACGTCTCCTGAGACGTCTGGTCTAAGGTCTGGACGTCTGATTTCATCAGACAGAACTAACTATGTCCAGCCTAGCAGTTATCAGACGTCTGAAACAACAGTCAGACGTCTTAAAATCCTTTATCAGACGTCTGATTCGTGAATTAGACGTCTGGAAAGTCTGTTTTAACCCTATATTGGTTTTCTAAGTGTTCTACAGAAAACCTAAGTATCCTAGGGTTGTGCAGGTGTTCCTAGGACTACTGTTAGGGTTCTTTGAGGCTCTTTAACATAATGTCTAAGGAAAATAAAGAGCAAGAAAATAAATACAAGAGATACATGAAAGGATAAAAAAGAATCTATCCTATTCTTCTTGTCTTCCATCTCCAATCTTTCGCTCCACGCGAACCTCCTCTGTTTTCCGTCAAGCTCCTCCAATCCGTCCTGGATGCGAGCTCGAACTCCGTCTAAACACGTCCTCATTTGCAATTGACCTGAAATCTAGGACTCAAATTGCAAATGTTAAATAACACGTGTTTTGTTATCATCAAAACAAATGATCGTGGTGCTCTAGCACCAACACCTTCGACATCGCCTTGATTCGACATCCGTAGCATCTTTTACATGCTACAAAAGATCAATGACTAGGGGACAAGTTGACACGAATCTAGATCTCGAACGAAGAATCCAATTGTACAAATGGATTCAGGTCGTCGATTGCCGCCCAACAACATAAAAATCGACTTGATACGACATCAATAGAGCCACCTATGAAGGAAAGAAGATGAACGGTGCAAATGGTGCCACGTGGTGCAATCCAGAATGCCCAACACTGCCCAAGGACCCCTCGACCTAAGAGGCGCATCCACCATGCAATCTCAGCCATTGGATTGCCAACCAACGGCTAAGATCAATCCTTGTCACGCCTCACATTCTCTAAAGGAAAAGAAGCACGTCATCCTGGTCGTTGGATCTTCATCCAATGGTTGACATCAACTCTTCGCCACACTTGCAAAATCATCTTTTGGTCCTAAAGAGGTCGCATGATCACCATCAAATGGTGCAAGTAGAGCCATGTGGTTGCACGGATGATCAGTAGCCAAGACGTGCGTGATAACGTGCCATTGAATGCATACCCACGTAATCTGAGGAGCACTGATGGAGCGACCAAGAGCGTTGATCTCCAATCCAACAGTGGGAGGATGACACTTGTAATTTCATAGTGCACGGAGCGCGATCTCAGTGCTATCACAACTATTTATCCTCAATCCAACAACTGTGATGCTCTCTCACCATCAAGCGTGCACGCATTAGGGAATGTGAGCGTGCGATCTAAAGCCTCAGAAACTCTATGTTCAAGATCCAAGGGCCTTCCTTCTTCCTTGTAGATCTGCCAGCTAAAATCGCATTCCTCATTGCCAGCAGGAGCATGAGACATGCATGCAAGTCCCATTCACACCCATTAATCACCTAGCCGAGAATAACCTCTCCCTACACCTATATAAACCCCCCCTACACCTCCCATTCTTCTTCTTCTCTACCTATGCTTTCCCCACCTAATCTAGAGCCTAGGAAGCCTACCAAAGCTCCCAAAGCTCCATTCCAAAGCCCTAAGGTCACCTACTAGCATAGAAAACCTATCCCTCTACCCATATTTCGTCCTACACCTTGCCATCCTTATAGGGAATCCTAAGGCTGTCGACCCACCCCCATTCAAGTAGCAGATCACCTCAACCTTCTCACCTCCTCTACCTGGATTTCTCCTACACCTCATCCTCATCATCCCGCATCTTACCTCCTTCATCCAGCTGTCGCCAACCATCGTTGTTTAGTTGGATAACCATTTTGGGAGACTCTTCTCACCCCATCTCTTCTCTTTTATTCGCTTTTTAGAGTAGTTTTATATTCTGAACTTAGTTTGTAATAAACATTTGAATCAGTTTATATAATATTTATTTTCTCTCTCTAATTATTCTCCAAGTAGAAGTAGTTAGAAAGAATTATTCTAATATGACTTCTTTCTATCTAAAATAACCAAAAAAATAAAAACATAGAAAATCTCCAAAAACAAAAAAAAAACACAAACACGATTTTCTCCAAATCAAATGTCTCCTCCTTGTGTTAAACCTGGGACTCACCTTAGTTTTGATTATTTTATTTGATAAGCAGATTTTCACGACTGTGATGACTGGGTTTTCCCAACCTTGATTTTTCTCATGCAAAATGTTGTTCATCAATAGGTTCAAATCATGCCATAAAAGTTACCTTGAATTCTAACATCATTAGGACCTTGGAATTAAGGATTTACATTTAGGTCCTTTGCATATGTATAAAACCTTTACATTCTCTTCATCCAAAATAACCAGGGACTTATTTGTAATCCTTTAGGGACCCATGGGATACTATTTTCACTACTACTGGACCCTTGCACAATTCCTCTACTGATTCACCTCAGGGGCATCACCTGCAAATAAACCAAAACACATGCAGCGTGGTTGCACGTGTTTTGCAAGTTAGAAATCGAGGTTGCAAGTAACCCGTCGTCGTAGTTGCAAAACACGTCAATCAGATAAAATTTATACCGAAACTCCAAGGGAGTCCAGGGTCGAACATAGGGAGGCAACGTTTACTTTAACTGAAAACTGCGCTTTGTTTTGTTTCTTTTTTGTATTTTAGGGTTTTGTTATTTTTTTGTATTTTTGTAAGAAGAAAATAAGAAAACAAATCACAAGATAGATATGGAACGAAAATGGTATAGGTATCACTTCAATGTCTATTACAATCAACTATGAAAGCATAAAAAGAGAGGGGGGTGAGAGGAAATCTCCCGAATCGGTTGTTCGGCGAGATAACGATGCCTAGTAGAAGCTCGGACCAAGGAGGTGAGGAGTGGGATGGCGGAGGTGAGATGCAAGAGGACATCGGGTCGAGGAAAGCTTTGGCATGGCTCCGGAATGGAGGTGAGAAGACAGTGATGATCTGCTACCGGAATGGAGGTGGGAGGATGGCTCCAAGGCAACTTATGAATAGGGATGGGAAGATGGATGAATATTTGGTGAGTTAGAGGCTTGCTACACTAATAGGAGCCCTGGGAGCCTGAGAACAAGATCTAATGGAGCGTTGGTAGGCTTTCTAGAGCTTGGGAGTAGGTGGGAGTAGAGTAGGTAGAGATGGCTTGGAAGGGAGGGGGTGTAGGTCCTTTTACAGTGTAGGAGAAGAGGCTAAAATAGGTAAAAGACCTTTAGCGACCTCCAAACCGTCGTTGGAAACGTCGTTGTAGAAAACTCACATCCACTCATGCCCTTAGCTAGCTTTGCTAGCTTGCAATGAAGTAGCAATGGCTGTAAGCGTCGCTATAGGTCAGCCCAGCTCTCACTGAAAGCTGGCACCAACCGCGCACGCACCCGCGCTGCGTTGCCGCCCATCACGTGCGCTGATCGTGCGATGTTCTGCTGGTGTGCACGCTGGTGTGCGCTAGCGTGCGTGCACGCTGCGTTGCCACTACTGCTACATGAGCTGCTTTACCCAGCTAATTTGGGAATTGGGGGGCTGCAGGGATTCGAACCCGTGCCCCTCCCTTGCGAACCGCCACATCGACCAATGCACCAAGTTTGCATAGGCGTCGTGAGGAGGATTTGCAGCCGCGTGGTGAGGGTGACTCTCAACCGCTGGATTCTCATCCAACGGCTGAATCACTTGATGATCGGCCTTTGGAGAAGTGGCGGGTGGCGTTGGGCGCTCCAGATGGTGCCATGTGGCACCATCTAGACCGTCCACCCTTCATTGCTTGCAGAGGATGCCACGGTGCTCGAATCGAGGTGATTTCTGCATTGTTGGACTGCGTCATCACTCTGGATCCATCCGTATGGTCGGATTTTTCATCCGAAGTCTATAAGGATGTCGCATTGCCTCCTGCCATATAAAATGAAGGAATTAATATACAAAACATACAACTATCCTAAATGCCATGAAATGGATGTTATGCAATATTTATAACATGATATGCAATGCTAAGCCTATGAACTATCATAAATAAGCAATTTATCATGAATTCATGTGTGTTCATCATACCCCCATGCTTACTTTTTGCTAGTCCCTAGCAAAATTTACCTAAATGCTATGTATAAAAGTAGAATCAGGGTTCGAGTATTTAGGCAAAATTCATTGATTGCTTTAGAAAATCTCAACCCCATGACCTAATTACAAAAACTCAACAGTGCCCGAGTGCCTGCCAGAATGTAGACCGTCCAAGCCCTTGCCTTAATTTGAGAAGAGAAGATAAAAAAAAAATCTTGTTTTTCTTCTTTTCTAATTTTTTTTTTACTTTTGGAGTTTGAGAGTTCTGGGATAACTTTTACGGCTACCCGACCCTCCCAAGACTCTAAAAGGACTCTAAGTGCTAAGCATCTTGTGAAAATAGTGAAAGACTCACTAGGCTACCGTTAAAATGGACTTCGGGTTTCTACGACCCTAAGTGACCTTGCCTAGAGGTTTATCTTTTCGAATGGTAGCTTTCTCCCTACTTTTATTTATGGCGTCAACACAAGGGCGAACCCAATGTATATCTATCCGATTTATTCTACACCCTCGCTTCTTCCCTAAGTGTTTTGGGAATTATTGTGCATTTTTTTTCATGAGCTGGGTTCTGACAACCGACCGATGAGCTGTTACCACCAACAACTTGCCAGCCATACCACCCTAGATAGTTCATTAGCTACCCAATTTCTGAAGAAACCACCGAAAAGTGAGTCAGTGCAAAAAAGTGTGTACATGCTAAGGCTTAAAGTCCCCCCAAATCAGATGGTGGGTTGATAAGTCGCATACTTATCATCCCAAATTATTTACCAAATTAAAATGAATTTTAATTGGTGAGGACTCAAGACTAAGTCCACATTCGAGTGGACACCTAGGCTAATTAAAATTGAAGACTAGAAGAGTCCAAGTATCCAGGTCTCAAAGTATCAATTCCTAAAGTTGCAACTCCTAATGCCTAAGTTCTCGTCTCTTAATTCTAAAAATTTTTTTTTCTTTTGTCTTTTTGAATTTTCAATTCTTCTCATTTTTTTTTTTAAAAAAGAATCAAATAATAGGAAATTACTGTTACAGCTAACAAAAAGGTTATACAATATGTCCACCCCCCCATGCCTAACTATTGCAATGTCCTCATTGTGAAAAATGAAAGCATGCAGAAGAGTAGAAGTGGAAGAATAGCGTCTGGTTTCCATGAGACTCTGGTCAGCTTGGAACACTCTTTACATGTGCTGAGTTTAGTGCCTTCAGCTGGGCGATGATCAGCCCACGGTGATTAAGGCAGGCTAAGAGCAACCTTGTCCGAGACAGGTTCAAGGAGCACATGGTCAACAAAGGGTTTGAGACGCTGTCCATTGATCGTGAAAATATTACCCGTCTTTGGGTTGGAGATTTCAATGGCCCCGTTAGGGAAAATCCGCTCAATAACGAATGGCCTGTCCCACTTAGACCTGAGTTTTTCGGGGAAAAGCTTCAATCGAGAATCGAAAAGCCAGACCTTTTGGTTCGGCTCAAAGCTCTTACATGAAATCATCTGGCCATGGAGAGCTTTGGTGCTTGCCTTATAAATTCTAGCATTTTCATAAGCATCATTGCGAAGTTCCTCCAACTCAGATAGTTGGAGTTTCCTAGTTTTCCCGGCCAACTCAAGGTCCACATTACATTTCCTGATGGCCCAAAATGCCCAGTGTTCAAGTTCTACGGGTAGGTGACACACCTTACCAAACACCAGATAGAATGGAGACATACCGATAGGCATTTTGTACACCGTACGGTAGGACCAAAGAGCATCATCTAGCTTTGGGTCCAGTCCTTCCTATCAGGCCTAACAATTTTCTGCAAAATGTTCTTGATCTCCAGATTGAAGACCTCAGCCTGTCCGTTCGTCTAAGGGTGGTAAGGCGTGGAAATCCGATGGTTCACCCTGTATTTCCCCAGTAACTTCTGAAACTAGGCATGAGTGAAATGTGTGCCACCATCATTGATAATTTCCCTAGGAACCCCGAACCAATTGAAGATATTTCTCTTCACAAAATCGATGACAACTTTGTGGTCATTGGTTTGAGTGGGACTTGCCTCAATCCACTTGGAATCGTAATCAACAGCGACCAGAATATACTAGTGTCCAAATGAAGGAGGGAAGGGTCCCATAAAGTTGATACCCCAAATGTCAAAAATTTCGACGAAAAGAATTGGGTTCAAGGGAATCATATCTCTCTTAGCCATGTTCCTGAGTGTCTAGCATCGGGTGCATGACTTTGAGAATTCCTGGGCATCCTTAAATAATGACAACCAATAGAATCCGGATTGCAAGATTTTTGCGGCCGTCTTTTTCTCAGAAATGTGTCCACCACACGCGGATGTGTGACAGAACTCAAGTATGCTATGGAACTTGATTTTCGAGATGCATCGATGAATAATCTGGTCTACACCGATGCGGTACAGCTAGGGATCATCCCAAAAATAATATTTGGCCTTAGACACAAGTCTATTCCGTTGTTGTTTGGTCCAATCCTGGGGGATTTGACCAATGGCCAAATAATTGACAATATCTGCAAACCAGGGGGTTCGGATACCCAAGACTGTGAGGATAGTCTCATCCGGAAAAGTATCAGAGATCGGGACATCCGAATGAGGAGAATCAATTAGGATCCTCGAGAGGTGATCTGCCACTACGTTTTATGCCCCAACTTTATCCCTGACTCCAAGATTGAACTCTTGAAGTAGCAGAATCCAGCGAATAAGCCAGGGTTTGGCATCCTTTTTGGCCAAGAGATGTTACAAGGCTGAGTGGTCGGTATAGATGATGACACGGGAACCTAACAAATAAGCCCTAAATTTTTCTAAAGCAAAAACTACGGCTAGCAATTCTTTTTCAGTAACGGTGTAGTTCCTTTGCGCCTCATCTAGAGTCTTGCTAGCGTAGTAAATCACAGAGGGCTTTTTCTCAATCTTTTGACCCAAGACAGCCCCAACAGCATAATCAGATGCGTCAGCCATAATCTCAAATGGGTCTTTCCAGACTGGTGGTTGCAATATCGAGGCACAGGTATTGCCATTTTCAATAAATCAAATGCCTTATAGCATAATTCATCAAACTCGAACGGCGTATCTTTGGCCAGAAGGTTACTCAAGGGTCGAACAACCTTCGAGAAATCCTTAATGAATCTTCTGTAAAAGCCCACATGCCCAAGGAAAGAGCGAATCTGTTTTACGGATGTGGGTGGAGGAAGTCTAGAGATAGCATCCACCTTAGCTCTATCAACTTCAATACCCCGACTAGAGACCACATGACCCAAGACAATCCCTTTCTGAGTCAAAGTGGCTCTTTTCCCATCTAAGGACCAACCGTGCTTCGATGCATCTCTGAAGGATCAATTCCAAGTTATCCAGGTAAGACTCAAAAGAATCTCTAAAAATGAAGAAATCATCCATGAACACCTCAAGACAATCTCCCACCATGTCAAAAAAGATGGCCAGCATGCACCTTTGAAAAGTCGCAGGCTCATTGCAAAGCCTGAACGGCATTCTATGGAAAGAAAAGGTTCCGTAGGGACATGTGAAAGTTGTCTTTTCCTGGTCTTCGGGATGGATAGGGACTTGGTTATATCTCGGATAACCATCTAGGAAGCAAAAATATTTTTGCCCAGCTAACCTTTCGAGGATTTGATCGATGAATGGCAAGGGAAAGTGATCCCTTTTAGTGGATGTGTTCAGCTTCCTATAGTCAATATAGACTCTCCAAGCAGAAGCTAAATGAGTGGTGAAGGTTTCCCCTTTCTCATTAGTCGTAACGATTATTCTTGCCTTCTTGGGTACAATCTGAACGGGGCTAACCCACAGACCATCCGAGATTGGGTAAATAATCCTAGCATCGAGCCACTTGATTATCTCCTTCACCACTTCTCGCATATTCGGGTTTAATCTCCCTTGCATTTCACGAGAGGGGTAGGATCCATCTTCCACAAAAATATGATGATTACAATAAGATGGCTCAATCCCCCTAAGGTCATGGATGATCCAACCAATTACCTCCTTGTTCTCCAGGACCTTAACTAACCTCGATTCTTACTCCTTAGTCAAATCAACACTAATAATCACAGGGAGCGTGTTTTCAAGTCCTAAGAATTCATATTTCAAATTTTTAGGCAACGATTTTAATTCCAGCTGGGGTGGGTTTAGAATAGAAGTTAGGGAGGATGCTGATGAAGATTCATTAGGACAATCCAGTGGAAGAGGCTGGGAATGAACAAAATCAATAGCCTCTTCAGAATGTGGCAGGTCTACCACGGAGGGTTGTGGGTTGGGTTCACTAAAGCTGGTGGAGTCCTCGAGTGCACTGATTGTTATACAAGTCTCAAGATCCTGATCCTCGAGCTCCTTAATGAATCCACAATCCTCAAATCCTCTTATCACCTTAAAAATATCCAGAGTTAATTTCTTATCCTCTAAGGCGATCTCCATACTACCGCTTTCATAGTTTATGTTGGCCTTGGTGGTAGCTAGGAACGGATGCCCTAGAATGATGGGCATATTCCTCAAAACATTAGGTACATCCATGTCAAGGACGAGGAAATCTACAAGAAAATAGAAATCCTTGACCTTGACAATTACATCCTTAATAACGCCTCTCGGTGTGGTGATCGATTGGTCCTCTAATTGTAGCGTTATTGAGGTTGGCTTGAGTTCACCTAACCCAAACCTCTCATAAAGAGAAGTCGGGATTAGGTTGATGGATACACCTAGGTCCAATAGTGCCATATCAAAAGTGTATTCTCCAATAACGCATGATATCAAGGGAGCACCTGGATCTTTCTTCTTTTGAGGAAGGTGATGCAGGATAACAGAACTTGCATGCTCCAAGAGAATCACCTTCCTCGGAGTGGGTTCTCTTGGCTTACGCTTTTTGGTACATGGTTCTTTCAAGAATTTAGCGTAAGCCGGGATATGCTTAATAGCATCGACGAACGGAATATTTATCTCTACACTCTTGAATAAATTTAGGAGCTCCTCATTGCTGTCTATGGTTTTCTTCTTCCTAGTTTTCAATAGGGCCTCAGGGAACGAGATATGGGTGGTATTTTCAATTTCTAGTTCCTAGGCCTTATTGTCTTCTTCAACCTCCTCCTTGTCTTTCTCAAGCTCCCCAAGGTTTTGACTTCTAGAAGGTAATTCAGGGTTCTAAGTCAGCTTCCAACTTCTCAAGGTGACAGAGTTTGCAGAGGCACAAGGGTTTGGGTCTTGAGGTGGATTAGTGAAGATTGAAGGGCCTTGGTTGGTCATGTAACCAGAAGAAGAAGAAGATGAGGGACCCTGCTCAACCACCTGAGAATGTGCATGTGGGTCCCTTTGATTCCCATACCCTTGGGCTCTATTGCTTTGAATTTGCACATTACGTAGGTTGGGTACGAGTTGACATGGTAGGGATCCGGGTTGTCGGGTGTTAGCAATTAACTTGGATTGCAAGTTATCTAATGATGTCTTCATTTGCTGCATAAGCTGAAGCATGGACCCTTGCATTTCTACCATCTTCCGATTTAACTCAGCTTGCCTCGCTAATGGGGACCCATCATGAGCCCTAACTAGCCCATTTTGACCCATAAAAGAGAATAAAAGCTCCTACATAACCAACTGGAGGTCCTAATCCACTGAATAACCTTTCTGAGAGAAAAAATAACAAACAAGGGGTAAAACTGTAATTTTACCATTACAGTACAACAACAGGTTTTCTCAAGGGCTAAACACAGGTCAAATGGTCTTAACAAGATAAAAAGTGGGTTGGTTCAAACAGAAAAGGGTTCGTGTGAATTCTGGGAATTAAATGACTTCTTGTAACCCTAAAACAGACCCACTTGATTAAACAAGGATCTGGTCAGGATAAAATTCACCTAAATCCTCTAAAAATCATAGAAAAATATTCTCTAAGGTTTATAACCTTCAAGTTGGCCATTGGAACTTATTTTGACCTAGAATGGGGTCTCAGACAAATATTTACCCTAAATTAGGTTTTTGCATAAATTTCCTAGTCAAACATAGTCAAACCCAAAATCCAACTTCACAATTGGATTTCTTAGGTCTAAATTAGGTTTTTACCAAAATTTGGACCTAAGGGGAACTCATCTTGACCCACTTTGTAAATAGGTCTGACCCAATTACATTTTTACCCCTATCTTTCAAAAACCCTTACAATTGACCCCCTAACTTCTTCATTATTTCCAATTAGGTCCCTCCACCATTATAGTAGAGGGAATCCTACTTCGGCGAGCTTGAAAGGGTTATTTCTCCCTGATCTCTCAAAGAATCCCCTTCAAAATTGAAAGGGAGATTCTCTAAGAAATCCCCTCCAATGTGAACCCAATTAGAAGCCCTATTTGGTACCCAATCTCTCATGCGAACGCATGAGAGATTTGGGTCTCTCTCGAGTTAACATTGCCGGTGACCTTACCATACTTGGAAGCTTGGCTCCCAAGCACAAAACCTACCTCCAGGGCCTATTTAAGACACCCCAATTCGCCCTGCATCTCTTAAGCTTGAAATCAGCCAGAGAACCCCCTCAATTTCACCTCTCCTCCTCCGGCCAACTCGCTCATCAAGCTCCAACGACCTCTCCTACTCTCCCTCGTCCCCTAGCCACAATACTGGTGGCAGGTTCCTCTCCCTCACATTCGTTCGCGTTGCGCAGTACCCGCCAACGCCCCTGCCTCCCCTTCGTCTCCGCAGACCACCCTCGCGGAGCACTTTCGTCTTCAACGTCAGCAATACGAGCCAGACGCCATCCCTGCCTCCCCTTTTGTCTCTTCACCACTAGATAAGTCTCTCTCACTCTCTACTCCCTTTCCCCCTTCTTTATTTCCTCAACTGCCTACTACCGCACTCCATCACCATCATCTCCTTCACCTCCGGCCACCACTCCGACGAGTTCGCTCCACCACCACAGACCACGTCCCTCCTCGCTGACTAGTCCCTAAGCACTGCCCCGACTCACTGATCATAACCCCCCACTTAGATCACTCCGCCACTCACACAAATGCATCCCCAAACACACCCACACATACGGCCACAGTGTGCCCTAGGCACGCTCCCACAGGCATTCCCATGCCTCGCCGACCACCTCTGCACATTCGTCGCACCTTGGCGAAGCTCCCTGAGCTTCTTAATGTGGCTGCGAGGCTATTGTCGTGATTTCAGGTCCAGGGGCTCGCCGCCATTGACACAGCTCGAAGATTCCTTGCAAACTTCTCCAAGCCGTGCCCACTCTAGGACACAGTCCCAGGTTGCGCGGAGAGCTTCGCAGACATCTCTAGGCCTCCAATTGGTGTCAAGGGCCGTAGCTACAGCTACAATCGAAGGCACACTCTACTCAAGGTGCACATGAAAGGAGGTGGGAAGATAGTCCCACCTCGGAAAGATTTGGAGCGCCGCACCTACATAAGTTGATTTTTTGCATTGGGCTTATCGCCTCCTACTCACAGGATGAGGTCCCTTTCTCACCCGACCTGACGCCTCGTATGCGACCATGCCCTGCGGACTTGGTGACCCAACCCAACCAGCACACCTCGCTCACCACCGCACACCAGTGGGCCTGGTCCCAAGCACGTACCAGACCTGATTACTAGAGAAGCTGTGGCTCTAAGATAGCGAACCTAAGAGAGAAAAGAGAGAAGAGAGTTCGTGCGAGTAGGGGGCAGGTTTTCCTTTGCAGGCCAAAGAGAAGAAGAAGGAGAAGGCAAGGAAGCAGAGAAGGCCGGAGTTAGACGAGAAAGGAAGGAGAAGGGCTACAGTAGAAGGAAGAAGCCAAAGCCAAAGCCAAGGAAGAGGAAGGCAAGGAAGGAAGAGAAAGAAAAGAGAACGAAGAACTGAAGAAAGAAGAGAAGAAGGCAAAGAAAGAGAAAGGCAAAGGAAGAAAGGCAGTCGCCAGAGAACAGAGAAGAAGGAAGATAAAGAAGAAGAAAGAAGCCAAGGCAAAATCAGAACAAAGAGAGGAAAAGCCAGAGAATAGAGAAGAAGCAAAAAAAAAGAAAAGAGATCAAGCACTGTAGCAAAAGCATTTGAAGACGTCTAATTCACACATTAGATGTCCAATTTTGAGTGCAATTGACATACATTGGTTCCTTTAGTTTATTCCTATCTTTTTGCAATATAACATTGATCTTATTGCATATTATATTTTTTCCAAATTCTCAAGTTGTGATCTTGATTTCTAAACCCTAATTTGCTTCCTGTGTTCGACCTCGAACTTTAAAATTTGAGTAATAAATTGTATTTGTTTTGAACTTTTTTTTGGCTATACTACAACGCGACCTTTTTAAAACCCGATCAAGCACAACGAACACCCGCAGATTGTTGGGCATTCCAAGATAGCTAAGTAACCAGTCTCGGGGGAAACTGGGTGTATAGTTGACCCTGACCCATAGGTTTTTGAGATGCATAGTTGCTAGGTCGAGTTTGGGTCTATTGCCCCTGATTTCCCCAGGAGAAGTTAGGGTGGTTCCTTCATCCCAAGTTATAAGTGTTGGAATACAGGTTGGACCTAACATTCTCCTGCATTGCATAAGCATCCTTATTAGACGAGGATGGAGAGAAGGATCAGAAAAACTGGGATCAAAGGCCCTAGTTTGGAACCCATAAGGTTCCGGGAAATCCTGGCTCATAGGTTGAGCCAAATCAAGTTGGTTCACGAATTCCCATCCCATGGGAGCTCGTGAGGAATGGAATCCCAAATTTTAGGATTGAGTAGGTATAGAAGTGTTTCTTGAATTCCTAGACATCCATTCTTCCATTCTCTTATTAACCAAGTCCATTTTATCCAGTTTATTACAAATTAATTCCATGTCAAATGAATGAGAATCCTGGATCTCATTAGCACTTGACCAAGATTGTTGGGACTGGTTGAATGCATCCATGGAGGCGTGATTAATTGAGTTCTTGCTCATTTCCTCAAACAGGTTGTATGCGCTATCTGCATCCCTATTGAGGAAATTGCCTCCGCAAGAAGCGTCCACATGACTACGGAGTTGCTCAACCAACCCGTGATAGAAAATCTGCACAAGTTGCCATTTCGGCACCTCGTTGTGTGGACACTTCCTCAAAAGTTCCTGGAATCACTCCCAGGCACCATGAAATGGTTCCCACAGCCGCTGGGCTAAAGTGGTAATCGCATGTCGCAAGGCATTGGTCCTTCCGATAGGGAAGAATTTCTTCAAGAAAGCCGATTTAAGAGCAGCCCAAGTTTCAATCGGCCTTCCTATAGTCTGGTACCAATGTGCAGCCTTATCCCTGAGAGAGTGGGGCAAAAGCCTCATGATCATTTGCTCTTCATTCACATTCCTTGCTCTGGTGGTCTAAACCAAAGTGGTCAGATCCTCCAGGTGTTGGAATGGGTCCTCCGAGCCAAGCCCATGGAAATGCTTAACCAAACTTAAGACTTGAGGCTTGATTTCTATGTCTCTGGCGAGAATCATGACACTGGGACGTTCCCCATAGTTTGAAGGATCATAAAAATCCTTCAAGGGTCGAGCGCTCTGACCAAGCATACATTGGAACCATTACTGCATCTGCTGCAATTCTTCCAACTACCTCTGAATTAGCTCTTGCTAGTTCGGAGGCAGGGGAGGTGGTTGTTGATCAGCCATGGGATCTGCTTGGCTATAGCTCAACCTCTGCCTCCTAGAATGATCTAAAGGTCCTTCCAATCTAGGGTTCAATGACCTCCTCCCAAGCATACACTGGAAGGAAGTCAGAAGAATGGGGAAAAGAGGGAACCCTGCAGGACAGAATACAAGCCTATCCTTAGATGGGGTATCCTAAGGTCTACTAACTCTCAAAATCCGTCCTAAGATTATGGACGATTTACTCTACTTATGTCCAGGCAATCCAACCAGTTAGAAGGAGGGACTGGGGAGAAGGTTCTTCCTTTGGCTTGCACCTCCGGTTCCTATCATTTTGGCACCGTTGTCGGGGAGGCAACGCTCTTTCGTTTTTTTTTCTTTTCCATGTTTTTCCGCCTTACCTAACTTTTATCTCACTTTTTCTTTGATCTTACTATGATTGCAGGTACTCATCCGAGGCAAGCCAAAGCAGTTAGATCGAAGAAAAGTGCAGATGAAGGTTTTGTAAGTTTATCCCCACCACCCCCACCCACTAGTTCATTTCACCACACTAATAACTCAAACCCAAATCAACTTAGTCACTTTTTATAAACCCTAGGATAGATTTGGTTGTTTGTTTGCCACCTCCACTCATCTCACCCCTGCATATATAAAAAAAATACTCTTCTCTTATGGGATTTTCTGAAAGCTATACACTTAACACCCACAACTTCTCACCCTAAGGTGCACAATCACATCAATTCTGCCACTTAACCGGGATCTGACCTGTGCACCCGGTACACTTAACTCAACACATAAATGAGTAGAAATCTGAATAGGTCAAACATTTCTAAGTGCCTTAACTAAGTGGTACAATAGGCCAATTGCTTGAACTGTTTGGGCTGCACCACCCAAAATAAAAGTGATTCATCGAGTAGCTTGCCACTTAGGGTTGATTCTTAGGGTTGAACAAGGCACTTCACTTTTTTTCTTTGATTTTTGAAGGAATATATCATCACCAGTGCTTGCAAAACTTGGAGTGTTCTAAACTTGATTGAATATACCTAAGATTAAACCCTAAAAGCTACTAAACAAGGTTAAACCCTAAAAGACACATCATCAAATAGCCTTGTTTGAAAACCCTGGTTGTGGACGCACACACATTTTAACTAATCATTAATGGCATAACCCATCTAAAGGGCCCATCACATTCCAAGAGCACAATCATCCCAAGCCTAATTAAAATTGAGTAGATGTTGGCCTTAAGGATTGATTCGCTCTTTGGGGCTCAGACTGAGATTTTTTTTTATTAATCTGCTTCTGCTGCTCCATCTGATGTCTAGCTAGGGGAGTAGCGTCAAACGACCATGGATGGGGGGTACACTAGGAACTGGAGGCGCAAGCCAAAGGAAGAACCTTCTCCCCAGTCCCTCCTTCTAACTGGTTGGATTGATCGGATAAAAGTAGACTAGATCATTTATAATCTCAAGATGGGTCCTGGGAGTCTATAGGTATTTAGGCTACCCACATAAGGACAGGTTTGGTTGATTGTACTGTAGGGCACCTTTCTCTATTCTGTTTTCCCTCCTACTCCACAATGTATCCTTCCACATCTTTCACACATTTCCAATCCTACCCTCCTACCAACATGTATCCTCAAGATGATTACCATCCTGACTCGACTTATTGTTACTCATCCACTAGCCAGGATAACTTTGATTGGGGATATGAATCCAAACCTCATTGTCCAGGGCCTAACCCTTGACAACAAGACTATGATTACTATACTTCCCAGAGTTACAATGATTATAGATCTTCATCCTTTGATCACCAAACCAACCCGATCTACAATCAGGAATGATATAATGATTATAACACCTACCCTCTCCAATATTCCACTGAATATAGGTCACCACCATCCTTTAAACAACCTAAAATGACCTACTATCAAGGAGGGACCTGAGAACCTCGATATCTTGACTCCCATAGATTTAACCCGAACCCACCCAACCCTGAACCGAACCAGTCGGTTCAAGTGAACTAGATCTAGGATAGGGTGTTGGCTAATTTGAGGAACACTATACAATCTATAGAAGCTCAGCCAACACCATGCACTGAAGCATTGGAGCCGATGATCAAAATGACTAATGAACTTAATAGTTCTCTATTGGATTTGCTCCAAAATGTTAGGGATAGGGACCTGGGTGAGTTTCTTCTTGGGTAATTATTGAGGATGAGGATGAAATTTGTGGTTGCCCTAGTCAAATCTTGGGATGATTCTCAAGATGAACCCCCTTCAAGAGAGCCAATGTCTGAACTGGCTCAGTCACCTGTCGGGGGGGATACATTTTCTGAGACCGGGGATGACCAGGTTGGGCTAGAGCAACCCATTGAGGATGAACCGATTGATTCACCCGAGATCCCCGAGCTAGGGAGCGAGGAAAAATATGTCTCTTTGAACCAGGAAATGACAATCGATTTTGAGACATATATAAATGAGGATCATGGATTCTTTGATTCTGAGGGTGAAGAATCTCTTAGTGAAGTCTCACTTGAGCGTAAGGACAATGATTTTAGTGAGACAAATGGGCTTGAGGAATCTGACGAACTATTTGATAGCCCAATTATTGAAGATTTGGATTCGGTTGGGGCTAACTTGGAGGATTAGAATCCTTATTTACTAGAAGATTCAATCAATAGCCCCATTCCTCAACCACACCCCAAAGGGATTGATTTTGATTTGGAAATCATTGTACCTAAGTCAATTCTGAGTCAGCCACGATTTCTGAACTTGGGTAAATCTTATGGGGTGAACGGTATGCTAGAGGTCCCAGAACCTAAGCACTTGATGTTGGAAGATAGGAATGTTGAAATGAAAGTTTGGGAGGTTAATTTTGAGGGAAAAATAAGTTTGGATCTAAGGGTTCCTATTGACCTAAAACCACCAACTTTTTACCAAGACCCTTACGATATCTTTCACGTGCAACCGAAGCTTGAAATAACTGATTATTTTTCTGAGCTAGATGTTAAGTGGACAACCGCACCTATTAAACCATCTTTACCCATTGTCCAACATTTTTGTCTTAGGTTGCACACCAATAAACTACAGGTCCGGCCCTGCAAACACAACAACCTTCAGTTCTAGGTGATTTTCATCCAGAACCTTAGAACCACTCAACCCTGGGGCATGGGTCTGCACCATAATTTGGTCCACATCTATGACATCTTCTGCAAACGGGTTTCAGGATCAACCTTTTGATTTTGATTCTGACCCGCACTTGTGAATTCTCAATTTCTTCTTTGTATGTATGTTATGCCTAGCTAAAGGCATTAAACTTAACGCGTGAGTATACACTCTTCTCTCTGTGAAGCTGACTGGATTTCACGACACTCAGTTGATATTCTTTTTACTCTGTCCTTTTCATGTCTTTATTTTTACAATGAGGGCATTGCATCATTTAGGCATGGGGGGTGGATAATCAATTCCAAAAATCATTATGTTAACTCTATAGAATTTCTTTTAGTTTCTTTAAAAAAATTAAAAATTTGAAAAAGAAATAAAAAGAAAGAAATTAGGAAATGAGAACTTAGGCATTTGGAAGTTATTAACTTTAGGAAATAATACAAAAGGGCCTAAACACTTAGACTCTTCAAGTCTTCGAGCTTAATTAGCCCAGGTGTCCACTCGAATGTGGACTTAGTCTTGAGTCCTCGCCAATTCAAATTCATTTTTAATTTGGCTAATAAATTCGAATGATAAGTATGCGACTTATCGACCCACCCTCTGATTTAGGGGGACTTTAAGCCTAAGCATCTACACACATTTTTTTGCACTGACTCACTTTTCGGTAGTTTCTTCGGAACTTGGGTAGCTAATGAACTATCTAGGGTGATATGGCTGGCAAGTTGTCGGTGGTAACAACTCATCGGCCGGTTGTCCAGAGCCCAGTCTCAAGACTATTTTCATTGTGCTACCTTTAGGTAAATCTTAGTTCAGGAAAGCCACCTACTTAAAAAAAAAGAAAGAAAATATAGAGAAAAAAATAGAAAAAGGAGAAAATAAAAAAATAAATGAAACCACACTTCACCGCACAAATATGGCTAGCAAGTTGTCGGTGGTAACAGCTCATCGACTAGTTATCCAAAACCCAGCTCACAAAAAAAAATGCACAATAATTCCCAAAACACTTAGGGAACAAGCAAGGGAGTAGAATAAATTGGGGAGATATACACTAAGTTCGCCCTTGTGTTGACCCCATAAATAAAAGTAGGGAGAAAGCCACCGTTCGAAAAGATAAACCTCTAGGCAATGTCACCTAGGGTCGTAGAAACCTGAAGTACGTTTTACGGTTGCCTAGTGAGACTTTCACTATTTTCACAAGATGCTTAACACTTAGAGTCCTTTTCAAGTCTTGGGTGGATCGGGTAGCCGTAAAAAGTTATCCTGAAACTCTCAAACTCCAAAAGTACAAAAAAATTAAAAAGAAGAATAATAAAAAAAATGTATCTTCCCTTCTCAAATAAGGCGAGAACTTGGGCTGTCTGCATTCTGCCAGACACCTAGGTACTGTTGAGTCTTCATAGTTTAGGACCTTAGTTGAAATTTTCTATTGTTAATAAATGACTTAGGCCTAAGCGATCTAATCCTAATTTTGATTTTATACATAGCATATAGTTTAATTTTGCTAGAGACTAGCAAAAGATAGGCATGGGGGTATGATGTAAACACATTTATTAAGGGTGAAATGCCTATTCATGCATGTTCCTAGGCTTGATTTGCATTTCATGTTATAAATATTGCATATCACGCATCATTATGCATTTAGACTAGTATATAATTTAGGTTAATTGCGTTCTTTCTATGGTCAGGAGAGAAGGGTATTTATTTTGGAGCCTCGGATTGATGATCCGACCATACGGATCTGATCAAGATGACGATCGGAGTCCAACGCCTCCAAAATTGCCTCGATCGGAGTCTCATAACATCATATGCAATCTGAGGAAGTTCAATGGACAAGGGACTAGGTGACATAATTTGGAGCTTCAACTAACAAATCCGATCGTGTGGATGGATTCGGGTCGACGATTGCAGCCTAACAGCGCAAAAATCAACTCTATCGAACCTCTATAGCAGCCCCTATAAGAAAAAGAAGATGGACGGCCCAGATTACTCCAAGTGGCGTAGCCCAGGCCACCCAGCACACACACGTGCCACCGCACGCGTGCAGTAGCGCGGGTGCGCATGCGCGCGTGTAGGCACGCATGCGCACAATGCAGCACCAACGTGAGAGCGTGCCCGTGCATGGGGCAAAGAGAGGTGGGGACAGCGTGCACCAACGACGCGTGAGCTGGACCTACAACGACGCTTACTGCTATCGCTAATTCTTCGCATGCTAGTAAAGCTAGCTATGGGCGTGAACAGGCATGAGTTGCCTACAACGACGCTTCCAGCAATGGCCTTGATGTCACTAATGGTCTCATACCTATTTTTGCCTCTTCTCCACTATAAAAGGACCTACACCCCCTCCCTTCCAAGCCATCACTACCTACTCTACTCCCAAGCTCTAGCAAGCCTACCAACGCTCCATTAGAACTTATTCTCAAGCTCCCAAGGTGCCTAATAGTGTAGCGAACCTCTGCCCCACCAAATACTCCTCCATCTTCCCATCCCCATTCATAGGTCACCTTGGAGCTGTTCTCTCACCTCCATTCCGGTATCAGATCATCTCCGTCTTCTCACCTCCATTCTGGAGCACACCAAAGCTTTTCTCAACTTGACATCTTCCTACATCTCACCTTCGTCGTCCCGCTCCTCACCTCCTTCGTCCGAGCTTCCACCAGGCACTGTCATCTCACCAAATAGCCAATTTGGGAGATTTCCTCTCACCCCCTCTCTTTTTATGCTTTCATAGTAGATTGTAATAGACATTGAAGTGATATCTATACCATTTTCATTCCATCTCTATCTTATGATTCATTTGCTTGTTTTCTTCTTACAAAAATACAAAAAACAAAAAAACAAAACCCTAAAATACCAAAAGGAAACAAATCGAAGCATCGTTTTCAGTTAAAGTAAACAACGATTCTCTGTGTTCGACCCAGGACTCCCTTGGAGTTTTGGTATAAATTTTATCTAATCGAAGTGTTTTGCAACTACAACGACGGGTTACTTGTAACCCCAATTTCTAACACGTGAAACACACCCAACCATGTACCCCCCAACCGTGGTCATTTAACGCTACTCCCCAGCTAGACATCAAATTAACTAGTACAAGCAGGTTAATCGTGAACAATCTCAATCTAGATCTTGATGAGCGAACCAGTCCTTAGGGCCAATGTCTAATCAATTTTAGTTAGGCTTGGGACAATGGTACTTCAGGAATGTGATGGGCCCTTTAGATGGGTTGTGCCCTTAATGTTCAGTTAAAATGCATGTGCGTGCACAACCAGGATTTTCAAACAGGGTTATTTGATGATGTGTCTTTTAGGGTTTAACCTTGTTTAGTAGCTTTTAGGGTTTAATTCTTAGGTTGGTTCAATCAAGGTTTAGTAGAGCACTCCAAGTTTTGAAAACCCAGGTGATGATATGTTCCTTTAAAAATGAAAAATAATGTGGAGTGCCTGGTTCAACCCTAAGAATCAACCCTAAGTGGCAAGCTACTGATGAATCGCTTTTAATTTGAGTGGTGTGGCCCAAACAAATCAATAAATTGGCCTGTTGCACCACTTAGTTAAGGCACACAAGAATGTTTAACCTATTCAGAATTCTACTCACTTATGTGTATTGAGTTGAAGTGTATCGAGTCCGCAAGTCAGATCCTGGTTAAGTGGTAGAATCAAAGTGATTGTGCACCTTATGATAAGAAATTATGGGTGTTAAGTGTGTAGCTTTCAGTTAAATTCCACAAGAGAAGAATATTTTTTTATATATGCAAGTGGGTGAGGTGAGTGGAGTGACAATCTAATAACCAAAATCTACCCTAGGGTTTATGCAAAGCACCTAAGTTGATTTGGGTTTGAGTTATTAGGTTATGGAATGAAAACTAAGGTAGGGGCGGTGTGGGGGACACTTACAAAACACTCTACCCACACTTTACTCCGATCTACCGCACTTGGATCTCCATCCTAGGGTACCTGCAAGACAATAGATCAAAGATAAGCGGGGTTAGTGTTATGTAAATGCAAAGAAGTGTAGAAAACAATAAAGTAAATTCCGTTGCCTCCCCGGCAACTTCACCAAAATGGTCACACGTGTTTCATGAGTAAGAAATCGGGGTTACAAGTAACCCGTCATCATAGTTCAAAACACGTCAATCAGATAAAATTTATACCGAAACTCCAAGGGAGTCCCGGGTCGAACACAGGGAGGCGATGTTTACTTTAACTGAAAACCACGCTTCATTTTGTTTCTTTTTGGTATTTTAGGGTTTTGTTATTTTTTTGTATTTTTGAAAGAAGAAAATAAGCAAACGAATCACAAGATAGAGATGGAACGAAAATGGTATAGATATCACTTCAATGTCTATTACAATCAACTATGAAAGCATAAAAAGAGAGGGGGTGAGAGGAAATATCCCGAATCGGCTATTCGACGAGACGACGGGGCCTGGCAGAAGCTTGGACGAAGGAGGTGAGGAGAAGGATGACAAAGGTGAGATGCAGGAGGACGTCGGTTCGAGAAAAGCTTTGGCGTGGCTCCGGAATGGAGGTAAGAAGATGGAGATGATCTGCTATCAGAATGGAGGTGGGAGGACAGCTCCAAGGCCACCTATGAATGGGGATGGGAAGATGGACGAATATTTCGTGATGCAGAGGCTTGCTACAATAATAGGAGCCTTGGGAGCTTGAGAACAAGCTCTAATGGAGCGTTGGTAGCCTTGATAGAGCTTGGGAGTAGGTGGGAGTAGAGTAGGTAGAGATGGCTTGGAAGGGAGGGGGTGTAGGTCCTTTTATAGTGGAGAAGAGGCTAAAATAAGTAAAGGACCTTTAGCGACCTCCAGACCATCGCTGGAAACGTCGTTGTAGACAGCTCACATCCACTCATTTCCTTAGCTGGCTTTGCTAGCTTGCAATGAAGTAGCAACGGCTGTAAGCGTCACTATAGGTCAGCCCAACTGTCACTGAAAGCTGGCACCAACCGCGCACGTGCCCACGCTGCGTTGTCACCCATCACGCATGCTGATCGTGCGGCGTCCTACTGTTGTGCACACTAGCGTGCGCTAGCGCACGGGCGCTGCGCTGCCACTGCTGCTGCATGCGCTGCTTTGCCTAGCTGATTTGAGAATTAGGGGGGCGGCGGGGATTCGAACCCGTGCCCCTCCCTTGCGAACCGCCGCATCGACCAATGCGCCAAGTCTGCATGTGCATCGTGAGGAGGATTTACAGCCGCGTGGTGAGGGCAACTCTTAGCCGTTGGATTCTCATCCAACGGCTGAGATCACTTGATGATCGACCTTTGGAGAAGTGGCGAGTGGCATTGGGCGCTCCAGATGGTGCCACGTGGCACCATATGGACCGTCCACCCTTCATTGCTTGTAGAGGATGCCACGGTGCTCCGATCAAGGTAATTTCTACATTGTCGGACTGTGATAGTCACTCCGGATCCATCCACATGGTCGGATTTTTCATCTGAAGTCTGTAAGGATGTCGCATTGCCTCCTGGCCATATAAAATGAAGGAATTAATATACAAAACATACAACTATCCTAAATGCCATGCAATGGATGTTATGCAATATTTATTACATGATATGCAATGCTAAGCCTGGGAGCTATCATAAATAAGTAATTTATCATGAATTCATGTGTGTTCATCACAACGCCCTCTCTTCCTCAAGTGTTCTTCGCATGAAGAACTTGAGCAATCTCAGCGGTTCATTCTATCCACCGCTGATCCAATGGTGGATCTTCCACCCATTACCTACTGACAATGCACACACATTTGCACCTTTCTTTAGATTTTACCCTACGGTCATGTTTCATCTAAACCACCGTTGATCCAATGGTGGATCTTCCACCCACTGCCTACTGACAATGCGTACACATTTGTGCCTTCCTTTAGATTTAACCCTACGATCACATTTCATCTAAACACACCTCGTGCCCTTTAGACCTACCCATAGCCATCAATCCTAAATGACCTCTACCTATAGTATCCAGTCACTCCCAGCTCCCGATGCTTATCAAAACTCAATCCTAGAGTCCTGTGTGCAATACCAGCCCCCCTCGTACTTCCTTGGATTGCCCATTCATTCCCCTTCTAGAGTTCCTTTGTCTACTCATCCACTATTGGTGACAGCGATGGTAATTTCCTCTTCTCCTTCATCCCTCATTGCTAAGGGTCACGCAACACCTGAGAGTGAGCTCTAGAGCTTGTCTAGCTAAGCTCTTCATCGCTGGAAGTACCTCCCTCCCTTCATCGCCTCGACCACCAGCTGCAGTCTTCTTCAGGTCCTTTTCATCCTCTTATTTTAGGATTCATGTTTTTCCTAATGTAGATTAGTTTAATTAGATAGTTTAGATTAGGATTTATCACTTGATTGTGTTAGAATTACAAGTAGATTAGGTTAGATCATAATGTTCCTCAATTAAACTTCTCCGATCAATTCAATTTAGAGATGAGAATTCGTGTTGTCATTTTGATCCATTAGCCTCTCTCTACATATCACGATTGCCTTTTTAATTTCCTCACGATTTCTACCATCAGATCACGTCATCCACTATTGTTGTCATTAGGCCTAAGGCTATCTAGCTCTCGTACTTAATGATACGCTTGATCACTTGGAGGGCTTCCCATTTCATTCATTGGATTACAAAAGCCCTCCCAATTATTTGAATTGAATGATTCACTCAATTTAATTGGATTTGATTTTCACATCTTATTGAATGATCAAAGATTCAATTTGGTTTTAATTGGTTTAAACTGAGTGAATTGAACTTTCAGGGATTAAATTAGATGTAGTGTGTTGATTATAAGATGTTCTATTTATACCAACTTTCAACAATTATAGAGATGTAATTTTTATAGGAATAAATGAGGGGGTATTTTATAGGAATGGGGTGTGGGCTTATGGTGGTGAAAGAATGGCAAAAAGTGGTGACAACCATGGAAGGATGCCACCTTATGTTGGCACCAAGTATGGCTTCTAGAAGAGTGGTGGTTGTGAGAATTTTTGGTGCCAAAACCAATGGCTAGGATGATGGTAGTTGTAGGATGAAGGGTTGAATGTAGTTGAATGATTTTGGCACCAATTTGGTGGTGGCTACAAGGCATATATGGCGCCAATTATGAAGGGTTGCATAATGGTTTTTGGAGGGAAAATGAAGAGGTGTGAAGAAGGTGGTTGTGGTCTATTTTGGAGTGAAAACTTGGGAGGGGGGGCTTGCTGGCACCATTTTTAGGTGGGAGTAGGGTGGACTTACGTAGCTAGATGGAGGACATGTAGGAGGAGAGCTAAGTAGATAGCTAGAGTTGGCATTAAAGTAGAGCTAGGTTAAGCTAGGCAGAGCTAAGAAGGAGCTGAGGGTAGATGAGAGGAGCTGAGTTGTAGTTGCCATGGACTCAACAACTAGATTAGCTTGCTAGCTGCGAGCTAGTAGCCAAAAGGAGCTAGTAACCTTGAGTGGTTATGTAGCTGAGAAGAGCTAAATCCCTATAATTTAATTTAGTTTCCGTTATTCTTGTGTTTTCCTTAATAAAAAAGCAAAACAAAATTACAAAATGGAAACCGTAAAATCACTTCTCTCGCTCTTTAGTTGGCATTTGTAACGTATTCTTGTTTTCTTTCGCAAACTCAAAAAAAAAAAAAAGAGAAAAGATAAAAAAAAAGTAGTTAGTTAATCTCCTACTTTGTCAATAATCAAAATCGCAAACAGAAAACTAAGTGTGAAGTTAGACTTAGGTTAGTTTCATCTTTCGCAAAGAAAAGAAAAGAAGAAAAAAATGGAAAAAGCCAAAAACACCAAAATAGAATAAAGGAACTGTTAAGGCCCCTCTGTAATTAGCCTCTCCGTAGGATCGACTGGGACTCACGTAACCCTAATCACATTCGAGTTCCGTAATTAAGTAAATGACCTAGTGCTTAAGTGCAAAACACACTACAATGACTCATTTTAAATCCAAACCTCGCAACTTAATGCATTGATAGAGCACTTCATTGTGAAACCTTATCATCAACCCTAGCAAAACACCAGGCAACTATTGTGTGGCCAATTTCTGACCTTAGAGGTATCAACTCTAAATATTGCACACATAAGATTTACTTAGAAGATGAGACCCATCCTTCTCACAAGATGCAAAGGAGACTGAACCCAAACATGCGAGAGGTTGTTAAAAAAGAGATTATAAATGGTTTGACATGGCAATCATTTACCCAATTTTCGATAGCCCCTGGGTGAGCCCTACACATGTGGTGCCAAAGAAGGCTGAGCTCACCGTGGTCACAAATGACAAAGGCGAATCCATCTACACCTACACTACCAGCATATGGTGGGTTTGTATAGACTATAGAAAGCTGAATGAGGCCACCAAGAAAGATCGTTTCCCCTACTATTCATTGATCGAATTCTCTAACGTCTAGCAAGGCAGAAGTATTTCTACTTCCTGGATGGATATTCAGGATATAACCAGGTTGTTATAGCACTTGAGGACCAGGAGAAGACCACATTCACCTACCTGTATGGCACGTTTTCATTCCAATGTATGCCATTCGGGCTGTGCAACACACTCACCACCTTTCAGCATTGCATACTAGCCATCTTTTCCGAGATGGTGGGTGAATATCTAGAGGTCTTTATGGATGATTTCCTCACCTTTGGAGATTCATTCAACCATTGCCTTAGCAACCTAGAGAAAATCCTGAAGTGATGTAGTGAGGTCAACCTTGTCTTGAGTTGGGAAAAGAGACATTTCATTGTTGAAAAAGGGATTGTCCTTGGTCACATGTGCCGAAAAGGGGTATAGAAGTCGACCAAGCTAAAGTTGACTTGATTTCTAAACTTCCACCACCTAGCTCAGTTAAGCAGATCAAATCTTTCCTATAACATTTTAGCTCCTACAAAAGGTTTATAAAGGATTTCTCAAAAACATCCAAGCCCCTGACTGATTGTCTAGCCAACGATGCGCAGTTTAATAAGACACCTGATTGCATCCAAACCTACACTACCTTTAAAGTCACAGCCTTGATTGCACCTATCCTACAACCCCTGGACTGATCCCAAGACTTAGAGATAATGTGTGATGCATCTGACTTTGAGATTGTAGCTGTCCTAAGACAAAGAAAGGAGAAGAAGCTCATGGTGATCTACTATGCAAGCAAGACCTTAGACGAGGCCCAATAGAACTATACTATCACAGAAAAGGAATTGCTCACAAGTAGCATTTGGATTGGAAATATTTCAATCATACCTTCTAGGATGCCACATGGTAATTTACACAGGCCACCTGGCTATCTAACACTTGTTAGTTAAGAAAGATGCAAAACCTAGGTTGATCAGATGGAACCTACTCCTGCAACAATTTGACCTAGAAATACGCAACAAGGCTGGATTTAAGAATGTTGATGGGTCCACTTGAGTGGACTAGTTTAGTGCTTAAGTATTGAATTATTTGGAGCATAATTTAATCTAAGGCATGCTAATAATGACAAAATGTGAAAGCTTTGAATGTATCATTTCATGCATTAATTACTTGAATATTTATGTGAAAGAACTGAGTATTCACCTTAAAGGTAAGAATTTCACATCAAATATAGATTTGAGATGTTACATTGTGGGACTTTTATGTTATCTTGGTAAAATTTGGCAAAAGAATCATTTTTTGGCATCTCTTAATCCCTTCCTTATTTGCCCTAAAATCTCTTTGATTCCTTATGTCTCTCTCCCTCAAATGGCAACACTAAATCAAGGTTGATGATTGTTTCTTTCCTTCTCTAACTCTCTCTCTCTCTCTCTCTTGTTATCTCATTTTCTCCTTATTTAATAGAGAAGGAACGACAAAGGGGGGTGGCTTCCTTGGGGAAAAAACAAAGAAAAAGAAACAGCCTCCATCTCCTTCCCCTCACCGCACGCCCATCCACGACCGTGAGCCTCCGTCGACACTGCCAACACCCTCACCTTGCATTGTGACCACCACCACGAGCCACCACCTCACCTTCGTTCTTCTTCCCTCTACCTCTCTGCATGCGCAGAGACCACGTCCACCGTGCCCCCTCGCTGTGTCCACAACCTCCTTGCACCAACTGAGAGCATCCTAGTTGACCCCGTCCAACCTCGCCACCGTGTCCGCCACCGCGTGTGCCACCACCGCATCTCCTCCGTGCATCATAGCAGGATGCTCTTCGCATCGACGTCCTCTGCATCATCTCTCCTCGATGCGAGGCATGACCACGACCTCTCTTAGCTCCTCTACACTCTGCCCTCAACAGCGTCAACCTCTCTCCTGCTCGGCAACGGCAGCAGAGCACCTCCATGACAACAACTCCAGCGATCGTGCTGATCTCCCCATTGCGCCTCCTCCTTACGACCGCGCGCACCAACAGGGACCACCAACCGCGAGACTCCATCCTCCTTCACCGCCAACAGGGAAGAAGAACCCATCAACCGTTCGGTCACCTCCTACTCGCAGCTACCCCTCCCGTCCACCATCTTCTCTACTAACGTCACCGGAGCAACAACCTCTCCCTCGACAGCAACTCTGCGACCTCACCACGCACCACAACACCCCCGCAGCCATGCACCACCGCCGGCCAACCTTCCCACCAGCAGGCAACCACCGACCATCATTTTCCTTGACATGACCTCCGACGTGAAGCCCTCAACAACGCCAACCTCCTCCGAGCACGGCAAGACCGACCGTCCTCTCCTCCTCCATGTGCATCCCCTCCACGATAGCAAATCCCCTGTTTTTGGCTCAATTAAAAATTACATTGATTGCCATTGCCAAAGAATGGGATTTTGATATTGATTATTTTATTATGGGAAATATGTGGGAGGCCCTTCTGTTCTTGGTTATTTGTGGCAATATTGAAGGATTGGAATTACTAGTTAATGTGTTTTGTTTTCTTTCCTCCCATGATGCATTGATATTAATGGTAATTTATTTTTCTTAAACATGATTATTGGTGATCTTATTGGTTCTATGTCTCCCTGTGATATGACCTAAAGTGTGGTATTATTTCAATATTTTAGTAACTTTGATCGAGGTTTTTTCTACCACATTACATATTGCGACGACATATTTTTCTGATATCATTTCAAAGCGAAGAAAACCTCGTGATCACCTGATTTTTATTTCTGATTATTCTAAGTTGCACATTTATCTAATCATTCTTTATCTTTCTGTGTGAGGAATCTGACGGGGCAACAGGTGCAGCAGAGAGACAACATCGACCTTGAGCGACGTTCACATGTGGAGAAGACGTAGGAGACCTAGATCCCGCTCTCATAGGGGATTCTCCTTAGTCGCAGTTTTATATCTGTCTTCTCGCCCTTGTAGTAATTGGGGCTTATTTTCGGGGGCCTGTCCCCACATTCTTTAGAGGCTAGGGCTATATCTTTTCTATGTGAAAGTAAATTTCTACTTGCTTGCCTCTAAAACAAACAAAAGAAAATATCGAGCGGCCTGTTTCGGAGTTGCATATCCTTAGGTTCACGCATTTAGGGGTGATTGAGCAGCATACTAGATCTTTCTCTGCATTGCGAGCATATTTGGTCAAAGATTGCTGGAGACAGGTACACCTTTCCAACTTCTGCATCCAGCTCCTGTTCACGCATTTGCATTAGGGTTAAAATTCAAAACCACAAAGTTAATTGAAATTACTTAATCTAGTGGTCGCCTAACAGCAATTGGGACTACTAATCAGATTTGACCTTAAAACCAAACCACACTTGATCTGATTCAAAGGGACTTGTCTGTGTTTTCAAAATAAAAATGATTTGCGGTGTGATGCACACATCTGGCACTAAGCACGCACATTAGGCACCGCACTATGGCTCAATCCCTTAAGGCTACAGGCACCGATCTCTTTGTCGGTGCAGACCCTCCTATTGTGCTTTGTGGTGGTGGTACTATCTTTTGACCAAGTGTTTTGATACTTCACGGAGGGGGACATCCCTTAAAGAACAAAAGGGTAGTTAAGAGGCACCGCACACGCATCGCCTCAAAGGAAGGGTTCACCCTAATTGCATCCTTTGTTCGTCCTTGGAGTAACTTCTCACTTGATCACCTGGGAGTATCATCTAAGCAAAGTATAGGTCCTAGGGCACTCGAAGGTTGAATTAGGTCGCGTAATTGCAGTGAATAACTTGTTTGGCCATTTATATCAACGAATTCTACCTCAACAACAAAGAAGGTCAAGATCTTAAGTCATCACCCTTCTTATACCACTTACGTGGGAACAGAAGGATAATGCCTTGACCTTTTGACCTATCTTTGGAGTAGAGGTTTCACTTACACAATCAATAAGAACTTGAATTGTGATTGCTATTGTATGCTTGGTAGACGCTCTCTTGAGGGCAGTCTAGTGTTTGATCCTGAACCCGAGAGAATTCTTAGGAGAGCCCACCAGGGAGAGAAAAGAGAAGACATGGCTGATCAAGGAGCAAATCAACAAAGAACCCTGAGGGACTATTTTATTCCAACCAACCAACCCACTCAAGCACTGAGACGACCGGCAGGGGATAATCCATATGAAATCAAGAGCAGTAACATATCTTGTTGCCCTCCTTTTATGATACTACTAGGGAGGACCCCTATCGGCATTTAAAGGAATTCACCGAGGTCTGCTCTATGGTGAAACTTCAGAACTTTATTGATGAAGCTCTGATGAGAACCCTCTTCCCCTTCTCCCTTAAGGACAAGGAAAAACACTGGTATCACACCTTGGATGCAAGGGTGAATGATTGGAACACCCTTAAGGGAGAATTCCTGAAAAAATATTTCCCTATGAGCAAAACCAACCACTTCAGGAGGGAAATCATGGGTTTTACTCAATTAGATGGGAAACACTTCCATGAGACTTGGGAGCGATTTAATGTTCTGATTCGACTATGCCCCCACCATCAAGTGCCTAAATGGCAGTTGGTAGAAAGGTTTTATACTGGACTATCTGATAAGCATAGGCAAACCGTGGATGCTGCTTGTGCCGGAACCTTTCTCACCAAAATGGAGGATGAGGCTTGGATATAATTTGAGTCACTGAGTGACAATTCTATCCACTTGACCTCAGCTTATCAAGATAGGAAACCATCCATCCTCCAAAGGAAAGCTAAAGCTAGTGAAGCTGGGGCAGCTTAGAATTTGGCTTTTCAGATACAATTGTTGAACCAAAACTTTGAAAGACTCATGACTAACCCACACACTATCCCACAAATTGCTTCCCAAGTCCAGACTCCTTCTGAATGCTCCATTTGCCAAAGCACTCTTCATGCCACTGTTGAGTGCCATTTGGCTAATCAATTTCCCAATTTAGTACAAGCAGACCTGAATGCTACCCAAGGGTTTCGTCCACCACCCAGGAACAATCCTTTTGGAAACACCTACAATCCTGGATGGAGAAACCATCCTAATTTCTCATGGAAGCAAGGTGATGCTTCAAATTCGGGGAATATAAGAGCCCAACCCACCCAATCCTTTCAGGCACAACAATTCCAGTCTCCTCCTAAGCCTAACAATTCTGAGATGGATGATCTGAAAGCAATGATGAAGGCCATGCAAGAAACTCAAAGTATGATCATTCAATCTCAGAATAAGGCTATCCAAGAAATGCAATCTCAAGTTGGCCATCTTATTGAGGCAGTCAGACAATGCGACCTTGGGAAATTGCCCAGCTCATCTGAGGAGAACCCAAGGGGTAGAGGGCCCTTCATAAGGGAGCACGCTAAGGCTGTGACCGTTTTGAGGAGTGGTAAGCAACTCTCCAAACCTAAACTCGCTCCTACGGTCACCCCTCCTACCACTCCAACTAGCACCTACACATCCACCGAGGAAGAACTACTCAGCCCTTCCTCACTTGAAATCACTCATTCGGAGGAGGTTGTTCCCATTCCACCCTTATCTCGCCATGACAACCCCTCCACTCAGAGGCTGAGAGTGCCTTTTCCTGAGCACTTATCTGCCTCTGCAGCACCTGTTGATGGCTCATCTGGAGCCAAGGATAGGATGGATGAAATAATGGAGACATTCAAGCAAGTTCACATTAACTTGCCTCTCTTGGATGCTATCAAGCAAATACCATCCTATGCTAAATTTCTAAAGGACCTATGCACCAAAAAGAGGAAATCTAGGAAATAGGTCCAGGCTAAGGTCGTTTTGCCTGACCTAGTTAACTTGGTCCTACAGCAAGGTACACCCCCCAAGATGAAGGACCCAGGAGCCCCGTATATTTCTATGGTTATTGGAGACCAACGCATCGATGAGGCTCTCCTTGATCTGGGATGCGGGGGTTAATATATTGCCGAGCTCTGTCTATGAGTTATTAGGAGGAGGTGATTTGAAGCCTAGTCCTGTAATCCTCCAAGTAGCTGATAGATCACTGAAGACACCACGTGGGCTCTTAGAAGATGTCCTGGTGAGAGTAGAGGACTTCTTCTTTCCCGTCGACTTTCTGATATTAGACACTAACCCTTCCAACATGCCCACCAAACCCTCAATTATCCTGGGGCATCCCTTTTTGGCTACAGCCAATGCATCAATCAATTGCAAAGCAGGGGCACTCAAGATGGGCTTTGGGAACCGAAAGATCCGGCTCAATGTGTTTGATGCCTATAAACAACCAGGATTAGAAGATTGTTCCTAAATCAAGGTGATCGATGAGATTATCGAGGAGATGACACCAGCTCTTTTGTGTGATGATCCTCTCCAAATGGTCACTTCCAAGGACCACGCTCCGAATTTTGAAGGAGGGGAAGATATGCCTGAATTAGAAGAACTGTTGGGTGTCAAAGCTGAGTCCCTCTCCCCACCATGGACAATCAAGGTAGATCTGCTACCGAAGGTGGGGACATCGAACATAATTCCCTCGATTTAGAAAGCTCCTGAATTGGAGCTTAAACCACTTCCTGAGACCCTCAAATATGTCTTCCTTGGGCCCAATGATACGCTCCCTGTCATCATCTCGACTGCTCTATCTGAGATGCAGGAGGGATCCCTAATTGAATGACTAAAACAACACACGGAAGTCATTGCTTGGACTATAGCTGATATCAAAGGGGTTGACTCAACTCTCTGCATGCATCACATTTACACGGATGACTCTGTGAAACCTTTCAAAGATATGCAGAGGCAGTTAAATCCCAACATGCGGGAAGTGGTGAAAAAGGAAATTTTAAAATGGTTGGATGCAGGGATAATCTATGCCATTTCTGATAGTAAATGGGTCAATCCTATTCACATGGTGCCCAAAAAGGTGGGATTCACTGTGGAGACTAATGAGAAAGGGGAGCACGTCACCACTAGACCCACAACAGGTTGGAGGGTATGCATTGATTACCGCTGCTTAAACACCGCTCCCCAGAAAGACCACTTTCCTCTGCCATTTATTGATTAGATACTGAAAAAATTGGTAGGGAATAAATACTTCTGCTTTCTCAATGGATATTCTGGGTACAATTAGATTGTCCTCTTTCCGGATGACCAGGAGCGCACGACTTTTACAAGTCCTTATGGCACATTTGCCTTCCACCGAATGCCATTTGGACTATGTAATGCTCCAGGAACATTTTAGCGGTGTATGATGTCCATCTTTTCAGACATGATTGACAAGTTCGTCGAGGTTTTCATGGATGATTTTTCCATATACGGCTCATTGTTTGACCACTGTCTCTCACATTTAGAAAAAGTTCTCACCCGCTGTGAGGAGACAGGATTGGTGCTTAGCTAGCAGAAAAGCCATTTTATGGTTCAACAAGGCACTATTCTTGGGCATGTAGTGTCCGAGCGAGGTTTAGAAGTGGACAAGGCCAAGGTTGAGTCCATTTCTAAGCTTCCACCACCCATCAATGTCAAGCAGATTCGTTCATTCTTAGGCCATGTGGGCCTTTATAGGCGCTTCATTAAAGACTTTAGAAAGATTTCTAGGCCACTTTGAGACCTACTGGAGAAGGATACTCCCTTCATTTTTGATGCAAAGTGTCCCAAGGCCTTCCAATTTTTGAAGGAGGCCCTCATAACCGCGCCGATCCTACAAGCACCTGATTGGACCCTCCCATTTGAGTTAATGTGTGATGCCTCTGATTTTGCTGTGGGTGTGGTCCTTAGTCAATGGGTTGATAAAAAGCCTCATGTGCTATACTATGCAAGTAAGACTCTTACAGATCCACAGCAAAACTACACTATGACAGAAAAAGAACTTCTTGCGGTAGTATTTGCTTTGGAGAAGTTTAGGTCATATCCTCTGGGATCCAAGGTTGTGGTTTACACTAATCACTCAGCCTTAAAACATTTGCTCACAAAGAAGGACACCAAACCTAGGCTGATTCATTGGATTCTATTATTACAAGAGTTCAACCTTGATATCCGTGACAAGAAAGGGGTTGAAAATGTTGTTGCAGATCATTTGCCTAGGATCCCAGTTGAGGATTCAACCCCGTCAGGAGACATTCGTGACATCTTTCCTGACGAAATGGTAATGGCGATACAACCTTCAACACTATGGTATGCTGATGTTTGCAACTACTTGGTCACTAGTGAAACCCCCAGTACGTGGAATAAGCATAAGCGAGATAGATTTCTCGCTAGCATCAAGTATTATCATTGGGAGGACCCGGAGCTCTTTAGAATAGGTCGTGATCAAGTGTTATGGAGATGTGTCTCGAAAGAGGAGAAACAGAGTGTCTTGAATTTTTGCCACACACTGCACTGCAGAGGACACTTTATGTTAAGAAGATTGCGTATAAGGTTCTCCAGTCTGGTTTCTGGTGGCCTTCACTTTTCAAAGACACACACACCTTTGTGGAGGCTTGTCTTCATTGTCA
Source organism: Thalassia testudinum (assembly GCA_037157565.1). Lineage (NCBI taxonomy): Eukaryota > Viridiplantae > Streptophyta > Magnoliopsida > Alismatales > Hydrocharitaceae > Thalassia > Thalassia testudinum. The sequence continues at coordinate 7,843,274 of JAZHRO010000078.1, read as the reverse complement.
ACAAACTGGAACTATTGGAAAGAGAGATGAGATGCCCCAACAACCCATTCTTCCAGTCAAGATATTTGACATTTGGGGCATAGATTTCATAGGTCCTTTCCCATCATCTCATGGCTTTGAATATATCCTCGTGGCAGTTGATTATGTGTCAAAGTGGATAGAAATTATTCCGACAAGGACCAACGATCACTCTGTGGTCCTGCCTTTCGTTAAGGCCAATATCATTTCCCGATTTGGCTACTCTAGGACGATCATTAGTGATGGGGGACCTCATTTCAAGAATGCACACTTCTCCCGTCTCCTCAAAAGTCTTGGTGTCACCCACAAGGTGGCCACCCCATATCATCCGCAGATGAGCGAACAGGTTGAAGTGTCAAATAGGGAGATCAAACGAATTTTGGAAAAAACTGTAAGACCTAATAGGAAAGATTGGTCGAAGAAACTAGATGACGCTCTATGGGCTTACAGAACGGCTTATAAGACCCCCTTGGGTATGTCTCCCTTCCATATAGTGTATGGAAAAGCTTGCCATTTGCTTGTTGAGATTGAGCATAGAGCTTATTGGGCTATTAAGAATGTCAACATGGATCTAGAACACGCAGGCAAGGCATGCTTATTAGAACTGACCGAGCTTGAAGAATTGAGGAATGAGGCTTATGGCACTGCTCAAGCTTATAAGGAGCACACTAAGGTCTTTCACAATAAACACATCCTACTCAAAACCTTTGAGCCCCACCAACAAGTCTGGCTTTTCAATTCCATACTCAAGCTTTTCCCTGAGAAACTGAAGTCCCGTTAGGATGGACCGTACACTGTCACGCAAGTGTTCCTGCATGGTGCAGTTGAAATTCAGAATCCCTTATCTGGTGAGACATTCAAGGTAAATGGCCAGTGCTTGAAACCTTATGTTACACTTTCTGATGGCCAAGTATTGGACACCTACAGATTGGAGGAGCCTTAGCTCCAACTACTCGCCACCTTAGGTTGTGTCTTTCCTTATTTTGGCTTTCCAATGCAAACATTGTCAGATCTAGCCATGGGGGGGTATAACATGAGGTTGTTTATAGCATTTATACATATTCTGCATTCATAATTAAGACTTTAGTTTTGTTTAAAAGAGAGAGAGAGAGAAGAAGAAGAAGAGAGATGAAAAGGAAAGAGCCAGAAGAAAAAGATAGGCAAGGAAAAATCATGTTAGTCCCAGCATGTGATTATGAAAGAGTCACTTAAGTTTCGGGCTGGATCGGATGATGAATTAAGTCCTAAATTACTAAAGAAAAGGAGATAAGTGAGGGATACCAACTTTAGGCCTTCTGGGTCTATTTTAGGGCTTAAACACACGTATTTGTTAAGATATGGACTATTCCTCAAGAGTTTGAGGGAGTTGCGAGGCTGATGTATTAAGTCTAAGGCTTAGGGAGTATTCGGCCCCGTTACCTGCCTTTTGGTTTGCAGAACTTGGTAACCTGAGCACCCAAAAATCACACACCGGTCTAGTTCAGCGTGCATAACAAAGAATAATGCCAAAAAGTGTCTATTCTGAAAATGTTTTCCCGAAAAATTGACTTAGGAGCAGCTTGAAGACACAAGTTGATTAGATGAGTTCCCGGTGTGGAGAGGAGGAATGTAAAATAAGCCCCTTGAAGATGCGTTATAACATATCGTCTCCTCGATGATTGTCTCTTAGGATATCTAAATATCCTACTGGGGGCACAGAAGCATCTTGTGCTAGTTCAGATGCCGTGGGCAGCATTATCCTGAAATGTCGATTGCCAGGGTCTGAATTTAGCTACAGAATGCCATGGGCGGCACTATCCAGAAGTGTCGAAAGCTAGGGTTCTGGGGGTTGCCATGGGTGGTGCTATCTCGAAGCATCGATTGTCAGGGACCCTGCAAGGATTGATGGTGGGTACAAGGAATTTGATACAGATCGTGTTTAGGGCCAATCCAATGTTAAGTCTAGGGGAATTTAAAAAGAAAGAGAGAAAACTCTCAAAATAATATTTCTCCCTCTCTTTCTTACTAAAAATGCACTGGCAAAACTGAACCTAACCTTTCTACACATATGCACGGGTGTTTTAACCGCTGGGGTCAACGAACCTCTGAGTAATTTTTATGGGTCTTAGAAACCTTCGCGGCGGACTCAAGATAGAGGCTAGTCAAGTCCATATCTTGGCTGGTACTTGAGTACCTTTAGGCCTATAGTTGGTATTTCAATCTAATTTCTAGAGTATGGTATGATAAGGCATCCTGACAGTAAAATCTGGCCTGGACACTTGGTCTGGTTCATATGATTTTGCTCGAGACTAGCAAAACTTAGGCATGGGGGTATTTGATGGGTCCACTTGAGTGGACTAGTTTAGTGCTTAAGTATTGAATTAGTTAGAGCATAATTTAATCTAAGGCATGCTGATAATGACAAAATGTGAAAGCTTTGAATGTATCATTTCATGCATTAATTACTTGAATATTTATGTGAAAGAACTGAGTATTCACGTTAAAGGCAAGGACTTCACATCAAATTTAGATTTGAGATGTTACATTGTGGGACTTTTATGTTATCTTGGTAAAATTTGGCAAAAGAATCATTTTTTGGCATCTCTTAATCCCTTCCTTATTTGCCCTAAAATCTCTTTGATTCCTTATGTCTCTCTCCCTCAAATGGCAACACTAAATCACGGTTGATGATTGTTTCTTTCCTTCTCTGACACTCTCTCTCGTTCTGTCATTTTCTCCTTATTTAACAGGGAAGGAACGATAAAGGGGGGCGGCTTCCCTGGGAAAAAAATAAAGAAAGAAAAATGGCCTCCATCTCCTTCCCCTCACCACGTACCCATCCATGACCACGAGCCTCCGTCGACACCGCCAACACCCTCACCTTGCACCGTGACCACCACCGCAAGCCACCACCTCACCTTCGTTCTTCTTCCCTCTACCTCTCTACATGCACAGAGACCACGTCCACCACGCCCCCTCGCTGTGTCCACGACCTCCTTGCACCAACTGAGAGCATCCTCATCGACCCTATCCAGCCTCGCCACCGTGTCCGCCACCACATGTACCACCACCGCATCTCCTCCATGCATCACAGCAGGACGCTCTTCACGTCGACATCCTCTGCGTCGTCTCTCCTCGATGCGAGGCACGACCACGACCTCTCTTGGCTCCTCTATACTCCTCCCTCGACAGCGTCAACCTCTCTCCCACTCGGCAACGGCAGTAGAGCACCTCTACGACAACTCCAGCGATCGTGCTGATCTCCCCACTACGCCTCCTCCTTATGACCGCACGCACCAACGGGGACCACCAACCACGAGACTCCATCCTCCTTCACCACCAATAGGGAAGAAGAACCCATCAACCGTCCGGTCACCTCCTACTCGCAACTACCCCTCCTGCCCACCATCTTCTTTGCCAATGTCACCGGAGCAACAACCTCTCCCTCGACAGCAACTTTGCAACCTCACCACACCCAACAACACCCCCGTGGCCACACACCACCGCCGGCCAACCTTCCCACCGGCCATCGTTTTCCTCGACGCGACGTCCGACGCGAAGCCCCTGACAACGCCAACCTCCTCTGAGCACAGCAAGACCAACCGTCCTCTCCTCCTCCACGGTAGCAAATCCCCTATTTTTTGCTCAATTAAAAATTACATTGATTGCCATTGCCAAAGAATGGGATTTTGATATTGATTATTTTATTACTGGAAATTTGTGGGAGACCCTTCTATTCTTAGTTACTTGTGACAATATTGAAGGATTGTTATTACTAGTTAATGTGTTTTGTTTTCTTTCCTCCCATGATGCATTGATATCAATGGTAATTTATTTTTCTTGAACATGATTATTGGTGATCTTATTTGTTATATGTCTCCCTGTCATACAACCTGAAGTGTGGTATTATTTCATTATTTTAGTAACTTTGATCGAGGTTTTTTCTACCACATTACATATTGTGACGACATATTTTTCTGATATCATTTGCAAAGCGAAGAAAACCTCGCGATCAGTGGCTGACCACTTGTCTCGATTGAACCCAGAGCATATTGGACCCTCACTACCCTTGGTCGATTGATTTCCTAATAAGCATAATTTGGCCGTGCAAGGAAGGAACCTCCCTTGGTATGCAGACTTGGTTAACTACTTGATAGTAGGGTAGATTCCGCACGGCTGGTCTAGGCAATAATGGGATAAGTTCTTAGCTGAAGCCAAACATTATTTCTGGGATGATCCCATGCTATTTGAACTTTGTACTGATTAGATAATCAAGAGATGCATTCCCGAGGATGAATTCCAAAGTGTCCTATCCTTTTGTCATGATCAAGCTTGTGGTGTGCACTTCTTAGGAAAATAGATGGTTGCAAAAGTTTCATAGTCTGGCTTTTATTGCCCATCACTATTCAAGGATGCACACAATTTTGCAAAAACCTATCTGAGATGCCAGACTTTGGGAACCATAACTAAGAAGGATATGATGCCTCTCTAGCCCATTCTTATCATCAAAATATTCAATGTCTGGGGAATCGATTTCATGGGTCCCTTCCCACCATCCAATGATTTCAAGTATATACTAGTCTCTGTATACTACGTCTCTAAATGGATCAAAGCAGTGCCTACCCGAAAGTGTGATCATAAGGAAGTCATGGAATTTGTTAAGAAGAATATCTTCTCTCGATTTAGGATACCTAAGGCCACCATCAATGTTTGTGGGAGCCATTTTATTAATGCCTAGTTTCATGCTTTACTTATGAAATATGGGGTAACTCATCGCATTGCCACCCCATATTACCTGCAAATGAATGGGCAGACTGAGGTCTCAAATAGGCAAATCAGGAATATTTTACAGAAAACTGTGAGACCTAACCAAAAGGATTGGTTCACCAGATTAGATGATGCTCTCTGAGCATACCGAACGCTTATAAGACCCCATGTCACTCCCCAATAATTCCTCTCGATGGATCAAGAGCTAATCATCGGGTGTGCACAAGGTCCCAGTTACCAGGCAATTTAGGTTATAATTCGTGGTTGTACCAACTAGGCATGTCTTAGGAAAGTCAATTTTAAACTAAACTGTAGGGTCAAAACCTGTTGAAAATCTGACAGAATTTTCCCTATTCATCAGATATTTTCCCCAAAAATTGCACTTACAAATTGTTCCTGTGCATGCATACCACAAAAGTATGGTTGGGTGATCGAGAAATATTTGCTTTTCAGAAAAATATGTTGTCGTAGTAATGTAAATCGTGGTGGAAAAATTCTCAATTAAAAATATTTAATAGTCAAAACTAACCGTGAAAGTTAGGTCATATCCACAGGGAGGAACAGACCAATAAACCCACCAATATTTTTAGTGAATACTTTGTACGAGGGTAATATGATGAAAGATAAATTTATCAATAAGTTGTAGCATCAAATGAGATAAAGAGTGGCTTGAATGAGCATTAATGAGGAATAGAGAGAATCATGAAGGCACACAGGCAAATGCTACACAATATAAAAGATCCAAAAGAATCCTCTCTTTCTTGCATGAAATGTAATTTGAAATTCAACCCAAAATAGAGCAAATTTTTCTCCCTGCCATAAGCGTCGAAGAGCCAATGGCGAGGGCTGAGAAGCTCAAGGAAGGTTGAGGTGGACAAGAGCTTTGCATCGAAGATGATGGAGTAACAAGAGAAGGTTGTCGGTTGTCAGCCAAAGAGGAGGTTGGCCGGCGATGTGGACCTCCGCCAACAATCGTGCGGTCGATGTTAGAAGTCGTGGACGAGGTGGAAGGTGTAGTAAGGTGTGGTGAGGAGAACAGCGATGTTGACGGCAAGTTTGACGGCTCGAGGGTGCTTCTATCGTTGGTGGTTGCAGGAGATACCTAAGAAGAAGAAGACGAAGAGGCCACACATAGCCGCGTGTGACAGTGTAAGGCGACTGTGAGTACAGCTGTGGGCGCGAGATGTGCACGGCTAGTGGCTATGCATGAGGGATTGACCACGCATGAGGACGTCGGCTATGGCCGTGTGGTGAGGGCGTGCGGGCAGTGGTAGCCGCGTGGTTGCATGGAGGCACCGATGTTCCTGTGCTGCTGTAGGTAGGTTATCGTGCGCGAGGGTCATGCATGGCAAAGGAGGGTGGCATGCACAGTGATGCTGCTACTGATGGCGTGGAGGAGAACTGGAGGGCATCCACTATCATGGGTAGACATGGTGGAGCGCGATCGAGGAGGAGGTTGGTTGCTACTATCGCTGAGGATGGAACATGGTGCAAGGAGGTTGCGGTGGGTAGGAGGCCAAGGGTGCTGGGGCTACTGCTATGATGATGAATGTGGGGCCGAGGTGGGTGGTCACTGTGGAGGTCGCGGGGATGGAATCTCGCGGTTGTGGAGGAAGTCCCTGTTGGTGCAGGAGGGGGGGAATAGTAAGAGGGGGATGACTTGATGGGTGTGTGTGCATGCAAAGATGAGTGGGTTCCCTTGACTTTGCGTGAAGCAGAGGGAAAATGATGATGGGTGCAGGCTCGCGGAAGCAGCCAAAAGAAGATGGCCCTCAAGGGACTTTGTTGGGTCCTTATTTAACGAGAGGCAGAACAGGAACTAAGGAGGGCATATGCGTTGTGGTGGTCAAACAAGGAGGGGTGGATTTGATTGGTGAAGGGAATTGGTGATTGGGATTGCAATTGGGTGCATGTAATTGGGAGAAGAAAGGTGGTACTTGTCATCTTTAGAATACTTTTCCTTTATACTCCTCAAATAGTATGGGAATTCTAAGACGTCATTCCAAGTTTATGCCCCTAGTTAATCCTGCAAAAACACATTTACATACTAAAATCATATGCATGTAACGTACATTAAAAATGCAAGAAAGACAATTCTCAAGCTTAACTAATATTTCCATGTAATGTGTGCTCGAAATTTATTAAAGTTACCGAATTGAATGCTCTTAGGCCCAACTAGAGTCCACTAGAGTGGACCTATCAAATACCCCCATGCCTGAGTTTTGCTAGTCTTGAGCAAAATCACATGGATCAGACCAAGTCTCTAAATCAAATTTTACCATCAGGATGCCTTATCATGCTGCACCTCTAGAGATTAGATCAAAATACCAACAATAGACCTAAAGGTACTCAAATACCAGCCAAGATACGAACCTAACTAGCCTTAGTCCTAGGTCCGTCGATAAGATTTCTAAGGCCCACAAAAACTACCCAGAGGTTCATTGACCCCATTGGTTAAAGCACCCGTGCATATGTGTAGCAAGTCTAAGTTCAGTTTGCCAGTGCATTTATGGATAAGGGAGATAAAGAGAGATATTATTTCGAGAGTTTTCTCTTGATTATTTGTAAAATTCCCCTAAACATGATCTGTATCGAATTCCTTATCCCCACCATCAATCCCCGTAGGGTCCCTGTTGAAGCTACGAGCTACTACGCTAATGTATTTGGTTTTGAAAAACTTGTCATCGTAGTTTGAAAGCGAAGAACTCGTGTTCAACAAATAAAATTTGTACTGGAATAGAAATCTCGGGTCAAACTCAGGGAGGCTACGTCAATCTGTATTCGCAATTATATTTTTTCTTTATAGTTTTTGTTGAAAAGCGAAGCGATGTAATTACAATGAAGCAAGATTAACAATCAGAATAAACGAGAGAGAGAGAGAGAAAACATGCACTTAATCATTCAAAATGTTTATATAAAAAAACCAGAGAAGAATTACACTAGAAAGAGAGAAATCAGCTACACTAGAAAGCAGGAAAATTCTACTCTAGAAAGCTGTAAAGAAGAATGGAAGAGAGAAGTTATCCTCCTCGACGATCGCTTAGAGGAAGAGCCGGATGAGACACCACCTGGATGAAGGAGGAAGGAGCGGGAAGAAGGAGGTCGAAGCAGGAGGAACGAGAACGGGGCAGCACATCGTCGTCGTTGCGGGATCTGCTTCCGAAATGAGAGTGAAAATTTGACTTTATCTCTCGAGGAGCATCCCAGGTGTGGGACAAGCTTCTCTTGAGCTTTGGAGTGGTAGAGGAGAGAAGGAAGGGATGCCAATTTCATATGGAAGGGGTCTCCTTTTATAGTTGCAAGGAGTGAGGGAAATTTGGTCTTTTTAATCTCAAAACATTAAATAAGGGGTCTTTAGTGACGAATAAAACCATCGCTAAAGCCCCATCATGGGCGACATGCGCCGCCTGCTCGCCTCCCACGCATGAAACACCCGCTCCACGTTCTTCAGATCCTAGGCGTCCGATCGTGAGATTGGACGGCTTAACTCGCCCCTCACCACGCCTTCTCATCGCGTGCCTAGCACGTGCAATCCCACATTACGCACAGGCATGCGTGGGCACGTCATCTAGATTGAGCACGCATGGCCGCTGGATCGCGATCGTGCGGTCGATCGGCCGTGTGCCTCTACTCCAATTGATGCGCAACGAGGCTCGAATGCACGCCTGCGCTTCACTTAAGTGCTCTCACCCACTGCGCTACGCGTGCAGATGGGCGGGTGCTTAACTTAAGTGCGGGTGCGTCCCAGCTGTTGGATCTTGATCCAACAGTGGGGAAACGTTGATGCGGAAGCCTTCAGCGGATGCATGCGGATGGTTGGGCGGCCAAGATGGCGCCACGTGGTGCCATCTTGGCCATCCATCTTCTGGATGATGTAGATGGTGCCACGGATGTCTGATTGAGTTGATTTTCACACCGTTAGGCTACGATCGTCAATCCAAATCCATTCGTGCGGTCGAATTTGTCGTTTAAAGTGCGGATTTACACCATCTTGGCCCTTGATCTTCTAGGGTTCCCCAGTCTCTATCAGATGCTATAGATGTCTAATTAGGGCAATCTTGGAGTCGTTGAACTCCAATCGTCGCCCTAATCAAATCTGTACGGTTGGATCTTTGATCCGAAGCCCCGATAAAAATTTTGCCCTATCCCTGAACATAAAAGGAGATAATTAACCTCCATTTTATTCAAACTAATCTAAATGCAAGATGATGCATGCTATGCAATATTTATAGTATGCAATGCGATTCTATGCCTAAGAGCAAGCATAAATAGACATCTTATGTAGTGTAAACATGTTTACATCACACCCCCATGCCTATCTTTTGCTAGTCCCTAGCAAAGACTAGATGCTATTTATAAAAGAGTTAGGTTGGATTATTTGAACATGAGTTATTTTCAATCATTAAGAAAATGTTTACTTAGGATCTGAACTTTTAAAGACACAACAGTGCCCGAGTATCTGCCAAAATGCAGACCGCCTCAAGCCCTCGTCTTATTCAAAGAAAATTTTCTTTTTCTCTTTTTTTTCTTCTTTTCTAATTTTTTTGGATTTTCGAGTTTTAGGGTTTAGGAGTGGCTTTCTACAGCTATTCAACTCACCTAAGATTTGATGAGAACCCTAAGTTCTAAGCATCTTTATTGTGAATGTGAAAGACTCGTTGATCGGTAGTTAAAATGAACTTTGGATTTCTACACCTCTAGGTGACCTTAAAAAGAGAATTCTGCCTAAAGGTGTATCTTTACAGCCAGTAGCTTTCTCCTTACTTTTATTTTTATGGGGTCAACACAAGGGTGAATCTAGTATATATCTCCCGGTTTATTCTACTTCTCTGCTTCTTCCTAAGTGTTTTTGGAAATTTTCAATGCATTTATTGAGCTGGGTTCTGGACAACTGGTCGATGAGCTGTTACCACCAACAACTTGCCAGCCATACTCGTGACGTGAAGTGTGGCTTATTTATTTTCTTTTTTTCTTTTCTCCTTTTCTTTTTCTTTTCTTTTTGACTTTCTTTTTTTTTTTAAGTAGGTGGCTTCCCTGGTCTAAGATTTACCTAAAGGCAGCAAAAAGAGAATGGTCCAGTGACTAGGCTCTGGACAACCTACCTATAGGCTGTTACCCACAATAATTTGCCAGCCATATCACCCTATAAGGTTCATTAGCTACCCAATTTCCGTTAAAATCACCGAACAATGAGTCAGTGTGTAGATGCTTAAAACTCAAAGTTCCCTCAAATCAGAGGGTGGATTGATAAGTCGTGTACTTACCACCCAAACTTATTTACTCCAATTACAATAGAATTAAGATGGCAAGGACTCGAAAAACAAATCCACATTTTAGTGGATACACGGGCCGGTTAAGTCCAAAGACCTGAAGGGTCTTTGTGTTCAGATCCTAATGTAACATTTCCTAAGATTGAAAAGTCCTAATGTCCAACTATTCCTTCCTAATTCAACATTTTTTTATGTATAAATAAGAAGAGAAAAACAATTTACATGAATTTCACAAAGTTGACCAAATAATTCAAAAATGAATCCACCCCCCCATGCCTAGCTGATGCAATGTCCACATTGAGAATGAGACATGAAAGAAAGGGTAGAGTATGAAAGATGTCACCTGAATATGAAGCTCACGTCAACTTTGTATCATATGTACATCTGCTAAGTTTAATGCCGTCAGCTAGGAGAAGTCTAGCCAAAGAAGTCACAGAATGGCTACGGCAACCGTGTCTGAGACGGGTTCTGGAAGAGTACGGTCAATAACAGCCTTCATACTTTGACCATTGACTTTAAATGTGTTACCCACCTTTGGGTCAGAAATCTAAATGGCTCCATTTGGAAAAATCTGGTCAATAATGAATGGGCCATTCCATTTAGATCTAAGTTTGCCAGGAAAGAGCTTAAGTCTAGAATCGAATAACCAGACCTTCTGGTTCGGCTCAAAGCTCTTGCAGGAAATCAACTGATCATGTAGAGCTTTGTTCCGAGCCTTGTATATCTTGGCATTCTCATATGCATCATTTCTAAGCTCTTCCAACTCAGATAGTTGGAGTTTCCTAGTCTTCCCAACTAGGTTCAGATCTAAATTGCATTGTTTGATCACCCAGAATGCCCTGTGTTCAATCTCTATGGGTAGATGGCATGCCATTCCATACACCAAATGGAATGGAGACATGTCGATGGGCATTTTATACGCTGTGCGGTAGGCCCAGAGAGAGACCTCAAGCTTTTGAGTCCAGTCCTTGGGATCAGGCCTAACCATTTTCTACAGAATGTTCTTGATCTCCCGATTGGAGATCTCGACTTGTCCATTCATCTGGGGATGGTAAGGTGTGGAAATTCGGTGATTAACCCCATATTTGGCCAATAACTTTTGGAATTGGGCATTAGTAAAACGAGTGCCACTGTCACTGATGATGGCTCTCGGAATCCTAAACCTACTGAAGATATTTTTCTTGAAAAAATCGATGACCACCTTGTGGTCATTGGTTCGGGTGGGAATTGCCACAATCCATTTGGACACATAATCAACAGCAATAAGAATGTACTGATGTCTAAATGAAAGGAGAAAGGGTCCCATGAAATCGATGCCCCAAACATCGAAAATTTCGACAGGAAGAATTGGATTTAGGGGTATCATATCTCTCTTAGTTATGCTCCCGAGTGCCTGACATCGAGAACATGACCTTGAGAAATCCTAGGCATCCTTAAATAAAGATGGCCAATAGAAGCCAGATTACAAGATTTTTGCAGCCATCTTTTTCCCGGAGAAATGTCGATCACACGCAGATGCATGGCAGAACTCGAGTATACTGTTGAATTCATTCTCAGGTACACATCAGCGAATAATCTGATCAGAGTCGATGTGGTACAGTTCAGGGTCATCCCAGAAGTAGTATTTGGCCTCAAATTTGAGTCTATCCTGTTGTTGCTTGGTCCAATCCTGGGGGATTTGACCAACGGCCAAATAGTTAACAATGTCAGCAAACCACCAGGTGTGGACACCTAAAACTGTAAGAATAGCTTCGTCCGGAAAAGTGTCAACAATCGGAATGTCTAGACGAGAAGAATCACCAAGGAGTCTCGACAAATGATCCGCCACCACATTTTGTACCCCGATTTTATCCTTGATTTCAAGATCAAATTCTTGAAGCAGAAGAATCCAACGAATAAGCCGGGGTTTGGTATCCTTTTTGGCCAAGAGATGTCTCAAGGCCGAGTGGTCAGTATAGATGATAACATGAGACCCTAAGAGATAAGCCCTGAATTTTTCCAAAGCAAACACTACAGCTAGTAATTCCTTTTCAGTAACAGTGTAATTCCTCTGGGCTTCATCCAGAATTTTACTAGCGTAGTAGATGACAGAGGGCTTTCTATCAATTTTCTGACCCAAGATAGTCCCGACCGCATAATCAGAAGCGTCGGTCATGATCTGAAAGGGGGCTGTCCAAATTGGTGGTTGCAATACTAGAGCATAGGTGACTACCGTTTTCAAGAAATCAAATGCCTTTCGACATGATTCGTCGAAAACAAATGGCATTTTTTTGGCAAGAAGATTGCTCAGGGGACGTGCAACCTTCGAGAAATCCTTGATGAATCTTCAATAGAATCCCACATGGCCAAGAAATGATCAGATTTGTTTAACAAATGTGGGAGGAGGAAGTTTAGCGATACCATCAACCTTATCTTTATCCATTTCGATTCCCCGTTCAAAGATTCATGACCCAAGACGATGCCTTCTTGAGTCATGAAATGATTCTTTTCCCAACTAAGGACCAATCGTGTTTTGATACATCATTTAAGAATCATTTCTAGATTAGCCAAACAAGAGTCAAACAATTCTCCGAAAATAGAGAAATCGTCCATGAAGACTTCCATAAACTCTCCCACCATGTCAGAGAATATGGCTAACATACACCTTTGAAAAGTCGCAGGTGCATTGCATAAACCGAAAGGCATCCTACAGAAAGCAAAGGTTCCGTAGGGACAAGTGAAAGTAGTTTCTTCCTGATCCTCAGGATGGATAGGAACTTGGTTGTATCCCGAGTAGCCATCAAGAAAACTGAAGTACTTCTGCCCGGCTAGTCTTTCCAGAATTTGATCGATGAAAGGTAGGGGAAAATGATCCCTTTTAGTGGCTGAGTTCAGCTTCCTATAATCAATACAAACCCTCCAAGAGGAAGCTGAATGAGTTGTGATAGATTCTCCTCTCTCGTTAGTCACAACGGTAATCCCAGCTTTCTTCAAAACAATCTGCACGGGACTTACCCAGGGACTATCAGAGATTGGATAAATAATTCCTACATCAAGCCACTTGATGATTTCCTTTTTGACCACTTCTCACATATTTGGATTTAATCTCCTCTGCATCTGACGAGAAGGGTGGGATCCATCTTCCTAGAATATTCTATGATTGCAGTAAGATGGCTCGATCCCCCTGAGGTCATGAATGGTCCAACCAATTGCCTCCTTGTGTTCCTTTAGGGCCTTGATCAATTTAATCTCTTGCTCCTTTGTTAATTTAGCACTGATAATCACAGGGAGCATCTTCTGAGGTCCTAAAATTGATATTTCAAATTCTCAGGCAATGGTTTCAGTTCAAACTAGGGTGAGTTGATGATTGATGGTAAGGAAGATGCTGAAGACTCAACAATAGGAAGAGGTTGTGAGTGAACAAAATCAATAACCTCTTCAGAAGATGGCAGGTCTGCCATAGAGGGTTGCGGGTCGAATTCGTCATCAAAGGAGGAACTTTCAATTGAAGAAACCATCAAACAAGTTTCAATGTTTTCATTATCCTCCTCAAGTTCCTCAATAAATCCACAATCCTCAAATTTATTGATCACCTTAAAAATATCCAATTTCATTCGTTGATCACCAAAGTCAATTTTCGTGCTACCGCTTTCACAATTAATGTTGGCCTTAGCGGTAGCTAGGAACGGATGCCCCAGAATGATGGGCGTGTTCCTCAGATTTTCAAGTACATCCATGTCAAGGATAAGGAAATCTACAGGAAAATAAAAATCCTTGACCTTAACTATAACATCTTCAATAACGCCTCGCGGATTTGTGACCGAGCGATTTGCTAACTGTAGCATTACTGAAGTTGGCCGAAGTTCACCTAATCCAAACTTCTCGTAAAGAGAAGTCGAAATTAGGTTGATAGATGCACCCAGATCCAAAAGTACTCTATCAAATGTGTAATCTCCGATGACACAAGAAATCAACGAAGCACTTGGATCTCTCTTTTTCTGAGGGAGGTGGTGTAGGATAATAGAACTAGCATGCTCGGAGAGCACCACCTTCCTCGGAACAGATTCTCTCGACTTACGCTTTTGTGTACATAAATCCTTTAAAAATCTTACGTAAGCAGATATATGCTTGGTAGCATCTAGGAGTGGGATATTGATCTCAACATTCTTAAATAGTTTCAAAAGCTCCTCATTGCTATCAACAGTCTTCTTCCTTGATTTGATCAAGGCTTCAGGAAAAGGAACATGAGTCAGATCTTTGGAATTAGGTTCCTGAGCCTTGATTTCTTCTCCAGAATTCTCCTCTCTCTCCTTAGGTTCTTCAGAATTTAGTAGATCAGAACAGTGTGGTTGTGGATTCTAAGTCTGCTTACCACTCCTCAAGGTGACAAAATTTGCAAATGCATAAGAGTTTGGGTCTTGGAGAGGGTTAGGAAAGATTGGAGGGGATTAGCCAGGAATTGTTGACTTGCAGAAGAAGAGGAAGAGGAAGAGGAGGGACCCGACTCAACCACCTGAGCATGTGTGTGTGGGTCCCACTGATTTCCATACCCATGGGCTTGGTTGCTTGGATTTAGAATATTTCGCGGGTTGGGTACAGGTTGGGATGGTAGAGATCCGGGTTGACGAGAGTTAGTAATGAGCCTGGTCAGCAAGTTGTCTAGAGAGGTTTTCATTTGTTGCATGAGCTGGAGCATGGATCCTTGCATCTCTACCATTTGCTGGTTCAAATCAGCCTACCCTACGGGTTGACAGGCATTCCAAGTTGGCTTATTGATACGGATTTTACGCGGTTTGTAAAATACGTCGTTGTAACGCGCAAAATCGATCAACTCTTAAAATTATAAACCTATATAGTGGGGTATCTAGGGTCATCCAAGGAGGCAAGTTTGCAAAAATTAAATCTCTTGCTTGGAATATAAATCTCAACTTTCTTTTTGGTCTTTTTTCAATATATCATTTTTATGTTTTTGAAATTAAGGCAACATGCGAAGTTATTGGCCGGAAAAATTACTACACCTACTATGCTAATCTAAGTGACAAAAATTATCCTCTTTCTAAGCTCAACCTAGCCGCATGGAGGCCTAGGTTAATTAGAAAGGAGGAGTGCAACTATACTAAAGATAAAGTAAGGTAATGCAAAAAGAAAGAGTGCAACAAGAAACTAAGGCAACTTCTTTTTTATACTAAAGGAAATTGTCTACTAGTAGATAATGCTTCTACAAAAAAAATAAATTGAAAACAAAATAAAGAGAAATCCTTTAAACGATGATGATGATGAAGAGGATGAAGCTCTTCTTGCTCCAAGCCTGGTAGCTCCCGGGCTTGAAAAGAAGATCTTCAGCTCCTTCCTTCTATAACTCCGCCAAGGTGAGGTCTTCCAAAGCAAGCCCTAAGGGGGTGTACCCTAAGCTTTTCTCCAAGGGTGGATGATAGCAGTTTCACGGGGTTTGTTAATTACATCGTTGTAACTCGCAAAACCGATCAACTCTTAAATTTATATTCCTAGATAGGGGAGTATCTAGGGTCGTCCAAGGAGGCCAAATGTTTGCAATAGTGATTCTCTTGCTTGGAATAAATCTCAACTTTCTTTTTGGTATTTTTCAATATATCATTTTTTTTTCGTTTTTCAATTAAGACAACATGCGAAATGGTGGAAGGAAGGTAATTTACACTTCAATTTAACTACTACTTCTAAGTGGCAAGTAGATCCTCTCCCTAAGCCCACTCTAGATAAGTGGAGGCCTAGAATAATTAGGGAGAGGGAGTGGAAAATGCTAAACAAAGCAAGTAGAAATGCAAAATAGAAAATTGCAAAGAAGGCAACTTAGATTGATGAAAAGTGTTTTACAAAAAAGCCTAGTAGAGGAATGCTTCTACTACTAGAAAAATTAAAATAAAGAAAAGTAAACATAAATCCTCTAGATAGATCGTGAAGAAGAGGGCTTCTTGCTCCAAGGTTGGTGGCTCCCAAGCTTGAAAAGAATCCTTCAACTCCTTCCTTGCAATGCTCCGCCAAGGTAATGTCCTCCAAGGCAAGCCCTAAGGGGGCGTGCCCTAAGCTTCTCTCCAAGGGTGGACGTCCACCCTAGGTCCTTCTCCCTTGCCTGGCCATCCTCCTTGAAGTGGAAGAGTCCTCCTCCTTGGCGTGGCTCAAGTTGAAGAGAGTGGGGAGAAGAAGGCACCAAAAGGGCTGGTGATGTGCCCCTTTAATCTCCTTCTCTACTCCTTCTTCTTGGCCGTAGGTATAGGTGGTTTAGGTAGCAAATTACACTAATGGAGGATGCCCTAAAATGGTGGTAGGTGGTGGGTAAGTATAGAATAGGAAGGGGGCTAAAGTGTCCCTTGAAATGAAGGGCCAAGATGAAGAGATGGAGGTGGTTAAAGATCCTATGGCCAAGGTGAGTTGGCACCACCTTAAGGGACACCAAGGGGGTAGTTATGGGTGTTGACACCCCTTGATGTTGGCGCCAAAATGGGTTCTAGAAGGTGGTCTAAGTTGGCGCCAAGAGGGATTCTAGAAGGAGGGGTAGGTGGATGGCTAGGATGGCTTATGTGGGTAGGTGTAGGGTGGATTAAGGGCTGAAAGTTGCCGCCAATATAGAGGTGGTTAGGGGTAGTTTTTGGCGCCAACTTAAGGTGTCTTTTGGTGGTGATAATAGGGTGAAGGGATGGCTAGGAGGTGGCGCCAACTTGAGTAGGGTAGCTAGCTTTGGCAGGCTTAAATTGGTGGAGCTAGATAGGGTTAACTTTGAAGGTGGTGGATGGCCAAGGAGCTGGTTGCTAGCTAAGCTAAGCTAAGCTAAGCTAGCTTAGCTAAAGGTGGAGTAGAGGAGAAGGTGTTGGAGCTAGGGTTTGGAGGGAGGAGCTGAGGAGGAGAAGTCTAGAGTTGAAATTGGAGCTGGCTGCTGCTGAAGAGGCTGGCATGGAGCTACTCTAGCTGGCTTAGCTTGCTAGTTTTTTTGCTAGTTGCTAAGCCAAGCTAAAGTAAGCTAGCTTCTACCATGATGAGCTGAGGTGAGTTAGGTCTGGTGCTCCCGGGGAGACTCAAGCTGGTTGAGGCAACTAAGGTAGCTTAGCTCAACTGAGTTGAGCTAAGCTAAGTCCCCAGGAGCTGGACTTGAGCTTCCTGAGCTGGGATGAGTTCTTCTTCAGTTGGCTGGAGCTGAGTGGAGCTGGATGTAGCTGGATCTGAGCTGGGGTGAACTCCTGTCAACTCAGCTGAGCTAGCTAGAGCTCCCTGTGGACTAGTGGGAGCTGAGGAGCTAGACTCAGCTAAGTTGAGATGGATCTGAGCTGACTTGAACTAGGGTGAGCTAAGATGAACTCTCTTGAGCTGCCATCCAGTTGAGATTAGCTGAATGGAGCTGGGATGAGCTAACCCTAGTTCAAGTGAGCTAGGTTCCAGCTGCGGTGAGCTGGATCAAGCTGAGGTGAGCTGGATCAGGCTTCTCCTTCACCATTTGCCTTCTAGAGTGCTAGGGTTTTAGGGATCTATATATCTGTACATCCCTAACACTCACAAAAATATATTAAAAAGACAATAAAAAATGCAATGCATGCCTAACCTATTTTATGCCAAAATGTAGCCCAAAAACCTGTTTGCAGAGTAAAATCCTAAGAGCTAGGTTTGTTTTAATGCATAAGAATGATGATAAACTGGCGTTTATCAAACCCCCATGCTTATCTTTTGCTAATCTCTTAGAAAAACTTAAAACGGAATTTTTGGGAAATCTAATTTTTTCGACTTTTGAGGAGAAAAAGAGATTAATGGACCTTGGTAGATTAAAACACTGGAGGTACGGGGTTTGTTAAAGATAAACATCGGGATTTATTTTTGGATTCAACCATTAGTCAGAATGGGATCAATATATCCTCTAGAAAATTCTCAAATTAACCCCTTGTTAATTCAGATGACTTGAAATGTTTGTTTTTAAGATTTTTTTGGCTCATGAATCTGATTCTCAACTTGCAAAATCCTTTAAATCCTTGTCGCTGTGCTTGTTAAAAGCCAACATTTATAAGGACGTGTTAATTTATTTATTATTACTTTTTTTTTCTCCCATGCTTATTTTTAGCTTAGTCTTAAAACAGATGTGTCGGGATCATCATTCCCGTTACCATTCCTCGAGGGGGCTCTGGCGCCAGTACTTCGGGATAGCACTGTCCATGACACCACCCAGGAGCTCACAACCCCAAAACACGATGCGGTGAAAAGGGGCGCTCCAAGCAAACTCAAGCTCTTGCTCCGACACTATAGGTAGAGCACCGTCCAAGACACTTGAGCTGCTAAAATGCACTTTAATGCTCCATCTAAAGATATGAAATATAGATATGGAGCAGTGCCGAGGCGGTAACATGTTGGCATCGCGTCCTCAAAGGAGGCATTTTCCTACTTCTTGGCGGTGGGAACTCAAACCAATGATCTGTTTCAGACTTTTACGAAGTCCAAACAAGGGAGTTTTTCAAATTTTTAGTTATTTTTAAGTGTTGGCTTGTGTGTGAAGAGTGACACAAGAAGTTTCTCAAAACATGCAAGTTTTTGAATCAGAAGCTAAGTCAAATAATTTCCATATTACAAAATAGGATCAAGTCACCTGAACTATCATGAGTTCAGGTGGAATTTTATAGAAGGATATCTGATCTAGTCTAAAATAGACCCTGGAATTCTAATGATCAGATCCATATCCTCATCCTTAGTTTGTTAAAGATTAAATCCTATTATACCAAAAGTGAATTTTTTGACCTTAGTCCCGATTTCAAAATTTTTCCTCAAAAAGCTTTGAACATTTTTATTTTTTTGGATATGCAAGCAGGAAATAAATTAAACAAAAATGCATGTTTTTAGGTTTTGAAAATCCTAAATCGATCATAAAATTTAAACCCCCCCTATGCTTAAGATATGCCATGTCCTCATGCATTAGGAGGGAAAAGGGATCACCTTAGTGAAGAACGGTCAGGTTTAGGAGGAACAAAACCTGGAAAAAGAAGAAAAAAGGGAAAGCAAGAAAAAATGATGGGTTACCTCCCATCCAATGCTATCTTTTACATCATTCATCCAGGCATGAAGGTATGCACGGAAGACGTAAAATCATGTAGATAATTGGACACTTGGATGCTCGCAAAAAAGGTGTCTTCTTCTAGATCCTTAGAAAATTGATTAGAAATAATATTGGGATCAAAGTTGGATGGAAAATGATAAGTGTAGCCCGAGTCTGGCCATGGTTTTAAATCAGGTTGGGTGCCAAACTCGGGCAGGGTTGGTGGTAGGTCCATAAGAAAGGGGTCGGGGAAGGAATGGTGAGGATTGGGGGAAGTTAGTGTGGAAAAATTAGGTGCGTGAATAGTGGGTGGGTTAGGGGGGGTATCAGGAATAAATTTGGGGTCAAGACAAGTTTCCGGACCACAGATTTCACCGACCACTGATTCTGAATCAGAGTCCTCAAAAAAATTATGGTCAGTAAGGGTATCTATTAACATTGTCTCCTCCACCATATTGGAAATTTCAGTATCTGAGTCATCAAAGAAGTTATCATCATGGAATCTCCTGGAGGATTTAAAAATATCTAAAGTGATAGTTTGGCCTGCAGAGTTAATATCCATTTTACCCGTGTGGCAATTGATATTTGCCTTTGCAGTGGCCAAAAAAGGGTGTCCAAGGATTATTGGGGAGTCCAGTAATGATTCAGGTGCCTCAATGTCAAGAACTAGAAAGTCTATAGGGAAGACACAATTCTGGACCTTGACTAAAACATCCTCGATAATCCCACAAGGTTTGATTGTAGATCGGTCGGCTAATTGCAAGGTAACCTCGACGGGTTTTAATTCACCGATCTAAAATTCTTCGAATAAACTTGTGGGAATAATATTAACTGAGGCACCAAGATCAAGGAGGGCACGATTAAATATAGTGTCATCAATAATTACAGAAATTAAAGGCGCCCCCGGATCTTTCATCTTAGGAGGCAGCTTACTCTGTATGATAGAGCTTACTGTCTCTGAAAGATGCACCTGTCCTAGATTTTTGGCCTGCCTTTTAGGAGTACAAATCTCCTTCAAAAATTTAGCATAGGCAGGTATATATTTAATGGCATCTAGGAGAGGAATATTGATATGAACTTACCCAAATAGCTCCATGAGTTCTTCTGTAGTGGGCTCAGATTTCTTTTTTTTGTTGGTGGTGGGGTAGAGAGCTTGTGGGAAAGGGACAGGAATCTTGTCTTGAGATTTTTGCTTTTCTTTTTCTTCCTGATGGGGAGGTGGGGAGTCAATTTGCACAGGTATCTTACCAGGTTCGTGTGAAGGCCCGGGGTCAGTGGTGGTTTTCCCACTCCTCAAAGTAACTGCATGTGCAGTCGGATTATTATTTGGAGGAGGTGGGGGGGCTGTGATTGCAGAAACCTGGGTGGCTGCTGAAGTGGTGGATTAGGAGGAGGCTGATTTGGATAGTGTGGATTTCTGCCCATATAATGGTTTCCTTGGTGATTAGGGTTGGGTATGGGTTGGGACGGAAGATGTCCTGCAGGTCTTTGCGTGGGAGTAATCCCAATCTGATTGTTCAGATTTGTGATGGTGCGGGTTACTTCCGTCATTTTTGTTTGCATATCTTGCAGGGTTCGCATCATCTGGGCATTGATGTCTTGTTGGGATGGCCCAGGATGGAAGTTTGGATTCGACCCATACCCATTAAAATGATATGGTTGGGAGGAAACTTGATTATTCCAGGAGTAGTTCGGGTAATTTTTCCAATTGGAAGAATTTTTAAAGGGCTCCTGGATGGCAGAAATATTTTGAGTGGGGTTAAGATCTGGATAGTTGTAATTCCCCAGTAAATCATGGGCAACCTCAGAATAATCAGCAGGAGTAGTGTTGAGATTGTGCAAATTTTCTCTTCGTGGAAAGTTAGGTTGGGTTAGATGTGGGTGTGGAGCTTGAGTTGATGTGGCCAGTCTTTCCTCAATTTTCTTTTGATTAATATGCATCTGGTCGAGTTTTTGAGCAATCAATTGAAGATCGTCTTTGGTGACAGGGATAGATTGAGTGCCTATTTCATGAACACCGAACTGCGGGTTTTGGGTTCTGCAAAATGTGTTCATGGAAGCTTAATTAAATGAGTTTTCACTCATTTCTTCGAACAGGTCATAGGCACTTTCTGCATCTTTATTTAAAAAGTTGCCGCCACACAAGGCGTCGACAAAATGTCGGATTTGATCTTCTAATCCATGATAGAAGATTTGCACGAGCTGCCATAAAGGAATCTCGTGGTGCGGGCAACTTCTTAAAAGGTCTTGAAATCTTTCCCAAGAATCATGGAAAGTTTCACTAGATTTTTGGTGAAAGGTCGTAATAGATCTTCGTAAGGAATTGGTATGACCTATGGGAAAGAATTTCTTGAGGAAGGCACTCTTGAGTTGAGGCCATGTTGTGATGGGTCGGCCAATGGTCCTGAACCAATAAGAGGCCTTATCTTTAAGAGATAATGGAAAAAGCCGCATCAGCCATATGTCTTCTTGCACATTTCGGGAACGGGTTGTCTGTGCAAGAAGAGTTAGTTCTTCAAGGTGGCTGAAGGGGTCTTCCTTAGGAAGGCCATGAAAGTGTTTAATTAGGTTCAGGACGACAGGCTTGATCTCAAAGTCCCCCTCTGGTATGACCACCCCTGGTCGTTCCTAATAATAAGACGGATCATAGAAATCTTTTAGAGGAACAACAGGCTGCTGACGGGGTGGTGGGTTTGGCCTTGGATTGGCTAAGTTTTGGATGTTCCTAGTCAATGTTTGTTGATTGGAATTTAATTTATTAATCTGATCGGCCATCAATTTTAAAAGATCAGGTAAGGGATCTTGATGTTGTGTGTGGGGCAACTCAAGATTAGGGAGCTCCAAGTGTGGGAAGTTAATGGTGGTTGGGTTTTGGGTGGAAGGGTTAGAATTAGGGTTAGTGGTGGGGTTAGAGGTGGACGTGGAAGGGTCAGTGGACCTATTTTGTTGTGTTTTCATTTTTTCAGGAGAAGAAGACAGAAAAAGTGGTCTTTTTGCGTGGGGGGCGAAATCAAATGGTCCTTCCAAGTGCGGATTTTGAGGCCGTCGTCCGTGCATAAAATGGAAGAACGGGAGGGGAGGAGAAGAGAAAGAGATGAGAGAAAGTGTGCAATTCAAACAAATAAAACTAGACCTAACTTAAATGTGACTCCCTAAAAATAACCTAAGACTTGGTCTATATAGGAAATAAGTAGTCAATAGTGAATACCCGTTCTATCAACAAATCTAGCCAAGTTGCTTAAGGGGAGGTTTGGGCCCAAACGTTTCCCAGGGAAAACCCCAGGTGCTTGTACAAACCCGCGCTTGGTCGTTTGACACGGCCCCTCAGCCTGAACACCAGATATAGATGACAGAATTGGTACTAACTAAGGAAAACTTAAGACCTAAATAGCAAGCCTAAGTTGATAAAGCCTTAGGGGTCAAGTTGCTACAAGTTTTAATTAGGTCTAGGATGCTATAGTGCACACGGAATGTGGAGGGAGTTTATTGGGATGTTGCCCTGTTATTTTGATTTTTTTTTTGTGTGTGTGCAGGAATTGGAGAGTGGCTCTAATGAAAATCAAGTTGTCACACAATTTTTTTGTATTTTTGTCTTTTAGGATTTGATTTAATTAAATGAGTTTTAGGGTTTTTCTCTTTAAGTTTTCAAATAAGTTTGAAAGTTCACAATCAAAGGAAAGACAAGTTATATGTGTGATTGTATATTTTCTTTTAATTGAGTCTCTAAAGAGAAAGAAGAAACCCTAAGCCAATTATCCCTAAGACAAAAATTTAACTACCAATGAATTATTTTTAGGCTTTCAGAATTAAGTAGTGGTCCAAACAAGTCAAACAGCACCACTAATTTAAATAAAGTCAAACAAGGATTCCAAAAAAGATTTTTATAAGATTTTAAGAATTTGTTTGATAATTATTTTGAATTTTTAATTGCACTGGTGTTAAAGTCCAGAAATGATACCTGTGGGTATTTTGGACTTTTCATTACTACCACCAACCTCAGAAGATTTTTGTGATTTTATATGATGTTTAAAATTCCACAAGGATTCCAGAAAGCTAAATTTCACAAAAATTGGATGAGTATAAAAATTCTAAAAATTTGCGAACAGTAGCAAAACAGGAAGATTAAAGGGTGTGACCCCTCTGCAATCCATGAATTTTTAAAAATTAAATACAAATCCAATTGATCTAAAATTTGGAAAAGATGTTACAAACTTAATTGGGAATCACTCTACGAAATTTTATGATTTTAGGAGGCATGTGGTGTTAGGAATCGATTTCTCAAGTCCGGATAGAAATCTAGACCCGAAAAAACAGAACACCAATACTTACAATGGAGTGATGCTAAAGAAGCATACAGGCAAACAATGGATTTTATAAGGTGCCACTCCACTTAATCAAGTTGTTTGGGATCCTGAAAGCCAAGTTTAATATATTTTTGGTAGTTTTAATTAATTATGTGACCAGAAAGAGGAACCAACCTGAATTTTCGCGGGAAGAAAAGGATCTTTGAGCTCTCGCTTCCAGATTCCCACCTTCCCACTGTAGTTCCTACACACACAAAAGAAAGAAAGAGAAGGGGATGAGATCCACTTCAAGCAAGAGAAAATTAGTTAATGCAAAGCCGTGCCTCCCCAGCAACGGCGCCAAAAAGTGATAGCAGTTTCACGGGGTTTGTTAATTACGTCGTTGTAACGCGCAAAACCGATCAACTCTTAAATTTATATTCCTAGATAGGGGAGTATCTAGGGTCGTCCAACGAGGCAAAATGTTTGCAATAGTGATTCTCTTGCTTGGAATAAATCTCAACTTTCTTTTTGGTATTTTTCAATATATCATTTTTTTTTCATTTTTCAATTAAGACAACATGCGAAATGGTGGCGAGAAGGTAATTTACACTTCAATTTAACTACTACTTCTAAGTGGCAAGTAGATCCTCTCCCTAAGCTCACTCTAGGTAAGTGGAGGCCTAGAATAATTAGGGAGAGGGAGTGGAAAATGCTAAACAAAGCAAGTAGAAATGCAAAATAGAAAATTGCAAAGAAAGCAACTTAGATTGATGAAAAGTGTTTTACAAAAAAGCCTAGTAGAGGAATGCTTCTACTACTAGAAAAATTAAAATAAATAAAAGCAAACACAAATCCTCTAGATAGATGGTGAAGAAGAGGGCTTCTTGCTCCAAGGTTGGTGGCTTCCAAGCTTGAAAAGAATCCTTCAACTCCTTCCTTGCAGTGCTCCGCCAAGGTAATGTCCTCCAAGGCAAGCCCTAAGGGGGTGTGCCCTAAGCTTCTCTCCAAGGGTGGACGTCCACCCTAGGTCCTTCTCCCTTGCCTGGCCGTCCTCCTTGAAGTGGAAGAGTCCTCCTCCTTGGCGTGGCTCAAGTTGAAGAGAGTGGGGAGAAGAAGGCACCAAAAGGGCTGGTGATGTGCCCCTTTAATCTCCTTCTCTACTCCTTCTTCTTGGCCGTAGGTATAGGTGGTTTAGGTAGCAAATTACACTAATGGAGGATGCCCTAAAATGGTGGTAGGTGGTGGGTAAGTATAGAATAGGAAGGGGGCTAAAGTGTCCCTTGAAATGAAGGGCCAAGATGAAGAGATGGAGGTGGTTAAAGATCCTATGGCCAAGGTGAGTTGGCACCACCTTAAGGGACACCAAGGGGGTAGTTATGGGTGTTGACACCCCTTGATGTTGGCGCCAAAATGGGTTCTAGAAGGTGGTCTAAGTTGGCGCCAAGAGGGATTCTAGAAGGAGGGGTAGGTGGATGGCTAGGATGGCTTATGTGGGTAGGTGTAGGGTGGATTAAGGGCTGAAAGTTGCCGCCAATATAGAGGTGGTTAGGGGTAGTTTTTGGCGCCAACTTAAGGTGTCTTTTGGTGGTGATAATGGGGTGAAGGGATGGCTAGGAGGTGGCGCCAACTTGAGTAGGGTAGCTAGCTTTGGCAGGCTTAAGTTGGTGGAGCTAGATAGGGTTAACTTTGAAGGTGGTGGATGGCCAAGGAGCTGGTTGCTAGCTAAGCTAAGCTAAGCTAAGCTAGCTTAGCTAAAGGTGGAGTAGAGGAGAAGGTGTTGGAGCTAGGGTTTGGAGGGAGGAGCTGAGGAGGAGAAGTCTAGAGTTGAAATTGGAGCTGGCTGCTGCTGAAGAGGCTGGCATGGAGCTACTCTAGCTGGCTTAGCTTGCTAGTTTTTTTGCTAGTTGCTAAGCCAAGCTAAAGTAAGCTAGCTTCTACCATGATGAGCTGAGGTGAGTTAGGTCTGGTGCTCCCGGGGAGACTCAAGCTGGTTGAGGCAACTAAGGTAGCTTAGCTCAACTGAGTTGAGCTAAGCTAAGTCCCCAGGAGCTGGACTTGAGCTTCCTGAGCTGGGATGAGTTCTTCTTCAGTTGGCTGGAGCTGAGTGGAGCTGGATGTAGCTGGATCTGAGCTGGGGTGAACTCCTGTCAACTCAGCTGAGCTAGCTAGAGCTCCCTGTGGACTAGTGGGAGCTGAGGAGCTAGACTCAGCTAAGTTGAGATGGATCTGAGCTGACTTGAACTAGGGTGAGCTAAGATGAACTCTCTTGAGCTGCCATCCAGCTGAGATTAGCTGAATGGAGCTGGGATGAGCTAACCCTAGTTCAAGTGAGCTAGGTTCCAGCTGCGGTGAGCTGGATCAAGCTAAGGTGAGCTGGATCAGGCTTCTCCTTCACCATTTGCCTTCTTCAGTGCTAGGGCTTTAGGGATCTATATATTTGTACATCCATAACACTCACAAAAACATATTAAAAAGATAATAAAAAATGCAATGCATGCCTAACCTATTTTATGCCTAAATGCAGCCCAAAAACCCATTTATGGAGTAAAATCCTAAGAGCTAGGTTTGTTTTAATGCATAAGAATGATGATAAACTGGAATTTATCAGTGGACGTCCATTCTAGGTCCTTCTCCTTTGCCTGGCCATCCTCCTTGAAGTAGAAAAGTCTTCCTCCTTGGCGTGGCCCAAGTTGAAGAGAGTAGGGAGAAGAAGGCACCAAAGGGGCTGCTGATGTGCCCCTTTAATCTTCTTCTCTACTCCATCTTCTTGGCTGTAGGTATAGGTGGATGTAGGTGGAAGTAGACACTAATGGACGATGCTCTAAAATGGTGGTAGTGGTGGGTTTAAATAGAGTAGGAAGGGGGCAAAGGTGACTCTTGAAATGGAGGGCTAAGATGGGAAGATGGAGGTGGTTGGGGATCCTATGGCTAAGGGTAATTGGCGCCAACCCAAGGGGTGCCATGGGGTGGTTATGGTGGTGAAAGGGCACCTATATTTGGCACCAACTATGGGGCTTCTAGAAAGTAGGTGAGGTGGATGGTGGAGATGATTTTAGGGAGAGGTGTATGGTGGAGATGAAGAGAATTTTGGAGGGAAAGTTGGTGCCAAAAGGGAAAGGTTCTAGAAGGTTATTTTAGAGGGAAAATAGGTGGCTTTTGGTAGTGGTGATGGGGTGATGGGGTATGATGGTGGTGGCGCCAACTTGGAGTAAGATAGCTAGCTTAGGTGAGCTTAGTTGATGGAGCTAGCTAGGGTTGAGTTGAAGGTGGTGGATGGCCAAGGAGCTAGATGCTAGCTAAGCTAAGCTAGCTTAGCTATCTATGGAGTAGAGGAGGAGGTATTGGAGCTAGGATTTGAAGAGAGGAGCTAAGGAGGAGAAATCTAGAGCTTGAAATGGAGTTGGCAGCTGCTAAAGAGGCTGGCATGGAGCTACTTGATAACACCACGCAAGGGGGTAGTAATTAAGTTGAATATGGCCCATCTTTAGAATAAAAGGCACAACATAAAGTAGAATAGGAGCATTGCATGTATCAAGTACCAAGATTGCTTATAAATTGCATTAATGGCCATTTGTGTAAAGCATGTGTCAAAGCAGGCCCCAGATGAGCAATCGGACCGCACGGATGGATTCAGAACGACGAACGGAGTCCAACGGACTCAAGATCGGCCAAATCCGACATCCGGAGCTCCCACAATGGGCCCAAGAAATTCTGACCGTTGATCTGGAGATCAACGGCCCAGAAAGCGCCACGTCGCCCCGGCCCCACCGCTCGGACGCCCTCAAGCCATCCAAGGACGAATCTCGGCCGTTGATCTTTGATCGAACGGCCGAAATCCGCGCGCTCGCCCGCAGTCGCCGCGACAAAGCGCGGGCGTGGCGCAACGGCTAGCGCGCACGCCCGCATCGCAGCGACGCACGTTCGAATCGCGCGGAGCGGAAATCAAGCGCGAGCGAAGGGCGCGGCAAAATTGGGCCGCCCGATCAGCAGCGGGCGGCCAGGATCGCGCCACGCGGCGCGATGACAGCTCCCGAGCGCCCACGCGCGCACACACGCCGGGCGGAAACGCGTGCGCGCACGCGCGCCCGAGGAGTGATCTCAGCGAGGGCGCGGAAGGATCTCAGCTGTCCGATCTCAGCGAGGGCGCGGAAGGATCTCAGCGAGGGCGCGGAAGGCTCTCGTTCAACGTCCACGGATCGCGCTTGGAGAGAGAGAGGGGCGGGCAGCTGACCGGCGGCAGGAGGGCTTCACCGACGTATCTGGAAGTGGTTTTAGCGACGTTCTGGATGTCGCTAAAGCACATTCTTCTTTTAGGAAGCCCTTAACTCTATTTAAACCCCCTTCTACCACCATTCAATGCATCCTCTCCCACTTGCAACTACTCCACTCCTCTTCTAGCTAGTTTTAGGCACTCTTGTAATCGTCGGAGACGACGAGCCACCGACGGAGCCTCCTCCACCGCCGTGGCTGCCTCGTCGCTCTCCACTCTCTCTCTACCTCTCTCTCTCTCTCTCTTTTAAGCTTTCATTTACTTTTGTTGAAGCATGTATTTAATGTTGTAAACCATGAACTATGAATGCATGTTTAATGAAATTATTTTCCATTTAGTTGCCATTTTAATTTCTGTTTAAAGTGCATGATCAAAACCAAGAGCTTTCTAACCCTAAACTCTCTCTCTATCTCTCGCTTTTCAAAACCGTCTCTTTCGCAAGCAAAACTCTGCCTTTTTCGTGACAACAAGTGGTAAACAAAATTCGATTTCCACGTCGCCCTGAGATCGACACTCGGACTCACCTCCGCTTACTTCTTTTAAAATCGACATATCAAGTGCAACTATAACGACACCTCTTAACACACACGCACGAAGGCACGTCACTACTCTAGCTGGCTTAGCTTGCTAGTTCTTTTTTAGCTGCTAAGCTAAGCTAAAGTGAGCTGGCTTCTACCATAATGAGCTAAGGTGTGCTGGGTCTGGTGCTCCTAGGGAGGATCAAGCTGGTTAAGGCAACTAAGGTAGCTTAGCTCAACTAAGTTGAGCTAAGCTGAGTCCTCGGGAGCTGGACTTGAGCTTCCTGAGCTGGAATGAAGTCATCTTCAGCTGGCTGGAGTTGAGTAGAGCTGGATGTAGCTGGACCTGAGCTGGGGTGAACTCCAGTCAACTCAGCTGAGCTAGCTAGAGCTCCCTATGGACTAGTGGGAGCTAAGATAAGCTAGACTCAGCTAAGTTGAGCTGGATCTAAGCTGACCTGAGCTAGGGTGAGCTAAGATGAGCTCACTTGAGCTGCCATTCAGCTGAGATGAGCTGAATGGAGCTAGGATGAGCTAACCCTAATTCATGTGAGCTGAATTCCAACTATAGTGAGCTGGATCAAGCTGAGTTCCAACTGGTGAGAGCTTCTCCTTCACCAGTTGCCTTCTTGAGTGCTAGGATTTTAGGGATCTGTACATCTGCTCATCCCTAACACTCACAAAAACACATCAAAAAGATAATAAAAAAATGTAATGCATGCCTAACCTAATTAATGCCAAATGCAACCCAAAAATACGTTTGCGGAGTAAAATCCTAAGAGCTAGGTTTATTTTAATGCATAAGAATAATGATAAACTGGCGTTTATCACACCCCCATGCCAGTCTCTTAGCAAAACTTTAATTTTTTTGGAAAACAGAATTTTTGGGAAATCTAATTTTTTCGACTTTTGTGGAGAAAAAGATTAAAGGACCTTGGTTGATCTAAACACAAGAGGCACGGGATTCGTTAAGGATAAACATCGAGATTTGTTTTTTAATCCAAAAATTAGACAAAATGGGATCAATATATCCTCCAGAAAATTCACAAATTAACCCCTTGCTAATTCAGATGACTTGAAATTTCTATTTTTAGAATTTTTCTGGCTCTTGAATCAGATTCACAACTTGCAATATCCTTTAAAACCTTGTGTCCATGCTTGTGAAAAGACAACTTTTATAATGGCGTGTTTTTGGTTTAAAACCTTTTTTTTCTCCCCCATGCTTATTTTTAGCTTAGTCTTACAATAGATTTGTCAGGATCATCATTCCCGTTACCATCCTCGAGGGGGCTCTGGCATCAGTACTTTGAGATAGCACAGTCCATGACACCACCCAGAAGCTCACAACCCCAAAACACAATGCGGTGTAAAAGGATGCTCCAAGCAAACTCAAGCTCTTGCTCCGACACTATAGGTAGAGCACCGTCCAAGACACTTGAGCTGCTAAAATGCACTTTAATGCTCCATCTAAAGATATGAAATATAGATATGGAGCAGTGCCGAGGCGGTAACATGTTGGCATCGCATCCTCAAAGAAGGCATTTTCCTACTTCTCGGCGGTGGGAAGTGAAACCAATGATCTACTTCAGACTTTTACTAAGTCCAAACAAGGGAGTTTTTCAAATTTTTAGTTATTTTTAAGTGTTGGCTTGTGTGTGAAAATTGACACAAGAAGCTCCTCAAGACATGCAAGTTTTTGAATCATAAACTAAGCCAAATACTTTCCACATTACAAAATAGGATCAAGTCACCTGAACTATCATGAGTTCAGGTGGAATTTTTAGAGAAGGATATCTGATCTAGTCTAAAATAGACGCTGAATTCTAATGATCAGATCCGCATCCTCATCCCTAGTTTGTTAAAGATTAAATACCATTGTACCAAAAGTGAGTTTTTCAACCTTAGTCCCGATTTCAAAATTTTTCCTCAAAAAGCTTTCAACATTTATATTTGTTTGGGTATGCAAGCAGGAAAATAAAATAACTAAAGAAAAATGCATGTTTTTAAGTTTTGAAAATCCTAAATCGATCGTCAAATTTTAAAAACACCCCCCCATGCTTAAGATATGCCATGTCCTCATGCATTAGGAGGGAAAAGGGATCACCTTAGTGAAGAACAGTCGGGTTTAGGATGATCAAAACCTGGGAAAAGAAGAAAAAGAGAAAACAGGAAAAGAAATGATGGGTTACCTCCCATCCAGTCCTATCTTTTACGTCATTCAGCCGGGCGTAGTGTGCATTAGAGATCAAGGGCGGCTATCTCAGTAAAATTAAAAGATTCAGACGGAATTTTAGGTGTATGATCAAAATAGGGCTTTAAACGTTGGCCGTTGACTTGAAAGGTCGAATTAGTTTTTGGATCAAAAAGATCAACAGTGCCGTATGGGTATGTTTTATGGACAATAAAGGGGTCGGTCCATTTAGATTTTAATTTTCCAGGAAAAAGACGTAATCTCGCATCAAAAAGCCAAACACGTTGATTAACGTCAAAGTGTTTCCGAACAATATATTTATCATGAAATTTCTTTGTTCAGTCATAAATCCTCACGTTTTCGTAGAAAAAATTACGTAATTCTTCAAATTCAGTTAATTGTAATTTTCTATGGATACCAGCGTCAGATAAATCCATATTGAGTTGTTTTATTGCCCAAAAAGCCCTATGTTCTAGCTCTACCGGGAGATGGCATGCCTTTCCAAAAATCAGACAGAAGGGAGACATGCCGAGCGGGGTTTTAAAAGCGGTACGGTAGGCCCATAAAGCGTCGTCCAATTTGGTGGACCAATCTTTACGATCGGGCCTAACCGTCTTTTGTAAAATATTTTTAATTTCCCGGTTAGAAACTTCAGCCTGGCCATTTGTTTGGGGGTGATAAGGTGTGGAAATTTTATGATTCACCCCATATTTAGAAAGAAGGTGACGGAATTATGAGTGGTGAAATGTGTGCCTCCGTCAGTGATAATGGCTTTTGGTATGCCGAATCTTGAGAAAATATTTTTCTTAAGAAATTCAACAACCACATGGTGATCACTAGTGCGGGTGGGTATTGCTTCTATCCATTTTGAAACATGGTCGACTACGACTAATATATATAAATACCGACCAGAGTTGATGAATGGTCCCATGAAGTCGATGCCCCAAACATCAAAAATTTCAACCTCTAAAATAGGATTAAGGGGCATCATATCCTTCCGAGTCATGTTGCTGATGCTCTGGCAATGCACATAGGACCGAACAAAGTCATGAGCATCTTTGTGCAAGCTGGGCCAATAAAATCCTGCATTAAGGATTTTAGCTGCAATTTTCTTGCCCGAAAAGTGTCCGCCACAGGCCATTGAATGACAATGTGTCAAAATATCATGGATTTCAGAATCGGGTACACATTATCGAATGACCTGATCGGCACAAATGCGGAAAAGGTCGGGCTCCTCCTAAAAATAATATTTAATATTAGCAAAGAACTTATCCCATTTTGTTTTTGGCCAATCAGCGGGGATTCGTTCTGTTGCTAAATA
The DNA here is from genome assembly GCA_037157565.1 of Thalassia testudinum. Lineage (NCBI taxonomy): Eukaryota > Viridiplantae > Streptophyta > Magnoliopsida > Alismatales > Hydrocharitaceae > Thalassia > Thalassia testudinum. Next base: position 7,811,635 of record JAZHRO010000078.1, on the reverse strand, counting down.
GTTTGCGATGGGCGCAAACCAAGGGAGGGTTGTAGCAGCTAAAATGCTTTCATTGGGGAACTGATCTGGTGGGATCATTATGTCATTCGTCATAAGACGAGAGAGATGGTCGGCCACTACATTGTGCGATCCCGCCTTATCCTTCATTTCCAGGTCAAATTCCTGGAGCAGTAGAATCCAACGGATAAGGCGGGGTTTCGCATCTTTCTTTGTCAGCAAATATTTAATTGCTGAGTGGTCAATATATACAGTGACATGTGACCCCAACTGATAAGATCTAAATTTTTCTAAGGCAAATACAATGGCAAGAAGTTCCTTTTCAGTAACCGTGTAATTCCATTGTGCATCATCAAGAGTTTTCCTAGCATAATAGATCACAACGAGCTTCTTGCCAATTCTTTGCCCTAGAACGGCCCCTACAGCAAAATCTAAGGCATCTGTCATTAATTCAAAGGGACTATTCCAATCAGGTCCCTGCAAAATTGGTGCCTCAGTAACTTCTTTCTTCAATCTCAAAAAACTCTCCAGGCACTTATCATTAAAATCAAATAGCAGGTCTTTAGTGAGAAGCTGACTTAAGGGCTTGGAGATTTGGGAAAAATTTTGTATAAATCGACGGTAGAAACCCACATGACCCAAAAAGGATCTGATCTGTTTGACAGTAGGGGCGGTGGGAGCTTAGATATAGCATCTATTTTTGCTTTATCTACCGCAATTCCATGTTTTGAAATAACATGGCCCAAGACAATACCTTCCTGGACCATGAAATGACTTTTTTCCCAACTGAGGACCAGATTGACTTCTATGCATTTTTGGAGAGTTCTTTCAAGGTTTTTGAGACAATGGTGAAAAGAATCTCCAAAAATAGAGAAGTCATCCATAAAGACTTCTAAACATTCACCTACTAGGTCTGAAAATATTTCAAGCATACACCTTTAAAAAGTCACAGGTGCGTTGCAAAGACCGAAGGGCATCCTTCGGAAAGCAAAGGTTCCGAAGGGGCAAGTGAAAGTTGTTTTGTCCTGGTCCTCAGGATGAACCACTACCTGATTATAGCTGGAATAACCGTCCAGAAAACAGTAAAAATCCCATCCGGCTAACCACTCCAAGATTTGATCAATAAAGGGGAGCAGGAAATGGTCCTTCTTGGTGGCAGTGTTTAATTTTCGGTGATCAATACACACGCGCCAAGAATAAGTGGTTCGAGTGGCTACATTCTCCCCATTATCATTAGTGACAACTGTTAGTCCAGCTTTTTTGGGCAAAAATTGTGTTGGACTAACCCAGGAGCTATCAAAAATAGGGTAGATGATATCAGCATCCAACCACTTAATAATCTCCTTTTCTACCACCTCCTGCATAATAGGGTTCAAGCACCTTTGTGGTTGGCAGGAGGGGCGGGAACCGTCCTCTAAATATATATGATGTGTATAGTAGGACGAATGAATACCCTTAAGATCAGAAAGGGTCCAGCCAATAGCTTTTCGATATTTACTCAAAACCTGGAGAAATTTGTGCTCTAGGGCCCTGGTAAGTCCAGAATTTATAATCAAGGGCAGGGTCTGATTAAGACCTAGGAAGACATATTTAAGGGAGTCGAGCAAAGGTTTTAATTCCAATTGTGGGCCCTGCTCTGAAAGAGTTTCTGCTTTGTGGGTTAGTGGTGAGGTGAGGGTGAAAGGGTCAGCTGGAAGGTTAGTTGGATGTGTGGTTAGGGTGGAAGGGTGAGAAGAGGTGGATTGTTCAGGAACCGTATTCATGGCAAAATAGGAACCTAAATGGGAAATCTGCAAAGTTTCCTCCACAATGTTTTCTCTTTCTGAATTTGAATCATCAAAGAAATCTGGTTCTTGGAATCGCCTAGAAGCTTGAAAAATGTCTAGGGTTACAATTCACCGTCACACATAATCTTCATCTTTCCAGAATCACAATCAATATTTGCACGGCCGGTGGCTAAGAATGGTCTTCCAAGAATAATGGGGGCAAATTTTAGTGCTTCTGGTACCTCTATGTCCAGGACTAAAAAGTCTACTGCGAATAGACAATTTTTGACTCGGACAAGAACATCCTCAACAATTCCCCTTGGTTTAATTGTAGATTGGTCGACTAATTGGAGAGTAACCTCAACAGGCTTTAATTCACCGATCTTAAATTCCTCAAAAACAACTGTGGGGATAAGACTAATTGAGGCACCAAGATCCAATAAAGCACGATCAAATGAGGTATCATTAATGATAACTTGGATTAGGGGGGCACCGGGATCTTTTCTCTTAAGAGGCAGTCGGCTCTGCACAACTGAGCTGATTGTCTTGAGAAGGATCACCTTTCCTAAATTTCGGGGCTGCCTTTTCGGCGTACACAAATCTTTTAGGAATTTTGCATAGAAAGAGATGTATTTAATGGCATCTAGGAGAGGGATATTAATTTCTACTTGCCCAAATAAATCCATTAATTCCTTCTCAGTGGGCTCAGATTTCTTCTTTTTCTTATTTGAAGAGTGGAGGGCTTGTGGAAATGGAGTAGGGTTTCCCTGTTTTGCATTAATTGGTTCCTGGACAATAGGAGGGGGAGATGAGGAAGAGTTAATCTGTGTTTCATTAAAGCAGGTTTCTTTAACAGGCAGGGGATTGTGAGTGGTTTTCCCATTCCTCAAAGTAACTGCATTTGCAGTCTAGTTGTTTCTAGGATGAGGACGGGAAGCCTGACTGTTATTGAAACCCGGTGGATGCTGAGGTGCTGGTTGAATGGGTTGACTGGGATATCCACCTTGGAACTTATTCCTTTGATTATTTGGGTTGGGCATGGGCTGGGAAGGTAAATTCCCAATAGGTCGATGATCAGGAGTAACCTTAACTTGGTGTTGCAAGTTGGTAATCATGCGGGTTACTTCTGTCATTTAAGTCTGCATTCCTCATAGAGTTTTCATGACCTGATTATTAATATCATCCTGGGATGGTCCAGGTTGATACATAGGTTGCCCATAATTCCCAAAATAGTTTTGTTTGGGAAAAGGAATCGGGTTTGGGTTTTTCTAAGAGTGATTCGGGTTAGTCCTCCAGTTTTGATTGGAAGTGTTGGAGGGGTTTCTAAATTGCTCCTGGAGAGCATAATTATTTTCCGACGTGGGATCAAAAATATTTTGATCAAAATTCCAAGTCAAATCTTGTGGGAAATCAGCCGGAACTTGCTGGCCAGCAGATGTAGCATCAATGTTGTGTAGATTTTCTCTTCGGAGAATGTATGGGGGGTTAGTGTGTGGAGAGTGAACGTGTGGAGCTTGTTTATTTATGAGCTTTTCTTCCATTTTCTTTTGGTGAATTTGCATCTGGTCCAGTCGTTGAGCTAACATATATAGATCATCTTGAGTGACTGGAACAAAGGTGGATTTGGAGTCAATTTCATGGACTCCGTGTCTGGGGTTTTGTGATCTGCCAAAAGTGACCATTGAAGTCATGTTAAATGAGTTTTCACTCATTTCCTCAAAGAGGAGATAGGCACTTTTGTCATCTTTGTTAAGAAAATTTCCCCCACATGAGGCATCCACAAATCGTTTCAATTAATCTTCTAATCCATGATAGAAGATTTGCACTAACTGCCATTGTGGAATTTCATGGTGGAGACAACTTCTTAGAAGTTCCTGAAATATTTCCCAAACTTCGAGGAGGGTTTCACTAAGTTTCTATTGAAAGGTCGTTATGGATCTTCTTAATGCATTCGTTCGACCGATCGAAAAAAATTTTTTTAGAAAAGTGCTTTTTAATTAGGGCCAGGTGGTAATAGGGCACCCAACCGTTCTAAACCAATGAGATGCTTTGTCTTTAAGAGAGAGAGGAAAAAGTCTCATTAACCACATGTCTTCCTGCACATTGCGGGAACGAGTGGTTTGAGCGAGAACAGTTAATTCCTCAAGATGACAAAAAGGGTCCTCTCTTGGAAAACCATGAAAATGTTTGATAAGGTTTAGAATGGCTGGTATGATCTCGAAATCCCCTTGTGGTATGACCACCCCTGGTCTTTCCTCATAATTAGAAGGATCATAGAAATCCTTAAGAGGAACGACAGGCTATTGGCGAGGTGGTGGATTTTGCCCTTGGTTAGCTAGGTTCGTGACAGTCCTAGCTAAATCTTCTTGATTTTGTTGTAGCCGAACCAAATGGTCGACCATTAAGGCAAAGGGATTTGGATTTTGAGTTATAATTGGAGGGCCACCTAGCCTTGCTGGTATTTCTGGTTGCTCCAAGTTAGGGAGATGAGGGAGGGTGAAGTCAGCTTGTGGGTCAGCTGACGAGTTAGAAGTGGAAGCAGAATTTTTTTGTTGCTTCCTAGGTGGAAAGATTGGGGAAAGAATAATTAGCATGCAAGTTAGAGGACCAATTTTTATTTTCCATTTTTAAAGAAGAGGAAGAATGCAGGAAAGTCTTTTTGGGGAGGCAAAATCAAGTGGTCCCTCCAAGTGTGGAGTTTTGGACCGCTACCCGTGCAAAATGGAAGAAATGGTAGGGGAGGAGAAGAGATGGTGATGAGAGAAGTGTGCACACAAGCAATCAAATTCTAGACCTAACTTAATTGTGACTCCCTAGAATTTAACCTAAGACTTGGTCTACCTAGGAAATAAGTAATCAACAGTGAATACCCGTTTTGTCAACAAATCTAGCCAAGTTGCTTAAGGGGAGGTTTAGGTCCAAGTGTTTCCCAGGAAAATCCCCAGGTGCTTGTACAAACCCGTACCTAGTAGTTGGACACGGCCCCTCAGCCTGAATACCAGATATAGATGACAGAATTGATATTAACTAGAGAAAACTTAAGTCCTATATAGCAAGCCTAAATTGATGAAACCTTAGGGGTCAAATTGCTACAAATTTTAGTTAGGGCTAGGATACTAGCGTGCACACCGAATGTGGAGGGCGTTGTTTGGGTTGTTTCCCTATTATTTCAATTTTTTGTGTGTGTGCAAGAATTGGAAAGTGGTTCCAATGCAAATCAAGTTGTCACACAATTTTTTTTATATATTTGTCTTTTAGGATTCAATTTAATTAAATGTGTTTTAGGGTTATTCTTTTTTAAATGTTCAAACAAGTTTGAAACTCCACAATCAAAGGAAAAATAAGTTGTATGGGTGATGGTATATTTCCTTTATATTGTAGGATTAAAAAGCAAGAAAGAAACCCTAATTTGATTTGAACCCTAACATAGAAAATTACTACCAATGAATTCTTTTTAGGCTTTTCGAATAGGTAGTGGTCCAAACAATGCAACCAACACCACTACCTTATGTAAAATCAAACAAGGATTCTAGAAAAGACTTTTGTAAGATTTTAAGAATTTGTTTGCTAATTGTTTTGAATTTTTATTTGTACTGGTGTCAAAGTCCAGAAATGATACCTATGGGTATTTTGGACTTTTCAGTATTACCATTAACCTCAGAAAATTTTGGTGATTTTATATGATATGTAGAATTTTACAAGGATTCCAAAATGCTAAATTTCACAAAAATTGGATGAGTACAAAAATTCTAAAAATTTACAGATAGTAACAAAATAGGAAGATTAGAGGGTGTGACCCCTCCGTAGTCCACAAATTTTTAAAAATTAAATACAAAGACAATTGATCTGAAATTTAAAAAAAAATGTTCCTAACTTAATTTGTAATCACTGTATGAAATTTTATGATTTTAAGAGGCCTGTGGCGTTGGGAATTGATTTTTCAATTTCGGAAAGAAATCTAGACCCGAAAAATAAAACACCAATACTTGAAATGGAGTGGTGTTAATGAAACATTCAAGCAAACAATGAATTATAATGAAAACCACTCCACTTAATTAAAATGTTTGGGATCCTGAAAGCCAAGTTTAATATGTTTTTGGTAGTCTTAATTAATTATGTGACCAGCAAGGGGAACCAACCCGAATTTCGCAAGAAAATGAACTTTGAGCTCTCGCTTCCAGATTCCCACTTTCTTCCTGCAATAGTTCCTGCACACAAGAAAGAAAAGAAAGAGAAGGGGATGAGATCCACTTCAAGCAATAAAGAAATGACAAATGCAAAGCCGTGCCTCCCCGGCAACGGTGCCAAAAAGTGATATGAATTTTACGCAGTTTGTAAAATACGTCGTTGTAACGCGCAAAATCGATCAACTCTTAAATTTATAAACCTAGATAGTGGGGTATCTAGGGTCATCCAAGGAGGCAAGTTTGCAAAAATTAAATCTCTTGCTTGGAATATAAATCTCAACTTTCTTTTTGGTCTTTTTTCAATATATCATTTTTATGTTTTTGAAATTAAGGCAACATGCAAAGTTGTTGGCAGGAAAAATTACTACATCTACTATGCTAATCTAAGTGACAAAAATTATCTTCTTTCTAAGCTCAACCAAGGCACGTGGAGGCCTAGGTTAATTAGAAAGGAGGAGTGCAACTATACTAACGATAAAGCAAGGTAATGCAAAAAGAAAGAGTGCAACAAGAAATTAAGGCAACTTCTTTTTTATATTAAAGGAAATTGTCTACTAGTGATAAATGCTTCTACAAAAAAAATAAATTGAAAAGAAAATAAAGACAAATCCTCTAGATGATGATGGTGATGAAGAGGATGAAGCTCTTCTTGCTCCAAGCCTGGTAGCTCCCAGGCTTGAAAAGAAGATCTTCAGCTCCTTCCTTCTATAACTCCGCCAAGGTGAGGTCCTCCAAAGCAAGCCCTAAGGGGGTGTGCCCTAAGCTTTTCTCCATGGGTGGACGTCCATTCTAGGTCCTCCTTTGCCTGGCCATCCTCCTTGAAGTAGAAAAGTCTTCCTCCTTGGCGTGGCCCAAGTTGAAGAGAATGGGGAGAAGAAGGCACCAAAGGGGCTGGTGATGTGCCCCTTTAATCTTCTTCTCTACTCCTTCTTCTTGGCCATAGGTATAGGTGGATGTAGGTGGAAGTAGACACTAATGGAGGATGCTCTAAAATGGTGGTAGGTGGTGGGTTTAAATAGAGTAGGAAGGGGGCAAAGGTGACTCTTGAAATGGAGGGCTAAGATGGGAAGATGGAGATGGTTGGGGATCCTATGGCTAAGGGTAATTGGCGCCAACCCAAGGGGTGCCATGGGGCGGATATGGTGGTGAAAGGGGACCTATATTTGGCACCAACTATGGGGCTTCTAGAAAGTAGGTGAGGTGGATGGTGGAGATGATTTTAAGGAGAGGTGTATTGTGGTGATGAAGAGAATTTTGGAGGGAAAGTTGGTGTCAAAAGGGAAAGGTTCTAGAAGGTTATTTTGGAGGGAAAATAGGTGGCTTTTGGTAGTGGTGATGGGGTGAAGGGGTGTGATGGTGGTGGCGCCAACTTGGAGTAAGATAGCTAGCTTAGGTGAGCTTAGTTGATGGAGCTAGCTAGGGTTGAGTTGAAGGTGGTGGATGGCCAAGGAGCTGGATGCTATCTAAGATAAGCTAGCTTAGCTATCTATGGAGTAGAGGAGGAGGTATTGGAGCTAGGATTTAAAGAGAGGAGCTAAGGAGGAGAAATTTGGAGCTTGAAATGGAGATGGCAGCTGCTGAAGAGGCTGGCATGGAGCTACTCTAGCTAGCTTAGCTTGCTAGTTCTTTGCTAGCTGCTAAGCCAAGCTAATGTGAGCTGGAATTTACCAAAATGTTCTAAGGTGTGCTGGGCCTGGTGCTCCCAGGGAGGATCAAGCTGGTTGAGGAAGCTAAGGTAGCTTAGCTCAATTGAGTTGAGCTAAGCTGAGTCCCTAGGAGATGGACTTGAGCTTCCTGAGTTGGAATGAAGTCATCTTCAGCTGGCTGGAGTTGAGTGGAGCTCGATGTAGCTGGACTTGAGCTGGGGTGAACTCCAGTCAACTCAGTTGAGCTAGCTAGAGCTCCCTGTGGACTAGTGGGAGCGGAGATGAGCTAGACTCAGCTAAGTTGAGCTGGGTCTGAGCTAACCTGAGCTAGGGTGAGCTAAGATGAGCTCACTTCAGCTACCATTCAGCTGAGATGAGATAAATGGAGCTAGGAAGAGCTAACGCTAATTCAGGTGAGTTGAATTCCAGCTATGGTGAGCTGGATTAAGCTAAGTTCCAGCTGGGGAGAGCTTCTCCTTCACCAGTTGCCTTCTTGAGTGCTAGGGTTTTAGGGATCTGTGTATCTGTTCATCCCTAACACTCACAAAAACACATCAAAAAGATAATAAAAGATGCAATGCATGCCTAACCTAATTAATTCCTAAATGCAGCCCAAAAACCCATTTGCAGAGTAAAATCCTAAGAGCTAGGTTTATTTTAATGCGTAAGAATAATGATAAACTGGCGTTTATCACTAATTGACCTGATTTAGGGGCAACTAGTATATACATGACCCTAACCCATTGGTCGTTGCAAAGCATAGTTGCTGGGTCGAAATTGGGTCTATTGCCCTAGGTTCTTCCAAGAGAAGTTAGGGTGGTTTCTCCAACCTGGATTATAAGCATTAGGTAGGGGTTGGATCTAACATTCTCTTGTACAGCACAGACATTCTCATAGGGTGAGGATGGAGAGAAAGAAAGGAAAGGATCAAAAAAACTGGGATCAAAGGCCCTAGTTTAGAACCCGTGGGGTTCCAAAAAATGCTGACTCATAGGATGAGCTGCATCGAGTTGATTCACGAACTCCCATCCAGAAGGAGCTCGTGAAGAATGGAATCCCAAATTTTGGGATTGAGTGGATCGAGAGTTGTTCATAGAATTTCCAGCCATCCACTCTTCCATTCTCTTAGCAACAAAGTCCACCTTGTCAAGTTTGTTACAAATCAATTCGATATCAAATGAATGAGAGTCATGGACTTCATTGACATCTGATCTGGGCTGCTGGGATCGGTTAAATGTATCCATGGAGGCATGATTGATTGAATTCTCGCTCATTTCCTCAAATAAATCGTGTGCACTATCTGCATCTTTATTGAGGAAATTACCTCCACAAAAAACATCCACATGATTTCTAAGTTGCTCAGTCAACCCATGATAGAAGATCTGCACGAGTTGCCATTTTGGCACCTCATGGTGTGGACACCTCCGCAATAGGTCCTGGAATCGTTCCCAGGCCACATGAAACTGCTCCCCCAGTCGCTGGGTAAAGGTAGTGATTGCCCGTCTCAAGGCATTGGTACGTCCGACTGAGAAGAATTTCTTCAGAAAGGCTGATTTCAACTCATTCCAAGTTGCAATTGGTCTTCCTATTGTCCTGTACCAATGCGCGGCCTTATCCCTAAGAGAGTGGGGGAAGAGCCTCATGATCATTTGCTCCTCATTTACGTTTCATTCTTTGGTGGTCTGGACCAAAGTGGTCAAGTCCTCCAAGTGCTGAAACGGATCTTCGAAGCCAAGCCCATGATAATGTTTGATTAGGCTTAACACCTAAGGCTTGATTTCTACGTCACCGGCTAGAATCTGGACGTCCGGACATTTCCTGTAATTTGAAGGATCATAAAAATCCTTCAAGGGCTAAGCGCCCTGCATTCTCTAGAACCATTCCTGCATTCTCTACATTTGTTCCAACTACCTTCGGAATTCTTCCTGTGGATCTCCAGGCAGAGGAGGCTGTTGGTCGGCCATGGGATCAATTTGACCAAAATCCAATTTGCACCCCCTAGAATACTCTAGTGGTCCTTCCAATCAGGGATTCAATGATCGTCTTCCCAGCATAAACTAGGAGAAGGTCGGAAGGACTGGGGATAGGGACCCTGCAGCACAACAAAAATAAGGTTGTCCTTAAGTGGGGTAGCCTAAGGATCTATTGACTCCCAAAACCCACCTTAAGATTGTAAATGATTTACTCTACTTGCGTCTGCTCAATCCAACCAATTAGGAGGGACTGGGGAGAAGGTTCTTCCTTTGGCTTTTGCCTCCGGTTCCTAGTGCACCCCCCAGCCATGGTCGTTTGACACTACTCCCCTAGCTAGACATCAGATTAATCAGTACAAGTATGTTAATCAAAGATAATCTCAGACTAGGCCCTGAAGAGAGAATCAGACCTTAAGGCCAACGTCTACTCAATTTTATTAAGGCCTGGGATTGTGGTGCTTATGGAATGTGACGAGCCCTTAAAATGGGTTGTGCCCTTAATGATTGATTGAGAATTGTGTAAGTGCGTGCACAACTAGGGTTTTCAAGCAAGATTATTTATGATGCGTGAATTTTAATGTTCAAATCTTGCTTAAGTAGCTTTTAAAGTTTCAAATTAGGTTGATTGCAATCAAGCTTCGAGGAAAACCAGGTTGTCAAACACGGGTGAAGATTGCTTTCCTTTAAAATCAGAAATAAAGTGGAGTGCCTGGAATAGGCCTAGATTGAAAACCCTAAGGAGGAGGTACTTGATGAGTTGATTTTAAGTAGAGTGGTGTGGCCCAAATAACTCAAACAACTGGCCACAAATGCACCACTAAGTTAGGAACACAAAGATGGTAAACCTAGAATGATTTCTACTCTTTTATGTGTTGCTTTGAGTGTACTAGTTCCACATATCAGAACCTGGTTGAGTAGAAACAAATCAATTAGGTTAAGTGCCTTGAATATGGGTGTACGTTGTGTGTTTATTGAAAATTGCCCCACAAGATTATCTTTTTATTTTTTTTTTATAAACGAGGGTGGAATGAATGTGGGTGAGAATCCAAACAACCAAACTATTCCTAGGATTTATGCAAACACCTAGGTTAATTGGAATTTGGATTTAATGTGGCAAATGAAATCTATGGAGGGGGAAAAATGGGGAGCACTTACAGTTGTCTTCAACTGCACTTTACTCTGGTCTACCACTTGATGATTCCCTAATGGAGGTCTATGCAAAACAATAGACACAAGAGAAAGCAAGTTAGAAGATAATAAAGTGCGTGAAAGGCGAAAAGAAGATCGAAAATCATTGCCTCCCCGGCAACAGTGCCAAAATGTTGAAGCTACGAGCTACTATGCTAACGTATTTGGTTTTGAAAAACCTATCATCGTAGTTTGAAAGCGAAGAACTCATGTTCAACAAATAAAATTTGTACCGGAATAGAAATCTTGGGTCAAACTCAAGGAGGCTACGTCGATCTATATTCGCAATTATATTTTTTCTTTAGAGTTTTTGTTGAAAAGCGAAGCAATGCAATTACAATGAAGCAAGATTAACAATCAGAATAAATGAGAGAGAGAGAGAGAAAACATGCACTCAATAATACAAAATGTTTATATAATATAACTAGAGAAGAATTACACTAGAAAGTGAGAAATCAGCTACACTAGAAAGCAGGAAAATTCTACTCTAGAAAGCTGTAAAGAAGAATGAGAGAGAGAAGTTATCCTCCTCGACGATTGCTTGGAGGACAAGCCAGACAAGATGTCGCCTAGACGAAAGAGGACGGAGCCGGAAGAAGGGGGTCGAAGCAGGAGGAACGAGAATGGGGCAGCACATCGTCGTCATCGCAAGATCCGCTTCTGAAATGAGAGCAAAAATTTGACTTTATCTCTCGAGGAGCATCCCGGGTGTGGGACAAGCTTCTCTTGAGCTTTGGAGAGATAGAGATAAGGAAGGGATGACAATTTCGTATGGAAGGGGTCTCCTTTTATAGTTGCAAGGAGTGGGGGCAATTTGCTCTTTTTAATCTCAAAACATTAAATAAGGGGTCTTTAGTGATGAATAAAATCGTTGCTAAAGCCCCATCTTGGGCGACGTGCGCCGCCCGCTTGCCTCTTCTGCATGAAATGCACACTCCACGTTCTTCAGATCCTAGCCATCGGATGGTGAGATAGGACAGCTTAACTCACCCCTCGCCGTGCCTTCTCATAGTGCACCTAGCACGTGCGATCCCGAGTTACGCGCAGGAATGCATGGGCACGTCATCTAGATTGAGCACGTGTGGCTGCTGGATCGCAATCGTACGGTCTATCGGGCACGCGCCTCCGCAACAATTGATGCGCGGTGAGGCTCGAACGCGCGCCTGCCCTTCGCTTAAGCGCTCTTGCCCACTACGCTACGTGCACAGATGGGCAGGCGCTTGACTTAAGCGCAGGTGCATCCCAACCGTTGGATCTTGATCCAACAGCGGGGAAACATTGATGCGAAAGCCTTCAGCTGATGCGTGCAGATGGTTGGGCGGCCGAGATGGTGCCACGTGGTGCCATCTTGGCCATTCATCTTCTAGATGATGTAGATGGTGCCACAGATGTCTGATTGAGTTGATTTCCATGCCGTTAGGCTGCGATCATCGATCCAAATCCATCCGTGTGATCGGATTTGTCGTTTGAAGTGTGGATTTACACCATCTTGGCTGTAATCTTCTAGGGTTCCCCGATCTCTATCTGATGCTATAGATGTCTGATTAGGGCGATCTTGGAGTCGTTGAACTCCAATCGTCGCCCTGATCAAATCTATACTGTTGGATCTTTGATCTGAGGTCCCGATAAAAATTTTGCCGTATCCTTGAACATAAAAGGAGATAATTAACCTCCATTTTATTCAAACTAATCTAAATGCAAGATGATGCATGCTATGCAATATTTATAGTATGCAATGCGATTCTATGCTTAAGAACATGCATAAATAGACATCTTATGTAGTGTAAACATATTTACATCAGTCCCTGGCAATCGATGCTTCGGGATATCACCACCTATGGCAACCCCCATAACCCTGGCTTTCGACACTTCAGGATAGTGCCGCGCATGGCATTCTGTAGCTAAATTCAGACCTTGGTAACGGGCATTTTAGGATAATGCCACCCATGGCATCTAAACTAGCACAAGGTGCTTTCGTACCCCAGGTAGGATATCTAGATATCCTAGGAGACAAGCACCGAGGAGATGATATGTTATAATGCATCTTCAAGGAGAGTATTTGTCATTCCTCCTCTCCACGCTGGGAACTCATCTAATCAACTTGTGTCTTCAAGGTTTCGGGAAAACATTTTAAGAACAGACACTTTTTGCCATTATTATTCAATATGCACACTAAACTAGATCGGTGTGTGATGTTTGGGTGCTTAGGTTACCAAGTCCCGCAAACCAAAGGGCAGACAACAGAGCCGAATACTCCCTAGGCCTTAGACTTAATACATCAACCTCGCAACTCCCACAACCTCTTGAGGAATAGTCCAAATCTTGACAAATACATGTGTTTAAGCCCTAAACTAGACCCAGGAAGCCTAAAGTCGATATCCCGCACTTGTCTCCTCTTTAACACTTCAGGACTTCACGGTGCAGGAGGCGCGTGTGTTTAAAAGAGTCGTTATAGTTTGCACTCGCAACGTCGATTTTAAATGAAGAAATGGACGTGAGTCCGAGTGTCGATCTCAGGGAGGCATGAAAACTGGATTTTTCTTATCACTTAATGTCACGGAAATAACAGGTTTTTGCTTGCGAGAAGTCATGGGTGAAAAGCGAGTGAGAGAGAGAAAAAGAGAGAGAGAGAATAGGGTTAGAATTTCTTCATTCACACATGCAACTTTAAACATAAAAGAGGGCAAGTAACTAGATAGGAAACATTCAATTGACATGCAACTTTAGTTTATAATTACAACACTAGATAAATGCTTAAACACAAGTAAAGTAAAGCTTAAGATAAAGAGGGAAAGAGAGAGAGAAGACGGCGAGGCAGCCACGGCGGTGAAGAGGGACTCCGTCGGTGACTCGTCAGCTCCGGTGATTACAAAGAGAGCTAATGGTGGCTAGGAGTGGGGTAGAGCACTTGCAAGTGGATTGAATGCCCTCCATGGGTGGTTGGATGGAGTTTATATAGGCAAAAGGGTTTTCTAATTTAAGTATGGGCTTTAGCGACGTTTGGGACGTCGCTAAATCCATACTAAATCCGTCAGTGTAGCCCCTTTCGCCTGCCGGTCGCCAGTGCGCCCTGTGCTTCTTTGGAGGCGATCTGCACGCATGCGTTCTACTTCGATTGGACAGTTGAGATCCCACAAAGAGCACGCTCGCGGATCACCACTGAGGCACGTGCATCTGTCGCATCATCGCACACGTGAGCATCCGTGTGCATCCGTTGCGCCGAGTGTGCTCCATCTGCGCCGTTCACTACTGATCAGGCGGCTCAATTTCCCTGGCACGCACCTTTGCCTTCAAATTTTCGTGCAGCATGATTCAATCCCACGCCGGTTGTGCGTGCGTGAGGCGGTTGACTGCTGCACTATCACAGCAAATTGTCGCGGCGAGAGTCGGGCGCATAGGCGTTCTCAGCCGTTCAATCGAAGATCGATGACTGAGAGTTGTCCTCCGGGTGAAGGCAGAGTCAGGTGGTGGTCTGGATGCAACGAGCGAGCACCACATGGTGCGCTGTGGGCTGTTGATCATCAGATCAACAGTCAGAACTTCTTGGGCCCATTACAGGACTTCGGATGTCAGATTTGGCCGATTTCGAGTCTGTTAGACTCCGTTCATCGCTCTGAATCCATCTGTGCAGTCCAATTGCTCGTCTGAGGCCTGTTTGGACATGTCCTTGTACACATGGCCATTAATAATGCATTATAAGCAATCTTGATGTGCAATGCATGTGATGCTCCTATTCCTATTTATGATGTGTTATTTGTGCATTTTATTCTTAAGATAAACCCCAATTGACAGATTTATCACCCCAAGATGCAATGTTATCATACCCCCTTGCTTACTCCTTATTAGTCCCTAGCAAGGTTTATTCTAGCCTTTATTTCCAATCAGAATTTAAGAAGTAATTACTTGGACACTTCGTCACTTGTCAATAGGAGGAAATATACTAAGATCTTAATCTACAAAGACTAAGCATTGCCCGGGTGTCTGCCAGAATATGAATCGCTTGAATCCTTGCTTTAATGCATGTATATATATATATTTCTCATTTTTAGATTTTTTTGGAGTTAAGAGTGTGTTGGTAACTTTTTACGGCTACCCAACCCACCCAAAACTCAGACAAAACTCTAAGTGCTAAGCATCTTGGTGTGAAGATTGTGATAGACTCACTCAACGGTAATTTAGACAGACTTCGGGTTTCTATGCCCCTAGGTGATCGAAAGAGGAAGTATTTTCCCTGAAGGTGTATTTGTTCGATCGGTAGCTTTCTCCCTACGTTTGTTTAACTTGGGGTCAACACAAGGATTTTTCCAGTGTATATCTCCCCGGCTTTCTCTACTTCCCTGCTTCTTCCTTAAGTGTTTTGGTTCTTTTTGTGCATTTACTGAGCTGAGCTCTGGACAACCAACCAATGGACTGTTACCCACGATCACTTGCCAGCCATACTCATGCAGTGAAGTGTGGTTTATTTTGTTCTCTCTTTTTTCTTCTCCTTTTTTTTATTTGGTAGGTGGCTTCCCTGATCTCAAATTTACCTAGAGGCAATAAAGAGGTGATCCCGTGGCTGGACTCTGGACAACCTACCAATGGGCTGTTACTTACAACAACTTGACAACCATACCACCCTAGAGAGTTCATTAGCTACCCAATTTCTGTCAGAATCTCCAAGGAGTGAGTCTGTACAAAAATGTGTGCAGATGCTTAGACTAAAAGTCCTTCTGAGTTAGAGGGTGAGTTGATAAGTCGTTTACTTATCACCTTATTTAGTTAGTGGATTAGAGTAGCTTAAGGTTGCAAGGATTTGAAGCTAAATCCATATTTTGACGGACACCAGGGCTGATTAAGCCTGAAGGCCTGAAAAGTCTAAGTGTTCAAGTTCTTTCCGTATTATTTCCCACTATTGACAAATTTCTAATGCCCACGTTTTTCTTCCTAAATTCTTTTTTTTAATTTATTCTATTCAGACTGATTAAATGAGCTCAGAATCATGCAATTTACCACCCCCCCATGCTTAAGTTGGACAATGTCCTCATTGACAAATACATGGATGCAACAAGGGTTCGAAAAGATATTACCTAAGTGACGTAGAATACCCGATCAGTCTGAATCTTCTGGGTTGCCTCCCAGGAAGCACTGAGTTTAACGCCTTCGGCTGGGCATAGTGCACAAACAGGAATGGTTTGGGTCAAGGAGGCATGTACAAAATCAGCCAGACCCAAAATCAGAAGTCCACAGATGCAAACAAGGTAGTGGTGGAGTCTCGTTCCTAAGGGGCGGGAATTCTGCAGCAGATGTATCATGCATGCCCGTGTCAGATCCTCTCTTAGTTTGCGGGCATGCAAAGAAGTTGATGTGGATGAGCGCACCCCGAATATGACATGCCAGACACTAAAGATGTAGGTTTTATACTCAGCTTGTGTCCCCATAAAATTGTAATCCGTCAAAGGTGTATCAATTCCAGTACATTCGGGTTGCGGGATCTTTATTCTGGTAGGACAGGTAACAAAATCAAGAGTTTCATAATGAGCCTTGCAATCAAGCGTGAGGTCTCTCTCTAGAGACGAATCCATCTCTTCCGCAACTACGGTTTCATTGCTCATTCCCTCCAAGCCCTTGACCTCAAGAATATTCTCTTCAACCTCTTTTGTATCAGATTCACTGTTTGAGGTTGCATTAGAGGAAGGGCCAATTTCACCCTCTACTTCATATTCTATCTCTCGGACATCCTCCAAATTTGTGATGGGGATTCCAACCGATTCATAATCGATTTCTTTGAAATTATAACTCCATTCCCCATCTCCTCTATTGGTTGTTGTTTCCACCGGATCATTTCTCTCGGGCAGATTAGATTCGGATTCCAGGGCATCTCCCCTCACATTCTCAGTTTCCTCCTGATGTATGTCCTCAATGCTCCCCAAATTGTGTTCCAAGGGATCCTCAATGACCTTATCCATTGAGTTGTCCAACTCCTGGGGGTATCAATGGTGGACTGAACCAAATTAGGGTGACAGGGGTAGTCCAATTAATCATGGTAGGTCCTTACTTCATGAATTCCATGAATGGCGTTGTGTGCAACAGCTTTCTTTGGCCTTCTTCCCCTAATTGTTGGAACATATCCAACATGGCCTATTTCCCTTTAACCAATTCTTGATTTTGTCTATGTAACTCTAACTGGAGGTTACCAAGAATTGACAGGGTGTCATTTGGTGTCCTTTGGATTTCCTCCTTGAAATCTAGGTTAAGAGGGTGTGGTTGAGGTTGTGGATTAGAATCCATACTGGAGTTTAGGTTTTTGGGTGGGTCCTCTATTCTATCATGTTCAGGGTCCAGTTCTTCAAGAGGAACCATTCTCTGTTTGGTCTTACTCCAGAATAGTTGAGGTTCTAAGTCCTCCTCCCAGTCAGATTCTTCATCAGTTGACCAAATCAAAGGTTGATGATCCTAGGCTTGCCTAGACTTCTGATCATTCTCTGATTTCCATTTGTCTAGAATTCCTTCCAATCCAAAGGTCAAGTAGGAAAGGTTGTTGCATTCAGATGACCTTTCTTGGTTATTGTCCTAAGAAGGGTAGGGTTCTTGGTGTTCTCCTAGAGTGTAGGTCCCATCAAAGTGGTTAGAGAGCGTGTGGGACCTAAATGATGAGGCGTCATGAGGAGAATTGAGATATGGAGCCCCATGATTTGAATCATACCCTTGGGTGGATATGTTGGGTGTATCCCAATAAGAGGTTGGTACGGTTTTGTCATAACTAGGACGGTTCGGCCAAGAGGGATATTCTAGGTCGTACCCCCAACTTGGTGGTTGGTTAGCCTAAGTAGGTTGTGGATATGGTCTACTTGGGTTAGCATACAAATCATGTTGGGGGAAGTTTGGGTAAGATGGATAGGCATTGAAATCCATGGTTTGGAAGAAATGGAGGGATGAGGGAAGAACAGATGAGAGAGAGTTGTGTGTGTACAATCAAGAAAACAAGCCTAATCCTTATGGTGTATTCCTTAGGAGACCTAGAAATCTCCAAAAGGGTGATCAAGTCCGTAAGCACTGGACTCCCCTTCCCAAAGCTAATCTAGCTAGGTTGATTACGAGGGGATTGTAGGGAAGGTTCTTCATTTGGCTTGCGCCACCGGTTCCATAGACCCCACAACCGCGGTTGTTTGACACTTCCCCGTAGCCTAGTCACCAGATTCTACTAAGGAAATGAAAGCCAAATGCCTAGCAAACAAAACCCCGCCTCTCGAGACTTAACCCAATCCTACCTAGGGCACGTCTACTCTGTTTTAAAAGGGCTAGGATAGTGCTTGTGCTAGGGTTATGTGATGAGGCGTTGATTGAGGTAGTGCCTCTTAGTTTTCCAATTCCAGTGTGTGTGCTTCTATCAAAACATGATTATCAAGTAAGGATTTTTTTAAAATGTGGTGCTTTTTAATGTTTCATCCTTACTTTTATGTCTTTTAGGATTGACGTGTCTTAATGTTTTCAGACAAATTTCAGTGGGCATGTCAAGTTTTGCACACAATTTAGTGAAAGTAGATTTCCTTTGTTGTATAGAGGCTCTAAAACCCTAATATACTCATCCTAGTGATCATGCAACTTCTATTGGATGAGTCAATCTTAGGGGTGAGTGGTGCGGCCCAAGTCAATTCAAGGTGGCTTCGCAAACACCACTCAAAAAGAAAGAAAAAACACTCCAAGAATCTTAGATTATTCCAAATGTTAGAGTGTATTATTTTTTTGTTGGGTGATGTGTTAAGGATGTAGATCAGGCAATCATGCACCACGCCAATTTTTTTCAGTTTTACAATCTTTTTAGATTTTTAAGAAAGCAAACAACCATGGGTGAAGAAATACTCACGACCGGTCCTTGTTTTGCTTACTCCCTCATTACCGTCACGAGTTGCACTATTTCGCCGTCCAAGCGTCGAATTCCTGCAACCATCAAGTAGAAGGAGACAAGGCATTAGACGATGTGAGCATGGATGTAAAATGGAAGTGACAAAATAAATCCGTTGCCTCCCCGGCAATGGCGCCAAAAACTAACGGTGCGAGAGGTGTGTGTGTTTAAAAGAATCATTATAGCTTGTGCTCGCAATGTTGATTTTAAATGAACAAATGGACATGAGTCTGAGTGTCGATCTCAAGAAGGCATGAAAATCATATTTTTCTTGTCACTTAATGTCACGGAAATAACGGTTTTTTGCTTGCGAGAAGTCGTGGGTGAAAAGCGAGTGAAAGAGAGAGAAAGAGAGAGAGAGAGAATAGGGTTAGAATTTCTTCATTCACACATGCAACTTTAAACATAAAAGAGGGCAAGTAACTAGATAGGAAACAACTTCATTTGACATGCAACTTTAGGTTATAATTACAACACTAGATAAATGCTTAAACACAAGTAAAGTAAAGCTTAAGATAAAGAGGGAAAGAGAGAGAGAAGACGGCGAGGCAGCCACGGCGGTGGAGAGGGACTCCGTCGGTGACTCGTTGGCTCCAGTGATTACAAAGAGAGCTAATGGTGGCTAGGAGTGGGGTAGAGCACTTGCAAGTGGATTGAATGCCCTCCATGGGTGGTTGGATAGAGTTTATATTGGCAAAAGGGTTTTCTAATTTAAGTATGGGCTTTAGCGACGTCCGGGACATCACTAAACCCATACTAAATCCGTCGATGTAGACCCCTTCGCCCGCCGGTCGCCAGTGTGCCCTGTGCTTCTTCGGAGGTGATCCGCGCAAGCACGTTGTAAGCCGTCCGATAGAAGATCGGACGGCTGAGATCCCGTGAAAAGCGCACTCGCGGATCACCGCTGAGGCGCTCACATCTGCCGCATCATCACGCGTGTGAGCATCCGCGCTCATCCGTTGCGCCGTGTGTGCTCCATCTACGTCGTTCGCTGCTGATCGGGTGGCTCAATTTCCCTGACGCGCGCCTTTGCCTTCGAATTTTCACGCAGCGCAATTCGATCCCACGCCGGCTACGCGGGCGTGAGGTGGTCAACCGCTGCACTATCGCAGTGGATTGTCGCGGCGAGAGTCGGGCGCGCTAGCGTTCTCGGCCATTTGATCGAAGATCAACGGCTGAGAGTTGTCCTCCGGGTGAAGGTAGAGTCAGGCGGTGGTCTGGATGCAACAAGCAGGCACCACGTGGCACGCTGTGGGCCGTTGATCATTAGATCAACTATCAGAACTTCTTGGGCACATTGTAGGAGCTCCGGATGTCGGATTTGGCCGATTTTGAGTCCGTTAGACTCCGTTCGTTGCTCTAAATCCATCCGTGCAGTTCGATTGCTCATCTAGATTTTGACATGTCCTTGTACACATGGCCGTTAATAATGCATTATAAGCAATCTTGATGTGCAATGCATGCAAAGCTCCTATTCCTATTTAAGATGTGTTATCTGTGCATTTTATTCTTAGGATAAACCCCAATTGACAGATTTATCACCCCAAGATGCAGTGTTATCAGGACTTAATTCATCATTTGATTCAACCCATGACTTAGGTAAGTTCCACACTCAATTGCTGGGACCAGCATAATTTTTGCACTTTTTCCTCTCTGTGTCTCTCTTCTTCTTTCACTTTTTCCTCCTCACTATATTTGCAATTCAACTCACAAAGATTTCATCATCTTCCTTTTCTTGTTCCCTTTTTTTTATGCAATATGAAATAAAAGTCCTAATTACATGCATGCAACATATGCTTAAATGCTATGTACAACATCAAGTTACACCCCCCTGATGTGCACATATCTAATTGGCCTAAAATGTCTATTTATGTATATTCCTAGTGTTATGAAGCATCTTGCATTATAAATATTGGATAACATGCATCATCATGCATTTAGATTAATTTGTACAAATTGTATAGTAATTTGCCTCTTATTGTGGCCAAGGGACAAGGCAACATCATTTCAGCACCTTGGATTGAAGATCCAACCGTACGAATCTTATCAGGGCAGTGATCAGAGTCCAACACCTCCAAAATTGCCCCGATCGAACATCCGTAGCATCAGATGTATTCCGAGGAAGGTCACAAGTCAAGGGGCCAGGTGGTGGAAACTGAACCTCAGATGAAGAAGCCAATCACATGGATGGGTTCGGATCGATGATCACCGCTTAACGGCACGAGAATCAGTCAAATTGGACATCCGTGGAACCACCTACAAGCATTTGAAGATGGACAACCCAGATGATGCCACATGGCTCCATCCAAGCCACTAAAAGCCACTGACGCTCCTCCTCCTCAGTAAAGGTAGCACGTCTCGACCACTGTATGGAGATCCAACAGCTGAGAGAGCCATGACCTTAAAACAAAAATGTGAAAAAGAACCAAGTGAAGTGCAGCAGTCGTGTGCCTTACGCATGATGCACAATGCATGCTCGATTTGCGGCAAGGGGTGAAATTTGCTACAGGCGAGCAGGGGCAAAATGCACCCATTGGATGGCAATCGAGCAGTATCAAATGCGACAACATATCACGCTTGGAGGCGAGCGATCCATACGTGCACGATGACGCGATGAGGTGAAATCTGCAGGTGGTTCCTCAACCCTCCAATCTTCATCTGACGACGGGAAGAAGGGCTACATCACCTCTTAACTGTTGAAGGTGAAGCGGCATCGATGCAATCTCAGCCTTGCAATCTTGATTGGAGGGTTGAGATCAACCCAAGCGCTTAACGCACGTGGCTTCACGTAAGCTGTTGGATGCAAAGCGAGTGGCTAAGATCAGAGGCACATCTTCACCAACGTTTACCTTCAACGATAGATGCATGTGTCACTAAAAGACTTATATTTAATTTTCAAGATGTAAAGTACCCCTTTTGCCCCTATGTCCTCAACTATAAATAAGACTGTTGTAGCGCAAAAGTCATCTTTTAGAGAAATACATCGTAGTATAGGATGAAAATCACACAAACACTTAAATTTATAAAACTTGAAATCGCTGTGAGTCCGAGGTCATTCGCTGGGACCAATTAGGCAATTAATTCACTAATCACAATTATCAATGAAGATATGAGAAAATAATGCTTAGTGTAATCAGAATAATATTTCAATAAAACTAAGAATAAGAGTGCAAAAAGATGAGGTTAAAATACTAACTTGAATCACCAAATTAACCCTATGTTTAAACTCAACAATCAACTCAAGTAAACCAACAGTAATCTCAACCATGTATCCACGCAGGTAGATGTTTCAATAGTAACCGATCAATTAGGCGCCAAGTCAGACGATAGAGTCAAGGCGCGGTCACCTTAACCTCAAAGCCTCAGAGAACCCAAGGCACAGCATCAGCAGACAAGCACAAGACTCTCACAAGATCAAGGCATAAGACCTCACTAAGTCTTCAACAACAACTAAGTGTTGAGAGAGGGGTCACGTATCCCGAGGTGCAAAACCCTCACCTTCCCTCCCTCAGATTCTCTTCTCTTCAGATCAAGTCGAGTTTGGGTAATCGGACCCAAACCCACGTGGCATGAACTGTGGGCGAGGGTGTGCGTTGGTGCGTATGTGAGTGGGGACCTCACCCCCGATGCATGCTGAGGCAAGCAGCTAATGGTGAGAATTCAATTTATGCATGGTCAGGATTTTGTCCCACATGATGTGGGACTATCCTCTCCTGCTTCCTTCGCGTGAGGCTGCACCAGTTGGCCTAAGGAATTGGGGTAGTAGCTGCAGCTGGTGGCTTCGATTGAGGGCTTGGATGTCTTCAAGATTTGGGCCTGCTTCTATTGCGGCAGCAGTAAGTCGAATGAAAGTTGGAGACGGGTGGTCAGTGTCAGGGAAGATGCAGGCGACGGCGAAGCTCCAGTAAGTACCTGAGGAACAAAATACGATATTGTGGCCCTGTAAAATAAGCTCAAAAGATTTGCCCTGTGGAGGCGAGTGTTGTGGGGGTGTTTTCGTGAAGTGTAGTGCATGGAGGTGGATTGTCGAGGTTGAAGATGGTGTGCGAAGGGTGTAGTGTTCAACAGAGTGATGAAGAGTGTAAAGCCCAAAATTTCTTAGGGCTTTTACTCAGTGAAGTGTGGTGAAGGTGTAGGAGGTGGTGGCGGTGCATTTGATGGTCTATGGCACCGACGCGAGCTCACCGGAGCTTGTATCGGACGTAAGGAAGACGAAGGTGGTGCTGGCAGTGGTGTGGGTGAACCTAAGGACTAAGTAGAGTGAAAGGAAGAGGAAAGGGAGATAAAGAGATTGAGGCACTTATTTGGTCGAAGGAGAGCGGGATTGGTGCCGGCTATGATTGGCCAGCACCGAGGAAGGAGGTGATTCCGATGAAGGCAACGACAGTGGAGATGAGGTTGAATCATACGGAGCCTTGGCTGGCGACTGTCGAAAGAAGCTTAGGGAGATGATGTTGCATCCAATTTGGCTGTTGGACGCATGGAAGAGGAGGGTTACGAAGACCGTCAGAGCTCAAGATGAAGGTGGCTAGAGGAGAGAATGAGAGGTTGTTCCTGGCCTTTTCTGAGCCAAGGAGGACAGCCTGGGCGAAAGAGTGCTTTATAGGTCTCTTAGAAGCATGAAAATAGCTAGAATAGCCAACCCTCAAGTAGGTTTCAAGCTTGAGATTCTTGGGTTCACCAGCAGTGGATCCGGCCAAAATTGATCTCAAAACCTAGTCCAATCTGTAGAGAAGATCCATGCGACCATTCTCCAATTTTGGAGAAGTTTGGTCTTGATTTGAGGGAGAAATCTTCCTCGAATCTCGCTGCTGAGCTTGGGTTCACACCAATGGCGGTAAGGACGGGAATGAAGAAAATGATGAAATTTAGGCACCCGTTTGCAAAGAATTTAGAACCTGAGGGGTTAAATGTACGAAATAGAGTTTTAAAGGGCAAAAATGTAAACTAGGTCAAAATGGACTCTGATTGGGCCCAAATTTTGGTACCAATCTAATTTACACCCAATAAATATAATGGTAAAGTTGGATTTCAGTTTTGAGCACGTTTGACTAGAAAATTTGCACAGAAGCCCAAATTAGGATAGAATTCCGTCTAAGATTCTATTCTAGGTCAACATGGGTTCACATGGTCAAAACAAGGGTACCGAACCTCTTAGAATATTTTTATATGATTTTTAGGAGATTTAGATGAATTTTATCCTAACCAGAACCTCTTTAATTTAAGTAGGTCTGAAATTAGGGTTTTCTGTGCTGTGGTTCTTGAATGTTATTTCTGTCTGTATGAACCCACTCATTGAACTTTAGTACTTGTCTAACCTTCATTTAACCCCTAAGAAACCATGTGGTTAATCTATGTTTACGATGTGCTGTTAAAATTATAGAATTAACCCTGATTTTCCGTTCTCTTCTCAAAATAGAATATTATGGAATTATGACCCTCAGATGATTATGTAAGAGCTTTTATCAATCAAACTTGCCTAGAAGTGGCTAGTTAGGGTTATGATGGTGTTCCCATCATACCCCCACGCCTAGCTTTCTCTAGTCCCTAGCAAAATCCTATGGATCAAACTAGATCTCTAAACCGAATGTAACCGTCAGGATTCCCTACTAAGCTGCATCTCTGAGTTCAGATCACAATACTAACAATAAACCTAAAGATACTCAAGTACCAGCCAAGATCTAGACCTGACCAGCTTCATCCTGGGTCTATCGCAAAGGTTTCTACGGCCTGCAAAAATTTCCTAGAGGTTCGTTAACCCCAGTGGTTAAAGCACCCGTGTGTGGACGTATCGTATCTAGGTTCAGTTTGCCAGTGCATTTTGATAAGAGAGAGATAGAGAAAGATTTTTTTCCATTTTGAGAGTTTTCTCTCTTTTCCTTTTAGATTTCCCTAAATCTAGCCTCGGATTGGCCCTAAACATTGTCTGTATCGGATTTCTTGTCCCCACCATCAATCCTCGAAGGGTCCCTGGCAATCGATGCTTTGGGATAGCACCACTCATGGAAAACCCCAGAACCCTGGCTTTCAACACTTCAGGATAGTAACCCCCATGGCATTTTGTATCTAAATTTACGCCTTGGCAATCGACATTTCGGGATAATCCTGCCAATGGCACCTGAACCAGCACAAGGTGCTTACATGCCCCCGATAGGATATTTAGATATTCTAGTAGACAAGCACCGAGGAAATGATATGTTATTACGCATCTTCGAGAGGAATTTTCCACCTTTCCGCATCAAGGACTCATCCAATCAACTTGTGTTGTAGAGTCATTCCTAAGCTAGATCTTCGAGACAGCTTTTTAGAACAGAACACTTTTGCCATGATTTTTTATTAAGTGCATTGAACCAAACTTAGTGTGTGGATTTTGGGTGCTAAGTTTACCAAGTCCCACAAACCAAAGGGCAAGCAACAGGGCCGAATAATCCCTAAGCCTTAGACCTACTACATTAGCCTAGCACATTCCTCAAGCTCTTGAGGACTAATACGGATCTTAACGAATACTTGAGTTTTTAAACCCTAAAAATAGGTCCAAGAGGCCTAAGATCGGTACTTGTCACTAATCGCCCAAGTTTTAGCCTTCCAAGTCTTAATTCATCATCCGATCTAGCCTAAAAGTTAGGTAAATTCCATAATTACCAGAGCCTATCTCATTTCTTTTCTTTTCGATTACTCCTTTTTTCTCTTTTTTTTTCATTTCTTTTCTCTGCTCCTCATTTGTTTTCAATTTAGCTCACTTTGATCTCTCCACTCTCTTATGTGTGTGTGTGTGTTTTTTTTATGAAACCCCTCCATGAATTAATTCTCATAGCATTTTGCACTTTAATACCCCCCCTATGCCTAAGATTTGCAATGTCCTCATTGTAAATTAGGTGGGTTCGAGGTCCACTTAGTACATTCATTAGAAGAGGTTTGGTGGGTGAACAGGTTGGAATGGCTATTGTGGACGTTGTCAAGCTCTGATATAAGTATCAAAGGTGGAGTCAATTGTTCTAACGGACGAACCCAAAAGTGCACCATGATTTCAGCAAAAAGATAGGTTATAAGGGTCTTAGATTCTTCAAGAATGACGGGTTGCCTCCCGTTAAGCGCTAAGTTTAACGCCATCAGCTGGGCACAATGAAGCTCAGGGAGAATGGAGATTAAAAGATACTTCAGCTAGATTCAAGTAGGTGAGTTCGAAGAATGGTTTGTCTCTGACCATTCATGACAAAAGGTTTTGAGTCATGACTGAGTTCGCTAATTTCGATGGCTCCATTTCCAACGACTCGTCTCACGAGGAATGGTCCAATCCACTTTGATTTGAGTTTTCCTAGGAAGAGCTCGAGTGTGGTATCGAAGAGTAACACTTTCTGACTAGGATGGAAAGGTTTTCACAAAATGTACCTGTCATGGAAGTCTTTGACCCGCTCTTTGTAGATTTGCGAGTTCTCGCATGCGTCATTGCGTATTTCCTCAATCTCGCTCATTTGCAACTGACGGTGGATTCCAACCTTCATAAGATCTAGATTGCACTTCCGTACTACCCAGTAAGCTTTGTGCTCCATTTCTATGGGGATGTGATATGGCTTCCCGTACATGAGTTTGAAGGGAGACATTCCTAACTGGATCTTATGGGTGGTCCTACAAGTCCACAAGGCTTCTGGAAGTTGGGTAAACCAATCCTTCCTATCAGGTCGAACAATGACTTGAAGGATCTTCTTGATCCCCCGATTTGATAGCTCAGCCAATCCATTAGTCTAAGGGTGATAAGGATTCAAGATATGATGCGACACCTCATACTTTTTCATCAAGGACTAGAATTGCACATTTGCGAAATGAGACCCTCCATCGCTGATGATGGCTTTTGGAACCATAAATCTGGAAAAGATGTTCTCCTGAATAAACCGAAGAACAACTTTATGATCGTTCATTCTGGTGGGGATGGCTTCGATCCACCTCAAGATGTAATCAACAATGAGTAAGATGTACTCAAAGCCATTAGATCCCGGAAAGGGTCCCATGAAATCAATTCCCCAAATATCAAAGATTTCGCACACAATGATCGGATTTTAAGGCATCATATCGTGTGGGCCCATGTTGCCGAGGGTTTGACAACGAGCACATGCCTTGCAATAGGAGTGTGTGTCTTTGAACATGGTGGGCCAAAAGAACCCACATTGGAGGATTTTCACTATGATTTTACACCCAGAGTAATGGCCACTGCATGCCTGGTCATGACAGAATGAGATGACATTGTTGACCTCATCGTCAGGAATGCATCTCTGGATCACTTGGTCATTACCGATGTGGAATAGATGCGAATTTTCCCAGACATAATACTTGGCTTCAGAAATCATCTTGTCCCGCCTGGAAGTCGCCCAATCTAGCGAGACTTTCCCTATAAGCAAGCAGTTCATGATGTTGGCAAACCAGCGAAGTCCACTAATGGCCAACAGATGCTCATCCGGAACTTTCCAGTAATAGGTTCGAACGAGTCAATAATCGAAAAAGGAAGATGGGACAAATGGTCAGCTACCACATTCTACTTTCCTGCCTTGTCGCGAATCTCAAGATCGAATTCCTTCAATAGCATGATCCAGTAGATTAATCTAGGCTTCACGTCCTTCTTCGTGAGTAAGTGCCTCACCGCAGTGAGATCTGAGTATATGATGACGTAGGAACCCAGAAGGTATGATCTGAATTTCTCCAGACCAAATACTACGACCAGCAACTCTTTTTCTATAACTGTGTAATTACATTGAGCCTCGTCCAATGTCTTGCTGGCATAATATATGACCACCGATTTCTCGTCGATTTTCTGACCCAGTACCGCTCCTACTATGTAGTCAACCGCATCACACATAATCTCGAAGGGATGAGACTAGTCAAGAGATTGCAAGATTGGTGCTTGGGTGACTTGATCACGGATGATCTCAAACACGTGAATGCACTCACTTATCTCGAAAGACGTGTCCTTTGAGAGGAGATTCATTAAGGGGTGCACGATCTTGGAAAAATCAGATATGAATCGACGGTAAAAATCGATGTACCCCAAGAATGATCTGATATCTTTGACCGAGTTAGGCATGGGTAATTTGGAAATCAAATTCACTTTAACCTAGTCGACCTGGTTACCTCTCTCAGAGACAAGAAGTCCAGGAATGATGCCCTCAAGAACCATGAAGAAGCTCTTTTCCTAGGAGAGAACTAGGTTCACTTCGATGCATCTCTTAAGGATTTGGACCAAATGAAAGAGGCATTCATCAAAAGGCTCACTAAATACTGAGAAGTCATCCATGAAGACCTCAAGGTAATTACCTACCATATATGAGAATATGACTAGCATGCATCACTGAAAAGTGGTGGCTACGTTGCATAGCCCAAATGGCACCCTACGGATCACATACATACCATAGGGGTAGGTAAAGTGGTCTTTTCCTGATCTTCGGGATGAATTGCCACCAGATTATATCCAGAGTACCCATCCAGGAAATAGAAAAATTGATTTCCCATCGATTTCTCGAGAATCTGATCAATGAACAGAAGTGGGAAATGATCTTTCTTTGTCGAGGCATTCAGTTTCCTATAGTCTATGCTGACTCTCCATGAATTTGAAATGCAGGTCGAGATGGTCTCTCCAGATTCAATCGTAATCACAATGAGCCCTACCTTCTTAGGCACAACTTGGATCGGCCTCACCCAGCAACTATCAGAGATCAGGTAGATGATATAGGCATCTAACCACTTCATGATCCCTTTCTTCACGACCTCTTGCAGATTTGGATTGAGCCTCGGATGAGACACTCATCATGATATCTAATTACCCCTAATTAACTAGTCTTTCTAGTTAATTAGCTAAGGTTATGAACATATAAGGGTTAATTATAAAATAAGATATATTTAGTAAAGGACCTTAAAATAAGTTTAAAATGACATTTTATCATTCAATTAACATTATTAATAATTTAGACAATAATTGGACTCGAAATCCTATTAAGCATTCCCTTAATTAATAAGATAAGTAACTTAAATATGATGTATACCTAAGTATGTAATAACTTAAGTGATTTTACTTAATCTAATAAATTAACCTAAAAAGGTCAAAAATGTAAATTCAAGGTGTAAACATAATATTTACCTTATTTACTAACATATATAAAAAGATGAAAAAGATCTAAGTTAAAATAAACCTTTAAAATGAGGGTTTACATTTTAGTCCTTACTTTTCATTACAGTCGGGTCCTTATTTCTTACACAAGTCTTTAAGTTTTATTACTTTTATGTCCCTCTTCTTCTTCTTCAGCCGAATGAATGGCTGGCGGCAGAGAGTCATCCCACCGCGCGATTACCGCCCTATCGACATCAACCTTCTTTGTCCAAGCTCTTGCAGCTTGCACTCACCACCTCCACTTCATCCATCAGTCTGGATTAACCGGAAATCCAATTTTTCAGTGGGAGATAACCTCACCGTCGTCGGAGATGATGACAGAGGTTAAGCTTCTCGAGCTCCTTCTTCGGCCAGACCCCGCCACTCTCTTCGCCGCAAAATGCTATAAATACCCCCTCACACCTCTGATTCTATTCAAGTTGGCTCCCTTCCCTCTTCTAACACTACAGCCGACCCAATAGGCTATTCGTCCAAACTCCGGTGACTTCCCATTCCAATTTCTGACTTCCTCTGTCCATCTTAAGCAGCCGAGGAGATCCACCGTGGTCTTCCGCACCTCTGACACAGGCGTCGACCCAAGGATTCCTCCGCTCCACCTCAAATTCACCCACCGGAGATCTTTCTTCCACCCTCTGATTTCGTCGTCCACTATGAACCTTCGGCGGAACTCTATTGACCCCTTCGTCCAGGTAACAATAGATTAGGAGTACGAGTAGGAGTAGGCTAGCTTAGTTAGTTAGTTTAGGTAGTTAGATTAGAGTAATTTTAGAATTTAGTTTCATCTCTTCTGACTCCGGCGAGTTCCTTGAGCTCTCTAGAGCTTTAATTTCATCTTTTTAATTCACTGTCCACCTTCCTGTATCTTCCATGATCACTTCTAAATCACTTAATTGCTAATTAAATCACCTAACCGCTTAATTCATATTTCACCTTCACTGATTACTAACACTGTCTATGGTGACAGTAGTCGAGTTAATTTCACCTTCGTTGCGTTCTTTCATCATCTATCACCACTTATGAACCCTAATTGACACTATAATACGTATTATTATCATCTATAAATTAAACACCCAAATTTAATTAAGTTCCTGAGCTCGCTGTCCATGGCGGATCAGGAACAGTGCAAACTATTAATTAATTATATAATTATAACTTCTAACATCTATTGACTTGTTTTAACCTCTCAATCGAGCGGTTAAACAAGTCCTGAGCTTTAACCACTCAAATCCTTTAAGAAAATAATTTCACTGTCAAATCTTAATTCTAATGGATAAATGAAGAATTAAAAGAGATACTGAGGTTCCTTGTAACCTCAGGATCCTTTTCAGATTAAAAATGGTTAGTTTTATCAATCTGTACATACAATTTTACATTTTCTGGACTCACCAGAGCTCCGACGAGCCAAAATTGTGTTACAACCTCTAAAACTTGTTGAGTAGCTCCAGGATAGTATAATAAGGATCACTGATTGTTTTGAAGATATTTGTTTGAGGATATAACCAATGAAGCTATAGATTTAACTTCATCTTCCCCAACTCCGGCGGAGTTGGAGAAGTTTGTTAGGAAAGATTGAAGAGCATTTAAGGAACTCAAAAGCTTCAGTGCGATGCACTGAAGCTATTTAAGTCTTTAAAACACTATAGCAATCTTCCATTAATTCTGTCGAACACGCACTTTTTTTAGTTCAGGCGGCGAGCCTGAAACCCTAGAAATTAAGGTCAGAACACCTCTCTAAAGATTTGCATAAGTTTCTGAGGTTGAGGAGACTCTAATTAAGGCATTAATTTCTTGGGAGGAAGCTTTGAACAGAAAGTCAATTTTCGAGCTTCCACAGTCAAATATGAGTCTGTTAATGGATATCTGAGCTTGAATTGAGGTTTTGAGGTGTGAAAGCCATTTCTGGGAACTTATTTGATGATCTGAAAGTGATTAAAGTAAGCTCAGATGATTTACTTAGTGAAGATTTAGTTTCTGCCAATTTGGGTTACTTTCGAACAAAAACCAATAGAAGTATTTTGACGAAATTTAAACTTAAAACCTACCCAGATGAGTCATTCATAACCCTTAGAATTAATCTAAATTGATTAGAAACACTTTTAAGTGTCTGTTTCACATATTGATGTCTAAAAAATCAAACTCTGAAGCTTTCAGAGAAGTGAAGAGCTTCTCTGCTTGTTCTAAAGGTCTTAAGAGCTTAAAACCTATTCTAACAGAAGTGAAATCACTTATATAACATGTACAGACCTTAAAATAAAAGAGAGAAGTCCATCTGAGGACTCTGCTGATTTAAAACCACTTCCAGGCTAGTAAAAATAACCCGTAGGAACCCCTGATTTCATCTTTTAAATTGAAGAGCAAAACATCATTAAAACATTAAATTGACCCTGCAATTGTGTGGATTACCCTTAGATCTTTCCAACAAACTTGAAATCACTCAATTTGAAGCTCTGAGTAGAAAGTTATGAACATTTGAATTCGGGTCTAGAAGGGGTAGGATAGTCCCACCTCGGTTGTTCACGAGCGCGTGCCTGGGGATAAAAGCGATTTGTTTCTCTGGCTATGCAGTCATCAGCACTCAGTGCACTGGTTACCGATTCCATTTGATCTGAGCATTGTGTATGTGTGTGCGTGCGGGCTTGTGCCTGCGGGTGTGCGCCCTTGGGGGCGTGTGAATGAGATTGTGCCCTGGGAGGGCGAGAGTGGCCTGGGAGGTTGGGTTGAGGCGATCAGCTCGATACTGTGAACCGATAAACAAATGAACTGAAAACGAACCTAATTGAGATTAGGCGAGGATCGAGTAGGGTCTGGTCCCACCCTGGTCTCAGGGTGCTGTGTATCCTCGAAAGGACCTCGCCACAAATAAAATAACTTTTGGTTAAAAAAGTAAAAAAACCCAGTTCAGCTAAGGAAGGAAAAGAGACTAAGGAACAAAGGAGAAAACTAAGGGAAGAAAAGAAGGCAGGAGAAGGTAGGAACAACACAAGAAAGGTAAGAAAAGAGAGCTCGAGAGAAGAAAATAAAAGAAAGAAAGAAGAAGATAAGAGGCTAAAGAAAATAAAAAGGCATCAATACTTTGGAAAATAAATGAATTTTTCTTGCATTACTTTTTGTTGTTAATTGTAAAAAGGCATGTTTTAATAGAATAACTTTTAATTGCCTTAATTTCTTAGACTGAAATTGAATTGAAAAACTAACATGTTTACTTGTTAATAAAGTACAACATTTTGAGTAAATATGTTTTGTATATGGAATTTTGTATATCCTTTATAGTTTAAATATTTTGACAAAATTCATGTTTTTAAAATCAAACTAGTTATACCTCCTAAACTTATAGAGAAATAAAAGAGAATTGGTGAATTTGGAAAAAATTATTATACCTCCCAGTGAATAACCTGGACTCAACCAGTAAAAAATTCTAAAATGTTAGGTTAATTCGACCCTATACTACACAACCGACACAACTTCGAGTTAACCTAAGTGATTTCTTCTACTCTTAATTAAGTGAAATTAACATAATTATTGAGTTGAGTGAAACACACGCATCATTTTAATGGTGTCGTTACCGAGGAGGAAATATTTTTATTCACTTAAATTTAAAAAGGATTAATTGTTTAATTAGGATGTATTTTGTAAATATTTTTGTTTTTACTAACTTTTGTTCTAATTAGTGTGTTTTGTTTTGTTTTTTTTTTATTTTCTATCTTCTTTTCAGGTTTACCTCTGCTGGTAATCTCAGGAGAAGGCGGGAATAAGTTTTTACTACTTTTGTTTTTGTAAGTATTTCTTAATCTTTTGTTTTGTTGCATTTAATACAAATAAAAAAATTCAAAAATACATCTTTTCTGACTAGCAGCAGCATAAACATTGGAATAAACTCTTAGGAGTGCATATTTCCTGCTAGTATTTTAGCGATCTGACTCGGGAATTTTTAAATTATTTTTCTCGCATCAGTGGGAAAACACAAGAAAACCCGCGTAGATCCCTATTCTTTGAGAATTGAAAAATACCATATATTTTTGTTTGAAAAGATATAAAAAGTGGCCATTGTAGTTTAATTGATAAAATTTTGAAAAAGATTAACTAAAAAGAGGAAGTAAAATTGGTGACTTAAATCTGTTTGCAAAATGCATGCGGGTTTTTATATTGATATCGTCTGTTGTATACTATCGCACACACAGTGCGATCACTAAAGTCACACAAGTCAATTTTTCTATCTCTCCTCTTTGCACCTCTTATGGCTTTGGCCAAAGATCAACAAGTCTATCTCAATACTAGAGCCCCGGGGAGCCAGTAGTGAGTGGTCTCGATCCTAGACCTTAGACCTTTGAGCTTTAAGGTACGCACCTGCGTAGACACAAATTAGGAAGTGTATTTTGATACTGTTACTCTATTTGTTTGCGTCAAATTACTTTGCGTATCTTAGGAATTTCTTCTTTCCTTTGAAAGAAGAGCAAAACCCGCATCTTTTGCGTTGTTTTGCAGGTTTTTGTGCCGCTGTTTTCTTATCGGTAGTGTGCGTGTGCCTTTGCACATTATTTTTCGTTTATGGATGGGAGGGATCCTTGCATCCGCCTCTTGCACCACCGTTGACAAGTGATCCTAAGCCGGTTGCAGATAAGCAACCAATGGTTTTCCCATCTGATCCATCTATTTCTATGGATCCAATGCAGAATCTTAACCCCAATATCCCTTCTTCTTCTGGTCAGGGGGAGATGCCGCCTTTTGATGTTCATGAGGCACTCCTGAACTAGAACCTTAGGATGCTAAAGCAAACAAGACAAATCAATTTATTAATAGTAGCCTTAAATAATCTACAAACTTTGCAAACCCGTTCTTCACTTCGACCTGAGGCGGGTTTTGAAAATCTTGATTTACCGATCAATCATCCAAGGTCTCTACTTAGAGATTATTATAACCCATCTAATGCACAAGTAGAGCCTAATGTTAGGATTCCTGGAAAATGATCCAGAATTAAAGCTAAACATTATCGGATTAATTCCCCAGTTTCACGGATTTGCATCCAAGGATCCATTTCAACACATTGAAGATCTTAAAAGTTTATCTCAAACTCTTGGTCTTCGAAATCAAAATAAGGAAATCCTACTAATGAAAATGTTCTCTTTTAGCCTTAAAGATAAAGCAGCTTATTGGTATAGAACTATAGCAAGACCAATCTCAACTTGGGCTGAACTCGAATCTGCATTTTTGAAGAAATTCTTTCCTATTGGTCGAACCAATGCTTTAAGGCAAGCTATTAGTACTTTCAATCAAAATCAAGGAGAACCAATTCATGAAGCGTGGGAACGTTTTCATGAATTACAAAGGAAATGCCCACATCACATCCCTCGTTGGCAACTCATGCATATCTTTTATTATGGTTTACAAGAGGGCATTCGCAATCTAGTCGATGCCTCTTGTGGAGGGAATTTTCTAAATCGCGACGAAGAATCCGCTTCAGAATTATTTGAAGGGATGGAGGAAAACTCAATCAACAATGCATCAATGTCGTAATTTTTGTGGGGAGCAAATACGAATCATCAAAATTCGCATAAGGGCATTCATGAGATCGGTAATCCGTCCAGTTCAAAGGATTTAGAGATTATTGCAGAAAAACTGGACAAAGTAGATATCGTAGCAAAGCATCTCGACGAGGTTAGAAACACAATGAAGACTCTTACATCTCTACTTGCTACAAATCCTGTGTATTTACCTGTTTCGAAAATTCCCGCGGGGAGGGAATTTGTGAATAATCTGGATTCTAGAGATCCATCTTCCTTGGGTTTTCTATCTACTCCTTCACCAACCCAGGGAGGGACCTTTGTCCTGCAATCTTACCCACCCTGTTCCCCACCCTTAACTGTTGCAGAAAACACGCCATATCTTTTAGGATTACACGCCATCCAGGAAAATCTTCCAAGACCAAACCCATATTCAAATTCCTATAATCCTGGATGGAGAAGCCACCCAAATTTTTCTTGGGCTGATCCAAATCAAAATCAAAGACCATCATATCCAAATCAGACCTATTTTAACCCACCGCCTTTGCCTCCTCAGCAATCAAATTTAAGGCCTAGCCCGATGAGTATGCAGAATTACTCTAGGCCTATTAGAGATACACATCTAGATCAGATTTTAAGAGCTGTGTCAAAGAGTCAGCGACAAAATGCTGAAGCTCTCGCTGAGATCCATAGGCAATGTAAGGTAGAATTGGCTTATTTACTAAATCAGATCACGCTTTTGGTTGAGTCTCATCAACCAGGTACTCTTCCATCTCAGTCAATTCCGAATCCTAGGAATCTGCCAAATCCTAGGCAAAACCAAGGTCAAGTCCACTTCATTAATCAAGCCTTTGATTCTAATCATAATCCGTCCTCTGTACTACCTGAAAATAACCCATCAAACCTGCATCAGCAACCTATTTTATGCCAAAATGACCTACCTATTATTAAGAATCAAAACTAACTATGCTGATCTTCTGAACTTGGTGGAAACATTTTTGAATTACCTTAATCTTAAATGTTCTATATCTCAACCTAAGTCAGATTTGATCTTCACAAGATTCACTCTAATCTTTTTGAGATTTTTCACGAGAATCTGATTCTAGGATCTGTGAGATCTATTCTAAGCAATTTCAGGATGAGTTTTGATCGGGCGATTTAATTTATTTTCTTTTTTTTTATCTAATTCTTTCATAACTCCTCTATTTTTACAGTATACCTATTCTTTTTAGGAGTTCTTTACTAGGGTTTATGCATAGCTGAAGGCGTAAAACTTAGCACTCATACATATCTGTTTCTTATTTTTACCCTTTTTGATTTTCTTATACACTTACTTTAAAAATTTCACTTAATATTTTTCACCTTTCTTAAAATGAGGACATTATAAAATTTTGGCTTAAGGGGTGTTGAAGTGAAATTTTCACTTTAAGTGTGGGTTAAAAAAATAAAAATTAAATATCCAAAAAATTTAAAAAAATAGAACATCTAAAAATGATAAAAAATATTAAAAATTAAAAATTTCATAAAAAATTTGCAAATTTTTAAAAATTTTCATTTAAAAATTGAAAAATCTTATATACATAAAAATAAAAATATATAAATTTGAAAAAAAAAAGAAAATTCATAAAAATAATAAGAGGGGAATATTCATTATTAATAAAGAAGAAAAGAAGAAGAATATGTATATTGTAATTAAGAGCTTTAATTTTCTTTTAGGTCAGAAGTTTAAAATGTATATAGAATATATATAAGTATTTAAGAGCATTCAATTCTTAATTAGATTTTACTTAAACATTTTGTAAAAGCACACTTTTGTGTTTAAAATTTTTAAAATAAGATTTTATTTGAATTTAGGAATC
Source organism: Thalassia testudinum (assembly GCA_037157565.1). Lineage (NCBI taxonomy): Eukaryota > Viridiplantae > Streptophyta > Magnoliopsida > Alismatales > Hydrocharitaceae > Thalassia > Thalassia testudinum. Next base: position 7,775,483 of record JAZHRO010000078.1, on the reverse strand, counting down.
TTGTAAATCTTTTTAAGATTTGTTTTTCTATTCTTACTTGAATTAAGAAACTAAGTGTGTTAAGATTTTAAACTTAAGTTTTGGAATTGAATTATAACTTTTTAATCAATTAGATTAAGTAATCTTTTGCTTTTTGAAAATTTGATTTTATCATAAAGTAAAGTAAAAAGCCAGATATTCAGAGTTAATTAAATAGAGAGATGGTAGAATTTTAGTTTACAAAACTTGCAAGCTAGAGATAAATAACTGGACTTGGTAAATTTTGTCTTGATGGATCCTATAGGAGGAAACTAAAAATTTGAAGAACTTAAGAGTAAAGGGCTTTTTTGTCCAAGCTCTGGTTTGAGAGCTAAGTAACCTAAACATCTAAATTCACTCGCATAGAATTGTCTTGTTGACATCTGAGACCGCGAAAACACAGAGGTTAAGAGATCAATTCTGAATCCTCTTTAGTCCAAGGATTTCCGCAGGGTGGTTCTTGAAAGGGTGAAGGATGTGCCACTCACCTAGAAAAAGGATTTGGAGAAAAATGTTGGTAAGAAAAATGAGAAGAGAAAAAAAAAGAAAAAAAAAAGTAAATAAAACACCCTGTAGTTAAGTGCCTCGTTAAAAATGGGTACTTATGCAGTTTTTCCACAAATAAATAAAGCATCTCATTACAAATGGATGCTACCCTTCCTTCCATCAAAAATAAAAAGAACACCTCGCTACAAATGGGTGTTCTAACCTATAGAAAGAGAAAAAAAATATATGGAGAAAAAAATATTAGGAATAAGAGACCCAGTGGTCCACCGGGAAGATATACACAAAAAGTGTTGACCTCGGGATAAAAAACTGGTGAGGAGAAAGCAACCAAACCTGAGTAAGGCCAAGCCAAAGGCTTGAATTGGAATAATTGAGATTGGAAAGTGATGTCTTAAGATCTGGATTTTTGTAACTTTGGATGTCTTTAGGGCAATTCTCTTCACTAAGCATAGATGTTTTAAAATCATAGCTACTAAACCTTGGTATTGGGCAGTGAAGCCTAAGAAATTGGGTTTTGAAGATTTCAAGTTGAGGCCTAAAGGAGAAGAATTGACAGAATTCTAGGTCTAGAAGTCAATCTTTAGTGTTGTAGGCTAGTAAATTAGAGTTTTACTACTCTAAGTTTGATTAATAATGAGTATCTAGTTAATTTGCTTAAACTTATATTGATAAAAGTCAAATATCATAAACGAAGGATTAACTTAAATCTATTTGAGTTTTTGAGTTAAAATTTAATTCTCAATCCTTAAGTTTTGTTTTTCTTAAAAAACTTTGTATTCTAATTTGAGTTAAGAATAGTTACAAAGAATAAGAGATTTTTGAAGAATTCTAGTTCAAAGTAAAATTCTAGTTTACAAATTATTTTTAAGTGTGTTTTGAAAATGCTATAAGTATAAGTCTAAGTAAGAAAATTTTCACACATGCTCTATACATTAATCATTTATATTTAACTTTAAAAATTTCTGACTTAAGCTTTCATCTACATAGTTACTATTTATAACAATTTAAACCCAAGTGCTTTAAATCATCATAGTCTTAGTTAATTTTGCTACGGACTAGCAAAACTTTGGCTTGGGGGTATGATGAGACACTCATCATGATCTCTAATTACCCCTAATTAACTAGTCTTCCTAGTTAATTAGCTAAGGTTATGAACATATAAGGGTTAATTATAAAATAAGGGATATTTAGTAAAGGACCTTAAAAAAAGTTTAAAATAACATTTTATCATTCAATTAACATTATTAATAGTTTAGATAATAATTGGACTCGAAATCCTATTAAGCATTCCCTTAATTAATAAGATAAGTAACTTAAATATGATGTATACCTAAGTATGTAATAACTTAAGTGATTTTACTTAATCTAATAAATTAACCTAAAAAGGTCAAAAATGTAAATTCAAGGTGTAAACATAATATTTACCTTATTTACTAACATATATAAAAAGATGAAAAAGATCTAAGTTAAAATAAACCTTTAAAACGAGGGTTTACATTTTAGTCCTTACTTTTCATTACAGTCGGGTCCTTATTTCTCACACAGGTCTTTAAGTTTTATTACTTTTATGTCCCTCTTCTTCTTCTTCTTCAGCCGAATGAATGGCTGGCGGCAGAGAGTCACCCCACCACGCGATTACCGCCCTGCCGACATCAACCTTCTTTGTCCAAGCTCTTGCAGCTTGCATTCACCACCTCCACTTCATCCATCAGTCTGGATTAACCAGAAATCCTATTTTTCAGTGGGAGATAACCTCACCGTCGTCGAAGACGACGACAGAGGTTAAGCTCCTCGAGCTCCTTCTTCGGCCAGACCCCGCCACTCTCTCCGCCGCAAACTGCTATAAATACCCCCTCACACTTTTGATTCTATTCAAGTTGGCTCCCTTCCCTCTTCTAACACTATAGCCGACCCAATAGGCTATTCGTCCAAAACTCCGGTGACTTCCCATTTCAATTTCTGACTTCCTCCGTCCATCTTAAGCAACCGAGGAGATCCGCTGTGGTCTTCCGCACCACTGACACAGGCGTCGACCCAAGGATTCCTTCGCTCCACCTCAAATTCGCCCACCGAAGATCTTTCTTCCACCCTCTGGTTTCGTCGTCTGCTATGAACCTTTGGCGGAACCCTATTGACCCCTTCATCCAGGTAACAGTAGATTAGGAGTACGAGTAGGAGTAAGCTAGCTTAGTTAGTTAGTTTAGGTAGTTAGATTAGAGTAATTTTAGAATTTAGTTTCATCTCTTCCTACTCCTGCGAGTTCCTTGAGCTCGCCAGAGCTTGAATTTCATCTTTTTAATTCACTGTCCACCTTCCTATATCTTCCATGATCACTTCTAAATCACTTAATTGCTAATTAAATCACCTAACCGCTTAATTCATATTTCACCTTCACCGATTCTAACACTGTCTATGGTGACAGTAGTCGAGTAAATTTCACCTTCGCTGGGTTCTTTCATCATCTATCACCACTTATGAACCCTAATCGACACTATAATACATATTATCATCATCTATAAATTAAACGCCCAAATTTAATTAAGTTCCTGAGCTCGTTGTCCATGGTGGCTCAGGAACAGTTCAAACTATTAATTAATTATATAATTATAACTTCTAACATCTATTGACTTGATTTAACCTCTCAATCGAGCGGTTAAATAAGTCCTGAGCTTTAACCACTCAAATCCTTTAAGAAAATAATTTCGCTGTTAAATCTAATTCTAATGGATAAATGAAGAATTAAAAGTGATACTAAGATTCCTTGTAACCTCACGATCCTTTTTGGATTAAAAATGGTTAGTTTTATCAATCTGTACATACAATTTTACATTTTCTAGACTCACCAGAGCTCCGGCAAGCTCTGGCGAGCTCCGGCGAGCTAAAATTGTGTTACTGCCTCTAAAACTTGTTGAGAAGCTCCAGAATAGTATAATAAGGATCACTAATTGTTTTGAAGATATTTGTTTGAGGATATAACCACTGAAGCTATAGATTTGACTTCATCTTCCCCAACTCCGGCGGAGTTGGAGAAGTCTGTTAGGAAAGATTTGAAGAGCATTTAAGGAACTCAGAAGCTTCAGTGCGATGACAGTGTTTTAAAGACTTAAATAGCTTCAGTGCGATGCACTAAAGCTATTTAAGTCTTTAAAACACTGTAGCAATCTTCCATTAATTCTGTCGAACACACACTTTTTTTAGTTCAGGCGGCGAGCCTGAAACCCTAGAAATTAAGGTCAGAACACCTCTCTAAAGATTTGCATAAGTTTCTGAGGTTAAGGAGACTCTAATTAAGGCATTAATTTCTTGGGAGGAAGCTTTGAACAGAAAGTCAATTTTCGAGCTTCCACAGTCAAATATGAGTTTGTTAATGGAGATCTGAGCTTGAATTGAGGTTTTGAGGTGTGAAAACCATTTCTGGGAACTTATTTGATGATCTGAAAGTGATTAAAGTAAGCTCAGATGATTTACTTAGTGAAGATTTAGTTCCTACCAATTTTGGTTACTTTCGAACCCAAACCAACAGGAGAAGTATTTTGATGAAATTTAAACTTAAACCTACCCAGATGAGTCATTCATAACCCTTAGAATTAATCTAAATTGATTAGAAACACTTTTAAGTGTCTGTTGCACATATTAATGTCTGAAAAATAAAACTCTGAAGCTTTCAGAGAAGTGAAGAGCTTCTTTGCTTGTTCTGAAGGCCTTAGGAGCTTAAAACATATTCTAACAGAAGCGGAATCACTTATATAACATGTACAGACCTTAAAATAAAAGAGAGAAGTCCATCTGACGACTCTGCTGACTTAAAACCACTTCCAGGCTAGTAAAAATAACCCATAGGAACCCCTGATTTCATCTTTTACATTGAAGAGAAAAACATCATTAAAACATTAAATTGACCCTACAATTGTGTAGATTACCCTTAGAGCTTTCCAACAAACTTGAAATCACTCAATTTGAAGCTCTGAGTAGAAAGTTATGAACATTTGAATTCGAGTTTGGAAGGGGTAGGATAGTCCCACCTCGGTTGTTCACGAGCACTCGCCTGGGGATAAAAGCGATTTGGTTCTCTGGCTATGCAGTCATCATCACTCGATGCATCGATTACCGATTACATCTGATCTGAGCATTGTGTATGTGTGTGTGTGCGGGCTTGTGCCTACGGGTGTGCGCCCTTGGGGGCATGTGAATGAGATTGTGCCCTGGGAGGGTGAGAGTAGCTTGGGTGGTCGGCTTGAGCCGATTCGGCTCGAGACTGTGAACCGATAAACAAATGAACCGAAAATGAACCTAATTGAGATTAGGCGAGGACCGAGTAGGGTCTGATCCCACCCTAGTCTCAGGGTGCTGTGTATCCTCGAAAGGACCTCGCCGCAAATAAAATAACTTTTGGTTAAAAAAGTAAAAACACCCGGTTCAACTGAAGAACTTAAGGAAAAGAGACTAAGGAACAAAGGAGAAAACTAAGGGAAGAAGAGAAGGCAGGAGAAGGTAGGAACAACACAAGAAAGGTAAGAAAAGAGAGCTCGAGAGAAGAAAATAAAAGAAAGAAAGAAGATAAGAGGCTAAAGAAAATAAAAAGGCATCAATACTTTGGAAAATAAATGAATTTTTCTTGCATTACTTTTTGTTCTTATTTGTAAAAAGGCATGTTTTAATAGAATAACTTTTAATTGCCTTAATTTCTTAGAATGAAATTGAATTGAAAAACGGACATGTTTACTTGTTAATAAAGTACAATATTTTGAGTAAATATGTTTTGCATATGGAATTTTGTATATCCTTTATAGTTTAAATATTTTGACAAAATTCATGTTTTTAAAATCAAACTAGTTATACCTCCTAAACTTATAGAGAAATAAAAGAGAATTAGTGAATTTGGAAAAAATTATTATATCTCCCAGTGAACGACCTGGACTCAACCAGTAAAAATTTCTAAAATGTTAGGTTAATTCGACCCTATACTACATAACCGACACAACTTCGAGTTAACCTAAGTGATTTCTTCTACTCTTAATTAAGTGAAATCAACTTAATTACTGAGTGGAGTGAAACGCACGCATCAATCTTCTCTACATCCCTCGAGATGGTTGTAAGCCCTCTTCAGTATAGATACGGTGTGTGCAATACAAGGGGCTTATCCTAATCAGATCATCAAGAGTCCATCCGATGGCTCTTTGATGCTGCTAGAGAACAGAAATCAACTTTGTTTCCTGATCAGGTGTGAGTCGGGAATTGATGATCACAAGAAATGTTTGATTAGAACCCAAGAAGACATATTTCAGATGATCTGGGAGGGGCTTTAGTTCCATTACCAGGTTATCAGCAACGGGTAAGGGTTCGAGATGGGCCTCAAAAGATAAAGTAGGAGCTATGGGTGAATCTAGGACAGCTCCAGACTCCTCTATCTGTGGGTCAAGATCTTCTCGAGGTTGAGGAGGGATAATCGGGTTCTCATCTGTAAACGGGTCCTCAACCACAAAATTGATGTCGCATACTTCTTCGATGGCCCCATAGTTTATTCCTTTCTAGGCCTTAAAGATATCAATCTTTAGAGTCTTGTTCCCGAATTTCAACTCGATCTGACCTTCTTCACAATTGATGTTTGCCCTAGCTGTGGCTATGAATGGTCTACCTAAGATGATCGATGTGTTCATCAGATTTTCAGGAGTATCCATATCTAATAAAATGAAGTCCACTGGGAAATAGAAATCTCTGATCCTAACTAGAACATCCTCAAGAATTCCTCTAGGTGGCTTGACTAACTACAAGGTCACCTTAGTCAGTTTGAGCTCAGTTTCCTCGAAGTGGTCTAGTAGGGATGTAGAGATCAGGTTTATGGATACTCCTAAATCCAACAATGCTTGATTGAATTCTAGATCACCGATCTTACAGGATATCAAAGGGGTGCTAGGATCTTTTTCTTTCTGCGAGAGTTTGTTGAAAATGATTGAGCTGACTTGCTCAAATAATATGATCAAACTCCCATCTTTCTTTTGCGGCTTACGCTTTGGTATACACAAATCCTTCAGAAATTGTGCATAAGCCAGTACGTAGCAAATGGCATCCATCAAGGGGATGTTTATCTAGACTTACTCAAAGAGCTTAACCAAATATTCCTTAAGTGCCATGGGTTTGGGTTTCCTCTTTCCTTTGGTCAAAGCCTTAGGAAATGGAACCTCTATAGGTTCCTCTAGGATTGGTTCAGGCTTTGGATCTAGGATTGGGGTGTCCTGGACAACTATCCTAGGGTTAGGCTCTGAACTACTAGGTTTTGAGTGGCTAGGATAAGGTGGATCCTGAGTTTCTTTGCCACTATGGGTGGTAACAGAATTATGACCTGCTTGGTTTGAGTTCAAAGTCGGCAAAAGAGGTGGTTGCTTTTGATATCCCGAAAATGATGTCAAAGCCTCCATCCTGTCGGGTGATGGAGTAGAAGGGGCCTGATATACATAGTGAACTTAGCCTTCATTTAGGTTCATAATGCGCCTCTGGTTTGGCACATTATTCAAATTTGGCAAAGGTTGAGATGAAAGTGCACCAGGCTGGCAAGACCCAGCCATCTGTGCGAGCTAATTTCGAACCTCTGTAATCTCGCCTTTGTGCTATTTCTGCATAGCCACATTGGTCTTTTGGATGTCAGCCAAGGTTTGTAGAATCAGAGTCATTTGATCTTCCCTTGACAGCCCAGATTGGTAGTTCAGGTTGGGCTTAGGCTGAGCGGGCTGATATGGCACGGAGCCTGTGGTTGAGGCTAGAATTTAGATCTTAGGTTCTGATTATTCCCTGACCATGCAAATTTGGGATGATTACGCCATCCAGGGTTATAGGTGTTAGAGAATGGATCATTCTGGATGGCGTGAAGATCCTCGCAGGTATGAGGAACTCTAGAGAAGTCAGAATATAAGGGTTCAGATTTCTCCAAACTACATTAGGTAGCTTCGGAGTTTCCTTCGAAACCCGGATCAGACAGGGGTGGATATGAGTCCATCCCCTGGTGAGAGTGGTGCTAAATGTTATGCACAGCCTCCCTACCTAAGGGTGGTTCTGCATATGTGTTCTGCTGTGCAGCGGTGGCTCTCTGCAAATGTCAAGTCAATTCATCCACCTTCTCCTTCATGATCGTGACCTTATCCAGGCGACTGGCCATCAATTCCAAATCGACAGATGCAGATAGGCCTTGAGTCTCATGTGCCCCTCGCGTGTTTGTCAATGCGCAGGTGGTCGTCCGGTCGAACACACCCATCGATTCATTATTTATGGAGTTGTCGCACATGTTTCCGAGAATCTCCCAAATGGTATCTTCATGCTAACCCATGATGTTGCCACCACAGGTTGCATTGACAAATAACTTGATATCCTTATGGAGTCCCTGGTAAAAAGAATGGACTTGTTCCCATTTAGGAACTCCGTGATGGGGGCATTTCCACATGAGATCCAAGAAGCAGTCCCATGCCTCACAAAGTGGTTCACCTGCATTCTGCATGAAGTGCGTGATCTAGTGCCTCAAAGCACTCATCCAACCAACTGGGAAGAATTTCTTCAGAAATTCAAATTGGAGTTCCACCCATGTGTTGATCAGATGGGTTAGAGTCTAATATCAGTGGGTAGCCTTATCCATGAGGGACAATGAGAACATCTTCATGAGCAGGATGTCTCGATTTCGAACAGCTAGCCCAGAGGTCTGGGCAAGATGTTTTAGCTGCTTGATGTGCTGGAAGGGATCTTCAGAGTTCAAGCTATAGAATTTTGGGATATCATGAATCAGATTCGGCTTGAGTTCATTATCAGGTGCTCCAGCCGGGATTTACACCCTGGGTTCGATTGCCACCACAGCATGATTGTAATGATCTTGCATCTGACACTGCGGTGGGTCCATGAATGCCTAAAATAGATCATTGAGGCGTGTACCTGATTTTGGAGATTGGGTTCTTCTTTGTGATTCTCCATGGATGCGGATGAAGGAGATCTGGGCTCAGAAGCAAAAGAGTCGAAAGAGATGTCAATCTGGTCGGGTGGTATCACAAACAAGTGGGTCGAGGCCTGACCTCGACGAGAATGGACTGCTAATGGAGGTCTCAAGGGTGGTCTTAAGGACCTCCTCCCAAACATGCACTAAAGAGCTAGATGAGAAACATAATATGTGATGGACCCAATCGAGGCACCCACAAATCTTTGGATGATTAAGGAGGTTCGAGGCGGATGATACCTCTTGATCAGAAAGTCACTCACCCGAGAAGTACTTAAGCAGCAAGGAAGGGAGAGCCCTACAAAGAGCCTTACAAAGTAGAGCGTCCCCACGGGTTACAAGGTTTACCCCACCCGACCTTCCTTGTCACTGAGAATCCAAGTAGATTGGAATGAGCAAGCTTGACCCCTAAGTCTACCAATTTTAACCCTAAATATGGTGCCTTGAATTTCACTTGAACTTTAGAGTTGATTGTGATTTGTGATCTAATTTGGAGGTTGGTTAACCCACAAGGTGGGTCAACTTCACCTAACCTATCCTAAAGTTTAGGATGAGTTGGCTAAAGAACTCAAATCACATTGAGTGGTTTGCAAACAGGTTATTAACTCTCAAATTTTATGGATTCAAGTGAATGTTAGAGCTTTCTTTTTAGGTTTGCTTGATTAGATCAATTCACTCGAGGCTTGGGTGACACACAATACGGGAATCAATTCTCTTTTAAATCAAGCGAGTGTGTTTTCCTTAAACCCTAAAGTGGAAACCCTAATTTGGCTCTACTTTCCAGGTCCAATTTTTCCAAAGTTGGCACCTAGGGCTCAAGCAAGAAGGTGAGTAGCCCTAGGCACCTTAAGTCCCTAGTAGGTGTAGATATCTTGATGGGGATTTCTAAGCAAATCAAATCATGCAACTCAAGTGATTAAATCTATGAAATAATGTGAGTTGATCCTAATTGATTCTTTCTTTCAATTTATTCTAGAAAAGAGGGGCTTAAGAAGGGAACGAGGTTACCTGCCCCTTGAGTGGTTGTTCTGCTGCAGATCTTTTCCTATGTACCTCGAAAAATCACAATAAATCAGATATAGCAAGTTAGTATCAAATCAAGATTGTAATTAGTGAATGAAACAGTGCATTGCTCCCCAACAACAGCGCCAAAACATTGTAGCGCGAAAGTCATCTTTTAGAGAAATACGTCATAGTATAGGACGAAAATCGCACAAATACTTAAATTTATAAAACTCGAAATCGATGTGAGTCCGAGGTCATTCTCAGGGATCAATTAGGCAATTAATTCACTAATCACAATTATCAATGAAGATTTGAGAAAATAATGCTCAATGTAATCAGAATAATATTTCAATAAAACCAAGAATAAGAGTGCAAAAAGATGAGGTTAAAATGGTGATTTGAATCACCAAATTAACCCTAATGTTTAAGCTCAACAATCAACTCAAATAAACCAATAGTAATCTCAACCAAGTATCCATGCAGACAGATGTTTCAACAGTAACCAATCAATCAGGCACCAAGTCAGACGACAGAGTCAAGGCACGGTCGCCTTAACCTTAAAACCCCAGAGAACCCAAGGCACAACAGTAGCATAGGAGCACAAGGCTCTCACAAGAGCAAGGCACAAGACCTCACTAAGTCTTCAGCAATAACCGAGTGTTGAGAGAGGGGGCACGAATCCTTAGGTGCAAAACCCTCCCCTTCCCTCCTTCAGATTCTCTTCTCTTCAGATCAAGCCAGATCTAGGTAATCAGACCCAATGCCCATACCCGCGTGGTGTGAACCATGGGTGAGGGCATGCATTGGAACGTGTGTGAGTGGCGAGCTCACCCCCAGTGCGTGTTGAGGCAAGCAGCTGATGGCAAGAATTCAATTTATGTGCAGTCAGGATTGTCTCACACGATGTGGGACTATCCTCTCCTGCTTCCTTCACGTGAAGCTACGCTGGTTGGCTCGAGGAATTGGGGTACTAGCTGCAGCTGGTGGCTTCGATTGAGGGCCTGGAGATCTTCAGGATTTGGGCCTACTTCTATTAAGGGCAGCAGCAATTCGAATGAAAGCCAAAAATGGGTGGTTGGTGTCGAGGAAGATGAAGGTGGCGACGAAGCTCCAGCAGGTACCTGAGGAACAAAATACAACCTTGTGGCCCTATTAAATAAGCTCAAAATCTTCGTCATATGGAGGTGAGTGTTGTGGGGTTGTTTTCGTGAAGTGTAGTGCATGGAGGTGGACTGTCGAGGTCAAAGATGGTGTGCGGAGGGCGTAGAGTTCGACAAGGAGATGGAGAGTGTAAATCCCTAAATTTCTTTTTTACTCAGTGAAGTGTGGTGAAGCTGTAGGAGGTGGTGGCGGTGTGTTTGATGGTCTGTGGCGCCAGTGCGAGCTCGCCGGAGCTTGTGCTGGATGTGAGGAAGACAATGGTGGTGTGGGCAATGGTGTGAATGAACCTAAGGTCTAAGTAGAGTGAAATGAAGAGGAAAGGGAGAGAAAGAGATTGAGACACTTATCTGGTCGAGGGAGTGAGAAATTGGTGCTAGCTGTGATTAGCCGACACCGAGGAAGGAGGTGATTCTGGTGAAGGAACAACAGCAAAGATGAGGTTGAATCAAATAGAGCTTTGGCTGGTGACCGTTGAAAGAAGCTTAGGGAGATGATGGCACGTCCAATTTGGTTATTGGACACATGGAAGAGGAGGGTTGAGAAGGTCGTCAGAGCTCAAGGTGAAGGTGGCCGGAGGAGAGGAGAGGTTGTTCCTGGCCTTTTCTGAGCAGAGGACGGTTTAGGCGAGAGGGTTCTTTATAGGTCTCTTAGAGGCGTGAAAACAGCCAGAAAAGGAAACCCTCAAGTAGGTTTCAAGCTTGAGATTCTTGGGTTCATCGGCTATGAATCCGACCAAAATTGATCTCAAAACCTAGTCCAATTTGTAGAGAAGATCCTCGCAATCATTCTCTCCAATTTTGGAGAAGTTTGGTCTTGATCTAGGGGAGAAAATCTTCCTTGAACCTCGATGCTAAGCTCGAGTTCACACCAATGGCGGTAAGGACCGGAATGAAGAAAATAATGAAAATTTAGGGACCCATTTGCAAATAATTCTAAGCCTGAGGGGCTAAATGTAAGAAATAGAGTTTTAAAGGACTAAATTGCAAACTAGTTCAAGATGGACTCTGATTGAGCCTAAATTTTGGTACCAACCTAATTTGGACCCAAGGAATCTAATGGTAAAGTTAGATTTCAGTTTTGAGCATGTTTGACTATGCAATTTGCACAAAAGCCCAAATTAGGGTAGAATTCTGTCTGAGAGTCTATTCTAGGTTAAAATGGGTTCAGATGGTCAAACCAAGGATGCCGAACCTCTTAGAATATTTTCCTATGATTTTTAGGAGATTTACACAAATTTTATCGTAATCAAAATCTTTTTAATTTAAGCAAATCTGAAATTAGGACTTTGTGTGTTATTGTGGTTCTCGAAAAGAATTGAACCATGTTTCTATCTGTATGAACCCACTGATTGTACTTTAGTGCTCATTTGACCTTTATTTAACTGCTAACAAATCCCATGGTTAATCTATGTTTATGATGCGTTGTTAAAATTATAGAATTAACTATAATTTCCCATTCTCTTCTCAAATCAGAATATTATGGAATTATGACCCTCAGATGATTATGTAGGAGCTTTTATCAATCAAACCTGCCTAGAAATGGCTAGTTAGGGCCTATGATAGTGTTCCCATCAAGGACCCTACACCCCAAATATTTCTTCATCCCTTCCTACTTTTCTCACCTCTCCTAAAAGCTAAGAATAAAGTTCTCAGACTCGCTTTAGTGCTCCCAAGCTACGGGAAGCACTGCTAGAGTTAAAAATCAAAATTTTCCACTTCTCATCCCCCTTCACGAAGCTCTCACCAGCCATCCTCTCACCCCCATTCCAGAAGCAGATCCCACGATGTCGATTGCCTACCTTACCCCCGGTTCTTCCAAATCCATCCTCCGTCCTCCATTTTCGCTCTCCTTCCAGGCATCATTTGTCCAGCTCATCCTCTGAGCATTCGTCAAGGAGGATAATCTCTCACCCATTTGTTGTTTTCTCTCTCCCTTTCTTTCTCTTGTTTATATTGCAAGTAGATTAGTAGTTTATAGCCACTGTGAATGTTCCCTTAAAAGAAATTACAAAAAAATATAATTGCAGATTTAGAATCGACGTAGCCCCCCGTGTTCAAGCTGGAACTCACTTTGAGCTTCAATAAAATTATCTGATTGATGGATTTTTATGCAACTACAACGAGGAATTTTTAGCTCAATCTTTTTCACGTATAAAATCTCGCTTAACATTTTGGTGCTGTTGCTAGGGAGGCAACGAATCTCGATTATTTTTCGCATTTCTCACACTTATTTAATCTCTAACCTCTCTTTTATTTCTTCTATGTCTTACAAGTACCTCGACAAGGAATCTTTGAGTGATAGAAAGGAGTACAGTGCAGTTGAAGACCACTGTAAGTGCTCCCCCATTCTTTCCCCCTCCATAGCTTTCATTTCATCACCTTAATTCAAACCCTAATTAACCTAGGTGCTCTCATAAACCCTAGGATTAGTTTGATTATTTGGTTGCCACCTCCACCCACCTCACCCTCTGCTTATAAAAAAAATATAAAAAAAATCTTATCTGATTGTGGGATTTTCTTATTTTACACATGACATACACCGGCAATGGCACACAACCTCTTTTGATTTTTCTTGCTCAACCAGTAACCCTATCCTTGTAACCGATACACTCATCAACACATAATCAAGTAGAAATCAGATTAGGAAACCACTTGTGTGCCTAATTTAGCGACGCATCAAGGCCAATTGCTTGAGTTATTTGGGCCACACCACTTCATCTAAAAATAACTCATCAAGTAGCTTGCTCCTTAGGGTAAACATTTAAGGTCAGTATCAGGCACTCCACCTTATTTTGATTTCAAAGGAAAACATCTTCACCCATGTTTGCAAATCTTGGTGTGCCTCCTGAACTTGAATCAACCATAATTTGAACCCTAAAAGCTACTTAAGCAAGATTTGAACTCTAAAATCCACTCATCCAAATAATCTTGCTTGAAAACCCTAGTTGTGCACTCACAAATTTTAATCAATCATTAAGGGCACAACCCATTTTAAAAGCCCATCACATTCCAAAAGCACTGTTATCCCAAGCCTAATCTAAAATTGAGCAGACATTGGCCCTAGGACCCATCAATCCATTTTAGGGTATTTCTCAAACTGTGGTGTGAATTTGTGACGTTTGCTTTTTCCAGAAGGTGCTAGGTTAGGGGTTGAGGGCCTGATTATCAAATGACTTAAGTAGGCATGTATTTAGCATAATTAGTGGCCTTCGAGGCACACTCCCCCTACTTCGCTAGCCCAACTTAACCAACTTTTGGATTAAGGACAACACAAAATTTGTGTTGTGGTTTGAATTTATCTTGGAGCCTCGATTTTTAGGATATCCAACTTAAGGACAGGCTTGTATTGTTGTGCTACAGGGTTCTTTTCTCCAGTCCTTCCAACCCTTCCTAGTTTATGTTTGGAAGGAGGTCATTGAATCCCCACTTGGAAGGACCATTAGACTATTCTAGGAGGCGTAGGTTGAATTTTATTCAAGCAAATCCCATGGTTGATCAACCACCTCCGAATCAGCACGAGATGCTGCAAAGGTAGCTAGAACAATTGCAGCAAATGCAAGAATGGTTCTAGCAAATGAATGGTCAAAGTGCTCAACCCTTGAAGGATTTTTATGATCCTTAAAATTATGGAATACGTCACAGTGTCCAAATTCCAACCGGTGACATGGAAATTAAGCCCCAACTTTTAAGCTTGATCAAACATTTTCATGGGCTTGGCTCTGAAGACCCATTTCGGCATTTAGAGGACTTGACCACTTTAATCCAGAACACCAAAGCATGAAACGTGGACGAGGAGCAGATGATCATGAGGCTTTTTCCCCACTCTCTCAAGGATAAGGCTGCACAATGGTACCAGACTATTGGAAGGCCAGCTACATGGAATGATCTTAAATCAGCCTTCCTAAAGAAATTCTCCTAGTCGAACGTACCAATGCATTGCGACAGGCAATTACTACTTTTGTCTAGTGGCTGGGGGAACTACTTCATGGTGCTTGGGAGCGATTCCAGGATCTGTTGCGGAAGTGTCCACACTACACGGTGCCGAAATGGCAACTAGTGCAGATCTTTTATCACGAGTTGACTGAGAACTTCGTAATCACGTGGATGCTTCTTGCGGAGGCAATTTCCTTAACAAAGATGCAGATAGTGTGCATGACTTATTTGAGGAAATGAGTGAGAATTCTATCAATCATGCCTCCATGGACACTTTCAACTGGTCCCAACAACCCAGATCGAATGGTAATGATGTCCAGGACTCTCATTCATTTGATATGGAATTGATTTGCAACAAACTTGATAAAGTGGACCTAGTTGCAAAAAGAATGGAAGAGTGGATGGCTAGAAACTCTACAAATACTTCTAGATCTACTCAATCCCAGAATTCAGGATTCCATTCTTCACGAGCTTCTACTGGACGAGAGTTCGTAAATCAATTGGAAGCGACTCAACCTGTGAGCCAGCATTATTAGAAACCCCATGGGTTCCAAACTAGGGCCTTTGATCCCAGTTTCTATGATCCTTCTCCTTCTTTCCTACCATCCTCACCCTATTTGCATGTGTATGCTATACAGGAGAGTGTTAGGTCCAACCCATATTCAAATTCCTATAACCTAGGTTGGAGGAACCACCCTAACTTCTCCTGGAAAATCCCAGGGCAACAGACCCAAATCCAACCCAGCAATTATGCACTACAAAGACCAATGGGTCAAGGTCATGTATACACTCGACTGCCCCCTAATCAAGTCAATCATCCAACATGGAATGCCCGTCAACCTATAGAGTCGGCTGATTTGAACCATCAGATGGTGGAAATGCAAGGATCCATGCTCTAGCTCATGCAACAAATGAAAACTTCATTGGACAACTTGCAATCTGGGCTCATTGCTAATACCTGTTAGCCTGAATCTCTACCATCTCAACCCATACCTAACCCTCGCAATGTACAAAATCATGGCAATCGAGCCCAAGGGTACGGGAATCAGAGGGACCTACACGCACATGCTCAGGTGGTTGAGCAGGGTCCTTCTACTTCATCCAATCCTAGATATCTGGCTAATCAAGCCCCTCCGATCTTTCCTAACCCTCCCAAAGACCCGAACCCGTACGCTTTTGCAAATTCCATTACCTTAAGGAGTGGAAGGCAAACCCAGGATCCTGAACTACCATCTTCTAGTCAATCAAGCCTTAGTGAGTCTGAGGAAGGAAAGGAGAAAATCGAAGAAGAAACCAAGGCTCAGGACACCGAAACTAATGATTTTACTCATGTACCATTCCCTGAAACCTTGTTAAAACCCAGGAGGAAGAAGCCTATTGATAGCAATGAGGAGCTCTTGAATATATTCAAGAATGTCGAAATCAATATCCTGCTCCTTGATTTTATTAAGCATATTCCAGCTTATGCTAAATTCTTGAAGGATTTATGCACTCAAAAGTGTAAGCCGAGGGAATCAACCCCAAGGAAGGTGATACTTTCTAAGCAAGCTACTTCTGTTATCTTGCATCACCTTCCTCAGAAAAAGAAAGATCCAAGTGCCCTTTTGATTTCATGTGTTATCGGGGATTACACCTTTGGCCGGACACTTTTGGATCTTGGTGCATCCATAAACCTAATTCCGACTTCCTTGTATGAAAAGTTTTAATTAGGTGAACTCAGGCCAACCTCAGTAGCACTGGAGTTAGTGGACCGTTAGGTTATGAACACGAAAGGTGTTATTGAGGATGTTATTGTTAAGGTCAAGGATTTTTATTTTCATGTAGATTTCCTAGTCCTTGTCATGGATGTACCTGAAGACTTAAGGAACACTCCCATCATCCTGGGGCGTCCATTCCTCACTACCTCTAAGGCCAACATCAATTGTGAAAGCGATAGTATGGAGATCACCTTTAGGGACAGAAAACTGAAACTCGATATTTTCAAGGCGATTAACAAATTTGAGGATTGTGGATATATTGAGGAACTCAAACATAATGATCTAAACATTGAGACTTGCATGGCTGTTACCATTCTCAAGGATTCCTCTTGCACCAATGAACCTGAACCACAATCTTTTGTGGCAAACTCGCCACATTTTGAAGAGGTTATTGATTTTGTTCCTTCACAACCTCTTCCACTAGATCATTCTAATGAATCTTCATCAACATCCTTCTTATCTTCTCTTATCAGCCCACCCTAGCTAGAACTTAACCCACTACCAGAAAGTCTGAAATATGAGTTCTTGGGACCCAAGAAGATGCGTCTTGTGATTATCAGTGTGAAGATGACTAAGGAGCAAGAATCAAAATTGATTAGGATCCTAAAGGCACATAAGGAGGCAATTGGTTGGACCATCCATGACCTTAGGGGGATTGAGCCATCTTATTGTAATCATCGGATTTATATGGAAGATGGATCCCACCTTTCTCGTCAGATGCAGAGGAGACTAAACCTCAATATGCGAGAAGTGGTCAAGAAAGAAATAATCAAGTGGCTTGATGTAAGAATCATATATCCAATCTCAGATAGTCCCTGGGTAAGTCCCATGTAAATTGTTCCCAAGAAAGTCGAGATTACCATTGTGACTAACAAGAAAGTTGAGTCTATCATGACCCGTTCAGCTTCCTCTTGGAGAGTCTGTATCAATTATAGGAAGTTGAACACAGCCATGAAAAAGGATCATTTCCCTTTGCCCTTCATTAACCAAATTCTTGAAAGGTTAGTCGGGCAAAAGTATTTCTATTTCCTCTACGGTTATTCGGGATATAACCAAGTCCCTATCCATCCTGACAACTAGGAAAAGATAACTTTCACCTGTCCCTACGAAACTTTTGCATTCTGTAGAATGCCATTTGGGCTTTGCAATGACCTGTGACTATTCAAAGGTGCATGCTAGCCATCTTCTCAGACATGGTAGGAGATTGCATGGAAGTATTCATGGATGATTTCTCCATTTTCGAAGATTCATTTGATCTTACCTGGCTAACCTGGAATTGATCCTTAAGAGATGCATCAAAACACAGTTGGTCCTTGGCTGGGAGAAGAGTCACTTAATAACATAGGAAGGCATCGCCTTGGATCATGTAGTCTCTGATCAGGGAATTGAAGTTGATAAGAATAAGGTGGATGCTATCTCCAAACTTCCTCCTCCCACATCTGTTAAACAAATCTAATCATTCCTTGGTCATGTAGGATTTTATAGGAGGTACATCAAGGATTTTTGTAAGGTTGCTTGGCCTTTGAGAAACCTTCTAGCCAAAGACACGCCATTTGAATTTGATGAATCATGCCACAAGGCATTTGATTTACTCAAAACGACAGTCACTTTTGCTCTGGTGTTGCAACCATCGGTCTGGATAGCCCCATTTGAGATCACGACTGACGCTTCTTATTACGTGGCCAGGGCTGTGTTGGGTCAAAAGATTGACAGAAAACCCTCTGTCATTTACTACGCTAGCAGAACTCTGGACGAGGCCCAGAGAAATTACACTGTTATAGAAGAGGAATTGCTAGTTGTAGTATTTATGCTGGGAAAATTTAGGGCTTATCTTTTGGGATCTCATGTCATCATCTATACCGACCACTCAGCCCTAAGACATCTCTTGACCAAAAAGGATGACAAACCCTGCCTCATCTGATGGATTCTTTTACTTTAAGAATTTGATCTAGAAATTAAAGACAAATCCAGGGCACAAAATGTAGTGGTGGATCATCTTTCGAGAATTCTAATTGATTCTCCTCATCTGGATATTCTGATTACTGACACTTTTTCGGACGAGATTATTCTTACAGTTTTGGGTGTCCAAACCCCTTGGTTTACTGACATGGTGAATTATTTGGCCGTTGGTCAAATCCCCTAAGATTGAACCAAGTAGCAACGGGATAGATCCATATCCAAGGCCAAATATTACTTTTGGGATAACCCCGAACTCTAATGCATTGGTTCTGATCAGATTATTCGCCAATGTGTCTCAAAAAATGAGTTCCAAAGCATACTTGAGTTATGACATGCATCTGTGTGTGGTGGACATTTCTCTGGGAAAAAGACAACTGCGAAATTCTGTAATCTGGATTTTATTGTTTGTCTTTATTCAGGGATGCCCAGGAGTTCTCGGGGTCATGTTCCCAATGCCAGGCACTCAGGAGCATAGCTAAGAGAGATATGATGCCTTTAAACCCGATTCTTCCCATTGGAATCTTCGACATTTGGGGCATCGATTTCATAGGACCCCTCCTCCCTTCATTTGGACACCAGTACATTCTCATAGCTATTGACTACATGTCCAAGTGGATTGAGGCTATTCCCATCCGAACTAAAGACACAAGGTGGTCATTGATTTTGTCAAGAAGAATATTTTGTCGGTTTGGGATTCTGAGGGCCATCACCAGCGATGGTAATACCCGTTTCACCAATGCCCAGTTTCACAATTTACTAGCAAAATACAGGGTGAATCATAGGATTTCCACACCTTACCACCCCTAGACAAATGGATAAGTCGAGGTCTCCAATCGGGAGATTAAGAACATCTTACAGAAAATGGTTAGGCCTAATAGGAAAGATTAGACTCAAAAGCTAGATGATGCCCTTTGGGCCTACCGTACGACGTACAAGATGCCTATCGGCATGTCACCGTTCCATCTGGTGTTTGGTAAGGTGTGTCATTTACCCATAAAGATTGAACACCAGGCATTCTAGGCAATTAAGAAATCCAATTTTGACCTTAGTTTAGCCCGAAGGGCTAGGAAACTCCAACTATCTGAGTTGGAGGATCATAGAAATGATGCATATGAGAATGCCAAGATCTATAAGACTAGGACCAAAGCTCTTCATGACTAGCTTATTTTACGCAAGGGTTTTGAGTCGAACAAGAAAGTCCGACTCTTTGATTCTAGACTTAAGCTCTTTACTGGCAAGCTTAGGTCGAAATGGAATGGCCTGTTCATCATTGATCGGATATCCCCAAACGGAGCCATTATGATTTCTGACACAAAGATGGATAATTCTTTCAAGGTCAACGAACAATGTCTTAAACATTATGTTGACCACGTTATCCCAGAACTCCTCTCAGGCAAGGTTGCTTTGACCTTGATCTGATTTCTTTGGCTAGACACCACCTAGCTGATGGCACTAAACTCAGCATTTGTATAATCTGACTTAGAGCTGACTAGAGCATCACAAAATACAGGTGATATTTTCTTCATTTTGCACTTTTCTCATGCCTTTTAGTTTTAATAAGGACATTTCATTAACTAGGCATGGGAGGATGGATTTATTTATGAATCATATTGTCAGCTCTGTGGATTTCTTATAAATTTCCCTTATTTTGCTCTTTATTTTAAAAAAATGAAATTAGGAAAGGAAAACTTGGGCATTAGAGTTTTTCAACCTTAGGAAATAATACAATAGGACCTGAACACTTAGACCCTTCAGGTCTTAGGACTTAATCTGCCTAGGTACCCACTAAAATGTGGACTTCATTCTCGAGTCCTCACCATTCGAAAAATTCATTTCTAATTGGTTAAATAAGTTGGGGTGATAAGTACACAACTTATCAACATGCCCTCTGATTTGAGGGAACTTATAGTTTAAACATCTACACACTATTTGCACTGACTCACTTTTGACGATTTTAACGAAAATTGGGTAGGTAATGAAGCTTCTAAGGTGGTATGGTTGGCAAGTTGTCATGGGTAACACCCCATGGGTCAGTTGTCCAGAGCCCAGCCACACGACCATTTTCTTTCTACTACCTTTAGGTAAATCTTAGATCAGGAAAACCACCTATTAAAACAAAAATGATGATGAGAAATAGAAAATAAAAAAAAAGTAAATAAGCCACATATCACTACACGAGTATGGCTGGCAAGTTGTCGTGGGTAACAACTCATTGGCCGGTTGTCCAGAACCCAGCTCACAAAATGTGCACTTAGTTCCTAATACTTAGGAGGAAGCGGGGAAGTAGAATAAGCTAGGGAGATATACACTGGATTCGCCTTTATATTAACCCCATAAAAATAAAAAGTAAGGAGAAAACTATCGGTCAGATAGATACACCTTTAGGCAAAATTTCTTTTCAAGGTCACCTAAGGGCGTAAAAACCTGAACTCTATTCTAACTGCAATCAGTGAGTCTATCACATTCACACAAAAAGATGCTTAAAACTTAGAATTCTTTTCAAGTCTTGGGTGAGTTGGGTAGCCGTAGAAAGCTACCTCGAAACTCTACAATCAACAACAACAACAAACAAGCCTTTTCCCACACTAAGTGGGGTCGGCTATATGGATTCTTTGCTTCCACACAGATCGATTTTCAGCCATTTTAGGACTTAAATTAAAGTAATTGAGGTCATACTCTAAACTCAAAACTCAAAAATTCAAAAGAAAAAATTAGAAAAGAAGAAAATGCAAGAAAAAAAAGTATTTGCTTTTGAATAAGGCAAGGGCTTGGGCGGTTTGTATTTTGACAGGCACCCGAGCGCTATTGAGTCTTTATAGTTCAGGTCTTTAGTAGAAATTTCTTAGGGTTAAGAAATAACTATTGCCCAAGTAATTAGATCCTAATTCTGTTTATAAATAGCACAGTTTTTCTAGGGACTAGCAAAAAATAGCCATGGGGGTGTGATGTGCACACATCTAATTGGCCTAAAATGCCTATTTATGCATGATCCTAGTGTTATAGAAGCATCATACATTATAAATATTGCATAACATGCATCATCATGTGCTTAGATTAATTTATACAAATTTTATAGTAATTCACCTCTTATTATGGCCAGGGAATAGGGTGACATCATTTTGGGGCCTCAAATTGAAGATCCAACCATACGGATCTGACCAGAGCGATGATCGGAGTCCAATGCCTCCGAAATCACCCCGATCAAACATCTGTAGCATCAGATGCAGTTCGAAAAAGATCAGAAGTCAAGGGAAAAGGTGGTGGAAATTTGAACCTCAGATGAGAAATTCAACCACACGGATGGGTTCAAATCGACAATTGCAGCCTATCAGCGTGAGAATCGATCCAATGCGACATCTGTGGCACTACCTACAAGCACTTAAAGATGGACAACCTAGATGGTGCCACATGGTGCCATCCAAGCCGCCCAAAGCCGCCAGCGCTCGTCCTCAGCAAAGGTCATGCGCTCTCAACCGTTGGATGGCTATCCAATACCTGAGAGCGTCGCGACCTTAAAACAAAAACGTGCAAAGAATCGAGGACAGTGTAGCAGCCATGCACCTTATGCACGACGTGTGACAAGCACTTGATTCACAGCAAGGGGTGAAATTCACTAAAGGTGAGCGCGGGTGAAATTTACTCGTTGCATGGCAATCAAGCAGTATCAGATGTGACGACGTAAGATGCTTGGAGGTGTGCGATCCACACGCACACGATGGCTCGCTATCTAACGCATGTGATGACGTGATAAGGCACGATCTGAAAGCAGTTCCTTAGCCCTCCGATCTCATCTGATGATGGGAAGAGGGGCTACATCACTGCTTAATTGTTCAAGGCGAAGCGACATCGGCACAATCTCAACCTTCCGATCTTGATCAAAGGGTTGAGATCAACACAAGCGCTTAACGTGCAAAGACGAGGCGACGTCGACGTGGCCGCATGAGAGCGGTTGGATGAGGAGTGAACGGCTGAGATCGGAGGCACATCTTCACCAATGTTTACCTTCAACGATAGATGCGTGTGCTACTAAAAGACTTCTATTTAATTTTCAAGATGTGAAGTACCCCTTTTGCCCCCATGTCCTCAACTATAAATAGGACCCTACGCCCCACTTATTTCTTCATCCCCTCCTCTTCTCACCTCTACTAAGAGCTAAGAACAAAGTTCTCAAAGCTTGCTCTAGTGCTCGCAAGCTACGGGAAGCTCCGCTAGAGTTAAGAATCAAAATTTTCCACTTCTCATCCCCCTTCGTGGAGCTCTCGCTAGCCGTCCTCTCACCTCTGTTCTGGAAGCAGATCTCACGACGTCAACACCCTGCCTCATCCTTAATTCTTTCAGGTTCACCCTCCATCCTCCATCTTCGCTCTCCTTCTTCCAGGTGTTGTCCATCCAGCTTGTCCTCCAAGCATTCGTCGAGGAGAATAATCTCTCACCCCCTATCTTTTGATCACTTTCTAGAGTAGATTTTCAGCTTTGTAGTTGTAACAAATAGTTGTAATTGACATTATATTAGTTATAAAAGTTATTTTCTCTCTCTCTCTCTTATTTATATTGCAAGTAGATTAGTTATTTATAGCCACTGTGAATGTTCCCTTAAAAAAATTATAAAAAAAAATATAATTGCAGATTTAGAATCGACGTAGCCTCCCCATGTTCGACCCAAGACTCAATTTGAGTTTCGGTAAAATTATCTTATTAACGAATTTTTATGCAACTACATCGAGAAGTTTTTAACTCAATCATTTTCATGTATAAAATCTCGCTCATCACCCCCCATGCCCAGATCTAACAATGTCCTCATTGGAAAGCAAAAGCAAGTAAAGATATTACCTGAGGTAGAGAGTGTTTGGAGTTAAGGCTCCTTCAATCTATAGGTGTCCAATACCAGGCCATCAGAAAGAGTGACATACGATTTCAAACATTGGCCATTTACCTTGAAAGTCTCACCAGATGAGGGATTTTGTATCTCAACTACACCGTATGGGAACACCTACGTGACAATGTATAGCCCATCCCAACGGGACTTAAGTTTCCCAGGGAATATCTTTAGTCTAGAATTAAACAGCCAGACCCATTGGTTGGGCTCAAAGGTTTTGCGGAAGATGTGTTTATCTTGAAAGGCGTTCGTGCACTCTGTATAAGCTTGAGTGGTCTCATAAGCCTTATCCTTCAATTCTTCAAGCTCAGTCAGTTCTAATAAGCGTGCTTTGCCTGCATTCTAGAGATCCATGTTGACATTCTTTTACAGCCTAATAAGGTTTGATGGGAACACCATCATGAGCCCTAACTAGCTCATTTTGACCCAATGAAGAGAATTAAAGCTCCTACATAACCAACTGAAGGTCCTAATTCACTGAATAACCTTTTTGAGAGAAAAGTAAGAAACAAGAGGTAAAAATGTAATTTTACCATTGCAGTACAACAATGGGTTTTCTCAAGGGCTAAAAAAAGGTCAAAAGGTCTTAACAAGATAAAAAGTGGGTTGCATTTGACAGAAAAGGGTTTGTGTGTACCTTGTGAATTAAATGACTTCTTGAAACTCTAAAATAGACCCACTTGATTAACCAAGGTTCTGGTCAGGATAAAATTCACCTAAACCCTCTAAAAATCATAAAAAAATATTCTCTAGGGTTTAGAACTTTCAATTTGGCCATTAGAACCCATTTTGACCTAAAATGGGGTCTCAGACAAATATTTACCCTAAATTAGGTTTTTTCATAAATTACCCAGTCAAATGTAGTCAAAACCAAAATCCAACTTCACCATTGGATTCCTTAGGTTCAAATTAGGCTTATACCGAAATTTTTAGCTAAGGGGAACTCATTTTGACCCACTTTGCAAATAGGTCTAGTCTAATTACACTTGTACCCCTATCTTTCAAAAACCTTTGCAAAAGCCCCGCTAACTTCTTCATCATTCTCGTAATTAGGTCCCTTCACCATTATAGAGGAGGAATCCTACTCCGGAGAGCTTTAGAAGGTGGTTTCTCCCTGATTTCTCAAAGAATCCCCTTCAAAATTGGAAAGGAGATTCTCTGAGAAAATCCCTCCAATGTGAACCCAGTTTGATGCCCTAATTGTTACCCAATCTCTCATGCGAATGCATGAGAGATTTGGGTCTCCTTTGAAGTTTCCATCTCCAGCAAGCATACCTTGCTTGGAAGCTTGGCTTCCAAGAACAAATCCCCCTCCAGAGGTCTATTTAAGAAGCCCCAGATCCAACCGACTCCTCGAAGCTTGAACTCGGCCGGAAACCCCCTCAAATTCTTCTCTCCTCCTCCAGCTGATTCGCTCATCGAGCTCCGGTGACCTTCCCTGATCTCCCTCGTCGCCTAACCACAATACCAGTGGCAGGTTCTCCCTCCTTACATTCGTCAGTGTCACATAGCACCCGCCGATGTCCTTGTCTCCCCTTCATCCTCGCCAACCGTCCCTCTCTGAGTGCTTTCGTCTTCGATGTCGACAGTACGCACCTGACACCATCTTTGCCTTCCCTTCATCCACTATCACCCTAGATAAGTCCCCTTCATCCTCTACATTCTTCTTCCCTCTTTATTTCCCTAAATCGACTACTGCCACACTCCACCACCATCATCTCCTTCACCTCCGACCACCACCTCCGGCGAGACCGCTCCATCACCAGAAACCATCCTACCCCTCGCAGACAAGTCCATCAACATACCCTCATTCCACTCAACATTTCCCCTCACTCATACCACCACTCCACTCACCCAAACACACACCCACACATACGCACACAGTGTGCCCTAGGCAAGCTCACATAGTCATTCCAACGCTACGCCAACCACCGCAGCACACTCGTCGTGCCTTGGTTAAGCTTCTTGAGTGATCTAACATGGCTGTGAGGCCATTGTGATTTTAGGTACAGGCATCCTCCGCCATTGCCGCAGAGCTTGAAGCAAGCTTGAAGCGAGCTCCAGGTTTCGCTAGCTCCAGGTTCCTATCCCAGGTTGCATGGAACACTCTCGCACACGAGTCCAGACACTCAATTTCAGTCAAAGGCCATAGCAGTTGAGCCAATTGGATGATCACCTCTGCTGCAGGCGTGCGAGAAGAAGGGTGCATGTTTAGTCCCACATCGGCAGGTGCGAAGTGAGTGAAGCCGCATAAGTTGAATTCTTGCCAGTAGCTTATCACCTCTGAATCACAGGGTGAGGTCCCTCTCACCCGACCGACTCGGTCTCGTCCGCGCTCACGCCCCGCGGACCTGGTCTTGACCCAACCCGACTACACTCCTCGCCCACCACCACATGCCGGTGGGCCTGATCCCGGGTATGTACCCGACCCAATTACCCGATAACGTGTGGCTCTGGGAGAGTGGAACCTAAGAGAGAAAAGAGAGGAGAGTGCACATAGGTAGGGGGTAGGTTTTGCTGCAGGCTAAATAGGAAGAGAAGCGAAGTTGAAGAAGAAGAAGGAGAAGCTAAGGAGCTAAAGAAGCTAAGGGTCAAGGTAAGGTAAAGGAAGAAAGAAGGTAGCCGATAGAGAAAGAAAAAGAAAGGAGCAGAAGTAGAAGGAAGAAAGAAGAAGAGAAGGCAGAACTCAGGGAAAGAGAAGAAAAGCCAAAGAAGAAGAAGGGAGAAGACAGAGAAAGCTAAGGAAAGAAAGACAGAAAGAAAAGAAAGCTCACCAAGATAAAATAAGAAGAGAAGAAATCAGAGAAAGAAGAGGAGTAGAAGCAGAAGGAAGAAGAAGAGCCACAGAAGTTGAAGGCAAAAGGAGCACTGTAGCATCATCAAGTCGTCCAATTTTTTATTCATATTCATATACATTGAGTTCTTGAGTATTCTATGACCTACATTGCCAATTACTCCTATATTTTTGCACTGTGATATTGATATTATTGCATATTCTTTTAAATTCTGAATTGTGATCTTGATTTCTAAACACTAATTTGCTCCCTGAGTTCGACCTCAGACTTCAAATTCGAGTAATAAAATTGTATTTTTTTTAACGCTTTTTTGGCTATATTACAATGCGATATTCTTAAATACTGATTCAGCGATCACGAACAAGGTCTATGCTCAATCTCAACAGGCAAATGGCAGGCTTTACCATACACTATACGAAAGGGTGACACACCCAAGGGGATCTTATAAGCAGTTCTGTAAGCCCATAATGCATCATCTAGTTTCTTCAACCAATCTTTCCTATCAGGTATTACAATTTTCTCCCAAATTCATTTCATCTCCCTATTGGACACTTCAACCTGTCCACTCGTCTGTGGGTGATATAGGGTGGCCACCTTGTGGGTGACACCATGACTATTAAGTAGATGAGTGAAGTGTGCATTCCTGAAATGAGACCCCACATCATTAATGATTGTCCTTGGGCAGCTAAATTGGGAAATGATATTGGCCTTAACGAAAATCAAGACCACGGAGTGATTGTTGGTTCTAGTCAGAATCGCCTCTATGCACTTTGACACATAATCAACTGCCACGAGGGTATATTCATAGCCGTAAGATGATGGGAAGGGGCCCATAAATCTATGCCCCAGACATCAAATATCCCTATTGGAAGAATAGGCTATTGAGACATCCCATCCCACTTCCCGATCATTCTAATCTATTGATAACAAAGACACGCCCCCACATAAGCATGTCTGTCCTTGAATAGTGAGGTACACCAGAAACTAGACTGGAGGCCTTATATGCAATTGTCTTGGCACTAAAGTGTCCTCCACAGTGTAGTGTGTGATAGAAATTCAAAACACTATGTTGTTCCTCCTCTGGCACACACCTGCATAAGACCTGGTCACGGCCTATTCTAAAGAGCTCAGGGTCCTCCCAGTGATAATACTTAGTGTCAGCGAGAAATCTATCTTGCTTCTACTTATTCCACATACTGGGGGTTTTTCCAGTGACCAAGTAGTTGACGACATCAACATACTGCCATCACCGTTTCATCAAGAAAGGTGTCATTAATGTCTCCTGATGAGGTTGAGGCCTCAACTGGGATCCTAGATAAATGATCAGCAACAACATTTTCAACCCCTGATAAACACTAATTTTGCATGCATGTTAGGCTTATTGTGGGGCTTATCCCTAGTACATTATTGCATAAATCATCTTGCATCATTGCATTTTAAAAATAACACGCCAAGCTAACCCATGATTAAATTTTGATATAAATTGGCACCATGATCATCATTTGTTATCTTGTGCAGCAACCTTCAAGTACCCATTCCCATAGGAGCACCTTGAGGAGCTACATAAATGAAGTCATGTTACATGTGGAAAATGAATTAAATGAGCTTGGGATAAAAATTATTCCAAGTAACTTATTTGTTGGAATTAAAGCAAAGAGGTGCATAGGAAAGTCAAGAAATTAAAGAGGGATGCACCATTTCAAGGGAGGTTATTTCCTTCCCAAGGAAGCCAACCCTTGGAAGCTTCCTTGGGAAGCTAAAAGCCACCTTTATAGCCAGCCACCACTATTGAAAAGGGAGCTAAAAATTGGCTCCAAAAATGGCTCCCTTTGGAATTTGAAATTGTGACCTTTAGGCTCCCTTGTCACTCTCTTCAGAAAGGGACTTAAGGTACCATGGGGAGATATCTTTTTGAGAGGGAGACTTGAGAGAAGCCACCAACACATCCACCACCATTCATGTCACCGCAAGTAGCAAGGAGAGAAGAAGGCTCAAAGGGGTCAACCACCACGACCCCTTGGCGCCCTTCTACCTCTTCTTCCTCACGCCAAGTTGGAAAAATAATCACCGCCGACTTCAGCAACATCACCTCCACGCTATCCTCTTTCTCTCTTTTTCCTTCCTCGTGTTTTTCTCTTAGTTGGTAACCTATAGTTGTAGTTTGCCTTGAATTCTTGTAAGAACTTGTTTCGTAGTATTAATCTTATTATTACATTTGCTTCCTTGGCTTTCCTTTATTGTTGAATCACCCTTGATTCCTTAGGCACACCCATGTCTAAGGGAGCTCAAGGGTGTTCCACGTTTGTCTTTAGTTGAGTATGTGTGCAAGTAAGTAGGTGCTTCACATTATCTTTACTTGCTTTACTTTCTTATATCAAAAACAACAAAAAATCACATAACCAAAAAATACAAAAAAAAAAACATAAAATAGCAAGGCTTAGTTTGAGCTTGGTGGAACATTTTTGCCTCCTTGGACGACCCTAAATACTCCATTATCTAGGTATATAAATTTTAAAAGGAAACGGTTCAATCGCGTTGCAACGACTTATCTTCATCTTTTACGAAATCGCATTCGAATCGTTTCACTTTTTGGCACCGTTGCCGGGGAGGCATGACTCTATTCATTACTCTTCTTTCTTATCCTTGTCACTCATAAACTTTTTTCTCTTAGTTTGTACCAAAGGAGCAAAGGAAGCACAATAGAAGACGGTCATCAACCTGAAGATTTGATATCTTGTCTTCCCACGGTCTAAAGGTAACCTCTCATCCGTGGACCAAGGAAAGCACTTTAAAAAAAGACCCAAAGAAATTTAAATTTCAAAAAAAAAAAAAACTTGTGAGTGGTGGTGCTTAAAAAGTATCTCTCATGTATTTCTCCAAGCAAACACCACCACTAGGTTCTCAACCTATCAATTTCACAACTCTATTTTCTGAACTCGGGTTGAGCATGTGAATACAAGAACCTTAAAACCTCTAAAAATTCTGAAAAAATTATCATAGTTGCTCCTTTCAGTAAAAAAATTCCACCTAAAATTTCATAGCCAAACGCTTTGCAGTTTGTCCGTGAGAATTTCTCTACTAGAAGTTCACAAGGTTGTGCTGATTTCTGGAGACCCATAGATTGTTGTTGTTGCTGCACAGCTTAGATTTGTGTGAGCTTTATATTTCTGGAAAGGCCTTGAAGTGTTATACACTTCTTCTGAAGACCACTCTTGCGTTTGATAAGAATAAGTGCATGTTCTGACTTAATTACTAAATTCACGCGTTGTTCTAGAGGTTCTGGACAGACTAACCCCCTCTTGAAAATATGTGAATTTGGGTGGTCTATCGTCCTCAAAAAATTCAGAAATTGGTTTTTTTGGAAAGTTCATTCGATTTTTATTTGTTTTGGGTCATTGCTTTCTCTATTTGGACCCCAAGACATACACTTATAGTAAAATCAACTCATAACAGACTAGAAGTTGCTTGCTAGGATCCACACTTTTCCTTAAAGGGAATTGAAATCAACTCATTGTGTGTCAAACTTGTTGCCTTGATGGCAAATCATAACAACTAGAATCCTAAAACCCATTAAGCGAGGATCAAACCCTAAAAGACGATCATTTAAATCTTTCTTGCTCAACCACTTGTCTCGGCATTGGGTAGATCCCACCCAATTTCTGCACACACATTGTAAAATCAATCTTAAGGGCAATCAACCCCCCTAAAGCCCTTCACATAATCCCTGAGAACTTCACTTGACCCAAGCCTTAACTAAAACTGGTAGTAATTTGACTGATGTAAGGGCTAGACTGAGTTTAAGCTTGATCGAGCTGATTGATTTATGTTGGATAAATTATTTTCTCTTGGTAAAATCGGTGTCAGGCTAAGTGGCCAGTGCCAAACGACCAGAGGTGGTTTACACAGGCACCCAGTTGGGAAGCACTTGGGCCTACCTCTCTCACTTATGACAGCCTAGGCTAATTAACCACAGAGGCGATGATTGCACAGCAATCATACGACCTAATCTACCTGAATTAAGTTAGATTCTAGCATAACTTAGGAACAATGCATACATAAGCATCATAATTTGCATAGTAGTTGTTTGATAGCCTTCTAGATAATATTGTCATTTTATGCTCTAAAAGAGAGATTAAATTGATTGCAGATGATCTGAGGCTGCAAATGATAGATCAAACCATACGAATCTGATCAGGACGACAACGAGAGTCCAACTCATCCAGAATCGTCTTGATCAGACATCCATACCATCACGTACAACCCATAGAAGAACGAAGGCCAAGGAGCAAGATGACAGAGATCCAAGCCTCAAATGTAAAATCCAACCACATGGATGGATTCAGATCAACGATCTCAGTCCAACGGCACAAAAATCATCTCGATCGAAGGCCTACAGCACCATCTACAAAGAAAGGAAAATGGATGGCCATGATGGTGCCACGTGGCACCATCACAACCTCCCCTTGAAGTTCCCCCAATCTCTGAAGAAGTTCCCCGTGCCTTGCGGGCCTATGGATTGTCATCCAACGGCCACAAAGTAGCCACGTCTTCTCCATCTCTGCGCCTTCATCAACCAAGTCCATCTTAGTTGTTGGATTTTCATCCAACAGCTGAGAACAGCCGTGTAGTAAACCCAAATCGTGACACAACAACAAGTGTAGAGCATTGGTTAGCATGCTCCAACTGTAGCGAGGAGCGCGGGATCAAGCTGCACTGCACACCAAATCAGGAAGGTGGTGGCTTCAGGCTCAACTAGACCATCAGATGTCGATCAAAGGGCGTACAGGCGAATGAGTGGCGCAATGAGGGGCCTCCAATGCGAACACGCGAGCTGATGCCGTCGCAAACACATGGTTACACGTGTTCTCCTTAAGGAGGTAGCACATGCAATTTAAGCCATCTGATCACAAGATTGGACGATTGAAATCAAGCGCGCACGAATTCAAAACGAGAGGCTTTGAAGACTAGAGGCAAGCACGTGAAGAAGAGGAAAGTGCAAGCGACAACCGCACGATGGCAATCCGAGGGCAATGGAGTTTCCACATGTCAGCACTAGAATGCATCCAAGCATGGAAGGCACATATGAGGTTATTTTAAGGCTAGATAAGAGCCGTTGATCTCCCAATCAACGGATCTGATCAACTTAAGGTTGTTGCACAAGTTGGAGGGCTTAAATGCCTACTTTGCCCCTCATTAAAGCTATAAAAAGAACCCTAGGGCCCCCCAGTTGAGAAACAACTCCCACCAGATAGATCTCCAACCTCTCTCTCTCTCTCTCTACAACTCCTCTCTGGCATTCTTCCCAATGCTTTGGATCTGAAGTACTATCTCACTTTGCACAAGCATCCTACAAGCAGCATCGTCATTTGCTATCTTTCTCTATCTCTATATTTCTCTCTCTATCTACTATTTAGCATAGTGATTTTTAGTTTGAAAACTGTTTCCAAATAGCAATACAATTCTAATTTTTTGGATATCTGATGTCTATATATACATATATAAATATATACATATTTTTTTAGAATGACTCTCTGAAAAACTTTTACATAAAAATCATGTTTTGCCTCCTTGCGAACGACTCGATACTCACTGAGACTTTATAAATATTATTTGTTTCATCGTGATTTGCACTACAACGACAGAATTAGTTTTTTAACGCATCTCGTGAGTGAACAGGTGATGATTTATTCTATGGTACTTTGATCTTCTTTGTTAAGTCTTAGGCCTTAGGGCCACACTTTAGGGCTAGTTCCTTGTTTGCTTGTTTGTGGGGGTGGGCATTTCTCTGTCCTGTTCTTTTTTCTTCCCTCTAATTCTTGTAAATCATGGGTTTGGATGCTTATCCCTCCTATCTTACCTATCCCAAACATGACTACTATCCCAACTCAACCTACAACTACTCATCTTCTAGTTGGAATAACTCTGAACCTAGATAAGGAAATGATTCAAGACCAGGGTTCTATCCTGGATATCAATAAATTAACTCTTATCCTTCTCAAGCATACACTCAACATAGGTCCCCATCCCTCCAGGAACAATCTCATAGGACCTATACATAGGGAGGATACCTGGAACCCTCATATCTTGACTCTCATTGTCCACACTCAAGCCCACCCAGCCCAGAGCAAGACTTTAGGACCCAGTTAGCCTTAGCCCAAAAGAATGTTTTGGTGAGGATAACACAAAGTCTTCGAACCTTAGAATCCCAGCCAATACCCAATAGCGATAAACTGGAGCCTTTGATAAAAATGATTGATGATTTCGAGGAAATGACAACAAAATTGCTCCAAGGGGTTGAAGATGCAACTAATAGGGGTCGCGCTGAGGTATTAATTTCAAAGATGTCAAGATTGAGGATGAAATTTGTGGTTGCTCTCATCCAATCTTGGGATGACTCTAAAGATGAAGGTCTCACTAATATCCCCCCTCATGTTGAAGTAGTTAACGAATCTTTACACATACCTGTGGAGGAGAACTTAACTAAGCCAAATGAGACCTTTCATGACATAATTAATCTTAAAGATGTAGAGGACAGCACAGAATTTGAGTACAAATTAAGCCCTTCATCCACAATCCTAGAACCATGGAACAAGGAAAAATATGGCTCTGAGGATGTAGGTGCAAGTCTTAATTGAGAGACATATATATGCGAGGATCAAGGATTTTTTGATTCTGAAAGTGATGGATATGTCATCGATGGTGTCTCACCGAGAGAATCTGATGAAAACATTAATGAGGCACCATCCAAGGATTACGAGCATGAGGAATCCAATGAACAATTAATTAACGACCCTTTTGATGGGGTAGAAGCGAATGAGTTAATTTTAGAAATCTTTGAGGACTTGACTCCTACCCCCACCCCCCAGTCAAACCCGTTGATATTGGATGAACAATCAATTGAGCTTGAATTTAATCAACCTAAGTTTGCTATAACTGATCCTAACTCTATGGACTTGGACATTTCAGAAGGGGTCATTGACACATTGGAAGTCTTAAGTGCAGAACCAATAATTGTGGAGGATCACAACTGTTGGTGCAAGGGCACCACGATCATTTATTTTGATGATAACAAAACACTTGTATTTAACATTTGCATTTGAAGTCTAAGATTTCAGGTTATTTGCAAATGGATACAAGTTTGAAGGAGAAGCTCAAGCTCACATCCATGGCAGATTTGAGGAGCTCATTGGAGGAGAAGGAGCATCACGTGGAGTGAGAGATAGAAAACAGAAGAATAGGATATATGTTCTTTTGTCTTGTAGTCTGTAATTTGTTCTTTATAGGACTACTGTATTGTTACTTTGGGCACTAGGACTACTGTTCTTTGCTCTTTATTTTTGTAGAGTACTTGTTAAAGAGCCCAAAGTAACAATATAGTAGTTCAAGGAATACTTACTAGACCCTAAGACACTTAGACATTTTCGTAGAGAACTTAAAAAATCAAGATAGGCTTCAGACAGCCTTTTCAGACGTCTAACACAAAAATCAGATGTCTGATAGTAAACTTTAAGACATCTGAATGTTGGATCAGACGTCCAATCACTTAGGCTCGACTTAGTAGGATATGTCTGTTGAAATCAAACAACCAACCCTTAGTCCAGACGTCTGATGACTTTACCAGACATCAAATTAGTGGAACATTGGCTTACAGAATCTGATCACTGAGGATTAACCTTTAATCTTCTATCAGATGTCCTTAGAGGACCTTAGACGTCTGATAAAGTGACAGTTAGCCTCGATTGAGCCTAAACCACTTGTCTTGAGGGATATAGCCATTTGTGCCTTAGGAAATTTATTCCCGCAGTTATTTAGGTTTTCAGACGTCCAAACCCAGTGCCAGACATCCAACCTAACGTCTAACCAAATTACACAAGAATCCTGTTTAGGTCTAACTCAAGTCAGGAAGGAAACCCGTATAGAATTAGACGTCTGATTTAGTTTCCAGACATCTTAAGAGTGTCTTCCAGATGTCTGACACTTTGTCCAGACATCTGATGACCCTATCAGAATCATTAATGATTATGACTTGTTTGGCCTTGGGATGATCCCCAATGACTACCTAAGGCTTCCAAAGCCTTCCAAAGCCTTCTTAGGCCATCTATAAGTAGAGGGAAAGCCCTCCAGTGTTTACACACACCAAGCAATACTATTTCCACATACATTGTGTCACTTTGATCTTGAGAAGAAGCTTTATCTCTCCAAGCTTTAGTTCCACACCTAAGAGCTTCATCCAGCTGTGCAACCACTCACTCCGTGATTACGAGAGCGACATAGTGCCTACGCATGGTTCACGCACCCACGTCATTCGTCGATGCACTTACACCAAAGGGAAGATCCTTTACCTATAGTAGCTAGTTTCATTTACATATTTTGTGGCTCTATAGGCTTATTGTTGTTTTATTTATCTTTGGTTGGGTATTCACTTTGCAAATTCCCGTTTCCTTCGTGAGACGAAAACCTTCTCATGAAGAGAAGGGGTTTGAGACACGCTACCCTCGTTCAAAGTAGCGTCAGTTGTAAGAGGTTGAACTACCCTCATTTAAGTAGTTCGGTTAGTGGATTTTGATTGACTTGGTCGATCGAAATATCTTAACTCGAGAGGGTTAGGTGGTGGTTTTCACCCGATTTGGGTTTCCACCTAAAAATTCTCGTGCAATTGTGTGATTGTCTTCTTTGTGAGATTGTTATATTTTTATTTCCGCACTTTGTCTATTTTCCACAAATCTCACCCCCTCCCATAGGAATCAACAGTTGGCATCAGAGCAGGCTCTTGCGATATCGACGTAACACCCGGCAAGGATCCAATGGAGGGAAGTGTCACTGCCATCAGACTCATCGAGGGGCAGTCCACTACCCGTCCTCGTTACTTTGACGGGAGTAACTCTACGTATCGGAAGCTTAGGATGAAGACATGGCTTCAAGCCATCAACTTCACCATCTTTCGAGATTTTGAAGGGGGTCTCACATCTGGCCCAGATGTGAGACCCCCTTCAAAATCTCGAAAAGACCCACCACAGGCTACTCACAGCAGCAGATTCGTGAGCTTTCACTCAACGCGAAGACAATGAACGCGTTGTATTGTGCACTCAATCCGAAGAAGTTCAACCGAATCTCACAGTGTGCCACCGCATACGAGATTTGGCACACACTTGAGGTAACTCATGAGGGTACCTCCAAGGTAAAGTCTTCTAAAATCAATATTCTTTCTCAAGAATTTGAATCTTTTGTTATGAGGACTAACGAATCCTTGAGTGAAATGTATACTAGGTTCACTCTTATAGTGAACAATTTTAAGGCTTTAGGTAAGACCTTTATCAAGGAGGAGCTTCAAGGAAAGCTTCTCCATTCCCTCAAACAGGAGTGGGAACAGAAGGTCACTGCCATTGAGGAGGCGAACGAAGTAGAGGAGCTCAACATGGAGGATCTCCTAGGCAATCTCATGGCCTATGAGACAAAGTTGAAGCAGAAGGACACATTGGAACCAAAATCGAGAAATTCTCTCACCTTCAGAGCCACGTTGGATAGTGAGGTAAGTTCCAATGATGAAGACTTTAAGTTTTACTTAAAAAATTTTTCAAGTTTTATAGGGACTCAAAGAAAGATAAGAAGGAGAAGGAAAAAGAGAGCCCAAACCATTGCTATCATTGCAACAAGAAGGCGCACATTCGACCTGAGTGCCCTCTTCTCAAGAACGAGAAAAAGGAGAAGAACAAGAAGTACAAGAAGAAGGCATTCCAAGCTACTTGGGATGACTTAAGCTCAGAGGAAGAAGAGGAAGATCCCGAGAAGAAGAATGAAACCGCTTGCATGGGATTCATGGCCATCGCAAGCAATAGCGACTTGGAAAATGAGGTAAACCCGAATTTACAAGATGCTTTTAATGAGTTATTAGAAATTAGTAAGTCACTTAAAGTGGAAAACAAAAGCATTAAAAAGAATCTTAATTTTCTTAAATTAGAAAATGAAAGGTTAGAAAAACAACTTAAAGATCTAGAAACTAATTCTAGTCCTAAGGATAATAACTTATTCTTAGAAAATAGAGACCTAATCAATGAAAATAGTAAATTGATTGAGGAGAATACAAATTTAAAATTAGAAATTTCTAATTTAAAAATAAAAATGCATGTTATAGAAGATGAACTTGCATAACTTAAGGAGAAATCCAATAAATTAATCAATAAGGTAGAAAATTTGTCTAGCCCTAAGATTGAGAAAGGATCTCCATCAAAGAGACCCACTAACAATCTGGATCCAAGCTATCTTCGATACCAAAAAGGCAACTCGAATCCTATTTTGTAGGTTTCAAGGGAGACTACAATAGGAGAAATTGGACCTACAAGCTCAAGAACGATCAACTAGAATTAGGAGGACCAAGGAGTAGACCAAGGAAGGAGATGAGGAGACTGACGAGACGACGAACAAATAACCAAGCCATCTTGCGTCAACCACCCAATTAGAGACCGGCGTCGATGCCCGAACCTCCAAGCTATGGATGGGAGCCCCATCCAGTTTGGCATCCACCTCCATATGGCCAATTCTATTGACCATGGTAGGTAAGGTAACCCCTTTAACCCTATCTTTTTATAGTACTTAGATAGGGGGAGTTTAAAATTGATGAGCTAATTGTCCATCTTTAAGGGGGAGGTTTAAAAATAACATAGCTATATGGCCTTTAGAAAGGGGGAGATAATAACATAGCTATCTTTTTTTAATGAAAAAGATGGAACTAGAAGAACATGTTTTAAGGGGAGTTGTAGGAGAATTAAAATTTAAAAGTTTTTTGATAATGTCAAAAAGGAAGAGATTGTTGGTGCAAGGGCACCAGGATCATTTATTTTGATGATAACAAAATACTTGTATTTAACATTTGCATTTGAAGTCTAAGATTTCAGGTTATTTGCAAATGGATACAAGTTTGAAGGAGAAGCTCAAGTTCGCATCCATGGCGGATTTGAGGAACTCGTTAGAGGAGAAGGAACTTCGCATGGAGCGAGAGCTAGAAGACAGAAGAATAGGATAGATGTTCTTTTGTCATGTAGTTTGTAATTTATTTTCGTTTGTTCTTTGCTCTTTATTTTCATAGAGTACTTGTCAAAGAGCCTAAAGTAATAATACAGTAGTCGTAGGAACACTTACTAGACCCTAGGACACTTAGACATTTTCGTACAGAACTTAGAAAACCAAGATAGGCTTCAGACAGCCCTTTCAGACGTCTAATACTAAACTTTAAGACATCTGGCTTGACTTAGTAGGATCTGTCTGTTGAAATCAAATGACCAACCCTTAGTCCAGACATCTGATGACTTTACCAGATGTCCAATTAGTGGAACGTTGGCTTACAGAATCTGAACATTAAGGATTGACCTTTAAGCTTCTATCAGACGTCTGATAAAGTGACCGTTAGGCTCGATTGAGCCTAAATCACTTCTCTTGAGGTATATAGCCATTTGTGCCTTGGGAAATCCATTCCCACAGTTATTTAGGTTTCCAGATGTCCAGACCTAGTGTCAGACGTCCAACCTATCGTCTGACCAAATTATGCAAGAACCCTATTTAGGTATGACTCAAGTCAAGAAGGAAACCCATATAGAATTAGATGCCTAATTTAGTTTCCAGACATCTGACACTTTGCCCAGACATCTGATGACCCTGTCATAATCATTAATGATTCTGATTGTGACTTGTTTTGCCTTGGGATGATCCCCAACAACTACCTAAGGCTTCTAAAGCCTTCCAGAGCCTTCCTAGGCCATCTATAAATAGAGGGAAAGCCCTCCCTTGTTTACACACACCAAGCAATACTATTTTTACATACATTGTGTCACTTTGATCTTGAGAGTAAGCTCTAACTCTCCAAGCTTTAGTTCCACACCTGAGAGCTTCATCTAGCTGTGCACCCGCTCTCACTCTGCGGTTATGAGAGCGACGTAGTGCCTACGCGTGGTTCACGCACTCATGTCATTCGTTGACTCACTTCCACCAAAGGGAAGATCCCTTACCTATAGTAGCTAGTTTCATTTACATAGTTCGTGGCTCTATAGGATTATTTTTGTTTTATTTATCTTTGGTTGGGTATTCGCTTTGCAAATTCCCGTCTCCTTCGTGAGACAAAAGCCTTCTCATGAAGAGAAGGGGTTTAAGGCACGCTACCCTCATTCAAAGTAGTGTCAGTTATAAGAGGTTGAACTACCCTCATTTAAGTAGTTTGGTTAGTGGATTTTGATTGACTCGGTCGATTGGAAAATCCTAACTTGAGAGGGTTAGGTGGTGGTTTTCACCCGATTTAGGTTTTCACCTATAAATTCTTGTGCAATTATGTGATTGTCTTCTTTGTGAGATTGTTATATTTTTATTTCTGCACTTTATCTATTTTTCGCAAATCTCACCCCCTCCCGTAGAAATCAACAATAACATGGATGTGACATTTTAGAAAGAAAATTTCAGGGAAGAGACAACTATACAGCTTAAAGTCTGTGTTTTTAACACCACCAACCTTGTTCAAGGACCCTTAAGACATTTTTGACATAGACTTGGGGGCAGTTGTAGAACCTGAGTATACTCAATCTAGGAACCACCATTTTAAGCTAAATGACCAGTGGATGAATGCTTATTATGATAGACATTTATCTTGTGTCCAGCATTATAGACTCGAGTTGGACTTGTCCAAGCCAACATCCAGATTGCACACCCAAGAATTGAGGGACAAAAGAATGCAGGCAAGCATAACCCACCATTTAGAAAGTTTTCATCTCTTAGGGATAGGCCTGCATAACAATTTGGTCTACATCTGCAGATCACTGACTTTGAGCTCTCATGACCATGTCTTTCTCTTAATCTTGACCCAACCCACCAATGTGATTATCTCTTCTCTATGTAGGGTCTTTGTCTGTCTACAGACATTAAAACTTAGCACTTGTTGGAAGGTAGCGCAACAAAAACATTTTGACAAATTTGTTCTAACATGTTAGCTTTTAGGATTGCAACTCTCCTGCCATCCATTCAACGGCTATTTTTGCTCAGATGATTTCTTTCCATCACATGCATTGAGGACATTGCATACCTTTAGCATGGGGAGGAGGACTTCACAATTTTTTCGCTGCAACCTTACTCTTTCGACTTTTTATTCAAAAAAAAAGGGAAAGATAGTAATAAGGAGTTGGGACAATTTCAGAGAAAATGACAAATTTGACACAACGTTTTCAAGAAACAGTAGAAGCGGCAAATTTGCAAGATAAACCCATTAGGGTGAAAGCCTTAATTACCAAGGTACCAACTTAAAATGAAATTTTGAGGATCTTTTAAGGAAATCGATTGGAACTGGGATTAGGGAGAGATTATAGTTAGTACTAGGCTAGAATTTGAATCTTGAATCTTGTTTTCCCTAAGGTATTTGTTGTCACATAGACACACACGAGTCTCTATGTAAGCTTCAAGTTCCCATAATACCCTTCGTCAAAAAAAAAAAAAGTCCAAAACCCAGCAATTGAAGCTTAGAAGTCTGGTCCTGATTAGTTGAGTACCCAACGTTGAGGGCCAGAAAAAGCCTAGGGATGCATAGTAACATCACTTCCTCTAATTGCCTACCTCAATACATACAACATATATAGCTAGGGGGCTTAAGGACACATGTCGGTCCAATTGCCACGAGCAGCGTGATCACGAAATGTTGAAAATCGAGGGCTTGCGGCCGATGGCTTCCATAGGCGGTACTATCTCGGAGTACCAATTGCCAGGGGCCCATGTGGGAAAGAGATGGGTACGAGGATTCTAACCATTCATGACTAGACTAATTAGAGGCTAAAATTGAAAAGAAAAAGGAGAGTACACCAATAAACCTTTCATCTACATTCACCCTGAAGCAAGCGTAGTAGAACTTATTTTGCACGCACACATTGACACTCTGAGGAGGAAACAAGATCAGGAATTGGATCGAGACCAAGGAACACTGTGATTAACTCTTGAAACTGGAACTATAAGGAATCTAAGAGAGAGAGGGGCATGCCTATTTTAAGAAGGGACCCAGGTGCTATAGGTCTAGGTTGCGAATTTAAAAATCTAACTCGCTCTTGAAAAACAACTGTGTCCCTGATTCTCGCTGACTTCATCCCAAAACTAGTGAGACCCTTCCCGATCAAAAGATGTATAGGATTTTTGTTTTGGTAGGGACTAGCAAAAGCTTAGCATGGGGGTGTGATAAACACCAATTTTGCAAGCATGTTACGCTTATTTTGGGGCTTAACCCTAGTACATTATTGCATAAATCATCTTACATCATTTCATTTTACAAAAAACATGCCAAGCTAGCCCATGTTTAAATTTTGATATAAATTGGTACCTTAATCATCTTTTGTTAGCTTGTGCAGCAACCCACAGGTACCCATTCCCGAAGAAGCACATTGAGGAGCTACATAAATGAAGTCATTTTACATGTGGAAGATGAATTAAATGAGCTTGGGATAAAAATTATTCCACGCAACTTATTTGTTGGAATTAAAGCCAACAGGTGCATAGGAAAGTCACGAAATTAAAGAGGGATGCACCTTTTCAAGGGAGGCTATTGCCTTCCCAAGGAAGCCAACCCTTGGAAGCT
Source organism: Thalassia testudinum (assembly GCA_037157565.1). Classification (NCBI taxonomy): domain Eukaryota; kingdom Viridiplantae; phylum Streptophyta; class Magnoliopsida; order Alismatales; family Hydrocharitaceae; genus Thalassia; species Thalassia testudinum. The sequence continues at coordinate 7,734,914 of JAZHRO010000078.1, read as the reverse complement.
TCCTTGGGAAGCTAAAAGCCACCTTTATAGCCAGCCACCACTTTTGAAAAGGGAGCCAAAAATTGGCTCCAAAAATGGCTTCCTTCGAAATTTGAAATTGTGACCTTTAGGCTCCCTTGTCACTCTCTTTATAAAGGGACCTAAGGCACCTTGAGGAGATATCTTTTTGAGAGGGAGACTTGAGAGAAGCCACCACCACATCCACCACCATTCACGTCACCTCAAGGAGCAAGTAGAGAAGAAGGTTCAAGGGGGTCAACCACCACCACCCCTTGGAGCCCTTCTACCTCTTCTTCCTCACGCCAAGTTGGAGAAGGAATCACCGCCGACTTCAGCAACATCACCCCCACGCCATCCTCTTTCTCTCTTTTTCCTTCCTCATGTTTTTCTCTTAGTTGGTAACTTGTAGTTGTAGTTTTCCTTGACCTTGAATTGTTGTAAGAACTTGTTTCGTAGTATTAATCTTATTATTACATTTGCTTCCTTGGCTATCCTTTTTTTTTGCATCACCCTTGATTCCTTAGGCACACCCATGTCTAAGGGAGCTCAAGGGGATACCATGTTTGTCTTTAATTGAGTATGTTTGCAAGTAAGTCGGTGCTTCACATTATCTTTACTTACTTTACTTTCTTATATCAAAAATAATAAAAAAATCACATAACCAAAAAATACAAAAAAAATACATAAAATAGCAATGCTTAGATTGACCTTGGTGGAACTTTTTTGCCTCCTTAGATGAACCTAGATACTCCACTATCTAGGTATATAAATTTTAAAAGCAAACAGTTCAATCGCGTTGCAATGACTTATCTTCATCTTTTACGAAACCACATTCGAATCGTTTCAACCCCTTTCTTGTCATGGATATCAAGGTCGAACTCCTGTAGTAACAGAATCCATCTAATCAACCTAGGTTTGGTGCCCTGCTTAGCGAGCAAATGCTTCACAGCAAAATGATTAGTATACACCACAACCTTGGATCCTAGAAGATAAGACCTAAACTACTCCAAAGCAAATACTACCGCAAGAAGTTATTTTTATGTCATAGCATAGTTTTGCTGTGGATCAGTAAGGGTCTTGCTAGAATAGTACAACACATGAGGCTTTTCATCAACCCTCTAACCAAGGAACGCTCCTACGGTAAAATCCGAGGCATCGCACATCAACTCAAATGGGAGGGTCCAATCAGGTGCTTGCAGGATAGGTGATGGGAACACCATCATGAGCCATTAGTAGCTCAATTTGGTCTGATATGGTTGATAAAAGCTCCTACATATCCATTAGAAGGTCCTAAGGGCACATTATCTTGTTTTGAAAAGAAGATAAGAATACAAGGTTATTTCTGTAAAATTAACAGCATTCCACAAATACAGAATAACCATGTGATATTCTATGGGGTGATTAAAGGTCAAATGGTCATTAATGTCCAATAAGAGGGTCCACGTAGAACAAAACGAGTTTTCACGCATTTCAAGAATTAATGGACATCTAAAACCCTAAAAACAAAACTGCTTAATTAATTGAGGTTCTGGTCAAGATAAAATTCATCGAAACCTTTTAAAAATCATATAAAAATATTCCATAAAGTTTGTTATCCTTGCTTTGACCATCTGAACCCATTTGGACCTAAAACAGAGTCTCAGATAGATAATTGCCCTAATTTAGATTTTTGCATAAATTACCCAGTCAAACTTGGTCAAAAAAAAAATCCAACTTCACCATTAGATTCCTTGTGTCCAAATTAGGTTTGTACCATAATTTGGGCCCAATCTGAGATCATCTTGACTTAGTTTGCATTTTAATCCTATTTTGACTCTTTCTTATAAAAAGCCCATAAACTTTTGAAATTCTTACAAAAAGCCCCAACTTCTTCATCTTCCTCGCAAATTGGTCTCTACTACCATTGGAGGTCAACTGACCTCCAGGTAGGCTTTGACCAAGCCAAATCCCACTCAAATCTCAATCAAATCCCACCAAATTTGGTGGAATTGATGTTCACACCTAAGGAAACCTATTGGGATCGGTTCTAACTCCTAAATCTCTCTGATTTGTGTGTGCGAACCCATGAAATTAGTGGAGTTCTTCTTGAATCCTAAGAAAGCTAATGAAGCTTGTTTCCTGTTCTAAAGCTCTCCTAAGCCCTATAAAAGAACCCAGGACACCTACCTCACCTCCTGAGCAAACTTTTGGGCCAAAAGTATCCTCTCTTCCCTACCTCCAGCTTGCTCCACGTTCATCTCCGGTGACCTTCATTCCCCAACTTCTTCATCGGTCACCACATACTATAGGTGGCCAGTTTCAACTCTCCTTTCTTTTTCTCACCTCACAATACCAGCAAAGCGTCCCTTAACCATCTGTCATCACTGTTCCCTCCTACCGGAGCACCTTCCTTCTCAGGCGCAAGCCATACCGCACCCAACGCTTCCTCCAGCCCTTTTCATCCAATAGCTAGATCATTAGACTCCCTAGCATCTACTCATCACCACCATACCACCAACACTCCGCTTCAACCACCGACTCACCTGCACGTCCTCCATCTTCCACCTCGTCGGCGTACCTCCGACAAGTTCACACGGCTGCCACACTCCACCAAACCGGCCGCCACTGCTCCCTACACCATCGCCGCATCCTAGCGACCAAAACCCCTCAAGAAATTGAGGGGATTAGCCACTCAGCTATTCTACCGAACAACCCCTTTTTCGCTTTCGTTGTTCGTGTCCACCAGCCATCTCCGACCACTTCCACGGCACGCCACTGCCACCACTGCCTTTGTCACATTCGCGCGCTTCTCCTGAATGTTTCTGACTTGGCCATTAGGCTGTACTTTCTATTTTAGGTGTCATCCTCCAACCGCCATTGATAGAGCAACTTCAAGCAAGCTTGAAGCTACATTCTTGCTCCAGCAGGCCTAGGTGCTACCTCCAAGCGACGTGGAATTCGTCTAGGAGCATGCCCAAGTCTCCAATTGGAGTTATCCTCTCCGTCGACTGCAATCAAGAACTTCACCTCCTACTGCTACGTCACGCGAAGAACAGGGTCAAATAGTCCCACATCATGGGATTAGGAGTGAGAAACACTGCATAAGTTATTTTTGTGAACCCGACTCCTTGCCCAGTACACGAGGGGTCAAGTCCCTCCATAAGCACCCTCACCTGCATATCGACCTAGCCCCACTACTCACCTTGATCACGCCCACTGGCCTGCACCCAATTCTGGATCCATTTACCTGACTATGGTTGGGTCTCTAAGAGAAAGAAGAGGAGAGAGAGAGAGAGAAGGGGGAGTTTTTCCCTGTACTACTTGCTCTCTACACTTAGCCACTGGGAGGCCCTTCGTGCCTCTGTGCTGTGCCTCTCCTTGAGTCTTGAAGAGAAGAAGAAAAAAGGCCTTTGCCTCTGCTGGTTAAGGTGTCTAAGCACCTATTCTGTCATCTGATATTCTGAGGAAATTGATACTGTGGTTGAGCTTTACATTCATATATTAAGTGCTTGTAAAACTTAAAGAGTAATTTGGTGATTCAAATCACCATTTTACTCTAATCTTTTTGCACTTTTAGACTTGAGTTTTCTGATATATCATTTTTTATTATTCTTCTTATTATAATTACTCATATTTATGGTGATATTGTGATCTTTGAGATTAATTGCTACACTTGCTCCCTGTGTTCGACCTCGGATACTCTTTTGAATTTGAGTTATAAATTATATTTGTTCACGCGCTATTTCGGCTATATTGCAACGAAACATTTTTAAAACACCAATTTAGCACGTTAACAATAGGCGCAGTTATGAGGACCTCCTTCAAGACTTGGAAGGCCTCAGCGCACTTTGTATCAAAAACAAAGACAGTATCCTTCTCCACTAAGTCACAAAGTGGCCTAGAAATCTTGCTAAAGTCTTTAATGAAGCACCTATAAAAGCCAACATGGCCCAGGAATGATTGGATCTACTTGACATTGGTGGACGATGGAAGCTTTTAAATGGACTCAACCTTGGCCTTATCCACTTCTAAACCTCGCTCACACGCTACATGCCCAAGAACAATGCCTTGCTGAACCATAAAATGGCTTTTCTCAGAGCTGAGCACTAACCCTATCTCTTCGCAGCGGGTGAGAACTTTTTCTAAATACAAGAGACAGTGGTCAAATGACAAGCCATATATGGAAAAGTCATCCATGAAAACCTCAACGAACTCATCAATCATGTCTGAAAAGATGGATATCATACAGTGCTGAAATGTTCCCGAAGCATTACATAATCCAAATGGCATCCAGCAGAAGGCAAATGTGTCATAAGGAATCATGAAAGTAGTGCACTCCTAGTCGTATAGAAAGATGGCAATCTGATTGTACCTAGAATATCCATCGAGAAAATAAAAGTATTTATTCCCTGCCAATCTCTCCAGTATCTGATCAATAAATGGCAGAGGGAAGTAATCTTTCTGGGTGGCGGTGTTAAGGCAGCGGTAGTCTATGCATACCCTCCATCCTACTATGGGTTAGGTGGTGACTTGCTCCCCTTTTTCATTGGTCTCTACCGTGAATCCCGTCATTTTGGGCACCACATGAATAGAACTAACCCATTTACTATCAGAATGAGGTAGATTATCCCCGCATCCAACCATTTTAAAATTTCCTTCTTCGCCACTTCCCGCACGTTAGGGTTTAATCGCCTCTACATATCTCGGAAGGGTTTCACAGAGTCATCCGTGTAAATGTGATGCATGCAGAGAGTCGATTCAACCCCTTTGATGTCAGCTATAGTCCAAGCAATGGCTTCCTTATGCCATCTTAGGCATTCAATCAATGCACCCTCCTACATCTTAGATAGAGCAATCAAGATGATAATAGGGAGCATATCATTGGGCCCAAGGAAAACATATTTGAGGTTCTCTGAAAGTGGTTTAAGCTCCAAGTCAGGAGCTTTCTGAATAGAGGGAATTATGTTTGATGTCCCCGCCTCTGGTAGTGGATCTACCTTGAATGTCCATGGCAGGGATAGAGACTCAGCTTTGACACCCAACAACTCTTCTAATTCTGGTATATCTCCCTCTCCTTATTCAAGATTTAGGGTACAATCCTTCGAAATGACCTTTTCGAGGGGATCATCACACAAAAGAGCTGGTGTCATCTCCTCAGCAATTTCATCGATCACCTCGATTTAGGAACAATCTTCCAATCCGGGTTGTTTATAGGCATCAAACACATTCAGTCGGATTTTTCAGTTGCCAAAAACCATCTTGAGCAACCCTGATTTACAATTGATGGATGCATTGCCCATAGCCAAAAAGGGCCACCCTAAGATAATCGAAGGTCTGGTAGGCATGTTGGATGGGTTAGTATCCAATATTAAAAAGTCAACAAGAAAGAAGAAGTCCTCCACTCTCACCAGGACATCTTCTAAAAGCTCGCGTGGTATCTTCAACAATTATTAGCTACTTAGAGGATAACAGGACTAAGCTTCAATTCACCTCCTCCTAATAGCTCATAGATCAAGCTCGGCAATATATTAACCCCTGTGCCCATATCGAGAAAATCCTCATCAATGCATTAGTCTCCAATGGCCACAGCAATATTCGAGGCTCCTGGGTCCATTATGGGGGGCATACCTTGTTGTGGGACAGAGCTGACTAGGTCAGGCAAGACAACCTTAGCTTGGACCTGTTTCCTTGATTTTCTCTTTCGTGTGCACAGGTCCTTCAGAAATTTAGCATAAAATGGGATTTGCTTGATAGCATCTGAGGCAAGTTAATGTGAACTTGCTTGAACGTCTCCATTATTTCTTCCATCCTATCTTTGGCTCCAAATGAACCAACAACAGGTGCCTCAGGGGTGGAAAAGGGCTTAGGAAAGGGCACTCTCGACCTCTGGGTGGAGGGGTTGTCATGGTGGGATAGGGGTGGAATGGGGACAACATCCTCCGGATAGGTGATTTCAAGCGAGGGGCTCAATGGCTCTTCCTCGGTGGATGTGTAAGTGATCGTCAGGTTGGTAGGAGTTGTGACCATAGGAGTGAGTTCAGACTTGGAGAGTTGTTTGCTACTCCTCAGAATGATCACAACCTTAGCGTGCTCCCTTATGAAGGGCCCTTTACCCCTAGGATTCTCCCTAGATGAGTTGGGAAACTTCCCAAGATCACGTTGTCTAACAGCCTCAACAAGATGGCCAATTTGAGATTGCATTTCTTGGATTGCCTTATCCTAATATTGAATGATAATGCTCTAGTTTTCTTGCATGGCCTTCATCATAGCTTTTAGGTCATCCATCTAAAAATTGTTGGGCTAAGGAAGAGATTGGAATTGTTGTACCTGAAAGGGTTGGGTGGGTTGGGCTCTTGAATTCTTCAAGTTGGAAGCATCACCTTGCTTCCATGAGAAATAGGAATGGTTTTCCACCCAGGATTGTAGGTGTTTCAAAAACGATTGTTCCTAGGAGGCAGATGAAACCCTTGGGCAGCATTCAAGTTTGCATGAACTAATTCAGGGAATTGATTAACCAAATGGCACTCAACAATGGCGTAAAGAGTTGTTGAACGTACGAATGGCTACGCTAACGTGTTTGGTTTTGGAAAACCTGTCGTTGTAGCTTGAAAGTGAAGAATTCGTGTTCAACAAATAAAATTTATACCGAAATTTAAATTCTGGGTCGAACACAGGGAGGCGGACGTTTGATTTAAAAACTACGCATTTCTTTTTATTTGTCACGGAATAATTCAATTTAAAACTATCTAATTATTTACAATAAATAGAAGAGAGAGAGAGTAAGAGAGAAAGAGAATATTACACAGAGAAATCAAAATGAGATGTAGAATAACCAAGGAATTTATCATTAAGGAGATTGTTCATTTCACTCTTACAACTAGAAAGCATAAAATAATTACTCTAGAAAGTGATAAATTTACTCTAGAAAGCATTAAAAGAATGGAGGGAGAAATGTCCTCCTCGACGATTGCTTGGAGGACGAGCAGAACTACACTAGAAAGCAGTAAATCTATACTAGAAAGTAGTAAAAAGAATAGGGAGAGAGAAATCCTCCTCGATGGTTGCTTGGAGGACGAGCTGAATGGGACGACGCCTGGACGAAGAAGGAGGACGAAGGAGAAGAACGGGAACGGAGCAGCACGCCGTCGTCGTCGCGGGATCCACTTCCGAAGGGGGAAGAAAATTTGGACTTTATCTAGCGAGAAGTATCCCAGGTGTGGGACAAGCTTCTCTTGAGCTTTGGAGGGGTAGAGAAGAGAAGGGATGAGAATTTCGTATGGAGGGGGTCTCCTTTTATAGTTGCAAGAAGTGGGGGCAAAATAGTCATTACATCTTTAAAATAATAAATGAGGGGTCTTTAGTGACATATAAATCCGTCACTAAAGCCCCAACGTGGGCGTAGCTTCCGTGCCCACGCGTGCCTCCTCGGCTGCCCGCTTCTTCAACGTATACGCACGTCCAGCGATCCTCAACCGTCCAATCGTGAGATCGGACGGCTTAAGATGCATCTCCGCCCGCTGCTGTGCCCGCCTTGCGCGTGCGATCGCGCGTGACGCCGCGTGTGCAATAGCGCGTGAACGCTATCGGGCGTGCGCGGCCATTGGATTGCAATCTAACGGTTGATGAAGGCACGCCCGCTTGCCTTAGAAATCGCTTCGCGGGGCTCAAACGCGCGCCAGCGCCTCGCGATAAGGCGCTGGACCGCTGTGTTACCTCGCGCAAAAGGTCACGCGGATGACTTTAAAGAGCCGCGTCCACAGCCGTTGGATCGAGATCCAACGGCGGAGAGGGGGCAGGTGCGCGATCTTCATAGAATGCAAGCGGTCGTTTGGGCGGCTGAGATGGCACCACGTGGCTCCATCTTGGCCGTCCATCTTCTGGAAGTTGTAGATGGTGCCACGAATGTCGGATTGACTCGATTTTTGTGTCGTTGAGTTGCAATCGTCGATCCGAATTCATCCGTGCGGTCGGATTTGTTATCTGAAGTGAGGATTTGCACCATCCTAGCCCTTGATCTTCTAGGGTTCCCCAGTCACTATCTGATGCTACGGATGCCTGATTAGGGCAATCTTGGAGTCGTTGAACTCCAATCGTCGCCCTGATCACATCCATACGGTTGGATCTTTGATCCAAGGCCCCGATAAAATGTTTGCCCTGTCCAAGCACATAAAAGGAGACAATTAACCTCCATTTTATTCAAACTACTCTAAATGCAAGATGATGCATGTTATGTAATATTTATATCATGAAATGCAATCCTATGCTTAAGAACATGCATAAATAGACATCTTAAGTAGTGTAAATGTGTTTACATCAAGAGTGCTCTGGCAAATGGAGCATTTAGAAAGAGCTTGGACTTGGGAAGCTGATTGCGGGAATGTGTCGGAGTTTGTCATGAGTCTTTCAATGTTTTGATTCAACAATTGGATTTGGAAGGCTAAATTCTGAGTAGCCCTAACTTCACTAGCTTCCACTTTCTTTTGGAGGATGGAAGGTTTTCTATCTTGATAAACTTAGGTAAAGTGAATAAAATTGTCAATCAATGACTCAAATAATGTCTAGGCCTCATCCTCCATTTTGGTAAGAAAGGTTCCAACACAAGCAGCATCCACTGTTTGCCTATGCTTATCAGATGTCTAGTATAAAACCTCTCTACCAATTGCCATTTGGGCACTTGATGATGGGAGCATAATCGAATCAAATCATTGAAGCACTCCCAAGTCTTATGGAATTGTTCCCCATATAATTGAGTAAAACTCACAATTTCCCTCCTGAAGTGGTTGGTTTTGCTCATTAGGAAGTATTTCTTCAAGAATTCTCCCTTAAGGGTGTTCCAATCATTCACCCTTGCATCCAATGTGTGATACCAGTGTTTTGCCTCGTCCTTAAGGGAGAAGGGAAAGAGGGTCCTCATCAGAGCTTCGTCAATAAAGTTCTGAAGTTTCACCATGGAGCAGACCTCAGTGAATTCTCCTAAATGCAGGTAGGGGTCCTCCCTAATAGTACCATAAAAGGAAGGCAACAAGGATATGGTACTGCTCTTAATCTCATATGGATTATCCCCTGCCAATCGTCTCAATGCTTGAGCAGGTTGGCTGGTTGGAATGAAGTAGTCCCTCAGGGCCCTTTGTTGATTTGCTCCATGATCGGTCATTTCTTCTCTCTTTTCTCTTTGGTGGGCTCTCCTAAGGATTCTCTCAGGCTCAGGATCAAACACTAGACTACCCTCAAGAGAGCGTCTACCAAGCATACAATATCTACCAATCACAATTCAAGTTCTTACCAATTAAGTATGTGAAACCTCCACTCAACAAATTGGTCAAAAAGGGTCAAGGTGACGTCCCTCCATTCCAACATAAGTGGTATAAGAGGAAGTGGCGACTTGAGATCCTAACCTACTCTATTTTGAGGAGTAGAGGTAGAATTGGTTGATATAGATGGCTAAACAACTTATTCAATGCAGTTACGTGACCTAATCTAACCTTCGAGTGCCCTAAGACCTATACCTTGCTTCAATGATACTCTCAGGTGATCTAGTGAGAAGTTACTCCAAGGACGGAACTAAGGGATGCACGTGGGGTGAACCCTTCCTTTGAGGCGATGCGAATGTGATGCGAATGCGATGCCCCTTAACTACCCTTTTGTTCCTTTAAGGGGTGTCCCCCTCCTTGAAGTATCAAAACACTTGGTCACAGGATAGTACCAACACCATAAAGTGAAACAGGAGGGTCTGCATCAATAAAGAGATCGGTACCTATAGCCTTAAGGGACCGAGACCTAGTTTGTGTGCTCAGTGTCAAAAGTGTGCATCACATCACAAATCAGTTTGATTTTGAGAAGAATCATGCATAAGTCCCTTTTGATCAGATCAAATGTGATTTTCATCTTAAGGTCGAATCTGATTAGCAGTCCCAATTTCAGCTAGGTGACCATTGAATTAGGTCAATTCAATCAATTTGGTGGTCTTCAGATATAATCCACATGCAATGTGTGAACAAGACATGGATGCAAAGATAGAATGATATACCTGACTCCAGCAATCTTCGTGCAAATATATACGCAATGCAAGGAAAGAGATCTAGTATGCTGCTCAATCACTCCTAAATGTACGCACCTAAAAGTATGCAACTCCTAAATAGGCAGCTCAATGTTGTTTTGTCATTTCTTTTTAGAGCAAGCAGGCAAAAATTGAACCGCTCACACACAAAGAAATAGCCCTAGATGCTACAGAATGTAGGGACAAACCCCCAAAAATTAGCCTCGATGTTATAAGGGCGAGAAGACTGAATTGAAATAATTTGACGATGAAGGAGAATCCCCTGTGAAAGTGGGATACAGGTCTCCTCTTCGCATCCTCTCTACGTGTGTGGACGTCGCTCAAGGATGACATCGTCGATCAACTGCACCTGTCATCTCGTCAAATCCCTTGCACAGAAAAAATAACTGGTCAAATCAATGTACACCTCAGAATAATCCCTAAATATAATCGTGAAAATCTATTGCATCCGTTGCCTCCCTAGAATGGCACCATTTGATCAAGAAATATTCACATTTCCGAAAAATGCCATTGTAGTAATGTAAATCATGGTGGAAAAATTCCCGATCAAAAATATTTAACAATTAAAATTAACCATGAAAGTTAGGTTATATCCACAAGGAGGAATAGACCAATAAACCCACCAATAGTTTTAGTGAATATTTTGTACGAGGCTAATACGATGCAAGATAAATTTGTCAATAAGTTGTAGCATCAAATGAGATAAAGAGCAGCTTGAATGACCATTAATGTGGAATAAAGAGAATTAGGAGGCCACACGAGCATGCACAATATAAAATACCATAACCAAAAAATCCTATCTTTCTTCAATGGCATGAAATGTAATTTGAAATTCAACCAAAAATAGAGCAAATTTTTCTCCCTACCGTCGAAGAGTCGATGGCGAGGGCCAATAAGCTCAAGGTTGAGGCAGATGAGAGCTTCACATCGAGGATGACAGCACAACGAGAGATGGTCATCGGTCGCCGGCCGAAGAGGAGGTTGGCCGAGGACATGGAGCTCTGCCGGTAATCGTGGACGAGGGGGAAGATGCGGTAAGGTGTGGCGAGGAGAACGGCAATGTTGACGGCAAGTTTGGTGGCTTGAGGGTGCTTCTGTCGTTGGTGGTCGTGGACCGACGGATGGGTGGTTGCAGGAGATACCGAAGAAGAAGACGAAGAGGTTGTGTGTGGCCATGTGTGGCCGCGCAAGGCTGACTGCGCATGTGGCTATGGGCGTGAGGTGTCCATGGCTGGTGGCTATGCGAGGGGGATTGGCCGGGCGCGAGGACATCGGCTATGGCCACGTGGTGAAGGCACATGGGTGGTGGTGGCCACATGTTTGCACGGAAGCGCTTATGGTCACGCGCTACTGTGGGTGGGTTACCATGCGCGAGGGTCGCACAGGGCGAAGGCGGGTGGTGTGTACAGTGATGCTACTGCTAATGGTGTGGAGACATGGAGGGAGTCCTCTATCATGGGTAGACGCGGTGGAGCACGATCAAGGAGGAGGTTGGTTGCTGCTGTCGCTGAGGATGGAGCATGGTGCAAGGAGGTTGCGATGGTGAGGAGGCCGAGGGCGCTGGGGCTGCTGCTGCCCTGAGGGACATGGTGCCGAGGTGGGTGGTCGTCATGGAGGTCGCGTGGATGGAAGCTCGCGGTTGTGGAGGAAGTCCCTGTTGGTGCGTTGGGGGGGGGGGGGGGGGGCTGGGGGGGTGGGGAAATAGTGAGAGGGGGATGGCCTAATGGGTGTGTATGCATGCAAAGATGAGGGGGTTCCCTCCTCTCTGCATGAAGGAGAGGGAAGATGATGATGAGTGGAGACTCGCGGTAGCAATCAGAAGAAGATGGCCGCCAAGGGACTTTGTTGGGTCCTTATTTAACGAGAGGTAGAGTGGGAACCAAGTAGGGCTGTGTTGTGGTGGTCAAACAAGGAAGGGTGGATTTGATTGGTGAAGGGAATTGGTGATTGGGTTGTGATTGGGTGTGTGTACTTGAGAGAAGAAAGGTGGTTCTTGTCATCTTTGGAATACCTTTCCCTTATACTCAAATAGTATGGGAATTCTAAGATGTCATTGCAAGTTTGTGACCCTAGTTAATCCTACAAAAACACATTTACATATTAAAATCATATGCATGCAATGTACATTAAAAATGCAAGAATGACAATTATTGAGCTTAACTAATATTTGCATGTAATGTGTGCTCAAACTTTATTAAAGTTCCTGAATTGAATGTTCTTAGGCCCAACTAGAGTCCACTATAGTGGACCTATCTTGGGTACACCCCACAAAAACTAACACTACGAAGCAACGAAATGCAGTAAAATGGCAGCAGGCACACCCACAACCACAAGTCATAAAAACACAAAAAACATCGAGAATAACACTAAAATAACCGTAATGCATCACAACCACACACACACAGTCTAACATTGTAACATGTACAAAACCCCACAATTAGAACTATACATGTCTTACAACACTAGAAAATTATCTAACTATAAGGCTACACAAAAGAAGCTTACTTAACACCTTTGTATCAACCCCTAAAAGCCTATATAGAAAGAAAGGATAGACTCACTCTGAAGAGCTCCAAGGTCCTCCTAGGCCTAAACCCAACATGACGCACTATCTACTTCACGCCAATGGAACCTGAAATGGGTTACAAGGTAGCAATGAGCCAAACAACTCAGTAAGGATAGAATACGTGTAGCAATCGAAACAGAGGAGGTAGTGTGTGTATTTCTACCTTATAGGCCAAGCACAAGCCATTTCCCCTATATACTTATGCCTTGGTTTACGTAACAATCTGATCACAGGTCCTTTCCCCAATTTCCCATAATTAGCCAAATTTTGTTAACAGTCCAAGCTAGCTACAGGCCTATTTCCCCAATTACCAGGATTTATTCACATGATTATTCAGCTTTAACGTCACATCACGTATTCTCTCGCTCACCTCAGAAGTCATTCTAGGAAATCATCCCCCCTACTAGAGGAGATTAAGACATATCCTTCCCTTGGATCCCATCGTGGTAGTTTCTCCCTGGACAGGGGAGGGGCTAGCAGAGCTGATAATCCTTATGAAAGGCATACTCATTCTCGATGTATCGAAAACGTTGCTAACCTCAGTCAGAAGAGTCGAGCCTCTTGGGAGCTACATAGACCAACGCCTTGCAACAGCAAAGAGTAAGCTCTAATTGTGCCTCGCAAGGTTCAGTCATAGCTCATTCCAGATCAGAAATTGCAGGGTTAGTCAGAATTGTCGAGTCACACAAATGCTCCCATTAGGAGCGTGGTCTCCGAATGTACCCTCTCAATCCGTTGTCGGATGAGATCTCAACCAAACCCCTCAAGGTACTACAGCGTCTTTTGATTTCACAAGATCAATGGCTTAGTGAGTCGGATCGGTACCACTACTTAACTACATGTCACCATCATATCATCCCACCTGGCACTCGGAAGCCACTTAGCAGAGCCACATACACAGTCAAATCAAGCCAATATCACGCAGGGGTGCACGTAGCATGCGTACACCCGTGTCATTGTCAACTGAGCAGCTACGGAGCAGAGTCCTTTTTATACTACAATAAGAGCTTGTCAACTCCCGACATAGGACTAAAGGAAGCCCCTTTCTTCTGCACATCACCTCAAATTTCACTGCTCAATTCCTATTAGCTCAAAGATCCAAACTTTGAAGTTAGGTCCAGATCAAGAACCTTATAGTTCTTCTTTTGATTCCAATCATCAATTTAATGATTGGCTCATAGCAACACATCTGATCATCTCCCAAAGATGGCTCAACGCTAAGGTACACTTCATAGCAGCAACTCAGGCATGATCTTTAATTTAACCTGGGATTTCTCTCTCTCTCGTGCCTAAAGTACACTCTCAATACCTAAAAGAATTTCACATGCAAAGAAGATGACATGAAGGTCTAGGGAAGTTTCAGAAGCTCGATGGGCTTCAAAGTTCCATAATGGAACTCAGAACAGACAAGACTTAGAATCAATTGACTCATATGATAGATTAGAACCTCTAGAAACATTTTAGATGAATTCAGAGAATAAAGAATGATAGATCTGAGCTAAATCAAGCTTGGAATCTTGCCAGAAACTCAATGAAGCTCATTGAAATGTGAATTGAACCTATACATATCAGATATGGAATCAGAACTAAATCACCTCTAAATCTCTCTAGAAACAATCCTAACAGACTTCTAACAACCTAAAGATCACAAATCATCCATTAAACTCTAGTTCAGAAGCTTAGAGCTCTTGAAAAACTTCAGGTTGACCCACTAGGCTCAAAAGTTGACTCTGAGTTCTCAATGTTTTCACCGTGAATTAACTACCCAGATTGAACCAATAATTCCTCAGTAACTCAATGGATCTTTAAAAATCAAGCTTTGACACCTGGAACACAAGGTTCTAAGCATTCTACCTGAGCACAATTGTGAGGTTGTTCGACAGACTTAGTCATAGATCCAACTACTCAAATGAGATATGATCTAAACTCCTTAATTCTAAAGGATGCTAACGAACCTACTGCCTGAGTTTAATATCAAGTGATTAAGTTTCCCTAGCTCTGCCGGAGTTGGAGAAGACGATGATCATTAGATTGATAAAATCATTAAAACACAAAACAAAAGAGTGGATCATGATTAGTATGACAAGAAATAGTGATTTAGAACTTTTGGTAGTGATGCACTCGATATTTGTCAAGAAGTGAGTTGCCAGAGCTCACCAGAGCTCCGGTGACTGACAGTGATAATCAATAGAGATCAAATTACCCTAAAACACTTTGGAAACATGCTTAAAAGATTTTTGAGCTCCATATGAAGCTCATAAGCACATCAATTAACTAGAGGAAAGCTTGAAGAAGATCTATGAGATTAAATTAATCTGAAAGAGGTCTTGAGTTCATCAAAACTCAAGATACATTGAATCCTTTAATTGAATGAGGGGAAAAGGTATATGAGACTTGGAGATGGTTATGAGATGGATGATTTAGCTGGAAGAACTCCTATAACCTCTGCCATAGGCAGCAGAGGTCCAAGGTTGAAATGAAATAGGCATATCGTGATATGAATCTAATCGAGGCAAGAAAGGAGTGGAAGATGATCGTCGAGAGTTGAGAAAGGTGGAGATGTGGATTTCATGAGTTGAAGCCCAATGAGGTCAGATTTGACCTCATCATAGCTAGAGAAGAAAGTGGGAGATCAAAAATTACACTAACTAAACTACCTAATTAGCTACACTAAACTACCCTAAACTACAAGCTATGGCTAAGCTACAATTTACTTGGATGAGACAAAGTAGAGGGCACCAGCAAGGCATCATCGGATTAGAAGACATCAGATTCGATGAAGAAGAACCTCCGATGAGAAAGGAATGTGAATAGGAAGAAGAGATGAGCACTCCTCAAACATGTCACAGCAGTGGAGAGGAAGAGGGGGTTAAAGAGGCGATCAGCTCCATCGGAGTTGGTTCGAGAGAGAGGTGAAGCTGGTCAGGTCTGGATCTTGATTGATACTTGAGTACCTCTAGGTCTATTGTTGTCATTCTAACCTAATTTCTAAAGAGTGGCACAAATCAGGCATCTAAACTTCAAAGCATAGTGTAGAGATCTAGCTCTTTCCATAAGATTTTGCTAAGGACTAGCAAAAGTTAGGCATGGGGGTATGATGATAATACCATCATAAGCCATAACTAGCTTTATTTATTCAGAATTAATTGACAAATGCTCCTACATAATCGCCTGAGAGCCATAATTCCATTCAGATCCGTTTTGAGAGAACATTAAATTAAGGTTAATTATGCAGTTTTAACATCACATCATGAAAAAAAAGTAACCATGAGGTTTCCTAGGGGTTAATCTAAGGTCAAATGATCATTAAAGTCCAATGAGTGGATCCATACAGACAGAAACGGGATTTCACACTTTTCGAGAATCAAATCAATACACAAAACCCTAATTTCAAACCCACTAGAATTAAAGAGGTTTTGGTATGAATAAAATTCATATAAACCTCCTAAAATTTATATAAAAATATTCCTTGAGGTTTGGTACCATTGGCTTGACCATCTGAACCTATTTTGACCTTGAATAGAGTCTCAGACAGAATTCTATCCTAATTTGGGTTTCTACGCAAATTGCCCCATCAAACTTCGTCAAAAATCAAATCCAACTTTACCACTAGATTCCTTGGGTCTAAATTAGCTTTGTATCAAAATTTGGGTCGAATCAGAGTCTATCTTGACCTAGTTTGCATTTCAGTCCATTAAAACTCTATTTCTCTCAATTGAGACCCTAACTTTTGAAATATCTGCATCAGGTCTCTAACTTTGTCATCATTTTTGCAAATAGGCCCCTACTACCATTGGTGTGAATAGAGCTCCTCCACCGAGACTCGAGAGAGGTTTTCTAGCTCAATACTCAGCCAAATCCTCCCAAAATTGGAAGGGAGAATCCTTAAGAGATCCTCTATCGATTGAACCAGGTCTTGGACCTTGAATTGCTCCAAAAAGTTCATGCAAATGCTCGCAATCTTAGGGATCCTCTTCCTTGAGTTTTCAAGCTTGCCAAGCTTCATACCTTGTTTGGAATACCCCTTGAGGCCTTTAAAAGGATCCCACGCGTGAGGCCTAGCTCCTTAGCTCGGTTTGGCCGTACTTCTTCAACAAATCCCTCTCTCCAGTCACCTCCACCATAGCTCTGGCAACTCCTCTCTCTCCGGCTTCTTTGCCAGCTACCATATACCATAGGTAGCAGGATCTTCTTCATCTCCTTCTTCCACTCCTCGATGGACAAATCAAGAGCGTCCAGATCTCCTTCTTCCTCATCATTCCTTCACCGTGGGACTTCTCTTCTCCGATGCCAGCCAATCAAAGCCAGCGCCTCCTTCGCCCCCTTCGTCCTTAATTAGGTTCTAAAACTCTCCCTCTTTCTCCGTAGTTTAGGTTTAGCCCTTTAGATCTTTGGTTAGATCGACAACACACCTCTCTCCCTCATCGTCTTCTTCCGCTCTGGCCATGCTTCAACGTAGTCGTTCACCCTCCACAGACCACCTAATGACCTGCCATTACCTTCAGAAGCTCCCTCACCCTCTGTCGACCAAAAGCCCCTACTAATTGGAAGCTTCGACCTCCACACACCTCCACCGAACACCGCATCTCACCATCACCTTCCCCGACTCCATCAGCCCTCCTTAGACCTCACGCCACACGACTGCCACCACTGCACTCGTCGCTTCACGATGAACCTTCTAAATGCTTTTGACGAGGCCGTAAGCCTATGTTCTTGGTTTCAAGTGCTGACCGGACGACCGTCGCTACCACCTCCTCCGACTCCGTCCACCGTCTCCCAACCGCATTCTTCAGTGCTTCCACACCTAGGTGATGCGAAACATCTCCAGGATTCGTCCCAGCTCCTTAATTGCGGCTGCAGGTTATGTTCTCCACTCTAATCAGAAGCGACATCAGCTGTTGTTGCACGAAAGAGGAGCACCTCACTTTAGTCCCACATCGTGGGTTGAGGTGCTCGCGACTGGATACAAAAGGAAAAAGTGAAACTAGCTTTCTGCCCAAGAACACAAGGGGTCGGGTCCCTCCCACGCATGCCCTCATGCACACCTCGCCCACGATCATGCCCGCAAGTCTGGACCCTGTACGTGACCCGTTTAACCACCTGTATACCCGATTAACCTCGATTCTGAGAGAGAGAGAAGTGGATTTGTGAGAGGAGGGGGGAGGGTTTTGCTACGCGATTGAATGCCTAAGGGCGCGTGCTAAAGGAGAAGGCTCTGATACTTAACCTCTGATGAAAGTTGGCTCTTGTGCTATGCCTTGAGAAGCCTTGGTGCCCTTGTGTGCCTTCTGTAGGGTTATACTATGATGAGTTAAGTCATCTGAGAAGGGTGGTCGTCGTCTGATTTGCCTCACAAGCACTAACATTATTTTGAACTTAAGTTAATGTGGATTAATTGATTGAAAATACTGTTGAGAAATTTGAGTAATTTGAATGTGAGATGTGCTTCATTAGAGGGATCTAAATGGTGATCTAAATCACCACTTTTCAGGTTTCTTTATTCTTTTTGTCTCTATATCTTTCAAGATGCATTGACTATCATTCTGACAAGTTTTATTCATTACATATCTTTTATGTAATGCAATATTTACTATGCTCATTTATTCTGAATTGAGATTAGTGCGTGAATTTTATATTTACTCCTTGCGAACGACCTCGAACTCCAAATAAATTCTGAGTTATATAACTTTTAATGTTTGTTGTGCGATTGAAAAAGACCTTGCTTACCTTAAGGAAAATTCAGAAAAATTGGTTAGTGATTTGGCTAAAGTCACTTAAGAAAAAGCCAAGATTTCTAAAAATAGGAATGCACACACTAAAAGGGATGTTTATGCATAAAGGTCAAAGGGTTGGAATCCAAGTGAACACCAAACTTGATCGAAGGCTAACCATAGAGCACACAAGAAAATGTAGCTACCTAGACATACGGTTCAATCTTGTTTTGCAAACTTCAACATAGATCCAAGAACCTACTGATCGAACAATTCCACTAAAAAAAAGCTTAATTGAATGTTGTTGCAATTAGCAAATCTTGCGAACAAAATAGTAAAAGAAACCACATATAGACCCGGATGTAATCCACGGAAAGGCAACAAACATGCATCATAGATTTCTTTGATAAAAAATAACATTCATGTCCACAGGGTTTACAAGATGTCGAAATGAAATGAAACAAAAGGAAAACAAAGTGGAAGATGGAGAAAGATGCGATGCAAGGGCTTCCCTAACATGAGATCCGAGGTGGGTCTTCCTACTGTCACCAAGAATGACCTAGAGATCTCCTTGGCATGGTGGTGGTGATGCGGTGGCATAGAACTTTCATCCAATGGGGAGAGATAGGAAAGATGACTTCCATCTGATGAGGAGGTGTCAAAGGTGGCTCCCATCTTTAGGGGAGATGGTGGTAGAACACGGTAATGGAGGATCTCCTCCTCTTCACTCATGCCATGGGAGGTGCAAGGTGGAGGGAGGAAGATGGATAGGAATTGATTGGCCTTGCACAAAGTGAGGATTCCCATTTGAATGTGTGCCTACCTCTTCCCAAGATAGGCAACTCATGCATATATTAAGGAGGGAATTAAGGACTTAATGCATTAAAAATTGGGAAGAGAAGTGGCACCTAAAAATCAGAAGGTGCAGGATTTTTGTTGGAATTGGTAATTTATGGCTAAGCCTACTCTCAGGAGGAATTTATTTTCAGACAAAGAGAGGCCATGGTGATTAATGTAGCATCCACCTTAGTCCGTGCAACAAATGTCCTCACCCGATGTAATCCTATTTGGAATGGCCAAATTGCAGTGAAGTTCGAAGGCCAAAGGGAATTTCTTCTGCGCCAGGTTTCCCAATTTAGACTTCTGCAAATAAGATCAACATAGTTTTTTATATAACAAGTGAATTTGCAAAATGCAGAATAACATAAACATGTAATTAATTATTCGATGCATGCTATGAGACCTAGACATATGCATGGTGCTAGCAAATGCAAATAAGCGTAATTTGGGTCAGTTTGTATTAAAATAGATTAATTTAATCATATTGCTTCATTATGATAATATTATATTTTCTAAAACTTTTATGTAATATTTTCATGGTGCTTTGATGTGCGTTTAGGTTTGTGCAGGTGTTAGGTTTGAACTTAATTTGAGCCTTCTCCATGATCAAATCCATTTGAGCTCACATTACCTAATTAGGGTCACCTAATCCTATCCAACACCGCAACAAAATATACATGCAACGATGACTTATAGGGGTGGAATTAAAAGCTATGTAGTTGAAATTTAGGACAAGGGAAAATTTCTCCCATATGAGGATTACCAAAAATTTTGATGATAAATTTTCTATCCTCATAATTTAACGACGAAAAATTGATCATAATAATTTAGACACAAAAGTACACCAATTACGTGTCATAAATTGTTATAAAGGTAGATTATTTTGAAACTTTTGATGATGAAAATAATTGTCCCTTATTATTTTTAGAAAATAACTTCACTTGTAGCCATAATATTATTATGATAAAAGATTCATCCATATCATTTTAAATTTTTTGCTAACAACAACTTGGCACACAATAATTTGACAATTGATCTAATATAATTCGTCACTTTTATTAAATTTTAAATCTAAAGTACACTTTACACACAAACTTGAGGATTCAAGCTACCCCAATTTATTAAGCACCTTTAAAACCTATGCAAGTGTTCCCTCCCGGTGGTATACAACTGAAAATGAAAAGAAAAAAAAATGCAAAATAAAAGAAAAATACATGATCTAGTATAAGTATGAAAACTCACAATTGTGGCTATCCAAAATTGATATGCTACAACCCTCCAATTTATCCATGTTGCAACATAAAAAATAATATGAAATTTGAATTCTAAGGCCCAACCACCCATTTTTTGTGCATCACGTCAGGAGCTAATTGAATCTCCGATTCCTCCCGCCATCCTCTGAAACTTCCTCTGCCCATATCCTATCAGCCAAAGTAGCACATCCATTTCAAATTCTTTGCTAACCAAGAGAAAGATAAATGGTACATGTCAAAATGCTTATATTTGAGCATCAAAAGGCAATAAAAAGAGTATAAATAAATGAAATAAGCTTATGGTGACGTAGGTGGTGGGGGATCCTTGAATCCAAGATGAAAACAACAATCATACCCTTTAAGCATGCAACATTCACACATTTCTCCATCTTCCCCAATCGATGAATCGTGTCCTTGCATCTCTTTAAATCTGAGTCTTATGTTGGATGCTCATTGAAAATACCATGAAACGCAAAGACAATTTTTTTTATCACTCTTTCAACAGTACTCGCAAAACAAAGATTCACTTCAAGAGCTAAATCTAAAAAGGCAAGAAAGTACAAAAACTAACCATGAACAATAGATATTTACCATATTTTGGAAATATAACCAAATGCAGGAAGCAATCCAAGTGCAAAACATGTTGGATAAAGAAGCAATGGACAAAGCTAAAGTGAATGACATATTCCTGAAATATAGGTTAACTGCATAGTTGAACTCAAAGTGGAAGTCGCTAAGAACAAGGGTAGCATTTCCACTGTAAGACACCTTGTTATTACTAGAAAAGCTTCTAGTATTAGTACTACAATTTGAATAAGTAGGCTAGAATCAAGCATTTGGGTAGTCCTAAAATTAAGAGCTTCTACATTGTACATTGAAAGAAACAAGATAAAATTTCAAAACACAAATGAACTTAATATTTACTAATTGGCTCAACTTGCAACAACATGCCAAATGAAATTGTACCTTTTGTAGGGAGCAAATGAAATTGTACCTTGCAACATTTCTCGATAGTTGAGAACATGATATCTGCATGCTTTCTAATTAGGCCCATCCACTGAAATTAAAAAATGTGTATCACATCAAAGTTAATCATTGGAATTAATATCGCCACTTATTTAAATTTTAAAGGTACAAAAAGCCAATCAAACCTGGGATCCTTTCCTCCATTCTTCCTTGCAGATAACAAGAGAATCTTCGGGTTTTAGCAACGGTCCTTTTGATTCCTAAAGATAAGATGATGTGCCATAACAAATTCAAAAAAATTTACTCGTCAATTCTCAATAGGTAAAAAGTGCAGCTTACCCTACTTTTGCCTTTACATATACCCTACTGAAAAACACTATCAAGTTACCTGTCCATAAAATTCTTTGAAGAAGACATCAAATATATATATATAGCTGAAATTGTATAGAGGAAAGCAATTGCACAAAAGAAGGAACTTCTAATTAAATAGAACAATCATCACATCAATAGATAACTTCACCACACATAAAGACACATAACTCAAGACATCAACCCACACATAGCCACAAAATATCCGCTTTTCAATCAAGCGATGGCCCATGTCAAGCTAAAATAACAAACCAATAGTTAACAGCTAGAATCTGCATGTAAGCATTATATATAGAAGAGTGGAATAAAGAGCAATGTAAAGAATTAATGGGTTAAGTAATACAAGGGATAGCACAAAACAATGATGGGCATGCTTTTTTGCAAATACAAAATTTATAGACACAAGGATCGTGCATAGTCCAGTTAGTGACACAAGGGTGTGATGCTTTTGATTCAGTATACCATTATAATGTGTAACTCAACCACTATGTCAAACTAAGAATTAAAAAACTAATTAGACTGGCCAACAAAGAAGCAAGAATCGGCACTCTAATTTCAGTTCTATCTTAAATGAAACCATTGTCAACCAAAAAAAGCAGACCTAGAGCCCATCATTCTATATGGTTGTGAACTTTTTTCTTGTTTGGGTTGGGTTGGGTTTTGGGGTGTGTATGTGTGTGTGTGAAAGGACAACTACAATAGATATGTGGTCATCCAATAGCATTAGTAAAATAAACAAAAGCATAGGTACATTACAAATGCTCCCCCTAAAGTTGAAACTATTAATAGCATTCTTAGCATGGGATGTACAATGCCTAAAAGCAACATTGTTTCTAATTGTATAGAACAATGACAAGCCTGAGTAGAGGCTCTCTCCTTTATATGAAGCTAAAGAGGTCTAGGTGTAGCTCATCTACCCCTGAAAGATCACAAAAGGCAGCGTTGAATCCAGTATGCCATGAGACGTATTAGTTGCTATTGCATTTCTCGAATCAATTTGATGTTGTTAGTGAGATGCCTTGCCTGTTTAATATAAAATCCCATCTGCATTAATTTTTTTAATGTAGTTCAGTTAAGAATTAGCACATGTTATTGCTCTAGATATGCCCTAGGAAATACTGGCAATCATGCAACTAGTTTAGAAAAAGAATGTATTTTTTAGTTTTGCATAAACCATGCCCCAAGACTGGTGATTCCTGTGGCTTTGGATTTTTATCTCTAGAAAGGGATGAAGAGGTAGATGCCGCAACTAGGTCTCTTGAACATACTGAATGGAATGGTTGAATTATTTTGGTAGAGAAATCAAAGTCTGCTACACAGTACTCACTAAGCTGGAAATCTCAATTTGTGATGCTTGGATATTAGCTTATGTTTGCCAATTGATATTGTTATCTATAGTTATCCTGATTTTTGTTCTTATTAGCATCTTTCAAATAGTTTGAGATTGATTTTGACTTACAAAGAGATCAGGTCTATAGTATACTAGGTTTGTAGAATCTGTGACACTGAACAACTTTAAGTTAGGACTATGGAAGCCATTACATAAACCAAGTCTTCATTTAAAAAAAAAAATCCATGTGGCATTTAGGAGTTTGCTAAAGACTCCTTGATTTCCTCTATACACAAAGTGTTCTCCAAGACCATTTAAAGCATATATATCTATAAGGATAGGTACCAAATGCACCAACTTAAAATCACAATTATCAATCCTTAACATAAAGCATGGGTAAAAGGAAAATAACACAAGTACCTCATCCTCCTAGTGCCGATCATCTTTTGGGGATGTCCTTGATACTCCAACCCTGCAAGAGCGACAATAACTCAACTATAGGTCGAAGCTCCTCCTCCCATACCTCAAGCAAAGCATGTAGTTTGTTCATCCTCTTCCCAAAGCTCTCCATTCCCTTACCCATTGTAGATGGGCGATCAGTTGGGTTGCTTCCTACTGGGTACTACACCAGGGAATAGTAATTAAGATATAAAGGATATAACTAAATCCCAACGCAATTCAGTTGATCCCAACAAAAGTGTGTGTGTGTTGTCAGTGCCCAACTCCTCCCAATAATATCAAAGGCAGATGCAACTAGCAATGGCCGATTAAAACGTGGCAATCAAGGTCCAAACACAAATACGTGCTAAATCCAAAGCATGAACCCACAAGCTGAGAATGTACCAATAAATACATAAAGCATATATAAGTGAACTATCAACCACGACCCTTACCATCAGTCATTGCCACCACTGCCGCCACCTTCATCCATGTGTTAAAGCTTCGGCAATCCTATAAGATGAGGCATTCAGAGGATGGATGAGGTTGGTGAGCACCAACGCCGCTAGCATCCAGATATATGCGATCCCTTGGTCAATGGAAACACCATCGCTGGTGGGGAAGGGAGCAGGAGCATCGATCTATACGTCGATGGCAGGGAAGGTGATAGTGAGCACAACGACACCAACAACCAATGACAACCCCAGAGAGGCCATCGGGATCGCCATCTCCGCTCTCTCTTGCGTCGGAGGCAGCGTTAGGGTTTGTGCCCATGGGAAAGCGTTCATCACTTGGGATCTTCTCTGTTGTGGGCCTTCTCTTCATCCAGGACTTGGGATATGAGGAAATCCTTCACCTCGTCCATTGGGATCGCCATCTCCGATCGAGTGTGTACTGGTAGTGGTTTAGGTTAGGCATTTCGAAGGAGGTTTTTGCGGCCTGGCGGTTTGACCCTGGCAAACGAAGGGGGAAGGCCGGGTTGGATGTAGAGGGCAATCGTTGCTGATGGGGAAAGGGGAGAGTTGGGTGCTGCGATGGGATTGGGATGGTTTTGGAGGAGGAAGATCGGAGGGAACGGAAGGTTCTGGAGGACTTGGGTATGTGATAACGAGGGGTTTTCGTGGGAAAAGGGCCAAGATGCATCGTTTACGGATGGGGATGGGAAATATTGATTTATCAAATTGCATTTATATGGGAAAAAAAAAAATGGTGACGGAATTAGAAGACAATCTAGTTGTCTTAGAAATTTGGTCTTTTTTTTATTATTATTTATCTGTTTTTCACTTCATTTTAGTTAAAAAAAAAGTTTTTATTCCTAAAATATGATTATTTGAAATATAATTTGTTATAGTGTAAGTTAACCCACTTGATCATCTATTTAATCTAAATTTACATCCAATTTTCACCACCAATCCTACAAAACCTAATATAATCCACCTTTGCACCTTTAATTCTCACCATTAAATCTACATCCTAAGGTCATAAACCTAATCCTAAACCAAATCCTAATTTTAATTCTGAAATTTGTGACAACCTGATACATATTTAGTATTTTGGCTATAATTTTTTCATTTTAATTTCAAATAGAGTGATTCAAATTGCATTTGAAAACTAATTTCATGGCCTACAATTTTTATTTTATATGTCATTTGAAATTAGGAACAAAAATAGGGTGAAAATGCAAGACAAGTGAGATAAATCCTAAAAGGTTGTTGCAACACCCTTTATTATTTGAAACTAACAAACCCTAGACTATCCAAAAGTCCGCATTGATAGTACTATATATATTTATATTAATTAAGCCTAACTAATGCTAATCTAAGAGTTGAATAGGGTAGAATGCATTTAGTGAGGCCAGTTTAGCCATATAGGTGCATTTTATACATATTGCATAAGTTTGGCCTTTTCTACAATTTTACCAAAACTTATATCTAGTACCTTGATGTCGCTTGTGTAATATGTGCAGTTATCAGGTTTTGGAGCAATTTGGAGCCCTATAGATAGGAGATTCAAGATTGAGCACACTTGGAAGAAGATTAAGTCAGTTTATGCAATTGGACCCAAATCTAATTAACCTTAGGTCTAACCCAAATTAGGAACCTAATTACTTAGCTTAGAAACCCCTGTAAGACCAACCTAAACCTTGTCCTAAAAGCCCTTTTGGTCAACCACTTAGGATACCCAATCCTATCCACCTAAAAACCAAATAAAACCTAGAACATATCCCTTCCTAACAACCTACCTAGCTTCCCCCTCTAAACCTAACCCTAATACTCACCTAGCCACCACCTAGGAACCTTCCTAAGCCCACTTGGTGGCCGCCCAAAGACCTAAAAACAACCTATAGTGGTCGATCACCTAGGTTGTTTTAGGAACCCAACAAAATCCCTCCTTATCCTATCCTGTCATCCTAAATCCTAGGGTTCTTATCCTACCTATCCTAGCCACCCACCTTAGATCTAATCTAGGCCGTCCACATCCTTGATCCTAGGAAACTTAAACCAACCAATAGGAAGCCTCCAACATTCCTATAAAACCATCCCTAGCCAACCCTCTTGAGATCAATTTTTCTCCAAAAAATTCTTCCACCACCTCCCTTAGATTAGAAAAAAAACCTAGTCATCCCTTAGGTATTCCCTCTTCTATCAAGCATTACTCTACCGATCATCCTCTTCTGCATCCTCTCCAGTTGTATTGACGGATCTCTCCACCGCCATGACTGTGCTCCAAATCTTCTCTCACTCTCTTTCTATTCTAGTTGTTTTAGTAGAATAGCATTTAGTTTATTTCTCAAAACTCTATGTATAATCATTTTGCTAGTATAAATAAAAGTCTTTTTATCTCTATCCCTTTCTCTCTCTCTCTCTATTATCTTAATTAGTATTACACTACTAGAAAAATGGGATATGCCGTCGGTTTATAAAATCGACGGTAAAATTAATTTTACCATCGCTTATTCAACTAAGTGACGGCAAAGGCCTGTACACGACGTACCATTAGTTCAAGAAAAGCGATTGGGTGCACGATTGTCATGAATATTTACCATCGGTTTAGTAAGTGACGACAAATGTATTTTTACCGTCGATTGGTTGAATAAGCGACGGGGAAAAGACGGTTAAAATTTTTGCCTAAAATTTGGGCGGGATTAGTGACTTTTGCTGTTGGTTAGTGGAATAAGCGACAGTGAAAAGTAGGTTAACATTAGCGGCCAAAATTTGGGCGTGATGGGGGAGAAATTGAAGTTATCCTTTGCCGTCGATTTTTTTAATTAGCGATGGTGAAAAAACAGTTAAAATTTACGCCTAAAATTTGGGTGAGATTAGTGACTTATGCCGTTGATTTTTGATAGAACTGACGGTGTAGATCGCTTCATCTATCACGTGCAGGCCAATCTCCCATCACTATTCATCTTCCCTAACACCTAACCCAAACCCTCCTCCCACAACGCTGCCGGAGCCCTTTTTGTCGTCCCTCCTCCTCCACCCCCTCAGGTAGCTTCTCCTCTTCCCCGACACCATCCTTCTCCTCCTCAGACGGTCTCCTCGTCATCCTCCTCGCCATCCCTGACAGCCTAGTCGTCCTCCTTCCCCTCCACGACGCCGTCCTCCTCCTCCTTCTCTGATGGGGTCATCCTCCTCCTCATCGCCATCCCCATGCTTGTCCTCCTCCTCCCGAACACCCTCCTTGTCCCCAACACCCTCCTATCGCCCTCCTCCTCCCCAGCCCCCTCCCATCGCCCCCCTCCTCCTCCCCCTCCTGCTGTCCTCCTCTTCCTTGCTGACCCCTCTTGCCACCCTCCTCCTCCTTCCTGACCCCTCCAGCCACCGTCCTCCTCCTCCCAGACCCCCTCGCGCCGCCCCCTCCTCCTCCCCAACACCCTACCGCCACCGCCCCCCCTTGTCCCAGACCCCCTCCTGCCGCCGACCCCCTCCTCCTCCTCCCCCTCCTATCGTCCTCCTCCTCCTCCCATCCTCCTCCACTTCCTAACCACACCTCCCCCTCCTTCTCCTCAGCTCCCCCCATCCTCCTCCACTTCCTAACCCCCCCTCCTCCACCTCCACCTCCTTGGTTCCTCCCCCTCCTCCTCCTCCTGACCACCCCTCTCCTCCTCCTCCCCATCCTGCCTACCCCCTCCTCCTCGCTATCCTACCACCCCCTCCTCCTCCTCCTCCTCCTCCTCCTCCCCATCCTATTGACTTGCTCCTCCTCCTTCTACTGCTGGCCTCCTCCTCTTCCTCCTCATCCTGCTGCCCCCTCCTCATCCTCCTTCTCTTGTCACGTTCCTCCTCCTCCTATTGCCACCTCTATTCTATAAGTTCTAATTTTTTGAATAACATGATAATATGTTATTTAATTAATTGTGTTTATGAAATTACAGGTTATCGGTGACGACCATTCTCGGAAGTTGTAGTTGTTTGAGGTATAATTTTAATGTTTTTAATTTATTGTAAAGATATTTTAGGCTTTTTGTTAGATGTGGGGTGTGCCCACATAGTGTTGTTAATTTCATTGAATGGATGTATGATTTATTGTGAATGTGGGGTCTGCCTACTTGTTTGATTGAAATTAAAATTTAATGTGGGGTGTGCCCACTTTTATGACGAGTATTATTTTGCTATGCAGGTTTATAGAAAACTTCAAAATATAAGGGGAAACTCTATCAAATTTTTTTGAAAATTATTTTAATGTTTAGAATTTAGGCAATGGACCTGGAACACTACGTTCCCTAGGTTTAGTTTGGTTTAATATATGTTGTTTAGGTTTGGTATTAGGTTGTGTATATGGTGCTTGGGTTAGGATTTTAGGGTTTGAGTTGGGGGAGGGTTAGGGTGGTTGGGTTGGGCTAGGGTTTAGGATTTGATTTGGGCTAAGGTTTGGATGGTTGGTTTGGGTTAAGGTTTAGGGTTTAGGATTTGACATAAATGGATGTACATTTGGGGAGGATATATATGATCAATTGTAAATTTTTACCAAGTCCTTAGAATGAGAATGTATTTGTTATTAACATTTAATATTATAATCTGTTATTTAATTAATTTTGAATTTGAAATTGCAGGTTATCAGTGTCGGGTACACTCGGAAGCTTGAGTAGTCAGAGGTATATATACATTCAATTTTTTTAATTTAATTAAGTGATATTTTAATTTTTTGTTGAATTTCTTTAATGTTCAAATTACTTATTATTTAGATGCACACACTTG
Source organism: Thalassia testudinum (assembly GCA_037157565.1). Classification (NCBI taxonomy): domain Eukaryota; kingdom Viridiplantae; phylum Streptophyta; class Magnoliopsida; order Alismatales; family Hydrocharitaceae; genus Thalassia; species Thalassia testudinum. The sequence goes on along the minus strand of JAZHRO010000078.1, from coordinate 7,706,204 downwards.
CTAAAAAAGATATATGCACGCGAGGCCAAACATTATGTATTCTAACCCTTAAGGTAAAAGTCCTCTGAGTCAAATTGTGTCCAAACTACTCATCCTGGAGACTTATGATCATGTTATATGGACAATGCAAGAAGTGCATGTATACCTCACTTGCATGATGTGTTGTCATTATAGCATGACATAAGACTCGATGGACTTTAGTTCGGTGAAGTGCCGAACTAAAGAAGGCCCTTAAAGATTTGATCACAACTTAGTTTTGCTCATTACATGTAACCTTGTGTGGTGAAATTTTGGTTGCTTCTTCCTGCTCTTCTCTGGTATACTAACTAATCTCATATAGTTTCCTACGGTGCCCTTAATTGGGTGTTAAAGGAAATCTAGCTAAGGTTAGTATTGGGGGGTATACTGGAAAAGTGCGGAGAGATGCTGCTGAAATTTCACCGCACTAAGGTTACATGTAATGAGCAAACATAAGTTATGATCAAATCTTTGAGGATAGGCTATGAAGTGAAAATTTTAATCAAGATACATATCATTCAATCGTTTCCCTTCCTAATAAGTGATTTATTTACAATAAATTTTAGGTTACTATGGATAAATCTTAGATTGGATTGCGGGATTCAGATTACACCAAATATAAGGATGGAGTAATTTCATTCCTAGATCGGGCCTTTGATGACAATAGGAAGGTATTTAGGCGAGGTCAATTTGATAATATCTTCTGCCCATGCAGAAGATGTTTGAATGGTTCCTTGCATGATCGTAATACTGTGCTCGAGCACTTGATTTGTAATAGGTGGTGGCAGCATTATATTACTTGGGTATTTCATGGAGAGGAGTTGACTGAGAAAGTCATAAACAATGAGAACACTGTTGACGAAGAGATCAACGAGGAAATTGGTGATAGTAGAGGTGAAAAAATACAAGAAATGTTGAACAAGATGAGAGTAAGAGAGGATATAAATACAGATGATGAAGATTTGTTCAGTTGTGATCCGTTCTATGATGTTGTTAAGGCGACTGAGGATCCTATTGCTTCCAATGTTACGAAAATGTCAAAGTTGTCATTTTTGTTGAAGATGTTTCAACTGAAGGTTATGAATAGAGCTAATGCTAAATTCATGTTAGAAATACTTCAGTTTATTACTGAGCTATTGAATAACCCTAATGGTTTTCCAGCTTCATGGTATGAGGCAAGGAAACTGATTCGTAAACTTGGTTTGGACTATCAGAAGATCAATGCATGTTCGAATGATTGCATTCTTTTCAAAAATGAATTTGCAAACTTGAGTAACCGTCTCGAATGTGGACTTGAGAGATATACGGAAGGTAAAAATGAAAGTAAGAGGAAGCAACCTTGGAAGGTTCTTCGTTACTTCCCACTGACACCTAGGCTTCAACGCCTTTTTATATCAACTAAAACTGTACGATGGATGATATGGCACCAAGATTATGAATCATAAGATGGAATAATATGTCATCCTACTGATTCAGAGGAGTGGAAGAGATTTGACAAAAGAAACAATTATTCACTTTAGAAGCAAGGAATGTGTGGTTGGGTCTTGTAAGCAATGGATTCAATTTATTTAAGAGTATGTACCCGTTGTACTCTACATGGCTAGTGGTAATGGTCACTTTTAACTTATCTCCTTGGTTGTGTATGAGATCATCATTCATGATGCTGACCTTATTAATCCCTGGTCCAAAACAACCAGGAAATGCAACAGATGTTTATCTCCAGCCATTAATCAATGAACTAAAATAATTATAGTTCACAGGCGTAAGGACGTATAATGAAGAAAAGAAAGAATTTTATAATATGCATGCAGCATTGTTGTGGATCATAAATGACTTCTCAGCGTATGCAAATTTGTCAGGTTGGAGCATTAAAGGAAAACTTGCTTGCTTAATCTGTATGGAAGACACTCATCACATACGATTGTTGGAAAGTAAGAAATTATGTTACTTAGGTCATCGCAGATTTCTACTTATTGAATATAGATGGCGAATGTCACAATTCAAGAGTAAATTTGATGGTAGGGCGTGTATGTATTCAAAGAAAAATCCAAAAAATAAACTTAGTATAAATTCTATCAGGTTGTCAGGTTAGGTTATAATGGAAAGATTATAAGAAATTGGTGAGATACGGTTGGGTCGACCATTCAAACAAGACCAGATAGCCTCGAGGAATTCTGAATTTTGAAAGAAAAGCATTTTCTTTATGGAGGTGTCATACTGGAATGATCTTACAATACGTCATAATTTAGATATTATGCACATCGAAAAGAATGTGATAGATAACATCTTAGACGTATTAAATATGACCGATGATCCAAAGGACACGGTGAAAACAAGAAAAGACATGAAGAGTTTGAGGATACGTCCGGAGCTGCATATTCATGAGGATGATGGCTACTTCCCACCTGCTATTTACAACTTGAATCAAGACCAGAAGAGTAGACCGCTCTCCTTCTTAAAGGAAATTCGAGTGCCATATGGGTTTTCCTCGTAGCTTTCCCGTTATGTGAATGAAGTACAGAAAAAGATATCTGGCTTGAAAAGTCATGACTCACACGTTTATATGCAAGTATTCTTTCCACAAACAATATGGGGGATACTGCCAGAACCAGTTATTGATTCATTCATAGAGATGAGCAGGTTTTTCAAAGCTGTTTGTTCAAAGATGCTACAAAATGATATGCTGGATTACTGAGATAAACAAATAGTCATTATTCTTTGTAAGATGGAACAAATTCTTCCCCCAACCTTCATCGATGTAATGGTTTATCTCACATTGCATCTTACAAATGAAGCAAGAATTGGTGGACCTATACAATTCAGATGGATGCATCCTATGGAGCGATTTTTGAAAAAGCTTAAAGATTATGTTTTGAACAAGGCAAAACCGGAAGGATCAATTGTAGAAGGTTATCTCGTGGAGTATATTAATTTTACGTCCATGTACATGAATGAAACAGACAACTGCTTTAATAAACTTCAAAGGAATTATGAGGGGGAATACAATAACAATGATGAAGAATGTTTGTCAATTTTTGAAATCAGAGGAAGGTCGATCCTTCATATAGAGTACAAGGTTATTTCAGAAAATGACAGACGTTGCGTGCATCTATATATTTTAAAATAAATTCCTGAAATTGATCAATTTTACGAGAAATTCGAACGATTACCTCTTTCAAGGACAACCAAATTTGGCTTCTTAGATTGGTTTAAAGATCGAGTTCATCAATTGAAAGAGGATAAGGACCCATGATGGGTACCATATTTTGATGTAATTGCCGATTCACCATTACATTATGCACATTACCACTCTGGGTATATAATAAATGGGTCCAGATTCAGAATAAATGAAATTGATGATAGGAAGGTTACACAACAGGCCGGAGTTGTTGATTCAAATCTTTCCACCAGTCTAAATGGATACTATGGTAAAATTAAAAAAATTATGGAGATCAGCTTCAGATATGATTGCAGAGTTGTCTTATTTAAATGTCATTAGTTTGATGTTTTTAAAAAGGGCATTGGTTTCAAAATTAACAAGAAACATAATTTCTTGAGTTTAAATCCTAATCATCAATTCTTCAATCTGATGAACTATTTACATTGGTATGTCAAGTGGCACAAGTTTTCTACATCCTCGATACTTGCCAAAGGGGATGAGTTATACCAATAAGAACAGTATCGTGCAATCATTTTGACGCACAGTTTGAAGCATACCAAGAATTAATGGAAGAAGCTCATATAGATTCAAATGTAGTAGATGTGAATATCTAAGGTTAGTAATAATTTCTTTACTTTATTTCATTTCTGTTTATATCAAATTCATATTCAAATTTAAGAAACCTAAATTACAATTGGCATTTTCTATACATTATAAATAACTAAACTTAAACCAATCATACATATATGTTCAAAATTTGTTACTCTTACTCTATTGGCATTTTAATTACTTTTTTTTTTTAAATTACAGGTTATCGGTGACAGGCATACTCGAAAGCTATTGTATTTAGAGGTATAATTTCAATGTCTTAAATTTAATTGGATGAAATTATAGGTTTTTACTAGATGTGGGGTGTGCCCACATATTATTTTTTATTTTATTAAATAGATGTGGGGTGTAGCCACTTGTGGTTTATTTTTACACTTTTTTTTATGTGGGGTGTGCCCACTTTAATTTTAATATGCAGGTTTATAGAAAAACCTACAAATTTAAGGGGAAACTCTGCCGAAGTTTTTAAATATTTCTTTTTTATTTTGCAAACTTTTTTCATTGATGATTTATATATTAATGATTTACAACTGTATTAATTATTGTATTTTATACTTGTTACAGATGAAGTTGTTTAAGAAAAATCCCAAAAGAAAGGGTCCTCTTGAGACGTAGCCATCGACACAGCCCAATTCGTCTCCTTAGGCTCAACCACCCCCCCGACAGAAGGTTTAGCCACCCCCCGGTAGCAGGCTCCCCCCCAGTCACGTTTCGTATGTCCAGGGGAAATGGCACAATTACTACATGTGGGGGGGGGGAAGGGAATGGGGAAGGAGACTGCTCAGACCTTGCCAGAGCGAGTAGAGGATGATCTAGTTTATGGAGCATCAAATGAGGAGGCGGGAGAGGAGGAGGGGCAGGAGGCAGAGGATGAGATAGTGGGGAGTATGTCCCCAGCTCATGCAGATCACTTACGGGTGGGCACAAGTTGGGGTAAGAACTCATATACCTTTAAGTTTAAAATTACTTATATATTTTAAAGTTTATCACAACTTCATAAATATATAATGAATTATGATTAATGTTTATGTAGGTAAAATAAGAAGTGGATGGGGGAAGACAAAGAATCTAGACCTCCAGCGTGTCCCCGAGGGCTTGAGAATAACGATCAGACTTAGAACCACAGGTGAGGCAGAGAATTACCCAGGCTTCATCAGTCGAGTGGGTATAATTGTTAAGTCCATTGTGCCCATTTACTACTTCGACTGAAGGAAGGTGCCCGCAGAGCTTAAGAAGCAGTTCCTTCGTCAGTTGGAGGTAATTTCATTTATCAAAGTTATTTCTTTTATAACTTTATCTTAAAATTATTGTAAAGTAAGATTGAGATATTTTTTTAAAAAATTAACATAGGAAAATTACGAATGGGGTGACGACCCCAATGCCTTCCGATATATTCTTAAGCACGCTGCAAAAATCCACAGAGATTGGAGGACGGAGACCAAGAAAAATGTAATATTTTTAAATATTTACATTTTTATTATATACATAATTTCATATATTATTTATAACAATTTATATTTGGTATTTAGTTTTTTTTGAATTGTAGTTCACCCGACGAGGCAATGGAGAATTATCCTTCTGATGTCATGCCTGACGATTGGAAGAAGGCATGCGAGCATTGACTGGATTTGAAGACAGAGGTTAATGAGTGATTAAATTTTATTTTATTAATTTCATATATCTTAAATTTATAAAAAACATTATTGTATATGTCTATGGGAGCAAGCAAAAAAAAATAAGGCCAACAAGGCTAAAGCTCCACCACAGACCCATTGTTTGGGTCGAAGGAGCATCGAGACGGTCAGAAGCCGTTATGTAAGTATTGAAATTACTTTTCAATTAAATATTACTTAATTTTTATGTTATTTTAACCTAATTATATCATTTTTATATTTTTAGTTCGTTGCACATGATGGGATGGAAATGAATAGGATGAATATCTATAAGGTCACCCACAGTAAGGTTACAGCTGAGGGTGCTCGTAAGTGGATTCATAAGTCATACAAGGAGAAACACGTAAGTTTCCTAAACTCAAAAAATTTATAACTTTGTATATATATTATAATAATATTTTTTAATACATTTAGGATCAAATGATACAATTAGTACATCCCCTCATTGACGGGACCTCCGACAAAGTCCAATAGCCTTTGGATGCAGAGGAGGCATTTAGGAGAGTGATGCCACCAGATCATGGTGGTTCGTTCGTAGTGCAAGGAGGGCATACATGTTATCCACCTGATATGAGAGGAAAGGTGCCATTTCATCTAGGGTCGTCAATCAGCTGCATCAAAAGATTGACACACTACAGAGACGAGAGGAGGAGAGGGATAAGAGAGAGGTAGAGAGGGAGAAGAGAGAGGTAGACATGAAGAATAAGATGAATGCCATGGATGATAAGCTTTAGCGCTTATAACCCTTCTTCAAGAGAAGGGTCAATCAGAGAATCCATCTTCCACAGATCCCAGCATCTACAAACGAGATGACAACAACTCCATGGGCGGTGCAGGTGGAGCTGGTGGCATTGGAGCAGCTGTATTCTGATTTCTATCCATTTTCTTTTCTTATATTTTTCATGTAATATTTTTTATGTAAATATTTCATTTTCAAACTTTTAATGTACTAGATTTTATATTTATGAAATATAAATTTCTGTTCATTTTCATTACTTATTTGTCTATAAAAGCAAGACTTTTAAGTAGGTTTAGTAGGTAGTTTCCATCATTTAGTAATTAAAAAAAAACCCATACATTTATCATTGCTTATTCAAATAAGCGACGACATATATGTGAATAAGCGACGGCATATATGCGCTGGTAAAAATATTTTTGTCGTCGTTTATCTAATAACCGACGGCATAGAAGGTTCGAAAGAATCACTATTCCCATTTTATATCATCGCTTCTTAGCATAAGCGACGACGAAAATATTTTTACCGTCACATATTTGTCGTCGCTAAGTTGAATAAGAGATGACAAAAATCTTTTTGTAGTCACATGTATGCCGTCGATTTTAATACAAATGACGGTAAAAAAAGTTTTGCCGTCGCTTATAGAAGTGACGGTAAAGTTAAACGACGGCAAAAATAAAAAAGGGCACGTAAAGGCAGGAAATAGTGACTTACATATACTATCGCTTATTATATAACTGACAGCAAAAACAATTCTCGTCGATTTTGAAACGATGTCGAAATATCCAATCCGTCCGATGGTCAAATATTATTTTGACATCGGATTAGCGCTCTAACCGACGACAAAGAGAAATAGCGATAGTAATAACAGCGTCGCTGATTTCTGTCAATGATTTGAGAAAAATCGACAGCAAAAGTAAGGCATGTTGTAGTGTTAGTTCATATTTGTTTTCGTTTGTATAAGCAAATCTCATATTTGCTTTCGTTTGTATAAGCAAATCTCTATCATTGCCTCCCCATGTTCGACCCGTACTCCCAACTCCAATTATTTTAAAATTGATAGAGACTGCGCACTACAACGAGCACTACTTATATATCACATAGATCTGCTATCAGTTTTTGGCATCGTTACCGGGGAGGCAATGGATTTCACTTGCATATTTTCTTTGGTTCTTTGCATTTGTGTCTCTAACTCATTTTTCTCTATTTCTCTAATTGTGTGTAGGATTTCGCAGCGACAAGGGATCTCATGGACAAATCGTAGAAATGGAGCAAAGTGTGAGTAGAGGTATCAAGGTAATCTTTGCATTTTAGTTTAGGATCATTCTTGAAACCTAGGTTAGGTTTGCATTAGAGTCTTGTTCAAAAAAAAAAAAAATCTCATCTGTCCGTCTAGATTATGTGTCTATCTTGAACCTTAGGTTACTTATTTGCTTGAGTTACTTGCATGAAAAAATTAAAAAAGAAAATCTTTTTTGTAGACATTATTCCTTTGATATCTTTAAAACCACCTTCTTAAAATTCAAGCTGCTAACAAATTCATTTTTCAAAAATCATTTCCCAAATTTTATTTACTCAAAAATTGTAAAATTTCTCCTAAAAGTAGGAATTGAAGTCAAGAAGATTGTGTCCAAATTTCGCATTCATCTGATTTATATTAAAGTTTTAAAAATTAGTGAACTACACTAATATCCGTCCTAATTTTGCTTCCTAATCCTTGAATTTATGAAAATCATAAGAATTTTTATACTACACCGATTAATCTATAATTTATGGCGTTGGATTTGTGTGATAATTGAGCACCGAAGAAAAATCTGAAAAAAATATTTTGAGCATGTTTGATTATACTAAAAATCTAATCACTAACTGGGTGTCAAAATATACTTGAAGACCCAGTGCACATTAAATTTGAAAAACATATAAACATGCATTAAAAATTTTGAAATTTTTTTTTTGATTGCCTTAGTTAGTGGTACATTAGGACTATTAATTTCTCTGATTGGGTCTCACCACATTTAGTTTTTTGGACTTAAACTTCATCATTTTAGAATTATCTACTGTTAGGGTTTTCACATTAAGGAGAGCACACTTTCATTTCTATATTTAAAGGGAATTTATCAAACAATTAGGACTTGCAAAACTTTTTGTGTTCTTTAATAGAATCTTGTTTGAATTTATCCAAGTGAACCCTAAAATACGCTAATGCTAAAAGACACCACATCAATTAAGCTTGTATTGTGAACCTCTTAATTGTGCACTACACCTTTCAAATCAATCTTAAGGACAACACCCCCTAACACCTATCACATTCCAAAAGCACTTCAAGTCTAAGCCTAAAATTGAGTAGACATGCCTTAGATAAGACTAATCTACTTGGTAACTTGAAATTAGATTGAGCTAAGATGAAGGCCTTATTTACTTAGGCCAACTAGTGATAAGAAAGGTCAGTGTGATAACTATATTAACTAATGAGTCAACATCGTGTTACAATAAAAATGATATTTTATTGTTGTCATTGTTGTTGTATGGTTGTCACAATGCAAATAGATGTTGTGTCATTTTATTTATTTGCATAATTTTTATTAATTTATTCCAGGTCATTTACTAGGAGGCAGTTATTGATATACATTACTTTCTATGTTCCAAAAATATTCTTTTATTCCAAAAATGTGAATTATATTTACAAAATGAATTAATGAATCAAAAAATGAATGAATTAATCAATTATGTACAAAAGAATTAATTAATTCTAACTACAATGCCTTAAACATATTTACAACTAAACAAGTATCAAAAACTATGTATGATTACTCTGTGTTAGTTATGTACAACTATCCTAAATAATACCTAAGTATTGGTATAAAAATTACTACTAATATACACTAGACTAAATATACTAACATATACTAATAACTTTAATAACATATAATATATATACAGTAACATATATATGTGTCGCTATAGCCTTAATAAAAATATGTACAAACTTAAGGCAAAAGAACCAAGTTTACTAACATTTATATATATCTACAGTGACAGATACATACTACAGAAACCTTACAAAATGTATATTCATAATAAGGTAAATAATACATTTTATACATATACTATTCTATATTATCCTATACTCTACTTACCTACGTATACTATACATATGTAGATATATATTATTTATTTTATTTATTTATTTACTATACATATACATATATTATACATATACTATTATATTATATACTTATATACTATATATACACAAATACGTATACACACACCCACACAACAACTTAAGGTCTCCAACACTTCAAAATTTTCACGACCCTTTCCATTCTCTTCTCTTGTACTCAACACTTAGAATTTTTTCGAGTTCTCTCTTTCACACACTACTTAGCACACATTATTGTTCACTTACACTAAAATTGATTTTTTAGTGGGTGAATAGGCCTTTCGTGGGGATACATAGCACTCCAATGAGGTGAAACCAGACCACTAGTAAGCCGATCGTCATTTCGTTAATTTGCAATTTAATTCATTTTCAATTCAGGCCCAAATCAAGTCCACTACAAGCCCAGTACAGTGCACGGGGGCTCCTAGCCCACATGCCATTTCTCAAATAATGCTTGTATATGCTCAAATCAGAGGAGGCAGACGATAATGGTTTTATGCACCCGACTCATTTGATGACGGAAGTGGCATTTCACCAAAATCATTTTATACCGCTTAGTGAGACGCACGCCACTGATGTGGCGCTTTGTTAGTGCTGATTAGAGAGCTGCACAACATACTATAGCGTTCTGATTTGAAAGATTTGACCCTCGATTTAGGGGCCCTATTTAATTCCAATTTACAAATAAATTATATGGGTGTAAAGCTCTTATATAGGGCTACTTAATTGTATATTTAATTTAGGATTATAAGTTATTTAATTATATATAAAAATTAATTAAAGTTAGGGATTTATACACCTTAAATTAAGGTTTAATTTCTTAATTAATGAACAAATTGATAAATTAATCATGTAATTGACTTTATAAATAGTTAATTTATATAATAATATTTTTATTATACATTTTTATTTTATTTTAGAACATTTATTTTAATTTATTTACATAAATACACATTTTAGATAGATATATACATATCTAATGTATAAATACTATAATATAATAAAAATACAAAATAAATAGGTTAGAAGTACTTAGAATAATACTATACAAATATACACTATAGATTACTTCAATACTAACTTAATTTACTAATTTATTTATTTTAACTTAATAATTAACTTAATAACTTAATTATCTACAATAATTACCTAAATAAATTAATATACAGGTATGGTTAGGTCTATAATAAGTACTTAAATACATATGTACAGTATCAGGTACTATTATACAGGTATGCTTATTTATTTATAATTATCCTAATATTCATACATTTACTCTAATATAAATTAGTATAAAATTATATAATAAAGTTATATGTACAGTAAATCATCCAAAATACTTATTTAAATATATATAATACAATTATAAGTTATGTATGTACATTATTTACATATACTATAATATTTACATATAGCTTAGTATGAAGTTATATTTACAAGTTTAAATATAGTATGCAAGGTATTTTTAGGTATTTTTGAGTATTTTTTGATTTTTATGGTATTTATATATTCTATAGAGATAGGAGATGAGAGAGAAAGGGTGAGATGAGAGAAGAATAGTTTCTTTTTGGGGCTTTTGATTTGGTTATTTTATTGAATTTCAAAGTAGACCAAATTGTCGATTGGTATGTTCTACCAAGTCGGAGGTTCGAAATACTTTGCAACTTGGCATACACTTAAAAAAATGCCTGATCTTACTCAAGATAGGTTTACTTTATTTTTTTGTGATTTTTTTATCATTTTTTATTTATTTACAATCAAACCCAAATTAGGCGTTGAAAGAGTTTTAAACTAAGAACCTAAGGCCTAAAACTTGAGATATAATGGCTGGAAAAGTGCTCTAAAACATCAGAAATGTCCAACACAATACATGAGAGATATTTGAAGCATTGAACATGATTTTGAACATTAATTTCATTAAAATAGCATGTTGGACAGTTAGGCACATTACATGTAGCTGACAATGGATTTAAACAAGATTTAGAAGCAATTCTAATTGAATTAAAATTCAATTCAAGTACATGAATGCTTGTTTCATATTGTTCTACACTATACACAAGTCAGCTCCTTAGAGCCCAAAATCCCAGCTCAAATCCCTCATCCATTAGTCATTGCTGCTGCTATGAAAACAACAGCAACAGTTGCACAATTTCAGTTGCTTATTCAGTTGCCATGTCTGTTATGATTAGCAGTAGATGCTGCTTCCCTTGCTACCAACAAATTCAGCTGCTTGTGTTGCTGCTACACTATCAAAACCCAGCCACAGTTACTGCTATTCCATGATTTCTAGCAGCAGTTGCTGCTATTGCTGATTGAAATTAACTCATATTAGACCTGAGAAGGTCTGATCTAAGGCACGAAAATCCCAAAAGCACACCTCTGACAAAACACATTTGTCCAAAATCCTTTGAAATCAATTTCTGAAAATTTGAAATCATAGGAACAATTCTCATTCTTTAAATTTCCCAAAAGACCCTAATATGATATTCTCTTTACATTATAGACAATGTAGAGATGAAAATCAAATTAGGTGTTGAAATCATCTCAAAACAACTCTAAATCTCCATTAAGATTGATGTAGATACAATTATCAAGGATAAAACACCTATTCATGCATGTTCCTAGGCTTAGAAATGCATTTCATATTATTAATATTGCATAGCATGCATCATTCTACATTTAGAGTAGTTGTGTATATTTTAGGTTAATTGCATCCTTTTTACGGCCAGGGGAGGAGATTTAATTCAGAGCCTCGAATTGACGATTCGATCGTACGGATCTGATCAGGATGACAATCAAAGCCCAATGCCTCTGAAATTGCCTTGATCGAAGTCTTGTAGCACCATATGCAATCCGAGGAAGATCAATGGTCGAAGGACTAAGTGATGCAATCTAGAGCTTCAAACGACAAATCCGACCGCACAGATGGATTCGGATCGACGATCGCACGACGCAAAAATCGACTCAATTCGACCTCTGTAGTAGCCTCTACAAAGGAAAGAAGATGGACGGCTCAGATCGTGCCATGTGTTGCAACTCAAGTTGCCCATGTGCACGCACATGCCACCACATGCGCATAGTAGTGTGAGCGCACACGCGCGAGCAAAGGTATGCATGCGTAGCAACACAGCGGGCATGCATGGGCACGCATGGATGCAGCGGCAGCGGCAACGTGCGTAGGCGTGTAGCGCAACGTGAGGCGTGGGCACGTAGCGCGCGGAGCACGCGCCGGTGCAGCGGCAGCATGGGTGCAAGGTTGTCTTCAGTGATGTTTGTGGCTGATCTTCAGCGATGTTTATGACAGTCACTAAATGTCCTATATACGAAATTGATCCTTTCCTCCACTATAAAAGGATCCCTACCCCTCCCATTCTTCTTCATCTCTTCCTTTCTTCTCACCACCTCCAAGGCTTTAGAGAAAGCATGTCCTAAGCCCAGGATGCTCCTCTAGAGTAGAATCAAATATCTTTCCCTCCCCTCATCCCCATTCGTGGAGCATCCCGCAACCGTCTTCTCACCTACTTCGGGAAGTAGATCCTTGTCGCGACACCATCCTAGCCCGCCCTCCATCCTCCGGCTCAGTCCTCGTTTGTCCCATTCCTCACCACCTTCCTCCAGGCGACGTTAGAGTGAGTCATCCTCCGAGCGATCGTCGAGGGGGATTCTCTCACCTATATCAATCTTTACTGCTTTCTAGTGTAGTTTTTCCTGCTTTCATAGTTGTAGAAACATTTGATCAAGCAATATATGATTGTTCTTCCCTCTCTCTATATATATTATTTTTGCAAGTTGATTAGTTAGACAAGTTTGCATCGACCTGATCTCTTGCTTGATAAAAATACCAAAAAAAATTAGAAAAGATAAAACGACAAAAACAAATAAAAAATGAAACGTGGATTTTTCAAGCCAAACGTTCGCCTCCTCGTGTTCGACTCGGGACTCACCTCGAGTTTTGGTTATAAATATTATCTGATCAACGGATTTTCTCGCGAATTGAACTATGATGACAGGTTTTCCAAACTTGAACCTTTTCGCGACAAATCTCCGCCGAGTCATTTGGTGCCATTGCTGGGGAGGCAACGCTCTTTGGTTTTTCTTGCATTTTTCCGCCTTACCTAACTGTTATCTTACTTTTTCTCTGATCCTACTGTGATTGCAGGTACTATTCTGAGGCAAGCCAGAGCGGTTAGATCGGAGATAAGTGTGGATGAAGGTTTTGTAAGTGTACCCCCATCACCCCCATTGTAGATTTCATTTCACCACACTAATAACTCAAACTCAAATCGACTTAGGTGCTTTTATAAACCCTAGGGTAGATTTGGTTGTTTGATTGTCACTTCGCCTCATCTCGCCCACCCACATACATTAAAAAAATTAAAAAAAAGTTATCTAATTGTGGGATTTACTGAAAGAGACACACATTAACACTCACAACTCTTGACTTAAGGCGCACCACTTTACATTGATTTTATCACTTAACCATAATCTAACCTGTGGATCCAGTATACCTTAACTCAACACACAAATAAGTGAGTAGAAAATTTGAATAGGTTAAACATTTTGTGTGCCTTAATCAAGTGGTGCAACAGGCTGATTGATTGAGCTGTTTGAGTCACACCACTTAAGATAAAAGCGATCAATTAAGTAGCTTGCCACTTAGGGTTGAACTTTAGGGCTAAACCAGGCACTCCACATTATTTTTTTTTGATTTCTAAAAGAATATATCATCACCAGTGCTTTCAAAACTTGGAGTGTTCTACTAAACCTGATTGAACGAACCTAAAAATTAAACCCTAAAAGCTATAAAACAAGGTTAAACCTTAAAAGACACATCATCAAATATTCTTGTTTGCAAACCCTGGTTGTGCATGCACACACATTTTAACTAATCATTAAGGGCACAACCCATCTAAAGGGACCATCACATTCCAAGAGCACGATCATCCCAAGCCTAACTAAAACTGAGTAGACGTTGGCCTTAAGGATTGATTCACTCTTCGGAGCTCAGATTGAGATTTTTTTTGATTAATCTGCTTCTATTGGTCCATCTAATGTCTAGTTAGGGGAGTAGCGTCAAACAACCGTGGTTGGGGGGTATCAAAGGAACCAGAGGCATAAACCAAAGGAAGAACCTTCTCCTCAGCCCCTCCCTCTAACTGGTTGGATTGATTTGATAGAAGTAGAACAAATCATTTCTGTCATCTCAAGATGGGTCCTGGGAGCCTGTAGGTCTTTAAACAACCCACCTAAGGATAGGGTTGGTTGCTTGTATTGCAGGGCTCCTTTCTTTCTTCTGTTTTTCCCTCCTACTCCACCATGTATGCTTCCACATCTTACACACATTTCCCATCCTACCCTCCTACCAACACTTATCCTTAAGATGATTACCATCCCAACTTGACTTATGACTATCCATCCACTAACTGCGACAACTTTAATTGGGGATATGAATCTGGACCTCAATGTCTAGGGCCTAACCCTGGACAAAAAGACTATGATTATTATCCTTCTCACACCTACAATGATTATAGATCTCCACCCTTTGATGATCAACCTAACCTGATCTACAATCAAGAAATATATGTTGACTATAACACCCACCATCCCCAGGATTATGCTGAACATAGGTCACCACCATTCTTTGAACAACCTGAAACGACCTACTATCAAGGAGGACCCTGAGAACCTTAATATCTTGACTCCCCTAGATTTAACCCAAACCCACCCAACCCTTAATCGAACCATTTGGTTCAGGTGAACCAGGTCCAAGGTAGGGTGTTGGCTAACTTGAGGAACATCATACAATCTTTAGAAGCTCAACCAACACCATGCACTGAAGCATTGGAGCCCATGATTAAAATGATTAATGAGCTGAATAGATCTTTATTGGATTTGCTCCAAGATGTTAAGGATAGGGGCCCTGGTGAGTTTCTACTTGGAAAATTATCAAGATTGAGGATGAAATTTGCGGTTACCCTGGTCCAATCTTGGGATCATTCTCAAGATGAACCCAGAGCCAATGTCTGAACTTGTTCAGGTGCTTGTCGGGGAGGATACATTTTCTAAGACCTGAGATGACCAAGTCAGTCTAGAGCAACCCATTAAGGATAAACTGATTGCTTCACCCGAGATCCCCGAGCCAGGGAGCGTGGAAAAATATGTCTTTATGGACCAGGAAATGACATATGATTTTGAGACATATGCAAATGAGGATCAAGAATTCTTTGACTGTGAGGGTGAAGAATCTTTAGGTGAAGTCTCATTTGAGCTTAAGAGGATTTTAGTGAGATGAACAGGCTCGAAGAGCATAATGAACAATTTGATAGCCCGATCAGTGAAGATTATGATCATGTTCGGGCTAACTTGGAGGATCCAAATCCTAATTTACTAGATGATTCAATCAATGGCCCCATCACTCAACTGCACCCCAAAGAGCTAAATGATCATACTTTTGAGATCATTGTGCCCAAGTCAATCCTAATTCAGCCACAATTGTTGGACTTGAGTATTTTAGAAGGGGTGTGCAATGATCTGGAGGTCTCGGAAACATTGATTTTGGAGGATAGAAATGTGGAAATGAAAATCTAGGAGGCTAATTCAAAGGGAAACACAATTTTGGATCTAAGGGTTCTTATTGACCTAAAATCACCAACTTTTTACTAGGACCCTTACGATATCTTTGATGTGCGACTCAAGCTTGGAATAACTGACTATCTTTATAAGCTAAACTTTAAGTGGACATCTGAACCTAGTGAATCAAATCTACCTTTTGTCCGATACTTTAGTCTTAGGTTGCATACTAAAAAATCGCAGGCTCGACCCTACAAGCATAATAATTTTCGATTTTGGGTGATTTTCACCCAAAACCTTAGAACCACTGGACCCTGGGGCATGGATCTGCACCATAATCTGGTCCACATCTGTGGACATCTTCTGTTGTTGGGTTTGAGGATTAATCTTTTGATTTTGATTCTAGCTTACACCTGTGAATTCTCAATTTCTTCCTTGTATGTATTTTATGCCTAGCTGAAGGCATTAAACTTAGCATGTGTGTATACTCTCCTCTTTGCGGAGTTGACCGGATTGTCACGAAACTCAGGTGATATTCTGTTATTCCACCCATTTCGTGTCTTTATTTCTACAATGAGGATTTTGTATCATTTAGGCATGGGGAGGTGGATACTTAATCATAAAGTTATTTCATTAGCTCTGTAGAATTTCTTTCATTTTCTTTAAAAAAAATTGAAAATTTGAAAAGACAAAAGAAAAAAAAAATAGAATTAGGAGAAGAGAACTTAGGCATTTGGAAGTTATTAACTTTAGGAAATGATACTTTAGGACCTGAACACTTAGACTCTTCAGGTCTTCGGGCTTAATTAGCCTGGGTGTCCACTCGAATGTGGACTTAGTCTCGAGTCCTTGCCAAGTAATTTTACTTTAGTTTGGTGAATAAATTGGGATGATAAGTACACAACTTATCAACCCGCCCTCTAATTTGAGGGAATTTTAAGTCTAAGCATCTACACACTGTTTGCATTGACTCACTTTACGATGATTTTTATGAAAATTAGGTAGATAATGAAATGTCTAGGGTGGCATGGCTGGCAAGTTGTCGATGGTAACAGCTCATTGGTCGATTGTCTAGAGCCCAGCCACATGACCATTCTCTTCCTACTGCCTTTAGGTAAATCTTAGATTAGGAAAGCCTCCTACTTAAAATAAAAAAAAGAGAAAAAAAATAGAAAAAGATAAAAATCAAAAAATAGAAAAATAAACCACACTTCACTGCATGAGTATGATTGGCAAGTTGCTGTGAGTAACAACCCATTGGCCGGTTGTCCAAAGCCCAACTCACAAAAATGCACAAATAATTCTCAAAACACTTAGGGAAGAAGCGGGGAAGTAGAATAAACTGGGGAGATATACACTGGGTTCGCCCTTGTGTTGACCCCACAAAAAAATAAACCTTTTGGCAGAAACTCTTAAGGTCACCTAAGGTTGTAGAAACCTGAAGTCCCTTTTAATGGCCACTTAGTGAGTCTATCACCGTTTCATAAGATGCTTAGCACTTAGGGTCTTTTTCGAGTCTTGGGCGGGTCGGGTTGCCATAAAAAGTTATCCTGAAACTCTCAAACTTCAAAAGTCAAAAAAAAAAAACAAAAAGAAAAGCAAAAAAAATGTATCTTCCCTTTTCAAATAAGGCAAGGACTTGGGCAGTCTACATTCTAGCAGACACACGGGTACTGTTGAGTTTTCGTAGTTTAGGCCCTTAGTCAAATTTCCTTTTGTTAATAAACAACAAATGCCTTAACTAATCGAGCCCTAATTCCATTTTTATACATAGCATATAGTTTAATTTTTCTAGGGACTAGAAAAAAATAGGCATGGAGGTATGATGTAGACACAATTATTGAGGATAAAATGCTTATTCATGCATGTTCCTAGGCTTAAAAATGCATTTCATATTATAAATATTAAATAGCATGTATCATTCTACATTTAGAGTAGTTGTGTATATTTTAGGTTAATTGCATCCTTTTTATGGCTAGGGGAGAAGGAGATTTAATTCAGAGCCTCGGATTGACGATCCGATTGTACGGGTCTGATCAGGACGACAATCGGAGTCGAACGCCTCTAAAATCTCCTTGATTGGAGTCCGTAAATCATATGCAGTCCGAGGAAGATCAATGGTGACGGACTAGGTGACGCAATCGGGAGCTTCAAATGGCAAATCCGACCACATGGTTGGATTTGGGTTGACGATCACTGCCCAACGATGTGAAAATCAACTCAATCCGACCTTTATAGTAGCCCCTACAAAGGAAAGAAGATGGGCGGCCCAGATCGCGTCATGTGACGCAACCTAGGCCATCCATGCGCACGCATGTGCCACCACATGTGCACAGCAGTGCGAGCGTGCACGCGCGCACGGAGGCACGCACGTTAGTAATGCAGCAAGCGCGCATGGGCGCTCGCGAAGGTAGTGGTAGCGACAGCACGCGCGGGCGAGTAGCGCAGCGTTAGGCATGGGTGCATAGCTCACAGAGTCGCGTGACATGGGTGCGCGGAGAGCGCGCCAATGCAGCAGTAGCGTGGGTGCAGGGTTGTCTTCAGTGACGTTTGCGGTGGATCTTCAACGACGTTTATGGCCGTCACTAAATGTCCTATATACGAAATTGATCCTTTCCTCCACTATAAAATGACCCCTACCCCTTCCATTCTTCTTCATCTCTTCCTTTCTTTTCGTCACCATCTCCAAGGCTCTGGAGAGAGCTTGTCCCAAGACTGGGATGCTCCTCTAGAGTAGAATCAAATATTTTTCCCTCCCCTCATCCCCATTCGTGGAGCATCCTATGGCCGTCTTCTTACCTATTTTGGGAAGTAGATCTTCGCCATGACACTGTCTTGGCCCGCCCTCCATCCTCCAGCTTCATCCTCATTCGTCCCACTCCTCACCACCTTCCTCTAGGTGACGTTAGAGCGAGTCGTCCTCTGAGCGACCATCGAGGGGGATCTCTCACCTATATCTATCTTTACTACTTTCTAGTGTAGTTTTTCCCACTTTCATAGTTGTAGAAACATTTGATCAAGCAATATATGATTGTTCTTCTCTCTCTATATATATATTATTTTTGCAAGTTGATTAGTTAGACATGTTTGCATCGACCTGATCTCTTGCTTGATAAAAATACCAAAAAAAATTAGAAAAGATAAAACGACAGAAACGAATAAAAATCGAAACGTAGATTTTTTAAACCAAACATTTGCCTCCCCGTGTTCGATCTGGGACTCACCTCAAGTTTAGGTTATAAATATTATTTGATCGATGAATTTTCTAGTGAATCGAACTACGACGGTGGGTTTTCCAAACTTGAACCTTTTCTCAACGAATCTTTGCTGAATTAAAGACCTTGAAATCAGCATTTGTTCCGTTAAAAACCAGAGTGAAATCAGATTGGTGTAGGAATCCATTTAGCCATATTTGGCCTTTTAATTTAGGATCCATTAAGATTGTCTAATCACCATTAGCTTCGAAACATTATATATCAGTGTTAAAACCTCAAATTGTCCTATACAAAACATTGGGTCCTGGTTTAAGGCCTCAAATCAGTATTTGATTCTCCTTGGTCTAAACTACTCAAAACAAGAGTTAAATTGGGTATATGCATATTTGAGAATAAAACTTCGATCAAAACACATCAAACTCATTGCAATACACCCAATTAAGCAAATCCAAACTCGAATTACTTGATTAAATAACATTAAAACCAAATTGACTCCAAATCATAAGATTGGGCGTGAAAACCAAATTTGAAAGAATCGAGAGAATCAGTTCAATTAAAACCAGATTAGGGGGTCTTTGTGAATTTATGGAGCGAATGGGAGACCTCCCAGGTGGATTTTAGGTGCAAATTCAAATATAGAAGTCAAGACTTTAGATCTAAATTTAACCTTGGTGAAGGGGTGAATGATGAATAAAAATTTGAGGAAAAATTAGAAATGAATTTTGGAGTGTAGAGGAAGATTTGTGGATCGAAATGGAGGTGGAAAAACACCTCTCTGATCTGAATTGATCAGAGAGGGTGAAATCAAAGCTAAACTAAACTACCTCTACTCTAAGCTAACAAACCATTGAATGCAGTAATTGATCTACTCCTAATTGACTTAAACTAAGCTAGAAAGCATTAGATCTAGTCTACAAAGCATTTAAAATCCTAACTAATGAGAAGAATGGGACCTTGGGAGAAACTGCAACTAGTGATTGCAGTAACAAATGAGGGAGGAGCTCCAGCGATTTGAAAGCTTACTAGTGGAGATCAGATCACCCTTAGGTGTTATGAAATCCTTAGCAACGAGGAGAGGTCGAAGGAGGTGGATCTTCACTGTCGCAATAATGGAGCAGAGGCTGATGAGGATAGGAAACTAGAGAGGATGAAGGGACCAACTCAAGAAGGTAGGAGAGAAGCTGATAATGTGCGCAAGGGTCTGAGATCGAGCTTAAGTAGGCTCGCCAGTGATTCCAAGCACTGCATGGTGTGATTGGTTGTGATTAGGGTGGATGGTGGTGTTTAATGTGAAATCGTCGATGTTTAGAAATACGCCTTATAGCATAGGACGAAAATTGCACAAAACACTTTAATTTATAAGCTTAAAAACAATGTGAGTCTGAGGTTGTTCGCAGGAAGCAAATATGGCAATTTTTATCCACTAATCACAATATCAAAAATAATATGCAATTGAAACCAATGAAATCCTTAGAATAATATTTCAATAAAGAACAGAGAGTTGGTGCAAAAAGATTGGGTTGAAATGGTGATTTGAATCATTAAATTAACCTTTAAGTTTAATGCTCACAAATTAACTTAAATAAACCAACAGTAATATCAATAAATTATTAGACCAATGTACTCAATCAGCCGTCGAACCCAAAGCGTAGATGCCTTAACCAGTAGAGTCTCATAAGGCACAGGGCCTTGCCTTAAGCCTCACAGAAGAGTCACAGCAGCAGTGCACCAATAGAGGTGCAAGAGCCTTTAAGGCTAAGTGTTGAGAGAGGGAGAGGGCACAAATCCCAAGAAGAGCCAAACCCTCCCCCTCTCTCTCTGATTCTCTTTCTAGCCTCTCAACTTAGACTTGGGTGAATAGTACCGGGTAATTAGGATACGGTCAAAGATCTAGACCCATCGGTGTGGTGTAGCGAGTGAGGGTGCACTGGCTCGTGCGATGGGACCCGACCCCTGTGTCTTGGGCGGGGGGTTGGTATATGCTTTTCCTTTTATACCGTGTTGGCAGTTCTCCCACACACGATGATGGATTAATGAGATCCCCTTCTTTCATGCAGCAGCTGCAGGTGGAGTTGCTTCAATTGAGGACGAATGGAGTGCCTGCTACTGTAATTGAGGACCTGGAGAGGAGCATGGGGATGCTCTACAACACCTGGAGGAAGTATCATGGATGAACTCGGCTGGGAGATGATGAACGGAGCCAGAGAAGGAGGGGCGAGGACGGAGCTTCGACATAGACCTGAAAAGAAAAAATGTGGCCTCTTAGCCCTATCAGAACAACTCAGGAGGATTGCCTGAGTGTGGCGAACATGGTGGTGGTAGTTTCGTGTGGTGCGGAGATGTGTGTGTGAGTGGCAAAGTCGAAGAAGAAGAACGAAGGTGGTGGAGTTTGGTGGGGTGTTCTGGTGGTCAATAGCCCCAGTGATGTTAGGGCTTTTGGTCACAGGGATGCAGTGGTGCTTCTGGAAGTTGTGGCGAGGTGATTGATGTAGTGGAGCAGGCATGTGAGCTCGCTGAAGGTACACCGGCATCGAGGAAGGCGGAGGTGGTATGGGTGATGTAGTGTGCAAACCTAAGTTCTAAGGGTGTAGGAAGAGTCAGGGGAAGGAGAGGAGTCGAGAATGAGTGACTACGGAAGAGGAGAGAGCGGGTATGGCACCGGCTATGATTGGTCGGCGCCGGAGACGAAGAGAGCTCCAGAGAGGGGAACGGCGACGTCTGAAAGAGGAGGAAGCCTCTTGTAGGTATGGCGAGTGGACGACGGATAGGAAGGGATTCTCACTGCCTATGGTATGTGGCAGAGGGCAAGGAAGCCTGAGAAGAAGGGTCGCCAGAGCAAGCTGGAGTAGGCCAAAGGAAGAGGAAGAAGAGATTTTGACCTCAAAACTTGCTAAGGAGCATGACCTTGTGAAAGGGATCTTTTTAATGGCCTTAGGAAGTGCTCCAAGCTTGGGAAGAAGCTTGAGAAGCTCAAGATTTTAGGGGAGAAGATCCCTAAATTTTCTTGCATTCAGCTGATTTGAGGGGCTCAATTTAGGGTTAGAAAGGCGGTGCAATTGATTAGGAAGGTCTTCAGGAACATTCCCTCCAAATTTGGAGGGATTCGATTGAATAATTAGAGAGGAATCTCTGATTGAAGGTCAGCTACTTTGGGTTCACATCGTCAATGCCAGAAGGGACCTTTTTGAAGAGAACAACGAGAGGTTGGGGGTCTTTTTGCAAAGATTTTTGAAAGCAAGGGGTTTAAATGAAAGAAATAAAGATTTGAAGGATTGAGATGCAAACTAGGTCAAGCTGAACTTTGATTGGGCCCAAATTTTGCTACAAACCTAATTTAGATCCAAGGAATCTAATGGTGAAGTCAAATTTCAATTTTTACCAAGTTTGACTGGGCAATTTGCACGGAAACCTTAATTAGGGCAAAATTCCGTCTAAGGCTCTATTCTAGGTCAAAATAGGTTCAGATGGTTAAACCAAGGGTACCAAACCTCTCAAAATATTTTTATATGAATTTTAAGAGGTTTAGATGAATTTTATCCTGACCAAAACCTCTTTAATTCAAACGGGTATGAAAATAGGGTTTTATGTGATGTTATGGTTCTCGGAATGCGTGAAACCCTATTTCTGTTTGTATAGACCTACTTATTGGACTTTAATGCTCAATTAACCTTTAATTAACCCCTATCAAACCCCGCGGTTAATCTGTATTTATGATATGCTGTTAAAATTGTAGAATTAACCCTGATTTCCTATTTTCCTCTCGAAATATAATGACATGGAATTACGACTGTCAGATAATTATGTAAGAGCATTTATCCATCAATTCTGACTAAAAGTGGCCAGTTAGGGCCTATGATGGTGTTCCTATCATACCCCCATGCCTAGCTTTTGCTAGTCCCTTAGCAAAATCCTATAGATACAACCAGGTCTCTAGGTTGGGCATAATTGTCAGGGTACCTTACTAAACTGTATTTCTAGAAATTAGATTAAAATACCAACAATAAGCCTAGAGGTACTCAAGTACCGGCCAAGATCCAAACCTGACCAGCTTCAGTCTAAGTCTATCGTAAAAGTTTCTAAGGCTCATAAAAACTACCCAAAGGTTTGTTGACCCCAATGGTTAAAGCACTTGTGCGTAGAATGTATTAAGTTCAGGTTCAGTTTGCCAGTGCGCTTTGATAAGAGAGAGATAGAGAAGGATTTTTTTTCTTTTTCATTTTGAGAGTTTTCTCTCTTTTTCTTTTAGATTTCCCTAAATCCAGCATCGGATTGGCCCTAAACACGGTCTGTATCGGATTCCTTGTCCCCACCATCTATCCTTGAAGGGTCCCTGGCTTTCGATGCTTCGGGATAGCATTGCCCATGGTGTTCTGTAGCTAAATTTAGGCCTTGGGAATCGATATTTCAGGATAATCTCACCCATGGCACCTGAACCAGCACAAGATGCTTACATGCCCCCGGTAGGATATTTAAATATCCTAGGAGACAAGCACCAAGGAGACAATATGTTAATACACATCTTCGAGGGGAATTTCCCAGCTCTTCGTGCTCGGAACTCATCCAATCAATTTGCGTCTTTGAGCCGCTCCTAAGCTAGATTTTTGAGATAATTTTTTTTAAGAATAGAACACTTTTGGCATTATTTCTTTGTTAAGTGCACTGAACCAGACTTAGTGTGTGGTTATTGGGTCCTTAGGTTACCAAGTCCCTAATAAATGTTAGTTTATCATCATTCTTATACCCTAAAATTGATCGAGCTCTTAGGGTTTTAACTCCACAAATGGGTTTTCGGGTTGCATTTAGGCATTTAACTAGGATAGGCATGCATTGCATTTTAGTTGTATTTTTAATGTGTTTACTTGAGTGTCAGGGATAGGCAAAGAGTCAGAACTCACATACGTTGGCACTCGGGAAGGCAGAAGATGAAGAAGAAGCTCCTTTCAGCTAGATTCCAGCTAGATCAATCTCATCCCAACTGGATCCCAACTCATTCTAGCTAGATCAACTCATCCCTAGCTCCATTCAGCTCATCTTAGCTAAATGGTAGCTCTACCTAGTTCACCTTAGCTCCATTCAGCTCACCTTAGGTAGATGGCAGCTCAAACTAGCTCAAGTCAGTTGATCCTAGCTCCATTCTAGCTCCACCAACTCAGAAGAGTTCACTAGAAGTTCAATCTGACTAGGACTAGCTACTAGCTAGACCTGGTTAGTTGAAGATGACCTTAACCAGCTCAAGCCAGCTCAAGTCCAGCTCCCAGAGGCTTAACTCAGCTCAACTTAGTTGAGCTGAGCTACTTGACCTAAGCTAGCTACTCTATCTAGCTCAGTAATCTTCGGGAAGACCAAACCCAGCACACCTTAGCTCACATTAGCAGAAGCCAGCTCATCTTAGCTTGGCTTAGCAGCTAGCAAAGAACTAGCAAGCTAAGGTAGCTCCTTGCAGCTCTCTTCAGTAGCCACCAGCTCCAGTGCAACTCAAGACAGCTTCCTCTAACTCATCACCTCCAATACCTAGCTCCCTTTACCTCTCTCCTCAACTCTCTACTAGCTAAGCTAGCTTAGCTTAGCTAGTTCATCTCCTTGGCACCAAAACCCAACCCTAAACCTCACCTAACTAGCTCCACCAACTAATCCTATCTATAGTCCACCTAAGCTACCTCCACCTCCCTTCTTTTTTTGGCACCAACATTGGCATCTCTTGGCCCCTTAACCACCACCAAAAGGCACCAAAAACAGTGGCACCAAAATGCCTATAACTAACCTTGTCCTTGGAGCCACTTTTCCCTCCAAAATTTAACCCCATCTTAACCCTGCACATACCCCTTCAAGCCATCATCACCCTACACCTAACCCCCTTCTAGAACCTACCCTAATTAGCACCAAAATAAGGTGGATAACCACCACCTTGGACGTTCACCAAGGGGTGGTTCCTGCCCTTAACTACCCCCTCCCAACCCTTCACTTGGCGCTAACATACCTCCCCCCTTGGATCACCTAACTACCCTCATCATCCAATCCTAACCATCCATCCAAAGGTCACGCCAACACCCCCCTCCATTCCTATATATATCCCTCCTAACTACCACCAAAAGAACTATCTCCTCTCCATTTGTTAGGTTCCATCTTCTTCATTTAGATTAGGTTCCAACTTCATGCCAAGGAGGAAGAAGAAGAGAAGGAGATCAAGGGGGCACACACCTGCCCCATTGGTGCCTTCTTCCTCTTCTTCTCCTTTAGCCACGCCAAAGGAGGAGATCTTCAACACTAAGGGGATGATCAGGAAAGAGGAGGAGCAAGGTGGTTGACTCCCACCTTGGAGGAAAGCTTGGAGGAGTTATCATATCAGGAGCAAGGAAGAATTCTTTTCAAGCAGAGGAGCTGCTGTGCTTGG
Source organism: Thalassia testudinum (assembly GCA_037157565.1). Lineage (NCBI taxonomy): Eukaryota > Viridiplantae > Streptophyta > Magnoliopsida > Alismatales > Hydrocharitaceae > Thalassia > Thalassia testudinum. Next base: position 7,680,669 of record JAZHRO010000078.1, on the reverse strand, counting down.
AGCAAGGACCATTCCTTCTTCACCATCTCTGGAGGATTTTTCTTCCTCTCTATTTTTTTTATATTATCTAGTGTAGTTTTCTTTTACTTTTAAGAAGCATGTAACTACTTGTCATCAACTCTACTAGTAATACAAAGTTATTTGTTGCCTTCAATTTCATGCTTTCTAGCTTAGTGTGTTTTTCATGTTGCTATTAGTTTACTAGTGCATCACACCCCTTCTCTTTTAATTACTCTAGGCACACTTGCCTAGGGTGAGCTTAGAGGAGAAGGCTTCAACTTTGTCACTTAGGGTTAGTTGTAGCATAATTCACCTTCGCACAAAACCCAATTATTTCTGAAAACCCTAAAAAGAACAAAATCAAAAATACAAAAAGTTATGTGTTGATTTGAGAGGCAAGAGAGAGAACCCATTCTTTGTGACTAACAAATTGGTCTCCTTGGACGACCCTAAGTACTCCACTATCTAGGTATTATAAATTGTAAAAGTTAATTGCAAAGATATGCATTACAACGACATCAAAACCTGCTTTTAACAAAACACGTATTTTTGACATCAGTCTCACAAACCAAAGGGCAGACAATGGAGCCAAATAATCCCTAAGCCTTAGCTTACTACATCATCTTTGCACTTTCCTAAACCTCTTGAGGACTAATCGGATCTTAACGAATACTTGAGTGTTTCAACCCTAAAACATGTCTAAGAGGCCTAAGGTCAGTACTCGTCGCTAATTGATGGGAACACCATCATGAACCATAACTAGCTCAATTTAGCCATTATCAAGGAATAAATGCTCCTATATAACCGCTAGAGAGCCCTAAGTCATTGCATAATCATTCTGAGAGAAAGATAAGAAAACATGGTTAAAATTACAATTTTACCATCATATCATGAATGCAGTACAATCACTGGTTTTCCCAGAGGGTAATTAAGGGTCAAAAGGTGTTAAAAGTCTAACAAGTGAGTTAGAACAGACATAAAAGGGTTTTTACGTGTTTTGATAATTAAATGACTTCTGAAACCCTAAAAATAGACCCGCTTAATTAATTGAGGTTTTGGTCAGGATAAAATTCACCAAACCTTCTAAAATTCATATAAAAATATTCTTTAGGGTTTGGTACCTTCAATTTGACCATCAGAACCTGTCTTGACCCAAAATAAAGTCTCAGACTGACATTTGCCTTAATTTAGATTTTTGCATTAATTACCCAGTCAAACAAGGTCAAAACCTAAAACTAACATAACCATTGGATTTCTTGGGTCCAAATTAGGTTTGTACCAAAATTTGGGCCTAATCTGAGATCATCTTGACCAAGTTTCCATTTTGATCCAGTCAGACCTTTCTATCTCATTCAGACCCTTAACTTTTGAATTCCTTACAAATAGCCCCCAACTTCTTTTTCTTCTTCACAAAAAGGTCCCTCCGCCATTATCGATCAAGAATCCTACTCCGGAGAGCTTCATTTGGAGAGATCTCCTTTATTGATTGATGAAACCTTCCCAAAATCAAACCGGAGATTCTTTAGGAAATTCTCTTTCCAATGGGACCAACCTTAGATCCCAACTCCTTCCCAAAAGCTCGCGCAAATGCTTTGAAGGAATGGGTATCCTATTTGTGCGTAAGCTCCAAGGTTCCCAAGGTTGTTTCCAAGCTTGGAACCTGTTTGCACCTCAAAACACGCCTATAAGAACGCCTTCTTATGCTATTTTCTAGCATTAACTATGTATATTATAATCCTGTAGTTGCATTTGTAAAAACGCTTGCATGCATGCATTTAATTGAGAGGAGAAGAGAATGGAATAAATGGCTTGCATTTTTACATTTTTCTTCAAGTGTCTCTTTGCAAAAGTCCCCTCTCCATATTTTATTTTCATCTTTCTTTCTTCTTCCCACGGTTTTTCTTCTTCCCGCGGCTGAATTTCCTCCCGCAGCCGCATGCAGCACCCCCGCCTCTCCCTGCTGTCCTTCCCGCGCCTCTCCCTGCAGCAGCCACTCTCCAACGCCTCTCCCTGCTGCTGCCATGCCTCCCCGCCATGCTCTCCTCCTCTATAAAGCCGCAGCTCTTCCTCGCGACGAAGGGGGGGACGTTGCTGCAATACGCAGCTGCGGCAGCTGCTGAAAAATCGCCACGCTGCAGTCCACCACCTTCCTCGCCCGTTCTCCCCTCCCATACGCCGGTCCTCCGTCGAGGAGGCACCCGACGAGCAGGAGAACCCACTGTGGTGCACACCACCACAGTGGGAGCACCACCGCCCAGCTCTTCAACGAGCCGGTGGGCGTGGTGTGTTCTTTTCTCTTCGTTTGCATCTCCACGCCATTGCTGCCGCTTCAAGGTCCGAAGCTTGAAGCAGCAGCAGCAGCAGCAGCCCAGCGGCGACAACAGCAGCAGCAGCACCCCCGCCTCCTCCGCGACCTTCCCCGCAGGCGCGCAACCCTCCGCGCGCGCCTGCAGGCCCGTTCCCCGCCTCCGTCTCCGTTCTGTCCACGCCGCAGTTGCAGCCGCAGCAGGCCGCTGCGCGCACTGCAGCGGCCGGCCAGGCCTCCTCGCGCCGACCCCCGCGACCCTCCGCGACCACTGCAGAACCTCCCCTCGCACCTCCGCGACCTTCCCCGCAGGCGCTCAGCTCTCCGCGCGCGCCTGCAGGGCACTTCCCCGTCTCCGCCTCTGCTCTGTCGCCTCTGCAATTCCACCCGCGACAGGCCGCTGCGCGCACTGCAGCGGCCGGCTACGGCCTCGCGCCGACCCCCGCGAACCTCTGCAACCCTCCGCGACCGACTGCAGACTCCCCGCCGCCCTCTCCGAGCACGCCATCGCCCGCTCTCCTTCCTCGCACCCGGCCTGCAGACGCGTCACCTTCTCCGCGCGAAGACGCGCCTGCATCCGCGATCTTCAGACGTCCGCCGCCGCGAGCAGACGCCTTAACTCGCTGCCATCGTCCGCGCTCGCGATCTCTCCCGCCCGCTCTTTCTCTCTCTGGCGCTCTCTCTCTCTCACGTATTCTCTATCTCTCTCTCTCTCTCTCTCTCTCTTTTTTTCACTTACAGCAACACACACACACCCATTCACCGACACACACACTCACACACTAATAGTAACTTATATACATACATACATATATATATATATATATATACATATACATATATCTATATATATATACTTATATATACATAGTATATCTATATAGTTATGTATACATACATATAATATAATATATATATACATATACATATATAATATATATATATATATATCTATATAGTATTATATATATATACTTATATACATATATACATAGCTATATACATATATACATACATATATATATATATATATATACACCTATATATATATATATATATCTATATATATCTATACATATATACTTATACATTTATATACATACATATGTACATATATTTTCACGTTATTTATTATACGCTGTATCGCGGGGATATCTGCACCAGTTGCTGATATTCCCTGATACACGCGTACAAAAAAGCGTGGTCCCATACATCATCCATCCTCCATCCACACTCCACGCGGCACCTAGTCGTGTTGGTTGCGTCTCTCTAGACGTCGGCTGACTCGACATAGTGCTACACTCCATCGTCACCTCCACCCCCACCCCTTTATATATATACTACATATAAATATATATCTATAGCTACTATATTTACTTTCTATCTGATAGCTTCCTTAGTAAAAAGATAAAAAAAGGTATAAAAGTGAAAAGATAATCTTTGATTTGCAGGTACCCCCGTCTTGCAAGTAGCAAGACGTGTTTTGAAACTCTGTTTTGGCTAAAAGCCAAGGACACAATTTTGAGGGTGTGCCTCAAGAACAAGGATTACCAGAAAAAAACCTAAATAAGAAAAATACCAAAAACAGAATAAACGAACGGAAGAGACGCGTTTTAAGGAAAACGTAGAAACTCGACTTGAACCCCACTTCCCTGAGTTCGACCCTGGGCTTAAAAGTGACAAGATAAAATCAATTAGGCCAGGTTAAAAATTTTGTAAAGAGATGGTTAGGTCTGAATTAGGTTAACCACTATACACATTTCAACGATAAAAATATCATATTAACAACCTATCCAGGCCGACCATCATAACTTTTCTGGCGCCGTTGCCGGGGAGGTGCGCTTTCGAGTAAGTTTCTATCCAATTCCTTTAAATTTGTCTCTTCTCTCTTCACGGGTATTACTGTTTTTGGTGTGCAGGTGAACCTGGTGGAAGGAGAAGGCTAACGAAGCCGAGGACGTGAGCAGATCCAAGGCGGGAACGAGAGCGTGAAGACGCCGACATCGCATTGGAACTTCGCACACGTTGCCGAACAAGTAGGTTTTCTTTTCTCATCAAATTAGGGTTAACTTGCCACCACACAAAAAAAAAAAAAATTTTAAAACTAAAAATTAGAAAAACTTCTTGGGATTTCTTGAGGGCAAGTGGATTAAAATTCACTTGATTGATTGGTTGTCTTCACTCCCACTGCCCCGGGATTTCCCGCCTTACTTCGCATAGCGAAAATTCTAGAATCTTGATTCTTAGATTTTTCGCCATGGGAAGTATTCTTTGAGGCAAAGAAAAAGATTGCTTGTATCCCTCTTTTGCCTCAATTATCTTTAATTCAGGATCACATTTTTGGTGGGGAGATTTGGAATTGAGTTGATTCCAACCCCACCACGACTTTTCAAACTTGCCTGTGATTCGATCCTGAATACTTCAACCCCAACAGTTTTAGTTTCTTTATCTGTTGGTTGAAGCCTTGTGTGTGGATATCTTTCTGGTGATTGGGAGCACTTGAATTGAAGTGCTTTGGCTCCCTTTCACATTGGTGTAAAATTGATTCGCGCATCCACACATAGAAATCTCCATTTAGGGTAGCCCATTGCATTTTAGCATGCATTAACTAATTGATAATTGAAGAAGGGTTTCTTGGGCTTTAGAAGGAAAACCTGTATTTTTGCAAAAACCCGGAGATTGGTTGAATTGGTAATTCAGCAAAACCCTAAAATTCATACTACTTAAGGCTGAACTCTAAAAACCATTCGCCAATAAAAACTTCAATTCGGGGAGATTTCCCCGTTGCATGCTTGTTCTTACACACTCTTAAAATCAATTACTTGGGCATTACCCGTAAACAACGCCCTTCACATTCCAAAAGCACTTGACCCTAAGCCTCTAATTAAAACTGGTAGTAACTTGACCCTTTTAAGGATTGGAGGTCTAACTACCTACGTGTAGTGGCTACGTGCTGGTGAGAGTTCCCGCGTGCTATCGGGTGTCTAAGACTGGGGCAAACGGCCTTTCAATCTGGCCCGGTGGTTCCGCGGTGCTCGCATTCGGTTCCGTAGTTCGTGATAGTAGGTAACTTAGATCTTTAGGTCTAAGGGCACACTGTAGAGGTTAGGAACTTGACTGTATTGATTTGTAATCAAGTGTACCTTTGCGGCGTCATTTCTCTCATCCCTTTTCCCTTCTCATCTCCCCAATTCTTCCTGCGGTAGTGCATGTTTGGGAGGAGGTCACAAAACCCTGAATTGCTTGTATTGACTGATAAATCTAGAAAAAGAGCCGAATCATCCTCCTCCTCCACAAACATGGCACACACCCCCGCCTCACCACTTCGTCACAATTTCAATTCTTTCAACACCAGGCTTATCCCGAGAAACCCTGCAAGACCTTCCTTATCGAGTGTCGCGTCAAGCGACTCGGTAAGTCATGTGGAACTGGCTTCTGTGAGCCAGTATTTCAACACGGAGGACCAAGCCTCCGTGTACTCGGACACATATGCGGACACGTCTTCTGGCATAGAAGATGCCTGCACCCTGGGGAATAACCCGTTTTCTGCCACGTATAACCCAGGGTGGCACAATCATCCCAATTTTGCATGGTCCAACAACCCGCAGCGTCGAAACCCCGCTGGTGGACCAATGCGATCGTCCGCACCCGTCATCCCAAGGGCCCAGTCTAATCCTATGGCAAATCTGCCATCAGGCCCTTGTGTACAGAAAACCAAACACGCATCAAAACCTCTTGATAAATTGATGCGAATGATGACGGAAATGTCAAAGCGCCATAAAGAAAACATGACCTCTCTTCAGCATTTGGCGCAGCAGAATGCTGAGATCAGTCAACTAAGCATGGTGACTCGATCTCAGGGCACTTTTCCCGCCCAACCTGTTCCAAACCCGCAAAACTTTGTACCCTGTGGTCCGCAACCACAGGTACAACCTTCTCAGGAACAGGTTCATCAAATTCTGCAAGCTCCGAGTATTCCTTCGGGATTTCAGGTTAATCCCGCTGCAGCACCGCACTCTTATGATGATAGTGATCACATCAAGGATGACACGTCTGACGAGGACGTGACTGTCAGTACGTGTATCGAACTAATTGGAGCCGATTCAGACTGCTGCAAATTACCTGACGACTGCCTGACCAACACAAACTGTGACGTTCCCCAATCCCTCCCTATTCCTGTACCTTCTCCTGACCAGACTTCTGACGAGGTTTTCTCCGCTTCCCATACCTCGTGGTCTGAGTCATTGCCGGGCTGCTCACCGCCGGTCCACACTATGGAAGACCGGATTGCCCTTTCTTTCCCGCTAAATCAGGCGGATTTGCAAATCCACACTGGGACCTTGAGCCCACATCTTACTCACCGGGGCTATTCCCTTTTGGATCCATCTATCTAAAAAGCCCCCCTTCTTGGCCAATCTAAGGGCCAACTTCCTCTTCCTGATATGTTTTCTGATCCGCCTGGGACACTCTCGTCCCAGAAAACGCCAAATCTCTCACCATCCACCATTACTTTTCACGCCTCTATCGCGATTACTTTGCTTTTCTCTTCACCACCCACCATCCACCCACCCTTCCACCCTGATTTATACCCTGAACCTCAGCTCCTGTTACCCGATCTGTCGTCCGTTCTCTGCCTTTCCCTGCATGCATATGAGGACATAGCATTGTTTGGCATGGGGGGGTGGATAGGCATCCATAGGATCCGGGTATTTTATGGTATCAGACAATTACCACCTATTTATAAATATGCAAGAAAAAGAAAAAAGAAAAGAAAAAAAAAAATAAATATATATATATATTAGTAATAAATGGTGTTTAGTAATGATCTAAAAGCTGAAACAAAAATACAATAAGTGTTTATGGATATTCAACCTCTGTTTTGAAGAATTTCCAGGCCACAGAAGCTTGATTCGCTCAGGCTCGGCTTAATTCACTTAAAGCATTGACGAAATAGATCAAAATCTCTCCTAACTAAGAACGTTTCTTGTACCTGAGACACCAGTACAGGATTCGTTGGTTTGCTTTTTCTTGAGAGCTTAAGTAAACTTGGTTCACACTACACATATCAGGAAAGAACAGGTGAACATAAGATCCAACCCTAGTGTTCATTAGGGAAGGTGGAGTCCTTACCTGTGCGCGCAGGTAGACTTTTTATCCCAGGCTTTAGTCTTGTGTTTAGGAGCGACTCTTTTCACCAAAAAGAAACTCTCCCACCAAAAAGAAAAAAAAAAAAAAAAAAAAAGAAAAAAAAGAAAAGAAAAAAATATAAAAGAGTCAGTATATCTCATAAATGTCTGTATACTTTATTTTTCGGTGAGCCACAAAAAAAAAGAGAAAAAAAAAAAATCAAAAATGGGAGTTGAGTTTTCCGTATTCATCTTAAGGGTCAATCCGAAAACACGAGCTGAAACTGGGACCAACCTGTACTTAAAAATTCGTGAAACCCTGGAATTGAGTCTTAATGTTCATCTGGTTAGTCTTGATCCATCACTATGCACAAACCATAACCTCTTGAGCTCTCGAGTACGGCAAAACCTCCTGGGTCCTGGAAATCGTACTTAAGGTTTAAATATCAAGAGTCCTGGTTAGTTGAGAGATAATCTTTGTCATGTAAGACTTAAAGTACTGGTAATCTTCTCTACAATTGGTTCTCACAATATCCGATAATAAACACACCGATATCATCTCAGAAGAAAATCGTCAGCTTAAGATTATTTCTAAATACTATTTTGCTAGGGACTAGCAAAAGATAGGCATGGGGGTATATGTTTGCACCTCAAAACACGCCTATAAGAACGCCTTCTTATGCTATTTTCTAGCATTAACTATGTATATTATAATCCTGTAGTTGCATTTGTAAAAACGCTTGCATGCATGCATTTAATTGAGAGGAGAAGAGAATGGAATAAATGGCTTGCATTTTTACATTTTTCTTCAAGTGTCTCTTTGCAAAAGTCCCCTCTCCATATTTTATTTTCATCTTTCTTTCTTCTTCCCACGGTTTTTCTTCTTCCCGCGGCTGAATTTCCTCCCGCAGCCACATGCAGCACCCCCGCCTCTCCCTGCTGTCCTTCCCGCGCCTCTCCCTGCAGCAGCCACTCTCCAACGCCTCTCCCTGCTGCTGCCATGCCTCCCCGCCATGCTCTCCTCCTCTATAAAGCCGCCGCTCTTCCTCGCGACGAAGGGGGGGACATTGCTGCAATACGCAGCTGCGGCAGCTGCTGAAAAATCGCCACGCTGCAGTCCACCACCTTCCTCGCCCGTTCTCCCCTCCCATACACCGGTCCTCCGTCGAGGAGGCACCTGACGAGCAGGAGAACCCACTGTGGTGCACACCACCACAGTGGGAGCACCACCGCCCAGCTCTTCAACGAGCCGGTGGGCGTGGTGTGTTCTTTTCTCTTCGTTTGCATCTCCACGCCATTGCTGCCGCTTCAAGGTCCGAAGCTTGAAGCAGCAGCAGCAGCAGCAGCCCAGCGGCGACAACAGCAGCAGCAGCACCCCCGCCTCCTCCGCGACCTTCCCCGCAGGCGCGCAACCCTCCGCGCGCGCCTGCAGGCCCGTTCCCCGCCTCCGTCTCCGTTCTGTCCACGCCGCAGTTGCAGCCGCAGCAGGCCGCTGCGCGCACTGCAGCGGCCGGCCAGGCCTCCTCGCGCCGACCCCCGCGACCCTCCGCGACCACTGCAGAACCTCCCCTCGCACCTCCGCGACCTTCCCCGCAGGCGCTCAGCTCTCCGCGCACGCCTGCAGGGCACTTCCCCGTCTCCGCCTCTGCTCTGTCGCCTCTGCAATTCCACCCGCGACAGGCCGCTGCGCGCACTGCAGCGGCCGGCTACGGCCTCGCGCCGACCCCCGCGAACCTCTGCAACCCTCCGCGACCGACTGCAGACTCCCTGCCGCCCTCTCCGAGCACGCCATCGCCCGCTCTCCTTCCTCGCACCCGGCCTGCAGACGCGTCACCTTCTCCGCGCGAAGACGCGCCTGCATCCGCGATCTTCAGACGTCCGCCGCCGCGAGCAGACGCCTTAACTCGCTGCCATCGTCCGCGCTCGCGATCTCTCCCGCCCGCTCTTTCTCTCTCTGGCGCTCTCTCTCTCTCACGTATTCTCTATCTCTCTCTCTCTCTCTCTCTCTCTCTCTTTTTCACTTACAGCAACACACACACACCCATTCACCGACACACACACTCACACACTAATAGTAACTTATATACATACATACATATATATATATATATATATATATATATACATATACATATATCTATATATATATACTTATATATACATAGTATATCTATATAGTTATGTATACATACATATAATATAATATATATATACATATACATATATAATATATATATATATATATATATATATATCTATATAGTATTATATATATATACTTATATACATATATACATAGCTATATACATATATACATACATATATATATATATATATATATATATATATATATATACACCTATATATATATATATATATATATCTATATATATCTATACATATATACTTATACATTTATATACATACATATGTACATATATTTTCACGTTATTTATTATACGCTGTATCGCGGGGATATCTGCACCAGTTGCTGATATTCCCTGATACACGCGTACAAAAAAGCGTGGTCCCATACATCATCCATCCTCCATCCACACTCCACGCGGCACCTAGTCGTGTTGGTTGCGTCTCTCTAGACGTCGGCTGACTCGACATAGTGCTACACTCCATCGTCACCTCCACCCCCACCCCTTTATATATATACTACATATAAATATATATCTATAGCTACTATATTTACTTTCTATCTGATAGCTTCCTTAGTAAAAAGATAAAAAAAGGTATAAAAGTGAAAAGATAATCTTTGATTTGCAGGTACCCCCGTCTTGCAAGTAGCAAGACGTGTTTTGAAACTCTGTTTTGGCTAAAAGCCAAGGACACAATTTTGAGGGTGTGCCTCAAGAACAAGGATTACCAGAAAAAAACCTAAATAAGAAAAATACCAAAAACAGAATAAACGAACGGAAGAGACGCGTTTTAAGGAAAACGTAGAAACTCGACTTGAACCCCACTTCCCTGAGTTCGACCCTGGGCTTAAAAGTGACAAGATAAAATCAATTAGGCCAGGTTAAAAATTTTGTAAAGAGATGGTTAGGTCTGAATTAGGTTAACCACTATACACATTTCAACGATAAAAATATCATATTAACAACCTATCCAGGCCGACCATCAGAACCCCGTCATGAACCCTATAAAAAGATCCTCATGGCACAGCCGTGCTCTTCAGCTAGGATTTTGCCACAAAAAACTCTTCCTAACCCTACCTCTGGCCTCCTTCGACCTAGCTTCGGCGAGCATCTTCCCTATCATCCTACTGCTTCCCAACGGCCAAATTGGGAGTGTCTTCTTCCTCCCCGACTTCCTTCGCTCCTCAACGACCAACTAAGGGGCTCCTAAATCCCCCTCTTCCTTGTCGTCTCTCCCTTCAGAGGTCCGTCTTCCCTATGTCCGGCCATCATACCAGCGTGGGAATCTCTCCCCTTTTCATCCCTAAACTAGGTTCTTTAGCTTCTTATACTTCCCTCCTTTTTCCCTCTCTCTATCTCTCAAAACAACCGTTGACCACATGTCTCCCCCTTGGCCTTCTTCTGCTCCGACGAAGCTCCGACAATGCCCAACCGCTGCTCCACCGCACAAATTGCGCTGCTATCACCTCCATCAGCTTCGTCATGCTCCACTCTTCAAAAGCCCTCTCCTATTTCACTCCCTCGCTCGCCCTAGCTCTCCACCGACCAACCCACCCTCGCAACACCTTGGCTGACTTTGCCACATGCACACACACCTCCTTACACTGATGGTACCACCACCAACACATTTGCCGATCTTCGATGAAGCTCCTAAAGTCTTTTAATTGGGCTGAGAGGCTGTATTTATGGTTTTCAGGTACATGTCACTGATGGTGTAATGGTGTAATGTGTGTAATGTGTGAATGACAATGATAACAATGACACCGATGATCTACAATGTGTATATAACACAATGGTTGCATGATGATGAATGATTTTTGTTATGATCATGTCGTTGTAGTATAGGGTGTATAATATAACATTAAGAATGTCGTATAGTGGTGAGTATGGGTGAGTACCAGTCATTACAACCATTATTATCATTTGCTTATTTATCTAATTTTTACTGGTTTTGTTCCAGGTCGTTCACTGGGAGGCAATTTATTGAATTTAATTCGGTCACTCTTTGATCTCAAAATTATCCTCTAATTCCAAAAAGAAACTTTACATCTTATTAAAGAATGAATGAATGTGTGTTTTATTTACCTAATTACTAAGAAATGCTTGCAAAAATACTAACTATGAACAAGCATCAAACAATCTATTATTATACTCTAAACTATGTATTTACAAGTTATACTATTAATACTAACATAATAGTATACAATACCTTAGGATGCAATGGTGTAGAGGCTTAACTTATCAGTTTGTTATTTATAGTAACATATACAGCAGTTTCAGTGACAGATATAAGCGTCGCTAAATCTTAGAAAACACTATATACAACCTAAAAGGCAAAACTGAGGTCTTTAGCGACGTTTATAGTGTCACTTTATTCTGTTAGTAATTATATAGATTTACTTATACGCATGTATATTACTTATTCTACTACTATATGTACAGTAAGTCTTTCTGTTCTTGGTATCTCTTATGTTCTCTCTTTTTCTTCTCTTTGTGTTAACTTAACTCGTCTGTTCTTTTCTTCTGTGTTAACTCTTCTGTCTTAAGATACTTCAGAGGCTGCGGTGGGGAGGGGGTTAGGCTAATGTCATTAGTTCAAAACGTGCTTAGTTTGCGGGCGTGCTTTCCGAGGGATACACATCACCCAGAGGGTGGGACCGGACCTCTACTAAGTGCGCCCTAATCTCAGATTAGGTGGCTTAATTACGTTTTCATATCAGCGCAAGGCCTCAGCCCAACGCCACATGCTCGCACGCTCGGGCCCCCGGCCCCCACACACAATTCATCGCAAATCAGACATTACATGGCTAACGGGTAATCGGATCCAATGGAGTAGGATGCTGTTCGGGCGCCCGGCACCGTGACGACTGTTAAACCTACAGCATAATTAACTTATATGTGGCTGCGCTTGACTTGCAGCACACGATGTGGTGCTATTCCAGCGCCACATCGTGCGCTGGAAATCAGGCGCAGCTGCGTCTGGGCACGTTTTTGGCCCTCGATTTGGGGGCCATAAATTATTAAAAAAAATAAAATAAAATATGGTAAATAAAATATTTACGTAATACTACATAATTGATTAATTAATTTTGAATTTTAAATATTTTTACTATACAAATAAATTCGCTAAACTAGGCTGATTATACAGGTTGATTTAGGTGATTAAATAGTTAATTACTTATAAAATAATTAGTAAATAGTCTAATTGACCTTAAACAGTTTTAATTTACATACTTAAGTATTTAATACATATTTTTATTGTATTTTTACGAATTTATTTATGTTTTATTTAGGCTAAAATAGCAATTCTGTGTAGTTTATAATTAAAACTAAGTTACAGTAAGCTGTACTAGGTATAAATACACTTTAATTCGCTTAAATTACTTACTACATATATTATCCTAAGTTTATAGATTTATTTAATTTAATTATAGCTCTAAATTATTAATTTAGCTAAGTTACTCTATAATTTAGCTATTAAATATGTAAATAGGGATCTGTTTATATATATATATACATTATTAAGTAGATACATACATAATAGTTTAGTATATATACATATATTTACATAGATTACATATGTATATGGATTTATGTACAGGTTTTATACATATTTACAGTATAACTATGTATCTTACATAATTAGGCGATATGTTATAGTTATAATACTATGGATAGGTATATTTACAGTTTTAAAATAAGTATGTACAATTAGGTTTTAGTAGGAAGTTAGGAAATGAGGGAAGAAGGGTTAATTAAGTTTTGATTTCAATTTAAACAGCAGCTAAGCTACTGTCAGAGAAGATGGAGAGGGATGAGAAGGTGTGCTGTTCAGGGTGTTTTGTTTAGCATCAGCAGTGGCTTAAGCCACTGTCAAATGGGCTAACTGCTGCTGCAGTTAATCCATTTGAAGAGGGGGATGTATTCAACAGATGAGAGGAAAATTTAGAGAAGAGGAGAATTTAGAGATGGAGGGAAATGTAGCTGCTAGATGCAGCATGTTGCTGTGTAACTGGGAGTAAGATAAAATTCAAAACAAACTAAACATTAAAGAGTTGAAATCCAAATCTGATAGGGGTTTAAATCTCACGAAACTCACAGAAGAATTCAGTTCAAATACCCAACAAGAAAAAACCTTATCAGAAGAATCATTTTAGATCAAAATAGCAAATGGCATTGAGTTAGTCTTCCTAATGCTATAGACAGCATGAAGGAGAACTTAACTAAATCAATTAAAACCAAAAAAACATACAATCCCAGTTTCTTGCAACCTTAAGGAGTATGGAGAACTCCTTAGGTTAGAGAATCACCATACAGAAATGATCATCAACACAAATAGTGTATGGCAGTTCTGAAATAGCAAAAAGAGACTAAGAATGCATTAAGGAAATTTAATGGAAGCTGGCGAATGCATTCAAAACAAAGTATAAACAGAATCATGAAAGGCTCTTCTGATTGGTTCTCTGTCACCAGAGAACTTCTCAGAGTCCTTGCCCACAATGAAAACCAAAAATCCCTTCAATTTGTCAGATCTGTCAAAACATTTCAGAGAGTAAAAATCCTTTAAAATCCAAATCAAAAGTGCTCTGACAAACTGAGGCAATCCATTTAAAACAAAGGGGCTTTTGTGAAACAAATGGAGTGAGTGAGAAGCCCCAAATGGTGCTTGTGACGCCACTTTCAGATCTGAGGCAGTACACCATCAGATCTGAAATTGGGTCAGGATGTGTGGGTGATTGATGAAAAATTCGTCGTTAAAAGGAAAAACAAGAATCAGAATTTGGATGATGGAAAAACAAAACATGAAGAGGGAGATAAATTGAACAATGAACAGATGATTCTTCCCCTCTGATCTGGACTGATCAGAGGAGGTGAGGGAGGGGATCTAATACTAATTCTACTCCTAAGACTAATCTAACTACAGCTAACATTAAACACTAACAATTAAAACTAAATCTATTCTAAACTACTGCAAACTAAATCTAACACTACTTGTGCAGAATTAAAAACCTAAACTAAAAGGAAGAATGGGACCTATGGGTCCTTAGCCGGCGGCTAAGGAGGAAGAAAGGAGGAGGGTGACTCCAGCGGAGGGAAGAGTCTGCTAGTGAGACTCCAGGGTCGTCCTCAGGTGCTACGAGGTCCTTAGCGACGAGGAGGGTCGAGAGCAGGCGATGATTCCACAGCCGGTGGCTGTGAAATCAAGGTCTAGATGAGGAGGAGAGACTGGAGTGGACGAACTGATCGCTAAGAGATGTAGGAGGGAGCGATCCTTTGCGCACGACACCACTGAGGTGCTTAAGTAGCAGCTCAGTGATTGGAATCACCGCAAGGGTGAGGTTAATCAAAATTAAGCCGGCGGTGAGGATGAGATGGGTAGAGCGCGCGGCGAGTCAAGAGAGAGATCTGACCGTTAGATGAGATCTGGGAAGAGAGGTGAACGCACGCACCGAATTGCGCGAAGGTTCCATTTGATTCCAGCCGCAGATTGATATCAAAAGTGCGATGGACGGTCGAGAATGGCTGTGTTCTTCGCGTGCTACAGTGCGCGTGAAGAACACCGGCTTCTCTGTGAAATGAGGGAAAACTTGCAGGAAGATCCTTGAACGAAGGGGTAGAAGAATAGCGTGCAGGTCCAAAAGTGAAAGAACTATAACTGGAAGGGCCTTGCAGTCATACAGAAGGGTCCCTGCGGCTTGCAAAAAGGTCCAAGAAGGAGTTTTGAAGGGTAGAAATGTAATGCATGAAGGACCTAATTGTAATCTATTTATTTCTAAGCCTAAATGATGTCCAATTGCTTTCAAATTTTTACATGTGCTTAATTGAACATTTAAGACATTGATTTTACTTCTGATTTATCTTTTCAAACTTGTTTATGTGTTCACTTGATTCATGGATCATCATTTGTTCTTTAGTTTTCAGAATATCTCATTTTTGTGACCTAATTAGGAGGTTTTAACACACATTAAAAGTTTTAGGTCTTTTCTTTAATTCCCACACTTAACCCTTTTTATATGTTAATTTGATATTGTTTTGCTTAGTGTCTAGCTTAATTTCGGCCTTTTAGCTATGATGAGTAGCCACTCATCAGTCACCCTCCATCGTTGTCGCCATTAATGACTGACATTTTCTTCAAGCTCGAGACCGCGCACGTCCCAGGCTACACATCCAGAGGCCATGGAAAGGCTCCAGGCTTCGAAGCAAGAGTTCAATTGTGAGTTCCCCTTGCAGTAGCTATGCCAATTAGTGAAGCAATTTTAGCCGCTGCTGTCGCGCAAAGAAAGGTGGGACTTTAGTCCCACCTTGGAAGTGGACAACCGAGTGAATTCGCATATATTGTTTTTGTGATTGGGGCTTACCGCCTCCAACCACGGGGTGAGGTCCCATTACATCCTCACTCACTTGACCTGCTAAAGCCTCTCACTCCTCGGTCACTACACCACGTCGGTGACCCTGGACCCGGGTACGCGGATCCTCTGATTACCTGATAACCTGATGTGCATGGCCCTGGGAGGGCGGATCCCAAAGAGAGAACGAAAGAGAGAGAGTGCGGGGTAGGGGAGGGTTTTTCCCTATGCGACACTTAGCCAAATCTGATTGCTTCCCTTGTGTGTAAAGGAAGAAGGAAGAGGAGAAGAGGTTGAAAGCAGAAAGGAGTAACAGACAGGGAAGAAGAGAAAGAAGAGGAGAAGAAGGAAGAAGGCTCATGTGTGAAGAGAAAGCAGAGAAGGAAAGAAAAGAAGAGGAAGAAGAAGAAAAGCTAAAGAAGAGAAAGGGAAGAAACAGTGCTAGGGAAGCACTGTAGCATCTGATGGTTAAGTCGTTTGGTCATTAGACCCGACGACTGATTTGAGGCTTGATACTATTGAGATATTGAATACTTAATATATATGCTTAGAGAATAATTGGTGATTTAAATCACCATCATTTTAGCTTCTCTACCTTTTTATTGCTTCAAAATACATGAGAATTCATTGAATATCTAAAGTGATAGATTAGTATTTATTGAATATCATTTTGTGGTTTAAATTCTTGTGCTCATTTACATTATTTGAGATTAGTGTGTGAATTCCTATTTTCTCCCTGTGTTCGACCTCATATTTCATTCGAGTAATAAATATTATTTGTTTTTCTCACAGATTCGATCTATACTATAACATGACGATTTTAAAACCCGTTTCAGAGCGACTAACATTTTGGCACTGTTGCTAGGGAGAAACGTGCAATTCACCACTATTCTCTGCATTATTTGATTATATTTGAGCACCGACTTGCTCTATTTTGCTTTATTTTGATTTTGCGAGGTACTTCACAAGGAAATCTTCTGCGCAAATCAACCACTCCAGGGTAGGTAACTTATCTATTCTTCCCTAATCAACCTCCTAATCTTGGGAAAATAAGAAAGGAATCGATCAATTAGGAATCACCTACCTTATTTTTCATAGTAATCATCATTTAAAAGGAAAGTTTTCTAATTTGCAAAATTATTTTTCAAATCTGATTGGAGTTTGAAGCAATTCTATTTAAAATTCCCTACACCAAATTGCTTGTGCTTATTAGGGTTTACACTTAATTTCTAAATCACTTTGGGCTAACACATTTCTTGCTTGAAGCCTAGGGTGAACATATCAAGATCAATTGAACTTGGAAATAGAGCCAATTAGGGCTTCAATTTTTAGGATTTTGGAGAGCTAGTTCACACGTGCTTGCATAAAAGGAAACAAACCCACCCGCATTTGTGTGCTACCCAAGCCCTTGGTTGAAAAGATCTAATCAACAAAAACCCTAAAACGAAGCTCTACATTCACTTGAACCTTAAAATCCTTGGACCTAATAACTTGAGAGTCAAAACAGGGTGACTTTTAGGTCTTGACCTAGATCTCATTTTGCCATCTTTAGGGCAGGTCAGGTGAAGTAGGTCTACATTGTAGGCCAACCAACCTCCAAATTATGTCACAAGTTGAATTAACTTCTAATCAAGTGAAACTCAAGGTACAAAATTTGGACATAAAATTGGTAGACTCAAGGACTTAAGTTTGTACATTCCAGTCTACCTAGACCCTCAGTGACAAGGAAGGTTGAGTGGGGGAAACCTTGTAACCCGTGGGGACGCTCTATCATATAGGGGTCTTTGCGGGGCTCTCCCTTCCTAGCTACCTAGGTATTTTTTGGGTGTGTAAATTTTCTATTCAGAGGTATCATCTGCCTCGAAATTGCCTTAGTCATCCAAATATCCTTGGGTGCCTTGATTGGGTCAAAAATTCACATCCAGTCCCTCATCCCTTCTCTTAGAGCACATACACAGATTTTCTTGGGAATCGCTTTTAGATCTGATCAACTTCAATCTAATCTTGAATTTTGATTCTACAACTTGATTTCACCACCTAATTTGAAGATGCAGCCTGGCAATTTAGGAAAACCATTGAAGAAACCTGAATCTCAAATATCCATGAAAGATAGAATGATTGAGGATGCCCTTAGATTTTATAAGATTGATAACAAAACCTCAAAACTAATTGACGACATTCAGGTTATTGTGCCGATAACAACTTTCATCATAAAATGTACCCAAGTAATTATAACACAAGTAACAAATGGATCAACCCAGGATGTTCTCATGACAGGATATATTGAGTTAGAGAAATTACATAACTTTGAATATCTCCATTGCATGACAAATCTTGTACTTTGGGAAAGACACCAAGATGATCTTGAAAAATGGGAACAGATGATAAAATTGTTAAAATAGATTATCGATAAAAAATACCCGTACATTCCCCCAGCATTTAGTGAAACATATTGGAACAATACTAAGGATCAATCTGATTTTCCAAATCCCAGGTTTGAGAATAAAGGTTTTTGTGGACCCCCAACCCAAATGGAATATGATCCAACTTATATACAAATGGACATGCCAGATCTTGAGATGGGTTGGGAGGATCCAATTATAGGTGATCACGATTTTGAACCAGCCCTAGAAAATCAAAAGACTGGTTCACCTGGCTTAGATTTCCTAGACACTTATAATAATGAGATTAAGTCAGATCCTCTTGAGGGAATAAATTTTGCTCCTTATTCTGATAAGGTGGTCCTCAAGGACAATTTTGACATCCTTGTAAAGCCCAACCTAGATTCTATTAATTCAACCCACACCCTTAACCTAGAATCTAGATCTGAGCATTCTTGGGATGATTACAAGGCCCTGTGTGATGAAAATCAGATTTAAATTTAGATCATGATTTTGGGCCTTTATTTGAAGAATGCACCTCTCCAACATCCTCAGAAACACAGATTAATTTTTTGGAAGTCACTAATGCGAAATTTGTAAAAGCGGGTTTTTAAGTCGTAACACGTGAAATCGCATACGTTTTTAAATTTATAACCTAGATAGTGGGGTATCTAGGGTCTCCAAGGAGGCAATTTGGTTGCAAAAATCGATCTCTTGCTTGGAAATGGAAATCAACTTTCTTTTTGGTCTTTTTAAATATGTAGTTTTTTTAGGGTTTTGAAATAACGGCAATGCTAATTTTGTTGGCAACGGAAAACAGCTAACACCTAACTCACTATACTACTATTAAAGTGACAAGTAGAGATTCTCCCTAGGCTCACTCTAGACACACGGAGGTCTAGAGTAATTAGGGAGAAGGAGTGAAAAGTGCTAGAAACTATATTATAAAAAAATTGCAACAAAATGAAATAGTATTGAAGGCAACTTGATTGATGCAAAAGTGTTTTACATAAAAACCTAGTAGAGGAATGCTTCTACCACTCGAATAAATGCAATAAATAAAGTACAACACAAATCCTCCTGAAGTGATGGTGAAAAGGGGAAGCTCCTTGCTCCAAGCTTAGTGGCTCCTAGGCTTGAAAAGGGCTCCTCCTTCTCCTTCCTTGAAAGGCTCCTCCAAGGTGGAAGCTTCCACCTTAATTGTCCTTCTCCAAGGGTGGGCGTGTACCACCCTTGAGCTTCTCCTCCAAGGTGGCGTGGACCACCTTCAAGATCTCCTCCAAAGGTCTTCCTTGTCTGGCTTCTCCTTTGGCTACCGTGGGCACAAGAGAGAAGGGAAGAGGGGAAGGCACCAAGGGGACAGAGTATCCCCTTAATCTTCTTCTTCTTCTTCTTCTCTCTTGGGCATGAGCTTTAGGTAGAATATGAGAGGTATTTTGCTAGCCAAGGATGGGTTGTAAGGTGGTGGGTGTTGGTCTTTTTATAGGGTAGGATGAGAGGGTTAAGGTGACTCTTGAGATGGATGGCTAAGATGGGAAGATGGGGGTGGTTAGGTGATCCTAGGGCTAAGGAGAGTTGGTGCCACCTAAGGGATGTAAGGGGGGTAGTTATGGGTGGCCAAGGGACACCTAAAAGTGGTGCCAACCATGGAGAGGTGCCATGGGTTGGAGCCAACTTTAAGGCTTCTAGAAGGGGGTTGAGGTGGATGGTGGATGTGGCTTGGAGGGGTTATGTGTAGGGTGGATATGGGGGTTGATGTTGGTGCCAAAAAGGGGGGTGGTTAGGGTGGTTTTGGCACCAACATCTAGGTGTCTTTTGGTGGTGATTGAGGGGTGAATGGTGGTGAAGAAGGTGGCACCAACTTGAGTAGAGGTGGAGCTAGCTAGGTGGACTTGAGTTTATTTAGTAAATAGAGCTAGCTAGGGTTAAGTTATGGCTGATGGATGGCAAGGAGCTAGATGATAGCTAAGCTAAGCTAATCTAAGCTAGCTTAGCTAGTAGTGGAGTGGAGGAGTAAGCATGTGGAGCTTAGGGTTTGAGGAGAGGAGTTGGATATGAAGAATCTGGGGCTGAATTGGAGCTGGCACCTACTGAAGAGGTCAACATGGGGCTACTCTAGCTGGCTTAGCTTGCTAGTTCTTTGCTAGCTGCTAAGCCAAGCTAAAGTGAGCTAGCTTCTGTTGAATGGAGCTGAGGTGAGCTGGGTTTGGTGCTCCCGGGGAAGATTGAGCTGGTTGAGACAGCTAAGGTAGCTTAGCTCAACTAAGTTGAGCTAAGCTGAGTCCCCAAGAACTGGACTTGAGCTTCCTGAGCTGGAATGAATTCATCTTCAATTGGCTAGAGTTGAGTGGAGCTGGATGTAGCTGGACCTGAGCTGGGGTGAACTCCAGTCAACTCAGCTGAGCTAGCTAGAGCTCCCTATGGACTAGTGGGAGCTGAGATGAGCTAGACTCAGCTAAGTTGAGCTGGATCTGAGCTGATCTGAGCTAGGGTGAGCTAAGATATGATCTCTTGAGTTGCCATTCAGCTGAGATGAGCTGAATGGAGTTAGGATGAGCTAACCCTAGTCCAAGTGAGTTGGATTCCAGCTGTGGTGAGCTAGATCAAGCTGAGTTCCAGCTAGTCTGAGCTTCTTCTTCACCAGTTGCCTTCCTGAGTGCTAGGGTTTAGGGATCTATATATCTATTCATCCCTAACACTCACAAAAACACATTAAAAAGACAACCCCAAAAACCCATTTGCGAAGCAAAACCCTAAGAGCTAGGATTGTTTTAGTGCAAAAGAATGGTGATAAACTGGCGTTTATCACACCCTCATGCTTATCTTTTACTAGTCTCTTAGCAAAAATTTAATTTATAAAATGGAATTTTTGGAAAATCTAATTTTTTTGACTTTTGAGGAGAAAAAGATTAAGGGACCTTGGTTGATCTAAACATAGGAGGCATGGGATTTGTTAAGGATAAACATCGGGATTTGTTTTTGGATCAAAAAATTAGACAAAACGGGATCAATATATCCTCCAGAAAATTCACAAATTAACCCCTTATTAATTCAGATGACTTGAAATTTCTATTTTTAGGATTTTTCTGGCTCATGAATCTGATTCGCAACTTGCAGTATCCTTTAAAACCTTGTGTCCATGCTTGTGAAAAGCCAACATTTATAAGGGCGTGTTTTTGGTTTAAAACTTTTTTTTTTCTCTCCCCCATGCTTATTTTTAGCTTAGTCTTACAACAGATGTGTCGGGATCATCATTCCCGTTACCAATCCTCGAGGGGGCTCTGGCGCCAGTACTTTGGGATGTCACTATCCATGACACCACCCAGGAGCTCAATGATAAGTCGATTTTCGCTTTCGAATAATGTAATAAGATGATTTGTCATTTTAGTAACAAAATGGTGGAAAATCGCTTAACAAAATAATTACAATAAAAATTAACCACTCACAAAAGAGCGGGTCATGTCTATAGGGAGGCAATGATGCAATAAAATCACGAAAATTTTTTTTCTCGTATTCGTTCAATCAAGTGCGAAATCCATAGTCAAATCTGACATGAAATGCGACGAAAAGAAGATGCACAATAACTCAAAAATGTAAGGGTAGATGTGTAATTTTTCCTCGCTGAAATATTCAATAAATATGTGATGAATCTCTATAATTTCCAATTGACAAGCATTACAGAATTTATGCACATCTTAACCCAAAATCAATGTCAAAAGATGCGAATAACAAAAGCCAAGCAATTATGAGAAAAGATGAGCATGAAGTTGCAATTTCACTCAATATTTCAAATATTAAAATAAAAATGAAAGTTGGGCAATGGCATTCAAATGTAAATATTAATTAACCCAAAAATAGAGGATTTGGTTCCTTTGTGCGTGCGTGATAGCGATTTTACACGGTTTGTTAATTAGGTCGTTGTAACGCGTAAATCCGCTTTCGCCCTTAAATTTATAATCCTAGATAGTGAAGTATCTAGGGTCGTCCAAGGAGGCAATATGGTTGCAAAATTGATTCTCTTGCTAGGAATATAAATCTCAACTTTCTTTTTGGTATTTTTTTCAATATATCATTTTTTTGTTTTTAAGCTAAGGCAACATGCGAACTGATGGCGGGAAAAGTGATTTACACTTCAATTTAAATACTACTTCTAAGTAGAGCCTCTCCCTAAGCTCACTCTAGGCAAGTGGAGGCCTATAATAATTAGGGAGAAGGAGTGAAGAATGCTAAAAATAAGCTAATAGAAATGCAAACAAGAAATGCAAAGAAGGCAACTAGATAATTGATAAAGTGTTTTACAAAAGGCCTAGTAGAGGAAAGCTTGTACTACTAGAAAAATGCAAATAAGAAAAGAAAACACAAATCCTCTAGATAGATGGTGAAGAAGAGGGCTTCTTGCTCCAAGGTTAGTGGCTCCCAATCTTGAAAAGAGTCCTTTAACTCCTTCCTTGCAGTGCTCCGCCAAGGTGATGTCCTCCAAGGCAAGCCCTAGGGGGGCGTGCCCTAAGTTTCTCTCCAAGGGTGGACGTCCACCCTAACTCCTTCTCCTTTGCCTGGCCGTCCTCCTTGAAGTGGAAGAGTCCTCCTCCTTGGCGTGGCCCAAGTTGAAGAGAGTGGGGAGAAGAAGGCACCAAAAGGGCTGGTGATGTGCCCCTTTAATCTCCTTCTCTACTCCTTCTCCTTGGGTGTAGGTATAGGTGGATGTAGGTAGAAAAATACACTAATGGAGGATGCCCCAAAATGGTGGTAGGTGGTGGCTTTTTATAGAATAGGAAGGGGGCTATGGTGACCTTTGAATTGGATGGCCAAGATGAGTTGATGGAGGTGGTTGGAGATCCCATGGCCAAGGAGAGTTGGCGCCACCTTAAGGGACACCAAGGGGGTAGTTATGGGTGTTGACACCCCTTGGTGTTGGCACCAAAATGGGCTTTCTAGAAGGCTATTAGGTGGCTCCACCTTAAGGTTCTAGAAGGGGGGTATGTGGATGGCTAGGATGTATTATATGGGTAGGTGTAGGGTGGATGAAGAGGCTGAAAGTTGGCACCAAAATGGAGGTGGTTAGGGGTGGTTTTTGGCACCAACTTGAAGTGTCTTTTGGTGGAGATAATGGGGTGAAGGGGTGGCTAGGTGGTGGCGCCAACTTAAGTAGGGTAGCTAGCTTAGGTAGGCTTGAGTTGGTGGAGCTACCTAGGGTTGATTTTTAAGGTAATGGATGGTCAAGGCGCTGGTTGTTAGCTAAGCTAAGCTAAGCTAAGATAAGCTAAGCTAGCTTAGCTAAAGGTGGAGTAGAGGAGAAGGTGTTGGAGCTAGGGTTTGGAGGAAGGAGCTGAGGAGGAGAAGTCTGGAGCTGGAGCTGGAGTTGGCTGCTGCTGAAGAGGCTGGCATGGGGCTACTCTAGCTGGCTTAGCTTGCTAGTTCTTTGCTAGTTGCTAAGCCAAGCTAAAGTGAGCTAGATTCTACCAAAATGAGCTGAGGTGAGCTAGGTCTGGTGCTCCAGGGGAGAATCAAGCTGGTTGAGGCAGCTAAGGTAGCTTAGCTCAACTGAGATGAGTTAAGTTGAGTCCCCGGGAGCTGGACTTGAGCTTCCTGAGCTGAGATGAATTCTTCTTCAGCTGGCTGGAGTTGAGTGGAGCTGGATGTAGCTGGATCTGAGCTGGGGTGAACTCCTGTCAACTCAGCTGAGCTAGCTAGAGCTCCCTATGAACTAGTGGGAGCTGAGATGAGCTAGACTCAGCTAAGTTGAGCTGGATCTGAGCTGACTTGAGCTAGGGTGAGCTAAGGTAAACTCTCTTGAGCTGCCATCCAGTTGAGGTTAGCTGAATGGAGCTGGGATGAGCTAACCCTAGTTCAAGTAAGCTAAGTTTCAGCTGTGGTGAGCTGGATCAAGCTAGGTTCCAGCTAGTCTGGGCTTCTCCTTCACCATTTGCCTTCTTGAGTGCTAGGGTTTTAGGGATCTGTGCATTTGTACATCCCTAACACTCACAAAAACACATTAAAACGACAATAAAAAATGCAATTCATGCCTATCCTAATTTATGCCTAAATGCAGCCCAAAAAACCATTTGCGGAGTAAAATCCTAAGAGCTAGGTTAGTTTTAATGCATAAGAATGCTGATAAACTGGTGTTTATCACACCCCCATGCTTATCTTTTGCTAGTCTCTTAGCAAAACTTTAATTTTTTTGGAAAACGGAATTTTTGGGAAATCTAATTTTTTGACTTTTGAGGAGAAAAAGAGATTAAGGGACCTTGGTAGATTAAAACACAGGAGGTACGGGATTTGTTGAAGATAAACATCAAGATTTATTTTTGGATCCAACCATTAGACAGAACGGGATCAATATATCCTCCATAAAATTCACAAATTAACCCCTTGTTAATTCAGATGACTTGAAATGTTTATTTTTAGGATTTTTCTGGCTCGTGAATCTGATTCGCAACTTGCAAATTCCTTTGAAACCTTGTGTCTGTGCTTGTGAAAAGCCAACATTTATAAGGACATGTTATTATTATTATTATTATTTTTTTTCTCCCCCATGCTTATTTTTAGCTTAGTCTTACAACAGATGTGTCGGGATCATCATTCCCGTTACCATTCCTCGAGGGGGCTCTGGCGCCAGTACTTCGGGATAGCACTGTCCATGACACCACCCAGGAGCTCACAACCCCAAAACACGATGCGGTGAAAAGGGGCGCTCCAAGCAAACTCAAGCTCTTGCTCCAACGCTATAGGTAGAGCACCGTCTAAGACACTTGAGCTGCTGAAATGTGCTTTAATGCTCCGTCTAAAGATATGAAATATAGATATAGAGCAGCGCCGAGGTGGTAACATGTTGACATCGCATCCTCAAAGAAGGTATTTTCCTTCTTCTCGGCGGTGGGAACTCAAACCAATGATCTGCTTCAGACTTTTACTAAATCCAAACAAGGGAGCTTTTCAAATTTTTAGTTGTTTTTAAGTGTTGGCTTGTGTGTGAAAATTGACACAAGAAGTTTCTTGAGACCCGGAAGTTTTTGAATTAGAAACTAAGTCAAATACTTTCCATATTACAAAATAGGATCAAGTCACCTGAACTATCATGAGTTCAGGTGGAATTTTAGAGAAGGATATCTGATCTAGTCTAAAATAGACCCTGCAATTCTAATGATCAGATCCATATCCTCATCCTTAGTTTGTTAAAGATTAAATCCCATTGTACCAGAAGTAAAATTTTCTACGTTAGTCCCGATTTCAAAATTTTTTCCTCAAAAAGTTTTCAACATTTTTATTTTTATTTTTTTTTGGGTATGCAAGCAGGAAATAAATTAAAGAAAATTGCATGTTTTTAGGTTTTGAACATCCTAAATCGATCATAAAAATTTAAAAACACCCCCCCATGCTTAAGATATGCCATGTCCTCATGCATTAGGAGGGAAAAGGGATCACCTTAGTGAAGAACGGTCGGGTTTAGGATGAATAAAACCTGGAAAAAGAAGAAAAAAGGAAAGCAAGAAAAAATGATGGGTTTCCTCCCATCCAGTGCTATCTTTTACGCCATTCAGCCGGGCGTGAAGGTATGCACAGAAGACGGAAAATCATGTAAATAATTGGACACTTGGATGCCGCAAAAAAGGTGTCTTCGTCTAGATCCCTAGAAAATTGATTAGAAATAATATTGGGATCAAAGTGAGATGGAAATTGATAAGTGTGGCCCGAGTTTGGCCATGGTTTTAATTCAGGTTGGGTGCCAAACTCGGGCAGGGTTGGTGGCAGGTCCGTAAGAAAGGGGTCGGGGAAGGAATGGTGAGTTAGTGTGGAAAAATTAGGTGCATGAATAGTGGGTGGGTTAGGGGGGTTATCAGGAATAAATTTGGAGTCAAGACAAGTTTCCAGATCACAGATTTCGCTGACCACTGAGTCTGAATCAGAGTTCTCAAAAAAATTGTGGTCGGTAAGGGTATCTATTAACATTGTCTCCTCCACCATATTGGAAATTTCAGTATCTGAGTCCTCAAAGAAGTTATCATCATGGAATCTCCTGGAGGATTTAAAAATATCTAAAGTGATAGTTTGGCCTGCACAGGTGATATCCATTTTGCCTGTGTGGCAATTGATATTTGCCTTTGCAGTGGCCAAAAAGGGGCGTCCAAGGATTATCGGGGAGTCCAGTAATGATTCGGGTGCCTCAATGTCAAGAACCAGAAAGTCTGCAGGGAAGACACAATTCTGGACCTTGACTAATACATCCTCGACAATCCCACGAGGTTTGATTGTAGATCGGTCGGCTAATTGCAGGGTAACCTCGACGGATTTTAATTCACTGATATGAAATTCTTCGAATAAACTCGTGGGAATAATATTTACTGAGGCACCAAGATCAAGCAGGGTGCGATTAAATGTAGTGTCATCAATAATTACAGAAATTAAAGGCACCCCCAGATCTTTCATCTTAGGAGGCAGCTTACTCTGTATGACAGAGCTTACTGTCTCCGAAAGATGCACTTTCCAAGATTTTTGGCCTGCCTTTTAGGAGTACAAATCTCCTTTAAAAATTTAGCATAGGCAGGTATATATTTAATGGCATCTAGGAGAGGGATATTGATATGAACTTGCCCAAATAGCTCCATGAGTTCTTCTGTAGTGGGCTCAGATTTCTTTTTTTTGTTGGTGGTGGGGTAGAGAGCTTGTGGGAAAGGGATCTTGTCTTGAGATTTTGGCTTTTCTTTTTCTTCCTGATGGGGAGGTGGGGAGTCAATTTGCACATGTATCTTACCAGGTTCGTGTGAAGGCCCGGGGTCAGTGGTGGTTTTCCCACTCCTCAAAGTAACTGCATGTGCAGTCGGATTATTATTTGGAGGAGGTGGGGGGGCCTGTGATTGCAGAAACCTGGGCGGCTGCTGAGGTGGTGGATTAGGAGGAGGCTGATTTGGATAGTGTGGATTTCTGCCCATATAATGGTTCCCTTGGTGATTGGGATTGGGTATGGGTTGGGACGGAAGATGTCCTACAGGTCTTTGTGTGGGAGCAACCCCAATCTGATTGTTCAAATTTGTGATGTTGCGGGTTACTTCCGTCATTTTTGTTTGCATATCCTGTAGGGTTCGCAGCATCTGGGCATTGATATCTTGTTGGGATGGCCCAGGATGGAAGTTTGGATTCGATCCATACCCATTAAAATGATGTGGTTGGGAGGAAACTTGATTATTCCAGGAGTAGTTCGGGTAATTTTTCCAATTGGAAGAATTTTTAAAGGTCTCCTGGATGGTAGAAATATTTTGGGTGGGATTAAGATCTGGATAATTATAATTCCCCAGTGAATCATGGGCAACCTCAGAATAATCAGCAGGAGTAGTGTTGAGATTGTGCAAATTTTCTCTTCGTGGAAAGTTAGGTTGGATTAGATGTGGGTGTGGAGCTTGAGTTGATGTGGCGAGTCTTTCCTCAATTTTTTTTTGATTAATATGCATCTGGTCGAGTTTTTGAGCGATCAATTGAAGATCGTCTTGGGTGACCGGAATAGATTGAGTGCCTATTTCATGAATACCAAACTGCAGGTTTTGGGTTCTGCAAAATGTGTTCATGGAAGCTTGATTAAATGAGTTTTCACTCATTTCTTCAAATAGATCATAGGCACTTTCAGCATCTTTATTTAAGAAGTTGCCGCCACACGAGGCGTCGACAAAATGTCGGATTTGATCTTCTAATCCATGATAGAAGATTTGCACGAGCTGCCATAAAGGAATCTCGTGGTGTGGGCAACTTCTTAAAAGGTCTTGAAATCTTTCCCAAGCAACATGGAAAGTTTCACCAGATTTTTGGTGAAAGGTCGTAATAGATCTTCGTAAAGAATTGGTACGACCTATGGGAAAGAATTTCTTGAGGAAGGCGCTTTTGAGTTGAGGCCATGTTGTGATGGGTCGGCTAATGGTCCTGAACCAATAAGCGGCCTTATCTTTAAGAGATAATGGAAAAAGCCGCATCAGCCATATGTCTTCTTGCACATTTCGGGAACGGGTTGTCTGTGCAAGAAGAGTTAGTTCTTCAAGGTGGCTGAAAGGGTCTTCCCTAGGAAGGCCATGAAAGTGTTTAATCAGGTTCAGGACGGCAGGCTTGATCTCAAAGTCCCCCTCCGGTATGACCACCCCTGGTCATTCCTCATAATAAGACGGATCATAGAAATCTTTTAAAGGAACAACAGGCTGCTGACGGGGTGGTGGGTTTGGCCTTGGATTGGCTAGGTTTTGGATGTTCCTAGTCAATGTTTGTTGATTGGAATTTAATTTATTAATCTGATCGGCCATCAATTTTAAAAGATCAGGTAGGGGGTCTTGATGTTGTGTGTGGGGCAACTCAAGATTAGGGAGCTCCAAGTGTGGGAAGTTACTGGTGGTTGGGTTTTGGGTGGAAGGGTTAGAATTAGGGTTAGTAGTGGGGTTAGAGGTGGACGTGGAAGGGTCAGTGGACCTATTTTGTTGTGTTTCCATTTTTTCAGGAGAAGAAGACAGAAAAAGTGGTCTTTTTGTGTGGGGGGCGAAATCAAATGGTTCTTCCAAGTGAGGATTTTGAGACCGTCGCCCGTGCATAAAATGGAAGAACGGGAGGGGAGGAGAAGAGAAAGAGATAAGAGAAAGTGTGCAATTCAAACAAATAAAACTAGACCTAACTTAAATGTGACTCCGTAATAATAACCTAAGACTTGGTCTATATAGGAAATAAGTAGTCAATAGTGAATACCCGTTCTATCAACAAATCTAGCCAAGTTGCTTAAGGGGAGGTTTGGGTCCAAACGTTTCCCAGGGAAAACCCCAGGTGCTTGTACAAACCCACGCTTGGTTGTTTGACACGGCCCCTCAGCCTAAACACCAGATATAGATGACAGAATTGGTACTAAGGAAAACTTAAGACCAAAATAGTAAGCCTAAGTTGATAAAGCCTTAGGGGTCAAGTTGCTACAAGTTTTAATTAGGTCTAGGATGCTATAGTGCACACGGAATGTGGAGGGCGTTTATTGGGTTGTTGCCCTGTTATTTGATTTTTTTGTGTGTGTGCAGGAATTGGAGAGTGGCTCCAATGAAAATCAAGTTGTCACACAATTTTCTTGTATTTATGTCTTTTAGGATTCAATTTAATTAAATGTGTTTTAGGGTTTTTCTAATTAAATTTTCAAACAAGTTTGAAAATTTACAATCAAAGGAAAACAAGTTATATGGGTGATTGTATATTTCCTTTTAATTGAGTCTCTAAAAAGAAAGAAGAAACCCTAAGCCAATTATCCCTAAGACAGAAATTTTACTACCATTGATTTATTTTTAGGCTTTCAGAATTAAGTAGTGGTCCAAACAAGTCAAAAAACACTACTACTTTGAAGAAAATCAAACAAGGATTCGAAAAAAGATTTTTGTAAGATTTTAAGAATTTTTTTGATAATTATTTTAAATTTTTAATTGTACTGGTGTCAAAGTCCAGAAATGATATCCATGGGTATTGTGGACTTTTAAGTATTACCAATGACCTCAGAAAATTTTTGTGATTTTATATGATGTGTAAAATTCCACAAGGATTCTATAAAGCTAAATTTCACAAAAATTGGATGAGTATAAAAATTCTAAAAATTCGTGGACAGTAGCAAAATAGGAAGATTAAAGGGTGTGACCCCTCTGCAATTCATGAATTTTTAAAAATTAAATACAAATCCAATTGATCTGAAATTTGGAACAGATGTTCCAAACTTAATTGGGAATCACTCTATGAAATTGTATGATTTTAGGAGGCCTGTGGTGTTAGGAATCGATTTTTCAAGTCTGGATAGAAATCTGGACCCGAAAAATAGAACACCAATACTTGCAATGGAGTGGTGTTAAAGAAGCATACAAGCAAACAATAGATTTTATAATGCACCACTCCACTTAATTAAGTTTTTTTGGGATCCTGAAAGCCAAGTTTAGTATATTTTTGGTAGTTTTAATTAATTATGTGACCAGAAAGAGGAACCAACCTGAATTTCGCGGGAAGAACAGGAACTTTGAGCTCTTGCTTCCAAATTCCCGCCTTCCCGCTGTAGTTCCTGCACACACAAAAGAAAGAAAGAAGAAGGGGATGAGATCCACTTCAAGCAAGAGAAAATGAGTTAATGCAAAGCCGTGCCTCCCCGGCAACGGCGCCAAAAAGTGATAGCGATTTTACGCGGTTTGTTAATTAGGTCGTTGTAACGCGTAAATCTGCTTTTGCTCTTAAATTTATAATCCTAGATAGGGAAGTATCTAGGGTCGTCCAAGGAGGCAATATGGTTGCAAAATTGATTTTCTTGCTAGGAATATAAATCTCAACTTTCTTTTTGGTATTTTTTTCAATATATCATTTTTTTGTTTTTAAGCTAAGGCAACATGCGAACTGATGGCGGGAAAAGTGATTTACACTTCAATTTAAATACTACTTCTATGTGGCAAGTAGAGCCTCTCCCTAAGCTCACTCTAGGAAAGTGGAGGCCTAGAATAATTAGGGAGAGGGAGTGAAGAATGCTAAAAATAAGCTAATAGAAATGCAAACAAGAAATGCAAAGAAGGCAACTAGATAATTGATAAAGTGTTTTACAAAAGGCCTAGTAGAGGAAAGCTTGTACTACTAGAAAAATGCAAATAAGAAAAGAAAACACAAATCCTCTAGATAGATGGTGAAGAAGAGGGCTTCTTGCTCCAAGGTTAGTGGCTCCCAATCTTGAAAAGAGTCCTTTAACTCCTTCCTTGCAGTGCTCCGCCAAGGTGATGCCCTCCAAGGCAAGCCCTAGGGGGGCGTTCCCTAAGTTTCTCTCCAAGGGTGGACGTCCACCCTAACTCCTCCTTTGCCTGGCCGTCCTCCTTGAAGTGGAAGAGTCCTCCTCCTTGGCGTGGCCCAAGTTGAAGAGAGTGGGGAGAAGAAGGCACCAAAAGGGCTAGTGATGTGCCCCTTTAATCTCCTTCTCTACTCCTTCTCCTTGGGCGTAGGTATAGGTGGATGTAGGTAGAAAAATACACTAATGGAGGATGCCCCAAAATGGTGGTAGGTGGTGGCTTTTTATAGAATAGGAAGGGGGCTATGTTGACCTTTGAATTGGATGGCCAAGATGAGTTGATGGAGGTGGTTGGAGATCCCATGGCCAAGGAGAGTTGGCGCCACCTTAAGGGACACCAAGGGGTGTTGACACCCCTTGGTGTTGGCGCCAAAATGGGCTTTCTAGAAGGCTATTAGGTGGCGCCACCTTAAGGTTCTAGAAGGGGGGTATGTGGATGGCTAGGATGTGTTATATGGGTAGGTGTAGGGTGGATGAAGAGGCTGAAAGTTGGCGCCAAAATGGAGGTGGTTAGGGGTGGTTTTTGGCACCAACTTGAAGTGTCTTTTGGTGGAGATAATGGGGTGAAGGGGTGGCTAGGTGGTGGCGCCAACTTAAGTAGGGTAGCTAGCTTAGGTAGGCTTGAGTTGGTGGAGCTACCTAGGGTTGATTTTTAAGGTAATGGATGGTCAAGGCGCTGGTTGTTAGCTAAGCTAAGCTAAGCTAGGATAAGCTAAGCTAGCTTAGCTAAAGGTGGAGTAGAGGAGAAGGTGTTGGAGCTAGGGTTTGGAGGAAGGAGCTGAGGAGGAGAAGTCTGGAGCTGGAGCTGGAGTTGGCTGCTGCTGAAGAGGCTGGCATGGGGCTACTCTAGCTGGCTTAGCTTGCTAGTTCTTTGCTAGTTGCTAAGCCAAGCTAAAGTGAGCTAGCTTCTACCAAAATGAGCTGAGGTGAGCTAGGTCTGGTGCTCCAGGGGAGAATCAAGCCGGTTGAGGCAGCTAAGGTAGCTTAGCTCAACTGAGATGAGCTAAGCTGAGTCCCCGGGAGTTGGACTTGAGCTTCCTGAGCTGAGATGAATTCTTCTTCAGCTGGCTGGAGTTGAGTGGAGCTGGATGTAGCTGGATCTAAGCTGGGGTGAACTTCTGTCAACTTAGCTGAGCTAGCTAGAGCTCCCTGTGAACTAGTGGGAGTTGAGATGAGCTAGACTCAGCTAAGTTGAGCTGGATCTGAGCTGACTTGAGCTAGGGTGAGCTAAGGTAAACTCTCTTGAGCTGCCATCCAGTTGAGGTTAGCTGAATGGAGCTGGGATGAGCTAACCCTAGTTCAAGTAAGCTAAGTTTCAGCTGTGGTGAGCTGGATCAAGTTGGGTTCCAGCTAGTCTGGGCTTCTCCTTCACCATTTGCCTTCTTGAGTGCTAGGGTTTTAGGGATCTGTGCATCTGTACATCCCTAACACTCACAAAAACACATTAAAACGACAATAAAAAATGCAATGCATGCCTATCCTAATTTATGCCTAAATGCAGCCCAAAAAACCATTTGCGGAGTAAAATCCTAAGAGCTAGGTTAGTTTTAATGCATAAGAATGATGATAAACTGGTGTTTATCAGTGCGCAAAGAGGAGGCGATGGTGGCTCGTGGGAAGCTCAAAGAAGGATAAGCACGATGAGAGCTTTCCGATGGTGGTGGTGGTGCTCCGAATGGCTGTTGGTGGTCCCCGGCCGGAGTGGAAGAGGCCGTCGGCGGTGAGGCTCTTCGGCCGGCCGTCGGGTGGTCGATTGGTGCGGTTGGAAGCGTGGTTGTGCTCGGGGAGTCGGGGCGAGTTTGATGGAGTTCCCGACGTGAAGTTTCTAGGCCGGATTTGATGGCTGCGTTTGTGGTGACTTTGGGTACCTTCATTGGCAAAGAAGAAGAAGAAGAAGAAGGAGGAGGAGGAGCTAGGCGTGTGCACAAGTGGCGACACCTGCTGGAGTATAGCATGCTATGCATGCGCTGCTGGTGGGCGAGGTCGGTTGCTGCTGTTGGGCACGCGGCTTGGGCTACGGAGAGTTCTCGACAGTTGCTGCGGGCAGCGTGCGCACATAGCAGCAGTGGGCGTGGGAGGTGCTGGAGGGCGTGCTACTATGCGTGCTGCGTGTGGCGGGGGGTGCTGAGGAACGCGCGTTGTGCGCAGGTGGCTGGTGAGGGTGCTAGTGCTGCTGGTAATGAAGTGAGGGCGTGCGGTGGTGCAGGTGCTGGTGCGTGGGTGGGTTGGAGATGAAGGTGCGCAGGGGTAGGCGCGTGCGTTGGAGGTGGGTGCGCTAGAGATGGGATGCGTAGAGGCTGTCGTGAGTTGCTGGCTGAGGTGAGGAGGAGTTGCAGAGACACTTGGCGGTGTGGGCTGTCACCCCACACGCCCACGGTGGTGGAGTCGTACTGCTGCAGTGGGAGGCCGGTGGTATGGAATGGAAGAGGAGCAAGGTCCTCTAAGCATAGTGAGAAACAAAGGGGTGGTGGCCTCCCCTTCAATGGCAGCTCTTCCTTCTCCTTTTGTAGCCACGACCACACAGATTTGAAATTCAAAACACCGTAGAATGAATGTGATGTGTAGGAGGAGGCGGAGCCGAAGGAGTTACCTGTGCAAAGGAGAAGAAGAATAAAAGAATAAAATAATTAGGGTTTTTTATACATAACTCCTTAACTTCTATGTTAATTAAAATAGTGCACCTAATTAATTAACTAATTAAATGTATGCAACCCTAGGTTAATTCTAAATGCATGAATTATGTACTTAAGCTAAAAATATGAATTAATTTATTTACATCCTAATGTATGCTATCTAAATGTTAAAATTAATTTAGTGTCTAGACATTTAGATACTTAAATAGCCCACAAATATGGGCTAATCACTCACAACCCCAAAACACAATGTGATGTAAAAGGGCGCTCCAAGCAAATTCAAGCTCTTGCTCCGACACTGTAGGTAGAGCACCGTCTAAGACACTTGAGCTACTAAAATGCGCTTTAATGATCCATCTAAAGATATGAAATATAGATATGGAGCAGTGCCGAGGAGGTAACATGTTGACATCGCATCCTCAAAGGAGGCATTTTCCTCCTCGGCAGTGGGAACTCAAACCAATGATCTACTTCAGACTTTTACTAAGTCCAGACAAGGGAGTTTTTCTAATTTTAGTTGTTTTTAAGTGTTGGCTTGTGTGTGAAATTTGACACAGGAAGTTCCGCAAGAAATGCAAGCTTTTGAATCAGAAACTAAGCCAGATACTTTCCATATTACAAAAGAGGATCAAGTCACCTGAACTGTCATGAGTTCAAGTGGAATTTTAGAGAAGGATATCTGATCTAGTCTAAAAATAGACCTTGAAATTCTAATGATCAGATCTAGGATTGTTTTAATGCAAAACCAGGCATGCACGGGTGATACAAACATCAAACGAGGAGGGTATGCCTATCTTAGGGTCTGTACAAGCAAAACCCTAAGAGCTAGGATTGTTTTAATGCAAAAGAATGGTGATAAACTGGCGTTTATCAGTCATGCCTATCTATGATACAGATATCGAGGAGTTGGAAGAGTTGGGTTTTGATTGGGTTTTCCCTACAACCTAAAAACTCAAGCCCAGACCTAATAGGGATACCTTTTTGAGCTCGAAATCTGAGAATAGGCTAGACTCAAGTCAAGCTGCTAAGTCGACATCTTTTGATTTATTCTGTGGTGAAACCTTTAATCTCGAATCAAATTCAAAACTTGATTCTCGCAAGTTCTCCGACAAATCTTACTGTGATTTCAGAGAACCTTTGTTTCCTGATGACTATGAGCCAATCTACGACCTCAGCATACATGATCCATTCTTCGACTCTGACTCTGAGGTCCCTGATCCCGAGATCATTGATTCAAAATTAGGTTCCATTGAGATGGAATCATTTCTTTTTTATATTCAGGAATCGGAAACAGAAATTGCCGAGAGTGTCTACAACCCAGAGTTCGAATCTTTTCTTGACGTAGATTTTCTTGATCCTATAAACACTTTTCAGGCATTTACCTTTGATTTTGATGGCTATTATGAGGACTCTCTAAATGAACCCACCTTTGAATCCTTCCTAAAGGAGCCCTCATACACAATTATTCTTGAAGCCACCTCTTCTACACATACAGAGCCTTCCCAAACCCATTCTCAACCCCGACCCACAACCAGACTCAATTTTACTCTGATTCTCCTCTCAATGAGTCGGTTGCAGATGATTCTCCTCCACATTTCAATCGAGTTTCGGACATTGATCAGACTACAAATCATGCCCCATCCTTCTCTAATCATTTTCGTAGGGTTCCTACATCCTCTACTGATTCATGTTCATTTGAGGATCCCTACTTTGATCAAGATGGTTCGACTCAGCCAAACCCTAGCTATAATTTCCACATCATTCCGAGTTTCAGAGCATATGGTGGGTTCCGCATCTATTGATCCACATCTATCAACCCACCAGATTGATTAGGTTTAGACTGCATCATTAGCCTGCTGATCTGAACAAGCACCTGGTTGGACCAACCAGGCTATTGATCAAGGTGCTTGTTTTACAAACTCATCTAATTTAACCACTCCTTCTCCATACCATTTTTCGCTTAACTGAAGGTGTTGAATTTAGCGCTTAACGGGAGGCAACCCATCATCCAAAAACCTGAGATCCTTCTGATTATCTTTCT
Source organism: Thalassia testudinum (assembly GCA_037157565.1). Lineage (NCBI taxonomy): Eukaryota > Viridiplantae > Streptophyta > Magnoliopsida > Alismatales > Hydrocharitaceae > Thalassia > Thalassia testudinum. The sequence continues at coordinate 7,644,884 of JAZHRO010000078.1, read as the reverse complement.
GTACTTCACGTCTATTGCACTCTGAGTTCAGTTTTTGAACAGTCGATCCCACCTATGGTACTCGTACCAAGGCTTGAAATCATCCGCAACAGTCATCCCGACCCATTTGCCCACCTGATAATCTTGTTCTAATCCCTGAACCATAAATGTTTCACACCCTCCGTTTACAATGAGGACATTGCAAAACTTAGGCATGGGGGGGTGGTAAAATGCAAACATACAAAATTCACAGTTTAGAAGGGTTATCATAAAAAAATATACATATTCCAAAAAACCAAAAAAATAGAAAATTAAAAAATAATAAAAAAATGGAGAAGGGAGGAAATTTTGAGTGAATTAATTGCATATCATTTTTTTGAGGAAGAAAAGGAGAGGTGATATAAATGTTAAAAAGGAGCACAATTTGAAAAGAAAAAAGAGAGTCATTAGTAAAAGATTAAGGAATCTACTTAATTCTAGACCAAATCAAAAAGAAAGAAAATGAAAGATAACAAGTGCTAAGAGACAAAAGAGATTAGTATGAACGCTGATCTTAGGTCTCTTGGGCTTGTGTTTAAACTTAAAAATTCAAGTATCCATTAAGATCTGGATAGTCCTCAAGAGGTTGGGGAAAATGCGAAGCTTAAGTATTAGGTCTAAGGCTTAGGGATTATTCAGCCTCGTTAACTGACCTCTAGTTTGCGGGACTCGGTAACCTAATCACCCCAATCCACACAAAGTCTGGTTCAGTGTGCTTAATTATCAAAATCACGCAAATGCACTAATTCTATTATGAAAAAGCTACCAAGATTAGGAGTGGCTAATCAACACAAGTTGATTTGGAAGAGTTCCCATCATAGAGAGGTGGGAAATTCCCCTTGAAGACACGTAATAACATACCGTCTCCTCGGTGCTTGTCTCCTAGGATATCTAAATATCCTATTGGGGGCATGTAAGCACCTTGTGCTGGTTCAGATGCCATGGGTGGCATTATCATGAAATGTCGATTGCTAGGGTTTGGATTTAGCTACAGAATGCCATAGGCGGGATTATCACGAAATCTCGAAAGCCAGGGTTCTGGGGGTTGCCATGGGAGGTGCTTTCTCGAAGCATCGATTGCCAGGGACCCTACGAGGATTGATGGTGGGAGCTAGGAATCCGATACAGACCGTGTTGTAAAGCCAATCCGAAGCTAGAAATAAAGGAAGAAAAGAGAGAGAAAACTCTCCAAAAATAAAATAATCTTTTGTCTCTCTCTTTCAAAAATGCATTGCAAACTAAACCTGGGCTAAAACATGTTACAAGTATGGGTGCTTTAACCGCGGAGTTCAACGAACCTGAGGTTAGTTCCTGCAGGCCTTAGAAACCTTTGCGACAGACTGAGGCTAGAGCTGGTCAGGTCTGGATCTTGGTTGGTACTTGAGTACCTCTAGGCCTACCATTGGCATTCTGACCTCATCTACAAAAGAAAGCACACATCAGAGATCTGAACATGTGGTCTAGAATTTGAGTTAATTCTATGAGATTTTGCTAAATGACTAGTAAAAGCTAGGCATGGGGGTATGATGAGAACACCTTCATGAGCCATAACTAGCTCAATTTAGTCATTATCAAGGAATAAATGCTCCTACATAACTGCAGAGAGCCCTAAGTCATTGCATAATCATTTTGAGAGAAAGATAAGAAAATAGGGTTAAATTGTAATTTTACCATCATATCATGAATGCAATACAATCACGGGTTTTCCCAGAGGGTAATTAAGGGTCAAAATATCTTAAAAGTCTAACAAGTGGGTTAGAATAGATAGAAAAGGGTTTTTGCGTGTTTTGAGAATTAAATGACTTCTGAAACCCTAAAAATAGACCCAAAAATAGACCCGCTTCATTAACTGAGGTTCTGGTCAGGACAAAATTCACCTAAACTCTTTAAAATTCATAGAAAAATATTCTGTAGGGTTTATTACCTTTAATTTGACCATCGAACCTGTCTTGACCCAAAACAGAGTCTCAGACTGACATTTACCCTAATTTGGGTTTTGCATAAATTACCAAGTCAAACAAGGTCAAAACCTAAAACTAACTCACCATTGGATTCCTTGGGTCTAAATTAGGTTTGTATCAAAATTTGGACCCAATTTGAGATCATCTTGACTAAGTTTGCATTTTGATCTAGTTAGACTCTTTCTATCTCATTTAGACCCTTAACTTTTGAATTCCTTACAAGTAGCCCCCAACTTCTTTGTCTTCTTCACATAAAGGTCCCTCTACCATTATTGGTCAAGATTCCTACTCTGGCGAGCTTCATTTGGAGAGATCTCCTTGATTGATTGATGAAACCTTCCCAAAATCAAATCGGAGATTCGTTAGGAAATTCTCTTTCCAATGGGACCATGAAATCAATCCCATGAAATCAAATCGGATTTTGGGAAGGGACCCATGAAATCAGTCCCCCAGATGTCAAAGATTTCATACATGAGAATAGACTGTAAAGGCATCATGTCACAATGGCTCATGTTGCCTAAGGTCTAGTGATGAACACACATGAATTCATGATAAATTGCTTATTTATGATAGTTCCGAGGTTTAGCATTGCATATCATGTCATAAATATTGCATAACATCCATTGCATGACATTTAGGATAGTTGTATGTTTTGTATATTAATTCCTTCATTTTATATGGCCAGGAGGCAATGCGACATCCTTACGGACTTCGGATGAAAAATTCGACCGTACGGATGGATCTGGGGCATCGATCGTAGTCCAACAATGTAGAAATCACTTCGATCCGAGCACCGTGGCATCCCCTGCAAGAAATAAAGTGTGGACGGTCCACAGTCACCCGCCACATCTTCAAAGACTGCCCATCAAGTGATCTTAGCCGTTGGATGCGAATCCAACAGCTGAGAGCTTGCCGCGCTACGCAGCTGCAAACTCCTTTCGACGCACATGAAGTCTTGGCACAGCGGGTGGGGCGGCGGTTCGCAAGGGAGGGGCACGGGTTCGAATCCCCGCAGCCCCCCCTATTCTCAATCGAGTGCGCACGTTAGTGCATGCCAATGCATGCCAGTACACACCAGCAGGCTACCGTGCAATCTGCGTGCATCAGCAGGCACAGCACAGGTAGTGCCAGCAGAGCATGGGGTGGGCGCGTGCTCGGTTGGTGCCAACCTTTTTTATATAGCGATGCATGAGCTGGACTTACAGCGACGCATCCAACGACGGCCTGGAGGTCACTAATGGTCCCATACCTATTTTTGCCTCTTCTCCTCCATTATAAAAGGACTTACATCCCTTCCCTTCCAAGCCATCTCTACCTACTCTACTCCCAACCACTCCTAAGCTCTAGCAAGCCTACCAACGCTCCATTAGAGCTTGTTCTCAAGCCCCCAAGGCTCCTATTAGTGTAGCAAACCTCTGCCTCATGAAATATTCATCCATCTTCCCATCCCCATCAATAGGTCACCTTGGAGCTATCCTCCCACCTCCATACTGGTAGTAGATCATCTCCATCTTCTCACCTCCATTCTAGAGCCATGCCGAAGCTTTCCTCTACCCGACGTCGTCCTGCATCTCACCTCCATCGTCTCGCTCCTCACCTCCTTCGTCTGAGCTTTTGCCAGGCGCCGTCGTCTTGCCGAACAACCGATTCGGGAGATTTCCTCTCACCCCCCTCTTTTTATGCTTTCATAGTTGATTGTAATAGACATTGAAGTGATAAATATATCATATTTGTTCCATCTCTATCTTGTGATTCATTCTGCTTGTCTTGTTCTTTCAAAAATGCAAAAAATAACAAAACCCTAAAATACCAAAAAGAAACAAATCAAAGCACGATTTTCAATTAAAGTAAACATCGCCTCCCTATGTTCAACCCGGAACTCCCTTGGAGTTTCAGTATAAATTTCATTTGATCACAAGTTTTGTAACTATGACAATGGGTTACTTGTAACCCTGATTTCTAACTCGCGAAACCCATGTGATCATCTGGCAACGAGTGCATGCCTTACAATAATTGTGTGCATCTTTGAAAATTGTGGGCCAATAGAAATCGCACTGGAGAACTTTTATTGCGGTTTTGTGTCCAGAGAAGTGACCACAGCAGGCCTGGCTGTCACAGAAGGACAAATGCCATTGATTTTCGATTTCGGAACACATCTTCTGATGATTTGATCAACACCAATGCAGAATAGATATGGATCTTCCCAAATAAAGTATTTGTCATCTGAAAGTAATTTGTCTTTCTTGACCCTTGGCCAATCAGATAGAATTTGATGTGATGCTAAATAGTTCACCATATCAGCATACCAAGGAAGTTCCGTATCAATTATTAGGAGGTGCTCATCTAGAAAATGCTCCGTGATAGGTTTATAAGGGTCAATGACAAAAGGAGATGGGATAAATGGTAAGCTACCACATTTTGCTTTCTGGCCTTGTCGAGAATTTCAATATCGAATTCTTACAATAGCAAGATCCAGCGGATTAATCTAGGCTTCGTGTCCTTCGTAAGTGCCTCACTGTAGTGTTTTCCGAGTATATGATGATGTAGGAGCCCAGGAGGTATGACCTTAATTTCTCCAGGCCAAATACTACAGCCAACTACTCTTTCTCTGCAATGGTATAATTACTCTAAGCCTCGTCCAATGTCTTGCTGGTGTAATATATGACTACCAGTTTCCCATCAACTTTCTAACCCAGCACCACTCCTACTGTGTAGTCAGACGCATCGCACATGATCTTGAAGGGTTGAGACCAATCAGGAGATTACAGGATTGGTGCTTGGGTGACTTGGTCACATAGGATCTCAAATGCGTGAACGCACTCACTTGATATCTCAAATGGCATGTCCTTCGAAAGGAGATCCGTCAAGGGGTGCTCGATCTTAGAGAAATCAAGTATGAATCGACGATAAAATCTAACATGCCCCAGGAATGATCTGATGTCTTTGACCAAGTTAGGCATATGTAGTTTGGAAATTAGATTCACCTTAACCCGGTCGACTTGGATACCTCTCCTAGAGATGAGGTGTCCAAGTACGATGCCCTTAGAAACCATGAAGTGGCTCTTTTCTAAGGAGAGGACCAAGTTCACTTCGATGCATCTCTTAGGGATCTGGACCAAATGCAAGAGGCAATCTTTGAAAGATTCACCGAATACCGAGAAGTCATCCGTGAAGACCTTAAGGTAATTACCTACATATTTAAGAATATGCCTAGCATGCACTGCTGAAAAGTGGCGAGGGCATTGCATAGCCTAAATGGCATCCTGTGGAATGAGTACATACAGTAGGGGCAGGTAAAGGTGGTCTTTTCCTGATCCTCAAGATGAATTGCCATCGGATTATATCTGGAGTATCCATCCAAGAAACAGAAAAATCTATTTCCTGCCAATTTCTTGAGAACCTGGTCAATGAACGAAAGCGGGAAATGATCTTTCTTCGTGGAGGCATTCAGTTTCCGATAGTCTATGCAGACTCTCCATGAATTTGCAATGCGGGTCGGGATGGTCTATAGATTCAGTCATAATCACGGTGAGCCCTGCCTTCTTAGGCACAACTTGGATCGGGCTCACCCAGCGACTATTAGAGATCGAATACATGATACCAGCATCTAACCACTTGATGATTCTTCATGACCTCCTACAAGTTTATATTGAGTCTTCTCTGCATCTCTCGAGATGGTCGTGAGCCCTCTTCAGTGTAGATACAGTCTGTGCAATACGAGGGACTTATACTAGTCATATCATCTAGAGTTTAATCGATGGCTCTTCGATGCTGCTGGAGAATAGAAATCGTCTTTGTCTCCTGATTAGATGTGAGTCGGGAATTGATGATCATAGCAAATGTAGGAAACGTTTGATTGGAACCCAAGAAGACATACTTCAGATGATCTGGGAGGGGCTTCAGTTCCATAATCGGGTTATCAGCAGCAGGTGGGGGTTCATGATGGGCCTCAGAAAATAAAGTAGGAGCTATGGTGAATCAGGATAAGCTCTGGGCTCCTCTATCTATGGGTCAACATCTTCTTGAGGTTGAGGATCTGGGATAATCGGGTTTCTTCTGTAATTGGGTCCTCAACCACAGAACTAATGTCGCATACTTCAATTGTCCCATAGTTTATTCCTTTTTGGGCCTTAAAGATATCAATCCGTAATGTCTTATTCTCGAATTTCAACTCGATCTGGCCCTCTTTATAGTTGATGTTTACCCTAGCTGTGGCTAAGAATGGTCTCCCTAAGATGATCGGTGTGTCCCTCAGATTTTTAGGAGTATCCATATCTAATACGATGAAGTCCATCGAGAAATAAAAATCTCAGATCCGTACTAGAACATCCTCAAGAATTCCTTTAGGTGACTTGATTGATCTGTCCGCTAACTGCAAGGTCACCTCAGTCGGTTTGAGCTCAATTTCCTCAAAGTGATCTAGTAGGGATGTAGGGATTAGGTTTATGGAGGCTCCTAAATCCAATAATGCTCGATCGAATTGTAAATCACTAATCTTACAGGAGATCAAAGTGGTGCCAGGAACTTTTGCTTTTTGTGGGAGTTTGCTCAAGATGATCGAGCTAACTTGCTCCGATAATATGATTGAACTCTCATCTTTGTTTCGTGGCTTACGTTTCGGTGTACATAAAATCCTTCAAAAATCTTGTGTAAGCCAGTATGTGGCGGATCGCATCCATCAAGGGGATATTTATTTGGACTTGCTCAAACAGCTTGACCAGATCTTCCTCAAGTGCCACAGGTTTGGGTTTCCTCTTTCCTTTGGTCAAGGCCTCCGGAAATGGAACCTCTGTAGGTTCCTCTAGGATTGGTTCAGGTTCTGGATCTAGGATAGGAGTATCCTGGATAACCATCCTAGGGTTAGGCTCTGAACTACTAGGTTTTTAGTGGCTAGGAGAAGGTGGATCCTGAGTCGATTTGCCACTACAAGTGGTAATAGAATTAAGGCCTGCCTGGTTTTGGTTGAGTTGGCAAAAGAGGTGGTTGCTATTGATATCCCAAGTACAATGTCGAAGCCTCCATCCCGTTGGGTGAAGGAGTAGAAGGGGCCTGATAAACATAGTGAGCTTGGCCCTGATTTGGGTTCATAACGCACCTCTAGTTCGGCATGTTATTCGGATTCAGCAGAGGTTGAGATGGAAGTGCACCAGGCTAGTGAGACCTACACATCTATGAGAGCTGATTTTGAACCTCTGTGATCTTGTCTTTGTGCTATTTTTGCATAGCCGTATTAGTCTTTCGAATGTCAACCAGGGTTTATAGAATTAGAGTCATTTGATCTTCCCTTGATAGCCTGAATCGGTAGTTCGGATTGGGCCTAGGCTGAGCGGGCTGATAAGGGCATGGAACCTGTGGTCGGGGCTAGAATTGAGATCTCAGATTTTGATTATTCCCCAACCACACAAAGTTGGAATGATTATTCCATCCAGGGTTATAGGTATTTGAGAATGGATCATTCTGGATGACGTGGAGATCCTCGCAGGTTTGAGGAACTCCAAAGAAGTCAGAGTATGAAGGTTCAGAGTTCCCCCAACTAGAACAGGTGGGTCCAAAGTTTCCTCTGAAACCAAGATCAAACGGGGGTGGATACAAGTCCATCCCCTAGTGAGAGTGGTGGTAAATGTTATGCACAGCCTCCCTACCGGACGACGGTTGCAGATGCATGTTCTACTGTGCTGTGGTGGCTCTCTGCAAATGTCAAGTCAAGTCATCCACCTTCTTCTCGATTATTGAGACCTTGTCCAAGTGACTGGCCACCAATTCTATATCGACGGATGTGGACAGGCCTTGAGTTTCATGTGCCCCCTGCGTGTTTGTCAATGCACGGGTGGTCATTCGGTCGAACACACCCATAGATTCATTATTTATGGAGTTCATGCACATGTTCTCGAGAATCTCCCAAATGGTATCTTCATGCTGACCCATGATGTTGCCACCACAAGTTGCATTGACAAAGAGCCTACTATCCGCATGGAGTCTCTAGTAAAAAGACTAGACTTGTTCCCATTTAGGAACTCCGTGATGGGAGCATTTTTGCATGAGATCCAAAAAGCAGTCCCATGCCTCATGAAGTGGTTCTCCCACATTTTGTGTGGAGTGAGTGATCTGGTGCCTCAAAGCATTCGTCTGACCAACTGGGAAAATTTTCTTTAGGAATTTAGATTGGAGTTCTACCCAAATATTGGTCAGACGGGTTAGAGTTTGGTACCAGTGGGTAGCCTTATCCATGAGGGAGAAGGAGAACATCTTCATGAGTAAGGTATCCCGATTTTGAATAGGTGGCCCAAAGGTCTGGGCCAGATGTTTCAACTGCTGGATGTGTTGGAAAGGATCTTCGGAGTTTAGCCCATGGAATTTGGGGATAGCATGGAGCATATTCGACTTGAGTTCAGTATTAGGTCCTCCAGCCGGGATTTGTACCTTGGGTTCGATTGCTATCGCAGCGAGATTGTAATGATCTCGCATCTGAGGATGCTGTGGTGGGTTCATGAATGCCTGAAATAGATTGTTGAGGCGCTGTAGCTGATTCTGGAGATTAGGTTCTTCTCGATTCTCCATGGATGTAAATGAAGGAGATTTGGGCTCAAAAGCAGAAGAGTCGGAAGAGATATCTGGTCGGGTGGTAGCACAAACAAGTGAGTCTAGGCTTGGCCTCAACAAGAATGAACTGTTAATGGAGGCCTCAAGGTGGTCTTAAGGACCTCCTAAACATGCACTAAAGAGCTAGATGAGGGATAGAATGTGTGATGGACCCAATTGAGGCACCCAAAAGAATCTTTGGATGACTAAGGAGGTTCGAAGCAGATGATACCTCTTGATTAGAAAGGCACTCACTCGAGAAGTACTTGGGCAGCCAAGAAGGGAGAGCCCTGTAAGACCCCTACACGGAAGAGCGTCCCCACAGGTTATAAGGTTTCCCCTACTAGACCTTCGTTGTCATTGAGAATCCAAATAGACCGGAATGAGCAACTTGACCCCTTAAGTCTAACAATTTTAATCCTAAATTATGGTGCTTTGAATTTCACTTGAACTTTAGAATTGATTGTGATTTGTGACCTAATTTGAAGGTTGGTTAACCCACAAGGTAGGTTAACTTCACCTAACCTATCCTAAATTTTAGGATGAGTTGGGTAATGAACCCAAAATCACCCCGACTGGTTTGCAAACAGGTTATTAAGTCCAAAATTTGACGGATTCAAGTGAATGCTAGAGCCTTCTTTTAGGGTCTTCTTGCTTAGATCAATTCAATCAAGGCTTAGGTGACACACAATCCGAGAAATCAATTCTCTTTTAAATCAAGCAAGTGTGTCTTCCTCAAACCCTAAAATAGAAACCCTAATTTAGCTCTTATCCAGGTCCAATTCTTTCCAAATTGAGCACCTAGGGCTTAATCAAGAAGGTGAATAACCCTAGGCACCTTAAGTCCCTAGTATGTGCAGATATCTAGATGGGGATGTCTAAAAAAATCAAATCAGGCAACTCAAGTGATTAAGTCTAAGAAAGAATGCGAGTTGATCCTAATTGATTCTTCTTTTTAATTTTTTCCATAAATAGGGGCTTAAGAAGAAGGAAACGAGATTACCTACCCCTGGAGTGGCTGTCGTGTGGTTGATCTTTTCTTGTGTACCTTGCAAAACCACAACAAATCAGATAGAGCAAGTTAGAATTAGATCAAAATTGTAATTAGTCACTGAAACTGCACAATGCTCCTCGGCAACGGTGCCAAAATGTTTAATGCAAAATAATCGATGATTAGAAATACGTGTTATAGAATAGGATGAAAATTGCACAAAACAATTAAATTTATAAGCTTGAAAACAATGTGAGTACGAGGTTGTTCACAGGGAGCAAATATGGCAATTTCTACCCACTAATCATAATATCAAAAATAATATGCAATTGAAACCAATGAAATGCTTAGAATAATATTTCAATAAAGAACAAAGAGTTAGTGCAAAAAGATTGGGTTAAAATGGTGATTTGAACTACCAAATTAACCTTTAAGTTTAATGCTCACAAATCAACTTAAATAAACCACCAGTAATCTCAATAAATTATCAAGACAATGTACTCAATTAGCCATCGAACCCAAGGCATAGATGCCTTAACCAGCAGATTCTCATAAGGCACAAGGCCTTGCCTTAAGCCTCAAAGAAGAGGCACAACAGAAGTGCACCAACAGAGGCACAAGGGCCTCTAAGGCTAAGTGTTGAGAGAGGGAGAGGGCATGAATCCCAAGAAGAGCAAAACCCTCCCCCCTCTCTCTGATTCTCATTCTAGCCTCTCAACTTAGACTCGGGTGAACAGTACCGGGTAATCGGGATATGGTCAAAGATCTAGACCCACCGGTGTGGTGTAGCGGGTGAGGGTGCGCGGGCTCGTGCGATGGGGACCTAACCCCCGTGTCTTGGGCGAGGGTTCGGTATGCGCTTTTCCTTTTATACCGCGTTGGCAGTTCTCCCACACACGATGAGGGACTAATGAGATCCCCTTCTTTCATGTAGCAGCTATGGGTGGAGTTGCTTCAATTGAGGACGAATGGAGCTCCTGCTACTGCAATTGAGGACCTAGAAAGGAGCCTGGGGATGCTTCGCAGCACCTGGAGGCAGTAGCACGGATGAACTCGGCCGGGAGATGGAGGATGGAGCCAGAGGAGGGACAGTGATAGAGCTCTGACGTAGACCTGAAAAGAAAAATGCGACCTCTCAACCCTATCAGAACAGCTCAGGAGGATCTCCTGAGTGTGGCGGACATGGTGGTGGTAGTTTTGTGTGGTGCAGAGATGTGTGTGTGCATGGCAAAGTTGAAGAAGAAGAACGAAGGCGGTGAAGTTCGATGGGGTGTTCTGGTGGCCAATAGCCCTACTGATGTTAGGGCTTTTGGTTGTAGGGATGTGGCGGAGCTTCTAGAAGTTGTGGCTAGGTGATTCGTGCGGTGGAGCAGGCATGCGAGCTCGTCGGAGGTATGCTGGTGTTGAGGAAGGTGGAGGTGGTATGGGCGATGTAGTGTGTGAACCTAAGTTCTAAGGGTGTAGGAAGAGTCAGGGGAAGGAGAGGAGTCAAGAACGAATGACTACGGAGGAGGAGAGAGCGGGTATGGCACCGGCTATGATTGGCCAACGCTGGAGACGAAGAGAGCTTCGGAGAGGGGAACGACGACGTCTGAAGGAGGAGGAAGCCTCTCGCAGGTATGCCAAGGAGAAGACGATGGATGGGAAGGGATTCCCACTGCCTATGGTATGTAGCAGAGGGGGAGGATGCCGAAGAAGAAGGGTCACCGAGCAAGCTGGAGTAGGCTGAAGGAAGAGGAAGAGGAGATTTTGACCTCAAAACTTGCTAAGGAGCACAACCTTGCGAAGGGGGGTCTTTTTAAAGGCCTCAGGTAGAGCTCCAAGCTTGGGAAGCTCGAGATTTTAGGAGAGAAGATCCCCAAATTTTCTTGTGTTTTCCTGATCTGAGGGGCTCGATTTAGGGTTAGAAAGGCGATGCAATTGATTAGGAAGGTCTTTAGGAACATTCCCTCCAAATTTGGAGGGATTTGATTGAGTAATCAGAGAAGAATCTTTGATTGAAGGTCAATTGCTTTGGGTTCACACCGACAATGGTGGCAGGGACCTTTTTAAAGAGAATGACAAGAGGTTGGGGGCCTTTTTGCAAAGATTTTTGAAAGCTAGGGGTTTAAGTGAAAGAAATAAAGATTTGAAGGACTGAGATACAAACTAGGTCAAGTTGAACTATGATTGGGCCCAAATTTTGGTACGAACCTAACTTGGACCCAAGGAATCTAATGGTGAAGTCGAATTTTAATTTGGACCAAGTTTGATTAGGCAATATGCACAGAAACCCAAATTAGGGGAAAATTCCGTCTGAGACTATTCTAGGTCAAAATAGGTTCAGATGGTTAAACCAAGGGTACCAAACCTAACAGAATATTTTTCTATGAATTTTAAGAGGTTTAGATGAATTTTATTCTGACCAAAATCTCTTTAATTCAAGTGAGTTTGAAATTAGGGTTTTATGTGATGTTGTGGTTCTCGAAATGCGTGAAACCCCATTTCTGTTTGTATGGACCCACTCATTGGACTTTAATGCTCATTTGATCTTTAATTATCCCGTGTCAAACCCTATGGTTAATTTGTATTTATGATATGCTGTTAAAATTATAGAATTAACCTTGATTTCTTATTTTCCTCTCAAAATAGAATGACATGGAATTACGACCCTTAGATAATTATGTAGGAGCATTTATCCATCAATTATGATTAGAAGTGGCTAGTTAGGGCCTATGATGGTGTTCCCATCAAGTGGGATGATAGAGATGGGTGTGCGGGAAGGTCCAAGTCAAAAGCCTACCATCAGATTAGATCTGGGGTCTAGTATAATCCTTCACACAAAGGCACAGGATCAAAGGGTGAAGATCCACTGTCAGATGATTAGATCAATGGATCAATGGCTACTGCGCTTCAAGTTATTCGCTTGAATAGTGGACCACGACATTAGGTCATTATGAAATTGCACATAAGGCCCATGAAGGTGAAATGATATGACATTTGCGAAAGAACCCATAAGTGGTTGAAAGTTATGTAGAGCGGTCCTTAGTATCTTACAATGAAGTCCCTGCATGTTTCAAATTGGTCCCTGAGAGTTTAAATGTTAATAAAAAAATGTTAATGACTAAGGACTGATTGCACAGCAAAAATACACCAACAATTGTGCCATCTTGTGCTATTTCCTAGCATTACCAGTGCATAATAGGCAACCATAGTCGCATTTGTGAAAATACACGCATGCATGCATTTATTTGACAGGGGAGGAGAGTGAATAAAATGGCCTTGTAATGAAAAAATTCCTCAAGTGCTGCCTCGCAAAATTTCCATCTTTATTTTTATTTTTATTTGCCTTTCTTCTCCGCGGCTGCAAAGCATGGTAGCCTCCTCTTCGCGCCATTCCCTGCTCAAGCTCACCTTGCAGCCACATGCACAGCCATGCACAGCCAGGGCATGGCTGTGCATGCCTTCTTCCTCTTTAAAAGGGCACGGCTTCTTTGCAAAGGGAGCTTGGTCCACACACCTACAATAGCCTTCTTCCCTTCCAAGCCGTCTCCTCCCCTCTCCCCTCCATACGCAGCCTCTCCTCCTTTTGAGGACCCACTCTGCGGGCAGGAGTAGCTCACAGTGGTGCACAACCACCACTGTGAGTCCCACCACCGCCCAGCTCATCAAAGAGCCGATGGGCGTGGTGGTCTTCTTTTCTCTCTGTTTCGACGTTTAGCCACTTCCGCCATTGCTGCAGGCTTCAAGGTCTGAAGCTTCGCGGTAGCAGCAGCAGTGCAGCCTTCCCGCACGTGCCTGTAGGCCACCCTCGCCTCCAGCGCAAGCTTGCAGGCCGCCCTCGCCTCCAGCTTCTTCGCGTACACCCGCTTCTCCGCGCAAGCCAGCAGCCGGCGCAGCTTCTCCGCGTGCGCACCGGCCGCTCCACACCTCCCGCACTCACAGCACCGGGCGCACCCGGTCGCGCGGCTCGACCATGCACTGTAGCCACTGTTCATGCTAGTCAGTGGAACACTTTATACATTGTAGACACCGTGCTACACACCATCTCCACCTCCACCCCCACCCCTTTATACATATATAATATATATATATGCAGTATATTTACTTTATTTCTACTTCTCTTTCCTGCCAGTAAAAAGATAAAAAATATATATAAAAGAGAAAAGATAATCCTTGACTTGCAGGTACTCAGTCTTGCGAAGACTAGTTGTGAAACCCTAATTTGGCTAAAAGCCAAGAACCTGATTTTGAGGGTGTGCCTCAAGGACAAGAATTATCAGAAAAAAATCTTAAATAGAAAAACACCAAAAACATAATAAAGTGAACGGAAGAGATTCGTTGTAGGAAAGGCGTAGAAACACATTCACTGCTAGTCCCACTTCCCTGAGTTCGACCCTGGGCCTAAAAGTGGCCAAGATAAAATCAAGTAGGCTAGGTAAAAAAATTTTTGTAAAGAGATGGTTAGGCTCGATTTAGGTTAACCACTATACGCATTTCAACGATAAAATCACCATATTAACACAACCTATCTGGGCTCGACCATACACCTTTTTTCATGGTGTCGTTGCCGGGGAAGTGCGCATTCAAGTAAGTTTCTACTCCATTCCTTTAATTTTTCTCTTCTCACACCCTTCTCTTCACGGGTGTTTTTGTTTGTTGCTGTGTAGGTGAGCCTGTTGCAAGGAGAAGGCAGGCAGACAAAGTCGGAGACGTGGGCAGATCCAAGGCGGAATGAGGCGTGAAGACGCCGACACCGCACTGGAGCTTCGCACACGTAGCTGAACAAGTAGGTCTTTCTTTCTTAGCAACTTAGGTTAACTTGTCACCTTAATAATAATAAAAAAAAAAATTAAAAAACTAGAAAAACTTCTTGGGATCTCTTGGGGCAAGTGGATTAAAACTCACTTGTTTGATTGTTTGCCTTTACTCCCACCACCCCAGGATTTCCTGCCTTACTTCACATAGTGAAAATCAAAGAATCTTGATTCTTGAATTTTTTGCCGTGTGAAGTATTCTTTGAGGCAAAAATAAAAAGATTGATTGCCATCCCTCTTTGCCTTATTTATCTGCAATTCGGGATCACCTTTTTGGTGGGGAGACTTGGAATTGAGTTGATTCCAACCCCACCACGACCTTTCACGTGCCTAAGATTCGATCCCGAATACTTCAACCCCAACAATTTGATTTTCTTTATCTTTTGGTTGAGCCTTGTGCGTGGAAATCATTTTGGTGATTGGGAGCACTTGAATTGAAGTGCTTTGGCTCCCTTTCACACTAATCTAAAACTGATTCGTGCATCCACACATAGAAATCTCCATTTTATCATGCATTAACCAACTGACATTGAAGAAGGGTTTGTTGGGCTTAGAAGAAAACTTGTATTCTCTCAAAACCCGAAGATTAGTTGAATTGGTAATTCAGCGAAATCCTAAAATCCATACTACTTAAGGCTGAATTCTAAAAACCATTCACTAATTAAAACTTCAATTCGGGGAGATTTTCCCGTTGCATGCTTGGTTTACACACTTTCATAAAATCAATCACTTGGGCATTACCTGTAAATAACACCCTTCACATTCCAGATGCACTTGATCCTAAGCCTCTAACTAAAATTGGTAGTAACTTGACCCTTATTAAGGATTGGAGGTCTAACTACCTGCGTGTAACGCCTACGTGCTGGTGAGGGTTCCCGCGTGCTATCGGGTGTCTAAGACTAGGGCAAACGACCTTTCAATCTAGCCCGGTGGTTCCGCGGTGCTCGCATTCGGTTCCATAGTTCGTGATAGTAGGTAACTTAGATCTTTAGGTCTAAGGGCACACTGTAGAGGTTAGGAATTTGATTGTATTGATTTGTCATCAATTATACCTTTGCGGCGTCATTTCTCTCATCTACTGTTCCCTTCTTATCTCCCCAATTCTTCATGCGGTAGTGCATGTTTGGGAGGTCACAAAACCCAGAACTGTGTGAATTGCCTGATAATTTTAGAAAAGAAGCCGAATCATCCTCCTCCTCCACAAACATGGTGCATGCCCACCCCCAAATCCCGAGGGAGGAAACCGCCCTCAAAACCTACCAGGTGGTGGAGCCTTGGATCACATAACCTGCCTCCAAGCCCAAATGGAAATGTATAATGAACAAATTGAGGCCATTAGGGAAACATTGGAGGAAATGTAGAACCCTCCCGAATGGGAGGAGCCTAGGTCTCTTAGCTCCTATCAGAATCCCGCTGCTACAGAGACCATAGGACAAATTCGGGTCCCCATGGGCGGGGATGACTTTGAACTGAAACCTAACATAATTGGCCTAATAAATTTTCACTTCCATGGTCTTGCAAGTGAAAATCCTTTTCTCCACTTGGAAGACTTAACCCGATTGGCTGAAACTGTTAAACCTAGAAATATCGAGTTACCAATAGTCCTCATGAAAATGTTCCCATTTTCATTGCGGGATAAAGCGTCGCAGTGGTTACGCACCTTTGGGAGAACCATCCACTCTTGGGAAGAGATGCGAACAACATTTCTCAAGAAGTTCTTCCCAATCAGACGAACCAATGCGCTTCGCCATGCTATCACCTCTACGCAACAAAACGGCGAACAGTTTCATGAGGCATGGGAGAGATATAATGACCTCCTCAGGAAGTGTCTGCACCATGGTCTGCCTAAGTGGCATATAGCCCATATTTTCTACTATGGGCTAAATGAGACTTTGAAGCAGATTGCAGACACTTCCTGCGGAGGGAATTTTATGAATAAAGATGAGAATGGAGCATTCGAATTATTTGAAAATATGAGTGAAAACTCAATGAACAATGCTTCCATTATCGCCTTTAATCGTACCAGCCTGCCCCGTAATGTCCACGAAGTTGACACGGGACCCTCCCATTCATCCACAGATCTCAGCCTTATCGCATAGAAATTGGATGAAGTCTTCGTCATGCACAAGAAGCTGGACGAGCTTCTGGCCAACCCTACCCGTTCTATGGCAAACGCCCCCACCTCACCACTTCATCACAATCCCAATTCTTCCAATACCAGGCTTATCCCAAGAAACCCCGTAAGACCTTCCTTACCGAGTGTCGTGCCGAGTGATTCGGTAAGTCATGTGGATCTGGCTTCTGCGAGCTAATATTTTGACACGGAGGACCAAGCCTCCGTGTGCTCGGATGCATATTTACATGTGGACGTGTCTTCTGGCATAGAAGACGCTTGCACCCTGGGGAACAACCTGTTCTCTTCCACTTATAACCTAGGGTAGTGAAATCATCCAAACTTTGCATGGTCCAACAACCCGCAGCGCCAAAACCCCGCGGGTGGACTAATGCGACTGTCCGCACCCATCATCCCAAGGGCCCAGTCTAATCCTATGGCAAATCCGCCATCAGGCCCTTGAGTATTGCAAGCAGAACACGCATCAAGTCCTCTTGACAAATTGATGTGAATGATGACGGAAATGTCATAGCGCTATGAAGAGAACATGACCTCTCTTCAGCACCAATTGGCGCAGCAGAATGCTGAGATCAGTCAACTATGCATGGCGACTCGATCTCAGGGCACTCTTCCTGCCCAACCTGTTCCAAACCTTCGAAATTTCGTACCCCGTGGTCCTCAACCACATGTACGACCTTCTCAGGGGCAGGTACATCAAATTCTGCAGGCTCCAAGCATTCCACCGGGATTTCAGGCTAATCCCGCTACAGCACCTCACTCTTATGTCCCCATTGCGAACCCTCCTCTGCCTTATGATCCCACTGGACCAGCATCATCCAATGCTATCTCTATGAGGAGAGGTAAGTAGACCGCCGATCCGCCTCGACTTGATCTTGGCCCGTCTTCTTCATCGCCCTCTCATTCGGGATGCGCACCACATTCGCAAGAGGACGATACACCCAAATTGGTGCCAGAATCAATCCCATTCCCTGAGGCTCTACTGAGGGAGCCAAAAGGCAAGAAGAAAGATATGCAGGCCTTTGATAACCTGCGTAATTTGTTCAGGGATGTTGAAATTAAGGTACCCCTGCTAGAGGCTATCGACCACATACCTACTGTCGCCCGATTTTTCAAAGACTACACAACACCCAGGCGACAGTCAAAGAAAACTAAGAATCCGGTGGTTCTCTCACCTCATGCGAGTTGTGCTTTACTGTCAAATCTACCACCGAAGCAGAAAGATCTGGGCACACCGCTTATTTCCTGTAGCATTCAAGGCTGTAATTTTAACCGTGCCCTGCTTGATCTAGGATCTTCCATAAATCTTATACCAACCATCATGCTCAAAAAATTTTCCTTGGGAAATCTGAAACCCACCCATGTGACGTTACAGTTGGCAGATCGTTCTGTCAAAATTCCGAAGGGTGTGGTGGAAGACGTGGTGGTTAGGGTCAACAGTCTCTATTTTCCTGTTGACTTTCTTGTTTAGATATGGAAGTTCCTAGCTCACTTTCTGATTGTCCGATCATCCTTGGTCGACCTTGCTTAGCCACAGTCCGCGCCCATATCGACTGCGAGTCGGGCTGTATTGAGATTGCCATTGGATCTGAAAAGCTCGAGCTT
Source organism: Thalassia testudinum (assembly GCA_037157565.1). NCBI lineage: Eukaryota > Viridiplantae > Streptophyta > Magnoliopsida > Alismatales > Hydrocharitaceae > Thalassia > Thalassia testudinum. The sequence continues at coordinate 7,626,803 of JAZHRO010000078.1, read as the reverse complement.
AACATCTTCAAGGCAGCCAAGAACTTTGATTGCGATTGCATCGAGGATGACATGTCTGATGAAGACATGGCAATCAGCGCGTGTATCGGACTAATTGGGACCTATTCTAATTGCTGCGGATTACCTGTAAACACTGATAATTATCTGACAAACACATATTGTGACGTTCCCCCATCCCTCCCTATTCTCGTACCTTCTCTTGACCAGACTTCTGACGAGGTTTTCTCCACTTCCCATACCTCGTGGTCTGAGTCATATTCGGGCTACTCACCGCCGGTCCACACTCTTAAAGACTGGATTGCCCTTTCTTTCCTGCCAAATTAGGTGGATTTGCAACTCCACACTGGGACCTTGAGCCCACATACTTCTCACTGGGGCTATTCCTTTTCGGATCCATCTATCCAAGAAGCCCCTCTTCTTGGCCAATCTGAGGGCCAATTTCTTCTTCCTGACTTGTTTTCTGATCCGCTTGGGACACTCTCGTCCCAAGAAATGGCAGATCTTTCACAATCCACTCCCAAGCTGAAAGAGCTGCCTAGTACACTTAAGTATGTTTTCCTAGGACCAAATGAAACACTCTCTGTAATCATCAGTTCAAAATTGACTAGGGAGCAGGAGTGCAAACTAACTGAGGTCCTTATGGAGCACAAGCCAGCCATTGGATGGTCTTTATCAGACATATCTGGCATTAGCCCCTCCTACTGCACTCACCATATATATACGGAGGAGGAGGCTCGACCTTCCCGTGAGATGCAGCGATGTCTCAACCCTAACATGCGGGAGGTCGTTAAGAAGGAAATCATTAAGTGGCTGGATGCGGGTATAATCTACCCGATCAGCGATAGCCCCTAGGTGAGTCCGATTCACGTTGTGCCCAAAAAGGCGAGACTCACTGTCAGTGTCAATGACAGGGGCTAATCCATCCCTACACGCACTCCTACATCTTGGAGAGTGTGTGTAGATTATAGGAAACTCAATGCTACAACTAAGAAAGATCACTTTCCGCTACCTTTCATTGACCAAATCTTGGAGAGGTTAGCGGGAAATAAAATTTTCTATTTCCTGGATGGATTCTCAGGATATAACCAGGTGGCAATTGACCCCCAGGACCAAGAGAAAAACACTTTTACCTCCCCTTTGGCACCTTTGCGTTTAGAAGGATTCCGTTCGGACTTTGTAACGCGCCAGCAACTTTCCAGAGATGTATGCTGGCGATATTTCATGACATAGTGGGTGACTTTCTCAAAGTCTTCATGGATGACTTTTCGATCTTTGGACCATCTTTCGATAACTGTCTTGCCAACCTGACCCGTATCCTTAGGAGATGTATTGATGTAAACCTCATGCTTTCTTGGGAAAAAAGTCATTTTATGGTGCACGAGGGAATTGTTCTCGGGCATATCATCTCCGATAGGGGTATCGAGGTTGACAGAGTGAAGCTTGATGTAATTGCTGATTTACCTGTGCCTGGCTCTGTCAAACAAATCCACTCCTTCCTGGGACACGTCGGTTTCTATAGGAGATTCATCAAAGATTTCTCCAAGATTTCTCGACCTTTAACTCATCTCCTATCGACCGACGTACCCTTTGATATGTGCCCCGACTGCATACGAGCATTCACGCAGCTGTGTAATGCTATCACCAAGGCCCCTGTTCTCCAGCCACCTGATTGGTCCCTCGACTTTGAACTCATGTGTGACACTTCCGACCTTGTAGTCGGAGCCATCCTGGGACAAAGACGCGATAGACACCCCTTCGTGGTGTACTACGCCAGTAAGACGTTGGACGAGGCCCAGCGTAATTATACTACACTGAGAAAGAACTACTAGCGGTCGTCTTTGGGCTGGAGAAATTCTGCTCTTACCTTCTGGGCTCGCACATTATTGTTTTCACTGATCACGCGGCCATTCGCCATCTCATGCATAAGAAGGATGCCAAGCCTAGACTGATTCGTTGGATCCTTTTGCTCCAAGAATTTGACATTTAGATCCGCGATAAGGTCGGAGCCCAGAATGTTGTGGCTGATCATCTTTCCAGACTGGACCCTGACCATATTGGACTTACTTTGCTGATTAATGAGATTTTTCCTGATGAGCACCTATTGGTAATTAATGTGGCAAGTGGGCTGTGGTATGCCGACATTGCCAATTACCTTGCTTCTGGATCCCTTCCACGTGGCTGGCCTAAAAACCAGCGCGAGCGTCTCATGACAGAAGCAAAGTATTATTTCTGGGATAATCCACTTCTTTTTCGAATAGGTGTTGATCAAATCATCCGTCGCTGTATTCCTGACAGCGAATTCCCCAGTGTGCTATCCTTCTGGCACGATCTGGCCTGCGAAGGCCATTTCTCTAGGAGGAAAACTACAGCCAAGGTGTTGCAGTGCGATTTCTTTTGGCCCTCCCTTCACCAGGATGCACACAATTATGCCAAACATTGCACTAGGTGCCAGTCGTTAGGGTCAATGTCACAACGTGACATGATGCCCTTGCAACCCATCCTAGCTACGGAAATCTTCGACATTTGGGGAATTGATTTTATGGGTCCCTTTCCTCCTTCCAACGGCTTCGAATTTATCCTCATGGCTATTGATTATGTTTCGAAATGGATCGAGGCTATTCCCACGCGCCGTGCTGACCATGTTATATCCACTCAATTTGTCAAAGACCACATCTTTGCACGATTTGGGATCCCTCGAGCCATTATCTCGGATGGAGGAAGCCACTTTACCCATGCTTCTTTTCGGGCACTTCTGAGGAAATACGGAGTCCACCATCGTATTGCATCTCCGTATCATCCTTAGACGAACGGCTAGGCAGAGGTGTCGAACCGGTAAATCAAGCAAATTCTCCAGAAAATGGTTCGGCCTGACCGTAAGGATTAGTCCGACAAGCAGATTGACTCACTTTGGGCGTATCGGACCGCCTTCAAGGCTCCCCTTGGTATTTCTCCTTATAGAATCATTTACGAGAAGCCTTGTCATTTGCCCGTGGAGTTGGAACACCACGCTTATTGGGCGGTTCGCCAATGTAACCTCGACCCAGACCTGTGTGGTCGAGAAAGGAAACTCCAACTCTAGGAGCTGGAAGAGCTCCGTCGTGAAGCCTATGATTCTGCTTTAACTTTCAAACAACGCACTAAGGCTTTTCACGATAGCCGTATTCAGCGGAAAGAATTTGAGCCATCTCAGCAAGTTTGGCTCAACAATGTCCGGCTCAAATTCTTTCCTGGGAAACTGAAGTTCAAATGGACTGGTCCTTTCCTGGTCTCGAGACCATTTCCCAACGGGGCCATTGAAATTGAAGATCCCAAATCTGGGAATAAATTTACGGTCAATGGGCAACGTTTGAAACCCTATCTTACTCATGAACCTACCCCCGTTGGTGAAATGTTGCCCTGCTAGAGGGTAACTAATTTTTGTGCCTCATTTTGAGTCCAGCTGGGGACATTAAATTCAGCGCTCGTTGGGAGGCACCCCAACAACACTCACCATCCACCATCACTTTTCACGCCACTGTCACACTCACTTCACTTTTCACTTCACCACCTACCCTACCACCCTGTTGTATACCCTGCACCTTAGCTCTCGTTACCCGATCTTTCGTCCTTCCTCTACCCTTCCCAGCATGCATTTGAGGACATAGCATCGTTTGGCATGGGGGGGTGGATAGGATCTATAGGATCTAGGTATTTTATGGTATCATGCAGTTTCTATCTATATGTCTAAAAAAAAAAAAAGTGGTGTTTAGTAATGATCTGAAGGCTGAAACAAAAATACAATAAGTGTTTATGGATATTCAACCACTGTTTTGAAGAATTTCCAGGCCGCAAAAGCTTGATTCGCTCAGGCTCGGCTTAATTCACTTGAGCATTGACAAGATAGATCAGAATCTCTCCTAACTAAGGACGTATTCTTGTACCTGAGACACTAGTATAGGATCCTTGGTTTGCTTCTACTCGAGAGCCTAAGTAATCTTGGTTTACACTACACATATCAAGAAAGACCAGGTGAACATAAGATCCAACCCTAGTGTTCATTAGGGAAGGTGGAGTCCTTACCTGTGCACGTAGGTAGACTTTTTATCCCAGGCTTTAGTCTTGTGTTTAGGAGAAACTCTTTCCACCGAAAAGGAAATCTCCCACCAAAGAGAAAAGTGTGCTCCTCCAAATAATGTTGTAAGAGATATACTGATACGTGTTTCAAAAAAAAAAGATGCAAATAAGTCAGTATATCTCGCAAATATCTGTAAAGTCTTTGCCCTACAAAAGTTCTTCAGGGCATGTTACAAATACCCTGTTTTCTTTGAGCCACAAATGTCAGAAAATGGGAGTTGAGTTTCTGTCATCTTTTTAAGGGTCAATCCGAAGACACAAGCTGAAACTGGGACCAACTTGCACTTAAAAATTTGTGAAACCTTGGGCTTGAGTCTTAATGTTCATCTGGTCAGTCTTGATCCTTCACTATGCACAAGCCATAACCTCTTGAGCTCTCGAGTACCGCAAAAACCTCCTGGGTCTTGGAAATCGTACTTAAGGTTTAAATATCAAGAGTCCTGGTTAGTTGAGAGATGATCTATGTCACATAAGACTTAAAATACTAGCAGTCTTCTCTATAATTGGTTCTCACAATATCCAACAAATAAACACACCTTTGTCGCCTCAGAAGAAAATCTTCAGCTTAAGATCATTTCTAAATACAATACAAAAAAAAAAAGTTTTGCTAGGGATTAGCAAAAGATAGGCATGGGGGTATGATTGCACAGCAAAAATACACCAACAATTGTGCCATCTTGTGCTATTTCTTAGCATTACCAGTGCATAATAGGAAACCATAGTCGCATTTGTGAAAATACACGCATGCATGCATTTATTTGAGAGGGGAGGAGAGTGAATAAAATGGCCTTGTAATTAACAAATTCCTCAAGTGCTGCCTCGCAAAATTTTCATATTTATTTTTATTTCTATTTGACTTTCTTCTCCGCGGCTGCAAATCATGGCAGCCTCCTCTTCGCGCCATTCCTTGCTCAAGCTCACCCTGCAGCCGCATGCGCAGCCATGCACAGCCAGGGCATGGCTGTGCATGCCTTCTTCCTCTTTAAAAGGGCACGGCTTCTTCTTTACAAAGGGAGCCTGGTCCACGCACCTACAGCAGCCTTCTTCCCTTCCAGGCCGTCTCCTCACCTCTCCCCTCCATACACAGCCTCTCGTCCTTCTAAGGAGCCACTCTGCAGGTAGGAGTAGCTCACAGTGGTGCACAACCACCACTGTGAGTCCCACCACCGCCCAGCTCATCAAAGAGCTGGTGGGCGTGGTGGTCTTATTTTCTCTCTGTTTCGATGTTTATCCACTTCCACCATTGCCGCAAGCTTCAAGGTCTGAAGCTCCGCGGCAGCAGCAGCAGTGCAGCCTTCCCGCGCGTGCCTACAGACCGCCCTCACCTCCAGTGCAAGCCTGCAGGATGCCCTCACCTCCCGGTTCTTCGCGTAGACCCGCTTTTCCACGCAAGCCAACAGCTTGCGCAGCTTCTCCACGCGCGCACCAGCCGCTCCACACCTCCTGCACTCACAGCACCGGGCACACCTGGTCGTGCGGCTCGACCATGCACTGTAGCCACTGTTCACGCTAGTCAGTGGAACACTGTGGCTACAGTGCGGTGACTGGTAAGTTTCTCACTTATCCGGTCACCCGGCGCACCGCAACCGTTCCTAGCCCGCGCCTGCGTCTTGCCCCGCGCCCGCTCTAGCTCCCGCCCACGCGTCTGCGTTCGCCCACGTACGCTCGCCTGCTTCATCGTCTGCGTGCGCCCTCTCCTTTTGCCCGTGTATGCCCTCCCGCACTTGCCTCTTCATGCAGTGAGGTGCACTGCGGCCTCTCTCCCTCGCACTCACTCCCTCCAGTGCGCACGCCTTCGCGTGCCTACGTGCCTGCGTGTGCGCATGCGCTATCAGAAGACGCCTACGGCTTCAGATGACTTAGACTCACCTCCTTCACTCTAGCAGGAAGCACGCTCTCTCTCTCTCTCTCTCACAGCACTCTCTCACACTGTCACTGCAGACACACACACACACACCCTTGTACACACACACCCACTCACTTATACACTATTATATACTTATATATATATACATATACATATATATATTTATATCTATATATAGTTGTATACATATATATATACATATATCTATACATATATTAGTACTTATATAACTAAGTATAAGTATATATACATATATATATATACATATATATACACATATATTTATACATATATATATATACATATATATACATACATATATACATATACCCATAACTATAAATACATATATATATATATATTTGTATATCTATCTACATATATCTACATACATAAATACTTATACTAATATATATATATATATATATATACATATACACATATATATAACTATATACATATATTACTATATATATACCTATATATATATATATACATATCTATATCTATATATATAGTTATATATGCATACATATATATACAATTATAAATATATATATATAGATATACATATACATACATCTATCTATACATATATTTACATAACTATATATATACTTATATATATATATATATTTTTTTTTTTTTCATATCACCTACCATAAGTTGTATCGCGGGAATATCTACACCAGTTGCTGATATTTCCCGATACATGAGTATAGAAAGCGTGTTCACACACATCTTCCACCATCCATCTTACACTCAACGCGGCACATCGTCCTGTTGGTTGCATCTTCCTAGACGATGACCAACTCGACATCGTGCTACACGCCATCTCCACCTCCACCCGTACCCCTTTATACATATATAATATATACATATATATATACACTATATTTACTTTATTTCTGCTTCTTTTTCCTGCCAGTAAAAAGATAAAAAAATATATATAAAAGAGAAAAGATAATCTTTGACTTGCAGGTACTCAGTCTTGCGAAGACTAGTTTTGAAACCCTAATTTGGCTCAAAGCCAAGAACCTGATTTTGAGGGTGTGCCTCAAGAACAAGAATTATCAGAAAAAAATCTTAAATAGAAAAACATCAAAAACATAATAAAGTGAACAGAAGAGATTCGTTGTAGGAAAGGCGTAGAAACTCATTCACTTATAATCCCACTTCCCTAAGTTCGACCCTGGGCCTAAAAGTGACCAAGATAAAATCAAGTAGGCCAGGTAAAAAAAGTTTTGTAAAGAGATGGTTAGGCTCAATTTAGGTTAACCACTATATGCATTTCAACGATAAAATCACCATATTAACACAACCTATCCGGGCCCCACCATACACCTCTTTTCAAGGATCTACATATAATCTAATGAATGCAGGGTCCTATTGATGTCCAAGTGCCATGAGATTTTTATTGGAGCTCAATTGAACATTTAAGAAGCTAATTCAACCTTTAATTTGTACTTTTGAACTCAAACATGTGTTTAATTTGCAATTGGATCATTATTTTACATTTATTAATAGAATATCTCATTTAATGACCTAATTATGCATTTTTAACACCAATTTGATGTTTTAGGTCTTTTTCCTTAATTTCCACACTTAACCCTTTTATCATGTTAATAGTGTAGTGTTTGACCTAGCTTCTAGCTTAACTTAGGCATTTTAGCTATGATGAGCCACACCTCATCATACCCCTATGCTTACATTTTGCTAGTCCCATAGCAAATAACTCATTAAGTGCAAAGCAATTTAGTATCAGATAGGTAAGTGTGATGAGATATCTATTTTCTTTTCAATTTTTTAAGTGTCCAAACCAACTGCGTTTATGTCTGGACATTGTGAAAACTAGCTGCCTAGGAAGACTTACCAGAACTCAGGACTGATATGACATAGACCATCTCTCGACCAACTAGGACTCTTGATATTTAAACCTTAACTGAGATTTCTAGGACTCAAGAGGGTTTTACAAAGATCAAAAGCTAAGAGGTTATGGTTGTGCTTAGTGAAAGGTCAGGACTAACCAGGAGAACTCTAAAACTCAATCCTGGTGTTTCATGTCTTTTTAAGTCCAGGTTGGTTGTAGTTTCAGCTCATGTTTTCGGATTAACTCTCAAAAATGAAGACTCAAACCCAACACTTATTGCATTGTGGCTCAAAGAATATTTGGTGGAAACAGGGTATTTGTAATGCACCCTAAAAATATTTTTGGTGGAAAATATTGTACAGGACTTTAGAGAACATACTTGACTTATTCAAAAGAATGTTTTTTTCTCAAAATTCTTGTTGACTTTTTCTGATCTTTTTTTTTGAAAAGAAATGATAGTATGTCTCCAACAACTTTATTTGGTAGAGCACACTTATTTGGTGGGTGAGTACTTTGGTGAAAGAGCTTCTCCCAAACACAAAACTAAAGACAAGGATAAAGAGTCTACCTACACACACAGGTAAGGACTCCACCTTCCCTAATGAATACTAGGGTTGAATTTTAAGTTCACAAGGTCTTTCCTGACATTGTGTAGTGTAAACCAAAGTTACTTAGACTCCTAAGCCAAACCAAACTAACGAATCCTGTACTGGTGACTCAAGTACAAGAATACGTCCTAAGTTAGGAGAGATCATGGTCTATCTTATCAATGCTTAAAATGTATTAAGCTAAAGCCTGAGCGAATCAAGCTACAGTGGCCCAAAAAATCTAACCAGTGAAGGTTGAATGTCCATAAACACTTATTCTATTTTTGTTTTCAGCTACAAGATCATAATTAAACACTTATAAGACTTTTAAAACTTTCCTCTCTCAGAAATTTTATTTTGGAGTTCTCCCTCAACATTAAGTTCATTCAGGTCCTTTATTGTATTTTTGTGTTTGACATTTTTTTTGTATTTTTGACTTTGTAATTCTTTTAAAATTTTCAATTTTTTTTTTGGTATTTTCAATAATACTATACTGTATACACTATTGGTGTGTCTATAATTGCATTTTAGAAAATGATTTCACCATTTACACCTCCTCATGCTTAAATGATGTAATGTCCTCATTATATGAATAGTGTGGATGCAAATGTATGCTCTGCTTTTCACTAACTTAGAATAGGTAATGGAAGGAAGTTGGAATGAAGAGATAAAAATCTCTATGTGAACGATTTCAAGTTTGATGCAAGATTAGAGTGGGAAGTCAGGCTAAGTAGTGAAATGCATGACAAATCTGACTATGAATGCATGCTAAAAATGCAAGGATAGACACCTAAGGAAGAAATGGAAAATAACAAAGGTGAAAATAGCTATATACAAAAGATAGGTTGTTAAGTTTAACACCTTCAGCTGGGCATAAACACAAAAGATGTGTCAAAAGTAGGTTCAAAATATTGGAGTGAAATGATAGAATTGACAAATCTGAGATCATGCGGCTCAATGAAAGGTTTTAAAATTTGTTCGTTCACAGTGAAAGGTTCATATTTGTCAATCTCAGTGATCTTGACAGCTCCATTATCAAAATTCTCAAGATTTTGAAAGGTCTAGTCCATTTTGATCTGAGTTTCCCTGGGAAGAGTTTCAGTCTTGAGTCGAATAGGACTTTTTGACCAGGTGAAATGACTTCCTATGGATGTGGCGGCCATGGAAGGCCTTAAGTTGTAAATCCTTGAGCTTTCATAAGATTCATTCCTTAACTCATCAAGATCAGAAATTTAAAGTCTTCTATGATCACCGTCCTTCTTTAAGTCTAAGTTACACTTTCTGATGGCCCAATAGGCTTTGTGCTCAAGTTCTACGGGAAGATGATAGGGTTTCCCGTACACAAGTCTAAAAGGAGACATGCCTAATGGGATTTTGTGAGCTGTCCTATACTCCCACAATGCAGGAAGACCAATCTTTCCTATCAGATCTGATGGTAGTCGGTAAAATCTTATTGTTCTCTTGATTGGACAATTTAGCTTGTCCATTGGTTTGAGGGTGATAAGGTGTAGCAATCCTATGTGTCACCCCATACTTTTAAAGTAGGGACTAGAAGTGTGTGTTCCTAAAATGAGACCCTCCATCACTTATGATGTCTTTTGGTACCCCAAATCTAGAGAAGATAAAGTCTTGGACAAATTGTGTCACAACTCTAAGGTCATTAGATCTAGAGGGGATGGCTTCAATCCATTTTGAAATATAATCAACTATTAACAAGATATACTCGAAGCCATAAGAATTTGGAAAAGGTCCCATGAAGTCAATGCCCCATATGTCAAAGATTTCACACACCATTATTGGATTCAAGGGCATCATGTCTCAGTGGCCAATACTATTGAGAGACTGACAGCATGAACATGCCCTATTATACTCATGTGCATCCTTAAAAATTTTGGGCCAATAAAAATCGCTCTGCAAAATTTTTGCAGCATTCTTTTTGTCAGAGAAATGACCGCCACATTCCTGGTCATGGCAGAATGACATAATGCTTTCTATCTCCTTATTAGGGACACACTTCCTAAGGATTTGGTCTTTACAATGCTTAAATAACCAAGGTTCTTCCCAATAATAGTGCTTGGCTTCAGATCTAAGTCTATCATTTTATGTCGAACCCAATCAGAGGGAATAATTCTAGAAGCCAGGTAATTGACAATGTCAGCATACTAGGAAGATTAGAATGAATGACCAGTAATTGCTTGTTAGGGAAGTAGTCAGTAATCGGAAGTGGAGAGATAGCTTCAGAAGGAAGGTGGGATAAGTGGTTAGTTACCACATTCTACTTCCTAGTCTTGTCACAAATCTCTAAATCAAACTCTTGCAATAGTAGGATCCATCTAATCAAATGAGATTTCGCATCCTTCTTGGCGAGAAGATGTCGTACTTTTGTATGGTCATTGTAGACTATAATATGGGTACTTAGAAGATAAGGTTTGAATTTTTCTAGTGCAAATACTACTGCTAGCAATTCCTTTTCAGTGACTGTGTAATTCTTTTGAGCTTCATCTACGGTCTTGCTAGCATAGTAGATGACTGCAGTTTCCCATCCCATTTTTGACTAAGGACAACCCCTACTGCATAATCAAAGGCATCACACGTGATCTCAAAAGGGTGAGACCAATATGGGGGTTGCAGTATTGGTGCTTTGGTAACCAGATCATGAAGTGTCGTATATGCATGAACACAATCGTCAGAGATCTGGAAGTCTACATTTTTAGAGAGGAGGTTGGTAAGAGGTCAAGCTATTTGCGAGAAGTCTGCTATAAAGCGGTGATAGAAACCAACATGCTTGAGAAAAGATCGGATCTGCTTAACCGACGATGGTAATGGAAGGTCAGAGATCAATTTTACCTTCTAATGGTCAACCTCAATTCCTCTCTTAGAAATAAGGTGACCTAGGACAAGTCTTTCTGGTACCATGAAGTGTGATTTCTCCCAGGAGAGTACTAGATTCACATTGATGCATCTTTGCAGGACCTTGGTCATGTGGTCAAAGCATGCATCAAATGTGCTCTCGAAGACCGAGAAGTCATCCATGAAGACTTCTAAACAATCACCCACTAAGTCGGAAAAGATTGCAAACATACACCGTTGAAATGAGCAAGTGCATTGCACAATCCAAATGGCATCCTACGGAAAGCAAAGGTTCCATAGGGACAAGTGAAGGTCATTTTTTCCTGGTCATCGAGGTGAATTGCCACTTGATTGTAGCCTGAACAGCCATCCAAAAAGCAGAAAAATTTATTCCCTACCAATCTTTCCAATATCTAATCAATGAAAGGCAATGGGAAATGATCTTTCTCCGTGGCTTGGTTGAGTTTGCAGAGTCTATATATAGTCACCACGAACTAGCAATACTTGTAGGGATGACTTCTCCAGACTTAATGGTTATGACAGTAAGTCTGGCCTTCTTAGGCACAACCTGAACAGGACTTACCTATTGACTATCAGAGATAGGGAAAATTATTCCATTGTCTAACCACTTAATCTTTTCATTCTTTACCACCTCTTGAAGTGTTGGGTTTAGTCTACGCTGTGGTTGTTGGGTAGGTCTAGATCCTTCTTCAGTGAATATTCTATGGGTGCAATAAGAAGGATTGATGCCAGTATGGTCAGCTAAGCTCCATCCCATAGCCTGTCTATATGCTCTTAGGACAGAGAAGAGTCGTGATTCCTGATCAGACGATAAGTGGGAATTTACAATCATAGGATAACCTTGATCTTGTCTTAAGAAGACAAATTTTAAAGAGTCAAGAAGAGGTTTAAGCTCAATAGGTATAGGATCAGATGAAGGAGCAGGTGTGAAGATCTCAGAAGATCCTAGAGACACTAAAGGGATTGGAGGTAAGTCCTCAATCTTTAAGGCTGGTGTCTCAGGAAGAATCATATCAGATGTAGAAGGGAATTGAGGTTCTAAGATTAAAGAATCAATCAGTGTATCCTCAACCAACTTGTCCAATGAATCCAAAGAGCAAATCTCTTTAATTAAACTATAAGATGGTCCCTTCTATACCTTGAAAATATCAATTTTCATCTTTTGATCTCCAAATTTCAATTCTAAAAGGCCCTCCTCACAATCTATGTTCGCCTTGGCTATTGCCAACAGTGGTCTCCCTAGTTTGATGGGTGTGTTTTGGATATCCTCAGGTACTTCCATGTCAAGGACAATGAAGTCTATAGGAAAGTAAAAGTTCTTGAACCGCACTATAACATCCTCCAAGACTCCCTAAGGTATCTTAACTGATTGATCAGCTAATTGTAGGGACACCTCGATTGGCTTCAGATTGCCAACCTTGAAATGTGTCAGTAGAGAGGTTGGGATAAGATTGATGGAAGCACCTAAGTCAAGTAAGGCTCTATTGAATGTGGTGTTTCCTATCATACAGGAGAGACAAGGGGTGCTTGGGTCTTTCCTCTTAATAGGAAGGTTACTAGAAATGATGGAACTAACTTGTTCCAAGAGAATGATAAGACTACTCCCTTTCTAAATTCTATCTTTACGCTTAAGTGTACATAGGTCTTTCAAAAACTTAGCGTAAAGTAGGATGTGGCAAATTGCATCCAACAAGGGGATGTTTATATGGACTTGCTCAAAGAGCTTGAGCAGATACTCTTCAGGAGCCACACTAGACTGTTTCTTTTTCCCTTTTCCCTTCTTCTTTAAAGCCTTTGGAAATGGTACAAAAGTTGTAATGGGAGGGTCATTCCTAGGTTGTGAATAATCAGGAAGAGGTAAATCATATGGAGGAGTGGAAGTAGAAGGTCCAGGAAAAGATGTAGAAGCAGGAAATGGTGGATCTATAGTGCTTCTACCACTCCTAGCTGTGATGGCATTCAATTCAGCTCTAGACGTAGATGGTGTATCAGTGTTTGGTAAAAGAGGTGGTTGGGGTTGAGAATAGGAAGTATTTGGATCAGTGTAGAACTCAGGTTTGTGCAAGGGTTGTGAAATAGCATCTGCTTGGCCCTGGGGAAGGATTAGGTTGAACATACCTCTGGGCAGGTACATACCTAGGGTTGGGTTGTGCTTGAGATGGAAGTGAATGTGGTTGACAGGATTCCATCAAGTGCGAAAGCTGGGCTCTCATCTCAGCTAGTGATGCATCCTGTTTTTGCTGCATAGCAATATTTTGTTGTTGCATGTTAGCAAGAGCTTTCATGATGTTCCCCAGCTGATCATCTTGTGTAGGCCCAAATTGAGAGTATTGGGCGAGCCTGGGTTGGGGTTGCTAGTAGGCACGCAGTGGATACCATTGTTGTTGTGGTGGAGGTGGTGCTCGGATCAGGTTCTGTAGTGGTGGTGTAGATGGTTGATGGAAGTTAGGTCTCTGTGAATTTCCTAATCATGAGAAATTTGGATGATTACGCCATTCAGGATTGTAGGTTTGGGAATATGGGTCATTGTGAATGGCGCGAAGCTCCTCCGAAGCTCTAGAATGTGCAGGGAATTTAGTGTATTAAGGAACAAAGGTTCCTTTGGCCGGTGAAGAATATGGAAATGAATAATCAGGTAGTGGTGGTTGTGTCATAGATAGGTTGTTCATAGTTTCCCTCCCTGTGGGAAATTGAGAAGAAGTGCGTGGTGCAGGTGATTGAGAAGAAGAAGAAGATGAAGGTTTAGATAGGAACTTCCATACTTCATCAACTTTCTTCTCGATTAAGCTCACCTTATCCATTTGATTAGCTACAATCTCTAAGTCTCGTGTACTAGATTGGGCTTTGTTTACCTTCGAATGTGTGTGGGAATGCGAGGACTTTCTATTAAACACTCTCATCGAAGCATTATTTATAGAGTTTTCGGCCATGCCTTCAAAGAGCTCAAAGGCTAACTCCTCGTCCTGACACAAGAAGTTGCCTCCACATGCAGCATCAACTAACTTCCTTGTGTCATCATGGAGCCATGGTAGAAGATCTGGACCTGTTGCCAGTGTTGGACACTATGGTGGGGACATTTACGTAGAAGCTCATGGAATCGCTCCCAAGCCTCGTGATTTTTTCTCCTAAATTTTGTGTGAATGTAGTGATAGCACGCCTCAGGGTGTTTGTGCGGCCTACAGTGAAATACTTCTTTAGGAAATCATGTTCCAAAGAAGCCCATATTTCCATCGGTGTAGTCCGTGAAAGTGTTCTAAACTAGAAGGCGACCTTGTCCTTAAGCAAAAAGGAGAACATTTTCATCAACAATGTGTGTTGATCATGGCCCTACAGACCCAAGGTCTAGGCAAGATTTTTTAGCTCTTCTAAATGCTGAAATGGGTCCTTAGAAGCAAGACCATGGAAGTGAGGGATAAGTGCAATGATATTCAGCTTCAATTCAGCAAGACAATCCCCAGCAGGATAGTGTACTACAGGCATAGGTGGTGCAATTGTGGGATTATAGTAATCCCGTAGTTAAGGTCTATGAGCTTGGGGACGAGGGTTTGCTAAGAGATTAACAGCCTAAGTAAGCTATTGCACTTGTTGTGTTAAGGTATTCATTTGTAATTGTGTATCAAACAGGTGTTGCAAGTTCAATTGTGGACCTCTCTCCGGTTGTGGTTGGTTGGAAAAGTTTGGGTAGGGAGGAGGTTGGAACCTATGAAGTGGCGGTGGTGGTGGCAGAGGATGTGCAAAAAAATGTGGAGCAAGTTCTTTGAAATCCTTGAATTGTCCAGAAACGTGGTCATCCTCTGTATGAGTGGGATTGTGAATGGGAGTTTGAGGCCTAGGAGGTATAGGATTAATTGTGGAAGGCATAGAAGTGGAAGTGGAAGCTTAGGCATTAGTACCCAAGGGAGGTACAAGCTTAGGGTTTTGGGATCTCCTACTGTCCATGAGTCAATTTTTTGAAAAATGATTTTTTTGGAAATTAGTCACAACTCAAGGAAAGTAAAATCTCACTCAATCTCAAACAAAAATAAAAAATCCCAATCAATATCAACAATCTCAATCAAAGACCAATCGATATCAAGTCAAGCGAGAAAAACTTGTATTTTGCTTAGGGTCTGCTACGCAAAAATAGTAGTATGCAAACAAGTAGTATATCAATACAATCGTATGTGTCCTAAATAGGACTTAGCAAGGTGCAGACTTCTAAAATCCACTCGGAATCTGGATAAGACCGACGTGCTAATCCAGATCCTGTGGTTGCTCAAGGAGATGAGATAGAAACCCATGTGTTTCTGAACTTAAGTGATTGTGTAGTGTGTACACGATAATCAAGCAACAAAATTTGGTGCAAACTCAATCAAGGTTTCAAGCAAGTTTTTATGTCTCCTTTCGGATTTGATTTGATATTTAGATGTGTATTTTAGGCAACTGGTCTCATTTTTTAATTCTCTTCACACAAATGATGATCTTTTAGGTTTAAGTCAAATGCAAGATGGCAAGTGCTCAAGAAGGATAGAAGTGTGTACCTGACTCCAGCAATTCTTTAATTGATGCAATTTGGCTGAAATAAAATCTAGTAGGAATAATGCAACCTAAGTATGGATGCCTATGAGATGCTGTTGCTAGATAAGATTTGAAATATTTTTGGTCCTTTTTTTATTTTATAATTTTTTGGATTTTTGATGCAACAAGCAAAATCAAATTGAAAAATAAATCGATATGGAAAATCGAGTTGATGAGAGATGAGTAGAGAGAGAATAGAGAGTCCAGAGAGTCCAAATTATTACAATCAATGTGTGAGAATAGGCTCTCACAACTTATGCCTAAAAAATATAATCCTAAGTATATATCTAAGTCTAAACTACCACTACACTAAATTACACCAAGAAAAACATGAAAATTTGCAGCTCCTGGAAAAGTTCCTCCTGGAAGTCGGGTTAGCAGCACAACAAATCCACTAGGAAGAAGACACTACTCATCCTACTCCTCAAGTGCTGCAAAAACACAAGATGATTAGTAAGATAATTATATACAAAAACAAATCAAGGAATAAATTGAATAAAAGAATCTATATACAACAAAGAATATGAATGAAAGAATGTCTATGTACAAAGAAATCAAAAATATGTACAAATAAAGAATAAAAGAAAAATTTTGGCGTATAGAGAGTTGACTCCCTAGTAACGACGCCAAAAATTGATGAGCCAACATCGTGTTGCAATAAAATGATGTTTTAACGTTACCATTGTTGTAGTATAGTTGTCATAATGCAAACAGATGTCATGTCATTTTATTTATTTACATAATTTTTATTGGTTTATTCCAGGTTATTAACTGGGAGATAGTTATTGATATACATCACTCTCTATGTTCAAAAAATATTCTTTTATTCTAAAAATGTGAATTATATTTACAAAATGAATTAATGAATCAAAGAATGAATGAATTAATCAATTATGTACAAAAGAATTAATTAATTCTAACTACAATGCCTTGAACATATTTACAACTAAATAAACATCAAAAACTATGTATGATTACTCTATGTTAGTTATGTACAACTATCCTAAATGATACCTAAGTATTGGTACAAAAATTACTACTAATATACACTAGACTAAATATACTAACATTTACTAATAACTTTAATAATATATACTATACATATAGTAACATATATATGTGTCGCTATAGCCTTAGTAAAAATATGTACAAACTCGGTAAAAGAACTACGTTTGCTAACATTTATATATATCTACAATGACAGATACATATGTCACTAAAGAAACCTTACAAAAATATATGTACATAATAAGGTAAATAATACATTTTATACATATACTATTCTATATTATCCTATACTCTACTTACCTAAGTATACTATACATATGTACAAATATATTATATGTATATTTTTATTATTTAGTATACATATACATATATTATACATATACTATTATATTATATACTTATATACTATATATACACAAATATGTATACACACACTCACACAGCAGCTCAAGGTCTCCAACACTTCGAGATTTTCACGACCCTCTCCATTCTCCTCTCTTGTACTCAACACTTAGAATTTTTTCGAGTTCTCTCTCTCACACACTACTTAGCACACATTACTATTCACTTACACAAAAATTGATTTTTTAGTGGGCAAACCGACCTTTCGTGGGATACACGGTACCCAAATGAGGTGGGACCGGACCACTACTAAGCCGGTCATCATTTTGTTAATGTGTGATTTAATTCATTTTCAATTTAGGCCCAAATCAGGCCCACTACAAGCCCAGTATAGTGCACGGGGGCTCCTAGCCCACATGCCATTTCTCAAATAATGCTTGTATATGCTTGATCAGAGGAGAGAGAGGGTAATGGTTTATGCACCTAGTGTTGAATAGCGGAAAACTACGCAATTGAAGTTGGATTTGAAAAACCCATCATTGTAGTTCGATTTGCGAAGGATCCGTCAACAGATAAAATTTTACCGAAATTCGTAAAGAAATTATGGGTCAAACACAGGGAGGCTACGTCGATCTAAAATCCGCGATTATATTTTTTTGGTATTTTTATTTGAAAGCGAGATAATTACAATGGAATTGATATTAACACTAAGAGAGAGAGAGAAAACAATCACTTGATATAAGAATATTGTTTTTACAGCTAGAAAGCGGGAAATTCTATTTTAGAAAGCAATAAAAAGAAGGGAGGGAGATGTTATCCTCCTCGACGAATGCTTGGAGGATGAGCTGGATAGAGCGACACCTGGAAGATGGAGGATGAAGCAGGAAGAAGGAGGATGAAGCAGGAGGAAGCAGGAATGAGGCAGCACGTCATCATCGCGGGATCCACTTCCGGAACGGGGGAGAGAAAACTTTGGATTTGGATCTAAAGGAGCATACCGGGTGTGGGACAAGCTTCTCTAGAGCTTTGGAGAGGGAGAGAGGTGAAGGAAGGGATGAGAATTTAGTAGGATAGGGGTCTCCTTTTATAGTTGCAAGGATTGGGGGTAATTTGGTCATTCCATATTCAAAAACATTAAAATCATTTGTCACTAAAGACTTGTCGTGGGTGATGTGTGCGTGTGCTGCGCGCACCTCCTCCTCTCTCGCACGCCTAACGCAAGTGCATGTCCAAGAAATCTCAGCTGTCCGATCGCGAGATCAGATGGCTTAGATCGCTCCTCGCCCGCTTCAGCTTAGTGTAACCGTGTGCCCATGTGTGCAATGGAGCGTTCGGACGCGCGTTAGATCATGCGTAGGTGATTCACGCACTCTAGTGCTGCCACGTCTCCTGCATCTGCATTGCCCGCTCGCCATCGAATGGCTCAATTGAGCCCGCACTTGCATCTTCGGCTGATTTGGAGCGCGTCGCGTTTTGAACGCGCGCCCTACGCCTCGCGGAGAGATGCATGCCTGCTGCACTGTGCGTGCGGTTGAGGCGCGCTGATGATTTTCTACAAGAGTGACCATGGCTGTTGGATCGAGATCCAATAGACTAGATCATTCACATCTTTTTCCTTGTGATGATGAGAGCGGGCGCGTCTGAGTAAATCTTGGTTGTTGGATCAATATCCAACGGCTAGGATCGCACAATGGAGAGTCCTTTGAAATGCAGCGGCGGGTCTTTGGGCTGATCAGGTGGTTGAGATGGCACCACGTGGCGCCATCTTGGTGTCCATCTTTTGTGTGTTGTAGACGGTGCCACGGACGTTGGATTGGATCAATTTTCGCATCGTTAGGCTGCGATTGTCGCTCCAAACCCATTCGTGCGGTCGGATTTGTCGTCTAAAGTGCGGATTGACACCATCTTGGCCCTTGATCTTTGAGCTTCCTCGGATTATATCTAATGCTACGGATGTTCGATCAGGGCGATCTTGGAGTCGTTGAACTCCCGTTGTTGCCCTGATCAGATCTGTACGGTTGGATCCTCGGTCCGAAGCCCTGATTAAAAATCGCCCAGTCCCTGGTCATAAGAGGAGACAATTACTATACAATTTGTACAATTTGACCTAAATGCATGATTATGCATGTTATGCAATATTTACAATGCATGATGCTAATATGGTACTAAGAACATGCATTAATAGACATTTTTGGCTATTTAGATGTATGCACTTCACACCCCCATGCCTATCTTTTTCTAGTCCCTAGCAAAAGCTACATGCTATTTATAAAAGAATTAGGATTGGATTACTCGGGCAAAAGTCATTTTCAACATTAAGAAATTTTTACTTAGAACCTGAACTTTCAAAGACACACCAACACCCAGGTATCTGCCAAAATGCAGACCGCCTCAAGCTCTCATCTTATTCAAAGAAGGATCTCTTTTTCTCCTTTTTCTTCTTTCTTAATTTTTTTTTTTTGGATTTTTGAGTTTAGGATTATAGAGCGGCTTTCTACGGCCACTCAACCCACCCAAGACTTGATGAGAACCCTAAGTTCTAAGCATCTTTTTGTGAATGTGATAGACTCGTTGATCGGCAATTAGAATGGACTTCGGGTTTCTACGCCTCTAGGTGACTTTAAAAAGAATTCTGCCTAAAGGTGTATCTATACGATCGGTAGCTTTCTCCCTACTTTTATTTTTATGGGGTCAACACAAGGGTGAATTCAATGTATATCTCCCCAGCTTATTCTACTTCTCTGCTTTTTCCTAAGTGTTTTAGGAATTAAACGTGCATTTCTTAAGCTGGGATTTGGACACCCTACCAATGGATTGTTACCCACAATAACTTGCCAGCCATACTCGTGCGATGAAGTGTGGCTTATTTCTTTTATTTTTTTCTTTTCTTTTTGGATTTGTTTTTTTTAAGTAGGTGGCTTTCCTGGTCTAAGATTTACCTAAAGGCAGTAGGAAAAGAATGGTCCAGTGGCTGGGCTCTGGACAACCTACCTATAGGCTGTTACCTATGATAACTTGCTATCCATACCACCCTAGAAGGTTCATTAGCTACCCAATTTCCGTTAAAACTACTGAACAACAAGTCAGTGACGAATAATGTGTAGATGCTTAGACCTAAAGTTCCCCTAAATCAGAGGGCAGGTTGATAAGTCGTGTACTTATCACCCCAACTTATTTAATCAAATTAAAATGGAATTTCGGATGGTGAGGACTCGATAAACAAATCTGCATTTTAGTGGATACCCGGGCTGATTAAGCCCAAAGACCTAAAGGGTCTTAGTGTTCAGATTCTACTGTAATATTTCCTAAGATTGAAAAGTCCTAATGCCCAAGTATTCTTTCCTAATTTTATTTTATTTTTTTATATATAAGAAAATAAGTAGAATTTACAAGAATTCCACAGAGCTGACAGAATGATTCAGAAATGAATCCACCCCCTCATGCCTAGCTGATGCAATGTTCGCATTAAGAATAAAAGACATGAAAGGAAGGGTAGAATGTAGAAGATATCACCTGAATATGATGCTCGAGTCAACTCTGAATCAGACTGTACAACTGCTGAGTTTAATGCCATCAGCTAGGCGAGGTTCAACCAAAGAAATCACAATGTGATTAGAGCAACTGTGTCTGAGATGGGTTATGGAATAATACAGTCAATAAAAGGCTTTAGACATTGACCGTTGACTTTAAATGAATTACCCGTCTTTGTGTCAGAGATCTGAACGACCCCATTTGGAAATATCTGATCGATGATGAATGGGTCATTCCATTTTGACCTAACTTTGCCAGGGAAGAGCTTAAGTCGAGAATCAAAGAGCTAGATCTTTTGGTTCAGCTCAAAGCTCTTGCAGGATATCAATTGGTCATGAAGAGCTTTGGTATGCTCCTTGTAGATCTTGGCATTCTCGTATGCTTCATTTCTAAGCTCCTCCAACTCAGATAGTTAGAGTTTCCTGGTATTTTCGGCTAAACTCAAATCCAAATTACACTGCTTGATTGCCTAGAATGCCCAATGTTCAATTTCTACAGGTAAATGGCACCCTTTCCATACACCAGATGAAATGGTGACATGTCGATAGGTATTTTGTACGTCGTACGATAAGCCCAAAAGTGTCGTCAAGCTTTTGAGTCCAGTCTTAACGATCAGCCCGAACCATTTTCTGAAGAATATTCTTGATCTCCCGATTGGAGATCTCGGTCTGTCCATTCATCTGGGGATGGTAAGGTGTGGAGATTCTTTGATTTATCCCGTATTTTGCCAGTAAATTACAGAACTGGGTATTAGTGAAGTGAGTACCACCATCGCTGATGATGGCTCTTGGAATCTCGAACCGACTGAAGATGTTCTTCTTGACGAAATCGATGACCACCTTATGGTCATTGGTTCGGGTGGGAATAGCCTCGATCCACTTGGACTCGTAATCAACAGCGACGAGAATGCACTGGTGTCCGAGTAAAGGGAGGAAGGGTCCCATGAAATCGATGCCCCAAACATCAAAGATTTCTACGAGATGAATTCGGTTTAGAGGCATCATGTCTCTCTTGGTTATGCTCCCAAGTGTCTGGCATCGGGAACACGACCTTGAGAATTCCTAGGCATCCTTGAATAAAGACGGCCAATAGAATCCAGATTGCAAAATCTTTGCAGCCGTCTTTCTCTCGGAGAAATGTCCACATGCAGATGCATGGCAGAACTCGAGCATACTTTTGAATTCATTCTTCAGAACACATCAGTGAATAATCTGATCAGAGCCGACACGGTATAGTTCAGGGTCCTCCCAGAAGTAATATTTGGCCTCAGATTTGAGTCTATCTCATTGTTGCTTGGTCCAATCCTGAGGGATTTAACCAACGACCAAATAATTTACAATGTCTGCAAACCACGGAGTTTGGACACCTGATATTGCAAGGATAGTCTCATCCAAAAAAGCATCAGCAATCGAAATATCCGGACGAGAAGAATCACTTAGAAGTCTCGAAAGATGATCCGCCACCACATTCTGTGCCTCGGATTTATCTTTGATTTCAAGTTCAAATTCTTGAAGCAGAAGAATCCATCGAATAAGTTGGGGTTGGGCATCCTTTTTAGCCAAGAGATGTCTCAAGGCCGAGTGGTCGGTATATATTATGACATGAGACTCTAAGAGATAAGCCCTGAATTTCTCCAAAGCAAATACTACTGATAAGCTCATATTTATGAGCTAATTAAATGTCTAAATGCTTAAAAATTAAGGTAACGCATCCATTTATTTAGCATGCATTAGGATGTAAATAGATTAGTTTATATTTCTTATTTAATTACATAATTCATGTATTGCATTCATAATTAAAGGCATTGGGAATTGACTTAGAATGGCATGTAATTCGATGCATTACATGCATTGTTTTAATTAACATAGAACTTAAGGATTTGTGTATAGATAATCCTAAAATTTTATTTTATTAATTCTTCTTCTTCTTCCCATAGGCAACTGCTCCACTTCCTCCGCTTGCGCATTCAATCTTCGCCAGTTGCCTGCACTCAACACCCCATTCATGGAGGAGTAGGAGAGATGGATCTAGTTGGGGGCAGTTGCGACTACAATGGAGAGGAAGAGGCAACTGTGCTCAGGGAGACACCGTCCCACTCCACCAATGTGCACTCCACTCCACCACCGTGCTCACCAAGGTCGAGCTCAACCACACTGTGGGTTGGCGAGGTGACAGCTCGCCGTGCCAATCAGGTGAGCTTGGCCATCACCGTGCAACTACCAGATCACCCCCTGTCCATGCACTAGCAACACCATCTTCTTCTTCTTCTACCGATGTTTCCAGAACAAAACCATCCCCGCACTCCTTGTTGCACCTCTGTGCCACACTCGTAGCAGCGCGCAACCTCCTGTGCACGCTCCCTCGCCATCCTCGCGTGACAGCCCTCCAGCTCCACCGTAGCAAGCGCGTGCCCACCAGCGCCCCTCAGCACACCCACTCGCCTCTTGCTTGCGCCTGCACTCCTTACAACAACCGTCGACGCTTATAGCAGTAGCGACCCTCGCCTGTGAGAGCAGAGCACACGCTACAACTGTACCTCCACTCGCGCGTAGAGCGTGATGCACCTCCGCCTGCAGGGACGTCCGTTCGCCGCACCTGCAGTGAGCAACACCTCCATCGCCCTCCCGCACTGCATGCGTGCATCCCCCTGCGCTCCTCCAGCAGCAGCACAGGCAATCCCCGCTCTGCCACCGCATGCATGCGCCCCCAACACACTCTTTGCTCCAACCACGTATGACCTCTGCACTAGCAAGCAGAATCACCACCTGCCACCTTCCTCTCCTTCTTGCGGCCACCACAGGCTGCCATTCGCTGTGCCGTCACCACCGTCGGGTGCGGCCCAAGTGAGGTGACCTTCAGCTGCAACCTCAACGTGCGTTCTCCTCCTGTGCGCACTAGCCGCTGCAACAAATTCCCTGTTTTAAAGTTAATTAAAATTTACCTTTTTTGCCTTTGAGGGGGAGGGTATTTTTAATTAATAATATTCTATTCGGTTGATTTTATGAGCATCTCCCTCTTCTTTTGCATAACTACAATATTAGCTTGATATTATCTTATTATCTCAATTGAAAAGCAAGTTCGATCTGATTTCTTGACGAAACTAATGGTGAACATATGTTTTTAACTGGTGCAAGTTTAAATAGGTCATTGCCTCCCTGTGGATACGACCCGCTCTCCTGTGAGTGGTTTAATTTTAATTCTAATTGTTTTGATTATTTGATTTTCCACCACTTAGAAATACAATAATAAATCTTCTTAATCATAATTTTTGAAAGTGAAAATTTGACTTGTCATGGGTCATCACAATCAATGCCAATCTAGGCCTTTTCAGGATGACATCAATGCCCAGGTTATGAAAACCTTGCAAGGTATGCAGAACTAGATGTCTGAAGTGAGCTGCATTGTGGCTACACTCCAAAATCAAATTAGGGTCACTCCACACCAAAGGCATCTACGGAACCTACCCTCCCAACCCATGGTCAATCCTAAAAATCAAAGGAACCAGTATTAGGACGAGAATCATAATTACTCTAGGGAACCTCCTATTCACCTAGCACCTCAATACCCCCCAGGTTTCCAACAAAATTAGGCCCCCTGACCTCCTCCTAGAAATAACCATACTTCAACTTCTGTCACTTTGAGGAGCAATAAGACAACTCAAGATCCTAGGCTTTCTCATCCAGCACAAGGAACCCACCCAAAACCCATGCAAGTTGAATCTCCTACCTTAATTTAGGAGGAACAAGAAAATGATGCAAAAGACAAAAACCCCATTCCCTTCCCAGGAGCTTTGAACCCCACCAATACTAAAATGAAGTTTGAGCCTACACATAAGGAACTCATGGATATATTCGGGCAAGTTGAGATTAATATTCCCCTAATGGATACAATCAAATACATTCCTGCTTATGCCAAATTTCTCAAGGATCTTTGTACTCCCAAATAATAGATCAAAAACCTAGGATGGGTAATCCTTTCTGAGACAGTAAGCTTTGTGGTCTAGAGCAAGCTACCTCCCAAGAAGGAAGATCTGGGTGGCTCCCCTCATTTCTGTGGTCATCAATGACATAACTTTTGACTGCATCCTGCTTGATTTAGGTGCCTCTGTTAATATTATCCCCAATATTTTATTCAAAGAATTCCAGTTCGATGAGCTGAAGCCAGTTGAAGTAACACAAAAATTGGCAAACCAATCTGTGATTAAACCTAAAGGAATTGTGGAGGATGTGACTGTTTGAGTCCAGAAATGTTTATTTCCTATTGATTTTCTGGTACTAGATATTGACATACCTTGAAGAATGTCCCCATCATCCTTGGTAGACCCTTCCTAGCCACTGCAAAAGCAAATATTGAGTGCAATTTAGGAAAAATGGATATTACTTTCGATGTTCAGACCATTGCTTTGGATATTTTTCAAGATTTCAGGAGATTCCATGAGCCCAATTTTTTTGATGGCTTAGACTCTAAAACAAAACAAATTGTAGAAGAAATAATGATTATTGGCTCTTGTCGTGCTTTGACCACTATTGAACAAGATTTCTTCGATGATTCTGATAAACGCCAGTTTATCATCATTCTTATGCATTAAAACAAACCTAGCTCTTAGGATTTTACTCTGCAAACGGATTTAATTACATAATTCATGCATTGCATTCATAATTAAAGGCATTTGGAATTGACTTAGAATGGCATGTAATTAGGTGCATTACATGCATTATTTTAATTAACATAGAACTTAAGGATTTGTGTATAAATAATCCTAATATTTTATTTTATTAATTTTCTCCTTCTTCCGCAACCACTCCACTTCCTCCTCCTACGCATTCACTCTTCACCAGCTGCCTGCACTCAAGACTCCCATTCATGGAGGAGTGGGAGAGATGGATTTGGTCAGGCAGCTACGACTACAGGGGAGAGGAGGAGGTAGCTGTGCAGGCAGAGACGCCGCCCGCCCCATCACCGTGCATCCGCCCATCATTGTGGTCTCCACAGCTGAGCCTTGCCACACCATGGGCCGGTGGAGTGATAGGCCGCCACGCCAAGCCGATGACCTCGGCCATTTACCGTGAGCGTGTGCCTCATCGACCACACGAAGAACTTCTTTCTTCTTTCTTTTTATTCTCACTTTTCTTTTCTTTTGCATGATATTATTCATCATCACCTTTGTTACTCTGTTTGCAGGCCTCAACGAACCCACCACCACCATCACTGCAGACCACCTTCACGCCAAAGCGGCCAGCAACAGCTGATCTCTCCTTGCACGCACTCCACGCCTCTCTGCACGCACAACAGCAGCAAAAAGCCCTGGCTAGTCTCCAGCATGCACGCCCTCACTGTGCCCCCTTGCTGCACGTCCGCCTACCCGAGAAGCGTCCCATGCACATGCATAGCTGGTGTGACCAGCAGTGCACCCACGCGCGCAGCCACCCAGCATGCACAGCCCTCCTGCGCCGCGCACAGGCACTATCGGTCAACGCAGTAGCTGCAGCTGCAACACCATGCGTGCAGTCGCACGTATTCCAGTAGCTCTGCCTACGCACGTCTGCTCACTGCTCCTCCAGCGGCCTCCCGTGCTGTGTGCAGCAACCATCCCACGTGCGCTTGCATCCCCCTATGACTCCTTGCCTCTAGCCCGTGCGTTGAGCTGCTTCACAGCAGCAGCAACCAACCCATCGCCACCACCTCTCTTTGCTTCGTCTGGCCAACTCCGGCCATGCCACACCTCGCCACCACCACCGTCAGGTGCGCGTCGGCCTCGCCCACCTCTAGTGAAGACCACGCTGCCGATCATCTCCTCCATCATGCGTGAGAACCCACGAAGGAAATGCTCTGTTTCTTGTGGCATTAGTAATTACATTTCATTGCCATTGCAAGAGTGAGATTTTTTGAATTTATTAATTAAATATTATGGCTAATTTATGCAAGTGACCTTCCTCTTTCTCATAAATGCCATTTCAGCGTGATCTCTTGTTTCCTTAATCTGAAGGAGAATTTGGCTCTATTTCTTGACAAAATCAATAGTGAGCATTCATTTTTGATATTAACGAGTTTAATTAGGCAATTGTCTCCCTGTGGATATGACTTGCTCTTCTGCGAGTGGTTTAATTTTTAATTATTTTGATCATTCAATTTTCCACCACTTAGAAAGACGACAAATCTTCTTAATCATCAATTTCGAAAGCGAAAATCAACTCGTCAAATGGCACCGTTGCCGGGGAGGCAACAGGCTTAATTAAATCACATTCATTTATTTGTTCACATTGATTCAAATTTTTGAAGCACATTTAACTTTGTATCTTATTCTGGTGCAAGTGCAACACGATCTGCGACACACATTCTACGACTCGCCATCACACCAGCCATCTTGGGAGGCGACTGTTGACATCACCAGAGGAGAAATTATTCGAGTCACCTTGTAAGGAACCAGATTGCCAAGAGAGGAAGGAGGAGGACAGGATGATCATCTCCGCACATTTAGTCTCTGATTTGATTAGAGTAGGATTAAGACTTTAGACTTAATTTTCCTTGCACATTTTGGTTTGAGACCCTTTTTCTGGGGTATAGTTGAGGGGTTTGTTCCCCGACTTTCTTTTAGGCTCGTGTTGGGTAACTTTTTGGGAGACTATTCCCTTTTATTTAGATTTTTACTTTCTTTTGTGGATTGATTTTATTTTTTTTGTTTGTGCATAAGTAGTTAAGAAAAAAAGAAACGAGCTCCCTGCTAAAAGCTTCTTGCCTTTAGAGGACCATTTAGGTGTGAATGAGTAGCCTCTAGATTTTATTTATTTGTGTGTATCTTGCATTGCTGATTGCTGGAGGGAAGGTATGTCCTCTTTCTTTACATTCTATATTGTTCACACATGTGCATTTCGATTTAATTGCAAGACCACCTAATTGAATTGAAAAGGTCTAACAAGTGGTCACATATTTTATTGAAAAAGGCCTTTAAGTTAAAAAGAAACACTAAAAACCAAGGACTTGAATTGAGACATTGTGCTACGGTTCAAAATTCAAAACTTGAAATTTTTACGGTGTATGCACACTTGTATCTCTTGCACCACGGCACACATTTAGACACTTCTAGGTCTTGGAACTACTAGGACAAGAGCCCTCCTACCATTGGATTCTGAAGTGTTATAAACTTGAGATCAAAGGTTTTGTAAATTCAAAGAGGGGGATACCCTGTCACGAACTTTTGGGGGTAGTTAAGAAGCACCATGAAAGCACAGCTTCGAAGGAAGGCTTAGGCCTACTTGCATCCCTCGATCTTCCATCTTTGGAGTTGCTCTACCATTTGAGATTTAGGGAAGAACACCTAAGCTCTAACTAAGTCTTTTTAGGCATTTCGTAAGTCGACAATATGTGCATAATCGATTGGGCAACTTGCTTTGTCACCTACAATTTGAATTAAAGTCAAAAGCCTAAATTTGTAAAGACCTAATAAGTCCTTTTGAATTGTGTTTGTAGTGCATGCTTGGTAGGCGATCTCTTAGGAGACAACTTGTGTTTGATCTTGAACCTGAAAGAATCTTAAGAAGGAACCTCCCAAGGGAAGAAATGGTTGGTCAAAGGAGCCTTAAGGAATATTTCATTCCGACCAATCAAAATGGCCCTACACTATGTAGACCTGGAGGGGACAATCCTTCTGAGATCAAAAGCAGTACGATATCCTTGCTGCCCTCCTTTTATGGTACTGCTAGGGAAGACCCTTACAGGCATATAGAGGAATTCACCGAGGTCTGTTCCATGGTGAAGCTGCAGGGCGTTACTGATGACTCTCAAATGCGGACCCTCTTTCCTTTCTTCCTCAAGGACAAGGCTAAGTATTGGTATCATACCCTTGATGATATTAACACTTGGGATGCCCTGAAGGAGTTTCTAAAGGAGTTTCTGAAAAGTGAAATTATGAGTTTTGTTCAAAAGGATGGGGAAGCTTTCCATGATACGTGGGAGTGCTTTAATGACCTGTTGAGACTTTGCCCACATCACCAGGTGCCCAAGTGGTAACTGCTTGAAAGGTTCTACACCGGACTTCATGATTCACACAGGTAGATTGTGGATGGTGCCTGTGCAAGAACCTTTCTATCCAAGACTGAGGATGAAGCTTAGAACCTTTTTGATAGTTTGAGTGAGAATTCTATTCACTTGAATTTTGCCTACATGGATAGAAAACCCACTCTTGTGCAAAGAAAGCTGGAGGCAAATGAGGCAAGGGACACCTAAAATTTAGCCTATCAGATTCAATTGTTGAATCAAAACATGGAAAGGCTTATGTCAAGCCTGAGCCGATTCGTATCTAGCACCTCCACATCCCAAGCTTCTGAATGCTCCATTTGCCAAGGCAATACACATGCCACTGTGGATTGCCACTTGGCCTCCCAATTCCCTGAGCTTGTTCAGGCGGATCTGAATACCGCTCAAGGGTTTCGTCCTAGACCTCGTAATGACCCTTTTTCCAACACTTATAATGAGGGATGAAGGAATCACCCAAACTTTTCCTGGAGACAAGGGAATGTTTCAAATTTAGGGAATTATAAACCACAACCCTTTCAAAATCAACAAATGAAGCAACCTCAAACCTTTGCCCAACTTAAGACCTCTGAGATGGATGAATTGAAAGCAATGTTGAGAACTATGCAAGAAAGTCAAAGTGCCATCATCCAATCTCATGACAAGGCTATACATGAAATGAAATCGCAGATAGGACACCTTGTTGAGGCCGTTAGACAGAGGGAAACTGGGAAGCTTCCCAATGTTACTGAGGAGAATCCTAAAGGAAAAGGGATTGTCTTTAGGGAGCATGCTCAGGTGGTGACTATTTTGAGCAGTGGGAAAGAAATTTCCAAACCCGATGCTCCTAAGTCTCACCCTCTGAAAAACCATCCACCCCGACTTTCACCCCCATCGGAGAAGACTTGCCTAAATCTCCTCCGCTTGAAATCACCTCACCAAAAGTAGTTGCCCCCGTTCCACCCCTTACTCGACATGACAACCCTTCCACCCAGAGACCCAGAGTGTCCTTTCCAGAGCGCTTATCCACCTCTGGGCAGACTTTTGCTAGCTCATATGGAGCCAAAGATAAGATGGATGAGATCATGGAAACTTTCAAGCAAGTGCAGATGAACCTGCTTTTGCTTGAGGCTATCAGGCGGATTCCATCTTATGCCCGCTTCTTAAAGGATCTATGCATGAAAAAGTGACAATCTAGGAAATAGGTCCAATCAAAAGTTGTCCTACTTGATTCTGTTAGCTCAATTGTTCAACATGGCACACCCCCAAAACTTAAGGACCCAGAATCCCCGTACATCTTGGTGGTTATTGGTGACTTACAGATTGATGAGACTCTAGTTGATTTGGGTGTGGGGGTGAACATCCTTCCGAGCTACGTGTCGGAACAACTTGGGGGAGGCAATCTGAAGCCTAGCCCAGTAATCCTCCAAGTTGCTGATCGGTCACTCAAGACACCGCAGGGAATTCTAGAAGATGTCTTTGTGAGAGTAGAAGATTTCTTCTTCCCCGTTGACTTCTTAGTTTTGGACACTAGCCCTACCAACAAGCCAACCAAGCCCTCCATAATTTTTGGCCACCCCTTCCTTGCAACTTCGCATGCTACAATCAATTGCAATACTGGGGCATTAAAAATGGGCTTTGGGAATAGGAAAATCCGGCTTAATGTGTTTGATGCTTATAAACAAGCTAGGCTTGAGGATTGTTCTCAAGCTAAGGTGATAGATGACCTGATTGAAGAGACAACCCCTACAATGTTATGTGATGACCCCCTTCAGTATGCCATGTTAAATGAGAATTCCCATCTCTTGGATGAATGTGAAGGGGATATACTAGAACTTGAGGAGTTGCTGGGTGTTTCTACCAAGTCTCTTTCCCCATCATCTTTGCCTAAGGTAGATCTGCTACCTGAGATGGGGAAATCTATTATGAAACCCTCAACCATACAAGCCCAACCTTGAGTTGAAACCCCTCCCAGACACTCTCAAGTACGTCTTCCTGGGTGCTAATGATACGCTCCCTGTTATCATTTTGGCTGTGCTATCTGAGGCACAAGAGGGAGCCCTAATTGAATGCTTGTCTAGGCACAAGGAAGCTATTGCTTGGAGCATTGCTGACATTAAGGGTATAGACTCTGCACTCTGCATGCACCACATTTATACTGATGATTCCATCAAGCCATTTAGGGACATGAAGAGACGTCTGAACCTTAATATAAGGGAGGTGGTTAAAAAGGAAATCCTGAAGTGGTTGGACGCTAGGATCATATATCCCATTGCAGATAGTAAATGGGTAAGTTCTATTCATGTGGTGCCAAAGAAGGCAGGGTTTATTGTGGAATTTAATGACCAAGGTGAACAGGTTGTGATTAGACCCTTAACTGGATGGAGGGTCAGTATTGATTACCTCAAGTTGAACATCGCTACCCAGAAGGATGACTTTCCCTTGCCTTTTATTGATCAAATTCTCGAGAAATTTGCAGGGAATAAGTACTATTGCTTTCTCAATGGATTTTCTGGGTACAACCAGGTTGCAGTCTTCCCTAATGACCAGGAGAAGACGATGTTCACAAGTCCTTACGGTACCTTTGCATTCAGGCGTATGCCGTTTGGACTATGTAATGCACCTGCAACTTTCCAGTGGTGTATGATGTCCATTTTCTCAGACATGATCGACAAGTGTGTTGAAGTGTTTATGGATGACTTCTCCATTTACAACTCATCTTTCGACCAGTGTCTCCTACACCTAGAGAATGTGTTGAAGCGATGTAAGGAGACTGGTTTAGTCCTCAACTGGGAGAAAAGCCATTTCATGGTACAGAAAGGAATTGTACTGGGGCAAGTTGTGTCTGAGTGAGTCTTGGAAGTAGATAAAGCCAAGGTTGATTCTATTTCGAAACTTCCATTGCCCACGAATGTTAAACAAATTAGATCCTTTCTGGGCCATGTCAACTTTTATAGGAACTTTATTAAAAATTTCAGTAAAATTTTTAGGCCACTTTGTGACCTGTTGGCGAAGGAATCTTCCTTCAATTTTGATTCAAAGTGTGCCGAGGCCTTTCAAACTCTAAAGGAGGCCTTGATCTCTATGCCTATTCTCCGAGCTCCTGATAGGACACTCCATTTTGAGTTGATGTGTGATGCTTCGTATTATGCAGTGGGAGTAGTTCTTGGACAAAGGGTTGAGGGAAGACCTCATGTGTTGCACTATGCCAGCAAGACTTTAACCGAACCACAGCAAAACTACACTGTCACTAAAAAGGAATTACTTGTTGTAGTTTTTGCTCTGGAGAAGTTTAGGTCTTATCTTCTTGGGTCTAAGGTGGTTATTTTCACTGATCATGCGGTAGTGAAACATCTCATTGCTAAGAAGGATTCTAAGCCACGTCTGATTAGGTGGATCCTACTCCTTCAAGAATTTGACTTGGAGATACGTGAAAAGAAAGGAGTAGAAAATGTTGTGGCTGACCACCTGTCTCGCCTTCCACTTGACGACCCTCCATCTGGAGACATCTGCGAGACATTTCCTAATGAAACCCTTATGGCTGTAACACTAACTTCACCTTGGTATGCTGATACTGTCAATTACTTGTTCACTGGAGAAACTCCTGGTTCTTGGGATGAGCAGAAAAGAAAGAGATTCATTTCCCAAGCTAGATACTTTCATTGGGAAAAGCCTGAATTATTTAGAATTGGAGAAGACCAAGTATTGAGACGATGCGTGCCTGAAGAGGAGCAATAAAGTGTGCTGAGTTTTTGCCATGAACTTCATTGTGGAGGACACTTTGGTGCTATGAAAACTATTTTAAGGTTCTCCAGTCCAATTTTTGGTGGCCTTCGTTATTTAAGGATTCTCATAATTTTGTTAAGGCCTGTATTAGATGTCAATGGACTGGAACGATTGGGAAGAGGAATGAGATGCCTCAACACCCTATTCAATCTATTGAATTTTTTGATGTTTGGGGAATTGACTTTATGGGCTCCTTCCCTTCATCCCATTGTTATGAATAAATTTTGGTGATAGTTGATTGTCTCAAAATGGATAGAGGCCATTCCTACATGCACAAATGACCACTTTGTGGTCTTGAAATTTGTAAAGGCCAATATCATATATCATTTTGGCTGCCCTAAGACCATTATAAGTGATGGGGGACCTCATTTCCAAAACCACCACTTCAATCGGCTACTCAGGAGTCTGGGAGTGACTCACCAGGTCGCTACCCCTTACCATCCTCAGATGAGTGGCTAGGTTGAAGTGTCGAATAGGGAGATAAAGAATATTTTAGAAAAAACCGTTAGACCTGATAGGAAGGACTGGTCCCAAAAGCTCGATGATGCTTTGTGGACGTATCGAACAGCCTATAAGACCCCTTTGGGTACATCTCCCTTTTGGATTATGTACGGGAAAGCATACCATTTACCCGTTAAGCTGGAACATAGGGCACTTTGGGCTATTTGAAGTGTCAACATGGATTTAGAAAAGGCGGGTAAGGTATGACTTCTAGAATTATATGAGCTTGAGGAGCTGAGGAATGATGCTTATCACACCTCTCAAGCTTATAAAGAGAGAACTAAGGTCTTGCAGAAAGACCTTTGAGCCCAACCAACAAGTCTAGCTTTTCAATTCCAGACTTAAGCTTTTTCCAGGGAAATTAAAATCTCATTGGGATGGGCCTTACATAATCACTAAAGTGTTTCTACATGGAAATGTGGAGATCAAGAGCCCTTCCTCTTCGGAAACTCCCTTTATCGTCAATGGCCATCAGTTAAAACCATACATTACTTTGGATGGCCATCTGGTTGATGAGGTCACTCTTGAGGAGCCTTAGCTCCTATCATTCTTCACCTCAGGTAATATCTTCCTTTAATTGTTTTGTTTCCAATGAGGACATTGTTTGAACCAAGCATGGGGGAGAGGACCTGAGGCATCTATTTATAGCATGTCTATATTTTGCATTCATTCATGCATATTGCATTAAAAAAAAAAAAACATTT
The DNA here is from genome assembly GCA_037157565.1 of Thalassia testudinum. NCBI lineage: Eukaryota > Viridiplantae > Streptophyta > Magnoliopsida > Alismatales > Hydrocharitaceae > Thalassia > Thalassia testudinum. The sequence goes on along the minus strand of JAZHRO010000078.1, from coordinate 7,593,056 downwards.
TGTATTATTGAGTTTAACTAGCTGGGCCTTGCATTTTTAAGCAGACTAGAACTTTAAGTTATATTAAGTTGACTCTAGGTGTCGAACCTTAGAAGCTAAGTGAGCTACTAGCTTTAGACCTTTAGGGTCCTTTGTGGACTTAAAAAATTAAGTAGGAGTTAAGTTGCAGACCATTCCTTAAGAGGTTGAGGAAGGAAAGCTAGGGATTGAGTTAAAGGTTGGGTAGTACCTGGAGTCTTGTTCTACCTTTTGGTTTACAGGTCCTCGTAACCTAAGCATCCACATTTCACAACACTTGGTCTTATGTAAATAGTGATCACCCTAATTCATTTTCTTAAAGAAAAGTTGCTTCTCTTAGTTTTGACTTAGGAAAAGCTTGAAAACACAATTTGATTGGAAGAGTTCCTGTCACAAGAGAGGTGTACATACTCACCTTGAGGATGCGATGATAACATGTCACCTCCTTGGTGCTTGTCTCTTAGGATATTCATCCTACTGGGGGCATGTAAGCGCATTGTGCGGTTTAGGTACCATGGGCGGCCCTATCTCGAAGTGCCGATTGGCACAGGCCTGAATTCGCTTAAGAAATCCATGGGTGATACTATCTCGAAGTGTCGATTGCCAGGAGTTCTTGGGATCGCTATGGGCAGTGCTATCTCAAATCATCGAAAGCCAGGTACCCTTTGAGGTTCGATGATGAGAACAATGAATCCGACACAGACCGTGTTGATAGTTGATCCAAGGTTAAACTTAAAGGAATCAAACAAAAATATATATTACAAAAAAAAATCATTCTTACTCTCTTTCTAGGTTAGCAATCATACCAACCTCAAATAACTCAGACTAATGCACATGCACGGATGCTTTAATCTCGGGGATCAATAAACCCTAGGGTAGAGTTAGAAATTAGGGAAACCTGTGCCTGCAACTCGTCTTTAGCTGAACTAGTCTGTAACATAGCAACTACTTGGGAACCTTAGGTCTAAGGTCTGAACTCAACATGTTTCTAAAGGAAGACCGATTGGGTTGGCTAGTCTACTTAGAGTGCTAGGTTATTGCTTGGATTTGCTAGGGACTAGCAAAAATATTTGATAAGCTCATAGTTGTGAGCTAATTAAATGTCTAAATGCTTAAACATTAAGGTAATACATCCATTTATTTAGCATGCATTAGGATGTAAATAGATTAATTTATATTTCTTATTTAATTACATAATTCATTCATTGCATTCATAATTAAAGGCATTTGGAATTGACTTAGAATGGCATGTAATTAGGTGCATTACATGCATTGTTTTAATTAACATAGAACTTAAGGATTTGTGTATAAATAATCCTAATATTTTATTTTATTAATTTTCTCCTTTCACAACCTCTCCACTTCCTCCTCCTGCGCATTCACTCTTCACCAGCTGCCTGCACTCATGACCCCCATTCATGGAGGAGCGGGAGAGATGAATCTGGTCGGGAAGCTACGACTACAGGGGAGAGGAGGTAGTTGTGCAGGTGGAGACACCGCTCGCCCCATCACCGTGCATCCGCCCATCATTGTGGTCTCCTCGGCCGAGCCTCGCCACACCATGGGCCGGCGGAGTGACAGGCCGCTGTGCCAAGCCGGCGACCTCGGCCACTTATCGTGAGCATGTGCCTCGTCTACCACGTGAAGAACTTCTTTCTTCTTTCTTTTTATTGTCTTTTTTCTTTTCTTTTGCATGATACTATTCATCATCACCTTCATTACTCTATTTGCAAGCCTTAACGAACCCACCACCACCATCACTGCAGACCACTTTCACTCCAAAGCGGCCAACAACAGCCGACCTCTCCTCGTGAGTGCTCCACGCCTCTCCACACACACAGCAACAGCAAGCAGGCCCGATTAGTCTCCAGCACGAACGCTCTCACTTCGCCCCCTCTCTACGCCTCTGCTTGCCCGAGCAGCGTCCCACGCACACGCACAGCCAACGTGACCAGCAGTGCGCCCACGCATGCAGCCACCCAACACACATAGCCCTCCTGCACCGTGCGCAAGCACTATCAGTCCATGCAGCAGCTGTAGCTGCAGCACCACATGCGCAGCCGCACATCTTCCAGTAGCTCCGCCTGTGCACGTCCACTCGCTGCGCCTCCAGCGAGTAGCACCTCCAGTGGCCTCCCACGCTGTGTGCAACAACCATCCCACGTGCACGCACATCCCCCTACGCCTCCTTACCTCTAGCCCGTGTGTTGAGCTGCTTCACAGCAGTAGCAACCAACCCATCGTGGCCGCCTCTCTCTGCTTCGTTCGGTTGACTATGGCCATGCCACACCTTGCCGCCACCACCCCCAAGTGCGCGTTGGCCTCGCCCACCTCCGGTGAAGACCACACTGCCGTTCATCTCCTACATCGTGCGTAAGAACCCACAAAGTAAATGCTCTATTTCTTGTGGCAGTAATTACATTTCATTGCCATTGCAAGAGTGAGATTTTTTGAATTTATTAATTAAATATTATGGCTAATTTACGCAAGTGACCTTCTTTCTCATAAATGCCATTTTAGCGTGATCTCTTGTTGTTTCCTTAGTTTGAAGGCAGATTTGGCTCGATTTCTTAACAAAATCAATAGTGAACATTCATTTTTGATATTAACGAGTTTAATTAGGCAATTATCTCCCTGTGGATACGACCCGCTCTTCTGTGAGTGGTTTAATTTTTAATTGTTTTGATTAGTCGATTTTCCACCACTTAGAAATACAACGACAAATCTTCTTAATTACCAATTTCGAAAGCGAAAACCAACTCGTCAACTACAGCTAGCAATTCCTTCTTAGTAACAGTGTAATTTTTCTAGGCCTCGTCTAGAATTTTGCTTGCGTACTGATGACAGTGGGCTTCCTGTCGATCTTCTGACCCAAAACAGCCCCAACTGCGTAATCAGAAGCGTCAGTCATGATCTCAAATGGGCTGTCCAAACTGGTGGTTGCAACACTAGAGCACAAGTGACTATCATTTTAAGAAAATCAAATGCCTTACGGCATGATTCATTGAAATCAAACGACGTATCTTTGGCGAGAAGGTTGCTCAGTGGTCGAGCAACTTTAGAGAAGTCCTTGTTGAACCTCCTATAGAATCCCACATGACCAAGAAATGATCAAATTTGTTTGACAGATGTGGGAGGAGGAAGTTTAGAAATAGCATCAACCTTATCTTTGTCAACTTCGATTCCCCATTCAGAGATTACATGACCCAAGATGATGCTTTCTTGTGTCATGAAATGACTCTTTTCCCAGATAAGGACTAATCTTATTTTGATGCATCTTTGAAGAATCATTTCAAGATTAGCTAGGCAAGAATCAAACGATTCTCCAAAAGTAGAGAAATCATATGTGAAGACTTCCATAAACTCTCCCATCATGTCAGAGAATATGGCTAGCATACACCTTTGAAAAGTCGCGGGTGCATTGCATAAGCTGAATGGCATCCTACGGAAAGCAAAGGTTCCGTAGGGACAGGTGAAAGTCATTTTTTCCTGATCTCAGGATGGATAAGGACTTGAGGAGTAACCATCTAGGAAACAGAAGTACTTCTACCCAGCTAGTCTTTCAAGGATTTGATCGATGAAGGGCAAAGGGAAATGATCCTTTTTTGTGGTTGTGTTCAGCTTCCTGTAATCGATACAAACCCTCCAAGAGGAAGCTGAACGAGTTGTGACAGATTCTCCTTTCTCATTAGTCACAACAATAATCCCAACTTTCTTGGGAATAATTTGCACAGGACTTACCCAAGGGCTATCAGAGATTGGATAAATTATTCCTACATCGAGCCACTTGATAGTTTCCTTCTTGACCACTTCTCGCATATTAGGGTTTAATCTCCTCTGCATTTGGCGAGATGGGTGGGATCCATCTTCCAAGAATATCCTATGATTGTAGTAAGATGGCTCGATCCCCCTAAGGTCATGAATGGCCCAACCAATTGCCTCCTTGTGTTCTTTAAAGACCTTGATCAGTTTAATTTCCAGCTCCTTAGTAAATCTAGCACTAATAATCACAGTGAGCGTCTTTTGTGGTCCCAAAAACTGATATTTTAGACTCTCAGGCAATGGTTTCAGTTCGAGCTGGGGCGGGTTTAGGATTGAAGGTAAGGACGATGTTGATGAAGATTCATCAAGAGGAAGAGGTTGAGAGTGAACAAAATCAATAACCTTTCAGAATGTGGTGGGTTTGGAATGCCTTACGGAAGAGGTTGAGAGTGAACAAAATCAATAACCTCTTCAGATCCATCACAATAGGAGGAACTTTTAATTGTAGAAATCGCCGTACAAGTTTCAATATTCAAGTTGTCATCCTCAAGTTCCTCTATAAATCCACAATCCTAGAATTTGTTAATCGCCCTAAAAATATCCAATTTCAATTTCTGATCCCTAAAGGCGATTTCCATGATACCACTCTCATGGTTGATATTGGCCTTAGCGGTAGCTAGGAACAGACACCCCAGAATGATGGGCATGTTCCTTAAATTTTCAGGTACAACCATGTCAAGGACAAGAAATCTATAGGAAGATAGAAATCCTTAACCTTGACAATAACGTCATCAATAATGCCTCGTGGATTTGTGATCGAATGGTCCACTAACTACAATGTTACTGAAGTTGGCCGAAGTTCACCTAATCCGAACTTCTCGTAAAGAGAAGTCAGAATTAGGTTAATAGATGCACCTAGATCCAGAAGTGTTCCATCAAAAGTGTAATCTCCAATGACACAAGAAATCAAAGGAGCACCTGGATCTCTCTTTTTCTAAGGAAGGTGATGCAGGATAATAGGATTAGCCTACTCGGGTAGTACCACCTTCCTCGGAACAGATTCCCTCGACTTATGCTTCTCTGTGCATAAATCCTTTAAAAATTTAGCATAAGCTGGTATGTGTTTGATGGCGTCGAGGAGCGGGATATTGATCTCAACATTCTTGAATATATTCAAAAGCTCCTCGTTACTATCAACAGGCTTCTTCTTCCTAGGTTTAATCAAGGCCTCAGGAAAAGGAACATGAGTTAGATCTTTGGAATCAGGTTCCTGAGCCTTGATTTCTTCTTCAAAGTTCTCCTTTCTCTCTTCGAGCTCTCTAGGATTTGGTAGATCAGAACAATGCGGTTTTGGATCCTGAGTTTGTTTTCCACTCCTCAAGGTAACTAAATTAGTAGATGCATACGGGTTTGGGTCTTGGGGAGGGTTAGGAAAGATTGGAGGGGCTTCATTAGCCAGAAAGCTTTGATTTGAAGAAGAAGCGGAAGAGGAAGGACCCTGCTCCAACCCGGATTGTAAGCATTGGAGTGAGGGTTGGACCTAACATTCTCCTGTACAGCATAGACATCGTCATAGGGTGAGGATGGAGAGAAAGAAAGGGAGGGATCGGAGAAACTGGGATCAAAGGCCCCAATTTGGAACTCGTGGGGTTTCGAATAATGCTAGCTCATAGGTTGAGCCGAATTAAGTTGATTCACGAACTTCTGTCCAGAAGGAGCTCGCGTCGAATGGAATCCTGAATTCTAGGATTGAGTGGATCAAGAATTGTTCATTGAGTTTCTAGCCATCCACTCCTCCATCCTTTTAGTAATGAAGTCCACCTTATCTAGTTTATTGCAAATTAGTTCCATATCAAATGAATGAGAGTCGTGGACTTCATTAACATTCAATCTAGGTTGTTGGGATCGGTTAAAAGTATCCATGGAGGCATGATTGATTGAATTTTCACTCATCTCCTCAAACAAATCATGTGTGCTATCTACGTCTTTGTTGAGGAAATTGCCTCCGCAAGAAGCACCCACGTGATTTTTGAGTTGCTCAGTCAACCCGTGGTAGAAGATCTGCACGAGCTGCCATTTCGGCACCTCGTGGTGTGGACACTTCTGCAATAAGTCCTGGAATCACTCCTAGGCAACATGAAACTGCTCCCTCTGCCACTAGGTGAAGGTAGTAATCGCCCGTCTCAGAGCATTGTTACTCCTGACAGGGAAGAATTTTTTCAAGAAAGTTGATTTCAGATCATTCCATGTTGCAATTGGCCTTCCTATGGTCCTATACCAATGAGCAGCTTTATCCCTAAGAGAGTGGGAAAAGAGCCTCATGATCATCTACTCTTCATTCATGTTTTGTGCTTTGGTGGTCTAGACCAAAGTGGTCAAGTCCTCCAAATGCTGAAACGGGTCTTCAGAGCTAAGCCCATGGAAATGTTTGATCAGGTTTAACACCTGGGGCTTGATTTCTACGTCTTTGGCAGGAATCTGGATGCCGGGACGTTCCCCGTAATTTGAAGGATCATAAAAATCCTTCAAGGGCTAAGCGCCTTGTAATCTCTGGAACCATTTTTGCATTCTCTGCATTTGTTCTAGCTGCCTTTGAAACATCTCCTATGGATTCTGAGGCAGAGGAGGCTTTTAATTGGCCATGGGATCAATTTGGCCAAAATCCAATCTACGCCTCCTAAAATACTCTAGTGGTCCTTCCAATTGGGGATTCAATGACTTCCTTCCCAGCATAAACTAGGATGAGGTCAGAAGGCCTGGGGATAAGAATCCAGCAGTACAACAAAACAAGCCTATCCTTAAGTGGGGTAGCCTAAGGATCTCTAGACTCTCAGAATCTGTCTTAAGATTATAGATGATTTACTCTACTTGCATCCAATAAATCCAACTAGTTAGAAGGAGGGACTAGGGAGAAGGTTCTTCCTTTGGCTTACGCCTCCTATTCTTAGTGTACCCCCCAGCTACGATCGTTTGATGCTACTCCCCTAGCTAGACATCAGATTAATTGGTACAAGAAGGTTAATCGTAAACAATCTCAGACTGGGCCTCGAAGAGTGAATCAGTCCTTAAGGCCAACATCTACTTGATTTTATTTATGCCTAGGATTGTAGTGCTTATGGAATGTGGTGGGCCCTTAAGATGGGTTGTGCCCTTAATGATTGATTGAATATGTGTGAGTACGTGACAACCAGGGTTTTCAAGCAAGATTATTTTTTATGAGTGGATTTTAAGGTTCAAATCTTGCTTAAATAGCTTTTAGGGTTTGGAATTAGGTTAATTCAATCAAGTTTCAGAGGCAAACTAGATTTTCAAGAATGGATAAAGATCTGTTTCCTTTTGAAATCAAAAAGTAAAGTGGAGTGCCTGGTATTGACCTAAATTGAAAACCCTAAAGGGAAGCTACTTGGTGAGTTGATTTTAGGTTAAGTGATGCGGCCCAAACAACTCAAACAATTGGCTAAATTTGCACCACTAAGTTAGGTGTACAAAATGATTGACCTAGATTGATTTATACTCTTTTATATGTAGATTTGTGTGTAATGGTTCCACAGATCATAATCTGGTTGAGTAGATAAAAATCAATTAGGTTATGTGCCTTGAATGTGGGTGTATGTAGTGTGTATGTTGATTTACCCCACAAGAAATATCTTTTTGTTAATTTTTTTTTACGAGGGTGAGATGAATGTGGGTGGAAATCCAAGCAACCAAACTAATCCTAGGATTTATGCAAACACCTAGGTTAATTGGGGTTTGAATTAATGTTGTGAAATGAAATCTATAGAGGGGGAAGAATGGGGAGCACTTATAGTTGTCTTCAACTGCACTTTACTCCAATCTACCACTTGAAGATTCCATGTTGAGGTACCTGCAAAACAATAGATGAGAAATAAAGCAAGTTAGAAAACAATCAAGTGTGTGAAATGCGGAAAGAAAATTGAGAATCATTGTCTCCCCAACAACGGCTTCAAAATGTTGAATAGCGGAAAACTACGCGATCGAAGTTGGATTTGAAAAACCCGTCATTGTAGTTCGATTTCCGAAGCAACCCGTCAACAGGTAAAATTTTACTGAAATTTGTAAAGAAATTCCAGGTCGAACATAGGGAGGCTACGTCGATCTAAAATCCATGATTATATTTTTTTGTATTTTTGTTTGAAAGTGAGATAATTACAATGGAATTGATATTAACACTAAGAGAGAGAGAGAGAACAATCACTTGATATAAGAATACTATTTTTACAGCTAGAAAGCGGGAAGTTCTATTCTAGAAAGTGATAAAAAGAAGGGAGAGAGATGTTATCCTCCTCGACGAATGCTTGGAGGATGAGCTGGATGGAGCGACACCTGGAAGACGGAGGATGGAGTAGGAAGAAGGAGGACGAAGCAGGAAGAAGCGAGAATAAAGCAGCACATCGTCATCATCGCGAGATCCACTTTCGGAACGGGGGTGAGAAAACATGGATTTGGCTCTAGAATAGCATCCCGGGTGTGGGACAAGCTTCTCTTAAGCTTTGGAGAGAGAGAGAGGTGAAGGAAGGGATGAGAATTTCGTAGGGTAGGGGTCTCCTTTTATAGTTGCAAGGATTGAGGGTAATTTGGTCATTCCATATTCAAAAACATTAAATTCAGGTCTTTAGTGACGGATTTATTCGTCAGTAAAGACTTATCTTGGGCGACGTGTGAGCGCACCGCGCGTGCCTCCTCTCCAACACGCCTAAAGCAAGTGCATGTCCAAGAAATCTCAGCGATCGGATGGCTCAGATCACTCCTCGCCTGGTTCAGCTTCGCGTAACTGCGTGCCCATGCATGCGATGGAGCATTCGAACGTGCGTTAGATCTCACGTAGGTGATTTGCATGCTCTGGTGCTACCACATCTCCCGCACCTGCACCACCTGTTCGCCATCCAATGGCTCAATTGAGCCTGCACTCGCGTCTTTGGCTGATTTGGACCGCACCGCGTTTTGAACGTGTGCCCTACGCCTCGCGAAGAGATGCGCGCCCATTGCGTTGTGCGTGCGATTGAGGCACACTGATGATTTTCTACACGAGCGACCATGGCCGTTGGATCGAGATCCAATGGCCCAGATCGTCCACGCCTTTTTTCTTATGAAGATGAGAGCGGGCGCATCTGAGTAAATCTTGGCCGTTGGATCAATATCCAACAGCTAGGATCACGCGATGGAGAGTCCTTTGAAATGCAGCAGTGGATCTTTGGGCTGATCGGGCGGCTGAGATGGTGCCATGTGGCGCCATCTTGGTCGTCCATCTTTTGTGTATTGTAGATGGTGTCACGGATGTTGGATTGGACCGATGTTCACGCCATTAGGCTGCGATTGTCGCTCTGAACCCATCTGTGCGGTCGGATTTGTCATCTGAAGTGCAGATTGACACCATCTTGTCCCTTGATCTCCGAGCTTCCTCAGACTATATCTGGTGCTACAGATGTCCGATCAGGGCGATCTTGGAGGCGTTGAGCTCTCGTCGTCGCCCTTATCAGATCCGTACAGTTGGATCCTCGATCCGAAGCCCTGATTAAAAATCACCTTGTCCCTGGCCATAAAAGGAGACAATTACTATACAATTTGTACAATTTGACTTAAATGCATGATTATACATGTTATGCAATATTTATAATGCATGATACTAATATGGTACTAAGAACATACATTAATAGATATTTTTGGCTATTTAGATGTATGCATATCACACAGTGCATTTAACTATTGAAGTGGCATTTCACCAAAATCCTTTTATACCACTTAGCATGCACAAACGCCACCGATGTGGCGCTTTGTTAGCACGGATTAGAGCACCATACAGTGTACTGTAACGTTCTGATTTGAAAGATTAGGCCCTCGATTTGGGGCCCCTATTTAATTTCAATTTACAAGTAAATTATATGGGTGTAAAGCCCTTATATAGGGCTACTTAATTTTATATTTAATTTAGGATTACAAGTTATTTAATTATATATAAAAATTTGTTAAAGTTAGGGATTTATACACATTAAATTAAGGTTTAATTTCTTAGTTAATGAACAAATTGATAAATTAATCATGTAATTGACTTTATAATATAGTTAATTTCTATAATAATATATTTATTATACATTTTTATTTTATTTTAGAACATTTATTTTAATTTATTTACATTTAAATACACATTTTAGATAAATATATACATATTTAATGTACAAATACTATAATATAATACAAATACCGTATAAATAGGTCAGAAGTACTTAGAATAATACTATACAAATATACACTATAGATTACTTCAATATTAACTTAATTTACTAATTTATTTTATTTTAACTTAATAATTTACCTAATGAACTTAATAATTAATTACCTACAATAATTGCCTAAATAAATATATATATAAGTTTGGTTAGGTCTATAATAAGTATTAAACACAAATGTACAGTATCAAGTACTATTATATAGCTATGCTTATTTATTTATAATTACCCTAATATCATACATTTACTCTAACATAAATTAGTATAAAATTATATAATAAAGTTATATGTATAGTAAATTGTCCTAAATACTTAAATATATACAATACAATTATAAGTTATTTATGTACATTATTTACATATACTACAATATTTACATATAGCTTAGTATTAAGTTATATTTACAAGTTTAAATACAATATACAAGGTATTTTTAGGTATTTTTGAGTATTTTTTGATTTTTATGGTATTTATATATTCTATAGAGATAGGAGATGAGAAAGAAAGGGTGAGATGAGAAAAGAATAATTTCCTTTTGGGATTTTTGGTTTGGTTCTTTTATTGAATTTTAAAGTAGACCGAACCATCGGATGATATGTTCTACCAAGTCGGAGGTTTGGAATACTTTGCAACTTGGCATACACTTAAAGACATACCTGATCTTACTCAAAATAGGTTTTTTTTTGTGATTTTTAATCATTTTTAGTTTTTTTACAATCAAACCCAAATTAGGTATTGAAAGAGTTTTAAACTAAGAACCAAAGGCCTAAAACAAAGATCTAATGGCTGGAAAAGTGCTCTAAAACATTAAAAATGTCCAACACAATACATGAGAGATATTTGAACCATTGAACATGATTTTGAACATTAATTTCATTAAAATAGCATGTTGGATAGTTAAGCACAATAAATGTAGCTGACAATGGATTTAAATAAGATTTGGAAGTAATTCTAATTGAGTTAAAATTCAATTCAAGTACATGAATGCTTGTTTCATATTGTTCTACACTATACAGAAGTTAGCTCCTTAGAGCCCAAAATCACAGCTTAAATCCCTCATTCATCAGTCACTACTACTGGTATGAAGACACAGCAACAGCTGCACTATTTCAACAACTTATTTAGCTACCATTTCTGCTATGATAAGCAGCTGACGCTACTTCCCTTGCTGCCAACAAATTCAGCAGCTTGTGTTGCTACTGTATGTCAAGACCCAGTAGCAACTACTGCTATTCCATGATTTCTAGCAATAGCTGCTGCTATTGCTGATTGAAATTAACCTAGATCAGACCTGAGAAGTGTTGGAACCTTGTTCCATAACTTATTTTGGTGTTAACAAAATTATTGTAAATTAATGTTTGCAATTGAGTGTTTTTCAAATTTAGGTGAAGATCAAGGCAAACATTGAATTATGGTAAGGGGCATGATAACAAGGAGGAAAGATGACGAGGAGGAAGATCATCCCCAATCCTTTGCTTTTTAGATTAGATTTTTATTTATTAGAATGTATGCCTCTTAACAAAGTAACATAAGTTAGATTGTAAAATTAATTAGAGATAAATTAGGATTAACATTACGATCATTTTCAAAGAACGTACTCAAAAGTTAATCTTTGTAAAATCTCAAAATAAAGGTACTTATAAGTAAGTATCGGTACTGTTCATAAGTATCGGTACATGTAAGGCACAGGTTTGAGCCTATCTCAAACTTTGAACAAGTACTTGTACTAATCAAGAGTACTGGTATCTGATGGTCACAGTTTGAAGACTCAGTTTGGGTCGAGACCTTATGAGTACCAGTACCCATGATGAGTACCGGTATAGGTAGGTCACAGTGCCTAGTGAGTCTCAAACCTGGGAGTCACAAGTATCGGTACCAAGATTCTTGTGTGCTAGTTGCAGAAAAACTATGACTAGCTAGTACCGGTACCCGTACTTCAGTACCGGTACCAGTTAGCCATTGGCTCAAATTTGAATGGCTATAAAATTAATTTTGAGAAGATGAACGTTGGGATTTAAACTCCAACGTCTAGTAGATGAGTAACTAAGGTCCTAACTCTATAAAAAGACTCTAGGACTCTTAGTTTGCACACATGAAAGTGAAGGAAAAATTCTTGAGCTAACTTTTCATATTTCCACCATATTCTCAAGAGAGAAAGAAGAAGCTTGCCATTCACTCTCTCTACACTCTTGCCAGCTCAATGACGTGTTTTTCTCATGCATCTACGAAGCGATTCACATCCTTTCTAGGCTCTCCAATTAGTATCTCAGTTTAATTATTGTTGAGAGGCTTGGGAATCTTTGCTGTAAGATTTATTTTGCCTTACACCAGTTCTTATTTGTATTGAGCTTTTGTTCATCCTTTGGGTTGTAACAAACTCGTTTCTTGTACTTGGTTGAGGTAACCCATTAATTACCATAGTTAGTAAAGTGATTCCCTCAGGGTTGAGGGAATCGGGTTAAAAATCTTAAGCTGGGAGGCTTAGGTAATGGAGTACCCAAGTGAGTGGGGAACCACTATACATCTTATGTTAATTTTTGTAGTTTGAATCTTTGTGCAAATATTTCTTATTATTACTAATTTTTGGTTGAGTGTTTGATGTGCATAGCCATCTATAGTAGATCTGATGTTTCCAACAAGAAGGTCTAATCTAAGGCACGAAAATCACAAAAACACACCTTTGACAAATCACATTTGTCCAAAATCCTTTGAAATCAATTTCTAAAAATCTCAAATCCATAGTAACAATTCTCATTCTTTAAAATTCCCAAAAGACCCTAATATGATCTTCTCTCTACATTATAGACAATGTAGAGAAGAAAATCAAATTAGGTGTTCAAATCATCTCAAAACAACTCTAAATCTCCATTAAGACCTTGAAATTAGCATTTGTTCCTTTGAAAACCAGAGTGAAATCAGGTTGGTGTAGGAATCCATGTAGCCCTATTTGGGCTTTTAATGTGGGATCCATTCAGATTGTCTGATCACCATTAGCTTCCAAACACTATATATCAGTGTTATAACCTCAGATGATCCTATACAAAACATTGGGTCCTGGTTAAGGCCTCAAATTAGTATTTGATTCTCCTTGGCCTAAACTACCCAAAACAAGGCTTAAATTAGGCATATTCTCATTTGAGAATAAAACTTCAATCAAAACACATCAAACTCATTGCAATACACCCAATTAAGTAAATCCAAACTCAAATCACTAGATTAAATTCCATTAAAACCAGATTGACTCCAAATCATGAGATTGGGTATGAAAACCAAATATGAAAGAATCGAGTGAATTGGTTCAATTAAAACCAGATCGGGGGATTTTTGTGAATTTATGGAGTGAATGAGAGACCCCTAGGTGGATTTTAGGTGCAAATGCAGATCTAGAAGCCAAGAATTTAGATCTGAATTTGACCTTGGTGAAGAGGTGAATGATGAATGAAAATTCAAGGAAAAATTAGAAACGAATTGTGGAGTGTAGAGGAAGATTTATGGATCGAAATGGAGGTTAAACTAAATTATCTCTACTCTAAGCTAACAAACCATTAAATTCAATATCTGATCTACTCCTAATTGACTTAAACTAAGCTAGAAAGCATTAGATCTAGTCTACAAAGCATTTAAAATGCTAACTAATGAAAAGAATGGGACCTTGGGAGAAACTGCAGCTAGTGGCTGCACCAACGAATGGGGGAGGAGCTCCAGTAGTTTGAAATCTCGCTAGTGGAGCTCAAATCGCCCTCAAATGTTACGAAATCCTTAGTGACGAGGAAAGGTTGAAGGAGGTGGAGCTTCACTATCACAATAATGGAGTAGAGGCTGATGAGGAGAGGAAATTGGAGAGGATGAAGGGATCAACTCAACGAGGTAGGAAAGGAGTTGATAGCGGGTGCAAGGGTTTGAGATCAAGCTTAAGTAGGCTCATCAGTGATTCGAAGCACCGCATGGTGAGATTAGTCATGATTAGGGCGAACAGTGGGATGAGAGAGATGGGTGCGTGGGAAGCTCCAAGTTTAAAGCCCACCATCAGGTTAGATATGGTGTTTACTATGATCCTTCGCGCAAAAGCGTGGGATCAAAGGGTGAAGATCCACCATCAGATGATTGGATCAATGGATTAACGCCTGCTGTGCTTCAAGTTCTTCGCGTGAACAGTGGACCACGGCATCAGGTCATTTGGTGAAATTGCACAAAAGGCCCATGAAGGTGAAACTATTTGACATTTGCGAAAGAACCCATAAGTGGTTGAAAGTTATGCAGAGCGGTCCTTAGTACCTTACAAAGAAGTCCCTGCATGTTTCAAATAGGTCCCTAGGAGTTTAAATGTTAATAAAAAATGTTAATGCATGAAGACCTACATGTAATCTAATGAATGTAGGGTCCTATTGATGTTCAAATGCCATGAGATTTTTATTGGAGCTCAATTGAACATTTAGGATTTTTTTTTGAAAAAGTGAGGAATGCTATCAATGACGATAGCAGACCGGGAACATTTTATTCAAAACTCTTTAAAAGAATTACAATGAATCAAACATTTAAGAAGTTAATTCAACCCTTAATTTGTACTTTTGAACTCAAACATGTGTTCAATTTGTAGTTTCAAAAAAATATGTGCTCAATTTGCAATTGGATCATCATTTTGCATTTATTAATAGAATATCTCATTTAGTGACCTAATTATGCATTTTTAGCACCAATTTGATGTTTAGGTCTTTTTCCTTAATTTCCACACTTAACCCTTTTATCATGTTAATAATGTAGTGTTTAACCTAGTTTTTAGCTTAACTTGGGCATTTAGCTATGATGAGTGTTACGACCCGAACCCGGCTCCTCATGGAACCCGGGAATAGCTCACCTTGACTAATCCCAAGACCTAATCATCCATCGAGAAATAAGCCAAATGCAAGAAATCATACAACAATCCACACGTGCAATGTAGCTAGGCATTAGAATAAAAGGCTACAACAGAAAATTAATAGTAGTTCAAAAGACAACACTCCATAGGCAAAAAGGAAGGTTTGCTAGCTAGCCATCATAATAACTATAAGAAGATGCAAAGTAATGGCATAAGTTCCAAAATGCTAAAAGTACTCACTACAATGAAAGTATCCCAAAGGCAGAATGAAAAGGAAACAGGCTAATGCTGGGCTCAACTGGGCCCGGCACCCTCTACAGCTGGTAGTACTGGCTACTTAGCTCCCTGACCTGAACTTATACAGCTATTGTCAACCGAACACTGAGTAAAGTGGCAACATAAGAGCATCTAATGCAATAAATGAAAGAAAAGTAGTAAACCATTCATGCATTTTTCAGTTATTTAGGCAGTTATCATCTAGTTCCATTCATAATCACCACGTGTTAAGATTTAGTTATTCTAGTAAAGGTCCACATCAGTATTTAATCCCCATATTCCCTAAGGGAACAATCTTGATGCAGTTTTCCTGTGATGCAAGACGCTCACGTGGCACTCTCCTGGCCGAGAGAGTACCCTGTGGTAGTCCTACACTCGGTCTACCACCCCAGGGTCATGGTCGTGACATAGTGGTGACTACGACAAGCGTGATAAGCGCACGGGTAGCTACCCTGCACTAGCACACGGTCAATCCTTTTCGCTAGCAGGTACGCTCTAATGTACAACATAGAACAGAATAGGGGTCACACCCCTCAATAGTCTGCATACCCTTGCTTGACTATCCTGGTTTGCCCAGTGGGCCCAATAGGAGTCGATGTAGGGAGGCCATTCCTAACCCCAGGTCCCAACCCAAGGGGAGGCTAGCTCTCTCCCTACACAAAAGTGATGGTAGCTCTCCTCGGTACCACGTACACGAGGGCCAACTCACTTTCTGTAGCCAAGTCCAAACAACCAACCAATATGCCTGTATAGGTGAGGTATTCCATCATACATCAAGTATCCATGTCACTATACTTTTATTATTTTCCTAATTCCCCATAGGGTTCGTGTATAGTACTTGTTTCATTTCAATATGTAGCATGTATCTCTATTCACATTCAAGTTTCTTAGTCATAGAACAGGCAGCTCATGATTCAACAGGAAAAGTATTTAATTACATCAATTTAGTTGCCAATTACTCACAATATGGAATTCATCAGCATGTATACTTAAATTGTAACAAGCGAGGTTCAAGTGCTTGAATGTAAACATGCACCATTCTCAACCTTAGGGTTTATTTCATGTCCTAAGTTTCAAGTAGAGATCTCCAATTTGGCATGCACTTAACAATTTAATTTAATAGGAGTAGAGAGGACAACACTACCAAAAGATACGGGTGATATGAGGGCACGAATAATGGATTCCAATGTCTCCATAGGTCCCGTGCGCACTACGGACTAGAGACCTATTCCAAACAATTGGTCAAACCAGACATTAATATCATTGACCAATATTTGAGTATGCCAATTAGACTAAAAACACTATGGAAACACTTCTAACATGTAGGAAATTCAGAAAGGAAACCAACGGTACTTTAATTGTGCAAATTTGACTTCATTTGGGCCTTGAACCGATCCAAACACTCCTCTCAGTTCACTTGAACCGGACTAGGTAGGCTGGTCTGGCTGGACCAGCCACCTGGGGGCTGCACTAGTGCATCTAGACTGACATTAGATGTCTAGGGTGAGTCCCAAACATCTTGAACATGTGTAAAAATCTCACCTTGCGTTCCTACTTCTATTCCAATCGTCTGCTACCCCTCATAGCCGTCTGAGGGTGTTACCAGACGTCTGACACTACGCTCGGTCATCTGGAAGGGAAGTCAGACATTTGACACCACATTTGGATGTTCGAAAGCACCTCAAATGTTGCACCAGTGTGCCTTCCCAACGCCTCTCGCACCTGCGCAGATATATGTAGCTAAGACCATACTCAACAACTGCTAGGGTAGCAGAAACTTGATTTTCGCACCTCCACACACCATGCACACACCTCGGGCAGAGACTACCTCAATACTCTACATGCTTCCAGATGTCTTGAGCTCCCTATGGATGTCCAACGATCCCTCCATCCATCTACCAAATGTTGCAGACATCTGATAATCGCAAGATTTGCGGCTCACCTCCGCATGCAGGGCCTTCCTCGCAGCAGCTCCCCTTCTTGAGCTACGTGCTGCTACAACTACAGTAACGACTCCTGCAGCAGCTTTGCTCTCCCTCTCCCACGCTCCTCCTGCTGCTCCCCTCCCTCTCGACCTCACTCTCTCTCAATCTCTCCCTCTCATGCCCTCCCTTTCTTGGCTACACACCTCTCTGCAGGTAGGGAGGCTACGATGATGGGGGAGGAAGATGCGCTGCTCAAGGAGGATAAAGTGGAGGAGGGAGGGCTTTATAGGGGTGGAAATAAGGTTTGAGGGGTGAGTTTGCGTGGGATATGGTGTGTGGCCAGGGTTATTTATGGGTTTTTCCCCGTAGAACCCCTCCCTTCTTCCCGGAGTCCACAGAACAAGTCCTAAGGGGTTGGAAGTTACATTAAACCCCTCCAAAAGCCAAAAATACTCTGCATGGGGTTCTTTTGGTGCCTAGAATTTATGAAAAGGCCCTTAAGATTTAAGAAAAGCCTAAATGACCCTTGGGAAGGACCATTTCAATGAGTCACACCTCATCATTAACGTCTAGTGGTGTCCCACCGTGTGGGGTGTCCTAAGGGGTCCCACCCTTCTAGCTAGCCAAGTAATTCAAGGGTTGGTGTAACTCAGTCATATTTTAGGAAGCCAGGATTAGGTCTAATTTTAGGGTATATGCTATAAGGACTAGCTTGATTGCTTGTATTGTGAGGGTGGGTGTTTTCTCATCTATTTCCCCTCGCATCTCCTATATTTCTTCTGTTTATGCTTGATAGGAGATCACTTCATCTTTAGTTAGTTGAACCACTTGAGAGGAACCATAGGAGGAGATATGACTTTTCTAATTTTGGGATGGCTAATTCTAGTAAGGGTAAGATGCATGAGATGTCTGAGATGCCTGAGATTCCTAAATAACCTGAGATCCCTGAAAATCTTGAGAATCAAAATCTTGATCCTCTTTCTCTAATACAAGCCTAGATCAATGCTAATCATAAGCTTCAACAAAATCAAGTTTAATTGATTATGCAAACTCTAAAGCGAATCTATGGACCACCACCTCAACCACCACTACCACCACCACCGAAGACCCTTAGAGACTTTTATGACCCTTCTACAACTCATGTAGAACATTTTGTTAGGGTCCATGAGGGGGAGATGATTTTAAATTAAAGCCCAATGTGATTAGCCTAATCTAAAATCTTTTTTATGGGAACCCTAATGAAGACCCCTTCCACCACCGTGAAGATCTAGGCAGACTTGCTGATACCATCAAACCTAGAAATGTGAGCCTAGATATTGTCCTAATGAAGATTTTCCCTTTTCATTAAGGGTTAAGGCAGCACACTAGTTTAGAACTATAGGCAAACCCATTACTACTTGGGAAGAGCTGAGAAGTTCTTTCCTTAAGAAATTCTTCCCTATAGGCAAGACTAATGCCCTTAGGAGATCCATAACTACCTTCTCACAACAACTAGGGGAACAACTTCATGAGGCTTGGGAGCGATTTAATGATTTACTGAGAATGCATCCACACCATGAGGTATCTAGGTGGCACCTAGCCCAAATCTTATCATGGTCTAAATGATACACTTAGAAATTTCGTGGATGCTTTTTATGGAGAAAATATTTTGAATAAGGATGAAGAGAGTGCTTTTGATTTATTTGAATCTATGAGTGAGAACTCTTTAAATCATGCCTCCATGACCACTTTTAACAGCTCCAGTCAACCCCGTGGTGGAATATATGAGGTCCAAGCTAATTCGAGCTTAGTTGACATGGACATAATAGCTAAGAAATTGGATAAGCTCATCAGCCACTCTAAGAAACCTTTAGGGATATCCCTACAGGCCTATTCTATGGATAGGGGAACACTGACTGCACTTACACTGCCACAGACTCCCTTGGGAAAGGAGTTTGTGAACAATATTGACCTGGTTCAACCTATGAACCAATTGAACCTGGAAAAGATGCCGACTGCATTCCAAGGAGGGGCATTTGTCCCCTTTTATCCTGATTATCTTGTCGCAACTCTTGGTATGCCCTCTGGCTATGAGGACATACAAGCTATCCACGGTTATCCCAAAGTGGAACCTTATTCTAAGTATTACAACCCTGAATGGCGAAATCACCATAATTTCTCTTGGTTTAGACAAAATCAAAACCTAAATCTGAATCAGACTAGACTAGCTGCTAGCCCCTCCTACAATCAAGGTCACAATAGGAGGTCAACCTGGACCTAATCAACCTACTAAATCTAATCAGATGGATACCTTGATTAAAATGATTGCTGAAATGAGTTAAAAGTGTCAGGAGGAGATGGTTGAGGTTAAGGGACAATTGAGCCAATTAATGGAAGCTAGACAACAAGGATCCCTCCCTTCCCAACCTATACCGAACCCTAAGAATCTACAAAATTGAATTTACTATTAGCAAGGGTTTCACCAGAATCAAGGGTAAGCTCTTGTGATTAACCTCTCCTTGCAAAACCCACCTAGATTTCCTATTCCTCAACAGGCTCCTATCTTGCCTAACCCATCTCAAGGATCCAAATCTAACTTACATGCCTCTGCACACTTTGTTACCTTGAGAAGTGGTACTAAAACCTAGGATCCAGTTTGGCCTTCTAACCCTAATCCTAGTGAGCCTGATCTGATTACTGATATTAGGGAAGAAATTGAGGATAACAAGGCTCAAGACCCACCTTTGTTGGATACCCAAATACCCTTTCTTGAAGTCGTAGAAAAAGTAAAAAGCAAAAAGAATGTGGTAGCAACGAGGAGTTAATTGAGTTGTTTAAACAAGTCTAGATTAATATACCACTCCTTGATGCTATTAAGCATATTCTTTCCTATTCTAAGTTCTTGAAGAATTTATGTACTCCTAAGCATAAGGCTAAAACCCAGATGCCACAAAAGGTAGTGCTATTTGAACAAGCTAGCTCGATGATATTAAGCAACCTACCTCCTAAGAAAAAGGATCCTAGAGCCCCGTTGATTTCATGTACAATTGGTGATATAAATTTTGATCGGGCTCTTCTGGATTTAGGTGCTTCTATTAATTTGATACCAGTCACCCTTTATAGGAAATTTGGATTTGGTAAGCTTAAACGTACACCTGTAACCCTACAATTAGCTGACTAATCTATTAAAACACCCAAGGGAGTGGTTGAGGAAGTAATTGTAAGAGTCAAGGGCTTTTATTTTCCAATCAATTTTCTTATCCTTGACATGGAAGTACCTGAAAGATTGAAAGATACTCCCATTATCCTAGGCAGACCTTTCTTAGCAACTGCTAAAGCTAGTATTGATTGTGCCACTAGATGTATGGAAATTGCCTTTGGAGATAAAAAATTACAATGGGATATCTTTAAGGAAACTAAAGGACTTGATTATGGGTCGATTGATGATATTGATTCTGAGGACAATTTGATTGAGGAGAGTATGGCAAATGGATTAATAGAAAACCCTTTAGAAGCCACCTTAACACAACCCACTTCTCACCCACAAGCTGAGGAGGTCCTTAATTTATTCTACACTAACACTAACCTAGAACCCTCCACAGCTAAAATGATTTTAACTGGATTTGATTTTCCCTCTGCACCTCCCCCACCTTCTAATTTGGTCCCACCCCAACTTGAACTTCAACCTTGCCCTAATAATCTGAAATATATCTTCCTTGGACCTAACCAAACTCTCTTGTTTAAGCTCAAGAATCGTCTTTTAAGGAAATGCGTCATAGTATAGGATGAAATTCGCACAAACACTTAAATTTATAAAACTCAAAATCAACGTGAGTCTGAGGTCATTTGCAGGGAGCAAATATGGAATTCACAACACTAATCACATTCAGAAATAATGATCGCAATCAATTAAGCACAAGAAAGATATTCAATGAATATTATACGTAGAAATATATTCAAGATCAGCCCAATTTGTATCTTAGAAATAGAGGGGCAAAAAGAATAGAAGAGCTTAAAAAAATGGTGATTTAAATCACCACTTAAATCCCCACATTAAGCACATAAGCAATTAACTCAAATTTCTCAACAATAGTCTCAATCACTTATCCTCATGAATAAGTCCATAGTGTTAGAGCTCAGAATTAAGCCAAGGCTTCAGACATCTTAAACCATCAAGGCATAGAACCTCAGCCAGGTGCATAAGGGTGCCAAGCACAGCTCAAAGCCATCTCAAGGCAAAGCTTCAAAGAGGCTAAGTGTTGGGAATATTAGCACGTACCCTGAGGTTATGCAACCTGAAGCAAAATCCTCCCCTCTCTTCCTCACAATTTTCTCCTCTATCCTTCTCTCAAGACTGGGCGTATAATCAGGTAATCGGGTATATGGGTCAGAGGTCCAGGCCCGTAAGCATGTGTGCACGGACGAGGGTGCGCAAGCTCGCATATATGGGGACCTTACCCCCGTGTGCTTGAGACGATAAGGCCTTAACTCAATTTCCTTATATGTAGCTACAAGTGTTTTGTAGTGAATGATGTGGGACTATATCCCACTTGTTTGCTTCATGCTGCAGCCGAGGATGTCTCACACAATTACAGTTGCAGTTGCTATTGGGGAGCTCAATTGGAATGGTTGGAATCTTTAGGAGATCAGGCTATTTTGATAGCGGGTGGCAGTGATGGCAGTGACGGCCAGAGGATGACGGTCGGAGATGAAGATGACGATAGCGGCGAAGGAGCTTTGATCAGACACCTGAAATACATGAATAGAGGCTCTAGGCCCCAATTAATAGGTTCATGATCATCACAGGGGCACGACGAAGATGATGGGGGTGTTCTCATGCCGATTAGGGGTGTGTGGAGGTGTGACAAAGCTGGAGAAGGTGACAGTGGTGTGTGGTGTTTGACGGAGTTATGTAGTGCGCAAAACCCCAAATTAGATGAGTGCTTTTGGTTGGAGGCATATGGCGGAGTTTCTGGGAGTTGTAGCAGGTGGATTGGGCCTGTGATGGTGTGGTGAGCTCATCGGAGCTACACTGGAGGAGAAGATGGAGGGGGAGGAAGGAGATTGGTGGTGTAATTGAGATGTAGAAGATCCTAATCTAAACTAGGGAAGAGAGACTAAAAAAACCTAATTATGGACGATGGGGAAGGAGATCCTTGCCGGCTTTGATTGGTCGATGTCGGGGGGGACGAAGTCTCCGGTGGGAGAAGCGACGAGGAGAAAAGGGTCTGAGAGCTCCTGGCTGGTATGGCGAGAAGCAGACTAAGGAGAGGAAGGAGGACCACTTGATTTATCTGTCTAGTGGCCGAAGGAAGGAGGTCAAAGAGGCTCGCTGGAGCTAGGTCGGAGAGGCCGGGGAAAGAGTTTGAAGAGGATTTTGGCCCTTTTCCTTACTCATTTTGGATGTTAAGCAATCTAGATCTTATATAAAGCTCAAATCTGAGCTCTAATTAGGAAATTCATCACAAATCCTTCACGATTTGGCTAGGTCTACTTTCACAGATTCTTCAAGCTCGCCTAAGCTCTTGGCCTCAAATCAGGGCTCAAGATCACGCTTAAATGATGGGAGATCTCATGGCAATTGTTTCCTCCAATTTTGGAGGGGATTGGGTGATGATTGGAGGAGAACGCCTCCTTTGAAGTCAGCAGATGTTGGGTTCAAGATGCTATTCACATAGCAATGGTGGCAAGGGTTGATTTGTGAAGGAGAAGAGAAAGCTAGGGGGTCATTTGTAAGAAAAATTGAATGTTGAGGGGCTAGTTATGAGAAATAGAGATTCAAGGGACTAAGATGCAAACTAGGTCAAGATGGACTCTGATTGGGCCCAAATTTTGGTATTAACCTAATTTGGACCCAACAAATCTGATGGTGAACTTAGATTTTAGTTTGACCACGTTTGACTTGGCAATTTGCACAGGAGCCCAAATTAGGGCAAAATCCCGTCTACGACTCTCTTCAAGATCAAAATGGGTGCAGATGGTCAACCCAACAGTACCAAACTTATCAAAATATTTTTATATAAATTTTAGGAGGTTTAGATGAATTTTATCCTGACTAAAACCTCTTTAATTTAAGCAGGTCTGAAATTAGGGTTTTGTATTCTGATTTGGTTCTCGAAATACATGAAGCCCTATTTTTGTTTATGTAGACCCACTCTTTGGAATTTAACGTTCATTTGACCTTCAACTAACCTCTGGGAAATCTCATGGTTACTTTGCATTTATGATGAGATGTTAAAACTACAGAATTAATCTTGATTTGTTGTTCTCTCCTCAAAATGGATCTGAATGGAGTTATGGTTCTCAGGCGATCATCCAGGGGCATTTATCTTTGGATTTCCACTAATTCAAGTTAGTTATGGATAATGATGGTGTTACCATCATCTCTCTATGATTATTAATGTACATCTTACTTGGGAGTAATAATCTAGACTCACTATGGTCCTAATTGAACACAAATAAGCAATTAGGTGGACCATCTTTGACCTCAAAGGAATTAGCCCCTCTTACTGTACTCATAAGATCTATATTAAGGATGGGGCTCAACCTTCTCGCAAGATTCAAAGAAGATTAAGCCCTAATATGCGAGAGGTCAATAAAAAGGAAATAATCAAGTGGCTAGATGTTCGGATCATTTACCTAATCTCTGATAGCCCTTGGGTGAGCCTAATACAAATAGTTCCTAAGAAAGCCGGGCTCACCATTGTAACTAATGACAAAAGAGAATCCATCCCTACCTGCACTGTCATCACGTGATGGTTTTATATCGATTATAGAAAACTCAACTCTACAACCAAGAAAGATCATTTTCCCCTTCCTTTTATTGACCAAATCCTTGAGAGATTGGGAGGGAGGAAGTTTTTCTACGTTTTGGCAGAATACTTAGGATTCAATCAAGTTACCATTACTCTTTAGGATCAAGAGAAAATCACTTTCAATTGTCCCTATAGAACTTTTCCTTTTCGTAGAATGCCATTTAGGCTATGTAATGCACCTGTGACCTTTCAAAGGTACATGCTAGCCATCTTTTTTGACATGGTGGGTGACTATCTTGAAGTCTTTGTGGATGATTTTTCAGTATTTGGAGACATTTGATTTATGCCTAGACAACTAGATAAAGATTTTGAGATGTATTAAGGTTAACCTAGTACTAAGCTAGGAGAAGAGCCATTTTATGGTTCAAGAGGGAATTGTACTAGGTCATATTGCGTCAGAAAGAGGAATAGAAGTTGACAGAGCCAGGGTTGATTTAATCGCTAATCTTCTACCCCCTGGATTGGTGAAGCAAATTAGATCATGTTAGCAGAGCAGGATCGATGTTTATAAATGCTTACGTTGCAGTATAGTCGAAATCTCGCGAAAACCAGATAAAATTTATACTCGAAATAGTCCGAGGTCGTTCGCTGAGAGTAAGTAGGGATTCAACTCTCAAGATTACAATTTAAATAGTAGAGATAAGAAATTATGATCATAAATTGATTTAAAATAATGTAGCAATAATATCAAGTGTTAGACTGCAAAAAGAATGGAGTAAAATGGTGATTTGAATCACCAATTACTCCCTATAATAATAACAAGTGGAACTCAATAGCTCTGAAATAAACTCAAGTCACCCATCTGATTGAATGATCAGACGTCTTAAACATCTGATGAACAATGCTTTTCTTCTTCTTTCTCTATGGCTCTTCTTCTTTTCTTCTTCTTCTTCTCTGCTTCTGTTCCTCTTCTTCTTCTCTTCATCTTCTTCTTTCATTCTCTACTTTTTCCTCTTCACAGAATCTTCTTCTTCACACAGAGGGGGAAGGATATCAAATTTGGCTAAGTGTCAACCAACTACTCTAGAGCAAAGCCTCCCCTAACCCACGCAAACTCTCCTCTCTTTCTCTCCTTGGGTCACGCTCTCCCAGAGCCTTCAACAGTACTAGGTATTCGGGTAATCGAACTTAGAGCGCACCCGGGTCCAGGGCTGCGGGCGTGGGTCGCAATCGTGGAGTGTACAGGGCTTAGGCGGGTAATCGGGTCTACACTAGGTTCGTGGGGAGCATGTCACGGACAAGGAGCGTGAAGGGTGTGTGGGACCTCAACCCTCAAGTGTTGAGGCGATAAGCCCTTAACACTTTTTCAATTTATGCGATAGCACCGCTTCAAAATCTTCCGAGGTGGGAGTAAACATCCCACTTTTCTTTGCGCACAGCTGCTGGTGGATTGCTCTCTCAATTGAACTAGCTGCTGGAGTGTGCGCCTTCAATCAAGGACCTGGGAGTGGTCATGGGTCTTGTTCGTGTGTCCTGGGATGAAAACCTGGGGCTCACGTGGCGAGAACACCACGAATGCAGTCGGAGAAGATAATGCAGCGGCGGAGCTCCAGCGTAAGACCTAAAACAAGAAAAACGGCCTCTCGGCCCTATTAAAACACTTCAGGAGAGTCGTCGTGAGTCGTGGAATGCGGTGGCAGTGTTGTCATGGTGGATGGACGTGTGTGGTGGCCGGACGGACGTGGATATGGTTGGAGGGAGTGGGTTTGTTCAGCAGGGCATTTGGAGGGGCAATCATCCTAACAAAGTTAGGGCTTTTGCTCCTAAGGTCAAGACGGAGGTGTGGAGTGCAGGAGCGGCCGGTTTGGCGGTGTGTGGAAGTCACTAGGGCTCGCCAGAGGTCTGCTGATGTGCATACATCTGATTAACCTAAAATATCTATTAATGCATGTTCTTAGTGTCACATTAGCATCATACATTGTAAATAGTGCATAACATGCACAATCATGAATTTAGATCAAGTTGTATAAATTGTGTAGTAATTGTCTCCTTTTTATGGTTAGGGATAGGGCAACTTTTTATCAGGGCCTCGGATCGAAGATCTAATCGTATGGATTAGATCAGGGCGACGATTGTTCAACGACTCCAAGATCGCCCTAATCGGACATCTGTAGCACTAGATAGAGATCGAGGAACCTTAAAGAGTAAGGGCCAAGATGGTGTTAATCTGCACCTCAGACGATAAATCTGATCCCATGGATGGGTTCGGATCGACGATCGAAGCCTAACGATGCGAAAATCAGTCCAATCTGACAACCGTGGCACCATCTACATCACTTAGAAGATGGACGGCCTAGATGGCACCATGTGGTGCCATCATAGCTACCCAACACTGGCCACAGCTCTCCTTCACCTGCTTGACAAATCTCTGCCGTTGAATGCCCATCCAATGGCTGAGATCGCACCCAGCCAATCTGGAAGACCGCCGCACCCTCTCTCTCTCCTCACCTGAGCGATGGATCTAGACCGTTGGATCACCATCCAACGGCCACAGACGCTCGCACCTTAAAACATCCACACGACACAAACGCCTGCTCAGCGTAGCGGTAGAGCACGCTACGCGCGTTCGAGGCCGCATTCGCTGCGAGCGAGCGCATGATCAGAGCCGCGCGATGAAGATCCAGTGGCTGGGAGTGAGCGATAGCGCCCACGCGCGATCAGACGCGCAGCGCTTACGCGTGATCGCACGTGGGCACGCAGCATGGGCATAGCCACTTTAAGCCATCCAATCTCTTGCTCAGACGACTGTGAGTGCGCAAACGTGTGCATGAATTGAAGGGCGTGGAGGCAAGGGGACACACGAGCGACATGCACGTTGGCCATGTTTAGGCCTTTAATGACGGATAAATCTGTCACTAAAGGTCCTGAATTAATTTTTTCAAGTTGTAATGTCCAAAATGCCCCCACTCCTTGCAACTATAAAAGGAGACCACCTCCATATGGATTTCTCATCCCTTCCTTCTCTTCTCTCCCTCTCCAAAGCTCAAGAGAAGCTTGTCCCACACCCGGGATGCTCCTTTAGAGCTAAAACCAAGTTTTCACCCCCATTTCGGAAGCGGATCCTGCGACGACGATGACCTACTGCCTCGTTCCCATTCCTCCTACTTCGACCTCCTTCTTCCAACTCCGTTCCTCATCTTCTAGCAGTTGTCCCGTCCAACTCGTCCTCCAAGCGATCATCGAGGAGGATAACTTCTCTTTCCATTCCTTTTTCCTGCTTTCTAAAGTAGAATTTTCCTGCTTTCTAGTTGTAATAATTTCTCGCTTTTTAGTCTAATCTTTTCTCGCTTTCTTAGTTGTAAAAATATTTTGCAACATCAAGTGAATGTTTTCCCTCTCTCTCTCTCTTATTGTCTATATTTATTCCATTTCATTGTGATTATTCCACTCTTTAAATAAAAACACAAAAAAATATAATTGCGAATTTTGATCGACGTAGCCTCCCTGAGTTCGACCCAGGATTTCTTTATAGATTTTCGGTATAAATTTTATTTGTTGAACTTGAGTTCTTCGCTACTCAAACTACAATGACAAGTTTTGAAAACCAACTCCGATAGCGTAGTCCTCCGATGTTCAACATTTTGGTGCTGTTGCCCGGGAGGCAACGATTTTTCCAATCTTCTTTTCACATTTCACGCACTTTACTGTCTTCTAACTTGCTTTCTCTCGTGTCTATTATTTTGCTGATACCTCTATCAGGGAATTGTCAAGTGGTAGATCAGAGTAAAGTGCAGTTGAAAATGACTGTAAGTGCTCCCCATTCTTCCCTCTCCATAGATTTCATTTCATCACATTAAATTTAAATCCCAATTAACCTAGGTGTTTGCATAAATCCTAGGATTAGTTTGGTTGTTTGGATTTTCACTCACATTTCACCCTCGCATATAAAAAAAATAAAAAGATAATTTTGTGGGGTAATTCAACATACACCCACATTCAAGGCACTTAACCTAATTGATTTTCTTCTACTTAACCGGATTTTGATCTGTGGAACCAGTACACACAAATCAACACATAAAAGAGTAGAAATCATTCTAGGTTAATCATTTCTGTGTGTCTAACCCAGTGGTGCAATTGTGGCGAATTGTTTGAGTTGTTTGGGCCGTACCACTCAATCTAAAACCAACTCACCAAGTAGCTTCCTCTTAGGGTTTTTAATCAAGGTTCATACTAAGCACTCCACTTGATTTCTGATTTTAAAAGGAAAGCAATCTTCACTCGTGCTTGAAAACCTGGTTTGCCTCAAACTTGATTGAAATCAACCTAATTCTAAACCCTAAAAGCTACTTAGGCATGATTTGAACATTAAAATCTACTCATCACAAA
The DNA here is from genome assembly GCA_037157565.1 of Thalassia testudinum. NCBI lineage: Eukaryota > Viridiplantae > Streptophyta > Magnoliopsida > Alismatales > Hydrocharitaceae > Thalassia > Thalassia testudinum. The sequence goes on along the minus strand of JAZHRO010000078.1, from coordinate 7,564,855 downwards.
TAATCTTGCTTGAAAACCCTGGTTGTGCACACACTTACACATACTCAATTGATTATTAAGGGCACAACCCATTTTAAGGGCCCACCACATTCCATAAGCACTACAATCCCAGGCCTCAATAAAATTGAGTAGACGTTGGCCTTAAGGACTGATTCACTCTTCGGGGCCTAGTCTGAGATTGTTTACGGTTAACCTACTTATACTGATCAATCTGATGTCTAGCTAGGGGAGTAGCTTCAAACAACCGTGGCTGGGGGGTAGACTAGGAACCGGAGGCGCAAGCCGAAGGAAGAACCTTCTCCTCAGTCCCTCCTTCTAACTGGTTGGATTGAGTAAACACAAGTAGAGTAAATCATTTATAATCTTAAGGTGGGTTCTGGGAGTCTGTAGATCCTTAGGCTACCCCACTTAAGGACAAGTTTGTTTTGTTGTGCTGCAGGGTTCTTATCCCCAGTCCTTCCGACCTTTTTCTAGTTTATGTTGGGAAGAAGGTCATTGAATCCCCGATTGGAAAGACCACTAGAGTATTCTACGAGGCGTAGATTGGATTTTGGCCAAATTGATCCCATGGCCGATCAACAGCCTTCTCTGCCTCAGGATCCACAGGAGGTATTTCGAAGGTAGCTGGAACAAATGCAGAGAATGCAAGAATGGTTCTAAAGAATGTAGGGAGTTCAACCCTTGAAGGAATTTTATGATCCTTCAAATTACGGGGAATGTCCCGGCATCCAGATTCTTGCCGGAGACATAGAAATCAAGCCCTAGGTATTAAGCCTGGTCAAACATTTTCATGGGCTTGGCTCTGAAGACTCGTGTCAGCACTTGGAGGACTTGACCACTTTGGTTCAGACTACCAAGGAGCGAAACGTGAATGAGGAGCAAATGATCATGAGGCTCTTCCCCCACTCTCTTAGGGATAAAGCTACTCATTGGTACAAGACTATAGGAAGACCAATTGCAACTTGGAGTGAGTTGAAATCGGCCTTTCTGAATAAATTCTTCCCTGTCGGATGTACCAATGCTTTGAGACGGGCAATCACTACCTTTACCTAGTGGCTGGGGGAGTAGTTTCATGTTGCCTGGGAGCGATTCCAGGACCTTTTGCGGAGGTGTCCACACCACGAGGTGCCGAAATGGAAACTCATGCAAATTTTCTACCACAGGTTAACTGAGTAACTCAGAAATCACATGGACGCTTCTTGCAGAGGCAATTTCCTCAACAAAGACGCAGATAGCGCGCATAACTTTTTTGAGGAGATGAGTGAGAATTCTATCAATCATGCCTCCATGGATACTTTTAACCGGTCCCAGCAACCTAGATCGAATGTTAATGAAGTCCATGACTCTCATTCATTCGATATGGAATTGATTTGTAATAAACTTGATAAGGTGGACTTGGTTGCTAAGAGAATGGAGGAGTGGATGGTTGGAAACTCAATGATCAGCTCTAGGTCCATTCATTCTCGGAATTAGGGATTCCATTTGTTGTGAGCTCCTTCTGGGAGGGAGTTCGTGAATCAACTTGATGCGGCTCAAGCTGCGAGCCAACATTATTCGGAACCCCACGGGTTCCAAAATGGGGCCTTTGATCCCAGTTTCTCTGATCCTTCCCTTTCTTTCTCTCCATCCTCACCCTATGAGGATGTTTGTGTTGTACAGGAGAATGTTAGATCCAACTCCTACTCTAATGCTTATAATCCAGGTTGGAGAAATCACCCTAACTTCTCCTAGAAAAACCTAGGGCAGCAGACCCATTTCCAACCCAGCAACCATGCTCTGCAATGACCAATGGGTCAAGGTCATGTTTATACTCAGTTGCCCCCGAATTAGGTCAGTCAGCCAGCTTGGAATGCCCGTCAACCCGTAGGGCAGGCTGATTTGAACCGAAAAATGGTAGAGATGCAAGGATCCATACTCCAGCTCATGCAACAAATGAAAACCTTGCTGGACAACTTTTAAACCAGGCTCATAGCTAATTCTCATCAACCTGGATCTCTACCATCTCAACCCGTACCCAACCCACGAAATATCCTGAATCCAGGCAATCAAGCCCATGGGTACGGAAATCAGAGGGACCCACATGCACATGCTCAGGTGGTTGAGCAGGGTCCTTCCTCTTCTTCTTCTTCTTCTGCAAATCAACGATTCTTGGCTAATGAAGCCCCTCCAATCTTTCCTAACCCTCCCCAAGACCCAAACTTGTATGTGTCCGCAAATTCTGTTACCATGAGTGGTAAATAAACTCAGGATCCACAACCACACTGTTCTAATTTACCGAATCCTGAAGAACCTGAGGAGAGAAAGGAGAACTCTAGAGAAGAAATCAAGGCTCAAGAACCTGATTCCAAAGATTCGACTCATGTTCCTTTTCCTGAGGCCTTGATTAGATCAAGGAAGAAGAAGTCTGTTGATAGTAATGAGGAGCTTCTGAATATTTTCAAGAATGTTGAGATCAATATCCGGCTCCTCGACACTATCAATCATATACCAGCTTACACGAGATTTTTAAAGGATTTACGTACACAGAAGTATAAGTCGAGAGAATCTATTTCGAGGAAGGTGGAACTCTCCGAGCAGGCTAGTTTTGTTATCCTGCACCACCTCCCTTAGAAAAAGAGAGATCCAGGTGCTCCTTTGATTTCTTGTGTCATCGGAGATTACACTTTTGATAGAGCACTGCTGGATCTGGGTGCATCCATCAACCTAATTCTAACTTCTCTTTACAAGAAGTTTAGATTAGGTGAACTTCGGCCGACTTCAGTAACGCTGCAGTTAGTGGACCGTTCGGTCATAAATCCGTGAGGCATTATTAAAGATGTTATTGTTAAGGTTAAGGATTTCTATTTTCTTGTAGATTTTCTTGTCCTTGACATGGATGTACCTGAAAATCTGAGGAACACGCCCATCATTCTGGGGTGACCATTCCTGGCTACTGCTAAGGCCAACATTAACTATGAACACGATAGCATGGAAGTCACCTTTGGGGATCAAAGAATGAAATTGGATATTTTTAAGACAATTAATAAATTCGAGGATTGTAGATTTATTGAGGAACTTGAGGACGGTAATGTGAATATTGAAACTTGTATGATGGTTTCTGCATTTGAAAGTTCCTCATTTGATGATGAATTGGACCAGAAACCCTCTATGGCAGACCTGCCATCTTCTGGAGAGGTTATTGATTTTGTTCACTCTCAACCTCTTCCTCTTGATGAGTCTTCATCAGCATCTTCCTTACCTCCAATCATTAACCCGCCCCAGCTTGAACTGAAACCATTGCCTGAGAATCTGAAATATCAGTTTTTAGGACCACATAAGATGCTCCCTGTGATTATCAGTGCTAAATTAACAAAGGAGTAGGAGATTAAACTGATTAAGGTCTTGAAGGAACATAAGGAGGTAATTGGTTGGACCATTCATGACCTTAGGGGATCGAGCCATCTTATTGCAATCACAGAATATTTTTGGAAGATGGATCCCTCCCTTCTCGCCAGATGCAAAGGAGATTAAATCCAAATATGCAAGAAGTGGTCAAGAAGGAGATTATTAAGTGGCTCGATGCAGGAATCATTTACCCGATTTTTGATAGTCCTTGGGTAAGTCCCATGCAGATTATTCCCAAGAAAGCCAGGATTACTGTTGTGACTAATGAGAAAGGAGAATCTGTCACAACTCGTTAGCTTCCTCTTGGAGGGTTTGTATCGATTACAGGAAGCTAAACACGACCAAAAAAAGGGATCATTTCCCTCTGCCTTTCATTGATTAAATCTTGAAAAGATTAGTCGTGCAGAAGTACTTCTGTTTTCTTGATGGCTACTCAGGATACAACCAAGTTCCTATCCATCCCGAGGATCAGGAAAAAACAACTTTCACCTATCCCTACGAAACCTTTGCTTTCCATAGGATGTCATTCGGCTTATGCAATTCACCTGCGACTTTTCAAAGGTGTATGCTGGCCATATTCTTTGACATGGTGGGAGAGTTTATGGAAGACTTCTTGGATGATTTCTCTATTTTTGGAGAATCATTTGACTCTTGTCTAGCTAATCTTGAAATGATTCCTAAACGATGCATCAAAACAAGATTGGTCCTGAGTTGGGAAAAGAGTCATTTCATGACACAAGAAGGCATCGTCTTAGGTCATGTAATCTTTGAACGGGGAATTGAAGTGGATAAAGCTAAGGTTGATGCTATCGCTAAACTTCCTCCTCCCACATCTGTTAAACAAATTCGATCATTTCTTGGTCATGTGGGATTCTACAGGAGATTCATCAAGGAATTTTCAAACGTTGCTCGTCCTCTGAGCAATCTTCTCGCCAAAGAAACAACGTTTGATTTCAACGAATCATGCTGTAAGGCATTTGATTTTCTTAAAACGGCAGTCACTTGTGCTCTGATGTTGCAACCATCGGTTTGGATAGCCCCTTTTGAGATCATGACCGACGCTTCTGATTATGCGGTTGGGGCTGTTTTGGGTCAGAAAGTTGATAGGAAGCCCTCTGTTATCTACTACGCTAGTAAAACTCTGGATGAGGCCTAGAGGAATTACACTGTTACTGAGAAGGAATTACTAGTCCTAGTATTTGCTTTCGAGAAATTCAGGGCTTATCTCTTAGGATCTTACGTCATTATATATACTGACCACTCGACCTTGAGACATCTCTTGGCCAAAAAGGATGCCAAACCCTAGCTTATTCGTTGGATTCTTCTGCTTCAAGAATTTGATCTTGAAATCAAGGATAAATCCCTGGTACAGAATGTGGTGGTGGGTCATCTGTCGAGACTTCTGAGTGATTCTTCTCGTCTGGATATTCTGATTGCTGATACTTTTCCTCACGAAACCATCCTTATAGTTTCAGGCATCCAAACCTCGTGGTTTGCTGTCATTGTTAATTATTTGGCCGTTGGTCAAATCCCCCAAGATTGGACCAAGCAACAACGGGATAGACTCAAATCTGAGGCCAAATATTACTTCTGGGAGGACCCTGAACTGTACCGCATCGGCTCTAATCAGATTATTCATCGATGTGTTCCAGAGAACGAATTCAACAGTATACTCGAGTTTTGCCATGCACTGCGTGTGGTGGACACTTCTTTGGAAAAAAGACAGCTGCAAAAATTTTGCAATCTAGATTCTATTGGTCGTCTTTATTCAAGGATTCCTAAGAATTCTCGAGGTCATGTTCCCGATGCCAGGCACTCGGGAGCATAACTAAGAGAGATATGATGCACCTAAACCCGATTCTTCCTATTGAAATCTTTGATGTTTGGGACATCGATTTCATGGGACCCTTCCTCCCTTCATTTGGACATCAATACATTCTCGTTGTTGTTGATTACGTGTCCAAATGGATCGAGGCGATTCCCACCCGAACCAATGACCACAAGGTGGTCATCGATTTTGTCAAGAAGAACATCTTCTGCAGGTTCGGGATTCTGAGGGCCATCATTAGTGATGGGGGCACTCATTTCACTAATGCCTAGTTCTGTAATTTACTGGCTAAATACGAGGTTAATCACCAAATCTCCACACCTTACTATCCCTAGACGAATGGACAAGCTAAGATCTCCAATCGGGAGATCAAGAATATTCTCCAGAAAATAGTTAGGCCTGATCGCAAAGACTGGACTCAAAAGCTTGAGGACTCTTTGGGCCTACCGTATGACGTATAAAATGCCCATTGGCATGTCTCTGTTTCGTCTGGTGTATGGAATGGCATGCCATTTACCCATAGAAATTGAACATAGGGCATTCTGGGCAATCAAGTAGTGCAATCTAGATTCGAGTTTAGCTAGGAAGACCAGGAAACTCCAACTATCTGAGTTGGAGGAGCTTAGAAATGATGCGTATGAGAATGCCAAGATCTACAAGGCTTGAACCAAAGCTCTACATGACCAATTGATTTCCCACAAGAGCTTTGAGCTGAACCAGAAGGTCTGGCTATTTGATTCTCGACTTAAGCTCTTTCCCGGCAAACTTAGGTCGAAATGGAACAACCCATTCATTATTGACTAGATTTTTCCAAATGGAGCTATTCAGATCTCTGACCCGAAGATGGGTAATTCATTTAAAGTCAATGGTCAACGTCTGAAGCCTATTATTGACCGTATTATTCCAGAGCCCATCCCAAACATTGTTGATCTAGCCATGTTGTGACTTCTTTGGCTGGACGTCGCCTAGTTGACGGCATTAAACTCAGCAGTTATACAATCTGACTCAGAGCTGACCCGAGCTTCATATTTAGGTGATATCTTCCGTACTCTACCCTTCCTTTCATGTCTCTTCTTCTCAATGTGGGCATTGCATCAGCTAGGCATGGGGGGTGGATTCATTTCTGAATCATTTTGTCAGCTCTGTGAAATTCTTGTAAATTCTATTTCTTTTCTTATATATACAAAAAAAAAATTTTGAATTAGGAAGGAATACTTGGACATTAGGACTTTTCAATCTTAGGAAATATTACAATAGGATCTGAGCACTAAGACCCTTCAGGTCTTTGGGCTTAATCAGCCCGGGTATCCACTGAAATGTGGATTTATTTTTTGAGTCCTCTCCATCCTGAATTCTATTTTAATTTGATTAAATAAGTTTGGGTGATAAGTACACGACTTATCAACCTGCCCTCTGATTTGAGGGAACTTTAAGTCTAAGCATCTACACACTATCTTGTCATTGACTTGTTGTTCGACGGTTTTAACGGAAATTGGGTAGCTAATGAACCTTCAAGGGTGATATGGCTAGAAAGTTATCGTGGGTAACAACCCATAGGTAGGTTGTCTAGAACCCAGTCACTGGACCATTCTCTTCTTATTGCCTTTAAGTAAATCTTATACCAGGGAAGCCACCTACTTAAAAAGAAAAAGAAAGTAAAAAAAAAAGAAAAAGAAAAAGAAAAAGGAGAAAAGAAAGAAAAAAAGAAAACAAAAGAAATAAGCTACACTTTGCCGCATGAGTATGGCTGGCAAGTTGTCGATGGTAATAGCTCATCGACCAGTTGTCCAGAACCCAGCTCAGGAAATGCACTAAAAATCCCCAAAACACTTAGGAAGAAGCGGAGAAGTAGAATAAGCTGGGGAGATATACACTGGATTCACCCTTGTGTTGACCCCATAAAAATAAAAGTAGAGAGAAAGTTACCGGTTGTAAAGATACACCTTTAGGCAGAACTCTCTTTTTAAGGTCACCTAGAGGCGTAGAAACCCGAAGTCTGTTCTAATTGCCGATTAATGAGTCTATCACATTCACAATAAGATGCTTAGAACTTAGGGTTCTCATCAAATCTTGGGTGGGTTGAGTGGTCATAGAAAGCCACTCTTTAACCCTAAACTCAAAAATCCGAAAGAAAAAAAAAGAAAAGAAGAAAAAGAGAAAAAGAGATTTTTCTTTGAATAAGGCGAGGGCTTGAGGCGGTCTGCATTTTGGCAAATACCCGAGCACTGTTGTATCTTTGAAAGTTCAGATCCTAAGTAAAAATTTCTTAATGTTGAAAATAACTTATGCCCAAGTAATCCAACCTAATTCTTTTATAAATAACATGTAGCTTTTGCTAGGGACTAGCAAAAGATAGGCATGGGGGTGTGATGTGCATACATCTAATTAACCTAAAATGTCTATTAATGCATGTTCTTAGTGTCACATTAGCATCATACATTGTAAATAGTGCATAACATCCATAATCATGCATTTAGATCAAGTTGTATAAATTATATAGTAATTGTCTCCTTTTTATGGTCAGGGACAAGGTGACTTTTTATCAGGGCCTCAGATCGAAGATCTAACTGTACGGATTAGATCAAGGCGACGATTGGAGTTCTACAACTCCAAGATCGCCCTAATCGGACATCCGCAACACCAGATAGAGACTGAGGAACCTTAAAGAGCAAGGGCCAAGATGGTGTTAATCCATACCTCAGACGACAAATCCGACTGCATGGATGGGTTTGGATTGACGATCGTAGCCTAACAACGTGAAAATCGGTCCAATCCGACACCTGTGGCACCATCTACATCACTCAGAAGATGAACGGCCTAGATGGCGCCACATGGCACCATCATAGCTACCCAACATCGGCCGCAGCTCTCCTTCTTCACTCGCTCGATAAATCACAATCGTTGGATGCCCATCCAATGGCTAAGATCTCTCCTAGCCAATCTGGAAGACCGCCGTGCCCTCTCTCTCTCCTCACCTACGCGATGGATCTAGACCGTTGGATCACCAACCAACGGCCACAGACGCTCGTGCCTTAAAACATCTACGTGACACAAATGCCCGCTCAGCATAGCGATCGAGCGCGCTACGCGAGCACGCGATGCGCGTTTGAGGCTGCATTCGCTGTGAGTAGGCGTGCGATCAGTGCCGCGCGATGAAGATCCTACGGCGGGGAGTGAACGATAGTGCCCACGCGTGATTAGACATGCGGCATTTACATGTGATCGCACACGGGTGCACGGCTCGGGCATAGCCACTTTAAGCCATCCGATCTCTTGATTGGACGGCTGTGAGTGCGTGAACGTGCACATGCATTGAAGGGCACGGAGGCGAGGGGTTGCACGAGCGACGTGCACGTAGGCCACGTTCAAGCCTTTAGTGACGGATAAATTCGTCACTAAAGGTCCTGAATTAATGTTTTTCAAGTTGTAATGTCCAAAATGCTCCCACTCCTTGCAACTATAAAAGGAGACCCCCTCTATAAGGATTTCTCATCCCTTCTCTTCTCTCCCTCTCCAAAGCTCAAGAGAATCTTGTCCCACACCTGGGATGCTCCTCAAGAGCTAAAACCAAGTTTTCGCCCCCATTTCGGAAGCGGATCCCACGACGACGATGACGTGCTGCCTCGTTCCCGTTCCTCCTGCTTCGACCTCCTTCCCTCTCCATTCCTCGTCTTCTAGGCATTGTCTCATCTAGCTCGTCCTCCAAGCGATTATCGAGGAGGATAACTTCTCTCTCCCATTCCTTTTTCCTACTTTCTAGAGTAGAATTTTCCTGCTTTTTAGTTGTAATAATTTCTCTCTTTCTAGTGTAATCTTTTCTCTCTTTCTTAGTTGTAAAAATATTTTGCAACATCAAGTGAATGTTTTCCTTCTCTCTCTCTTATTGTCTATATTTATTCCATTTCATTGTGATTATTCTACTCTTTAAACAAAAACACAAAAAAATATAATTACGAATTTTGATCAACGTAGCCTCCCTGAGTTCGACATGAGATTTCTTTATAGATTTCCAGTATAAATTTTATTTGTTGAACTCGAGTTCTTCACTACTCGAACTAGAACGACAGGTTTTCAAAACCAACTCCGATAGCGTAGTCCTCCGACATTCAACATCTGCCGGAGAGATGGAAGATGGAGTCGCGGATAACTGTGCGGGGGTCGAAGCGGAGTATTGGGGTTGCTGTTGTGATGAGGGGAGGCTAAGGAGTTGGTTGAGAGCGGTAGCAGACGAAGGGGAGAGGAGATGGCGCCGGTTGTGGTATGGCCAACACCAGAGAAGGAAGCTGCTCCGGTGGGTAGGAAACGACAAGGAAGACGGAAAAAGAGGTGTCGGCGGGTATGGCTCGATGCGGAAGATGGGGGAGATAGCTCCACCACCGATATTGCTAACGGAGGAAGAATAGAGGTAGGGAGAGTCGTCGGACGTCGAGGAGCAAATTGGCAAAGAAAGAGGAGAAGAATTGGAGGTGTTCAAGGCCGAATTCGAGCGTGGGAAGAACGGCCTGATTTGGAGGTCTTTTTATAGGCCTTTAGAGGTAGTTTTCGCCAGAGGTAGGATTTTTAGGATAACCTAATCTCTCATGCATTCGCATGAGAGATTGGGAAAGTTTTGGGGCATGGGAATTGGCTCAAAAGGAAGGGAATTTGAAAGGGATTCGTCAAGGAATTAAGGAGAACTTGCCAATTTTAGGTCGCCAGAGTTTGTAGGAAAAGGATTAATGGTGACAGGGACCTATTTATGAAAATGATGACAAAGTTAGGGGCCTTTCTGTAAGGATTTTGAAAGTTAAGGGCATATGTTTGGTAGAAAAGAATTAGAAAGGACCAAATTGCAAACTAAGTCAAGACAATCTCAGATTGAGCCCAAATTTTGGTACAAACCTAATTTGGACCTAAGGAATCCAATGGTGAAGTTGGATTTTGGTTTTGACCATATTTGATTGGGTAATTTATGCAAAAATCTAAATTAGGGCAAATGTCTATCTGAGACTATTTTGGGTCAAGACGGGTTCTGATGATCAAGTTGAAGGTACCTGATGCGAAGTTTGGCGTGATTTGTAAAAGCAATTTTTAAGTCGTTGTAACAAGCCAAATCGCATATGCTTTTAAATTTATATTCCTAGATAGGGGAGTATCTAGGGTCGTCCAAGGAGGCGGGTTGCTTGCAAATCAACTCTTTTGCTTATAAAATAAATCTCAACTTTCTTTTTGGTATTTTAAATATATAAATTTTTTTAGTTTTGAAATAATGAGGGCAAAATGCGAATTGTGATAGAAAAGTGCTAACACCTAAAATTGCTAAGCTAAAACTTAAGAGATGAAAATGTCCACTACCTAAGCTCACTCTAGGCAAGCGGAGGCCTAGAGTAATTAGGGAGTGGAAGTGAAACAAGTGCTAGAACAAAGGTAACAATTGCAATAAGAAATTAAAAAGAAGGCAATTCAATTAATCGAAATTTGTGTTCTCTATAAAGACAAGTAGAGGAATGCTTCTACTAGAAATGAAAAATCTAAAAGCAATAGAAGAAACACAAATCCTCTTGCAGAATATGGTGAAGAAGGGAGTCTTCTTGCTCCAAGCCTAGTTGCTCCTTGGCTTGAAAAGAGGGTCTCCTTCTCCTTCCTTGAAAGCTCCTTCAAGGTGGATGCTACCACCTTCAATGCTCTCCTCCAAGGGTGGGCATGCACCACAATCAAGTTCTCCCCCAAGGTGGCGTGGACCACCTTCAAGACCTCCTCCAAAGGTCTTCCTTGCCTGGCTCCTCCTTTGGCTGGCGTGGGCTCAAGAGAGAAGGGAAGAGGGGAAGGCACCAAAGGGACAGAATATCCCCTTAATCTTCTTCTTCTTCTTCTTCTCTCTTGGGCATGGGCTCTAGGTAGAATATGAGAGGAAATTTGCTAGCCAAGGATGGTTTGAATGGTGGTAGGTAGTGGTCTTTTTATAGGGTAAGATGAGGGGTCAAGGTGACTCTTGAAATGGAGGGCTACGATGGGAAGTTGGAGGTGGTTGGGGATCCTCTAGCTAAGGGTAATTGGCGCCAACCCAAGAGGCACTTAGGTGGTGGTTATGGGTGGTGGCACCCTTGAAGTTGGTGCCAAAATGGCTTCTAGAAGAGGGGCTTAGGTGGCACCAAGTAGGGTTCTAGAAGAAGGTGTAGGTGGATGGCTAGGATGGGTTGTAGGGTTATGTGTAGGGCCATGATGTGGGGGTGTTTTGGAGGGAAAAGGTGGTGCCAATAAGGTGGTAGTTAGGGTGGTTTTGGCACCACTTTATGGTGTCTTTTGGAGGTAGTGGGTAGGCTAGGTTGGCACCAAGGTGAGGTGGAAGTAGGGGTAGCTTATGTGGAGCTTAGGTGGAGCTAGTTGGTGGAGTTAGGTAGGGTTTTTAGGTGGTAAAAGCCAAGGGAGCTGGAGCATAGCTAAGCTAAGCTAACCTAGCTTAGCTAATAGTAGAGTAGAGGAGGAGGTGTTGGAGATAGGGTTTGGAGGGAGGAGCTGGATCTGAAGAATCTGGAGCTGAAGTGGAGCTGGCAGCTACTGAAGAGGTCAACATGGGGCTACTCTAGCTGGCTTAGCTTGCTAGTTCTTTGCTAGCTACTAAGTCAAGCTAAAGTGAGTTGGCTTCTATTAAATGTAGCTGAGGTGAGCTGGGTCTGGTGCTCTCGAGGAGGATTGAGCTGGTTGAGACAGCTAAGGTTGCTTAGCTCAACCAAGTTGAGCTAAGCTGAGTACCCGGGAGCTAGACTTGAGCTTCCTGAGTTGGGATGAGTTCTTCAACTGGCTAAAGTTGAGTGGAGCTGGATGTAGCTAGATTTGAGCTAAGGTGAACTCCAGTCAACTCAGCTAAGCTAGCTAGAGCTCCCTGTGGATTAGTGGGAGCTGAGATGAGCTAGACTCAACTAGGTTAAGCTGGATCTAAGCTGACCTGAGCTAGACTCAACTAGGTTGAGCTGGATCTAAGCTGACCTGAGCTAGGGTGAGCTAAGATGAGCTCTCTTGAGCTACCATTTAGCTGAGATTAGCTAAATGGAGTTGGGATGAGCTAACCCTAGTCCAAGTGAGCTAGGTTCTAGCTGTGGTGAGCTAGATTAAGTTGAGTTCCAGTTAGTCTGAGCTCCTCCTTCACCATTTGCCTTCTTGAGTGCTAGGGTTTTAGGGATCTGTATATCTATTCATCCCTAACACTCACAAAAACACATTAAAATGATAAGAAAAAATGCAATGTATGCCTATCCTAGTTAATGCCTAAATACAACCTAAAAACCCGTTTGCGGAGAAAAATCCTAAGAGCTAGATTTGTTTTAATGCATAAGAATGATGATAAATTGGCGTTTATCAGTACCAGACCCTAGAGAATATTTTTCTATGAATTTTAGAGGGTTTAAGTGAATTTTATCCTAACTAAAACCTCAGTTAATTAAGCGGATCTATTTTTAGGGTTTCAGAAGTATTTTAATTCTCAAAACACATGAAAATACTTTTCTGTCTGTTCTAACTCACTTGTTAGCCTTTTAGGATCATTTGACCTTTAATTAACCCCTAAGAAAACTTGTGGTTGTACTGCATTCAAGATATGATGGTAAAATTACAGTTTTAACCCCGGTTTCTTGTCTTTCCCTCAGAATGATTATGCAATGAATTACAGTCCTCTGGTGGTTATGTAGGAGGATTTAATGACTTAATCAAATCAAATTGAGCTAATTATGGCTCATGATGGTGTTCCCATCAGAACATTCCTAGGACATATTGGATTTTACAAAAGGTTTATATAAGATTTCTCTAAGATCTCTAGACCTTTAATTAACCGTCTATCTATAGAGACCCCTTTTGATTTTAATGGTGAGTGTATCTAAGCTTACTCAACCATAATGGATGAGGTGACCCAAGCTCCAATCTTACAAGCCCCTGATTGGTCCCAATCCTTTGAAATCATGTGTGATGCCTTAGATTTTGCTACAGGAGCAGTCTTGGGACAAAAGAAAGAAAAGAAACCAGTGGTGAATTATTACACTAGCAAAACATTAGATGAAGCACAAAGAAATTATATCGAAAAGTTTAGATCTTATTTACTTGGATCCCACGTGGTGATTTACACTAACCACTCTGCCCTACGACATTTACTGGATAAAAAGGATGCTAAGCCTAGGTTAATTAGATGGATTCTACTCTTACAAGAATTTGACCTAGAAATAAGAGATAAAGCCAGGGCATAGAATATTATGGCCGATCATCTTTCCAAACTTGACTTAGACCACATTGGACCTACACTACCTATGTAAGATCATTTTCTTGATGAACATTTAATGGTCATAGATAACAAGAATCTTCCTTGGTATGCTGATTTAGTCAATTACCGACTGATAAAATCTCAACTAATTGGACTAAACAACAAAAAGGTAAATTCCTATCTAAAGCAAAATACTATATCTGGGATGATCCATTGTTATTTAGACTCTGTACTGATCAAATCATCAGAAGACGTATCCCTGAGCCTGAAATCCAAAGTGTGCTCTCTTTCTGCCATGATTAAGCTTATTGTGGCTATTTTTCGGGAAAGAAAGCAGTTGCAAAGATCTTGCAGTCAGGATTTTATTGGCCCACCCTTTATAGAAATGTACATGATTTTGCTAAAACCTGCATTAGGTGCCAATCCTTGGGGAGTATGACTAAAAGGGACATGATGTCCCTTAACCCGATCTTGATTTGTGAAATTTTTGATGTTTGGGGTATAGATTTTATGAATTCCTTCCCATCATCGAATGACTTCAAGTACATCTTATTTGGAGTTGATTATGTCTCAAAATGGATTGAAGCTATTCCTACTAGGATAAATGATCATAATGCCATAATTGATTTTGTAAGGAAAAATATATTTTCAAGGTTTGGAATTCCGAAGGCCTTAATAAGTATTGGTGGTAGTCATTTTACTAATGCCTAGTTTAGATCCTTATTAAAGAAATATGGGGTGATCCATAGGATTGCTACACCTTACCATCCCCAAACTAATGGAAAAATAGAGGTCTCCAATAGACAAATTAAGTAGATATTACAGAAGACAGTGAGACCTGATAGAAAATATTGGTCCACGAGATTAGAAGATGCACTTTAGGCTTATTGAACTGCTTATAAAACTCCAATAGGCATGTCACCTTATAAATTAATTTATGGGAAACCTTGTCATCTACCAGTAGAGTTGGAGATAGAGCTTATTGGGAAGTCAAGGAATGTAATTATAATCTTGATTTGGCTAGTGATCATAGACAGCTACACTAAGAAATTAGACATGAGGCCCATGAAAATTTGAGGATTTACAAAGAAAATTTTAAGACTTTTCACGATAAGCATATAATTAGAAAATCCTTTGAGCTTAATCAAAGAGTATGGCTATTCGATTCTAAGCTTAAATTATTTCTGGGCAAGCTTAGATCTAAATGGACAGGCTCATATATAGTGGTAAAACCTTTTTCTAATGGGGCTGTCAAAATTGCAAATATTAAGACTAGGCAAACATTTACTATAAATGGACAAAGACTTAAACCTTACTTGACATAGATGCCCCTGAAGGAGACCTAGCCCTTTTGGAGGGTTGACTAACTGAACTGCATCTAGTTGTAGATGTAAAATTCAGTGCTTGTTGGGAGGCAACCCAATGAATTAGGTTAGCTTATATTTTAATTTGTTTAATTTAGGTCTAGAGATAATCGAGCTTTGTTTGTCAGAACTCATGAGTTATCAGGTGATATCTATCTCTTATGTGTATTGCATGCATTGAGGACATTACATGAAATGGGCATGGGAGGGTAGATAATCCTTTAGGTAACTTATTTTTCTCCAGAATTTTATAGATAACATACCAAAGTTTGTTTCTTATATCGTGTTTTTTGAAAAAAAGAAAAAGAAAAAAATCAATGCTTTAGAATTTGAGCTACGAAACAAAAGTTGAATTACTTCAATTTTGAGGATTTATCAATCTTAGGAAAAGTACAAACAAAGTCTTTCTGCTTAGACTCTTTAGGTCATATGTTGACTTAATTATCTCGAGTATTTACCTAAATCTAGATTTGCTTTCCTAAGTCTTTGAATGGATTTGAAAAAGCTAAAAGTATTAAGTCAAAGGGGTGACAAGTGAATAACTTATCTTCTCAACCTGTTGTTTGGATAGTCTTTGAGTTCCAAGCATCTTCACTTGCACATTGCACTGGCTCGTCATTTGGGTGATTTTGTTAAGTCTTTAGTGGTCAATAAGATGTAGTCTTAGGGCACAAGATCCAAAGGACTTGGCTGTGTTTCTAGCTCTCATGACTGTTCTTGTTTATAGGGGATGCATTTAGAATGGATGAAGGAGAGCCATTTACCTAGAAAAATGAGTGTGACAAAGAATATAACCTAGAAAAATAAATAGTCAAAGGAAGTTATTGATAGGTCCACTTTAATGGAATACAATTAAACCTAAGGACATGATTATTTGGATGAGAAGTCAGTTTAGAGCGTGCACTACATTGATAAAATGATTTAAGCTCGTGAATTATCATTCTCACATTTTTATTGAATGGAGTTGCACCCATTAGATTCATGTACTAATACATTTACACATATATGTTTTTTCAAGAATAAATTAGGCATATCAATTTTGGCATCTTGGGTTCTAAAATCTTCATTTTGGAACCTAGGATTACCTCCCATAATCATTTCTTTCCATCAGAGATCTTCTTCCTTATTTGAGCCAAAAATACCCACCTCTCTCTTATTTCCATGCATGCACGTTCCTTTCCTTCCTTATTTTCTCTCTCTCCTTGATAATCTCTCTCCATCACTCTCTGATTTTGTTTTCTTTATATAAATAGGGCATGAAGGATGGAGAGGCATTTTTTTTTTCCCAAAGAAGAGAGAACCTTCTCTGCGTCATCTTCTTCCTACACAGGGGAGAGCCCCTCACCACATCCCCACCGAGCAATAGACGAACGTCGCCACCGTGACTCGCCTATCAACTCCACGACTGTGCTCCACCTTCACCCACGACTCCGCCCACACCCTCACCACCATGTCCTCTGCCTCGATTCCATCGGCCACAAGCACCGACCATAACAATTGCCACCACGCCCTCCGCCGTTCGCCATCGTGCCCTCCACTGTTCACCATTGCACCTCAGCCTCCTCTCCGTGTGTGCTCTCGCACAATTCCCTGCGCAACCACAGCCACGCGTGCGCCCTTAGTACCGTGCACTCATAGCAGCAGAATAGGCTCCCCTCCTTCCTACCATCATCTCCCAAAGCAGTGCCTCCGCAGCCATACCCCCCACACGTAGCCACCAGCCTCACGCGCGATTAGCATCCTCCAGCGACGACCCTCATGTGTGGTTAGCCTCCTCCGTGCCCCTTGGCACTAACAGCCATGCACACAGCCACACCCCTGTGCATAGCCACCACCCTTGCGGCGGCCAACCTCCTCTTCCTCAACAGAATCGCGCCACCCCCACCACGCGCAGCTGCCATGCATGTGCCACCGGAGCCACCACCACCACCAAATGTGCACTCCCCACTCCCACTGAGTGCACCACCTCCACAAGCGCACCACTACCATGCATGCACCACCTTCACGTGTGCATCCAGCCCCTTGCGTGGCCACGTGATGCCGCCTCTTTTTTTTCTTCTTCTCTGTCGTCAAAGAAGAACCTAAAGATCGTCGGCCTCCTCCGTACGTAGCCGGCAACTCCAGTCATCCCGCATTGCACCGTCAACTCCATTAGATTTGCCTCATCCTTACGAGTATGGCCACATCTTCTAACACACCAAATGGCTGTCGTTTAGCCGATTGGAAGAACCCTCATCGTTGGCCACTGTTCGATGCGCCACCACCATCATTAGAACACCCTCGTTGTAGTTGACCGCTTCAAAACTTCCCATGGCCAGTTGTGCCCTCCTCCATGCACGCGGCTTCTCCAAACAACTTCCTCTGTTTTAGCTTCAATTAAATTTTACATTGAATGCCAGCGATGCCTCTTATATTTACGTAATGATATTTTATTCAGCTAAAATTGCATGCTTGCCCTCAAGTTCCACAGTATTTCCCCCATGCATTCACATCCTTATATATTGACTTAGGTTTCTACATAAACGCATGAAATATCATCAAGCACTCACATGGCCTAGAGGAGAAAGCCTAATGTCTTGAATTATAATTACATTACATGCCATTGTGATTATTTTGTTTAGGTAAAATTGTGTACATAACCCTTGCATTCTTGAGTTATTGTGTGTCTTCTTCTTTGCACCACATTTCATATCAGATTTGGGAATGGAATCTGCACATGATTGGGCTAATATAATGGGAAAGCACTTGTGAATTTATTGCATTTGTTCCTCCCTATGGATATAACCTAATCCACCGTGGTTAGTTTTCACTGATATATATATTTTTTGATCTGGGATTTTTCCACCACGATTTACACCACTACGATGACATATTTTTCTGATAAGCAAAATTCCTCGTTCAAATGGCTCTGTTGTTAGGGAGGCAATAGGCGCAATAGGTACACTTGAATTTATTTTGGAGCTATTTTGAGGTGCGCATTCATCTGACCATTCTCCACTTTTTCTGTGCGAGGAATTTGACGAGACAATAGGCACAACTGAGCGATGACGTTGACCTTAAGCAACTCCCACACACACAAAGAGGACATAAAGAGGATACTTAGATCCTGCTTTCACTGGGGATTATCCTTCGTTGTCGAAATTATTTCATTTCTGTCTTCTCACCCTTATAGCATCAGGGCTAATTTTGGGGGTATGTCCCTACTTTTTTTAGCGACTAGGGCAACTTATCTATGGTTATCTGCTTGCCTGCCCTAAAAGGAAAAAAAAAATATCGAGCTACTTGTTTAGGAGTTGCATTCCCTTAAGTTCATACATTAGGGGTGATTGAGCAGCATGTTAGATCTCATTTTGCATTATGACGATTATCTTCATGAAGATTATTGGAGTCAGGTATACCTTCCTATCTTTGCATCCAGCTCTTGCCATGCATTGCATTGGGATAAAATCTCAAGACCACCAAACTAATTGAAATTATCTAATTCAGTAGTCGCCTAATTAAAATTGGGACTGCTAATCAGATTAGACCTTAAAATCAAAATCACATTTGATCTGATCAAAAGGGACTTGTGTACCATTATTCTCAAAATCAAACTGATTTACGGTGTGATGCACACTTATGGCACTGAGCACGCACACTAGGCATCGTATTAGGTCTCGGTCCCTTAAGGCTATAGGCACTGATCTCTTTATTGGTGCAGACACTCCTATTTCACTTTGTGGTGGTGGTACTATCTTCTGACCAAGTGTTTTGATACTTCAAGGAGGGGGACACCACTTAAAGGAATGAAAGGTTAGTTAAGAGGCACCGCATTCGCATTGCCTCAAAGAAAGGGTTTACCCTACTTGCATCCATTAGTTCCATCATTGGAGTAACTTCTCACTAGGTCACCTAAGAGTATCATTAAAGTAAGGTATAGGTCAGGGCATGCGAAGGTCAACTTAGGGCCCATAATTGATTGTGCAACTTCTTTGTCTGCCAAGAAATAACGCAACTGACCTTTGTTCTTCTCCAAAGAGCTTGTCAGGGATCTCAAGTGACAGCCCCCTCTTATACCACTAAAGTGGGAATGGACGGGCACAAACTTGACCCCATTTGACAACTTTGATGGGTAGGTTGGAGGTTGGCTCAAATCTACTCTAACGAAAAGGAGAGTCTCATTGCCTTGTGTTTGATTGGGGTGTGTTTTTCAAGTCGTATTGCAAATGGATTACAATAGCTACTTTACTTCTTACTTTCACCCCAGAACATTGAATCCTAATCCCATGACCTGCAGTTATCCATCATCTGATGAGCATTGGGATCCTTTCTACTCCTACTATAAGAGCATTGGTCTGATTAATCCCTAACCCTATGATGATGAGCAGAACCTAGGAGAAGGGTATCCCAACAGTACTTCTTCTATGACTAGGCCCAACCCACCCACATTTAATGATTTGTCTTATCGAGGTTGGACCAATAATCCTAAGCAACTTGAACCTGAGATTGACTATCCTTCCCAATATGATAGTAGCCTCTCCTCTTTCAAGAGAGAAATGCAAAAACAATAGATGGAAATGATGGAATCTTTAGGAGAGTCTTTGAGGACAAGTCAACAATTAAATGAAGAAACTTTAAGCCCTCCTCACTAGATGCATCTCCCTTTAGAGAGCCATGCCATAAGATGGAAGGGGACATTAGGAACTTAATCATGGAATACAACAACCCTCTTGGGGATAATGTAGACCCCTCCATACTCAATAATCCTTCTTTGAGAAGTCCTGGAATTAAGGGGGAGGGAGGCTACATGGATACACTAGGAATTGAAAAGAGTAGCCACTCGATGAATTGTGATGCAGAATGGTGGAAACCAGAAGAAGAGGAGCCCTTAGACTTTCTACCTGAGCTTTATTGGAGCCAATCAAAGGAGAAGATGGTCCCATTAAATGAACTCGACTCGAATGGTAGTATCTTTGTTACATTTGATGAAATAGGTCACAGTCAAACAGTCAACCCAACTCCCATTTTGGATTTTGAGGTGGAATCTGCATGCCATCTTAGGGATGCTGAACCTATACCTTACACCAATGAGGACCTTACACCTTAGTTAGATCTCCCTGAGGATTGTGATTCTGAAGTTAATAAATTCCAAGAGTCTTGGATGTCAGAAGAAATCATATTGGAAGGACATGATAATAACCATGACCCTCTACTTAAGAAGTTAATAAATTCCAAGAGTCTTGGATGTCAGAAGAAATCATACTGGAAGGACATGATAATAACCATGACCCTCTACTTAAGGAACCAATATCCACCACGAACCAGTTTGAGATTCCACAGGTGTCTAATAGAGGTGATCCTAATGAGATTGATATGGAATTGGATGATTTCGATCAATTTTGGTCCCGAGGACATGAAGATTTGATTTTTGAGGAGGAAATAGAAACCCTTGATCATGCCTTTGAAGATTTTTCTAAGTCTAATGGAAGAAGTGTAGATGATGATGATGTTGACTGTGAGGGGTCTGGACTCAGACTACGGAGGACGACCCATCGTCCTTGGGGTGTCCTTTGCACCCTCATTTTCCTACACATATATGCTTGAGGAGCCTTTGCCTTCTTACCGTGCACTCCTGGAGGTCACTACTCATGTGTATTATGTGAAACCTCCAACAATAGCTCAGGAGTACCCTATTTTCACAAGCATCTGGCGAGCATTTGGCATCACTCTCCATCACCATCTTGCTAACATCTTGGGTTACTTACTCACTAGGCCAAGTTTGTTACATATCTTTTCTCGATCTCCTTCTTCTTCCCTTCTAGAGCCCGATTTGTGAGAATCACCCATTGGGAGACATCACAACTCCACCTTAGGTAATATCTTTTCTTGCTTTTGCTTTCTAATGAGGACATTGTTGGATTTAGGCATGGGGGGTATAACCTAAGGTTGTACATAGCATTTATACATATTTTGCATGCATGCAATTAGGGCTTTTATTGCATAAAAAATGGTGAACAAGAGAAGGATGGTGATGAAATCTTTGTGAGGTGAATTGCAAATATGGTGAGGAGAAAAAAGATAGAAGAAGAGAGAGACACAGAGAGGGAAAAGTGCAAAAATTATGCTAGTTCTAGCATTTGATTATGGAAGAGTTATCTAAGTTTTGGGTTGGATCGGATGATGAATTAAGTCTTGAAGTGCTAAAGAGAAGGGGATAAGTGAGGGATACCACCTTTTGGCCTCCTGGATCTGTTTTAGGGCTTAAACACTCATGTATTTGTTAAGATCTAAACTATTTCTCAAGAGGTTGAGCGAGTTGTGAGGTGTTATTCCCTCTGAATCAGGTTTTAAAATCAATGTGTGGAGTATAGGTTGAATCAGCACGAAAAAACAAATAATATTTATTACTCGAATAGAAGTCCAAGGTTGAACACAGGGAGCAATTAGCAAAAATGATTCTCAAGATTGCAATTCAACACAAATATATGAGCAATAGAATTCCAAGCAGTAATGATATATAAATGAAAAGCGTATGTCAAATAGTGCAAAAAGAATGGAGTAAAATGGTGATTTGAGTCACCAATTACGCCTCACAATTATATTAAATATTTCAATGGTAATAATCAATCTAAAGCCATGTAGGATAAGTGCACAGTGCACTTCTATTGAATCTCAGACGTCTACTCAACCAATCAGATGGCTTAACCCGCTTTATTGCTATAGTGACCTTCTGCTTTTGTGCCTTCTTCTCCTTCTTCTTCTTCCTTCTCTTCATGCACAAGGGGGAAGGGTTCTTTCTTCAAATGGCTAAGTGTCAGCCGTTGAGCCTCAGAGCAAAATCCCCCTTTCCCCCCACGTGCTCCTCTCTTTCTTTCTTTGGGATCCACCCTCCCAAGGCCATAGTCCAGGTTATCGGGTATTTGGGTGAGCGCACCTAGGACTAGGCTCACCAGCAGTGGGTGGTGAGCGAGGAGTGCTTAGCTTAGGTGGGTAATCGAGTGAGCACCAGACCCGTGTGAGCAGTGTCACGGGCGAGGCACATGTGAGGGGCATACAGGGACCTCACCCCTTGTGCGTGCTGAGGCGATAAGCCGTAAGCACAAAAACAACTTATGCTGTGTTGAATGCCCAGTGGTTTCTGAGGTGGGACTAAAGTCCCACCCTTACTCTTTGCGCTGGCCATAGAAAATGATGCATCCAATTCTAGTCAAAGGGTCAAATTGATACCTTGGTTGCGTTCCTGGACAAAGTCCGCTGCACCTGGAAGTGTTGTCTGGAGCTGCAACGACTGAGGAGATCTTCGAGCGTCGCTCAAGCTCACTATTAATGGCGTGGAGGACTTGGCACCTGAAAATCAAGAAAAAGGGTCTCACGACCACATCAGATGGCTCAGCAGGTTCGCCGTGGAGGGGTGAGTGCGATGGTGGGTGCAGCGTGTGGTGCGAGTGAGGGTAGAGGTCGGACAGTGACAAAGAAGGGTGAGGGAAGGTGGGTTGTTTGGTGGCACTGAGGAGAGGCCAATAGCCTCAATTACCAGAGGGCTTTTGCTCTCTAAGACACGTCGAAGGTGTAGGGATGAGTGACAGCCAAGTTGGTAGAGCGTAATGGTCGTGCGAACTTGCTGGAGGTACATCGGCGAGGTGGAAGACGGAGGGCGTAGGGCGAGTCGGCGGTTGAAATGGAGTTGTGAATGTTCGGGAATGATAAGTGGAAGATGAGGCGTCGATAGGGCTAAATGGCGGACAAAGTAAGGCAGAGGCGGCGTCGGTTATGGTGTGGTCGACATCAAGGACGAAGGTGCTCTGGTGAGGGAAGGACGGCAACGATGAAGGAGATAGAAGTGCCCACTGGTATGGTGCGACGCAGAGGAAGGTGAGGGAGTCAAATCCATCGTCGGTATTGCGAATGGATGAGGAATGAAGATGGAGGAGGTCGTTAGAGCTTGAGGAGCTTTTTGGCTGAATTAGGAGGGAGGAATTGAGGGTGTTCCAGGCCAAAATCAAGCTTGGGATCTTCGGTCTGTTCTGGAGGGTCTTTTATAGATCTCTGGAGGGTGTTTTGAGCTTGGGAAGTAAGCTTCCCAAGCTAGGAAAGCTCGCCGGAGATAGAAATTGGATATATACCCGAATCTCTCATGTGTTCACATGAGAGATTGGGAAGGTCTTAGGGCTCAGGATATAGCTCAAAAGGAAGGGAATTCCTTGACGAACTTCCCTTTCAAATATGAGAGGGATTTGTCAAGGAATTAAGAACATGTCATATTAAGGTCACTGGAGTTGTAGGAATAGGATTCATGGCGGCAAGGACCTTTTTGAAGAAAATGGTGATAAAGATAGGGACCTTTGTGTAAGAAATTCAAAAGCTAAGGACCCATGTGGAATAAAGGAAATCAGACTTGGACCAAAGTGCAAATTAGGTTGAAACAATATCAGATTGGGCCCAAATTTTGGTAAAAACCTAATTTGGTCATAGGAAATTCAACGGTGAAGTTGGATTTTGGTTTTGACCTAGTTTGACTAGGTAATTTGCATAATTACCTAAATTAGGGTAAATGTCTGTCTGATATTCTGTTTTAGGTCAAGATGGGTTCCAATGGTCAAATTGAAGGTACCAAACCCTAGAGAATATTTTTCTATGATTTTTAGAGAGTTTAGGTGAATTTTATCCTGACCAGAACCTCAATAGATTA
This sequence comes from Thalassia testudinum, assembly GCA_037157565.1. Classification (NCBI taxonomy): domain Eukaryota; kingdom Viridiplantae; phylum Streptophyta; class Magnoliopsida; order Alismatales; family Hydrocharitaceae; genus Thalassia; species Thalassia testudinum. Next base: position 7,541,384 of record JAZHRO010000078.1, on the reverse strand, counting down.
AGAGGATCTGTTTTTAGGGTTTTAGATGTCCATTAATTCCTATAACGCATGAAAACCCTTTTCTGTCTGTTCTAACCCACTTATTAGACTCTTAAGATCATTGGACCTTTGTTCTAACCCTGAGAGAACCCGTGGTTATTCTATTTTTTGTGATAGAATGGTAAATTTACAGAAATAACCCTATATTCTTATCTTCTTCTCAAATCAATGTTTTGTGCCCTTAAGACCTTCGAATGGATATGTAGGAGCTTTTACTGACTTAATCAGATCAAACTGAGCTAGTTATGGCTCATGATGGTCTTCCCATCACGAGGCTGATGTATTAAGTCTAAGGCTTAGGGAGTATTTAACCCCATTCCCTATCCTTTAGTTTGCGGGACTTGGTAACTAGGCACCCAAAAATCACACACCAGTCTGGTTCAGTGCGCATAATGGAGACTAATGCCAAACAAAGTGTTTGTTTTGAGAATGTTTTCTCGAAAATTTGAATTAGGAGGGGCTCAAAGACTCAAGTTGATTAGACGAGTTCCCAGCGCAAAGAGGAGGAATGAAAAATACTCCCCTCGAAGATGCGTTATAACATACCGTCTCCTCAGTGCTTGTCTCCTAGGATATCTAAATATCTTACCAGGGGCACGAAAGCATCTTATGCTAGTTCAGGTGCCATGGGTGGCATTATCTCGAAATGTCGATTGCCAGGATCTGAATTTAGCTACATAGCGCCATGGGTGGCACTATCCTGAAGTGTCGAAAGACAATGTTCTGGGGGATGGCCATCAGCGGTGCTATCTCGAAGCATTGATTGCTAGGGACCTTGCAAGGATTGATGGTGGGGATAAGGAATCTGATACAGATCGTGTTTAGGGCCAATCCAATGTTGGATTTAGGAGAATTTAAAAAGAAAAGAGAGAAAACTCTCAAAATAAATCTTTTTGTCTCTCTTATAAAGAATGCACTGGCAAACTGAACCTAAACTTGCTGCACATATACATGGGTGCTTTAACCGTTGGGGTCAATGAACCTTTGGGCAGTTTTTTGTAGGCATTAAACCGAAGGCTGAGGCTAGTCAAGTCTGTATCTTTGCTAGTACTTAGGTACATTCAGGCCTATAATTGGTATTTCAATCTAGTCTCTAGAGGTGGGGCATAGTGGGGCACCCTGATGAGAAAAGCTAGCCTAGAGACCTAGTCTATTTCATATGATTTTGCTCGGGACTAGTAAAACGTAGGCATGGGGGTATTTGATAGGTCCAATTTAATGGAATACAATTAATCCTAAGGACATGATTATTTGGATGAGAAGTCAGTTTAGAGAATGCACTACATTGATAAATTATTTAAGCTCGTGAATTATCATTCTCACGTTTTTATTGAATGGAGGTGTGCCCATTAGATTCATGTACTAATACATTTACATATATATGTTTTTGCAAGAATAAATTGGGCATATCAATTTTTGCATCTTGGGTTCTAAAATCTTCATTTTGGAACCTAAGATTACCTCCCACAATCATTTCTTTCCATCAGAGATCTTCTTCCTTATTTGAGCCAAAAGTACCCACCACTCTCTTATTTCCATGCATGCACGTTCCCCTCCTTCCTTATTTTCTCTCTCTCTCCCCAATAATCTCTCTCCATCACTCTCTGATTTTGTTTTCTTTATATAAACAGGGCATGAAGGACGAGGAGGAATCTTCTTCTTTCTTCCAGGGAAGCGAGAACCTTCTCTCCATCATCTTCTTCCGACACAGGGGAGGGCCCCTCTCCACATCCCCACCATGCAACAGACGGATGCCACCACTGCGACTCGCCTATCAACTCCATGACCGTGCTCCACCTTCACCCATGACTTGCCACCGTGTCCTCCGCCTCGATTCTGTCAGCCACAACCACCGAATGTAATGATTGCCATCGTGCCCTCTGCCGTTTGCCATCATTCCTCAGCCTCCTCTCCATGTGTGTTCTCTCATGCTTCCTTGCACGACAACAGCTACGCGTGCATCCTCAGTACCGTGCACCCACAGCAACAGAACAGGCTCCCCTCCTCTCTGCTGTTAGCGACCAAGCGGCGCCTTCGCAGCCATACCGCCTACGTGTAGCCACCAACCACGTGCGTTGTCAGTATCCTCCAGTGGCCACGCCCTCACACGTGGCCAACCTCTTTCACACCCCTCAGCACTTACAACTGCACACGCAATTATACCCCCGCGCGTAGCCACCAGCCTCCTACGTGGCCAACCTCCTTCTCCTCAACAGAATTACGCCACCTCCATCGTGTGCAGTAGCCAAGCGCGCCACCGGAGCCACTGCCACCAACCGCGCACACCTCTTGCCCACCAACCACACCACCTCCACGTGTGCAGCTAGTCCCTTGCATGGCCACGTGCGGCCGCCTCTTCTTCTTCTTCTCTACCGTCAGAGAAGAACCCAAAGACCGCCAGCCTCCTTGATGAGGTGTGGCTCATCATAGCTAAAATGCCCTAGTTAGGCTAGAAACTAGGTTAAACACTATATAATTAACACAAGAAATATGTTAAGTGTGAGAAATAATAGAAATTACCTAAAACAACAATTGATGTTAAAAATGTACAATTAGGTTACAAAATGAGATTCTATCCAAAAGTGTAATTTGATGATCCAATTGCAAATTGAACACATATTTAGGTTCAAAAGATTAAATTGAAAGTGAAATCATATTATTAAATGTTCAATTAAGTTACAATAAAAATCTTACGGCATTTGGACAGCAATAGGATCTTGTATTTATAGTTTTTCATGTAGGCCCTTCAAGCATTAACATCCCATTCACCTAAAAAGTCTTGAGGACCATTTCGTAAACTGCCAGGGGCCTCTTTGTAAACCATAAGGACCATGTTGCAACACTTTTCAGCCACTTATGAGCCTCCTTGCAATGATTCTACCCATTTTCCCTTAAGGGCTTATGTTTAAAAAACCCTTTTACACCTACTGCTCGCATCCACTATAGCTCACGAAGAACAACTATAGCAGTAGTCGTTGATTTTGTGAGGCTTCAATGCTATGGCCAATCATTATTCAAATTTCACGTGCATTTGTGTGTGTCATCACCCCCGTCCAGATCCCATCTAATGGTGCATCTTTGATTTGAACGTTCCCACGCCCCTCTTAAGCCCATCCCACCGCCAATACCCTAATCACTTAATTTCACCACTGTGGTGACCTAATCAGCTCGCGTGCCTACTAAAACATCACATGAGCTCCTCGTGCATGGGATCGACTCTCCTTCTACTTTCTTGAGCTGATACATTCGTCCTCTCCAGTTTCTTCTCCCCATACACCTTTATTCCGCCACCAACGTGATGGAAATTCACCTCCTACGATCACTCGTAGCCGCTATGGACCATGTAGCACCTAAGGAGACACTGAGTCCCACTAGTGGACTTTCAAATTGCTAGACAACCTCCCTCCTTTCCTCCTCCTCAACCGCCAACTTTGGATCCACAGGTCCCATTCTTATGTTAGTTAGGCTTTGATTGCTTTATAGGTTAGTGTAGTATTTGTTAGTTTAGATTAGATTAGTTAGGAGTAGATGAGTTAGCTCAATTCGTGGATTTTGTAGTTTAGTTAGGAGTAGAATAGTATATATCCATTTCTCCCTCTTTGATCAATTCAGATCAGAGAGGTGATTTTCCACTTCCAATTCGATCCCCCAAACTCCCTCTACATCACATTGACCACATCCACTGATTTCCTCGCATGTTATTCGCCAACCATCCATTCATCAAGGCATCAAATCAAATTTGATGCTCTTGAGCATTCAGATTTGATTTGAGTGCCAAATCTCATATGAGGATCACTCCATTCATTCCACCTAAACCTAGTGATCCTCACATGGTTTTGAATGAAGTAACTCCTGGTTTTTGAAAGATCTGAGAATTCGGGATTCAATTTTATTGGATTTCATCGACTGATTTAAACTCTCTTTGTGCTATCTATGGCACAACAGAGTAAATCAGAGTTTTTCTTGGTTTTTGAGCACTAATCGAGAGTGAACAAGTCCCAAATCTATTGGAGAAGATCTGAGATAGTTCTGAATTTGGATTCATTGCATTGAAACCTAGATTTGCATTTTCATCTTACATTGTCTATAATATAAAATGAGTATCATATGAGGATTTCAAGGAATTTTTAGGGAGATTTATTTGAATTTCTTTTGGTTTTCAAGATGATTAGAAGAGTTTTCAGATGAGTCTCATGAGATTTATGGGGTGTTTGATGAAGATTTCAACGCTTGAATTTGACTTTGAATGAGTTTCAGATTGATCATGTTTAAGCAATTGCTTGAATATGTGATTTTTGGTTTCAACTCTCCCATATCTGTACATAAAAGGGTTGCATAGCAGCTAGATTCTTTGGATTAATTCCTGATTTCAAGTAATTGGATATGAGATTGCTTTCAGTAGGGTTTCATTGCCTAGTTCAATCTTTTCCTTTCATGTTGTCCATGGTGTGAAAGAAAGATTAAATTTGAGATCCTCTTATTTTCTGAGCTCTAATCTGAATTTGGGTAAGTTTTAGGTCTGTCACAAAGGATTTGCAACATCTGAGAGTGAAGTTTTTATGTTTTAAAAGGCTAATTTGATCTTCACCTTTACATTGTCTATAGTGTAAAATGAAGATCAAATTAGGATTTTTGATGTTCTTGAGAATTTGATCAAAGTTTGAGATTCAAGTTTGATGACATAGGGTTTTTTGCAACATCTGAAATGGAGTTGTGAATTAATTGCTTGATCTAGATTGCTCTCTCCATTGTCTATAATGGAATGGGGCAATTAGTTAGAGTTTTTTCTTTAAAAAATTAAGTTTATGATTCATCTAGAAATGATTCTAGACACTCCAACAAATTTTGGATTAATGATTCAATCACAAGAAGGTATGAATCACACCTTGTAGGCCTGATCATTTAGCAGATCTATTGTACTGTCAGGTGGAATTTATAAGTGGATTTGGAGTTAATTTTGAAAGATTGGAAGAGCTGACCTTGTAATGTAATGTTAGAATTCCACTTATAAGCATTCATGTACATGTGTTTGAGCTTAAATATGGTCTTAATTGACATGTGAATTCTTTGAAGTCATTGTTAGCTATTTAACTGTCAAATCTGTGATTTGATGAAATCAATGTCAAAAATGATGTTTTAAGGTTTAATCATATTGTCTGAAGGTTGCCATATAGTTAAATTTCAATTTTAGACCTTAAATTCGATTTGTAAGGGCTTGAATCCAAATTTTGAGCTCAATTTCAGTCTATTCAAGGTAGTTTAGCTATTCAAAATGTGATTTAATGGAAATCTTGGTAAAAATTATGAGTATCTGCTTAATTACCTTCCATGTGTTGTGGTAAGCATCTTTGAATTGCCTATTTGACTTACTAGTCCTTAGAACCCCTTTTTAGGTCATAGGCTTCTATTCTAAACACTCATCAAGGCCTAAATAAAATGCATAAAAAATAATAAAAAAATCATAAAAAAATAAAATAAAGTTGTTTTGAGTAAGATCAGGTATTTTTCTAAGTGAGTCAAATTTAAAAGTAATTTGAACCTTGGGCTTGGTAGAACATACTAGCCGATGGTTCAATCTACTTTGGAATTTAATAAAAGAAACTAAGTTCAAAACATCAAAAAGAAACTTCTATCTCTCATCTCACCCTTGCTCTCTCATCCCCTATCTTTACTTTATATATAAAAAATATAAAAATAAGAAAATCTCTAAAAATACCCAAAATACCTTATATTGTGTGTATATACTTGTAAATATAATTTGAAACCTAAGCTATATGTATATAGTGTATAATATGTAAATAATATCTATAATTAACCTATATCTATATTCTATTTATTAAATTAAATATTTAGAATGATTTATTATATATATAACTCTATTGTATTATTATATATTAATTTATATTAACTTAAATGCATATTAACCTAAGTAATTATATAAACCTATATATATGTGCATAATTGTATCTAATACTGCACATACATAGTTAACTAAGGAATATATACTGTATAGTACCTGTAAATTAATTTAATTATGTATTTACAGTAGGTAATTAAGTTATTAAGTTAATTAAGTAATTTATTAACTTACAATAAAATAAATTAGTAATTTAAGCTAATATTGAAGTAATTTATAATGAATACTTGTATAGTATTATCTTAAGTATTTTTAACCTATTTGTACTGTATTTGTACTATACTACAGTATTTATAAATTATTTATGTACATAACTATCTAAAAGATCTATTTAAATGTAAATAAATTCAAATAAAGTCTATAAAATACATTAAAAATGTATAATAAATTCGTTATTATGTAAATTAACTTTGTAATAAGACAATTGCATGATTAATTATCTAATTTATACTTTGATTAACAAATTAAACCTTAATTTAACGTTTATAAACAACCAACTTTAACTAATTTCATTATATATCTAAATAACTTATTTTTGTAAATAAATTATACAATTATATAGCCATATATAAGGGTATGTATTTTAATTTAAAATAAGATTAAATTAGGGTCCTCAAATCGAGGGCCAAATTTATGCAAATCCGACGCATGATTGTACATGCATAGATTGTGCAACGCAGCATGTGCTTAATTGGGCACCAATCTTTGTGCCTCATCGTGTGTGGCAATTGCTCCATGCACACATAAGTTGTTCGACACTAGCGACCCTCTCGGTCATCAATGTTGGGCACACAAATGAGCATATAGGTTTCTTCCTTGGTGCGCATGCCCACGTGCGCCTGTGGGTGTGCGTAGGCGTGTGCGTGGGCGCGTGTAGGCACAGGTGTGGGCTTGTTGGGCCTAATATTGGGCCTAAAATGGACGAAAATACACCTAAATAAAATTAGAGCTGGCCCATTAGTAGTGGTTTGGTCCCACCTTTTGAGGTGTTGTGTATCCCACAAAAATGAGCTAGCTCACCCACTTATAACCAAATTTTAGTATGTTGAATGGTGCTTGTGAGTGAAAGAAGCACCCTTGAAATTGACTAAGTGTTGTCAAGAAAAAAGATGAGAAGAGAGGAGAGGAGGGAAGAATTAAGGTGTGGGTGCTAAGTGTGGAGATGCAGCTGTGCATGTGTTGTGTAAATGTATATGTATAAATATAAAGTATATGCATACATATATGTATAATAGAAGTATAATAGTAAATATATATATAAATAATCTATATGTATATAAATATTATATATGTAGATAGTATATGCATACATATATGTATAATAGAAGTATAATAGTAAATATAAATATAAATATAAATAATCTATAAGTATATAAATATTATATATGTAGATAGTATAGTATAGATGTACATGTATATTAGTAGAGTATATAATTATTTGAGTCTAATTTGTATATAACTAACACTAGGCTTTAGCGACAAATATATTTGTCACTATAGATACGTTTATATGTTAGTATAGGTAATTATTTTTACCTTATGTATATACGTTACTAAGGTTACACTAACATATGTAAATGTCACTGTATATATAATATATGTTACTAAAAATATTAGTATGTTAATATAACTCAGTATAGTAGATATTAATAACTATTTTTGTACCTATATTTAGGTATTACCTAGAGTAGCTGCATATAATTAACTTAACATAGTATTAATTAGTTTTTAATGCCTGTTATTCGTGAATATGTTTAAGGCATTGTAGGTAGACATAATTGATTCTTTATATATAATTAACCAATTCATTCATTAGTTGATTCATTTTGTAAATAAAATTAACATTTTTGGAATAAAAGAATATTTTTGGACTTATAGAGTGATGTATATCAATAATTGCCTGCTAGTGAATGACTTGAAAACTAACCAGTAAAAATTGTAATTAAATTAAATGATGCAACATCTGTTTGCATTGTTGCAAATATACCACAACAACAACACTTAAAAAATCATTTTTATGGCAACACGGTGGTTGCACATCATATTTTTTGCGCCATTGCTAGGGATAAAAATCTAACAATAGTGCTTTATTATGATTGATGATGTCATTTATGTCATATTTTTGTCACCGTCGCCCGGGAGGCAACTCTCTGTATGCCAAAATTTTTCTTTTATTCTTCATTTGTAAATATTTTTGATTTGTTTGTAAATAACTATTCTTTTATTCACATTCTTTGTTGTATATAGATTCTTTTATTCATTTCATTTTTTGATTATTTTTGTATATAATTGTCTTACTAATTATTTGGTGTTTTAGTAGCACTTGAGGAGTAGGAGTAGTGTCTTCTTATAGGTGGATTTCTTCTTCCTGATGGATTTGTTGCACTTTAGACCCGACTTTATAGAGGAGTTTTTCCCGTAGGAGCTGCATTTTCGCATTTTCTAGTAGATTAGACTAGTTTAGTGGTAGTTTTAGACTTAGGTATATTCGTAGGATATTGTGTTAGGCATAAGTTGTGAGAGCCTGTTCTCATACACCTTTTGTATAACTTGGACTCTCTATCTCTCTCTACTCATCGACTTGGTTTTTCTATATCGATTTCTTTTTCGATTTGATTTTGCTTGTTGCATTTGAAAAAAAAATTATAAAATCAAAAACTACTAAAAAGATTCCATCCCTTATCTAGCAGCACATCTACTAGGCATCCATATTTAGGTTGCATTCTTCCTACTAGATTTCAATATAGTCAAATTGCATATCGTAGAATTGCTGAAGTCAGGTATGCATTTCTTTCCTTTCTGAGCTCCTGTCATCCTTTGCATTTGACTTAAAATTAAAAAGACCATCTTCTATTTGAAGAGATCAAAAAGCGAGATCAGTTGCCTAAAATACACTTCTTAAATATCAAATCAAAATCCAAAAGGAGACTTAAAAATTGTTTGAAACCTGCTTGAGTTTTCATCGCTACTCTATTGATTGAATATTGTGTACAACTACACGATCACATAAGTTCACAAATACACGGGTTTCTATCTCATCTCCTTGAGCAACCTTAGGATTTGGATTCACACACTAGCCTTACCCAGATTTTGGGTGGATTTTTAGAGTTTTACACTTTGATAGGTCTTCTTTAGGGCACGTACAATTGTATTGAAAACATCTGTTTGCATACCATTACTTTTTGCATAGCAAACCCCTAAGAAAAAAATTTGAATTTATCTCGCTTGACTTGAGATTGATTGGTCTTTGTTGTGAGATTGGATATTGGGATTTCTAATTTTTGGATTGTGTTTGATTGAGATTGTTTACCTTTCCTTGAGTTGTAACTGTTTCGAAAAATTCATTTTCAAAAATCGACTCAATGGAAGGTAGGAGATCCCAAAACCCAAAGTTAGTACCTCCCTTGAGTGCTGATGCCCAAGCTTCTACTTCTACATCCATGCCTTCCACATCCAATCCTCCACCTCTTAGGCCTCAAACTCCCATTCACCATTTTGTTCATCCGGAGGATGACATTGATTCTGCACAATTCGAGGATTTCGAAGAACTTCTTCCACATATTTTTGCACATCCAACACCACCACCACCATTAGTCCATAGGTTCCAACCTCCTCCCTACCCTAACTTTCCTAACCAACCACCATTGGAGAGAGGTCCACAACCTAGTCTTCAACACCTGTTTGAAACACAATTACAAATGAACACCCTTATCCAACAGGTGCAACAACTTACTCAAGTTGTTAATCTTTTAGCAAACCCCAAACCTCAACCTCAAGCTCCCTAAGCACCTCAACCTTGTCGACCTCAACTTTGGGATTACTATAATCCCGTAGTTGAATGTGGTATGCTATCCTGCTGGGGGTTGTGTTGCTAAACTGAAGCCAAACCTTATTGCACTTATCCCTCACTTCCATGGTCTTGCTTCTGAGGATCCATTTTAGTATTTAGAGGATCTGAAAAATCTTGCCCAGTCTTTGGGTCTGCAGGGTCATGATTAGCACACATTGCTAATGAAAATGTTCTCCTTTTCACTTAAGGACAAGGCCGCCTTTTTGTTTAGAACACTTGCACGGACTACACCAATAGAGACCTGGGCTTCTTTGGAACATGAGTTCTTAAAGAAGTATTTTCCTGTAGGCCACACAAACGCCTTAAGGCGTGCTATCACCACTTTCACACAGAACTCAGGAGAACAAATGCATGAGGCTTGGGAGAGATTCCATGAGCCTCTGCGTAAGTGTCCCCACCATGGTGTCCCACTCTGGCAACAAGTCCATATCTTCTACCATGGGCTCCATGATGACACAAGGAATTTTGTAGATGCTGCATGTGGAGGCAATTTCTTATGTAGGGACGAGGACTCAGCTTTTGAGCTCTTCGAAGGTATGGCAAAAAACTCTATTAACAATGCTTCGATGAGCATGTTTAATAGAAAGTCCTCACATTCCCACTCACACACGGGGGTACATGAAGCCTAATCCAGCACAAGAGACTTAAAGATAGTGGCTAGTCAGCTAGATAAGGTGGGCTTAATCGAGAAGAAAGTAGATGAAGTATGGAAATTCTTGTCTAAACCTTTATCATCTTCTTCTTAGTCACCTGCACCTTGCACTTCTCAGTTTCCCACAGGGTGGGAAACTGTGAATAATCTTTCTGTGATACAACCAGCACTACCGGACTTTTCATTTCCATATCCTTCACCGGTTGGAGGAACCTTTGTTCCTCCTTACACTGAATTCCTTGCACCTTTTAGAGCTTTGGAGGAGCTCCACGCCATTCACAATGACCTTTATTCACAAACTTATACCTTGGATGGCGTAATCATCCAAATTTCTCATTGTTCAAGCGCTTAATCGGTGTTTAAAAAGTGTTGCATTGCAGTATAGTCGAAATAGCATTCAAACAAATACAATTTTATTACTCGAAAATGTTTCAAAATGGAACACAGGGAGCAATATGGAATTCAGAAATCAAGATCACAATTCAAACTAAAAGAAATTGCAATAGCAACAATATTAGGTATCAATGCATAAAAAGATGAGAGTAAAATGGTGGTTTAAATCACCATATACTCCTTACAATAATAGCTAAGTAACTCAATGTTAATATATGAAATAAAAGCTCAAATCTGTCGTTTGATTTAGAAATCAGACAGCTTAAAGTCGTCTACTGATGTGTTGCAACTCTTCTTCTTCTTCCTATCTCTGGCTCTATCTTTCCTCTTCAGCTTCTTCTCTTTCTTCAGCTATGGCTTTCTCCTTCTTCTTTTTCTTCTCTATCTCTACTTTGCTCCTTCTTCTACTCTTTTGCTCAGGCCTTCACCTCTTTTTCTTTTCTTCTCCCTTCTCTGGCTTTCCACTTCGAAATTCAGCTAAGTGTCAGCCAGACTTCCCTATGGCAAAACCCCTTGCCCTCGCATAGCTCTCTTCCTTTCTTTCTTTCTTAGGATCTGCTCTCCCAGAGCCACGGATATAATCAGGTTATCGGATCGTACACACCTAGGTCCAAGGCTACTAGCCATGAGTGGCAGCTAATGATAGTGAAAATGATTGTTGTAAATGTTTGTTGGTAATAATTGTTGATTATGTCGTTGTAGTATAGGGTGTATAATATAACATTAAGGATGTCGTATAGTGGTGAGTATGGGTGAGTTCCAGTCATTACAACCATTATTATCATTTGCTTATTTATCTAATTTTTACTGGTTTTGTTCCAGGTCGTTCACTGGGAGGCAATTTATTGAATTTAATTCGGTCACTCTTTGATTATCTCAAAATTGTCTTCTTATTCAAAAAAGAAACTTTACATTTTATTAAAGAATGAATGAATGTGTGTTTTATTTACCTAATTACTAAGAAATGCTTGCAAAAATACTAACTATGAACAAGCATCAAACAATCTATTATTATACTCTAAACTATGTATTTACAAGTTATCCTATTAGTACTATCATAATAGTATATAATACATTAGAATGCAATGGTGTAGAAATTTAACTTATTAGTCTGTTATGTATAGTAACATATACAGCAGTTTCAGTGACAGATATAAGCGTCGCTAAATCTCAGAAAACACTATATACAACCTAAAGAGGCAAAATTGAGATCTTTAGCGACGTTTATAGTGTCACTTTATTCTGTTAGTAATTATATAGATTTACTTATACGTATGTATACTACTTATTCTTTTTCTTTGTTTCTCTTTCTTTCTTCATTAAGTCTCTGTTCTTTGTATTCTTAACTCCTGTTCTTCTTGTGTTCATATTTCTGTTTTCTTCTAAGTATTCATCTTCTTCTTTCTCTTTTTATTACTCTTGTTCTTTTCTCTGTTGTTCTTGTACTCTTTTCTTTTTTCTCTCGTGTTAACTCTTTGTTCTTCTCTTTGTTAACTCTTCTGTCTTAGCATATTTCAGAGGCTGCGGTGGGGAGGGGATTAGGCTAATATCATTAGTTTAAAACGTGTTTAGTTTGCGGGCACGCTTTTCGAGGGATACACAGCACCCTAAGGGTGGGACCAGACCTCTACTAAGCGCACCCTAATCTCAGATTAGGTGGCTTAATTATGTCTTTAATCTCAGCGCCAGGCCTCAGCCCAACGCCATATGCTCGCACACGCTCGGGCCCCCGGCCACACACACACGTCACATATTTATCGCAAATCAGACAGAGTACTCAGACCAGAGCTCAATGGGTAATCGGGTCATATGTTCAAAGGCAGTGCTTCGGGCGCCCGGCGCCCGTGACGACTGGCCTAACAGTAACACAAATTATATTTATGTGGCTGCGCTTGACTTGCAGCACACGATGTGGTGCTATTCCAGCGCCACATCGTGCGCTGGAAATCAGGCGCAGCTGCGTCTGTTCGTGCTTTTGGCCCTTGATTTGGGGGCCATAAATTATTAAATAAAATAAAATAAAATATGGTTAATAAAGTATTTACATAATACTACATAATTGATTAATTAATTTTGAATTTTAAATATGTTTACTATACAAATAAATTCGCTAAACTAGGCTGATTGTACAGGTTGATTTAGGTGATTAAATAGTTAATTACTTATAAAATAGTTAGTAAATGGTCTAATTGACCTTATACAGATTTAATTTACATACTTAAGTATTTTATACATATTTTTATTGTATATTTACGAATTTATTTCTATTTTATTTAAGTTAAACTAGCTGTTCTGGGTGTTTTAAATAAAACTAAGTTACAGTAAGCTATACTAGGTATAATTGTACTTTAACTAACTTAAATTACTTACTATATATGTTAACCTAAGTCTATAGATTTATTTACTTAATTATAGCTCTAAATTATTAATTTAGCTAATTTATTCTATAATATAGCTACTAAATATGTAAATATGAATCTGTATATATACATATACATAAATCAGTAAATACATACATAATAGTTCAGTATTTATACATATATTTTCATAGATTACATATGTATATAGATTTATGTACAAGTTTATACAGTATTTACAGTATATCTATGTATGTCTACGTACATAATCAGGCTGTATATTATAGTTATAATAGTATGGATATGTATATTTACAGTGTGAAATTAAGTATGTATAATTAGGTTTTAGTAGGAATTTAGGGAATGAGGGTTAATTAAGTTTTTATTTCATTTTAAACAGCAGCTAAGCTACTGTCAGAGAAGATGGAGAGGGAAGAGAATGTGCTGTTCAGGGTGTTTTAGCAGTGTCAGTGGCTTAAGCCACTGTCAAATGGGCTAACTGCTGCTGCAGTTAGTCCATTTGAAGAGGGGGAAAGTATTCACAGATGAGAGGGGAATTTAGAGAAGAGGAGAATTTAGAGAAGAGGGGAATGTAGCTGCAATTTGCAGCATTTTACTGTATAACTGGGAATAAGAGAAAATTCAGAACAAACTAAAAATTAAAGAGTTGAAATCCAAATCTGATAAGGGTATAAATCTCACGAAAATCACATAAGAATTCAGTTCAAATACCCACAAGGAAAAGCCTTTATCAAAAGCATCATTTCAGATCAAAACACAAATGGCATTGAGTTAGTCTTCCTAATGCCATAGACAGCATGAAGGAAGACTTAACTCAATCAATTAAAACCAAAAACATACAATCCCAGTTTCTTGCAACCTTAAGGAGTATGGAAAACTCCTTAGGTTAGAGAATCACCATACAAAAATAATTATCAAACAGGTGGTGTATGGCAGTTCTGAAATGACAAATCAGAAAAAGAATGCATTAAAGGAATTTATAAAAGCTAGCGAATGCATTCAGATCAAGGCAGAAGCAAATTCATGAAAGGCTCTTCTGATTTGTTCTCTGTCACCAGAGAACTTCTCAGAATCCTTGCCCTCAAGGAAAACCAAAATCCCTTCAATTTGTCAGATCTGTCAAGACATTTCAGAAAGCAAAATCTCTTCAAAACCCATGTTAAAGTGAATCTGACAAACTGAGGCAATCAATCTAAAATAAAAGGGGCTTTTGTGAACACAAATGGGGTGAGTGAGAAGCCCCAAATGGTGCTTGTGACGCCAATTTCAGATCTGAGGCAGTACACCATCAGATCTGGAATTGGGTCCGGATGTGTGGGTGACAGATGAAAGATTCGTCGTTAAAAGGAACATAAATCAGAATTGGATGGTGGAAAAACAAAACATGAAGAGGGAGATAAATTGATTAATGAGCAGATGATTCTTCCCCTCTGATCTGGACTGATCAGAGGAGGTGAGGGAGGGGATCTAATACTAATTCTACTCCAAAGACTAATCTAACTACAGCTAACATTAAACACTAACAATTAAAACTAAATCTATTCTAAACTACTGTAAACTAAATCTAACACTACTTGTGCAGAATTAGAAACTAAACTAAAAGGAAGAATGGGACCTATGGGTCCTTAGCCGGCGGCTAAGGAGGAAGAAAGGAGGAGGGTGACTCCAGCGGAGGGAAGAGTCTGCTAGTGAGACTCCAGGGTCGTCCTCAGGTGCTACGAGGTCCTTAGCGACGAGGAGGGTCGAGAGCAGGCGATGATTCCACAGCCGGTGGTTGTGAAATCAGGGTCTAGATGAGGAGGAGAGACTGGAGTGGAAGAATTGATCGCTAAGAGATGTAGGAGGGAGCGATCCCCTGCGCGCGACACCACTGAGGTGCTTAAATAGCAGCTCAGTGACTGAGATCACCGCAAGGGTGAGGTTAATCAGAATCAGGCCGGCGGTGAGGATGAGATGGGTAGAGCACGCGGCGAGTCAAGAGAGAGATCTGACCGTCATATGAGATCTGGGAAGAGAGGTGAACGCACGCACCGAATCGCGCGAAGGTTCCATTTGATTCCAGCCGCAGATCGAGATCAAAAGTGCGATGGACGGTCGAGAATGGCTGTGTTCTTCGGGCGCTATAGTGCGCGTGAAGAACACAGGCTTCTCTCTGAAATGAGGGAAAACTTGCAGGAAGACCCTTAAACGAAGGGGTAGAAGAATAGCGTGCAGGTCCAAAAGTGAGAAGAACTATAGCTGGAAGGGCCCTGCAGTCATACAGAAGGGTCCCTGCGGCTTGCAAAAAGGTCCAAGAAGGAGTTTTGAAGGGTAGAAATGTAATGCATGAAGGACCTAATTGTAATCTATTTATTTCTAAGCCTAAATGATGTCCAATTGCTTTCAAATTTATACATGTGCTTAATTGAACATTTAAGACATTGATTTTACCTCTGATTTATCTTTTCAAACTTGTTTATGTGTTCAATTGATGCATGGATCATCATTTGTTCTTTAGTTTTCAGAATATCTTATTTTTGTGACCTAATTAGGAGATTTTAACACACATTAAAAGTTTTAGGTCTTTTCTTTAATTCCCACACTTAACCCTTTTTATGTGTTAATTTGATATTGTTTTGCTTAGTGTCTAGCTTAATTTCGGCCTTTTAGCTATGATGAGTAGCCACTCATCAGCAGCCGAGGAGTGAGACAAATTAGGGGGGTAATCAGGTCGGGTGCACTAGGTCCGTGGGGTAGATGTCATGGACGAGGAGCATGAGGGGTGTGAGGGACCTCACCCCTTAAGTGTTGAGGTGATAAGCCCTCAACACTTTTGCATCTTATATCACTGCAGCCGCTCCGTAGTCCATGATGTATGACTATCTGTCCCTGGCATTTCGCACAACAGGTCGCGGCAACTGCTTCGTTCAATTGCCATCCAAAGAGCAGTTAATGGTTCCAAATGAAAGTCCAAGGCTGATTCTGATGCAAGTTCGTAGTGCCTGGGACTTCACTTGGGGCTCACAGTACCTAGAGCAAGGCTTCGAGCTTGCGTCGAAGCTTCACCAATGGCGATGATAACCTGCCACCTGTGAATCAAAAATAAGGCCTTTCGGCTATGTTAAAATGCTCAGGAGGCATCGCTAGACGATGACAAGTGCAACCATGATGGTGCTGAGGCAATTGGTGGTGTGAGGGGGTCTGACGACCTCGGATTGTTGGTGCGACAGTGGGTTTGTTTGGGAGATGGTTTGGGTGAGTGATGGATCGAAATAAGAGAGGGATTTGGTTGGTGGAAGGACGGCGGAGCTTTTGAGGAAGGTGGCGAGGTTTGTGGTGCGATGTAGCAGATGCAGAGCCTCACCGAAGATGTTGACGGAGGTGTAGAAGACGAAGGTGAACGTCGGTGTCGAGGGGTTGTTTTTGGGGTTTTTGAGTATAAAACTAAACTAAAAGAGCTACGGAACTAATCTAGCTATTCTAAGTGGACAAAAGGAGGAAGATTAGCACCGACATTGGTAGGCCGGCGCTGGGGAAGAAGGTACTCCAGTGATGGGGACGGCGACGATGACGGAGGTAGAAGGGCTCCTGCCGGTATGGCCAAGAGCGGATGAGAGAGAGGAAGGTAAATCTACCACTGGTTTTGTGGTCAGACGATGAGAGGAGTCGGAGGAAGTCGTCGGATCTTGAAGAACTTTTCGGCTGGTCAAGGAGGAAGGAAAGGAGGGTTACACAACCTGAAATCAAGTCTGAGGAGATCGTCGAGCTCTGAGGGTCCTTATAAAGGGCTTTAGAGAGAGTTTTGAGCTTGGAAACCAAGCTTCCAAGCTAGAAATGCTCGTCGGAGTAGGATTTTGAAAGATACCCAAATTTTTGATGCGTTCGCATGAGAGATTGGGAAGGTTATGGAACTCATGGATGGATTCAGAAGGAAGAGGATTCCTCAAAGAATCTCCCTTCTAATTTTGGAAGGGATTGATTAAATAGAGAAAGAGTTCTCTTCAATCAAAGGTTGCCTGAGAAGGATTTCTCCACGATTAAGGTGGAGGGACCTAATTGTGAAGATGATGATAAAGTTAGGGGGCTTTTTGAAAGGATTTTGAAAGTTAAGGGCATAAATGTAATTAGATAGGACCAATTTGCAAACTAAGTGAAGACAAATTCATCTTGGGTCCAAATTTTGGTAAAAAATTAATTTGGACCTAAGGAATCCAATGATGAAGTTGGATTTTGGTTTTGACCATGTTTGCTTAGGTAATTTATGCAAAAACTTAATTTAGGGTAAATATCTATCTGAGACTTTGTTTTAGGTCAAGATGAGTTCTGATGGTTAAATTGATGGTACCAAACCCTAGAGAATATTTTTCTATGAATTTTAGAGGGTTTAGGTGAATTTTATCCTAACCAGAACCTTGGTTAATTAGGTGGGTCTATTTTTAGGATTTTAAAAGTCATTTAATTCTCAAAACATGTGCAAACCCTTTTCTGACTGATCTAACCCACTTGTTACCTTTTTAGGAGCTTTTGACCCTTAATGAACCCCTAGGAAAACCCGTGGTTGCACTACATTCATGATGTACTGGTAAAATTACAGTTTTAGCCCTAGTTTCCTATTTTTCCCTTAGAATGATTATGCAGTGAAATATGACTCTCTGCCGGTTATGTAGGAGCATTTAGAGACTTAATCAGATGAAATTAATCTAGTTATGGCTCATGATGGTGTTCCCATCATACCGCCATGTCTAGCTTTTGCTAGTCCCTTAGCAAAATCTCAAGGACTTAACTCTAATTCTAGACCATACTTTTTTTATGCTCAGAACTCTAAGATGTGCTTTCTCTTGTAGATTAGGTTAGAATACCGATAATAGGCCTAGAGGTACTCAAGTACCAACCAAGATCCAAACCTGACCAGCTCTAGCCTCAGTCTGCCGTGAGGATTTCTAAGGCCCACAGGAACTAACCTAAGGTTCGTTGAACTCCGCGGTTAAAGCACCCATGCTTGTAATGTGTTTTAACCCAGGTTCAATTTGTAGTGCATTTTTGTAAGAGAGAGACAGGGGAATTTTGATTTTTGGAGAGTTTTCTCTCTCTTTTCTTTTTATTTCTAGCCTCGGATTAGCTTTACAACATGGTTCGTATTAGATTCCGGGCTCCCACTATCAATCCTCATAGGGTCCCTGGCAATCGATGCTTCGAGATAGCACCGCCCATGGCAACCCCCAGAACCTTGGCTTTCGAGATTTCGAGATAATCCCACCCATGGCATTCTATAGCTAAATCCAGACCCTGGCAATCAACATTTCGTGATAATGCCGCCCATGGCATCTGAACCAGCACAAGGTGCTTACATGCCTTTGGTAGGATATTCAGATATCCTAGGAGACAAGCACCGAGGAGATGGTATGTTATTATGCATCTTCGAGGTGAATTTCCCACCTCTCCGCTCCAGGTACTCATCCAAATCAACTTGTGTTGATTAGCCACTCCTAATCTAGGTAACTTTTTTTCAGAACAGATTTAACGCATTTGCGTGATTTTGATATTTAAGCGCACTGAACCAGACTATGTGTGATTGGGGTGCTTAGTTTGCTGAGTCTAGCAAACCAGAGGTCAGTTAACGAGGCCGAATAATCCCTAAGCCTTAGACCTAATACTTAAGCTTTGCATTTTCCCCAACCTTTTGAGGACTATCCAGATCTTAGCAGATACTTGAATTTTTAAGCCTAGGATCACAGCCCAAGAGGCCTAAGATCAGCGTTTTTACTAATCTCTTTTATCTCTTAGTAGTTTTTATCTTTCATTTTCTTTCTTTTGACTTGGTCTAGAACTAAGTTAATTCCTTAATCCTTTACTGATGACTATCTCTTTTTTCTTTCCTTTTCAAATTATGCTCCTTTTTGACATTTTTATCTCTTCCCTTTTCCTCTTTAAAACTGATATTCAAAATTTCCTCCCTCCCCCTATTTTTTTTTAAGATTTTTTTTTGGTATTTTTTGGAATATGTGATTTTTTGTGAGAACCCTTCCGAACTTTGATATTTTGTATGCTTGCACTTTACCACCCCCCCATGCCTAAGTTTTGCAATGTCCTCATTGTAAATAGAGGGTGTGAAATAGTTTTGGGTTCAGGAATTAGAACAGGATTATCGGGTGGGCGACTGGATCGGAAATAACTATTGGGGATGATTTCAAGCTCTGGCACGTGTACCAGAGGTAGGATCGACTGTTCTAAAATCGAACTCAGGGTGCAATAGATGTGAAGTACAGAAAATAATCAGAAGGATCTCGATTTTTTTTGGAATGACGGGTTGCCTCCAGTTAAGCGCTAAATTTAACGCCTTCAGCCGAGCAGGAAATGGTATGGAAGAGTGGTCAAATTAGATGAGTTTTGCAGAACAAACACCTTGATCAAAAGCCTAGTTGGTCCAACCAGGTGCTTGTTCAGATCAACAGGCTGATGATGCAACCCATACCCAATCAATTTGGTGGGTTGATAAATGTAGATCAAGAGATGTGGAACCCACCATATACTTTGGAACTCGAAAGGGTATGGAAGTGTATAGCTAGGGTTTGGCTGAGTCGAATCAGCCTGATCAGAGTAGGGATTCTTAAATGAAAAAGAATCAGTGGAGGATGTAGGAACCCTATAGGAGTGATCAGAGAAGGATAGGGCGTGATTTGTCGTTTGATCGATGTTTGAAACCTGATAAAAATGTGGAGGAGAATCATCTGCAACCGGCTCATTAAGAGGGGAATTAGAATAGAAATTAAGCTCGGTTGCAGGTCGGGGCTGAGATTGGGTTTGAATAGGTTTTGTATATGTAGAGGAGGTGGCATCAATACAAATTTTGTGTGAGGGCTCATCTAAAAAGGAATTAAAGGTGGGTTAATTTAGAGAGTCCTCATAGTAGCCATCAAACTCAAAGGTAAATGCCTGAAGAGTGTTTATAGGATAAAAGAAATTGGAGTCAGGAAAAGATTCGAACTCTGAATTATAGACACTCTTGGCAATTTCCATTTCTGATTCCTGAGTATCAAAAAGAAATTATTCCATCTCAATGGAACTTGAATTTAAATCAATGATCTCGGGATTAGGGACCTCGGAGTCAGAGTTGAAGAATGGATCATGTGTGCTGAGGTCGTAGATTGGCTTGTAGTTGTCAGGAAATAATGGTTCTCCGTAATCATAGTAAGATTCGAAATCGATGGATAACTGGCGAGAATCAAGTTCTGGATTTGATTCAGGATCAGAGGTTCCACCATAAAATAAATCAAAAGATGTAGACTTAGCAACCTGACTTGGATTTAACCTAGTTTCGGATTCCGAGTCTAAAAAGGTGTCCTATTAGGTTTGGGCTCGATTTCTTGGTTTGAAGGGCAATCCCAATCAAAAACCCAACTCTTCCAACTCGATTTCTATATCATAGATTGGCGTGACTTCCAAACAATCAATCTATATATCTGAGGATGTTGGAGAGGTACATTCATCAAATAAAGGTCCAGAATCATAATCCAAATTCAAACATTGATTTTCGTCATACGGGGCCTTGTAATTATCCCAAGAAGGTTCAGATCCAAATTCTAGGCTAAGGATGTGGGTTGAATCACTAGAATCTAGGTTGGGCTCTACAGGGATGTCAGAATTGCCTTCGGGGGTCACCTTATCAGAGTAAGAGGCAGAATTTAAACCCTCGAGAGGTTCTGATTCAATCTCATTATCACAGGAGTTTAGGAATTCTATGCTTGGTGAACCAGGGTTTTAGTTTTCTAGGGAAGGTTCAAAATCGTATCCTCCTGCAATTGGATTCTCCCAACCTGTCTCAAGATCAGGCATTTCAATCTATCTATTAGGTTGATCATATTCCATTGGAGGTTCACAACAACCTTGATTCTTGAACACAGGATTTGGAAAATCAGATAGATCCTCAGTATTGTTCCAAGATGTTTTGCTAAATGTTTGGGGATGTATGGGCATTTTTAGTCGATTATCTGCTTTAATAATTTTATCATCTCTTCCTGTTTTTCAAGATCATCTTGGTGTCTTTCCCAAAGTACAAGATTTGTCATGCATTGGAGATATTCAAAGTTATGTAATTTCTCTAACTTAATGTATCCTGTCATGAGAACATCCCGGGTGGATCCATTGTTACTTGTGTTATAATTACTTGGGCACAGTTTATGATGAAGGTGGTTATTATCGATATATTAACCTAAATGTCTTCAATTGGTTTTGAGATTTTATCATCAATCTCATAAAATCTAAGGGCATCCTCAACCATTCTATCTTTTATGGATCTTTGTGATTTAGGTTTCTTAAATGGTTTCCCTAAGTAGCTAGGCTGCATTTTTGAATCGGATGGTGGAATCAAGATGTAGAATCAAAATTCAAGTTTAGATCGAAATTGATTACATCTGAAAAAGATTCCCAAGAAAATTTAAGTGTGTGCTCTAAATAGAAGGGATGAAGGAGTGGATGTGATATTGACCCAATCAAGGCACCCAAAGATTTTGGATGACTATAGAGGTTCGAGACGAATGATATCCCTTAGTCTGAAAGCCATCCACTTGAGAATTACCTGGGCAGCTAGAGAGAGAGAGTCCTGCAAAGACCCCTACATGGTAGAGTGCCCCCACGAGTTACAGGGTTTCCCCCACTCGACCTCTCTTGTCATTGATGTTCCAGGTAGACCTAAATGGGGACTTGACCTCTTAAGTTTGCCAGTTTTAATTAAGAGTAAGGGTGCTTACAATTTCACTTGAACTTTAAGATGTGTTAAGTGCAAGAGTGACCTAATTTAAAGATTGGTTGACCCAACAAGGTGGGTCAACTTCGCCTATCTTATCTTTGAGAAGTTTTAGGTCCCTCTTTTAAGATTCAAGTAAGATTAAGAGCTTGATTTTTAGGGTTTGCTTGAAAAATCAATTCAATCAAGGCTTACGCACACACTATTTGGGAAAGTTGATTCTTGTTTAAGCAAGTGTGTTTCTAAATCCTTAAACTGGAAACCTTAGTTGGCTTTTGATTTTGGTCCAATTTAGTTTGTTAAAATGTGATACCTAGGGCTCAAACAAGAATGTGGTAGCCCTAGATACCTTAAACTTTAAGTGGGTGCACAAATCAGGGTTTGTTATTTTCTAAATCAAATTAGGCAACTTGGTGAATTATCTAAGAATAGAATGCAAGTAGCCCTAATTTATTTTTTCCTTTTAACCTTTTCAGAAATAGGGGCTTAAGAGAGAGTAGATAGGGTTTACCTACCCCTAGCATGTTTGATGTGCGGCTTATCTTTCTTCAATGAATCTCTCCCTGAAACAAAATCACAGCAAAAGAGATAAAGCAAGTTAGCACCAAATCGAGAATTGCAATCAAGAGTTCTAAATTGCCCGTTGCTCCCTGGCAATGGCTTCAAAATGTTTGAGCGCTTAATCAGTGTTTAAAAAGTGTCGCGTTGCAGTATAGATGAAATAGCGTTCAAACAAATACAGTTTTATTACTTGAAAAAGTTCTAAAGTCGAACATAGGGAGCAATATGGAATTCAGAAATCAAGATCACAATTCAAACTAAAAGAAATTACAATAATGACAATATCAGGTCTCAATGCGCAAAAGGATGGGAGTAAAATGGTGGTTTAAATCACCATATACTCCTTACAATAATAGCTAAGGAACTCAATGTTAATATATGAAATAAAAGCTCAAATCTGTCATCTGATTTGGAAATTCGACAGCTTAAAGTAGTCTGCTGATGTGTTGCAACTATTCTTCTTCTTCCAATCTCTGACTCTGTCTTTCCTATTCAACTTCTTCTCTTTCTTCAGCTATGGCTTTCTCCTTCTTTTTCTTCTCTATCTCTACTTTGCTCCTTCATCTTCTACTCTTCTGCCCAGGCCTTCACCTCTTCTTTTCTTCTTCCTTCTTTGGCTTTCCTCTTCGAAATCCATCTAAGTGTCAGCCAGACTTCCCTTTGGCAAAACTCCCTGCCCCCGCATAACTCTCTTCCTTTCTCTCTCTCTTAGGATCTGCTATCCCAGAGCCACAGATATAATCAGGTTATTGGATCGTACACACCCAGGTCCAGGGCTGCCGGCCATGAGTGGCAGCTGAGGAGTGAGATAGATTAGGCGGGTAATCGGGTCGAGTGCACCAGGTCCGCAGGGTAGATGTCATGGACGAGGAGCGTGAGGGGTGTGAGGGACCTCACCCCTTAAGTGTTGAGGTGATAAGCCCTCAACACTTTTGCATCTTATATCACTGCAGCCTTTCCATAGTCCACGATGTGGGACTATCCGTCCCTGGCATTTCGCACAGCAAGTCACAGCAACTGCTTCGTTCAATTGCCATCCAAGAAGCAATTAATGGTTCCAATCGAAAGTCCAAGGCTGATCCTGATGCAAGTCCGTAGTGCTTGGGACTTCACTTGGGGCTCACAGTACCTAGAACAAGCTTCGAGCTTGTGTCGAAGTTTCGCCAATGGCGATTGTAGCCTGCCACCTGTGATTAGAAATAAGGCCTTTCGGCCTTGTTAAAATGCTTAGGAGGCATCGCCAGACGACGATGAGTGCAATTGTGATGGTGCCGAGGCAATTGGTGGTGTGAGGAGGTCTAACGACCTCGGACTGTTGGTGCGACGGTGGGTTTGTTCGGGAGATGGTTTGGGTGAGTGATGGGGTGAAATAAGAGAGGGATTTGGTTGGTGGAAGGACGATGAAGCTTTTGAGATAGGTGGCGAGGTTTATGGTGCAGTGTAGTGGACGGAGAGCCTCACCGGAGATGTTGACGAAGGTGGAGAAGACGAAGGTGAACATCAGTGTCGAGGGGTTGTTTTTGGGGTTTTTGAGTATAAAACTAAACTAAAAGAGCTACGGAACTAATCTAGCTATTCTAAGTGGATGAAAGGAGGGAGATCAGCACCGGCGTTGGTAGGCCAACGCTGGGGAAGAAGGTACTCCGGTGATGGGGACGGCAATGATGATGGAGGTAGAAGGGCTCTTGCTGGTTCAGCCAAGAGCGGATGAGAGAGAGGAAGGCAAATCTTCCACTGGTTTTGTGGTAAGACGATGAGAGGAGTCGGAGGAAGTCACCGGAGCTTGAGGAGCTTTTTGGCCGGTCAAGGAGGGAGGAAATGAGGGTTACATGGCCCGAAATCAAGTCTGATGAGATCGGCGAGCTCTGAGGGTCCTCATAAAGGTCTCTAGAGAGAGTTTTGAGCTTGGAAGCCAAGCTTCTAAGCTAGCAATGCTCGCTGGAGTAGGATTTTGAAAGATACCTGAATCTCTCATGCGTTTGCATGAGAGATTGGGAAGGTTATGGAACTCATGGATGGATTCAGAAGAAAGAGGATTCCTCAAAGAATCTCCCTTCCAATTTTGGAAGAGATTGATTGAACAGAGAAAGAGTTCTCTTCAATCAAAGGTCGCTGGAGAAGGATTTCTTGGCAATAATGGCTGAGGGACCTAATTGTGAAGATGACGAAAAGGTTAGGGGGTTATTTGGAAGGATTTTGAAAGTTAAGGGCATAAATGTAATCAGACAGGATCAATTTGCAAACTAGGTCAAGACAAATTCATCTTGGGTCCAAATTTTGGTACAAACCTAATTTGGACCTAAGGAATCCAATGGTGAAGTTGGATTTTGGTTTTGACCATGTTTTACTGGGTAATTTATGCAAAAACCTAATTTAGGGCAAATATCTGTCTGAGACTTTGTTTTAGGTCAAGATGGGTTCTGATGGTTAAATTGATGGTACCAAACCCTAGAGAATATTTTTCTATGAATTTTAGAGGGTTTAGGTGAATTTTATCCTAACCAGAGCCTTGGTTAATTAGGTGGGTCTGGTTTTAGGGTTTCAAAACTTATTTAATTCTAAATACATGTGCAAACCCTTTTCTGACTGATCTAACCCACTTGTTACCTTTTTAGGACCTTTTGACCCTTAATGAACCCCTAGGAAAACCTGTGGTTGCACTGCATTCATGATGTGCTGGTAAAATTGTAGTTTTAGCCCTAGTTTCCTATTTTTCCTTTAGAATGATTATGTAGTGAAATATGACTCTCTACTGTTATGTAGGAGCATTTAGAGACTTAATCAAATCAAATTAAGCTAGTTATGGCTCATGCTAGTGTTCCCATCACTCGTGGTCGGGAAATTCACAAAGATATACTTTTCAACAAGCTTCTCCACCACCACTTCACAACTTGATTCAAGAATCACCTCCACAACAACACGAGTTTCCACCACGTGCCTACCAGCAACCCCAACCCAAGCCTACCCAATACTCTCATCTTGGGCCTACACGAGATGATCAGTTGGTGAAGATCATAAAAGCTCTTGCTGATATGGAACAACATATTGCTATGCAGCAGAGATAGGATGCAACTTTAGCTGAGATGAGAGCCCAGCTTTCGCATTTGACGTAATCCCATCAACCACATTCACTTCCATCTCAAGTAGAACCCAACCCTAGGAATATACCTGCCCAGAGGTATGTTCAACCTAATCCTCCCCAAGCCCAAGCACATGTCATATCACAAGCCTTGCATAATCCTAAACCTTCTACTCCTTACTTAGATCAGCAATCACCTCTTCTTCCCAACCCTAATTCATCTTCTTCATCTTGATTCTACATTAATTGATTGAAGAGGTAGAAGCTGTAGATTTTTCTGGATATACTATTTCTCTACTTGGACCTTGAGCCAAGTAATTTTGAGTTGACTTTATTATGTGTACTTGGACCTTGAGCCAAGTTTATTTAATTTGATACCTGATGTAGACACATCCATTTGGGTTAAAATGCCTATTTATGCATGTTCATAGACTTAGATTTGCGTTTCATATTATAAATATTGCATAGCATACATCATTCTATATTTAGAGTAGTTGTGTATATTTTAGGTTAATTGCATCATTTTTGTAGTCAGGAGAGAAGGAAATTTATTTCGGAGCCTCGGATTGACAATCCGACTGTACGGATCTGATCAGGACGACGATCGGAGTCCAATGCCTTTGAAATTGCCTTGATTGAAGTCCCGTAGCACCATATGTAGTCCGAGGAAGATCAATGGCCAAGGGACTAGGTGACATAATTCAGAGCTTCAAATGACAAATCTGATTGAGTGGATGGATTCAAATCGACTATTGCAGCCCAATGATGCGAGAATCGACTCAATCTGACCTCTGTAGCTGCCCTTACCGAGGAAAGAAGATGGACGACCTAGGTCGCTCCACGTGGCACAACCCATGTCGCCCATGTGCACACATGCACCACCGCACATGCACAGCAACACAGGCACGCGCGGCGAGTGGAGGTATGCATGGGCAGAGGTGCAGCGGCAGCAGAAGCAGCACGGGCGAGCGTGAGGCACGTAGGCACATAGCGCTCATGCGCTCCCGACAATGGCACGTGGAGCACGTGCCAGTGGTGCAACAGTAGAGGTGCTTGATGCACATGCCAGCGGGGGCGAGGGTTGGCGCAAGATCTTTACTTACATTTGCGGCAGTTCTTCGCGATGTTTACAACCGTCACTAAATATCTTGTATACGAATTTGATTCTTTCCTCCACTATAAAAGGACCCCTATCCCTCACATTCTTCTTCATCTCTTCCTTTCTTCCTCTCACCACCTCCAAGGCTCTAGAGAGAGCTTGTCCCAAGCCTGGGATGCTCCTCTAGAGTAGAAAACCAAATATTTTTCCCTCCCCTCATCTCCTTCGTGGAGCATCCCGTGGCCATCCTCCACCTATTTTGGGAAGTAGATCCTCGCTGCGATGTTGTCCCGCCCCACCCTCCGTCCTCTCGCTCCATCCTCGTTCGTCCCACTCCTCACCACCTTCCTCCAAGCAACGTCAAAGCGAATCATCCTCCGAGCAACCATCGAGGAGGATTCTTCTCATCTCCATCTATCTTTACTACTTTCTAGTGTAGTTTTTCCCACTTTCATAGTTATAGAACACATTTGCTTCAAAAATATATGTGATTGTTTCTCTCTCTCTCTCTTATATTTTGCAAGTATATTAGTTAGATAAGAATTCATCTCCCTGATCTCTTGCCCTATTAAAATACCAAAAAAAAAAAAAAAGATAAAAATGATAAAAAAGAAATAAAGAAAAACGCGTATCTTTCAAAACCAAATGTTCACCTCCCCGTGTTCGACTCGGGACTCACTTTTCGAGTTTTGGTTATAAATTTTATCTAATCGATGGATTTTCTTGTGAATCGAACTACGATGACAGGTTTTCCAAAATTCAATCCTTTCCATGTGTGAATCCACCGTCATCATTTGGTGCTGTTGCCAGGGAGGCAATGCTCTTTGATTTTTCTCACTTTTTTCCACAATACTTACATATTTTTCTAACCTATATTTCTTCTTCGATTTATTGTCTTGCAGGAACCCAATCGAGGAGCCATAGGTGGTAGATTGGAGTAAAGTGCGGGTAGAGATATTCATAAGTTTATCCCCCACCACCCCCCTAGTTTCCATTTTGCCACACTAATAACTCAAACTTAAATCAATCTAGGTGCTTTTATAAACCCTAGGATAGATCTGATTGTTTGATTGTTACTTCATCTCACCTCACCTACCTACATATATTAAAAAAATAATAAAAAAAATACTCTTCTATTATGGATTTTCTAAAAGAGACACACATTAACACCCACAATTCTCGACTTAAGGCGCATCACTTCACATCGATTCTACTACTTAACCAAAATCTGACCTGTGGATCTGGTACACCCTAACTCAACACACCAATAAGTGAGTAAAAATATGAATAGGTCAAACATTTTTGTGTGCCTTAACTAAGTGGTGCAACAGGCCAATTGATTGAACTATTTGGGCCACACCACTTGAGGATATATGTGCACTAATAGCACACCATAATGGGAATGGGAGCACTACATGAATCGTAAATTAAGATTGCTTATAAATTAATGATTAATGGCCATATGCACAAGTTCATGTTGAAACAGGCCATAGATGAGCAATCAGACCGCACGGATGGATTCAGATCGACGAATGGAGTCCAACGGACTCGAAATCACTTAAATCTGACATCTGGAGTGCCCTCGATCAGCCCAAGAAGTTCTGGCTGTTGATCTGATGATCAATGACCCAAAATGCACCACGTGGCACCCACCTGCCCGCGTCCACTACCCTCGCGCATAATCAAATGACCTTTAAGTCATCTGATCTACAAATCTGATGGCTAAAAATCCTCAACAGACGAGCTCTCCACCACGCCCAAAGCTCCTTCAGCGTGAAAATTTGACCGTTGGATGGCAATGGTCAATATTGCCCACGCTTGATCTCGCCTCTGTGACTATTTGCGAAGGTAGCACAGCGAGTAGTGCCTTGCCCTCGCAAGCGAGCGACGAGCATTCGACTCCCATTGTGCCCCAAATCGTGCCCCAGTTTGCACCGCAGTTGATTCAGGCCCTATCACCATCGAATGGCTCTAAGGCAGGCTACGCGATGCGCTCTCAAGCGCTCGATCCGAATGCGTGTGATCACGTGCAAGGTGCGCCCTCATAGCACGCGAAGCGCAATCCAAGCGCTTTCCACTCACGCGATCGCAGCCATTGAAGTGAAATTCGACGGTCGACGCTCGTCCATCATGCGAATGCTTATCCCTCTACAGGTGCTGGAGGGCAACGTGGCGCGCCCTCAGCCATCCGATGGCGATCCACTCCTCGGATCGGACGGCTACAGGTGCATGAGCGTGGATTGAGGAGGAAAGCATGCGTGCCTTGATGTAAATATGTTTATATCACATAAACTATCTATTTATGCATGTTCTTAAGCATAGAATTGCATCACATACTATAAATATTGCATAACATGCATCATCTTGCATTTAGGTTAGTCTGAATAAAATGTAGGTTAATTGTCTCCTTTTTATGGCCAGGGACAAGGAAACTTGTTAATTGGGGCCTTGATTGAAGATTCAACCATATGGATCTGATCAGGGCGACAATTGGAGTTCAACGACTCCAAGATTGCCCTGATCGGACATCCGTAGCACCAGATAGAGACAAAGGAACCCTAAAGATCAAGGGCCAATATGGTGTTAATTTTCACCTCAGATGACAAATCCGACCTCATGGATGGGTTTGGATCGACGATCGCAGCCTAATAGCATGAAAATCGGTCCAATCCGACATCCGTGGCACCATCTACAACACCCAGAAGATGGACGACCAAGATGGCAACACGTGGTGCCATCTTGGTCGTCCCGTGGTGACATCCTAGCAGCCCAACTAGCCCCAAGGACCCACCTCCACTTCTCTTCTTCACCTGCTCGATGAATCTGGGCCGTTGGATCACCATCCAACAGCCGCAGATTGCGCGTGCACAAATCATGCGCTCGCCTCAAGAGGGAGCACAACGCAGCGGTCGAGCTCCCCTTCGCAAGCGAAGGGCACGCATTCGAGCCGCGCTGCTCTTCAAAATCAGAGGGGTTGCAGGTGCGGGCGCACCATCACAACCGTGCGATCGACATTGAGCGGTGCGGATTAGCCGATAGCACCCACCCGCGATCAAATGCGCTGCACGAACTCCCGATCGCATGCGGGGGCGCAGCGCTAGCGAGGAGCGATTTAAGCCATCCAATCTCTTGATTGGACGACTGAGCATGCGTGAACGTGCGCATGTGTTGAGAGCACGAAGGAGGGAGGGTGCACGTGTGGCACGCGCACGTTGGCCACGTTTAGGCCTTTAGTGATGGATTTATCCATCACTAAAGGTCCTGAATTAATGTTTTTGATGTTGAAATGTCCAAAATGCCCCCACTCCTTGCAACTATAAAAGAAGACCCCTACCCTACGAATTTCTCATCCCTTCTCTTCTCTCACCCCTTTCAAAGCTCTAAGAGCTTATCACACAACCGGGATGCTCCACTAGAGTAGAAATCTTAATTTTTCCACCTTCGTCCCCCTTCGTGGAGCATCCTGCGGTTGTCCTCTCTCTGCATTCGAGAAGTAGATCCCGTGAGACGTGCTACTTCATTCCCATTCCTCCCACTTTGTCGTCCTTCTTCCCACTCCGTTCCCCATCTTCCAGGTGTCTTCTGTCTGACTCGTCCTCCAAGCGACCGTCGAGGAGGATACTTCTCTCTCCATTATCTTTACTGCTTTCTAGAGTAGATTTACTGCTTTCTAGTCATAATGAGTAGTGTAATGAATAATTTCTGATAATGAAATCCATGTTTATTTTACATCCCTTCTTTCTTTTATTTGTAATATTCTCTCTCTCTCCTATTCATTTTTTGTTAAATAGATAGCTAGTTTTCAACCAGCTAATCTATTTCGTGATAAACAAATAAAATGCATATTTCTAATCAAACATCCGCCTCCCTGTGTTTGACCCAGAATTTCTTTACAGATTTTTCGGTATAAATTTTATTTGTTGAATGGATTTCTTCGCGACTCAAACTACAATGATAGGTTTTCAAATCCAATTGCGAACACGTAGTTTTCCACAATCAACATTTTGGCGACGTTGCTGGGGAGGCGATGCTCTCTGATTCTTCACATTTTCTGATTTACGAATCGTTTACCTCACTTCTCTCCTTTCTTATTGTGATTGTAGGTACTCTTTTGAGATGAGCAAAAGCGGTAGATTGGACCAAAGTGCTGTTGAAGGTTCTGTAAGTTTACCCCCACCTCCCACCCATTAGATTTCATTCCACCACATAATAACACAAACATAAATCAACCTAGGTGTTCTTATAAACCCTAAGGTTAGTTTTGATTGTTTATTCGACACCAACACCCGCCTTACCCTCGGCATTTAAAAAGAAAAATTAAAAAAATCTCACAGAGGTACACAACCTCATCTGATTTTCAAACTCAATTGGTAAATCGATCTTTGGAACTGGTACACACACCTAAACACATAATTGAGTAGAAATCAGATTAGGTAATCATTTGTGTGCCTAATTAAGTGGTGCAACAGGCTAATTATTTGAGTTGATTGGGCCGCACCACTTCAACTAAAATCAACTCATGAAGTAGCTGCCGCATAGGTTCAACTCTTATGGATTTACCAAGCACTGCACATTCTTTTAAGCTTCAAAGGAAAACATCTTCACCTGTGCTTTCAAAACCTGGTGTGCCAACAAAACTTGTTTGAAAATACCTAAAGTTGAATCCTAAAAGCTACTAAGCAAGATTTGAACCCTAAAATTCACCACATCAAAAATAATCTTGCTTGAAAACCATTGGTTGTGCATGCACACACACATCAATCAATCATTAAGGGCACAACCCAGATAAAGGGCCCATCACATTCCAAAGCTCATTCAAACATAACACTAAAATAAAATAGAGTAGACGTTGGCTTTAAGGATTGGACTCGCTCTTCGGAGCCCAGAACGAGATTATTTTTTATTAGTCTATTTCTACTATTTAATCTGATGTCTAACTAGGGGAGCATAATCAAACAATCGTGGCTGGGGGGTACACTAGGAACTAGAGGCGTAAGCCGAAGGAAGAACCTTCTCCCCAGTCCCTCCCTCTAAATGGTTGGATTGAATGGACAGAAGTAGATCAAATCGTTTCTTTATCTCAAGACAGGTTCTGGGAGTCTGTAGGTCTTTAGGCTAGCCCACTTAAGGATAGGTTTGATAGTTTGTATTGCAGGGCACCTTTCTTCCTCCCATCTATCATGAATCTTTCAACATTTTATATGCATTCCCGCTCTTTCCCTCTTGTTATGACTTATCCTCAACAAGATGATTATTATCCCGACTCGTATTGTAATCAACCATAGATTAGTTGGGATAACGCGGATTGGGGATGCAGTTCCATACCTCCATGTTTGGGGTCAAACCTTGAACACCATAATTGTGATTTCTATCCTTCTTCGAGCCACATCGATTATAGATCGCCACCCTTTCATGGACAACCTAATACGATCTACAATCAAGAAGGATACCTTGATCCTTACCCATCCTCTGAATACATTGCCTTTAGGTCATCACCACCTTTTGAACAATCCAAAATGAACTATTATCAGGAAGGGTAACACGAATCTCAATTCATTAACTCTTCTGCATTAATCCCAAACCCACCCAACCCTGAACCAAGTCATTTGGTTCAGGTTAACCAAGTTCAAGAGAAGGTTTTGGCTAACTTGAGGAATACTATACAATCTTTAGAAGTTCATCCAATACCTTGCACTGAAGAATTGGAGCCCCTGATTGAAATGATTGATGATCTGAACAAGTATTTGTTGGATTCGCTGCAGGATGTTAAGGATAAGAACCCGGGTGAGTTTCTACTTGGGAAGTTAGCGAAATTGAGAATGCGATTTGTGATTGCTTTAGTTCAATCATGGGATGATTCCCAGGATGAACCCCCTTTAGGATAGCCAATGTTAGAATCAGCTCAGGCACCTGTTGGGGGGACACGTGTTACGAGGTTGACCAGATTGATGTAGAGCAACTAAGTAAGAATGATCTGATTTCTTCACTTGAGATCCCTGAGCTGGGGTACGAGGAAACGTATGTTTCCATGGACCAGAAAGTGATGGATGATTTTGGGGCGTACATTAATAAGGATTTAGATTTCTTTGAGTCTGAGGGTGAAGAATCAATTTGCGAAGTCTCACGTGAGTTTTCATAACACAATTTCTGTGAGACAACTGGGCGTGAGGAATCCGATAGATCATATGATGGCCCAATAGCTGAGGAAACTGATCTTATTAGGGATCACATGATGGATTCAGAATCGCATTTTCTGAAGGATTCAATTCAATGCCCCGATTGTAAGTTATACCCCATTAAGCTTACTGACAATTCTGTTTTTGTGATAACTAGACCCAAGTCAATTCTGATTTAATCACATCTTTTAGACTTGGAAATTTCAAATGGGGTGATTAATATGCAGGAGGTCTCGGAATTTAACATTCTGAATGAGGTGGATAGGAGCTGGGAAATTTTGATTTGGGAAGCAAACCCCGGAGGAAGTAGAAGATCGAGTCTAAGGGTTCCAATTAAGCTGAAATCATCAAACCAGGACCCTTACAACTTTTGTTCTGAGGATGACCAACCCAAGCACACATTCATTTATTATCCTTTTGAGCTTGATTTCTCTGTAACTTGACTTTTTGGTCTTGGGTTGCATCCTCATAAATCGCAAGCCCGACTCCGCTTGCATACGGATTTTAGGTTTTTGGGTAATTTTTATCCAGAACCTTAGATATTCTCGACCATGGGGTATGGGTTTGCATTACAATCTGGTCCACATCTGTGGACATCTACTGGCAGGTCATAGGTTGCATCTTTTTATTCTGATTCTGACCTGCACCTGTGAATTCTTTATTTCTCTTCTTTGTATGTGTGCCTAGCTGAAGGCACTAAATTCAGCATGTATACAATTTTTGTTTATCTCGGAGCGGATCCGTTATTCACACAATTCAGGTGCTTTCTACTCTACTCCACTCTGTTTCATGTCTTTTTAATACAATGAGGACATTGCATTAGATAGGCATGGGGGGGTGATATTCAACTCCGAATTACTTCGTTAGCTTCGTAGATTCATTTTATTTTCTTTTATTTATATAAAAAAAATTATGGAATTAGTAAAGAGAACTTGGGCTTTAGAAAATTTTCAATCTTAGGAAATAAAACTGTATGATTTGAACACGAAGACCCTTCAGGTCTTCGGACTTAATCAGCTTGGGTATCCATTAAAATGTGGATTTGTTTCTCGAGTCCTCGCCATCCTGAATTTGATTTCAATCTGATTAAATAAGTTTGGGTGATAAGTACACGACTTATCAACCTGCCCTCTGATTTGAGGGAACTTTATGTCTAAGCATCTACACACTATTTGTCACTAACTCATTGTTCGTGGTCTTAATGGAAATTGGGTAGCTAATGAACCTTCTAGGGTGATATGGCTGGCAAGTAATCGTGGGTAATAGCCCATAGGTAGGTTGTCCAGAGCCCAGTCAGTGAACCACTCTCTTCTTGCTACCTTTAGGTAAATCTTAGACCAGGAAAGCCACTTAAAAATTAAAAAAAAGAAAGAAAGCTCAAAAAGAAAAAGAAATGGAGAAAAGAAAGAAAAAGAAACAAAAAGAAATAAGCCACACTTCGTCGCACGAGTATGGTGGGAAGTTGTCGTTGGTAACAGCTCATCGACTGGTTGTTCAGAACCCAGCTCAAGAAATGCACTAAAAATTCCAAAAACAGTTAGGAAGAAACGGAGAAGTAGAATAAGCCGGGGAGATATACACTGGATTCACCCTTGTGTTGACCCCATAAAAAAATAAAAGTAAGGAGAAAGCTACCGGTCGTATAGATACACCTTTAGGCAAATTTCTTTCTAAGGTCACCTAGGGACGTGGAAACCCGAAGTCCGTTCTAATTTCCGATCAACGAGTCTATCACTTTCACAAAATGATGCTTAGAACTTAGGGTGCTCATCAAGTCTTGGGCGGGTTGAGTGGTTGTAGAAAGCTGCTCTGTAACCCTGAACGCAAAAAAAAAAACAAAAAAAAAAATAGAAAAGAAGAAAAAGAGAAACAGAGATTCCTCTTTGAATAAGGCGAGAACTTGAGGTGGTTTGCATTTTGGCAGATACCCAGGTGCTGTTGTGTCTCGGTAGTTCAGGTCTTAGTCAAAATCCCTAAGTAATAAAAATAACTATTGCCTAAGAAATCTGACTTAATTCTCTTATAAATAGCATATAGTTTTGCTAGGGACTAGCAAAAGATAGGCATGGGGGTGTGATGTAAACATGTTTATATCACATAAACTGTCTATTTATGCATGTTCTTAAGCATAGAATTGCATCACATACTATAAATATTGCATAACATGCATCATCTTGCATTTAGGTTAGTCTGAATAAAATGTAGGTTAATTGTCTCCTTTTTATGTCCAGAAACAAGGAAACTTGTTAATCGGGGCCTCGATTGAAGATTCAACCATACGGATCTGATTAGGGCGATGATTGGAGTTCAACGACTCCAAGATCACCCTGATCGGACATCTGTAGCACCAGATAGAGACCGAGGAACCCTAAAGATCAAGAGCTAATATGGTGTTAATTTGCACCTCAGATGACAAATCCGATCGCATGGATGGGTTCGGATCGACGATCGCATCCTAACAGCATGAAAATCGATCCAATCTGACATCCGTGGCACCATCTACAACACCTAGAAGATGGACGACCAAGATGGCACCACGTGGTGACATCCTAGCAGCCCAACTAGCCCCAAGGACCCACCTCCACTTCTCTTCTTCACCTACTCGATGAATCTGGGCTGTTGGATCACCATCCAATGGTCGCAGATCGTGCGTGCACAAATCATGAGTTAGCCTCACGAGGGAGCACAGTGCAGCGGTCGAGCACCCTTTCGCGAGCGAAGGGCACGCGTTCGAGTTGCGCTGCGCTTCAAAATCAGAGGGGCCGCAGGTGCGGGCACACCATCACAACCGTGCGATTGAAATTGAGCGACGCGGATTAGCCGATAGCGCCCATGCGCGATCAGACACACAGCGCGAACGCCTAATCGTATGCTAGCGCACGGCGTTGGCGAGGAGCAGTTTAAGCCATCCAATCTCTTAATCGGATGGCTAAGCATGCATGAACATGCGCATGAGTTGAGAGCACGAAGGCGAGGGGGCGCGTGCGTGGCGTGCGCACGTCGGCCATGTTCAAACCTTTAGTGAGGGATTTATTCGTCACTAAAGGTCCTAAATTAATGTTTTTGATGGTGAAATGTCCAAAATGCCCCTACTCCTTGCAACTATAAAAGGAGACCCCTGCCCTACAAATTTCTCATCCCTTTTTTTCTTCTCTCACCCCTTCCAATGCTTTAAGAGCTTATCCCACACCCAGGATGCTCCTTTAGAGTAGAAATCTTGATTTTTCCACCTTCATCCCCCTTCGTGGAGCATCTTGCGATTGTCCTCTCTCTGCATTCGAGAAGCGAATCCTGCGACGACGATGACGTGCTGCTTCATTCTCGTTCCTCCCGCTTCGTCGTCCTTCTTCCCACTCCGTTCCCCGTCGTCTAGGCGTCGTCCTATCTGGCTCGTCCTACAAGTGATTGTCGAGGAGGATACTTCTCTCTCCATTCTCTTTACTGCTTTCTAGAGTAGATTTTCTTCTTTCTAGTGTAATCATTTCCCGCTTTCTAGTCGTAATGAGTAGTGTAATGAATAATTTCTGAGAATGAAATTCATGTTTGTTCTACATCCCTTTTTGCTTTTATTTATAATATTCTCTCTCTCTCCTATTCATTATTTGTTAAATAGATAGCTAGTTTTCGACCAGCTAATCTGTTTCGTGACAAATAAATAAAACACGTATTTTTAATCAAACGTTCGCCTCCTTGTGTTTGACCCAGAATTTCTTTACAGATTTTTCAATATAAATTTTATTTGTTGAACGGATTTCTTCGCGACTCGAACTACGATGGGTTTTCAAATCCAATTGCAAATGCGTAGTTTTTCGCAATCAACATGTCTCAAAGGAACAGTGGGCAAGGGGCTTCACCGACACTTATGGAATGGGTTTAGCGATGTCCCAGATGTCGTTAAAACCCTTACTTAGTTCGGAAACCCCTTCTCCATATAAACCTCCTCAACCACCCCATTCAAGGGCATTGAATTCACACACACTCTCCATGCAACACTAGCCCTCTCCTAGCTCCACCAAACACTCCATACCCGCCCCGGAGTTGTCAAGCTGCCGACGGAGCCCCCCTGCACCGCTGTGATTGCCTTGCCCCCTCCTCGCACTCTCTTTACTTTAGTTTTATGTTGCACTTATTTAAGCTTTCATCTATTGTTATAGTTGTAAACAAACTCTAATTGCATGCTATATATTGATGATGTTTCACATATCATAGTTCACATCCTCTTAGAATGATTGTCATGTTTTAAACATGATCTCTAACCCTACTCTCTCTCTCTCTCTCTCTCTCGTTTTCTCGCAAGCAAGCAAACTAAACATTCCTGTGACAACTAAAGCAACAAACTAATTCGATTTCACACCTCCTTGTGTTCGACACTTGGACTCACCAAATCCACATCTTAAATTAAAATCAACGTCATGAACTCATAGTACAATGGCATAATTAAATAATCGCAGTCTGCACGCGTCAGTTTTTTGTGTTGTTGCCGGGAGGTAACGGATTTCTTTTGTTGCTTTCATCTCGCATTCATATTTACATCTTCTAACTCATTTTCTCCCTCTACTTGATTGGTTGCAGGAACTCGACGCTTGGGCGACGGAGGAGCCCGATCCGAGACAGTAGATATGGAGTAAAGTGCTGCGAAGACCTTTTGTGAGTTCCACTCCACCATTGATTGTTTGCTTGCCTAAAAAAAATAATACAAAAAAATATAAAAATCAAAACTGGCGTGATGAATGTCTACTTGACTTACATCCCAAACTCATCACCCAACCAAAAAAATGTATGCTCTAACATTCTTGAAGAGAAAATCTTTTTGGAGTGTTCTTTCTTTTGATTGGTGTTTGTGAAGCCACCATCACTTGACTTGGGTCGCACCACTCACCATAATTAAAATCAACTCACCTGGTAGAATTGCATGAACACTAGGGTGAGTACACTGGGGTTGTTTTTCTAGGGCCATATCATTCTAAAGGAAATCGACTTTCGCCCGTTGTGTGCAAACCTTGTGTGCCCACTTAAACCTTGTTTGAAAACATTAAGGAACTTCAACCCTAAAAAGCATTAAAGCAAGGACAAATCATTAAAAGACAGCACATCCTAAAATACTTGCTTGAGAACCATGTTTTGTTAAGTACACACACACGCTCAAATCGGTTAACTAAGAGGCACAACCCCAAACAACACCTCACCACATATCTTAAGCACAAGCACTAACCTAGCCCTCATTAAAATAGAGTAGACGTGCCCTAAGCAGGACTAGTCTAAGTCTTGAAGGTGTGATTAGGTTTGCTAGGCACTTAGCCTTCATTCCCTTTGTAGAATATGGTGTCTAGGCTACGGGGAAGTGTCAAACGACCGTGGTTGTGGGGTCTATGGAACCGGTGGCGAAAGCCAAAGGAAAAACCTTCCCTTCAATCCCCTTGTAATCAACCTGGCTAGATTAACATCGGGAAGGGTGGTTAAGTGCTTATAGATCTGATCATTCCCTTTGAGGCTTCTAGGTCATCTAAGGTATACACTATAAGGACTAGACTTGCTTGCTTATTTGTGCACACACTTCTCGCAACTATCTCTCTCCACATCCCTCCTCGTTTTTTTCTAGTGTATGCACAGGAGACGATCACTTCATCCTGAGCTATTTGTTTTAGATAGGGAAATCAGGAGGAGACTTGATTTTAAAAGGGAAATGGCTGAACCAAGAATTGATGAGATTGAGGATCAACCCCAACCCCATGCTATGGCCATCATTCAGGCCCAAATCTCTGCCAACCACCAACTTCAACAATAATGGATCCAAACCATCATGCAGGCCATACGCTGATTGAAAAATCCTCAAGGGCAACCCCCATTCGAGGAGATTGATGTTGATCAACTCCCACCTTTCCCTTACCCATCAAATATTGTCCCACCTACACCTGAACTAAATCCTTTGCCCGATAATCTCAAGTATGTCTTCCTAGGACCTGACCAGACCTTCCCTGTGAGTATCAATGCCCATTTAACTAGGGATCAAGAACTTAGGTTGATTGCAACCCTCTCTGAACATCGGGCAGCCATTGGGTGGACAATTTCTGACTTAAGGGGAATTGGCCCTACCTATTGTACCCATAAGATCTATTTGGAAGATGGGGGTCGACCTTCTCGTCAGATGCAGAGGCGATTGAACCCGAATATGCGAGAGGTCGTGAAAAAAGAAATAATCAAGTGGCTTGACGTAGACATCATTTACCCAATTTTCGATAGCCCCTGGGTGAGCCCCACTCAAGTGGTACCCAAGAAAGTTGGGCTCACTGTGGTCACCAATGACCAAGGCAAATCCATCCCCACCCATACCGCTACCACATGGTGGGTGTGCATCAATGGCTAGACGCGACTCCCCTATAGTTTTTATTATTTCGTCGTAGTATAGTATAGAGAAGTGGTTACCAGTTTAATATAATTTGTTACTTGGAAAAAGAGTTCCCGAGGTCGAACTCAGGGAGCAAGTTGTATTCTAGGAGTACAATGTTTCTTTGTTACAAAAATAAAAGAGAGAGAGGGAGAAATAAATCTTAGTCTTGTGGCTTCTCTTCTCTCTCTTAGCTCATCTTCTTCTTCTTTTCTTGGATCTTTTTCCTTGATCTTCTGCCTTCAGTCTTCTTATTTCTTCTCTTCTTCAGAGCTTCTCGTCTTCTTCTCTTCTTTCAGCTCTGTCTTTCTTCAGCTTCTTTTTTCTTCTTTCTTCTTTCTGCCTCAGCTGCAGAGCTTTTCTTCTTGCGGTCCCCTGCCTTGCTCAGCTGCACGGCTTCTTCGTTCTCCTTCTTTCTCTGCAGTCCTTCTTCTGCAGAGAGTCGTCTGATTTTCCAATCAGATGACTTAAATCACCACTGCTACAGTGCTCCACCTTCTTCTTCCTTCGGTCTTCTCCATCTTGCTATCTGTTCTTCTTCTGCTTCTTCTTCTTCTCTGCACTGCACCTTGTTCTCTTCTTCTCTACCTCAGCCTGCACAGAGCAAAACCTACCCCTTTCCCTCTACCCGCATGTCTCTCTCTCTCTCAAGACTTCGCTCGTAGGATAGCTCTCCCAGAGCCACCGGGTAATCGGGTCAGGCTTCGCACCCGGGACCAGGCGCACCGGCAGGTGGGTGTTGCGCGAGGAGTGCTTAGGATAGGTTCGGGTCGGATCCGCCGAATCCGCGTGGTGAGCTCGTAGACCGGGCAGGTGAATGGGCGCGAGACCTCACCCCGGTGCGTTCGGAGGCGATAAGGTAATTTCACAAAAACAATTTAAAGGGGTGCGCGGCTTCAGGATCTTCCGAGGTGGGACTAAATGTCCCACCCCAATTCGGCGCCTACAGCTGAGAAAGCTGCAGGCATTCGCGGCTGTTGCTAGGTCTTCTTTTCAGCTGAAGGCCTGGGCAGCTGCGTGCTCGCAATCCGCGCATCCTGGAGCGCAAGCCTGGGCGAAAGCGCAACTGCAGCTACAGGTTGAAGCAGCTTCACCTGTTCGGCAATGGCGGCGAAGGACGGGTAACCTGTTCACTGAGATACGGCCTCTTGGCCTAGTCAGAAGGTGCAGGGAGCTTCGCCGGAGTGCGGCGAAGCTTGTGCGGGTGGTGGCGAGGCGTGGGGCGGTGTGTAAGGGCTGCCCTAGGTCGGACTGTGGCCGGGGGAATGGGTTTGTTCGGGGGAGTGATGTGGAGGTGAGGAGTGGCAGTGAAAGGGCGGAAATGGTTCAGTGGGACGAGGCGGAGGTTTTGGGTCGGTCGGCGAGTCGTGTGGAGTGGCGGAATGATGGGAGCGACTCGCTGGAGGTGGGCCGAAGGCGTGGAAGATGATGGTGGTCGGGTCGATCGAGGGTTTGATTGAGCAAATTAAAATAGGGAAAAGAAAGAGGGGAGGAAGAGAAGTAACTGTTACCTACTTGCAGGGATGAAGGGGGAGGAGCAGGGCGGCAGTCGTGTCAACTGTTGCCGAAGAAGAAGGTACCCAATGGGGGCGGACGGCGGCGACGACGGGGCTGAAGCAGCGCGCGTGGGTATTACGCGACGCGGAGGAGAATCAGGAAGAAGTCTCTGCCATTGGTTTTGTGGAAGAGTGAAGAGGAAAGGAAAGGGAGCTCGCCGGAGCTCGCTGGGTGTCTACTGGAGTGGGAAGAGAAGAAAGTTGTGGGTGGTTCTCCATCAGAATCGAGCTCCTGAATGCGGCAGACGGTGGAGGCTTTTATAGAGGCGAAATTGGAGAGGAGGGCGGAGGTAGACAACGTGCCTCCCTCGCTGGAGGATGGCCAGATCGCGACCCATACCTTCCGCGCGTTCGCACAGAAGGTGTGGGCGATGGCAGAGATCGTGGAGGTGTCCCTGCGACAGCAGACGTCGTAGGGAACACCCCGTTGTCTTGGCAGGGGGTCGCCCTCACCCTGCGCGGCGCCATGCCTCGCCAGAGCATGGAGCTGCTCAGGGTTTTGCAGGGAGGACCCAAATGCAAAAAATGATGAGGAATTAGGGGCCAAAATGAGAGGGTTTCAAAAGTTGAGGGTCAA